>OY998271.1:33777500-38646484 GCA_963922045.1 Persicaria maculosa
TTATTTTTTATTTTTTATTTTTTATTTTTATTATTTTTTTTTTGATATTTTATAAAAGTAGAACTAAGAACAAAAATTTAAACATGAATGCAATGCGAAGAAGAAAACCAAGTTATGACCATAAGACATGTTTTTCCCCCCACCCCATACTTAAAATATACAGTGTCCTCACTGTATTAAAAAGAAGAACAAGGGTAGAGAGAAAACTCACAATGCGACCTGCAGATTCAGGTCGATTTCAAATTTGGTCGATGCCAGAAGTCGATATCTAGGTCAGAGGTCGATGTCGACTGCATCTGTCGAAGTCGAGGAAGAAAATGAAGACGAGGGCTGCCAGGTTGGTGTCGATATCGAGTATTAGGGTCGATATCGACCTCTCCTTTTTCGCTCCTGAGTCCTCGATGTCGACTCCAGGAGATGGCTTGACCCTGGTGGGGTCGATTTCGACTGGCCTGGTCGATTTCGACTGCCTCTGCAGAAGCTTCTTTTCTTCTTCGTCGTTCCTTTTGCTTGATAACTTGAAATCTTTGTTAGAAATATAGATAAAGCACGAATTATCTCAGTTTTAAAAGTTTCAAAAAGCCAAAAGTTAAATCCTAAAAACCATCTATGAAAAATTTAAAGGTTTTATGTACAAGCTCTAGATTTTTGAGTCGCTAGGCCGACTTCTCCGTCAATTCTTCACGAGCCTTTTATGTAGGGACCCTTCGAGCTTGAACCTTCTCCTGGATCATCTAGGCCCTTTTGGTAATAGCTAAGCTCGGCGACCAAGGCTTCTTTGATGTTAGGTTCTTCGTTGTGTGCTTTCCTTCTCTTTCTTGACCTAACTTTAGCAATATAGACAAACCATGGAGCTTTGACCCTCTCTTTAGTAGAATTATCAATAATTGGTTTAAATGATTTATCAATAAGGGACATAGGAGGGTTAGGAGTCATACTTGGGCTTACCTGTTAGGGCCCGAAACAGAAATCTTCGGGCTGAGGGGTGGTCGATTTCGACCAAGGAGGGTCGATTTCGAGAGCTTTGGTCGATGTCGACATGTGGGGGCCGATATCGACCTCTGTGACCCCATACTTAAGCTCCTAGCAACAATCTGGCATACTCAATTTCGACCAAGGGGGGTCGATTTCGATGTTGTTAGTTGATATCGACTCGTTCCAGTCGATGTCGACCCTGCTTGCTGTTTCCGTCCTCTCCAACAAAAATTTTCTAAGCTTCTCCTTAGCCGACGAGAGGACTACTTGCTCCAGGTGCTTTGTTTTGCTCATGGTTGGGTTGAAAGAGAATTCTATCACTTCGTTCCCTATAGTAAAGGTTAGTAACCCTCGACGTATTGATATTGGCATCTGCAGTAGCTAAGAAAGGCCTACCAAGGATAATAGGCACTACTGGATCTTCAGGCATCTCCAATACAATGAAATCAGTAGGCACAAAGAACTTACCTACCTTTATGGGAACGTCATCAACTATACATGTGGGCCTGACGAATGAGTTGTCAGCCATATAGAGTTTCATGTCCATAGGTTCAAGGGCGCCAATGTTCACCTTTTGCCAAATAGAAAGAGGCATGAGACTTACACTTGCCCCTAGGTCACATAGGGCTTTATAGCGATGTTGGCCAAGTCCCACGGTGATAGCAAACTTCCCTGGATCACTCTTTTTCTCAGGGAAGTCCATCTTCGAGCATTCCTCTGCGATTTCTACCATGGATCTCTTCTTGCACAGGATGTCTTTGAGGAATCGCACATAGGCGGGCATCTCGCTTAGGGCTTCTGTAAGAGGAATTGTAACGTTAAGACCTTGAAGTGTTTTTACAAAGCGCCTAAACTTACCTTGGGTGGGATCCTCCAATGCTTTGGAAGGGAATGGCAACGTCTTCTTTGGTGGAGGGGCCCAAACGGTGGTCGGAGGGGCCTGTTGGACATCGATGTCGACTGGGCTTGGGTCGATATCGACTGGTAGGGTCGATTTCGACCTCTGTTGTGACTTCTTAGGCTCTGCAGTGTCGTCGACGTCGACCAGGGGGTCGACATGGGGGTCGATATCGACCTCTGGGTCGACATCGACTGGTCTGTCGATGTCGACTGGATCTGCTGCTTTCTCCGATTCCGTTCGTGGCTTATGTACTTTGGTGCCACTCCTCAATTGTATGGCTGTGACATGGCCCGTCCCGGATTGTCCCTTAGGATTTGTAGTGGGTTGCCCAGGGAGTGTTCCGGATGGTCTAGGGATTTGTGCCGCCAATTGACCCAGTTGGGTCTCTACGTTCCTTTTCCATATATCCATCTCCTCAATCCTTGTGGTAAGGTGATTGAGTTGAGAATGGATAGCATTGTTGGATTGATCATTCTTAGCTTGATTCCTCCTTATCTCATCTAGCACAAGTTGAAGATCATCCTTCTTTTGGTCTCTCTTCGGGTGCCCAGGAGCTCTATAAGGCGGGGGGTCCCTAGGGTTAACCGGGTTCCTTTGTGGTTGATGGAACCTTTGGTCTCCCCAATATTGGTGATTGGGACCCCTCATGTAGCGTGCCTCTTGGTGAGTCTCCGCTAGGTGTACTTGTTCAGCATGGGGGCACTTGATGGTGGTGTGCCGCTGCGATCCGCATTCTATGCAATCTGGGTTCGCTGAAAGGAACCTCACTTGCTTTTGGAGCTTTCGAAGTTGATCCCTATGAAATTGCTCCTTTACATCCGGATCGATTACATTGGAGGGTTCATATAAGGGCATAGATGGGGCAGGCCTCGACGATGATGATATGTCGGAAGCCTCAGGGGTCCCATATGTGTTGTCAAACTCCACCAACCTCTCTATGGTTTCCCAAGCCTCTTGTGGAGCGAGTTCAAGGTAGTCATAGGAGGTGTAGGTGTTGATCCTCTCCTTAGTTGCAGCGTCAAGAGCATTGTATATGATCTCTTGAATTACATACGGTGGTTGGCCATGCGTCGGGCATGATCGTAGTAGGTCTTTAAACCTTTCCCAAACAGTCGCCAGAGCCTCACCAGGCTTTTGTTTGAAAGCCGTGATTTTCTGTCGGATCAAAGCCGTCTTAGAAGGAGGAAAGAACTTGTTGAGGAATGTGTCCTTGACTTCATTCCAGGTGCGGAGCGATCTTGGGGCCAAGCTTTCCAACCACTGCAATGCTTTCCCTGTAAGAGACCAACGAAAGGCTTTTAGTTGGACATATTCAAGACTTCGTCCATCAGCAATAGTATCACAAAGGTCTAAGAAAGTTGAAATATGTGCCATAGGGCATTCGTTAGGTTTTCCTTCATATTGGTGCCTTCTAATCTCAGTTAGGAAGTTAGGTTTTATTTCAAAATTAGAGGCAGTGATAAGAATTGCCGATTCAGGCACTGTGAGAGCGGGGTGCATATATTGCTTAGCATTCCTAGGGAGGGCATTGATTTGAGCTTCTATTTGCCTTCGGCCTTCCTCCTCCCTATCCGCACGCTCCTTAAGTGCCGCCTCTCTAGTCGTTAAGTCCTCAACCTGCTTCCTTAGTTGCTCAATAAGTTCAGCCTGGTTCGCGTTGTCTGCCATGATTCTTTGAGCTTGGGTTCTTAGATGGAAGTAGCGTTCAGGTTCGTCTACTCCTTCGAATTTAGGTGGGCGATCAGCGCGTCGCATACACCTTCAAGGCCAAACTAGAAAGAGACGTGAGATAGACTACTAGGGCGCGATTGATTGCCTCCCCGGCAACGGCGCCAATTTGTTAAGGAGGGAAGTTGAGTACAAATAATAAAGATGTAAAATGTAAACCGAAACCTAGCCTACGCAAATAATTACAAGACTTCCTCCCGTTGTAGTGGAAGGGTAGTCAGGATCGATCCACGAGGAGGCCTGTCAGCGGGATCCTAGTAGCTTTGGAAATCTCAAGTCTGCGTCGACCAGAAGCCTCGATTTCGACCTTTGAGCTCGATGTCGACCTCGGCTGTCGATGTTCTCTGCAGTAGAAGACCTGCGGGAACAAAAACGAGTGGTCGATATCGACTGGAATGGGTCGATATCGATGACAGTCCACGAAATCGACTGGCTCAGAAGACTGCCAGTCGATACAGAAGGGTCGATATCGATGCTAGGAGTCGATATCGATGCTCAACAAACTTCGCAGCGTTGTTCGTCGTCGACTCAGAAAACTGTCGACGAACTCAGTGGTTGATATCGACGTTTGGGGTCGATATCGATGTCTTCCTGCAGTGGGTTAGTTTTTCGTCGGCAAAGAAAGGCCGAAGAATTGAGAATGGAGAGAGAAGCAATGAACAGAAATAAAACAGAGGATTTTGGGGTGTATAAAATATGTAAAAAGCAACTCCTAGGATTAGGGTTTACCACAACGTTAACCAATGCATGCGATAAGATAAATAAGACGGACAATTGCGCTATTTCACCCGAGGGACAAGCTTTCGCCGTACACCAACTCTTAGGATTACTCTTGCAAATAAACCTAATTGTCTCTACAAATTTTATGTTTATAACTCAAGTTGTTAGCATGAATCCCTTTTCTTTCGATTAGGACTAAACAGAAAATCGTAGGAGGAGAGATAGACACAACGATATCGACATCAAATACTTACCTCAAGCGCGCATGGCTAACGTCGGACTCACCCCGACCCTAAGAGCTTTGGGGAACTACTCGCTTCTCATCATGGAACTCATTGTTGATTGAAAGAAAGAAACTTGCATTAAAATAAACTCCGAAGCTTTACAACTCAACGTCAACTTTCGCAAACGTCAAACCCTAAAACTTCTCTCTAACTCTAACTCTATTGATGGTATTGATTGCTTCTGAATTGAATGAATGAATGCCAGCCCCCTAGGGCTTTATTTATAGGCTACTAATCCTCGCTATCCAAGGATTGTAACTCCTATCTAAACTATGAACTCTATCCAAACAATTAGGATAGGTCTTTTATTTTGATAAAACTTAAATAACTTAAAGGTAAAAGATAAATAAAACTTCAGCTGCCATCTATCTTGAAAGTAGGAGATAATTCCGTGCCTCCTTGAAGATATAGTTCCAATCCGCATTCGAAACCGAGTCTATCTTCTGTCGAGATCAGGGGTCGATATCGACACCAGAGGTCGATATCGAGGTCTCTGTTCCTGCTCGACTTGTTCAGCTCTGGTCGATTTCTATGTTGAGGTTGAAGGTTCGATAATGTAAAACAAAGTAATATAGAAATACTCTAGAAGGGGGGTTGAATAGAGTATGCCGGTTTTTCGCAGATTCTCAAGACTTTTGAAGCTCGTGCAAAATCCTTTGAGATTAGACTTAGTCTTTGAGACTTTTTTTTTATTCAACCACAAATACCCCCACAACCCTAGGACGTAGATATTATATAAGTTTTGAAGAATGGTTTCGGGCAAGAGGTGAAGGGTATTAATTCTGGTATGGAAGGTTTTGCACGCACGAATCAAATGAGTCATGTAATGCATTTATTCAATTCATTAATATTAGAAATTAGTGTTTCGACTTAATAAGGTATGGTTCAGACATCTTGTTTGAAGTAAAACGTAGTAAAAAAGGCCGGACGGGACATGGAAAGGAAGTATGTCGTCTTAAATAAAGGAGGAAATTTCAATCTGTTCGACAATAATAGTTCAGTCATTGAAGCAATGCATCAATTAAGACTATAGTTAATTTTTATTCATTGACTTTTGAAACATTATTCGGTGGAATAGTTATATTTTTGGGAAAACATAAACAACACACTCAAGTCAAGAAACATTATTCGGTGGAATAGTTAGTATTCACTATTAACTTGATCCTTTAGGCGTGTCTTTATTCGGTGAAATATATATATATATTTTTCGCTCTATTCCACCAAATAACAAGTCATCGAAGAAAAACAATAATTAAGACGTCGGGTATTTTTTATTGGGTGATTTAGGTAACTAGTCACTTTTAAAAATGTAATTAGGTAATTAGTCGTCTCAAAAATAAAATTAGGTGGGATAGTCACTATCCAAGTAATGGTCAATGGTCAACTGTTTGACCACTGACCGGTCAACGGTTGACCATTGACCACGTTGACCAACTTATTTGGATTTTTTTTTTCTAAGTGATGACATTTTTTTGATGCCATTTTTTATTACATTTTATTTTCACTTTAATGCACTTTTCTAATGAAATGGTTTGATGACACTTTTTTAATGCCACTTTTTTCAAACCTTAATGACATTTTTTGTTTACTGTGATGTCATGTTGACCATTGATGCCGTTTTTTTACTAGTGGCTACCGATGACACTTTTTTATGTCAATTTTTTGATGATATTTTTTTACCGTGATGCCATATTTTTTCAAAGTTGTGTTTTGATGACATTTTTTTTCTTAAATGTGATGCAACTTTTTCAAAGTAGTGTTTTGATGCCATTTTTCTAATGTAATTATTTGATGCCACTTTTTTAATCAAATCGTTTGATGGCACTTTTTTTAATTTAATCAATTGTATATCGATATATTTTCATCGATTCTACTTTTATTCACTGATGACACGGTTGTGATTACACTTCATTGATGCAATCACTTGTGGTGACATGTTTATTACATTTTTATTCATTGATGACACAAAAGCGTAAAATGTGATTAAACTTGAGCGATGACATCTTTTATTGATGACTTTTATTCATTGATGAAATGGTTTTATTAGTTTAATGACATTTTTATTTATAAAATTGATAACATTTTTATACAATTGGTAACATATGAGCATAAAATTTGAATATATTTCATTGGTGACATTTTTATTGGTGACACATTTGTGATGACATTTAAGAATCTAATAACATGAAATACTACATAACATGTCTCCCCTCCTCCTTTTTTCCCGATCTTGGGGCTTGGGACATGTTTATTACATTTTTAAAGGTAATTTAACAGCAAAAACAATTGACAGTTTATAGGAAATGGAAAAGGTTATGCAAATCAAGTGGGATTTGGAATTTTGAACCAAACTGAAATATTCGAACTCAGAATAAAACCCAATACAACTTTTTATTCTAATTTTTAACTCCATCCAATAGTAATTCATAGCCAAAACTAAACATAATTGAAAACCATATGATTAGAGTTCAATAAATTTCAACCATTCACCCAGATATGCACCCATTGCAATTTTAATAACATTCTTTTGCAGGTGGATCACAAAGAGCTTGCTCCAAGAGGGTTCCTTTAAAGCTTACACTTCCAGTACTCCAAGCTGAATTACATCTTGAAAGGCTACTGTAAGTTGGCCACTCAAAGCTCCCATTCCAGCTATTGCCCTCACTTTCCCAGCGGGTAATTCAACCGTGTGAAACTCTTCCATTACTTGATCAAAGTAAATGATGGATTCTCTGTCGACGGCACCACGAAGACGACAATTCCAGTGAGGTCGGCCTTTGACAGTTGTCCGGCTACAACTACTAGTGTCCATATTAACATCCTGCAATATCTTGGGTTGAGTTTTAGACTTGCAGTTGCCATGCTTGAAATTCACAACATAAAAAAATGGGCTGCTACTACTGGAATGGGAGAGCATGACCTTGTACTCGTCTCTAATAGGATCGTGGGAAAGACCATAGAGGCTGAAGCTGAAACCCGACGACTCGAAGATCTTATCGCCCTTTAGTACCACATGTTTCTCCTCTCGAGTCCACGGATTAAGAAGACAAAAACCTCTCCCATTGTCATATAGTGCACCCAACCCATTCCAAGAACACCTGCAGAACATAGAGATGCAATGAGCACAAACTGTTTATCATGCCTAGTATGGAAAATGCAATGGAGGACATGATCCAAATAATGGAAAAAGATGGAAGATTATGGTCATGCTAGAATTTTATAGGAAGTTCTCACAGCTGTTTAGTGGGAGATAGGAAGACTATCGGATATCCCAATAATGATAAAACTACTGAAACTAAACCATACATCTCAACCATCTATAAGCAACCAACTTTCGCATATGATTTCAAGGCCCTTTGAGTTAATTTCATACCACTACATAAAGTAGGCAAGAACTCCATTAAGTTAATAGCTTGAATGGATGAACTAACCAACATAGTACTAAAATCTTCTTCTATAAAGCTTTTCCACTGGGGAATTTTTCATTACATGTCCCTTGAAAATAAAGTTCAGCATCCAAAAGGACGCCATACAAACCCACTTCCAAAAATCAATTAAGATCAACATGAATTTTATTCTTGGATGTTTCAAAAACAGATACACATCATGCCAACAAGCCACAATGATCAAAGCAAGTTTTGACTATCAAATGAATGCTAAGAAACTGATCCGTGTACAGATCAAACAGAAGTTTATCGTCAATAAAAATAACTAACAGAGATAGTCTATGGCAATTTTTTTTGGCTATGGAAACACAGTGACAGTGACCAAGTTGTTACACAAGAATCTCACCCATGGTATTGCAAATCTTAACTTCTAAAAATTCAATTGAATTCACCACAAATTAGGGTCATGAGTAGCAACTACCTAGACATTTTATAAAACACCTTGGGTGCAATTGGAACTTCTAAAAATTCAATTGAATTCACCACAAATTCAGTCATCGTCTTCTGTGATACAACCTCAATCTGGCAACTATTTAGGGGATCAAAGGTTACCTTAGAGAATCGAATTGGGATTGGAGTTCGTCCGGCATCTCTTCGACTGCTAGCCTCGGGGCTTCACCTTCAAAATTGGGATGTAGTTGAGTTTGCAGGTCTTTCGGATCCTCTAGGATGTCTAGATTCAAAGTAGATTTCTTGCTTATCCAGTACAAGCTTAGATTCATCATCGTTGTCCTCGCCGACTACTTCGGCCTCCAAATCGCCGAGGGTGGAGCCGATTTTAGATATGGAATTGGTGGTGCTCGGTGGTGCCGATTTTAGATATGGAATTGCTGGCGGGGAGGAAGAGTGATGGACTCAGGTCGAGTTTGCGATCGATCGGCGAGCAACGGGGAGATGAAGACAACGCCACTACAGGAGAACGAAGTAGAAAGGAAGGACGAATCGCCAGAGGAGGAATCGTGTGAGGGAGGAGAAAGGAAGGAGGGCCAGAGGGGCTAAAATTTTTTTAAGAAGGGTTAGAACGGCTAAAAAAAATTTTAAGGTGGCTAATTACCTAATCAAATTTTCAAAGGGGTATAAAACACCAAATTTTCTCTTTTTTATTCAACAATTTTGAAACTTCGGTATAATATATATTTTTCGGGGAATAGAAACAACAGACTCAACTCAGAAATATTATTCGGTGGAATAGTTGGTATAAACTAGTAGGTTGAACATTGAGGTGTATCTTTATTCGGTGAAATATATATTTTTTCGACTCTAGTGCACCGAATAATAACCCATTTGCATCGTATTTTTTGAGAACATTATATGGTAATTTACATCCTATTGAGCCATTTTTAGTACAAAATTCTAGACCATTTTTCACTAACACGGTTTTGCAAATCAAGGCATCCCCCCATTATGCCACTAACGTGTGTGCAAAACCTGCAAATCAAATCTTTTTAATTTTGGAGCTTCGAAATTTTTTTTAAAAAAAAAGTCTTTAAAAAATCCCCTTAATAAAATAGGCTAAATTTGGTGGATGTCCATTTTAGATATGAATCAATTATCTATATACATATACTAAAACCGATGCATTGTTGTCTACGTGGTGACGCGTGGGTGAATTTGCTTACGTGGCGGCGCGTGAGTGTATCTCGCAAAGCTTTCTCCCGTCAAAAAGGAAATCTAATAAAAATAATTAGATAATTCTAATCTAATATAATTAAAAATGATTAAATAATTATTTTATTTTACCATTAACTCATATAATTGGATAGATGAAATATCTTACATACCCTTAATTAATTTATAGCCTTAATTAGTTTCCATTCTAGGTTAGATTAATTTATAAATATATAGTGGAGTATTAATTAATCGTTATTGTGTGTTGTATTAATAAATTTAATCACTTTGATGACGATGAATTGAACTATATGTATATAGATACAAATTATAGCCATATCCATTTTCCTAACAAAGAATAAATTATGGACATAAATCTATCCATGGACATATTTAATATATTAAATTCAATACTACTTACATCCCATCCCAAATTATATATGGCTATCACGTCATATATATCACCCAATTGCCATATACAAATTATATTATGTTCACCCAATTCCCATCCTCCATTGGGCTCCAAATCCGAGATCGAACCAGGATTGTTCTCGTAGTAGCTACTACAAATCAAACAAACAAATCGCGGTTGGATCATCTCAGCACATCGAATAAAATAACATTTTCGACGATTTCTAGCATAGATATACATTATACATGTACTTACATGTCTTGGACACCTTCATAGGAAAGAGCAGCTCTTGCAGTAGAGAGAAAAGCAGCATCGACGTTAACGTCCTCCTTAGCGGAGGCGTCGAATATATATCATATCTATCGTATCGCATCGACGTTAATTATTTAATAATATTAAATAAAAATAATTAACAACTTTGTCCATGCAATCTAATCATATATATCATATCGGCAAATATGAGTATAGTATACCATTCCAATATATCATATATATCATATCAGCAAATATGAGTATAGTATACCATTCCAATTTAATCGTATAGATAGATAGATTTTCCTAATTAACAACTTTGGAGTTGCTATAAAAATAATACATTCCTAATTAACAAATATGAGTATAGTATACCATTCCAATAATACATTCCATTTTCATTGTTATACCATTTCCATATTTGAATAATGAGATTTTTTTTATCTATTCACTTATTTAATCGTATGTTATGTTTCATAAATGAGCAGGCACCATGCAGGTATCAAATTGCTTTAATACGAGGCTTATATTTGGTGAAAATATCAATGAAAATTTTGAATTCAAAAAAAGGTATTGTTATAGAATTAAATTTTCAAATTTTGGTATATATATATTAGATGGCTTGCTACATGTGGAAATAGCAATGACAATAGGGTCATTCACAACCGAAGTCAAAATTCCAATTCTCCAAGTGACCTATTTTTGAAAGAAGAAGAAAGAAAATCTTTGGATTTCATACCCAGCATAGACAAGATAAAAATATCTATCGTGCATGTATATAAAATATAGATAGATTTTACTTTTACAAATAATATTAAATATATTCTTCATCTTGCTTCATAGGAACGTCAAATTGTGAGTCTTGCAACTATTATTAGAATTGAAGATGAGCATGATTGGTTTTACAATGGCTGCAAGATTTGTGCGACCAAAGTTCAACGTCAATGTGAAAATTTTTGGTGCATAAAATGTGGGAAGGATGTCAACATTGTAAGTCCAAGGTAAATCAATTACACATATCTATCTATCGATCAATATATACAATAGTTAAATTTCTTTAATTACTATTCTAATACGTATTATTGTCAACTAAAATAGGTATATGGTCAAAATTCGAGTTGTTGATGACACCGACAATGCTACTTTAGTATTGTTTGATCGCGAAGCCTTGCACCTATTAAAAATAACAGCTTCAGATTTACAGGAGAAATTTTTGGCAGAGGTTATTCTTTCAATTTTGCAATTAATACAAAAAATGTACTTATATATGGTATTAAATATACAATATTTTAATTTGAAATAAATTTATTAATTTTACAGGGTGGTGAAAGTAGCGGATGCCCCCAAAGAGATGAAGATGATAGTTAATAAGAAGTATTTGTTTAGAATCGAAATCGAAAAATTTAACATAGAGAAGAACTATAAAGTGTATAAAGTGTTAAATATGACGGATGATATATGATTCCTTGATAAATCAGTTTTTAAAGAGTCCAAATATTATACATGTATATATATATATATTTTCGATATGCTTCTAAACTTATTACATTACTCCTAAAATATATAATGTTAGGCTCCTATCTAAAGATACTCGCAATATAATTTTTTTTTTTGTAGGATTCGAACTCATATAACAATGATGACAAAAGGGATCAGACGTTACTTCTTCGTATACTGCTGTCCCCCTACAAAAACGATCACATCGAACTTTGGTTTTGAGTTCAGATTCAGAAGGGGAAGATGAAAATGTCAGCCAACGGTCTTCATCAAAAAAACAAGATTGCCCGACTTTCATGCACTCGTGACAAAATTTCAGTGAAGATAGAGAAAGATGATACCTCATTCTAATTATCATGCTTTAAAATTTCCCTTCTATTGTTTTTAATATTATTTCACTTTAGACATCATTGCGTTGTTTATGGAAAACATATACACTTAATTTTGTTTACGTTTTAATAACTATATTAAATTTATTTGACATTTTAGATGTCATTTGTTCATTTTTTTAATATTATAAATTATGTATTTTTTTTTCTGTCCATACATAATTTTTATCTTTCAAATTAATGTCAAATCATTATTTTTATTACACAAATTAAAGAGAGATTTTATCTTTCAAAAATACATAATTTGAATGAAGTAAAAAATATAAATATATTTTTATTATTATAAACATTTCCCTTTTTGGTCAACTGATCAAATGTCCATTAGTTATTCCATCATTTTCATATGAATGTTTATCAATTTATTCACGAGATGTTAGATGACACTTGAATAATTGAATAATAATTATACAATAGGATAGCTAATTTTATTTTATAAAGCTCTCAATATCAAATTATTTCAATCTTTATAATTAATTTTTTAAAATTTGACAATATACCTTATATAACATCTTGCATTTAACATTATATAGTCAACATTTAATACATAGAAACAACCAACTAAATTCACCTCCCAACAAAAACAACATAACATACAGAAACATATATTCAATACACCGTAATCCCCGTGCTTGGGACGGGTCTTACACTAGTATATAATAAAGGAGAAGTCGTCTAAGACACATGGCGGCTTCTCCTTAATCATAGTCGTATGAACCAATCACAAATTTTTGAATTAATCAATATAGGCATAAGATAAAATTTTATTCTTACTCTATTTAATCAATATATCTATACATGCCTAAGATAAATTTTGACCCAATTTGATTAAATATATATATTTTTAGAAGATATTAACTAATTTTAAAATATATGCATAAGATAAATTTTTATTCTAGCTCTATTTAATCAATATATCTATGTATGAATAAGATAGAATTTGACCCAATTTGATTAGATATGGATATATTTTTAAAAGATACTCCGTATTAACTAATTTTAAAGACTATTTTATAAGATAAGATTTTACCTATTTTCACTATATATGAACATATTTTTAAAAGATAATGACTTTATCAATATATTACATGGACATAATAATTAAATAATTTATCAATAACTTCATCAATATGAAAATATTTTTAGAAGATAACAAGTTTTGACGAAATGGAAATAATACTTAGTATGGTCATAATAATTAAATAAATATGAAGAAGATAAAAGGTTTTCGGTAAATTAAAAAAATAATACTTAGTCGTGTAAAAGTTATCAACTTATGGAATTCAATAAGAAATAAAAGTTTCCTATATATCTTGAAGGTATTGATATATTTATGAGATGAGATATATTTTTGGATTTTATACATATATAATTATGGATAGATTTTTAGATTTTGACCTATATATAGTTTAAATTGTTAATGTTATTTCACAAACGTTGACGTCTTTTCCCTTCTTTTTGGTGTTGTTATTGGAGGTTAGTTATGACTTTGTTTACGATTTCCTTTGTAAGCTTTTCGAAATAATGTGCTGATTGGTTACAAGGTATGTTATTTTGTTTCCACTAATATTTACTAGCTTTTTCACATGTTGTTTCATATATTGTCAATAAAGTATAAATTCAATCAGATTTGAGAAATTATAGCTTTTCATATAACTAGCAAGGATTAAGAAGTAAGACCGGAGTAAGGAGAAATTGGCTTTTATACTAATTAAGCTAATTAAGTATGAATTCATTCAGATTTAAGAAATCAGAAGTGTGGAAGAAATTAATTAATTTAATAAACGGATTTTATTATTAAATATTTAAATTAAAAAACCGCACACAGTGCGGGTACTGAACTAGTATTAAGTAAATGTCCATTTTCTTACAAAATTAAGTAAATGTCAATTTTTTTCCAAATATACCCCTTCTTCCCATCCGTAACCCTTCCTCCTTCTCCCTTTGACCATTTTTAATTTTAACAATGACTGGTCAACATTGACTATTTCGGTCAACGCCTGCATTTGGTGACAGTTTTTTGGTGACAATTGTGTATAACTTTTCGGTGACAGTTATTGTGATAATTATTTTGGTGACAACTGACTTTTTTGGTGGCTTTTTTTTTCTAGTGACATTTAACATAATTTTTTTCTCGTACTAGTAAACACTGTCACCAACCTATTGTCATCAATTACATAACATTGTCACCAACTTTTTGTCACCTACTATAAAATATTGTCAGCACTAATTTTCACTAACTACATAATATCACCAACTGCAAAATATTGTCACCAAACTATTGTCAACAACTACGAAACATTGTCATCAAATTATTTTCACCAATTTATTGTCACCAAACATTGTCACAAATCAATTGTTACCAACTACACAACATTGTCATCAATCTATTATCCCTAAATAGAGAACATTATCACCACCCCCTATTGTCACCAACCTACTTTCGTAATCTGTTGTTACCAACAATAAAATAGTATCAATCAATCTATTGTCACCAACTACAGAACATTGTCATCAAATTTATCTCCCCTCTAGCGTCGTCATCCTCTTCATATTGTCATCAAACTAAAATGTTTGTACAGAACCAATGTCATCGTTATCACCTAATATTAACTCACTTTTGTCACAAAACTAAAACCCTAGAACTAGGGGAGTATAGATCCTGGAGGGGCTAAAGCTAAACAAATAAAAATTTTATGTACATTGTGGTTTAGAGTCAGGGTTTAGGGTTTAGGGCCTTGGCCCTAAACCCTAAATCCTAAACCCTAAATTGTGTGTACGTACATTACTAATGTCAACACCGAGGCCAAAAAAGCAGCAGCAAGAGAAGCTTCTCTAATGGAAGAAATCGCAACCTCGACGACGAAATGGCTCAAATCAAGAACAACAGGAGGCGGCCGAAGCTCCGACCTCCCAACAGCGCTCGATTCGCCGCCATCAATGATCGAAAACGGTCAGATCTGGGAGAAACTGTTTCGTCCTCCGTTGGCAAATGGGAACGAGTTATCAGAGTGCTAAATTCATTCTATAAGAGTGCCAAATTCGTACAATTATCATCAAAATAATCCCAGTGGCACCAAATATTGTCATCAAAATATTTTCACTAACTATTATTATTATCAAATAGTGTCACCATTCAAGTATTGTTAGCATTAGATGTATAAATTAATAAATTGTCACCAAATAAAAATGGTAGAGATCATAAGAATTGTTAGCAACTATTGTCACCAAACAAATTTTTTTTCAATTGAATCCACAAAATCAACTATTGTCGCCAAACACTAGTACTCTCAAATGAATCTACAAACACAATTGTTATCAATTAAATCCATAAACATTGATAGTTAGATTGCAATGAGTATCAAAATACAATCATGATACAACCTTTTATTACTTAACATTCCAAAATGGTAACAATAAAAAGATAGATAGATTGTACTCTAAAAAATCTCATGCTTAACACTTCTTGAACAAATTCATAGTCATTCTCTCTCTCTCTATACACATCCATATATTCGTCAGAAATAACTTCAATGTCAC
Organism: Persicaria maculosa; assembly: GCA_963922045.1. NCBI lineage: Eukaryota > Viridiplantae > Streptophyta > Magnoliopsida > Caryophyllales > Polygonaceae > Persicaria > Persicaria maculosa. Next base: position 33,793,250 of record OY998271.1, read on the forward strand.
CATGAAATGCAAGCCACTCGATATATTTGATGGTATACATATCACAACTTCACTTTAATTGAACACAATGAGAATGAAAATTAGATTATAACTAAATGAGATATTGAAAAAATGAAATCTATTGTAACACATGGGAAAAAAAAACATACTCTCCACTATTCTGCACAAGACCTACGACCCTCTTGATTGCAAATGGCTCGTCATCAAACATAAATAAATAGTCTGTCACCAAACATAATAAATAACTTTAGCACTAAACAACTATGATTTAATGTCCCCCTAAACATAGGTGATTAATTGTCACCAATCTAAAAAAACAACAAAATAACAACATAAATTCTACTTAAAACCACCATAAACATAGTCTCATTAATTCAGATGATGATATGGACTCAATATACATACCATTTGTCACCAAATGAACAATTTCCACCAAACAAACAAGAATGATAAATCTCAGGTAGACTCAGTTCAGTTGTTGATATAGACTCAAGGTACATAACAATTGTCACCAAACAAACAAACAAACAATGATCAAGCTAAATACTAGTTATCACCAAACAAACAATTGTCACCAAATCTGAATCCGATCGAGTAATACCCAAATGAAATGGCTTTTCTTTTCTTCTGTCCACGGATTTTGTAGGTTCAAGGGAAACACCATAAAAACTCACATATAGATCAAATCGAATTTAGGCAAGTGTAATCGAATTAGGGTTACACAACAAAATTGCTCAAATCGAAAGGGGAAGTTTGTGATGAATTAAAATTAGAATTGTAACGGCCCAGATATAAATACCTGGGTTACGTTTCGAAGGTCGGATACCTTCGTTCAGATCTTGCAATTCAGGTACGGGTTAGTCCGGTTCTTCGCTTTCGCCCAGGAGGATTCCCGTCATAGAAGCATGAAGCAAGCAAGGAGCAAGTACCTATCACTATCCACGAAGTAAGGCCCAGAGACGCCTGCGGGCCCTAAAGACCGCGCTGAGGCCATATAATATGCCTATACCTAGAATAAAGGATGGTCTAATGCGGTACATAATTTAAATCACACTAGCATGCTCCTAGTTGAAATAATGTGCAGAAAACTGTAAAGGCGCCCAAAGAATGGCAAGTGGCATATCCCCATATCTCTGTATTCCCCGTACCCACTCCGAGGTAGGGCGCTCGGCCTCAGCCGAACCGTAACAGATATATTCCCGTACCCACTCCGAGGTAGGGCGCTCGGTCTATGCCGAACCGTAACAGATATATTCCCGTACCCACTCCGAGGTAGGGCGCTTGGTTTATGCCGAACCGTATCAGAGATATATATAGATCATACTCATCGACTCGATTGGGGACCGAAACGGTATAAAACACGAATACCCCCATGACCCTAGCAAAGACTCTAAGACTCACAGATAACGGCCGTTCTGTTCTCAAACACACAAAGTAACCGAATGCTCATTCATAAGTGCAATCCTAGCATGATACTACATGGCATGCTTTGATGCTTATGCAACACCTACATACTATATGACACATCAGGCAGGAGGTCCGAGTTACTGAGTAAGCTCCCGTAGGAAACTTACCTGGAGGCGCGCAGAATCCAAGGAATAATCAGCAGTAGCAAGCAATCTAATCATGTCACAAATCACCTAGCATATATAATAAGATGTACATAAGTCTACGTCTAAGTCACACAAGGCGCCCATAACTATCGCACGTAACTTCACATAACCATAGAATATCGTATCTTAACATTTCATCCTTATCATCTCAACTCATCTCATCATCTTCCTTATTCATTTCCATCAATCAACTCATATCATCTTAATTCTTCCATTTTATCTTAACTGTCCTATTTCATCATATCTCATCTTATATATCATCATATAACATCTTCTATATCATCTCAACACATGTCATCACATAATATCATGTAATATCTCATCATGCTTCATAATTCAATTCAAGATTCTAACAAGTCAAATCATGCTTCAATTCACATAAATCCATATCATAACATAGCTTCACATATCTCATTTCAGATTATTCCATCTTATCTCATCATATAATATCTCATAATCTCAAAACACTTGATCATTTCAACTCATCATTATACCATATACCCATCATTTAGAATCATGCACCATTATTATAATATATAAGTCATATTCATACTCTAAGGTATATTCATACTCACATCATCACATCATATAACATAACATAACAATATCCACATATCATAATTTATATACACACAAGGTAGACAAGTAAGTCAATTCCCAAGTTAGTTCCCAAGCCATTCCAAAATTCGAGTCAATTGGTAGAAATTCCGATTCTTAAGAACGTTTGCCCAAATTCCCTCTTTGATTTAAATCGATAACATTTTCAAGTCCCAATATTTTATAAGGTCATAACATAATACCCTATAATTCTCAAAATAATATTTATATCTTTTAAGTCTCAAGATAACATTTATCTCTTTTAAATCTCCAAAAGAACATTTATATCTTTTAGATCTCAATTAATATAATATAAGATTTCAAATACCATTTTCTTTTAAAATACTTTCAAAATAATATTTCAAAACCCTTAAAGTACCTAACCATTTTATTTAATTAACAAAACAGCCCCCATATTTTATAAAACATAGGAATCGACCCTCCCTTTTATTTAATTCCAATCCGAGCCCATTTGTTGTACAAACCCAAAACCGAAATCCATTTTTAAAAACCCAAACCGAAATTGTCAGCCCAACAGATTTGGTTTCTTTTATTGAATAAAGCCCAAGTTCATTTTTCTAAAACAAAGCAACAAATCCGGCCCAAAACAACCCATGCCCAATACCCTTTAAAACAGATCCGGCCCAGCCTTCAAGCCCACTCCCTTTGTTTGACGACCCGGACCCGTAACAAAACAAAACAGAAAGAAGAAGAAGGCAACAGAATTGTTCATCACCTTCGACCTAAGCTCTGGTCGAACGCAGGAAAAAGGGGAGGAGGAAAGGGGAGCTTGGGCTGGCACCAGTAGCTTGCTCCGACACACAATCCAACACCAAGAAACAGAGATTGAATAATAGAGGGAAGAGGAAGAGGGATGCTCACCGAGAATCTCGGCTCGGAACGCTTGAAATCGCGCGATTCGCCTCGCCGGAGTCGGAATCTTGTCGGAGACGACCTAGGGAGAGTGGGAGGATATTAAAGCTCCACTTTTATGCTATTTGGAGGTGGTCGGGAGTGAAGGAAACGAAAAGATGGTCATATCGTGATGTTTGAGCGAAAACAGGGAGAGAAAGGAGGCGTCGGCGGTGTGCTCGCGGAAACAGGGAGGAGCTTCTCTCGGACTGCCTCGGCTCGCCGGAATCACTGGGAGGAGGGAGTAGTGGCTCGAATCTTCAAACGAAAGGAGGTAGGTATGTGCTCGGGCGGGATTTTGAAAACAGGGGGAACGAAGCCACCGGGGAAGGTGGAGCTTGGTGGCGTCGGCGGCAGGGATTCCGGCACAGGGTGTGAGCGACGACGACGACGAGGGATGTAGGAGGAACGAGGCTTCGGGTGGCCTTGGCTTTTGGACACGAAACAGAGAGGGAGTGGAGCTTGGGAGCTCTCGGAGGAACAGAGGGAGAAATGGGGGCTGGTGGGTTGTTTGAGGTAGCCGTGTTGGTGTCGACGGCAGGGAGGGACCAAGGAGTCCATGGAGGTAGCGTGGGCGGCAACAGTTGGGAGGTGGAGGAACTTTTGGTTGGTCTGGGCACATAGAGGGGCAAAAGAAAGGGGAAATAGAGAACAGAGGTGAAGGTGTTGCTGGGTGGGGTTGTTTGGACCTCAAATTAAGGTGAGGTTTGGATTCCAATTAAAAGAAGACAAAGGGGAAGCCTGCCATGGCTCTGAATCAACTGAAAGAGGGAGAGATGGAGGAGGGATGCTTAGCCAGGATTGGAAATGGCGTGTTGGAGGAGTTGCCCATTTGCAGCAGCTGGTCCCAGGGAGGGGAAGGGAGAAAACAAAAATGGAGGGGAAAAGCAAGGTGGTCCCCTGTAAAATAATACCCGGAAAATAAATCTCGAACCCGCTCACTCGATCCGATCCCGACTTCATCAAAATTTTAAATCGAAATCTCGAATCCGAATATAGAATAATAAGATCCATATTATGTAACTAAATCTTGAAATCCGAAAGCGGAATAGAAGTCCGTCTAAAAATCGTTCTAAAATAACGTCGGAACTTGTTTCAAAAGATTTTTGAGAAATCCGATTTCTCGAAGACGGAAATTTTAAAATTTTCTGAATATCAAAATTTGTCCCTTTTAAATTATTATTTAATAGAGAATACTGTTTTAAAATCTTCCGGTCTTTACAAGAATGGATTTGAAAAGATAATGTGGAAGAGAAAGGAGTACCACAAAGATTGGTAATGGCGTTGGAAATAGCTAGAGCAAAGCAAACCCCCTTCCCACCAACTGACATATCCTCACCAAGGAGAAGCTTTGCGAACCTCTCCTTAATCATCTCCATCTCTACGAACCACAACAATGAAACAGAAATCTCATGAAAATTTTCACATTTTCCTAGTTTTCAAGATATCGAAAATCGCGATACGAACCAGAAGAGCCAGAGAAGCGGGAATCCAAACTCAAATTAACCAGTTCGGAGTCCTTGATTGACCAATTCTAAGCAACTTTTCTCCGTCCGTGGAACCGAAATTCGTCGTAGCCATCGACGATTCAGACCTATGAAGCTTCGCATTCGCTTCCACCATTGACAACCAGTATGAGAGAGAGGCTCCTTGAGAGATATTGAACGAGGGTTGAGAAATAAAAGGAATATAAGAGAGACGCTCCTTGAGAGATATTGAACGAGGGTTGAGAAATAAAAGGATTAATTTTTTTACCAAGGGTAGAGTTGGTATTACATAAAATTTATGGACATTTACTTAATATCCGATTAAAAATGGACATTTACCTAATTAGCTTTTATAAATGGACATTTGACCTAATTTTTTCCAAAAAATATTGCTTCGACGGATTTTTGATGGGTAACAACGTAACACGCGCCAGCCAATGGAGTTTATTAATACAAATGGTGGGTCCCACCTTCTTTAAATGCAAAATAATTGAAAAACAGTCTATTTATCTAGACCTTTCATTTTCTCTCCATCAACGATCAGGATTTGCGTACAAGATACATCGTAAGACCTAAGTACACCCAAACAATATATCGTAAAATCTGAGTACACCCGAACCACAATATATATATATATATATTCGTAAGACACGGGTCTTGTTGAATTTGGAAAAAACAAGGAGATTTGAGCGAAGAATCAATAATTTTGGGGCTGAGAATTAGGGATGGGTAAGCAATTTGAGGGGCCACTACCTCCAAAGGGTTTTATCTAGGGTCATGCATAATCAGATATCCGACACGACACGACATGGTATGTCGGATACACGAAACCGTTAACACTGAAAGGTCCCATGAGAACACGACACGATAAATACCGGGTATCTGACACGAAAACACGAAACGGTTTCTTGCCGGATACCCGTGTAACACGACACAAACCATTATAAAAAACCTTTTTTTAATGTGGTGCCTTGTTTAGTAATAGTAGAGATAGAAGTTGCAATGTTTTTCCCAACAATGGCGATTTGAGCGAATGAGAAGCGAAAATGGCCATAGAAATGAAACTAGGAGAACTCGATAAGAAGAGATAACAACGATGGTGAGAGATTGGTCGGAGATGGAAAGGATTTTCCATATCTGAGTTTCAAGGTTTGTTGAGTTCTTCCAATAGGAGCGAGTGGAGCGCAAAATAAAGAAGGTTCTTGATTGGTCGGGGATAGAGAGCTTTGCCGGCCAAATCTGAGCGCTCGAATCGCCATGAAATTGAAATTGAGAACCTAGTTAGGGAGGAGCACACAACAACGAAGGTGTGAAATTGGTCGAAGATAGAGAGCTTTTTCCGGCCAGATCTGAGTTTGATAGAGAGCTTTTGCATCGGATCTGAGTTTGATAGAGGGCCATAGCTAAGTTTGAGAGGGAGAAAGAAAGTTGATGCAGGTGTGTGACTATGAATGAAGAGGCGGCCAGACTAATGTTTAGGCCTTTAGGGTTTTATTTGGGCACTACAACAGAAATGCCTATTAGCGGGAAAATTTCCGTCGCTGAAAATTGAACTTTTGTCGCAAAAGAGATTTAGCGAGGAAATACATTTCGTCGCTTGTTCCGCGCAAAAAGCTCATCAAGAAAAGGTTAGTCGAGAGAAAAATATTTCATCGCTAAAACTTTTAGCGATAAAATCATTTTTTCTCGCTGTAACTATTAACGACAAATATTTTTCTCATAAAAAGACAAACTTTTTGTTGCCAAAAAAATGACAGGATTAAAAAAAAGTCATTGAATGTGTTTGGCGAGAAAACAATTTCATCGCTACCATGCTTTTTCCTCATTAATGATTATGTCAAATTGTGTTAATATTATTAGCAACTAAAATTTTCATTGCAAAAGAAACATATATTTCATCGCATAAATAGGTGAATGATTCGAGAATATCACTAAATACACAAAGCGATAAAAATGATTTTCTCGCTAAAATATTTATTTCCTCACTAGTAATTATAACTTTTTAAAAATTTTGTTTTAAAATATACATTTTACAACAAATATATTTAGTGATTGTGCTCATTATATTTTATAATAATAACATAATAGAGAAACATATAAAATGAATAATTAATCAAACTAGTAATCAAAATTGAATTCCAAAAAAATCTAAAACCTTCTAGCAAACTACAACATTAAGAAAATCCAAGTCTTTCTAAGTAATTCCATGTTTTTTTATTGTTTGAACTTTGTCGTGAAGTCCTTCTATGTCTTCAATTTCATGTCTTGTTCTTCCCGTTCATTTCTTATATTGACACTACGAAGGAATACTTGGGTGGAGGTCGAGGTCCTTAACCACAACCTTTGATGTAGCCAATGTGCTCCACATGATAGCCATTCTTGAGCACAGTCCACGGAGCCCCCATGGGCTGCCAAATGAAAAGTTGTACTGCCAGGATACCTTCAATCATAATTTCAAATCAATTCCCACATGACAATTATAAAAAAAATAGATTATAGATCACGTATCACATTGTTTACAAGGCAAGACATAGCCATCAATCACCACAAAAGAAAATATTTGCAGAGAAAATTTTGCATTTTCTTACTCGAATCCACCAACTGAAGCACATACAAGAGCTCCATTGTCTAATAGGATATGGGCACAATCGGCATGCTTGTACCAGGCAGCCAAATGCAATGGGGTTGATCCACTTCCATATCTTTTATGTTCCCAAACCTTGCAAAGCCCTTGACAATCTGATCCATCCACTTAAAGTATTAGTAATAATTTATCCACAAACCGTTAAACAAACAACAAAATATGAAAAAGTAGAGAACATTAGGCTACAGTAGTAGAGGAATGAGAAGAAGATAAAATAGCTTGTAGGAAATCTAGATGGCCATAAAAGGTAGCTTAGTGCAAGTAGGTTCCCCCGCGAATTGAATCAAATCAACTTCTCCCGTTACAAATCCTTAACCACTGGAAAAAAAACACTCCAGAAATTCAGAATCACTATAGGGAGTGATATCTCAGTGCCTACATTAGCGCCAGCTTCAATAAGCTTATTCACACAAGAGATCGTCCCATTCATCACATCTAGCATAAACAGAGTCTTAAAAAGAAGGCAAAAAATCAGAGCTTCACAACAAATAAATGAAAACTCAAATCATCTCTAATCATTAATATAGAACCTGGTTATATATGGTTATTAAGCAAATCTAGATTGGCACCGTTATCCTGCAATAGAGGAAAATTGAAAATTGTTCAGCAATAAAATGAAGAGCACATGGAAAATTGATCAGCAATAACATGAAGAACGCACCTCAATCTGGCCAGAAGAAGTAGCGAGATGAAAAGGAGAGAGTAGATTGCGGACATTGCTGGAGATTCGAAGCATGGAGGAAGCATAGTCCAAAATCCAAGCATAATAATATCATCCAGGGAAAGGGATCAAGAACAACTGAACATGTTCAATAAAATGTAAATCAACCTTACAACTATGCTCATCCATATTTTGCAAGGAAAAATCATAAAAGTTCAATAGACATGGAGAGCATGAGACAAGTAAGGAGTGCTCAAGTATTCACATAATCGCATCTCAGGCTTAACAAACCAAGCCAAGCATAAATCATTAACCTGCTAATCTAGAGACTGCAAAAACAACTCAGCTGATTTCAATTAATAAACTACTAAATTTAGAGATTCCTTAGGTTTGGGGAGTTCATTATCACTTCAATGTCCTAAAAAATTAGAAACATGTAATGTGTATTCAAGAGCAGCAAGCACAATTTAGCCCAAATCTCAACCACATTTTGCAAATCAGAAATCAGATTTTTCACCTTCACCACAAGATAATGCTACATGACTCAAATTTGATCAGGCAAATGGACAACAACATGATATGAAATCGACCTGAATCCCAAGAGGCGATTTCTAACACCTCAGTCCCATTAGCATACCAAATTCAGCCGAACAACTTCAAATAACTCAGTAAAGTAGCCTCATGCACTTACTAATTTCAAATCTTAAGTCGAATTGTCGAAGGATTAAATTCGAGGCTACCAATCTGAGAACGGCAGGCACGTAAGTGTAGTAGCGAGGCAGGCGGTGACGAAAGGCAGAAGATAGAGAGAAGGGGGCGGTGACCTAGCTAGCGAGGTGGCGGTTTAGGGTTCAAGGTATGCTGATGGTCGATCGTTAGGGTTTCGACAGGGGCAGATAGAGTCGGAGGGGCGGCCTAGCAACGTGGCGGTTTAGGGTTCAAGGTATGGCGATGGTCGATGGTTATGGTTCAGGGTATGGGGATGGTCCATGGTGAGAGAAGGAGCGAGGCAGTGATGTGGTAAGAGAATAGTGTAGAGGAGAGGAGGTTGTGCGCTAACTGGAGGGGATTGATGGCAGCGCGAGAAAGAGGCGGCGGAGAACTGGTGAAGAAGATGAGAGGAGGAAAGGCGTCAGGGGAAGAGAATAGAGGGAAGAAGGAAGGAGATAATGACGGGTTTTTTTTTTCTGGAATTAGTAAACACACAAAAAAATATTTGAATAACATTAATCACAAAAATTACAATGAAAATAATATTTCTCAATTGATTGAAATGTATAATAACAAATTTATTCATCAAGAAATATATTTTTAGTAAGAAATTATAGTGTTTGTTGCTAATAATGAAAAAAATGGAATTTGTCATAGTTTTCTCAAGCTCAAATAGCGATAAAGAGTGATATTTTCTTGCTAAATGTTTGCTTCAATATCAAAAATATTCCTCGTAAATTCGTAATACATGATCATATGACGAGAAATTTAAACTTTTCTCGTTAATGAATTTGAGTTATTTTCTCTATTTTCACACAAGTCAATAACGATGAAATGACATTTCTTTGTTTATTAATATATTCAGTAGCAAAATTTTTCCTCGACAAATACTTTTAGCAAGAAATTAAAATATTTGTCACTAATAAATTTGGTGAGGAATTTAAAGTTTTCCCGTTAATGAATTTGAGTAATTTTATCTATTTTTACCCAACTCATTAGTGACGAAAATGGAATTTTCTCGTTGATTAATATGTTTCGCGATAAATTATTTCCTCAATAAATATATACTTTTAGCGAAAAATTACAACATTTGTCGCCAAAATTTTTGGCGGGTTTCACATTATAACGGCCCGGGATTATGATTCCCGAGTTACGTTTCGAGGGATAAAACCCCTCGTTAGGATCTTGCACCCCGAGTACAGGTTGAAGGTTTGAAATCAAGGATTTGTAGTTTAAATCGGGATTTTGCACCCAAATCCGGAAGGTCAGCTGGAGACCCCGGGGTAAACCCCTGTACCTGTCCTAAGTCTACAATGCGCAAAACCTTTTATCATGCAAAGGACATAAGTTCTGAAAACAATACAACTAGTGTCGTGGCAGAGCCGGGTTAAAACAGAGTATAAGTAGGAAGAAATCCCAAAAGTATGAATCTGGTGAAGTCAGGGTTCAAACCCTCATTCTCCGCCATATGAATGGACCCCGTCATAACAGCACAAAGTCAAGCAGTGGATCGGGTACATGAAACTATACCACAAAGTCAGGCCAAGAGTTCGCCTGCGGGTCCTCTGACCGCACTGAGGACATATAATACGCCTTTACCTAGAATAAAGGATGCCTTCATGCAGTGCTGAAATATTAACCACACTATCATGCTCCTAATTCATATATGCAGAATATAAAGTAAGGCCTTAACAAAGAATACCAAGTGGTATATCCCTCTTCTACCACCACCCCCTTCCAAATAGGGTGGAGACTGGCCAGTTCGATGTTATAGCATATCACATCTCATCATCATATCGTATCTCATGCTCATCTCGTATCTCATGATACATATATAAATGACTCAAGGAGGACAACGCCCGATGAAGCTGGGCTATCCTATGACCCTAACAACGACTCTAGGACTCACAGATAACGGTCGTTCTGCATTCAAACGCACACAGAATAAGAATGCTCATTCGTAAGTGCAATTCCTAAGCATGATACTACATGAAATGCTTTTATGCATATGCAACACCTACATACTATATGACACATCAAGCAGGAGGTATTGGTTACCGAAGAGTAAGCCTTCTTGGTACTTACCTGGCTAGAAGATCAACAAAAGAAGAATCCAGCACACAGTAGTCACAATCACAGAATATCACCTAATTGCATAACGAGAATATGCTAAGTATACTTCTATAGCTTTTCTGAACACATATATTACTCACTCAAATTAACAGATAGATAAGCAAGCTTTCATCAATCATACTTTCAATTCATCACGATCAACCATCTCTTATCTCAAACCATTCATCATAACTTGTCAACTCATCAGTTTAAAAATAACCTCCATATATATATATCATACTTAGCCAAATTCGCATATTATTATTTCATACTCATACTTCCCATATATATATATATATATATATATATATATATATATATATATATATATATATATCATCAGAACAACCAATATTCAATCTCTTAAAATAAATCATCATACGTCATACTATTAGTCACACATATCATGTCGTTAGTCAAACGATCATATCATCATGCTAGTTAGTCATCAAACAAGTCGGGTTCCCAAGTTAGTCCCAAAACCATTTCAAAATCCTTGTCAAATAGTTCAGAATTCCGACTCTTGAAATTCTTTTTCCAAGCCGCCACATTTAATTTGACAAATCTAATAATTTATTTATATCCCAAATGATTCTATGTTATATTTTTACACACCATTTATTAAACACTTTTACAAAGACATCTCTAAAACTTTTATAAAATAATTCCAACCCATCCTATATAAACCTCCCGAAATAATATTTTATATTTTAAAACCTCAAATAATATTTTCTAATATTATATATACCCTTAAATAATTAAATAAATAAACGGATAAACCCGAACCGAACCGAACCCATATTATAAATCCCCAAACCGGTTTAACAATTAATACATAATATATATATATTAGTAAGAGGGTGGGCCAATAAGCCACGTCGGATCCTTCTTCCCCCCGGATTCAAGAAGGACGTCCCGCCCCCGCTGGTTCAATCTGCGCCACCGACTCGCCCGCTCGCTACTCGCTGCTCGCGCTCGCTGGAGGCTCATCCCCGAGCCCGCTGGCTCGTTCCTCCCGCGCTCGCTGCTGCTCTCTCGCCTCTACTCAGCTCGCCCGCGTCCGTCTCTTGTTGCTCGCACTCGCTCAATGCCAAATCGAGCTCGCCGGAGCTCTCACCGGAGTTCATAACTGAGCGAGAGGTGAGAAAGAGGGGAAAGGGGGTTTGTGTATTTGTTCGACGGCTCCACCAATGATAGTTAAGGAGTTGCACGTCGTTGTTAACGTGCATGCACGTCGTTATTAACGTGTAAATGTGGTGGGTGGCATCTTAGTGCACGTTGGCCTGCAGGTTGCTTTTTGTAACGGCCCGGAAAATAAGGATCTTCTTTCCCCTATTTGCCCTCCCTTGGGCCTAGGAAAGAAAACCTAATTATCCGAGTTACGTTTAAGAAGGCAAGGTTACCTTCCAAATAGATCTTAAACCCCGAGTACGAGTTACAAGTTTTCGCAATAAAAAGAAGCAAGGTTTAAATCAAAATACAATCCAAAGAGTGTCACGACTGAGCCGGGTCAAAACGATGTAAAAGATTTTAAAAGAGAGGAAGTTTAGTGGTCTCTCAAGCTCTCGATCTAACGCCAAAAGTCTGAACCCGCCAAAAATCCATATGAGCAAAGGTAGCGGCTAACGGTTACCTGAATCTAAAAAAAAAGAAGGGGATCTGGGTCAATCATCGGGTCACTCCTGCGCGTGTGTAAACACACTCTGAGAGGTATATAATAAGCATCCTATTCCTAAGATGAAATGCGTAATGCAAAACGGAAATTAAACAGATAAGCATGCGGATAAGTAAATGCATAAATAAATAAAGAAGCGCGTCAATTACAAGAAATGCCAAATAGCATGTCCCTCTAGGCTCCTAAGAAATCCTATAGCAACTCACCATCAAAGGAGCTACCTCACCCTACGGTGCAGGCCAACCCCACGCAATGAGCCTACTAACTATGAAAGGAAGGCAAAAAATGACACTTATATAAGGCCTAAGGCTCTAAGAGTCCTAATGTACTTACTAGAAAGCCTACCGCATCATCAAGTGCAAGCAACTTTCTATACCAAAAGTCTACCGCATCATCGAGTGCAAGCAACTTTCTATATAAGCGCCAACTAGGATGACAAGAATAAAGAAAAAGGTCCCAACCAATAAACACATATAACGGTCGTTTTCTAGCAAAGACATATAGCAAGTCATATGGTTTCCGTTTTAGATCCTAAGCTTGATTATAAGTCATATGGTGCATGAACACTAACCTACTATATAACACCCAGTGCATAAAGCGCCCATCTTGAGTAAGTTCGAGGAACTTACATGGAGAAGCGCGGAATCCAAGCAACCAACAAAAGTAATAGCAAGTCCAGACAAATCAGAGATCACCTAATAATTCAATATATAACATAATAAGTCTAAGTCTAACTTACACAAAACATATTCTAACATTTAATCACCAAGTAGACAGATAACTTTTATGTCTCAACACTCATGTCTCATCATCATCATCATCATCAACATTCTAACATTTAATCACCAAGTAAACATATATAAGTTAACCATCCCATCATCATCAACATTCATGTCTCAATTCAATTTCTCATCTCGTTTCCACAACTTGGGCATATTCTCATCATCATATATATCTTATTTATATCAACATCATCATCATCATCATCATCATCATCATCATCATCATCATTATCATCACAATTCCATTCTCAATTTCCATAAATCATCTCGAATTTCCAACGTCTCAAATCAAGCTTTTAACTCATATAATGCTCAAGTAAATCAATTCAAAGTTCCTCAAAAGCCTTTAATTTTCCAAGAAGTCAATTTAATAGTCAAACAATTCTTTTAAAATCATACTTAGCCAAATCCTGACATTAAACATTTGAATCCTCAAACCAATTTCCCAAAGTTATATTATTATAAAAATAACATCTAATAAATGTTTCTAACATTTAATCACCAAGTAGACAGATAACTTTTAAACAAATACTTAGCAATAAATCATTTCAAAGAATATATCTTAATTCCAACCATTTAAATTCCACATTTGACCAAATTAAATCATTAAATAATTTAAATAAATTATAATTAATTAAATAAATAAATCAGAATTAATAACTAATAATAATAAATATATAATAATGGAAAATAAAAATAATTAAATAATAAGTAAATAAGTAAATAAGTAATTACATAATTAAATAAATAATTAAAACAAATCCTGAAATTGGACCAACCAAACCAAAAATAAAGGAAAACCGAACCGGACCAACCTTCCCCCTAAACCGGACCCCTTTTAAATTTTAACCCAAACCAGACCCAAATAAAAATATATATATAAAAGGAGGTGGGACCCACCTAGGATAATGTTAATAGGAGGAACGTTGAGTTCTTAAAATACAAATAAGAAGATGTATAAATGTAAACCGACTCCTAGCCTATGCAAATAATTACAAGACTTCCTCCCGTTGTAGTGGAAGGGTAGTCAGGATCGATCCACGAGGAGGCGTGTCAGCGGGATCCTAGTAGCGTTGGAAATCTCATGTCTTACGTCGACCAGAAGCCTCGATTTCGACCTTGGTGCTCGATGTCGACCTCGGTTGTCGATCCTTTCTGCAACAGAAGACCTGCAGAGATAAAAACGGAAGTCGATATCGACAGGGGAAGGTCGATATCGATGTTAGCAGACGAATTCGATTGGCTCAGAAGACTGCCAGTCGACACATATGGTCGATATCGATGTTCAAGGGTCGATATTGATGTTCAGTAACTTAGCAGTGATGATCGTCGTCGACTCAGAAAACTGTCGACGAAACTCAGTGGTCGATATCGATGTCTGTGGTCGATATCGATGTCTTCTCCTGTAAAGTCGTTAGCTTTTGTCGATAAAGAAAGGCCGAAGACTTTAGTATGGATGAGGATGCGATGATCAGAAATAAACAAAGGGTTTGATGAATATAAACTATGTAAAAGGCAACTCCTAGGATTAGGGTTTACCACAACGTTAACCAATGCATGCGATAAGATAAATAAGACGGACAATAGAGCTATTTCACCCGAGGGACAAGCTTTCGCCGTACACCAACTCTTAGGATTATTCTTGCAAATAAACCTAATTGTCTCTACCAATTTTACGTTTATAACTCAAGTTTTTAGCATGAATCCCTTTTCTTTCGATTAGGACTAAACATAGAATCGTAGGAGATGATATAGACACAACGATATCAACATCTAACACTTACCTCAAGCACGTATGGCAAACGTCGGGCTCACCCCGACCCTAAGAGCTTTGGGGGACTACTCGCTCATGTTGAATGTAGACATGCTTTGAATTGAAATAACTTGCATAAATGGAAAACTTTGAATCTTTGCAATCTCAACGCCAACTATCGTAAGCGCTTGAAACTTTAAAGCTCAAAATTAAAACTCTAACTTTCTATTGCCTATTGCTATTGTCTTTCTTGCTTGGATGATTCTAACAAACAAGCCCCTAGGGCTTTATTTATAGGCTACTAATCCTTGCTATCCAAGGATTGTAACTTCTATCTAAACTATGAACTCTATCCAAACAATTAGGATAGGTCTTTTATTTTGATAAAACATAAAACAACTTGATAAAACTTATAGGTAAAGATAAATCTCAGCTGCTAACTATATAAAAGTACAAGATAATTCGTGGCCTTGATGATAGAATTCATAATCCGAGTCTCGAAATCGGATCTATCTTCTGTCGAGATAAGGTCGATATCGACCACATAGGTCGATATCGAGGTATGTATTTCTGCTCGACTTGTCCATCTCCACTCGATATCTATGTTGAGGTCGATATCGATGATGAAAGTCGATATTGATGTTGAAGGTCGATATCTATGTTGAAGGTCGATATCTACCTCTGCTCAGCTCTTTTTGGTTTCTCCGTTTTGACTCCGATTTCGCTCGAATTCCTGCATGGTTAGCTCAAAACTCGTGCAGACTCTATTTCTTGTACTTAGCCCATTCTTACACAAGTTTATATTCTTTTGAACCTTTTCTTTGGAAATCGAATGAAATATGAAGTCAAAGGATGCAATAAAAGGAGGTACAAATATGTACATCAGCTAACTGGGCAAGGCAGTGGGACCCGCCTGTGCATATCCTTCATCCGGATCTGAAGTTTCCCGTGAGCGCCGCACCTGCCGCTGCGCCTGGTGGTCGACGCCGAGCGCCCGCACCCTCCAGCTCGCCCAGCTCGCTTGACTCGCTCGGACTCACCACCCCATGGTGCTCGCTCACGCCCGCATTCGCCCAGCTCTTGCTCCCCTCGCTCACACATGCCCTCTCTCTCAACCTCGCCCGATCTCGAACTCACCGGAGCTCTCGAGTTCACCGGACCTCTCTTCGACCCGCTCTCACTCTCCCTCTTCGACCAATTAAAGTGAAAGGAGCACAAATTCGAAAAAGGAGGATTGGAAAGAAGGTTCGGGAAGCTCACCGAAGGAAGGGTTCGATCCTCGTCGGAGGCTCGGGTGGCTTGGTCGGCGGCTGTGAGGCATCCCAGGGTGTTTTTGGTGGCGTCGAAGGTGGCTATGGGCTTCGTCGGATGGCTAGGAGGGTTGCTTGACTCTGAAGGGAAGGAGGGTGGCTCGAACCAAAACAGGGGTGGTTTGTGCGAGTGTGGTGCTGAATCGGAGACAAAGGACATGGGAAGGGGGTACTCTGGTGGCTGCTGAACGATCAAGGGAAAGAAGGAAGAAGGCTTGGCTACACCGTGATGGAGAGGGAAGGTTGAAGATGGGGTGTGAATGTGTGATGGTGGTGACCGGGTTGGTGAATGAAAAGAGGGGGGGTATGGGCTTTGTCTGATGGAACGTAGGAGGGAAAAGGGGATGGGGTTTGACAGAATAGGGGTGGGTAGGGGTTATAGGGGTGAGGGAGTGGGTAAGTGTGAAAGTGTGTGTAAAAGTCAAAGTGAATACCCGAAAACAAATCCCAAAACCCGCTTTGCAACCTTAACCCGACTCAATTTTAAATTAAATTTTCAAATTCAAAATAATGAAACCGAAAAATATTTTCAAGTCTCGTATAAGGAAGCGAAACAAGTTCATTTTTAAATCAAATTCAAGTTTATGCTGGAACTCGCTTCGAAGAAATTAAATTCAAATTTATTTGCTCGAGGACAGTAATTTTCAAAATTTTCCGAATCCTTGGGAATTAAATCCCAATTAAATCAATATTAAATCAAAATTAATTCTTAATTTACAAACTAATATTTTAAAATTCCGAGTCTTTACACTTTTAACGTGCAAGTCTGCACGTGACTAATGACGTGCAAGTCTACATGTAGTCAACGATGTGCAAATGTGCACGTAGTCGACGACGAGCAACTTGTCCGATTGGGTTTAGGGTTTAGGGTTTAAGGTTTAGGGTTTAAGGTTCAAGGTTTAAGGTTTAGGGAGATGTTTACGGTTTAGGGAGATGTTAATAGAATAAAATTCAATAATTTTAGGAAAGGTTTTCATTCGAATAATATGCGAATAATATTACAAGACACGGAAAAAAAAAGATTTACATCAATAATTGTAATAGACTCGTGGAATAAACTCTAGACAAAGTGGAAAGGGTGACCGACATCGACACATAAGGCTCGGAATCTGTCAAATTGAGCTTGAAAAGGAGCATTCCATCATTCGACGCTCGGTTGATGATGTTCAACCCATTCTGGTGCAGGCGGCGGAATAGAAGCGTTAGGACGCAACCAGACCTATCAGAACGGAATTAGAGTTAGAGTATTAAAATATAGATGAAAATTAATAGTAGGAAATATAAGACGTTTGAAGTCGTACCGCGGCAAAATGGTATTGGTTTCCGATGCAGGCTAAACCAAGGGTTGCTGATTGAGGGTTGTTACCAGGTGTCGGCGATGACATAGGGAGACATGTGAATGGATTATGCCAAGCTAGGACGACGAGAGGAATCAGATATACCGTTGCAAATACTAAACCCATGATGGGTAGCTCTATCCAACGTCTTATATCACCATGCACAGGTCCCGCCCATTTCTGGTTGTCGACGAACTGCTACAATGTGTACCCTCCCATATAACAACCGGTGTAGAGATCGGCATGATCCGGCCTCCAAATTATTGCATAATAAAGCTTTCAGTTTTGGGAAAACAGACTCGCCGATTGGTGATGTCAATGACGCCAAAGCACGGTAGCCACAATGACCATCTCCAATAGTGTACCTGACACCCTGAATATGTCCGAGCATGAAGGGATCAACGTTGTTTCGACACCAGTTAAAACCTCCGAACACATCCTCACGTCCAGGTCGAGTTGTGGTAGCTTGTGGACGGCGTCGAGCAGCATGTCGAGCTAAACGTGCTTCTTCTCTCACAAAATTTGCCCTAAACTCCTCGTAACGCAACGGGTTGGTTCAGCAGGCATTCCTCGACCCCCGAGGCCTCCCTTTCGACCGGACGCTTGAAGATTAGGGTGGGTGGAGGTCATCGTCGCATACGTTGTTAGAAGCCGTGTATGAAGATGACAGTTCATACGGGAGTGGAGTTTCGTCTATGTAGTCCATGACAAATCCATCCAGAACGGGTGGATGTCCTCAGCAGGTATCGGAGTCCCGGAACTGACTCCTGTAACAAACCCTCCAATGTCGGTCCGTACATTCCGGAGGAATGTTTTGGTTTACCACCTCCTCCCACAACTTGTACAGATAGTCGAAACACTTTTTGGAGATTAAAGTCTTTACCTCATTAAAAAGGTTGACTTTATGCGACCTCGTTGGCCATTTGAAGCGGTCGATCTCTAAAGCAGTTTGCAGCTCATGCAGTTGGCAATCATTGACTCTATGAATTGCATCTACCATGACGCAGAAGTCCCCAGTCAATGAGTGAAGTGCCTCCTTTAGAACCTTGTGTTGACCCTCCACTTTGTACACAGTTTCACGTAAACATTGAAATTCATACCACTAAATGTTTGATGACATATCATATTGTAATGGGAGATAGGAAGGACGGTGTACCTGTTTGTTTTACGCGTGCCAAAATGTAGAACATTATCCGTGTAGCATCAGACGAGGTTCCTTCTGTATGGAAGCCAAACCGCCTCTAAATATGCCATCACACCTAGGAATGGGTGCCATCTCTCGTGTAGCGCCCGACGACGTCGTTGGAATGATTCCTCCATCTTCGTCGCACAGCTCGTGGAACCGAGGAATCGATGACAAGGCCCGTAGATGCCCATGGATCTCATGAATTCGCTCCTCTCGATCAGGAGGGATAACGACAGGCCGAGGCAGGTCCACCCATGGATCCATCGTGATTGAGTGGACGGGCGATGGAGGGTCCGGATGGCATGGCGTGGTGGTCAACACATACGACCGGCTCTGAGATGCGTACCACGCCATGTAGTCAGCAGTGACACCGGCCTGACAATCCTCGCTAGTCCGTCGGTGCTCACCGAGCGGGTAGAAGCGATCGTCGTCCTGGCTATGCCACCTATTGTGGTGGGCGGAAAACGTGGCGACGTACCTCCTCCTCAAACTGGCGTTGCGGGTGACCTGCCTCAGAGGGATGACGGGCTACGGGACCCCCTGGATGCGACCAAACTGTCGCAGACACCGATCGGGCATATATGGCTTCTCCTCCCCGCAGAAGGTGATCGTGCCGCAGTAGGTGGACGTCCGGTACTCGCCGTCGAAGTCCAGATCGCGCCCAAATGGCATCCAACAAATCTACAAATAAAACAATCAGATGTAAGTCATATCTACGAAAAATATTAAATATATGTATAGTATCGATGACTTACATCATCGACGGTAAGTCGGTCGACTTCCTCCCGCATATGCCGAACCCGCTCGAGCTTGCCCTCATCGTCCTTATAGGTAGGAGCCTTCGGAGGCTCGAACTTTGCGTACCATCGTCGATCCTCAATCCTAACCGGATCGCTGGACAGATCCCCACGGAAGCAAGGGAAGTATGCCCATATCCAAGCCTTGACACAAAAAACAATTTGGTAAGATTGAGACTAAAATAATAATAACCTGTAAAACGAAAATCGTGGACTCGTACATGCAGTAAAGACGTGCATCCATCTAAACCCTTTTCCTCTGCTCGGGTAGCCTCTTCTAGGCCCCTGTACAGACAGGCAAGGGCACCTGCACCCCATGCGATGTCGGTCGCTCGGGGGAAGTCCCAAACGAGGCCAAGTATCCGGAATCCGACTCGGCTCTGCGACTTGTCAACGAACAAAGTCGCGGCGAGAGTGATGGATAGGTATGCTTGGGCCAAATCTCACTGCCGGTTAGGGTCATCTCCTGGCAACCCCCCTCCCACAAACCCTCCATCCATCGGCCCGTGTCGCTCGATCTATCGGTCCGTCAGCAGCCCAACGGGGTAGCCTTCATCCATTTGCGGGCAATTGGTAGTACTCGACGATCATGGGGATCAGCTCCACATCGGCTAGGGCTGACAAGCAAGCCAGCCCGTCAATCCGCAGCCCTAGCAAGCAGGCTACATCGTGCAGCGTGATGTTCATCTCTCCCCATGGGAAATGGAAGGAGTTGGTCTCCGGATGCCAGTGCTCCACGAACGATGTGACCAGCTGCGCGTCCACACTCTCCCAATGCAGGGACCGCAGGTGCGGGATGCCCGTGGGAATGAGCTCCTGCCACCAGGTCATCGGGCCCTCGTACACATACGGGTCAAAAGCCTCCAGATGACTCGCCCGATGGTGGATCTTCAGTAGCGGAAGATCCATAGTCCCATCCCTCCAAACCCTATAAGCTGGGTGGTGCCTGTAAGACACCAGTAGAGTGCCCGGAGGAAAATCGTCTGCCTCATGCGTAGCCGGTCCAACAGGCTGCGCAGGGATGGGTGCATCACCCACACCCCTCTGCTTCTGCTGCCCCTCCTGCCTCTGCTCCTGCTGCCCCTCCTGCCTTTGCTCCTGCTGCCCCTCCTGCCTCTCCTCTACTACGTAGGGGATCGTGTCATCCGCAGAACCCAACGATATCGGCGCCGGTGTGCCGGAGGTCGAAGCCTCAGGGATGGCGGAAGTAGAAGCCTGATGGATGGCGGAAGTCGAAACCTCATGGATGGTGGGAGGCACCTGCTCCGCCGGTTTACCCACACGGAAATCAGTGATGAAATCTCTGAGTACATCCTGGGATGGCATCCGCAGCTGCTGCCCAGACAACGGATCACCAGATGAACAGAAATCAGGAAGACCCTGCCGCTGTCGTCCTCGTCATACCGGGGGCTCTCCAAGATCTGCTGGGCGCCCTCTGCAAATAGCAATAGCTCATCTACTGTATGGGTCGACGTCTCCTCCCTAATAGCAGGTACCGTCTCCCCCTCACCGCCTCCCTCAACCATATCCTCACCCCGACTCTCTACCCTACATTGACTGGCCGCTTCCCGATCTCCGACCCGAACAACCCATAGGGTACCGTCAGTCCTCAAGAGTCTCGTCGCCTGTTATTGTGAAATGTTTAAGATTATGTTACTTCTTGTATGACTTATGCTAATCTACTGTATGAGTCGATTATGATTTTTAATATGCTTATATTAGACTTCCTCCATGTTTTTGTATATTTTTAATGTCTTTTAATGTCTTTCAATATGCTTTTAATGTCTTTTAATATTTTTTTACAGTAGGCAACCAATAGGACGACCTTACAAAAAGGAACATCCCTGATCATCCATGCGGATGATGTTATAAAGTTCCCTGTTCGAAGGGATTGTACATAGATTAAGATCAAAATTACTCTTACCTATATAATTTGCAGCTGAATTGGCTTCTCTGAAGTAGTGCTGAAATTGAATCATAGAGAACTCTGACTTCAGTCTTCTAATGCTTTCCATTACTCTTAGGATTTCCCAAGGCACTTTTGCATTGTCTTCAGTTGCCTTGATAGCTTCCACGTTATCAACCTCGACGATGATCTTCTGCCAGCCTCTGCTTCTGGCTAGCTCTATTCCTAAGTACATGGCTAAGGATTCAGTGTGGATTACGGATCCCTTAGCAACTTTTCTATTGAAAATTTCCACAACATGACCTTTCCAGTCTCTGACAATACCCCCAATCTTGCAATCCCCATCCGTTGCAACCGAACCATCTACATTGATTTTGTAGACAGTGATTGGGGGCCTTATCCATTTGATGTGTTTTCCTTGTCTTTTCTTCTGTTTCTATTTGGTTGTTTGTCTTGCCTCTCTCCAGTCAGAGGCGCATTTTAAGATACGTTGTATAATTGTATTGGTTTCTTCTTGTTTTTTGTTGAAAATAATAGAGTTCCTGAATTCCCAGATGTTTTGCCATATTAGACATAAGTCTTCAAATCAAAGGTTATTCCTTCTACTTTGTTCCATATTTTCCATTGTGTTGTTGGAGCTGCTGATGCCACAAAACGAAGTGTTTGTTTTGAGTTCATAGGCTTTTATAATATGTTTCGAAACCTGACATCTTAGGAATAAGTGAGTAACATCTTCATCTTCTTGGTTAAAGAGGCAACATTGGGAAGGAACTCGATTGTAGAATCTATTCAGTCTTGTCTTTGTTGGTAAACAATCTGTCAGAATTTTCCAAATGAAGTTTTGGGTTCTTGGAGGGAGATAGAGCTTCCAAATCCACCCAAACTCTGTGTTGTGAGCTGTGTCATTTCCATTTATTTTATACGCCGATTTCGTCGAAAACTCACCATCCTTACTATATTTCCAGATTAATTTGTCCTGAGTATTAGTGTTTGGAATATCAATATCGGAGATGATCTTAGCTAGGTTTGATGGGAAAATCTGGTGTAGCAGCTGAGTGTTCCAATTTTTTGGGGGTGAATTAACTCCGAGACCTTCATATTGGGATCGTGATTGTTTTGATAAGGTTTTAGGGAAATTTTATCAATCCAAGGGTCATCCTAGACATTAATGGAAGTACCATCTCCCACAATCCAGAGAAGAACTTTTTGAAAAGTTTCTCTAAGATGAAGGAGATGTCCAAATTGCCAGGAAGTATTGTGAAGATTAAGATCATTTATCTGTCTATTAGCAAGATATTGTTCTTTGATAACTTTAACCCAAATATTGCTTGGGTCGTTATAGATTTTCCATAAAAGCTTCATTTGGAGGGTAATGTTTCTTTCCTCGGCCATTCTTATACCAAGACCACCTAATTCTTTTGGCTGACATATCTTTTCCCAGCTTATTAGCGGATTGTACCTTTCTATTTGTGTCTTGTTCCAAAAGAAGTTTTTATTTATTTGGTCAATTTTTTGGAGCACTCCTTTTGGAAGCAGAAAACTTTGCATAAGATAGTTTGTTTTGGAGCTAAGATTAGCTCTGATTAGAGTAGCCCTTCCTGCTTGTGATAAAGAAGAAGATTTCCATTTGGGAAGTTGTTTCTTGAGACTTTGCAGGGCCTCATCAAATACACTATTTTTAACTCTTCCATTGATAATTGGTATACCTAAATATTTCTCCATACCTAGCCCTATGGGAATGTTCATTTGCTGGGCCAAGGATCTAGCGAGGTTTTGATTTACATTTTTGGAGAACTATATCGATCTTTTTAGACAATTTTTGGTCAATCCAGAGAGATTTGAGAAGATGTTCATCATGTTTTTTACAGTGTCCAGACTTTTATGTGAGGCTCTAGCGAAAATCAAAGTACCGTCAGCGAAGGTTAAAAAAGGAATAGGGGTGTCTGATTGTGTTAATTTTATTCCTGCAAGTGCATCTTCCATTAGTGCTTCCTCATGAAGTTGTCTTGCTAAAGATTCCATTACTATAACAAAAATATATGGAGCTAGCGGATCACCTTGTCGAATTCCTCTATCGGGCTTAAATTGTGGACCGGGAGTGTTATTGACAATTACAGAGAAAGTTGTCGTAGTAATGCATTTCATAACCCAGGAGATCCACTGAGGATGAAATCCAAATTTAGTGAGCGATGCTTCTATAAAACTCCAGCTAATTTTGTCATATGCTTTTTCCATATCCAATTTAAGGGCCATCCATCCTTTTTTTCCTTTTTGTCGATGGAAGGAGTGAAAAATTTCGTGGGCAATTAAGTTATTATCTTGTATAGATCTTCCTTCTACAAAGGCACCTTGAAACGAGTTTATAATCTGTGGAAGTATTGGTTTATGTTTGTTACCCAGGATTTTAGCAATAATTTTGTAGATTGTATTGCATAAGCTAATTGGTCTAAAGTGGTTAATTGTCGTCGGGGTATCCACCTTTGGTATTAAAGTTATAAAATTCTGGTTTATTTCTAAAAGTAGAGAGCCTGAGTGAAAGAAAGCCTTGACTGCTTTACAGACAGAGTCACCTACAATTGCCCAGTATTTAGAATAGAATTCCGGGGGAAAGCCATCAGGTCCTGGAGTTTTATCCTCGACCATACTGAAGACAGTTTCCTTTATTTCTCTGTTTGTGGGTTGTCTAATTAAATTATTATTTTGGTCCATTGTAATTTCTGGTCGAATATGAGGTATCCAGCTTGGGTCAATTTTAATTCTATTGGTCGTTTGAAATCTTGTAGCCATTTCCTTCATAATCTGTTCCCTAATTTGGTTCTTATCTGTTAACAAATGTCTATCTTTTGTCATGAAGCTTGTGGTGGTGGATTTGAAGTTTCTGATTTTGACTAAAGATTGGTAGTATTTTGTATTCCTATCTGCCAGTTGTAGGTGTCTGACCTTTGCTCGTTGTTGCCAGAATTTTTGACAAAAAGAAAGAATATGAAGTCTTTTATTCTCTAGTCGTTTTAGTCTATCTGTTTCTCTGTTCGATAGAGCTCCCCAGGGGAGCGATTTTTGTAACTCTGATATATGTTTGTCTACTATGGCCAGTTGTTTGTTAAAATTATTGGTGTGTGTTTTACACCAATCCTTACTGTTCTTTTTTAACAGTTTTTGCTTTTGGATTAATTTGAAGGCAAAGGAGCCTTGCATTTTGTTCTTCCAAACTCGATTTACCATATTTTCATATTCTGGAAACGTGGTCCAAGCCATTTCAAAGCGAAATGGGGAGCCTTTGTCATTGGAAGGGTTACCGATTTTTAATGTTATAAGGCAATGATCCGAAGTTGTGAATGGGTGATGTTGGACTACTAGATCTTTGAATTTATTTAGAATGTCTTGATGTACTAAGCATCTGTCAAGTCTTTCATATGTGTTTCTAGAGGGGTTACTGTTTTTTCGCCAGGTGAATGGGGAGCCTTGGAATGGGATAGTTTGTAGATTAAGCTTTTCCTTTACCTATTTTAAACGTCTAAATCTATTTACAGATGAGATACAACCTCCAACTTTCTCATTATCGTTTTCGATATCGTTGAGATCACCAATGATCAGAACCGGTAGCATGTGTCTATTTACTCTAACAAAGATATCTTCCCAAAATTTAGTTTTTTCATTGTCCGAGTTTGGGGCGTAAACGAATATCATAGCCATTTATTGTTGTTTTAATCATGATGATTCTATCTGTTTATTCAAGAATTGTTGTGTTATTGATCAAGTTTGCTTTTTCGACTTAGAATCCAAATTCCACCTCTATGACCAGTTGAGGGTATAGAGATAAGATTTTGAAAGCCAGCAAACTTGATTTGAGCGTTAGAGGGGGGGCTAGTTGATTTCGTTTCTATTAACGCCAATAAGTCTAGTTTGTTGCTATGTCTAACATGCCTGATTTCTTGCCACAATAAAGGGTGTTTAGAGCCTCTGATATTCCAATATCCGATATTAATCATAGATATACTTGGAAATCTACCCATCAGGCTGGTTCTGTTTTGCCTTATATTGAAACTTATGTGTAACAAGATCATTTTTAATGCACCCGGTAGCATGTACATCTCCTGAATAAGATTGTTTCCTCCTTAGTTTATAAAGTAGAGTTTGATTGTTGGATTCCAGGAGAAGCCGATGTCTCAAGAGAAATGTAACAAAAGCAATTCTCAAGACATAGCTTCTTGTGATTATGTTTTCATCTGTAATTGCTTGCTTGCTATTTTGATGGGTATGCCAAGGTTTAATGTATTGCTTGGTAAGTAAAGGTTGAGCAGAGTTTTTGAGTAAGCTTTCCACCACAAGGTACTCGGGAGTACAAGTGGGGAATCGCTTATAAGTTTTGTAAAGAAGATTGTCATACCTTCCAGCAACAAGAGTCTTGAAAGTCACAGCATAAGCTAGAGTAAGCCACCCAAGACGAAGAGCAGGACACCATGAAAAATATATCAGAAGGACGAGATTGCCACCTTGATGGACAAATCTCCAACAAAACCACCATTTCAAAACACAGCAATACTGATAATATTTCATTATATAGCTATTCCGATAATTAGATTTGACAGAAAAAGGAGGCATCCCAACAAGCAAGGAAAATGGATGGGAGCCTTTACAATCAGCATACTTAGAGGTTCCATGATTAAAACTACCAACACTTTGATCATAGGCATTCACCATAGAGCAGAAAAGCATGAAATTGGAATTGAAATTAAGTATAAAATAGTTCTCTTTAATACTGCTAAAGAACATACATATGGATTGAGACAAAGAGGGCTTGTAGGGAGATATGGAGTTTATTTCTTCACTGAGAGGACGGGCAAAAAGGAGACGAGCACCTCCCTCAACCGGCCAGTCGTCGGTATGGCCCGGATGACGGAAATACCGCTTATCTCGACAGCGTTCTGCGGAGATCTGCCTAAGCTTGGCTTGTTGAGTTGAGAGATCCCACTGCATGCTACTCTTTGAGGCTGAAAAGGGGTGAAATCGGATCCAAACTTTTCGATATAGTAGTTGTTCGATCTACTTTGTTTACAGTGAATTTTGGGGTTGAACTTTTTGGGTTTGTACATTTGTTTTTTTTAAGAGTTTAAGAAGTTTGATAAGTACCTAGTGTAGATCTGAGATTTGAAGGTTGTTTGGAAAGCTCGAAGGCGAAGCCGAGCCAACGAAGGGCGACGGAGAGGAAACGCACCCAAGAGAGAGGGAGGCACGATCCCATCCACTAAGGAGAGATAGGAAACGAACGCATCACCACCTTTCGCCACCGCCATCCCTGGTCCGCAACAGTCGCAGAACCTCCCAGAATCGGCACCACCAGACCCCAATCGAAGGCGTCTTTTTCCTCTTCTTGAAGTTTCTACCTCCTACAATGAATTTTGTCCCCTTTATTTTCCTCATTGAGGCATCCTCTTTGTTTCTTGGAGATTGGATGAGGAGGGGTGTTGATTTTGTGTGGATCTTGAGGATGGGAGCGGATTTGGTAAAAGAATCATGGGAACAAGGGGTGGTGGCTGTAGTGTTTAGGGTTTTCAGGGCGGCGGCGGCGTTTGATTTTGGCTGGAGATGGATGTTTTGGAGAGAGAGCATCGTTTTTTAATGTCTTTTAATATGATTTAATATCTTTTAATGTCTTTTAATATTCTTTTAATGCCTTTTAAAGTCTTTTAAAGTATTTTAATGTCTTTAAATGTCTTTAATGTCTTTTAATGTCTTTTAATATTCTCATATATTTTTTAATGTCTTTTAATATGCTCATATTTGTCTTTTACAAACTATAAGCATAAAATTACATAATAAAATAACAACTTAAACTATTACTCATAAAACTATAAACATATAATAACATAAAAACTATAAACTAAAAACTATAAAAACTATCAACTATATACTACAAACTATAAACATATAATAAATATTTCAGGTTATTAAAACTATATATTAAAAACTATATTATAAAACTATAAACATAAAATAACATAATAACATTACCCCTATAAAACTATATTATAAAACTACAAAAACTTTATTATAATAATATAAACATATTATAAATATTTCAAGTTATAAAAACTATATTATAAAAACTATATTATAAAACTATAAACATATAAACTATATTACAAAAATCTATATTATAAATAAAAACTATAATATAAAACTATAAACATAAAATAACATAAAAACTATTTTATAAAAACTATAAACATAAAATAAAATATTTAAATAACTCAAATACCAGTGGGGTCGGGACGGGTGACACCTCCATACGCCGTTTCCGCGGCGGTAATAAGGCCCGCGTCGCCACCTCCGCCTCGTGCTCCTCCTCCACCACCTCCTCTGTTGTCGGCACCACCACCGCCGGAGCCACCACCTCCTCCACCGCCGCACCACCACCAGACCTAGCCTCCAACACCACCTCCACAGCCGCACCACCACCTCCACCCTCCACCACCACACCACCACTTCCGTCTCCCACCAGAGAACCACTGTAATCGCTGCCCCCCACCGCCTCAAGCTCCGCCGTCGGCACCACCACCTTCGTCTCCATCTCCATCTCTCTCTCTCCATCTCTCTCTAGTCCTCTTTTGCTCGGAAAAGCTCTCGTCGTCGGCGTCGCTTGGTGAACTGAATGGGGGAGACAGGGCATGTTTTTGGTTTTTTAAAGACGTGTTTGCACGTCGTTTTGTACGTGCAACTTTTGCACGTCATTTTCTACGTGCGCTTATGCACGTTGTTTTTTACGTGCAGACACGGTAACCAAGACGTGTCTGCACGTATCTGTGTTATGTTCCCATCCAACCTGCACGTTTCTTTTGATGTGCATTCACGTTTCTTTCTACGTGCAAACACGTCTTAATTAACGTGGAGATTTACGGTGTATATAATTTTCGCGTTGTTCGACGGACACTTCGCTAATTTGTCGAAAAGGGTGGATAAATTGCTAATTAGACAATCCGCTAAACGCCCCATTCTATTGTAGTGGGGGAAAGTTAAATAAATAAATATGGGAAAAATGCAAAAAGTTAAAGCAATTGGGAGTCAAACCCCGGACAGTTAACAAACAACATGAACCCTTGACTATCCAAACTAATTCACCTTTGTATTATAAGAGGAAACTTGTATTAGTTTTACCATACTTTTACAGTTAAATTTTAAAAAAATATAAACGTGTCGTGTCGGGTATTCGACAAATAAAAAATCCGATCCGTATCCGACATGTTGATTACCGTGTTTTAGCGTTTGGTGTTATCGTATCTTTTTCGTTTCGTGTTTTATCGTATCGTTTTGTCGCATTTTCGTATTGTGTCAGTCGTATCGTACTTTTCTGCACACCCCTAGTTTTATCCGCCTTTTGATTTATCTTTTTTTTAGCAGCCTTTTGATTTATCTATGTACTCATCCATGTATAAAAATAAATAAATAAACATTGACCCTGGAAATTGACTTATACTCCTCCGGGGTCCGGATATACCTATATATATATATATATATATATATATATTCCAAGCCATTTAAGCTTTGAACTAATCCAGGCCCAGGGAGATCGAGAGTAACTAATCTCGATCATATCTCTACTGGTATTCTAGCCCGGAAATCGATCAAGAGTCCAGACTAACCTGATTGAGGGAATAAAATGGCTGGAGGAGGAGGAGAAAATGAGCTAAATATGGAGTCCACACCAACGTGGGCGGTGGCGACCACCTGCGTCGTCATCATCTTGATCTCTTGTATCCTCGAGCGTGGCCTTCACATGATTGGCAAGGCATGTCTCTACTCTACCCGGCCAACTCTATGTTCATTCATTATTAATTAATTAATTATGTCATATATATATATTTCATGTCATAGGGTTGTATATATATGTATAGGGTGCATGATGTGTAAAGATTAATACGGAGTATATATTTCTTGTACGTAGCGTACGTTTTGATTGCTTAATTTAATTTGTAGGCGTTCAAGAAGCAAAAATTGGAGAATTTGTACGAGGCGCTGCAGAAAATCAAGGAAGGTGAATTATAATTATAATTACGGAGTGATAGATTTACTTTATTTTGTTGTTTCATGAATATATATATATATATAGTATAATATAATTTCTTTTTATAAAAAAAAATTAACTAATTAATTAATTAGTAATTGGAGTGAAATAATTAACATAAAAAATGAATGAATTGAATGGAATGTAGAGCTGATGATACTGGGATTCATATCGCTGCTTCTGGTGGCGTTGGAAGACAAGATAGCCGAATTGTGCATTGACAACAAACTGACCACCGGCGGCGAATGGGTTCCTTGTAACCGCAAACCGCCTAATTCAGTTTCAAACACATCCCATTTCCAGCGCCTCCTCGCCGAATCCTCCTCCAATTCCACTTCTCCCAAGGGCAAGTGTAAACCGGTACTATATATATATACCCCCTCTCATTTTACACCTTTTTAATGCTTCAATTATTCCTATATACCAGACCATACTTAATTATTTATAAGTATATTTCTACAAATAATTATTCACTTTTTGTAAATAGGAATAACTACATAATTCTTCTTTCATATAAATATATATAATTCCATATTTACCTATAAACAAATAATTATATATATATAATTATATATATATATCCCTTATTGCATAGACGGATCTAGGTGGGGGCAAGCGGGAGCATACGCCTCCTCTTTCATCCGACAAATCACATATATTTGTTCTACGTGTCGATGACAGCTTCGTTTTGATATATTATAAGTCTCAATCCAATAATTGAGTAAAAAGTTATAAACGTTTGAAAGTTACACACAAATTATGTATTTCAAATGTCTTTTAATGAATCACAATTCTTTTATATTTTACTTAGTTTGATATTTTGGAAATATAATTCAACTCAAAAGCTTCAAAACAAGAGGTTATATTACTAAATCCGATAATTATATAAGAAATTATGCAAGTTTAAAATTTCTATATCTTGTTATATGTTATTGCATGCTAAGAGAACAACAAGTTGTAGATTGACTTTGTAGGTTTCAAACGATATATTTTTAGACAAAAACATAAAGTTATTGATTAAAACGACATCATTTTTTTCATTTAAAGATAAAAAAATATATAACAACTAATGACACAATTTTAAATTAAAACTCTACCTTTGTGGAAAAAAAAAATTTGTTTTGAACTAAATACAAGTTGTTTTAAACTAAAATATCATCGTTTAATCTGAAAAATATTATAGTTTGGGTTTGCTAAATTATACAAAAAACTATGCCCTTGATAACAAACTCAATCGAGAAACATTTTCCAAATTTAAATTATTTTTAGCTTTTCTTAAAATTAATTTCCTAAGGTCACTTATTTTTTTGGTAGGGAATCTTTCCCGATTAAGGTTCTTATCGTATGCCATAAGGGAATAGGATAGAAAGGTCGTATTAATTATTGCATTAAGTCGAACGCCTTTTAGTGCAATTTGAACAATATGCTTCTTGGCCGGAAATGGAACTCAACTATCCAAAATTACATCAGCAATTGATGGCTTTATCAATTTATTTGTAATTTATATACATGTTATTTTTTCCAGAAAAAGGTAAGTAATACATACCTTATAATTGTATGCATATATACAATCCAAGCCACCTTTATAAAAACCTTTTTGACATATCAAATTTTAATAAATTTTAAAATAATGAATGAAAGATTGTAAAACTTTGCCAATATGTAAAGCTCTATTCTCATGCATGAAAAATATTACACTAAAAATATAACTGAAAAAGTTTCAATCTATCCATATATAAAATATACAATGTTTTATACTCCCTCCATATTATAATGAATGCCTTCTTTTTAGGCCTAATTAATTTGTTTCATCATAGTTGTCTTTAAAAATATACAAGTAAATATAAATATAATGCACACCTTAAAAATTATATAAAAGAATCATCTATAATTTAAAAAAAGGATACAATTTTTACTTGGTAATTTTCATGAAAAATAATAATGTAGTAAAAGAGCTTTGCATATTGGCAAAACTATTTTATAGTAATATTTATAAATTATATTCTCTTGCATGATAAAAATATAAATAAAAAATATTTCATACTCATAAATATCACAAATATTAATAAATAAATATTTGACATATGTTATTTTATTATATCTATATTATTTTTTGATAGAATGAATTAATTAATATTTGGAATAATTTTGATTTTATATTTCTTGATTTATTATTTTTATCGAAATTTTATAGATTTTATTAGTTTAATTCGTACATAATGATCTAGATTTATTATTTTATCGAATTTTTATAGATTTTATTTTATAAATAATAAATATAAAATTAGAATATTTTATTAACACGTAAATAGTGTGTATATATATATACATATATATATATATATTACACCCTCCTTTTAAAAATATAGATCGTTTAACTTTTTGATATATTTTTTAAAAAGTCAAACACTATGTAAAATATTAATTTTTTTAGAAAAAAATGTGCTAAAAAAACTAAGAGCACCCACAATGGTAGTTTTTAGTGGGTTTTTTTAGGCAAGAAAATATTATACTATTAGATGAGTGTTAAAAACCCAATTTTGAGTTGTTTTAGTAGCAACTATGCTAAAAACCGAAGAAAAACTCAAATTAAAGAGAGAGATAGAGAGAGAACTTTGTAACATCATCCGCGGGGATGATCATGGATGATTCTTCTTAGAAGAACGTCCTATTGGTTGCCTACTGTAAAAAAAAAGAGAAGGGGGAAAGAGTGAGTGGGAATTGGTGAGACAAAAGCAAAAGTGTGACCGTATGCTATTATTTATAAGTGTATAAATAGCAAATGAGAGTTTTATGGATGTGGATAAAAAAATAAATTGAATTTTTTTAAAGAAGATAGAGTGTGATAAAAAAAAACCAAGAAACCGAAACTAATGAGAATGCTCTAAATGACCTCATAATTTTAGACTAAACTAACAATGGAATCTACAAGTCAAAGCATGCACAAATTAATACTCTAATTCACACAAGTGGGTACGTGGAAATTAAAGATAGAAAGGACCTTTGTTGGCTGTCAACGTTGACGGTTGATCGATCACCCTCTACTATACGTAGTTTTTTTGGGCGTAAGTGCAACACTAGACTAGCTAGATACAAGAGTCTTACAAATTAGGTGGCCTCCATATACAGAGTATTCTATATTCCTATAGGAAATAAAAAAACAAGAATGTCTACAGCTCGTAATTAGCGAGCTGATGTTGAACGTTGTTTCGAGGGCCTTATGCTATTAGTTGTACTAAAAATAAAGGGGAGTTTGTGAAATGTCAAAAAAAGTTGTTCTAATTGGTGAATTGTCCACATTTTTAGACAAATTGGTGGAGTGTCCATCTTGCCAATAGCAATTTTATCTTGCCTATAGCCTTACTCTTTTTTCTTTTTTCTTTTTTTTTTTTACATTTTGTCGTGCAAAAATAAGAGTATGTTGTGCATGTGCAAAAATAACTGTATGTTGAGCAAATATGACCCAAGTCTAGTTTTTTTTTAACATTTTGTCGTGCAAAAATAAGAGTATGTTGTACATGTGCAAAAATAACCGTATGTTGAGCAAATATGACCCAAGGCTACTTTTTTATATTTTTTTTACATTTTGTCGTGCAAAAATAAGAGTATGTTGTGCATGTGCAAAAATAACCGTATGTTGAGCAAATATGACTCAAATCTAGTTTTTTTGTTTTTTTTTAATATTTTGTCGTGCAAAAATAAGAGTACGTTGTGCATGTGCTAATATAGCGGTATGTTGAGTGAATAAGACCCAAGGCTAGGTTTTTTTTTAACATTTTGTCGTGCAAATATAAGAGTACGTTGTGCAAATATAACCGTAAGTTGTGCAAATATGACCCAAGTCTAGTTTTATTTTTTTTTAACATTTTGTCGTGCAAAAATAAGAGTATGATGTGCAAATATAACCGTAGGTTGTGCAAATATGACCCAAGTCTATTTTTTTACATTTTGTTGTGCAAATATAAGAGTACGTTGTGCAAATATAACCGTAAGTTGTGCAAATATGACCAAAGTCTATTTTTTTTTACATTTTGTCGTGCAAATATAAGAGTACGATGTGCAAATATAACCGTAAGTTGTGCAAATATGAAGTCTAGTTTTTTTTCGCATCGATGCATTTTGGCATGCAAATATAATCGTATATTATATTTGTGCAAATATAAGCCTATATTGTGCAAATATAACATTTTGTTGTGCAAAAATAAAAATAAAATCAACTAGTACTGAATAGCATATGGATCCAATAAATGCCAAATTAGTATAAACCAAGAATTTTCATGAGTCATGATCCTCCTACAGTTCATATGACAGATCCAAATTACAATCAGTTGAATTCAAATCAAACATATGACATATATCCAAATTGCAATCAATTTAGTACAGGCTGCACAACTCATGGATCAAACATATGACAGATCCAAATTGCATCAATTTCTACAATAATTCTTCATACAAGGACAAATTCTAAATTCAATGTGGTCAAGATTTTCTTACAGAAACAGTGATAACTCCTTCCTTCCCAACTTTCTCTGTCGCTCTTGCAATAAGCTCACCATGGAACCTCTCCTGCGGCTAAGCATACCAAAGGAGCAAATACACAAACGAAGGGGAAGAAGGAGCACCTGTTGGTGTGTTACAAATTCGCATATGGATCCAGATGGTTCGAAGGCGATCGAGCTTGGCTGGACCGCGGGAGACGATGATTATCAAATTGCGCTGCGCTTGCAGTTACGACTGATGGTACGGATGCCGTCTCCTCGAAATACCATTGTGGTCGAATTCTGTGAGAGAGAGGAGGATAAGGATAGGCGATTCGATCGCGATTCGGCGCCAGAAAGCTTCAAGCATCGCGACTCAGGATAATCGCTGCCAGAAGTTAAGGTAGGCGATTCGGTCGCGATTGGGGCGACGGTTGCCGGATTTGGATCCTCAGATCCAGACGATCTCCTGCGCGCTCGCGCTTCTCGATCCATCATCCCTCACGCTCCTCGATCCATCATCCTTCGTCTTCGATCTCAGCGGATCTCCGGCAGTCAATGGAAGAAGACGGAGACGATGATGGAGCGAGAAGCTTTGACTTCCACTTTTGTCAGCGCACGAGGAGCGTCGTCGTCTTCATTGTCTTCATCGGCGCCCAGATCTGGAACGAGGTGAGAGAGATGGTTTTCGCCGGTGCCAGATCTGGAACAAGGTGAGAGAGAGGGAATGGAGGGTTTGAGCTCTTTGAGATTCGACGGAGAGGAGATAAATTGATAGGATTACGATTACTTTAATTAAAAAAAATAGATGGACAGTTTACTAAATAGTCCAAGAGTGTGGACATTATGCTAATATAGCCAAGAATTGTGCCTTTTTCACAAATTTTTTCAAAAATAAAATGGTCTAAATATTTTGGAGGCTTTGTAAGAAAATTAAAATGAAATAAATTAAGAAGCCAATAGATATAAGAAAGTAATTTTTCTGTAAAAAATTTAACTATTGAAATATTTCCTTAAAAAATGAAAAAATGTCCATGATGTAATATTTATAAATATCTACATAATAAACTATCTTGATTAATTTTTTTTATTAGTTGTTTTTAAATATCATACTAGTTTTATATATTGCCTGTGATCTTCGCGGTTTTTTATATGACTTTTATTATTTATGCATAAATTGTGTAAGATCATAAAATTTATATAAATATTATTTTTGAATTTTTAATTTCGTATATATATATATATATATATATATATATATGTGTGTGTGTGTGTGTGTGTGTGTGTGAATACTTAATGATAAAATTTAATCTATATGCCGAACATTTAATTTCAAATTTGTATGAAGTAATTTAATTATTCTTTTACTAATTCTTTTCCTAAAACAAAATTATTTTATCGCTAAACAAAGCAATATGTATAATGGATCTAATAGTTGTATAATTTTGGTTTATAAATTAATTGGCATTTGAGCAATATTTGCATAAATTTGGTATGTGCGCAATATTTGCATAAATTTGGTTTATAAATTAATTATTTTTTAAAGATAAAAACTTATTGATTTGAATTATTTCTATTGTTTAATACTTTAATGTGATTGTTTAAAGATAAACAAAATTATTTGGTAAGCAATATTTGCATAAATTTGGTTTAAAAATTAATTTTTAAGGCAAAATTACAGAAAACCGCCTTTTAAAAATGATTGTTTTCAGTTAACCACTCCTTAAATTCAAAATTACCTTTAAATGGTATTTGTTTACAACTCACCACCCATTCAACTATTTCTTTAATTTATCATTAAATATATTATATTTTAATATTTTTAAACTCAAATTTGATTGTAAATATATTTATATTTTGAATTTAAGGGCTCAATCATATTTTAGGGATTATTTTATTTATTTTAAAAAAATAATACTACCTCCGTTCCGCAAAACATGTCACTTTACTATTAACACACACTTTATAGGGGATAAAAACTATATAAAATATCTAGTTTTTTTAATAATTTTTTAAAATAATTTAGTAGTTATTATTAATAATTACAAACTTGTTAAAAAATTTATAAAAAAATTTCAATCATAAATTAAGATAATAATTCTAGGCTTTATTGATTATTATTTTTAAAAATAAATACAATGATCCCTAAAATATAATTGGGCCCTTAAATTCAAAATTTAAATATATTGACAATCAAATTTGAGTTTAAAAATATTAAAATATAATATATTTAATGATAAAGTAACGAAAATAGTTGAATGGGTGGTGAGTTGTAAACAAATACCATTTAAAGGGTGGTTTTCTGTAATTTTCCCTTTTTTTAAAGATAAACACAACACTTATTGATTTGAATATCTCTATTGGCTAATGTGATCGTTTAATACGTTAAAAGAATATATATAAACTGATTCTATCTCTATATAATTTCATCAATTTTCGTTAGTGATAAAATTAATCTAACCTTTTTTCATATTAATTAATCTACTCTTGATTTTTTTTTCTAGATAAAATATTTTTAACATAAACAGAAAATGAATATAGGAATAATGGGAATATATGATCAAATTATAAAAGATGGCATATTGATAATTACAACATGGTATTGATTTAATATATATTGGTAATGGTAATAACGTAAGGTTCTGTTTATGTTGGAACATAAACAGAAAATTATAAATAGACTGCTAGTTTATCTTTTTGAGCCAAATTATTCATAAGCCAATATAATTTTGTCATCTCAATTAATGACCCACTTATTTTTTTTTTATAAATATTCAACTTTATCTTTTAATTAGGTAGAAAATTTATCTTTTTTATATCAAATAATCTATCCAATATAACATTATATCTTAATTAGATTTTTTTAAATAAATATTCAACCTTATATCTTAATTAGGTAGAAAACTTATCTTTAGATAAAATAATCTATATAATATTATGCGTGCTGACAAATTTGGATGAATATACATGTCGTCAACCTTTTAAAGAAAATGTATCATGCAACAAATTTGATGAGAAAATTTAGAAAAGAAATATATGTATAATCCTGTATAATATATATATATATATATATATATATATATATATATATATATATATATATATATATATATATATATATATATATATATATATATATATATATATATATATATATTATATATATATATATAACACGTGTGTGTCATACTATGCATAATCCTATATCAAATATATATGTACCATGTCGTTAATTGTTATTTTACATATATAAAATATAATCATATATAATATATCTATAAAATTAAAATATGTAATATGTAAAATTAGGGTCCATGATGAATTTTTTCTAAAACAAAGCACACGTACGTACCTAGCAACAATGTTTCACCCAAAAAAAGCTATAATATCAATTATATACGTACCTAGCTACAATGTATATAAATCTGTAGGTTATTTCATTTTGTTTTTCTAATAGTCATAGGAATTATGGGAAAACACAAAACATTAAAGTAGTGTTTATCTTTTCGTTAATGATAAAACAAATCTAACATTTTTTCATATGAATTAATATAATCTGGTTTTTTTTAAGATAAAATATTTATAAAATAACTTAAGGTAAAATAATAAGATTTGTAAGATATGAGGTTGAATATTTATAATAAAAATTAATTAATCATTAATTAAAATGGACACGTAGGATGACACATGTATAAATAGATGGGGTTATCATCTAACGTGACTTAAATTTATTGGATCATCATTAATTGACATGACAGAAAATCCGATCTAGATTGTACCGGAGAACGACACATAAGCGAATTCGGCTAGAGCCCGCCACATAGATTTTCACGTCTATAGGTTATTTCATTTTTTTTCCAATAGTCATAGGAATAATGGAAAACCACAAAACATTAAATTAATTTGTGTAATTGAATACTGTTTATCTTTTCGTTAGTGATAAAAAAATCTAACCTTTTTTATATAAATTAATATAATCTAGATTTTTTTAGATAATATATTTATAAAATAACTTAAGGTAAAATTATAAGATTTCTAAGATATGAGGTTAAATATTTATAATAAAAATAATCAGTCATTAATTAAAATGGACACATAGGATGACACATGTATAAATAGATGGGGTTATCATCTAAGGTGGCTTAAATTTATTGGATCATCATTAATTGACGTGGTAAAAAATTCAGTCCAGATTGTACTGGAGAATGACACATAAGCGAATTCGGCCAGAGCCCGCCACATAAGATGTTCACGTCTTTGTTTTAGTATTATACTAGTTTTATTATACGCCCGTTGTGCAATTTTTAATAAATTTTATTGTATAAAACATCTTTGAATTAATGCAAATTATTACTTCATATAAATATATAAAGTAAAGTAAATATATAAAACATTATTTATTATTTTACTTCTTACGATATTATCTATTTTTTGTAATCAAATATGTTAATATTTGAGTTCCTTATAATCAATTATGAAAAAAATGAGTTAATTCAAGGAACGATATGATAGTATTTATTTAATATATAGGAGTTAGAATATTAGAGGATTGTTTTTTTATTTTGTTTGGAATTTTTTATTTAGAATTGGATGCAAAAAACTAATAGATAGATTTATCTAATTAAGATATAAGGTTATCTTTGATAGATTATTTGATCTAAAAAAATAAGTTTTTTTACCTAACTATATTGACTTATTAATTGATGTGGCTCAAAAAGATAATACCATTTTAATCTAGAATATGACATGTATGCAAAAATACAACCATTTTAATCTAGAAAATGTCACGTATGCAATATTAACTCCAGTTTAATCCAAAAAATGCCACATAGGCGAATCGCACCAGAAGTCGTTTTAGGCCTCTGTTTTAGTATTATATATATATATATATATAAATTAAAATCTTCCTAATAATATTTTTAGTGCTTTTCTACCATTTACGCATACCAACTAATGCAGTTTATTTTATCAAATATATACACATGTACATTGTGTGTTATTTATCCAAATAAACCAACACATTTATTTTATTTTTAAAGATATGGATAACAACTAATATATGGATATCATATTATTTATTTCAGTTATTCAATTTAATTAATTAATTTTATTGAGAAATGAAGGTATAGAAGGATTTAGTATAAAAAGATACTCCTAAATATTTTGCTAAGATAAGTTATGTAAAAAAACGAACCAAATATTGGATAGATTATTTGATCTAAAAAGATAAATTTTCTACTTAATTATGATATATAATTAAATATTTTTATTTCAATATATATATATATATATATGTATATATATATATATTACATTCATTTTGTACCATATGTCGTAAAGTTGTAAAAGATGAAGATTTTTTATTTAATTGATATCATAAATTAAATTAAATCCAATCTTATTCCATAATCATAGGTCATCCAAATTAGTCCCCCTCCGTAACACATTTTCTACTGATCATGGTATCTTTGTTATAACCTTTTTTCCACTGCTAATTCATTCTTTTCTTTTGTATGGTGAATGAATCACTTTCACTCTTTTATGAATTGTTACGGATTATAATAATAATAATAATAATAATAATAATAATAATAATAATAATAATAATAATAATAATAATAATAATAATAATAATAATAAAGCATAGCAAATTTGATCTATATCTATTAGCGTAATATATGAAAAAGATAAATATTTGTATATGTATGTAATGTTATCACATACTCCGTATTAGTCATCAATATCATCGGTTAGGCATATACATAGTAACATTTCTTTATTTTGTATTAGTTATTTTAAATTTTATTATTTTATATTTTTTGGTCCAATATATATTATTATATTTGATTAGTTAGAATGGATATGTTTTCAACAATAAGTGTATTACGTGTATAATATATATTAATTGATGTGGGTCAAAAATATAATGCAATTTTAATCCAGAAAATGACACGTAAGCAAAAATAATACCGCTTTAATTCAGAAAATTCTGTGGAAGCGAGATCGCACCAGAGGCCGTTTATGGCCTCTGTTTTAGTATTTTATATATAGATATTGATATTGATTGATATTGATTAGCATAAAATGGCTATAATAGAAATAAAACATATTTTTATTGTGTATGTCAATAAAACCTACTAAGATTAAAGGAAATAACTGCAAAGAAATAAGAAGAGGGTAGGATAAATGAAAAAGGGCCCACCGAAAAAGACACTGTGTATATACACTAGAAGGGATCAAACTCGGGAGCCACTTTAGATCCCATAGAGTTGCTAAAATAACTCCATATAGAGTTGATTAAATCTTAACCACTCAATTCTAAATAAGTGGTTTAGATTCAAATTGGTTTATCTATTTTTTAATTTATTTTTTAGGATCGATAAATTTCTATACGGTAATCTAATCAACTTCACGAAATTCAATTCTATATGATCCTTAGTTCCTTACCACTCGGGAGCGGAGGCAACTTAATGGGATTTGTTACAGATTTTTCCATCCGGCCAGTTTCAAATTAATGTCATTTTTGGAAAGCAAATTATATATAGGGGTACGATTCGGTGAAAACTAAAATTGTGGTAAAAACCTATGAGTACCGGCATTTTAGTCCGGTCCACTTGCTTTATAGCCCGGTTATGAATAGAATCGATCTATAAAGTCACAAATTTTCGTCCGGTTCTGAATAAAACCGAGCTATAAAGTCACTATGTAATTTTAAAACATGAGTTTTTTAGCACGATTTTTAGGCTTGACCGAACTACAAAGTCATGTGTTATTTTAAAACTGGAGTTTTTAGCACGGTTTTTAGGTTGAACCGAGTTGTAAAGTCACCGTGTGATTGAGGTTTTTAGCACATGTTTCAAATAAACCAAGCTATAAAGTAGTCCTCACGGTTTTTACCACAATTTGAGGTTTCCACCGAAGTCAATCCCTATATATTATATTATATTATATTATATTATATTATATTATATTATATTATATTATATTATATTATATTATTGGACCCTACATTTTTGGGGCCTTGTTCCATCGGATCACCTGAACTTGCTTGTTGCAGAAGCCTAATCGAATCGCTTAAAATTATAATAGTCAATAAGAAAAAAACAAGTATATTTCTGATATATATCGTAATAACTTTAGAGTCTACATATAAAGTACCAAACAAATTTTACAATGTCAAACTAGCATATTTGGGAGAATATACGAGAGACTAAATTGAATGTACTAGATAAACAAGGTACGTAACAAACCTGGAAGAATTGAAGGTTGTGCATGAATTGAAGAAGACGCCCGAATATATAAGTGGAGCTGCTCTCGTATTCCCGTTGGGATTTCTCAACGAAAATCTTTGAAAAAATTAACGCAATTGCACGATTTCATACTTGCCATTAGTGAGAGATTGAGATTTGGGATATCGAATTTTAAAAATGAACTATACTCCGGCTCAATCGAACCCTAATTTTCGGACCGGTTCTTTTGAGTTTTTGGGTCGTTAAATAATGATTTTCTGTCCCTTGTAGTGCACTTGTTCCCTCCTGAGATTAACGTCCCTGGTTCCATATATATTACAATTAA
This sequence comes from Persicaria maculosa, assembly GCA_963922045.1. Taxonomy (NCBI): domain Eukaryota; kingdom Viridiplantae; phylum Streptophyta; class Magnoliopsida; order Caryophyllales; family Polygonaceae; genus Persicaria; species Persicaria maculosa. Next base: position 33,834,848 of record OY998271.1, read on the forward strand.
GTTACAATAATTAAATGAAAGATGTATAATGAAAGTGGTAAATTGAGCGCGCGCAGGGGAAGGTGCCATTCATGTCACTCACAGCACTTCATGATCTGCATATCTTCATATTTGTATTAGCTGTTGTTCAAGTCGTTATCAGTGCTTTGACATTTGTTGCCGTCGGATACAAGGTAATTTCTTCTCTATTTTATTGTGTTTCCTTAATTCTTATCATCCTCTTTTCTCATATATGTATTAATATTTTTTTTTGAATCACCGAGCTAGTATATGTATATGTAATTGTGTTAACATATTGTACGTGCTTCTATTATTGTTATTTATGTTGTAAATGCTTGATCAAATAATGTAGATACGTAGATGGAGGCGATGGGAGCACTCAATATTGAAGGAGATCAATGAGAATGGTAATCAATTTAAAATTTTCTATAATGACAAAACAGGCTAGGACTATATATATAAATTAAATTTACAAGAGTTAATAATTAAGTCGAGACGTTTTAAAGCGAGTGATTTTTATCAATTCTGAGCTTCATTTAATTACAAGAAAGCTAAATAAATCGGTAATTTTTACTAGATACATTGCTAATAGGTCTACAACAAGTTATGAATTTAATAATGATCTTTTTTTTTACATGGGCGGACCTGCTAATGGCTACAATCCCCTTTAATTAACATGCATATATTTTGCAGAATCCAAAGATGAAGTCATACACCTTCAAAATCATGAATTCGTCAAAAACCGGTTTTGGGGCATTAATTCTTGCTTCAGAGGCTGGGGGGTAAATTCTACTCTTAACCCTTCATTTCAAAACGGGTTAATTAATCCAATGTGAATACAGTATAAATAGATACGGAGTATATAATAAGAGTGTGGTTCGGGTATACACACTCCTTAAAGTGTACCTTGTTTACAAACATTATTCGGTGAAATTTGAAGCATTATTCGGTGAAATTTGAAGCATTATTCGGTGAAATATGAAACATTTTACCAAATACTGTTATGTTACAAATTAATCAGTGGAATTGGAACGTTTTCATCTGAACTGAACAGAAAAAGAAAACATAACAGTATTCTATAGAATGTTTCACATTTCACCGAATAATGCTTCAAATTTCACCGAATAATGTTTCACATTTCACCGAATAATATTTGTGAACAAAGTACACTTTAAGGGTTGTGTACAAATGATCCATACACTATAAGGGTTGTGTACAAATGATCCATACACTATATAATAAATCCCAACTTGTAATTCCATCTACAATTTGGCCAACCTGCAGTACTCATTCTTCAAGCACATTTCTGGGTCAATTACAGAATCTGATTACAAACAACTGAGGAGGGGCTTTATTTTGGTACCTGGCTAAACCCTAATTAAATGTGGTCTATATATATATAGGGTATGGTTCGGGTGTACACACCCCTTAAAGCGTACCTTATTCACAAATATTATTCGGTGAAATATGAAACAATATTATTGGGTGAAATTTGAAGCATTATTCGGTAAAATGTGAAACATTCTACAGAATACTGTTATGTTACAAATTATTCAGTGAAATTGGAACGTTTTCATATGAACTGAACGGAAAAAGAAAACATAACAATATTCAGTAGAATGTTTCACATCACCGAATAATGCTTCAAATTTCACCGAATAATGTTTCACATTTCACTGAATAATATTTGTGAACAAGGTACACTTTAAGGGTTGTGTAGAAATGATCCATACACTATATATATATATATATATATACTCATATTTCTATATATGTATTTTGTTCAAACATCGATGACGATCGACAAATGTATATATTTGCAGAAACACTGCAAATCAAACCCGAAATATAACTTTCATAGTTATATGGTTCGCGCTTTTGGCATGGACTTCAAGCAAGTAGTAGGAATCGAGTAAGTCGCTTATATCTTACAAATAAGTCATGGTTGGGGCGAATTTTTTTTAGTGTTTAAATTTTCCTTTTAATCGCATCCATTGATTTTTTTTATCATTACATTTATATTCATAGGTATGATCTGGATACATAATAATTGCTTTTTAATTCTGGTTGTATTTACATATATTTTACTACAGTTGGTACCTATGGATATTTGTGGTTGTTTTGCTACTCCTGAATGTTGCTGGTAAGAGAAACTTGCTATAACTTTCATTTCTCACCCTATACTATAACACGACTTTTTGTTTCTCATCTTATGATCGATTCTTCGTTACATAAAATGTGATTCTTCCATATACTATGTACTTTATAACCATTCTACTAGATCAACCATTCATGTTGCAGGATGGCAGACTTACTTCATCTTGTCATTCATACCGCTGATAGTAAGTACCTCAAACGATCTGTATCGATCATCAAACTGGCGACTGACAAAACTAACATAATGTACTACTCGTAGCTTCTGCTTGTTATAGGAACAAAACTCGAGCACATCATCACAACACTGGCCACAAATGTGGTGACAAAGCACTCAGTAATCATTGGAGACGTGCAGATCCAGCCCGCCGATGACTTGTTCTGGTTCAACAAGCCTAGGATTGTGCTCGTTGTCATACACATGATCATCTTCGCAAACTCCTTTGAGATAGCAGTCTTCTTCTGGGCATTGGTTAATCAACTATATCTACCTATCTATTGCATTAATACTCGAAGAAACTAACCGATTGATAGATCGCTTATAACTCGCTATGCAATTGTCTTGTGTTGTGTTGTGCAGTTCACATATGGCATTGACTCTTGTTTCATAGGCAATATCAAGTATCTCATACCCAGACTCGTTATAGTGTATAGATCCGCATCATACATTCAATTTAATTCTGCACATACTTTAAATGATCATTTTGAGTTAAATTTATGATTGCTTTGATGGTGAAGGGTGGTTGTTCAGCTTTTCAGCACCTACAGCACTCTCCCTCTCTACGCCATCGTTACGCAGGTAAATCTGCTCTCCTACACATCTATGTTTGGCATCAATTTCAACCGGTTTTTTTTTGGTACATTAAATTGAATTTTTGATCCATTTTAAATTATTTTATCAACCGTACAAGTACAAACACTTGTTTGGGTTTAAGTGAATTGAAACTCCATAAATCCCCACTTAATACTAAAATGGGTTAATTAGCTAGGTAGGTTAAGGCGACGTTTAAGATGATTTCAAGAATTAAGATTCAGTTTGAAACAAGGAATGGTCCAAGAATGAATATTGTTATCTTCAATCAAAATTCAATAATCGTTTTGGACCACATCAATCCAAACATCAAGATTTTTTATGTTTGTGAATCAAACGGAGAATGATTCATTTGACAACTGAATTAATTCTTATTCCAATTTTTTCTAAACATGGAAATTATTGGAGATTTTGGGCCTGATTCTTAGATGAGCTTGTTTTGGCCCAATACGGCAAAGGGAGTGTGATCTACACCCGAGACTACGACCGAGATCCAACGTCAAGTAAACGGTGCGCAACTATTTGTAGTACGTACATAGTCATAAAGAGTTGAGCTCTATAGTTAAAGGATCAGAAAATTTTTTTTTTGGTCAAAAGTTAAAGGATCAGAATTGATTGCATCATTTTACAACAAAAAGAAGGTCTTGTGGGATGAGCAAGCTAAGCTAGTCTACGAAGACTGCAGCATATGACATCTCACACTACTCTCTATACTCCAAACAATCTAGCTAAGCAAGGGTTGAGGTTTCTCTAGGACCCCTTCGTCATTACTAGCTAGAATGCCATGAACGAAGTACTACCCTAGAACGGGCTTTAAGGGTGCAAATCTTTGCTTGGGCGCGCACAAAATCCCAGTTATTCTTAGAGGAGCATTTTAAAGGGTCGGGAGGTCTTGGCATTGAGGTTGGTAATGACAGTAGCATCAATACATGATCGATAGGATAGGTTGGTTCCCCGTGGGGGAGATTTAAGGTTTATACTAGGCCAAGAGGGGAGCAAGAATTTCGGGCAATCTAATGTTAAGGATGATCAAGTTTGGCACTATTCAAACCTCTAATTAGTCAAAGTCTCAGAAATTCAATTTAAACGAAAGTAAAGCGGAAGTATGGTTTAGATACAAAAGCCACGGCAGAGCCGGGTCAATACCAAAACATAAATTCTAAAGTCATATAGCCAAATTAGCGGGGTTAGACAGATTTCTTTGCAATCGCCCGGGGGACTTTCCCACGCCATAGAGAAAGGGAGCAATCATACCTAAAAACAAGTGGTGCGAGCGGGATCAGACCGAGTCCCCAACACACCCTGTCCCGCAAGCGAACATACACATACGCTAATAGTAAAGATGATGCAGATGCGGAAATTAAATCACACTAACATGATCCTAATTTACAATATGCGAAAAAGAACTATAAAGGCGCCCATAGAATTCCAAGTGGCATGTCCCTCTCCTACCTCTGCACCCCTTCCCGTTAGTGCAGAGACTGGCCAGTTCAGTGCTATAGCATAGGAATATCCTTGTGGTGGTGCACTCACCACGACATCATCATATCATATCATATCATATCATATCATATCATATCATATCATATCATATCATATCATATCATATCATATCATATCATATCATATCATATCATATCATATCATATCATATCATATCATATCATATCATCTCATCTCTTGCCCGATGGTGCTGGGCTATCATATCATGCTCATATTGACTCGATAGACTCAGGGCACCCGATGGGGCTGGGCTACCCTATGACCCTAATAGAGACTCTAGGACTATCACAGATAACGACCGTTCTGTTACATACGCATAAAGAAATAGAATGCTCAATCACAAGTGCAATCCTAGCATGATACTACATGGCATGCTTTAATGCTTATGCAACACCTAGTATGTCATATATTCACAAGCAGGTAATCTCTTTCAAATCTGAGACAACCGATAAAGGAACTTACTTGAATAAACCGAGTCCAAGTAATGAATCATCCAATAGTAAGCAAGGTCCAACATATCATAATCACCTAATAACATACAAATGCATAAGTCTATCTAATTCACACAAGGCGCCCCTAACAATCATCCATACTTCTCATATCTCGTTTCAGATTATTCCATCTTATCTCATCATAATTCAAATATCATTCCATGTTCTTTTAAAATTGATCATCTCATTTTCAAAACAATCTCTCAAAGAACTCCACTTAGAAAATCAGACAATTCTTTTAAAATTGATTATCCGAATCCCGACCTTAAACATTTAAATCCTTAAAACCAATTTTTCCAAAATCATATTATAGGAATCATTCCGGCATGTTTCTTACTTCAAAAACATTATATAAATAAATTCCAATATTAAATCATCAAAATAATTCTATGCTCACAAATAATATTTATAAATCAAAACCAACAATTCACTTTAAAATTCCTAACTCACATATTTAAATCCTCATAAAAAGCATCATATAAATAATCCAATTAATACTATTTTAAAATAAATAAACAATATATAACGATTAATTTCCAGAATTTATATTATATAATAATATTTTCAGAATATGTATACATAACAAAAAAAATCAGAAATCATATATAATATAACATATATATATATATATATATATATATATATATATATATATATATAACATAACATAACATAACTCAACACATATAATAACAACCCAAAATAAATCCCCAACCAAACCAAAAGAACAAGCCCAGCCCAACATTTTGGACACAACCCAACATCCAAACCCAACCCGAAACCCGGATCCGAGCCCATGACCCACATGCCCAACTCCTAATAAATGAACCAGAAAATTAAAGGTGAACCTGCCAACAAATAGAAAAGAAAAATAAGGACCCGGTTCTCCCTGAACCCGTCTTCTCCACACTGAACAGAGCACCCCGATGACGGAAGAAAACGGAAGGAAAGAAGGTGAACCTCGACCTCTCCGGCGACTCTTTCCGCCCCAAACCCCGCCCAGCTATACCGACTTCCAATTCCGACGGTCACCCACCCCAAGAAATTCAAACGCGAGGGAAGGAGAGGGAGAAAAGAGAGAATTACCGAGGTCGGTGCAATTCCGACTCCGAGGCTCGACGGCGGCGCTCCGGCGGCAATGGCGAAGGAGGAACCTGAGTCGGCTCCTGGCTGCGTCAAGGCTCCTGTCTGCTGCTGCTGCACTTCAAGGAGGAAGGAGGGAGATAGAGTTGAGTTTCCCAACTCCGGGTCACGAAGAACAGGGCTGAGAAGGGAGCTTCGATCGACTGCTGTTGGTGGAGCTCACGACGACAAAAATGGTGGCGGCGGTGGTAGCATCCATGGTGGATTGCGACTCGACAGTGGTGCCGACGATAGAGGGCCAAGGAGGTGGTAATGGAAGGAGTGTGGGTTGTAGGTGTGTGTGGTGTTCAATAGAAGAAAAGAGAGAGCTTGGGTTCTGATGTTTGGCTTCTTCAAAAGAAAAATGAAATGGAAGGGAGAGGAGGAGAGGGTTATGTGCAATCGGATAAGAACTGTGAGGCAGGAGGGAGGGTAGCAATAGGACAAGGTGAGTTGTGGGTGAGCAAGAATACAAGAGGGAGGAGGGGACCGGTTTTTTTTTTCTAAAATTTGGGTTGGAGAGGGTAGCAGAGAGAGAGAGAGAGAGAGAGAAAAGGAAAATAATTACATATGTGGTCCCAAAATAAAATGTAAGGAGAATATACCCGATATTCAAATTCGAAACCCGTTAAACCCGACTCTGTCAAATTCTGACTAAATCAACTTTAAATTGAACTTCCAATTAAATTTGAAGATAAACGAAATTAAATAAATTTTTATCAAAACTCGGAGCTCGAAGGCGGAATTAAAATCCGCTAGAATCTAATTTCATGAAATGGTGCCGGAATGATTTAAAAAAATCAAAACTTACGCTCGAGGACGGGTTTTTATTGAATTTAATAATCATTTAATATATAGAATAGTAATACAAAATATATTCAGTCTTTACAGTCACGTTAGATATGGGACATTAATATAGTAAAAGTGGGGAGATTATAACACCACATCAATCCCATATCTATGTGAGCCAAATTTAATACTCCCCTTTCAAAAATATAAGTCAATTGACTTTTTAGCACGTTTTTAAGGAGTTAAAAACTATATAAAATAATATTTTTTTATTTTTTTCCATAGTCTTATACTCCATATATATTACTAGTAAGTGTATAATTATGTAAAAAAACATTAATAAAAATATATTATTTTATATAGTTTTTGACTTTTTAAATTTTAAATGTGTAATTTATATAGTTTATATAGTTTTTTGACTCCTTAAAACTAAAAGAACTTTCAAAACAAAAATATATATTTCAAGAAAAATCTAAAAGTGGTTTAAAATAGGGGGAATTGTGCTATAGGCTATAATTAGGGCCTTTATTAGGAAAATGTCCACCCTTCCCCCCAAATTGGCAAAATGTCCACCTTCCTTCCCTTGCCCCCTTGCCCCCCACGCGCGCCCCCTTTGCCCCCCTCCTGTTTCAGCAAACCCTATTTCAGCATTTTTTTTTCGCGCGTTGCTGAAACCAAAGTTGCTGAAACCGAAGTTGCTGAAATTGTTGAAATTAGTTTTTTTTCCGTGCGTTGCTGAAACCTAAGTTGCTGAAATTGGAGTTGCTGAAACCGACGTTGCTGAAATCGGAGTTGCCTCATTTCAACACCAATTTCAGCAATTACAACAACCATTTCAACAAATTAAGAGATTTCAACGACAATTAAGAGATTTCAGCAGTAATTACAACATCACAAAATAAGAGATTTCAGCAAATTAAGAGATTTCAGCAAGAGCATTTAAACAATTACACTCATCAACAATGAAGAGATTTCAGCAGCGACAATTAAGAGATTTCAGCAGTAATATATTACAACATCACAAAATAAGAGATTTTAGAAAATTAAGAGATTTCAGCAAGAGCATTTCAGCAATTACACTAAGCAACAATGAAGAGATTTTAGTAGTAATTACAACATCACAAAATAAGATATTTCAGAAAATTAATAGATTTCAGCAAATTTCAGTAGTAATTCAACATCACAAAATAAGAGATTTCAGCAAATTAAAAGATTTCAACAAGAGCATTTCAGCAAATTACACTAGGCAACAATGAAGAGACTTTAGGAGTAATTACAACAACATCACAAAATAAGAGATTTCAGCAAATTAATAGATTTCAGCAAGAGCGGGAGGCAAGAGATCGCCCTAAAATGTACTAAAACCATCTACTGTATAATTGAAGGAAAATGTACTAAAACATCTACTGTATAATTGAAGGAAACGTGGCCATCCCTCAATTTCTGTTCCTAATTAACCGATCTTATACATAATTCAAATTCATACGCTTTCACCAACAAATCCAATACCAAAATCAGTCTCACGGTGCTAATTGACCGACGACGACGGCGGCGATGGAGAACGAGGGAGGACGTTGAGATCCATCATCCTTCGTCTTCGATCAGAGGCGGATGTTGAAAAGAAACTCACTGATCATCATCTTCGATGGAGATCCGATGCACCATCCTTCGTCTTCGATTCAGATCCAACGCCTCTCTTCTCCTAGGCCGATGTCGACGATCGGTGAGGTTCCCGGAGAGCCGATGCACCGGAGCCGCTGCCGACGAAGGAGAAAGGCGGCACCGACGGCAATTTCCTCTTCAATTTCCACACCGTATATGGTCTTCATCTTCGCGTGCTCCACACCGATGACATTCGGAGCCTATGATGTCTGATCCGATCGAAAAGGAAATCAGATCAGACGAAGGCATCTCCATTCCGATTGCACTGCCGATTAAAGATGAAGGACTCGGATCTTCCTCGTCATCATCTTCACCGAATCTAGAGCGTCATCGATCTTCGGATTTGTTGTTGGCGCCGCTTTGGAGAGAGTCGTAGAGAGAGCTCGAAAAAGATGGCAGAGGCGACGCCTCCTGAGGGAGAAATTAGAGGAGAGAGTTAGGTTTAGATCTAAGGGGTAAAATTGTCCATAAAATTATAGATGGACAAAAAACTAATTTAATGGGCTTGGTGGATACTCCTCCAATAAAGTCCAAAAAAAAGGCATGTGACGCAAATTGTTTCTTTAAAATATGACAATTAAAACGTACAATTTCTTGATAATTATACATTAGTTTTGTCTATTTATAATAATAAATGTCATAAATCACTCTCGCCACTTTTACTATATTCGATATGAGATGTGGTGTTATAATCTAATTCACTTAAAACACTACTGGTCTTGTCATGGCTAACCATGCCCAAAGGACTGCCCTTTAGGTGGGCCGAGCATACTATCGGAGTGTTTCTGAGGTCGAAATTTGTTTTGAATATTTGATACCATTTGAAAGAGCTAGAATTTTAAGAGGTGCTTCCTCATACAAAGCCTTCTCAAGTTTCTATTACACACTTGGGACATAAAAGGGACAAGTTTTTGGATATGAGTCGAGCTTGAATTATTAATAAATCACTTTCAACACCTAAAATTGGCCATTATGGCATCACCCCTATACTAGTCACATGTGATAATAAGACGACCATTTACATAAGGAATAACCCTATCTTTCACGAGCACATGAAGCATATAGAGTTCGACTGTCACTTCACACACGAGAAGCTCCTTGAAGGGTTGATCAACCTCTCTCATGCGTTGATGACCAATCAATTGGTTGACTGTCCTACTAAACTGTCCCTTTTCTTGAGTGCATTATTGCTCTATGTTACTCAAGTTTGGCAAGGTTTTGCTATTGCCGACTTGAAGACGGTATATCAGGAATCATGGGCATGATTCGTATATAGTCATGTTCCAACCCAAATAAGGCAAAGAAAGGCCTAAGTAAATTTGTATTGAAAAATAATCTATCTTAACCTGCACCATTTTGCATTGAATGAAAATTTTGGCTCGAATTTCCCTCTTCTCTTTGAAAGTGAAAACCTCACAATAAAAAATGGGAAATATTCTCGCACACTTCATAAATATGATACATCATTCTGAAATCCGAATCAAGAATGGTGCCAAATAGGCCCTATGTCATAATCATGTTTGGCTTATAAATATATGTGTATTATCAAGCCTGTCCAATTTACAAATGAAAGTATCAAGTAGTTGTGTATTTCCTTATAGATTAATCAGCATTATTACTTGCTGAGGCTTCGAGTTGTGTTCAACCCACTGACATTTGATGGATGCAAACTTGTTGGTTTACGCGTACGTCTTTAAGACAATTCTCAAACCTACAAGCTAGTATAGTGTATAAGTATGAGGTCGAAACCTAGAGACTTGGGAATATTTTTAGCAAGAGTGTTCCAAGAGTAACTAAGAGAAGAAAATATGAGATTTTGATTACAAAGGTGAATGAAAGCATGTAAAAGATGTTAACTTTAAGAAGAATCAAGATAATAGAAGTAGTTCCACCTACGATTTCTCGACAAAGGATTGTTTATTGGTCCTCGAAGTAAACTCAATTTGTTATCTTTTCCTTATATATTCTTCTCATCTTAGTTTATATATATATTAAAGCACAATGACCATAATTAATACCTTATACCTTTATGGAATCAAAATATGGTAGAGATTTAACATAAAGATAGCACAAAGTGCTAAGAATTCGGGCACATGAATAACACCTATTTTAATGTTTAAGACACATGTCAAAATTCCTACTTAGTCATGTTTCAACAATGGTATTCGCAATTCTAAGCATGCTACTACGTAATTTATGAAAATTCGATAGAATAAAATCCTAGCAAGAAATCAATGAAATCAAGTTTCTTAAGCATGATAACATCAATACCATAGAATAAGCACAAGGAAGTTGAAAGAGATAAAGGAAAACAACTAAATTTAAATATCACAATTCACCAACCATGTCTCGAAAATGTAAGCAAAACCCTAGATAAACTTAGCCACTCATGGCTCACCTAAATCTCTCGTCTTCTTCTCTTTGTGATTCCTCCTCTATCCTACCTCTCCACACAGCCTCCATAAGATTTATATAGGCCCTTACAAACCATAGTTTGCCTCTATAAGATAGATTAAAATCCTAAAAGATAGAGTTATAACTAATATAATAATCACTTTAGGATAAACTTTTAATTAAATAAATAAGATTGCATTTAGATGAGTAGAGACAAACCTTGGATTTCGTGCCTTGCTCCCAAAGGAAACGATCCAACATTGAAACCATAGCTATTGCTCAGGTATTGAGTTGATACTCCCAGGTACTAAGTGGAAATCTTTATTTTATTGAACATGCACGTCTATCGCTCACATACCAGGTCGGTATGGCACTGTACCGAGTCGGTATCCGCATGTATAAAGTTGGTATCCCCATGTACCAAGTTAGTATCCCCATGTATCGAGTAGGTACCTACTTCTTTTTTGAGCCTTGTTGTTGGGCTTTGCTCCTCTTTTCTTGTGCTCGGTCCTTGGCTTGTCCTAGATTTTCTTAGTTTTATTTGCTCCATGATTCCTCCATCATCCGAGCTCGGATCCACAATCTGCAAATCAATACTAAAAACACGTAGATTTCAACTTGAATACCAAAATAATATAATATGGGCTTAACACCAAAACATATGATATATACATCTAATCTAAGCTAAGATGACCTAGAATGCCTACACGAAATATATGTGTAATCAACATTATTTTGGTATATTGTCTGTAATTTTGATTAGTTTCCCTTTTCAACTAAAATATTGAATAAAAAATTCAATCCAATAAACGTCATTGTCATTTGTTGGGTATGCAGATGGGGAGCTCTTTCAGCAGAGCAATATTTGAAGAAAATATGCAAGAAAACATTCTGAGCTGGGCTAAAAAAGTAAAGGATAAGAAGGCCAAGAAATCAAGGCATGCCGTTCTCAACAGGAGTAACTCTGAGTCTTCTGACACTCCTATGCGACGCCAAAACATGCAGTCATCATTGGAAATTGAGATTCATCCAATGCCCTGATGATCATTGATGCTTGCTAGTGATACACAAGGACATGCATATTTTTGTGGTGTACAAGATTAAGCGATTAATCATCATTGTGTATTCCAATGCTGAATTAATTGAACCAATAAGGCCTTTCATGATTTGTAAAAAAGGCAAAGCCGGAAAAAAATTGAGAGGGCTCAACATTGTTGTTGACTTTTTTTTACTACATATATATCGTGTATATAAAAGCATCTTCATTTTATTATTGAAAAAATTTGCCAAACCGGCCTCTTTTTTGTCCCCAATATTGGGGGAGTGTCCACCAAGCCCATCAAATTAGGTTTTTGTCCATCTGGAAAAACATAACCAAACCTATGCCCCCCTCTTTGGATTTCCTCCTTCGCCTCTCTTGCTCAACTTGCTCTGTCCGATCAAATTAGTGGCCAACGTCAAATACTACTCTTTTCGATCTTCATCTTCGATTTCATACATATCAATCTCTCGATTTCATCTTTGATTTCATACATATCAATCTCTCGATTTCATCTTCGATTTCATACCTATCATCTTCGATCTTCATCTTCGATTCAAATGGCGTCTTCGGCAATTTCAGCAATCCCGATAGGGGAACCCCTGCGATTCCGGCAATTCCGATAGGGACCTGTGCGCCGTCGACCAAGACGTCCAGCCGCTTGCCAGATTGCCGTCAGCCACCGCACCGACTCCCAGCCGTTGCAGATCACAACTTCGTCAACAATGTCGAGGAGTCCTTCCTGCTCGCTCTTCGTCTGGACGAAGACGACCTGGCATGTTCTCATCCCCGAGGAAGAGATCCACCAAACAGACTTGAATCCGCGGAGGAAGACGACCTGGCCTGCTCTGCGCGAGTTTCAGCAAGTTTCCATGGGAGCAACGATCGCCGATCGTCGATCGCGGAGGAAGACGATCTGGCCTGCGAATTCGGCGCCATCAGATCCAATTAGACTCCATTGCTGCACCTGCCTCTATGGTGCTGAAACTCAAAAGCTCATGCAATTAAGCCTCTATGGTCGACCACGGTGTCCGTGAACAGCTCCACCGCGAACACCTTGAACTCGTCCAGGTTTACCTTCTTCTTCTTCTTCTTCTTCTTCTTCTTCTTCTTCTTCTTCTTCTTCTTCTTCTTCTTCTTCTTCTTCTTCTTCGTTTTTGAGGGCTGGAACTAGTTGAATTTTGGAGTATATTAGTATTCGTTTTTGGATTTTGGTTTAGGTGGCTGCTTTTGTTGGGCTAAAATATGTGACCTTATAGATCGGTTCTATTTATAACCGGGCTATAAAGCTAGTGAACGGGACTAAAAAGCCGGTCCTCACAGGTTTTTACCGCAATTTTGGTTTTCACCGAAGCGCAACCCTATATATATATAGGGATTGACTCCGGTGAAAACCTCAAATTGTGGTAAAAACCCGTGAGGACTACTTTATATCTTGGTTTTTTTGAAACCCGTGCTAAAAACCTATATCACAGGGTGACTTTACAACTCGGTTCAACCTAAAAACCGTGCTAAAAACTCTAGTTTTTAAAATAACACATGACTTTATAGTTCGGTCAAATCGAAAAATCGTGCTAAAAAGCTAATGTTTTAAAATTACATAGTGACTTTATAGCTCGGTTTTATTCAAAACCGGGCTAAAATTTATGACTTTATAGCTCGGTTTTATTCAAACTGAACACATATATCACACTGAACAAAAGCAGATAATTAACAAGCTCGCATCAACCATACTTCCAATTCATCATGATCAATCATCTCTTATCTCGTACCATTCGCCATAACTTGTCAACTAATCAGCTTAAAACAACCACCATATCATACATAGCAAAATTCGCATATTACTATTTCATACCCATACTTTCCATAAGAATATATACCATTATCATCATCGGTAACCAATATTTATTCCCTTTATAATAATTCACCACAAGTCATGCTATTAGTCACACATATCATGCCGTTATTCAAACGATCATATTATCATGCTAGTTAGTCATCGAATAACTCTTATTCTCAGGTTAGTTTCAAAATCGTTTCAAATCCGAATTAAACAGTTAAGAATTCCGACCCTTTAAAATACCCGCAAAATTCCTTTTTGAATTCATTTATTAAATCATTTTCCAACCTTGAAATTCTTTTCCAAATTCTTTTGTAACCCTTGAGTCCCGATAATATATTTTAAACACCATTTACTAAATACTTCATAACCCATTCCAAATCATTTAAAATTCTCAACTATTTTTATTTAATAAAACCAACCCTTATAAATCTCCCAAAATAACATTTTATCTTTTTAAAACCTCAAATAATATTTTCTAATATTTTAAATACCCCTAAATAATTAAATAAATAAACGGATAAACCCGAACCGAACCGAACCAAACCCGTAATTATATATACTCCTAATCGGTTAAATGTTAAACAAATAATGTAAAATTGTGAAGGCCCCACAGTAGCCACATCGACATCCTTCATCTTCTTGAATTCGAAAAGGAGGAAGCCCCGCCTGGCGCCAAGCTCCACTCGATCTCGCTCCCGCCAGCCGAGCTCCGACGATCGTCGGAGCTCTCGACCTCACCCGATCGTCCCGCACTCAGCTCACGCACACTCCCGACTAGTCTAAGCATCGAAAAAGACTCAGAAATGAATCGAAACGAGGATAAATTCGAAGCTCACCGAGATGGGTTTTTTCGCGACTTCGGAGCTCTCGATCGGAGTTATGGGCTTCGTCGGTGGCTCGCGATGGCTCGTCGGACCTACATCGAATGTGGGTGAGTGTGATGGTGAAGACCGCAAGCGAGTTCGATAAAAAATGAAGGAGAGCGACTTACCGGAAGTTAGCTTGCAAAACAGAGCAATCTACTATTTAAATGTGCAAAACAGGGTGCACTGGGGTGATGCTGGCGGTGGTCCGGCGATGGCGGAGACGGCGTGGTGGTGCTGGGCAGTTGCTGGCTGCTGCTCAGATGCGAAGGGGAAGGGAAGAAGAGGTGTGGTGGTGGTGTCTGGTGGCTGGTGACGACGAGAGCGAGAGTGATTAGTGATGCTCGGTTAGCGATGGTGAAGGTGACGTTGGAGGTTGGCTGCGGGGAAGGTGATGATGAAGGGGATGACGATGGAGGATGGTGAAGGATCAGTGAGGGTGAGGTGAATCGGTATGGTGATGGGGATGGCCTGAAGAAGTAGGTGGGAAGGTGAGGTGATGGGAGTGGGTGAGGGGTGGTGTGTGGTAATGGTTAAAACCAATACCCGGAATTAAATCCCGAATACGCGAATTTCGAACCCCGCAAAATTAGTATCCGAATGTTAGTTTCCCCGAATCTCGCTTACTCGATCAATTAGATTTTAAAATCGACAAAGATATCACCATTCGATAATTAGTTTGAATTTTCAAGGTAATAGGACGAAAATCGTTTGTTAAATTTTATATTCCGGCCGGAATCCGCTAAACGAGTTTTAAATTCGATTTAAATTCGTTTTTAATTCTCTTTTTCCAGAAAATTAGGATTTTGAAAATCCGAGACTAAAATCATTTTTAAAACTGGGGATGAAGTTTGAAATTGGTGAGTCCAAGGATCATGCAATTGATTCCGTAAGCATCTCATAAGTGCCCCCATGAGATCCTCACAGTACCGTTGTCATAATCATAATATCTCCAATAGATCGTAGAAAGAATGTAATATGGGCCCCTACCACATCCTTATTCCGACTTCTCGGTCATATCATAACTCGAAAAACATCACATCATCTCCCCTAAGTCTTAGCAAGCAGTCTATAAGGGCCCCTATAAAATGACTGTATCCACTTCGGGGGGCGTTATAATGCAATCTCGGTTAGAAAAATTCAAGAGGGGTCCTCAGTTTGAAAAGGTTTGATCTCAAAATCATTGAAGTTCTCGATCGCGTTAAATTTCTCAGAATCCAAGTTAGTCAAGCAATTTCAAAACTCAAGAGGTGGAATCATCCACCTCTAAGGCTAATCCCATATTCCCTTCCTAGGTTCCAAGTCAGAATCAAGGTTCAACAGTTCCATTTTTATCGTTTCCATCATCAAGCATCATTTATATATATCGAATAACAATAGCACCTCACGTCTAATAGTATAACATAATCACCTCAAGAATAGCCACATACCATAGCATATCTAGCATCATATCATATAATGGTAGAATTTATCACATCATCTCACGGAAGTTACACACCATATCAATCAGATAAGCACGTTATATGAATCAGATAAGTACATCATACTCATTCTAACTACCAAGCGTCATCTCATTAGAGGCATACAACTGCTTCCGTACAGTAGCATTCCATCGAGTTCAGGGATAGCTATGTTAGTACTAACAGTTCCCTGTTGTCAACGGCAACACTAGATCACTATCTCCGGAGAATATGCCTACATTACCAATCATGACGAGACACGATCACTACTCACTATCCCTTGCACTAAGATCAACTTCACCGAGGTCTACCAACTCAATCCACTACCAATTATGGGTACCATTGTATCCCGCTCACATACAACCTTCCTAGCCTCATAACTATTCGCAATCAAGGCCGAATACACGAACCAACTACTAGGTATACCAACTCCTATGCCATCAAGCCATATAAGGGCCAATCCACTTCGACATCCCGATCTCAAGTCCTACCTTCCACTCGACCATCTAAAACTATCTCTCGGAGTTCCCAAATCACAAAATTCCCTCATTCCGACAAGCTGAACAACTCGATCTACTACCAAGACTCCATATATAACACGTCCTTGCCCTAGGGGTCCTTTATGAGTCCCATCTTTACCATCTAATAGAAAATTCTGAGTCCTCAACTGAACCGCTCTCACGATTGATCTAGAAGACACTTATTAACAATCTCGCTTACTCTTCCTAGGCTCTCAAGACTCCGCCCGACCATCATCTCCTAAAGAGACATCTCGAATCACCTTGCTAACCTGATCATACTTCCCACGCCACTAACCACTCTTACTAACCATCCACCTCTAAGGACCCAACTCATGCTCACCATCTCACACCTGACACTCCTGACCAATTCTAACGCAGAAACCCAACTAGTGGTACTCCCAACCACGAATCACGATGACTCTCAAGCCGACCCACTCTTGATCCTCTTCCGAGCATACTCTACCTGGACTAGTTCTCTCAACTCCGCATGTTTCCCCAAATTGCCTCAGATCACGCTTCCTCAACCTTGAAATCTCTACCGCTTAAACCCTTATGCACCGATCATCATTTTCACCGAATTCATATGACATCCTCGTCCGAATTTCCTAAGTATCGCAACTTCACCAACCTTCTAAAATCCCTTATCCTCTAGCATCCTCAATACCTTCTGCTTTGCCTAGTTCCCAAATCTATACTAATAATCTCCCTATCTCAACCTTAAGCCCACAGTCTTACTAGGAATCTCAACTACATCCTTGCCTAGCTACCAGCCTTTCCTCGAAGATTAATCTCACATCCTCAAATACCTCAATAGCCATAATAACCTCTACTCATAAATCCCGATTCATTCCCTATGCCAAAATTCTTCAACAACGCATCTAGAAATCCTTCACTCATAATTTTCCCCAAGCATTACCAATCCTATCTAAACAACCCCAAATACTCATCACACGAACAACCCTGATCGATAATTTCCCAAGCAACCTCATACTACTCTTCCTTGGCAATTCCTCAACCTCATCCCTTACCGAAATCGCTCCCACTCACAGCACACACCACCTAGTCTCAAATTCTACGATTCCTCAGATGTTTCTTAATCGATCATCCTCGACGCCGCCCACGTTCCGCTCATAGACCATCTAGACGCCTTCCTTAGCACACTAATCCATCTCACAACACCTCCCCTCAAGAATCCCCCGATCAACTCCTAGCTCGCCCATCCACCTCTAGAACTATCTTAACTTCCTCTACCCATACCCAATCTCAAGATCACCTTAATGAAACTAGTCTAGACCTCAGCCAAACACTCTCTTATACTATCCGCACACACTACCTACTTAGACTACCACTTCTCACTAGGACATCTCCCTCAAAATCTCGCCATCCTAACCCAAATCCCCGCTCTAAGACCCATGTGGAAGCTCACCCGATAACCCTGCTAACCACTATCTCCTACGAATCTTAAAACTCGCTCGGCTCTACTTAAGCAAACACATTCTTCCCGTACTCCACCTCACACGACCAACGACTAGATCTGAAGACCTCAATCTACCGGTCACTTTCCGACCCAGCTTATCAAAGAATCTCACGACTCATACTCAGACAGAAGCACCATCAACATATAGGACCTGTATATCTTTGTTACTAGCGAGTCAAAATACTAAGCACCAAGGCACATCATCATAGGCATAAATCAGTCAGGCTATCATTCACTACCAGTTCAGCACATTCATCATCACATACTCAATTAGGTCAGTTCTAGGCCTATCACACAACATCAATTCCGATTAGTATAGAAGCACCGCAATTTGAATTAAGGATGCTCTTCCTCGAGTCCGTTGGAAGGATCTTGTTCACGACTGCCATCTTCTAGCATGTTCATTCCTTTTTCCATCGGTGATGTTGTTCCTGGAGTCTATGGGACATGGACTCGTCATGCTTCCGTTGCGCCACTCAGGTGCCATCTAGCCATTCATTCTTTCTTCCATGTCGAAGCTCATGAAGGAATCACAAAGGTTAAAAGTTACGGAGATATGGGAGAGACAAGGGAGGAAAACATGACTTCCATAAGGATTCAGACATGGACCACGACTAGAGACGACAAGACCAGAGACAAGATCCCAACCCGAGAGTTACAACGATGCCTTTAGGGTATTCCATGATGTTATAACTGTGGCACGCAAACACATAATAATTACGAATATCATCACATCATTCCACACTAACATGAACCTATCCCGAGAAGTAGCGATCTATGCATTCATAACATGTTCATATCATCCACTTTACACGTTCACAGAAGAAGCTAGCAACCTATCATTTCATTCACTAATCATGCTTGATATACTAAGAACATACATGCATGAACGGACATGGGACATGTGTGGCATAAGTTGCACTAGTTTTAGCAACATCCAAGGACATTATATACATGACTTATCACTCAGTTAGATACACATAAGCAGGTCGTAATATCATGGGGCCAAGGCAAACACGCTAGGAGGTACCTATCGCATCACATACATCCATATTCACATCGTAAGATGATAGAGCATGATTAGATATGCATATTAGGATTCATTTAGCATAGTTTGGTTGTAAATAGTGCATATTTTAGTTACAATTACATGTTTACCAGTGGTATTGGAAGAGTCGAAATCTATGCAATTTTATGATTATTTTTAGGTAGATGTGGATCCGACGAGGAATGAGGAGCCTCTTGGATGAAGGAAGATTCAAGTTGAAGAAGAAAAGTGAAGAGCACGGAAGCGAAGTCGAATTTTGAGAGCCTAAGTGAAGAACAAGTCAGTAGAAGTTGTCGCCAGACAAGCTTAACTTGTAATGCACTTTTTGGAGGCCTCGATGGTCGGAATGCCTATTATAAGCATGCGTTGGAAAGATCTTTCCCAGATCTACGACTTTTATGTTGACATCGAGACCAAATTCGAAAAGGAAAAATCGCTGTGAACAGAATGGCCGCCCCGCGGCCCGAAGACTTACCGAAGGATTTCGCTGATCGCCTGGCCACCCACTCTCCTGAGGTAGCCGCCCCGCGGCCTCAGCAGAACCGCCGATTTATTATTAGGGTTTCTTTAGAATGTTTTGGCCGACTTTCTTAGTTTTATTTAAGGACTATTAGGGTTATTTTCTTAGACATCTAACTAATAACCTTATGCACTTTAGAGAATTATTGAGAGAATGCTTAAGCATGAGCAACTAAACTCTCGAAGGTTTCGCCTATAGTTTGGATCTTGATTGTTGAATTGTGAGTTTCTTAATCTAGTTCTTATTCCTATTTAAATGTTTTGACTTCTTTGCGCTTAATTCCTTGAATGTGTTTTATTCTCTCTGGTCTGATCAACTAGTTAGAGTAGATTCATTTAATTGCTAGGGTTTTGTAGATTCCTCGTAGCGAACCTTAACCCAAGTGGCAATCATATCCCTTTAGGACTCGTAGGACTAATTGGATGTGTAGGAAGTTGAATATATGTTAAATATTGACTCGTAGCTTGATATTGGATATACCTTGGTTAATTCATAGTCTTAATGCTATCTCTAGGTTAAATCTTAACCGTGTTAGGGTTATTTAGAGATAAGGATTACTAGGACTCGTAGGACTAGTAATTTACCTAAGATCTGGACAAGGACATTGATAGGAAAAGAAAAGAACTAGAGGCTGAAACAAGGATCAAATTCATCAATTGAAGTGACAAATTGTAGGTGAACCTAATTCTCTCCATTGCACCTAACAACCCACTTCAATTCGTTTGTTTCTTTTCGCTTTGACAAAAGGCGGATATTTCCATCACCAAACTCTCTTTTGCTGTTAATTGCGATTAAATTAATACTTGAAGTTAATAGATTTCCCTTGGATCGACCTCTTTCTTACCAACTATACTAGTTGTGAGTTTGAGTATTTTTTGGCAGGAACAACGACGGGTTTCCTCTTGTCAAATTTGGCACCATTGCCGGGGAATTCTTGAAATTATCGCTAACCTTTGTATATATTTACATCTAACCCCGTCGTGGACCTATCTTATGGTTCGCAACACCTAATTGCTAATATTTCAAGATGTTGAAGTTATGGCAGTTTCAGGGAGAGTATTTTCACCATTACCTCACGAGATTGCAAAATTTAGTGGACATCCGTTATTCACGGGGTTTCCAAGATTGTTTGTGAGATATGGTGCTTTGCGTTATTGAGGGCATGATTCCTGAGACACAAGAACTTGCCAAGTCCATAAACAACGGAAGCTTTGCTGGTTTAGGAGTGTCGGGACTATGGGATCTTTTCTGCTACATGGGTGACCAATCGGCGGATGAAGAATCCTACACTTCGATGTTTCAACCAATGGAGTACTCCGACCTGTCCATGGAGGATTCAATCAGTGTCTTGATGGAGCAAATGGGGAATTACGTGAGATGAATAATCGAAATGAGGAAGCAATTATCCAACTCACTCAAACATTGAAGGAGTTGGTAGTTCAGCGATGTTCTACTCCTCAAATTGATGAAAGCCAAGATGCAAGCAACGATGAATTCTCCGATAATGGAGAAGAGCATCTAGTGGTTATCGACGTGAAACCGATTTCTGTGGTTCCCGAACAAGAAACTAGTACTTTTTGCAAATTGGGAGATTTTGGTGAATATGTCGATCCATGGAGCCACTACTTCAACAAACCACCAGCGGAACTGTGTTGGTGGTCCTACATACCCTTGAGGGAGAATCAAGCTCGAATGAATAATAAGATGGTAACGGTTCTCATTGCTATATTTTTAATTACCAATTGTTTCATCTTTAGTGTGCATTCGAATATCGGTTGGGCACGACAATTTGGTTTGCTCTTGAGGGCGCTGGCAATGTCCGCTTGAGTCTTGAATGAGTGGACGAATAAATTGTCGAGCCAACGACAGTAAACAAAGGCGCTGCTTGGGAGGCAACCCAAGGTATGTTTTTTGTTTTCCTCTATGTCTTTTGTTTTATTAAATTAGTTTTTGGTTCTGTTTGGTTGTGCGGAGCTAACACCACAGGGAGAAAAGGCATTGAAGAGAAAGTGTCGAAGGAGCTAAATTTCACAGGCCGCGGGCCTGGAATGCCGCCCAGCGGCTAGGTCATGTGCTCAGCCGCCCCGCGGCCTCTGACGGGACTGACAAGTTTCCCCTTCAATTCTCACCTTACCCACCACCGCAGTAACATGTTAGTTTTTTTTTTCTTTTTTTTTTCCTTCTTATGTTTATCTTTTGTTGTCTTTTATGTCATTGAGGACAATGTCTGATTTAAGTGTGGGGGGAGAATTGCATGGCATAATAGGATTAGGATTGCATGTTTATTTTTAGTTGCACTTGCATAGTTCTTTTTAGTTTAGATTGCATGCATATCAACATGTTATTAAAAAAAACCAAAAAAAAAAATAAAAAAAATATTTATATTTATGCATTAGCTAGGATTAGGTCTTATTTTCCCATATGGATGTCACTTCGCCTCTAATTTATTTATTGAGACTTATGCCCTATGATGTGCTTGGATTGTTGAAAACCTTTGATATCTGATTTCCACACTATTTGGTGAACATAATTGGTTAATGATTGAGCACATAAGATATTTGATTTTGGGTGATCTTGAAGTTCTAGACATGACCTGGTGAGTTTATTTTGGCCTATGTTTGGACAAAGTATATTATGTCCTCTTGCTTGTTGAGTGTACTCTCTTTAATTGCTTCCTCTTTGGCTTGCATTTAGATATCTTATTCAAGGCTGCATATTATAATTTCTGCACATGACTTAAAGATGATTGAGGCACCTTTATTAGCCCTATTTGACTCTATTCCCACCTTGCATATTATCCTCTGCTTGAAGCCAATATTAAGCCTAATTGCCTATTCTTTTGAGCTCCACAAGATTTTTCCATAGCCAATTATAGCCTGACCCATCCGAGAATTAGGAATAGTTGGTGAATATTCATATTGTGGATGGTGGTTTGAGTGATGGATTGTATGTTTGGAGTATCTTTATGAGATGTTTGATTCTTGCTAGTAGTTTACACATTACTTGGGACCTAAGGAGGATAAAATTCACTTAGGGGTAAAAGTCAAGGAAAATCATTTGATATAGCATGAAGAAGAGCATATGAAAAAAAGAAAAAAAAAGAATAAGAGAATGAGTTGAGTATGGTTTGTGAAGTTTGATGCTTGAGATTGGAATTGTATACATTGTAGAGTTATGGTATGATCTTGTGAGTGGTATTGTAATTTGGTTGCATCCTTAGTTACCGGATTATGAGCACCACATGGCCTAAATTGTTCCATACCTTATGTTTTCTACCTTGGCCCCATTACAACCCAATTGAAAGACCTCATGATTTTTGTTGTGTGTAGAGTCACCAGCGGTGGAGAGCTAGAACACTGGTGCAAGACTATTGTAGCTAAGTTTTTAAAGATTGAGTTTTGAGCGTAAACATTTAACCCTAAACACTTGAGCGACAGTGAAACACATATTCCTTGTGAGGTCTAGAATGGATATGGTTGCCTGATTTCATTGATTATTGCAATTATTTGCTATGATGTTATTAATCTATTATGTTTTCTAGTTTTCATGCACTTAAAGAATATTGGGGTTGATACATGAATTGCTTTTCTGTGGGGCTGCAGAGTTGATTTTTCTATTGCTTGAGGACAAGCAAAGGTTCAAGTGTGGGGGAAATTTGATAGAGCATGATTAGATATGCATATTAGGATTCATTTAGCATAGTTTGGTTGTAAATAGTGCATATTTTAGTTACAATTACATGTTTACCAGTGGTATTGGAAGAGTCGGAATCTATGCAATTTTATGATTAATTTCAGGTAGATGTGGATCCGAGGAGGAATGAGGAGCCTCTTGGATGAAGGAAGATTCAAGTTGAAGAAGAAAAGTGAAGAGCACGGAAGCGAAGTCGAAGTTTGAGAGCCTAAGTGAAGAACAAGTCAGTAGAAGTTGTCGCCAGACAAGCTGAACTTGTAATGCACTTTCTAGAGGCCTCGGTTGTCGGAATGCCTATTATAAGCATGCGTTGGAAAGCTCTTTCCGAGATCTACAACTTTTGTGTTGACATCGAGACCAAATTCAAAGAGGAAAAATCTCTGTGAACAGAATGGCCGCCCGCGGCCGAGCTAGCCGCCCCGCGGCCCGAAGACTTGCCAAAGGATTTCGCTGATCGCCTGGCCACCCCGTCTCCTGAGTGAGCCTCCCCGCGGCCTCAGCAGAACCGCCGATTTATTAATTAGGGTTTCTTTAGAATTGTTTTGGCCGACTTTTTTAGGTTTATTTAAGGACTATTAGGGTTATTTTCTTAGGCATCTAACTAATAACCTTATGCACTTTAGAAAATTATTGAGAGAACGCTTAAGCATGAGCAACTAAACTCTCGAAGGTTTCACCTACAGTTTGGATCTTGATTGTTGAATTGTGAGTTTCTTAATCTAGTTCTTATTCCTATTTGAATGTTTTGACTTCTTTGCACTTAATTCATTGAATGTGTTTTATTCTCTCTGGCCTGATCAACTAGTTAGAGTAGATTCATTCAATTGCTAGGGTTTTGTAGATTCCTCGTAGCGAACCTTAACCCAAGTGGAAATCATATCCCTTTAGAACTCGTAGGACTAATTGGATGTGTAGGAAGTTGAATATATGTTAAATATTGACTCGTAGCTTGATATTGCATATACCTTGGTTAATTTATAGTCTTAATGCTATCTCTAGGTTAAATATTAACCGTGTTAGGGTTATTTAGAGATAAGGATTACTAGGACTCTTAGGACTAGTAATTTACCTAAGATCTGGACAAGGAC
Organism: Persicaria maculosa; assembly: GCA_963922045.1. NCBI lineage: Eukaryota > Viridiplantae > Streptophyta > Magnoliopsida > Caryophyllales > Polygonaceae > Persicaria > Persicaria maculosa. The sequence goes on from OY998271.1 coordinate 33,859,326, forward strand.
ATTGATAGGAAAAGAAAAGAACTAGAGGCTGAAACAAGGATCAAATTCATCAATTGAAGTGACAAATTGTAGGTGAACCTAATTCTCTCCATTGCACTTACAACCCACTTCAGTTTGTTTGTTTCTTTTCGCTTTGACAAAAGGCGGATATTTCCATCACCAAACTCTCTTTTACTGTTAATTGCGATTAAATTAATACTTGAAGTTAATAGATTTCCCTTGGATTGACCTCTTTCTTACCAACTATATTAGTTGTGAGTTTGAGTATTCTTTGGCAGGAACAACGATAGGTTTTCCTCTTGTCATAAGACAAGGACGGCACATAGTCGTACGAGGGCCTATAAATGGGAGACATATGTCCTACATGATACTAGAATTTCTCATTAAACATGTACACAGTCAACATGGTCTAATTAGATTAATTCAGCATGCTAGGACAGTCATCTCACATATTAAACATACAACGAGGGTTGACCACACTATCATGGGACTAATTCATGGGAAGACAATGATCATGGAAGTTCCATACATATGACACATACATCTCATAAGAGCAACCGTGCAAGATATCAGGCCAGTCATGCTGAAATACACCACTATACTATGTCATGCAACCACAAGAATGGCTACGACTATAACCGACAGAATTCTCCAAGGCCATTCACCGACTCATCACCCCGTTTCCCCGTGGGGCACTAGTATGACTCGCTGGGTAGGATACAAGGGCACTCACACTGTTTTCGAGAGGCGAGGGTAGAACTCGTGTTTAGACTCTTGTGGTAAGAAGACATGGTTGGCCATTACGAGTATCGAAAGGGATGACTCCATAAGACAACTCACTTCTATCTCGAAACGATTTAAATCCTCACCCCCACTATCATATTCAAGTAACCCTCACATCTGACACGATTTCCAAAGGTAATTAGTTGACCGACCCAAATTTCTCGTGGACGAGCCCAACCTTAGGTACGAGACTCGATAGAAGCATCGATGGTGGGATACGAAACAAGACTCGAAACGGGGAGAGCGGATGCTTCTCGACCCTTGCAAACATGCCAAGATCTTTTGGCGGGACGGATGACGAAATCGGAATCATTAAGGGGGTTGAGTTATGGAAGGGCTATTCCGACAAGACAGGTATTCCAATTACACAAGGTCAAGGTTTCCTCCCGCTATCCCGTTTACACATTCAATACATGATTCTAGTTAAGGCATACCGATTAGTTCGCTCTCCTATGCACAATAGCACTCAAAAAGATTAATATGATCCTCTTTGAGGAGGATCGCCCTCGGGCTCAGTTGGATATAATGCATACAATCACAAAGACGATCTATGCCAGAGGGGCAAGAACCTCGCGGCCTCCTAACTCGACACTCCAACCTCCGTGGTGTTCCTTGGAGTCTTCTAGGCCCATCTGTAAATAAAAGCTAGTATTTTGCCTACCGTTCCCCAAGTTCTACATCCATAAGGGAGGCCTATCGCTTTGGTCTCTACCCACGAGATTGTTTCCCCTTTATTCATTCAGGTTTTAAGTCCAATTAAATTCATTTTGCCCTTTAAACATTTTCCAATTAAGACCATTTGAAATCATTGGGCGATTTTCAAAGCCATCTTCAACCTATTGTACTCGGATTGCAAAACCTCAGCTCTGATACCACCTTTGTAACGGCCCGGGATTATGATTCCCGAGTTACGTTTCGAGGGATAAAACCCCTCGTTAGGATCTTGCGCCCCGAGTACAGGTCGAAGGTTTGAAATCAATGATTTGTAGTTTAAAGCGGGATGTCGCAACCCAATTCGGAAGGTCTGCTGGAGACCCCGGGGTAACCCCTGTACCTATCCTAAGTCTACAAAGCGGAAAATCTTTTATCATGCAAAGGATATAAATTCTGAAATAATACAACCAGTGTCGCGGCAAAGCCAGATCAAAACAAAGTATAATTAGGAAGAAATCCCAAAAGGACATAAATTCTCAAACACTCACTCTCCGCCATAAGAATGGACCCCGTCATAACAACACAAAATTAAGCAGTGCATCGGGTACCTGAAACTATACCACCAAGTCAGGCCAAAAGTTCGCCTGCGGGTCCTTCGACCGCGCTGAAGACATATAATACGCCTATACCTAGAATAAGGATACCTTCATATAGTACTGAAATGTTAACCACACTATCATGCTCCTAATTCATATATGCAGAATATGAAGTAAGGCCTTAACAAAGAATATCAAGTGGTATATCCCTTTTCTACCACCACCCCCCTTTCCAGATAGGGTGGAGACTGGCCAGTTCGATGCTATAGCATATCACGTCTCATCATCATATCGTATCTCATGCTCATCTCGTATCTCATGATATATATATATATAAATGACTCAAGGAGGACAACACCCGATGAAGCTAGGCTGTCATATGACCCTAACAACGACTCTAGGACTCACAGATAACGGTCGTTCTGCATTCAAACGCATACAGAATAAGAATGCTCATTCGTAAGTGCAATTCCTAAGCATGATACTACATGACATACTCTTATGCATATGCAACACCTACATATTATATGACACATCAGGCAGGAGGTATTGGTTACTGAGTAAGCCACGGAGGTACTTACCTCGATAGAAGATCAGCAAAAGAAGAATCCAGCACAGTAGTCACGATCACAGAATATCACCTAATTACATAACGGGAATATACTGAGTATACGTCTATAGTCACTCTGAACACATATATCACACATTCATACAAGCAGATAATTAACAAGCTCGCATCAACCATACTTCCCATTCATCATGATCAATCATCTCTTATCTCGTACCATTTGCCATAACTTGTCAACTCATTAGCTTAAAACAACCACCATATCATACTTAGCAAAATTCACATATTACTATTTCATACCCATACTTTCAATAAGAATATATACCATTATCATCATCGGTAACCAATATTTATTCCCCTTATAATAATTCAGCACAAGTCATGCTATTAGTCACACATATCATGTCGTTATTCAAACGATCATATTATCATGCTAGTTAGTCATCGAATAACTCTTATTCTCAAGTTAGTTTCAAAATCGTTTCAAATCCGAATTAAACAGTTAAGAATTCCGACCCTTGAAAATACCCGCAAAATTCCTTTTTTAATTCATTTATTAAAACATTTTCCAACCTTGAAATTCTTTTCCAAATTCTTTTGTAACCCTTAAGTCCCGATAATATATTTTAAACACCATTTACTAAATACTTCATAACCCATTCCAAATCATTTAAAATTCTCAACTATTTTGATTTAATAAAACCAACCCTTATAAATCTCCCAAAATAAAATTTTATCTTTTTAAAACCTCAAATAATATTTTCTAATATTTTAAATACCCCTAAATAATTAAATAAATAAACGGATAAAGCCGAACCGAAACGAACCGAACAAAACCCGTAATTATATATACTCCTAACTGGTTAAATGTTAAACAAATAATGTAAAATTGTGAAGGCCCCACAGTAGTCACATCGACATCCTTCATCTTCTTGAATTCGAAAAGGAGGAAGCCCCGCCTGACGCCAAGCTCCACTCGATCTCGCTCCCGCCGGCCGAGCTCCGACGATCGTCGGAGCTCTCGACCTCACCCGATCGTCCCGCACTCAGCTCACGCACACTCCCGACTAGTCTAAGCATCGAAAAAGACTTAGAAACGAATCAAAACGAGGATAAATTCGAAGCTCACCGAGATGGGTTTTTTCGCGACTTCGGAGCTGTCGATCGGAGTTCTGGGCTTCGTCGGTGGCTCGCGATGGCTCGTCGGACCTACATCGGATGTGGGTGAGTGTGATGGTGAAGACCACAAGCGATTTCAATAAAAATCGAAGGAGAACGACATACCGGAAGTTAGCTTGCAAAACAGAGCAATCTACTATTTAAATGTGCAAAACAGGGTGCACTGGGGTGATGCTGGCGGTGGTCCGGCGATGGTAGCAACGGCATGGTGGTGCTGGGCAGTTGCTGGCTGCTGCTCGGATGCGAAGGGGAAGGGAGGAAGAGGTGTGGTGGTGGTGTCTGGTGGCTGATGACGACAAGAGCGAGACTGATCAGTGAAGCTCGGTTGGCGATGGTGAAGGTGACGTTGGAGGTTTGCTGCGGGGAAGGTGATGATGAAGGGGATGGCAATGGAGGATGGTGAAGGATCAGTGAGGGTGAGGTGAACGGTATGGTGATGGGGATGGCCTGAAGAAGTAGGCGGGAAGGTGAGGTGATGGGAGTGGGTGAGGGGTGGTGTGTGGTAATGGTTAAAACCAATACCCAGAATTAAATACCGAATACGCGAATTTAGAACCCCGCAAAATTAGTATCCTAATGTTAGTTTCCCCGAATCTCGCTTACTCGATCAATTAGATTTTAAAATCGACAAGAATATCGCCATCCGATAATTATTTTGAATTTTCGAGGTAAAAGGACAGAAATCCTTTGTTAAATTTTATATTCCGACCGGAATCCGCTAAACGAGTTTTAAAATCGATTTAAATTTATTTTTAATTCTCTTTTTCCAGAAAATTAGGATTTTGAAAATCCGAGCCTTTACATCATCCACCTCTAAAAATAAGTCTCGTCCCCGAGACTAAAATCATTTTTAAAACAGGGGATGAAGTTTGAAATCGGTGAGTCCAAGGATCATGCAATTGATTCCGTAAGCATCTCATAAGTGCCCCCATTAGATCCTCACAGTACCGTTGTCATAATCATAATATCTCCAATAGATCGTAGAAAGAATGTAATATGGCCCGTACCACATCCTTATTCCGACTTCTCGGTCATATGATAACTCGAAAAGTATCACAACATCTCCCCTAGGTCTTAGCAAGCAGTCTATAAGGGCCCCTATAAAATGCCTGTATCCACTTCGGGGGGCGTTATAATGCAAGCTCCGTCAGAAAAATTCAAGAGGGTTCCTTAGTTTGAAAAGGTTTGGTCTCAAAATCATTGAAGTTCTCGATCGAGTTAAATTTCTTAGAATCCAAGTTAGTCAAGCAATTTCAGAACTAAAGAGGTGGAATCATCCACCTCTAAGGCTAATCCCATATTTACTTCCCAGGTTCCAAGTCAGAATCAAGGTTCAACAGTTCAATTTCTATCATTTCCATCATCAAGCATCATGTATATATATCGAATAACAATAGCACCTCACGTCTAATAGCATAACATAATCACCTCAAGAATAGCCACATACCATAGCATATCTAGCATCGTATCATATAATGGTAGAATTTATCACATCATATCACGGAAGTTACACACCATATCAATTAGATAAGCACGTTATATCAATCAGATAAGTACATCATACTCATTCTAACTACCAAGCATCATCTCATTAGAGGCAAACAACTGATTCCGTACAGTAGCATTCCATCGAGTTCAGGGATAGCTATGTTAACAGTTCCCTGTATTCAATGGCAACACATCAGAGAATCAACATCGTCTATAGCATAGAATTCGCACAACATTCGGTCCCAAGTAAAGTATACACTAGATCACTATCTCAGGAGAATCTGCCTACATTACCAATCATGACGAGACACGATCACTACTCACCATCCCTTGCACTAAGATCAACTTCACTGAGCTAGCACCATGAAAAGCCCTTAACTTTCACCTAAAAATTATTCAATAGTATCACTTGATCATTCGATCGTATTGCTTGATTATTTGATGGTATAGCTTGATTATTTGATGGTGTTACAGTAGTATAACTACAATTATTCGATGGTATCACATGATCATTTGATGGTATCGCTTGATTATTCGATAGTATCGCTTGATTATTCAATGGTATATAGGATTATTCGGTTACTTATGTCGTTTTAACAACTAACTAAAAATTATTCGATGGTATCACATGATTATTCGATGGTATATGCGTAATCATTTGATGGTGTTACAATATTATTTGGTTACATTTTAACAAATAACTAAAACTTATTCAATGGTATCACTGGATTATTCGATAATATGACATTATTATTCGATGGTATTGATACATTTTTCATTCATATGATCGTCAACCTAAAAAAACCCCATCTCATAAAGGCACAAAATTGGTTCATACATATGAATAATTCGACTTTTTCCTCAAATACGTACCTCTTATATCCCATAAAAACATCCCAAATCGACCATTCTAACCCAGTCGTCCAATCGGTTATCAATCAATCAGACATTTCGATAGCTAATTCCTTGCTAAACCATGTTTACCAACTAAAAAAGGTCAATTTCACAATTGATCAAATTGTATTCAGGAATTTGGAATAATTGAATATACAATCACTTTCAAAGATGCAACATACAGGAAAATAAAAAGAAGGATGTTCTTTGTTCGCACAATTTGAAGTAATCTTGACTAGATGATTGAAAACCCTCACACAAATCGAACAAAAAAACACCGCCAAATAAACACATTGAAATAATGAAATCCGCCAAAAACAACTTGTAAACCAAAACTGTACATATCAATGGAAGCGAAATCGGGGCAGATGATGATTACCGGATCAAGACGAGTGTCTAGAGTGAGAGCGCGATGAGTCGTCGCCTTCTTCACCTGCCATCACCTCCGCCTCCACCATCTCCTTCGAGTTCCCTTTGTCTTCAATGGATGACTCCGCGTGCAAGTCTGCGATCCAATTGAAGCCCGATGTAGAGGTGGCATCATGGGTGCCGATGACTGATTTGGCCACACTCCGCCTCCGATTGCTAGGAAGACACTTGTAGCCACCGTCGTCGGAGTCACTAGCGCTCGTACATCTAGCCTCAGCCCTAATCGTCACCCTCTTGATTTCGTCTTATCATCTCCCCTTTCCTTTCTCTATCTTCTATGGCGGCAAAGGATCGCTCGCGGATTAGGGTTGGGATTGGGTCCGCCTTTGCTTGCTGGAAAGACAAAGGCGCCGCCGCCGCCGGAGTCCCAAGTGTTCTGTTGAACATGGTTTTGCGGGATGGCTTCTCGCTCCTTCAACATCGATAAATCACCGGTGATGCTTGCTTCGGCGGTGTAGGTGACTGGTGGTGGGTGGTGGTCGGAATCCGCGCCGCCTTCGAGTGGCGGAGTCCCAGCCCTAGTCGGTTGCGGTTTTTACCTTCGCTTGATCGCACCTTCTCCTCTTTTTCTTTCCTTTTTGCAGAAAAAGGATGAATGTGTGGTTGGGTTTGGATTTGAGTAGTAACACGCGCACTGATATAGGTTGTTTTTATGTTTTGTTCTTTTTCATTTTTAATTAATAATAATCTCAACCATCCGATTTCTTCAAATCAATGGTCAGGATTTTTGTACATGATACACGTTAAGGCATGAGTACATATGATATATCTCCTCTATCTCTCTCTCTCTCTTTCTCTCTCTCTCTCTCTATATATATATACATATATATATATATAGGGTGGATCAACTGTGCACACCCCTTAGGGTTTATCTTGTGCACAAATTCTGACCATTGATTTAAAAAAATAGGTGGCTAGGATTGCGCCACGTAATAGTTGTTTTTTTGTAAAAAAAAAGGAAAAAAAGCCCCAAACCCCCATATCAAGCGTGTGTAGATATGTACAGTAAAACCTAGCCACGTTGTTTTAATCAATTTTAATTAGGCTTCCCTCTTCCCATGGATTGAAGCGGCGATTGGGCACGACGGTGAACGACGAAGGCTGACGAGCGACGGCGGTGGCACAGGGAACTACGATAGTCTCATTGCCGCTGAGAAGCCTTTGCAGCCTCCACTTACAATCACTCTTCCCGAACCCAAGACGTTAGATGGATTGTTGCACCTGATCGATTTCGCTCATAATTAGTTTCAGTCGATCGGGGAGGAAAGATCCATTGCCGTCGATCTGTGTTAGGTGTCGACGGAAGAGGTCGAGTGATTGGAGGGAGGAGGCGGAGGAATACGAAGGGAGCCATGGAGCAAATTGTTACCAGCAACCGGCGGCGAGCAGTCAAGCACCACCCATCGCCCGCCATTGCCATCGATCTGTGCTGGGTGTCCACCGTACCACCGCCCGCCACCACCCTCCTATCTCCATCTCTCATTCTTTGAATTTTTTAGGTAACATGAAAATCCCCCAATTTTTATGGTTGCTTATTTGTTAAATTGATAGATTTTAGGTTTTGTTTGGTTGGATTAGGAACTTGTTTATTATGATTTTGTGGTTGGAATTAGATTAATGGAGGTTGTTAGTTGAGATTTGATGATTTTTAGCTTAACTTAGGGGTTTTGATGTTTAGCGAGAATTTGAGAGTATCATTATTATTCGTGTACATATGAAACATTATTCGATGGAATACAATCATTATTCGGTGTTACTATAATGATTATTCGTTCATAGAAGCCCAATTGTTTGCATTATTCGGTAGAATTTTTGATTTTTTGAATGAGAATATGCGATGGTTACAATTATCCTCGATAATTTGACGAAAAGTAAAATGTGAAACATTATTTGGTGAAGTATGAAACATTATTCGTATAAATTGTAAGTTTTAAAATATTATTCCTACCAATAAAAAGCTTTATTCAGGGATTTGTTCATTATTCATCGAGATCTTAATTATTGTTTATGGATTTGTGGCTATTTATATAAATTATTCATTAAGATTTGAAGTATTATTCGTATAATTCGTAAGTATTGTTTATGAATTTAGGGTGTTTGAATTTCAAAACGGGAAATTTGAAGCATTATGCGGTCAAATATGATGAATTATTAGGTAAAACTGAATAATTATTCTTAGAAATCAAAAATATTGATTATGAATTTGGAGTTTATAAAATTATTCAGTGAAATTTAAGACATTATTCAGTGAAATATGAAATATTATTCAGTGAGATTATGAAGTGAAATTATGAGTATAAAAAAAATTCGCTGACAAAAAAAAAATAAAAACAATTCTTTATCAATATGGGCCCCATAGTCTTTCAAACAAAAAAAATCTCGTACCTTTACAAAAAGTAAGAATTGAAGGGGGGAACACGCGCCTACATGTGGGTAGGAGTGATTTTGTTTCACGGGACCCACGTGAATTTCAATTACAATTTAAAAAAATTCCTTTTAATTACAACCTTCCATTCCTTTTAATCAACGATCCGGATTTATGCACAAGGTATATCTTAAGGGGTGTGCACTCTGGAACCACACCCTATATATATATAGGGGGTCGTTATTGTGAAACATGTCTTACCATGTAACGGAGGGATAAATATGGAGCGTTGGACGGAGTGGATTGGATGGTTGAAGATGAGGTTGTAAATAGGGAAATATGGTGCGTTGTATTTTAAAACATCCACCTCCTATGTAAAAATTGAAATAGCCAAAAATTTAGGTTGATTTCGGCTTCTGCTGGCTCGTTATGAGACTATTAGCAGCAGGAGATCCCTTTAAAGCTGCTGCCGGTGACCATATGGAGATTTCGGCTGATCAGAATGATTGTGAATTAGCGAGGGCTGACAAGGAGAAGGCAAAAGCATCTTCAGTGCTTCAAAGTCGGTTTTCTATCTTTAGGGTCGACTTCTGCTCTCAAGCAAGCAAGGAACTCGCTCAGGTAAGCAAGCGGTTCGTATTCTCGTATAGTTACTATTATAGGTTCCTGTTGCTCTTTGACCCGATGTACCTTAGTGTTGTAAGAGTTGTATGTTTGGTTCTTGTGTGTATATTGGGTCCTCAGAGCATCCATAATTTGCTGTTCCGATGGATGTCTCTTTGGTGGTGTGGCTACGTTCTCCGTTTAGGGGCTTTGTGTGGCTTGTCATTATTTTCCCTGGTTCTTATTTCTCTTATACTAGATACCCTTTGAACAACTATTTGTTATCAGCTGATGTTTCCAAAACCACAGTTACTCAATTATGTTGGATTACATATGCTTCTAAAGAGCTTAACAACAAGTTCTCTGGGTTAGCACCCTTTTTGGTTAGCCTTACACATGTTGAATTGCATCACTGGAAGAAACAGACATACTACACTACAAATGGAAGGAAACTGCTTAACAACAAAGTCCTAGGGTTAGCACCCAAGCTCAATCTCTCTAAACATACAAAACTATACCAAATCTTGAAAATTTCGATATCTAATATCCATAAGAAATCACCAAAAAATAGTACAAACCATAATACAGTTACTAAAAATTTGTGTCACATGTACTCAAAATTTTCTTTGCAATTTATACACAAATTTATAACACATAACTATAAATCAAATATTATTTACAACACCTATAAAAAATGGTATATTACAAAAGTGCCCAAAATAATTAATAAGAAATACCACAATATATAAAAAAATGCTCAAAAAGCAGCCACACAAAAAAACAGATTATTATATGACAAACATAGCATATTAGAACATTAGAGGCATAAGAAAACCTAACCTATAGCAAGATCTAGCCTATATCCAAAAGAGAAACAACTTAGATATCCTAGTTTTATCCGAAACAAAAACATCTGAACCACTAGCGGAAAATCTATACAAAAAATCTGGATTCAACAAAGCCCATCACATTGCCTCAGATGGGTCAAATGGTGGACTATGGATCCTCTTCAAAACCTCCAATTTTACAGATTCAATACAACAAATAACTACATCAGATAATTGTATTATGTACGTAGCTAACATTAACAACTTTAGATTTATCCTTAACATTATTTATGCACCATCAAATCAAATAGAGAAAAACAACTTTTGGGATAAAATAATCACATTAACTCGACAGTATAACTTCCCGTCCCTAATCATGGGAGACTTCAATGAAATAGAATCGCCAATTGATAAAATTGGTGGAACAAATCCACAAAATAATAGATTTACCCGTATTCGGCAAATTAATGAGGAACTAGATATCCACACTATCCCCTATACTGGTAGCCCAGTTACCTGGAGGAAAAGACAAACTCCTATTAATAATATCTATGAACGTCTAGATAAAGTTATGATCCATACAGACATCTCCAATCAGTTCCCCAACTTAATTGTCCATAACTATCCCTTTACAAGCTCCGATCACTCTCTAATTTCCATCTCAATTGGAACAAAATTAATCAGAGCAGGATCACCCTTCAAATTTGAAATGTCTTGGACAAACAATGACAGCTACAATAAACTAGTTAAATCAACCTGGGAAAATAAACTTCATGGATTATTTATGTTCACACTACTACAAAAACAAAAACTACTTAAGAAAACACAAAAAATTGGTTTAAATCACATCCAAACAATAACTTCAGACAATTAAAAGATATTCAGGATCAACTCCTATCACTACAAACTCAACAAGTTAGAGAAAACCATAATGATAATATAAACAGTAAAAGACAAAGATTACTAAATAAATGTGAATCACTCGTGAATTTTAATAACAATTTCTGGAAAGAAAGGGCTAAATCTAATTTCCTCAAATTTGGAGACAGAAATACCAAATATTACCAATCAATAAATAAAATCATAAACTCAAAAATATTACTCGTAATTTCACAAATAAAAATGGTCTAGTCATTGAAGATGAAAAACAAATCAGAGACGAAATTACAAATGAATTAGCTGAGAGATTTAAATCAAACAATGAATCAACCAGTAATAACTCAAACTTTCTAAACTTAATAAATCACACCATTACTGATTCTGAAAACTTTGTCCTAACACAACCTTTCACAGATAAAGAGATTAAGGATACTTTATTCTCTATGACAGAAGACAAATCTCCAGGACCTGATGGTTTCCCACCTGAATTTTTTAAGAAATTAAGGATACTCTATTCTGGTATAGTTACTATTATAGGTTCCTGGAATGCCGCCCAGCGGCTAGGTCATGTGCTCAGCCGCCCCGCGGCCTAGCATGGCCGCCCTGCGGCCTCTGACGGGACTGACAAGTTTCCCCTTCAATTCTCACCTTACCCACCACCGCAGTAACATGTTAGTTTTTTTTTTCTTTTTTTCCTTCATATTTTTATCTTTTGTTGTCTTTTATGTCATTGAGGACAATGTCCGATTTAAGTGTGGGGGGAGAATTGCATGGCATAATAGGATTAGGATTGCATGTTTATTTTTAGTTGCACTTGCATAGTTCTTTTTAGTTTAGATTGCATGCATATCAACATGTTATTAAAAAAAACCAAAAAAAAAATAAAAAAAATATTTATATTTATGTAATTATATTTATGCATTAGCTAGGATTAGGTCTTATTTTCCCATATGGATGTCACTTGTCCTCTAATTTATTTATTGAGACTTATGCCCCATGATGTGCTTGGATTGTTGAAAACCTTTGATGTCTGATTTCCACACTATTTGGTGAACATAATTGGTTAATGATTAAGCACATAAGATATTTGATTTTGGGTGATCTTGAAGTTCTAGACATGACCTGGTGAGTTTATTTTGGCCTATGTTTGGACAAAGTATATTATGTCCTCTTGCTTGTTGAGTGTACTCTCTTTAATTGCTTCCTCTTTGGCTTGCATTTAGATATCTTATTCAAGGCTGCATATTATGATTTCTGCACATGACTTAAAGATGATTGAGGCACCTTTATTAGCGCTATTTGACTTTATTCCCACCTTGCATATTATCCTCTCCTTGAAGCCAATATTAAGCCTAATTGCCTATTCTTTTGAGCTCCACAAGATTTTTCCATAGCCAATTATAGCCTGACCCATCCGAGAATTAGGAATAGTTGGTGAATATTCTTATTGTCGATGGTGGTTTGAGTGATGGATTGTATGTTTGGAGTATCTTTATGAGATGTTTGATTCTTGCTAGTAGTTTACACATTACTTGGGACCTAAGGAGGATAAAATTCACTTAGGGGTAAAAGTCAGGGAAAATCATTTGATATAGCATGAAGAAGAGCATATGAAAAAAAAAAGATAAAAAAAGAAAAAAAATGCGAAAGAAAAAAAAAAGAATAAGAGAATGAGTTGAGTATGGTTTGTGAAGTTTGATGCTTGAGATTGGAGTTGTATACATTGTAGAGTTATGGTATGATCTTGTGAGTGGTATTGTAATTTGGTTGCATCCTTAGTTCCCGGATTATGAGCACCACATGGCCTAAATTGTTCCATACCTTATGTTTTCTACCTTGGCCCCATTACAACCCAATTGAAAGACCTCATGATTTTTGTTGTGTGTAGAGTCACCAGCGGTGGAGAGCTAGAACACTGGTGCAAGACTATTGTAGCTAAGTTTTTAAAGATTGAGTTTTGAGCGTAAACATTTAACCCTAAACACTTAAGCGAGAGTGAAACACATATTCCTTGTGAGGTCTAGAATGGATATGGTTGCCTGATTTCATTGCTTATTGCAATTATGTGCTATGATGTTGTTAATCTATTATGTTTGCTAGTTTTCATGAACTTAAAGAATGTTGGGGTTGATACATGAATTGCTATTTTGTGGGGCTGTAGAGTTGATTTTTCTATTGCTTGAGGACAAGCAAAGGTTCAAGTGTGGGGGAATTTGATTGAGCATGATTAGATATGCATATTAGGATTCATTTAGCATAGTTTGGTTGTAAATAGTGCATATTTTAGTTACAATTACATGTTTACCAGTGGTATTGGAAGAGTCGGAAACTATGCAATTTTATGATTAATTTCAGGTAGATGTGGATCCGAGGAGGAATGAGGAGCCTCTTGGATGAAGGAAGATTCTATTTGAAGAAGAAAAGTGAAGAGCACAGAAGCGAAGTCGAATTTTGAGAGCTTAAGTGAAGAACAAGTCAGTAGAAGTTGTCGCCAGACAAGCTGAACTTGTAATGCACTTTCTGGAGGCCTCGGTGGTCGGAATGCCTATTATAAGCATGCGTTGGAAAGCTCTTTCCGAGATCTACAACTTTTGTCTTGACATCGAGACCAAATTCAAAGAGGAAAAATCGCTGTGAACAGAATTGCCGCCCGCGGCCGAGCTAGCCGCCCCGCTGCCCGAAGACTTGCCGAAGGATTTCGCTGATCGCCTGGCCGCCCCGTCTCCTGAGGTAGCCGTCCCGCGGCCTCAGCAGAACCGCTGATTTACTAAACTCTCGAAGGTTTCACCTACAGTTTGGATCTTGATTGTTGAATTGTGAGTTTCTTAATCTAGTTCTTATTCCTATTTGAATGTTTTGATTTCTTTGCGCTTAATTCATTGAATGTGTTTTATTCTCTCTGGCCTGATCAACTAGTTAGAGTAGATTCATTCAATTGCTAGGGTTTTGTAGATTCCTCGTAGCGAACCTTAACCCAGGTGGAAATCATATCCCTTTAGGACTCGTAGGACTAATTGGATGTGTAGGAAGTTGAATATATGTTAAATATTGACTCTTAGCTTGATATTGCATATACCTTGGTTAATTCATAGTCTTAATGCTATCTCTAGGTTAAATATTAACCGTGTTAGGGTTATTTAGAGATAAGGATTACTAGGACTCGTAGGACTAGTAATTTACCTAAGATCTGGACAAGGACATTGATAGGAAAAGAAAAGAACTAGAGGCTGAAACAAGGATCAAATTCATCAATTGAAGTGACAAATTGTAGGTGAACCTAATTCTCTCCATTGCACCTTACAACCCACTTCAGTTTGTTTGTTTCTTTCCGCTTTGACAAAAGGCGGATTTTTCCATCACCAAACTCTCTTTTGCTGTTAATTGCGATTAAATTAATACTTGAAGTTAATAGATTTCCCTTGGATCGACCTCTTTCTTACCAACTATACTAGTTGTGAGTTTGAGTATTCTTTGGCAGGAACAACGATAGGTTTTCCTCTTGTCATAAGACAAGGATGGCACATAGTCATACGAGGGCCTATAAATGGGAGACGTATGTCCTACATGATACTAGAATTGCTCATTAAACATGTACACAGTCAACATGGTCTAATTAGATTAATTCAGCATGCTAGGACAGTCATCTCACATATTAAACAACAACGAGGGTTGACCACACTATCATGGGCCTAATTCATGGGAAGACAATAATCATGGAAGTTCCATAAATATGACACATACATCTAATAAGAGCAACCGTGCAAGATATCAGGCAAGTCATGCTGAAATACACCACTATACTATGTCATACAACCACAAGAATGGCTACGACTATAACCGACAGAATTCTCCAAGGCCATTCACCGACTCATCACCCCGTTTCCCCGTGGGGCACTAGTATGACTCGCTGGGTAGGACAAAAGGGCACTCACACTGTTTTCGAGAGGCGAGGGTAGAACTCGTGTTTAGCCTCTTGTGGTAAGAAGACATGGTTGGCCATTACTAGTATCGAAAGGGATGGCTCCATAAGACAACTCACTTCTATCTCGAAATGATTTAAATCCTCACCCCCACTATCATACTCAAGTAACCCTCACATCTGACACGATTTCCAAAGGTAATAAGTTGACCAACCCAAATTTCTCGTGGAAGAGCCCAACCTCAGGTACGAGACTCGATAGAAGCATCGATGGTGGGATACGAAACAAGACTCGAAACGGGGATAGCGGATGCTTCTCGACCCTTGCTAACATGCCAAGATCTTTTGGTGCGACGGATGACGAAATCGGAATCATCAAGGGGGTTGAGTTATGAAAGGGCTATTCCGACAAGACATGTATTCCAATTATACAAGGTCAAGGTTTCCTCCCGCTATCCTGTTTACACATTCAATACATGATTCTAGTTAAGGCATACCGATTAGTTCGCTATCCTATGCACAATAGCACTCAAAAAGATTAATATGATCCTCTTTGAGGAGGATCGCCCTCGGGGGGCAAGAACCTCACGGCCTCCTAACTCGACACTCCAACCTCCGTGGTGTTCCTTGGAGTCTTCTAGGCCCATCTGTAAATAAAAGCTAGTATTTTGCCTACCGTTCCCTGAGTTCTACATCCATAAGGGAGGCGTATCGCTTTGGTCTGTACACACGAGATTGTTTCCCCTTTATTCATTCAGGTTTTAAGTCTAATTAAATTCATTTTGCCCTTTAAACATTATCCAATTAAGACCATTTGAAATCATTGGGCGATTTTCAAAGCCATCTTCAACATATTGTACTCGGATTGCAAAACCTCAGCTCTGATACCACCTTTGTAACGGCCCGGGATTATGATTCCCGAGTTACGTTTCGAGGGATAAAACCCCTCGTTAGGATCTTGCGCCCCGAGTACAGGTCGAAGGTTTGAAATCAAGGATTTGTAGTTTAAAGCGGGATGTCGCACCCAAATTCGGAAGGTCTACTGGAGACCCCGGGGTAACCCCTGTACCTATCCTAAGTCTACAAAGCGGAAAATATTTTATCATGCAAATGACATAAATTCTGAAACAATACAACCAGTGTCCTGGCAGAGCCGGATCAAAACAAAGTATAATTAGGAAGAAATCCCAAAAGTGTGAATCTGGTGAAGTCAGGGTTCAAACACTCACTCTCCGCCATAAGAATGGACCCTATCATAACAACACAAAATTAAGTAGTGGATCGGGTACCTGAAACTATACCACCAAGTCAGGCCAAAAGTTCGCCTGCGGGTCCTTCGACCGCGCTGAGGACATATAATACGCCTATACCTAGAATAAGGATGCCTTCATGCAGTACTGAAATGTTAACCACACTATCATGCTCCTAATTCATATATGCAGAATATGAAGTAAGGCCTTAACAAAGAATACCAAGTGGTATATCCCTCTTCTACAACCACCCCCTTTCCAGGTAGGGTGGAGACTGGCCAGTTCGATGCTATAGCATATCACGTCTCATCATCATATCCTATCTCATGCTCATCTCGTATCTCATGATATATATATATATATATAAATGACTCAAGGAGGACAACACCCGATGAAGCTAGGCTATCCTATGACCCTAACAACGACTCTAGGACTTACAGATAACGACCGTTCTGCATTCAAACGCATACAGAATAAGAATGCTCATTCGTAAGTGCAATTCCTAAGCATGATACTACATGACATACTCTTATGCATATGCAACACCTACATACTATATGACATATCAGGCAGGAGGTATTGGTTACTGAGTAAGCCCCGGAGGTACTTACCTGAATAGAAGATCAGCAAAAGAAGAATCCAGCACACAGTAGTCACGATCACAGAATATCACCTAATTACATAACGGGAATATACTGAGTATACGTCTATAGTCACTCTGAACACATATATCACACATTAATACAAGCAGATAATTAACAAGCTCGCATCAACCATACTTCCAATTCATCATGATCAATCATCTCTTATCTCGTACCATTCGCCATAACTTGTCAACTCATTAGCTTAAAACAACCACCATATCATACTTAGCAAAATTCGCATATTACTATTTCATACCCATACTTTCCATAAGAATATATACCATTATCATCATCGGTAACCAATATTTATTCCCCTTATAATAATTCACCACAAGTCATGCTATTAGTCACACATATCATGTCGTTATTCAAACGATCATATTATCATGCTAGTTAGTCATCGAATAACTCTTATTCTCAGGTTAGTTTCAAAATCGTTTCAAATCCGAATTAAACAGTTAAGAATTCCGACCCTTGAAAATATCCGCAAAATTCCTTTTTCAATTAATTTATTAAATCATTTTCCAACCTTGAAATTCTTTTCCAAATTCTTTTGTAACCCTTAAGTCCCGATAATATATTTTAAACACCATTTACTAAATACTTCATAACCCATTCCAAATCATTTAAAATTCTCAACTATTTTTATTTAATAAAACCAACCCTTATAAATCTCCCAAAATAAAATTTTATCTTTTTAAAACCTCAAATAATATTTTCTAATATTTTAAATACCCCTAAATAATTAAATAAATAAACGGATAAACCCGAACCGAAACGAACCGAACAAAACCCGTAATTATATATACTCCTAATTGGTTAAATGTTAAACAAATAATGTAAAATTGTGAAGGCCCCACAGTAGCCACATCGACATCCTTCATCTTCTTGAATTCGAAAAGGAGGAAGCCCCGCCTGGCTCCAAGCTCCGCTCGATCTCGCTCCTGCCGGTCGAGCTCCGACGATCGTCGGAGCTCTCGACCTCTCCCGATCGTCCCGCACTCAGCTCACGCACACTCCCGACTAGTCTAAGCATCGAAAAATACTCAAAAACGAATCGAAACGAGGATAAATTCGAAGCTCACCGAGATGGGTTTTTTCGCGACTTTGAAGCTCTCGATCGGAGTTCTGGGCTTCGTCGTTGGCTCGCGATGGCTCGTCGGACCTACATCGGATGTGGGTGAGTGTGATGGTGAAGACCGCAAGCGATTTCAATAAAAAACGAAGGAGAACGACTTACCGGAAGTTAGCTTGCAAAACAGAGCAATCTACTATTTAAATGTGCAAAACAGGGTGCACTGGGGTGATGCTGGCGGTGGTCGAGCGATGGCAGCGACGACGTGGTGGTGTTGAGCAGTTGCTGGCTGCTGCTCGGATGCGAAGGGGAAGGGAGGAAGAGGTGTGGTGGTGGTGTCTGGTGCCTGGTGACGACAAGAGCGAGAGTGATCAGTGAAGCTCGGTTGGCGATGGTGAAGGTGACGTTGGAGGTTGGCTGCGGGGAAGGTGATGATGAAGGGGATGGCAATGGAGGATGGTGAAGGATCAGTGAGGGTGAGGTGAATCGGTATGGTGATGGGGATGACCTGAAAAAGTAGGCGGAAAGGTGAGGTGATGGGAGTGGGTGAGGGGTGGTGTGTGGTAATGGTTAAAACCAATACCCGGAATTAAATACCGAATACGCGAATTTCGAACCCCACAAAATTAGTATCCGAATGTTAGTTTCCCCGAATCTCGCTTACCCGATCAATTAGATTATAAAATCGACAAGGATCTCGCCATCTGATAATTATTTTGAATTTTCGAGTTAAAAGGACGGAAATCGTTTGTTAAATTTTATATTCCGGCCGGAATCCGCTAAACGAGTTTTAAATTCGATTTAAATTCGTTTTTAATTCTCCTTTTCCAGAAAGTTAGGATTTTGAAAAACCTAGCCTTTACATCATCCACCTCTAAAAATAAGTCTCGTCCCCGAGACTAAAATCATTTTTAAAACTGGGGATGAAGTTTGAAATCGGTGAGTCCAAGGATCATGCAATTGATTCCGTAAGCATCTCATAAGTGCCCCCATTAGATCCTCACAGTACCGTTGTCATAATCATAATATCTCCAATAGATCGTAGAAAGAATGTCATATGGCCCGTACCACATCCTTATTCCGACTTCTCGGTCATATGATAACTCGAAAAGCATCACAACATCTCCCCTAGGTCTTAGCAAGCAGTCTATAAGGGCCCCTATAAAATGCCTGTATCCACTTCGGGGGGCGTTATAATGCAAGCTCGGTCAGAAAAATTCAAGAGGGTTCCTCAGTTTGAAAAGTTTTGGTCTCAAAATCATTGAAGTTCTCGATCGCGTTAAATTTCTCAGAATCCAAGTTAGTCAAGCAATTTCAGGACTCAAGAGGTGGAATCATCCACCTCTAAGGCTAATCCCATATTCCCTTCCCAGGTTCCAAGTCAGAATCAAGGTTCAACAGTTCAATTTCTATCATTTCCATCATCAAGCATCATGTATATATATCGAATAACAATAGCACCTCACGTCTAATAGCATAACATAATCACCTCAAGAATAGCCACATACCATAGCATATCTAGCATCGTATCATATAATGGTAGAATTTATCACATCATCTCACGGAAGTTACACACCATATCAATCAAATAAGCACGTTATATCAATCAGATAAGTACATCATACTCATTCTAACTACCAAGCATCATCTTATTAGAGGCAAACAACTGCTTCCGTACAGTAGCATTCCATCGAGTTCAGGGATAGCTATGTGAACAGTTCCCTGTTGTCAATGGCAACACATCAGAGAATCAACATCGTCTATAGCATAGAATTCGCACAACATTCGGTCCTAAGTAAAGTATACACTAGATCACTATCTCAGGAGAATCTGCCTACATTACCAATCATGACGAGACACGATCACTACTCACCATCCCTTGCACTAAGATCAACTTCACCGAGATAGCACCATGAAAACGCCCTTAACTTTCACCTAAAAATTATTCAATAGTATCACTTGATCATTCGATCGTATTGCTTGATTATTTGATGGTATAGCTTGATTATTTGATGGTGTTACAGTAGTATAACTAAAATTATTCGATGGTATCGCATGATCATTTGATGGTATCGCTTGATTATTCGATAGTATCGCTTGATTATTCAATGGTATATAGGATTATTCAGTTACTTATGTCGTTTTAACAACTAACTAAAAATTATTCGATGGTATCACATGATTATTCGATGGTATATGCGTAATTATTTGATGGTGTTACAATATTATTTGGTTACATTTTAACAAATAACTAAAACTTATTCAATGGTATCACTGGATTATTCGATAATATCACATTATTATTCGATGGTATTGATACATTTTTCATTCATATGATCGTCAACCTAAAAAAACCCCATCTCATAAAGGCACAAAATTGGTTCATACATATGAATAATTCGACTTTTTCCTCGAATACGTACCTCTTAAATCCCATGAAAACATCCCAAATCGACCATCTCCTTCTTCACCTGCCATCAATGGAAGCGAAATCGGGGTAGATGATGATTATCGGATCAAGACGAGTGTCTAGAGTGAGAGCGCGAGGAGTCATCGCCTTCTTCACCTGCCATCACCTCCGCCTCCACCATCTCCTTCGAGTTCCCTTAGTCTTCAATGGATGACTCCGCGTGCAAGTCTGCGATCCAATTGAAGCCCGATGTAGAGGTGGCATCATGGGTGTCGAGGACTGATTTGGCCACACTCCGCCTTCGATTGCTAGGAAGACACTTGTAGCCACCGTCATCGGAGTCACTAGCGCTCGTACATCTAGCCTCAGCCCTAATCACCACCCTCTCGATTTCGTCTTATCATCTCCCCTTGCCTTTCTCTATCTTCTATGGCGGCAAAGGATCGCTCGTGGATTAGGGTTGGGATTGGGTCCGCCTTCGCTAGCCGGAAAGACAAAGGCGCCGCCGCCGCCGGAGTCCCTAGTGTTCTGTTGAACATGGTTTTGCGGGATGGCTTCTCGCTCCTTCAACATTGATAAGTCACCGGTGATGCTCGCTTCGGTGGTGTAGGTGACTGGTGGTGGGTGGTGGTCGGAATCCACCTTCGACTGGCGGAGTCCCAGCCCTAGTCGGTTGCGGTTTTGCCTTCGCTTGATCGCACCTCCTCCTCTTTTTCTTTCCTCTTTACAGAAAAAGGATGAATGTGTGGTTGGGTTTGGATGTGAGTAGTAACAGGCGCACTGATATAGTTTATTTTTGTGTTTTGTTCTTTTTCATTTTTAATTAATAATAATCTCAACCATCCGATTTCTCCAAATCAATGGTCAGGATTTGTGTACATGATACACGTTAAGGCATGAGTACATATGATATATCCTCTCTATCTATCTCTCTCTCTCTCTCTCTCTCTCTCTATATATATATATATATATATATATATATATATATATAGAGGGTGGATCAATTGTGCACACCCCTTAGGGTGTATCTTGTGCACAAATTCTGACCATTGAATTAAGAAAATAGGTGGCTAGGATTGCGCCACGTAATAGTTGTTTTTTTGTAAAAAAAAAGGAAAAAAAGCCCCAAACCCCCATATCAAGCGTGTGTAGATATGTACAGTAAAACCTAGCCACGTTGTTTTAATCAGTTTTAATTAGGCTTGCCTCTTCCCATGGATTGAAGCGGCGATTGGGCACGACGGTGAACGACGAAGGCTGACGAGCGACGGCGGTGGCACAGGGGGGAACACGCGCCTTTACAAAAAAATCTCGTACCTTTACAAAAAGTAAGAATTGAAGGGGGGAACACGCGCCTACATGTGGGTAGGAGTGATTTTGTTTCGCGGGACCCACGTGAATTTCAATTACAATTTAAAAAAATTCCTTTTAATTACAACCTTCCATTCCTTTTAATCAACGATCCGGATTTATGCACAAGTTATATCTTAAGGGGTGTGCACTCTGGAACCACACCCTATATATATATATATATATATATATATATATATATATATATATATATATATATATATATAGGGGGTCGTTATTGTGAAACATGTCTTACCATGTAACGGAGGAATAAATATGGAGCGTTGGATGGAGTGGATTGGATTGTTGAAGATGAGGGTGTAAATAGGGAAATAGGGTGCGTTGTATTTTAAAACAGCCACCTCCTACGTAAAAATTGAAATAGCCAAAAATTTAGGTTGATTTCGGCTTCTGCTGGCTCGTTATGAGACTATTAGCAGCAGGAGATCCCTTTAAAGCTGCTGCTGGTGACCATATGGAGATTTCAGCTGATCAGAATGACTGTGAATTAGCGAGGGCTGACGTAGGGAGAATTGAATCGAAATATATAAGAAAATATAAACCAATACAACTCTTAGCCTCTTCAAATAAATTCAAGACTCCCCGCTATAGTAGTAGGGAATCAGGTTCGATCCACGAGGAAGCGAGTCAGCGGGATCCTAGTAGCGTTGAAGACACGTCCTTCCTACTCGACCAGAAGCCTCGATCTCGATGTCAGACCTCGATGTCGACCTTGGCTGTCGATGTCGTCTGCAACAGAAAACCTGCAGAAACAAAAACGGTAGTCGATATCGACTGGTGGGGTCGATATCGAGGTTAGTTCACGAAATCGACTGGCTCAGAAGTCTGCCAGTCGATACAGGGGGTCGATTTCGACACAAAGTGGTCGATATCGATGCTTGCAGAAGTTCCCAGGAGTCTCGAGATCGACTCAGAAAACTGTCGATCTATCAGTTTGGTCGATATCGACCTCTGCTGTCGATATCGATGTCTTTCCTGCAGTGGGTTAGCGGTTTTGTCGGCAAAGAAAAGGCCGAAGAATCAAGGATGGAATGGAAGCAATGATCAGAAATAAGCAAAGGTGTTGGTTTTTTCGATGACTCAACGAACGGCGGGCAATTTTAATGTAAACTCAAAGGAAAAGATCTTCCAAAGTCAAGGATTACCGCGACGACAACCATGATAGTAGAAATAAGGATCAACAAAAGAAGCATGCTTTTATCATAAAGGAAAAGGCTTTCACCTAAATCGACCAATAGGAAAAGAGATTTTTCAATTACTTAACCTAATTGGTGTCTACCTTCGTCATAATTGAGTTTATAATCTTTCGAAAAGAAACCCTAATTACTACCCAAGTTTTACAACATGAGTTCCTTAAATTCGCATTTAAAGATGAAGAACAAGGAGATAAAAGATACATTCTTTAATGACATACTTACCTTACCATCATGGCTATCGTCGGGCTCACCCCGACCCTAGAAGAAAGGGGAACTACTCACTCATGTTGATCGTAGACATGTCTTGAATTGAAATAACTTGCATAAATGAAAATTTCGAATCTTTACAATCTCAACGCCAACTATCGTAAGCGCTTGAAACTTTAAAGCTCAAAATAAACTAACTATCTATTGCCTATTGCTATTGTCTTCGATGATTCTATGATTGGATGATTAACAAATCAGCCCCTAAGGCTTTATTTATAGGCTACTAATCCTCGCTATCCGAGGATTGTAATTTCTATCTAAACTAATAACTCTATCCGAACAATTAGGATAGGTCTTTTATTTTGATAAACTTAAAGGAAAAGATAACAAACATCTGCTAATATCTAAAAGAACGAGATAACTCATGGCTTTGTTGATAGACTTCACAATCCGAGCCTCAAAAATCGGATTTTATCTTCTGTCGATGTAGGGTCGATATCGACTCCAGAGGTCGATATCGAGGCTTGTGTTTCTGCTCGACTTGTCCCACTCCAGTCGATGTCTATGATGATGGTCGATATCGATGCATGTGTGTCGATATCGAGGCTTCTAGTCTGGTTTGTGTGGTTATCTCGACACTCAGAAATCGTGTCGAAATCCAGGGTCGATATCGATGTCTCCAGTCGATAACGACCTCTTCTCAGCGTCACTTGGCTTGCTCGTTTTGACTCCGATTTCATCGAATTCCTGCATGGTTAGCTCAAAACTCGTATAGACTTTATTTCTTTCACTTTACCTCATTCTTACACGAGATCATATACTTTTGAAACTTTTGTTCGGAAATCAAATGAAATATGAAGTCAAAAGATGCAATAAACAATAGTACAATTATGTACATCAAAACACCCCATACTTAGACTTGCTTGTCCTCAAGCAATAACCGAGCAATAACCAATACCTACAACACTCCTTCAAGTCTTTGCCTTCGTCAAAAGCAACATCATAAGTGGTAGCAAAGTAAAGCAAGTGAATTTAACGTCATAGCACATATTTTGGCGATCCACAGGCATATGCAATTTTAATCCAACCTCACAGGGATAATGTGTTTGCACTCAACTCTCATGTGTTTAGGCTATGAAGATCACTCTCAACTCAATTCCATATACAATCTCATAAACATTGCAATTTATAAAAATCCACTTCGCAACCAATTATGAAAATGCAATAAGAATCATCAGGAGGACTTTCGCTCAATGGAAGACTTCATAGAAGACTCCATTCGGCGGGGTTGTAATGGGGCTTGGTATGAAATAAAAGGTATGGAATTATTTGGCTATGTGGTGCTTTTCAAATTCGGGAATCAAGACTCCTAAATCTCAACACTTGCATTACCCAAACCATAACTTCTTCAATATAATGCTCTTAAAGATGCATTCCATCAACCCTTCTTTCAAGTTCTAATACACCTCTCAAAAGTATAACATTCGTATGAATAAAACTTAAGGATTTTGGCTCATGCACTATATATATATACATATATTTTTTTCGGATTTTTTTTTTTCGAATTGACATAACTATGTGCATTTATATGGTGAGCCAAAACATCCTTTTACAAGATATGACGAAATGTAAATATGTACCATCCTATAATTTCCTTGCTTACAACTAGACATTGTGCTCTATTCTTTCCACAAGGCACTAGTCCAACCAATCTAAGTCTCAATTCCCAAATGGGGTCAGGCTCAATTTGGCTAGGGATAATTTTGTGGAGTTTTCAATTTCAGGCTCAGGCTAATGTTCTGGCTTCAAGCAGGGATAATGCAGGGTAGGTAAAGAGAGGATAAAATTGGCTTAAAAGATGCCTCCATCATTTAACTCTCGTAAACATAAACATATATATACCTTGGTTTTGAATAACTATCACAACATTTAGAGATGCACAGGAAGAGTAAATTCACTCAAGAAAGCGGAGGGATTTTTGATGTTCTCCCTATAGGCCAAAATTCTCACAAGGACAATTTTTGTTGGATTTGCTTTTTAGCCTAGGATCATATGTGCTCAATTTCATCACAAGTTCACAATCTACATAAAAATTTAAAGACTTAGGCTAAACCATCCAAATATGCCATAGGGTTTACATGATCAAGTCAGCTATTGAGTTTTCATCATAGGACATCTAAGTAGGGATTAAAGAAAAATAAACTTTAAATAAACATGCATTTTTTTGATTTTTGATTTTTCTATTTTTTTTTGGATTTTTGACATTTTATAGACTCAACAAAATCAAACTAAAAAAAACTTTAAAATGCATAAATGTTAAATATGATGCAATGCATAAGTAGAATAAAATACATGCCAAGTTTGCCAAATTTTAAACCCTACCACAACCAGATAAAGCAGTTTATAGTGTCCAAGTTCAATCCCCAATCCCCACCCCATACTTAAAGATTACAGTGTCCTCACTGTTAGAAAAATAAAGTAAAGGGAAGGATCACTCACACTCACTTACGCTAGAAGTATATCACTGCTCAGGGGGCGGGGGAGGTGGCAGCAGCAAGGGCCAACCCTGTGTAGGAGCTGCCCCTGAGTAGTCTGTCGGGGCGGCCTGTGTGAAAGTGGATGATCCAGCCTGCGGATCGAAGGAAAAGCCCATGTGTGAGCCCAAACTCTCGAGGTACCTCCCATAGCGTCGCTGCTCCTCGCGCATCTCAGAGACGGAGAGCTCCTGCCTGGTAAAGCGGGCAGACATGTCTTCCTGCCAATCAGTGGTGTAGGCAGGCTGGAAGGGAGGAGGAGGTGGAGGTACATAGCTGTGGTGGCTATGGTGACTGTGGTGGCTATGGTGGCTGTGGTGGCTATGGTGGGACCCCTGCGGGCCCTCTCCTCCCCCAACCGCATCATCTCTGGCGTCATCATCGTCGTTGCCATCCATGTCACCCTGGTAGGCTGGGGGTTGCTCATCTCCGTCAGAATGGGGATCTGCGTCCCAGGACATAGCATCCACCTCGGGCTCGTGGTTGTAGAGCGGGGGTCTCCTCCGTAGGGTGGGGTCAGCGGTCGGATCTATATCCGTATGATATGGCTGCCCAGTCCAAGACTGGTACCAATCAGGGATATACAGCAGATCCATGAAATCATGTCGCAGGCGCATCCCCGTTTGGGGGTGTCTCCATCCCTGGGCCCCTGTTGCGATGACTCCGCCCTGTCGCAATACCGCTGCGTCTAGGTACGTGAGCTGGTAGGCCGTGTACCGTTCAGTGTGGACGCCTAGAGCCTCAGCGAGGATGGCCACCATGCCGCCGTCCAAGATGTCTGTAGAGATCGTTCGTCTGCGGTCGACGATATGCTCGAGCCAGGAGTGGAGGTATGGTAGAGGGTCATCCTCGAAAAGCATCCTCCCTAGTGTCTCCGTCTCACGGTGTGTCGGGCGACGGAGCTCAGGTCTGGCCCAAAGGGTACTTGCCAGGATCCTCAAGATCACCCTAAAAAGTGGGCTCACAACCTTAGATGTGAAGGAGTCTGTAGGGGCAGGGTATGGTATACCTGATATATAACTCCAGATGACATTGGGGTCGTGGACCCTGAAGGCGGCCGAAGTGTGGATGAACCCAAAGATATCGCTCATCTCCTCGAGCGATAGTCTGTGTCGCCTGTTGCCGAGCTGGAAGATGACTCGGCGGCTAGTCGAAGTGCGCTCGGGAACCTCCAATGTGGCCATAAACTCCCCAGTAAGAACGGGGTAGTGCGCCTCCAAGGGCTCGATCAGCCTGTGTAGAGAGACGTTCTCAAACGCCTCCTGAACTCCTGGGTGAAATCCTAGCTGGATCATGTCTGGGAGATGGTACCATCGTGCCCTGGTGGCTCGGGGAATCAACTCCTCAGCAAGGGAGCGCTGCTGATCATCCTCAATGCGGAGCGCGTCCTGAGGGATGTTCATGGCTCTGTTTTACCTCCATCTGTAGTCGATATCGACCTTAGAGGTCGATATCGACCCCCCGTCAGCATTCGTTTAACACGTCCTGTTACTCCTTCTGTCGGCTGATCGATATCGACCATATAGGTCGATATCGACCTCTCTTCTGGGCTGGATTTCTTTGTTGATTTTAAATAAAATAGCCACGAATGATCTCAAAAATAGAAAATAAAATAACTAAAAGAAAAAGAAAAAGGAAAAGAACGGGTTGCCTCCCGGAAGCGCTTGAGTTTAAGTCGCTAGCTCGACATACTTCCCTTTTTGCGCTAGTTCAACGCCAAGGTGGCGCGAATCTCTTCCTCTGGGTCCTCCTTGTCATAATATTTCTTTACTCGGTGGCCATTTACCTTAAAGGTTGATCCATCGTCGCAAAATAACTCCACCGCTCCATGAGGGAATATTTTATGAACCTTGAACGGTCCGCTCCATCTTGTCCTTAGTTTCCCTGGAAATAAGCGAAGCCTAGAATTGAAAACAAGGACCTTGTCACCTACCTCATATGTCTTTGGCACCAACTTCCTATCATGCCATTTCTTAGTGCGCTCTTTGTAGATTTCGGCATTCTCATATGCCTTTAGGCGCAACTCTTCCAAGGCTTGTAAGTCAATGAACCTCCTCTTTCCCGCTTCGTCGAAATCCATGTTAAGCTCCTTAAGAGCCCACATTGCTTTATGCTCAAGTTCAACGGGCAAGTGACATGACTTACCATATACCAAGTTATAGGGGGTTGTGCGAAGCGGTGTTTTATAGGCCGTTCGGTAGGCCCAGAGCGCATCATCTAGTTTGGACGACCAATCTTTCCTTGAGCGGGAAACCGTCTTCTCCAAGATGGCTTTGATTTGGCGATTGGAGACTTCTACTTGACCGCTAGTTTGAGGGTGATAGGGTGTTGCCACCCTATGGTTTACCCCATACTTAGCTAAAAGAGCTTCAAAGCCTCTCTCAATAAAATGCGAGCCACCATCTGAAATAAGGACTCTAGGAACACCAAAACGAGGAAAGATGTTAGTTTTCATAAACTTAGAGACTACCTTCGCGTCGTTGGTCCTAGTTGCTACAGCCTCCACCCATTTAGAGACATAGTCCACCGCCACTAGGATGTATTTGTAGGGGCCCGAAGCAGGGAAGGGTCCCATGAAGTCAATACCCCATACATCAAAGAGTTCGACCTCTAAAATGCCTGTGAGTGGTGTCTCATTCCTCCATGTGATATTACCTGCACGTTGACACTCATCACAAGAGGTTACATAGTTTTGCACATCCTTGAAAAGGTTAGGCCAATAAAAACCACATTGAAGAATTTTCGCCGCGGTCTTGAATCCCTTAGCATGACCTCCTGTAGGGAGAGAATGACAATGGTGAATCACGCTCTCCACCTCGTCCTCCGGGATACAACGTCGAAAGATATGGTCTTTCCCTTGTTTGAATAAATAGGGTTCATCCCAATAATATTGTTTGACGTCGTGCAAAAACTTCTTCCTTTGTTGCGAAGTTAAGCTTGAAGGAATCTCGCCTCCTACAATATAGTTAGCAAAATCCGCATACCAAGGTACCTTCGCCTTTTTTACAGCAAATAGATCATGGATAGGACTAGAAGGAGGTGTAAAGAAGAAATCCTCACCGAAGCTTACCTTTTCGTCACCTTCGGAGGGTTTTGAAGGTGGTCGATATCGACTTTCAGGGGTCGATATCGACTGGTCGGTATCGACAGGCTTAGTCGACATGGGCTTCTCGATATGGGTCCTCGATGTCGACGTCTGGAGGTCGATGTCGACCTCTACAATGGACAACCTGTGAACAAAATTGGTCGACATCGATGCAAAACTTACCTTTGGGGCAGTCGATATCGACCTGCTAGGGTCGATATCGAGTGGTTCTTCTGCCCGTCTTACCTCTTGCCTCATTAAGTGCTCGTCAGGGCGGGAGTCATTGATTGGTATGTTGTCTTGTGACTCTTCCAGAAGCCCTATGGGTAGCCGTGAAAGATGATCGGCTACGGAGTTCTCCGTTCCTTTCTTATCTTTAAGCTCAACGTCGAACTCTTGTAGTAAGAGCACCCATCGTAGGAGCCTAGGTTTAGCATCCTTCTTTGCCATTAAGTACCTAAGAGCTGCATGGTCAGTATGAACAATAACCTTAGAGCCCACTAGGTATGAGCGGAACTTCTCAAAAGCGAAGACCACCGCCAAGAACTCCTTTTCCGTTGTGGTGTACTTTGTTTGAACGGCATCTAGAGTCTTGCTTGCATAGTAGATGGCATGAAGCTTTTTGTCTCTCCTTTGTCCTAGGACAGCACCTACGGCATAATCGCTTGCGTCGCACATGATCTCAAAAGGTTGCGACCAATCGGGTGATTGAATGATTGGGGCGGATATGAGGGCCTCCTTCAACCTGTTGAAAGCTTCAAGACAATCACTAGAAAATGCAAACTTAACATCCTTCATTAGTAGGTTAGTTAATGGTTTGGCAATTTTAGAAAAATCTTGAATAAACCTCCTATAGAAACCTGCGTGACCAAGGAAGCTTCTTATGTCTTTAATTGATGAAGGTGGTGGTAATTTTTCAATGAGTTCTATTTTTGCCCTGTCTACCTCAATTCCCCGTTTAGAGACTTTGTGGCCTAGCACAATACCTTCTCTTACCATAAAGTGGCACTTTTCCCAATTGAGAACCAAGTTTGTCTCTTCACATCGTGCAAGTACCCTGCGAAGGTTAGCAAGACAAATATCAAAAGTAGTGCCATAAACAGAGAAGTCATCCATAAATACCTCCACGATGTCCTCAATCATGTCGGAGAAGATAGCCATCATACATCTTTGAAAGGTAGCAGGGGCATTGCAGAGCCCAAATGGCATTCTCCTATATGCAAAAGTCCCATAGGGACAAGTGAAGGTGGTCTTTTCTTGATCGTCAGGATGAATGGGGACCTGCCAAAAACCAGAATATCCGTCCAAGTAGCAAAAATAATCATGTTCGGCAAGTCTCTCTAATACTTGATCAATAAAAGGAAGGGGAAAGTGATCCTTTCTAGTGGCGTTGTTGAGTTTCCTGTAGTCAATGCACATTCGCCAACTAGTTGTGATTCGTTTTGGTACAAGCTCGCCTTTCTCATTCTCCTCAACGGTCATTCCGCCCTTTTTAGGCACCACATGGACTGGGCTCACCCATTCGCTGTCGGAGATGGCATAGATGATTCCTGCATCCAGCATGCGCATGATCTCCTTCTTCACCACCTCTCTCATGTTGGGGTTGAGCTTCCGTTGGTGTTCTATAGATGCCTTATGATCATCCTCAAGGAGGATTCTATGCATACAAGTAGCGGGTGAAATACCTTTTATGTCCTCAAGAGAGTATCCAATAGCCTTACGATGAGCACGAAGTACTTCCATAAGCTTATCTACTTCCTGTGTGGTTAGTGAAGCATTGATAATTACAGGGAAAGTAGTATTTGGACCAAGAAACTCATACCTAAGTGTGTCGGGTAGAGGTTTAAGCACCGGAGAGGGGCCTTGTGGGATAAGGATTGGCTCTACCTCTTCCGTCTTCATGATCTCCCCAAGGTAATCCGTCTCAATCCTCTTGATAGAAGTTCCTAAATCAGTTATAGGAGTCGGTGTGGACCAAACATAGAGTGATGCTAACTTTGATTTGGACTCTTCAAAATATTCCTGCAGAAAGAAGGTCGAGGGCGAGTAGGAATAATCAATATCGACTGAGAGTTCGGCACATACCTCGGCTTCGGAGTTGTTTGGCGTCAAGTGGTAAAGGTCGATTTCGACTTCTGATGTCGATATCGACTGGTCGATTTCGACCTCTTCTGTCGATTTCGGCTGGTCGATTTCGGCCACTTCTGTCGACATGGGCTGGTCGATTTCGCCTGTAAGAGAAGAAGGGAGAACTTGACTTACTGAGTGTGTCGATGTCGACTGAGGGCACTCGATATCGAGTGGATTGGTCGATGTCGACCTGTCTTCGTCGATATCGACTTCGTCTTCGAGCTCCATGGATAGAGCATCGTCGAATATTTCCTCCTCACTCGTGCATGTAGCCAGGAACTCCTCAATGTCCTCATCGGTAAGCTCCTCTGCAGCTAGGGCTAGGGCCTCTTCGGGAGTTAGGGCTCTTTCCGTCGGTTCTTTGCAATCCATGATGCTAGTGTAGACCGACTTGATTTCCATACCATTAACTTCCTTCATTGTGGGGTTGAAGGAGAATTCAATGACTTCGTTCCCTATAGTAAAGGTTAGTAATCCTCTACGTACATTAATATTAGCATCCGCAGTAGCTAAGAAAGGCCTACCAAGGATGATAGGTACAATAGGATCTTCAGGCATGTCTAATACAATGAAATCGGTAGGAACAAAAAATTTACCTACCTTTACAGGGACGTCATCAACTATACCTGTGGGTCTGACGAACGAATTATCAGCCATATAAAGTTTCATATCCACAGGTTCAAGTGCTCCAATGCTCACCTTTTGCCAAATAGAGAGAGGCATGAGACTTACACTTGCCCCTAGGTCACAAAGGGCTTTGTAGCGATGTTGGCCAAGTCCCACGGTGATTGCAAATTTCCCTGGATCGCTCCTCTTCTCGGGGAAATCCATCTTGGAGCATTCCTCTGCGATCTCTGCCATGGATCGCTTCTTGCTAAGGATGTCTTTTAAGAATCGAACATAGGCGGGCATCTCGCTTAGGGCTTCTGTAAGAGGGATAGTGATGTTCAGTCCTTGGAGAATCTTTACAAAGCGCCTAAACTTGCTTTGAGTGGGGTCCTTCAATGCTTTGGAAGGGAAGGGTAGCGTCTTCTTTGGCGGAGAAGCCAAAACGGTGGTCGGAGGAGCCTGCTGAACCTCGATGTCGACATGAGGGTGGTCGATATCGACCGGTAGGGTCGATTTCGACCTATGTTGTTCTCTCTCAGGTGCTGCAGTGTCATCGACGTCGACGAAGGGGTCGACAGTGGTGTCGATATCGACCTCAGGGTCGACATCGACTGGGTTGTCGATGTCGACAGGCTCTGTTACTTCCTCCTCCGTCGCCTTCTGTGGCTTATGGACTTTGGCGCCACTCCTTAATTGCATGGCTGCAATGTGTCCTGACCCGGATTGCCCCTTAGGATTGGTAGTTGGTTGCCCAGGGAATGTTCCGGACGGTCTGGGGATTTGTGCCGCCAATTGACCCAGTTGGGTCTCTACGTTCTTCTTCCAAATGTCCATCTCTCCAATCCTTGTGGTAAGGTGATTGAGTTGAGAGTGGATAGCATGGTTGGATTGATCATTCTTAGCTTGGTTCCGCCTTATCTCGTCCAAAACAAGTTGAAGATCATCCTTCTTTTGGTCTCTCTCAGGGTGCCCAGGAGCTCTATAGAGTGGGGGGTCCCTAGGGTTAACCTGGTTCCGTTGTGGTTGTTGGAACCTTTGGTCTCCCCAATATTGGCGATTGGGACCCCTCATGAAGTTGGCTTCCTCATGAGTCTCCGCTAGTTGCACTTGCTCAGCATGGGGGCACTCAATGGTAGTATGTCGCTGTGATCCACATTCGATGCAATCCTGGTTTGCCGATAGGAATCTCACTTGTTTCTGGAGCTTTCTAAGTTGATCCCTATGAAATTGTTCTTTTACATCCGGATCGATCACCTTAGAGGGTTCGTACAATGGCATAGATGGGGCAGGCCTCGACGATGATGGTGCGTCGGAAACCTCAGGAGTCCCATATGTATTGTCAAATTCCACCAGCCTTTCAATGGTTTCCCAAGCCTCTTGGGGAGCGAGTTCAAGGTAGCCATAGGCGGTGTATGTGTTGATCCTCTCCTTGGTTGCAGCGTCAAGAGCATTGTATATGATTTCCTGGATGACGTACGGTGGTTGGCCATGCATCGGGCATGATCGTAGGAGGTCTTTATACCTCTCCCAAACAGTTGCCAGAGCCTCACCAGGCTTTTGTTTGAAAGCCTTGATTTTCTGTCGGATCAGCGCCGTCTTAGAAGGAGGAAAGAACTTGTTGAGAAACGCGTCCTTGACTTCATTCCAGGTGCGGAGCGATCTTGGGGCTAAGCTTTCCAACCACTGCAATGCCTTTCCTGTAAGAGACCAGCGAAATGCTTTCAGTTGAACATACTCAAGACTTTGTCCATCAGCAATTGTATCACAGAGGTCTAAGAAGGTTGATATATGTGCCATAGGGCATTCGTTAGGTTTCCCTTCATATTGATGCCTTCTTATTTCAGTTAAAAAGTTTGGCTTAATTTCAAAATTAGAAGTAGGGATTAGAATAGCCGATTCAGGCACTGTGAGCGATGGGTGCAAGTATTGCTTAGCATTCCGGGGGAGGGCGTTGATTTGAATCTCATATCGTCTCCTGGCCTCCTCTTCTCTGTCAGCACGCTCTCTTAGTGCCGCTTCTCTGGTAGCGTAATCCTCTACTTGCTTCCTTAAGCGTTCAATTTGTTGTGCCTGGGTCTCGTTGTCCGCCATGATTCTTTGGACTCGAGATCTTAGGTGGAGAAAGCGTTCTGGTTCGTCTAGTCCTTCAAATTCAGGTTGGTTACCAGTACGTCGCATACACCTATAAAACAACACTAAAAAGAACCGTGAAAATAAACTACTAGGGCGCGATTGATAGCTTCCCCGGCAACGGCGCCAAAATTTGACGTAGGGAGAATTGAATCGAAATATATAAGAAAATATAAACCAATACAACTCTTAGCCTCTTCAAATAAATTCAAGACTCCCCGCTATAGTAGTAGGGAATCAGGTTCGATCCACGAGGAAGCGAGTCAGCGGGATCCTAGTAGCGTTGAAGACACGTCCTTCCTACTCGACCAGAAGCCTCGATCTCGATGTCAGACCTCGATGTCGACCTTGGCTGTCGATGTCGTCTGCAACAGAAAACCTGCAGAAACAAAAACGGTAGTCGATATCGACTGGTGGGGTCGATATCGAGGTTAGTTCACGAAATCGACTGGCTCAGAAGTCTGCCAGTCGATACAGGGGGTCGATTTCGACACAAAGTGGTCGATATCGATGCTTGCAGAAGTTCCCAGGAGTCTCGAGATCGACTCAGAAAACTGTCGATCTATCAGTTTGGTCGATATCGACCTCTGCTGTCGATATCGATGTCTTTCCTGCAGTGGGTTAGCGGTTTTGTCGGCAAAGAAAAGGCCGAAGAATCAAGGATGGAAAGGAAGCAATGATCAGAAATAAGCAAAGGTGTTGGTTTTTTCGATGACTCAACGAACGGCGGGCAATTTTAATGTAAACTCAAAGGAAAAGATCTTCCAAAGTCAAGGATTACCGCGACGACAACCATGATAGTAGAAATAAGGATCAACAAAAGAAGCATGCTTTTATCATAAAGGAAAAGGCTTTCACCTAAACCGACCAATAGGAAAAGAGATTTTTCAATTACTTAACCTAATTGGTGTCTACCTTCGTCATAATTGAGTTTATAATCTTTCGAAAAGAAACCCTAATTACTACCCAAGTTTTACAACATGAGTTCCTTAAATTCGCATTTAAAGATGAAGAACAAGGAGATAAAAGATACATTCTTTAATGACATACTTACCTTACCATCATGGCTATCGTCGGGCTCACCCCGACCCTAGAAGAAAGGGGAACTACTCACTCATGTTGATCGTAGACATGTCTTGAATTGAAATAACTTGCATAAATGAAAATTTCGAATCTTTACAATCTCAACGCCAACTATCGTAAGCGCTTGAAACTTTAAAGCTCAAAATAAACTAACTATCTATTGCCTATTGCTATTGTCTTCGATGATTCTATGATTGGATGATTAACAAATCAGCCCCTAAGGCTTTATTTATAGGCTACTAATCCTCGCTATCCGAGGATTGTAATTTCTATCTAAACTAATAACTCTATCCGAACAATTAGGATAGGTCTTTTATTTTGATAAACTTAAAGGAAAAGATAACAAACATCTGCTAATATCTAAAAGAACGAGATAACTCATGGCTTTGTTGATAGACTTCACAATCCGAGCCTCAAAAATCGGATTTTATCTTCTGTCGATGTAGGGTCGATATCGACTCCAGAGGTCGATATCGAGGCTTGTGTTTCTGCTCGACTTGTCCCACTCCAGTCGATGTCTATGATGATGGTCGATATCGATGCATGTGTGTCGATATCGAGGCTTCTAGTCTGGTTTGTGTGGTTATCTCGACACTCAGAAATCGTGTCGAAATCCAGGGTCGATATCGATGTCTCCAGTCGATATCGACCTCTTCTCAGCGTCACTTGGCTTGCTCGTTTTGACTCCGATTTCATCGAATTCCTGCATGGTTAGCTCAAAACTCGTATAGACTTTATTTCTTTCACTTTACCTCATTCTTACACGAGATCATATACTTTTGAAACTTTTGTTCGGAAATCAAATGAAATATGAAGTCAAAAGATGCAATAAACAATAGTACAATTATGTACATCAAGGGCTGACAAGGAGAAGGCAAAAGCATCTTCAGTGCTTCAAAGACGGTTTTCTATCTTTAGGGTCGGCTTCTGCTCTCAAGCAAGCAAGGAACTCGCTCTGTTAAGCAAGCGGTTCGTATTTTGGTATAGTTACTATTATAGGTTCCTGTTGCTCTTTGACCCGATGTACCTTAGTGTTATAAGAGTTGTATGTTTTGTTCTTGTGTGTATAGTTGGTCCTCAGAGCATCCATAATTTGTTGTTCCGATGGATGTCTCTTTGGTGGTGTGGCTACGTTCTCCGTTTAGGGGCTTTGTGTGGCTTGTGATTATTTTCCCTGGTTCTTATTTCTCTTATACTACATACCCTTTGAACAACTATTTGTTATCAGCTGATGTTTCCAAAACCACAGTTACTCAATTATGTTGGATTACATATGCTTCTAAAGAGCTTAACAACAAGTTCTCTAGGTTAGCACCCTTTTTGGTTAGCCTTACACATGTTGAATTGCATCACTGGAAGAAACAGACATACTACACTACAAATGGAAGGAAACTGCTTAACAGCAAAGTCCTAGGGTTAACACCCAAGCTCAATCTCTCTAAACATACAAAACTATACCAAATCTTGAAAATTTCGATATCTAATATCCATAAGAAATCACCAAAAAATAGTAGAAACCATAATACAGTTACTAAAAATTTGTGTCACAAGTACTCAAAATTTTCTTTGCAATTTATACACAAATTTATAACACATAACTATAAATCAAATATTATTTACAACACCTATAAAAAAATGGTATATTACAAAAGTGCCCAAAATAATTAATAAGAAATACCACAATATATAAAAAATGCTCAAAAAGCAGCCACACAAAAAACAGATTATTAGATGACAAACATAGCATATTGGAACATTAGAGGCATAAGAAAACCTAACCTATGGCAAGATCTAGCCTATATCCAAAAGAGAAACAACTTAGATATCCTAGTTTTATCCGAAACAAAAACAACTGAACCACCAGCGGAAAATCTATACAAAAAATCTGGATTCAACAAAGCCCATCACATTGCCTCAGATGGATCAAATGGTGGACTATGGATCCTCTTCAAAACCTCCAATTTTACAGATTCAATACAACAAATAACTACATCAGATAACTGTATTATGTACTTAGCTAACATTAACAACTTTAGATTTATCCTTAACTTTATTTATCCACCATCAAATCAAATAGAGAAAAACAACTTTTGGGATAAAATAATCACATTAACTCGACAGTATAACTTCTCGTCCCTAATCATGGGAGACTTCAATGAAATAGAATCGCCAATTGATAAAATTGATGGAACAAATCCACAAAATAATAGATTTACCCGTATTCGGCAAATTAATGAGGAACTAGATATCCACACTATCCCCTATACTGGTAGCCCAGTTACCTGGAGGAAAAGACAAACTCCTATTAATAATATCTATGAACGTCTAGATAGAGTTATGATCCATACAGACATCTCCAATCAGTTCCCCAACTTAATTGTCCATAACCATCCCTTTACAAGCTCCGATCACTCTCTAATTTCCATCTCAATTGGAACAAAATAAATCAGAGCAGGATCACCCTTCAAATTTGAAATGTCTTGGACAAACAATGAAAGCTACAATAAACTAGTTAAATCAACCTGGGAAAATAAACTTCATGGATCATTTATGTTCACACTACTACAAAAACAAAAACTACTTAAGAAAAACACAAAAAATTGGTTTAAATCACATCCAAACAATAACTTCAGACAATTAAAAGATATTGAGGATCAACTCCTATCACTACAAACTCAACAAGTTAGAGGAAACCATAATGATAATATAAACAGTAAAAGACAAAGATTACTAAATAAACGTGAATCACTCATGAATTTTAATAACAATTTCTGGAAACAAAGGGCTAAATCTAATTTCCTCAAATTTGGAGACAGAAATACCAAATATTACCAATCAATAAATAAAATCAGAAACTCAAAAATATTACTCGTAATTTCACAAATAAAAATGGTCTAGTCATTGAAGATGAAAAACAAATCAGAGACGAAATTACAAATGAATTAGCTGAGAGATTTAAATCAAACAATGAATCAACCAGTAATAACTCAAACTTTCTAAACTTAATAAATCGATCCATTACTGATTCTGAAAACTTTGCCCTAACACAACCTTTCACAGATAAAGAAATTAAGGATACTCTATTCCTTATGACAGAAGACAAATCTCCAGGACCTGATGGTTTCCCACCTGAATTTTTTAAAAAATATTTGAACATTGTGGGAAGCCTACTATGCAAAGCTATCAAATCATTCTTCCATTCAGGCAACCTTCTCAACGAGGTTAACACAACATTTATTGCACTTATTCCTAAGATTGACAAACCTACTAATTAACATCAACCATTATCGTCCGATCAGTCTATGCAACACTATTTATAAAATTATCTCCAAACTTCTAGCCAATCGCTTAAAGCCCATCTTACCTCGCATAATTAATCCTTGTCAAGGAACCTTGGTTCAAGGAAGAAATATTCAGGATAACATATTAATAGCCCATGAGGTTTTCCACTCGTTCCATAACAAAAAAGGAAAACTTGGATGGATGGCAATAAAACTAGACATGGAAAAAGCTTATGACAAAATAAGCTGGAATTACATACGCATCATACTAAACAAATTTGGTTTTCACCATAAATGGATAAACTGGGTCATGACGTGCCTCACTAAAACAAATTTTTCAGTTCTAGTTAATAACCTGCCTCGTAAGACATTTCAAACTACCCGAGGTATACGACAAGGAGACCTCCTTGCACCTTATATCTTTGTTATAGTTATGGAACTACTAGGAAGAATGATACAACAAGAATCATTAGAATATGAACCTTTAATTGGAATTAAACTTACAAAAAATAGTGATCCTATTCCTTATCTCTCTTTTGCAGATGACACACTCATCTTTGGAAACGCTAATGACTTAAGCCTTCACACAATTATAAATCTATTAAACAACTTCTGTAATATTTCCGGTCTTTCTATCAATTATAACAAAAGCTCCTTACAAGTCTCAAAAAACATCTCACTTCAAAAAGCCCAAAATCTTTCCCAACAATTAAATATTCCGGTCACCAAAACTATGGAAAAATACCTAGGAATCCCACTAATAAGTGGTAGAGTAAACAATAGTCTGTTTGACGAAGCAATTACAAGCCTAAAAAAAACCTCTCGAAATGGAAATCAAATACTCTCTCTCAAGCTGGAAGATCTGTTCTCATTCAAGCAAACCTAAACTCAAAAACAAATTATTTAATGCAATCTTTCCTTCTTCCTAAAGGAATATTAGATAAAATTGATCAAATCAACCAAAACTTCTTCTGGAATAAACTCCAATCGGATAATTATCACCCTTTAATCAGCTGGGAACGCTTGTGTACCCCAAAAAATAATGGTGGACTGGGATTCAAAACAGCTGAACAAATCAATATAAGCATACAAATGAAACTACTATGGAGAATAATAGCAAACCCCAATAATATTTGGTCCTAAGTAATCACAGAAAAATATCTCTCAAAAGAATCCTTAATGGAAGGAGGAAAAACAAAAACCTCGTGGCAATTCGGACGACTACTAAATATTAGAGATCTTTTCTCCAAAGGGCTGCTTTGGCTAGTCGGGAACGGTAAAACTATCAATGTCTGGTCTGACATCTGGGTAAACGCACAATACCTAGAAAATTTTAGAAACAACCAAAACCCAACTTAAAAGTTTGTGACCTTTTTACAAATTCTAACACCTGGGACATTGAGAAAATAAACAACATGTTCCCACCCCATATTGCTCAAATGATTTCAAATATTTACATCCCTAAAATTGATATCCCAGATAAACTAATTTGGATCTACAACAAAAATGGGATCTTTTCTGTCAAGTCTACTTCATCTCTCTTTAACACAAGAAAGGACCACAATATTTTCGGAGACTAGATCTGGAAACTAAATATTACTCCTAACATTAAAAATTTTATGTGTAAAATTATAATAGATATTTTACCTACCAGCGCATGTTTAAATAGATATATAAATTGTAACGGCCCGGATATAAATATCCGGGATACGTTTCGAAGGTCGGATACCTTCGTTCGGATGTTGCAATTCAGGTACGGGTCGAGGTTTCAAACCTCTAATCAGTCGGAGTCTCAGAAATACAATTCAAACAAAAGTAAAGCGGAAGTACGGTTTAGATACAAAAGCCACGGCAAAGCCGGGTCAAAACCAAAAAAATTGGGTTATTGCCATTTGTCAAGTTAGAATATATTAGCCGGATTCTTCTATTCACCAAAAGATTTCCCCGTCACAGAAGCATGGAGCAACAAGAGCGGTACCTAACACTATCCACGAAGTCAGGCCTGGTGATCGCCTGCGGGTCCTCTGACCGCGCTGAGGCCAGATAACATGCCTATGCCTAAATAAAAGATGACTAATGCGGTACAAGATTTAAATCACACTATCATGCCCCTAGTATATATATAATATGCAGAAAAGAACTGTAAAGGGCCCAAGACAATGCCAAGTGGCATATCCCTCTTCTACCTCTGCACCCCTTCCCGTTAGTGCAGAGACTGGCCAGTTCGGGCTATAGCATAGCACTCTCTTCGTGGTGGTGCACTCACCACGGTATCATCATATCATATCATATCTCATCATCATATCATATCTCATCATCATATCATAAAATAAATAAAACATGCCCGATGGTACTGGGCTAATCGTATCATATCGAATCATCTCATCTCTTGCCCGATAGTGCTGGGCTATCATATCATGCTCATATCGACTCGATAGACTCAGGGCACCCGATGGGGCTGGGCTACCATATGACCCTAGCAAAGACTCTAGGACTATCACAGATAACGGTCGTTCTGTTTCAAACACACAAAGTAAACACATGCTCAGTTCAATGCAATCCTAGCATGATCCTACATGGCATGCTTTAATATGAAACAAAACTACACATTACATGACACATCAGGCAGGAGGTCCGGGTTACTGAGTAAGTCCCGTAGGATACTTACATGTTGATGCAGAACAGCAAGATAATACAAGCAAGGGCCCAATCCAAGTCCAAAGCAATCCAAAAGCAATACACACCTATCATCAAGCCATTTCCATAAGCTACCAGATCAACATTCATACTCACGAACCCAAGTTCTCAACATCCTCAAAACCGACAGATAGTAAAACCGTTTTCCAAAATCTTTCCGATACGATCAAATCGACCAAAATCATTCTTTCAATCCAACCCATTGATAAAATCATACCAACCATATTTTCGAACTCATAAATCCCAAATTAAGTGAACTCATATTCAAAATGATTTCTCAACTCATACTTGGCCAAATTCCGACATTAAACATTTAACTTTAAAACCAACTCTCTCCAAATCATAATATAGAAATCATTCCGGCATTTTATTTCAAACATTATATAAATAAATTCCAATATTAAATCATCAAAATAATTCTATGCTCACAAATCATATTTATAGTTCAAAACCAACAATTCGCTTTAAAGTCCCTAACTCACATGTTTAAATCCTCATAAAATGCACCAATTAAATAATCCAATCACTATTATTTTAATATAACAATATAAAATGATAAATTTCCAGAATATTATATAAAAAAATCCCAAAATAATAATATTCAAATAATTCAACACTTGTTATCCATAAAATCTCAAACAATCCATAGATGTATACATAACCCAATATCAATTATTGTTACTTTTAAAACCTTTTAAATATATTAAAATATTTCAGAATATTTATATATATATATATATATATATTCCCAAATTCAAAAATGATAATCAATAAAACACATAATATATATATATATAAACATAACATTTAACTATATATATAAGCAATACCGAAAATTAAAACAACCACCCATATTTTCCAGCCCAAACCAAATCAACAACCCCAAACCCAAAAGCCCCAACCCGGATCCAGCAGTTCAAGCCCAATCCGGAAGTCATGACCCGACCCAGCAAGGAAAAGGAAAGAAAGAAAAAAAAAAGGAGGGCCCACGGGGGCTGACTCGGCGCCAGGTGGAAGGGCGGGGCCCATGCCCTCTGTCTTCTTCTTCCCCCCAACTCGACAGAAAGAAGGGAAAAGGAGCCGACCAGCTAGGCTCGGAAGAAGACGGAGGAGGAAGAGGAGGCTCGCAGCTCGCCGGTGGCGCACCGAGCTCCGACCATCTCTCTGACATCACGACACAAAGTAGTACAAGGAAAGGAGAGAAGGGGGTTTTCACCGAGAGGGCTCGACGTCGCCGGAACCGGAGCTCGGGGAGGTGGTGTTCAGCCTCGACGGTGGTCGATTTCGAGCCGAAATCGACATTCGTACCAAAAACAGGGGAGCCGGAGGTTGGGCGGCGCTCTGCTGCGGCGGTGGCTCCTCCGGCAGCTCCTGGAGTCGGGGGAGGTGGTTCTGGTGCCACCTGCTGCTGCTCCTCGAGCTCAGGGAAGGAAGAAGGTGGGGTGTGCTGAGTACTCGGCGCTTGGAGCTCGAAAACAGGGGGATGGAGAGAAGTATGGCGCTCGGCTATGGGCCTCTCTGGCGGATCCTGGGCGGTGCGACGACAACGGTGCTGGAGGCTTCTCTTCGGCTTTCTCAGTTAGGAAGGAGAGGGGATGTGGTGAAGGTGGCTGTTGGTGGTATGCAGAACCTAACGGAGGGGTTCTTGGGTTTGAATCACAAGGGGATAAGGAGAGGAGGAGGAGAGAAGAGTGTGGGAGGCTGGGCAGACGACATAAAAGAGGGGCAAGGTGGGATCTGTGTGTGGGGATGAGGACAGTGGTGAGCTGCAGAGGTGGTCCAAAAGGGGCTGCACACATAGAAGAAGACAATGGGAGGGTGTGATTTGCAGGGTGTGTGAGGAAGGGGGAAGCCGAAGGAGGGAGAGAGAGAGAGAGAGAGAGAGAGAGAGAGAGAGAGAGAGAGAGAGAGAGAGAGAGAGAGAGAGAAGAAAAGAAAAAGAAAAGAAATTAAAATATATGTGGTCCCAACAATACCCAATTCAAATTAGCGGACAAGACTCAAAATCCGCTCGCCCGATCGAATCCCGACTAAATCGAATTTAATCAAATTTTAATTCAATTTCCAGATAATCAAAAATTAAATAAATTTCAATCAATACTCGTAGCTCAAATTAATTTTTACTAATGCTCGATCTCGAAAGCGAAAATCAAAAATCCATTTCTAATACCCAATTCAAAACTATATAGAAGTTCGTTTCCGAAGGATTAATAAAATTCAGTTGCTCGAGGACGGAAATTTCAAAATTTTTAGAATCTTAATTTTAAAGTCGAACATAATTTAACATTTTAAGAAAATAATACTTTAAATTTTTCGGTCTTTACATTCATCCACCTCTAAAATAAGTCTCGTCCTCGAGACTAAAATCCTTTTAAAGCGATGGGAAGATGTTGAAATCGGTGATTCCGAGGACCATGTCCAGGGATCTTGCAATCATCTCGGTTGCGTCTTCCGGGATTCTCACAACATCCTGGTCACGGTCGTGACATCTCCAATTGGTCTAGTCAAGTGCGTAATAAGCGCCCCTATCACATCCTCGCTTCGACCTTTCGGAAGTATCACAACTCTAAAAGCATTATAGCGTCCAACTAGGTATTAGCAAGCAGTCTATAAGCGCCCCTATAAAGTGTTGGTATCCACTTCGTGAGACGTCATAATGTAAATCTAGTTCGTAAATTCTCAAAGCGCTGGTAAATGGAAAGGTTGTCATCCAAATCATTGAAACTCTCAACTTCTTTAAAATCCTAAGTTGGCCATTTTTAAAAACCGCTCGAAATCTTCAAATTCGATGTTTAATCAAGCAACTTTACACCAAAACAAGTCAAATCCTTTCAAATCAAGATTTCGTCAAAATCTCCCAAAACCAAATCAGCTTCTCGCAACCAATCAATCAAATTCAGAAGGTAGGAGGTGGAATCATCCACCTCTAAGGGCTAATCCCATATTCTCTTCCTAGGTTCCGAAATCATTTTATCATCATCTTCAACTCAATATGCACATAAATAATCAACTCATCGACTCATAACATCATCAACCACTTCTCATATGGCAATCTCAACATCAATCATGACAATCTCAACCAATCGACATCTCAACCGTGTAACATGATTACCCATAAAATAAATCATACCATCCTTTCAGAACACGCCAAAAGCAATAACAAAGTCTTAATGTCATACCATAAGCCATAAAGTATATCTACCTCATCCGAAGGCATCACAAGTGCATCATTGAATTCTCATAAATCACGCAAGCACACATGTCAAGAGATCAAAGAGGTTAGGTGTCATGGAGTCAGTACACTACTTCTAGTCAAATCTCACGATCGCATCTCAACATCGCACACTAGCGGAACCAGTCATAACAAGGAATCTCATGTAAAGCATAAATTCACATAGTCATCCTATCCAATCTCTATCCAGCATTATTATAACATATTATCACATCAATCCAAAAAAATCATGCTATTAAGATTCAACCAAAAAGGGAAGATCAATAGTATATCAACATCAAAATGTCATCATGCTTTCCAGACATCATCTTAGCTCATCACAATGTCATATAACGATTAATAGCAGTCATGCACCACCATCTTATATATACACATAAGTCATACCTATGATCCAAGTCATATTCATCACTTACCTATTCATAATCAGGTTTATCAACCATATAGGATAACAATGGATCATTATATCATGTTCATAGTTGTCACTACCAATTTTAACTCAGTCTTGCATATCAACATGTAATATCATGCCATACATGTTTATCATGGTTGCTATCTAACATCATGCCAGTACATAT
The DNA here is from genome assembly GCA_963922045.1 of Persicaria maculosa. Taxonomy (NCBI): domain Eukaryota; kingdom Viridiplantae; phylum Streptophyta; class Magnoliopsida; order Caryophyllales; family Polygonaceae; genus Persicaria; species Persicaria maculosa. Next base: position 33,904,019 of record OY998271.1, read on the forward strand.
TAATAAATCACATAATCAAGAAGACCCTCACATCATACCAATCACTCAATTTCCTTAACCGCTCTCTAACCATTCTCACTCACATGTTTCAAGAAGAAGCAATCATTGACATTATTACACAGAAGGGCTACATCATATCAATCAGCATTTATCAATAGCATCATTAGCTCATCATTAAGCATTGCAATTGTGTTTAAAGTCTCAATCTACGGTCATGCTCAATAAGTATTGCAAAACATCATTTATGAACCTAATCAAGTCAAGCTAGCACATCTCATCATAACCACATCAAATAAACAGTTCATATTCTCAGCATTGGCAGTTCACATCATAGGCAAGGAATTTAGATCATGCTTGGCATCTCAGAGTAGCATCACCTTAAGTCATCAAGGCACATTAGGATTGTAAGGCATCGAATCATATCATCACAGTCAACAGACAATCAAGCAACAGTCATCACATCAACAAGCAACTTTCAACATCAAGTCAGTGCAATATCATCATCAACAAGCTCGGAAAGGGTTAGCAATTCGAATAGAGGACGTTCCCACCTGCAAGTCATATCTTACTCAACAATCGTGATCCTCGAAACGATCTTGTTCCATCGAAATTATCGATCCTGAGGCACGTGGGTTATGGGCCCACGCTTTCGTTGCGCTGCTCTATCGCTATTCGACTTCCCGATCCCTTTTTCCATGTGGTCGCTCATCCAATGTAACGCGTAGGAGTTTAAGTTAGCGGAGATAGGGGAGTGAAGAGAGCGGACGACCCAATGTTTCTTTCGGAGACGGAATAGACCAAAGCTAAAGACGACATGACTAGAGACAACACTCCGACTCGGGAATAGTAACGATGCTTTATGGGGTCCATTAGGTTACAACTTGTGACAAACAAGCATGAATTCATTATGGAGCATATCAATCGCATCAATCCACACTAACATGTACCTATCTCGGGGCAACATTCGTATTCATATCAAAGACACGATCAAGTACTACGCTGATGTTTGTGAAACAAGCTAACATTCTAGTATTCCATGGGAACGGATATGCCTAGCAACTTCAAGCAAGATAGGCGGAACCAACAATGATCATATATGATTCGAAGTCATGCGGAATTTAGTGAAGATAACGATCATCATGCATATGAACAAGGTAAAAGCATGGTATACAAATCAACAAATGAGTCAAAATATATCATGGCAAGGTATATTATAACAATCAGATGAAACGTCATACGAGAACACATAAGAGTAGCATAGTAATTATCACATATATGAACAATGCACAAGTTTGGTGTATGCGTCATACCAGATCATATAAAGGGCAACATAGTAACTATCTCACAATGATCATATATTAGGTCAAGCATGGCACGAAATCATATGGAGAGATACATCTAGAGAGCATGGGTCCTACATGATACTAGCGATATATAGTGTGATACAAGCATAGTTAAGAGTCATTTAGAGGAGTTCAACATAATATTCACGAAACATGAGGCATCATCAAAAGTACAAGAAGGACATCATGGGTGCTAGATTATAATCATGCTAAGTACGAACCATCATAGAGTACATATAGGGTACAATAGTTGACACATCATAGAACAAGTACAACACGTGATCATTTAGCGGGTCATATTGGAAATCATAAGCCCTACATGATACTAATAGCACACATCGAACATGAGTAGAATTAAAGTAATTCAACTAGATTCATTCCGATATTCATGCGTCATGCAGATGAAAAATCATGATATAGGGTGGTGCGTGATTAAGCGGGGTGTCAAGTCATAGGTTCATACAAGCACGAGAGGATATCATAGAGTAATAGACATTTTAACCATGTAAGCATGTTGGGTTTAACTATCACAGAAAGCCAGTCAATCACCGAATTCAACATTAAGCTAATCAGAACGAGTGAAACATGTTAAGAGAACAGAAAGAGGAAGGAAGCACACTATCAGGTACCTATTTCAAGAGTGAATCAACAATAACGTAGGCAAAGTAGAATTCGCACAAGTCACAACCAAGGATCCTACACGCTACTAATGGCTCAATATAACATGTGGTACATACATGCACTTGATCGATTACTCGGCACTACGCAAGACTTCAATTCAATCACATTCCAATAATACAGAAACATGAGAGGAAGTGTAGCGAGGTATAGTGCAAGTCTAAGTAATGGCAACACTACCAGAATATGGGGACATGAGTTCAAATTAATGTATAATGGGATAAAACATGTATTTGTCAAGACTCACTTACACTAACATATTCTCACCTTAGCATATTTAACACATAACAATACTCATTTGCAAAAGCATCAACAATAGTTAATCTGAGGAATACAAAATAGGTGGGCATGTTATAGATTCTTGTCACAAGATGAATGATAAGCATCAAGGCATCATCGGCTAGCATGTTAAAGAGCACATCTTATGAGGCATTCATGTAAGGTAGAGTCGATCACACTATCATGGACCTAATTCAGAAGAAGCAACAATCATATAGACTCATATCATGTGGTTCATGTTTTCGATCAATCATACGATCAATATGCCAAGTAAACATGCTATAACAACATACAATCATGATAGAGGGCAAGACACAACATGAGACTTAAGCAATACGACCAGCATGGATACAAGGTGTCATACAACCACAAATTTACATTAAGGATCATCATCATAACAGGTACTGAGGATTACGTAGCATATAAGGCATGTCGACATGAAATTATAACATGTATCCATCAAGTAAGGGACTCACTCTATCATGATACTAGAATCGAACAATCACACTATCATGAACCTATTCACAGGGAGGTCATCAGTTAGACAACATCCTAGCATGTGACATATACATTCGTGCCCTAGTATGACAATGCAATATACTAAGTAGATCAGGTCGGGATGATATGGATATGATAAATGTAGCTCAAAACTATACAATAGTCATTATGATTAAGGCACATAAGCACAACTTCACACTAAGGATCAATTGTAGGTCAAGGAGTAGTACCACATAGTATCATGCAATAATGGACAGAGCAATCAAGATAACCCGATAGAGATCTATAAGAGCAACATTGACTCTTCCCAACTGCCTCATTACCCATCTTTCCCGTGGGACTCGGATACGAATTTTCCGTGACAAGAGAACACTGATGGATCGTCATAAGAATTCATAACGACAGCCTCGTAAACATCTCACTCTGTAGCTCGGAATTTCATCAAGGACCGTCTTCCAATACTCTCTCGAACAACCTCTATATTCAATCATGATTCCCGACACCATGTGTTTACCAACCCGATTCCCGTGGAAGACCGATATTCGAAGGGAGGACTCGATTGAATTGTCAAAAGGGTTCATAAGGAAAGGGACGGTTCCACAAAAGCTGAGCTTAACCATATAAGAAGAAGAAGGGTACTCCCGCTATCCCGCTCGCACAGATCGTCCAATATTCATTCAATAGTTAGAACATAACAATCAAATCCTTAGCGTATCAAGCACTCAACCATAGAATCAGTTAATGGCAATTACAATGATCTCCTTGGAGTCTTCCCGACCCGTTTGTAAAGAACAAGCTAGTATTTCGCCTACCCATTTCCGACTACATCCAATAGGGATGGTCTAGCACCGTTTCTACCCACTCGATCCCCTATTAGTTGGTTCTCCTCTTTTATCATAAGCCAAGTTCATATTTAGTCCAATTGAGTTAGACATATTAAGTTCATTTTGCCCCTTTAAAACGCTTTCAAATCTTCGAAATCCGTGGGCGTTTTTTCCAAAACATACACCCGACCCTTGCGTACCCGAATTGCACAACCTGGCTCTGATACCAACTTTGTAACGGCCCGGATATAAATATCCGGGATACGTTTCGAAGGTCGGATACCTTCGTTCGGATGTTGCAATTCAGGTACGGGTCAAGGTTTCAAACCTCTAATCAGTCGGAGTCTCAGAAATACAATTCAAACGAAAGTAAATCGGAAGTACGGTTTAGATACGAAAGCCACAGCAGAGCCGGGTCAAAACCAAAACAATTGAGTTATTGCCATTTGTCAAGTTAGAATATATTAGTCGGATTCTTCTATTCGCCAAAAGATTTTCCCGTCACAGAAGCATGGAGCAACAAGAGCGGCACTAACACTATCCACGAAGTCAGGCCTGGTGATCGCCTGCGGGTCCTCTGACCGCGCTGAGGCCACATAACATGCATATACCTAAATAAAAGATGACTAATGCGGTACAAGATTTAAATCACACTATCATGCCCCTAGTATATATATAATATGCAGAAAAGAACTGTAAAGGGCCCAAGACAATGCCAAATGGCATATCCCTCTCCTACCTCTGCACCCCTTCCCGTTAGTGCAGAGACTGGCCAGTTCGGGCTATAGCATAGCACTCTCTTCGTGGTGGTGCACTCACCACGGTATCATCATATCATATCATATCTCATCATCATATCATATCTCATCATCATATCATAAAATAAATAAAACATGCTCGATGGTACTGGGCTAATCGTATCATATCGAATCATCTCATCTCTTGCCCGATAGTGCTGGGCTATCATATCATGCTCATATCGACTCGATAGACTCAGGGCACCCGATGGGGCTGGGCTACCCTATGACCCTAGCAAAGACTCTAGGACTATCACAGATAACGGTCGTTCTGTTTCAAACACACAAAGTAAACACATGCTCAGTTCAATGCAATCCTAGCATGATCCTACATGGCATGCTTTAATATGAAACAAAACTACACATTACATGACACATCAGGCAGGAGGTCCAGGTTACTGAGTAAGTCCCGTAGGATACTTACCTGTTGATGCAGAACAGCAAGATAATACAAGCAAGGGCCCAATGCAAGTCCAAAGCAATCCAAAAGCAATACACACCTATCATCAAGCCATTTCCATAAGCTACCAGATCAACATTTATACTCATGAACCCAAGTTCTCAACATCCTCAAAACCGACCGATAGTAAAACCGTTTTCCAAAATCTTTCCGATACGATCAAATCGACCAAAATCATTCTTTCAATCTAACCCATTCATAAAATCATACCAACCATATTTTCGAACTCATAAATCCCAAATTAAGTCAACTCATATTCAAAATGATTTCTCAACTCATACTTGGCCAAATTTCGACATTAAACATTTAACTTTAAAACCAACTCTCTCCAAATCATATTATAGAAATCATTCCGGCATTTTATTTCAAACATTATATAAATAAATTCCAATATTAAATCATCAAAATAATTCTATGCTCACAAATCATATTTATAGTTCAAAACCAACAATTCGCTTTAAAGTCCCTAACTCACATGTTTAAATCCTCATCAAATGCACCAATTAAATAATCCAATCACTATTATTTTAATATAACAATATAAAATGATAAATTTCCAGAATATTATATAAAAAATCCCAAAATAATAATATTCAAATAATTCAACACTTGTTATCCATAAAATCTCAAACAATCCATAGATGTATACATAACCCAATATCAATTATTGTTACTTTTAAAACCTTTTAAATATATTAAAATATTTCAGAATATTTATATATATATATATATATATATATATATATATTCCCAAATCCGAAAATGATAATCAATATAACACATAATATATATATATATATATATATATATATATATATATATATATATATATATATATATAAACATAACATTTAACTATATATATATAAGTACTACTGAAAATTAAAACAACCACCCATATTTTCCAGCCCAAACCGAATCAACAACTACAAACCCAAAAGCCCCAACCCGGATCCAGCAGTTCAAGCCCAATCCGGAAGTCATGATCCGGCCCAGCAAGAAAAAGGAAAGAAAGAAAAAAAAAGGAGGGCCCACGGGGGCTGACTCGGCGCCAGGTGGAAGGGCGGGGCCCATGCCCTCTGTCTTCTTCTTCCCCCCAACTCGACAGAAAGAAGGGAAAAGGAGCCGACCAGCTAGGCTCGAAAGAAGACGGAGGAGGAAGAGGGGGCTCGGAGCTCGCCGGTGGCGCACCGAGCTCCGACCATCTCTCTGACATCACGACACAGAGTAGTACAAGGAAAGGAGAAAAGGGGGTTCTCACCGAGAGGGCTCAACGTCGCCGGAACCGGAGCTCGGGGAGGTGGTGTTCAGCCTCGTCGGTGATCGATTTCGAGCCGGAATCGACATTCGTACCAAAAACAGGGGAGCGGGAGGTCGGGCGGCGCTCTACTGCGACGGTGGCTCCTCTGGCAGTTCCTGGAGTCGGGGGAGGTGGTTCTGGTGCCACCTGCTGTTGCTCGAGCTCAGGGAAGGAAGACGGTGGGGTGTGCTGAGTACTCGGCGCTTGGAGCTCGAAAACAGGGGGATGGAGAGAAGTATGGCGCTCGGCAATGGGCCTCTCCGGCGGATCCTGGGCGGCGCGATGACAACGGAGCTGGAGGCTTCTCTTCGGCTTTCTCAGTTAGGAAGGAGAGGAGATGTGGTGAAGGTGGCTGTTGGTGGTCTGCAGAACCTAACGGAGGGGTTCTTGGGTTTGAATCACAAGGGGATAAGGAGAGGAGGAGGAGAGAAGAGTGTGGGAGGCTGGGCAGACGACATAAAAGAGGGGCAAGGTGGGATCTGTGTGTGGGGATGAGGATAGTGGTGAGCTGCAGAGGTGGTCCAAAAGGGGCTGCATACATAGAAGAAGACAAGGGGAGGGTGTGATTTGCAGGGTGTGTGAGGAAGGGGGAAACCGAAGGAGAGAGAGAGAGAGAGAGGGAGAGAGAGAGAAGAAAAGAAAAAGAAAAGAAATTAAAATATATGTGGTCCCAACAATACCCAATTCAAATTAGCGGAAAAGACTCAAAATCCGCTCGCCCGATCGAATCCCGACTAAATCGAATTTAATCAAATTTTAATTTAATTTCCAGATAATCGAAAATTAAATAAATTTCAATCAATACTCGTAGCTCAAATTAATTTTTACTAATGCTCGATCTCGAAAGCGAAAATCAATGACACTTACTAAGAATATTCTTCCAAAATTGAAGCAATGACACTTACTAGGTTTAAGTTCTTATTTTGATTATCTGAAGATTGAATTGCCACAACTGAAGCCACTTCAACTCAGTTTCAATTGTTACAGTGATTACAACTCAATTGATTCATACATATTAAGTTGGATGCTAATTGGCCTCAAAATAAAGTAAATACATGCTAGCATATAACTGGAAACCAGGTATTTGAACAAATTCAAAATATGTAAAGATAAAATTCACCTTTAAAAAACCAAGTACATATTCGCATTGAAATAAACAAGTAATGAAATCCTAAGAAAAATATAATAGGGAAAATTCTAACCAACACCAATCAAGGTTGATAAGAATTCCTAATAAAGGGTTACTTCCCTTGACAATATCAAAAATATTAAACATATTTTCTGCAGTCCATATGTATGTAGCAGGAATGATGATAAGAAACCAACGATTTGAACAAATTCACAATATCTACATCAATATTCACATTTACTCAACCAAGTATTCACATTTAGTTGCCATATTATTCTAATTTAACATGAAAAAGAAACAAGTACTGAAATCATCATGGATATTTGATAGTGGGCAATTTATATCGATCAACAACAATCAAGGATTCCCCATCAACACTACTCTCACCTAAGAATATAAAAAATCCTCAACATCATTTCATAAACCACATAAAATTCGAACTTGCTCTCATAACTGTAAAAAGGGATGAAGCCAGAAATAGGTGATCTCAAATATGTAGAAGGGATGGACCCATCAATAGGTATTCCGATTGTAGCCAGTGTTTGCTTCTTGGAGGAATCGCCAATTATGACTCCTCTGTAAGTTGTTGATCCATCGCATTGCCTGTTTGTACCATAATCGTCTTCAATTTGAACCATCTCGACTATCCCTGCTTGCCATGCTTTGGTTGTTTATCAATAGAATTGATTTGAGATCTATGTAGGGCATCGATTGCATAGATGCATCAAGAAATGGAGAGAACTAGTTCTTTTCTCCAACCTTGTTCGGGTTTTTTCATAATATTTTCGGTTGAGTTTGACGTATTAAACAAAATATTCGACATGTCAATTTTCTACTAACATATTACCAATGTTTCTTGTGATGTTGTTCTTTGAAAATTTCTTTTCTTGAGATGATCGATACTTCAAATTTGACAAAGAATATTAAATCAGTCACTTCCACGCTTCTCCTAACATCCATCCTAATTGAAGGCAAGTAAAAGAAACTTTACAGTTTTTTGCTTAAGAAAATTGAGTTTGGACCCTTTATGATACTTTATCTATTACACATCATGTTACATCTTTTAAATTGGTCTAAATTATAAACTGATTTGATAATTCAAATTTGACAAAGAATATTAAATCAGTCACTTCCACGCTTCTCCTAACATCCATCCTAATTGAAGGCAAGTAAAAGAAACTTTACAGTTTTTTGCTTAAGAAAATTGAGTTTGGACCCTCTATGATACTTTATCTATTACACATCATGTTACATCTTTTAAATTGGTCTAAATTATAAACTGGTTTGATAAAGATACCTTAAGTGTAAATATATAAACCTTATACAGCTAAAGAATAAAAAATTACATTTAGTGTGTGTTTTTTATAATGTCTTAGACCCTTAATTAGAAAAAGTTACTTTATGTTTTAGTGTATAAACCCTAAGAGGCCAAAACATTAAAAAAATACGTTATTCCTCTAAAATTAGTCTAAATTACAAATCAATTTCAATACAGCCCACTTTAAAAATTAATTTTAAATACAATTCCATATTTGAAATATTAAATATTTTGATGCATTTCATCGAACACCTCATGGGCAATGATTAAACCCATCAAATTACCACAATTTATAACCTTCTATTTCACTTGAATAACACCAATATCTGATGATGAAATTTGATCACTAATTTATAATCTTCAATTTCACAAATTTCATCAATGGAGTAAACAATTTATGCATTACTATCTAAATATTTTGCCTAAAAAATATTCCATTGAAAATATCTTGGAACTCTTATCAAAGCTCCAGGCTTAAATATATGATGGGTTGAGTATCGAATATTTTTGTTTTTTTTTCCATTGTATTTAATATTGAAAATCAATTTTCATAACCATAAATATATAATATATTTCACACCATGCTTGTAAAATGAGCTGCAGAAAATGAATGATTTATGTTTTTACTCGTTTTAAAATCGTGTGTATTTTAATCGGAGCCCAATTACTCCATTTTTCCCTCTAATAGACTATTCTTTTAAGATATTTTTTTATTTTTGGTATTTGTTATTCCTATTGTATTTAACATTAAAACCTAATTTTCATCGTCATAATATATTTCATACCATGCTTGTGAATAAATCTGAATAAAATGAATGATTTATGTTTTTCTCGTTTTAAGGTAGTGTGTACTTTTATGGCCATAAGAACCAATTGAACAAAATAACCCAATTTGATTTACACTTTACCAGTTGACTTTCTCTTTCAATTTTATACACATTTTCCTGAACACTATTTCAGTAGCTTGATCATTAGGCCTTAAAGATTGGGGTAATATATCTTATTTGGGATATCATACAACAAAACAAATGGTAGCAATAAGAGTTATACCATTGTTATAAACTTGTAATTAATTCAGACAATAGTACAAAAAACTATCAACTTAATAGCTTCAAATTGCAGGTTTGGAGAGTACTAAAATAACCTTTAGACCAAGTACGTCTATATATACCTCCAGGGACCAGGAGACATACATTTGTAGACTATCTTAAAGAAGAAAATTACATATTTAAACATTATTATTCTTCTCTGATAGTTGAAATTCCACGATAAAAAGAACAGGCATCCACTTTCTCAAAGTGTATATATATATAGCTCCAGAACTATGCTACAGTTCAATCACAAGCCACTTCACCGCTTTACTCATCTGTTCAAACCTCACTGCACTAATTGGCGCCAAACTCGTAGTCCCAAGCCTCCCGGTCGTAGAAGACCCAGTTGCCTCATCCACCAAACACACTAACCCCTTTGCTTCACTGATTCCACAAACTCCTATGCTTGATCACAAGCCACTCTGAAAAATTCCCATCTCTGCTTGAAGTTTTCCAAGCTGAATCTATCGCTGGCGTTTTATGACCCCTTGAAACCTACTTTACTTCAAGGACACTGGTGGTGGCAATAACAAACTTCCGATATGCTTTCTTTAAATACTCTGCGATGTTATCCATTTAGATTAGCGCACGCTTTTGGCCTGCCAATGGATTCCCCAACAAATACTAATCAAGGAGTGCAGAGAAATTCAAGAACATATTTAACGGTAATATTTATCAAACCAAATGTAAACACACAAGTAGCCAGCACATCATGTTATAAGAATATGGTTCATGTTTTAGCATCAATGACAGATAGAAATGGAACAGAGTGGAAAGATGACTTAGTTTGCATGTTTTCCATTTCAATGGAGCTTGTTTGAATCACAGTTTACGAACCAAATCAAGCAATTAGAATTAACACAAGAATTCGATCCCTTTTGATAAATCACAACATTTCATATTATTCCTATCATCAATCAACTATAAGATCAAGTACACGAGTGAGTAACTTGCAAGGATTCACTATTCAAAATCTCCAGATTGATCAACTCTTGAAAGCTATATAATGCAAATTCAAAATCAAAACATGAGGCAAGGTCGCTCCAGACACTCAAATCATTCATATCAACATCTTAATTCACACTATACAGTATTTAATTAAGACCACTAAGAAATCTGAATCTCAAATTTGCATACTGAGGAATGCATTGTAAAGTAACAACATCGAAATTTCTTACCTAGCTATGAATATTCTGCAAATGTAGGGGAAATTAAATTTTTGCCTAGGAATCAAATTGAAAATTCAAAGAGCTAAACCAAGACTTGTTTCCTTTGCATTAGAAGGAGCAAGGGTCAACAGAGAATTAAAAGCAGTGAAAGCCACAAGTCCACAACATCAAACAAATTTGAAGGTATAAGGAGAACAACTTAATATCATGTCGGGGTGTTCTAAGGATTAACCCACTACTTTGGACCTAAATCGAGTATAAATTAGCCCTTTGTGTACTGAAATTCAGCATAAATCAAATAGAACGGGACACGAATTGAAAATAGAAAATTGCCAGCTTGTCGTCTTTCCTGCCTAATTTCAACGATGAGGAGGAGATTGACCAGCTTGCAATCGATCTTGATGTGCCCAATGGAGGCGCTTGCGGCTGATATAGGTTTGTCCATCGTCGATGTCGCCACCGATGTGATCGAGTTCATTTGATGAAGGCCTACGGATCTACGGCGGAAGAAACTTCAGCTGATCGGTGTTTCGTTAATGCTCATCGCTTCGTATGATTCTATTCTTTTTGTCCTCATAGTTCCATCTGGTGCTTAATTTGTGTGCTTACATTACATGGGGCTTGTGGTTTTCATTATAAAGGAAGTATGAGGAGATAAATCCAGCACAGGTTCAAGAGTTCTGCTATATAACAGATAACACCTATGTCAAGGAAGAGGTAGATCTCTTCAATGGTTTCTTATTTCCTATTTTGTGATTATGTTTGTTGGCTAAGGATGGTATCTTTGACATCTTTACTGAGACACTGTATTTTCTTTATATTATAGTGGAATATATAATAAACCAATCTCCGAAGCACTTCTTCAAAAATGGAAAAGCTTACTTTATACTCCCTCTGTTCGGCAAAACTTGTTATTTTAGCTTCTTTCACAAGTTTTAAGGCAATTAACAAATGTACTAATTTACCCTCAATTATTATCCTCCTTTTTTACTTTATCGAAAATTACAACTAACAAACCATCAATCATATCAAGGGCATTTTTGTAAAGTGAAGGGCAAAATACCTACAATGACAAGTTTTTTTGAACAAAAATAACACCCTAAAATGACAAGTTTTGCCGAACGGAGGGAGTATTATAGTGGAATATATAATTAAAAAAAAGGTCAATAAGGGTGTTTTTTCAACCCAAAATGTGACTAAACATAAGAAGATTTATGCAAAGTTAATGTAAAATTTGCCATTGCACAGAATTGTTTTGCAATTTATATAAACATTTAAATGAATATATATGTTGGTTTTTTTATGGTAGTGATATTTTGTCTCTCTCTCAATTCATCAAACTTATTTGAAGGGTAAGTACATATTAATGATTTTGACACTTCCATGGTTCAACCTTAACAAACACAAATTGATGAATCGACAATTACCTGAATCAGATGTATGATGCACCCATATCGATCATAGAGGACTCGATATGCTCAATCGACTCGAGTTGCGGTTGCCCCGATGACTCTTTTCGGTTTCTGCTCCAAACATAAGCAGGCGCATCCAGCCTGAGCCCTGCAACGGTCCTGTGGAATTTGAAGCTTGTTAAGATGGAATATAATATCCTCAAATCCCTTAAATTTGAGATGGGGAATCTAGCAGTAAAGACGTTTTTTAGGTATGAACTACCAGCTACACTAACATAAGATGCCTTAATTATTCAGATTGTAGTGTAAAAGGTTGGGTGAATGCTTAACCTGGACTTGTTTCTGTTATGCTGGTAATCTGAAATCTCGAATCCTAAACTTTCAGGCAAAAAAAGGAAGCAACTTTAGGGCGAAATGAACCCAAAAAAGTTCACCCACAAGACAAATGAGATGCTTGCAGCCGCCCATTAGCTTGCAATGAGCAATGGCCATGCTCAGTTCACCCCTCTTCACATTGCAGTAGCTTTGATATCCGATCCCACCGGCATCCTCCGGCAAGCGGTTGCAACCGCCGGCTGAGGCGATGAGTCTGCAAGTTCAGTGGAGAGAGTCTTCAACAGAGCCCTCAAGAGATTACCTTCTCAAACCCAACCCCCGATGAAATCCCCGCCAGCTCTTCGCTTATCAAGGTGATCCGCCGCGCGCCCAATCGGCTCAAAAATCCAAAGGGGATACTCATTTGGCCATCGATCAGCTCATCCCTTGCTTAATGGCAAAGCCCAGAACAACCAACAATGTCCACCATCGCCTCCAATTTCACCGCACTCCTTTGATCAATTCCCGAAATTGGCGAGGGTGGCATGCTAATTTGCCAGCAATTGCTTCAATTAGCAGAAGTTATGCCATATCCTAGTATTTGGGGAAGAACGTGTCGTTGAAACTTAATTAATTGGTAGGCAGTTATCATCATCTACATCCAGAAAGCCGTATGCTTTGGAAGAAGCTTGTACAGTTTGGAAGGAGAACGTGGGTTGAGAGAGGCTGAAAATTGTGATTCTTAACTTTGTTCTGAAATTATAAGTATTAGGGGTGGATATGATCGAAGAAATTTCTGCGAACTGGCGTCTAACCGTCTCATATCTCCTTTTCCAATTTCATTTTTTAAAAATAATTATTTTATTTACAGATACTAGCGTGCATCACACATCCACCACTTCCCATACACCCTCATCTACAACCATTGATCAAAAGAGATCTAACGCTCCAAGATTGTCCCCCCGTTAAACCGTAAGGGGCTGTTTCACCAGAAAGCTATTTTATATATATATATATATATGCGCTCCGGTGAAAACCTAAATTGCAGTAGAAACCCGTGAGGACCGGCTTTTTAGCCCGGTTCACTTGCTTTATAGCCCGGTTATGAATAGAACCGATCTATAAAGTCATAAATTTTAGCCCGGTTTTGAATAAAACCGAGCTATAAAGTCACTATGTAATTTTAAAACATTAGCTTTTTAGCACGGTTTTTAGGTTTGAGCGAACTATAAAGTCATGTGTTATTTTAAAACTGGAGTTTTTAGCACGGTTTTTAGGTTGAACCGAGTTGTAAAGTCACCGTGTGATTGAGGTTTTTAGCACGGGTTTCAAAAAAACCAAGATATAAAGTAGTCCTCACGGGTTTTTACCACAATTTGAGGTTTTCACCGTGTGATTGAGGTTTTTGTCTCTGTAGGTCTTCTACATCGAGATCGACAGCCACCTGACCGATATCGATTACTTCTGTAGAGATCGAGTGTCTTTTAGTCGATACAGAACATGATTTCGGGCTATTCTCGGATACTGCTGATCAGCTTTCTCGTGGATCGAACCAAATTCCCCTTCCACTAGAGTAGGGGAGTTTTGAATTTATTGAGAGACTATGGTTGAGTATATTATTTATATTTTATATCAATTCTCCCCTACACCAATTAGAATATATGTGAATAAAATATCCATATATGTGAATAAATATATATGCTAAAAAAAGGATCTATTAGAATATATGTGTTTGTCAGTAGAAAATATCAATATTAGTAATAAGTTTCATTTGTCAGCTGTCTGTCATAGTTCTATTTATCACCTGTCATTTGTCTATCTGAAATAGTAGACATTTAATTAATTAGATCTTATTATATGGACAATTATTTTTTTATCCCAAACAAAGGCCAATGCTTGGAATCGAACTTGGGCTAGTTGAAAGACACTCTCACGCTTGACTTATCTTTGAACAAATACCAACTTTGGGGTATCAGAGTATATTGATATTCTTTAGAATGTTTATATACGGGTAGTATAGTACCGTACTTAAAATAAAAACAGTTCATATCGGGTATTCGACAAGGGGATACGGTCGATCCGAATATGAACCATTTAATGTCGTGTTTAATCGGTTCGTGTCATTTTCGTATTGTGTCTTTTCAGTTTCATGTTTTTTCATTTCTTATTTTCGTGTCGTATCAGTCGTGTTAGGTTTTTCTGCACACCTCTAATGATCCTCCGCTATCATCCTTGTTGAGGGGTGGGAATTGAGTGTGTGTATGGTTTTTGTGATTGGCATTTGAGATGTACGTCTCAAAGATAGTTTTGGTGGTGGATTACCTAGAGTCTCCCCCGATTGTATGGACAACTTGCTTTGTTCAGGGGCTTTCCCAGTGATAGGGAGCGCCTGCTAATTTTCTATTTCTTGGCTATACTACGTGCTAGTGATTTAAGTAGACACACAAGTGTTTGAGGTGTACAAGTGATTAATTATTTTGTATTTCAATGCTCGTTGAACCAAAATTTGTAATTTATAAATCAATTGACCGATAATGTGCCAACTTCAATGATATATCATCAGTGGCAGATTGGGAGATCTAGCTTGCTGAAACCCCCTAGATCAGGCCATAGTATATCGATCATCATTATCATAAGATAAGAGGTTCAGTTTCTAGGAGCTGTTGCATGTATTTGGACAAAAAAACAACCCAAATATGAGACTGAACCCCCATATCCTAAAATCTGACCAACTAAAACCCACCACTCGTAGAATTCTAGTAGTATCAACTATAGAGCAGGTACCAAACCATAAAAACTACCCCACCGACAAATCATCGAGATTCAAAGGCACCTTAACCCATATATAACTCAACTACTAAGCTCTATTTTGAGAACAAGTTCTACCAGAATTTTAGATTATAAAGGACTGCATTAGAATGTAGGAACCATGAAACTTTACAAAAATACGATTTTGCAAGTAGAGTAAAAACTCTCCAAAGATACAAATTCAACTAAGTAACATTGAAATGTTTTCAAAGTTATTGAGAGGTGAAGGGTAAAAACATTACAAATGTACTTCAAAGTGAGGAATTATGGCTCTCCCACTCTTCAGCTGCACTAGTAGTGCTGAGGTCCACGCTGAGATCTCTAATTCATGTATAAAGCCAACAAACAAGAGTTATATTGAATCACGGAGAAATTGGATCAAGAAAAATATAGGCCAGTCTAGAAAGTGATCTTTTTTATTTAAATTTGATTGATGAAACTACACTAGCCCTCATAAGTCATAACCAAGAAATATTTATGACATGTGTCCTCGTAGAACTTGATCAAAGTTACAAATCTTGTTTTTAAAATTGATCACATAATTTGGATGGAAAGGGTCGACAGGGGGCAGAAAAGCAGAAGAGAATGATATATTTTTAGAAGGTCATGAACAACAATAACAACAACAACCTAGTATATCCCACGATTAATTAGGGTCTGCGGGGTCAGGATGTACACACTCTTTCCCCGAACAAGTCGAGAGAGTTTCCGATAGACCCAAAACAATAAGGCATATGAACCACATGAACATATGCCAAACAATAGAAAAAAGGCAATAAGAAGTTGAAAGGAAGGAAGAAAAAAGCATAAATGAAGGGATAAAACACCCAGCCTCGATCTTCTAATTAACATCAAAAGCCCGAATGCACATCCTCATTGGTCTCTATCCAATGTCATATTTTCCGATAGGTTCAGTAGATTGAGATCTTGCCGGATAACCTCCATTCAGCTCTTCTTTGGTCTACCTCTCCCCCTACAAATAGCTCCAAGCTCTCACACCTATGAACATGTACTGATATAGGTCTCCTACAAACGTACCCAAACCACCGCAATCTGAACTCCCGCAGTTTGTCAACAATACTCACCACTCCAACCTTGCTTCTAATGTCATCATTTCTGATTTTGTCCAGTCTCGTGTGCCCACTCATCCAACGCAACATTCTTATCTCGGCCACTGACAACTCTGCTCTTGATCTTTGGTAATAGGTCAGCACTCTGAGCCATACAATAAGGTCGGTCTAACAACCATCTTTTAGAATTTTCTTTACCACTTTTGCCTGAACTTTCTTGTCACATAACACCCCTGAAGCTCTTCTCCATCTCATCCACCCCACCTGGACTTGATGCTCCATATCCCTATCGACACCCCCATCGCTTTGAACGTACGAGCCAAGGTACTTGAAATACTCTTTCCCTGGAACAAGATCATCCCCTAATAAAACTGAAGCCTTTGGGTCATTGACCTCTCCAAAACGAAACTGAACATACTCACTCTTGGTCCTACTCATTCTGAAGCCCGTAGACTCTAGCACCACTCTCCAGTTTTCTAGCCTGTGAGCCAAACCCGATCTTGAGTTGTCCACTAGTACAATATCGCCAGCAAACAGCATACACCAAGGGTTGGAGAGGAGCAGAAAGTGTGTCCAGAACTAGAGTGAATAGAAGCGGGCTGAGGAATGAACCCTGGTGAAGCCCCACTCGAACCTCAAAATACTTTGGATCACCACTCGGCATTTTAACACTAGTCATCAAACCATCGTACATATCCCTGATAACTTTAATATACATCCTCGATACTCCCTTCTCTATAGAGCATCTCCAAAGCATCCCTCTCGAAACCTTATCGTAGGCCTTTTCTATATCAATAAAGGCCATATGCAGATTCTTTTTTATGTCCATGTGCATCTCGATCAATCGCCTTAGTAAGGGGATAACTTTCACTGCTGATCTGTCATACATGAAGCCAAATTGATTCTCATAAACGTTAACCAATTAATCTATGAAGTCTCACCCCTATAACTCTCTCCCATAACTTCATCGTGTGACTCTACAATTTGATTCCTCTGTAGTTACTGCAACATTGAAGATCATCCTTTTTCTTGTAGACCGGGACCAATTTACTAAGTCTCCATTCCGATGGCATCTTAGTGGTCATTAGGATAGCGTTGAAAAGCCACCCTAATCATTTCCAAACATCCCCAACATCATTGGTCAAGATAAAACTGAGGGAAAAAGACAAATTAGAAAAGGAATTGTAGCAATTAGCTTACCTTCCTAGTTATCAGAGTACACATGTACAACTTATATGTTGTGGTACACTAAAAGTGTGACGTAGCATCATAACTCTGCAGGACAAGAATAAAAAGGCTTTCTTCAATACTTTTGAGAGGTGTAACAAGGACGTTGATCTCCAAAAATAACAAGAAGATTATAGAAAGCTCGCTATTAAGATAAAACAGTTATCAAGAAATGGTTCACTAACTAGTTCAAATCTGTCAAACAAATCGAAAAACTTTTTGTCGATTGATCCCAGAAGGTCAATTCCAAGTTGTACCCGACGACGACGTTAACATGTAGGAAAGTAAGCAAAAGGTTGGATGAATAGACAAATAAATAGCATGTCCCTGAATATTTTTTCTACATTAATGGAAGTTACAGATCCATATAAGCCACCCCTTGACCGGTTTCTAGACCAAGTTCATCCCTTGTTTATGGATCATGATAAATGACCAATAGTATATTTTCTATTTTTTTTTTCTTGATTGTAGTACCTAGGTTCTTCTAATCTCTACTGAACCCATTGGAGTATGATTAATGAGAGAATTTTTTTTCTTTTAAAAAAGACAAATTATGTTCTGAGATAATTGAATCTCCTTAACAAGCTCTAGTCAACTTTCCACTATAGGTAGCATGAACAAAAGGCAAAGAACATTAAAAGGAATTGTTGACTATATACTGTGCAAAAGAACATTAAAAGGAATTGTAATTATTAGCTAAAGCTTCAAATCCCTCAGAGACTTTTCATTTGCCGCTAAGAGATGCAACACAAGATTCAGTTTATCAACACCTCTCCCATGTTGAAAATTTAGACCGAAAGCAGATTCTGATCGTGCAATCTATTGTTGTAGTTAATGAATATTTAAATTGTTGCAGCAACTGCTTAATGGATGGAGAACATATGCAATGAGCTCATGAGTAGTTACTTATAGAAGGATACAGTGGTCCGAAGGCCCAGTCCATCATCAAGCCAGCCCATCCACACAGCAAGCCCGATGGTTAGTTTGTTACAGCTGTTAAAATAGGTTGTTAGAGTTAGTTAATTAGCTGTTAGCTTGTATTAGTAGTTGATTAGCGTAATTGTATATATATTAGATGTAATCTCCTCCTTTGAGGCACTACTACAATAATACACGAAAATTCCCAAATCTGTTCTTCGTTTCTACATGGTATCAGAGCCACTGGTGCTCAAAAAGTGATTTTCTGCGGAAATCTGTTGGAGTACAGATTTCTATGTGATTGAGTGCTTCGCTTGAAGCTGAAGGTGTCAACTCTCTGGATCTGCAATCATGGAGCATGGAAATGAAAGACGGGATCAGGATCTGCGAAACGGAGATAAGAATCGGCTTGGAGAAATTTTGAATCAAGGTACTGCTATTGCTTACAATCCTCTCTTTCTATCAGGATCTGATCATCCAGGAATGCAGTTAGTAGCTACGAAGTTCAACGGATCCAACTTCTCTAGTTGGAGTCGTGGAATACGCATGGCCTTAGGGGCGAAGATGAAGCAAGGTTTCATCTCAGGTGCGTGCATAAAATCTCTTGATGATGCTGATGAACTTAAAAAATGGACTAGAGCAGATTACATGGTTATGTGTTGGATGATTAATTCAATGACTGCTGAAGTTGCTGAGAATTTTATGTATGTTGAATATGCTAAAGAGATGTGGGATGAGATCTCTGAGAGATTCTCTGAGTCTAATGCTCCTCTGGTGTATCAATTACACCGAGAATTAAGCAATATTAGGCAAGAGAATGTCAGTGTTGCTACTTACTTTGGGAAGTTAAAGAAACTTTGGGATGAATTGACTGTCATAAAAGGAGTTATCAACTGTGAGTATGGAGCTATTGCTCAGTGTCGATGCACTGTCATTATGAGGATGCTTGAGAGGGAAGCTAAAGCAAAACTGATGCAGTTTCTCATGGGGCTTACTGATGCGTATGAGAATATTAGGAACACTGTGTTGTCCATGGATCCCTTACCAAGTGTCAACAAAGCTTTTCATATGGTACTGCAGATAGAGCGTCAGAAAGAGATTACTTCTGGAATGAATATTCATGTTGAATCCAGTACTATGGTTGTTAACAGAGGTGCTCAGCAACGACAAGGAGAGATGTCTAGATATGAACAAGTTAAACGAGAGCAAAAGCGAGCTAAGTATGACAGGAAATGTTCTTACTGTGGAGCTAAAGGACATCTGAAGGAGGATTGTTTCAAGCTGATAGGATATCCAGATTGGTATACAGGGCCCAGAGATGGGGACAAAGAGAAGCAGGCTCAGGGAAGGAATTTTGTGGCTCAATTTGAAGAGATGTCAAGCAGAGACAGTCCTCTTGACTGTGAATCATCCAATCAGAAAGTCACCCCAGAGATCATAACTAATGTGTATCAGAAAGTGATGCGCATGATGAAAGGAAAAGCTCATGCTGATAGTAATGACTTTGATTTGAACCAAGCTATAGTCAATTTTGCAGGTGCTATAGATCACATTGCCTTTGATTCATCTATCTTCACTGAGATACATGCATTGAAGAAGTTAGTGATCCTTGGATTGCCTGATGGTACTGTCAAGACAGTAAGGCACTTTGGCACTATTTTGATTTCAAAGGGATTTGTGTTGAGACATGTATTCTATGTACCTGGGTTTCATCACAACCTAATGTCTGTGTCCAGATTATTATCAGAGGGGCATTTGGAACTAAGGTTTAATGATATTACTTGTATCCTTCAGGACCTTACAACTAGAGCTATACTTGTTAAGGGAAGAGCTGAAGGAGGGTTATACAAGCTGATGGCAGAGAACTGCATTAATAAAGTTGTGACTAATAACTGCAGGGCAAGCAATGATACTGTTGATTTGCATCCTTTACATGCTCTTTTAGGACATTCATCTCTCATAAAGATGAAAAAACTACCTTTCTGCAATTGTTCTAGTTTGGATTCATATTTCTGTGATGTTTGTGCCATGAGTAAGCATCATAGGATTCCCTTTCCTAAGAGTATGTCACTTGCTGAACATGCATTTGATCTTGTCCACATGGATGTGTGGGGACCTTATAAAGTTGCTTCAGTTACTGGTGCTAGATATTTTCTTACTGTTGTGGATGATCATACAAGGTGCACTTGGACCTTTTTGTTAAGAGACAAGATCCAGGTTTATTCTATGATTGTTAATTTTGTGGCTATGGTAGAAAACCAGTTCAATGCACATGTTAAGTGCTTTAGGATTGACAATGGGACTGAGTTTACTCAGCAGAGATGTAAGGATTTCTTTGATTCTAAGGGAATTCTGCATCAAAGATTAGTGGCTGAGGTACCTCAACAGAATGGTCGTGTGGAAAGGAAACACAGACATCTTGTTGAGACTGCTATATCTTTAAGGTTGCATGCTAATCTTCCTATTCGTTTTTGGGGAGAGTGTATTCTCAGTGCCACTCATGTCATCAATAAGTTGCCTTCTGCTATTATAGGTTGGAAATCTCCATTTGAAGCTTTGCATCATATGACTCCTTCATATGATGATCTGAGAGTGATTGGTTGTTTGTGCTATGCTTTGAAGAGCAAGGTTCACAGAGACAAGTTTGCACCTACTGCTGTGAGATGTGTTCTTCTTGGGTATGCTAATGGTCTGAAGGGTTATAGAGTTTATGACTTAGACAGCAGGATCATTTTTGTTACAAGACATGTGGTGTTTCAGGAAAATATATTTCCCTTCAAATTACATGGTGATGAACCTTTGCCTACAGAGCACATGTTTCCTACACAATTTCATGGTGATGATGATGTCTCTGTTCATAATGATCCTGGACCTGTTCTTGATGATGATACACCTCCTCTTGCCTCTCCTGGTGTTGTCAGTAACTCACCTTCTCCTGGTATTGATCAGGGTTATGATTATAATTCTCCTGCCTCTAATCCATCTGTCAGCCTTGTGTTAAACCCTCCTGTGATGGATCCTCCTATGCTTTTACGCAGATCATCAAGGCAGGTGAATCCTCCTATTAAGTTCAATGATTTCATTTGTTCTCATCTACCTACAAGAGAGCCTGTGTCTGATGCTGAAAGCTCTCCTTCTCAAACCTTTGGTGTGTTTTCTGCTCAGAATTTAACTCCCCTGTCACCCTCTTATGTTCATTCCTTGGCTCTTATGCTCAAAACTTTTGAACCTCATTCTTATAATCAAGCCAAAGGTAAAACTGAGTGGGAAGAAGCTATGAAAAAAGAACTTCTTGCACTTGAACAAAATCACACTTGGGAACTGACTCATTTGCCTCCTGGAAAGAAGGCTATTGGTTGTAAATGGGTATTTAAAGTCAAGTATAGAGCTGATGGGACTGTTGAAAGGCATAAGGCAAGATTGGTTGCAAAGGGGTTCAACCAAGTGAAGGACAAGGATTACAAACACACGTTTTCCCCTGTTGCAAAGCTTCCCACTGTTCGTGTGATTATTGCACTTGCTGCAGCAAAAGGTTAGAATCTTCATCAATTGGACATTAATAATGCCTTCCTCCATGGCAGTCTTGATGAGGAAGTATACATGGTTCCACCTGCTGGCTATTTGAAGGCTGCTCCTGGTCAAGTGTGTAAGCTTACTCGTTCTCTTTATGGACCAAAGCAAGCTAGCCGTCAATGGAACATCACTCTCAAGAATTTTTTGATCAGCAAAGGGTTTACCCAGTCTCAACATGATTATTCTCTATTCAACAAAGGACTTCTGGATCATCAAACTATTGTTTTAGTGTATGTTGATGACATGCTCTTACTTGGGGACTCAGATTTTGATATTGCTGCTCTCAAACATGATCTGTATCAGGCCTTTACCATTAAAGATCTTGGCTTTGCTAGATACTTCCTTGGGATGGAAATTTCTCGTTCTAGTGATGGCATCCTTCTTAATCAACGCAAGTATGTGTTGGACATCATAGAAGCTGCTGGTGTTGCTGATTTTAAACCTGCTCTGTTTCCCATGTCTCATGATCAAAGGTTGACCCCTACAGATGGTGAATTTTGCAGTGACCCTGAGCGTTATAGAAGACTAGTTGGGCACCTGATGTATCTTACTCTTGCTCGTCCAGACATCACTTACACTGTGCAGCAGCTAAGTCTGTTTGTTTCTGAACCTCATGTCCCTCACATGAATGTCGCACTGCACCTTCTCACATATCTCAAGGGTACCTTCAACTATGCCTTATTCTACCCAACTCAGTCACAATATCAGCCTCCCCTGTCGCAGTAATCCCAACATTCCCCTCTTCCATCACAATATCATCCTCGGGATCTGTAACATCCTTCTTCCCATTCAATCAAAATCCTCTACTTCACTTCCTACTCCACTCCCTACATCACTAAATTATTTTAACATTTATTTAATTTTAAAAAAATATAAAAAAATTACATTCATATTCTACACATCTATTTTAATATGTTTATAACTTTTTATTTTGAAAATTCATGTATTAAAAATTTTTAAAAATTAAAAAGGCATTATTTCACTAAATATAATTATAAAAAATTTTAAAACGTGATTTTTCAAAATAAAAGTTTATAAACATATAAAAATATATGTTTAAAATATGAATATAATTTTTATAATTTTTTTAAAATTAAATAAATGTAAAAATAATTTAGTGGTGTAGGAAATGTTGTAGTAAATGTTGTAGGTGATCTTCATTGCTTCCCATTAGCCTCCTTGGAAGTCTGACCTTCCTCAGAAATTGCTTTTTCATTTCCTTCCTCATCACAAATATTAATTAGGGCATTAAATATGTTCCCACTCAATGTATGACTCTTTGTCGTTCGCCTCCAACGGTCCTTTCTTCCACCGTTTCCGGTACCTCCGACGACGACTTGACCGGCGTCGTATTTCTCTTCTCACCAACATCGTTGGCAGGCATCTACCGCACTTTAACTTTCTCCGAAGAAAACCCATCTGTAGCCCCTGAGCTCTGTTGATCCTGGCCTAGAGCATTGGGCTACTGGCTGATGGGTTTCTCAGGCATGTTCTTTTGAAACCAGGCTCTGTTCTTGTTTCTCCTCTTGACCTCCATCCATTCCTCATGGGATCCATTGTCCTTTTCGTTTTTATTATTACTCGTCGTCTCTCTTGAGCTCCCTTCCTCTTTCTCTTTTCCTTTATCCAACTTACTAGTTTCATCCTGCTTATGCTTCTTCTTCAATAACTGACAGTTCGCCTTCAACCAGATATCTACGCCCAATAATCTTTATAGAGCCTTTGAGAGGCTCCTCCAAATCAACTTCAACGCAGACCCTCGCAAACCTACCTCGACCTATGTACGTAATTTTTCTTTCCACCAGAATGGGTGATACCATCCCAGTCTCGACTTTCAACAATACCTCCTCTTGATAAAAAATGGAACGGGAGATCAACTATTTAACCAAGGTCGGCGTCGGCTTGATGGCATCCCTAGGACGAAAGTCAGGTGTCCACGCCCTAAGAACAAGGCATCTTTTAAAACCGCTCATGCTCCTCCTAAGAGGGCCTCAATCCAGCTCTTTTCATACTCCAACCTCACTAGGAAGTTGTTGTATGGGAGGTCAATGATTTGCATATTCTTGAAACGACTCCACATTTCCCTTATCTTCCTTTCCAAAACAAGAAAAAGAAAGGGTGTTCCAAGAAGCTTCACCACCACCGAACTTTTCCACAAACTGGCCAGGGCCTCCATCACCTCCTCCTCTATATGCACTTTTGGATCACCCCCCTTTCCTCCCGAATAGGTCACAATAAACTTCCCTCACTACTACATATAAAGCCCTAATGTAAAATTATATGTAACATTTTTAAAAACTATTACCATAGGCATCTATTGTAACATATTTTAACTTTTATTAACAAAGTGTTACATTAGCGCAAATTATGTTACACTGGATGTAACATTATTTAAAATGATGTAACACTTTTGTATATGTAACACATTTTATATTTTATTGTAACATTATTGAAAATGATGTAGAATTATTTTTTTTTCCGATGTCTATGCCAATTTTTTTTTTAATTATTTAATTTATTGTAAATAAATTTGAGTTGGAGATTCTAATTGTATTTATTACCTCCAAGAGTTTAGTTAATTACCTCATGTCTAAAACATGAGGAAGAAAGCGATGACCTGTCTGACATACATTATTTGTTTGATACATAAAATAAGATTTATCCGTTTTCATGGGATATGACAACTTTAATCTATCCAACTAGTTCATGGTATAAAAGTATACATCAACATTATTATAGAGGTAAACTATTTTTACCCAATTCATAAAAATAAACACAAAAATAATGCGCGCTTTCAGTAGAATTTTATCAACATGATCGATGAAATGAACACATACATATTATTATTCTTTCAATAAAATCATAAGACAATTATTAATTAATAATAATATAACGATAACAAATTGAATTCAATTAAATAAGACTAAGTAGCATATCGGTAGGCAAAAGGTATGTCACTACAAAGACACATGAACATAAACCGAGAGCACATACGAATTCTAATCAAAGATCATTAATTGAATCACATACCTACATGCAAGGAGACAATGGTCACTCGATCATGGCTTCACTTCCATGGAGAATGGAGTGCTCAAATCCTTTTTACGGAAGCTTCAAAGGTGAACTTGGAAACTTCTTAAGGTCGCCATGGCTAAGCCTTTCGTTGTCGTTGGTATCCTCCCTAATTTAGGGGTTTTGAGTCTATCGTATTAATAACGTGTTATAAACATATAAAAGAGAATAGAGAAGAGAAGCGGAGAGAAGAGATAAGGGATTAATATGTTTCATTAAGGTTCTAAAGACCCTATATATAAGAGTACACAAGTGAATTAAGGTTTCATAGAGTTTATCCCATATCTCTTAAAGTTTATCCAATATCAAAAGATAAATATATACAAATAATATTATAACACTCTCCTTTGAAAACCCAATGGGACAAAACCAAGACAAGAGAACAAATACATATGACATTCAATATTATAACACCCCCTCTTTAGATAAACCTCCCTATATATTTACCTTTAAGTTTTAAGTTTTTAATTTTAAGTTTTTACTTTATACTTTTGAGTTTTGACCTAAACTGTTCCTTTCTAGTTTCTAGTTTCTAATCTCTTCGTTCAAACACAACCAAGCGGTAGCCCTAGCTAGCCTCCACTCTCCAGGCTCCCCTCCTAGTATCTCTGTTTAAAGCTTTCGATCGTTACCGCGCTACGCGCGGGTCATTATTTAGTATGTTAAACTTCAAATCTTATATGCAACGTACCTGACATCTTTGAAAATGTTATTTACACATTCATGTGGCTATGGTTTTGGCCTTTTATATATGCTCATGCCATTAGTCTTATATTACAATATTTCATATACTGATTTTAACCCTTATTACTTAAGTTAAATAGTATAATTTAGCATGTACAATATTTATTCTTATACTATACTCCCTCCGTTCAGAAATAAACTTTTTTTTTCAAAAATAATTTTAAACTTATAACTAATAAGTCTAAAATATATAAAAAAAATTGATTAAAAAATTGATATTTTATATAGTTTTAATCTCCTTAAAAAACTTGTCAAAATGTCAAATGACACATAATTCTGAACGGATGGAGTATTTAATAGAATTGATCAGTTTTATGACAAATTAAAATATGTTTTAATGTTTAGAAAAATATTTATTTTATTTTGGCAATTGATAACCACTAAATTTGCATTGAATTATATATTCTTATTTTTGACAACATTTATTTAATCACATTTTGTAAAAAATAATATATTATTATCAATGTTTTAACATTAATATAAAGTAAGGCCCTCTATTTTTTTATTCATTAAATAATATTAAACATAAATAATATATGTCTTATAATGACAATAATAACCATTAGTTAAACATAAAATATTTAATTTTAAAAAACACTTTTTTAGATAAAAATGTATTAGTAGTTATGGTGCTACATCAAAAAAAATATTATAATTCTATTGTCTAAGAAACCATTAGAATTTTTATAACGAAAAAATATAAATATTTTGTTATCTAATAAATTCAAGGCATTAAACTAATATAATTAAAAAATACAAAAATAGTGGAGTTAAGGGGAGTTGAACCCTTGACCTCATGCATATAAATTATTCCTTAACCATTAGGCTAGAACAACCTTTTGATTTTTTATGCTAATATTTAATAAGATTAGATTATTTTTTTAATCATTTAATAGATGCAATTAATGGGCTTCCACTCAAATTTATATATATAGTATAGATCATTAAATAATATTAAACATAAATAATATATGTCTTATAATGACAATCATAACCATTAGTTAAACATAAAATATTTAATTTAAAAAAAACTTTTTTAGATAAAAATGAATTAGTAGTTATGGTGCTACATCAAAAAAATATTATAATTCTATTGTCTAAGAAACCATTAGAATTTTTATAACGAAAAAATATTAAATATTTTGTTATCTAATAAATTCAAGGCATTAAACTAATGTAATTAAAAAAAATACAAAAATAGTGTAGTTAAGAGGAGTTGAACCCTTGACCTCATGCATATAAATTATTCCTTAACCATTAGGCTAGAACAACCTTTTGATTTTTTATGCTAATATTTAATAATATTAGATTATTTTTTTAATCATTTAATAGGTGCAATTAATGGGCTTTCACTCAAATTTATATATATAGTATAGATTTGAGAAAAAATATAAACTGGGATGTTTTGGGAAAAAAATATACACGTGACAATATTTTATTCATATAATATATTTTGAAAAATAAATTGTATTTAAATATAATATTAATTGATTTTACTACTATATTATATGGCTTTATAGTTTATTACATTTTATTCATTACTACTATATTATATGGCTTTATAGATTCGATTTGATATATTAGTACCAATAAATTTAAAACATAAAATTAATAAATATTTTATAATTTTTTTATCTATTTATTTACTTTGTATTTTTAAGATATTTATTAAAATATAAATTTTTTTAAAATAATTAATAATATAAATATCAATATATTTTCACCTTAATTTATCTGTTTTTATTAGATAAAAATTAGAGTGAATTGCACAATCTAACACATTATCCGGTCACCTTTGTGCCCATAACCGACTATCCAAAACAATTGCAAAGGTTAACCCTACACCCAAAAAAATTGCACTCCATCCGGTTAAAAAGAGTTAATGCAACCGGAACAGAGGAGAGAGAGTGTGAATGTGGAGAGAGAGAGGAACCGGGGGAAGTTAATGAGGAGAGAGAGTGAGAGAGGGAGGAAGATAAAATTGGACAGTTTTATTAAAAAACTGTAAAATCAACTGTCTCACGGGCTTACAAAAGAGGAAGAGAGAGGGCAACAGTCGCTCATGCAAACCTGAGGAAAAGAAAAAGAGAAGGAAGAAGAGGAAGAAGACGACAGTGCAGTGCAAGAGAGGAGAAGAAGAAGGTGAGCCGACATTGAACAGGGCGATTTTGAAGTAAGTAAACCCTAACTCGGTCGATTAATTACCTATTTTTTGGATTCGTAGGGGAGGTACCGATTGGAATAACCTAAATTGTTTTTGATTGTGTGAAAATGGGATAACGGGGTGGAATGGGTTGACAGTTCGCAATTTACCCTGACATGTAGGAAGTAACCGGCGTCAAGTTAAAAACAAAGGGTGGAAAGTTTGGGAAATGGGGTGTGCGGAGAGAAGGGAATTATTGGGAAAGGGGAAATTGGGGAACGTTTATGTCGAATCCAAATTTTCAAGAGTAGAGTAGTTGTAGATACGTTCAGTTTAGGGGGGAAATTGGCCGAAATGGGGCGAATTAGGGTTAGGGGAAATGTTAGAAAGGGTGAGTTTTCATATGTGTAGATTGAAATTGGGCAGGGGAACTGAATGTTAATGTCAGTAGGTCGAAATTTTTGACCAAAAAAATTGATAGTCGTGTGAAATTTGGAGATGTACAAATTGAATAAGTCGACTGTCATGTATAAATATTAAGGTGTCATGTATAAATATTAAGATGTCATGTATAAATGTCTCAGTGTCATGTAAGATAGACTGTAGGGATGAATATGGAACCATTGTGTGCATTCAATCTTGAGATGAATAAGTAACTCTCATGTACATACTGAACCATTGGGTGCATTCAATCTTGACATTTGATATGCATAGGTTCTAAATGAGCAACTGTTAGGTACATATTGAATTCTAGAATGTTTGTGGGACTGGTGTGAAGGGAACTGTGGGTTGGTGGACACGAATTGATTTCGAGATTACTAATTTTTGGTCTCCCAACATGCAGGATATCTGCTAAATATCAAAAATGTCGAAGCGGAGTGGAAAGAAGATTGTCAACCCTGCAACTCAAACCTCCGGCACGGTATGATGGGCTTTCGTTGAATAATGTAAGTTGTGATTGTCGTGGTGCAGGGTGGCTGACTTGTTGAAGTCTGTGCAGGCTATGTACACTGTCAAGGAAAACAAACACTTCTAAGCGCGATGTAACCATTACTGTCGGTTGCCCCTCCTATTAAACATTGACAACCGGTTGAGCGAGTCCTAGTGAAAGCGCCTGGTGGACAGCCCGTTGGGGGGCGTTGCAAGACTGGGCGCAAGGGTCCAGTTCTCCGGGCAGCTTGTACACTACGTTCTCCAACGACAACTGAAGACGAAGAAGAAGCATGAAACATGGTACAAGATCCATGATGCGATCGTGAGGTTCTAAATAGCTGAGTTCGCCCTTGTCACCGGTCTCAACTGCGGCTATGTCGACGAGCCTGAGAACGACTCGGCGTGTGAGACGGTAGTGTATGATTTCTTTGGAGTTGCCAAGTTGAAGATGTCCGAGTTCGAGGTGATGTTCCATGTGGCAGTGGCATATGAGAAATCGTCAGCCAAAAAGTTTAAATTTGTGCTGCTGATGCTGGTCGAGGGCGTGTTGTTCGGGAAGGAACCCCGAAACTACATTCAGGGGTGGCTGGTCAACCTCATCTCCTACATTGAAAGGTTCCTGGCCTATCCTTGGGGTCGGCTTTCCTACGAGCGAATAAACGAGTTCTTGAACCATGCAATCAAGAGGAAGCTCCAACACACTGGCAGCAGCCTCACTGCACCACGTCCGACGTACTTACTGATGGGATTTCCCCTCGCCTTCCAAGGTCATTCACAAACCTCACTGAACACCTAATGAATTAATACTAATCATCCATATATTTTATACTGGACAGCAATTGACCTTGTACTGGACAAACGTTGTTTGCAGCTCTGGGTGTACGAAGCCCTCCCTCCAGTGGGCGTCCAATGTGCGAGCATCATAGATGAGAAGTTGTACCCTAGGTGTCTGTGATACGAGTCTAAAGAAGGGAACCTCGAGTATTCCGCCATCGAAACCCGACTGTGGGAGGCTAAGGAGGAGCTCGGGTATTTTCATGAACGTGATGTTGTGAGGCCGGTTCTCATCCCCGATAAAGTGGAGGAAGCTACCCATTTGTATCGCGGTGCCCGATACAGCCACGATAAACGGGACCACTTCTTGGACGACATTGTCCGGGCGTTTGTAGCAGCAAATGCGAAACCCCCACGGAAGGAACAACCAAAGGAAGCACCTGGGTCAACACCAGAATCAGGGGAGGGTACGCAGACAAAAGCTACCATCTTAGAGATCGAGTCAAGATTAATGGAAAAGTTGGACGACATGGCGAGGAGCATAACCGCGGAGTTAGGATCGAAGATGGCCACGCTTGAGGAGTCGATTGAAGACTTGAAGAGGGCATTGAGGGTGAAGAGGACTAGGGAGTCAGAGGAGCAAGGGGAGGTGCTGCAAAATAAGAGGGTAAGGTTGTTGGTGTGTCATGGCATCATATAGAGCGTCATGTAATTATATATCACTGTCATGTGAATATTGTAAGGTGTCATGTTAATGTCAGCACATGTCATGAAAAATATCACTATCTGTCAATTTCATTTGATGTCATGTGGATAGGTTTATGGAGCAGTGAAGGAAAAGGACAAGTACAAGGACGAGGAGGAGAGACAGCCGACCAAGGAGGACAATCATGGGGGCAGTCGGAGAAACCTACTCTGAACATCGGCGAGGTATGGACATTTGATTGTCCTGTCAATTTAATTATCTGTCATGTTATATGCACTATGGTGTGCTGGGTGCAGGTTGGTGTTGAGGCTGAGGTGCCCCTCCAACGGCATGGTAGGAGGACCCGTCTACATCCTGATACATTCTCCCCGGGGGAAGTAAAGCAACCAGCGAAGAAGCCGTGTATGGGCAAGAAGGCATCGTAAGCAGTGGATGCCGTGGACGTAGGCATGACGACGAGGGCAGACGTTGATGCATTTTTATCCTAGATAAAGGACGAAACTGACCCTGTCCGGTCGGTTGAAGGCAGCCTACTGCAGAGGGAGTTCTTCACGATACTCCAATCACCGACAACTTGGGTCACATCCGAGGTTAGGTTCCCACAACGTGGTTCTATGGATTACCTTCCTTGTCATATGCTCTTCTATATAAATGGCTTTCCGTGCGTGCAGTATATCGAGCAGGCATGCGCCCTCCTGCTGAAGGACATCAAGGACGATGACAAGTACGAAGATGTCGCCGTCCTTGATTTCTTCTGGGGGTATCAGCTGCAGAAGCATTTGGCGGATGCGAAGGGGAACCTTGACGTGGTCAAGGGGGACGAGAATCTGTCCCACTACTTCGAAGGCAATTTACCGGAGAGGTTTGTGACAGGACGGAATCATTGTGTATCCTATCAAAAGAAAACTCAAACCTACAAACTAGTATAGTGAGCAAGTAAGAGGTCGATCCCACAGAGAATCAAGTATTTCTGTGTAGAGTGTATTTACCAATTTATAGAAAAGATCGGTTGGAAGTGGTTGAGAATGAGAAACATTAACAAGTTAGGAGAATCAATAATTAAGAGATAGTTTCACCTACAATTCTCAACCCTATTTGGTGAATTCAATCCTTGTTTCCTACTCAAATTCTTTTCCTTTTTCCAATCAAATGTTCTTATCTTGATTTGAATAGATTATTAGCCCTATGAGTTCTAATAATCCCTTACTCCTAGGCAATCTTAACACGGATTAAGGTTTAATCCTAGGAATAGCAATAAGTCTCAAGATGTATAAAGCTTATAAGCAATATCAATCCCCTAAAGAACTAATATTTAACATATAGTCAACTTCCTACACATTCAAGCTTTCTAACGAAGTCCACTAGAACATGTTTGCTACAAAAGATTAAGAATCATAATGAACAATTCAAAACCCTAGCGATAATGAGATCCTAAAAAGGTAATCAATCGAGATAGAATGAAACACCATAAAACATTCAAGTACAAAGAAGATGAAACATATAATGGAAATAAGAATAAGAATAATAAACTCACAATTCAACCAAACGGAGTCTCAAATCGTTGGCGAAACAAAATAGTTTAGCCCTCCATTGTCAAACGATTGTCAAAAGATTGGATCAGATCCCTAAAACAAGCCTTTAAATACGCCTAAGAACCGTCATAAAACCCTAGAAACTGTCTTCCAAAGATAGACCCAACTTAGGAAAGATATAAAAATTGGCGCTGAACCGGCCCAGAAAAACTGCGGGCACGACCTCCCAAGCCGTGGGTGCGGCCTTTACAGAATATGATGTTGGCTGCCCAGGTTCTGGCCATGGGTGCGGACTCCTGAGCCACGGGCGCGGCTTTTCCAGTGTTTATCAATTTTTTCGTTATGAGTTTGGTCTCGACATCAACATGAAAGTTGTATCTCCCAAAAAGAGTTTTCCAACGCATGCTTATAATAGTCAATCGGACCACTGAGGCCTCCAGAAAGTGCGATACAAGTTCAGCTTGTCCGGCGGCAACTTTTGATGACTTGTTCTGCACTTAGGATCTCGAACTTCGACTCTGCTCCCGTGCTCTTCACTTTTCTTCCTCCTCTTCACTCTTCCTTAATCCATGAGCCTTATCATTCCTCGTCGGATACACATATACCTGAAATCATCCATAAAAGCGTGTAGATTCCGACTCCACCAACATAGCGAGTAAATATGCAAATTCTACTTAACTTATGCATGTTATGCATCCTAACTAAGATAAATGAAACCTATTATGACCATCTAAATGCATTCTATCAGTTTGCAACGGAGTGGGTCGTTGTCGACCGGCTGTTAGTGCCTTGGAATGTCAAGAACGAGCACTGGGTGGCGCTAGACATCAATCTCGCGGAGTGGACATTTAACGTCTACGATCCCGACAACAACCTAGTCGCTGGGCGCCACATGGCGGGCTTTCTAAAGCCGGTGACCCATCTCCTCCCCATTCTGATGGACAGCCATCCCGAACATTGGGTTAAATGGGTCGGCAAAGTTCCAAAACCCTTTGCGTACAAGAGGGTGAAAGGGATTCCCCAAAACAAACAATCATAAGTCGATATTTCCACTTATTTCGATTATAAACGATTGTCGCAGGTTGGGTGAACATGTTTCGTTGTCGTGATGTAGGGGCGACTGTGGTCCATACGCCATCCGCATCATGCAGCTCCTCCCGGCCGGCGACACCAAGTTCCGTGGCCTTGACGATGACTTCATTGCGGTGTACCGCCAATTCCTTTGTGCTGCCATCTTTCACGGACGTCTTACACCCTATCCGACTCTTAAAAGTACTTCTCGATTGGTTTTACATTGTTGTATTTGGTTTTAGACTATTATTGGTTGGTTTTAGACATTTCTGTTGGTTTGTTTTAGACTGTTGTTGGTTTGTTTTATACATTGCACTTTGCAATTGTTATTGGTTTGTGAACTTGGTTAGTTAGTCTTAATGTCATGTCAAGTGAATTATCTGTCATGTCAAGTTCATTGTCTGTCATGTAAACCAATGGTACAAATTGGGGTAACCACAAAAAGTAGAACAAAGTAGAGCAGACCAAACCAAAGGTACAAACTGGGATAACTACATACTGAATTACAAAAGGTGGACTTGGTTTTTTAGTCATAATGTCAAGTTAAGTGCATCTTCTGTCATGTCAAATTCATTAGATGTCATGTCAAATTCATCATAGGTCATGTCAAGTTCATTGTTTGTCATGTAAACCAAAGGTACAAATTG
Source organism: Persicaria maculosa (assembly GCA_963922045.1). NCBI lineage: Eukaryota > Viridiplantae > Streptophyta > Magnoliopsida > Caryophyllales > Polygonaceae > Persicaria > Persicaria maculosa. The sequence goes on from OY998271.1 coordinate 33,937,850, forward strand.
GGGTAACCACACAAAGTAGAACAAAGTAGAGCAGACCAAACAAAAGGTACAAACTGGGATAACTACATACTGAACTACAAAAGGTGGACTTAGTTGGTTAGTCATAATGTCAATTGAATTACATCTTCTGTCATGTCAAATTCATTAGATGTCATGTCAAATTCATCATATGTCATGTCAAGTTCATTGTCTGTCATGTAAATCAAAGGTACAAATTGGGTTAACCACACAAAGTAGAAAAAAGTAGAGCAGACCAAACCAAATGTACAAACTAGGATATATACATATTGAATTGCAAAAGGTGGACTTGGTTGGTTAGTCATAATGTCAAGTGAAGTGCAGCTTCTGTCATGTCAAATTCAGTAGATGTCATGTCAAATTCATCATATGTCATGTCAAATTCATTATCTGTCATGTAAACCAAAGGTACAAATTGGGGTAACCACACAAAGTAGAACAAAGTAAAGCAGACCAAACCAAAGGTACAAACTAGGATAGCTACATACTGAATTACAAAAGGTGGACTTGGTTGGTTAGTCATAATGTCAAGTGAAGTGCATCTTCGTTGTCATGATATAGGGGCGACTGTGGTCCATACGCCATCCGCTTCATGCAGCTCCACACGGCCGGCGACACCAAGTTCCGTGGCTTTGACGATGACTTCATTGCAGTGTACCGTCAATTCCTTTGTGCTTCCATCTTTTACGGACGTCTTACACCCCATCCGACTCTTAAAAGTACTTCTCGATTGGTTTTACACTGTTGTATTTGGTTTTAGACATTTCTGTTGGTTCGTTTTAGAATGTTGTTCGTTCGTTTTTTACATTTCACTTTGCAATTGTTATTGGTTTGTGGACTTGGTTAGTTAGTCTTAATGTCATGTCAAGAGAATTATCTGTCATGTCAAGTTCATTGTCTGTCATGTAAACCAAAGGTACAAATTGGGGTAACCACACAAAGTAGAACAAAGTAGAGCAGATGAAACCAAAGGTACAAACTGGGATAACTACATACTGAATTGCACAAGGTGGACTTGGTTGGTTAGTCATAATGTCAAATGAAATGCATCTTCTGTCATGTCAAATTCATTAGATGTCATGTCAGATTCATCATATCTCATGTCAAGTTCATTGTCTGTAATGTAAACCAAAGGTACAAATTGGGGTAACCACACAAAGTAGAACAAAGTAGTGCAGACCCAACCAAAGGTACAAACTGGGATAACTACATACTGAATTGCAAAATGTGAACTTGGTTGGTTAGTCATAATGTCAAATGAAGTGCATCTTCTGTCTTGTCAAATTCATTAGATGTCATGTCAGATTCATCATATCTCATGTCAAGTTCATTGTCTGTAATGTAAACCAAAGGTACAAATTGGGGTAACCACACAAAGTAGAACAAAGTAGAGCAGACCCAACCAAAGGTACAAACTGGGATAACTACATACTGAATTGCAAAATGTGAACTTGGTTGGTTAGTCATAATGTCAAATGAAGTGCATCTTCTGTCTTGTCAAATTCATTAGATGTCATGTCAAATTTATCATATGTCATGTCAAGTTCATTGTATGTCATGTAAACCAAAGGTACAAATTGGGGTAACCACACAAAGTAGAACAAAGTAGAGCACACCAAACCAAAGGTACAAACTGGGATAGCTACATACTGAATTGCAAAAGGTGGACTTGGTTGGTTAGTCATAATGTCAAGTGAAGTGCATCTTCTGTCATGTCAAATTCATTAGATGTCATGTCAAATTCATCATATGTCATGTCAAGTTCATTGTCTGTCATGTAAACCAAAGGTACAAATTAGGGTAACCACACAAAGTAGAACAAAGTAAAGTAGACCAAACCAAAGGTACAAACTAGGATAGCTACATACTGAATTGCAAAAGGTGTACTTGGTTGGTTAGTCATAATATCAAGTGAAGTGCATCTTCATTGTCGTGATGTAGGGGGGCGACTGTGGTCCATACGCCATCCCCTTCATGCATCTCCACGCGGCCGGTGACACCAAGTTCCGTGGCGTTGACGATGACTTCATTGCGGTGTACCGCCAATTCCTTTGTGCTTCCATCTTTCACGGACGTCTTACACCCCATCCGACTCTTAAAATTACTTCTCGATTGGTTTTACACTGTTGTATTTGGTTTTAGACATTTCTATCGTTTCGTTTTAGAATGTTGTTGGTTCATTTTATACATTTCACTTTGCAATTGTTATTGGTTTGTGGACTTGGTTAGTTAGTCTTAATGTCATGTCAAGTGAATTATCTGTCATGTCAAGTTCATTGTCTGTCATGTAAACCACAGGTACAAATTGGGGTAACCACACAAAGTAGAAAAAAGTAGAGCAGACCAAACCAAAGGTACAAACTGGGATAACTACATACTGAATTGCAAAAGGTGGACTTGGTTGGTTAGTCATAATGTCAAGTGAAGTGCATCTTCTGTCATGTCAAATTCATTAGATGTCATCTCAAATTCATCATATGTCATGTCAATTTCATTGTCTGTAATGTAAACCAAAGGTACAAATTGGGGTAACCACACAAAGTAGAATAAAGTAGAGCATACCAAACCAAAGGTACGAACTGAGATAGCTACATACTGAACTACAAAAGGTGGACTTGGTTGGTTAGTCATAATGTCAAGTGAAGTGCATCTTCTGTCATGTCAAATTCATTAGATTTCATGTCAAATTCATCATATGTCATGTCAAATTCATCATATGTCATGTCAAATTCATTGTCTGTCATGTAAACAAAAGGTCCAAATTGGGGTAACCACACAAAGTAGAACAAAGTAGAGCAGACCAAACCAAAGGTACAAACTGGGATAGCTACATACTGAACTGCAAAAGGTGGACTTGGTTGGTTAGTCATAATGTTAAGTGAAGTGCATCTTCTATCATGTCAAATTCATTAGTTGTCATGTCAAATTCATTATATGTCATGTAAAGTTCATTGTCTGTCTTGTAAACCAAAGGTACAAATTGGAGTAACCACACAAAGTAGAACAAAGTAGAGCAGACCAAACCAAATGTACAAATTGGGATAACTACATACTGAATTGCAAAAGGTGGACTTGGTTGGTTAGTCATAATGTCAAGTGAAGTGCATCTTCTGTCATGTCAAGCTGATTTTCTAACTGGACATCAGTTCGTTGTCCACCGACATTTTGTGCTCCTAAAACTTCCATTTCTTCATCCCCTACCAAGCGGGGGTCCGTATGTGGGTGATCTTCTTGAGTCACGGGTGGCCCACCCCCGACTAAATGGGTCGTTGTGGATCCTTCTGTAGTGGCTACTTCTCCACCAAACTTGCGTATCAGGGAGACATGGAGGTTGATAGGCCAGGATCGTTCTCCAGATAGACCCTTTAAAAACTTGAAGGCCTACAGGTCTTTGTCATCCCCAATGGAAAAACATCTGCACCCTTCCTTTTGCGGCTTTACATATGTGAGCTGGGCGTCATGCCTCCTCCCATCGACATTAAACTTGGCCATCAACTGTTTCTTCAGGGAGACGTAGTCAATACTTTCGTCTACCAGGACAACCTTCTCGCTCCTGGACCCCTCCACGACCCAAGTACCCTCTTCATAAACCCACCATCCTCCAAACACTAAAGTCATACAGACGGACGATTTGTCCCCTATTCCATTAGTTATAGGGGGACACATTCAGTTTTACAGGAACATGAATATATTTTATGTAGAAACGTATCGTATAACCTAAAAAGAAGGAATACTTACTCATTATCTATCAGATGTCGGTGGCTGTCCAGTAAACCCCAACAGGTGTCAAGCGCTTGAATGGGTTTATACTCTCCCTATCCTCCCTCCTCTCCCTCTTATTCCCTTTTGGCGCTATTGCCTGGGCGGGAAACGGTCTCTCTCTCCCGCTCTCTCACTCACTCTCTCTCTCTCCCTTGTCTTATCCACTGTCTTGTCTAACAGTTTCTCTCTTCTCTGCAGGATACCCCTTGTTTTTCTATCCCTCTCTCTTTGATTTTTTTGGGTGAAATTGTATTCATTGGTTTGAACTTCTTATCGTTTCAATATTGCTGATTGCTATATTTTCCTACGGATTTGCATTTAATGAGTATGAAGTTTGAGTGGGAAACCCAGTTTTATACCAAGGCCAAACACTGAATAAAACGCCCCAAAAATATGTCCAGTACAAAACCATTATATGTCATGTCAACAGTGACACGTGTCATGTATATACCAATACACTGTCATGTTAAGGGTCACTTGCTGAACAGTGACCCTACTCCCCCAAATTCGGTAAAGTTAAATCCCCATAGTCATTTCACCACCTCTCCAACACCCCTTCAACGAAATGGCATCCTCATCACACCATCTTGCTTCCTCATCTGGCCTCCCTCCCCGACCTGTCCCCATCGTTATATCATCCGACAGCTCGGACCATGGGAATGAGGTTGCAGGTTTGTCAAGCATTTCATTGGTTTAGATTTACGCTACTTGTATGATTATACTATCGTATTTTTATTTTTTATGCAGGACCAATGCCGCCGCCATACCGACGAAATCAAAAGGTAAAGATCGTCGGTGGTGAGGCTGGGATGCTCGGGTCATTCTACGAGGCGACCCTTGTACGCAAAGTGGATCCTAGCCACTGGTTGGTTGAATATGTGACCCTCCTACAGAACAACAAAAGAGACCTGCTGAAGGAAATCATACTGGTTTTACGAATTCGTCCCCATCCGCCTCGTATTTCATATGACGCCTACTTAGTCGACGACCGTGTCGACTGTCGCGTCAACGATGGGTATTGGTCCGGCAAGGTCGTTCGGGTGTCCGGTTTTGGGAATGACCGAACTTTCTCGGTCAACTTCCTGCTAAGCAGGGAGACAACTGATCATCGTGCCCGCAATATGCGCCCACACTTCGAGTGGAATGGATCCAGATTCACCACGCAACCGCATTTTCGCTACCTGTTACCGTAATTTTCAATTTCAATGTCGTGTATTTTTCTACTATTTGCTACCGTCTTTTAAATGTTTTCTCCGATGTTGTATTTGTTTAATGCAAGTGAATCTGTCTCCCAGATATTATGTCCAGTATATCTCAATATGTGACATGTCGTGTTGCATTGACTGTCCAGTTTAAGCTAACAGCTTACACGTCAACCTACAAATTACCTCCCATATAAGTATATTTTTGCCCCTCAATTTCACTCTCACTATGACTCTTACACTTGAACCAGTCACATTAAAGCATAGTAGTGTCGACATGAGAGAACAAAATCATGGCATCCAACTATGGATAAATATTAAAGCATAGTAGATGTCATTATAGTGAATTTGCTTCTCCCACAAATCTTCTCTAGTCGATTCCGCATGCCGTATTGATCTATTTCTCCGAGAAAATTTGTCCAGTTAAATGCAATATGTGACATGTGTTGTCGATATTGACGTCCAGTTAAAACTTACTTCTTACACGTGATTCTTCAAATGAACCCCCACCTCATTCCTACTTCAATTGTTTTCTCTGAAACTTAAAATTTAATTGAAGGTATCTTTTTATGCCCCCTCGGTGACACTCTCACTGATCTCTCTCTCCTATCAGACTGCACTTTTCTTTTTCACCTCTCTCTCTCTCTCTCTTCTGTCCTTTGTAACTACAAATTCAAATTGTACTTTTTCCCTCCTCCATCTCTCTCTCTCTGACTTGTCTTTGCTTTTCAAGAGTAGAGCACTCTCTCTCTCACACACACTTTTCCTGCTAATGAAACCGTGTCCAGTTGTCCCCTATTGGCTTACCTGCTACCGGCTGAAGCTTGCAAGCAGATATCCGCTTTCAAGCAAATTTTTTTCGGATTGGGTCACTCATGCAAAGAATCCGGATAATAAGGTTAGTTTAGCAAATGTCCCTAAAAATTATCATATTATTAAAGTAAAATATAATCTAACAACTTAGAAGTATGAAAATAATATATAATCCTAAAACTTAAAAGTAATATATTTTCTACATTATTTTATCTATTTATTTATTAAATAAAATTATCATAGTATTAATATTTAGCGTAAAAATAATATATTTTCCATATTTTGTTATATATTTTTTAATGATATCATTAATATATGTAAATATAAAATTTAATACAATTTTTAAAATATATTAAACTTAAAATAACTTTACACTGTTTAAAAAAAAATAAATTTTATACCTCATCCTTTAAGACAAACGTAGTTATATTATTAAAACTTTAAACAAATTCATTCTCCTTTTGTTTAACTTGGAAGGTTTGGCGGTATTTTTTCGCCGAAAATATAATCTCGAGGTTTATTTGGCGGTAGTTTTTCCGCCTAAAATTTTAGTGAAAATTTGCAAGTCACTTGCCCTAAATATATCTTTCATTATTCACCGACCTGTTTCTTCAGATCTAGAGCTCCGTCTTTCCTCTCTCTTCTTTTGGTTTTTCTCTCTTGCTCAACCTCTATCCATCTCTCTTTCATTCTTCAACCGTCTCTCTAGATCTAAGGGCTCCCTCACTCTCTTGATGAAGGGCTTGCTCAGTCGCTCACTCGACGAAGAGCTCGCTCAGTCGCTCACTCGACGAAGGGCTTGCTAGATGAGACTCCAAGAGGATGTTGTAGGTGAGGCAACCACTGTAACGACTAGGACCAAGAGAGACGATAAGTACTTGTCCTTACTCTCTCCTGCTACTTCATTTTTTTTATTATGAGCGACATTCCTCCCTGCTCCGATTTTGTTAGTTCAATTTCACTCTTTTTTTTGAAATCGATTTAGGGTTCGTGATTTACACCCTGTTTGGATGAAGGGATTTTTAAGAAGGAAAGTGAAGGAAAAGTAAATTATGTGTTTGGATGAAAAATTTAAAGGAAGGGAAGAGATTTTAAATTTGAGCAACTGCTCAATTTGGTGGGATTTCACAACCCACCAAAATGGTGGAATTCGGAGGGAAAGTGAAATTCCTCCCCTTCCCTTCACTCCCTTTCCCCTTTTCAATTTCCCTCCCCTAAAAAACTCAGTTGTCAAACACACTGTTAAGGTTTAACCCACACCACTGCCTTTGAAGATAAGCCATTCTCCGAGGCATATTGAAGGGTTTGGGCTCGAATTAATACTCAGGCGGAGAGGGTGAAATCGAAGGCCAATTAGTTGTTCCTTGTTTTTTTTATTTAATTACGAAATTTTCGCTCCAGTTAGCATATTCCATTTCTTTATGCGAGCATTTGACTCTCTTGATTTGCATTCGAGTTCTGCCTATTTCTTTTGTCAAATTGATTATGAATCTTGTTGTTTGTAATGGTTCTGTTTTCGTTTCCCGATGGTAGTTGGCTTCAAGGACAGAAGAGTATCGCCAAATGCTTCGTCTTCCGGCTGAATTAGTAAGTGGTTGCTTTTGATCTATTTATTCACTATGTCATTGATTTTGATTTGGATATCTCTATTGTTGGGGTGTTGAATTCAATCTTCGAATGTCCTTGATTCTTGGGAGTCTTTGGCTTCAATTCTGCTTCATGGCTTTACTATGCATAGATAGTTTGATGTTTTTCTATTTGTAGATTTATGGATAGTATTTTTGCAAAAATAACATTGATTCACTAGATCTTCGAAAATATTATAACTAAAAATTATAGATATTCAGTGGATGCTTCAGTGTAATGGTGATAACCTGATGCGAATACGTCAAGCTCTAATCACTACTCGTGTTTAACAATAGTACTGGATGGTTCTTGGTGAACCAGTTTTCCTTGAAATATTTCATTCTGACTTTTTTATTTCCTGGACTAATCCTGGTCCTGATGTCATTTTGCTGTGAAAATTGGTGACTCATATTTTAGCTCTAGTTCTTTTTTTCGTGTACAATTCAACAATGTGTCGAGGGTGTAGTCTATTCTATTTTCTTGCTTGTTAGTCATATTCAATTTAGAGTCAGACATCCTTATCTGGTTAATATCTTTTTAAAAAAAGATGAAATGATTAATATTAGTTATTTTTAAAATAACCGATATCTCGACAACTTCATTTTGTTTTTCTTTGCTTCTAGCAACTTCCATTTCATTTTGTGTCCTTGCTTGTAGTTTTGTAATGACAAATCTCTATCTCGATCATCTCAAGCTCTATATCTTCTACAACTACTTCTTGTGCTAATTATGCCTTTTATTAACTACACAAGTTCCTTCATCATGGAGGTCTGTACTAGAAGATCCTAGCACACTCCAACTATTCTTTGATTATTATGTAACCAAACAACTCCCAGTCTCCAAGGAGGTTTGTGGAATGGATTCGTTGTTTTATTTCCCTGTATTTCTAACTTGTTTGGTTATTCATTCTTTTCTTTCCACTTTATGATCCTGGTGTTGATCATTCCCTTTGCTTGATTAGTTCCTTGCTTGTCCATCCCCTAACATATACCTTTAATCATTTATGTGTACATGATGAACTAAGCTATCTTGAGGCAATCATCTAAAAATTGAGTATGATTTTCCAAATTTATTGGTTTTGTTCTACTGCTATAAGTTGGTTGATCATATTTTTTATAGATGAAAAAGTTGTTCCTGGTGTATATACGAGGAAAAACTTGTTTAGTTCTGCTTTAATTGCTTCATGTTCATGCATTGTATCTTGGTGTCTTGAAAAACCTGTTTAATATATGAACTGTTACAGATCTTCTTTACAATCACAAGAAGTCATCTAGTATTATCCCATTCTATTATTAAAGTCACAATTATGCTCAAAATATCTCTTCAATTATGATTTTCATCGAGTTATCAAACTTATCTTGTTTTTTTTTGGTAAAGTATCAAACTTATCTTGTTACATGAACTTTTTGTCTCAGATGTTAGCCCTTCTAAGTTATCTCTCTTCTCTGTCCATCTCTACAAGAAAGAAAGAACCCATCTCTACTAGAAGAAAGATAGAGTAATTAAGTAAAATCAAGATTCATGAGTCTCTCTTATTTAGGTATATATCTATTATTGGTATTGTTATAACTCTGAAATTCCTCGAGCGTCCTGCTTGTTGTTTCATTTTTGCTCATAATTACCTTTACATTCCATTTAGGCTACACACTTTGAGAGATATTTCATTTCTATTAGTGTCCGACTTTGAAAAGAAATTTGTGTTAGTTATATTTCTTCTCATCACATTGCATGTTGCAAGGAGATGTATTGATTGATTCTGAGTTTTTCATTTTGTCCATATGTAGGATTATGTTGTAAAGGAAGAAAGACAACTACTAGAAAAAGTTGGAGAGTTGCTTGCAAGTTCAAATGCAAGGAAAAAAATTTGGTATGATTTGGTCTTGTGATTTATTTTCTGTCAGTTTATTTGGCGCCTTTGTACAAAATCATACTCAGGCGTGAAGTACGATACTTTTGATTAATTGGAAATTAAAACATGTTCTTCCAAAGATTATAAATTTGCATAAAAGATGGTATCTAAAGCATACATGTATCTTCAATTTTTCTCTTTTGCATATCTAGCTTTTCAACATACATGTCCAGGTTCAAGTTGTTGTTAGTGGCCTTCGAGAGAGCACAACTGAAAGAACCAGCCAACACGGAAAAAAAATTTTCTGCAAGCACGGAAAAAATTGTTTCATCTCCACATAGCAAGTTGGTGAGACATGAGGTGGAAATGCAGAGGGAGGTGAAAGAATCAGTATAATGGTCAATTATGTACTAGAGTGATTATGTATAACTTTTGGATTTCCTACTTTGGATTTTTTGTTGAAGGAAACTTTGATGGTGGATAATACATGCCTTTTAATTATTCTAATTTATCATTAAAGTAATATCTTATTTCAATGTAACTAGTAGGTGCATTATATGTATTTGTTAAAAAAAGTAATTTAAATATAATAGTTTGACATTAAGAGTAACATTGTTCTTCAAAGGTAACATTATTCATTAGATGTAACATATTTAGTTAATGGTACCCCACCATAGAAAGGTAACATTTATTCTAAAACGTAACATTTACTTCAAATGTAATAGTTTTGTTATAAAATGTAACACTTAATGTTGCTAATGAAGCAATGTTACATGTGCTAATAAAAATGTTACATTAGGTCTAATGCAACGGACGCAAATGCAATGCTCAAAAAGTGTTACCTTCTCCCTAATGTAACACATTTTAGTGATAATGTAATATTTTTTAGTGTTACCTTAGACCTTTACATGTAGTAGTGCCTTTTAAGAACTCACTGCAAATTGAGGTTCTCGGTTGCGCAACTCCCCCCCACCCCCACCCCCCACCACAATGTCTCTCCACGATCTATTTTGCTCCTATGAAACTTTTGGGTCCCTTACCGGAGGGACGTCCCCAGCAGAGGCCTCCGTTTGCATACTATTCGCAACCTCATCCGACGGCCAAGGAGGCACGCTAGAGACAGTTGAACCAGAAGGAGAGAAAATCCGATCGGGAGCGCTCATGGTGGATTGAATCAGACTTTTAAAATAGTGTTACGTTGTGCTATAAAATATGAATAAAATACACACTCTTCGGTGGCTAGTCTGAGTCCTCCTTTGGGGACAAATGTGAGGTAGAGACTTTTGGCACTAGTAATGGCGTGTTTATTTCTAATAGAACTCAAGTCAATGTGGAGATTTGTTAATATGTCGTGAATCTGTTGTTGACTAGTAAAAACCAGAGGTTTTGGGGGGGGGGGGGGGTAGACATGGCCACGGGTCACGGGTCGGGCGGTTCGACCTGTGACCCGCCGGGTCAGTGACCCGCCGGGTCCGGGTCCAAGGGTCGAAGGGTTGGGTCGGGTTGAGGGTCAGGGTTAGGGTCGAGGGAAATGGAACCCGTGACCCGCCGGGTCGACCCGGCGGGTCACACGGGTTGTGCATTTAAAAAACTAGCCGTTAGAGGTGGGTCCCACTTGACCGTTTATTTTTTTTTCAAAAAAACTAGCCGTTGCTCGGGTTGAACGTAGGCTCGACTCTATAAATAGCATCCCCTCTTACCCAATTCATTTTACTTGCACATCCCATCCCATCAATCAAATAACTTACATTTCATTCATTCCCGTCGTTCCGTCAATTGTCGTAATGGCCGGCGGTAAGAGCGGATCCTCGAAGACCTCGAGCTCCTCCGCATTGTTCAATCATTTCAACAAGGTCGACCAAGGCCCGGGAAAGTTCGAAGCGGAGTGTCGTTATTGTGGTCATAAGTACAAGGTAACGAACAACTTGGGTTATGGCAATTTGAAGAATCATCTAGCCAAGAAGCATCCCGAAAAAGTCGACGAAGCATCGGGATCGTCGGGTAATTAGTATTTTAGTGTTGTGTTTTGTGAAGTTTATGATGTTATGCAAATAAAGTAGGAACTAGGAAGTAAGTGTTTTATGTTGTAATGTCGCCAAGCGCGATATCGACCGAGGCAATGAATCCGGTACGAGTTCGTAATCGTTGTTCAGTTTGTAATAAAATTGGGTTTTATGTGTGTATTATTTGGTTTTTTTTTAACTAATCCAAATTCCAACATATAAATTAATAAACCTAAATAAATAGTTTTGACCATCAAACAAATAAATAACAACACAACCTATTATAAATTTACAATGTGAAAAAAGTGAAAAAAAAAATAAAAAACAGCCGGGTCCAACGGCTACATTTTTGAAAACCAACGGTCGACCCGGCCTTCTTTTGGCTCTAAAACCTTCCCATTTGCACTACAAATACTACCCCTTCCCTCCCATTTTCATCACACCATCTCATCACATCTCCTACTCTCTAATCGCTCTCTAATCGCTCTCTAATCGCTCGAGAATCGAGGAAGTCGGAAGTCGGTGGTTCACGAGTCAAGAATTCCGAGAATTCGGCGCTTCGCATCACCAAATCCTACTTCTATCAACTCTTTCTTTTCTTCATTATTCCGTCATTTTCTCTTAATTACATTTTCATATTATTTTAACAAATTTCTAATCCACTTTTTTTGAAAATGTTTTCCCGAGGTAGAAGGAGTGTAAGCGGAACCCCGTCTTCACACAAGGGGAGCAGCTCGGGATCGGGTCACCAACCCGAGCCTAGCCTTCGACGTAGCGCCTCCGTCTCCGTAGCTGGAGCGAGCGGATCCCGACGGCGTCGGGATCAGGTGCTACTCGATGAGCATCCGGGAATTGAGGAGAATGAAGTTGCCGATCTGGGAACTCCCTCCATGCCTTCCACCATCCCGACTCAGGAGTCCGGGTTGGAGGCCGATCCCGACGCCACTCCCGAAGCCGCCGACGAGCTACCGGTCGCTTGTAGGGCCGCCACAATGAAATACTGGTTCAAGAAGGGCCCTCCTGCTCCGGGATGGGGCGAAAACTATTTCTCCGTCAAGTGCAACTTTTGCCCGAAGGTCTACAAACACAAGAAGGGGAACGGATATGGCAACTACGGACCCCATATCGAATCGAAGCATCCGGAGAAACGCGGCTTGGCGAAAGGTCAAACTCAACTATCCGGGTACGCAACTACTTCCTCTCAACCCCCTGGTTTATGGAGTTATGATTATGCTAGTTGTAGTGATAACTTTGCTGAAATGATAGCGGCCGAAGGCCTAGCTTATAACTTTGCACAACGTTTAAGTTTCAACGAATTTATTACGGAAAATGTTCAGCCCGCTTGGCAACCTATGAGTCGAAACACGGTTAAGAGGAAAATGATAAAAAGGTATAACACCCGCAAAGCTGAATTAATTGAATATTTTAAAAAACATAGCGATTTACATGTTTCAATTTGTAGTGATATTTGGACCGACCACTGGCAACACCACACATATATGGGTGTCACTTGTCATTGGGTTGATGAACGGTTCATTTTACACAAACGAGTTTTGGCTTTTCGAGTTTTTGACGAGGCCCACACGGCCCGTAACATAGCTGCGGTTATTTTCAGAGTTTTACAAGAGTATAGATTGACTCAAAGAGTTTTTTCAATCGGTTTTGACAACGCATCCGCCAACACCGCCTTTATCCCAGAGTTAACACAATATTGTCAGCCCGGGATAGGGGGGAGATTTTTCCATATACGTTGCGCACCTCATATTTTAAACTTATGTGTTCAAGATGGTTTAACGTATTTACAACAGAAAACCGAACCTATTCGATATGTTTTACGGGCACTTTGGCGAAACAAACAGCTTCGCCATCAATGGCACCAATTTTGCCGCTCTAACAACATCCGCCCGAAGAACTTCCCCCGAGATGTTAGCACTCGGTGGAACTCGACTTACAAAATGATTTTTGATTCTTATCAATATAGAGATCTTCTTTCCACTTTTGTTACTCAAAACATCGAAGGTTCAAACGTTTTTGGGGATGTGTGGGTGGTTGCTCGAGATATAATGGAGGTTTTCAAGGTCTTCCATGATGCAACCGAAACTTTTAGTCATGCTTACATTCCTACATCTAGTGTTTTCTGTTTTGTCGCTATGAACATTGCCATAGCTCTTCAGGACGGGCTTCAAGTGCAATGCATATCCGACGCTGTTTTCACCATGCGGGCGAAATGGTTGTCTTATTACAAAGTTATTCCTGATATTTTCCTCGTAGCTTGTTGTTTCGACCCTAGATACAAATTAACTGGACTTCAAAAGTTTTTAGAAAACTATTATCCTACGCTCGATATCCATAATGATCCTGATTGCAATGTTTCAATTATAGTTGATAGAGTTAGGGGAATACTTGAAGCATTATATACTCATTTTTCTACGGGCGCTAGAGCGCCTAACATTCCTCCTCCTGCGCCTTCCAGCTCGAGCGGTTCCTCCCGCACTAGTATTACCGCTCGAACTAAGGCTCTTGCCAGAGATATTTTTGGCGCAAAGAGGTCGAGGTCCTCGTCGAGCCCCCACTCGGAGCTCGACGAATACTTGTCTACTAACTTTGAATTTCGCAGTGATGAAGATGAAGATTTCGATATTTTAGAATGGTGGGGCCGAGTAGAAAGACAGCGATTTCCGACCTTGCAGGTGATCGCTCGACAAATACTTGGAGCCCCTTGTTCCACCGTCGTAGTGGAACAATTATTCAGCCAAGGGGGACAAATTCTTACCGATCGAACCATAAAGGTATGTTTTCTAGTAATGGGCTTATTGTGATCTATTTTGGGTTTAGCCTATAGTCCGACGAGGTATTATGAGCATTGGCGGATCTTAGGGGGGGGCTCGGGGTGGCTGAAGCCCCCCGTAGCCCGGAAGAAAAGTGTAGGAAAAAATTTATATTGATTTTTTTGGTAATTTTTACTAATTTTAGAGATAAAACAATGTAAAAAAAGTATTGAATCGTAAAGATAGATTAGCTTAGTTGGAAAGAAGGGGTATTTGTTACCTTTGGTCATGAGTTCAATTCCCATTAGCCTCACTTTTTTACAATTTTTTTTCCTATTAGTTTCCTACTACTAAAAATGTCTAATAAATACCAAATTTAAGGTTTTCTCCAATATAATTAAACAAAAACTTTCTTTTTATATATACATATAAAAAATTTCTCAGTTTTTTTTATAATTTTTGTTTATTGTTTTAAATTTTTCCTACTAAAAATGACTATTTAAATCATAAATTTAAGGTTTTTCCAATACATTTTAAAAAATATTTTCTTATATACATGCACAAATAATTTTCCCCAATATACTTAAACAAAAACTTTCTTTCATACATATATATAATCCTCATTTTTTAAAATAATATTTGTTTTTTTAAAAAAAATATTCTACTAAAAATAACTATTTAAATCATAAATTAAGGTTTTTTTTTAAATATATTTAAACAAAAAAATGAAGTCTTTTTCATACATACATGATACATGCAACACTATGTATACTCATGAAACTTCTGGATCTGCCACTGTTTATGAGTCACTATGTATACTCATGAAACACTAGATATTTTTCATAATTAGTTCTGTTGTTATTGTTAGCCTCCCTAATAAAGAATTCAGTTATTCTACCCGTGAACGTAGGTAATACACCATTATCGAACCCTACAAATCTTTGTGTCCTTCTTTTCTGTTCATTGCTTCGGTTACAACATACGATACAAAATGGACTCTTCATTTTTACTTTCACTTTTTTTCCCAGCTTTGATCAGGCAAATGAACCCAACTCTGGTCACACCCTATGATACAAAGCTATATACTTGCTGATGAGTATGAACTAAAATTGGGCGTTCTTTCATCATTTTTAGTGATGAAATCAGAGAAACCAACTTTGACAAGCCGTTGGGTTTTGTCTATAATCGATCAGATGCCTATTGCACAATACAGACCTTTCACAAAAAAATAAAATATATATGAGGCTAGTTGATCTTCTTGTCATCTTTGTATCATATTTGTTCTGACTCTCAATTATAGCTTGATGCAACGATGGTGTTTGGATGAATACCATAAATGGCATGCCAAGAAATTAGTGAATTTCAACTTTTTGGTGACGAGAAGTAAGCTTGGATTCGCAGTTGCAGTGATCGTTCGATGGGGTTTTCTACTTTTATGTGAAAACTATTGCAGTTCAGCATTGCAAAATTGCAATTTCCCTTATTTCTTATGCAGTCTAGAAGTTCCTTTTTGTTGACACACATTTACATTTGGGTGCAACTTATGTCTCTACCATTAGACGACACAAGAGCCATCGTCATAAGAAGCGCTAGGATCCCTATGGGAAGCAGGAGCAGCATGAAAGGAGGGGGCGGCAATGGCGGCAACACCAGCGGAAGGATGAGTAGTGAAGCAGTAAGACATAGTAGCAAAAGCAGCGACTCTTTGCTGTAGCAGCTCCAGCTCGATTTAAGCTGCCTTTTCCTGTTTGATACGCCCTGTGAAAGCAGCAGCGAATGTCGATATTTGTTGTAGTCTTGTAAGAGATCCTCTGTTTCTCTTAAGGTAGGTCGACTAGGTTTAGGGCTTGCATTGCTTGCAATTGCACCCCCGCGAATTCCAGATTCCATAGCGATGTATGTGACCGGTAATTTTCTTGGATCAGCTTCCTCTGATTTGAAGATCAAATCTCCCATTCAGGGTGAGGTTGGAGCCTATCATTTATGATCATTGATTCAAAAACGCCTGGTAGTTCTGATCTAGACAACACCAAAAAGGTTGATGAAGCTGAGCAATCTGTATACCAAATTAATGAATGAAGCAACCAAGCCTGATAACAAGATGTAAAGGACCATGGAATAGCAATTCAACTAATTAAACCCCCAAACACCCATCCAATGAAGCAATTAAGCCATAAATATCAAAAAGATTGAAAGAAAATCTGAAAAGAAATTAGGGATTTGAAGGAGACCTGTAATACAAAAGTCAGAGAGAGCTGCTGCTTGAGCTTCTGATGGTGGTGGATTTGAAGCTGAGGTATGCTAATTTTGCTGACAGATTGGTTAATGGAAGCTGTGGTAATGGCAGGTGAAGTGAAGGAAACCTGAAAAATATGAATGCATAAAATATGAGGGGAGAGGAGAGGGACCAGGCAAAATATGGAGTGTTTCGTAGTTGTACGAGTGTGTGTGTGGTTGCTTTGCAGGTTGTTTACAATTTACATGCAAGTTGAAAATTAAATAAATTAAAGAAAAATAAATAAAATTGAAGTTCTTCCCCCCTGGACATTAATAGACAATGCTTTCTCTTTCTCCAAAATTTAAACAAATCCTATTCCTGGATGTCACCTTCGGATTTCAACCTGCGTCAGGATTGTTTTATAAGAAAAAAAGTAAGGAATTAATAACATACTGCAAGTGTCTCATTCCCTTGATTAGATGGGTGGATTGGAATTGGTTGTTTTTCTTTTTTTTTTTATGCAATTTATTAACTACTTCATTCATCTTAGAATACACGTCGTTTGAATTTATTAAGTGGTCGATTTTTTTATAAAATAAGGAGTATAACATTATTTTTAGAAATTAATTAAAAAAAGTTAATATTTGTTAGAGTTTTTAGCTCTTTAAAGTATGTGTAATAAAATCAAATGACATATTCTGAGACAGAGGGAGTCTAGCTATTGTATTTATAAATGCGACATCTTGAACAATATATAAGTTTGGTGGGTTACTCTTCTCCTCCTTGTGAATTGTTTTGTAGACATTCTCATTGAGTTTATGTGTTGTTTGTGTCTCTCGTATATAGATCGAAATACAACCTTTCTCCATCGTCTTTTGACTTTTTTTTATACATATATATTTGGATGTGGTTGGGCTCTGATAGACCGTCATCCAATAGCATCCTTACAGATGTGGATACACAAGTCTCTTTCTTCAAAAGGTAATACCAGAATGTCTTACTGGAAAACTCTGGCAATGCAATCGGCACACACCAATTGATCTCCTGGAAGATGTGGGAGATTCCAACAATCTCAAGATGCTAGAGGAAGATGCGAATGTTGGAGATTAGGATTTCAATCTCCCACGGGTACGACCAACAACCTTTGAGTGCATTGATTACGATCAAGTTGTCCCCCTCGATCATAAGTCATGAAATTCTCAGCTCCTTCATCTTCGGCAAACCAAGTTTGAGACCTAATACTGCCACAGCTCCGCTGCTACTACATTCTTCGAACCCAGCTGGGCATCCCCGGCTACAATTGGCTCAACCAAGTAGTCGCGGATGATAAAACCTACAGATCCAATGCCCCGGTTCTTCCAGTAGCTATCAAAATTGATTTTGTACATTCCCCTTGATAGTTTTTCTCATCTCAAGTTTCTTCTTTTTCTTGGTAGTGTTTTGTCGTGTGCACATCTCTTAGGCCAAGTTTATCGGCCAAACACTGTACACTGATACCAGACTTTATAATATTAAAATATTGGAACATTTGGGTGAGCGATACTAAACTGATACTAGGCTATTATCGATACTAGCCCTGTGAAAAGTTAAAAACAAATAGGTGAGTTGGACATCTCTGCAAAATTTCGGATTGTTGGGTCGAAAACGGCGTCAATGTGCATTGTTCTACATGTCAAACGCTGCGTTGCAACACTGTGGAGATCTGAAGACAACTGCAAAAGAGGGGACGCGTGTCACCTAACCATTCGCCTGCAGGAGAGCTTGTCGGATGACTGCCACGTGTGAGCTAATGGACGGAGGAGATTGTATGCTAGAGGAAATTGATTTTACATATTAAAATCAATTTTCCGTAATAAAAATGTAAAAAAATAAAAAAATTACCACAATACTAGATTTATTTTTATCTACATGTAGACAACAATTTTGAATATATTTGACTATATTTAAAAACATATTTCTCTTTGATTATAAATATGCAAAATATTATCCGAAAAATTGAATTATAATTATGGGAGAATTTGAAATAATAAATAATGTAAGAAATAAAATAAATAATATTATTTATTTCATTTCTTACATTATTTATTATTTCAAAATCTTCCATAATTATAATTCAATAATAATTATAATGTAAGAAGTAATAAATAATATTATTTAACTATTTATTAGTAATTAATAATTAATAATTAATAATATATTAATATAATAATATAATCGAGAATGAAAATAATTGTTGGAGAGGGATATATTTGTAAATTGAGTGGGTATGAAAAGATGAGTTTTGGGATACTAAGGATGCTATTGATAAAGTGAGAAAAATGAGAATGGGATGTTAGGATGATGTGGCGGAGAGAGAAGAATCAAATATTAGTATTTCTATTATTCCTTGATGAACTGTTCTTATCCTTGTTTCTTGTCTTTTCCCATTTTATCCATATTTCTTGGCTTTTCCCATTTTACTATAATCTGTTTCGTGATTATTTTCATTTTCTGAATTGTTGTAACATCATAGTGTCTTTTGATTATTTTCATTCTCTAAATTGTTGTAACATCATAGTGTCTTTTGACTTTAACAATTAACAAGTAACGTTATCATCTTCAATTCATTATTATTTAAAATAATTAATACATATATGTTTGATTGTTAGACAATTTTTTTTTCGAAGCAGGATAAGAATTAGGAAAGCCGCCGACGACCCGGCTTCTTCCCTAGAGCATCCGCACGGACGAGAACTCAAAGTTCTGGATCAGTCAAGAGGCTATCATCGGCAGGGCAGCTATGGGCCAGATGTGCAATCCTATCGGCCACAGCATTCGATTCCCTGAAAATATGACGAATAGCAACATTAGAACAAGATCGAAGCATAGCAGTAGTATCCGACATCAAGAGCTCAATGTTCCAGGGGCACGACCAGTCCCCTAGGAGAGCCTTGATGACAGTCAAACAGTCTCCCTCTATTAGTAAGAAATTAATTCCCAAGCCGATGGCTTTTACGACGCCCATATGCAATCCCAAGGCTTCTGATTGAATTGCAGAAGTGTCACTGCATAGGCCATGTCCTACTGACACCAATGTTCCTTCGTGATCACGGATCGCGAAACCGAAGGATCCCTTACCAGAAGGAAGGTAAGAGCCATCGAAATTGAGTTTATAGTATCCTCTCGGTGGTTTTATCCAGACGTCCCGTCTGCGCGAAGGTTCTTGTAGACCAATCGAACTAGTATTTTGATGAACATTGTTTGGTTTAGCTTTTGTTTGGTTCCTTTCCTTTCCTATGTCTTCTCTTTCCCTCCAAAGGTTTATGGCCAATTGGTAAAATAAGGTCATAGATTTCATGTTTGCAGACTGAACATGCTGGAAGACCAGCTGATTTCTGAAGTACCAAACGGTCCACCAGGCAGTGGCTAATTTAGCGAAATCAACCTTTCCTAATTTAGAGTAGATATCCCTAAGCACTCTATTCATCTTAGGATTAGGATGAGACGTCTGATAGACCGGAAGAAGAATCCCAGTCTCTGTGAATAGTTGTAAAGTGGTAGGACATTCTAATAGAAGATGATGTGTCGATTCAACCGTGGCTCCACAGAAGGAGCAACCAGAGGGGACAGATACATGGGAACGTTGTAGTCTATCTGACGTTGGTAACGCATCTGTAGCTATTTTCCAAAGAAAGTGACGATTCTTGTGAGTGACGTCTAAAGTCCAAATCCACTTACATTGAAATTGATCGTTGTCCGTATGTTTCTGACATTTACTAACCGCCGAGCTCGTCGAGAACCAACCGTTTCTAATGGCTCCCCAAAAGAGACGGTCAGTAAATGGATTCGTAGGCAAATAAATATTTGTTATAGATTTTATTATATCTGTGGTCAGCCAGCCAGTTCATTGAATAATCTGCCAGTATCCCATTTATTATCCTGAGTAATGAAGCGGTTAACCCTCCAATCCACTATAGGTCCTTGTATAGTTTTGCTTGATAACTTTGATAAAGGTGTATTGAATATCCAAATATCTTCCCAGAATTTTACCGACTGACCATTTCCAATTGACCAATTAAGTCCAGATTGGAAGTCAATTCTAATGTTCATTAGTTTTGACCATTGCCAGGATGTATTGCCCTTTTTTAACATAATTAAAGAGGGAATCATTTTTTAGATATTTTGTTGTAATCAGTCTAACCCAGATATCGTCTGGTTGTGCCAAAATTTTCCATAAAAGTTTCATCTGTAAGGCAATATTCATAGTCTCTGCTTTGTGAATACCTAGTCCACCAGACATAGTATCTGAGCATATTTTATCCCAGCTAATAAGCGGAGTGTAGTTTCCATTTTTATTCCAAAAGAATTGTCTGTAAATTTTATCTAATTCGTGAAGAATCGAACTTGGAAGCATAAAGGCTTGCCTAATAAACAAGGGTTGAGCACTCAGATTGGACATAATGAGCACCTTTCTCCCTTCCGCAGAGAGCGATGACGCTTTCCATTTAGACATTTGTTGTTTAGTTTTGACAATAATATCATTAAAAGTTTCCGGATTTACCCTACCATTAATGATAGGACATCCCAGATATTTTTCTAAATTGTTGGATTGTGGTATTCCCAAAGTACTAGTAACAGTCCTAATGGTCGACGCAGTAGTGTTGGGAGATACCTGGAAGCTAGATTTATGTAGATTAACTTTTTGTCCTGAAATATACAGAACCGTTGGACAATATTAGTAATATTAGTACAAGTTGCCTGGTTTGCCTTTCCAAATAGGAGGATATCATCCGCAAAGGCCAGGAAAGGAATCTTAACTCCTCCACGACCCACCGTGAAACCAGAATCTTTAGACGTATCAGAATGACGCTGAAGAGTTCTGGCAAGAACCTCTGCTGTAAAGATAAACAGAAAGGGCGACAGTGGATCTCCTTGTCGTAAGCCTCTTGAAGGCAAGCAAGGGGTAGACGGTTCATCATTAACGAGAACCGAGTATGAAACCGTTTGCACACATTCCTTTATCCAGTTAATAAATTGAGCGGAGAAGCCAAATTTTTGTAAAACTGAGAATAGAAAGGGCCATTCCACTCTATCATATGCTTTTTCCATATCGAGTTTTATTGCCATATATCCTTGTTTTATCTTTGAAGTTCTGTAAGAGTGGAAGATCTCATGGGCGATAAGTATATTATCTTAGATGCATCTTCCTTTCGTGAAAGCGCTTTGTAGAGGGTGAATGAGCTTATCAAAGACCTTTGTTAACCTAGCTGTGATAATTTTGGATATTATCTTATAGACCATTGAGCACAGGCTAATCGGTCGAAAGTGGTTAACCGTTTCCGGGTTATCTCTTTTTTGAATCAAGGTTATGAATGTGTGGTTAACTTGGCATAGCATTTTCCCGCTTATGAAGAAAGACTTTACCGCTTTAGTCACACTTGGTCCCACCACATCCCAATAGGATTGATAGAAGCCTGCCGGCAATCCATCAGGACCTGGTGCCTTATCTTGTTTCATAGAAAATAGGGCTGATTTGATCTCGCCATTACTAACTGGAGCAGTGAGCATCTGATTCTGTTGTATGGTGATCTCATTGTCAATTACATTGAGATCAGGTTCCATAAATGTGGCACTGTTATATGCCGACTTGAAACGTTCTATAAAACTGTTAACCATTTCTTATCTTATAAGATCATGTTCTGTGAGATTTACACCAGCTTCCGTTTTAAGGAATTTTATTAATTTCCGACCTCTCTTAGCCGAAGCAACACGGTGAAAATAGGACGAGTTTGTGTCATTTAATCTTGTGTGTTTTGCTTTGCCTCTCTGGCTCCAGTAGCATCTTTGGTAATCTAGCATTTTTTCTCTTTTGTTTAGTAATCTCCTATGTAAAGCCGATTCGTAATCATTTGGATTTCCAATAAAGGATTGCTACAGCAACATTATCTTAGCATCTGTCTCAAAAATTTGCTTGTGGATATTGTTGAAAGTTTTTTTATGCCATTTCTTCGCTAGAGATTTGAGAATTGTTATCTTTTTTAAAAGTTTGAACATCAAAGATCCCGTCGGATTGAGTCTCCATGCCTGTCGAACAACATTTTTGAATTCGGGTTTTGCCACTCAAGCCATTTCAAACCGGAAAGGTTTTTTATTAATATGTGAGGGTGATCGTAAATCTAGCGATATCAGAGCGTGGTCATATGTAGTGAAAGGATGGATTCTAATTCTAATCCCGTCGAAATTAGTTATAAATTCAGTGGTTGCTAACAAACGGTCAAGCTTTGCAAAAATATTGTTTGGTAACTCCGTTTTCCTTTTTTGCCAAGTATAGGATCCACCGTAAGTGGGGACATCTAATAAGGAAAGTCGGTTTTTTAGATCCTGAAGGCATGTGAAACGATGTGGGGCAGGTCTAATTCCGCCCAGTTTATCATCTGGATTTGCGATTTCATTTAGGTCACCCAATACACAAAAAGGGGCGGATAATTGAGAGGCGTAATGAATCATTGATTCCCAGAAGGTTTGTTTGTCATTATAGTTTGGTGGAGCGTAGATGAACAAAATAGCGAGATTTTTATTCGTTTTGCAATCGTAATAAT
Source organism: Persicaria maculosa (assembly GCA_963922045.1). Taxonomy (NCBI): domain Eukaryota; kingdom Viridiplantae; phylum Streptophyta; class Magnoliopsida; order Caryophyllales; family Polygonaceae; genus Persicaria; species Persicaria maculosa. Next base: position 33,960,687 of record OY998271.1, read on the forward strand.
CGATGTGGATTAATCTGTGTTGAACCGAAATTAATTTAATTTCCCCCATTGATCCTGGAAGATCTTTCCAAAGTAGACAGATTCCCCCTGCAAACCCTCGAGCTGGGTCGAAGGCAATATTATTAAATCCACATTTTTTCCAGACACCTTGTATAGGAAGAGTATTCGTTTTCGTTTCAAGAAGTGCTAGGACAGTAATATAATTATTTCGACAGAATAATTCCGTATCAGTCCAGAAGTTTCTCCGTTTAATTCCCCTACAGTTCCAAGAACATATATTCATAAATTAAACTTTATTGTGAGAGACATTTTGTAATAAACCATACCGATTTTAATTTGAAGCCAAAAATTCCACTTATTGGAGCATAATAAGGAGCTACAAAGATGATCATTATCATTGAAGAAGTCATTAAAGGAATTGTTTGGATTGGGATTAATGTCGTTGTCTTGATATCCCATTCTTATATTGCCTTTGAGTTTGTAAATATATAAGCAAAGTGATGGGAGAGATTGCAACTGTAAGCTAGAATTCGCAACTTGAATACAAGTCTGAACTTGACCGAACATTGGTATCTTGCAATGGGGTAATGTAATTAATAACAATTTTGGATACAGTATAAATTGAAACAAACGTTGACAATCTGAATTAAGTGTTTCATTAGTGTATAAACTTGGATTGTTAGGTGCAACTTGAGGATAAAAGTTGGCCTTGTGAGGCTCAGCTTGGGTTACAGAATTCCTTTGTGAAGGAAAATTAGTATATATTGTTTGGTCATCTATAGAGTTGAGCTTTTGAATGTGGTCGTAGCTGCTACTCCAATCAACAGCAAACCAAACGAAGCAGCAGCATAGCCTCCACTCCAAATGACAGCAGCAAACAGGAGAAGCAAACCTGGAAACATAAAGAAGACAACAACAGAATAGTAGGGAAAACAAAAATAAAATAGACAAATAGAAAAGCAAGAGTTCATTAGTAATATCAATAATTGCCTCTCGACACATAAACTCAACTGGAAGATTAGGAATACGAAGCCAAATGTAGACATGGGTAGTCTCAGCAGTTAAAGGACTGAAAGTGGGAGACCACTGAAGAAGAACAAGTATGAAACCAAAGAAATGGTAAGGGCGGCCCTCCCAAACTCTATTGAGATCAACGATATTATTAAACCGAATCTCGAACCAACCACAAGTACGGTCAACAATAACCGAGGTCCTGGAACAAAACCTCCACTCACTTCTGAGCTTAGGCAGGAGTTCCTCAAAAGGAAACGAACCCCCAAATAAGGTTCCAACAAGAATGAGTTGGTTGGCCATAAGAGACTTCTGTCGGACCTCAGCCATCCTAGCAAAGAAAGCGGAAAGGTCGACAGAGGGATCCAATGGATCAGAGTCAGGAAGGGGAACCACATCGGTTACTTTAGCCTTACCCTTAGCCAAACTGGACAAGCGATTAGGTGTTAGGGCCTCCTAATTTGGGTCGACAGACACAGAAGTGTCTTCAGCATGGACAGACGGAGGTTTGATCGAAGGATCAAGGGCGGGATTGGTGTCTTGAGTATCAATTAGCGCATCAAGGAAGGAATTGGAAGGTTCCATGAGGATGAAATGCAAAGGAAAATTCAGAGATATGAAAATAAATTTGCAAAACAGAGAGATTAGGGCACACTGTAAAAGGCTGTTAAGCCAATTGCACATGGTTAGTGTGCTTAAATAGGGGTGATGCTTGTAAGCAAGATGGCGTGGGGGGTGTATTAGAGTGGAGAGAGAGATACTTACAGAGATTAGTAGGCGGTTGCAGAAGATAAGATAAACCGGCTGACAAGACCCCAAGGAGAATAGCCAGGCCAGCCAAAGCGGAGAAGAGACCCATCCAACAAGCCTTGCCCGAGACCACTCAAATCTCATTAAAGCCCTGTTGCAGGTCCTGGAAATCTTGCAAGTGGGCCACATAGTTGCTGGTGAGAGCCAGTCAGGAGGAGCCACAACCTCCTTTGCTGCCGGGCTAGGGCAAGCTCCCGTAGGAGCGATGCTTTGGTTGGTGACGTTTTGGGGGGGGGGGGGGATCCACACTTGCAAGGACCAAATTGGACCTAGGGCGATTGTGTACAGAGAGAGCAAACTCGGGAGCTGGTGCGTCAAGGCCATGGATGGAGATTGAAGGTTGCAATGGCGGTGGCTGGTGGAGTCAGGGTTAGGGTAGTAAAGGGGGCGCGTACAAGCGCGTTCTTTAGGGTAGAAAAAGGGTAAACTAATTGTTAGACAATTTGACCATTATGCATGTTTAAATATTTTAAAGTAACCATTATATTATATAGCTAATATAAATTAAATAAATTGATAGATTTCAACCTAGTGTTATGAACATAACTAGTTGATATTAGAGACCTAGGTTAATAAAGAATAAAAAAAAAGACCTAGGTTAATATAAATAGAAAAGTAGGTTCTGATCCCTAATATGCTAAAAATCAAACGGGTTGGAGAGAAATGATATCTATACTTTCTAGTTCAAAATAGTTTCTAGTATATCAATTTGGATTTCTTAATAACTCTAGCATGATTGACCTTGGCTTTTAGGGTTTAAGGAATTGATTTTGCCAACATCCATTACTAAATGCTAGAACTCTTTTGAGGAAAGCAACTAGTTAGAGCTTTGCGTATATAATAGAGCATGTTTCAACAAAATTTAGTGGGTTTTGGCACGGGGTGGGTGGGATAGGAATTATTTTTTTGGGATTCGGTCCCAAGTGATACAAGAGCTTAATTTTATCCTTTGGGAATTAAATTTTATCTTTTATTTAAAATTAAGATTTGGTTTAGGGTTTATTATTTTTATTACTTTCATAATAATTTTAGGCAATTTTAATATTTTATTTTTTTAGCATCCTTGACACACAAGATAGAAAATAGGGTTTTTCTTCTATTTAAGCAATTGTATGTCTAAGCCATAACGATCTTTTCATAGTACTAATCAATGCAAATATTGGTTTAGAGACTTTTCTCTTTTAGCCACATAAAAAAAATTCTCTGTATCTCTTAATGGATTCCAAGCCCCTTCCTGATGGATTTCAAACATATTTCATAGGGTTTTGACGCTTGCAAACCCTTTATCATCAAAGAATCGCGCTTGCGTGCCTTCTATATATGACTTCCTACTACGTCAATTGGTATCAGAGTAGGTTTCCTGTCTATTTCCGATTCGAATCACAATGGGAGATCAACGAGCTACCAAGGCAGACCTTCAAGAGTTCTCGATCTCAAGAGATTTCCTTGGCTATTACCACCGCTCTTAAAGGCCCGAAGGATCAGTTTGTGATATTGCTTGTTGGCAAAAACAACGACGACAACAAAAAATGCACCAACAACGCCATCTACCACGTTCGAAACATCCATGTTAACACCATCTACAACGTCAGCAACACCTATGTCAACACCATCAGTAGTGCACCCACATCGTCGACACCGGTGCTTCTCTCAGCCGCAGGTGGACGAAGTGCCGGATCGAGATCGTCAGCTACATGACGAGTGCTTCCATGAGGAAGGAGAATCCTATTTTAAGAAAGAGGAGGTCCTTGAAGAGGGTTTCTTTGAAAATGATATCTTTGAAGAGGAGGTCCTTAAAAGAGAGATCTTTCAAGATAAGGTTTCTGAAGAGGAAGTCTTTGAAGAGTGCCTCGACCACCCAAGCGAATTTGACAGAAGCTTCGACTTTATGATGGTTCTAGAAAGCCAACCAGTAAAGGAGGCGGTTTCATTTCACCAATTGCTTGAAGAGTTATGCGCGAGAAGAGGTGAGTTTGCAAATTGTGTTGATTGTACTAAAAGCTTCAACTCTAGCCTAGGAAAATTTTGCACCTTTTCCCAAGTACCTTCAAAGGAGTAAGCAAATATGTCTGGTTGTTGGTACTGGACAGCAGAGCAATGTCGATGGAGTCCTACATCTAGTAGAGAACTTAGGGTCGAGTTTTTCATAGGTGGAGGAGATTGATGAAGGAGCTTAATTTTATCTTTTTGGAGCTAAATTTTATCTTTTAGTTAAAATTAAGATAGGTTTATAGGGTTTAATATTTTTATTACTTTTACAATAATTTTATGCAATTTTAATATTTTGTCTTTTTAGCATCATTGGCAAACAAGGTAAAAACTAGGGTTTTTCTCCTATTTAAGCAATTGTAGGTCTGAGCCATAACGATCTTTTCATATTATTAATCAAATATTGGTTTAGAGAATTTTCTTTTTATCTCTTGGTGAATTCCAAACCCCTCCCTAGTGGATTCCTAACATATTTCCTAGGGTTTCGAAGTTTAATTACATATTTCCTAGGGTTTCGAAGTTTAATTACAAACCCTTTATCATCAAAGGCCCGCGCTTAAGTGCCTTTCACCACTTTCTACTGCATGTTTGGGAAGAATGCTGAGGGTGGAAGGGGTGAGGATGAATGAGGTGGTCGGGGTGGGACAGGGGCGGCCCCAGGGGGTGGCGAGCGTAGGCGGCCGCCCCACCCTTCGACCCACGTGCCCCCGGGAGTTTGAAGGAAAAATATATATATGTGGTATTGTTGTAATAACTAAAACTAGGATGGATATTGAATCAACTAATCTGTTTAGCTCAGTTGGTAAATGGGAAGGATGGAAAATGTAAATAGACCAAAGGTGGAGTGTTCGATCCTTACCAACCTCCTTTTTTAAAAAACAAATTCTCACCTCTTTTTTTTTTAAAAAAAAAAAGCTTATCTATTCTCTGTTCAACTTGCACCCCCACTCTCTATATTTCTACTCCCGTATTTAATTATATTCTCACTTTCCGAACTCCCTATTACATACAAATCTAGCTATTAACTAATTAAACCCCCTAAAATTGGTGAAATTAGGTGACAAAAAATGGTGAAATTTAGGGTTTGAATATGAGAATCAATTTTGTGAAATTTTGATTAGGTTTTATGATTTTGAGAACAACTTTTGTATTTTTAAGTAGTGTGTATACGTGATTTCGAAAATGGAATTTATGAATTTATGAACTGAATTTAATGTTTGTGAATTGAATTTGAGGTTTGTGAATTGAATTTTTGAGGCTTTATGCAATATTTGTGTTTTCCTATCCTACATATTTAAATCGCAATTTCTATAATGTCTTTGAGAACCAAACGACATTACAAAGGTGATGAGTTTACAAACCTAATATGCAAAAAGCCTTGAATTTAGAATGATTGGATTTTGATAAGTTTATAATCCCAGATATTGAAAAGGCTTAAATTTTCAATGAATGGCGAGAAACCACTAGCATAACAACCAAACAAATATAAGTATACTTTTCTACAATCCACTGCTAAGATGAAAGTCGTAGCTAAGGTAAAGAATTTTGTTCAAGGCCAATATCTCAGTACGCACTAGAAATTCCGCACCACCTTTCAGAAGGTCTTGCGGCCGCCACTGGGGTGGGATAATCTCGTATTCATCCACCTTCACCAATGGGTGTGGGCGGAGGGATTTTGGATCCCAATCTCCAATTTTGCCCTTACCGCTCCCAACTCCAAAGTTCCCCATTTCGGATCTCCTCTCTCGCTCTGTACCTCTGCCACCGCCTCCTCTCCTCCCTCTAACCCCTGTTGGCCACCGCTGCAACCGCCAGCCAAAACTATAGTGGGATCATTCTCTCAACGACATTGTCTCGTTTGTGGGGTGGACATTATGGTGATTGCTACTTGAATCGTTTGCGAGCTCTTTTTGAACAATCGGGCGATGAGCTTCGGAAGGCAAGCGAGCCACCACCATCCCTACTCCTCCTTCTATGCTCCACCATCCCTCCTCATGTGCAACACTTTGGTTTCCTTCTTTCTCCTTGTGTGGGATTTGATGCAAATATATATCGATCTAGTTCAACACACCTACTGCGGCAATTACCTTTGACTGTTGTATTTATGTAATCGCCGATTTTCTTGTTTCAACTCGAGCATTTGATGATTTATTTGCAGTTAGGTAGGTATTTTGAATGAGGAGGCGAGTAGTCGAATAAAACAAAAGTGGAGGCATATACGTCTTTTCACTCTTTTCTATCAAAAAATTAATACTCCCTCCGTTCGGCAAAACTTGTCATTTTAGGGTGTAATTTTTGTTCAAAAAAACTTGTCATTATAGGTATTTTTCCCTTCACTTTACAAAAAGGGTCATTTACTAAACTAACCCAAAAACCCGGTCCCCTTTGCACCCCCTATCCACTATTCATAGAAATTGCAAAAACTAACCCCCTCCCTCAAAACCTCCCGGTTCCTCACCTGTTGCACCCAATGGGGGGGAGAGAGAGAGAGAGAGAGAGAGAGAGAGAGAGAGAGAGAGAGAGAGAGAGAGAGAGAGAGAGAAGCAACAGGGCATTAAATGCCCATCACTATTCACCCATCCAAAGCTCTTTCTCTCTATGCCTCTCTCCACCTCTCTCCATTGAAGAGCTCCATTGAAGAGCTTCATAGGAGCTCGAATTCAGCCTGTGCCGCTGGTGTGAATCGCCGCCGGAGCACTGCTTTGATGCCTTCGTCCTTCACCTTTGTTCTGATGGCTTTTTCATGTCAATTCGAGGCGAATGGAGGCTGGATTTGGAGTAGAGTAGGTGGAATCGAAGTGGAGGAGCCCTCGCAGAGGCTTGGTCAACCTCTTTGTTTTTTATTGATGAATGAACAATATATCAACTTTCCACTCTATGGTTTCTTACTGGACACCATTTTGCACTCTATTGGACACCCAAAGCAAAGCGACATGCCACCTATTGGAACCGACTGGACAAGAGTTATCGGAGAAACAGATTCATCACCGACTTCGGATAGAAAATGGGTAAGTTTGCTTTCGATAAAAAATCAGAGAGAGAGAGAGAGAGAGAGAGAGAGAGGGAGAAAGCAAGAGAAAATCTGCAGAGGGGAGAGAAAGTCTGTAGAGGGGAGAGAAAGTCTGCAGAGAAGAGAGAGGACAGGAGAGAGAGGAGTGAAAAAGAAAAGTAAAGTTGTAGAACGAGAGAGAGATTAGTGAGGATAGGACAGAGAGAGATGGAAGAGTGACGGTGAGGGGGCATTAATATAATTTGAATTAAATCTTACGTTTTAGATAAAAACCATCGAAGAAGAAGCAATTGGGCGAGAGTTTATTTGTAGATTGACATGTAAGCAGTTAGTTTTAACTGGACACCCAAAGCAAACCGACATGACACATATTGAAATCGATTGGACAAGAGTTATCGGAGAAACAAATTCACCATCGACTTCAGATAGAAAATGGGTAAATTTGCTTTGGATTTGAGGAAGACACCTCTCGCATAACCTTTATCGAAAGCAAACTTGCCCATTTTCTATCCGAAGTCAATGGTGAACTTGTTTCTCCGATAACTCTTATCCAGTCGATTCCAATATGTGTCATGTTGTTTTGCTTTGGGTGTCCAGTTAAAACTAACTGCTTACACGTTAACCTGTAAATAAACCCCCGCCTAATTGCTTCTTCTTCGAAGTGAAAAAGCAACAGTAAAGTCACAGAGAAGAGAGAACTCTTCCATCTCTCTCTGTCCTATCCTCACTTTTTTCCCTCTCTCTTCTCTGCAACTTTACTTTTCTTTTTCACTCATCTCTCTCTCCTATCCTCTCTCCCCTCTGCGGATTTTCTCTCTCCTTTGTAGACTCCCTCTCTCTCTCTCTGATTTTGGCCAGGTGTCGATCAGTGGAACCCCAACCCCTCCCCCCACTTACTTGCTACCGGGGGAACCCTTTACCCCATATCCGGTTTTTCCCAATTTCAAACCGGATTGCGTTGACCTTGCAAAGAAACCAAATAAGTGGGTTACTTTGTGCATATCCCTCTTACAAAAATGTCCTTGATATGATTGATGGTTTGTTAGTTATAGTTTTCCATAAAGTAAAAAAAGGAGGGTAATAATTGAGGGTAAATTAGTACATTTGTTAATTACCTTAAAACTTGTGAAATAAGCTAAAATGACAAGTTTTGCCGAACGGAGGGAGTATTATTTAATCAAAAACACATACGATATTTTTTTAAAAAAATAATCTTTATCTCATCTACCCCTAAAAATAATCTCCATCCCTTAAAAATAATCTCTATCCCCTAAAAAATAATCGACTACCAAACTGCATGATAATTAGATGCATCAAGCGGAATTTCAGATGATATTTATACATCTAATTCAAGGATCTTCATGCATAAACGATAGATCAATCATTGTTCATAGGAGATACCTATTGATGCGTGAACCGGATTGAATCGGGATGGATGAGAGCCCCACGTGTTGCTCCTCTAGTTGGTCCACACGAGCCCGGTCTAAATCTCATTTGTCTTCGACTGGTAGGACGAAGATCGAAAGGTTCGCAATCAAATTGCGTTGGATAGTGATGGTGATCAATACTTACGATGATCAACTGTTGGTCTCTCTTGCACAAGGTTAGGCTTAGAAAATCAGCAACTAATTTGCCTTAGGTTCCAATTTTATTCTCACGTCATACAGGCTACAATTAGCACCATCTTTGTGTAGGGAATTTTGATGTATATTTAATTAGAAGGAGGGGTTACAACCTTTAACACTCTAACGTACATTAATTAGAATGTGTAACCCCCTAATTAAACCTCCGTAATTAATCTCCATTAATTAATTATTTCATAAATAAATAATATGGATATATTAATAATATACAATATATATATATATATATATATTAATATTCAACCATCATTTCCGTTGATCTAGTTCGTCAACTCAATGTGTGTGTGTCCTCATAGGACCCGTTTATATTAGTCATGGACTTAAACCATTTAACCCCATTCATCGTAGTTGGCTTCTAGCGAAGCACTACGACTCCTAAAATAACCGGATTGTATATCTTTATCAATCGTCCTATCTCATGTTTACTCATTACATTTAATTAAAGGACACAATTCATTCAATCTCCCACTTGTCCTTAATTAAACAAGTGTGCAATATAAGATACATGTATCTCTTAATGTCTTATTTGATGATATGTTGACATTCATATCTATTATCAAATATGTTTCTTCATCTCTGAGTTCGAACTGTCAAATAAACAGATGATTACAAATAATCCATCCGAGCATGGCCATGTATTTTCAGTTCTTGCTCTTCAAGTGGCCTAGACACCATTCATTTTCGATGCATCACAGCATACATGAAGAAGGAGGACATCTCCAGTCTTGTATGACTATGACTCCCACTCAACTTTTGGCAATCCCAACTACAACCTTTATAACTACTTCTTACGGAAAGCGTTTAGCCGTGTCAAAGAAATATCAATCATCAAGAGAGATCATAACATACTCATGTCTGAGGAATCTACTAATCATGGTTTAACTTAAAACACTGAAATCCCTTTTGTAGAGTCTTAAGGTGGGTCTGTCCTATATGTATCATCCATACATACATACATATATATATATATATATATATATATATATATATATATATATATATATACGTAATTGACTAGACATCTCCATCCCTATAGCCCATAAAACCTGGCGCTATCAGTCAACTTACAATATAGTCATTAATAAAATCACCTATGTCCAAGTTGATGATTTCAGACTACAGACTTGCATTAGTGTGACCATCATGCTTGGGTTAGGCATAAGCTTCATGCTTGGGTTAGGCATAAGCTTGGGTTTGAGACCCTTAGCCCTAGTGTGACCATCATGCTTGGGTTAGGCATAAGCTTCATCAATCGATTTGCAATATTGTCATATGTATGCACCTTACACATATTAATATCAAATAATGTGATACTTCCTCATAAGATGTACAATCAACTTGTCATCACTCTTAAGAAGTCATCCTTGGTTCTTCTCAAGAACTTCAGGATGTTCTTAGCTGCACACTAGTGTGCCTCTCATGGAATCGATTGGTATTTGCTACACCTGCTCAAAGCAAATGCAACATCAAGCCGTGTACACATCATGACATAGGTAAAACCCTTTCTTGGAATCTTGCATATTGAATCTGTTAAGAATCTTATCTATATGTAAGTTCCTTGATTAAATCTAAGCAATCTCTTAGATCTATCTCTATAGATCTTTATTCCAAGTATGTACACTGCCTCACCAAAGTCTTTCAATTCGAAACATTTCTTTAGTCAATCCTTAATGGACTCTAGCATCGAAATGTCATTCCCAATAAGTAGTATGTCATCCACATACAAGACTAGAAAGACTAGTTTACTCCCACTAAACTTCTTGTATACACAATGGTCCTCTTCGCATCTGATGAATCAAACTCTTTGATCTTTTCATCAAATCAAAAGGTCCAACTCCTAGATGCTTGCTTGAGTCCATATATAGACCTCTTAAGCTTGCATACCTTCCCAGCATCACTTGGATCTTCAAAACCTCTGGTTGTGTCATGTACACATCCTCTTCTAAGAATCCATTCAGGAAGGCGGTTTTGACATCCATTTGCCAAATCTCATCATCATAATAAGAGGCAATAGAAAGGATTATCCTGATGGATCTTATCAAGACAACTGGTGAAAATGTCTCATCATAGTCTATACCATGAATCTGTTTAAAACCTTTGGCAACTAATCTTATCTTCTATACAAATATCTTTCCATCCTTATCTGTCTTGAGTTTGAAACCCATTTGCTCCCTATGGGTTTTACCCCATCTGGCAAATCTATCAAGTCCCACACTTGATTTTCAAACATTGAATCCATTTCGGATCTCATGGCCTCAAGCCATTTCTGGGAGTCTGGACCCGTTGTTGCTTGCTTATAGGTATTAGGCTCATCATGTTCTAACAGAAGAACATCAAGGTTTACATTCAAGATGAAATCATCATAACGTCTAAGTTGTACCCTTGACCTATCTGATCTACGAGTGGGTTCAACTGGTTCAACAACTGGAGTTGGAACAGTTTCCACAACTGTTTATGGATCCTCTTGTTCCGGTTCTTGGATGATTTAGGGCCCTAGGCCTTCCAAAAACCATCAACTCATCCTCAACATCATCTATGCCATCATGTTGTTGAGTTTGTTTCTCTTCATCTTGAACTAGTTCAAGATGAATATTTCTCCCACTTGACTTATTGGAAATAAACTCTCTTTCCAAAAAGACACTATCCCTTGCAACAAACACCTTTTGCTCAGTGGGATTGTAGAAGTAGTATCCAAAACTACCTTTTAGATAACCTATAAAATAGCATTTATCTGATTTAGGGGCAAGCTTATCAATTTCTAAACGTTTTACATAAGCTTCACATCCCTATATCTTTAGAAAAGACAATTTTGGAACCTTTCCAGTCCATATCTCATATGGAGTTTTGTCTACAGCTCTAGACGGAGTCCTGTTTAGTGTAAGCACGACAGTTGTGAGGGCATATCCCCAGAAGGATACCGGAAGGTCAGCAAAACTCATAATTGGTCGAACCATGTCTAACAAGATCTGATTTCTTCTTTCAGACACACCATTAAGATGTGGTGTTCCTGGAGTAGACAAATGTGTTACTATCCCACAGTTTTTCAAATGATGATTAAATTCATGGCTCACGTACTCACCACCACGATTTGATCGAAGTGCTTTTATTTTCTTGCCCGTTTGAGTCTCTACCTCATTTTGAAAATCCTTGAACTTTTTAAAGGATTCCGATTTATGTGACATAAGGTAGATATATCCATATCTACTCATGTCATCAGTAAATGTGATGAAGTATCTATAACCACCTCTAGCTTCTGTACTCATTGGCCCACATATATCAGTATGTATAATGCCCAATAGCTCAGTAGCCCTTTCATTTGTTTCTTTGAAAGGTGACCTTGTCATGTTGCCCATCAAAGATGACTCACATGTATCAATGGATTCACAATTCACGTCTTTTAGAAGTTCATCTTTATGGAGCTTCTTCATGCGGTCTAAACTGATGTGACCCAAACGACAGTGCCATAGGTAGGCTTCACTCAACTTATTTGATTTTTGTCTTTTTGTGTTTATGTTATAAGATTCTGTTTTAAGGTCAAATACAAATATTCTATTAATATCTTGAGCACGAGCATAAAAGATATCATTCTTGTGAATAACTATACCTTCATTTATAGTCCCAAAATTAAGACCTTCGGAATAAATTACTATAATCGAAACAAGGTTATTTGTAATGCTAGAAATAAAATAACAATTATTTAGTTCTAAGATTAAACCAGAAGGAAGAGATAAACTAAAATCTTCTACGCCAAGTGAAGCAACACTTGCTCCATTTCCGATGCATAGGTCTATCTCCCCTTTCTTCACTTGTCTCCTATTTCTTAGTCCCTACATATTTGAAATAATGTGAGCACCAGGTGCGGTATCTAGTACCCAAGTAGGACCATTATCTAATGATTCTAATGTGAGGACATTGGTTAACAGTAATTCAATAACATAAATACCTGAAGTGTTGGAACTCAAAGTCCCATTCTTCTTGTCTTCCAGGTACTTGGGATAGTTTCTTTTCTAGTGTCCCTTAGCCTTACAGTGGAAACAATCATGGTCTGCAGCCACCCTTGGCTTCTCACCACCCTTAGGTTTTGCAACTTCCTTGCCTTTACCTTGGGTATTGTTCTTGTTCTTGGGTACCTTCTTGAACCCTTTCCCTCTATTGACGTTAAGAACTTCCTTCTTGTTGTCAATGGGAGTATTCTGCTCAGCAACTTTGAGCATACCATGGAGTTCCTTCAGATTTTTCTTAAGACCATGCATATGATAGTTCATCCTGAATGAGGCAAAGCCATCATGTAAGGAGTGCAAAACGATATCCGTGGCCAACTCTTGGTCATGTGGGGTGTCCAGTGTCTCCATACAGCTAAAAAGACCGATCATGTTAAACTCTTGGTCATATGGGGTGCCCAGTGTCTCAAGGTAAGTAACAGTTACTAATTATAACTCCTTATAATTCTTGGTTGATGATCCGCATCCAATGTAAAATCATCCCCATGCCTCAAGATCCAAAACTTTGCCTTTTGGTCTTATGTTGGGTACAACCATATCAAGGTTTATGAACCCCCGTATAGATTCACCCTCATTAGCCCAAGATTTTTGAAAGACACTCTCACTTTTGTGAAGCCCATCCAACCAAAAATCCAGAACTTAATGGGTTATGATATGGAAAGGCATTGCCCCAGTTTACCTTTGGAACTTAAGCATGCAATTGTCATTTATTTATAAGTGAAAAAAATAAATAAAAAAATGCAAAACTTAAATAAAATGCAAAAGCAGGCATTCAAAATGCAACAAAAATTGTGATCCTAGTATGGTCCATACGATGCAAAATTTTAAAGATCTAATCTTCATGGGTCTCCACCCTCGCACCCTTCATGGATCTCCATCCTTGAACTTCTTATGTCTCCGACCTTTTTCTTGTATTACAATATTTTCTAATAATCTAATTATCGAAAATAAATTACAAAAATACATAACGATACGCAGATCGTGTAAAAAAAATATAACGATGCGCAGATCGTATTTATGGGCCATCCTAGTCACCTTATGCAAGCAATTTATATCATAATATAAAATCATGCAAAACAATGTTTTAATTTAAAATAAATCCTTATATGGTACTCCCTCCGTTAATTAAAACTTGACGTTTTACTATTCATGCACGCTTTTTGAGGTGTTAAAAACTGTATAAAATATTAACTTTTTAAAAATATTTTTAAAATAATTTCATACTTGTTACTATTAATTATGCATTTATGAAAACAAACTAAAAAAAATGTTAATATTTCATATAGTTTTCATCATTTTAAAAAAGCGTGCATGAATAATAAACGACAAGTTTTAATTAACAGAGGGAGTATTAATCAATATTAATCATTAAATTGCATTTATTGGAAAATTATATGATGGGAAATATATAGCCTCTTAGACCGGACCATGTCGAGTCATACTCAGGTTGGCCCATGTCAAGTCACACTCGACTTGCCTAGACACGAACCCAGTTCGGTTTGTATGGTAGTCGTTTGGCCTGCGGTTTGGCAATGAAAACTCCTAAAATCGAATCAGATCAAATCCAGTTCAATTTTATGGTATGTAATTCCCTGTTATCAAATCATATAATTTAAATTGAACGATCATCTGAAGAAATGCGATTGCATTGAGAACCACTTTCTCAATTATGCCTTACGTATGCCTTTTGTTGTCTCTCACAAAAAACAAAACACTTTTGCTCTACATCTTCTTACTTGAGTCAAACCCAAAAATGAAAAAACTCATTTTCATTTATTAGCAACCTCTTACTAGTCCTTTACCCTTTGTAACACCAATCCCATTAATCTAAATTAATTAGGAGTCATTTACTTAGGAAGACCAAAGGGTTATGTACAACAACAAATAATTTACGTAATTATTTATTTCACAAATAAATAACATTTATTATTTATTTCTTAAATAAATAATATTGATCATTACAATTTACATTAAACCAATAAATCAAAATCTAAATTTTTATGTAGCAAAATAATCCATATCATATTTATCACCAATTAAATCAAGATCCGTATCAAAATTAACAATTAATCTATTGATCGTATCAATTTATGCAAGATGCTCTGATACCAATTGAAGGATAATTAGATGTGTTAAGCAGAATTTCAGATGATATCTATATATCTAATTCAAGGATCTTCATGCATAAACGATAGATCAATCATTGTTCATAGGAGATACCTATTGATGCATGAACCGGATCGAATCGGGATGGATGAGAGCCCCACGTGTTGCTCCTCTAGTTGGTCCACACGAGCCCGGTCTAAATCTCATTTGTTTTCGACTGCTAAGACGAAGATCGAAAGGTTTGCAATCAAATTGCGTTGGATAGTGATGGTGATCAATACTTACGATGACCAACTATTGGTCTCTCTTGCACAAGGTTAGACTTAGAAAATCAGCAACTAATTTGCCTTAGGTTCCAATTTGATTCTCACGTCAAAAAGGCTACAATTAGCACCATCTTTGTGTAGGGAATTAGCACCATCTTTGTGTAGGGAATTTTGATGTATATTTAATTAGAAGGAGGGGTTACAACCTTTAACACTCTAACGTACATATTAATAATAATATGGATATATTAATAATATACAATATATATATATATATATGTATATATATTAATATTCAATCATCATTTCCGTTGATCTAGTTCGTCAACTCAATGTGTGTGACCTCATAGGACCCGTTTATATTAGTCATGGACTTAAACCATTTAACCCCATTAATCGTAGTTGGCTTCTAGCAAAGCACTACGACTCCTAAAATAACCGGATTGTATATCTCTATCAATCGTCCTATCCCATGTTTACTCATTGCACATTTAATTAAAGGACACAATTCCTTCACACACTCTAAACATGGAATCATCAACTGAATTTGGACAGCTGCAGTTCCTGCAAAACAAGAGGTTGTGAGTTGAGATTGGAAGGCCATACTTAGCAGTCATACCTCTCTCATTCCAAGGTCTTCAGAATATCTACAAGCAATTCAAATAGAGATGAATATGACATGATCAATAATAATATATATGACCATTTCTCATAATTTTGAGTTCAATGTATCTCTACTGTACACCGAACTTGTTCTCTGTCTTTTTATCCCAACTTGTGTCACAGTGTGTTCCTAAATAATTAAATTTCTTGTCAATTATCTTTCGTTAGTGTACATCACTTTTTTGTTACACAGAGTTTAATTTTATCGTACTGATATGGTGTTATATATTAAATTCACTTGTACGGCTTTTGAAGCATTCGTGGACTTCAAATACCAAACCTTTGGCTCGCATTCTAATCAATTCAAATTCCTTGTAATGTGCTAATTGCTTAGGCTGGAGAAGAAGAAGATCCTGAACTATGGTTCGAGCTGTGTATTCTTACTGACACCATTACAAGGAGCCCACAACAACAAGAAGAAATCAGCCCATCACAAAGCCCAGTTGAGAGCACTCTGTCAAAGCCCATAAAACCTCTTCTCCTTTGTACAGCTGTAGATGAGCCCAACTGATGATTCTACAACTATTCCATACAACTCCGTATATATAGGAATTTTGAATGTACAACGAATAAATATGAAACTAGTACAGTTCCCGCGCGCATGGCGCGTATGTTTCTTTATAAAAAATAAAAACAAAATTTTATAAGTATAAAAATTAAATTACCGCTATAAAATGAAATAAAGTATTACCATATGTTAACATAAAATAGAAAAAATTGATTTGATAAAGTAAGTAAAAAAAATTAATATTGTGAAAAATGTGTAAAAATTACATTAGTTTAAGATTTAAGTAGAATAGGTTGGTTTAGTGAAAATTCTAAAATAAAGGTGCTTATAAGTTATAACTCCTAATAAAAAAAATGCTTGCAGTTTATTAGTTAGATATAGATAGATTAATTAAAGAAACTTGTCCAAATTTTAATAGTTGGATTTTTTTTTCTAGGTTCGGTTGATTGGAAGGAAATTGTAAAATTAAGATGATTATGATATCTAATTAATAAAAAATATTTATCATTTAATAGTTAGAATAATTAAATCTCATTGGTCAAAAAAATATTTAAAAATTTTATCATGTGAAATTTTGTGCAGATTAGGTTGGTTAGGTGAAACTGCAAAAATTAAGGTTATGATAAAAAAACAAAAATAGTTTTCAAGATAGAATGAAATAATATTGTATAGTTAATATTAACTTTATTAAAAAAAATTTGAATTAATCCCATTGTTTAAAAGAAGTTATTTCTAAATATATTCAATATAAATGTTGTTAAAAATAACTTTGCACGAGGGAGTGACACGTGGCTTAGGTGCTTTGGTTTTAATTAATATATAGATGTTTAAAAGAAGTTATTTCTAAATATATTCAATAAAAATGTTGTCAAAAATAACTTTGCACGAGGGAGTGACACGTGGCTTAGGTGCTTTGGTTTTAATTAATATATAGATAGATAGATAGATAGATTGTTTAAAAGAAGTTATTTCTAAATATATCCAATATAAATGTTGTCAAAAATAACTTTGCACGAGGGAGTGACGCGTGACGTAGGTGCTTTGGTTTTAATTAATATATAGATGTTTAAAAGAAGTTATTTCTAAATATATTCAATATAAATGTTGCCAAAAATAACTTTGCACAAGGAAGTGACACGTGGCGTAGGTGCTTTGGCTTTGATTAATATATAGATAGATAGATTGTTTAAAAGAAGTTATTTCTAAATATATCCAATATAAATGTTGCCAAAAATAACATTGCATGAGGGAGTGACATGTGGCGTAGGTGCTTTGGTTTTAATTAATATAATAATATAGATAAGATAATTCATAGAGATATATAATTATTTTTTGGAGTCGTAGGGTTTTGATGGAAGTCATCTTGAATTAATGAGGTTAAATGGTTTAAGTCCATAATTATTATCTGTTTGAGTTAGCTGACAAGATTAATGGGTTTGATGGTTACTAGTTAACATATATGTCATATATTATTAATAAGTAATATTATTTATTTATGAAATAAATAATTAAAGAGATTATTTAGAGGAGTTACACAAGGAATATTAACTTGGGAGTTACAAAAGAGAGGTATGTGAACATGACCTATTGCTAATTAATTCTCCTTGCTATTGTCCAAATTAATTTAAGGTTTTCTTTTAATGAAAATGATAGATTTCTATAAATATACCAACACAACCCAATTTGCATAAATATATCATAAGAGGATAAATTGCAAATGACCAATTGACCACTAGTTGGTAAGTAATATAATTTTGTAAAAAAAAAAAAAAAAATTCGTTACCCTGTTGGAATGTAACAGGTCACTTGGGGAGAACATGGGGTGGCGGGAAAATTGGGGGAGACTATTCCTACCCAGTTTAAAGAGTTAAAATATTGATTGGGCTGCTTAAAATTTGGATCGGGTCAAGACTATGCTGGAATTTTCGGCCTTGTGTCGGGCAAGAAATATAATAGATCGATCCATCAAAATTATGGGAATATGCGTGTATTTTTTAAAAATAAAAATAAAGTTTCACAAATGACAAATATTATAAATTATTTTTATTCATGTATTAGTAAGATTAATTTAATTAAGTCTATAACATTTAATAAATCACTTTAAAAAGTGTTGTAAATTATTTTTTAATCTATTTAATTATTTTGAATTCATTTAATTTTCAAACTGGTCCATTTGGTCCAACCGATCCACGGGCTCGAAAAATCCAAGATCGTATATCGCGATCCTAGTCCGATCCACGGTTGAAGGTTTCAAAATTACGATCCACTGGAATTTCTGTCCAGTCCAGATCGGTTGGGCAGCTCTGATTGGTAGGTAAAGATTGAATTTTAATTATCTTACAATAAATACATTGAAGTGAGTGGGTGAAGGATATTAATTATTGCCACGGAGAACATTAAAGAGACATCGTGACACCTAAACAATCTTGCGTGATAGAAGAAGACTTATCCGTGTCATAAAAGTTTTTGAAAATCAAAACTTTGTCGTGGGTATGTGTAGTTATGTTGTTCTTGTGTAAACTGAACATGGCTATCCTCTTCACACCTCTACCTGGAAAGGACAAGACCATTATCAGGGCATTCAAGAGGGTGTATGAAGGGCATTCACTCTTACAAGAGAGGTCTGCACTCATGGAGATCATAAAGGCCATTATTTTAGGGGTTTCGTAGTTGGAGAAACTTGTAGCTTTGCTTTTACGTGTCAGTTGAAAGAAATATCGTGTCATTAAGGTTTTTGAAAAATATAACCTTGCCAAGAGTAAGATTAGTTATCTTGTTCTTGTGTAATTTGAACATCACCATCCTCTTCACACCCCTACCTAAAGTTGACAATTAAGATCATCTTCTCTTTCTTTTGCAAGGGAGAAAGGGTCAGTTTGTGTCACTCTTATATTCGATGGAAGGCGGGAACTTGAAAGAGGGAAATGAGTGTTCAACCATGTCACTCGCTTCATTCCACAAACATATCAACCCAACACCTGCTAGGAAACCTCTTGCATCCCCGTTGATCTATGTCATCTATTACATTCTCCATGTCACCCATTAACTAGTATATATCGTATTTTCCATCCAACAACAATGTCACTCATGACAGTCTCAATGTACAGGCTCTTTAATTTACTCGTACATGTCACATTTCCCTTCGTTTGGCTTTCAAAAAACCCTTTTTTCCACTTCATCTATGTCACCCATTACATTCTACATGATACTCCTTAACCTGTACATATCACCCATTAATTACATTATACATGTCACCCCTTTCCATTTCCAATTGAAGCCCCATTTCCCTTCTTTTGTGTTTCGAAATGCTCCATTTCTCACTTTTCATCCATGTCACCCATTATATTTTCCATATCACCATTCACTTTCGAATGTCATAGTTTCGACCTTCTCCCATTTCCCTTTCCCTTTCCAATTGACATTCTATTTCTTTTTCTTTTTTTTTTTGACTTTTGAAAAGTACCTTTTTCACTTTTCAAATCAAAATGGTATAGGTGAATGAATGCACATGATTTTCACAACAAAGAATGGAGGTATCTCTTTTAGAGTAGCATAACTACCAAATAAAGAATGTAATTCTTTTGGTGACACCAATCGCATGGAGAGCAAAAATGATGCAATGAGATCGAGATTACATCACTTTTAAGGGTTGTCCCTCAACTCTTCAAATTCCAAAAGACAAGCAACTTATTCAATCCCATGTTATGTTCCATTTAATTGGTATATAAATTAGGAAATGATATATACGTTAAGACATTTGTATTCGATCACAACAATATCAACATTGGGTATAAATTAGATAATGCAACTTAACGAGTAACTAACTAACCTTTAGGATATGATTTCACCTCAAGCTTACTTCTTGTTCTCTTCCACTCTTGTCAACTTAAAATGCAAGACGACAAATAATAAAATTAGTTCTTTAAATAAGTCCTACATGATCAATATAAGAATAAAAGTAGAAAGTCAACTATGTATCATGAAGAGAGGACAAACCTAAATCCAAACCAACGATTGAGGAGAAATCTAAAAACAATATAAGTGAAGGGTCGAATTCTAAACAACACCTTGATTTTTGTTTTCTATATTAGTAATGCAGATTGATGTAGGCCGGTTTTGATAAGATAAAAATCAAGAAGCTAAATTTACATATCAAGTCCCTAGATTGAAAATTCTTTACCAAAATCGAAAACCTTAGATCTGAACTGAAGAAACCTAACCCAGGATTTGAAGCAACAATGGACGAGGAATCGAAACCCTAGATTGAAAATTCATAATCATTTTTAAATTGCTTCAAATCAGTAAAGGCTTGGAATAAATAAATGTTTAGAAATTAACTAACCGAAGATGTTTCTTCCCCTTGAATTAGTTAGACCCACAATCTCTTGAGGCTTTGAAAAATCGAACAATGGATGAACTTGAATCACTTGAAGGCAGTGCCTAAGCTTTAATTCGGTGGAACCTTGACGCTGAGAAGCAGTAGAGGAAGGGTGTTCCAGCGGTGTCAGGGTTAGGAGGAGAAGGGTTGGCCTCTATCTTCAATTTAGGATCAAGAGTCAAGGAAAGGGATCTGAGACAGAAATGTAGAGAACGAGGACGGATGGAGGCATCAGACTGACTGAGATCTAGTGAGGTATCGATGATGGGTGAGCCATTGGAAGGTTAAATATCTCATATCCGAGGAAGAAAGAGTGCAAGAAAAGAGAGAGGTTGGGTCTTAATTTCTCCCCCAAATTCATCCGCCCTTATGTTTTTATTTTAGTAGATTTTTTCGGAACCGGTACCTTTGTTTAATTTTTTTATGAACCACCGCTAAAGAGTAGTGCGCCAAACTTCCCCAATAGTCTTGGCATTTGAAAATAGCTACCACAACCGCTTCCATAGACTATTGCTTCCGAAGCCATGGCATTTTCCTAAACTGTAGCCATGAATCGCTTCCTTAGCTAAACTGTCGCTATAAACTGCACTATTTGCTCTTAATTGTAGTAGTGTGTGTACATCTAGAAGGGAGTGCTATGAAACCATTATGTAGGTGGATGTTTCACCTTCCTAAACTATCTAATGTTGGAAATTCAAAAGGTGATAGACATTTATGTATCCTTATCTCATATGAGTAGATACAATATACAATAAATAGAGTTCCGATCTTCTCATATCTCCTCCTACCTTTTATTCTTTATTCTAATTTTCTCAATTCTCATAACAAAAAAAGATAAAACTCTCAACAATATGGTAGTGTCTTTGGACAAAAAAACAAAAAGATATTTGACAACCAAGGTACATCCACGATATAAGAACACTAGAACGCTACACCAGACAACAACTACTAAATTGGGAGCTTAAACAAAAAAATATGTGAAGATGGGACAACCATCACCAGAAAACTAAAAAAAAAAAACAAAATAGGAGAAAAAGAGTGAACATAAGATGGAAAAAAACCAAAGGAAAATTAACTTAGATGGTTCTCATGCTATTACAGGAGAAGCAACTACTAGTTTTATCATTCAGGACCCTGGTGGTTCTATCATTGACTGTGGAGTGACCTCATCACTGAAAGCTAAAGTCATGGCCATGAAAGGACGTGGGATTCTGAAAGCAAAAGAACTAGGATGATCCTGAGTCATGATTGAAGGAAACAGCCTCTTGGCGGTCAACTGCATCAAAGGAGTTTGGCAACCACCGTGGGAGATTGAAGTGTTGATTTCTGACTGCATGATTTACGCCTAACATTTTCAGTGACCAGTTCTCATACATCTTCCACGAGGTCAATACGGTCGCTGATAGAGTTGCTGAGCTCTTGCATCCTTTCGACTCGGGTAGCTTCTGTAGCGATCTTGAACATAGTTTTCGCATCTGTAAGGACGTCCCTAGGAGGTGGTGTAAAAGTGTCTGATCCACCCAAATCCTTTTCTTACCCAAAAAAAAATATTCAAGAAATTTTCGCCCCTTCATCCCGAAAATCCTAATTCCAGTTGCCACTGCATGCACACAAACAATGTCTTTGAAGAGACAGGAGATACCCCGAGATTCCAGCTGAACACACCCATAGTTTGGAACAACTCTGAGTGTTCCGTGATTTGGGTAGCATTGGACAAGTGATGTTATACCACTTGGTCCTTCTTTTTGTACATTTACATATTTTCATTTCCATGCAATATATTAACCCTTAAAATAAAATAAAAAAACAGTCTTTGAAGCTCTCTGCACCTAACCATATCGGATCACTCCATCAGTGTGTAAAACACATTAAGGGCATGCATGCATGGTTTCTCATTTCTCAATCAGCAAGTTTCCAAAGCTTCTTTCATTACTGCGAACGCTGAGTAAGACTAAACTTACGTTAAAATGGAAAAGGATACAGGATCATTAATGCGAATAATGCTGAGTAGGTCTAAACTTACATTAAAACGAAAAAGGATACCAATACGAGCATGAAACATATATATGCTTTTGTTTGTTGATTTTCAGCCGTTTTGGGGGCTTCAGTGAGGCCAAAATTGGATATTTTATCCAACGTACTATAGGCTTTTGTACGTGAAAGAACAAAACGTCTCTTGAAGTGTTTGAATGGTACTCTTCTAGATGCCTATATATGTCATGTTGATCAGTTATCCACCAACCAATCTGATAACAATGGATTTCAGTAATTGAAATAGAAAAAACACAAAATAGTCCAATCAAAAGTTACCTAATCTTAAATTACTCTAATTTAGAACCGTCCAATTCTATTTAATGGCAATCTTAATTGAATTGACTATGCCTTCAAAAACCTTAGGATTATGTGTGCCTCTCAACTTGTAATATGAAACTATAGATTAATAAATATAAAAATACTCCAAAGAGTCAAGTATTAGGTCTAATCTTATCGTTTCATTTATGTATTACATATTCTAAATTCACACAACATTAATTAAAAACTAAAACAAACATATTCATCCATTTTATGCCTTTTGAAGGCTCTAACAAAACAGCTCTTTATATGAATTAAGCAATCTTTCTTGATTTATATAGTTATTTCATTACAGAAAACAAGGTTTATAATCAAAATCAGCTGCTTCAGTTAAACATTTTTAATTGCAACCAACTGAATAATATCATCATGATTTGGACCCAGGAATTGGACATTTATATATAAATAAATGAAGTCATGTAGATGTGTTGCGTGGTCAGAGGACACCTCTTGTGCTTATCTAAAATCTATTATTCAGTTGGTTCTACAAAATATGTCATTTTAATTAGAGTATTTTATTAAAAAAATATTATTAAGTATTTTGATTTTTAGTTTGAAACATGTCCTTATAATGATTTGTAGATTATTAATTGTAGTTTTTTAAAAAAATAAGTGTAATAAATGAGGGTATAATGGTTGTGAAAGAAACTAAAATGGAGATAATATATAGAGGGGAGTGCTTTTTAGAATTTTAGAAATTCTGTATATAAATATATATAAATATATTTATTATTTATGCAAGTCTCAAGTCAAATATATGCACAAAGATAAGGATTTTAACTATTAAAATGCACAAATCTAAGTCATATAGAAAATCATATTTGATTTGCTAACTTATCCAGAGGAGTACACGTAACTAATCATGCATCTCATCGCTTATAATATATCAAATTTAATTTCTTCTCTCGTTTTTTTTTTAATATCAATGTTGACTTCAGTAATTGATCGATACAGCAGTTAGTTTTCTTATATATCATGGAAAGTTTTACCTGAATGTAAGAAAAAATCACAATATATCATTTCACTTGTATGATTGGAGTTCCAGATGTGTATCTCACATCTAACTATACAAAAATGAAAAAACAAAGAGGGAATGGTATCTCAGACAATGAACAAAACAAACGACCCTTGGCATAATACTAGCTGATGGCCGCCTAACTGAAGCTGATTGGGTAGCTGCAGTTGATTGATTATTTATGTTAAATATATGTTAATAAATAATAAGCTAGTATGATGTTTGGTAAACCTAACGGTTGGAGTAGCTGATGGAAACTTGTGAATAGAAAATCATAAGCTCCGAAAAACTTCGGAGAGTAGCAGTTGAAATCCTCCCCTTCCAAAAACTAATTAAACTAAAATTCTATATTTATTTCATTTACAACTATATAATATCAAAATCAAAAAGTCCAATAAACTTGCTGATAGAATTTTCTTTTTTTTGCCAAACGGAGCCCTAGTCTCCACAAGCAAAAAAAATTGCAATTCAAACTTAGGCGGAACATAACACGTAACACCGTCGCTTAAGCTTTGACAAAAAATAAATAACATACAAAACCAAGTGAATGGCACATGAACATTATACCGTCACGCCATACACCATGCTACGACCAACTACAGATCTTACTGTGATTCCTAATGGTCCTCAGCTTTACAGATTGAAAGCCAAGAACGGGGTGTACGAACAGTAAACGTAACAAGAAAGTAAACAAGCGACCAACAAGCGGTTTTACGTGGTTCGACCGGAGCCTACGTCCACGGAGCCTCAGCCGGATCGGCTTGAGATCTCAATCCACTAATCGAATAGCAAGGTTACAGAACAGGTTGCCCTAGATCTAGACTAAGGCAAACAGAGACGGAAATACACGATACAAGACTAGTATGCACGAGAGAAGCAAGAACAAAGCAAGTAAAGGAAGAGGACACCCTGGATCTGGAGAATAGAGCCAGATCTTCGTCGGATTCAACCAGAGAAGGGAATTTCGCCAGAACAGAGGGCAAAGAACCTTCTTCTTCTTCCTAGAACCCAGATCTAGAGTCTCAGATCGAGATTCGCTCTAGATCGGACCACCGTGAGCTTCGCCGGAGCTGGGTTGAAGAAACCCTAGCTTTCTCTCTCCGTCGCCTTCTCTCTCTCTCTCTTAGGGTTTGGATTACCTGAAGAGTCGAACTGAAGAATGCGGCAACCCTAGCTCCAACTTTGTATATATAGGCGAGCTCTCTAAATGAAACGCTGTGTTGCA
Source organism: Persicaria maculosa (assembly GCA_963922045.1). NCBI lineage: Eukaryota > Viridiplantae > Streptophyta > Magnoliopsida > Caryophyllales > Polygonaceae > Persicaria > Persicaria maculosa. The sequence goes on from OY998271.1 coordinate 33,985,664, forward strand.
AGTGTCTAAGAGCTGAAAGCTCTCAGGGTAAGCGAGCTCGGTCCAGTGAAGTGAAGCAGGCCGGGTTTGGGCTTTAAGGCCCAATTACATATCAGCATACAACGTATATATTAATATAACATATACTTATGCATATATATATATATATATATATATATATATATATATATATATATATATATATACACACACACACACATATGTGAGCATAAGTGTGACTTACACTTCTAACATATGTTAGTATATATATAAGTACATATTATATTTACATGTGCATTTATCTAAGTCTACCAATTAATCTCTACCTAAGGCCATCCATTATTCCTAGATCAAAATGCTTAAGATTAGAATAGACATTACAATTTGCCCTCCTAATCGAAGCATTAGACCTATTAAAACCTGTCTATATCATAGTGGATTCAAATACTCAAGAGATCCAGTATCATCATCAGCTCAGGTTACCTGTGAGCTAAGGCGGTTCTCCAAGGTGGAGAAAATCCCTGCAAAACTCAAATTTGTTAGAAGGGACTACCTTTGTCCCGAAGTCAGCTGGATTGATGTCGCCTTTTATTTTCTTCACATCTAGCTCTCTTGCAGCAACCATGTTTCGAATAAAATAAAAACGAACATCAATATGCTTAGTCCGCTCGTGGTACATGGGATCTTTGCACAAATAAAGTGCGCTTTGGCTATCCGTATGAATTACGGTTTTAAATGGCTTCTTGAGGATTTCTTTTAGAATTCCTTTGAGCCAAATTGCCTCTTTGGCAGCTTCAGTGGCTGCCATATACTCGGCTTCAGTTGAAGATAAGGCAACAACTGATTGTTGCTGAGATTTCTATGACACACAGTTGCCTGCCCACGTAAAGTAGTAGGCAGTAGTGGACTTGCGAGTATATTTATTGCTAGCATAATCAGAGTCAACATAGCCATATAAATGATCAACAGATTCATGCAGGCCATAATGCAAACATATATAGATTTTTTGTACCAGCAATATAACGAAGTAAGTATTTCATAGCAGCCCAATGGTCAGAACCAGGATTGGACATAAAACGACTAAGCACAGAAATGGCAAAAGCAAGGTCTGGGCGGGTGCATAACATAGCATACATAACCGATCCTACAGCAGCATCGTAGGGGACCCTGGCCATTTCTTTTATTTCTTCAGGTTTAGAGGGACAACTCTTTTTGGTAAACTCTAGATGCCCTCCTAAGGGTATGGATGTTGGTTTAGGGGAAGTCATATGAAACCTTTCTAAAACCTTAAGAACATAGTCATCTTGAGATAACCATATTTTCTTATTGGGTCGGTCTCTAATGATAGTAACACCAAGGATTTTCTTGTCTTTCCCTAAATCCTTCATGTCAAAGTATTTCTTTAAGTCCTTTTTCACAGTGCTAATAGGAATCATAGAATTGCACACAAGCAAGATATCATCTACATATAAAAGCACATATATCACAGACTGTTTAGAAATATGTTTGAAATAAAAACATGAATCATAACTACTTCTTATGAAACCTAACTTCTTAATCACAGCATCAAACTTAAGATTCCATTGTCTAGGGGACTGCTTGAGTCCATAGATGGATCTTTTAAGCAAGCAAGCATGATCAGGAAATTTGGGGTTTACAAACCCCTTAGGTTGTCTCATATAGATGGTTTCATCCAGAGACCCGTGCAAGAATGCAGTTTTTACATCCATTTGCTCAAGTTCCCAATCAAACACAGTACAGATAGCAAGCATTAATCTCATAGTTTTGTACTTAACTACAGGAGAGAAAATGTCATTATAATCTATGCCTTCTCTTTGGGAAAACCCTTTAGCAACAAGTCGGGCTTTAAACCTAGGAGGCTCACTAGGGCTTAGACCTTCTTTTAGCTTAAAGACCCATTTAGAGTCAATGAGCCGGGTTTTAGAAGGTCTATGAACCAATGTCCACGTTTTGTTTGTGTACATTGATTCCATTTCATCCTTCATTGCAGTTAGCCACTCTTTGGCATAACTGCTCTTAATGGAAGATTCATATGAGCTAGGAGTGGTAGGATGTCTAACATGATCAGCAGTTAAGAATGCATATTCCACAATATATGAGGTGTACTTCCTATTAGGTATGACAGTTCTAGGCTCTCTATCCCTAGTTAACTGATAGTCATGCAATGTAGGCAAAGTAGAAACATTAGAAGCATGCAGATCAGAAGGGGATGAGGAGAAAACAGAGGAGTCCTTTTGGGAGTCATTAGAACGGCCATTTACATTACCAGAAATAGGAGAAGAAAGAGGAGAAGTAAGAGGGGCAATCCCCTTAGGAGAAGATGGTTCTTGTTCTTCATCAGGGTCTGTCAGTGCTTCTTGTTCAGTTTCTTCTTCTTTGTGTCCCCCCTGTAATGTGGAAGGTGTAGCTTTCTTAGCTGATCTTGTGATCTTTCCAGTGTCGTGCTCAGAATCATCATCTTCAGAGGAATCATCATCATCAGGTATCAACTCTTTAGTCTGCTCAATGGTACCTGTAAGCTCAGGATAGGTTGTTAGTTCAGATTTAAGAGGGAATATATCTTCATTAAATCTTACACTTCTAGTTGTTATAACTTTGTATGGGCCAGGTTGCAAGAGGAGCACCCTGTAGCCTTTAACTCCATTAGGGTAACCAAGCAGCAAACCTTTCAAAGCCCTAGGTTGGAGCTTGCCCTCACTTACATGAGGATAAGCTGCATAACCAAAAGGCTTCAAATAGGCTAGGCTAGGTTGTTTCCCTGTCCATCTGTACTGGGGAGTATCAAAGTTTATAACACTAGAAGGTGATCTATTAACAAGATATGCAACAGTTAAGACAGCTTCCCCCCATAAAGAATTCTTAAGACCAGAACTAAACAACATACATCTAACTTTTTCCAATAAAGTTCTATTCATCCTTTCCGTTGTACCATTTTGTTGTGGGGTACCTGGAACTGTCAAGTGTCTTTTAATCCCATGTGATTGACAATATTAATTGAATTCTGTAATGCAAAACTCTAACCCATTATCAGTTTTGAAGCATTTAAGTTTATGGTTAGACTGACTCTCTACCATTACCTTCCACCTCTTAAAGGCATCAAAGGCTTGATCCTTTGATTTCAGAAGACTTACCCAAACTTTCCTTGAGAACTGATCAATGAAGCTAATAAAATACCTCATACCTCCTGCAGTGGGGACTTGTGAGGGTCCCCACAGGTCAGAGTGGACATATTCTAAAGGAACATTAGCAACATAAGTTGAAACAGGAAATTTAAGCTTGGCAGATTTGCCCAACACACAATGCTCACAGAATATAATGTCTACAGGTTTCTTAGGCAATAAACCAGATTTATGCAGTTTGTTTAATCTTTTGTTGCCTATGTGACCAAGCCTGTTGTGCCAATTTTTAGTTTCATTGAGAGTCATAGAATCAGTGCAAGCAGTAACATTGAGCTCAGGTATAGAGGAAAGCACATGATATAATCTCTTCTTTCTAACAGCTTTGACAATCACTTTACCATTTCTAGAGATTGTTCTAATGCCATCAGCAGAATTAACATCACATCCTATTTCCTCTAATGCAGATTCAGACATGAGACTTCTCATTAAACTTGGGACCCACTTGACATTAGTGAAAATTCTAACAATGCCATCATGCATAAGTAAAGGAACATCTCCTACTCCTTTTATTTTCAGAGAAGTATGATCACCCAGCATAACATCACCACACACAGATTCATTTAGGTTTTTAAAGAAATGCTTATTAGGTGTGACATGCATTGTGCAACCTGAATCAAGTATCCATGCATCAGATGTATCAAGAGATGTTAATGCAGAACACATGAACAATTCAGCAGAATAATCACCCATGTTCTCAAGCACAGAAGCAGACAATTCAGTGTTGTTCTTTTTAGCCAATTCCTCAGCTCTTTTCTTTTTCCTACACTCCTTGACCCAGTGACCAATGTTACCACAGTAGTTACACTTAGAGTTTGGGTCAGATTTCTCATTTTTAGGCTTATCTTTCTTATTCTTCTTATTCTTGTTATGCTTATTGCCCTTCTTGTCATTACCCTTAGTGAACAGAACCTCAGATTTATCAGCTTTATTATTTTTCAGACCTTTAATCTTGAAAAATTTCATGATTTCATTCTTTTCAATGATAGATTCAATTAGCTTATCCTTAGTAAGTTCATCACGACTAAACTGAATGACATCTTTGAAGTTATCAAATTGAGTGGGCAAAGAATTCAGAAGTAAGATAGCCTGGTGAGAATCCTTTATGTCATCATTACATCTTTCTAATTCTTGAGTCATCTTTAGAAAAATATCCAGATTATCATAAAGAGTCAAAGCAGTATTCATCTTAAAGGTGAACATACGACATAACAGAGAAATCCTGGAGGGCAAGGATTTAGAGAGAAAAAGCTCCTCCAGGGCATGCCAGAGGGAGAAAGCGGAAGAGTGTTTTACCACTTGTCGAGCAATACCATTAGTGAGGCGTATCATTATCTCATAGTGGGCTTTCATGTCCATTTCTAGCTCTTCAGCTATGGACATAGGTGGTGTAGAGGATCCTCCTTCAACCCCCTTCAGTTTTTGATCATCAGTCTTTGAGGGATCCTCATCATTGATTTCAACACCCTTGAGAAGGGTGGTCATCTCAGAGGTTGTGGTTGTAGGCTTCAAGACTGCCTTCCAACAGCCTTCCTTGATGAGAACAGCTCTCATCTTGACTTGCCATATGGCGAAGTCTATCACACCGTCGAATGGCTTGATTTTCAAAGCACTATCCATGATGTTTGGTACCTGCAGTGTCCAAGAAGCAGATAAGTATCAAAAGTTTATGCAAGCGGAAGCTAAATGAGTGCAACTGTATACAAGACACTTTATAAAACCCTAGAATCACAGGTCTTTGAACGGATCTAGACCAGTGGTACTTCAGACAGGAGAGGAATAGCCCAAGCCTGAGCTTTTTGAAGGACTACCCAATGTCCTGCCTCCGATCCCGCTACCTGAGAACCAAGAATGGCACAAGTAGGTAAGGAAAGGAACACCTAAGCTCTGATACCACTTTGTGATTCCTAATCGTCCTCGGCTTTACAGATCGAAAGCCAAGAACGGGGTGTACGAACAGTAAACGTAACAAGAAAGTAAACAAGCGACCAACAAGCGGTTTTACGTGGTTCGGCCGGAGCCTACATCCACGGAGCCTCAGCCGGATCGGCTTGAGATCTCAATCCACTAATCAAATAGCAAGGTTACAGAACAGGTTGCCCTAGATCTAGACTAAGGCAAACAGAGACGGAAATACACGATACAAGACTAGTATGCACGAGAGAAGCAAGAACAAAGCAAGTAAAGGAAGAGGACACCCTGGATCTGGAGAACAGAGCCAGATCTTCGTCGGATTCAGCCAGAGAAGGGAACTTCGCCAAAACAGAGGGCAAAGAACCTTCTTCTTCTTCCTAGAACCCAGATCTAGAGTCTCAGATCGAGATTCGCTCTAGATCAGACCACCGTGAGCTTCGCCGGAGCTGGGTTGAAGAAACCCTAGCTTTCTCTCTCCGTCGCCTTCTCTCTCTCTTAGGGTTTGGATTACCTGAAGAGTCGAACTGAAGAATGCGGCAACCCTAGCTCCAACTTTGTATATATAGGCGAGCTCTCTAAATGAAACGCTGTGTTGCAAGTGTCCAAGAGCTGAAAGCTCTCAGGGTAAGCGAGCTCGGTCCAGTGAAGTGAAGCAGGCCGGGTTTGGGCTTTAAGGCCCAATTACATATCAGCATACAACGTATATATTAATATAACATATACTTATGCATATATATATATACATATGTGAGCATAAGTGTGACTTACACTTCTAACATATGTTAGTATATATATAAATATATATATATAAGTACATATTATATTTACATGTGCATTTATCTAAGTCTACCAATTAATCTCTACCTAAGGCCATCCATTATTCCTAGATCAAAATGCTTAAGATTAGAATAGACATTACACTTACACTTTTGAAGCAATGGGCAGGGCGGTGCGAGATTAGAAGTAGGCCCTATTATTTTTTCACATTTTTATATGATCATAAATTCATATTTATATTTATAAACTACCATATACGATATTGTGAAAAATGAATTGCTTAGTATTTACATGAAAATAATGTATTATATATATTTCGTATTACTAGATGCATATTTTTATTATAAAAAATATGAAATTCAAAGGATGAAGAAGGTAGAAAAAATCAAGGATTTCGTAAAAAATTCTTTAAAAATGAGAATATAATTTAAAAATGATAAATAATTATATATTGTTTTGAAATATTCTTTTACTCGTAACTCATTTTACACTTAAAAAAATATTAAAGTCTTTAGTAATTTATAGAACAAAAATGTCCTTAGGATAAATTAAATTTGGCATATAAAAATTAGGTGATAATTCAACATTTTGTGATTTATCCAAAATCAGAGAAAATAAACTTTGGAAAGAATATTGCATATTAAAGTCTTCAATAATTTATAGAACAAAAATGTCCTTAGGATAAATTAAATTTGACATATAAAAATTAGGTGATGATTCAACATTTTGTGATTTATCCAAAATTAAGAGAAAATAAACTTTAGAAAGAATATTGAAAAAACAAATTGAGGTGAAAATAGGAAAGAGAGGCCCTTAAAAAGAAAAAGGGTCCCAAAAAAAATTTAAGCTGGGGTGAAAATAGAAAAAAGAGACCCTTAAAAAAACAAAAAAGAAAAAGGGGCTCCCTAAAAGAAATTTAAGCTGAAACGGAAAGTAGGAAAGAACATTGGAAGAAATAAAAAATGAAGTGATGATGGTGGGAATCGAACTTGCTGCCAAGGGCCCACAATAGATTGCCCCAAGCATAGCACTACGCCACTACCACTGCGCTAACATCCTTTTACTGTATCCATCTGGAAGCATTATATATATACCAGTATAAATTATATTGGGCCCTCAAAATTTTTGGGCCTAGTGCAAATAGACCGGTTGAACCGCCCACAAACTGGGCCTGGCGATGGGCATATGAATATTATATTGTCCCCCAAGTCTTTTAAGCGACGGAAATTTTTTGTCGCCCTAATGGTAATGGTCCTTGTACACAATGTTGCCTTACACTTTGAAGTGACAAAAATTGTTCATCACCCTAATTCATAGGCTCCCCATGTGCTTCCTACAACTTTATCTAGTGACGAACTCCAAAACCCGTCGCCTGACTTGTGTGAGGGAAAATATAGTTCGTCGCTCCGATAATGGATGGATGGTGTCAAGGCGACGACTCCCAAGCGATGAACTTGGCGTCGCCCGAGACTGCAGGAGACTAGGCTCTGTTTGGGGCGACGAAGTAAGTTCGTCATCTGAATGTAAATCTGGTGTAGTGGGTGACTTAATTAAGTTTAATCACCATCCACCGCAATTTGTTACGGTGAACTATCATTAATATTAATTATTATTTATAATTAATTATGTGTCATAGCAATTACACTTTTGTTGATTATTGTTAATTGCCTTATAGGGAGTATATAGTAATTCTTATGTTATGTTTTGCTTGAAATTGCATATACTCATCGCAACAAGTTGTGGTGGGTATTGATACCACACAATTAATTGTAAATGATTAATTAATACTAACAACAATCCACTGTAACAAGTTGTGGTGTAATAATGTGATTAAACTTAATTAAGTCATTGTAGGATTTTGCGATGGTTAGCGGCAGAAATAATAAAATTAGTGATTTATTTATGTTTTTTGATATATATATATATGGGAGGAGAATGACACTGAACCGGGTTTTATATATTATCAATTGATTTTGAGATATCGATCTTCTTTCATGTATATGAGTGTGCACGCAACTCTATACTAATGTTTTGGCTCTCTTGATCGAACCCAACTCTATGTAACAAAATTTTTTTAAAAAATATACCAGCAATTGTTAAAAATAAATCTTTAAACTATACATTTTGAGTTTAGACATAGATTAGAAAAATAAATATTTTAAAAAAAGGCATATATAGTTCAAAAAATGAAATAATTATTGGGGGAATTTGTGAAATGTCCATAAAATATGTCTTAATTTGAGAAATATCCACTTTTTGGGACAATTTTGTGAAATGTCCACAATATAAGCCTCCGACGCAATTTCTCTCTCCTACGCTATCTCCCTCTCCGCACGCTCTCTCTCTCTCACGCCCTGCTCGACGGTGATTTTGCAGATTTTGTGCCGATCATCTCTCCGATCTCATCAAAACAACCGATTTGAGCATCTCTTCTACAGAATCAAGTACGTACAACATTCGATTACAAACTACATCAAAAAGCGGCCTTCAATTCATTGAAAATTTGCGCCAAAGGCGCAAATTTTCATAGATTTTTCATGATTCTGGATTGTGCTGACGAATTTACTACTCTGTCCATTAGAATCACACAAAATTTGCGCCGAAGGCGCAAATTTTGACTTATCGAATAACAACCGAATCTTCAATAAGATCCATTCTTCAATAACAACCGAATCTGAGCTTGTTTAAGTTCGTTTCTGCTATATCTATATGAAATACAGTCGAATCGATTGATTACTGTTATGGAATGTCTCAAAATTTGCGCCTTTGGCGCAAATTTTGATTGATTTTTACTGTTGTTGTTAATTGCTCCATGTCAGCACTGCATTTTTGATGTATTGGATGAGATTTTGAAGTCTCCTTTTAAATACATGCTTCTTTATGCTCATTTGAATTATGTGCTTGCACTTTAAAATGTAGCATTGCTGTATCTAGTTCAAATGTGCTTATACTTTGATTCACCTCTTGTCATCGCTGCACTTAAAATCTTAGAAAATTTGCACCGGAGGTGCAAATTTTGTAGGACTCTGTTAATAACTGGTGTATTCTATTCATATAGTTAATTTAATAAGATCCATTCTTCACTGTTGCATCCATATATTGCATTTGACAATATAATGAACTCTACATTCATTATTACACTTTGATTGCTGCATGTCAGCACTGCATTTGAATCATAGAATTCTGTTCATAACTGCTGTATTCTACTCAAATGTTGCTTGATTTTTGAAGCATCAATTACTGATAATGATTGTTTTTTGATATATGTGTCTTATTATCAAGTCTACAATCAAATCTTTGCTTGTTTATGCTTATTTATGATTGTTAATATGTTACATTGGTAAATCTTTATCATATACATTCCAATTCAAATGATAAATGCAATGAAATTACAGAAAATTTCATTTTTGATGTATTGGATGAGATTTTGAAGTCTCCTTTTGAATACATGCTTCTTTATGCTCATTTGAATTTTGTGCTTGCACTTTAAAATGTAGCATTCCTATATCTAGATAAAATGTGCTTATACTTTGATTCACCACTTGTCATCACTGCACTTAAAATCTTCACTGTTGATTCTGGTGTATTCTATTCATATAGTTAATTTAATGAGATCCATTCTTCACTGTTGCATCCATATATTGCATTTGACAATATAATGAACTCTACATTCATTATTACACTTTGATTGCTCCATGTCAGCACTGCACTTAAATCTTAGAAAATTTGCACCTTCGGTGCAAATTTTGTAGGATTGTGTTCATAACTGGTATATCTTATTCATATAGTTGATTTAATGATATCCATTCCTCACTGCTGCATCCAATATTGCATTTGACAATATAATGAACTCCACATTCATTATTACACTTTGATTGCTCCCATGTCAGCACTGTATTTGAATCATATAAAATTTTGGTTCCTTGTGTCAACACTTCAATCAAATTGTGTTTCTTACTACTGCTATCTATTTATCCTCTTAAATTCATATTCTACAGATTACAATGGCAACCCACGTTATTACAGTTATATATGGTGGGAAATGGTTATTTGATGAATCAGGTCCAACCTTTGCCGGACACACTACTTCAAAAGTGTTCATAGTTGATGACTCAATAACACTACAGGGTTTAAGTGAAAACGTGCACAACAGATTCAACGTAGACAGCGCATTTGAATTAGAATTCAATCATTTGCACCCTTTCAAAGTGTTGAGAGGTCCTCTTACCGTTGAATGTGATGCTGATTTGAAAGAGTTTTTAGAGTTGTCCAAACTAGATGATGTTAAATTTGCTGTTGAGTTGTGTGTCAGCATTAAAACAGATAATGACAAAGAAGATCAACAGACATTCCCAGCTGATAGTTTGGAGTTGGTGACATGCAATCCAAATATAACTAACATTGTCACTGAAGAAAATAGCATGACATTGATCGGTGACAACAGGATGAAGGGTGTGTTGTTAGAGGATATTGGAGACGACATGTACTCTGGAAACAGTGATACTCCCAGTGATGAAGATTCTGCAGCTGAAATATGGAGCACCCTATATTCTTCAGCACACAGAAGAGAGACTACACTAGAAGATTGGGATGCTGACAGCCCTACCATGCCTATTATGAATCAGAATTCAGAAAAATTGATATACATAGGCAAAACCTTTGAATCCAGGAATGCAGTTAAGAATGCTTTGAGAATATTGTCAATAACAGAGATATTTGGTTTTCGTGTGGCAAAATCAGAACCCAGGTATTATAGGGTGCATTGTGTAGATCCTAACTGCAAATGGAAAGTGCATGTCAAAACTTTTGGTCAAACTTGGCATGAGGTTACAGTGTACGATGATATGCACACATGCACGTGGGATATCAGATCAAAACACTGCAAAAAACCTTCATCATCAGTGGTTGCGAGCATCATCAAATCAAGGTGAGTAAATTTTGTAAGAAATGGTATTTAGATTTAATATTGCTTTTTAATATATTATTTATTCTAATTTTAATATAATTCAACAGTGTTGACACTGGATACAAACCAGCACAGATAATGGATAAGCTGAGAACAGAACAAAAGATGACAATTACCTACTGGATAGCATGGAAATCATCAAAAATTGCAAAAGAAATTGTCAAGGGGACACCAGAATCCAATTATGCAGATTTGCCATCATTTTGCCACATGCTTATGGAGAAAAACAATGGGACTATAGCATTGATTTCAACAGACAAAGAAGACAGGTTTAAGTACTTGTTCCTATCCTTTGGCCAATGCATCAGAGCATTCCCCTTCTTAAAGAAGGTATGTCTTACTCAGTGTCAGCATAAATTCTGTTCTCATTGAATTTCATAAATTCAATATAACTAGTAATTTCATTTATTTATCTACCAGGTTGTTGTTATTGATGGGACATTCTTAACTGGACAATATAGAGGCACATTGCTTGGAGCAGTTGCTCAAGATGCAAACAGACAAATTTATCCCCTTGCTTTTGGAATTGTTGACTCTGAAAACAACAGCTCTTGGGAATGGTTTTTGTACCGGCTGCTGAAGGTTGTGCCTCCGTCAAATGACTTAGTGTTTGTCTCTGATAGACATGCTAGCATTACAAGGGCTATATCTTTAGTTTACCCAACAGCTACACACTGCATATGTATGTGGCACTTGAAACAAAACATCAAAGCGACATTCAAGAAAAAGCACCTGGGAAAAATGTTCAAGAAAGCAGCAGAGAGTTACACTATCCAAGAGTTCAACAGCTGGCTTGCACAAATAGAAGCAACCTGTCCAAAACTGTCAGAATATTTGGTGTCAGCACGTTTTGAAAAATGGGCCAGAGCACATGCAAAGTGCAATAGATACAATATGATGACATCCAACAATGCAGAGAGCTTGAACTCCATTTTCAAAGGGAAAAAGGATTATCCTATTGTGGCACTTATAGAGTTTGCTAGGGAAAAGCTCACATCATGGTTCCAGGAGAGAAGAGAGAAAGCACTAGAAAACCAAGACAGAATAACTCCTGAAATCCTTAAGGTGATAAGGAAATCACAAGAGCAAGTTGGATTATACAAAGTAGAAAGGATGAATGCATCACAATTTGAGATCAAAGGCGAAGGAGCTGTAGCTATAGTTGATCTATCAGCGAAGACATGTACGTGCAGGGTATTTGATGTCGAGAAAATACCTTGTGTACATGCTCTATCAGCCATTACACACGTAAAGGCAAATATATCTGATTTTGTTGCAAATTTTTACAGCAATGATGCTTGGCGTATGACATATGCAGAAACAATATATCCAGTGTTGGAAGAAGATGAAGGAAACGTCCCTGATGCGATAAAATCTATCAAATGTTACCCCCCTGTAGTAAGAAAGAGAGCAGGAAGACCTCCTTCAAATAGAAAGCTATCAGTGGGAGAGTTCAAGAGGAGGATAAAGCATTCAAAATAAGGCTGTCGGCACAATTTCTGTCATTGGTATTATGTAAAATTACTACTAGGAAAGAATACAGCTTAGACATTATGAATGACATGTATGTTCCAAAATAAACATTCATTCAACATTATAGAATAAAATTGTAGATTTTATCATGTAATAATACAAGTTTGTACATTCTTTTCTCTATGTCATCGGTACTCATCAAATTTCAGATTTATATCATTGTTGTTTACTTAAAAAACAATACAATGTTGAGAAATAATCTAAAATATTATTCTATAATATTTTAGATTAACAACCTCGTTCCACCACCCCACCACAATAGCTTCAATAACAAAGAACACCACGGTGGTGTCCCCACAATATCTATTGTTGAGCAAAAATAAGAGCATGTTGTGCAATTATAGGCTATTGGTGAGCAAAATTAAGACTGTGTTGAGCAAAAATAATAGCATGTTGAGCAAATTTTAAACGAACGCCGACGTTGTGCAGTGCAATTATACTCTATTGTTGAGCAAAAATAAGACCATGTTGTGCAATTATCTATAGACAAACTATGAGAACACATTGAGAAAATATATAAGATCAAATTGATCACAATTTCACAAAGTCTTGATAATTGTGCAAATATAAACTATTGTCGAGCAAAAATAACAGCATTTAGAGCAAAAATAAGAGCATGTTGAGAAATTTTCCACAAAATGCCCCGTGTTGTGCAATTATAGGCTATTAATGAGCAAAAATAAGACTGTGTTGAGCAAAAATAAGAGCATGTTGACCAAATTTCCAACAAACGCCCATGTTGTGCAATTTTGCCACTTTGATTTAAAAAATATGCATTCTTCCAAAAAAAAATCTCTGTCAGCACTACTTTGGACTGGTGTCAACACTACTTGAAAATAATATCAGTGTCAGCACTACTTCAGACCTCAAACACCTAGTGTCACCACATAAACTTCAGTGTCAGCACTACTTCAGTGATTGCTCCAATATCATATAAAATTTTGGTTCCTTGTGTCAACACTTCAATCAAATTGTGTTTCTTACTACTGCAATCTATTTGCACCCTTTCAAAGTCTTGGGAGGTCCTCTTACCATTCAATGTGATGCTGATTTGAAAGAGTTTTTAGATTTGTCCAAACTAGATGATGTTAAATTTGTTGTTGAGTTGTGTGTCAGCATTAAAACAGATAATGACAAAGAAGATCAACAGACATTCCCAGCTGATAGTTTGTAAACAAATACAATCAAAACAAAATTATATTCATATTATACATTTGCTTCACCCAAGTTCACAGAACAGGTAATACAAGTTTGCTTACATCCAAGCCCCTCAAAAAGTTAAACTACATTTTCTATTACTAACATCACAATACAAACCTACAAAAGTTACTAACTTTACAATGCAAACCTACAAAGTGGACAAGTCCCTTCAACCCTAAGCCATTCTCGGATGCAATTTGGATGGAAGAAATGTGAGCATGGCATGCCAAGGACAGGCATTGAATCCAACATCGGGTCAAGACATATTGAACATGCCTGCCCATCAAGCTCAAGATGATATACCTCTTGTAGACCATCTATAGCTGCTTCAGTGGCTGGATGATGTGTGTAGTCCACCTCCATGTCGGAATCAGAAGAGTCAGAGCTTGAATCAGAAGAAGGGTTGGAAATGTAGTACAAATTGATGGTGATGTTAGGGCATAGACCATATTCAATAAAGTCGTCACCTTGAGCAAACCAAGTACTTGTAAAATCTCTTAAGATATGGTTTGCTACTTGATGTCGAACAACAGTTGGGATTCCCGCGTCCCTTAATATTCCATTGCTGCGCCATAAGCTCATTGGCAACCCATTCCAAACGTATAAATGATGAATTATTACAGGAACATCCACGGAGTGGATTGAGACTAACATTTCACTCGACCCGTATACAGAGGACTCGCTTGCTAAAAGTTCAACAACAAACTCACCAACTGTGTGATGATACCCTTGTTGAATAATCGGTTGAAAAGCCATTGAAGAAGAGACGAACTGAAAGGACACCGGCGATTGAAGGGTACTTGGCGATTGAAGTGATCGTCGACTGTAAACACAAAATGGGGGAAACGGAGAAGATTTTGGAGTGAGCTGAAAGGACACCGAGGATTGCACAAACTACGGACTGCTTTTGGGTTGAAATCGTGCTTAAGAAGACAAAACATTGGGCCAAATCCTTGCATTCATCAATTTTAAATATAAGCCCATTAACATCTTCTCTTATTTTTGCTCAACAATTTCACAAAGTGCCCCATGTTGTGCAATTATAGGGTATTGATGAGCACAAATAAGACTGTGTTGAGCAAAAATAAGAGCATTTTGACCAAATTTCGAACAAACGCCCATGTTGTGCAATAATAGAGTATTGATGAGCAAAAATAAGACTGTGTTGAGCAAAAATAAGAGCATGTTGAGCAAATTTCCAACAAACACCCATGTTGTGCAATTACAATCTATTGTTCAGCAAAAATAAGATCGTGTTGTGAAATTAATAATAGAGAAACTATAAAAACATATTAATAAAAAATAAGAGCATGTTGAGCACTATTTCACAAAGTCTAATATAGTTGTGTAAATATAAACTATTGTTGAGCAAAAATAAGAGCATGTTGAGCAAATTTCCAACAAACGCCCATGTTGTGCAATTATAGTATATTGTTGAGCAAAAATAAGACCATGTTGTGAAATTATTTATAGAGAAACTATGAAAACATATTGAGAAAAAATAAGATCATGTTGAGCACTATTTCACAAAGTCTTATATAGTTGTGTAAATATAAACTATTGTTGAGCAAAAATAACAGCAAGTTGAGCAAAAATCCAACAAATGCCCCTGTTGTCCAATTATAGGCTATTGATGAGCAAAAATATGACCATCTTGAGCAAAAATAAGAGCCTGTTGAGCAAAATTCCAACAAACGCTCATGTTGTGCAATTATAGTCTATTTTTGAGCAAAAATAAGACCGTGTTGTGCAATTATCTATAGAGAAACTAAGAGAACTTATTGAGAAAAATAAGATCATATGATTCACAATTTCACAAAACTCTTGATAGTTGTGCAAAAATAAACTAGTGTTGAGCAAAAATAAGAGCATGTTGAGCAAAAATGAGGAATAAATAAAGTATTAACCACTTGCCGTAATTTTTACAAAAAACAAGAAAAGAAAAAAAAAACAAAAATTAGAAAAAGCAATAAATAAGGTATTTGCTCAACTTGCTGTTATTTTTGCACATCAATAGTTTATATTTACACAGTCGGTCGTCGTCATTTCTTTCATCAACCCCCCCGAAATCTCATCTCTCTTGCTCTGCAAAGTTTGCTTCACGTTTGATTTCCTATTGCTCACTGAGACCAGATCGAAAATCCCCCTCTCTATTGCTCTACCATATACATCACCATGTCTCCAGACCGGAAAGGTTTGATTTCCTATTCTCCGTTTATTACAGTTTAAATAAGAATGATTACGGTTTAGGGTTTAGCTCCAACGAAATGCAGGAAATGAGAGTTATTCAAGTTATTCGACCTTCCACAAGCTGCCTTTGCTAATTTAAGGACTTCGGCATTATAATGTGTAGTTAATGTGATGGACTTATCGTTCAATTTTCAAATTTATATGGAATAAACTCCCTTCTTTTACAATGCCATTGCATGCATTATTTGTGGAATTTGATTTTCAGTGTTCATTACATAGGTAAACGCCCGCAGAGATTGAGTGACTCACCTACTACAGACAGTCAAAACCGAATTTCGAAGAGATCAAAAAGATCTGGCGTTAAACCTCCAGTAATTGATTTATCTAGGGATTCACCAGCTTTCATTGATGAACTGTTTCAAGATACTCAGCC
Source organism: Persicaria maculosa (assembly GCA_963922045.1). Lineage (NCBI taxonomy): Eukaryota > Viridiplantae > Streptophyta > Magnoliopsida > Caryophyllales > Polygonaceae > Persicaria > Persicaria maculosa. The sequence goes on from OY998271.1 coordinate 34,001,853, forward strand.
TGATAGAGCATGTGAAACAGGGGTATGTTCCCTGTCACTTGAATCTAAAGATTCACAACCGCTTGTTCGGAAAAACAGTAAGAAAGAGGTCCCCCATGAGACTACTATTCCTACTAGCACTGTTGGTTTAGAAGCCCTTGAAATTACAGTTTTGCAAGACAATTCACCTAATGTAACGCTTGGTCAACCAGCGAACGCAACTGTGAATAACATCACATCTGATGAGCAAACAGAAGGCACTGAAATCCAACCTATCTCAGAAAACAGACAAATGATTGCAAAGACCGAGAGGGACAGCAGACAGAAACAATTCAACTCTTTGAAAACACGTTCAAGCCCCCGCCTACTTGTGTCATCATTGCAGAAAATGAATGACAAGCAAAAGAAATTCATTAAAGATATTGGGTTTGGATGTTTGTTCAACTTGAACATTGTTTCCCTTCCACAATATCTTTCATATTGGTTAGTGGATCAGTTTGACCCTAACAAGTGTTGTTTGGTTATGGCTAATGGAGGAGAACTTGTAATTACTGAGATGGATGTTCATATCACATTGGGATTGCCTATGGGAAAGGTTTTAGTAGCAAGAAAAACAGCAAAGGAAAATTTCAACCTTGTGAAAGATTGGAGAAACACATTTGAGGTTAAGGATAATATAACATCAGCTATGGTTATGGATAAATTGATAGCTGACACTAATTGTGGTGACCAATTCCTCGTGAACTTTATTGTTGTATTAGACTCTTACTTGATTGATACTTTAGGAAATGGACATGCAAACCATAGTTTAGTAAGAGTTGTTCCGGAATTAGGTGACATGAGAGAGCTAAATTGGTGTGGTCTTGTGTTAGAAAGTTTGGTTGATGCGAAAAAAAGTTGGGAAAAGAACAAGGATGGACACTTCAGAGGGCCTATATTGTTCTTGGTTGTAAGTAGTTTTTCAAACCTTTCCTCTGTTGTTAAATTAATTTCTTTACCATGACTGTACTACCCATGTCACCAGTGCCTATTTTAAGTTTCCTAACTACAATATTATTCATGTCAGCACTGCCCCACTTCATCATCTTCCCTGTGATGTTAAATTAATTTCTTTACAATATCTGTAGTACCCATGTCACCAGGGCCTATTTTAACTTTAGTAGCTACAATATTATTCATGTCAGCACTCCTCCGCCCGCTTAATTTCTTTACCATGTCTGTAGTGCCCATGTCACCAGTGCCAATTTTTAATTTCATAAATACAATATTATTCATGTCAGCACTCCCGTCCTGAATCATTATACTGATATATGTTTATCCCATTCATGTGTCAGTTGCTGTATATGGATAGGGTGAAACTGTTCACAAGCACAGCGCTTAGACGAATACCTCGTTCTTTGCCAGTGTTTTTTGGCATCAATTCCAAACTTCTACGCCAAAGAGAGACTGATGACATTAATAGTGGAGGCTTTGGCCGTGGCTCAATCCAACCTCGCCAAATCATTCCTCCCACTCAAGAAATACCTCCTACGGCTTGTCCACAATCTACTACACACAATGAAGAATGCACTGAACACCCCGCTGGTCCAGAAAAACAACCACCTCCACTTCAGGTCTATATGATTTTTTTTAACCAATTCAATCTAAATTTGTGCAGTTTATCATGTTTTCTTATTTACTGATGTTTTCTTTAATCTTATTTTCTCATGTGCTCTTGTCTTCTAGAATTGGATACAGACTTTTGCTCAAAAGACTTCTGTGCTTGCATCTGCTATTTCTGAATTTGTGGAGTGGTCTACAAATATACCGCCTGAACTACAAAATGATGACAAGGTGAATTCACTTTTGCGTGGAGCCAACCAGCTCCTAGGGATGGGAGATGTGACCCCTGCGCCTGCTACAGATGCTGCTGACAGGTCATATATGGACGACTCTCCAAACACAATTTTTAACAACACCCATTCTGGTCAGACCCTGCTTTTATAGATTGCCTTACTCAGATTGAGCTTGCGTATCAGAATAAGCAAAAATTGAAATCAAATATCAAAGCAGATGGGCAATTTTCCTTTGATATATTTGTAAATGATCCTGTTTTGGGGGAAGATAATGGGATACCACAGAACGTTGCAGATGCAACCAAGGATGGTAATGACGCACAACAAGCTCCTGGACCCAGCCATGGTCATCCTCCAATACAACAGGATGTCCAAGCTAAAATTGCAGACACATTATGCACCCCTCCCAATCCCCTACCCACTCAATTCCAAACTGATATTCCACCAGAGAAGCCATTGGAGGATAAAAGAAAATCCAAGTCCCCTGCTCCATTGCCCCCCCGGAGGTCACCACGTGTCAACGCAGCTCCTGAGAATGCACCACAACAACTTCATGACACAAAGAGAGAAGAAGCTGCAAAGAGAGCATATAAACCGTCTGCATCTTTGAGAAGCCCCTATTACTCCCGTGTTGTAGATATTAACGATCCTATCTCTGAAATTGAGCGGACTGTTTCAGCCTATTTAGCAATGACAACAACTCATAGCACGTAAAGTTCATTTTAATCTTAATTTACTTAATGTATGTTCAGTTACAAGTAAAAGATATTTTTTATTTAATACATCTTCATAATGTCTTGCATTTGCAGTGAAGTCTTTTTTAAACACAAGTCTATTGAGGTGGTTAGAAGAGACATGGGTACACTTGAAGATGAAACCCAACTGTCTAGTGTCATTATTGATGCATGGACAGCAGTCCTCAACAACAAGGAACAATATAAAAGTGCTCAGTCACCAGCAAGACTATTTGTCAATATCAACAAATCTGTAATATTTTTACTTATTCATCTTTCAATTACACTCCATTCTTTTGCCATTATTACAATGGGTCTGTTTTTTTACTAATTTTTATTTTTGATCCAGTTTAATGTGGACAGTGTGTCATCAGGAGCTTGTGATGAACAGTTTCAGAGGTTTAACCTCCACCTTGATACTGCTTTCTCATTGTCACCACACATTTCTTTGAAAGATATAGACATGGTACTCCCTTCACAACCACAAGAATCAAATGTTCTCTAAATACTGATTTTGAGATCAAAGTTAACAAACTCAATCCCTAATTTCTATCTGTTTAATATTATGTTCATTAGTTTGTTTTTGGAGTTCAACAAGAAGAGGTCTACATCATGGTTGTCTTCAATTTGAAAAACAAAGTCACCCAAATCATTGATATCAACCCAACTTGCCCTGCTGAAACTTGCACCTTTGCATCCCCCTTTGAATGTTTGGTAAGTTTTATTAATGATACATAATATCTTCTTCAGTTGTATTAACACAACTGAAGAAGATATTATGTAAAATATTTGATTTCTGTTTATAACTGGTGTATTTTATAAATATAGTTTATTTAATGATATCCATTCCTAAGTATTGACAATACTTTGCAAGAGAAAGATTTCAATAGGAGAGTTCAAGAAGAGGGTAAAAGCAAACAAAATAAGCATGTCAGCGCAATTCTGTCATCAATACTATAAAAAAACACTACTACTAAAAGAAGATACTATAATAAAATAATACCATGTTGTGCAATTATCTATTGAGAAAGTATAAAATTATATTAAAGAAAATAGGATTATTTTGGGCAAAATTTCACAAATCTCGTTTATTGTGCAAATATAAACTATTGTTGAGCAAAACTAAGATGATGTTGAGCAAATTCACAATAACATAAAACCTTAGTTAAACAGTGTCAGCACTACTTTTGGCAAAACAATTCCCAAATTACTCTATGTGTCCGCAGTATCAACCAATGAAGACTTAAAACTTCAATAACACTTTATAATATCAAATACGAGGTGCGAAATTACAAAATATCCATATAATTAATATGATATTAATAAGTTACATCATATCTTCATTATGAACACACATAGAAACTAAAATATATAAATAAGTTCCAATATTATCACTTATTAATATACAAGAACTACAGGCCTAAAAATTCATCAATCTTCCTCCTCCTTTCCATTTCTGCATCTAAAACTTCTTTAACGCACTGCATAAGGTTGTCCTTCGCCTCTTCCAACATCTGCCTTTGTTCACCAAGTTCTCGTTCCCCCTAGATAAAACATAAAATATAAGAGTTAACACTAGAGAGGGAAAAAAAAGTAAGGATAAAACTTCATATATCACCTTTGATAGTGCTTCAGCATCTTCATCTTTGGTTGCTCTGCGAATATGATGTTCGTTTGCTATTATTGATCTTTGTAATTCCTCATATAATGTATAATGAAACAAAACGGCTTCCACCAACTCTACCCTGCGAGCCTCTTTGTTAGTCTCACATGCCTCATCAACGAGAGTCATGTGATACCCACGGTAAACAACACCATCCAGATCGTCCATCATTTGGTGGAATCTTGTGCAAAACTCAACAGTGTTGCCATAATTCATCTTTTTGGTGGGGGATGGTTAAGCAGTAAGAATACAAGTTCTGGTATTCTGATTTCTGTTAAAATCAGTTTGTAGACACCAATGGACACCAAAGATTTATTTCTGGATATATATAGCCAATAATTATACAGTTTTCTTCCTTATGACAGTTATTTGGGGCACTCCATTTCAGAGTACCTGTAAAAAACTATAAAAACTGTAAAAATATAAACTGTAAACGGATTACTGTTATATGAGTTACAGTTATAATTGCTGGACAACAACCCCCCTCGTGTCATCGCTGCTTTGGGCTTACAGTTATAACTGTTGGACATTAACCACCTCGTGTCAGCACTACTTTGGGCCTTAACCACCTACTGTCACCATATAAACTTAAATAACAAAGAACACACAAAGCTAGTGTCACCAATACTTCCAACTACTCTAACCAACAGTGTCACACAAGACTTTGGGCCTTACCACCTCGTGCAACCACATAAAAAACAAAATAAAAAAAAAATTACAACCCTACTGTCACCAATACTTGTAACTAATATTAGTGTCAGCACTGCTTTGGGCCTTACACATCTACTGTCACCACATAAACTTCAATAACAAAAAATATAACCCCATACACTTCAATATCAGAAAAAACAAGGGTAGTGTCACCACTACTTGTAACTAATATCATTGGCAGCCTTGCTTTGGGCCTCAACCACCTAGTGTTACCACATACAATTCAAAATAAAAAAATGCAAGACTGGTGTCACCACTACTTATAACTAATATCAGTGTCAACACTACTTTGGACATCAAAGACCTAGTGTCCCCACATAAACTTCAATATCAGAAAAAAACCATACTGGTGTCACCACTATTTATAACTACTAACAGTGTCAGTAATACTTTGGGCCTCAAAAACCTAGTGTCACCACATAAACTTCAATATCAGAAAACACAAGACTGGTGTCACCACTTTTGTTATAGCATGGTAAATATGTACCCATGCCCCCCACATTATTAATACAAATTCAAATAAAACATTGTCATTGCAAAAATAGATACCTTAATAAACATTAATAAAAGTTAAAATGTACAATCATAACAGATTCAAAGTCATATCCAAAATACAGGGCATCCAAAAAATATCCCATAAAATCCATTACCTACAAATATACATACATGTCCACCAAATTAACAATTTGAGCACATAGATTGTCATATTACATCAAAAAATACCCCATGTATGCACCAACTACATATCTAAACAATTGTTTTAAAACCTAAAACTCCAGGTCTCCTTGATCAGATCTGAGCACATGAGTTCTCTGTATCGAAAGAGCTTCTCATTGTTGAATCGTTTCACATCTCCCCCAAAGACAGATGCTTCAATTGCTTTTAATGTAAAGACGCCACATGAAGCCCTACAAACACAAAAAGACCCCATGTCATGTGAGCACATAAATAACAAGTATCTTAGGCTAAACGACAAACAATACAACATATAAAATACATACCCAGTAGAATCATGCATTAAATCATCAACCATATTTAGCTGGAAAGGAGAGGAAGCAAAGTTTTGATAGAGCCCAGCCTTTGCCAAATGAATTGGGAACCAAATAGCAAACGGTTGCAATTGTTCTTCAAGTACACCAGCCTTAACAGCAGTCACATTGCAATCGTACACGTTGATTACCCTCTCCTCAAGCATAATCTCCAACGCCACCCAATGTTTGTTTATAACATTGAATATTGTGTAGACTTTCTTTACAGAGTCCCATGGCTTCCCATACTCAGCAGGGCACATACCAACAAAATACTCCTCGGTGTTGACTTCAAGAGGCAAATCTTCCCCATAATTTGAAGCATAATCAGGCAGGTACTTTAAGTAAAATAGCCAATCAAGAACAAGAACCTCTCGATATTTCCCAGGGTCTTCAGAAATGCGCCTCCTAAAGTGAATCAAACCTGCTTCTAGATGCTACACAACATAGTAATAAAAAAAAAAAGATGTCAACAATCAACAAACACAATAGAATCCAATCCACACATATATATATATATATATATATATATATATATATATATATATATATATTTCAAAAACAAGCAGATATTACCTGACAATCAAGCCACATATTCTTTGATATGATGTGCAGGAAAAACTTTTTGTCCCACCTTGATATTGGACCAGCAACAGAAAAATTCCTAACTAAATTACACAAGATGAATATAAATATATAAAGAATGAGGTGCTGTACTAATACAAAGACAACATTCCATAAAAAAAGATTGAACAAAAAAATAAAGCATACCTTTTCTTCTTTACAAGTTCATACATAAACTCATGATCTTCAAAGCTGATCAATGACTTGTTAGGGACGAGCTTTAAGATTCTCACCTTCTTTTCAATCTCAGCTGGGCCATACAAGAATGTACTGGTTGACGGGATAAGATTCGAAGCCTTTAATTTTTCAACTTCATTTATAATTTCAGTATCCTTGGCTACCAAATCCCAATCAACACCTGCACCCGTGTCATATTCATCATCAGACAGAGATATGAACTTTTCCAATGATGAGTGCCCACCAACTACACCAACTACAGCATCACCACCTTCAACCTCACACTTGGCAGATCGAGCAACTTCAGCAGAACATGATGGAATTCCAAACTCATCTGCACTCCTTTTGGCATCATCAACTTCATTCTTAGTTAATGAAATATCACCTTTCAAATCCTTAAAAACTTTCACATCTGCACCAACATCCTCACCATCAGTGTCAGCGACAACAGTTGGGAACACATGAGGGATTTCAGTATACAGAATATCCTTATCCAAAGTTGGGCCCTCTGATCTTATTGAGGGCAAGGACACGTCCTTAACATTGACAGAATGGGGTGATGATTTCACCATTTCCTCATCAGCAGAGAAACACTTCTGAATATCAGCTACAACATCATTGACAATTTTTGCGCTGACATCTTCATCAACAACCTTCACAGGACTGCCCTGGGGCTTACCACCTATATGCTTATCATCACCATTCCCAGGATTTACCTGTGACCTGGCAAACATAGCTTCAAAATTAGAAACCCTAACCTCAAGCTCATCATACCTCATCGCCATCTCACCAACAACTCCAACCATCCCAGCCATCTCTGCAATCTTTGATTCAATAGCATAACCCTCGCACCCAACACATCCATACGCTGAGGTACATCTTCAAGCTTCTCAATCCTCTTAAAAATCTCCTTCACCCAATCAGGATAAGAAGGGGTAGAAGAAGCAAAACCATCACCATGTGTTTTTGGAGGCAACTCCCCCGTTGAATCATTTTTGGCCTCCATTTGGGGAGATACACCTTCAGTGCCAGCATTAGATGTTTGAACCTCTCCCCGCCTGTCACCAGAAGATGTCTCAGCTCCTTCAACCTTGTCAGCACAACCAACCACATCTGCAACATCCGCCAAAACAGAAAGCCCAGCAGTAGGAGGAGCAGCCAACTCATCAGATCCACAAGAATGGGTGTCAGCAGTAAAATCATCAACCTTGTCATCGCCATCACTGCCTTCACCACCAGATGTAAAGCCTGCAGCATGAATTTCTTCATTCTCCACTCCATGAGTAATCTGATTATCACCAAGAGAAACTGAAGGAAGAACAGAAGACATGTCAAAAGTACTATCATACAATGGCCTCCCACTACCTAACCCAGATTTCTTCATCTTATACCTCCGCTGAAAGACAAATTTCAGTGGGGTATCATCATCTAATAAATCACATAAATTAGTAACCAACCGACCTCTCTTGGAAGGTGAAGCAACCACATCACCCTCCTCATGCATATCTGTGTCAGCATTAATTATCTTCACATTCTCAGAAGGAACAACTCTACCACATTGCCTAGCTGCAGAACGACCCCTCCTCACATACACCAATCCCTCAGCTTTCTTTTTCTTTTTACCAGCCATCCCTCCACTCTCAGATTTCCTCTTCTTTGAGGACTCTACAACATCTTTGTTTTCTACCTCAGGAAAAACTTGAAAAGCAGTTTCAAAGGACTTCCCATCCTGTTTCTTTCCAGCACCTTTGCCTCTCTTCACAGGTGTCTTCCTCTTTGAGGTCTCTGCTTCATCACCTTTCTCCGAGATATTAGCTTCTTCACCACCAGCTTGTACAACTCTGTTTGAAAACCTAGCTGCATATGCCCTTTGACGAAAACGACGGCTGTCATATAATGCATCATTAACAGCTCCCCCACATACTTCTTCAACTGATGCATCAACGACTGGATCATCTTTTTCATCAGCAAACCCCATCCCTGCGGTGCGTGCAAACTCCCCATAAGTAGGGAACAACGGAGTCTGCCCAAAATGCAAGTATAAAAATATGTTTAAAAAAAAATAAACAAAGATACATCAACTAAAAATGGTCTTAAAGATAAATAACATAAAAATATTACCAAATCACCATGAAACAAATGCTCAGCTTCAACATACGAATGGCTAAACTCGCATACCTAGTGCAATGAGTATGGATCTCTATCAGGCATCATAAAATTACAGTCAATTTTAGCAGAGAGGGCTGGGAAAGCTTCTAATATCCAAGACTGTTACAAAATAAAACGCAAAAAGAGATTACAAAACAATATTAGACAAAAATCTTAACATACACAATAAAAGTTGTGATGACACAGACAAATATTGATGACAAAGTGATTCAAGCACTAAAACAGAATACCTGGAATGCAAGGCAATACCCATACATTTGATAAGAGCCCCTAACACCAGCACGGTCTGCAACAGAAGCACTCTTCAAAGACTTCAACAAACGGGTGTATGACTCCCTACCCCAAGGATATAATTCAAATTCCTTCTCATTACATGCAAGAGAAAGGAATTGTGCACTGACAACCTCTGACCTCCTATATACAATTAACCTCTCAATCAACAACAACTTTGTCATGATCAACTTCTTCTTAGACTTCTTGCTCTCAGATATGAAACGAGCAACTAAATCATCATGACTCATCTTCTTCTGCCCAAAAAATTCAGATATTGACACTTTTTTTGAGATATTACAAACACGTTCTTCACAAGGAAGGCCAGTGATGACATGAAACTCAAAAATTGAAAAACGTGCAAGATATCCACCAACTCTAAACCACAACTCATTCTCCTTCTGAGTTTGGACTTGACGAAGCACCATTTGATGCATAAGCTGAAAATTGGTAGCCATTTTGGTGCCCTGCGTCAGCACCCATCCCACACAACTTTCCCGCAGAATATTGTAATCAGAATGAGACAAATGCTTCTCAATCAAATCACAAACAGATGGATATGAATAAATGTTGGACCTAGAATGGAATCGTTCAGAAACAGGAATGCAATATTCCAAACCCTGATCAATCACATACAAAGTACCCAAAAACACAACATCAGATTAGGAAAAAATCAACACTTGCTCATCAACAAAAAAATTTAAAATGGAAAAACAAAATAACTTACATCAGAACCCCTATAAGATGTGGATGCATCACCAGATTGAGCCGCTAATAAAAACAAAATAAAGAATAATATAAAAATACAATAACATAATCCATGATAAACCAAATAACCATAAAAAAAACAATAAAATGACACCACCACATAAGAAAAGAACATAAACATCACAAAAACAACACAGAAACCCCAATCAAAGTACACACATTGTTGAAACTACCAAAACTAAAACAACCATGTATAAAAACAGACAGTGTCAGCGCGCTTACACATGAGCATACCTACAGATATCTACACTATGAACAACACAAACAATACAAAGCATCAAGTACACACATTGTTGAAAAATACACGAATAACGTTAAAAAAGCACATACAAATTGCCGCATCACAAAAATTGAAGCACACAAACAGTTAAAATAAACGAATTTAACACACGCAAATTACTTAAACTACCTACAACACTCAAAATCCCAAACATTTATGCATATCAAGCATCGATTTACCTATAGGTGATCAAAACTGAAAGCAGAAATCAATAAAATCAACATAAATCAACTTCTTCCAAACCCTAGCACGAAACATTTAGCAAAAACAAGCGATATCGATACCTGAAGAGTTGCTAGATGACGACATTGAACCAGATAGCACAACAACGAACAGAAATCGGCCGAAATCTCACTACTTACGCACAGATTGAAGGAACGAGAATGAAGAAAACCGGTGAAAACCGACGAGCGCGAGAAGAGAGTTTGGAAGAGAGTATACACGATAATATGTCCGTACAAGTGAGAATAAGTATTTATAGTGGACGTTTTGCTAATTTGTCCAAAAAGGTGGACAATTCCCCAATTTGTCCAAATAAAGTGCCCGTTTTGCAAATTTTTTCATAATTATTTATGAAATACCTTTGCATACAAACAAATCTTACATTATTTGTATTGCAATTTGCAATGTGAGTTGATCGATCGAAATACTATAATTCAGATTAGATCCCTAAATTCCTAATCAGCACAGCATACAAACTGGCCAGCACACTGTAATTATTCTCCGCACATGTATTTTGCACTTGTTTATATAAAAACCAGCATTAATCAATCAATCAACATTAACTACATAAATCAGCATCAATTATTAAGATCTACATTGAAAATAAAATCTCACGTGATCGATTAGCACATACAAGATCGATCGAACAGCTAGCGCCTGGATGGAATCAATCAACAACTGTGAACACTTTCCATTCCAATTGCCACTTCCAAACTTAATTTGTTTATTACTATTGATCGATATATGATCAACATACAATCTGTAATAGTACAACCTTTACACATAAATTCCTTCCCCTTTTTCCCCACCCATGATCCAAATACTTTTATTGGTACATATAGCGCTTAATTTACACTTGCATATATATCACACAAAATATATATATACATATTTACAATTTTAATTTGCATATTTCAACATATAAGCGCTATTGAAATAAACAGATTAATTTTCTTCATCTCTACAGCACCCACTAATTGATATATATACATCGAAATGTCACTGTTCATGGGTTTTTTCATTTAATTAATTCCCAAACAAAGTGAAACCCAAACAAAAAAAATGGTAAATATATAAGGTGATACAAGCTATTGGAAAATAAAAATTAATCACACTATTATTGGTAATATTTAATGGCACAAACATAAATTTTGACACATTTTTTTGACAGCAAATGCACAAAATCATACCAAAATCATTGGTGATTATATATCACCAAAAATTTATGCTTGTGCCACTAAACATCACCTTATCAATTATATATGTGATTAATTTTATCTCCAAAAGTTTATAACACAATCATTATTTACCACCATTTACCCCTGAAAAAAAAGGCGTATATGACAACGACATAATTTATTTCAGTAAGACAAATTTTACCCAAATCACCGCAATTTATGCGGACAAATATTAATTAAGATCTTTTTTGTAAATCCTTTGAGGATCGATCAAATGAAGAACTTGATTCCTATTTCTGAGACAGCTTCAATTACCCAGTAATGCAAGAGAACATCGACCTGCTGTGGCTCCTGAACCGGACCATCTGCCTGGTCCGGGTCGGATCCTGATCCAAGTATTCGCCACCCGAGTTTCCTCCGAACCCACAAGGCCTTTCATCGGCGTGGCGGATCCTAGAGTCCAAGGAGCTGCTTCGCCGGAACCCATTACCATAGTCCTCATGGGATGCCGGGGCCTCCGGCAACGGTGTGTCCCGGTAGTATTTGGCGAGGCTGAGATGGTGGTCATCGTTGTTGAAGTTGGTGAGGTAGAAGTCTGCTCCGCCGGTGGTGGAAAGGCACTTGTAGTGGCGGTGGGATACGCTCCTCTTGATCCTCTTGTAGACCATAGGGATAAGCCCCTCCATTTCTAGTACTTGGAATTCGATCGGGTCTGTTTCAGGTTCGGGTTTTTATTTATTGATCGATAGTATATATTTATATATATATAGTTTGGTTCTTGGTGGGTGGTTTTATGTGGGTTTGGAGGGGATTTGGATTTGTTGGTTTGTTGGTGTTGGATTTGGATTTGTGTGTTTGTTTTGTTTGAAAGGGAAAAAAGGATATGGGAAGGTGGAAGCTTTATATGGAGGGGAATAATGCAAAGTTGGAAATATTTGTATCTAATTAAGTTTTTGTTTTGAAGAGATGAAAAACTTGTCTTGGAAGGTGGAGATTAGATAGGAGGAATAATCAAAGAAGGTCATTGTCTTGACTTATGGTATAGGTTTTGGTTATATGGGGGAGGAGACCACTTCCAATTGGGATATTAATAATCAAATAAACAAATTTGTGCATATGGAACCCGTATTAAATAATTTCATGGACATCTATATATAATTAATGTACATATATATATATTTAGATCGGTTCAGAACTTCAGATATAGATATGCTTGTTTGACGGGGGATTTATAAACAAGTTGATTGAAAAAATATAATTTCAAATTTTAATTTAATTACTTGAAATTATTCTTGTAAAATAGTAGGAGGTTGTTTTTTAAAATAAGGAAAAACTGGTTTTTCATGTATATATGAAAAAAATATCCTTGTAAGTATAGTAATTTACCCACCCTACCCGATCATAGCCAGTCGCTCTCACCTCTCCTCGCTCAAGGAGACAGGGATCACAAAACCCCCAAATCCCACCAAAGGTGCTATTTCATCTACTTTTCTTCAATTAAAGTCATTCAAATGGAGTTTAGATGCGTTTTTTACATTTTCCTTGTGATTTCGAATGATTAAGTATGTTTTTAGGTATTTGGGTGGTTTGATTTTAATCGAATGCACAAAATGGTGTGAAAAGTGAGTAAAGATGGTACGATTTTGTATATTTGTGCTCACAATAGTCGTATATAGGCATTATTTAGACAGATCTACAATTTTTTTAAAAATGTCGAACCTTGGGTTTTGGTTGGGGTTGGGGAGAAGGGTTGAGACGGAGGTCGAAGATGAACTGGTTGATGTGACCAATTGTGCATTCGATTGGTCGTTGCGACCAGTGTAATCTGCTAACTACTCCTGCACAAATTTATTATTTAACTATGGGTTTTTATCTACGTAATATCATGGTCACAACTATCAGAGAACCATCTGATCATTGCGACCAGATGACTCTCTCTGATCGTTACGATCATGGTCATTGTCACCTTGCGCTAAAAAGGCAAAAAAAAATGTGCTAAACAGAATCCACGTTTTTTAAAATTGCATCTATATTTTGTTGGGTAGACCTAAACATATCCTCACTAGATACTCCCACCATATTATAGATGTGTAGACCTAAACATATCCTCACTAGATACTCCCTCCATATTATTAGATGGTTAGACCTAAACATATCCTCACTAGATACTCCCTCCATATTTTTTTATATAATTTTTTTACTACTATTTATGCATGATTTCTTATAATGATAAAAAAATATATATAAGATATTAATTTTTTTATTAATAAGTATGAATTTATTTTAAAAAAGTTAATATTTTATATAGCTTTTATCATATTAAAAAATTGTGTAAAAATAGTAAAAGATTTATCAAAAAGAAATGATATATTGTTAGGTTTATATTCAAGGCCCGATCCCAACTCGATGGAAAAGATATGTTGAGAATGCTTCAAGTTAAGACAAAAAGTAATACGTAGTAATTCTTTTTGCTAGTAATGCCAAGCATATTACGCCAATGTATGAAACTTCCAAGTTAAACATATTACTTTAGCAAGTTTGATCTTTCGTCGGATATTTATTCATAGCTTCTCAAAAGCTAACAATCGGTATTGTATATGGACACATCTATTTTTAAACACAAAATTTCAAGTAAATGGATATTGGAATGTACTTATGAAAAAAAAAATCATCATCAAGTCCACTCAACACGAGAGTCGAAGAATTTTTTTTTTTTTGGCAACGTTGAGTCCACTTTCAATTGTTGAGAGATGTGAAAAAAATAAAAGAGTAATATATTAAAATTTCATCAAAAACAAGTTTAATATATAAGTTAAAGGTTACTATTCCTATAGCAAATTGGTTTTAAATTGAAATCTCACTCGACCAGCTCATGTGTTGAACTACTATCGCACAGCCCAGCTCTAATCAAGAGTCCCAATAAATTTCAATATCAACTCAATAAAAGGAAAAAAAAAAACATTAATCTACCACTCTAAAATTTCTGGCATGACTCCCGAATATGTAAGAAACTGATGTTCTACACACATGTTCTTGTTTTTATGTGTGAGAAGTTGAATCCCAAATTGATCATCAGCGTGCGTGTCTATGATTCCTACTCCTAGCCATTGGGCCCACTGGCTATACATTAAATTAAGCTTTTATGAACAACTCAACAATTTCTTAATTTTGTACTTAAAAAGATGCAATTAGGGACTTAGCTCAAGATTTAGGCTAAACAAGTACAAGATCTAGGGTTTACTTGAACAAGTTTGTATTGGCTATTGTGGTTGGATTTTAATGAGAGAGGAGTAGAAAATTTATACCATGGTCTGAATGTTTGATTATATGTTTCATCCGATCCGTTTTATATATTTCAAACTCAAGTCTCAATCAACTTGTAAAGTCTTAGTTATTAAAAACAACGGCTTACACATTAACATTAACAGTGCATTAATTAAATATTATATAAACATTACAATGTCGAATAAGAGAAAGAGATGTTTCAACGAAACCTAAAAAAAAAAGGATTTGATGTTTAGAGCAATTGGAGCAATTGGGGTAGTGTTTATGTAACATGACATCGCCATCTTTTTTGTGTATTGTATGTTGACTCTATCAAACTATATTAATCATTGGTCCAGCTGTCTATCAAAATTGGCAACTTTGAAAGGACAAAAAATACCTACTTCTTAATTCTTATTGAAAAATAAAAGCCATATCTTTTTAGCGATTAACTACTCCACCACTTAAGTTTTTGTCAATCTCACTGCCTTCTTGTATCCAATTATTTGCCCATTGATTAGGACTAGTTTCTTTGGTAGCTATCAGTTGATGTGGGAGTGTAACCATTTCAGCATATAAACAGGCAAATATGATCTCTGTAAATTGGACTTTTGAAACTAGATTTTTTGTGTATGAGGTGCAATAAGTGATAACACTAGTTTTTCTAGTGGTATGAACGTATGTATAGATATCACTCGGACCTTGAGCCATCCTCGAGGACTCGATCAAGTCAAGCAATTTTGACCCATTTTTAACATTTCGTTGCATTCCAATGTGAATCAAACCTTATATCATAGGAAACACTTGATTACACAATAGAGAGAAATGATAGAAAATTGACAAGAAAAAACTAGTGAACTAAATGTAATGGCCCTGCAGACAAGCAAATATACCGATCTATATCTTAGCTCTGAGGTTGAAGTGCGCAGCAGTTATGGCATGGATGTATCAAGGAGCGATCCTGCGAGGGTCACGAGGGAAAAGAGACACCTTCCTGATGTTGTCGAGGCCGCAGAAGAGCATAACCACCCGCTCCAACCCAGCTCCAAATCCACCATGAGGTGGTGCTCCATACCTGTAACACCAAAAATGACACTCAGTCGATCAGTGCAAACTTGTTTTTATCCTACTACCCAAATCATATTGCTATTCAAACTCAAAAACAAAATCTAAAGAAACACGAAAAAAAACACTGAATATTAAGAGATCACAAGTTCATAACCTATCTCAAGCACTAATTATGGTCCAGTTCTTGTACGATTCATATATAGTAGTATATTTATGTTCAGTAAGAATCTTGCGGTGATTACGTGTCAAAATGTAGCCATGTCCAACTCATACAGCAGTCAAAATTATAAAAGATGAGCAGGCAAAATTTACCTGAAAGCATCGATGTAAGCTGAGATTGTTTGTAGGTCAATTCCATAGGCCTCTGCGCGCTGAATTAAGAGATCAGGCTCATGGACACGCTGGGCTCCAGAGATAATTTCCTCCCCTGAACAAGCAAACTTTTTAATCTCACTGGAAGAGTAAACTGTGTACTATAGGCACCATTTAAGTCAATCAAAACTATTTCCACTTCGTATGTGGAATGACAGATAATGGGGCAAGTTTTTAATTTTGAACATTTTGGTAGGATCAGTAGTTAGTTACCTCGAATAAAGACATCAAACGAATTGCTATACAGATTGTCATCATAGCAAGGCATGGTGTAGAAGGGCCTAACGGCTAGTGGATATCGATACAGCATGAAGAACTCCGTTCCATACCTATATTATCCAAGGCAAATCAAGAACATAGCTAGAAGATTAAAAAGAGTGAGCAGAAAAAGCAGAAGAAAAACAGAATAACGAAAATCCAAAATTTTGACAGATGCAAAGAGATAAACATACTTCTCTAGGACCAACTGCCCAAGTTTTCGTTCTATCTCTGTACTAAGGTCCCCTAATGGATTGACTTCTACACCAGCTGCCTGTGAACAAGTCCATCATATCCATAATACTAAGAAATATCAGCAAGAAGTACATGAAAACTTACCGAAAGCCATATTTTAACAATAAGAAGATTCTAAGAATCAAAGATCAAAGATTAACTTTGATGAGTAGCATTTAGCACTAAGTATCGATCATTTGGTCTGAGCGGGATAGACTCGGACTATGTTGTTGTTGTTGTTGTTGTTGTTTTCAATGGAAAGTGGGTGTTCATCACCATGTGGTCTTGAAATTAAGTGTTTTTGTTCAAGAATGAGTATTCTCTTTAGTTGAGACAATAGAACTACATCAAATACAGTCAGTTAAGAAGCATGCCTCAATCATGCTAGCATAAATCACAGATTGAGGAATATCAATATGTATTCACTGGCATAGAAAATAGAAACACAACTAATCATGCTACAGCAATTCATCATTTGACATCAAGTATTAGGTTAACTCTAAGACTCATTTTTATTTGTCACCTTGAGCATTTCCATCCCTTCTTGGAAACTAAGCCTCAATGTTGTCCTCAAATACTGCAGGTGGAGAAGTAGGAAAAGTCAGTATCGCTACTATAAGTAATACAATGCATCTATGGTAGAACTAATGAACATAATGAACATATACCTTCAGAGGCTCAAATGGGTATTGTTTGTTGATAGCTTCTAGCTCTTTCTTGCAGTTTTCATTCAAATGGTCAAAAATAGAGACAAACAAGTGGTCCACTATGTCCATAACCTGCAGAACTGCCTAAATCTTGTAAGGAACCTGAACAGATGCTAAATGTATGTGCTCACTAAGGAGGGAGATGTAAAAACCTCTGAATAGTGGTCTATGATCTCCATTTCCGCATCAAGACCTGTAAACTCACACAGATGCCTATGAGTATTGGATCGCTCTGCTCTGAAAACAGGACCAATCTCAAAGACGCGCCACTTATCAGCACAGATGGTCATTTGCTTGTGAAGCTGGGGTGACTGAGATAAACAAGCTGGCTGTCCCATATAGTCAAATTTGAAAACAGATGCACCACCTTCACTGGCGCCAGAAATCAGTTTTGGTGTTTGGATCCCAACAAAACCCTCGCCTTTCAAAAATCGCATAAATTCCTGCAGGATGAATATAAATCAACAATGAAGCAAAATACCCCAATGTAACAGAAAATGCGACATTCATATGAAAGAAATGTACACACAAAAATAGGCAAAAATACTGAAACTGCAATACAATGTACAGAACCTGTTTAGCTCTGTTGTTGCAATAATATTTTCTCTTACTTATAAATAAGGTTCAATACTTTTAACCAAAATAAAAAAAAAATGAGCTATACTGTGTTGCATTAAGTACATATGAGTGACAGAAAGAGAGGCAGGGCTACAACAAGGGTGGGCAACAGATATTCATGAATTCCAAATTCTTACAAATTGAACTTCACATTTCAGGCGAGCAATGGCGTCGTTTGCTGGTGTTCGTAACTCAAGAACTCTGTAGTTCAAACGTGTATCTTGATTAACCCGGACCAGTTGTTCTCCGGCCTGTAAATTCAAATAAAACATTAGGCTGATTCCAACAGATACAAGGTGCATTGTAGATTACTAGTTAACTAACTTCACATGGTGCTGAGGTAAATAAAAGGGAACATGTTTCACAACTGGAACAAGGAAAACAATGTTGCTACCTGCAAGGCGTTTTCAATCTCAAGTTCACTCCTGGCAGCATCCTCGATATGAATAGGCAAAGTTGGTACAGCCCGTTGTATACAATATATCCTACGCACCTGCACTTCAACCTGCAGGATAGAAACATAAAAGAAACACAATATTGCTTTAGAAATTAAGAGAAAGGGATAAGTAAACAAGACTTGAAGCCCACGCAATCAAAATACAAACTCTATAAACATTAGTCAATGACATGGTATCACCAAAGAACAAAATATCCTAAACTGAAATGCAACCAGCTTAATGTCACACAAGCCCATACAATCAGTTGTCAGTTTCCTTGTACCTATTCGGCTATTCCACATAGTTTAAGCATAATGTCACCCCCACCTCCGGCTATCTTCAAGACTTCCGTTCTAGGCTTCTAGCTATATGAATCTGTCCAAATTCTAGCAATAATACATCCGAATCTGACTTCCATCATGCCTCCTGAAGACGAAGGAATGAAAATTTCGGCTTGTTTTGAGGCTATAATGCTTTGGATTATTATTAACTACAGAGTATTCCATTTTCAGTCATTTAATTTGTAACAAACAGCATATTCCTTTCCAGATCCTACATAGAGAAGATGAATCTAAACTAAGTGAATGATCAATCTTACTTATAAGCAATCAATTATGACTCACAAAGGTCCAAGCAAAATAAACAGAAACTGCCAAATCATATGATCTCCCTTTGGATTCCTGAAAGCAATTAAAACTCAAATTCGTTCAAAACAGGTACAAGTCTCTCAGAAATCAAGTTCTCGCAAATATAGACTTGAACACAATCAATCAATCAAATTCCAAAATTATACTGTAAACTCCAAGCTGCAAATTTGATCAAAAAGCACAGGAAATGAGGAAAATAGAAGTCAAACCTGCTGAGAAGTGCCTTTGATAGGGACAGTAGGAACAGAAACAACACCGTCAACCACAATAATCGTTTCTCTAGTCAGCGTGGTCGCGAACTTCACCATCTGCTGGCTGACCTTCCCCGGAGCAACGCTAAGCACACACTGAACCGTACAACAGCCTTGGTCCCTCGACTCCCTCACCACCACGAACGCCGTCTTCTTCGACACGCCTCGGATCGCGTGCGCCCGGCCTCGAAAAAGCACCTCCTTGTCCTTCATGTCCTCGCCCAGCGACATCACCGTAGTCCACCGACGGCCGGCGGAGAACTTCGATTGGATGTACCTGAAATTGAGGTCGCCGTAGCATCCAGAGAGAGGATCGACCGACTCCTCCTCTAGCACGGCAGCCGCAGAAGCTGCCTCCGTCTCCTGACGGCGACGTAGCTTCTCTTGCTTGACCTCATCCTTCTTGGCCGTCTTCTTGCTCTGCTGCGGCTCTAGATTCTCCGCCGGCGCCGACGGAGGCAGGCAGTTCTCGGCAGAAGACATTATCAAGCAGAGAGAGAGAGGGGGGGGGGGGTGGGAGAGCAAATAAGCGTTTGCCGTTTGAGGCGTTCACCGGAGAATATAGTGGAAGGCCGCCACGGCCAAAACTTGGGCGCCACGGTTTGACTTGACACTCCAAAAAAAGCAGAAGACGAAAGTGAGTTGGCGCACCCACGGGTCCCACGCCCACCTTAAAGTAAACATAATAAAATATATATAGAGAGAGGGAGAGATTGGTAGATTCAATGTTCTAAAAAAACGCTCGGTGGATACTCAGCGGTGATGTATTATCAAGCGTCAAGATGGTTCGACAGCCTTAATTGACGGATTCTTGGTGGTCAAAACGTATTCTTAATATTTTCTTATATTTACCCCCTTACTAAGACTAAATACATATGATGTACTCCCTCCGTTTGAAAATAAATATTGTTTGACTTTTGTGCACGTTGTTTAAGGAGTTAAAAACTCTATAATATATTATTTTTTAATCAATTTTTTTATAAATTGATAATTATTACTAATAAGTATCAATTTATATAAAAAATTTTGATAAAAAAATAATATTTTATAGAGTTTTTAGCTTATTAAACAACATACATAAAAGTCAAACGACATTTATTTTCAAACGGATGGAGTAATAATTATTCATTTCTATAGTGTTTATCATCACTACATTAACAAAACATAATGCAAATGAAAGTTAAATGATTAAGTCATGACCATTTTGACATTATTTGGCTCAAAACGAACAGAAAGGGACGTAAACATATATGTTAAAAAAACAAAAACCCAATCCATATCATCTAAACTTCTATCTCTTCATTAACATATTGGTGGGCGAGAGAGAGACATACCGTGAATCCAGTCGAGCACCACCTGAGTCACCGCTAGCCTGGTCGTGATCCACAAGTCCACCACGAGTCCGCCACAAGAGAACTGAGAGAAGTCGAGCACGAGCAGAGGCCACATAGTCAAAGACGCCACGAAGAAGCCGAAGGGGCGATCAAAACAAATTGAGCGATTTACAATTCGCAAGAACGGAATTGACAAAGAAAAAGATTGATTTTTTTTTAATCCGTCTTGGCTACCAAGGTCATCCCGTCCCGCCAAGCCCGCCAAGGCCCGTTTCGCGCCCGCCAAGCTATCTTGTCACGACCGCCAAGGCATGTTTTCGCCAAGAACACCCCGCCAAGGGCCATTTCGTAGCGGGAGGTCACCGCCAAGCGTCTTAGCGTCGTCTTTGCAGCCGCTAAGACGGCGCCAAGCATTGGGTCGGGTTCGGGTTCAGTTATTCGGGTTTCGGATCATTCGGGTTTTGGGTAATTTGGTTATTCAATTGGGTCGGGTTCGGGTTTCAGCTGTATCGAGTTCGATTATTCGGATTTTGGTTGTCTTGGGTTTCAATTATTTTATATTTCGGTTGTCTCATGTTTCAGTTATTTCGTGTTTCAGTTGTCTCGGATTTTGGTTATTTTGGGTTTGGATTGTCTCAAGTTTTCAGTATTTCAAGATTCATTTTAAAACTTTATTATAATGTATCATAAAGTTCGAGTTATTTCGAATTTTGGTTATAACGGGTTCGGGTATTAATGGGTTTCGGTTGAATCGGTTTTGGTTCATTTAGATTTGGATGAGTTTGAGTTATTGGTTATTTGGATTTCGAGTCCAAAATGGGTCGTGTCGAGTCGGTTTTTGGGTGACATACTTCACTATATTTTCTGGTATTCGGGACAATCGGTTTCGGGTCGACTAGTTCGGGTTTTCGGGTTCGGGTCGGGTTTTGCCAGCTCTAGAGATTGCGCGTGAGGGCATTTTATTTTATCTCCTTTTGATTTCTACATTAGTTTACCTATTTTGTTTCGTCAATCTACTTGGTTCTTGCGAGATTGGTTTGTTTGGTGGTGTTTGTGCTGGTCGTGCAATGACCATTTACGACTAATCATTGCCTATAGAAGGCCACGATATCAAACACATGCTACATCATCTCGATCGAACATTATCATGCTGCATTGTGGCTCGTTTCAATCGGGTTTCTATCTGAATTACCTTTTTTTTTACAATCTTCATTGGAGGCTTAGGGCTCTCCACCGAATGGTTCTTGTTGCTATTGTGTTTTCTGTTCTTTTATGCAGGTTGTTTGTTGTGGGCGCACGGGTGCATGTTTCAGCAACGGTTTCTCTTCGTTACCTTGTTTGTTATTCAGCCTCGCCATTTCTTTCAACTTCAAAATACCACTACATGCCTTTAGGTAATAGCGATATGAATGTGTGATTAATTTGTTGAAGGATTTTTTCAGAGAGAAAAAAACCTTTGATCGGTCGAGTAATTGCTACACCCACTATGTCCCAGTATTTCTTGTAAAATTTCGTTGTCATCCCATCAGGGCCCGGAGATTTATTGTTCCCAAGACTAAAGACATCCTCTTTTATTTCAGAATTTGTTGGTTGCTGAATGAGAAGCTGGTTTTCTTCCTTTGTAATTGATGGGGTGATTAACTCAAGGTATTCACTAAGGAGGGTTTCGTTTATTTTTTCTCGTTTGAAACGTTTCTCAAAGTCTCATTTTACTTCAGTTTTGAGGTTATCTTCTCCCATAATATGTGTTCCTTCACTGGTTATAATTGATCGGATAATTTTTCGGTTTCTTCTACCCGTGGCTACTCGATGGAAGTAGGAGGTATTAGAGTCCGCTAGTCTTAAGTGCTTGGTTTTAGCTCTTTGATTCTAATAATTTTTATGGAACAATAATAGACTGTCTTTTTTCTTTATTAGATTCTTCTCCTTAATTTTATTTCCAGGGCTAATATGTTGTTGATTTTGAGATTGGATTAAAAGCAGACTATTCTCCACCTCCTGTAGTTGGCGGAAGATGTTCCCAAAAGTTTTTTTTTCCATTCTTTTGCTTTTTGCTTGAGTATTTTTGTTTTAAAAGTTAATTGAAACATGGAAGATCCATTATAGTTTGCTCGCCATGCTTGTTTGACAATATTTCTAAAATCTTTTCTATACAGCCAAATGTTTTCATATTTGAATGGTGCGGCTTTAAAGGCTTCTCCATTGTTCAATTCCATGGAGATTGGGCAGTGGTCCGATATGGAGAAAGCATGGTGGGTTATATGTAGGTTTGGGTATTTCTCTATAATCTGGTTTTGAACTAAAACTCTGTCGAGTCTTTCATAAATGTTATCTGGGCCTGAATATTTCTTTCTCCACATATACAAATTGCCGGAAAAAGGTAGATCTACCGACTCACGATTGTTCTTTAAGTCAATCAGACGGTCGAAGCGGTTTCGATTGATTTCTTCCCCACCAAGTTTATCTTCTCTACTTGCGATATCATTCATGTCCCTTATAACTATACGCGGGATGGCTGCGGCATTTATGACATTTTTTTATCTCTATCCAAAAGGCGTTTTTTCTCTTTCATCAGGGGGAGCATAAACAAAAATAATTTTATAAATGAAGTTAGTGTTTGTATTTGTATATTTGACTATAATATGTCGAGGATATTGACCATCTAGTGTAATTATTTTATGGGTGAGCAACTGAGACTTCCATAGGACTCCTAAACCACGTGCTTTACCAATAGCTGGTGACCAGAAAACATTGTCAAACCCAATACTTTTCTATTTTTTCTCATTTAGGATTTGATATGTTTTTGTTTTAGATAACGCAAATATCTGAATATGTTCATTTGTGCTGAAAGCATTAATTTATGTCCAAAAGGTAGGTTTGCTAATTCCTCTACAATTCTATGCACATATTTTCATTTAAACTTATCATTATAATTTCCCCTAATAATTGTTTCTTTATGCCAAGCATTCCACAAGAAGAAATAGCTTAGCATATTATAGACGGAGTTTTTAGTTATATTGGTTTATTTGTGACAAACAAAGTTATCCAACCCTTTGAGGGAGTTTGAGGGAGTTTTTATAAGGGGTGGATGCTTGTAGTTAGCCTTGTATGTCTTGAGAACCCAAGAGATCCCTAGAAGCGGATTTATACCTTTTGTAAGGGTGTGTACAAGACGTAGATTAAATTTCTGTGCTTGAAAGATCTCACAGTTTGATCGCCAACGGATGTACAATATCTTTTGTTCATAATGTTTACTAAAAGAAAGCTGAATTTTGCCCAAGATGGGGGGGGGGGTAAATTAAGGAGGATGTGCAAGAATATCTTACAAATTGTCTTGCAGGGGTTGTGTAATATACTAGAATATGCACTCAAATATGAATTTGCAACCCATTTATACCGAATATTTTCATTATCCAAATCCTTTTTTAGTGTTCTGCATTGATAACGTGTTGTAGCCTTAATGCCTTGAAGATGCTTTTCCTCACAATATAGTTGACTAATTTTTTGTTCAGCTAGTAATAACTCAAAGAAGTCATTACCAACACATGGTGGGTTGTAACTTTGACAGATGTAATTCGAATGAGATTTACAAATTCCCCATACAGGACCAAACTTGCTCCAAATAAGCAGGCTACAGTTTAATTGAAGTTTAGAAATGACAAATTACACAACCCATTAATTCAAGAGCATTGACCTTCGTGGACGAAACAGTTAGAGCATATGTCACAGTAGGATTTTTATCTTCATTTAGCCGGAGTCTCGAACCGTTATTAATGAAAACAATGTTTATATCAGGTTGATCAGTTAACAATTGTCTGTTAGATCTTAGACTGAAAGCTTTGTAGTTAATTAGGATTTTGTTAATGACTGGTATAATCAATGGGTGATTGAATGATTTTAAACTATGACACATAATATAACAAAGGACCATTACATA
Source organism: Persicaria maculosa (assembly GCA_963922045.1). NCBI lineage: Eukaryota > Viridiplantae > Streptophyta > Magnoliopsida > Caryophyllales > Polygonaceae > Persicaria > Persicaria maculosa. The sequence continues at coordinate 34,026,618 of OY998271.1, forward strand.
CACTAGTAGATATTTTACATAACAGTAGGGGGATAACCCCCAAGACTACACCTACTGCCATTGTTCCAAAAAAAGGCTTGGGCCTCCGCCTAGACCCTTGAAAGTCCCCCACCTTTGAGTTTAGTCGCCTAGACCCTTGAAGGTCACCCACAAGGTCTTGGCTGCCTTGTGGGTTTGGCGAGTTAGTGAAAAAAAACCATTTTGACATGTCGATCTCTCTCTTAGTTCTCAACATCTATACTCTCTGTTACTCTTGATCTCTCACTCCCATAGTCCTCTAACTCGCGACCTAACTCCCATTGTTAACGCCTACACTATTAATTAAAGTTTATTTATTTATATATGTTATGAATTAAACTTTATTATTTTATATACGTATTGAACATGACCTAGGATTCAAAATACATCTCAAAATAGTAAATCCGCCTAGACCCCGCACAATCCGCCTAGACCCTTGACCCTATCTAGCCGTCGAGCATCCGTCAAGCGTTTTTTGGAACATTGTCTACTGCCAATTGTAACCCACAACTAATGTATTCAAAAATCATGGTTTTTATATAGTTAGTTGACCACAAAGTTGCAGGGCATCGAAATCTAATCCACTAACCCAATACTGGCAAGAGCCACTCAATTACAGAAAGAAGAATGAACTCAAGGCACAACTTGTTCGGCAAATTTACTAGGAATTAATTCTCAGACATAACTTGCATAGAAATTTTATCATATAGAGATTCCATACCCAAGTTGCCACAAATATGGATTATATTCCTGACAAAGAACCAACCACTATAGAAAATCTGGTATGTATAAAAGTTTGTTGAAGCAGGAGATAACACCCCATAGCCATTACACATGGATTTGGATTTCTTTGATTTTAGCTGCTCAAACTTGGACACAATCGAGAATGAAACACAAGGAGCAACATTGGTGACAAACCTTGATCCAGCGCAGACAGCAAATGTGCTAAAAATCGAAAGCAAGTACCCAGTACCTGACATACACTTCACCGATATTAGAAGGATCCTTTCCCGCAATTGCTCCAACTTAAGCATCACCAAGAGTGATGTGCAAGGAGCAACGACGAGGAAAGAAGGCAGATCCACAAGCACAATAAGAGAAAAAATATTGGGTATCCATACAAGTTAAACTTGTATGGATACCCAATATTATTAGCAAAAATCTTGTAATTCAAACAATTAGTCAGCCATGGACACAAGTGAAACACCCCCTTTTCTTATGAATATTAAAATAGACTTAGAAACATTATTTTCAAAGAGAGGAAATTGTATTCCAATTTTTTTCTATATTTCAAACGGAATCAGTCTCTACTCTAGTTGTTGTCAAAACCTGAAATGTGGTTGACTGGTGTATCATACGAATACCAGCCAATCATAGTCAATTACTATGATTGGTCAGTTTATATACTGGCAAAATAAACATAATAATGCTAATCGTAACTTACATTCGCAACATATATATACACACTGTTCTACCAATTTCAGTACTAATTACTATACCAGTAGGTCTAGATTGGATAATACTAATTTTAAGGACTGATTGTCTCTCTACCAATCAACCCTCAGAACAAGTCCAAGGACATCTCACTATAAAACCTTGACATCTCACGTTTGCATTCCGGAATAAAATGAGGGTAACATACCTCGGCAGACATAGGTGATACTGCCACTGCCACTGCCACGTATCATCAAGAGACTAGCACTCATGTCCATATATACATTTTTCACATCTTGAACCATTTCTAGTCTACAAAGAGCTACTATTTTTCACAAATATACAAGATAATTAGATTCGATAGTAGCATCAAATAAAGCTCACTTGCCTTGGTTATAAACTCGAAGTTTGCGGATAATAAAGATTAGGATTAATCAAGAAATTTATATCCTTCTGAAGACGTAGGATCTCGATTGACGTCACTAATTATATATCACGGCACATCCAGCCACGTCGTATATAACAGACAAATAATAATTTAATTAGCTTACGTCCAATAAATTTACCTTAAACTTCGACAGAGTCCCCATTTAAAATAATCCTTAAGTAATCCGATAAAACTTATATCCTTTACTTTCTGATAATCACTTGTCCAACACTATTTTTAAAATGTCCGGGCAGTATTAGGACTTGCAAACTTGGTTTAGGATTTCCTTTCCTAAATTTAACTGGGCAATATAAAGACTTAGGAATACCATATAATCCAAAATATTTTGGCATTATCTCGACTTAAAAGAAATACCCGTTTTATCCAATGTTATATCGTCTTAAGAAATACCCAAATTTCTTAATAATATCAAGCATGATAACGACTGATAAAGATATTTCCCAAATTAAATATGAACATTATAATGATATAAAATATCCATAACTTTAAAATAAGTGGGAGATATCTTACAATATCGGTACCTTATCGGAAAGGTTGATTACGAATCAGAATCGGCAATGGAAGGATTTGTGAGCTGGCTTCGGTAGTTTGAAGTATGTGTTTACTCAAAGAGAGTTGAATATGAGGCAACGAAGATATTTACAGCTCATTGAAGATTATGATATTGAGATCCTATACCATCCCGGAAAAGCAAATGTTGTTGTAGATGCGTTAAGTCAAAAAGGGGTACAAGAAGGGTTAATAGAATGTTTGACAACTCAACCAGCCCTACAGCAGGATTTACAGAAACTAGAAGTGAAGGTATGGTTTGAGAAGCACCAAGGTCAACTCTGTTTTATGAAAATTGAGTCAGATCTTCTGGGTAAGATTAAATCATCTCAAATGCAAGATTCAACTTTAGTTAAGTTATGTACAAATTTTTATGAAGGAAAAGCCCCAGGTTTTGTGATTCAAGACGATGGTTCCTTGTGGTATGGGAAACGAATTTGTGTACCAAACGATTCAGAACTTCATCAGATAGTACTTCAGGAAGCTCATACATCAGCTTATTATGTACATCCAGGTTCGAGTAAGATGTACAAAGATCTCAGATGTAACTACTGGTGGCCATGCATGAAGAATGAAGTGGCTGAGCATGTATCTAAATGCTTAGTTTGCCAGCAAATTAAAGTTGAGCATCGAAAACCGGGTGGTAAACTTCAACCCCTTCCAGTACCGCAGTGGAAGTGGGATCAAATCTCGATGGACTTTGTCATAGGTTTACTGATGTACATATTTAAAGTCCTTTTTATTGCAACTTTTGTCTTCATATTCCATTCAATTCCTAAAGTAAAGGTTGAAAAATAAGGCAAATTTGTGTAGAATGAGCTAACGTGCAAGAAATAGAGTCTGCACAAGTTTTGTTCTAAATATGTAGGAATTGGAGCGAAATCGGAGTCAAAACGAAGAAGACAAGTGAAGCTAAAAGGAGGTCGAAATCGACTTCACTGGTCGATATCGACTAAAGACCTCGACGTAGACTCTGAGCGTCGAGACAGACCATAAGACCAACATAGAAGACCACTCGATATCGATATAAGGTTATATCAGGTCATGTAATCACAGATGAGACTACAATCATAAACAAACAGAAATCTCCAAGGGAAACATTAACCCATCAACTCAAGAGCCCATTTCCCATGGAATGCTTATATGACTCATTTGGGTAAGGGAAAAGAGTACTCAAATTGTTTCCCAAAGAAGGATGGTCAAGCTCTGGATAAAGTCTAAGGTCAAAAAGACACTTATTGATCATCGCAAGAATTGAGAGGGATGACATGACAAAACAACTCATTCCGTTATACTCGGAATCACATCAGAAATCTTGGATCATTCAAGGTTTGACATTCTAGTACATTAATTAACTCATGGCATGAGCTATGGCATCAAGTACCATACTACATCCCACTCTCGAGTAATCGTTGCACTGGAACAGAAATACCGAATTTGGTTAGGTCCCTAACCCACTCTCCCGTGGAAGATATCGATACCATAAAGAGGACTCAATAAGAACATCTTGTGGAAGAACATAAAAGTAAGGGAAGAAGAAAGAGGGAATATAAAAGGGAAGGAATGAAAATAAAGGAAAAGAAAGGAAATGAGGGAAAGAGAAGGACTCGATAAGACAACATTTAGAGACATAAGAGGAGAGGCAAGCAGAATGGAAGGAATATACACTTTTCAACAATTTTCAACCTTAACTAGAAATCTGTTGAACCGAATGTGAAATGAAAAGAAAATGATACAGGGAGTTGAATAATGGAAAAGATTGCTTCAAAAAAATTAAAATCCTGACTATAGCGTAAGGTAAAGCTCCCTCGCTATCTCATTCGAACAAAAGTTCAATCCATAGCCAATAGATATCAAAGAAGCTAACAAACAAAATTCTTGCTCAAGAAAGACAGCACTCAGCATAGAATCAATTAGCAACAATTAATCTGATCACCTTCGAGGGGATCGCCCTCGGACTCAATTTATATAAAGTCACAGAATCTACCTAGAAGCTGCCCTTCGAGGGGCAGCTAACCGGAGGGACAACTATCCTCTTAGCCTCTACATCCTAACTCTGCTACTCCAACTACCACGGTGAAAACTCCTTGGAGTCTTCCAGGCCCTCTGTAAAGTACAAAGCTAAGTTTTGTAAACCCTTTGCCAAGTCTACATCCAATAGGGATGGTCTATCACCTTTTTACCCACACGATTTCCCTTTTTCCGATTTCCTCGCTTTAAATCAAGTTTATTAAGTTATGTTCATTAAGTTAGCCCTATTAAAGTCACTTTCCCCTTTAAAACTCTTCGAAATCTTTTTAAAATATTGAGAGGTTTTCAAAATCATACTTCAACCAATATGTACTCGAATCAAGCAACCCAAGCTCTGATACCACCTTTGTAACGGCCCGAGTTAGGGAACTCGAGTTACGTTTCGAAGGGTTGGATACCTTCATTCGGATCTTGCAATTCGAGTATGGGTTGAGTTTCAAAACAAAGTGTTAGTCTTTCAATGAAGGGATTTCATACCCTAAATTCCACGATAAGTCCATTGGGGACCGAACCTGTCCTATTCTCTAGTTTGCACTAAAACAAATTTAAGTCTAAAACAAGCAACAATTTCAAAATGATACATAGTTGCCACGGAAGGGCCGGGATAAAATCAAAATATGAAGGAAATATAAAGTACAAAATTTATTAAAAAAAAAGGGTAAAGTCCCTAGTCAGTCTCCCTCTCTCCAAATGCGCCATAGGGTATCCCCCGCCATAACAGCACAAATCAAACAAGGGAACGAGTACCCGAAACTATACCACGAATCAAGGTTGAGCCACTCATGTGGGCCCTGAAGACCTTGCTGAGGACATATAATATACCTATACCTAAATAAAGGATGATCTAATGCAGTGCGGAAATATTAAACACACAAGCATGTTGGTAGATACATAATATGCAGAAAAACTGTAAGGCGCCCAAAGAATGTCAAGTAGCATATGCCTCTAATCTTACACATACATATAACCCCATCAAGGGCGTCTGTGGGCAGAGGCAACGGAGCCCAATCACATACCTACAACATAGCGGTCTATGGGTCGAGGCAACGAAGGCTAATAACTCAAGCATGCACCCACAACAGAATCGTCTATGGGCCGAGGCAACGGATGCCAATTTTATCATGCTCAATATTCTATCTCATATCATTCTCATATGACTCGATGAGGTACAAAATCGATAAGGCTGGCTCATCCTATGACCCTAGCAACGACTCTAGACTCATGACTTACAGGTGTTTCTAACATTCACAATCAGAATACAAATGCTCATCTGTTAATATAGAGCCTAGGCATGCTACTACATGACATGCTATTATAATGCCTACATACTGTATGACACATCAGGCATGAGGTTCTAACTTGAGTAAGTTTTGGAGGACTTACCTGGAGGTGTAAAGCAGCAAAATAAGACAGCAAAAGTAAGCAATCTAACGAATCAGAGATCACTTAGTAATTTCATAAATAACATAATAAGTCTAAGTCTACTAACATAATGACCATTTTACATAAGTCACATAAGTCAAAGATCTCATTCCACATCTTAGGCATATTCTCATCATCATCATCACCATCATCACCATCACCATCATATATATCATCACATTCTCATTATCATCAACTCATCATCTCATAACATCAATTTTCTTAATCACTTCCATCATTCATCTCAAAGTTTCAATAGATCATAGCATGTTTCAAATTCATATTTTACTCATATCTCCACACCTATAAAATCTCAAGCAAGTTCATGAATAATTTACCAAGCCAAGTTCCTAACAATTACTTCACAAAGTTCAAAGTCATTAATTAAAATAACACTTAGTCAAATTTCGACATTAGTCATTTAAGTCGTTGAACAAATTTCACATGGCCATATAGTCAATAGATTCTGGCGCAAGTTAGTTTTATTTTAGAACCTTAAGCTAATCTCATAATATAGTATTATTAAAACACTCCGACATAAATTAGAATATTTTCAAATCGTTATTCTCATGCTTTAAATAAATTTCGATACCTTTCGATACCTTGATAAATATTCCCAAATAACACATTTTAGTTTCTTTAACCATTTAAATACCATCACATAATCAACCAACTAACCAATTTATTAACATTCAAATATTCCAAAAATACTTAAATAAATAAACAATTCAGAATTTAATTAAATATATTAATCAGTATTAAATAATACTAATAAGGCGAAACTAATTAAAATAACCCAACCTTTAAAGGGGTGTTAAAAATATATCTTCAATTTTCAAATGTAAGATAAATATCCTGACCTTTATAGGTGGTGTTAAAATAATATCACAATAATTTTATCTCAAAAAAATGATAACATGGTGCATACATGGCAAAAAATAATAATTTATAAAAGGCAAAACTAATAAAAAAAAATCAGCATTAATATAATTTTTTTAAACCATGGGTTTCTTGGATTATTATTTTTTAAATCAAACCCGGTTTTCTTAAGAAAATATATTTTCTTAAGGAAACCGGGTTTAAGAAAACCGGGTTTGATTTTAAAAAAAATTCAAGAAACCCATGGTTTAACAAAATTATCCCATTTCATAGGAATTGGAATTCCTGGGAATTCAAGTTCCTGGAATTTTGAAGAAAAAAAATTACAACCAAACACATGTACTTATCCTACTTCCTGGGTTTTTTCACTTCCTAGGTTTTTTTAATTGTTAACCAAACAAACTCTTAAGACATGCTTAAGAATAAGTTGGTAAAATATTCCCAAAGTGGTAGAGTAAAAGATTGTTGAAATATATATTAAAAGAGGACAAAATATGTAAACTTATTTAAGGTAGGACAATTTTTGTAATTATTACATAAAGTGGACCAAAGTGTGGATTATACACCACGTCATATGGATTTGCTTGAACATAGTGATATGTTTGCTGAGTAAAACATGTACTCCCACGTACAACTTCGTAATTGGTTGGAAGTTTATATAAATTGGAGGTTTGGAGAATCTGGCTATTCATTCTTCATTCGTATATATACGATACAAGTTCCAACTACCGAAGCCGGCTTACAAATCCTTCCGTTGCCGATTCTGATCCGTAATCAACATATTCGATATGGTACCGATATTGTAAGATATCTCTCATTTTTCTTTTAAAGTTATGGATATTTTATATCGTTATAATGTTCATATTTAATTTGTGAAATATTTTTATCAGTCGTTATCATGCTTGTTATTATTAAAAATTTTGGGTATTTCTTAAGACGATACTCCGTATAACATTGGAAAAAACGGGTATTTCTTTTAAGTCGAGATAATGCCCAAATATTTTGGATTATATGGTATTCCTAAGTCGTTATAATACCCAATTAAATTTAGGAAATGAAATCCTAAACTAAGTTTGCAAGTCCTAATACTGCATGGACATTTTAAAAATAGTGTTGGACAAGCTATTATCAAAAAGTAAAGGATATAAGTTTTATCAGATTACTTAAGGATTATTTTAAAGGGGGACTTTGTCGAATTTTAAGGGTAAAATTTTTGGACGTAAGTTAATTAAATTATTATTTGTCTGTTGTGTATGACATGGCTGGATGCGCCGTGATATACAGTTGGTGACGTCAATCGAGATCCTACATCTTCAGAAGGATATAAATTTCTTAATTAATCATAATCTTTATTATCCGCAAACTTCGAGTTTATAACCAAGGCAAGTGAGCTTTATTTGTTGCTACTATCGAATCTAATTATCTTGTATATTTGTGAAAAATAGTAGCTCTTTGTAGACTAGAAATGGTTCAAGATGTGAAAAATGTATATATGGACATGAGTGCTAGTCTCTAGGTGTTACGTGGAAGTGGAAGTATCACACATGTCCGCGGAGGTATGTTACCCTCATTTTATTCCGGAACGCAAATGTGGGATGTCAAGGTTTTCTAGTGAGACCTCTTTGGACTTGTCCTGAGGGTTAATAGGTAGAGAGACAATCAGTCCTTTAAATTAGTATTATCCAATCTAGACCTACTCGTATAGTAATTAATACTGAAATTGGTAGAACAATGTGTATATATGTGTTACTAATGTAAGTTACAATTACCACTATTATGTTTATTTTGCAAGTATATAAACTAACCAATCATAGTAATTGACTATGGTTGGCTGGCATTCTTATGATACACCAGTCAACCACATTTCAGGTTTTGACAGCAGTTGGAGTAGAGACTGATTCCGTTTGAAATATTTAAAAAAACAGGTATACAATTTCCTCTCTTTGAAAATAACGTTTCTAAGTCTATTTTAATATTCACAAGAAAAGGGGGTGTTTCAATGTGTTGGTATGAGAGCCAAGGTTTATATTTTTCGAAAGCCTATTTTTATTATGATTTCAAACGGATCAGGCTTACTCCAGGTATCGTTACCATTTTATTTATTTTTTATAATTACTCAGGCTTGCTTTCTTTTAATATAGAAAGTTATGTTTTTTTATTTTTATGATTAGTATGGTGCACACTGATTCTGAAACTAGTAGTGTCATGCTTTGGATGGAAGAAGCTCGTAAAGTTAAGAGGAAGACTATTAAAGTGGAACCAGACTCTCCTCCGCACGTTGAACCACCAGGGTTCAATGAGTTGGACTAGTTCCCTACTAGTCCACCACCCATTACTTGGTTAGACATGTATTACCCAGGATTTTTACAAGATTACTAGCCACTACACCTAAAAAGGCTTACCAATATAACCCAGGACCTAGCAATAGAAGGCATCCAAATTTTGAATTAGGATGGGTACCACCAGTTAATGATATGTATCCTGAAGCATATGGAAATTATGAACCCAATTTAAGTGCATCTCCTATATATGAGGTTTTCCTACCAAACCATGTAGTTGAGGTGTTAATACCCATGCCCGGCCCAATGGAAATAGAAAATGTGATTGCGGGGTACAATCTTCCCGGAGAAATAAAAGGAAATCTCAATTTTGAGGAGCAATCAAATAGTGTTATATCAGTAGCAGAAGTCACTCAACCTAGGACTTCAACTCAGAAATTGGAAGATGCAATGAGGATACTTAGGAAACTCAAGGAGGAACTTCTAGCGGTGGAAGACACAATTTTAGAACTTATGAAGGAGCTAGAGGAAACCACGGTGGAATCTTCACTTCATACGGGACCGCGAATCAGAAGGACATCTAGGAAGAAGGTGCTTAGCAACTTTCACAGATTCAAATTAACCCACGATGACTATTGAGGATAACATGATATGTATATAGGAGTAAAACTATGTATGTGTAATGCCTTAGAAAGAAATTGGTTCCCTAAAATTTTCCAATCTCTGTAAGAAACAAGGACCACGGAGAAAGCAAATAGTGACTAGATGGTTGTAATACCTTTATATGATGTCTATATACATAAATAAAGGAGGTAACAGTTTGAATTGGGATATTTAAAAATTCTATCTTACTACTATAGATGGATAATCAGATGGATAACCTAGCAAAAGGTCAACCAAATAGCTCTAAGAACCATCAGGTTCCTCAAAAACAAATTGTAGAATCTATTAGAATTGCAGCATCATAACATTCGATTTCACCAACTAAATCGAAGTCACCAACATTTTAATTTGGAAATGCCACAACTTAGGAGGCGATTTGGAATATGATTCAAGCCGCGGTAAATCAAGCTTTTCAATGGGAGCAACCCCAATAAGAGCAAGTTGGCAAGTACTCACAACAGTCACTGCCATCTCAAATACCTGGTAAATCGCTAGAACCTGCAATGTTAGCCCCTGAACCACAAACAATAGCACCCTTCCTAGCTCAAGGAGAGGAATGGAGTTTTCCATTCTCTGTAAGAAACAAGGACCACTGAGTAAGAAAATAGTGACTAGATGGTTGTAATACCTTTATATGATGTCCATATACATAAATAAAGGAGGTAACAATTTGAATTGGGATATTTACAAATGCTATGTTACTACTGTAGATGGATAATCAGATGGATAACCTAGTAAAAGGTCAACCAAATAGCTCTAAGAACCATCAGGTTCCTCAAAAACAAATTGTAGAATCTATTGGAATTGCAATATCACGACATTTGATTTCACCAACTAAACCGCAGTCACCAACATTTGAGTTTGGAAATGACACAAATCAGGAGGCGATTTGGAATATGATTCAAGCCACGGTAAATCAAGCTTTTCAACGGAAGCAACCCCACAGGATCAAGTTGGCAAGTACTCACAACAGTCACTAGCATCTCAGATACCTGGTAAACCGCTAGAACTAGCAGTATTAGCCCCTGAACCACAGACAATATAACCCTTCCTAACTCAAGGGGAGGAATGGATTTTGTATCGATCTTATAAAATTATTAGATCAATGAAGCTAGATAACTACGATGGTAGCGGTGAGCCAATGAAGTTGCACTACTAATTGAGTCATACAGAACAAAGATTTAGACGAGTCAAATGTTCATAAGCCAATAAGGTTCGCATAGCTTCTTTGTACTTACGAGAGAGTGCTCATGTTTGGTGGAAAATAGCAAAACCAACTAATGATGACATAATCGAGTGGGAATTATTCAAGACAAAGATGATGGATCGTTTCTTCTCAATGGCCCAACGGGAAGAGAAGCGGAGGGAATTTCTTTTCCCCGGCGTGGAGGGACTTAAAGTTCCTCAGTTGGCAATTAAATTTATGGAACTGCTACCATATGTCGGGCCTATAATTCGTACTGAGAAAGACAAAATTCGCCAATTTTATGAATGGTTGCCCCCAGAGATAGGACCCGCTATGTTACGCCATACATGCACAACACTAGAGCAGTTCATGGATGAGGCACATCGAATGGAAGTAGCATTGTATAGTGAAAATAAAGGGGAGGGGGAATCGAAGCAGGATGGGAGTTTTGTCTAATATTGGATTTAAGAGGCATGTACCCCCTTTGGAAGCAGGGAGGCAAGGGCCAAATCAAGTTAACCAGCCAGGTCTGAGCTCAAGTGTAAAAACTACTAGGAAAGAACGACGTTGTTTTAATTGTGATAGCCCTAGCCATATTAAGGTGGCATGTGATAAGAAAAATCGGATTTGTAGGAATTGTGGGGAGAAGTGGTCGTATTATGAAGTATTGTCGAAGTAGTAAACAACCACAAACTTCATCCTATCAAGCGATGTCGATTAATCCAAAGCATAAGCTACCTAAAGGGACCCAACAAACTACCCCAAATGTCTCCCAAGCCACGGTGCAAAACAAAGGGAGGTCGCTTGGCAAAACTCTTAATACAAGGCCTCGACTCTACCAGATGCGGCAGGATGGAACATCTGATGCACCCATTACCCAAGGTACTCAAAGAATATTGGTCCCACAATGATAGATATTCTATTTGACTCTGGTGCAACACATTGTTTTATATCAGAAGGGTGTGTTGACAATCTTGGATTACAATGTGACGATTCATCTAAACCTTATGTTGTGATTTTATCCAATGGAAGCAGGATAAGAGGCACTGAGGGACTATCTGGCTTCCCGATTACTATTGAAGGGCAATAATTTTATGCCAGTCTGATTGTTATTCCAATGATTCTTTATGACACCATACTTGGGACAGATTGGTTGACAGAAAACAGAGATGTAATTAATTTTGAAGCCAGGATAGTCAGAATAAAGGGGGATGGAAAGTTTAGATGTAAATTTAGAGGTAGAATTCCTATTAAGGAAGGTGACATAATAAATGCTATGACCGCCGCAAGACTACTATGTCAAGGCTGTGTTGGGTTCCTCTGCTACATGGAGAAGCCGGAAGAAAAAATTGAGGATGTATCCAGAATTCCAGTGGTACAAGAATTTCCAGATGTATTTCCTGATGAAATTCCTAGAATGCCTCCTAAGCGAGAAGTTGAATTTGCTATTGAATTAAAGTCTGGAGCTGTCCCAATATCTAAGGAACCATATCGAATTGCCCCATCGGAGATGAAGGAGTTAAAGAAATAACTAGAGGAACTACTTGAGAAAGGTTATATTTGACCTAGTGGCTCACCGTGGGGAGCACCCGTTCTATTTTTCAAAAAGAAGGATGGCTCACTTAGACTTTGTATAGATTATCGGGAGCTAAACAGAGTAACTATTAAAAACAAATACCCACTACCTCGAATTCATGACCTATTGGACCAACTACAAGGAGCTAAAGTATTCTCTAAGATCGATTTAAGGTCTGGATACCATCAACTCAGAGTTCGAGAAGCAGATGTTGTTAAGATGGCATTCAGAACTAGATATGGACATTATGAATTTGTAGTCATGCCCTTTGGATTGACAAATGTTGTGGCCGTATTTATGGATTTCATGAACCGATGTTTTCACTGTTATTTGGATAAATTTGTTGTTGTATTTATTGATGACATGCATCCTCATATATTCGTCAAGTTTGGAGTTACACATTGAGCATATGAGAACTGTTCTGACTTTGCTAAGATGACATCAGTTGTATGCTAATTCAAAGTGTGAGTTTTGGATGAAAAAATTAGCTTTTCTGGACCATGTGATCTCAGAATAAGAAGTAATGATATACCCTCAAAAGGTTAAAGCAATTGCTAGTTGGAAACAACCTCAGAGTGTGAAGGAAGTCTATAGTTTCTTGGGACTCACTGGATACTATAGGTGATTTGTGAAGGGATTTTCTAAAATTACCCAACCTCTTACACATCTTCTACAAAAATCCCATAAGTTTGACTGAAATCAACAATGTGAGGATAGTTTCCAAGAATTGAAGAAATGTCTTACTAATGCACCTGTATTAACTTTTCCACAAGGAACTGAGGGGTACGTGGTGTATAGTGATTCCTCAAAGCATGGGTTGGGGTGTGTATTAATGCAACACAATAAAGTAATAGCTTATGCATCTCGTCAGTTGAAGCCATATGAGGAAAGTTATGCTAGACATGATCTAGAATTGGCTGCCATTGTATTTGCTCTTAAAATTTGGCGTCGCTATCTCTATGGAGTACATTTTCAAGTTTTTACATATCAAAAAAGTTTGAAGTATGTGTTTACTCAAAGAGAGTTGAATATGAGGCAACGAAGATGGTTAGAGCCCATACTTCAAACTTGGAAACTTGACAATGTACTCCATAGAGATAGTGACGCCAGGTTTTAAGAGCAAATACAATGGCAGCCAATTCTAGATCACGTGTAGGATAACTTTCCTCATATGGCTTCAATTGACGAGATGCATAGGCTATTAATTTATTGTGTTGCATTAATACATACCCCAACCCCTGCTTTGAGGCATCACTATACACCACCTACCCCTCAATTCCTAGTGGAAGAGTTAATACAGGGGCACTACTACGACATTTATTCAATTCTTGGAAACTATCCTCACATTGTTGATTCCAGTCACACTTATGGGATTTTCGTATAAGATGTGTAAGAGGTTGGGTAATTTTAGAAAATTCCTTCACAAATCGCCTATAGTATCCAGCGAGTCCCAAGAAACTGTAGACTTCCTTCACACTCTGAGGTTGCTTCCAACTAGCAACTGCTTCAACATTTTGAGGGTCTACCATTACTTCTTCTTCTGAGATCACATGACCTAGAAAAACTACCTTTTTCATCCAAAACCCACACTTTGAAAGCTTAGCATACAGTTGATGTTGTCTTAGCAAAGTCAGAACGGTTCTCAAATGCTCAGTGTGTAACTCTAAACTTGATTATATGAGGATGTCATCAATAAATACAACCACAAATTTATCCAAATAACAGTGAAAACATCGGTTCATGAAATCCATAAATACAGCTGGAGCATTTGTCAATCCAAAGGGAATGACTACAAATTCATAATGTCCATATCTAGTTCTGAATGTTGTCTTGGCAACATCTGCTTCTCAAACTCTGAGTTGATGGTATCCAGACCTTAAATCGATCTTAGAGAATACTTTAGCTCCTTGTAGTTGGTCCAACAGGTCATCAATTCGAGGTAGTGGGTATTTATTTTTAATAGTCACTCTGTTTAGCTCCCGATAATCTATACAAAGTCTAAGTGAGCCATCCTTCTTCTTGATAAATAGAACGGGTGCTCCCCACGGTGAGCCCCTAGGTCGAATATAACCTTTCTCAAGTAATTCCTCTAGTTGTTTCTTTAACTCCTGCATCTCCGATGGGGCCATTTGATATGGTGCCTTAGATATTGGGGCAACTCCAGACTCTAATTCAATAACAAATTCAACTTCTCGCTTAGGAGGCATTCCAAGAATTTCATCAAGAAATATATCTGGCAATTCTTGTACTACTGGAATTCTGGATACATCCTCAATTTTTTCTTCTGGCTTCTCTATATAGCAAAGGTACCCAACACAACCTTGACGAAGAAGTCTTACGGCTGTCATAGCATTTATTATGTCACCTTCCTTAGTAGGAATTCTACCTCTAAATTTACATCTAAACTTTCCATCCCCATTTATTCTGACTATCCTGGCTTCAAACTCAATTACAACTCCATGTTCTACCAACTAATCTGTCCCAATTATGATGTCATGAGGAATCATTGAAATAACAATCAGATTGGCATAAAATTTTCGCCCTTCAATAGTAATCGGGAAGCCAGATATTCCTTTAGTGCCTCTTATCCTGCTTCCATTGGATAAAATCACAACATAAGGTTCAGATGAAACGTCACATTGTAATCTAAGATTGTTAACACACCCTTCTGATATAAACAATGTGTTGCACCAGAGTCAAATAGAATATCTATCATTCTGGGACCAATACAGAGAATACCTTGGGCAATGGGTGCGCCAGGTGTTCCATCATGTCACATCTGATAGAGCCGAGGCCCTGGATTAGACTTTTTCCAAGCGACCTCCCTTTGTTTTGCGTTGTGGCTTAGGAGACTTCTGGGGTAGTTTGTTTGGTCCCCTGAGGTAGCTTAAGCTTTGGATTAATCGTCGTTGCTTGATAGGATGGAGTTTGTGGTTGTTTACTACTTCGACAATACTTCATGATATGACCACTTCTCCCACAATTCCTACAAATCCAATCTTTCTTATCACATGCCACCCTAAATGACTAGGGCTATCACAATTAAAACAATGTCGTTCTTCCCTAGTAATTTTTACACTTGAGCTCAGAGCTAGCTGGTTAACCGGATTTGGCCCTTGCCTCTCTGCTTCCAGAGGGGGTACGGGCCTCTTAAATTCAATATTAGACAAAACTCCCTTCTTTTTACTTCGATTCTCCACCCGTTTATTTGCATTATACAATGCTACTTCCATTCTATGTGCCTCATCCATGAACTGCTCTAGTGTTGTGCATGTATGGCGTAACATAGTCGGTCCTATCTCTGGGGGCAACCATTCATAAAATTGATGAATTTTTTCCATATGACTCAACCAATAGTGCAACTTCATTGGCTCACCGCTACCATCGTAGTTATCTGGCTTCATTGATCGAATAATTTGATAGGATCGATCAAAATTCCATTCCTCTCCTTGAGCTAGTAAGGGTGTTATTGTTTGTGGTTCAGGGGCTAACACTTCCAAGTTCTAGCGATTTACCAGGTATCTGAGATGCTAGTGACTGTTGTGAGTAATTGCCAACTTGCTCTTGTTGGGGTTGCTCCCTTTGAAAAGCTTGATTTAGCGTAGCTTGAATCATATTCCAAATCGCCTCCTAAGTTGTGGCATTTCCAAATTAAAATATTGGTGACTTCGATTTAGTTGGTGAAATCGAATGTTATGATGCTGCAATTCCAATAGATTCTGCAATTTGTTCTTGAGGAACCTAATGGTTCATAGAGCAATTTGGTTGACCTTTTGCTGGGTTATCCATCTGATTATCCATCTACAGTAGTAACATAGCATTTATAAATATCCCAATTCAAACTGTTACCTCCTTTATTTATGTATATAGACATCATATAAAGGTATTACAACCATCTAGTCACTATTTGCTTACTCCGTGGTCCTTGTTTCTTACAGAGATTGGAAAATTTTAGGGAACCAATTTCTTTCTAAGGTATTACACATATATAGTTTTACTCCTATCTACATATCATGTTATCCTCAATAGTCATCGTGGGTTAATTTGAATCTGTGAAAGTTGCTAAGCACCTTCTTCCTAGATGTCCTTCTGATTCGGGGTCCCGTATGAAGTGAAGATTCCACCGTGGTTTCCTCTAGCTCCTTCATAAGTTCTAAAATTGTGTCTTCCACCGCTAGAAGTTCTTCCTTGAGTTTCCTAAGTATCCTCATTGCATCTTCCAATTTCTGAGTTGAAGTCCTAGGTTAAGTGACTTCTGCTACTGATATAACACTATTTGATTGCTCCTCAAAATTGAGATTTCCTTTTATTTCTCCGGGAAGATTGTACCCCGCAATCACATTTTCTATTTCCATTGGGTCGGGCATGGGTATTAACACCTCAACTACATGGTTTGGTAGGGAAACCTCATATATAGGAGATACACTTAAATTGGGTTCATAATTTCCATATGCTTCAAGATACATATCATTAACTGGTGGTACCTATCCTAATTCAAAATTTGGATGCCTTTTTAGGTGTAGTGGCTCGTAATCTTGTAAAAATCCTGGGTAATACATGTCTAACCAAGTAATGGGTGGTGGACTAGTAGGGAACTAGTCCAACTCATTGAACCCTGGTGGTTCAACGTGCGGAGGAGAGTCTGGTTCCACTTTAATAGTCTTCCCCTTAACTTTACGAGCTTCTTCCATCCAAAGCTTGACACTACTAGTTTCAGAATCAGTGTGCACTATACTAATCATAAAAATAAAAAAACATCACTTCCTATATTAAAAGAAAGCAAGCCTGAGTAATTATAGAAAAAATAAAATGGTAACGATACCTAGGGTAAGCCTGGTCCGTTTGAAATCATAATAAAAATAGGATTTCGAAAAATATGAACCTTGGCTCTCATACCAACACGTTGAAACACCCCCTTTTCTTCTGAATGTTAAAATAGACTTAGAAACGTTATTTTCAAAGAGAGGAAATTGTATACCAGTTTTTTTTTAATATTTCAAATGGAATCAGTCTCTACTCCAACTGTTGTCAAAACCTGAAATGTGGTTGACTGGTGTATCATAAGAACGCCACCCAACCATAGTCAATTACTATGGTTGGTCTATATACTGGCAAAATAAACATAATAATGCTAATTGAAACTTACATTCGTAACACATATATACACATTGTTCTACCAATTTCAGTACTAATTACTATACCAGTAGGTTTAGAGTGGATAATACTAATTTTAAGGACTGATTGTCTCTCTACCACTCAACCCTCAGGACAAGTCCAAGGAGATCTCACTAGAAAAACTTGACATCCCATGTTTGCATTCCGGAATAAAATGAGGGTAACATACCTCCGCGGACATGGGTGATACTGCCACTGCCACGTATCACCTGGAGACTAGCACTCATGTCCATATATACATTTTTCACATCTTGAACCATTTTTAGTCTAAAAGAGCTACTATTTTTCACAAATATACAAGATAATTAGATTCGACAGTAGCAACAAATAAAGCTCACTTGCCTTGGTTATAAACTTGAAGTTTGCATATAATAAAGATTATGATTAATCAAGAAATTTATATCCTTCTGAACACGTGGGATCTCGATTGACATCACCAACTGTATATCACTGCGCATCCAGCCACGTCGTACATAGCAAACAAATAATAATTTAATTAGCTTACGTCCAATAATTTTACCCTTAAACTTCGACAGAGTCCCCATTTAAAATAATCCTTAAGTAATCCGATAATCCAAAAGAAATACCCGTTTATCCAATGTTATATCGTCTTAAGAAATACCCAAATTTCTTAATAATAACGAGCATGAGCATGATAACGGCTAATAAAGATATTTCCCAAATTAAATATGGACATTATAACGATATATAATATCAATAACTTTAAAAGAAATGGGAGATATCTTACAATATAGGTACCATATCGGATAGGTTGATTACGAATCAGAATCGACAATAGAAGGATTTGTGAGCCGGCTTCGGTAGTTGGAACTTGAACCGTATATAAGTTTGGAGATATATGAATGAGGAATGAATAGCCAGATTCTCCAAACCTCCAATTTATATAAACTTCCAACCAATTACGAAGTTGTACATGGGACTGTGGGAGTACATGTGTTACTCAGCAAACATATCACTATGTTCAAGCAAATCGGAGGCTGATTAGATGACCCAATTTTGAGTGATTTAAGGGGTATTTTTTAGTCATTTTGAAAATTTAATAAAAGAAAAAAGAGAAATAAGTAAAGGTGTGACAGCTTTTTCAATTCACCTACAAAAAGCCTACACTCTAGGTCTATACTCCCCCTTCTAATTTTTTTTTATGTTCGGTTAATACCAAGTTATAATTCAACTCTATTTTTTTTATAATTCTTTATTTTGTAACTTATTGTAATTAATGAACATAAGTATAATTCACGGTTTTTTTTATAATTCACGTTTTTTTTATAATTACGTTTATTTCACTTACATTATAAAAGTCGGTCATATAATTCACGTTTTTTAACAGTGTGTAAGTCAAATATTTATTTGACCTTTATTTAAACGGGATCGAATTATCATACAATCCCGAGTGCCCGAGTTCGCCTAAAAATAATAATTTAACCTCTCGTTAATGAACAACTTTTTTTAATAACTAAACTTACTAAAAAGCTTTTTCCACAAATGTATATTATATATTTTTAGTTTTAATACGAAAACATTTACAAAAATAAAATAACAGGCAAAGGCCTGCGGGTATTTGTTTGTGTATATATATAAAGTTTATAATGAATTCTTTAAAAATATCGTTTTTAAAAAGATGTTCTTTAAAAATTATTTACCTTTTTTTTTAATAAATTAATAACTACACAAATCTAGTTTTTCCTCAAATGCATATTATATATATATATTTCTTTTAAAAAAAAACATTTAAGAAACAAACATGTATTTCGATTTAAAATATTTTTTTATATGCCTGGCAGCGGCTTGCCGGTAGGCCTGCGGGTATTGTTCCGAAGCCATAACAATAGGATTTGGAAAAAAACTTAAGAATAAAGCAATAGCACTATCCGGCCCATTGGTATTCTTCTCATCACACTACTCTCTGGTCATGTGTTCAACTCTCATTTTCGGGAAAAAGAAAGTATTTTCTGAACAAATGTATATTGTATATTTATGCTATAACTGCCTGCAGGCCTATCGGCAAGCCGCGGGCATTATTTTTAATTAATATAAATTATTTTTAGAACAAATGTTTATTATATATTTATTTTTAATACGAAAATAACATATAGCGGCCTGCCGATAAGCCTGTAGGCATTTATCATGAATTCTTTTCACAAATAGTAAATCTTCTATATCGTTGAAGAACAGTTAAGCTTGGGGGAGAATACGATAGCGAGGCAGCGGTGGACATTGGTGGTGAAGTCGGTTGCGGGCGGCGACTGCGATTTCAGGTTCGATGGCGCGACGAAGCAGGTATTGCTCTCCTGCATTGTTTGAGTTCTTTGATTCAAATCTAGGGTTTTCGATTTTGGGGTTTGAGTTCTTTGATTCAAATCTAGGGCTTTCGATTTTGGGTTTTGAGTTCGTTGGTTCGGATCTAGGGTTTTCGATTTGGGGTTTGAGTTCTTTGATTCAAATCTAGGGTATTCGATTTTGGGTTTTGAGTTCTTTGGTTCGGATCTAGTGTTTTCGATTTGGGGTTTTGAGTTCTTTGATTCAAATCTAGGGTTTTCAATATTGGGTTTGAGTTCTTTGGTTCAATTCTAGGGTTATCGGTTTTGGTTTTGTGTCTCCACTGAAATCGCTTGTAATGTAATACTGTCATGAACGTTCAAGTTGGGTCAAACGAACGATTTTTGGTTTATATAGAACTTCATATGGAATAATTATATGTTTTGTCCGAACTTTTTGTGATTAGAATGTGTGTACAAACTTAATATGGAATAATTGCCTTTGGTAGTAGGAGGAAGGATGCGAAGAGGTCTTACCCGGATGAACCAACTTTAGGATGCCAGGAGAGGAATGAGAAAAAAAAAAGCTTCTCATTCTTGATGCGAATGGGTTACTAGCTGACATTGTTTCGGACCCTGAACCGGGATACCCCATTGAGAAAAGGGTTGCAAAGAAAGCAGGTTTTCACATTGTTTGAAGCCTCCTTATGTTGTTGTTATATGCACAATTCTTAGTTCAAGATGTTACTTTCATTCTTGATATATCTAACATACTTTAATCTGTCTTTCAGTCTTTAAAAGGAAGTATTCTGATGAATTCCTTGACTTTTGCTTTGACAATTTCAATGTGGGGATTTGGTCATCAAGAAACAGGTACTTCTGTAATAGGGTAGCTTGCATCTCATGTAATCATTTTTCAGCATTTGATCTCCTATGTGATATTCTCTTGCATTTCATCATTGCTTTTGACAGGAGGAACTTGGAGAGTATTGTGGACTACATCATGGGAGGGCAAAAGAACAAGTTGCTATTCTACTGGGTAAGATTCTTTGCATTGGTTGTTCTTCTTGAACATCTGAACGAGTTGTGGTCTAATGTAGAATTACCGTGCAGAATCAGGAACATTGCACCGATTCTGGCCACGTTATTCCTTGGGAGAATGACAAACCACTGTTTTTTAAGGAACTAAAGAAGTTGTGGGACAAGGAGGACCCAACTCTTCCATGGGAGAAGGGTGACTATAACGAATCTAACACCCTACTGATAGATGATACACCATCTAAGGGTCTACTTAATCCAGTAAGTAGGAACTGATGTCAATGTAGATTCATTTTTCACAATAAAGGGATTAGGCTTAATCTTGGTCACTTTACTTCAAACCTTTGCTTTCCTTTTAATATATGATTCTAATTTGTTCTATTCTTGACATAGATATACACGGGCATTTTCCCGCTTCCATATACGTACCTGGATGACGAAGACGACTATTTAGGTGAGACTTCACACTTCAATAAATATGTCAATTTTGGATGATGGATGCTTTCTAAGTTGTTATCTTTGGACTTGTAATTTTGTGACAGTGCCTGGCGGTTGGCTTCATGAATATCTTCAAATGATAGCCAAAGCAGACCATGTCCGGAAGTTTGTTGAAGAAAATCCCTTTGGAATGAGGCCTATTACGGACGGAACTGTGTTTTGGCCCTTCTATGCGAAGTTCGTGAAGGAACCAAATTGGCCGGTGATGTAGGGGTTGTTGTAAGTTCGCCCACTTTTGTAGAACCAAGGCATGAAAGACCACCCTACAACAATGTATCTCCAACTTTGTTATGTTTATTTCTCCAACTCTGATAATTATGCCAGAAACCAAGATATGCTCTCCGTTCATTTATTGATACAAGTGACCTTGTTCACAAAGAACATATCTAGCAAGTATATTTGTTGTATTGTGACACATCCAAAAAATTATGCAGTTGGTTGCTTTTCTGTCAAAATTCCATTCATATTATACGTATGCTTACACCAAGTCCTCACAACAGGGACTACAAATTTCCTTACACCAAGACCCCAAAAGTGTGAAAATACATTGTCGTTTGATAACATGCCGATCATACACAAAAAGGGCTAACATGCCGCTACTACACAAAAACCAAGTGATGATTGCGTCGACTATGCAATCGACCTAACATGACCATCATACACAAAAACTAAGATCTGATTGCGTCGACTACTCAATACACCTATATTTACAATGCAAATCGACAAACGGGACAAAAGCCTTGAACACTAAGCCAATTTCGGAGACAATGTGGGTGGAAAGAATGTGAGCATGGCATGCAAAGGACAGGCATCGACGCCGACATCGAGTCAAGACATATTGTACATTGATCCCCATCGACCTCAAGATAATATACCTCTCGTAGGGCTACAACAGCTTCTGCAGGGGCTGGATGATGTGGATAGTCAACCTCCATGTTGGAGTCAGAGCTCGAATCCGATGAAGAGTCAGACGTGTAGTACAAATGCAACGTGACGTTAGGGCAGACACCATACTCGACCAAATCAGCGTCTTGAGGAAACCATGTACTAGTAAAATCCCTTAACATTCGATTTGCTACCTGATTTCGAATAACCGCCGGGATTCCCGCGTCATTTAACCTTTCATCGCATTGCTGTAAACTCATTGGCAACCCATTCCAAGTGTGTAGTTGATGAAGAATTAGAGGAAGATGGTCGGATTAGATGGACACCAGCATTTCACTTTCTCCATACACATGAGATTCACTCGATAGGAGCATGACAGTAAACTGAACAACACTGTGATGATAGCCGCATTGAAGCAGAGAAAACCTACAAATAAAAATTAAACAGACATTAATATATGAACGAATCACTTAAATAAATCAACAGAAACAACAACTAAACACTAACCGATAACTTGGATTTTCAGAGGTTGAAAGGTATTCGGTCGGAGATTAAACGCCTATGGATGAAGATGAAGCAGTCAAACCGTAAGTTTCAGAGGTTGAAGATGAAGCAATCTCACCGTAATGAGGAAGAAGATGGAGGGAGATGAAACGCCTCTTCTCTTCAGAATTTGGGCCGGCCCATCCATTCACCAATTTGAAATGAAGCCCAATTATCTTATTCGAATTGATTTCACCCTCAAAGAGGAATAGCCTGCCAGAGATCAGAGTTGGCAAAATTTTCACTGAAGAAATAGCCTGCCATAATTATCTTATTCGAATTGATTTCACCCTCAAAGAGGAATAGTAATTGGTGTCTTGGATACAATAACTACCATGTAATGATAATGTAAATATTTTGCCCAAGAAACTTTAGAAACTTGACCTCCAACAGTATGATGTTCGATTTCACATTCACCACGTTGAATAAAAAACATATACTGAAATGAAAGAAAGAAAAATAGAGAAAAAAAGGGTCGGTTTATACCGCTGCTAGGATTCGAAATTGAGTTGATGGAGTGCATATGAGATGTTGTGACCATTGGGGTATGTGTTTCCCGTAGTTACACCTTGAACTAATTATATCTAGACTTCCCAAGGACATTTGGATGTCAATTGTAAACATAGGATGAAAGAAAAAATAATCACATACAAGATGATAACATGTGAACATTCAATCCACGGAAGAAAAATAAACAAGATGATAATAATGTTATAAAGTAGGGTTACCCAAAACAAAGGGGTCCAAATACAGTAATCGAAATATTGAAGCAGTAGCAGTGGAAATATTGTACAATCGTCTGTTGGATGGCCCAATCTGCGACTGCATACATCGATACAACAGTTTAGCTACGGCGAGCACAACCTTGATACGAGTTGTTATCGGCACAATGTCGTAAAATTTGGTTCCAGTGCCAGTCCTGTGAATTACCAAAGCACACAGCGATACAACAGTTTAACTACACTTACCGAGTATGCATCAAAAACACAAAAGATACAAGAAATGATTTGTTTCAATTGGAAATACCTTTTCAATGATATAGGGGTTTCCAATGATGACAAGCAATGATTTGGCTCGAGTCATGGCAACATTAGACCTTTTCGGGTTGCTCAGAAACCCCAAACAAAAAGTCTTGTCAAATTCATTGTGTTTCACAGTTGATCTGACCGTGGAAACGATGATAACTTCTCTCTCCTGACCTTGAAATTGCTCTACACTGCCAATCTTAATATCAAGTATGTCTCTCGACTCAAGGGCCTTCTTTATCTTCATTACTTGCTGCCGATGAGGGGTAATAACCCCAATGTCGTGTTCAGGAACCTTCCTTGCGACGAGTTTCCTTACGAGCTCGACCACCTTGCTAGCTTCAATCCTGTTAAACCATGAAGGGTTGCTCCCCTCCCTCTCGTCCAATCCTTGAATGCCAAAGAACATAACAGGGAACTTAGGGTTCGGAAGCAGATCAGCCCAAGGTAAGGAAGATGCCTCGCTTTCTTTTCGAGATGGAATCAAAGTTCCTTTGTAAAATAGCTTTGACGGAACAGAGAGAATTTCGGGATGGCTTCGGTAATTCTTCACCAACATTGTCACGTAATTTGGATCCCAGAGTTGTAGACATCACATTCCAACGTGGTGTATAATCTCGCTTTGGCCCACTTTATATGATAATTACAAAAATTATCCCTCCTTAAATAATTTTACATATTTTGTCCTTTTTTAATATATATTTAAACAATCTTTCACTCTATCACTTTAGGAATATTTACCAACTTATTCTTAAGCATGTCTTAAATATCCAATAAATTTTATAGCCTCTTTACTTAATCTTTGATATGCTAGCGGATCTTCCCTAGATCTTACTAAATTCCAAATTTGATAAAACTTTGTAAAATTTTACCGTAAAACTTCATCCCCGACATTTTATTAATCTACACAATTCCTTACAAAGTGAGGTTATAAAAGGAAAAGTACTATCGGGGGGTTTTATTTATTTATTTATTTATTTTAATATTATTAATACGGGGTATTACAACAAGTTACATCGATCTTTAAACCGATTGACCAATACCAACATGAACAAAACAACACCTCGGTAGAGGCTGACTACTAGGCACGACTTGGTAAACAAATATACCAAAAGATAATTCTTACCCATCACTATCCATTGTTTTTCCTTGGGGTTTTCTACATATACTAGATGACATTTAGATTTTTTTTTGATAAGGTAATAATTCGATGGCCAAACAAACCTAGCTCATTGACGGCGAACCGTCAAACATACAATCATAAATAAAATGGTGCAATATAAAAGCGGCCAACAAACAGCCCAGAAGAATAGACGAGCCTAACCCAAAATAGTTGAGCACAACGAAGACAGGAGCCAAGCGTCATCAAGCGCACCGCTGGTCAGCTGTATATTAGGAGTCCTTATGAGCGATGAAGACGAACCTCCAAGGAAATTTCCGGAATACGGAGTCGCCTCGATTCACACCGCCACGACCCTAGCCAGACTCGACACCGGACGCTAGAGCCCCAACTCAGCCTAGGACCGCCAAGATCAACCGGGAACACTGTCGAGAACACCCTCGTAGAGAGCGCACCAGAAAGGCATTTCGGGAGTTTATCAAGACCCTTTCGGGATTTTTGTCAAACTCTTTCAGGATTTAATGGATAGTTTTAAAACATATAAAACCATCAAAATTTTTATTTTTCATTATTATTAAATTTTAATCAAAGCCTTGGCGTGCAAGGCAAATGGATATCCTTGCACGCCAAGTACAAAGTACGGAAACGGAGGTGACAAACGGACGTGAAAGCCCAGCCAAGACCAGGGCAGTGGCAGCGCCACTGAGGACCAACGGAGAAGGGCAACGACGAGCACCAATTCCAAGATTTCTTATTGAATTGCTCATTCAATGAGCATTCTCTATGCCTTGAAGAGGACTCGAACCTCCACGCTGTTTAAAAAAAGGCCGCAGCAGGTCGAGGAGACCCAGAAACATAGGGGTTTGAACACAAACCCACAATCCACTAAAGAAAAAAGGGGAAAGAGGTAAGTTGCGTCGGGGAGGAAGGCGTTTTGAGGTGAATGGGTTAAGCCGTCGACAAGCAGAGTCGAGGATGGCAAAGGTGAGGCAAACAAAGGTCATGGCGGCCGGAAACAGATTAACACCCCAATTTGAGGCTGATCTATCGAGATGGATAGCCACCGACCCAACTGAAACGATCGAGAACCAATAGGGGCGAGGCAAGGTCAGAATTGAGGATTTGGGAAGGGGATTCATAAAGGAAAGAAGAGGACAATAGGGATTTGGTGATTGAAGGGGTAGATTAAGCATTTTAGCTATAAACATGTTGTATTTGGAGGGTAGGGATGATGTAGAGAGTGGTTTCACTTTTCTTTTTTGGTAAAAGAGTGGTTTCTATCGATGTATTTTCCTAAAGAGAGTTTCTCTCTCATAACAGAGAAACTCTCCACCATAATAGATGACATTTAGATTTTTTTTTATAAGGTAAGAATTCGAGGGCTGGACAGGCCTGACACCTCGAGAGGCCGAAAAAGTCGACAGATGGTGAACTGTCAAAACATACAAAAAAAATAACAAAAGGTGCAAATCAGGCAGTGACAAACAAACAAATTCGGGCGACCTAGCAATCCTAATCCAAACACGTTGGGGACAACATAGACTACGAACCAAAGTCAAGCACCACCAAGCAGCGACACCGCTGGCCAGTGATACAACAGGAGTCCCTGTGGGCAGTGAAGATGAACCTCCAAGGAAATTTCTAGATCACGAAGACTCCTTGATACACACCGCATCGACCCCAGCCAGACCTGAATTCGAGACGCCAGAGCCCCAACTAAGAAAATGACTGGCGAGACCAACCAAAAAAGCGGCCGAGAACCACCCATGTACAACGCACCTGAAAACCCTTTAGAGATTTAAACAAGCCCTTTCAAGATTTTGGTTCAACCCTTTCAGAAATTTTATCAAACCCTTTCGGGATTTCAATAAGGCCCTTTCAGGATTTTTTTGTCAAACCCTTTTAGGTTGAACGACCGACACGGTGGAGGAGGCAAAAGAGGCAAGCCAGAGCCCACCACCAAGGAAGACGATTGCAAGCAGTGTAAGGTTGAAGATGATGAGGATACAGGATGGACGATCCGAGATCCCAAAATCGAGTCCCAAAATGCGGAAACCCCAAAACAAGGGGAATCCGGCCGATCGAATTCAGATCTGGGGGGAGTAGACATAGATCTACAAAAGCTCCAAATCAATTTTGGGTTTTGATCAAAATCAAAACGTATTAACGAGACTATAGTTAAAAGTAAACATGATTTGCAACCGGTAACACGCCGGAGTTTGGACGTGGCGGAGCCACCATAGCACAAGACGGGCCAAGTCGGAGGGAGGACGGCCAGAGCCGAGATGATGATGGACAGAGCCATGGTTGGGTCTCCCCCTCTCTTTAGATTTCCTAGAGAGATGAGAGAGCGTTTGTAGTGCAGATGACATGGATTCAGATCCTCCTTAGAAAAATCTTCCTAATATTTTTCTAAATTGATCTCCACCGTTCAATTAAATTGATGGCTAAGATTACATCTCCTTAATAGAGACCATTGGAAGCAATCTCAGGCTTCTTGGCAGAAAAATGATTTTCACTTAACTCTATAGTAGAATTTAGAGCATCCAAGTACTCGTCCCGAGGCCTGAATTGGACCGATTTGACATCGTCGGCGAACCAAATCCCCTCCGGCTTGGCCTCCTTGAATGAATACTCGTCCAAATTCGGCTTCAAATTGAACGGAAACAAGAAGATCTTGATCTTGACAGGCTTCGTAGAGCTCCAATTAAGGCTATCGTACTCCGACATCAAGTGCTCGAGGTCCTCATCGTTCATCACAAAGATCAACGCATCGAGCTCTTCACCTGTAAGCTGGTACTTGAAGCAGATCTCAGAGGGGAGAGTGTCATAGATGGAGGAGAGTTTGGCGAGTAGGGCGGAGAAACTGGTGCTGCCCTCCACGAAGAGGATCATCTTGGTATAACAATTGCACTTCCCTTATTCCCTCTCCAACAGCGGTTGGCGATGGACGATGTCGGAATCCCCTCACTCTCTCTGGTTTCTCTGAATCGGTCATCACTCAATAACAGGTTAAATTTGTTTTTTTGTGTGTTTAATTTATTTATATAGAATTAATCCTAGTCATTGGTTTATTTAAACAGTTAAGATTTCATTAGGAACTTATTAAGAGAATTTTTATTAGAATCCATTAGGAACTTATTAAGAGAATTTTTATTAGAAGATGACCCGTTCCAAATGACATTTAGATTTGGATAGGCAAAGCAGAGGCACTTTTCTTTAAAAAAAATTCATTTTTTTAATTCTTTAATTTTAATTTTAATATAATTTATTTTTATTTTGGCAAAACTAATTAAAATAACTCAACCTTTGGAGGGTTGTTAAAAAATATCCTCACCTTTCAATAGTAAGAAAAATAACCCAATCTTTGGGAAGTGTGGTAACAAAGTATCCCAATTGTTTTAACGACTAAAAATATGGGCAAAGATGATTACATATAATTGACGAAATTAAGATTTTGGTAAATTTTGGATGATATTGACTTGTTTTAATGAAAATGAGACCACTTAACCAATTTTATGTCATTGTTTTGGCTCAATTTATGGTCGAAAAAATGAGTCGAGATACTTTGTTATCATCTCCCCCAAACATCGGGCTATTTTTCTTACAACTGAAAGATGGAGATATTTTTTTAAAACCCCTCCAAAGGTTGGGTTATTTTAATTAGTTCCACCTTTTATTTTTAGGAAAAATTGCAGAAACCACCCTTTAAATAGGGTGTTTTGCGATAAATCACCCCTTAAAACTAAAATTGCAGAAAACCACCATTTAAACCATTTTCTTTGCAAAGTCATACCCATCGCCCAATTTCTATTAATTGAATGTTAAAATGCGCGAAAATTCAATTATATTTCTTTTTATTATTATTATTTTACTTCATCCAATTGATATTAATTAATTTTTAACCTTTTTAACATGTTTTTCAAAAGTAAAATAATTGATGTTTTATATATTTTAAAAAGTGTATATTACTAAAGGGCTACTTGAAGAAAATAATTTTTAAGAAAATGATATTTCACCTTTTTTTTAATTCTAAAATATGTTCACTATCCCATACACATTTTTAAAATAATAAAAAATATATGAAACATTATTTTTTTAATTTTTATTTTCTTCAAGTAGCCCTTTAGTAATGCACATTTTTTAAACGTATTATAACATAATTTACTCATCACTTTTATGGAGTTTTTTGTAAGTATGAAATTATTTTTAAAAAAATACAATATTTTTTTTGATATTTTATAGAGTTTTTTTACTTTTGAAAAACATTTCGAAAAGTCAAATATCAACTAATACCAATTGAATGAAGTAAAATAACAATCCATCCGTTAATGAAAACTTGAGGTTTTACTATTCACACACGCTTTTTGAGGTGTTAAAAACTATATAAAATATTAACTTTTTTAATATATTTTTTTAATAATTTCATACTTGTTACTATTAAGTATGAATTTATAAAAACAAATTTTTAAAAAAGTTAATATTTCATATAGTTTTTATCATTTTAAAAAAGCGTGCATGAATAATAAACGACAAGTTTTAATTAATAGAGGGAGTAATAAAAACAAGCGGTATAACTGACTTTTCACAGTTTAACATTTAATTAAAAGAAATTGCGTGATGGGTGTGATTTTGCAAAGAAAATGGTTTTAATGGGTGGTTTTCTGCAATTTTAGTTTTAAGGGGTGGTTTCTCGCAAAACGCCCTATTTAAAGGGTGGTGTTCTGCAATTTTTCCTTATTTTTAATTAGAGATATACATAGCTAGACGTGGCCACGGGTCCGACCCACCGGGTCGACGGATCGGACCCGCCGGGTCTAGAACCCAAGGTACATGACCCGAACCCTAACCCGGAAATTCAACGGGTCGACGGGTTCGGGTCACCCGGCGGGTCGACGGGTCGACCCGCCTGGTCGGGACACGTGGCAAGGAACCGGGTACCCGCCGGGTTTGGCGGGTCAACCCGGCGGGTCAACCATTTTAAAAAAAAAATTTGGTTTTGAAAAAAAAAACTCAACCCATCGAGTACTTTTAACTTCATATTTAAGGTGGACAAAACATGGTATGCGGGAAGATATATATATACCTTCATTCCACTCTATCATTTCATCACACTTTAGATGTGGGAAAGAAAATGTTGGATTGTGGGAATGACAAGTAGGGATATGAGAAGATATATATAGAGAAAATAGAGGTAGATAGCACACTTTCGATGTGGGACAGAAAAATGGGATATGAAAGAAATTGTAGAAATTGATGTTTCGACTAATCGAATTATATGATGTAAAATGTAATGTAATTTAAGTATTTGGATTATATGGTGGAATATATAATGTAATTTAAGTCTTTGGATTATATGATGTAACATATAATATAATTAAAGTCTTTACCTCTTACTATTTAATGAAATGAATAACACATTGTGATGGAACATCATGATACATTATATTATACTCCCTCCGTTCGGCAAAACTTGGTATTTTATCTTCTTTCACAAGTTTTAAGGCAATTAACAAATGTACTAATTTACCCTCAATTATTACCCTCTTTTTTTTTTACTTTATAAAAAACTACAACTAACAAATCATCAATCATATCAAGGGCATTTTTGTAAAGTGAAGGGCAAAATACCTACAATGACAAGTTTTTTTGAACAAAAATAACACCCTAAAATGACAAGTTTTGCCGAACGGAGGGAGTATCAAATTTGTTGGATTAATCTTTCTATTTAATTCAATTGATAGTTGTGTTGATCTATTGATTAATCATAAGTGTTTTATTTTACTTGCATTATGTTAATTTCTTGGTTGTTGATTTCAAATCTAGGCTCATCTTCATATAGATATATGATAATCTTTCTCGTTTAAAGTTGAATTAGCCACATTTTGTGTATACACATAATGATGATGTTATTGAATTACCTATTTGTGTTGCATGTTATAAAATGAAAAGACACATTTGAAAAGTATTGCCCAATAATATATTTCATTATTGTGCTTGAAAATCCGAAGTTCTATAACATTTTCAAAATAAGTGAAAATCGACTTTAAGGATACCATACATGTGTAACAACTTTATCAACAACAATATTTGTATTCTTTGAAATTATATCATAAAAACTCGTAACTTAGTATCATATATCATGATTTCATAGTGGAGCTACCAAATAACACAAATGTTTAAGGTATTATGTTGAACTTCACACTTTCTTGCTACCCGTTCGTTATTTTAATCTTTCATAATTGATAGGTAAAATATTTTTCAAAAAAATAATATTTATATAAAGTGTAGTACTAGTGTTTGTATATGATAAAAATTTATAAGTATGGATTGACATGAAAAAACCGAATGATCAAGATTGAAGATATGATTTAGTTTCTACTTATTTTTGTCTCACATCCCATCCCACATTGAAAACTAGAGGAAAGGGGAGGGGGAGGGTGCTAAGTCTATAAAAGAACCAAAGGGTGGGTAGGATTTTCATAACATGCAATGCATGAGAATTTATATATTATGAATAAATAAAATTCATAATAATTATAAATATAAGTTCTAGTTTTTTTATAATTTTTTTTTAAAAAAATTTTGACCCATTGTGTCAACCCGACGGGTCGACCCGCCGAGTCACGGGTTCACTTTTCCCCGACCTTAACCCTTAACCCGAGATAACCTTTCAACCCGTTGACCCGGACCCGACGGGTCACCGACCCGGCGGGTCACAGGTCGACCCGCCCAACCCGTAACCCGTGGCCATGTCTATACATAGCCTGGCCCAATGCCACAGTGAATTTGAATTTTGGGGCAAAACTGCCAAGTAGCCAAAGTAGCCTGGTCCGATGCCACGTTCAAGTTTCAAGTCGTGTACAAAATTTGTTGGGTTCGGAGATCACAGACAGGGATTTGCCTTTTTGGGGCTTACTTTTCAGTGAAGTGCAATGGCCGTCTCCGCCACCGGCAGTACCACTCCTCTACTTCATAACGACGCCGTCGTCGGTGCTACCGATTACCGCGGCAGCCCAGCTGTCCGATCCAACACCGGTGGCTGGAAATCCGCTTTCTTCATCATAGGTCCGATGAATCACAAATTACAAAGTGTAAAAAAGATGTGAAAAATTCCTGTTATTAATTGAATTTGAATTGACAATTTTCGTTTTTGCTAATTTTGGCGTTAAAATTGAGCAAGGTGTGGAAACGGCGGAGAGGATAGCCTTTTACGGTGTGGGGTCGAATCTGATCAGCTACTTGACCGGCCCGCTGGGCCAGTCCACGGCGGCGGCCGCGGCTGCCGTCAACGCCTGGTTCGGCGTCGGCTCTTTGCTCCCACTTCTCGGCGCCGCCGTCGCTGATTCCTTTCTCGGTCGATTTCCCACCATCGTTGTTGCTTCCCTTCTTTACATCTTGGTTAGCTTCCATATCTCTCTCTATTTCCGTGCTGTATTTTGGTATTTATCATGAATTCATTCATTCTGTGTGTGAAATTGAATCATTGAAAGTACTTGTGATGCAAATTGATCTTCAATGATGCGTGTGTCATTTTACTGAGGCTAGTTTTAGTATCAAAGTTTGTGTTTTATTCCCAATTTTCAGTAATCACCGACAAATGAGAATGAATTGCATTGAGTCTATGTGAACATTGCATAGGCCAGTATGAAGAACTGACTCCCAAGATCAATTGAGCATAAATTTCTCGTTCCTGATTCAGGAATGAGAAATTTAAATAGTCAGTTGAGCATGAAACTCGCCCGAATCTACTTCTTATCAACAAATGGCATAACTGTACTAGGATCATGAGATACTCAAGAAATGAATTCTTGAGAATTAGTAGCGATTCGTTATTGGCTGTTGGTCCATTTACTATGAATCTATAACTTCAACCCTGATTGCCTTTCCTTCAATCATTTATGACAGGGCTTGAGCTTATTGACAGTATCAGCAGTGATGTGGTCTGGTGCTAAAATTTCCCAAAATGGCGGTGTATCAAGTTCATCAACTGTTCAAGTCGGGTTGTTCTTTCTGTCTCTGTATTTAGTAGCGCTTGGACAAGGCGGGCACAAGCCTTGTGTTCAAGCATTTGGAGCTGACCAATTTGACGGTCAGGATTCCAAGGAGAGCAAAGCGAGAAGCTCATTTTTCAACTGGTGGTATTTTGGAATGAACTTGGGGATATTGTTTTCCTACTCGGTTTTATTTTATATCCAGGATAACGTCAGCTGGGGACTTGGCTTTGGAATTCCATGCATTTTGATGCTACTTGGACTGCTCGTCTTCTTGCTTGGACGTCGGACTTATAGGTATCAGTGCACAAGAGAGGATAACAGTCCATTCATGAGGATTGGTCACTGGTTTGCTAATCTGGCAAGGAACTGGCATAGTAATAAGAGTGTATCAATGGATGTCAATGAAGAAGGTGAAGGAAATTTATGTGGTGAAGCCTCTCCGCCACAGCTTGAGTAAGGAAACACATAAAATTAGTCGCTTTGCCATCACTGTTTACTGCATTTGCTTGCATTTTGTGTTTCTCAATGGTCAAATGATTTTCCTTTATTGTTTCTTTGTGATAGATTCGCCAATAAAGAAGTAGTCACTTCTAGCAAATCACACAAGGATGGTAAATCGTGCAATGCAAGTGAAGTTGAAGACGCAAAACCGTTACTAAAATTGTTCCCAATCTGGGCGACATGCTTGGCATATGCAGTTGCGTTTTCTCAGGAGTCGACTTTCTTCACCAAGCAAGGAGTCACAATGGACAGATCAACTGGGATATCAAACTTCATCGTTCCAGCTGCCTCGCTTCAAACCTTCACCACTCTAGCCATCATGCTCACAATAACCCTGTACGACGCCCTCGTCCCCTCTGCCATCACAATGCTTCAGAGAATAGGCACCGGAATGTTCCTCTCAACCATCACCATGATAATCGCAGCTCTAGTAGAGCTTAAACGTCTTCAAACCGCCATAGAATACGGTCTAGTTGACTCTCCCCAAGTCACCCTTCCCATGTCCTTCTGGGGGTTGGTTCCGCAGTACGTTTTAAGTGGCGTGTCTGATGCTTTCACCATGGTTGGACTCCAAGAATTCTTCTACAGTCAGGTACCAGACGAGCTCAGAAGCGTGGGGCTATCACTCTACCTTAGCATATTCGGTATTGGGAGCCTCTTAAGTAGCTTTGTTGTGTCCGTTATCGATGGAGCGACCAGTAGGGGTGGTCGAGATAGTTGGTTTTCGGATAATCTAAACCGCGGTCACGTCGATTACTTCTACTGGTTGCTGGCTGGTCTTCAATTTGTGGGGCTGGTTGGCTTCCTGTACTGCAGTAAATCTTATGTGTATAGAAGGAAAGTGTTGCATGTATAGAAGGCCCTTGTGCTTTGCCAAATCCAACTTGTATTTGCAGCTAAGACACACGAGTAAACTTTAGAGTGAATGATCTTGTACAAGTGTATTAATAATCACCTTCTCCCCTTGTCTCTCTTTGGCCGTGTTTGACGCTAGATGTTGTTTTGGAGATTAGTTGAGATGTTAGTAGATGTTATGAGATGGAGATTAATTTGGTAGATTAATGAGATTATAGTAGATGGAGATTTTTTGGTGTTTGGTGGGTAGAAGATGATGATAGATGTTATATGACCAAATTGACCGTTACACCCCTGGGTAAGTACCCCTTCTACTCCATTTGTGTCGTCCTCACCGACAGAACCTCACAAGCACTGAAATTGAAGTTCTCGACGGGTGATTGACGAGATCGGCTGGCCCTCCCGTGGGTTGGACAAAGACTCCAGCTAGTTGAAGGTGGTGACCTCCGTCGCCGGACTACAGATCCCATCCCCTCCTCAGGCCGACACAGGTTCGCCGGCTACGGACCTGCAGATCCGAGCAACCAACGACGACGGCAACGCACGATAGCTAACGGGTATATGAGGCTCTCTTGTTCTACCTCTGTACGAACCCGAATGTTGAATTGGAATCCTTGTATGTCACATACCAATCGTAATCGAATTTTCATGGCTTGCGCATATAGAGGGGTTTAACAAAATTAGGGTTCGAGTGAGTTGCACAAATTAGGCTTCGACTTCTCATGGTTTGCGCAAATAATTGATTTTTGATGGTGGCGCAGTCCTTAATTGAGGGATTTGATTGTCGTTCTTAGGGTCATTAACAACATGAATAGGGATATGGAATGTTGTGTGTGAGAAGTGAAGAACAGGAATGCATAGTCGGTTATGTGTACGGATTCGTTGTGTGTGAGATTGACATTACGAAACACAGTTACATCACACTTTAAAATTGTGAATGAAATGACCTTATGATGCTGTGTTTTTGGAATACATAACGGAGGTAGATTAGGAGTTTGTTGTGTTGCTTCAATGACACTCCTTTGCATGAACTAAAATTGTGTGGTTGTATGTTGTTGCAATTCGAAAACACTGAAAAGCACACCACCTATAACTACTGATTGGAATGGGTCATTCTTACTCGTCAATTGTACATACTAGGTTTTGCCGTGTTGTTCTTGTTGTTTACAGTTGCATGTCGTTTGTTTTTGGTATTGTGGATGCACTACATTAGCAGTTGGCTGTTCTTTGGTATCTATGGCCTCCACTGGCAAACCCCCATTGAAGGAGAAGGCGAAAAAGGATAAGGGTCATAAAGAAAAATCACTGATATGGACGCCGACTATGTTGAAGCTATTCTTGGACCTCCTAATCGCGTATCAGCGTAAATACGACAGAGATCAGGGGTTCAGCTGGGTGTTTTTAACAACTCAATTTGAGGAAATGACTGGTCAGAAATGTGGCCCCAACACGTTGAAGAACAAGTACGCGGGAATGAAGGAGAAATGGAAGGATTGGAAAGATTTGAAGCACGGCGAGACCGGTTTGGGTTGGGACTACGAACGAGGGTGCATCAATGCAACCGATGAATGGGGGGAGAGAAAATGTCAGGTAAGTTATGTGCTTTCGTGGTGTGCTTGTGGGTCTGACCATATATGTTATGACACGAAGCTTGTGTGCTTAAGATTGTCGTATCACATAAAGAAATGCTATATTCCTGTTATAGGAGAAGGAAGATTTTTGGAAATTGAGGAAGAAGGGTGTGCCTCCCGACATCCAAGACGCATGGGATTAGATTTTTGGAGGGACGGTGGCGATGGGCCAGCATTGCGTCGCTCCGTCAATGGATCCGTCTGAAACGCCGATTCCGCTGTCAACTGTCTGCGATGACGGGGGTCCCACCAACCAGCCTCACCGAGCTGAATTCGACCTCGGTGGGGACGACGAAAACATTGACGACTTCGACTTGTCCCTCTTTCCGAACTTGGTTCGTGGGAGCACCCAAGGTGTCCCTGTGCCCCCTGTGCCGCCACCCCCCACAGCCACTCCTAGATCAAGCTCCTTACCAGTGAGATCCGGAAAGCGAGCGTCAGGGTCATTGGGTTCTCAATCAGTCAAGCGACGGAGTGCGAGACAGTCATCTGGGTCGGCATTGTACCAAAGGCATATGGAGGTTGTGCAGGAAACTAGTGAAAAGTTGCTCGCATACGTGACTGCGGAGGACGAGGTGTCTAAGACTTCAGATGATCGTGAGTCAGAGGTGATGGAGGTGCTTGATGAGCTGGTCGCAGATGGACTGATTGAAGATGAGAGCCCGTTGTTGTGCTTCGCAATGGAGGCATTGATCAACCCTGAACGGGCTAGGATGTTCCTCGCGTGCAAGCGAAGCAACAAGGTGCGAGTGGCGTGGCTGAAGTATCATTTCCGAAAGAGCGGAGAGGACATCTAGAGACCGACGACGAGGATGTTTGAGTCCTTGAGTCAGACCCTACACCAGGAGTGTAACAAACCTCATTTAAGTTTTCCACAGTTCGAACCGGGACCTGTAAAAACTAGCTACCAGATCGAACCCGTTTTACGTTGCAAAGACCTTGTTTCACTATCTATGTTTGTCTTGTAGGTGTGCTTCTAGTTGTGTATATTTTCGATTGTTCTGAATAATGTGTTTTCGTTACGGATGAATGTCTTTGTTATTACTTATGAGTGTGTGTATTTTCGATTGTTGGGGACTATGTGTTTTATGTTAGATGTCTGGATGCGTGATTTCATATGTATGTGTGTACTCACGGGTATGGCAATCATCTGTCACCCCTTGCAGCCACTAGCGCATGGATGCAGAAACCTCTGCTGCTAGGCGTAGGCGTAGGCGTCAGCGTCGGCAACCAAAAAGAACGCGGTGCTAATGCAGCTTGTTGTGCATCTGGATGCAGTTGAGAAGACAACTCACTACTACAAGCATGTGCACAAGGTGCCGTGCTACATTTCTGAGTACACGGGTAAGCGGTGGATTAAAGACATCCTATCCCACGAAACAGACCTCCGGTCGGTGCAAGTTTTCCGTATGCCGAAACATGTGTTCACGAACCTCTGCTCCATTCTCCACCACCGGTACAGGTTGCGAGGCTCTTTCAACATGTCGGTGATGGAGAAGGTTGCGATCTTCGTCAACACCATGGCCTGGGGGTCTTCGCTACGTGACTCGTGTGAGCGTTTTCAGCGATCGACATCGACGATTAGCGAAGCCATAACCGACGTCTTGGATGCGCTCGTTGGGAGAAACAATGGATGGGATGGACTTGCTCGCAATGTCCTCAGGCCCGTGGACCCTAACTTCACCGAGATTCCGAAGCAGATCACGGAGGAAAGTCGCTATAGTCGATATTTCAAGGTACGATCCTGACCTCCCAATTGTGGATGCCTTCAACTGTCGTTGGACTCTCAACCCTACTTCTGACACTATAGGGGTGCATCGGAGCGCTGGATGGTACGCACATCGAAGCTTGTATACCCCGTGAGAAGCAGTTGCCTTACCGGGGCCGCAAGGGGATCACAACGTTCAATGTCCTTGCAGTGTGCGACTTCGACCTCAATTTCACCTTCATATCAGCCGGTTGGGAGGGAAGCGCGCATGATGCTCGTGTTCTTGACCATGCGATCAATACCCCGGGTTTGCATTTCCCCCACCCTCCCCCGGGTCGTTACTACCTGTGCGACAAGGGATACCTAGAGAGAGGGCTACATGATCCCATACTCGAAGACGAAATACCATCGGGCATCCATCGTGCAAGAACCGGCTGACAACGAGAAAGATGCCTTCAACCAACGACATTCTTCGTTACGGGGGTCCGTTGAAAGGTCATTCGGGATCTTTAAGAGTATGTGGAAGATTACGATAAGTATCCGGTGGACAAGCAAGTCGACATTATTATCGCATGCTTTGCACTACATAACTTCATTAGACGATCTATCGGGGAAGTTGATGTGCCTTTAGACGACTCCAATTCTAGCCCCTTCGTGGAGCCTGCTGACCCAGAGAATTTTGTGGTCGACGACGATGACGACGAGGACGACGATGAGGTCGCGTCATCATCCAGCGATGACGAGGAGGTACATTGCGAATAAGCCACATGATACGTAACTTACACGCAGCAACGTCGTTCACCATACGAACTTAGAATCATTGCGAATAAGCCACATGATTACATCGACGCATTTTAAATACAATTACGATTGTCCAAGGAGGCATATGTTAGCCTACAAGTTGCCGTCAAATGTGTATGCAGCCATATGCTACAAAAGGGTTGCACACACCGGGGCCTACTACCTGCCATGCCCCATTGCAGTTCCCCTACGAACATCCAAAAACCTGCTTTGGTAGGGGACTGCATACACAAGTCACCATGTTGTCTAAAGGTCCAACCATACATACGTACATGGGTTCCTCCGACGTCTACACAAGTACCCCTTTAAACAAAAGCTTGCCTTTCGAAGACAAGGAGGTCTACTTCTTGGCGAGGGCGCCAATGGCGATGATGCTCATCACCAGAAACATCCACTTGTTGCACTCCTCTCTGCTCTTGACAGCCACCAGGTCCGCCCACACCTTGCACGCGTAGGTGGAAAGCGAAGAAACGCGTTCTGCTAGGTCGTTGTTCAGCTCGTTCACCTTTGTCAGCTCCTCTCCATTCCGCTGGGCAATGGCCTCCGCAACGTACAATCTGGTCGTCAGCTCCATAGCTATGTCCTGTAGCTATTGAATACGAGGGTCCTCCGGGGCCGGCGGAATCTCCTCAAAGGGTGGGCGATTCTCCAAGTCAGTACCTCGATTGTTTGAGCTTTCCGCAGCGTAGTCCTGCATCTCCTGCAAAATAAAAAAATTTCAGCTAAACTGCATTTCCATATACTCAGCTAATTGAACATATAAACAAGTTACCAAATGGCCCAACTATAGTCATTAACCAAAAAATTATCAAACGACAGAGAAGGTGACAGCAAGGTTGTGTTGATGTTTTTGATATTGCAGTTGGAAGTTAAAGAAGAAGATCAAGTTATAGATTCATGGAAGTAGGTGATGGGCATTGAAGAAGCTTCACCTTTCACCATCACATATGATCATCATCACCATCAAATATCCCTTTGCTTTACAAAACAGAATTGTTGTACAATCTTACCTGCTCATACCAGGGGGGAATCCTCTCCTCCCCGCCTATCCACGGGTACTTTTTGGGGCATCCGCTCGGCCAGCTTCCAGATGAAGAACTCATGGTCGTACCTGACAGCAAGAAACAAAACAATGAACAACACAGTCATCCAGAGATTCATACATAATAAGAAAGAAGACATGACAACAAGGACAAATAAAAGAAACAAGTCACATTTATGGAACATGACAGCAAGGTTAGGAACATCCAAGTAAGAAACATCGCAGTAAGGCACACACATAAATTCATCCAGATGGTGAGAGTTAACAGATTCATCTGCATGGACAATGAGAGTTACTGCTACAAACACAAAAGAAGAGCCTGCCTGTATGAAAGCCTTATCTTAGTGACAACATCAACATGATAGTAGGGTTAGGACATAATAACTAAGGTTAATAATGATTCATCAACAAGACTTAGTCACGATCTAAAACAATAATGATTCACACTCCCGTAAGTTCACTAAAATACTGATAACTAAAATGAAAACTGACGCCGATAACAATGAAAGAGAACTGAATTCCAAAACATACTGATATATCAAGAATGGTAAATGATGTCACAAACTACAAGCAGACTCAAATGATCAATAAAACTAATGCAAGCTTCCAGTTGAGATTCAGTTGATGCAAACCCAGAAGCAAAACGCACTCACTAATAATCACAACAAACCATATTTTTAAGTGATCAACAGTTGGAAAATTAGAAAAAGAGAAAGGAGGAAAACATGAAGTCTTAGTGATCACAGAAAAACCAAACTTGAAACCAACAACACATACATTTACATATGCCTATTCCGCACGCAACATCACACAGAGATTGACCAACCAAGTCTAACATAGGTTGCTGTCATCATTTGGGCATCTAGTTCATCAGAAGACATACATGGATAGTACATATATATAAACACGGAACGATAGACATGATAATGAACTTCATAACGAACTTGGATATGGGGCCCCATGAATCGACATTCATGAGCACAGCCGAGATTCATGAGCACACCATGATTCGACATTCATGGCAGCAAGAAAACATGATAATGAACTTCATCAAGATCTTCAAACCACGACATCAAAACCACAGAAAATTAAAGGGAAATGGGGATTTTGGACAGAAGATGACATAGGAATTTTGGATATTCGAAAGGGGGAAATCTACGATTGGAGACGATCGAGGCTTCCAGCTTCTCAATGGTGACTCGAAGCTCCTCTAGGGCCCTTAGCATTCGTCGATTCCTGTTGTCTGGGGTTGAAGGGGCCCGTTTCGGAAACCCTAGAAATCCGTTGTTGCCCTTCAGCCGCCATTGATGGACGTCGTCGCTCTTGTTCCGTCCAACAACCACCATCGACGATGGGTGGGGGAGAGAACTTCACCGGAGATGAGAGGAGAGGAGAGGAAACGAGAGGAGAGGAGAGGAGAGCTTACCGTTGTTCGTTGTTGGCGGCTGCTCGCTTGGGTGTGTTCTCCAGATCTCAAAGTGGAATGCGATAGAAAGGGCAAATGTGGGCAACATAAAGGCGCCATCTCCATCCATCTCCAAGGATCTCCGCCTGGGGAGATCATTTTTCGGATGCATTTCATCTCCTCCCATCTCCATCATCCCCCAATCCGCATCTCCTTGCATCTACTGCCAAACACACAGGCGGGGAGATGGTTTTTTTTTTCAGCTACGCCCATCTCCTACCATCCGCTCCCAACTACTGCCAAACACACCCTTAGATTGTGTTGGGATTCCATTTGCATTATGTTTATAACGTAAATAGATACGGTGATGTTTGGTAAATACAAATTTTAAGTTGTTTAAATTAAGGGTGTGTTTGGATTATACGATGTATTAATTATAGCATAATTCTTTTATTTTGATTTATGTGATTATTTTATTAAATTATTATTTTATCTCGATTTTTACGATATTTTTAGTTATGCAATCAAACACTCACATAAACCGAGGAAAAATAATTACATTATAATTAAAATGCAATGGAATCCAAACACACCCTTAGTAATTAGGATGAAAGAGGTGCTTAGAGCATTAACATCGGTTTAAGGGTCCCATTTTAGTTTTTTTTTTAATTATTTGCATCCATATTCGTGAGCCCGGGCCTTGAGCCCTTAAGTTATTGTTATTGTTGTATGATGGGTAAATAAAATTAATTCACACTTAAATATAATTTTTTTTAATTACAGATATGTCAAAAAAATACATGTTAAGTTTTTTAAGTATAAGCGTTGCCACATGACACATGGAGGTCAATCATTGGGTCGCATGGCAACGATGACATAATTTTTTTCACCCAAGTAAGAGCCAAAACGTAGTGTCTGGGCCTCCTTGCGTGCGGAATGATGTCGTTTCGGGTAGCTTCTTTTCGTAGGCGCGCACACCCCTTGCACGTGGCCTCAGTCCATGCGCCTTGGGCCTCCATCTTGAGAGCTCTTGAGGGCTCCTTCCCCCGAGCTCTTAAGCCATGTTTATCAAGAAATACTAGGGATACTAGAAATACTAATATTTTATTCTTCTATTTCCGCTACCTCATCCTGACATCTCATTTTCATTTTTCCCACTTTATCAATAGCATCCCTAGTATCCCGAAACCATCTTTTCATACCAACTCAATTTACAAATATGCCCCTCTCCAACAATTATTTTCATTCTCAATTATATTATTATATTCATTTATTATTATTAAAATAATATTATTAAAATAATATTATTTATAAACTAAATAGTGGGAAATATATTTTTTAATATTAAATTCTTTTATAATTATAATTCAATATTTCGGATAATATTTTGCATATTTATAATCAAATAGAAATATTTTTTAAAAATATAGTCAAATATATTCAAAATTGATGTCTACATTAGATAAAAATGAATATAGTATTGTGGTAATTTTTTTATTTTTTATTTTTACATTTTTATTGCTGAAATGTTGATTTTAATATGTAAAACAAACTGACTCAGCTCAAATCTAGACCGTCCATCTTGCAACACCTGGCGTCCATGCAACCTTCCTCCTGCAGGCGAATCCGGCCGCGAAAAGTGGCCGATGTGCTGCAGCAATTTGCAAGTGCAGCAGGTTGTGCAACGCGGCGCTTTGGCTCTCCACATTGCAAAGTGACGTCGTTTTGAGTTGAACCATCCGAAAATTTGTAATGCCATCCAGCTCAACTGACACAAAGTTACAATGGGCTAGTATCAATACTAGCCTAGCATTTCCGTAGTATCGCTTTGAACACTGTTTCAATTTTTTAACATTATATTCTCTAGTATCGGTGTACAGTAGTAGACCGATAAATATGCTCTTATATAGCCTTTTTCTTTACTCTTTTTTTTTCCAGAATTTCATGAGGTACCCTTGAGGTATCGCTTAATTCACGTGGTGATCAATTGTTTACACATTTCACGTTGTGCCCCCAAGGTTATAAATCCTTTCACCTCGTGCCCTTATCCCTATTTTTAACAGTTCCGTTAGTTTAAAATTAATTTTAAAAAAATTAATTGAATTAAAAGAAAAGGGGGAAAGAAGACACTCCAGAGATGTGGAGCGGGTAGGGTTTCTGTTTCTGAAGATGAAGTGAGTAGCTTGGCGATGTTGTTTGAAGACCTAATTGAAATGGAGGATGAAGCCAGTTGTGAATTTCATGACCCACTAGAGTCAGCGCCATCAATTGAACATCAAGAAGAAGAAGAAGAAGACCTGGTTGAAATTCAGGTGACGGTCATCGGAAAAGATTCAATCTTTGAACAAATTGAAGACTTTAGCAATCAATTGCCGCCATTGGAGGGGCAGAGAAAGAAAAGGACCAAGATAAACTGTCGACGGAGGAGGAAGAAAAGGATGAACAAACGACACCGAAAAACCAGAGCAGATCTGAAGAACAAAGTACTGTATTCTTTCTCTTCTCGTCGCTAGTCGCGCAGGGCCTCAAGCTCGCCATCAACATCCTCAACATCAAGGAAGTCGACGAGGCGTTTAGGGCTCACATCAGTACTAGGGTTTTGGTTTTGAGGGTTGGCATGCTCGGATCTGCCATCCGCAGTGTGATGGGATGCCTCTTCCTAATGCTATCGATGGTGAGCGTGATCAAGATCCTCCTCGGCTGCGGCAGCCAGTCGTCGGCGCGTGCGACTGCGCTGGTCGTCCTTCACTCCTTCTGTTCGCCCTTCTTCGTGTCTTCTTTCCCCCTTTTCCTTTCAATTCAATTGAATTTTTTTTTTAATTTTAAACTAACGAAAATGTTAAAAATAGGGATAAGGGCACGAGGTGAAATGATTTATAACCTCAGGGGCACCACGTAAAAGGTGTAAAACAATTGGTCACTACGTGAATTAAGCGATACCTCAGGGATACCTCGTGAAATTTCCTTTTTTTTTATGTGACAATGTTAAGGGTCTTCTAGCTCAGCACTCAGCAATGATCATGCTCTTAGAGAAGATGAGCAATGAAGATAGCGGGCGTTATACGGATTTATAATCTAACCAAAGTAGGAAGATAGCTTTAACTTCAAATTATAAAACTTATTATAAATATATTTAAAAAAAATTATATTATAGAAAATTTCTTAAAAATACACGCAATATCTTATAATAGGTTATAACTTTTTTATGAGAATTGATTCAACCTAAACTAGTATGATATAATTTTTTATTTAATTTAATAAAA
Organism: Persicaria maculosa; assembly: GCA_963922045.1. Classification (NCBI taxonomy): domain Eukaryota; kingdom Viridiplantae; phylum Streptophyta; class Magnoliopsida; order Caryophyllales; family Polygonaceae; genus Persicaria; species Persicaria maculosa. The sequence goes on from OY998271.1 coordinate 34,070,866, forward strand.
GTTAAGTTTGAACTGAACCTAAAATCAAATTTTTAAAAATTACGAACCGAAAATTGAATCTAATATCTTAGGTTTTGTTCAGATCCGATTTGATTGGCTCAATTCGTTCCAAAATTTCGATTTCAACCAAATTTGAACACCCCTAAACGGATGACTATATTTGGTCAAAAAATTCAGCAATTACAAGTCTGATGTGAACGTAGAAGTTGATACTGGCACCCAAACAGTTGGCCTTTTGTCTCCGGCCATGTATCCTTCTTCTGGATGACCATGACATCTCCAGGGCACAAGTGCAGATCTTTTTGGTGCACTACAAATAATTTAGAGGGATAATTTTACTTTAATTTTTTTAAAAAAATATACAGTATATAATTTTATTTCTTACATTTATATAATTTTTTATAATGAGAAATTATGTTTTAAAAAAATATAAAATTATAAACTAATATAATTGATATTTTAATTATATATATTTTTAAAATATATTTTTCATAATAAAATTTTACAGATAGGTAATAAAAGTATGTAAAATGCAAATATAATTTTAAATATTTTTTTGTTATTTGCAAGCGACGTGCACTACCACTCCGTCAGGGATTCACATCCTCTGTCCCCCTTCCTTATCCCCCTCTCCCCTCAAAAACCCCTATTTAAAAATAAATATAAATCAAAATCAAAATCAAAGAATAAAAGAAAATAAAGTGTTTTGTGATTAGGAATAAGAAAGAAGGACAAAAACAGAGACAAGGATTTGGATCCCTACGTCGAGACACCAAATCACACGTTTTCAAATGTATCTCCCTCCTATCCCCCAACCTCCTCCCCCTTATAAACCTTAAATTAAAAAAATAAAACAAAAAAAAAAGAGGTTACTTTGTGAGAGGGAGCAAGAGAAGAATAAAAGAATGGGGAGAGATGATTCAAACCTCTGTCAGGATACTAGCCAAGTATATAAACTCGTCATGTCATCAAAGGTAATTTCAAATACTCCGTCGGTTAAGAAAAAAACATGTCGTTTTAGGGAGAAAATCTTGTTAAATAAAAAGAAGACATTTAGGTACTTTGGTATTCATTTTTCAAAATTGCCCTTGTAATGATTAAAGAAATGTTAGTTGTAGTTTTTGATAAAGTGAAAAAACAAAGTAATAATTAAGGGTATAATTGTATTTTTGTTTGTTTTCTTATAAATTGTACATGTTTATAAAATGACACATTTTAATTAACGGAGGGAGTAGTATTGTTCAGCTACACCAATTAATGTCATCTTCTTGGTTGGATAAGGGTATATTTTATAATGTATTTAAAATAATGCAATTAATACAATTTATAAGATATTTAATATAACGTAAGATATATACAAATAACATAATTTTATAACAAAATACCTTATAAATTGTATAAATTAATTATATTAAGTTTATAAAGTAATTACAAAGTTAACACAATATTGAGTATTTGATTTATACCATCTATGCAATATTTTATTTTTATTTTACAACTATCTGGGTGTATAAACATTTGTTGCTTTTAAATATTATTTAAGTATTTCAAAATAAAAATAAAAATTTCCAAAGCAACAGATGTGTTATTTTACAACTATCTGGACGTATACTTTAGGATAAATGAATTATCTTTGTTTTTCGTTTCCTGACGATGAGACGTAGCGTTAGCCCAGCTATCTCATGTTCACACTATTCACACTCATTCGACATGTCCTCCATTCCAAGTTGCCTGGTTGTTACTTTGCTCTTTGACTTCTAATTGTTTTCATATTGTTTGGTTTTTTGTCTCTTTCGTTGTATCATTATGGTTAGTCCGTCTTACGTTCTTCGCCCTCCCAATTTACCAAACAAAGGTTTGTTTGATATCTCGAACTCTTACCTGTATAAAAAAATGTGTTTCTATTTACACCCACTTATTTTACTATATACACCACAACCCGTCTTTTTCGAATTATATAGACTTATGACTAAAAAATATGGTCTATTTTTAAAAAATATAAAAAAAAGTGATGTACATGGTAAAAAATGTGGGGTCAACCTGCAACAAAAATTATCACAACCCTCTTCGACCAGTTGAGATCCCCTACAACACATACATACTCCCCTCCCTACTCCACAAAAATATTTTAACATTTATTTTATTTTAAAAATAATTATAAAAATTATATTGATATTACTAACATCTATTTTAATATATTTATAAAATTTTATTTTAAAAAATCACTTTTTAAAATTTTTAATAATTCTATTTTCTTAAATATAGCCTTTTTAATTTTTAAAAAATGGTAAAATATGATTTTTCAAAATAAAATTTTATAAATATATCAAAATATATGTTAGTAATATAAATATAATTTTTTAAATTTTTTTAAGATAGAAAAAAATGTGAAAATATTTTTGTGATATAGGGAGGGGTGTAGGAGGTGGTCCGGTGGAGTAGAAGATCTTCAGCTCTTCGACCCAATAGAAAAAATAAAAATCATTTTCTCTATTTTATTTTAATAAAATAAAGTGAAAAAGCTGTATTTTTCCTTCCCAAAAAGGAAAACAAAAAAAAAGAAGACGGCAACACGGTGAAGGTCCGCAGCTCGCCGACAGTGGTGGTCCTTTAATTGCTTATATCCAGAGAGCCTACAAAAGGGGATGAGGATGATCCAACTGCTTCACGCACCACGCACTTCCTCTCATCTTTCATTCGTCTCCTCGCTCTCCTCATTTTATAGATTCTCTCTTTTCTCTCTGTGTGTGAAGTGAAGACAATGGCAGCAGTAGAAGTGAGCAACAAGCAGATAATCTTCAATGACTATGTCACCGGTTTCCCCAAGGAGTCTGATATGGAGCTCACCACTTCCAGCTTTCTCCTCAAGCTTCCTGAAGGATCCAATGGCCTCCTCGTCAAGAACCTCTATCTCTCCTGCGATCCTTACATGCGCGGTCGTATGACTAAGCAAGATCGCCCTAGCTATGTCCCTCCTTTCACCCCTGGCTCCGTACGTCTCTCTTTCTCTCTCTACTGCATGCCTATGATGTTCCAGAACCCTAGAAATTCATCAGCCCGTAATTGTTGGGGAATCTGAATCTGATTATTTTAATCTGTGTGCTTGATTGTTTCCGTATTATTTAATTAGCTTTACGGCTGATTCACTAATTGATTTCTTTAATTTATCTTTTATTGCTTGAGATAGCGTCATGGAGACAGATTAGGGCTAGAAATTGGAAAATTTAGGGAAATTGATGTGCATGACTGTGTTCTGGGTTCGTCTAATTCCATTGTTGAGATTATGTGTTCACTGTTCAGGAATCACCCTGGGACTCGTTCAGCTTCTTACTGGTTGGTGACAAAAAAACTAAATTGTATCACTGTGGTCAAAGTTCTGTCCTAATTCATACTTAACACGGAATTCAGATTGGGTATTATGATCAGGAAAGATAAAGCTTGCATTATGTTTAGATTATGTCATAATTTTAACTAGGATTTTTATTATGTCCAAGGCTTCCTAAACGCTGAAGAAATGGCAGATACAAGTTAATATAACTAACTAGGATTTGCAAGTTGTTTGTTTAAAATTCAAAGAAGTGGTCACTGTCACTGATAACAGTGATAAGAAGTTTGTTTTACGTTTTGAATCATGGGTATGAATGTGTGCAGCCAATCATTGGGTACGGTGTGGCTAAAATTTTGGAATCTGGACACCCGAACTTCAAGAAAGATGACCTGGTTTGGGGAATGACAGGATGGGAAGAATACAGCCTTATTACATGGCCAGAGACTTTGTTCAAGATCACGCATACAGACGTGCCCCTCTCCTATTACACGGGAATTCTCGGTATAATATTCTATCCTCAATGCTGTTGTGGTTATGCTCCAACTACTGCGATTATCAACATTTACATGTCATTTTTATATGCTAAATAACAATAGATCTGGCTGCCCCTTGCTTTACATCTTGTTCTGATCTAATCTATGCTCCTAACACACTGGCAACTAGGAAAGAAATCTTTCTAAAGGTGTTTAAGTATAAATTGTTTGAGAGGATGCATACCTTTGTGTGATTCTTTTCCGCCACTTTCTGCTACTTCTGTTGCTTATCGTCCGCAAATGAGATGCTGATACCTTGCACTGTTCTGAATTTGTCATTTGTACATTGTAGGCATGCCTGGAATGACAGCCTATATTGGTTTCTTTGACATCTGCAAGCCTGTGAAGGGAGAGCGTGTCTTTGTTTCTGCAGCATCTGGAGCTGTAGGTCAGCTTGTCGGACAGTTCGCAAAGTTAATGGGTTGCTATGTTGTTGGAAGTGCCGGTAGCAAAGAAAAGGTAACACATGTTTAGCGGAAGCATATAAATGAACAAATTCTATTGCAAGTTCGGTAAAAGACCCTATACATTATAAGGTTTCTGGGTCAGCACACTATTACCTCATAAGTTGAGGTATACGGCCTTATCAACAAACCTCAACACCATTTATATTATCAACATATCCTCACCCTTTACGGAATTTTCTTATGAACTTACCAGAAGACATGCAGCAAAAATTTTCAATGGGAACGAATATCACTTCAATGATTGCTACTTCATGTTTCCAATCCTAACAAGTCACAGTAGTTTTCCCAAAAATGTCTTTTAGTAAATATATTGTCGCAAACTCGCAATAATGCATTACTCACTATAGTTATACTTCATATGATCCCTAAGGTTGATCTGCTTAAAAACAAGTTTGGATTTGATGATGCTTTCAATTACAAGGAAGAGCAAGATCTAGATGCAGCACTGCAGAGGTATGAGTTTCATTCTCTAATCCCCAAATTGAGTTGATTTCAACATGTCTATGAGTCGTTACTCGACCGATTGGTTTTGCTGCAGGTACTTTCCAGAGGGCATTGACATATACTTTGAGAACGTGGGAGGGAAGATGTTGGAGGCGGTGTTGGCCAACATGAGACTCAACGGTCGCATAGCTGCATGTGGGATGATATCGCAGTACAATCTAGAGCAGCCCGAGGGAACGCACAATCTGTTCCATTTCATCTCAAAGAGGCTTCGTATGCAAGGGTTTATTGTTGGAGACCACTATCACAAGTACCCTGAGTACTTGGAGATGATCATCCCACACATAAAGCAAGGGAAGGTGACTTACATTGAAGATGTTGCTCAAGGCCTGGAGAGTGCCCCTTCTGCTTTGATTGGCATCTTCAAGGGCCAAAACGTCGGCAAGCAGCTTGTTGTTGTTGCTACATAGTGAACTTCTTCCATTTGGTGTCATACCTTATGCATACCACTCCACAAGGTTTACAACTGAATTTTGTTTAAAATAATACTGTAAGTTTGTATACTGGTAAATCAGAGGGAGTTTTACTTGTATAGTTGTATGTAATGCAACTAATTTTTACAACTTTTATTTTTTACCTTTTTTCAATTTTATTTTATTGAAATAAAATGAAAAGAAAAAGACGAAGGTTGGCACCTCCTACTGATTCAGCGTTGGCTGATTTCATCCTCGCGGATGTTCTTGGCTAAATTGGGGCGCACTCAATCTGTCAAATTCTTTTCGGTTAAAAAAAAAGTTCTTGGCTAAATTGGGGCGCACTCAATCTGTCAAATTCTTTTCGGTTAAAAAAAAAATAGTGCCTGTGCGCGGTGGACCTTAATTTCTTATCCAGAGAGCCGATGTAAGGCAGATGATCCCCTGTACGTGTGGAATTGGTACATTACCAATTCTTTTCGTTTACCATATACCAACCAATTTAAATTGGTAATCGTAAAATCCGAACTATTACCAACCACCGAAGGGCTGTACCAACTTAATTGGTTACCAATTAAATTGGTTGGTACGTGTTGGTAATGGTATTTTACCATGTTTTGCATGTTGATGAAAAAACATACAAATAGTCAAATACAATACAATTTAATTATAACTTATAAGTTATTACAGTTCAAGTAGTAACAACATAAATATTTAAATTGTTCATACATTTAAGCACTAAAGCAAAATAAAAACTTAAATAGTACTGACAATATTCAAAATAACATGTCCACTTTCGAATAAAATTTAGGTTTTAGTCTAAACCAAGGTTGTGCTAGTATTTTTCCCTTGATTAAAAGCATTTTATGAAAATAACAAATACTCCGTACAAAAAAAATAAAGCTAGTTAATTGGTAATGCAATATTCAAAATAATGTATTTTTGCTTAGACAGTTATCCGTCTGCTGACTTGTCGACCTTTGAGGTTTAGGTATGTCTAACCTCGAATTTTTACCTAATAAAAAAATACTTAATATAAAAAATAGTAAAATAATATACACCTTTTGGGCCCTAGCATAACACAAGTAAATGAACTCAGATCTCAGAGGGTGGCCGCCATTGAAGGGATTAAGTCGAAGGGTGAAAAACCTAGATCTGATTTCTCAATCTGAACTAAGACTAGGCTTTTTTTTTCTATATTCCCCTAATTAAGTTTTAGTGTTTTACATAAAAAGTTAAGGACTTATAGTTAAAACTTAAACCATCAATTAAAAAATTAAAAAAAAAACTATATATATATATATATTGGTATGAATTGGTTGGTAATTACCGTACTAACCAGTTTCAAATCGATAGGTAATGGTAATACAGACTTTTCCGCTTCAATTACCATTATCGTACCGACTTTCAAAACTTGGTTCGGGATACCGAGCCAATTAAATTGGTAACCAATTAATCGGTTACCAATTTAATTGGTTCTGGTTGGCACGTGTTGGTTTGGTTTTCATGGGAATTTTTGCCAGCCCTAATCCCCTGTAAGGCCTGTTGCCTTTGATTCATCCCCTTGCCCTCCTCATTTAACAAACACTCTCTTTCTCTGTGTGTGTGAAGAGTGAAGACAATGGCAGCAGTAGAAGTGAGCAACAAGCAGATAATCTTCAACAACTATGTCACCGGTTTCCCCAAGGAGTCTGATATGGAGCTCACTACTTCGAGCTTCTTCCTCAAGCTTTCTGAAGGCTCTAGTGGCCTCCTCGTCAAGAACCTTTTACCTCTCCTTCGATCCTTACATGCGCCTTCGTATGACCCAGCACGATCGCGCTAGCTTTGTCGGACCTTTCACCCATGGCTCCGTACTTGTATTGTCTTCAACCTCCTCTCATGTACCGTCATCACGTTCGACTCCGTAATTTATCATGTTGCATATAAAGGAAATTAAGATCAATACTTTCCCTTTAACGGAGCCTCGAAGTCAGAATTAATTCTTGACGGGGAGCACTGACAACACCACATATATATATATATATATATATATATATATATATATATATATAATGGTTCAAATGAAAATGGTTCTTAAAATGAAAATCCTCTTAAAATGAAAATAGTCTAATTTGGATGTAAATTGGCCTAATTTAAAGGTAAATGGACCAAATTAAATGATCAATAGATAAATGGACCTAAATTATGTGTAAATGGGCCTAATTTTATGTGGTAAATGGGTAAATGACCCTAATTATGAGGTAAATGTCACATCTCCCATACTTTCTATTTCTACCAATATTTCTCTTATTTCAATTATAAAAATTACAGATTTTAGCCCATAATTTTTATTTGAAATAATATTATAAGGTGCAACTATAAGATTACAAAAATGCAACAAAATATGCTACATCACATTTTTTGTATTTATTTTAAAAAGTGAAAAATATGAGATTAGAAAATATAAAGTGAACAAATAACACAATAAAGGTTATTATTAATAAATGTGCACTTTCATAATGTAAAGTTTCCTACCAAAATTTTTCTTTATAAGTTGTTATTTTTATGGCGGTTTTGCATTTTAATGCGACATGTGCCATTAAAAAGCCTATTAGCTCAAAAATGGTACAACGATGGGCAAAATACCGCATGTGCTATTTATGGTTGTTTTCTCTTTGTTCCCGTTCATGCATAAGATTATAAAGTGCAATAATAAAATGATAATGTGCACAAATAAGATGATAAAGTGTATATATAACGTTATGGTGTGCAAACACAACTTTAAGTTGTGCAAATATAATATTATGTTGTGCAAATAAAATAATAAAGTGCAAGAGTAAAATGATGGTGTATGAATAAAAAATATGAAGTGCATGAATAAGATTGTGAAGTGCATAATTAAGATTATAAAGTGCATAAATAATATGATGAAGTCTATGAATAATAGCATGAAGTGCATGAATAAGATTATGAAGTGCACGATTAAGATTATTAAGTGTATAAATAAAATGATAAAGTGCAAGAATAAAATTATGAAGTGTCCTATTAAAAATTACAGGTTAAAATATGCAATTTTTAATATTGTAATAGGGCAATATTTATACAAATAGAAAGTATGGGGAGGTTTTTTGTAATTTTCGCATCTCCTTCCTCTTCCGTGCATTGCTACAGTACAGACTGGTTTCTCGTTGACAGGACAGCACAACTTCGATTCTCGGCGATGGCACAATGGCACCGCTTCAGTGGGTGGTGGATCCGGCAACGAGGGCACAACACAACGGCGGTGCGCACTTCAGTGGGTGGTGGATCTGGCGGCGGCACAACACAACGGTGTCGCTTCCCGGCGCCGAGGGCTTCCTGGATTCAACCTCGAGGCGTCGAGGGCTTCCTGATTGGTTGAATCTTCGAGGGCTTCCTGATTGGTCTAATCTCCGAGGTCTTCTCGGCGATGAGGGCTTCCGATTGGTCGAATCTCCAAGGTCGAATTGGTCGAATTCAAGCAAGGAATCAAACAAATTAGTCGGAGTCAAAGGTCTGATTGGCATCGAATTCGGAGGTCTGATTGGATTCGCCTAGATTCAACCTCGAGGCGCCCGATTGTAGGCGGCAAAGCTCCATGGTTGGCGTCGGCGTCGAGGAGGGATGCGCCATCGGGAGAGGCGTCTGGGCTCGAGAGGAAGCAATGTCGGGAGAGAGCTCGGGCTCAAGATCGGGAAAAAAGGGAGCTAGATTGAGAGTGGGAGAAGAGGACGGGAGCCATGGGAGCCCTGCGAGGCCGCTCTGTTCAGAAAGACGAAAGAGGGGAAGAAGAGACGGGAAGAAATGAGGAGACTTAGGGCTATTGGGCCCGTTCTATTCAATTATTTTTTAAAAATCAGGCCCATTTTCATTTTAAACAATTTTCATTTTAAGTACCATTTTCATTTTAACCACAATATATATATAGAATAACTTTTCAATGAGTACACCCCTTACAATGAAACGGGGGAACAAATCTCAACTTTTGGATCAAAAAAATAAAGGGCTAGGATTAACTTTGAAAAACAAACTGCTTAACCGTAAAACTACCTAGTATTCATATTTAATGTTAAATATAAATACTAGTTGGTTACACGTTTAAGCGTAGAGATGAAATCCCTGATATTTTACTTGGAACCACTAAGCACTAAATATGAATATTTAATAATTTATATATGAATAATTAGATAATAAAATATGAATATTAGCACAATCTGGGAATAATAGTTTCTGGTTACCTGCTTTAAGCGATTAACATCCTAGTATTCATATTTAACGTTAAATATGAATATTAGGTAGTTACACGCTTAAACAAGAATTTTTAAAAGTAATCCACACCATTGATTTTCTTTCATCCAAGGGCCTAGATTTGTCCCCCCGTTTCATGGTAAGGGGTGTACTCACCGGAAAGTCCCCCCATATATATATATATATATATATATATATATATATATATATATATATATATAGGCCTATTTTCATTTTAAGTACCATTTTCATTTTAACCACACTATATATATATAGTATGGATCAAATGTGCACGCCCCTTAGGGTGTACATTGTGCACAATTGTAAACCATTGATCTAATTATAATGGATGAATAGGATTAAAAGAGAGTTTTTTTGAAAAATAAAAATCAAGTGGGTTCCACACAAAATTAAAAGAAATTCCCTCTGCCCCTACCGTACTCCAGCTTGGTAGTTTCCACCGCCTGTCCAGGGTTGAGCCCTGGCAAATAGGTGGTTTCCAAGTCCACGGCCAAGTACTTATTACCTATGTTACACGGAAACAGAAACGGAAACCGGAAGGGAAACGGAAACGGAAACGGGAAACGGCAATCCAAATTTTGTAGGAAACGGAAACGCCGAGGAAACGGCAATATGAATTATATGTTCATTTAAAGGTCTAAATAAGAGCAATAAACATATCACTAAGTGATACACACTGAATGCATCATTAAAGCTACAAATTAAAATGTTCAATACTGTGGTAAATAGTGTCCTTGCTCCTTAACAGAAATCAATACAGACATGTCAAATATATTAAATGTCTTGCAAACCAACAAAATAAAGTAACTTAGTTTTAAAATAACAACATAATCAAGAAAAACACAAAATAATCAATCCAACATCAATCTTTTACTTAGCTAACTCATCCTTAAGTTTTGGCTTATCAAGAGAAAGTTCTACAAATGAGGGTTTACCGAAGAAAGCTTAGAGGGAGAGAGCACTGAGCAAGTGAGAGGAGGGAAGACTGAAAATGGAGAAGTAGGCGGCAAGGATAGAAGGAAACGGGGGTTTCAGACGAAAAGAAGGGGAAGTATGATTTAGGGTTTGATTTTTTTTTATATTTTTTAAATACAAAATTAGTGGAAACGTCATTTGGCAAGTCAGAAACGTTTCTGACCAAACGGAAACGGTCAAAGTTTCTGACTTTTTTGGTCAACGAAACGGTCAAAGTTTCTGAGCTCTCAGAAACGTTTCTGAGGTGTTTCCCCGGAGTTTTGGAGTTTCTTGATATGCAGAAACGCGAAACCGCTATGAAATGGAGTTTCGGGGTATCATAGCTTATTACTTCTTGGGTTGTAATTGCTATCTTATTAAGCTCAGCCGCCATAGCTGTTCAGAATCCACAAACCATTCCGACTGGGAATAACCAGTTACACCAAAAGATGCGGTCAATACACCCAGACAGGATTTCCAACCCTAGCAGGATTTCCATCATTTCTAAGGGATTCCTCGGTTCGGGCCGAAGAAGCGAGGATCCCACCAGAGCGCCTTCTACTACTTCTAACAGGCCATCAACTAGACCAGAATCCGTCTCAACGAGTCTATAAGAAGTGATCCAATTTTTTTCATCGGGTCCGGGTAGAGACCAAAGATCTTGAGCGACCGATCCATGGGCGTGAGTTAGAATTGTGTGATCTGATCGGTTACAATCAATTTTAAAAATGGTTAGTTTTTGTTATGGCCTGGGACCATCATCAAATAAAATAAAAAACAATGTTAGTTGATACGGATGAAAGAAAGTAGGGGTGTGCATGATTCGGTCCAAACCGAATTTTTGGGCCGAACCAACACAAACCGAACCGAACCGAACCTAACCGAAGTTTTTCGGTTCGGCTTTCGGTTCGAGAATTTTCATTTTTCGGTTTCGGTTCGGTTTGTGTTCGGTTTCGGTTCGGTTTGTGTTAAACCGATTTTTTTTAAATATTCCAATATATATAAATATATTACTTTTTATACACTACATAAATTATATATATTACTTTTTATACACTACATAAATTATATATATATATATATGTATTTATACACTTTATAAAATATATATACACTATACAGTGTATATATACACTAATACACATATTGTCTTGTGTGTGTAGTGTGTACTGTTTATATATACACATATATAAAGTGTATATACACACATATATACACTAATACATTTATTATTTTTTTGTTCGGTTTGTGTTAAATCGAATTTTTTTAAAAGATTTTTTTTTAAAATTTCTTTTTATGGAAATTCGGTTCAACTATGTTAAAACCGAACCGAACACAAACCGAACCGGCAAATAACCGAACCGAACCTAATGCTTTCGGTTTGGCTTTCGGTTTTGAAATTTTAAGATTTTCGGTTTCGGTTCGGTTCGGTTCGGCCCGGTTCGGTTCGGTTTTAGACCGATGCACAACCCTAAAAGAAAGAAGAGAAAGAAATCAGTAATTCATCTCTACAGGTTTTTTTTAAAGAGTTAGTTGATCTAAAAAATCAAGAATTTTACATATCTAAATTAATTTTTTGTTATAAAGAATTAAATGGAGATCAACACAAACAACTTATTTTATCCACAAAATCGGTTGGGATACATAAAAAGATATGTTCAAGTAGGCTATTATTCTATATAAAATGTTTTTTTAATGTTGTGCTCAACCGTAAATATCCAAAAATTCACTTTTCTTGTGGTCAATTAGTATTCGGTGAATTTATTTATTATTCGTCAATTTATGGAGTATTTGGTTTGACAAACAACATAAAAATTAACCTTCAGCGCACGAGTATAAAAATACACAATTAAACAAACATATACGAGGGAATAATCACTCATATACGATCGAATAATCATTTATATACCACCGAATACTCACCTATTCTACCGAATAATGTTTATGTTTCTCGAAAAAATATAATTATTCTACAGAATAATGTTTTAAAACTGAATGAATAAAAATTAACCGGAGTAGGTACACATTCAAAACTGAAATTGATGGAAAAAAATTATTCGATAGCATGTGACAAATTATTCAATAGAATTAGTAAATTTTGATCTAAACGGGATAAAAAATATAACATAACATTATTCGGTATAATGTAAAATATTTTTCAGTGAAATGGCCAAATCATATGGTGGATCTCACTCACCTTATGGTTTGATGAATCCCAATAACATTTAAAAAAAACTCATAAGGTGGATCACACTCACCGTTTTTACAAGGAAATAAAAAAGAAAGCCAGTGATTTTTGAAAAAAACCGATTTGATCAAATATATGAAAAAAAGGCATGGGTTGGATGGGGGTATACGGTATACCACACGCACAATCCAAGAGAGTTAGTGATTTTTTAATATGGGTCCCACAATATTTTTGTTGCAAAATAAAAAAAAACTTAAATCATGACCATTCATTCCATTTAGATCAATGGTTCATAGTTGTGCACAAGGTACACTTTAAGGGATGTGTACACCTGAACCTAGAGCTGGCAATTCGGTCATTCGGGTCGGGTTCGGGTCAGGCTTGCTCGGGTCGGGTCACTAACGGGTCGGGTCAGTTCGGGTAAAATTTATGGTCGGGTACTGGTCGGGTCGGGTTCGGTTATAATGAATTTTAGATTGGTCGGGTTTCGGGTTAAATCGGGTCATGCCCATTCGGGTTCGGGTCAAAGCGGGTCGGGCTCGTTCGGGTTTCGGGTCAAGAGGCGGGTCGATCACATTTGAGTTTCGAATCAAAGTGGGTATAGCCGTATAGTTGGTTTGAGTTTTCGGTCGAATCATATTCGACCCGTTTGGATAATTAGGTTGATTTTTACTCGGTTGAATACTTAAATATGTAATTTACTTAAAATAGATGATTTTGACTCGGTTGAATACTTAAATATGTAATTTACTTAAAATAAATAATTTTGACTCGATTGAATACTTGAATATGTAATTTTGACTCGGTTGAATACACTCATTTTCATTGATTCATCGGTTGTCGAACAATTTTCAAAAAAGTCATAATCGAAAATTCGGTATTCGGCAACATCGTCCTTTTTTAAACATTTAAACCAATTGATCGGTGCTATAATTAAATCAAATTAATTGTACATTTAGGATTTAACCTTATTTTAACTAGCTAGTTGCAAATGGGCTTATTTGTGGTTTGACTATGTCATTGATCCATATCATTTTCAATGCACATTTCATTTTTAGCTTTTGGCCCATTAGTTTTTTTTCATTATTATTATTAGTTTTTAACAAATCTAGATATAAATAATTAATTCTATCAAAATATAATAATATAGATAATAATAAAATAACAACTACAAAATTATTGATTTGGATATACATAATTCTTTCCGCAAAAAAATAATCATGTATCATAATTCATACAAATTATGGAATATGGACAAATAGTTATAGAATAACCATAATTATGAAATTTAATAGAATTATTATACTTATATTTATGAAAAGAAATCCATTTATAAAAACCGAAAACTACTAGAATTAATAGAATTATTAACACTAATAGTCTAATATAAGCATGGAGAAAGATGACAATATTGTCTTGGTTGAACCTCCTAATGGAGGTAATTCAGGTAAATAAGATGACAACTTTGTGCTTTGGTATTGCTTACATCGTCACTCGTTTGTTAAATTTATTATCATGGTCACTCGTTTAGTCGTTTCTAAATTCTAAATTTCTGAAATCTATTTTCTCTTGGACCTTTAGTGTTAGAAGTTGAATTTGAGGGAAAAACTCAAGAAGATGTTGCTTTCGAAATTTAAGAAGAAGATGTTGTAAGCCTATCAGAATATCGAAAGCGGAAGCATTAAAATAAAAAAACATTTAACATTCAAGCATTAAAATGTTGATGTTAAATAACCATTTCAAGTAGGGTCGGGTCGGGTTCAGAGTTGGGTCGGGTTTAGAGTCGGGTCGGGTTTGAGTCGGGTCGGGTTTATCTTTGTTCGGGTCTGTTTTGAGTCGGGTCAAGTTCAGGTCGGGTTCGGTCTCGGGTTCGAGTTACGGATGACTCCAGATTTTCGGGTTTCGGTCGGGTTCGGGTGAGTCGGGTCGGGTTTTCGGATTTTGCCAGCTCTACCTGAACCCCACAATATATATATATATATATATATATATATATATATATATATATATATATATATATATAGGGATTGACTCCGGTGAAAACCTCAAATTGCGGTAAAAACCGTGAGGACTACTTTATAGCTTGGTTTATTTGAAACCCGTGCTAAAAACCTCAATTACATAGTGACTTTACAACTCAGTTCAAGCTAAAAACCGTGCTAAAAACTCCAGTTTTAAAATAACACATGACTTTATATATCGGTTAAACCTAAAAACCGTGCTGAAAACTCATATTTTAAAATTACATTAGTGACTTTATAGCTCGATTTTATTTAGAACCGGGCTAAAATATGTGACCTTATAGATCGGTTCTATTTATAACCGGGCTATAAAGCAAGTGAACCGGGCTAAAAAGCCGATACTCACGGGTTTTTACCGCAATTTTAGTTTTTACCGGAGCGCATCCCTATATATATATACACACACACACTGCTGTGAAGGGTGGCCAAAATCCAACTTAACTTCTATGGATTCTTGTCAACTTTGTCTACCATACATACAAGGTCACTAAAAACTTCAGGAGCCGTTTGGTATTAATATACGTATATCGGGTATGGGTATCGGTATCACCCATACTCATATCTATGTTTGGTAAATGGGTATATCAAAATATGGATATCAAAAGTGATATCTCTATATACCTATTCCTTCTATTTTAACCCTTTTCCATATCTCCAAAATTTGGGGGATATTTTTGACTTTTTTTAGCCCCACTGAACTAATTAGGAGGGTGGCTAGGGTTCGGGAGAGAGATGGGATTGGGCGGTTAGATGTAAAATTTGATATCCATATATGATATACTGACCTACCAAACGGGATATCAGATATCGGATATCAAATTTGATACCCATATCTTTGATATCGATATCTAATTTCCATACCCATATTTGATATATGTATATGGATACCAAACGGGCCCTCAGTGTGCTTGAAAGTAGGCTTAGTGATGACGCTAATTAATTCGTGTCTAGCTATTAGTAAATTATTCCATCTGTCTCAAAATTTAAGTTATTTTAGGATTGTTCACAAGTTTTAATAAAACATTCACATCTCAATCAACCTAATCAATTCACTAACTTTTTTTTATAAATTTTATTATTTTTAACCAATCAAAATCTTTAAAAAATCAAAACACGTACAATTAAGACCAACTTCTAGATTTGATTGGTTGTTTGAGTTTGAATTCCCCCAAGACCTTTTTCACATTATTTTTTGCAAATTTAGAAGTTGAATAAAAAAGAGGTTGTTTGTGATAAAAAAAAAGAAAAAAGAAATAAGATCGAAATCCATGAAATGCAAATACTTAATTGAAGAATCTTTCGATCAATTCTAGGATTTTTTCTTAATTGACAAAAAATGTCTTATAAAATGTCCATTCTAGACTTATTAGCTATATATAGATGATAATATTGTCCGATTTCAATCGAATATTTTCCTGTATTAAAAAAAATTAGTTGACAAAATTAGTCTCTAGAGAATATTATAAAATTTACAAAATAAATCAATTAAAGGTAGGAGGAAAGGGTAGTAAATAGACCAATTTTTGGGCCTAATTGCACAAATAGACCACTAGCTAAAAAATTAGCCCAAAATAACCTCTCTACCCCCAAGCAAATATAACAACCAGTTTTTTGGCACTGTTTATTACCCCTTGTAGGAGGTGACCTGGGAAGAGAAAAGATGAGAGAGGCTAGAACTCAGATCCGTCGCTGCCTCCTCCGAGCCAAATCCTGGGTGAGCACCATTGGAGAACACGATTAGGGCCCCGCGGATGAACGACGAATCGATCTCGTTCCAGATCGACTCCCGATTGCGCAAGAATTCGTCGATCCCTCTGCAGCAGTCCACGCAAATTTCTAGGGTTGAGAACGGCTTCGATGAGAGGGCCCTCTCCTCGAGCTCAACAGGGATCCCGAGGAGAAAGACGACGCCGATGATGAAGATGGGGAGGGCGCGGAGGGGTTCCGGATTCTAGGCCACGCTAAGTGCCTCAACAAGCGGCGTCGCGACAGGGAGGACTCTACCCTTGGTTGTTTTTCTGAAAAATGTGGAGAAAACAACGATATCGGTAGGATCAGAATGGTAGGATTGATGAAAACTAATGGTAGGAGAAAACAACAATATTGGTAGGATCATAATGGAAACCCAGTAATTCCTGTATAACTTGACACTAATGGTAGGATAGATGCACACTGATGGTACGATATATTTATACTATTAGAAATATGTAAATGCATAATTGACTTTACCACAACACAATATATCGGAGACTTATGAACACACACTCCGTATTAGCCTATGTGAGAGTCGAACTCACATCTCTGTGTGCAAACACAACGCTCTACCAATTGAGCTAATAGGCTATTTATCATCGTAATAGTAAAGACCAAGTATTTGATGAGTTTCGAAGTGCCCATTGAACCCCAGGATGCGTCATTTGACGAAAAAAAACCCCAGGATGCGTCATTCTCCCCGTCGACAATGGCAATATTCTGTGCCACCACAATAGCTGCCGTACGTGCCTCTCCCTTGAACACCAAGCTCCCACTCCCGAGAGCCCACCAACCGCCGCACACGACATTTATACATACCCTATCACCTCGGGTACGCCACGGGAATAGAGGATCAGCCTGGGGGGTAGTTCTGATATAGGAAAGAGGAACAACTACAAAGGAAAGATACAAGATGACTTACCCATCGCTGCCACTGCCACCAACAAGCTTGTTGCACTTTTCCTGAAATGGAAAGACAGTTGAGCACTATTGGCAAGCCAGAACTATACTATTGGTAGGATGACAACTGTATCGTTTCCTCGGATGCACGTGTGCCTTTTCCCCCGTCCTTTCCGCCTCTCTCCTGCTCTGCCTCACTTTTTGCAGGGCATGTTGGGGTGTTTGAGATCCTCCTCTCAACCTTATATATGTGCTTGGGGAACACCCATCAATGCAATGATTGCATTTTTCCCTCATAAATGCTCCCCCCTTCCCCCCAATGAAGAACCCCGTTTTGGCGCCAAAATTACACTGACAACCCGCCAAAACAGCTACGGTCAATCCACTCCAAATTTCTCCAACATTTTCAGCTATGGTAGGACGTGTTAAGCCTATTGGTAAAATAACTATATGCTATTGGTAAGATAAATTTACCATATTGGTCAGACAGATGCTCTCCCTCTTCCCCCAATGAAGAACCCTATTTTGGCGCCAAAATTACACGGACATCCCGCCAAAACCGCTACGGACAATCCCCTCCATATTATCTCCAAAATTTTCATGTATGGTAGGACATGTTTGGCCTATTGGTAAGACGAATGTCTTCTACTGGTAATCCAAACGTGTCCAGTTCCCAGAATTGAAGGTGATGCTTTGCCCTCACCTTTCCACTCGTCTCCTATGTTGGCTCTTTTTTTTTGCAGAGCATTTAATAAGGAATGACACCCATCAATCAAGATTTTATAAGGGTTGATTGACACCTTTAATTCCAATTATTTAAATTTCCCCTCATAAATGCCCCCCTTATTTCCCTACTTTATTGGAGCCAAACCCCAATTTCTCTGACATGTCCAGTACCTCCCCTCCTGATTTCTCTCGGCCAAATGATGCAGCTACAGTGCTCAGCTCCCCTTCACCTGCTACTTCCTCTCCCGGTGGTATTTTTGCATTTGCAAAAATATACCACTTTCTACCCCTAGCCAATAAAAAGGGGACATGTCTAGTTTAGCAAAAGGGCACTTTTTTTGGTCTAGTTATGCAAAAGGGCCTTGAAGGTAGACTCGTGGTAAATTGTCTAAAAACTAGGGGTAAAGAAGTAACTTGATTAGCTAGTTTGCTTATTGGCGCTAACAAATCGCATGGTCCAACTGCTTCATAGTTCACACAACCTTCCTTGGCACTGATATTCCAATCACCTTCACCGCTCTCCTGATTTCTGGCCACAGATCTCTCGCTACCAAAAGTGGAGGATAGAGATCGATTAATTTGTTTGCAGTCGCAGAGATAGCTACGACAGACTGAGAAACCAAGCAGTGCCATTCACAATGGCAGAAGGAGAAGTGAGCAACAAGCAGATAATCTTCCGCAACTATGTCACCGGCTTTCCTAAGGACTCGGATATGGAGCTCGCGGCTTCCAACTTCCTCCTCAAGCTTCCTGAAGGCTCCAGTGGCGTCCTCGTCAAGAATCTCTACCTCTCCTGTGACCCTTACATGCGCAATCGTATGACCAAGCACGATCGCCCTTCCTATGTCGGTTCTTTCACTCCTGGATCCGTACGTCTCTCTCTATCTCTCTCTCTCTTGAATGATTGATTGATTGATTGATTGAGAGCGAGCATTGCCTTTTTGATGTTCTGAAACCCTAGAAATCCATCAGCGCAATGTTGTTTGAATTGAATCCCGATGGATTCTGATTTTTAAATCCGAATGCCTGATTGTTTCCACTTACTATTGATTTGTTCAATTTACATCTGTCAATTTTGACGGGCTAGAAATTGAAACAAGGGAGAAAGAATGAAAGACAGGGATGTCTGTGTCAGTTAGTTTGTGGTCTATTCCAGTTGTTGAGAGCACATGTTCATAAATCACACCGTCCTCTTTTGGCCTCTTTACTGACAGGGAAGAAACAATTCAACAAGTGATGCTTTTTTGTTTTGCGTTTTTGTTTGAAGAAAAACAAGTGATGATTATGGATTGAAATTGGCTGGGTAACAAATCTTGTGTTTCAATGTAAAGTATGAGTTTGGACTCTGATCGATAAGTTGTTTGTTTAAATTTCAAAGAAGTGGTCACTGTCACTGATAACAGTGACAAGTTGTTTGTTTTACATTTTGAATCATGGGTATGAATGTGTGCAGCTAATCGTTGGGTACGGTGTGGCTAAAGTTTTGGAATCTGGACACCCAAACTTCAAGAAAGATGACCTGGTTTGGGGAATGACAGGATGGGAAGAATACAGCCTTATTACATGGCCAGAGGCTTTGTTCAAGATCACGCATACAGATGTGCCCCTCTCCTATTACACAGGGATTCTCGGTAGGTATAATCTTCTTTGTTCAAAGTTGTTGTCGTTGTGCCCCAACTATTTTTATTATCTACAATTTATATGTCATGTTTCTTTGCATCTTTTTCTGTATAAGTATTACTTGTTGAGTTGTGTGATTCTTTTCTTCCGTTTTCTGCTACTTTTGTTGCTTATAATCCGAAAATGAGATGTTTGCACCTTGCACTATTCTGAATTTGTCATCTGTACATTGTAGGAATGCCGGGAATGACAGCCTATATCGGTTTCTTTGACATATGTGCACCTGTGAAGGGAGAGCGCGTCTTTGTTTCAGCAGCAGCTGGAGCTGTAGGCCAACTTGTTGGACAGTTTGCAAAGCTAATGGGTTGCTTTGTTGTTGGAAGTGCTGGTAGCAAAGAAAAGGTAACATGTTACATATGTTTGATACTTTGATTGAAACCTAACTGAATTTTCTAATGCAATATATCAAGCATCAATTTCCTTGGGAATGTGTTTGAAAAAAAGACATTTTACATTGTAAGGTTTTCGAAAGTTCACATAGGGCTTACCAACTACTATCAGGCCTCAGTGCAAACATTTTTAATGGGGAGGAATATCACTTAAAAGATTGCTAACTCTCCCATGATATAATTTCATCTGAAAGGTTGATCTGCTTAAAAACAAGTTTGGATTTGATGATGCATTCAATTACAAGGAAGAGCAAGACCTAGATGCAGCATTGCAGAGGTACAAGTTCCATTCTCTGATCCCTATGACTATCAAAATTGTGTTGATTTCAACATGTCAGATCAATCTTTACTTGACTGATGGTTTTGATGCAGGTACTTTCCAGAGGGCATCGACATATATTTCGAGAACGTGGGAGGGAAAATGCTGGAGGCGGTATTAGGCAACATGAGACTCAACGGTCGCATAGCTGCATGTGGGATGATATCACAGTACAATCTTGAGCAGCCCGAGGGGACGCACAATCTGTTCCATTTCATCTCGAAGCGGCTTAGCATGAAAGGTTTTATTGTCTTAGACCACTGTGGGAAGTACCCAAAGTACCTGGAGATGATCATCCCACACATCAAGCAAGGGAAGGTGACTTATGTTGAAGATGTTGCTGAGGGCCTTGAGAGTGCTCCTTCTGCTTTGATCGGCATCTTCAAGGGCCGAAACGTCGGAAAGCAGCTTGTTGTCGTTGCAAGAGAGTAATCGATCTCATTGAACAAGGTGAGAAAGCAAATTGGTATCTCGGATCATCTTTTATACTATAACATGGTTTTTTTTTTGATAAGGTAATAATTCGAGTTCAGACATATCTTAAACTCGAAGGTCGGCCAAACCGGCAGACGGGGGAACCGTCTACAAACCAAACAGACAAACAATATGTAACGGTGCAGACTCAGGAAAACGCACCCTACAACAAACGAAACCAAGAAGCCCCAAACCAACCTAGACGTGGACGAAGCCAAGCCCCACTCTGAAGCAGAACCGTAGGTAAGTGATACATCAGAACTCGATCATCCTGTGGGCAGTGAGGAACTCCAGGGAAGCAGTCAACCCGAATAGCGGAGACGCCACGAAACACACTACCTCAACCCCAACCTATTCCGACTCCGAAAGCCAGAACCACGTCTACGGAAAAGAACGCCCAGTCACGCCACCGTAGAGCCGCACACCGCCTGAGTAAAGAGCACTCAAAACCCTTTCGGTATTTGATCAACCCTAACGGAATTTAATACACACCCAAAGGAGCGGGGTTTGATTCTAAAGTTTGTAAATAATCCAGGCCCTTAAGTGATTTAAGGTAAATATAATTATTTTCCTTAATATTTAATTTTCATTTTCATTTTCCGGGCTGCCTCGGGCCCAAGGAAAAACCTTGGGCCCAAAGCATAAGTTTTCGGGTTGTTTCGGGCCCAAAAACAAATTTGGACCTAAGTCAAGGAAAGCTCCGCAACATCCACGGGAAAGCAAAACGCCGGCAAGGAAATCAGTCCCAAGGCGGCAAAGTGGACGTCGGCAAACCCGAGGAGGAACCGGTCAATGGTGAATTCGAGCATAAACAAACCACGCAGCTCGACGAAGAGGAGCGGCGGGGCAAAATTGAAAGGAGGGTTGCGGATTTGGGGGTTTTCGAGGCATGTCAATTAACCAGGCCATGGGCGCAAATCGTTATCCGACTGCCGCCGAGAAGACGATCGGAGAGGGAGGGAAGCACCAAGGGCGGATGTGAATCCACCATTGAAGCCAGTTGAGGATGCGGTTGGGCAAAGGGTACGAAATCAACCACCACGCCACAATCGAAGGGAGATGGGCAGCAGCAGGGTTGAGCAGATTCGAAAAGAAGCCTCCTGAACCATCGATCCAAGAGGAGGGAGGATTTGCACAAATCAGTTCAACAGAGCCTCTAAAAGGAGTAGAAGATACAAATCTACAAAAGCCCTAAATTAATTTTTGGTTGGATTGAAACCAAAAAAGAACTCGGAACTAGGTTGTATAGAATACGGTTTACAATCGGAAAACCGCCGGAGCGACGGCACCGCAGGGATACAAGACGGCCGGAGCCGGGTTAATGGCGGCCGGAGCCGGGTTAATTGTGGCTGAAGCCGGGGTAGAACGACCGAAGTCGTGGTTGTGGTCTCCCTCTCTCTAGAATAGAGAGAAGAGAGAGCGTTTTCCCGTGGAACAGTCTACTATAACATGGTTTTAATCACGGTACAAGTTTATTGAAAAATTAATAAGTTGGTATTTTTTTTATTTAAGCCAAATCATAAATCATAAATATACATTAATGTAGATCAAGAGCGGCAAGGACGCAAGGTCAAGAACACCTTACGGATAAACACTGAAATATTTTATCCCGATCACACTAGGACGAACCCTATATAGAAGGTTAGCAACTGTGTCCCCTCCATAGGAATGGTGTTCAGATGTTGAAATGGATAATCACAATTGATTCAACCCGAGGTCTTGGAATGGGTTGGAATCGAGTTAATGAGTTTCATATCCATTTTCGTGTCGAATCCATTTTTTTTAGGGAAAATTGGTGAAATGTCCAAAAAAGTTGTCCTAATTAGTGAAACGTCCACATTTTGGGACAAATTGGTGGAGTGTCCATCTTGTCCGTAGTAATTTCATCATCTTGCCAATAACAATTTTATCATCTTGCCTATAGCCTAACTTTTTTTTAACATTTTGTCGTGCAAAAATAAGAGTATGTTGAGCATGTGCAAAAATAACCGCATGTTGAGCAAATTAGACCCAAGTCTAGTTTTTTTTTTTTTTTTTACATTTTGTCGTGCAAAAATAAGAGTATGTTGTGTATGTGCAAAAATAACCGTATGTTGAGCAAATATGACCCAAATCTAGTTTTTTTGTTTTTTTTTTAATATTTTGTCGTGCAAAAATAAGAGTATGTTGTGCATGTGCAAATATAGCCGTATGTTGAGCAAATAAGACCCAAGGCTAGGTTTTTTTTTACATTTTGTCGTGCAAAAATAAGAGTATGTTGTGCATGTGCAAAAATAACCGTATGTTCAACAAATATGACCCAAGTCTAGTTTTTTTTAAACCTTTTGTCGTGCAAATATAAGAGTACGTTGTGCAAATATAACCGTAAGTTGTGCAAATATGGCCCAAGTCTAATTTTTTTTTTATTTTTTTTATTTTTTTTAACATTTTGTCGTGCAAATATAAGAGTACGTTGTGCAAATATAACCGTAAGTTGTGCAAATATGACCCAAGTCTAGTTTTTATAAATTTTTTTAATTTGTTTTACATTTTGTCATGCAAGTATAAGAGTACGTTGTGCAAATATAACTCTAAGTTGTACAAATATGACCCAAATCTATTTTTTTTATTTTTTATTTTTTTTTTACATTTTTTCGTGCAAATATAACCGTAAGTTGTGCAAATATGACGCAAGTCTAGTTTTTTTCGTGTCGATACATTTTGGCGTGCAAATATAACCGTATGTTGTGCTTGTGCAAATATAACATTATGTTGTGCAAAAATAAAAATATAGATTATGGATCAAATAATAAAATATAGATAGTTTTTTTAATTTCTCATATTCATAGGGTGATTTTTGTAATTAATAAAAAAGTCCTCCTCCTTCCTCACGGTTTAGTCCGCGACTCCGCCTCCGGCTGGATCGACGCCGGCTCTGGCCGCCTCCGCCTCGCCGCTGCGCCGAATCGGACATCAGTTCGCCGCCTCCGCCTCCGATCTCACTCCATCGCTCGCTCGCTCGTTCGCTCCAGATCTCGGCCTCCGCCTCCGCTCCAGAATAGGCCGGATCGGCGCCGGATCTGGCCGCCTCCGCCTCGCCGCAGCGCCGAATCGGACATCACCTCGCCGCTGCGCCTCGCCGCCTCTGCATCCGATCTCGCTCCCTCGCTCGTTCGCTCGCTCGCTCACCGCCTCCGCCACCGCCTCCGGAGACGTCGACCAGATCCAGCATCTCGCTCCAGATCTCGGACTTCGACCAGATCTGAGCACAAGATCCGGCGCCTCGCCTCCGGCTCGCTCTGGCCTCACTCTCTCCGCGCTCGCTCGCTCCGGCCTCGGCTCCGGCCTCGCTCCGGCGGAGATCTGGAGGGAAGGAGATCGGGAATTTTAGACAATCTCCCTCTCTCTGCCATAAGTATAACTGGGGGATTTGGGAGAGATGGACAAATTCCCAATTTGTTCCAAACCTTGGACGTTCCGCCAATTAGTCCGAAAAAAGTGCCTCTTTTGCAAATTTTTTCTTTTTTTTTAACCGAGTCGAACACAATATATCAGTTTGAAATTATTACCTTTTGAAAAAGATGTCGATTTAAAAATAAAATATTTTTTAAAAATATTATTTTAGGTATTTTTATTTTTTAAAATTGCCCTTATAATAACTAGAGATGTTAGTTGTGATTTTCAATAAAGAAAAATGGTGAAGTAATAGTTAGGGATATAAATTATGTATTTTTATTTGCTTTTTAAAAAAAATATGGAAATTTTTAAATGATGTATTTTAATGAA
Organism: Persicaria maculosa; assembly: GCA_963922045.1. Lineage (NCBI taxonomy): Eukaryota > Viridiplantae > Streptophyta > Magnoliopsida > Caryophyllales > Polygonaceae > Persicaria > Persicaria maculosa. The sequence continues at coordinate 34,095,548 of OY998271.1, forward strand.
CAATTAGAGTAATATTTATCGGCGGATTCACTCTAATATTTATCGGCGGATTCAGGGGCACTGGGAGCATGTGCTCCTTTCATCAAACAAACTAGGTATATAGGTTTTTCTCGTCGATATTTTTATTTTAATATATTATACTTTCATGCACACTTTTTTAAGTGTTAAAAACTATATAAAATATTAAATTTTAAAGTAATTTCATACTTATTATTATTAAGTATGAATATACAAAAAACGAATGTAAAAAAGTTAATATTTTATATAGTTTTTATCACTTCAAAAACGTGCATAAATAGTAAGTGACATGTTTTAATTAACAAATGGAGTATTTCTTAGGCTAAATTGCATGGATATACCAAAAAAATTCATCTTTGTAAAAATGGTGGTCCCATATGACAAATAGAAGGGAGGGAGGAAAATGCCACTTTTGCAAAAAAAAAAATGGTGACTTGGATGACTGGTGTCAGGTAACATGTGAGAGGCAAAAGAGGAGAAGGAGGGACTGACACATTACAGAGTTGTCGACACGTGAGAGGCAAGACCAAAAACAAATTAAAATGGGAAAAGTGCAAGAATGCGCAGAGAGCATGGAGAGAGAAGGCAATGACATCAGCCGCATTAAATGATAGGAGAGCATAATAAATACTCAACTTCGTGCCCAAAAAAATGGAGGGAGTTTGACTTGGGAAAGGGGGGGGGGGGGGGGTTGGAGAGAGGATATAAAAGGAGAAGTGGGGTGATGACGTGCCAATATAGAAAACATCCTTGCCACTATAGACATAATTTGTGCCGGTAAATATAATATGTCTGCCACTTTACATAAAACTCGTGCCAACTATTGTCTATCCCACAGATAACCACAAGGACATTTCAGAAAGATTCACATAGTGTACAATAGTAAGGGACGTTGGGGAAATCCTTGGGGCGCCGTCGAGTAGTTTCTCGATGAGGACGCAACAGTAGGGGACGTTATTCCCGATCACGAGAATTCCCTCGAACCTACTTTCCTTCAACATTTTTCAGTGTGCAGTAGATAGGCCTTCGTCCATGCGCTCCAGGAGGCCCATCTTCGAGAAGTGGTTAGACCTCCCTCTGAAGTACTTCTCCGGAGGGAGAGCTAATGTTGACTGCACATAGATCCTACTTCACGTTAAGACCTTCCCTCCTTTAATTCTAGGCATGGATGTCGGGGGTGTCTAACCTGTGACAACCTTGTACAACTTACTCAGAGGTTGGTAACACTAGTGCCAGTAACCAAAAAAAAAACCTTGCTAGTAATACCATGATGTGTGCGCAAATTGCCATATTTTTTATGCACATTTATGTCCATTTTGTCGTTATTTGCATGCATATTGGTTGAGAAATCATAAGATTAGTGTAGTTTATGATTATTTATTAAATTTAGAGGTCTACACGAGTTTTTATGTGATTTCGCAGAAATCGAGACAAAAATGGATGAATTTGGACAAGTGAAGAAGAGCGGAAAAAAAACTCGAAGTCTACTGAAGAGTCGAAATCGACCAAAAGACTCGACATCGAGTGAAACAGAGTACCAAAAATCGAGCAGAGGAAGAACAGAACATGTCGACATGAAGAGGTCGATATCGATGTTACAAGGTCGATATCGAGTGGCCGAGATCGAGATAAAAGATAGAAGTCGAGTGTCAATCCGAGGTCGAGTAGGACTGCTTGAGAGTTGAGATAGAGAAAAGAAGAGGTCGATATCGAGGTTCATGATCGATATCGACTGCTGCTGCAGAACAGATCCGACACTGTTTTTGATAAAATTCTATCCGAAGCGTTCAAGTTTATCCTGAAGTCGAGATCTTCTATCCATCTACACCAGACATTTTATCCCTTATGGTGAATGTATTATTTACCTAAGGAGTTTCAGTTTTTTACTTTAATTAAGTTTTATCTTAGGAATAAAGATAGAGTTTCGAATCCTTGGATAGTAAGGTGAGAGATCTATAATTATAGGTCATTAGGGCTAAGTTAGGCATTCAGTTTTCATACAAGCAATAAGTTTAGTTATACACGTAGTAGAGAGAGAGAGAGCCGAGTGGAGTTGGAGGGAAGCGAGAGCGGAGAGTTGGCTTTGTTCGGTGTAATCTTTCTTTCGATGTTTAATCAAAGTAGTTTCTTTTCAACAATGATGAGTTCAATGATGATGAAGCGCGAGTAGTTCACCCACTTCTAGGGTCAGGGTGAGCCCGACGATAGCAATGTAAGTTTGTGCATCAAAGATATGATTTTTATGCGATTTTGTCTTCTATCCTATGCATGATCCTTTGCGAAAGTTGAGGAGATTCATTATTTGCTTTATGGAAGCGAAAGCCAATCATATTGTGAATTTGGATTTGTCATGAAATTGAATAGCAACTCTTAGGTTTTATGCGAGAGCCTCTAATCACCTAAGTGTTGGTAATGAAAGTTATTTGACATAAATGCATCATCTTTCATGAATTTGGCATAACACTTGGATGATTATCGTTGTGGCGTGAATCCCCGACCTTGGAAGCTTTTAGTTTATTGATTCATAGAAAAGTTTATGTTTTTATTTCTGTCCATCCTTCCATCATCATCCTACGCTCTTCGGACATCTTTTCCGACGCAAATTAGCTTAATTTACATTTACTATTGAAGACTCGATTTCGACTACAGAGGTCGATATCGAGTGCTGACATCGATATCGAGTACCCAACTCGACGTCGACTGCTTGCTTCTGTCTTCTGCATGAAACTTTGTTGGAAATCGACCAGAACTGAGGTCGATATCGACCAGACACCTCGATATCGAGTGGTCTTCTGGAGTCGAAACTTGATCGTGATTGCAAGCTTAGGAAGCGCTGACATACCTCCTCCTAGATTCGATCCTGAATTACCCTACCACTACATCGGGAGGGGTTCTTGTATTTTATTTGCTTGGACAAGGGAGTCGGTCTCATTGTTATATTTATTTGAATATTTTATTAGCAATCCCTCCCCTCACGAACAAATTGGCGCCGTTGTCGGGGAGGCAATCAATCGCACCCTAAGTTTTTGTCAGGATCTTCTTTTAATTTAGTGCTTATTTTGTAGGTTTATGCGACGCTCTAATCGCGAACCTATCCTGGAAAGCATAGACGAGCCAAAACGTTTTCTCCATCTTCGCAATAAAGCTATCAGAATCATGGGGGAGAACAAGACACAGGCTCAAATAATTGAGCGGTTGAGGAAGGAAATAGAGGATCATAACACTACAATCGCTGCTGAAAGGGCCGCCGCCGCTGCAGAGCGAGCCCGCGCTGATAGAGAGGAGGGTGCGCGCAGACAAGCCCAGTAGAGGCTCAATTAGTATCCACAGACGGCGATGCAATACATGCATCCGCCCCTTCATGTTCTTGAATATGCTGTTTTAATTCATCCTTCTAACTATGAGATAAAAATAAACTTCCTATCTGAGATTAAAAGAAATACTTTTGAAGGAAGACCTAATGAATGCCCCTTGCAACATATTTCTACTTTCATGGATTTATGTGAAACTATTACTGATGGTGTGAACTTAGAAAATGTTAGACTAAAGTCTTTCTGATGGTCTCTTGCAGGGAAGGCATTACAATGGCTAGAGAGTTTGGCTCCACGCTCGCTGAGGACATGGGCAGAGGTGAAGGATGCGTTCCTAAACAAGTTATTTCCTCCATCTAAAACGGCGATGCTGTGGCAAAGGATCACGACTTTCAAACAAAAGCCTGATGAAACATTGGCACAGGCGTGGGAGCGCTTTAAGGACTTGCTGAGATCATGCCCGACGCATGGGCAATTACCATATGTCGTCCAGGAGATCTTCTACAACTCCCTCGATGGGCCGAATAAGGAGAGAATTAATTCATACACCTCCTATCGGTACATTGAGCTCACACCAATGGAGGTCTGGGAGACAATTGAGAGGCTAGTCAACTTTGACAACACTTATGGGACTACTGCGACCTATAACTCAAGGCCTGCCCCATCTATGCCACTTTATGAGCCTCCAAAGGAGATTGATCCTGATGTGCGGCAACAATTCTACAACGATCAAACACGTCGCCTTCAAAAGCAAGTTAGGTTCCTCTCAAACAATCAACCTTGTCAGGAATGTGGCTCAACAAGGCATAACACTAGTGTCTGCCCACATCTTGAGCAAGTATCTATGGCGGAGCAACATGAGGAAGCTAAGTGGACGAGAGGCCCCTATGGAGGGGGCAATCAACAGTATTGGGGAGATCAACGGTTCTATCAATCACAACATCAACAAAGGGATCCCCCATCATATAGAGCACCAGAGCACCCTGAGCGCGAACCAAGGAAGGATGACCTGTAGATCATTCTTGATGAGATGCAGAGAAACCACGCTGAGTTCAAACAAGCCAATAACTTTGTTCATACTAAGCTACAAGACATCAATTCTAGGCTCGGGGAGATCGACGTTTGGAAGCGGAACATGGAGACCCAAATGGGTCAATTGGCGGAGCAAATTCCCAAGCCGTCAGGATCACTGCCTGGATCTACTGTGCCCAATCAAAAGGGAAAAACTACTGGACATATAGTGGTAATGAATCTAACGAGTGGGCATCAATTGCAAATGCCCGAGCAAAAAGAGGAGGAGAAAGCCCCAGGAGAGACGTCGATATCGACCAAGGTGATATCAGTGTCGAGCCCATTGTACTCGATGTCGACACAGAAGTTGAATCACCACAAAAATTGACTCTTCTAGTCGATATCGACCCCCATCCACTCGATGTCGACTCAACTCCAGCCGCAGTGAAGAAGAAGGTGTTTCCATTCCCAAAGAAAGCTTTTAAGGATCCAGCGAAAAAGAAGTTCCAGCGCTTTGTGAAGATGCTTCAAGGACTCAATGTTTCAATTCCATTCACCGAAGCACTTCATGAGATGCCATCATATGTGAGGTTCCTTAAGGATATACTAGGTAAGAAGCGATCAATGGCTGAGATCGCAAATGAGTGCAACAGATTAGAACTATCAGAGAAGCGGGCGGACTCAAGTAAGTTTTCTATCGCTATAGGCTTAGGTCAATACCGCTTTAATGCTCTATGTGATTTAGGCGCTAGTGTTCGCATGATGCCTCTAACCATATGACACAAGATAAAGATAGGTTCTCTGGAGCCTGTGGATGCAAAGATTTACATGGCGAACAACGCGGTAGTAATTCCAACATGGATGGTAGATGATGTGCTAATGCAAGTAGTTAAGTTCTTTGTCCCTGCTGATTTTCTAGTTGTTGATATGGCAGAGGACTCTGCTTGTCCCATTATTTTAGGTAGGCCATTCTTAGCAACCGTCGATGCGAACATAAGCGTGAGGAAAAGATTGCTCTCATTCACCATTAGTGATGAAGTGATAGAGTACGCCTTCAACAAAACGATAAGAAAGAATGAAGGGCCAATGGAGATAAAGTCAATCAAGGGTGTCTACATCACATGCGAGGAAGCAAGGGTAAGAAATATGACACCTGAAGAGCTTGAAAAGAGGGTCATAGAAGCCCAAGTGGAGGAAGTCGTGGCAATCTTGAACGAAGGAGCAAAAAAGCCACTCGAAATCGACCCAGGTAAGTCGATATTGACTAACATAGTTCAAGATTCTTTGCCAGGTTATAAGTATGGGGTCGACGTAGCAGAAGAGAGCTCGAAATTGAGCACAGAGGTCGATATCGACCAGGACCCTAAGCTGAAATTGACTGCCCCAGATGCTAAAGAAGGAGAAGGAACCTCGATATCGGGGTCACAAGGTCGACATCGACCTGATCATATCGAGCAGAAATCCTTCACATCGACAGGACCTCCAGGAGCTGAATAGAGGTCGATATCGAGTAAAGCTGATCGATATCGACTAGACTCAGAGAAGGAAAAGGTAGGCCAAGGTACGGATTCCTCTATCTCTATTTCAATTAAAGTTTTATGACTTTTTGGAAGAGGTTTGCCTTGGTATGTGCGCTTGTGAAGGGTATCCAATGATGATCCAAGGAGCTATGAAGTAGGAGATACAATGTACGTCTCCAAGTCAAAAGATCATTGGTTCCCGAGTAGATTCAAAACGAAGAGGATGGGACCTTTCACTGTGAATAAAATCCATCCAGGCAGGATGCAGCTAAAAGATAAGAACGGAGTACTGTTTGAAGCCCAGGCTACATGGGCTCTGCAGATGCCGTCTTGAGAGTTTAAAGGAAGAAGTCGGCCTAGCGACTTTAAAGTCTAGAGCTTGTAAAGGACAACTAGTTTTGGTTTTAGACAAATTTGGTTTGTTTTGAGACATTATTATTTGTTTTGGTTTTGTTTTTTATTTTCTAACGAGTTTCAAGAAAGAAGGTGCAAAAACAGACATCGAAATCTAGTGAAATGCTCGATATCGACCTAAATGGTCGATTTAGATAGCTTGTGGTCGAGGCCGGATCACCCTGAAGCTTTGGAACTAGCAGAAATCGAGCGAGACAGGTCGATATCGACTGGTCCACCCGAAATCGACCTCACTTGCAGACATCTTCAACTCATGATTTTCGTGAAATTTTAACAAGTTTCTTTCTTAACACTAGTTCTTATACAGTGAGGACACTGTAATCTTTAAGTATGGGGTGGGGGGAAGGCTTACTTGCATATTTTTAACATTTTTAGCATTTTTTTGAAAATTTTCATGAGTTTTTGCATAGTAGTTACATGTTTATGCATATTCATACATAGTTATTTTAGACATCTTTATCTTTAAGCACTTTATTTAGTTTAAGCATATATTGAATTATTTAGTTTATTTTCGGAAATAAAAAAAATGACCCCATCAAAATTTTTGAAAATAAATAAAAAGAGTCATGGAAGGTTTTAAGGAACTCGACGATGCAAAATTAGATTCATTAGAGATATAACATGAAATTGCCTAGTTAAGGGAAATAAACAATGAAGTGCGATTTTTTAGAGAAAACCATGAAAGCGAGGTAAAATTTGAAGTTGCTTTTGACATATGCATGATAAGACGATGGAGGACTTTATGAAATTTCCATATATGTGCTCAATTTCCTATCCTAGCCTTACCTATGCATATTTGCAAATTTCACAAGCCATATATGAGTCTCATATCATTATTGCTCCACATATATTATATATTTTCCATTTTATACCTTATACCCTATCCGGGGACTATGTTGAGAATATATGTCATCTTTGGAGTTGTTATATGGAGTTTGTGCAAATTATGAAGTGGTTGGCAGGAATGAAACACATTTTGAAATATGGAAAATTTAATGAGTGAGAAAAAATCCGATCACCTCAGGAGATAAAGGTAGGTCGACCCTGCTCGTTGAGATGTTAATTCAGCGAGATGGGACATAAGGTGAGGAGTCCGAAGTACTAAGTATCCGGGGCCATTCATGACACCCATGTTTGTGACTCGCGAGAAGGCAATACTAAGGATAGAGAGGTGAAAAAAGCATTGAACGAAGAGTGAAAGGTGAAAAATATTATGAAGAAGGAATGTGGAATGTATTGGAAAGAAAGTTATTTCCCCGGATTTATCACCACATGGCCAAAAATTAGCCCACCTTTAGCCTTTTACCAATCTACTTCTCATAAGCTTGTAAAAGTCCTCTTGATTATTAATGCTATGTTACGAAATTGTTTTATGCATATAAACCTCGTTCTGTGAGTATGATGTTGCTTTTATTCACAAGCATGGATCTGGTGGACATTAGTACCTTTTCGAGGATGGCAATTGAGTGTAGGAACATATAATAATGAATCTATGATGTTAAGGGTTTACTTTCTTCCCTTGAATGACCATTAAAAGTATTGCTTGGGGACAAGCAAGCTTAAGTATGGGGTGTTTGATGTGCATGCAAATTGCCATATTTTCTATGCACATTTATGTCCATTTTGTTGTTATTTGCATGCATTTTGGCTGGGAAATCATAAGATTAGTGTAGTTTATGATTATTTGTCAAATATAGAGGTCTACACGAGTTTTTATGTGATTTCGTAGAAATCGAGACAAAAATGGATGAATTTGGACAAGTGAAGAAGAGCGAAAAAAGAACTCGAAGTCTACTGAAGAGTCGAAATCAACCAAAAGACTCGACATCGAGTGAAATAGAGTACCAAAAATCGAGCAGAGGAAGAACATAGTAGGGGTGGGCACGGGACGGGACGGGACGGGATGGGACGGAGGTCGTCCCGCGTCCCGTCCCGCGTAATTTTTGCGGGATGGGACAGGATTTACTCTTTTTTTTCTTCGTCCCGCACGGGCCTTGTCCCTCGCGGGACGGGACGGGACCAGGACGGGACAGGCCTTGTCCCTCGAATAAAAAAGATTATAAAAAGTTAAAAAAAAAATTCATATATTTTGCGATTTTCAAAGAAGTAGCACATATAAATCTATAATTTTTTTTAATATTTTACGGGTTTTCCTATATAAATAGATACACATATAATATACACACAATATACGTGTGCATATATACACACTAGTGCAGTAGCATTAGTTTTTTTTGGGTGGAATGCAGTAGCAATGTAGCATTAGTGTGTATATACATATGCATATACACACTGTATAAGTGTATGTAATCTATATATAGATTATATATATATATATATATATATATATATATATTTCATCATAATAAAGTTATTATTATTATTATTATTATTATTATATATGCGGGACGGGACGGGATTTGCGGGATTGAGATGGGTCGTCCTGCGTCCCGTCCCACATAATTTATGCGGGACGGGACCGGAATTTGTGGGATTTGTACCCACCCCTAGAACAGAGCATGTCGACATGAAGCGGTCGATATCGATGTTACAAGGTCGATATCGAGTGGCTGAGATCGAGATAAAAGATAGAAGTCGAGCGCTAATCCGAGGTCGAGTATGACTGCTCGAGATAGAGAAAAGAAGAGGTCGATATCGAGGTTCATGGTCGATATCGACTGTTGCTGCATAACAGATTCGACGCTGTTTTTGATAGAATTCTATCTGAAGCGTTCAAGTTTATCCTAAAGTCGAGATCTTCTATCCATCTACACTAGACATTTTATCCCTTATGGTGAATGTGTTCTTTACCTAAGGAGTTTTAGTTTTTTACTTTAATTAAGTTTTATCTTAGGAATAAAGATAGAGTTTCGAATCCTTGGATAACAAGGTGAGAGATCTATAATTAGAGGCCATTAGGGCTGAGTTAGGCATTCAGTTTTCATACAAGCAATAAGTTTAGTTATACATGCAGTAGAGAGAGAGAGAGCCGAGTGGAGTTGGAGGGAAGCGAGAGCGGAGAGTTGGCTTTGTTCGGTGTAATCTTTCTTTCGAAGTTTAATCAAAGTAGTTTCTTTTCAACAATGATGAGTTCAATGATGAAGAAGCGCGAGTAGTTCACCCACTTCTAGGGTCGGGGTGAGCCCGACGATAGCAATGTAAGTTTGTGCATCAAGGTATGATTTTTATCCGATTCCGTCTTCTATCCTATGCATGATCCTTTGCGAAAGTTGAGGAGATTGATTATTTGTATTATTGAAGTGAAAGCCAATCATATTGTGAATTTGGATTTGTCATGAAATTGGATAGTAACTCTTAGGTTTTATGCGAGAGCCTCTAATCACCTAAGTGTTGGTAACGAAAGTTATTTAACAGAAATGCATCATCTTTCATGAATTTGGCATAACACTTACATGATTATCGTTTTGGCATGTATCCCCGACCTTGGAAGCTTTTAGTTTATTGATTCATAGAAAGGTTTGTGTTTTTATTTGTGTTCATCCTTCCATCATCATCCTACGCTCTTCGGTCATCTTTTCCGACGCAAATTAGCTTAGTTTACAGTTATTGTTCAAGACTCAATTTCAACTACAGAGGTTGATATCGAGTGCTGACATCGATATCGAGTACCCAACTCGACGTCGACTACTTGCTTCTGTCTTCTGCAGGAAACTTTGTTGAAAATCGACCAGAACTGAGGTCGATATCGACGAGGCACCTCGATATCGAGTGTTCTTCTGGAGTCGAAACTTAATCATGATTGTAAGCTTAGGAAGCGCTGACATACCTCATCGCGGATTCGATCCTGAATTACCCTACCACTACATCGGGAGGGGTTCTTGTATTTTATTTGCTTGGACAAGGGAGTCTGTCTAGTTGTGATATTTATTTGAATATTTTATTAGCGATCCATTCCCTTATGAACATACCACAATTCATTTTAATAAATAAAAATTGTCTGCAATATACAAATGAATAAAAATATGTCTCTTCAAAGAGATGCTCCAATGGTAATCTAACAACAATGTAGAATGCAACAATCAATAAAATCTACGACTATTTTAGCACCTTAATTCACAACATTGTGTAATACAAAGCACAAAATGACAATAATCTACAACTATAACCTCTAATTGGTAACACTAGTGCTAGTAAATAAAAAAACATTGCCAGTAATTCCATAATTCATGTCAGTAAATACAAATTCTCAGTGAATACACAAATGAATAAAATATGACTCTTCAAAGAGATGCTCAAATAGTCATCGAGCAACAATGTAGAATGCAACAATGAACGACATCTATAACTATATTTTCACCTTAATTCACAACATTATGTACTATAACGCACAAAATGACAATAATCTACAACTATAACCTCTGATTGAAAGCATTATAGCCTAACAGTTGCCCCTTCACCATATTCGAGTGACACATTTTATAAACAACACCCAGATACGAAATTTCAAACTCTAATTCTCTCCAAGTTCCTCAATTCCAATTTCCAAACCCAAAGTAATATCTCATGGCAATGAAACGTTTTCCCATGCCAGCCATATGAACCTGACTACCATTCACAAGATCCCCAACTCCAGATTTGAAAGATTAATTGAGGTTTTCAATTCCATTCCAACATATTCCGACCTTCAATTTCATCCTTAAGTTTGCATCAATGGTGATTGCCCAAGTATATCCCCAAATCGCCCAACCCCCACAAACTTGGGGTTTCTACATCATGTTTACCCCATTTCTCCCCAAGGTCCCCAATTCCAAATTCAACAAATTCCACACTCCAAACAACGTTTTCGGGTTCAAGAGAGGGTGAGAGCTTACTTGATTTTGCGGGGTGGGGGGGGGGGGGTTGAGGTTTATTCTTTGAAACTCGTTGAACTGTTCGTCCATTCCTCCTCGTCTTCCTCCCTTTTCGACTCGCCTGATACCCTTCTCTCTACCCGCGGGGTTTCAAAAGGGGCTTCAATGGAGTTTGATGGCCAGAAATTTCCGATTGCCTTCACTCTCTCTCGAGTGGTTTTGTGCCTCGTTTGAACTGGTTCGTCCTCTCCCCTTTAACCTTCCAGTTGAAATGAGAAAATGAAGGCAAGACTTTTTGTTTTGTAGTTGATTTGATGCCCCAATTAATAATTGTAATCATTACAGTTACCCGGCACTTGCAAGTCATGACTACCAGTTAGATTTGCAAAAAATTAGACCAATTTGCTGCAATTGCAAATTTGGGCTACTGGGGTCAAATTTGCACACGGGCCAAAAATTGGTAGTTTGGGTAGACATTCTTGTATTTCTTAATTTAAAATTCAAGTAAAAAGTCATTAATATTTGAAAATTGAACCCAAGTTAAGTACTTTAATCATATTTCAATAAACTATAATGCTTTTATATTTTATTGAGCTTGACATTCACATAGTAGGTAAGAAATTACGCTAGTTTAAAATTTGTGTATTGTTAATAGGAGGAAATCAAGTTCTTAAACAAATATATAAAATATAAATGCAAACCGAATCCTAGCCTATGCAAATAATTACAAGACTTCCTCCCGTTGTAGTAAAAGGGTAGTCAGGACCGATCCACGAGGAAGCATGTCAGCAGGATCCTAGATAGTCTTGAAAGCTCACGTCTTTTGTCAACCAGAAGCCTCGATCTCAAGCACATCACTCGACGTCGACCTTGGCTATCGATTCCTACTGCAATAGAAGACCTGCAGAGACAAAAACGACAGTCGATATCGACTAGGGTGGTCGATATCGATGTTAGTGGCAGAAATCGACTGGCTCAGAAAACTGCTCGTCGACACAAGGCAGTCGATATCGAGTAGATGACTCAAAATCGACTTCAGAAAGTTGGTGCAGGGAGATTGGGATCGACACACAAGACCGTCGATCTGGGCAAAGTGGTCGATATCGACTATAGTGGTCGATATCGACTGGTTCTTGCGGAAACGTTAGTTTTTGTCGGCGAAGAAAGGCCAAAGAAAGAAGGATGAAGAAGGGAGAAATGGACAGAATAAAGACATGATTTTTTTATCAATAAAGTATATAAAAGGCAACTCCTAGGGCTAGGGTTTACCACAACGTTAACCAATGCATGCGATAAGGCAAATAAGACGGACAATTGTGCTATTTCACCCGAGGGACAAACTTTCGCTGTACACCAACTCTTAGGATTACTCTTGCAAATAAACCTAATTGTCTCTACCAATTTTATGTTTATAACTCAAGTTGTTATCATGAATCCCTTTTCTTTCGATAAGGACTAAACATGAATCGTAGGAGATGATATAGACACAACGATATCAACATCAAATACTTACCTCAGGCACGCATGGCTAACGTCGGACTCACCCCGACCCTAGAAGCTTTGGGAAACTACTCGCTCTTCATTGCATGAAACTCCATTGATTTGAAAAGGAAAACTTGCATTAATAACTCCGAAACTTTACAACTCAACGTCGGCTCTCGCAAACGTCAAACCCTAAAGCTTCTCTCTAACTCTAATTCTATTGTAATTGTTGTTGTATGATTGAATGAATGAATGCCAGCCCCCTAGGGCTTTATTTATAGGCTACTAATCCTTGCTATCGAAGGATAGTATCTTCTATCTTCTATCTAAACTCTATCCAAAAAAGTAGGATAGATCTTTTATTTAAGGTAAATATGTAAATAACTAAATAAACCTTTAGGGTAAAAAGAAAATATCCCCAAGGTATAATCTATCTAGATTACAAGATAATTCGTGGCTCTTATTAATAGAATTGTAATATGCATCTCGAAAAGCGCGTCCAACCCGTGTCGAAATCCAGTGGACATCGACCAGATAGGTCGAAATCGACCTCTTCGTTTCTGCTCGACGGGCTCAGTTCCACTCGATTTCTGGGTCTTGGTCGATATTGACCTCAGGTAGTCGATATCGAGTGCTCTTCTTCGCTGGTTTTGTTGTCTGTGTCGACACTCAGATTCTGTGTCGATGCTTCAGTCGATATTGACCAGATATGTTGATTTCGACCACTTTTCTGCTTCACTTGGCTTCTTCGTTTTGACTCCGATTCCGCTCCAATTTCTACATATTTAGACCAAAACTTGTGCATACTCTATTTCTTGCACGTTAGCTCATTCTACACAAATTTATATTATTTTTCAACCTTTTCTTTGGGAATTGAATGAAATATGAAGTCAAAAGATGCAATAAAAAGTACACTAAATATGTACATCATGTATCTGGTTAAATATTATTATATGTTAATAGTATGACTAAATGTTTATTATATTATTTTTTCCATTCTTTTTTTTGTTGTTAGTTTGTTGTCTTTGATTATTTTATTTACGTGTCTCTTTTATAGTGAGAAAAAACAACGGTTTTTTATCCTAAATCTAATGGCGTTTCATCCTTAAATGATATCATTTGTTGTCATATTACATAAATTTTTCCTATTAATTTTAACTAATAAAGAGATATCTCTTTAGTCCAAAATAACATTGTAATTGCATAATTGTGTCCTATTTTAAAATTTTCTAACTCCGCCATTTATTATACTAGTTGGCGCCGCACGCTACGCGTGCGGACACCCACTCTAAGTATTTTATTCATTTTGATTAACAATCTCTGTCGTTTTATGCTTGACAAAAAGGTTTAAGAAAAATATCAATTTATTTATTTTTGTATCAGTAAATGTGATAATATTATTTTCTAAATGCTATGTTATTTCCCATGAGGTAAGGGTATATTTTTTTTTCTTAAATAAACTATGAGACATAGGTAGTATTTGTGGCTACAGGTTTGACAAGTGAGTCTTGGTCCAGATTAAATACAACAAAGGTCCATAACTCATTTTCACACCAGCTCCAATGTTCTCCCTTTGACATATAAGTCCAACCGCTTGTAATTCAAATTTTTGCCAGGATCGAAATCGAAAAAAAAAGAATAAAATAACAATAAAAGTATTGTTCCTTTGAGAACAACTACTTTTACAAATTATAACCCACTAATCCCCCTAGAACTTAAAGTTCTATCCTTTAGAGGATAGATAGTCTATCCACGTGTCTAGCCTTAGGGATTTTTTTATTTTTTCCCTTTTTGCCCTTAGCCCCGTACAGCCTGTGTGGGAACAGTTTCTTTCTCCTCCACGTTCTACTCTCATGTCTTTCTCTAACGGTTTCCATCCTAATGATCGTCTTCTCTCTTCCTCCCCTCTCATCCCTCAATCTCTCGCTCACACGCTTGGCTTCCTCTTCCTAATTCGTTGCTCTGTGATCGGCGTCAATGGCGTTGCAAGCGGCGCCCAAGGTACTTTGTTGCAGCACCTCCCTCAATGGAATTCAACAGCTCGCTGAAACTTGCACCTTCAAGGTGACCTTATCGATATCGATCCTAATCCCTAATACTACTACACTTTTATAGGGATCATTCTCAAATTCGTCTCTAAGGTGCCCTAATTTGCTTATATAAATTTGCCCCAATTTGCTTATTATTAGACAAAATTAATATTTTGATTGTGCACTTCCAGTTCTATATGCTATCAATCGCCCAACTGGAACCTCCAAATGCTTATTTGCTTGCACATCCCATTGCTCAGTTTTGCTTGCTTTTATTCTAACGCAATTGATGAGCTCATTGAGATTGTTTGTCGATTGGACCAATTTTGGTGCAATTAGCATTCACCGTGAATCTTTGAAATGGAATAGTGAGGAAATTAGGAGTATTGATTAACTTCCAAGAGATGCTAACACCGTTATTGTTGGTGGTGGGCAGGCATGGCTGTTGGATCAGTTTAATTGGAGTTCTTCAAGATGGAAAACAGCCTTACCCTGAGGCTGTTTTAACGCGTATATTGTGATTGCTCGATTCGTTGTTTTGGGTTTAGGCGCTGGATCAGATTCGGTTGGAGGCCTTGACAGACAAGAGCAAGCTCGATGCACAGGAGGATGACAATTCAGTTCGAGGGCTTGACAAATGCCAGGGAGTCTTGACCTCTCTCACCGATACTCACCGCCTAGCCTTGATGTGGATATTTGGAGTCTCGCTCATCTCACCGCCACTTTGGAGGCCAATTCTAAGGTGTCCCCATCATCTTCCCCTCATTCTTTGTCTCGACCTCCTCCATCACCATCCAAAGCTTTATATCAAATACATCTTCCCCTTGAAAGTTATATTTGGTATATCTCTCCCAATTAGCTATTGTTACCAATTTACACTTTTGACATTGGATTTGTTCAATCAGATTTTTTTAGGTCATCATTTAATGTAGCCGCTTCAAATTGAATCAGATTAAGGTATGATATCTGCCTCTTATTTCAATCTTAGATTTGATTTTTTTTTCTGGGTTCTACCTAGGAATGGAAATGGAGTTCACCTGATTAATCGGCAATTTGGGGAATTTATCTTATTTTCAAGGTTCATGTATCCTAATATCAGCCATGGTTCTCTTTCTCTTTGATTCTTTCTCATTGTTTGCTTCGATGGGTAAAATAATTTCTCTTTGTTTGTGATCTTACTGATTCATATGTAAATAACTGTCTCACTTATTGTGCTCACTGTCTCGATGTGCTCACTCTCCTACTCATTTCATTCTGATTTGGTGGTGATTATAGTGATGTCTTGCTGGTTAATATTTATTCTTCCTTGGTCCTTTAGGGAGAAATTTTAGATGATCAGATGATCATTAAGCTCTCATTTGTGATTTAGGTACATTATCTTTTCAATTTTTTCCTTAGAGAAACAAGAGAAAACCAAATTTTAACGTCTTTTAATTTCTGTGTGGAAAAAGACATTCTTTATGAACGTTGTACCCTTTCAAACTTGTGAATGTGACGTGATACAACAATGGACAAACCTGTGTTGCTGGTGATCACATTATAACTACCAAGGAATTTGCTCCAAAGTTGGTAAGTTTTCACATTATAACTAACCAGACTTGGAAAATCCGTTAAGGTGAAACCTTTTGAATGTCTATCAAACTGTGATTCGTATGCTTTTATCCAGGTGGATGCTTTAAAACAATGTGTCGAGGAATTTTATGGGACAGACATGTTGTCATCAAAGGACGTCTCTCGCATTGTAAGTCCTAACCACTTTGATCCTCTATCAAAGCTTTTGGATGATAATAAAGTTTCTGGCAAGATCATCTTCAGAGGACAAAGGGACAAACCTCAACTGTAAGCATTTACACTACAATTCCCTTTCCATACCTCAAGAGAGCTAGGTTTAAGAGCAGTGATATAAATAAATGACTTGTACATGGCAGAAAAATTGCTCCCACTATATTGTTGGATGTCCCTCAAGATGCTTTGATTATGAATGAGGAGATAGTTGGGCCATTCCTCCCTATTGTCACGGTATGAGTTGCTATCACCTTTCTCTCAAATCTACTAATTTTCAAGGGTGAGCAGATGTTTAGCCACAACCTGAACAAATTAGAGCTTGATGTGAAAACATTAGTTACTGTATGCTTCCAACTTTTGATCCTGAGTTATAACTTGTCTTTCCTGGTTTCATAATTGTTCAGTTCATCATTCTTTTTAGCAATGTTTGAATTTTTGAATTTTTTGTTTGCCATCTATAATCTATCCCTCTTTCTTCAAAATTGAAATGTTTATATTCTCCTATACATTTTGAATTTGAGTATGGTTTTGTTAGATTATTAGATTGGTTACATGCATAAACCAGAAATCAATCTAAAGCACATCCTCTTTTGTCTCATATAAGAAAAGTTTATTGAACTTCTCTCAATTTTCGGATGCATTTTGAATATGCTTTCGTTAGCAAGCTAAATCCTATATTCAATCAGTTACATAAAGCATATAGGTTGTATTTGATATATCTCTCCCAATTAGCTATATTGTTACTAATTTGTACTTTTGAATTTTGATATGTATATAGATTGGGACATTTTTATTGCATTTGTTCAATGTGATTTTTTTTTGTAGGTCATCATTTAATATCTTCACTTTCTATTCAAGAACTTGAGAAGAAGAAAACTTATGTGGCTGATTTTCTGTTGTGTATCTCCTTATTTCCTTGCTGATTTTTTTTTGCCGAGTATCTACTTATGATCCTTGCTGATTTTGTTTTGTTTTGTAACTTATGTTGTTTTTTTGCTGAGTATCTACTTAAAATGAATGAGCTACAAACGCTTTATTTAGTTGTGATTTTCCCCACAACTTCATTTCCATAGGGTGAATATGCATCTGATCAACCATCTCAGCAGTTGGATAATAACCAAGAATCAAGCAGCTTGATGAAAGGTAATGCTAATGGATTTTGATTTTTCTTGGGTTGATTGATGCAATTCAAAAGCAGTAAGTAATTGGTGTGCATATGAAACATAGCTAAAAATTTGTGGATCCCAATGGATCAATTGCATTTGCATATTAGTTAGATTAAACAAGATCTAAAATGATCTTCGCATTTCCTATATTTTTTTTTCTAGCTTTCATTTGTTTTCCTTTATCCCCATCCCTCTATATAGACCAGGGTAAGGGAAGGATTCTACCTTGCATGTGCATTTGTCCTTCTGTTGAATTCCATGAATATATCTGGTTGTATAAATAAAGCTTTTTCTCTATCATTGGCAGACATGATTAGGATGGAAAATGGTAGAGCTGTCAAATATTGAAAAATTTGATGGGTAATGATGAAATCGTGCAGTTCAAATTGTTGGTTGGAATATAAAAGAGGGGGGGATGGAAGAAACTTGGAATGTTTTTTTTTTTTGTAAACTTGCTCACCTAACTTTGTATTTTGATCTCCCCTTTACTTTTTTGTTTTTGCATATGTTTTTTTTAATATGGGTTTGTCAAGATTGCTTAAGAAGTGTATTTTCCTATTATAATGAAACATGTGATATGTGTGTAGGTTTCGAAGCAACTCGCCTCATTTATCTTGGATCTCCCCTTTCACATGATATGTGAACATGCTGATCATTTGGTGGAAGGCAGTGCAACCAGGTAGATTTCCAATCTTGGTGCATAATTGTAACTATGGTTATGATGCATCTCTTATTGTCATAGATGGTTTTACCCTAGCAAACCATGTGGCCTTTATGTTTGATTGGTCCTGTCTATAGAGCGGGATCAAGGTCCTTTCTGAGACTTGCACTTGCAGACAGGGCCTTGGGGCAATCAGTCATTGGAGAGTTCAGGTGATGTGCTCTATTAGTGAATCCATTTGTGTGTATATGGCCAGCAGCAGAGGTGACCATAGAAGGTATAGAAGGTCATAACCACGTCTTGTGTCGTGTCTAGGCAAATGTTGCATTCAAAACCGCTAGAAGAGTTGAAATCGGCTGCAACGGAGGAAGGATTGTGCCAGGTATTCCACCTCGGAAGTCATTCCAGATTTCTAGGTGATGAATTTTGTATGCATTGGACATTCGGCAACAAGCGTAATTAGTGTGATTCATGTAGTTTGTGATCGGGCTATTGGGTATTTGAAAAACTATTAAGGGTGGAGCTGAATCAAATTAAGATACTCATATGGTCCCCTAATTTCTGCTATTAACAGCCAACAATTTTAGAGTAATGATAGGTTTACATGAATCTGCAAAAGGAGTTCTTATGTATGATTGTATGCATTTCCTTGAGCAAAATTAAGGTATTTGTTCCCAATAACACATGGGAAACAATGTAAAATAAGATGTAAGAGATCGATATGAACTCTGAATTAGAGGTTCTCCCATCAAATCTTAGTTAGAAAATCAAATAGTTGGTTTCTTTGAATTGAACCCTTTTATGCCAAAATTAGAGTGGTCAAACAAAGAAGAGACGGAAGAATTAAAGAGCGAAATGGGTAATTTTGCTCTATTAGTTAAATATGTATTTTTTACCCACCCTTTAAATAAAATTAATTTAAAACAAAAAAAGGAAAATAAAATTAATAAAATGAATTAATAAAAATGTATTGATTATTGCAAAATTTTTATGGATGATTTACTCAAATTTGGACATACTCATATGTATATATTTGAACACTCTAAAATTAACCAATGGAGAACATTTTTAAAAAAATGTGCATTTGCATCTGTATACATAAGTAGACAGTTTAATTTTTCCACTCTTGGGTATATGTTATTTGCCTAGATTTATAGGCTCTGTATATGTCCAAACAAAGCCCTTCTTTCTTGACAAAGCGATCTATCCATTGCAATCTAACTTTAAAAATAAACAATTTTTTTTTCTCTTTTATTATATCGCATGTTATTATATTTTTTTTCATATGAAGTTTATTTTATTTTATTGAACTTAAAATTAAAATTATATGACAAATTTGAATTTCCTAACAAAATTTTAATTAAATACCCGTGCCTCAGGCACATGTATTAAATTTTGTGAAAATTAAAATAGTTTCTAAATATATAACAACGTGAATTTGATTAGGTTAATTAAGATATGATTTTTGTAGGTAAAATATTTATAAAATAAATCAAGGTAAAATGATAGATATTTATAGTTAAATTAATGTAAAATGTTTATAAAAAATAATTAAGCTAATCCAATTCACGTTATTATATATTTATAGTCAAAACATGTTTTGTTCATATTGATAAGTTAAATACCTCAAATGATAATTTAAATATTTTGATGATGAGATTTTATTGTTCAATAGATAATTAATGAACTAAAATAATCAATCTTAATGTCTAAAGATAAAATAATTTAAGATAAAATATTTATAAAATAACTCGTGGTAAAATGATAGATTTTGTAACCACTTAAGATATGAGATGAACACCTAGAATATCGAATGATACATGGATAAATCTCGTATGTGTCAAACGAGTACCGCGCTAGGAATGATACACCATATAAAACACATAGATTAATACGGATATCATCCGAAATATATAATTAGTATGATTGCATAATAAAATTTAAAAATCCCGTGCGTCACGCACGGGGTCTAGACTAGTTGTATTAATAATTGATAGGTGCAATTTAAAAACTATGTCAGATTTGCACAATAGGAAGTTATATATATGAAAAATATAGCCCACTAATTGTATTAATGTTTGATAGGTGCACAATAGGTAGTTATATTTATATTACGACTATAAATAATTTGGAATTAATTATTGTTATAATAATGATGTATTGTAAATTTAAATTAATTGTAAAGGAAATCATGATGGGTTGCTTGGCGAATCAGATGTCTAACAAGTAAGAACATATATCTATATTTTAACTTTCATTATTTTTATATGGGCCAACAAATTATAGTGGAATATGGGCTGATGGATGGAATATGGCATGGTAGATGGATTGTAGTGAAATATGGGTTGATGAAATACAACTGGGCAGTCCGGGCTATTGGAATTATAGTTAATTGGGCTGATAAATATATTCAAATTGTTACTGTTCCTAAGAGGAGTCCCGTTTTTTATATATAGATTCAAATTGATTACTCCAATTCAATACATATAAATGATAAATGATACTCCCTCCATTCAACATGTTAAGTTAATAATAAAATATATAACAGATTTTTCGCTTGGTGCCCTCAGGGTATGGGTAAATTCGCAAGGTATACGAAAGTTTGGTATATTTCGCCAAATACCCTTGAGGTTTT
The DNA here is from genome assembly GCA_963922045.1 of Persicaria maculosa. Lineage (NCBI taxonomy): Eukaryota > Viridiplantae > Streptophyta > Magnoliopsida > Caryophyllales > Polygonaceae > Persicaria > Persicaria maculosa. Next base: position 34,116,392 of record OY998271.1, read on the forward strand.
CATTTTTTTCGCAAAATACCCCTCGCTTGTTTTTTCATGAAAAAGTTATAACGAAGTGAAGTAAAGAAAGAAATGAATGAAATGAAAGTCTCCTCGGCTCACCGGGGAGAGACCTGACCCTCGATGCCATCGACACTAGGAGGGAGAGCTTCGAGTTCGGAGATAGGCTCGGGTCACCACCCGAGATTGCCATAAGCTAGGAGGGAGGAGGCGACGAACACCATCCATTGTTGTGGACGTAAGTCTCTCCTATCAAATTCGACGAGATTTAAAATTTAGGGATTTAGGTTTTTCAGTACGTTTGAGATTTTTGGGGGATTATCATTGTAGAATCTTCGAATTGGAGTTTGTTGGTTGGTTTTATGGCATGTATTTGATTTCGTCTCTTTTCTAACTCATCTGGTTTAGGGTTTGGAGATTTGGGGCTTTATTAGTTTTTGGACTGATATGAGTTTAATGTTGTTTTGTTGAGATATATGTATCAATAATCTGGATTGATGTGAGTTTTTGGATTGCTAGATTTATATAGTTATCTATTTTCTTGCTGAAATCAATTCATTGAAGAATGAAAACATGTTGAAATTATTGTAGAATGGAAGAGAAGATAATGTTGAGCCTTCGGGATTTCAGGTTTGGGGATTTAGGGAATGTATGTGATAAAACAATTCAGATTTTGCGAATTTTGGGGTCTATTTGACATTTGTTGATGTTGTTGATTAACCTAATTGGAATTCGGTTAGAGTAGAGAGTAGGACAGTCTAGTCGTCGTTGATGTTGTTGGTTAACCTAATTGGATCAACACCTTCTTCTCTATGATTGTTTAAACTTAACTTCTGTTGACAATCACAAACATGAAAATATATAAAGAATATGTTATGTGCAGCAACATTTAGAGATGGTTTTAATGTTCATTTATTAGATATTGAACTTTTTACATATAATTACTCTATTCAATTTGTTTTAGTTTTGATCACTTATTATCTTTTAGATACTGAACTTTTTACTCTTTCTCTTGTTTCCATCTCAATTTGTACACATCCTCTTTTTCCTTGGCTAACTTACCAATTATTTGTAATGAACTGATGATAGGTTAAATTTATGCTTGGTATTTTTTATTTATAACCTTTGCTTTGAATTTTTTGCCTATTAGCTCAACCGGTAGAGCATTGTGCTTAGACACAAGATGTGGGTTCGAATCCTGCATAGGGCACAAATGCATTAGAAATCGTAGCAAGTCAGTCGTTCATTGTATTGTCGTCATAACTTTATGTTTGGAATTTGAGATTGCCTATGCTGTTATAAGACTCAATCAAATTTAGGGTGATTTATAGATTGAATATAGGGTTTCACCAAAAAAAAAGATTGAAAATAGGGTGTTTGGATTTACCTATGTTGTGTTGCCTTTTTAGTGTAATTTCTATTACCTAACATTATGTTGTGCTTATATCCATAGCTTACAACTGCAGTGAGAGTATTACAACGGTAGAAATTCATAATCAAGGAGGAAAAAGTAATCACAATAAAAATGGAGTTTGGGGAAAAAAATCATATTACAAGAATGGAATGGTTTCTTTCACAAAAAAAAAAAAAAATTAAAGAACCTAGTTGAATCAATAGAAGTAAAGCGATATAATACCTCCAAGTTGAATCAATTTTTTTTCCAGCCAACTCATTGAATCATTAGCAGTAAACCAAAGTGTAAGAAATAAATGTATGACAACATTTACTTATATGACAACAATTAGTCCAATACAATCATCGCCAAAATACCTTTCATGTTTATTTGAACATAAAAAAGATGTTGTCTTGGTAGCCAGAAGGAGTTGTAGAGGCTATTGAATGACATAAAAAGATGGGATCATGGGTCTACTGTGACAGAGCAAATTGAAGTTGTCATTGTTGTTGAAAAACAATAATATAGTGATGTTATGACAGCTAAAATAAGGCCAAATGTTGCTGCTGTAGTACAGCAAGTTGGAGCTGCTCTCAAAATGCAAATTTGGGCTATTGGGATGCATTAGGACAGCAAAAAGGGGTACATCACTACTGCTGAAATTGAGACAAGGAGAACATGTGTTCATATGACAATTTGAGCTATTTTGTGTAGGCAAAAATGCAAAAGTCTATAACAATTTCTAAACCATTTAAAACTACATAACAATTTTAAATCATATGGATTCATCACTGTAAAAGAGAGAAATTTCAAATATGTAAATAAGGAGTGGGTTCGAAAAATATGAATCATTTGTGAAGTGATAAAAATATTTGTTTCATAACTGCACATAACCATAGATAGCCTATGTGGGAGTTGAACCCACATCTTTGTGCATGCGCACAACGCTCTACCATTTGAGCTAATAGACTTAAAATCACTTGAGTGAGCATGCGAATTGAACAAGGAACTACTTCTGAAATGAGGCCTAAGCATTTGTAAATGATTATCATTTGTTATGATCTTCTTCAATATATGATTACACATATTTTTTGACAAGCCAGTATATGGCTATATGATATCTTGAATAAGTGATGTAATTAGTTTTATTTCCTTTGCCTATTTCTTATTGCACCCAAACTTATTATAAATGAAGGTTAATTTATAGTGAAATCATGACACATTCAGGTTAAATTTTTTAATGAATAATTCATCTTGAATTTTCTCTCTTACAACTGTAATACCCCCGTCCCACATCGGATATCATAAGGATGTTGAGAGTGATTTATAAGTGATTCAAGCCCTACCCATGAAAACAAGAGCTCTTCCTTTTCAGGCTCCAAGTGAGGACAACGGACCTGAGAGGGCTAGGTGGCATGGGTTGGCGCCTCTTAAGACCCCGAGTCTTACAGATGGTATCAGAGCCGACTCTGGGCCCGGAGGTACTCCGACAGTATGCTCCGGTATGCTCCTCCCGGAGGGCAGTCCCTTGGGCCTGACGGGGTCGTCAGTGCTTTAAGTGGGGGAGATTGTAATACCCCCGTCCCACATCGGATATCATAAGGATGTTGGGAGTGATTTATAAGTGATTCAAGCCCTACCCATGTTACAAGAGCTCTTCCTTTTCAGGCTCCAAGTGAGGACAACGGACCTGAGCTCCGATAGTATGCTCGGGTATGCTCCTCCCGAAGGGCAGTCCCTTGGGCCTGACGGGGTCATCAGTGCTTTAAGTGGGGGAGATTGTAATACCCCCGTCCCACATCGGATATCATAAGGATGTTGGGAGTGATTTATAAGTGATTCAAGCCCTACCCATGTTACAAGAGCTCTTCCTTTTCAGGCTCCAAGTGAGGACAACGGACCTGAGAGGGCTAGGTGGCATGGGCTGGCGCCTCTTAAGACCCCGGGTCTTATAACAACCACCAATCTTTGGGCGGAGATTGAAGCATAGGAACCTTTTCCAAACACATGAACCTCTAATTTCGATTAAATGACTATCACCTCCTTAAACTTGACAAATGGTACATCAGGTGATCTAATATGGTATGCTTGATAGTTTATGACAGTCTTACCCAAGTACCTGATTACCAATAACATTTATGTCAATGTGTGCTGGTGATTTACAAAAGTGCTATGTTTTATTGATGGTGCATTTGGGTACCTTTGGTGAAAGAAGAGAAGGGAGAAAGATATAGAAGATAGAAAGACTAAAGTGCTATGTTTTATTCTTGCTTCATGGCTAAACTATAAGTGGACTTTGTTTCTTATATGTTTTCTGCCTTTCATCTTCAGAAAGAAAGACTAAAAGTATGGCTTTTGCTCTCTGATTCATAGCAATGACCTTTTTTTAGTTCATCAATTAACCACATTTATATGCATTGTTTGATCAACACAATTTCATAGTTAACCAACAATAGTCACTATCAGATTGGGAACAAAAACGATGGTCACTGCCCACTTTTAGCAAGTACAAGAAATAAGCCAAACCAATATGTGATAGAGACATGTACTCAATAAAATGTAAAACCAATGACCATAATTGTCAAAATGAGAATTAGATATTGATTCCTCATTCCAGTAGCCTAACAAAAATTGAATTTTGTGATTCTCAACAGAAATTTCAAAACTCCAAACCAATAAACCCTAAATTTAAAAAAATCCCCAAATTCCTAGGTTCCAAACCCATAAGCCATAGTTTTCGAAAAATCCCAAGTTGAAACACATACTTGTGGTCACCACTAGACGTCGCCTTCGGTTGTCACTGCCAATGTTGTCCACCCTCGCGTCACCATCCTCTCCGCTTTTCTGTCAGGTTGAGTATTGAGAAAGTTCACAAACCCAGATGCCCCCTTCACCACCATCAATCGCCGCCTTTATCGCCGGCGTCGTCCTCCCGGCAAGTCGAAGACGTCTGCGGGTAAATTTTTGTTACCCTCCTCGTCTCCTCTCCTCTTCTTTGTCAAGGTGAGTTCTCGAGAGAGAATAAAGAAATGCGACTGCAAGTTTCTTTGATTTCTCTTTTAATTTTTTTTATTTAACAAAAAGCTTAACAGAGATAACGGAGGGGTACATAGCGAAAAGAATTAAAACTCTAGGGGTATCTCGCGAATTATGCTAAACTTTCGTATACCGCGCGAAATAACCCTTACCTCAGGGGTACCACGCGAAAATTCCGAATATATAAAATATTAATTTTTTTATAAACTTTTTAGAATAATTTCATATTTATTACTACCAAATATATAAAATTACTAAAGTAAATTTATTAATCTTTGTGTGTAAATAGTAACCGAAGTTTGTCCCTAAGAGCACTTTTATCAGTTGCAATACACCGATAATAGGAGAGAGAGAGAGAAAGTATTATTTTAAGTGGAATTGTGGTAATACCGGTGGGGAGGGATACTTGGAGAGTATTGGGCTAGTATCGATACTAGATGTATTTATGTGGATGTAAAGATCCAAAAATTTAAAATATAATTTTATGAATCATGATTTAAATTCAAATTTATGAGATTCTAAAATTTTTAAATTCATCAAATAATAATAATAATAACACTTTCATTAAATCAACTTATTTACATGTTTTATCAATACAAAGATTGATAGTGTGGTGCTTTTGATTTAAATAATATTTACTGAGGTGAATTCTATAATTTTATGGGGTAAAATTTATATAAAGCGGAAATAGCGGATCATTTATATAAATTCTCCTAAACTAACCCTAAACTACCCATATAAATACTCTTTCATTTCATTTGCCCCACACAGCCGTCACTTGCCTCCCTCTCTCTCTCTTCTTCACCCTCCTCCTTCAAATTTCTGGATCTGAGCTCGATGTCCCGTCCCTCTCTTCGTCTCACTTCGTCTCGCTCACTCTCTTGGTTCTCCCTCTCGATTCGCCTGCTTCTGCACTCCCCTCTCTCTCCCTCTATCTACTCGAGCTTCGCCGCCGCCACCATTAACGGAGAGAACGGAAGACAAGGAGGACCGAATCACAGCTTCCCATGGTGGATACGGAGCCGGCGATTCTCTCTCTCTCGCCCGACCTTCTCTCTTGCCCGACCTTGACGAGACCTGTACACCATCAATGAGGAGTCGAGCTCGCCGGAGTCGACACCTCCCCTTCCACTTCCGGAGTCGCTGTCGTCTGAGCTCGAAGGCCCCAGGCGCCGACCTCGATTTCGCCCACCTCGGCGCCGCCATCGAAGCCTGAGCCAGCAGACGTCGGTGTACCCCTCGTCCGGTGCCCTCTCCTTCGCTGGCCGTACTGACGAGCTGTTGGGGTGGCTGAAGGACGAGCTAGGAGCTGGACCCGAGCCTCCGTAACCCGAAGCCCCAATTGTGAGCCTAAATCAGACCCGTCCGACCCCGAACTCGAGCCCTGTTGATTTTCGCCCAGCCTCCGCTCATCTCTTAGATCCTTGCGCTCCTTCCATGGGATCGGGGTATTGCTCTTGGCCCCTTTTTACTTGAATTGGTGCTGATCCGTTTGACTGATTAAATAATGGGTTCAATTTAATTAAATTCACTTCGGGTTTTAATTGTGTGATATAAGCTCGCTTTTGGTGGAGGTTGACGACTTAATTGAGTAGGAACTGAGTGGCTACAAGAGGTTGAACAAATTAATTTACAAGCTTGAGTTGATAACATGTCGATCTTATATATGGCATATACGAACTTAAATATAGAAGATGTTTTGAGAACGTGCTTGTTACACTATAAGCTACTTTAACCTTGTACATTAGTTAATTGTTCTAAATGATTTAGTTTCCAAGATGATAAGAAATCACTTGTCAAGTATGTAGGTTGTGTTTAAGATGTGGAATCAAGTTAGTTTGATTGTTTAGGCCTATGAGTTGAATGTTCACTTTGGCTAAATAAGCAAATGATTTTAGCTGACTTAAAATTGATAAGTGAATGTGAACCGATACTACATAAGCTAAGTCGACTCGTAATTAATTGGTCTTTTGTTAGCAATGTGGATGCTAAGGGCTAGATGTGTAAAATGTAAATGAGTTAGAATTTCTCCTTGTAAAAATGGACTTAGGTACATGAACTGTTTGCATCATTTAAGTTGTTTTGAGTATAGACCCACCTAGTCGATTGTTATGACTTCAGTTATCTTATACAATGAAGTTAATATGCTAAGGTGATTTTGAAATCGTTAAGTTACTTGATATAACAGTTGAATAAGATTGGATTATACCGCTCTTGATAACTTAACCGATAGATATGCTATCCCTTGAGCTCTCTTTAAGGTCAAGAAAAGACGTTAAATAGTAAACTTGATAAACATGTAACTTGACCATATTTTAAGTAGTAACTTGGGCATGGAGTCATTGATTGCTATATGCTCATAGTATTATATTTATAGGCTTAGTTCGGAGGATGAGCATATATGTGGAAACCTTGAACGAGTAAGATCTGTGCACTATGGTATAATCGTTGTAAGATGAGCCAACTGAGTTAACACTTATTAAAATTGAGTTGATAGATTAAAGTTAGTACCATCAACTTTTATTATTAAAGTGATATATTATATATATAAGAAGTGTGTTGGGAACTTGTTATACTTGTAAGCTTATTGTTGTAGTTATTGGGTTATGAAATTAGGTCCTAAGGCTATAACAGATGTTTGTACAAATTATTATGCTCGTGTGCTTTAAGCTTGAATGTAGTGCTTTGATGTTGAGTAGTTCTTATATTTGAGATTATAAGTGATTTCTTGAATTATCAACTTACCTTGGTTGCTCTGGGAGCATGAATTATTATGCAAGTATTGATAAATAAGACTTGTTGATCCTTGGTGTTGAGAACTTATGAATGTGGTTGAGTATTTGAGGATTTGATAAATTATGAATTATTTGAGCAATTGTTAAAGAAAGAAAACTGAACTTTATTTGAAGTAAGATGTTTTGAATAATGATCTTGATATGGCTTTGAAATAAGTTTATACTCGATGAGCATAAGATTAATTGAGGGTAGCTATCATGATGAAAATGCTAGGTTACTTAACTAAAATGGCAGTTAGTTCTGGGTTGGTTTGGAAGCCTGCTTGTGTGTTAGTTAAATATGTATTGATGAGCTATTCCTTGCTTATTATTTGCTAGTGTGATTGAATGGTTCTCTAAGTGGCTTGGTTGCTGATGGATGATTCTCTGAGTGGGTTGTTTGCTGGCTAAGTGAATATGAAGACTCCAGGTAAGTCCTCCGGGGCTTGCTCAAGTGATTGGACCTCATGCCTGATGTGTTATATAGTATGTAGGTGTTGCATATGCATAAAAGCATGTCATGTAGTATCATGCTTAGGGCTTGCACTTATGAATGAGCATCCCTATTCTTTATGCGTTTGAAACAGAACAGCCTTTATATGTGATAGTCTTAGAGTCTTTGCTAGGGTTATAGGGTAGCCCAGCCCCATCGGGTTTGCCCTGAGTCAATCGAGTCGATATGAGCATGATATGATAGCCCAGCACCATCGGGCAAGGGATGAGATGATATGATACGATGATGACGTGGTTTGTGCACCACCACGAGGAAATTGCTATGCTATAGCACCGAACTGGTCAGTCTCTGCACTAACGGGAAGGGGTGCAGAGGTAGGAGAGGGATGTGCCACTTGGCATTCTGTGTGGATCCAATTTATCGCTTTCTGCATTATATAAACTGTCAGCATGCTTGTGTGATTTAAATCCCAGTACCGCATTAGAGCATCCTTTATTCTAGGTATAGGCGTATTATATGACCTCAACGAGGACTTCCGGTCCCGCATGAGTGGCTCGACCTTGACTTGTGGTATAGTTTCAGGTACCCGCTCCCTTTTGCTTGCTGAATCGCTTCTATGGCGGGGTTTTCTCACGGGACGAGAGTGTTAAGAAGACTTCACCTATTCTAGCTTGACTTTACAAATGTTTTGCTTAAGTTTGCCATTTAAAAACATGTTGTATTTATATTGATTTAAACTCGTTTTATCTCTTTTGAGTTTTGACTAGTTGAATTAGGACAAGTTCTCGTTTTATCTCTTTGGACTGTCTCGAGGGTTTGAAACCCCCTTTTTCTTCATTAAATTCTAAGACATAAATAGGGTTATAACTTGAAGTAGATAAATAAGCAGCTCGTACTTGGATTGCAAGTTCTAGCAGATGGATAGTTCTTCCCTCCAAACGTAACCCGGATTTATAATCTGGGCCGTTACAGTGGGGTTGTGTCAGATTGCCTTTATCTTTTTTCAGAAATCCAAACACAAAATGACATCGTTTTAACGCGCCACACTCCAAAATGCTGCGTTTCACTGTGTTGAAAGGGGAAGAATTTTGACGCATGGGAGACACGTGTCATGCAGTGGTTGGCGGATGGGATGAGCGCTTGAGATGTTGAAACTTGGTGTGTTGATGTGTAATCTTTGTGAAATGTAATTATATATTATATATGTAATTTTCGGTGTTAAAACTATTTTTTTTTTAAATTACCAAAATAATAGAATCATTTTTTTCTACATATAGACATCAATCTTGAATATGTTTGACCATATTTGGGAAAAAAATATTTTTATTTGAATACAATTTATGCAAAATAATATCAAAAAGTTTAATTGTAATTATTTTTCAATGGTAAAAATAAAAAATGTTAAAAGAAGATGAAATAAATATTTAAATAAAATATTCTTCAATATTTTAAAGTTCTAATAGCAAATTCGGATATAAATACATACCCCAATCACCAGTCAAACACATACTATTTCCCTTCTCCACCATCTTCACCATCATGAATCCATGATAATTTCTTCTTCCCTAGCTTGGAAAATGTCACTTTATGATTTAAGCTATTACTCACAAGTTCGCTCTTCAAACCTAAAAAAATATTCCCCAAACACCGCTGGAAATGAAAATGCACAACTCTCCCAGTCGTTCCCCATATATAGCCCCCAGCTAGGTGTTGTCAATGCCTCAATAGGTTATAGTAGTGGATCTCGTGGCCGAGGTCATGCTCGTGGTCGAGGTCGTGGTGGTGCTCGTGGTCGTGGTGAAGCCACGGAAGGTGTTGATGAAGGTTCTAGCCCTCGCGCCTATTGGAGTGCGAAAAACGATAATCTCCTAGTTAACGCTTTCATTAACATCTCCACTAACACGATCACCAACACATACCAAGACACACAAGCATTTTGGGCCATAATTGGACCAAGAGCCACAATGAGCGGATTGCACAGGCGGGATGGCCATTTCTACTTTGCAGGAAGTCACAAATGCAATTCGTATTTTAGCCTACTACCTTGTTGTAGATACTTGTGATGAGTATATTCGGCTATCTGAAGGCACCGCAAGATTGTGCTTGTCACATTTCGTTGACAAAATTTGCAACTTGTTTGGAGATGAGTATTTTTGACGTCCACATGCATCGGACATCCAAAGATTGCTAAGAGTATAGAAGTCTCGTGACTTTCCAGGTAGGGGTGTGCATGATTCGGTCCAAACTGAATTTTTGGGCCGAACCAACACAAACCGAACCTAACCGAAGTTTTTCAGTTCGAGAATTTTCATTTTTCGGTTTCGGTTCGGTTTGGGTTCGGTTTGTATTAAACCGAATTTGTTTATACACTACATAAATACATTATATATATATATATATATATATATTTGTGTACTTTATATATGCACACATACTTACTATGTATACATACACATACATACATATATATATAGTGTATATACATTATATTTGCATGTGTATGTATATTTGTAATTGTATATGTATATACACTGTATTTGTTAAAACTTTAAAATTTGTATACTTTAAAGACTTTTGGAATATGTACACATATTTTGGAATATATACACATATTTTGGAATGTGTATATGTGTATATATACTGTATTTTATATATATATTTGTAGACTTTAATTTTTTTTTATGGAAATTCGGTTCAATTATGTTAAAACCGAACCGAACACAAACCAAACCGGAAAATAACCGAACCGAACCTAATGCTTTCGGTTCGGCTTTCGGTTTGAAATTTTGAGATTTTCGGTTTCGGTTCGGTGCGGTTCGGCCCGGTTCGGTTAGGTTTTTGACCGATGCACAACCCTATTTCCAGGGATGTTGGAAAGTATTGATTGTTGATGTCCGCTAAAATGACCATGTTTTATGCCTATCTTTTATGTCAATTTCTATATTTGTGTAGTATGTGCATAATTGCAAGAAATAGAGGTCTACACAAGTTTTGGTTTAAATGTGCAGAATTTGAAGCGGAATCGAAGCTAAAACGAGAAGCAAAGAACTAGAACAAAGTGGTCGATCTCGACCTACCAGCTCGACATCGACTAGATTAATCACTCAGAAACTAAGTGCAAAGACATAGAGAAAACACAAGCTACTCGAAGAGTGCTCGACACAGATTTAGATCGAGTAAAGTGCTTGACGTGGGGAGAATTGAATCGAAATATATAATAAAATATAAAACAATACAACTTTTAGCCTATTCAAATAAATTCAAGACTCCCCACTATAGTAGTTGGGAATCAGGTTCGATCCACGAGGAAGTGAGTCAGCGGGATCCTAGTAGCGTTGAGAGCACGTCCTGAATGTTCGACCAGAAGCCTCGATCTCAAGCACAGACCTCGACATGGACCTTGGCAGTCGATTCCTTCTACAACAGAAAACCTTCACAGACAAAAACGGCAGTCGATATCGACTAGGAGAGGTCGATATCGATGTTAGTGCAGAAATCGACTGGCTCAGAAGACTGCCAGTCGACACAAGGGTGGTCGATATCGAGGATGGGGGTCGATATCGATTTCAGCTACTTCGTGCAGGGAGATCGAGATCGACACAGAAGACCGTCGATCTGGCACAGTGGTCGATATCGATGATGGTGGTCGATATCGATGTTGTCCTGCAGAAAGGTTAGTTCTTGTCGGCGAAGAAAGGCCAAAGAAATAAGGATGGCAAAGGAGCAATGAACATAAATAAACCAGGGGTGTTGGGTTTTTCGATAACTCAATGAACGACATGCAAATATAGATGTAAACTAATAAAGAAAAGATCTTCCAAAGCGAGGGATTACCGCGACGACAACCATGATAGTATAAGTAAGAAACCGATAAAGATGCATGCTTTTATCATAAAGGAGAAGGCTTTCCCCTAAACCGGCAAATAGGAAAAGATATCTTGCAATAAATTAACCTAATTTGCGTCTACCTTTGTCATAATTGAGTTTATAAGCTTTCGAATAGAAACCCTAATTACTACCCAAGTTTCACAACATGAGTTCCTTAAATTCGCATTAAAAGGTGAAGCACAAGGTAGAATGAGATAAAAGATACCTTCTTTAGCGACATACAAACTTTACCACCATGGCTATCGTCGGGCTCACCCCGACCCTAGACGAAAGGGCGACTACTCGCTCATGTTGAAAGAAGACATGCTTGGAATTGAAAGGAAATAAACTTGCATTGATAAAAAAACTTGAATCTTTACAATCTCAACGCCAACTATCGCAAGCGCCGAAACCTTAAAACTCAAAACCTAAAACTCTAACTTTATTGCTTAATGCTATTGTGTCTTTCTTGCCCGAATTAATAAAAACTAGCCCCCCTAGGGCTTTATTTATAGGCTACCAATCCTTACTATCCAAGGATAGTATCTTCTATCTAATCTCTAAACTATATCCAAACAAGTAGGATAGATCCTTTATTTTGGTAAAAATCTAAAACAACTTAATAAATCTTTAAGGTAAAAAGTAAATAATCTCAGCTGTAATCTATCTAAATTTACAAGATAATTCGGGATTTAGAAGATAGAATTCCCAATCCGAGTCTTGAAAAATGTGTATATCCCGTGTCAAAGTATGGTCAATATCGACCAGAGTGGTCGATATCGACCTCTCTATTTCTCCTCGACGGGTTCTTCTCCACTCGATTTCTGGTGTAAGGTCGATATCGAACTCAGGTAGTCGATATCGAGTGTCTTCTTGGTTGGTCTGTGTGGTCTATCTCGACACTCAGATTCTGTGTCGATGTCTGTAGTCGATATCGATGTTGGTGGTCGATATCGACCTCTTCTCATCTTCACTTGGCTTCTTCGTTTTGACTCCGATTCCGCTCCAATTCCTGCATATTCAAACCAAAACTTTTGCAGACTCTATTTCTTGCACGTTAGCTCATTCTACACAAATTTATATTATTTTCAACCTTTATTTTAGGAATCGAATGAAATATGAAGTCAAAACTTGCGAATAAAATAGGTACAAATATGTACATCAGTGCTCGACATCGACAGAGTACCCGAGGTCAAGTTGAATCAAGTGAGATCGAGCAGAATCAAGACACTCGACATCGAGAGCATGAGTCGATGTCGACTGAACCTAATGACAGTAATAGACGCGTTTTCAGCAATTCGAGTTTGAGAAGAAAGATAGAGCCGCGTTTTATTATCTTTTATTGATAGATTCAATCCTTAAGGGTTTATTCCTATCTACTCTATAGATATAGTTTAGTTTCTTATTAATTTTTTATCCTTTACATCATTAGATAGAATTTACTTACACAAGTTTTAGTAGGATTATGACTCCATCTTCTAGACTAGCTAGGAGTTGTGAGGCTATAAATAAAGCCCATGGGGGCTGGTTTTAGGCATCCAATCTCAGCAATAAACACAACAAAAAAAGTAGTAGTTTTAGGTTTAAGTTTTGAGAAGCTTTAGGATTTTGGCGTTTTCGAAAGCCGACGTTGGAATTGTGAGAACTTCAAAGTTTGTTCTTTCAATGCAAGTTTATTCCTTTTATGCAACGATGACTACTTCAACCATGAGCGAGAAGTCGCTTATCTCTTAGGGTCGGGGTGAGCTCGACGTTAGCCACGCATGCTCAAGGTAAGTTTTGATGTTGATATTTGTTACGTCTTGATCATCTCATACCCTTTTGTGTTTAGCCCTAATTGCAAGAAAAGGAATTCATGCTAACAACGTGGATTATAAATATAGAATCAGTAGAGACAATTAGGATTATTTACAAGAGTATTCCTACTTGTTGGTGTACGGCGAAAGCCTGTCCCTTTGATGAGATAGCTTAATTGTCCGTCTTGCTTATCTTTTGCATGTTTGGTTAACGTTGTGTTGATCCCTTGCCTTGGGAGATCCTTTTTTATTATATTTGCATATTTCACAATCGTTACTCTACCCCCTAGAATTTCTGATCATCGCTTCTTAGCCATCCTACATTCTTCGGTCATTCTTTGCCGACGATGATTACTTTCTGTTTGAGAGGTCGAGATTGACTGCTTAGGTCGATATCGACTGCCTCCAATCGATCAACGGTCTTTTGTGTTGATCAATCTCTGCTACTAACTCGACGTCGAGTGAACTGGTTGACTTCGATTGTTTTGCCTTCTATCTGTGCAGGTTTCAAGTTTCAACACTTGAGATCGACTGCTTGGATCGACATCAACTGACCTGATCGATATCGACAGCTCCTGGTCGACTTCTGCATAACGTTTTCGCAAAAACTTAGGATCCGCTGACACGCTTCCTCATGGATCGATCCTGACCCTTCCACTACAGCGGGGGAGTCTTGAATTTATTTGAGAGGCTAAGGTTGAGTATATTATTTATATTTTATAATCGATTCTCCCCTACAACAATTGTATGCATTAGGCATGGAAGAATTGTCCAACTACCTAGAAAGGTCAATTTGCCCGTGGAGAGCATGATCACCCAACAATCATACTGGAGATCATTGCATCCTATGACATATGGCTTTGACATGCTTTTTTCGGAGTCCTAGGTAATAATAATTGTATTAACGTTCTTGATCAATCCCTTGTTTTTTTATAATATTTTATAAGGTAGAGCTTTGAATGATAATTTCACTGTTGCGGGACAGTACACCATGGGGTATTACCTTCCCAACAGGATCTACCCGGAATGGGCTACATTTGTGAAATCGTCGAAGTCTCCCCAAGGCATGAAGATAAAGTTATTTGCCTAACACCATGCTTCTGTTTGCAAAGATGTGGAATGCGCCTTTGGCGTGTTGCAATCTCATTTTGCAATAGTTCGTAACCCTGCACTGTCTTGGGATCCAGTTTTTCTTGGGAAGATAATGAGAGCATGCATCATTTTGCACAATATGATCATGGAAGACGAGCGAGAAGATTATAGTAATCATAGTTATGAGATTACGCAATTTGATGAAGGTATAAGAGGCGAACTCGTCATTATAGACAACTCTACCTGGGCGTACTCGACTGCAATACCCGAGGCTATACGAGAGTATATACAAAGAGGCAACAACTTCGTGATAGTGGTACACACCGTCGGTGTAAAGGCCCGGATTTTAAAATCTTGATTTTCAGAAAAAGGAAAAAAATACATTTAGAACGGATTTAATCGGATTTTATTTTAAGAGAAAAAAAATAATAAATAAAAATAAACTCGTCTTTAATTTAATAACAAACCGAACTCGAGATTCTTAAAACAAATTCCGGCCCAATCTTGAACCTTCTAAGATCGATTCCGTCTTTTTCTCGGAATCCAAAAAATTTCTTTGGATAATGATATACTTCCGGCTTTTAAAAGCAAATTGATCGAGAGAGCGGGATTCGGGATTTCAAAGATCGAAATTTTAAATTTCCAACTCGGGACCACAATTCCGTCATATTCTCCCATTCTTATCCAATCCAACTCATACCCTCTCATTTGGTTAAAGTTCTATCCTATACTCCTTCCCTCCCTTCTTGATTCCCCCTAATTTGAGAAACAAACAACACCTACCTTGACCAGCTTGTTTGAACACTGAACATAGCCCCATTCCCCCATTTCATTTTCAAAAATCCAAACACCCCCCTTGAGCCCTCTCTCTCTCTCTCTCACTCCTGCCGAGGGTTAAAACCCCCACCTCCTCCTTGTTCATTTCTCCCTTCCACCACCACAACCACCTCCTACACCATCCGACCACCACCTATCATCACCATCGGAGCGCCACCGTCGCCGACCACCACCGCAGCCCCTCTCCTTCTCCCATGTTCTTCGTGAGCAAAAGCCAAGCTACCAACCTTCCTCCTTCGTCCTCCCACTGCGAGCAGCAGCCCAGACACTCACCCACTCCTCCCTCGACGCCGACTATCCAAGATTCCAAGGAAGCCGCCCAGGAGAGCCCGGAGCCGCCCAGCCGCAACCGCTCTCCGTCCTTCCTCTATTTTCCAAGTGTTCATTGAATACTTAGATAGATTCATCGTCGTCTTTATAGATGACATACTGGTGTACTCGAGGAGTCGAGAGGAGCATGAGGAGCACCTACGGATCATCTTGGAGACGCTGAGGAGGCATCGGCTGTATGGAAAGCACAGCAAGTGCGACTTTTGGATCACAGAGGTAGCCTTCTTGTGATCTCAGCAAAGGGAGTCATTGTGGATTCGATGAAGATTGATACCATCGTTGCTTAGGAGGTGCCCAAGAATGTTAGAGATATCCTCTCATTTCTGGGGCTAGCCAGCTACTATCGGAGATTCGTCCAAGGGTTTTCTAGCATTGCGAGGCCCATGACACAACTGTTACGGAAGGATGTTCCATTCCAGTGGAGTGTAGAGTGTTAGACCAGTTTCGAGCTTCTGAAGGAGAAGCTCACGACCGCTCCATTTTTAGCAATCCCCGATGGGACGGAGGACTTCGTCATCTACACAGAAGCTTCGCGATCTGGATTGGGTTGTGTTCTACATCAGAGGGAACGAGTCATTGCTTATGCTTCACGCCAGTTGAAGCCCGGAGAGGTGACTTATCCCACCCATGACTTGTAGCTGGCAGCCGTTGTGCACACTCTGAAGATTTGGAGGCATTACCTGTACGGTACTTCATGCAAGGTGATGACGGATCACAAGAGCTTGAAGTACATCTTCACTCAGAAGGAGCTCAACATGCGATAGAGGCGGTGGTTAGAGCTTTTGAAGGATTATGACTTGGATATAGTCTACCACCCAGGGAAGGCCAATGTGGTGGCAGATGCGCTCAGTAGGAAGACGCATCAGGAGACGCTGATTGCGAGGCTTACAATCCAAAGGGACTTGTAGACAGACTTGCAGATGTGGCTTCGAGGTTTGGATTCAACGAGAGAGTGGATAGTTGTCATTCCTCGAGGTTCAGTCAGAGCTAACTGAAGAGATTCGAAGATGTCAGACAGATTGTCCGGAGTTCTCAGTTCTGAGAGAGAGGATGGCTCAGGGCCGAGCCGGAGAGCTTGTAGATAGAGCAGATGGGATGCTGACCTTTCAGGGTAGAGTTGTGGTGCCATCGACGTTAGATCTGAGATAGAGGATCATGCAGGAGGCTTACACCACTCCTTATTCTGTCCACCCAGGGACGAATAAGATGTATCAGGACTTGAGGAGGAGTTATTGGTGGCAGAGGATGCGCACAGACATTACAGATTCTGTAGCTAGGTGTCAGGTTTGTCAACAGGTTCAGATCGAGCACCAAAGACCAGGGGACTCATTAGGTCACTTCCAGTTCCCGAGTGGAAGTGGACAAACATCTCCATGGACTTCGTCACAGGATTGAGGCAGGATGTTCGAGGTTTTGATGCCATCTGGGTTGTGGTCGATAGATTGACCAAGTCGGCTCACTTCATTGTGATTCAGGAGACGTGGCCAGCATCACGGTTAGCTGAGGAGTTTATCTGTCAGATAGTGAGGCTCCATGGAGTACCTGAGAGCAAGGTTTTTAGGATCGAGATCCTAGTGTAGGATCGAGACAAGGCTTTAAGATCAGATCATAGGATCGAATCGTAGGATCGTAAGATCGTAGAAATAAGATAAAATAAAATAAGTACTAAAATAAAAACAAACCATACCAAACAAATACCTTGATTTGAAAATAAAACTAATAGTTTTTTCCATTAAATAAACTAAGTAGCTAGCATAGTCCAATAATAACCACTTAACATTCATAATTAGTCAAGAACCTCTTGTTCTTAAGAGGTACAATAGTAGCTGCTTGTCGTTGCTGCCCAAATTTCTTATTTATTTTCAAGTATTGGAGCTAATTAGGAGGATCGACAATGAATGAATTAGAATGAGACTTAGGGATTTAATTTGTAATAAGGGTCAGGTAATGATTAAAATTTCTACGAGTATATTTTAAATTACAAATAAACCACATTAACCTCGTTTTCGTTTACTTTTTTAAATTTTATACCAAACGAACCCTAAAAAGTATGGGAAAAAAAAACAAACTGGACCGTTGACCTGGGATATAGGCTTAAAAAAATACAAATTAAGGGGCCCATGTTCTTTATTGTAGGCTTACAATCCCAAATTCCAAACAAAAATAGCACATAACATCACATTATAAAGTATTGCTGGGATCTTACGATCCTAGCCGATCCCAACCGATCCTAGCCGATCCTAACCGATCCTAGTCCGATCCTAGCAGTATAGAGTATTTATACAAGATCGGGATCAAAAGCTAGCCTAGGATCGTAAGATCCTAAGATTCGAATCGAGATCCTAATAACCATGCCTGAGAGGATAGTGTCGGATAGAGATGGACGTTTCACTTCGAGGTTTTGGCATCAGGTTTAGGAGGCCTTAGGGACCCGATTGCACTTCAGTATGGCTTTTCATCCTCAGAAAGCCAGGCAAAGTGAGAGGACTATTCAGACCTTAGAGGATATGTTGCGGTCTTGTGTTCTAGATTGGGGCGACAAATGGGTCCGATTCCTACTGCTGGTAGAGTTTTCGTACAACAATAACTACCACATGTCGATCAAGATGGCCCCTTATGAGGCACTGTATGGGAGGCGATGCAAGTCTCCAGTTTGTTGGGATGAGCCCACATATACAGTATCGTCCTTACCCGAGCTAGTCCGGGAGACAATAGACCAGTTGGGCCGCATTTGGGAGCACATGAGAGTTGCCCAGGACCGTCAGAAGAAATATACAGACAAACGGAGGACTGAGATTGAGTTCGATGTGGGTTCGCACATGTGACTTCGAGTTTCGCCTACTAGAGGGATCCGACGCTTTAGCGTCAAGGGCAAGCTGAGTCCGAGGTACATTGGTCCGTTCGAGATTCTGGATAGAGTCGGAGAGGTAGCCTATCGTTTAGCCATTACTCCGTCCTTATCCGGTGTACATGACGTTTTCCACGTATCCCAGCTTCGACGCTACATCCCTGACCCTAGCCACATCCTTGACTATTCCGATCTTCGGATTGAGCCCGACCACACCTTCATGACTGCTGGATAGTAAGAATGTTAGAGATTGAACTAGTAAATTCTGCTTTTGACCTGGAACCTAGGAAGAGAATATGGGATTACCCCTTAGAGGTGGATGGTAGGATAATTGGGAAGTTGGGGACGTTGTTGACTAATTTCAAAATTGAAGGATTTTGAATGAAGATTTAAAAAGAACTCGCTCAGATTTTAAGAAAACTATTGTGACCCGGGTTTTTCATTATGACGCCCTACGAAATGGATACAAGCATTTATGTGGGAACCTGTGGATTGCTTGCTAAGACCTAGTGGAGACACCATGATGTTTTTTTGAGTTATGATATGACCGAAAAGTCGGAGTGAAGATGTGGTAGGGGCCCATACCATATTCTTGCTACGACCGATTGTGAGTATTATGATCATGGCGACGATACTGTGAGATCTCATAGGGCCACTTTTGAGGTACTGACGGAGGGAAAACCTGTCGTTGATCCGTCAAAGTAAACTCAAACCTATGACTAGTACAACAATAAGTAAGAGGTCGATCCACATGGAGATTTGTTGCTCAAGTATGATTTAAATGCTAATTTAGTAACCAAATTGGGGGTGTTTGTGAAAGTAAAGCAAATTAGCAAAAACAGAAGTAAATGGTTGTGATTCAAACAAATGAGAGAAGTAGTTCTACCTACAATTTTCCACTTTATTTGGTTGAAGCGATCCTTGTAACTTCTTCTCGTCCTATTAAGTTTCCTATGAATGCCCTTGTCCCGACCTAATATAGTTACTAGTCCAATCAGTCCTAGCAACCCTTATCAATCGAACAGTCCCTAAAGAGGGATTTAACCCAATTGATAGCTTTAAGTTCAGAGATTAGCCAAGGTATTTGCAGTCCCTAAAGAGGGATTTAACAATACATTCAACTTCCTACCTATCCAATTAGTTCAATCAGCCCTAAAGGGATAAGTTTGCTACTTAGGTTAAGGTTCACAATCAGGAATCTACAAAACCCTAGCAATTGAATTGATCTAACTAGTTGCGCGGGCTAGATAGAACAAAACAATAATTCAATAAGCGCAAAGAAGTTGAAGCATTCAATAGCGAAATTAAGGAACGAGAATTAGAAACTCACAATCAATCCAAATAAAGCTTTAAATTGCAGGCAGAACAGATGAGTTTAGTTCGACATCGCTCAAATCTTTAAATTGTCTGATGAACGTAGAATGAAAATGAAAAGTACTCAAAACTAAAATACTCTCGGCCTTTTAAAAGTCTAAACCGATCTTAAAATGAAAATAACAAAAACTAGGGTTTCACAAATCGAAATGCGGCAGATGACCAATGCGGCGGCCGCAGCATAGGTGCCGCGGCCGCTGCACGCGTGTTCCATTCAGGCGCCGCTCCAGCTCCTTGCGGCGGCCGCTGCATATGTGCTGCGGCAGCAGCATATGCCCCGCTGCTATCATACCATTGCCAGTAGCTTCAGCTCCAATTCTTTGCTCTTCTTTCTTCAAGTCTCCACTATCATGCATCCCATAGTGTTTGAATCAATTTGTAACAATACTCACAAATTCGCGCAAAATCCGAATACTTCTAAAATAATCGTCAGATGCACTTTAACTCTAATTCATTAACTAAATGCAACCTAACTAGCCTAAAAATGCCTATAATTCCTATCTATGATATGCATTATCAAATTCCCCCACACTTAGCCTTTACTTGTCCTCAAGCAATGATAAAGTTAACATAAATCAATGCATCCCACAGGAAATCCCTTCAAGTCTCAACTTCATCAAAAAGCAACATTATAGCAAGTGTAACCACAAACCAAGCAAACAAACGTCATAGCATGTATACAAGTGATCAAAAGCTCATAAGTAGAAATCATCCAACCTCACCAGAAATATGTGTTTCACTCATGCTCTCATGTGTTTAGGCTTTAAAATACAACTCTCAACTCAATCCAAAATGCACTAAGCTCATAGACATTGACCTCAATATCACCAAATTTTCACTGAATTGCCATTACTTGCGTGACTCAATAAAGAAAAAGAATAATCAAAATGAGACTCTTTTTTTCTTTTTTTTTTCTTTTTATTTATTTTAGTGCTTTCCTTAGGCGAGTCGCAAACATGGGTGTCATGAATGACCCCGTTCTATCAACACCTCAACTTCCTAAAATGAAGTCCACTTGAACATCTTTTGACGCGAGTTGCAAACATGGGTGTCATGAATGAACCCGGTTACTCAATGATCAAGCTTCCTTTCCTAGTGGGTGGTTTTCAACACTGTTTTACGTGAATCATACACATGGGTGTCATGCATAGACCTGGTTACTAAGTGCATCAACCATTGCCACCTTATTGCCCTAAATATGCACAAACTAGAACAAATAGACTCAAGATATAAACATACTCCGCAAGCAACAACTATGTGATATTGAAGTCAATGCCAAGAGGTAGCAACACAAGGAGAGTAAATCACACAATTGAGCAAAAGAACTATAAACGATTCCAAATAAGGCTAACATTCTCACAAGGGTCATGTTCATAGGATTTCAATCATACTTTAGCTCAATCATACATGCTCAATTATATTTGCAAGGTCATGCTTCATATAAAATAAAGAATATAGACAAGGCCAAAACATCCAGAACTCCATGGGATTTATATGATCATGCTGAAATTTAAATTAGAGGACAAACTAAGCCAGATGGGTATTTGAATAACACATATGGATGCAATGCATGAATTTTTTTTTTTCAATGCATAAGTAAACAGGAAATGTAAATATGAAATGATTCAAAAATAAAAATGTGTGCAGAAATTTAAACATGATCTAACGAAATGCACTATATAAACTAAACTCACATATATACACTAAATTTCCTTCCCCCACACTTAAATCTTTCATTGTCCTCAATGAAATATCAAAGACAACAAAACTAAATCAAATAAACACGAGGTGAGGGTAAAGAAAACTAACTGCTCACTGAGGCGGCGGTGGCTGGTAGGGTGGAAACTGGGGCCACCCCAAGCTATACTAGTACTCCTTCTGCCTCCTCATGTCCTCTATAGAAGAGGCCATATCACGAACATTGCGACCCAAGTCGCTGAGCTCATACTGAAAGGAGTCCTGGCGGATCGAAAGCTGGTGCATCTGTGCAAACATGTCCTTACGCCAAGTGGACTCATCATAAGAAGAACTAGGCCCAGCAGAAGGGCCTGCAGCAAATTGCGCACCACCCCCATGAGAGTCAGGCATAGGGTGATCATGTGCATCCGCCTGCTCCTCCTCCTCATTATCATCCTCATCATCATCCGCATCAGCCAACAGGTAAAAGGCATCATCTGTAGGGCCATAAGGAAGGGCCCTAGGTAGCCTCAGTTTGTGGACTCCCCCTGGTCCAGCCTTCCATACAAAACCACTCGCCTCCGAGCCCTCTAGCAAATAGGCCCTCCGTAGCTGGTCCTCCGTGTAAGTGAACCCACCAGACATAGGGACCCCGCTCTGAGTGTGATCAATGAAACGGCGGGTGACCAGACTGATCATGCCTCCTAGCCCCACTCTACCTGACGTCTTCCTCTGAATCTGCAGGCAACTGTCCAGAAAGATCTCAACCCAATCCGGAATGATAGCGGACTGGTGAGAAAAACTCCACAACCAGGGTAAGTCTCCAGCCGGCACCTTGTTTACATCGCCCTGGCCACTGAAAGCCATTGCCAGGACCTTGTGAACTAACTACAAACAGGGATGGACGAACTTATAGTTATACTCTCCTCGATGTCCATCAAAAGCGGAGCCCGTCGCTGCATACCAAAAATCATGGACCTGCTGATCTGGCACGTGAGTAGCCCAATCCTCAGTGGGCTCCTGAGTAATCCCAACAGCCGCCCTCAATTGAGCAAAATTGCAAAAATAAACCTGGTCCAACAGATGGAACTGAACCCGATCATCAGGCACCTCAAGCGTAGCGAGAAACTCCTTGGCCAACTCAGGATAAGTGGGGGCGCTATAATTCAGAAAAGCACCTAGGCCCCCACGAGTAAGCATCTGCTGGGTAACCTGTAACATCCCCAAGCTCTGTAATGTCGGAATATCGAAGAACTTCGTTTGCACGAATTTCTTCGAATCAAAACTCTCCCAAATCTTCCGCTGTCCTCTAGATAAGTTTCTCAATTGACGAACCATATTCAATAGATTTCAATCCCGCAATAAGCACAAATCAACAATTCAGATAAACAAACCAACACAAGGCTCAAATCCAACCGAACCAATCAAACCAACTCAATCCTCCAAACTAACCACAAGTATCAATAGTACAAATCACCCAAAACTCGAGCACCAAGCAACCAATAAACAAAGTGGAGCAACCGGACACAATCTACAACACAAGCGACAACAAACCTGGCTGTGGCGGAGGATGCGGCGGCCGCGGCAAAGTGCGGCGGGCGTAGCAGGCGGCGGCGGGCACAGCGTTTGGCGGTAGCCGTTGCACAGTCGGGGTTGTCTCCTTCAATAGATCAACAATGGCGGCGATGGCGGCCCGAGTACCCTGGATCTACACCCGATTCAGTGCGGGGTGAAGGTGAACGGTGAGGGTTGGTTGGGGTTTGGTTGGAAGATGGTGATGGGTTGGTTTGGGAGGATGAAGGTTGATGGAGGGGATGAAGATTGGTGTAGGTTGAGGATGAAGGTGATGAAGGTTGAGGATGAAGGTGACAATGGAGAGGATGAGGGTTTGGGAGTTGAAAAGGGTTTGAGATTTTGAGGAGGAGAAGGTGATGAGAGTAAGAAAGTGATGGCTAGATCTAGGTAGGGTAAGAAAGAAAAGGGCTTCTGGTTTTTTGATCTATTTTTTTTTCTTTCAAAACCCAGAAAAAGGAAGAGGCCACGGGTCTGATATGCGGCGGTCGCGGCAAGGTGCAGCGGCCGCTGCATTTGGCATGTGTTGCGGGTTGCGTGCGGCGGCTGCTGCATTAAGCTGCGGTCGCTGCATTAAGCAATTTGTTGCGGTTTCATGCGGCGGCCGCTGCATTTGTGCTGTAGCTCCTCTCCTTCTTCGATTTGCACGAATCCAATTCCGCTCTTTCATGATTTGTTAGTCCCAATTCTAAAACAAAAGCAAAACAACAAGAAAAACTACCTAAGGGTGATTAATTGAAAAGGGAAGAAAAACTTACCTCGGGTTGCCTCCCGAGAAGCGCCTTTGTTTCAAGTCGTTGGCTTGACGTAAGGGCCCTTGAGTGGCCTAATTGGTTGGTTCAGCAAGCACCAACTCCTCCTCGTCATTCCGGGGGATGTTCTCAAAGTATGGCTTAACTCTATGACCATTGACCTTAAAGAGCTCATTAGACTTAGGGTCAAAGAGTTATATTGCTCCATAAGGGAATATCCTAGAGATAGTGTAGGGTCCTTCCCACTTTGATCGAAGCTTTCAAGGGAAGAGTTTCATGCGTGATTGATATAGGAGAACCTTGTCTCCTGCCTTTAGTTCCTTCCGCAGGATGTGTTTGTCATGCCAAGACCTTGTCTTCTCCTTATAGATTAGTGCATTATCATAGGCATCCAAGCGAAGTTCCTCTAGCTCTTGCAATTGAAGCTTCCTGAACTCACCCACTTCATTCATCCTCATATTGCAATTCTTTACAGCCCAGTATGCCTTATGCTGAAGTTCAACAGGGAGATGACAAGCCTTACCGAACACAATTCGATAAGGAGACATACCAATGGGAGTCTTATAAGCCGTCCGATAGGCCCACAGAGCATCATTCAGCCTTAGACTCCAATCCTTTCTGTTAGGTGCCACTGTTTTCTCCAGAATGGTCTTAATTTCCCGATTTGATATCTCAGCTTGACCATTGGTCTGAGGATGATAAGCAGTGGATACTCTCTGCGTGACATGGTACTTCTTTAACAGGGCAGGGATAGTCCTATTGCAGAAATGTGTCCCTCTGTCACTAATTAGAGCCTTCGGCACCCCAAATCTTGCGAAAATGGTGTCTTTTAAGAAATCTACAACAACTTTGGAATCATCAGTTTTGGTGGCCTTTGCCTCCACCCACTTGGAGACATAGTCCACCGCAAGCAAAATATAGATATTTCCGAAAGAACTAGGGAAAGGACCCATAAAATCAATGCCCCAAACATCAAAAATTTCACAAAATATGATCTTATTTTATGGCATTTCATTTCTGGCAGATATGTTCCCAACCCTTTGACATCTATCGCAAGATCTACATAAAGCATTAGCATCCCTAAACAAGTGAGGCCAAAAGAAACCTGCTTCTAAAACCTTCCTAGCAGTCTTTTGAGGACCAAAATGGCCTCCACATTCATGAGCATGACAAAAAGTAAGGACAGATTGTACCTCATTGTCTGGCGGACACCTCCTAATTACCTGATCAGCACAATGTTTCCAAAGGTAGGGGTCATCCCAAACATAGAAGCGAGCGTCGTGTCGAATTTTGTCCTTCTGAGCCTTCGTGAACTTAGGTGGAAATTCTCCGGTGACTAAGAAATTCACCATATTGGCAAACCAAGGTCGAGGAGTATGGACACCCATTAGCAATTCAGAGGCATCGGGGCTTACCTCGTCAAAACAAAGCAAAGGTACCAAATTGGCCACGTGCGGTGGCCGCGGCATAGGTGCTGCGGCCGCTGCTTCAGTGCCATGCGGCGGCCGCGGCATAGGTGTTGTGGCCGCTGCTTCAGTGACCTACAGTGACCGCCGCATAGGTGCTGCGGCCGCTGCATTTTCCGTGGTATCCTGCAGCTGCATAGACGAAAGATGATTCAAGAAAAAGAGCGTGTCATCAGGAAACTCACCGTGAATGGGGCTTTGACCGTCCGGCTTTTCCTCTCCTTGGACAAGTCTGCTGAGGTGGTCCGCTACTAAGTTCTCGGCACCTTTCTTATCTTTGATTTCGATATCAAACTCGCTCAAGAGCAAGATCCATCGAATCAATCTGGGTTTCGCTTCTTTTTTAGTTAATAAATAACGAAGAGCAGCGTGATCAGTGAAGACAATTACCTTAGCACCTAGGAGATAGGAGCGAAACTTCTCCAATGCAAAGACCACGGCCAGAAGCTCTTTCTCTGTGGTCGAGTAGTTCCTTTGCGCTCCATTCAAAGTCATGGAGGCATAGTAGATGACATGAGAGCTCCTTCCTTCTTTTTGTCCCAAAACAGCACCCATTGCATAATCGCTAGCGTCGCACATAATCTCAAAAGGTTGAGACCATATGGGTGCCTGAATTATAGGAGCGCTTGTCAGACGACCTTTTAGCTCATCAAAGGCTGCCCTACACCTGTCATCAAAGTCAAAAACTACTTCCTTCTTGAGTAAATCACATAGAGGTGCAGAAATCTTATAAAAATCCTTAATAAACCTACGATAGAATCCTGCATGGCCTAAAAAGGAACGAATCTCGCGCACATTGGCGGGGTAAGGCAGAGACTGAATGACATCAATCTTAGCCTTGTCCACCTCAAGACCCCTGCTAGACACAATATGACCCAAAACAATGCCTTGCTTAACCATAAAATGACACTTTTCAGAATTAAGAACTAAGTTGGTGTCTACACACCGCCTAAGAACAAGTGACAAATGGTGCAAGCAAGTATCAAAGTCATCTCCATGCACAGTAAAGTCATCCATGAATACCTCTATGAAATGCTCAACATACTCAGAAAATATGTTTACCATACACCGTTGAAAGGTCCCAGGTGCGTTGCATAGCCCAAAAGGCATTCTGCGATATGCAAAGGTGCCAAAGGGGCATGTAAATGTCGTTTTCTCTTGATCCTCCGGTGCTATGGGTACCTGAAAATAGCCTGAGTAGCCATCTAAGAAGCAATAAAAGGAGCGACTGGCAAGGCGCTCAAGCATTTGATCAATAAAGGGTAAAGGAAAGTGGTCTTTGCGAGTTACCGCATTGAGCTTACGATAATCAATACAGACCCTCCATCCAGTTTGGACCCTGCTAGGGACCAACTCACCATCCTGGTTCTCAACGACAGTGATACCCCCCTTCTTAGGAACAACCTGAGTAGGACTCACCCACTTGCTATCAGATATAGGAAAGATCGTACCTGCCTGAAGGAGCTACAGCACCTCCTTCTTCACCACTTCCATCATCGGCGGGTTGAGTCTCCACTGAGGTTGTCTAGATGGCTTTGCATCATCCTCCAGAAGTATTCTGTGCATGCAGAGAGTGGGACTGATGCCCTTAATGTCTGCAATCGTCCATCCTAACGCCTCCTTATTCTCCTTCAAAACAGTCACCAAACGCTCCTCCTGCTCAAAAGTGAGTCTGTTAGAAATAATGACAGGCAAAGTATCATTCTCACCAAGAAAAGCATATTTAAGGTGACTAGGGAGTTGTTTCAATTCGATATCAGGCGCCTGGATAATGGATGGAAGAAGCTTTTCACTTGGCATGGTCAGCTCGATGCGTTCTCCCCTTGGTGGCACATAGGTGGGTGATCGATGGTCCAAAGCCAATACAACCTCCTGCAGATTAGATGACAAAGCATAATCTCTAGAAATTTCATCTATAGGGGCCTGTAAAGCGACCTCCAACTCATCAACACACTCTAAATCAAAGCAATCTTGTGCCATAGTATCAATGACATCCATAAAGCACAAAGAAGGATCATCAGATGGAAATTTCATGGAATCATAGATATTATACTCAACTTGTTGACCATCAAATTCCATAGTAAGAGACCATGAATAGACATCTATCTTGGTCCTAGCAGTTTTCAGAAAAGGTCTGCCCAACAGAATAGGGCCTTCATTGTTACCAAGACCCATATCAATCACAAAGAAATCAGCAGGAAATATCAAGTTGTCGACCATAACCAAGACATCCTCAACAATCCCTTTCGGGTAGATAGTAGATCGATCAGCAAGTTGAATTACTACCCGAGTATCGTTCAGAGGTCCCAATCCCAAAGCATGATAAACATGAGAAGGCAAGACATTAATAGATGCTCCTAGATCTAACATGGCTTTGTCAAATTTAGTATCACCTATCACACATGGAATTGCAAACATACCAGGGTCACTACACTTCTCAGGCAAACGCTTCTGAAACACGGCAGTGACATGTTCGCTTACCTTTACCTTTTGCTTACCTTTCAACTTCTGGTTTCGCTTGATGTGCAAAGTTCCTTCAAAAATTTAGCATATCTAGGAATGCTTTTAATCAAATTAAGCAAAGGAATATTTACCTCGCACTTACTGAACGTCTCGAAGATCTCCTTATCGTTCTCATACCTTCGTGTATCCTTCAAGGCTTCCGGAAAGGGTGGAACCGGCTTTGGAGTCTCCAGAGGTAAGGTAGAAGGAAGAGGAGGAGAAGAAGAAGAAGAAGGGAGAGAAGAAGAAAAGGGACTAGAGGGCATACCATTTTCGTGGGTGCCGTCTGAGACAGGGGCGGCGGGCGCAGCAACTACTGCGGCCGCTGCAATTCTGGTGTGCCGCGGCCGCTGCATATGTGCGGCGGCTGCTGCACTGTGCAGTCGCCACCATCATCTTCTACAATCTCACTTTTCTCGTCCATTATTTCCCCGACATCCTTTTGAGGTGTGGCAATCAGTTCCTTGCCACTCCTAAGCATTATAGCGCTGACGTTCTCCTTAGGATTTGCAACCGTCTGCGATGGAAGCTTCCCAGCATTGTTTGCCTCCTTTGCACTTAAGGCTTGAATAAGTTGACTCATTTTATTCTCAAGATTGGTTATCCGATCCGATTGTTGTTTCTCAACCTTCAAGACTAATTGTGACAAACTCTGCAGAGGATCCTCATTAGCCTCATTCGCTTGCGGTTGGCCTCCTTGTCGAGGTTCAAATTGTTGTTGGGGCCTTCCCTGTTGCCCCCCTTGCTGATTGAAAGAGGCCTGGTAGTTCCCATAGCCTTGCTGATAGCCTCTGTTATAGTTGTTGTTGAAGTATCCAGGATTGCCAAAATTGTCTTGTCTAGGCCTTTGTGGAGCGAAATTCCCCATGGCATTCACATCCACGCTAGGCTCTTGCAAAAGTGGGCACATATCCATGGGATGAGTGAATTCATTGCAGAGTCCACACGCCTTCAACTGTTGAGGTGTTCTATCGATTACCAACTTTTTGATCATCTCCTTCACCTCTGCCATATCAGTCTCAAGCGCAGCCACATGAGCATCAACAGAAAGTACACCCCTAGCACGAGTGTTCTTATTGAACTGTCTAGAACCCTCAGAGAGCTCCTTAAACACCTCCCAAGCTGCAGCAGGCGTGTTATTCAACATATTTCCCCCACAACAGGAATTCATCGTTTTGCGCTCATCATCAGTCAGCCCATTGAATAGAAATAAGACCAAATCCTTCTGCGGGAAGCCATGGCATGGACAGCTAGCGCAGAGTTTCTTAAAACGCTCAAAGTACTCATGAATCGACTCCATAGCGTATTGTTCAATGCTGCTGATTGCCCTTTTCAAGGCATTAAGCTTTATTGCAGGGAAGTACTTCTCCAGAAAGACTCTCTTCATCTCAGCCCAAGTAGAGATAGTCCCAGGAGGTAGGTAGAAGAACCATTCATTAGCCTCATCCTTCAAAGAGAAGGGAAAGGCTCTCAGCTTGATTTGATCCTCAGTAACGTTCTCAGGTTTCATCCCAACTACCACCGTATGGAACTCAGATAGATGCTTGTGGGGGTCCTCCCCACTCAACCCATGGAACTTGGGTAGAAGATGAATCACCCTAGATTTTAGCTCAAAGTTGACTCCTTCCCCTAGCATAGGGAATTGAATTGCAAGGGGCTGTTATGCCAAGTCAGGAGCAGAAAGCTCCCTAAGAGTGCGGTTCGCTTCGTTAGCCATCTCTGCAGTGTTTCCTTGATCAAAAGGTAACCCGTGAGAACGATCACGAGTTTCTCGCCTTAAGGAAGAAGCGGTTCTTTCGATCTCTGAATCAAATGGCAACAAAGAAGAATTAGTAGCACGGGTATGGACCATATAAGACGGTCCACACCAAAAATCAGCACAAAAACACACAAGAATCAATAAAAATCCACGGCAACGGCGCCAAATTTGACGGAGGGAAAACCTGTCATTGATCCGTCAAAGTAAACTCAAACCTATGACTAGTACAGCAATAAGTAAGAGGTCGATCCACAGGGAGATTTGTTGCTCAAGTATGATTTAAATGCTAATTTAGTAACCAAATTGGGGGTGTTTGTGAAAGTAAAGCAAATTAGCAAAAACAGAAGTAAATGGTTGTGATTCAACCAAATGAGAGAAGTAGATCTACCTACAATTTTCCACTTTATTTGGTTGAAGCGATCCTTGTAACTTCTTCTCGTCCTATTAAGTTTTCTATGAATGTCCTTGTCCCGACCTAATATAGTTACTAGTCCAATCAGTCCTAGCAACCCTTATCAATCGAACAGTCCCTAAAGAGGGATTAAACCCAATTGATAACTTTAAGTTCAGAGATTAGCCAAGGTATTTGCAGTCCCTAAAGAGGGATTTAACAACACATTCAACTTCCTACCTATCCAATTAGTTCAATCAGCCCTAAAGGGATAAGTTTGCTACTTAGGTTAAGGTTCACAATCAGGAATCTACAAAACCCTAGCAATTGAATTGATCTAACTAGTTGCGCGGGCTAGATAGAACAAAACAATAATTCAATAAGCGCAAAGAAGTTGAAGCATTCAATAGCGGAATTAAGGAACGAGAATTAGAAACTCACAATCAATCCAAATAAAGCATCAAATTGTAGGTAGAACAGATGAGTTTAGTTCGACATCGCTCAAATCTCTAAATTGTCTGATGAACGTAGAATGAAAATGAAAATTACTCAAAACTAAAATACTCTCGGCCTTTTAAAAGTCTAAACTGATCTTAAAATGAAAATAACAAAAACTAGGGTTTCACAAATCGAAATGCGGCAGATGACCAATGCGGCGGCCGCTGCATAGGTGCCGCGGCCGCTGCACGCGTGTTCCATTCAGGCGCCGCTCCAGCTCCTTGCGGCGGCCGCTGCATATGTGCTGCGGCCGCTGCATATGTGCTGCGGCCGCAGCATATGCCCCGCTGCTATCATCCCGATGCTAGTAGCTTCAGCTCCAATTCTTTGCTTTTCTTTCTTCAAGTCTCCATTATCATGCATCCCATAGTGTTTGAATCTAATCTGTAACAATACTCACAAATTCGCGCAAAATCCGAACACTTCTAAAATAATCGTCAGATGCACTTTAAATCTAATTCATTAACTAAATGCAACCTAACTAGTCTAAAAATGCCTATAATGCCTATCTATGATATGCATTATCAGGTACTTACGGGATCAATGACGTGATCCTTGGACTCACCAAATTCAAACTTCATTCCCTACTTTAGAATGATTTTTGTCTCGGGGACGAGACTCGTTTTTAGAGGTGGATGATGTAAAGGCCCGGATTTTAAAATCTTGATTTTCGGAAAAAGGAAAAAAAAAATTAGAACGGATTTAATCGGATTTCGTTTTAAGGAAAAAAATAATAATAAATAAAAATAAAATCATCTTTAATTTAATAATAAACCGAACTCGAGATTCTTAAAACAAATTCCAGCCCAATCTTGAACCTTCTAAGATCGATTCCGTCTTTTTCTCGGAATCCAAAAAATTTCTTCGGATAACGATATACTTCCAGCTTTTAAAAGCAAATTGATAGAGAGAGCGGGATTCGGGATTTCAAGCATCAGAAATTTGAATTTCCGACTCGGGATCACAATTCCGACATATTCTCCCATTCTTATCCAATCCAACTCATACCCTCTCATTTGGGTAAAGTTCTATCCTATACTCCCTCCCTCCCTTCTTGATTCCCCATTATTTGAGAAATAAACAACACCTACCTTGACCGGCTTGTTTGAACACTGAACATAGCCCCATTCATCCATTTCATTTTAAAAAATCCAAATACCCCCCTTGAGCCCTCTCTCTCTCACTCCTGCTGAGGGTTCAAACCCCCACCTCCTCCTTGTTCATTTCTCCCTTCCACCACCGCAACCACCTCCTACACCATCCCACCACCACCTATCGTCACCACCGGAGCGCCACCGTCGCCGACCACCACCGCAGCCCCTCTCCTTCTCCCCTGTTCTCCGTCAGCAAAAGCCAAGCTCCCCAACCTTCCTCCTTCGTCCTCCCACTGCAAGCAGTAGCCCAGACACTCACTCACTCCTCCCTCGACACCGACGATCCAAGGAAGCCACCCAAGAGAGCTCGGAGCCGCCCAGCCGCAGCCGCTCTCCCTCCTTTCTCTGTTTTCCGAGTTCAGACGGTAAGGAGTTTGTTCCCTTCTCTTTCACTTCCTTTCCCCGCCAAATAACTTAAAGGCGAAGCTTTAACTCCCGTCCCATCCCCCTAGGTCATCTCCGGCAAGGACCCGTCTCTGGCGGTCCAAATCGAGCTTCGACGAAGCGTTTTCCAGCGAAGACTTCGAACCTCTCGGTGAGCCTCTTTTTCTCCCTCTTTCTTCCCTTCCATGAGTATGGGTGTTGGGTAGTCGGGATGGGTGGTCGGAGTCCGGGAGCGCTGTCGGAGGTCTCCTCCTTTCCTCTCCCTTCCCACGGTATTCCGGGCAAAAAAATGGAGCCTTGTTCTACCCTTCGTTCGAACAGATGGGGGGAAAGAAGAAGAGGGTGGGCCATGGGCCCATCCCCACCCTTCCACCTTGGCTCCATGTCACCCTGGGGCCCTTCACTTTTTTTCTAATTCTTATTTCGGATTCGGGTTAAAGAAAGGGAGCTGGACCTTTTTTTCTTTTGGGTCGAATGGGTTGGGTTTTTTAAATGAGCTTGGGCCTTTTTTTAAAACAATCTGGTTGGGTTAGTGGATAAGAGGGTTTCGGTTTGGGGTTAAAATAAACTAAAATGGGCTCGGTTTGGCACCAAATAAAAGGGAGGGTCGGTTTCTGATTTTTATAAAATGTGGGGTTATTTTGTTAATTAAATAAAATGGTTGGTTACTTAAGGGGTTTGAAAATATTATTTGAAAGTGTTTTTAAAGAAAATGGTATTTGAAATATTATATTATATTAATTGAGATTTAAAAGATATAAATATTATTTTGAGATTTAAAATATATAAATATTATTTTGAGATTAAAAGATATTATTTTATGATCTTATAAAATATTGGAACTTAAAATATGTTATCAGTTTAAATCAAAAAGGAATTTGGCGAATGTTTTTAAGAATCGGAAATTCTAACTAATCAACTCGAATTTTGAAATGGATTGGGAACTAACTTGGGAATCCGACTTATTCGATGACTAATGAGCATGATGATACGATTGTGTGACTAATAGCATGAATGTGTGATTAATAGCATGATATCGTAGTATTGATCTATGGCTTGAGTAATATCTTACGAATGTTATACATGATGATGAGAGATGATATATATATA
This sequence comes from Persicaria maculosa, assembly GCA_963922045.1. NCBI lineage: Eukaryota > Viridiplantae > Streptophyta > Magnoliopsida > Caryophyllales > Polygonaceae > Persicaria > Persicaria maculosa. The sequence continues at coordinate 34,149,458 of OY998271.1, forward strand.
TATATATATATATATATATATATATATATATATATATATATATATGGTATGATAAGTTTGCGAATTTGGCTATAAATTAGAAAGTTATTGTTATCTGATGAGATATTATGATTTGATGAGTTTATTAATCATGATGGGATGACAAGTGTGGATGAAGCGATCTATTAACCTATTTTTGTGTATAGTGTGTGTGATATGTATGCTTAGAGTATCTTAGATGTAGACTCATATACTTACGCTATGTATCTAGGTGATATTATCTGATTATGCTTACTACATGTCGGGTTCTTCTTTTGTTAATCTGCTAGCCAGGTAAGTCTCTTCGGAGCTTACTCAGATTGAAAGAGAGATATTCCCTCCTTTATGTGCATGATATACTAGGTGCTTCCATTCATGATCGAATCAGCATGCCATGTAGTATCATGCTAGGTTGCATTGACCGTTGAGCATTCTATTTCTTTATGCGTGTGTAAACAGGGCCGCCGTTATCTGTGAAGTAACTAGAGTCTTTGCTAGGGTCCTAAGACGGCCCAGTCCCATCGGGTCTCATCCTGAGTCATTCGAGTCATGTGGCATCACCTTTATTTATATTGCGAGTATGATTATAAGAGCAGTCTACGAGCTTTTATATATGGGTCGGGCCTGCGGGCCGACTCGATTATGATGAAATGGAATGCATTCATGAGTTGGTCAGTCTCCACTCTATCGGGAAAGGGGGTGGAGGTAGGAGAGGGATATACCATTTGGTATTCTTTGCTAGGGCCCTATCTTTTATTATGCACTAGATCTTAGGGACATGCTAGTGTGATAATATTCCGCTCTGCATCTTGAAGCATCTTTATTAGGTATAGCGTATATGTGTGCTTAGGGTCGGCATGCAGCAGGTGGGCATCATTTTGATCTCACTCACCATCAATGTTTTTAGGTATTATTTATGTTCATCCTATTGGTGTTGTTTGCTTATTGCGCGGGTCATTTTTTTCGGCGGAGAGCGAGCGTTGGAGTTATCGACTTCACCAGACTTTGCCCACGTTTTTGGATTTACATTTTCATACTCCGTTTTGACCCGGCTCTGCCGTGGCACCCTCTTGTATTACACTTTGATTCCGCTATTTGTCTGGCTACTGGTTTTCCACGTGTAGACTTACGATAGGTACAGGGGACTTCCCCGGGGATTCCAACGATCCCTTCGAATTTGGGTATGAAATCCCACTTTGGAAACATTAGATTAGGCTTTCAAACCTTCGATCAACCTGTACACGGGGCCCAAGATCCTATCGAGGGGTTTCATCCCTCGAAACGTAACTCGGGAATCATAATCTCGGGTCGTTACAGTCGGCTTAGAAAGACTTGAAGGAACACATTTGGCAAACATTTGGGGCCAATCGTGGAGGCAATTAGTGTTTTTCGATTTCCACATTACATTTGTTGTTAAAATGCAATGAAGTTTACATTGTCTTTGGTGTAACGTCTTTTTTTATTCAATGAATTTCGCCTTTTTGGGGGGTTATATATAGTTCGCATTATTTAGTTTATAAATAATATTAATTTAAAAATGATAATGTAATATTAAAAATGAATATAATAATATATTCGAGAATGAAAATAATTGTTAGAGAGGAGTATATTTGTAAATTGAACTTGTAGTAAAAGATTAATTTTGGAATGCTAGAGATGCTATTGATAAAGTGGAAAAAGTAATAATGGGATGTTAGAATGATGTGGCGGAAAGAGTAAAAATAAATATTAGTATTTTTTTTAGTCATAGGTAGGCACTAGACCCATTACAATATGAGGGAGGAGGGATTCGAACACATGACCTACTGGTCACTACATGTCATCCTTACCAATTAAGCTAATAAGGCTTGACAAATATTAGTATTTCTAGTATCCCTTGATAAGAATAGCGATAAGCGCACCATCAAAATTTAATTCCTACACCCAAATTCCCTATTCTTCATTTTTCTTTTGAAATTGTGGGTCCTTAGCTTATGTAAAAACAGAAAAACCATAAAAACAAACCCTATCTTTTATTAGGTTTATTTTATATCCCTAAATTGTGTATGTTTTATGTCCTGTAATTTGGTATCGACACCTTTTTTTACTAGAATCTTATTTAATTTTTGATGCACCTTCGGTATGGGCAGTGGCAGAAGGTCTTAGGGGCGGGTGGGGGCCATGGCCACCCCGGGAATTTTTTTTTAATAATATGTATATAGTATATTACAAGTAAATAGGAGTAATACTATGTTAGTTGGATTTCCTTTAGGTGGACTTGCTACCGCCTACCGCATCACATATTTACATTCCTGTTCAACCCTTGAATGAAGTAATAGCCACATTGGCTATTTTTTTTAAAGTTAGATTTCCTTTCTTTTTTTTATTTTTTTAGAACATTTAGATTTCCTCACGTTAAGATTTTATTTAGTTGAATTTTTTTTTAATTTTTCAACTTTCATATTTTTAATATCTCAACAACTTAATATCATATCTCTTAATTGAAAAGAATACATATCTTCTAAATCCTAATTCATACCCTAATTCAAACAGTGAAATACTAGAATATCTTAAAAATCGTAATTCGGAATGAAGAGGATGAAAACCGTTGATTCGTTCTTCAAAAGAAAACAAGAACGTAGAGTACTATTTAGATAGAATTCGCTACAATTTAGTTTTTATATGGAGTTTTGGCATCAAGTCCCTCATATATATGTACTTTGTTTTTCATATAAATGAAAAAGGCGAGCCTCCTAGCTTGACTAGGTTCCAAACCCTAAAAAAAAAAAATTGGCCCCTGCAAAACTTTTGTCCAGGTTCCGCCACTGGTTATGGGTAAGGTATTTATATCTTTAAACTTAAGTAATCTCATCTGTTGATATACTACTTCTTCATTAGAATTATTTTCAGACTCATCGTCCTCATAATTTCTTATTAGGTTGGTTTCTAAATATTCCGATTGATAATGTCGTCGCTTGAATCGGTAAATATATAGATGATGGGATTAACCAGATACAAAAGATAAGACCAAATACAAGGATCTTATGTAAGAGAAGGAATCATATACCAAAATGATCACTCTATCCCACCAAATTACAAAATCACATTGAAAATACACAATTTAGGGATATAAAATAAACCTAATAAAAGACAGGGTTTGTTTTTATAGTTTTTTCATTCGTAACTGGTGGTCAATCTAATAATTATAAAATCGTAAGAGCCAGAGGTGATGGAAGTAGGGGTAAAAATAACGGTCGTTTTGGGTGAAGCGAGCTTTTTCCTCTTTCCCTACGCCGTAACTCTCATCTCCCTCCGTTTTCTTCTTCTTCTTCCTTCGTACACCTTTACCCTCCCTCTCTCTCTCTCTCTCTCGTCTTCTCCGGTGTCTCCCTCGGATCTCTCTCAATCTGTGCATTTTCTCCTGCCTTTGGATTCCATACATTGTCAAACAAGGCACCGCGACCTTCAATCCGGGCTTCGTCGCTCGTATTCGAGGGCTCTTCCTCCAAAAGGGCTCTCGATCGGGCTCCACCTGACCTACCAATTATTCCATCTTTCGCTCTCACAGGAATCCAATCCCCTGTGCGGTACCTACCGATTCATCTAGGTTTAAATTTTTCGTTGTTTTTTGTTTTCCCATTTGCTTCGGTTCCAAATTATCACCGCAAATAGCGACAGACGATGTCGGACGTGGAGGCGCACTTGAAGCGGGGGATTTCTCGTCAGCTCTCGACAGGATCGGTGAATCGATCGGCCAAGTATAGCTTCCGGCGCCAGGCGTCGCTGGATCCACAGCGGCAGAAAAGCATGCGCTTCAGTTTTGGCCGTCAGTCCTCGTTCGATCCCATCCACCGGAGCCCCACCTCCGATGATCTCCTCACGGTGCCGGAGAACCTAGACGACACTATGCAGCTCCTCTTCATGGCTTCCCGTGGGGACGCCAACGGCGTCGAGGATTTGCTCGACGATGACGTCGATGTCAACAGCATCGATCTGGACGGCCGGACTGCGCTCCACGTCGCTGCTTGTGAGGGCCACATCGACGTTGTCAACCTCTTGCTCACCCGAAAGGCCAATATCAATGCCCGTGATCGGTGGGGAAGCACGGTAAAAAAATTTAAAAAAAAAAAAATTTAATCAATTCTTTCTCTGTATTTTCCTTTATCATATTCTTAGAGGGAGGCTTATGTCATATTGGTAGAATCTGAAAGGGGGGTTGTGGTCTGCAAAGGATTCATTTCTCTTCATTTTATTTTGTCTGAAAGAGGGGTTGTGACTTGTGAAGCTCATGTCAGATTTATAAGTTGTGTGGATGTTTTAGGAAATTGGACTTGATTGAATCATTTGTTGTTATGATCTGGAATGTGTTGAATGTATTGCCATTGAATTCGTATTATTCTGTTGGTGATTTAATGTGTTGATGAAGACTTTCTTGCAAATCAGGCAGCTGCTGATGCTAAGTTCTACGGACACATGGAAGTTTATAGCATTTTGAAGGCCCGAGGAGCCAAAGTTCCGGTATGATGCAACGATTTTATTAAGCCTTTTGATTTCTTTCTGGTCCGTGTTGTCACTGATTCTGCGAGGAAATATACTCGATACCTTAGAAAACGAAGAGAACTGCAATGGTGGTTGAGAACCCCAAAGAAGTCCCAGAGTACGAGCTTAATCCACTCGAGATTCAAGTCCGCAGGACTGATGGCATCGCGAAGGTGAGACCTTTGCTCTCTTTTATTAGTAGATTTCTGAAATATACTTAGCTGCTAAATGCAACTTCTGGCGGTGTCCTCCTCTCTTTGAAAAGCAAATGGTTTCTCTGCCACTTTTTTCGTTTGGTATAAGTAAAATAAGGAATTGACCTTGTAGATGTTTTTCATCTCCATAGGTAAGGTTAAGTTGTTGGCTTTAATAGGTTCACTGTTGGTGCAGGGCAGTTATGTTTAATTATCAGGAATGATTGTTTGTCTCGGACACTAGAGAGACCTAGCTAAGTAGGAAGTTCATATCTGTAGATTAATTGAGTCGATATATAGAGTTCTAGAGTCTAGATCACCTTGTTATCTAAATCAGATTAGATTTTGGCAGAGCTGCATATTTCAGTAGTTCCATTTGTCTAGCCCTTTACGCTTATATTTTGTTTATTTATTAGTTCTGATAGTATTATGTTTTGATGACCCCTTTATGTATGCATATCTTCTAATAGGGAATGTACCAAGTAGCAAAATGGAATGGTACCAAGGTTGCTGTGAAGATACTTGAGAAGGAGAGTAACTCTGATCCAGAGTGCATGTATGTCCTGCCATATTCTGTGTACTTTTTGGGGAACATTGCGGAATATATGTACCAAATATTAATCTGAACTGCCATATTGTAACTTTCCGTTCTCTTGCAGAAGCACATTTAAGAATGAGTTGACAATATTGCAAAAGGTGCGACACCCTAACTTGATTCGGTTCGTGGGTGCTGTTACCCAAAATCTACCCATGATGATACTCGTAGAATATCATCCAATGGTACACCTCTATCTCCTTTTACATCTAGTTTCTTCTTGTTTCGCCGTCTACTTGCAACAAATATGCACTGTTTACAAATTCCTACTTTAATCTGCTATTTTTATAAATAATTTTTTTGCTTGTGTGCATACCAAGGAGATGCTTTTTTTTTGGGGTAGAAAATCAAGGAGATGCTTGGTAAGAATTAACCGAACCTGAAAGAAAGATAATATTAACTCCTAATTTAAGAACATTGTATTAAAGAAGATGTACAGTTGTCTTACTACTAAATTGTTTGTGGTTTCTATTTGGTAAAAATTCTTCTGTTTATGATGAAAATGAATCAGATAAGTGAAAGATGTTTCAACGCTAATTAAAGGATAGCTTAAATTTGGGTACTGCCATGAATTTAATCCAGGTTGTGAGATGATGAAGAAGAAATTGCATTACACTAAATATATTTCTACTTATTTAGTTCTTTTTGGTTCTGAATGTTAAAGCTAGATTCTAAGACATAAAACAATATAAAATATTAACTCAGAGGTGAGAAGAAAGCTATTTCCCAACCAGGTTCTATCTCTCAAGCGTAAACTTCTTTCATAAATGGTTTTAGCAGCCCTGGATGCGGAGTTGAAAGAACCTTGAAAAGAACATTGCTGGAGGGTTGTCCATCATAAAGCTCAGCAGGCAACAATTGAAGTGTTAATGATATACTTTATTTTCACCTTATAGTGCAAATTATCTAGTCACTTAGAACACAAAGGGGACAGTGATACCAGATGTTAATTTTATGATTGTTGTATTTACTTTTGATTACTTCACTTCAATTTGATTTAGAACAAGAGCATTGCTACATGAACTTGAAATTTGTTGTATCAGTAATTAAGATGTTTGCGTTCTTTATTTCAGGGTGATCTGGGATGCTATCTCCAAAGAAAAAAGCGTGTGTCGCCATCCAAGGCTTTGAGATTTGCCCTTGATATTGCAAGGCATGTATCACTTGGTTAAAAATCCATTCATGGGCTAAAAAATAGACAAATTATACATCGCTTGGTTATCTTTAATCAGTCTAATCTTGCATTTCTTTACATCAAGAGCATTATTATTACTTCCGAGGATGTAATTATATCTCACTACTTGTACAAACACATGAGTAATGTCTTAAATTCTTCATCAGGGGCATGAATTACCTTCATGCGCGCAAACCAGATCCAGTCGTTCACTGCAGCCTTATGCCAAAGTAAGCCAACCATGTGCATACGTGAACTTCGATTTTGGCAATTGAAACTGTATACTGTTCTTTAATAGTTTAAATTTGGTAAGGTGGCAGAAATATTTTGCTGGATACTGGAGGACAATTGAAGATTGCTGGTTTCGGTTTGAGACAGTTGTCGACAATATCATCAGAAAAATTCAAATTAGCAAAACCTGGAAATTTTGACCTTTCAGGTAACCTTTGATCATGTAGGTACACATTTGCTACTTGCGTATCAAAAACCTTGTGGAGCAGTGTTGAATGATTTATTATGTATGGAGATGTTTATGCATCAAATATAGATTGTGAACAACTTTTGCAGGTAAATGTAGTTTAATGGGCCTATCCCTTGAAATAAATCGCAATTACTTCAAGAAACCATTTTCTGGTAGAGGAAATGGGAACTCTGTTCAGTTGCTTTCTCAAGGAATGAATATACCTGAAACTTTATCTCTCAAAACTAGTGAATGTAGCCATTCAATTCTTTCCCGTCAAGTCAAGTTTCTGTTCAGATAGGTGGCAACTTCTTCTTCTTGTTGTTGTTGAAGTGGAAGCAATTGTTTCTGTTCTTTAATTTTATCTGTTCTTGAATTTTGTCTTTGGAGTTGAATAACGCTAACACACATCGCAAACGTTTACTTGTAAAATTGCCACCTTGTTTTGCTGTTGAGACTGTCATGCATCTGTTTAGGCCTATACTTGCCTCCTGAAGTGCACAACAACGAAATATTTGACAAGAGTATAGATGTGTACTCCTTCGCCTTGATCCTTTACGAGGTACATTTTTATGCACATGAATACCTACATTAAAACATATGGAGTAAACTTTTTATGCATTCATAATATTTGTCTTCTCTGTTATATGCAATGTTTGCTGTCTGTACTTTATTCGTAAAAGATCAACATAATAATACTGCATTATCACAAGTTTAAAACAGCACAGCTTTGCCCCTTCTCCAGCTTAAACCAAGGATTACTATCCTTTTCCTGGACAGGCAATTTTGTAGCAGATGTTTTCCTGTTATGATGAAACCTACTGTTAAAAAGTAACAATGTTTACAAAAGTCAGTTCACTATGGAGAGTGACACATGGTCCAAATGGATGAAGATAAATTACATAATATCATTATGTTACTTCCTCCCCAAGTCCCAAGTGAGGAGCTACTACTCATGGTTTCGAATAGAATTTGTCATCCCAATTTCTCTTATTCTTAGTGGTTGTTACTTAATTATTGGGAATTGCATGCTTTGCAGAATAGCAAAAAAAAAAAAAAAAAAAAAAAAAAGATTAATGCGATTATATGCTTTAATAAAGATTTGAACCAATTTACTTTATTTTTATATCTTCTCCTTTAGATGATAGAGGGAATGCATCCTTTCCATCCAAAGCCTCCAAAAGAAGCCTCAAAAATGATGTGCCAAGGGAAGAGACCACCGTTTAAGAAGTTGAAGCAATATCCTCCAGAATTAAAGGAGTAAGTGCCTCTGCTGAGTGAAATTATACATACAATGTCTTGTTGAATAACTTGAACCTTTATCCTTCATCCACAAAGGATACCATTTATCACTCTTTGGTGGTATACTTACCCACACAAAAAAAAATATTGGAATCGCAAGTAGAAAGTTGTGTTGTGGGCTGGTAATAAACTAGGTAGGCAGGAAGGTAGTTAGGTGAGGTAGTAGATAAATAAATGGATAGATAGGGATGCATGTGCTATTTCCTTCAATTGTCAAGGCAAACTAAAGTTGGCATAGTTCTTGGATATGAAATGTGCTCAAAGCCATGAATTTGAGTACAGTAGTCTTATCACCATTTGAGTAATTGAACTCTTGTACTCCCTTTTCCCATACTGTAAATAATTCACTGTACATGCACTTAAAACTGCATTCTTGTACTGGGACCCACTGCTTGTCAAAATTTATTAGGAAACAACAGTATCAATTATACTAGACACCAGCTCTGCCATCTTCATTCATGTTATGCAAAACCTTACATGAAAGAAGGTTTCCATTTGTTAACATACCTTATTTGTTACACATCCAGACTGATTGAAGCATGCTGGAGTAGAGACCCTGCCAAGAGGCCAGGTTTTGCAGAGATCATCGTACAGTTGGATAGAGTAGTTGCAAGTTGCACCAAACAGGGATGGTGGAAAGATACCTTAAGTTTCCTTGGCTATAAACCAGCCATGGCGGATAAAGCCTGACATTCGCCTGGTACAAATTTTTCTACTACGTGGCTTTTCCACTATCCTTGTGATTATTCTTAAAACATCACAATTCTTCGGTACTTGGTATTAATGCTACTTGTTTCCATCCGTATAATCGGGCAGTAGGACTTGAACTGATGATCTTATTACAGAATTATCATATGTTTGCCAACTCACGAAAACAATTCGGTTGCATGTTAAATGTCTTATTATTGTTTGTTTGATTCCTCGTATCCGAGTTCATATACTACTTTCTTACATAGGATACTGAAGTGCATTGTGCTTTTCTGGCTCCAATGAATATCAGGCAATGTGTTGATCGAACTGCAGGCAAAGTATTCCAGGAAACTGAAGTTGATGTGTTTTGGCTCCGAGTACATGTACTTTTTTTTTTAGCCATTTGTGATGAAATTCATCTCTCAAAGTCTCAATAGAATGTAAAATTGTTAATCCCTTTCAATTCATTCTTTTTCTTTTATTTCTCTTGTTCTCTTTTTTGGAGAACTCCTGTTCAGTAACATCATTAAACAGATGATACTTATTGTAAGAAAGTATCTATACTTGGATGAATACAGAATACCTGCATTCAAAAAGTGTATATATGTTTAATTCATGAAGTGGGAGCTGTAGGTTTTTTCAAACATGTTCTCCACGGAATCTGTATGCATGTATCACCAGACGAAGCACGTCACAGTTTAACGCGATTAATAATGTTTGATGTGTATTTTGGATATAAACAGATGAGTTTTTTTTTTCCTCTCGAAAATACGAAATAAATTTCAAAATAAACGCATACTAGTCAATAAACTCGGTGACAAACATACAGTTGAGCTATCTTATGGTTTCATGGTTGAAGTGTGTGCAAAAAGGGGCAAAGTATCAGCACAAATTATGGGCTAAAACGTATACAAATTCGTATGGGCAAATTATATGCATTAATGTTGTCAAAGTACTTTCATACAAGAACCATAAATGTCATAATCTTCCAACACACTGTTGAAACTCCTGCTTAGAATAAATCAGAAACAAACTGATATTTCACATTCAAATCCCCATCCCCTTATGAGGAGCTGTTCAGGAAGTGAGCTAAAGCTTTCTCGCTGTCATTTTCATACATAAACAAGGCATCAGCAACACTGTTCGAGGAAAAGCCCATCTCCCGGAGAAGGGTGTAGCCTTTGGCGAATTCTTGAACCTAGTGAAAAGGAAATGAGACTGTCAAATTATGCGAGCTCGAGCTACAAAATCATGCCACCTAGCCTCTAGTATTCGGACACCTCATGTTTGTCAATTTTCCGCAGAAACCATTCATGTCCCATGATATAGGCATTTAACAGGTCCAAGGAAGAGTAAACTGTGTGTAGGATTATTCGATATGAGCAAGACAACTGCATAAGCCCATCGAACATCTACAACTCTTGGTAACAAGGACGTTTAAGTACTTTCCAGAAACCGAATTCCTTATCCCTCTTCTGATTCTTATCACATGGCAATTGAATGAAGATATGCATTTTTTTTCATATGACTGAGAATTCCACAATCATGACTAAATCATGTGCAAGAAACTGAGAATAGAAATACATGCTAAAACAGAAATTTCTGTGGATAGAATCTACCTTTGTAGGGTTATCTCCGTAATTTGCAACTGCCAGAGCAACAGCTTCTCGATTGAGGCCTGATGCAACATATTTGCTCACCACAGGATCAACTGGAGGGTTCTGCATCAGGATTTTGATACAAGTCTCAAATATCAAGACAAGATCTTAAAAATGATTGGCAGTGGGTAGAGGAGCACTTAACATAACAAAGTATGGTGTTAAAGTTATAGAACAGAAGATATCAATATCAACGACCCAGGTATTTCCAGCATATGCAAGGGTCCCCGGTGAAGTGGGAGTAAGACATCGCCACCTAATCTTTGAAACACTGCCTCAGAGTAGTCATAATGTATAGCAGAGCAAGATGTCACAGAAAAACAAAAATGCTTGCAAATTTTATATTACAAACCTGCTCCCTGTAGCTCAGTTGCAGAAAACAAGGGAAGATGTAAGGTTTGAACAACTCATGTGTATAATTAGCTCAAAAAGAAAAACAAACAGGCATTAAAAAAAAGGTATTTATAGCCGTCCATCCAATAAACTCATCTCCAGGGGAGTACATGATAACGATTTGTAGTCTGTTTAAAAACCCTCTCGCAATGAAGAAAATCCATACTTCAAGGAAGAATATATCCAAGTTATTATAGAAAGATTGTTAGGAATACTAAAATGGGAAGTCGTGTTTTCAACACATCAGTTTTGAGTAGGGTTACAGGAGTTCGGGAAATAATATGAAGCACACAACTAAAAGCAATGCTATTTGACAATAAAGGGCAACCAAAGCTTTAGAAACTGGCTGGGTGTGGAAGAGGAACCTTTTTGAATAGCAGGAACACCAAAGATCCGGAATCACATCTTTATCCAATTATGAATGGCAGCACTTGAGAAGTATATCATAAGATATTTATAGATAGTACTGAGCCTACTGACAATGCAGTGTTGATGAGAATTACCATAGGCACTGATTCTGCTGGTCTTGATGGTATTGGGACGTTTTCCAACACAAGTTGGCTCCAATTCGGGGTTTGCTTCTCAGCTTCAACGAGTATCTTCCTTTCAAGGTCAAAGTCAAAGTGGAAGTTACTCCGAGGGATGTCACCAATATGTGTTGACAATGGAGGCTGTGACAACAAACCAGGAAAAAAAAGGATCATGCAAACAATTCAACAAAATGTCACAACATAATGAACATAGTTTGCATAAATCAAGAACTATTTGGACATGTTCTATTAAGAAAAAGTAGAGGGAACCATATGAAGGAAAAAAAAATTGCACATTCTGATTAATATGAATGTATACCTATATGTTTAAAATGCTACCTTGATGTTATCCAATATCAAAAGAAATTTTAAGAAAATAGTGATCCTTAAGTCATATTTGGACAATACTTAGAAAATTGATCATATATCCAAAATAAAAAAGGAACCCTAAAAAATTGGTTTGTTAGTGGAATCAGATTCAAGAAAGACCTAAAAGCATGTTAAAAGAATAACAAGGCAATATCCTTTCCAGGAAGTAATTGCTCCTCATAAGTAAGGAAAACAAAAAACCACAAAACAAGAAGCCTGAATGGAATCTTACAGGAGTTGTTATCCGGTATTCGGACTTGATTGCAACTCTGATTCCAGTTCCAGCTGCAACCACAACCAATAACCAAACAAGATAATCAAAAAACAGCACACCGTGTAGTATATGAAAGATTCCTATTCCCAAACTTGTTTTAGTCCATTAAAAATCCAAATCACTACAAAATCCAACAGCTCTAGTTCTCTAGTTCACCGAGTTTGACCAAATTCCTTTGGGTACAAGTTGCAAGCCCACCCAGATTGCAGAGTTCCATCAAAGGACAGTAAACTGTAAACCTAGGGCCAAATCATTGGAATTCCATAATCAAATCAACTTTTAAAACGAGCAAGTCATAGAAAGGGGTTTCATCCAAAACAACATCAAGAAATCCAACATTTTCAATCTCAATTTATTCCTGGATCAATACCCCCAAAACCCACAATTGATCACACCCAAAAGAGCCAGAAAGTGGACTCACAGGAGGATGGGGCGGAAGAGTGTTGGTAAGGAGGGGCACGGGCAGCAGTAGCAGGAGGGATGCCCGGTTGACCGGCCTGACCGATCCGCGGGTAGTAAGGAGAAGCAGAAGACGATAAGCCGGGCGCCGGCGGTGGCTGATAAGCGGGATGCGCCGGCATGGGGTATTCGAAGGGGTTTTTCCTGTAGTATTCGTGCTGGTGCTCCATGGATTTCTTCCTTCCTACCAAAAATCAAAATAGGTTTGAAAAATAATCACAATTTGATCGATCATCCGTTTTGCTTTTTGTTTTTTTTTTATATAAGAAAAAGAAATTCGATTCGGGGTCGATCATCTGCAGGATGAAGGTCAAAACCGGCAAAAGACTATAATCCTAGGTGGAATTGGTATAATACCAATTAGTATAATCCTAGGTGGAATTGGTATAATATCAATTAATTTTCATCATTATGAAGTAAAAACCAATTATATTATAATTGGTAATAATAAATCAAGTACCATTATCAATCATATAAACTCGTGTACCAACTTAATTGGTAACCAATAATATTGGTTGGTAATAGTAAAATACCAAATTTTAACATCATTTTTTTTTAACAGAAAAGAATTTGACTGTTTGAGAGATCAACTAGTCAACAGCATCTCGAAGGATGATGCTGCGCATGGCAGCGTCGGAAGGGAGCAAGGTGCCGGAATGATATTTGTTGAGATGGGAAAGATGGTCAGCCGCACCATTACCTTCGCGGAAAATATGTGAGATCTCATATTGAGAGAAGTGGGAAAGAGAGAGAAGGCCGTCGGATAGGATCATCTCAATTTCCCCTGAACAAGAGCGACCAGACAGAAAACATTTCAAAATGCTTAAGTTATCGCCTTCAATAATGATGTTGTGTAAATTAAGATCTATGGATTTAAGAATACCTTTCCATAGGCCGAAACATTCAGCCCCCAAGACTGAGTGAAAAGGTGAGGTGTCAGTTTCAGAGAAGAGAACAGAGCCGTCCTCGTTGCGAATAATAAAACCATATGTAGCTGATGAAGTACTGGTGGAGAAGGCACCATCAAAATTAAGCTTGTGCCACCCCGGTCTGGGCTTTCGCCATTTGCAGCTGGATCGGTTACGAGGGCGAGTAAGTGTTGATGCCTGGTGAGTAGCGGGAGGAAGATTGTTGTCTTGCTCCTTGGAGCAGTTCCAGTTATAAATGTGCTCCGAGATGAAAGCTAGTATTGTTGTTGGCGTAGTTTGGAGATTTTCAAAAGATTTTTTGTTACGAAAGAACCACACAGCCCACCAAGCAATGGCTAGCGTGGAAAAGCGCTGGTTCCCAAGAATATGACGAAGTTTAAGTATTGTTTCTTCTATTGTGGGGGTGTTGTTATAGACTTGGTCAATTGTGTCTAGTAATTGAGGAGATAGGTGATGTAAGGTAGTGCGTGTGGTGTTGCAGTTAAAAAGGAGGTGGTTTGTATCTTCATGATTCATGTCACAGAAAGGGCAGTTTGTTGGAAGGCCGATACCACGGGAGGCAAGCTTGACCAAAGTGGGTAACCCATTTTTTTAGATTCTCCAAATAAATTCTTTGATTTTAGGCGAGCAGTCAAGCTTCCAGATCCAATGGAAGACGGAAGGTGAGTGTTGTTTATAGTGATGCATCATATCGATAGCTGAGGAAGTGGAAAACCAGCCATTACGGCTCCATTTCCAGTAGAGTCTGTCTTGAGAAATATTTTTAGGGATCGGGGTCTGAATGATGTTGCTAATGATAGCATCAGATAGACGTGGTCGTAATACTTCATAGAGTTTAGGAATATTCCATTGTTTATTTGAAAGAATGAAGTCCCCTACCTTGGTGAGTGTGTCGATATTAGGTAGATGCTCAGCTAAGGTCCAAAGGGGAGAGGAGCCAATCCAAAGATCAAGCCAAAAGATGATAGAAGAACCATCGCCCACACCCCAACGCAGGCCCTTTTTGAAAATGTCAAGAAGTTTTGTAAGTTGGTTCCACTGCCAAGAGGTGTTGCCCTTTCTTGTATATTGTAGGATATGATTTGATTTCAGGTATTTATCAGTTATTAAACGAACCCAAGGGTTGGTGGGTTCAGCAAGAATTTTCCAAAGTAGTTTTAGTTGAAGAGCTTTGTTCATATCCTCAGAGGAACGAAGCCCTAGGCCCCCATTCCGCCGAGACTTACAGACTTCAAACCAGCTGATAAGTGGACGGTGTTTTGGACCCTTGTTCTAGAGGAAGATTCAGTTTATTTTGTCTAGTTCTTTGTGGATAGCAGTAGGTAGCATGAAACATTGCATAATATGTAAAGGTTTCGCAGCTAAATTAGATTTGATAAGAGTAAGACGTCCCGCCTGAGAGAGATTACTAGTTGTCCATTTTGTGAGTTGGGTTTTTGTTGAAGAGATAAGGCAATCAAAGGTAGAGTTTGTAACCTTTTGTGAAATAATTGGGCAACCAAGGTAGCTACCCAGGTTAGAGGTATTACTAATTTGAAGCTCATGACTAAGCATGCGCTTAGTGTGAGTTGGAACATTGGCTGTTGTCTCGAAGGAAGATTTACGGAGGTTTATCTTTTGCCCTGAGAAAGCACTGTAGTTGTTGATTAAATTGTTTATTTGGTCGCAAGCTGATTTTGTTGCATTGAAAAAGATGATAATATCATCAGTGAAAGTGAGGAACGGGATCTTTTGGCATCTGCGAGTGGGAGAAACACCAAGATGACTCCCAGTCGCAGATGAAACATGTTGTAGCCCACGGGCAAGGACCTCAGACACTAGCAGAAAAAGGTATGGTGAGAGTGGATCTCCTTGGCGGAGGCCAGTAAAGGGGCGGAAGATCTCCGTCGGTTCATTGTTAACTAAAACTGAGTAGGTTACAGTGGTAATACATTCAGTAATCCAAGAGATAAAAGTGGGTGGAAAACCAAATTTCCGCAAGACGGAAAGAAGAAAGTCCTATCTAACTTTGTCGAATGTCTTTTCCATGTCAAGTTTAACGGCCATCCAACCGGAGTGGCCCTTTTTTTGTTGGAAGGAGTGGAAAATCTCATTTGCAATTAAAATGTTGTCTTGAATTAAACGCTTGGAAATGAATGCACTCTGAAAGGGATGGATTATGTGAGGTAGAACCTGTTTGAGTCTTGTAGCAATAATTTTGGAAATTATTTTATAAAGAGTTGAGCACAAGCTAATAGGTTTGTAATGAGATGTTGATGTCGGGTTTTGACATTTCGGTATTAATGCAATAAAGGTATGGTTTATTTGTCGTAGCATCTTGCCATGAAGAAAGAAACCTTTAGCTGCTTTGATAACAGAAGGACCTACAATAGGCCAGTAGTGTTTGAAGAAACCAGCGGGGAAACCATCGGGTCTAGGTGATTTGTCATTGGCTAGACTGAAAACCGCTTTTTTGATTTCACTGTTAGAGATAGGGGTTGTTAATACTTCGCTTTGGGCTGGTGTTATCTCAGGTAAGATGTGTTGCAGGAGGGGGCATTGCTGCTGAGTTCTAGGGTGTTCTGCGAAACGGGCAAAGAAAGCAGATTTGATTTCTGAGCGGATCGCAGAGGTATTCGTTAAAGTGTTACCATTGTCGGTCTGAAGGAGTTTGATTATATTACGGTTACGTCTGCCAGTGGCAATTCTATGGAAATATCTGGAATTGGTATCTGCAGCTTTAAGGTGTAGGCGCTTGGCTCTTTGAGCCCAATAGGTGGTTTGGAAATTTAATAATTTCGCATGTTTATGTAGGAGACGCTTATGCTTTTGGTCAATAGTGGAGTCGTAGGTTTGCATGAGAAGATTTTGTAGTCGTTGAAGCTCCCGTTCCGTATTTGCAACCTGAGAGAGAATATTTCCATTTGTTTGTTTACACCAGATCTTACTTTTCTGTTTGAGTGCTTGTAATTTCTTAACAAGTTTGAACATGGCGGAGCCATCGGGGTTAACTCGCCAGGCTTGACGAACAATCCGATCGTAATCTTTGTTTTTGCACCACGCAAGTTCAAACCTGAAAGGTAGCATAGGGGGACGACAGTTTTGTAGGAGTTCTAGTGTAATCTGACAATGGTCTGATGTAGTGAAAGGATGGTTTTTGGTTGTTAGGTGTGGGAGTTTGGTGAAAATATGTTGGTGTACAAGAATTCTATCAAGTTTTTCATAGGTGTTGTTTGGACTTGAAGCTTTCTTACGCCAAGTAAATTGATTTCCCACAGTAGGGATGTCAACCATATCATGTTGCAGGATGAAATTAGTGAGTCGTTGTAGCCGATGCGGAGGTAATTGAGAGCATCCTAGCTTATCAGAGGGCGAAGTAATATCATTTAAGTCTCCAATGATGCAAAAGGGGAGAGAGTGCTTGGTAATTGTGTTAGGTAAGTGTTCCCAGAAGGCATGTTTGTCATTGTTATGTGGTGGTGCATAGACAAAGGCAATTAGGATGTGAATCTGATTTGGGAAATTTTTGTATTCTACTATAATACAACGGTTACTTGATTGTATAATATCGAAGGTTTCGTTATGAAGGTGAGAGGATTTCCAGAAGAGACAGAGCCCTCCAGAAAGGCCCGTTGCAGCACAGAAGTGGGAATTATCGAAACCAGCCTTACGCCATAGTGATTCCTTTGGGGGGTGTTGAAGTTTGGTTTTCGCAACCGCAATGGCAACAATGTGTTCAGATTTGCATGTCGTGTCAATTTCCGTCCAAATATCTTTCCTAGCCAGACCACGAACATTCCAATAACTAAATTTCATAGGAAACTGTTTTAATGGTTTTAGGTGTATTGAGTTTACCAGAGCTCGATGAATAGCACTGGAAGTTAGATATATAGTCATTCTTCAAGAGAGAAGAGGAGGGTAGAGCTTTGAGATGCCAAACAGAAGAGAAGGGAGAAGCATCCCATAAAATAGAGGGGGAATGATTCATGGGGTGAGAGCAAGGAAAAAACTTAAGCAGTGAGTTGTGCTGAGTCCATAAACGAGCTGACATACAATTTATTTGGGAGTTAGTGTAGTTTTGATAGAGAAGACTTAACATCCAACAGTTTAACCGAATTAAAAGCAAAGCTATTTGTAGATGAGAGTTGAGGTGGGTTAAAGAAACTGTAACAAGCAGCCAGGAACCAAGGAGCGACTGTAGGCTTCGAAGACTGGAAACCTGTGCCAGAAATTGGGTCATGTGGAGGTGGTCGGCCTGCAAAATTAAATCCCATAGAGAAGGATTAGGTGGGTTGTTATGGTATGTAAGGTGATGGTCGATGAGTATATCATACAATGCAACATATGTTGTGAATTTAGTAATACAAGTGAGTATTAAATTAAACCTTTGTGTGAAAAAGGTACCCTATAGGAGAAGTAGTTGTTGAGCGATGTTGATGTGTTGTGGGCTGTCTTTTAACCATACAGTGTTGTACTCCAGGAGTTGGGTGCATAAACAAAAACTCAAATTTAGTTGGCAAATAATAGAAGTAATGAGATTGATTTGCATTAGGTATATAATAAGGTGTGTAACTGTTGATACTCTTAGTTGGGAAGTAAGTTTCCAGTTGCTTCATAAGATAAATTCGAGTAAAATAGGTCAGTGTAGTTGTGATGATAATAAGGGTGATGCATAGGGAGCATTTAGTTGAAATGAATAATAAGGTTTTAGAAGTATTGAGAAAACACATTTCATTATCATACAGGAGAGAACCAGTACAATACAAATACAGGATCGGATAAAGACAACATAGAGTGCTTAATAGGATACACAACATAGGTAGCAAAAGGAGGATAGACTTTGTGACACGCTTTTTACCATCAATGGTATGCAACTCCAAAATTAAATTGCAAATTTAAAAAAAAATACTCCCTCCGTCTCAAAATTTAGATTGTTTGACTTTGTGACACGCTTTTTAATGTGTTCAAAACTCTATGAAATATTTTTTTTTCAAAAATTTTAAAATAATTTCTAACTTATAAATAATAAGTTTGAAATTATTTTAAAAAAAATTAAATATTTCATAGAGTTTTTAACACATTAAAAAGCGGGGCAAAAAGTCAAACGATTTAAATTTTGAGACGGAGGGAGTATGACATACCAAAAGAAACAATTACTAAATTACATACCAATATTAATAGTTCATATATAATTTAATGATTCACATGGAACTCAAATTTTAAATATTCAAATGTAATATTGTAAGGATCAATTATTCAATAAGTATAAAATAGAAATTGATCGAAACTTTAAAGTATGTTCGTTCAAACCGAGCTATGGGTTATAACATTTCTTCATTGAGTAAAAACCATTTTGTCAAAAATCCAACCAAGTAAAAAAAAATGAATCAATAAACGAATATCTCATATAAGTATACATATAGTGAGCAACAACATTATGTAGAAAAGTTATGCAAAAATTTCTAGAGAGAAGGGGGTTCTCCCTTCTCTCTAGGATTGTCTAGCCTTTTACCACAAAATTTCTTATGCAATCCCTAATTTCTACCCACACCTCTCCCCTCAACCTATCCCAATCAATCATGTCTGACGATGCCCCTTATTTTTCATAAAAGGAATAAGAATAATCTGCAAAGCAATTAAAGACCGGTCAAACCGCGGAGGAAAAAAGGGGTAAACTTTCTATCCGCGAACACAAGAAATGATACGAGGAAATTTGCAGTATCCCACATGCCCCTTATCCACGTGTCGCCAGCAAACGAACACGTGGAAAGAACATAGTGACAAACGTGAGTGACTAAGAAAAAGGTGTCCAGAAATCATGAATCAGGGGAACTATAAAAAGAAAAAGAGAGAGGAGAGAATGGGGCTTTTTTCAAAAAGAAAGAAAGAAAAGAAGGCAGATAAGGAGGGAATCATTCGCGTCCCATAAGAGGGTCTAAAGGTTCTTATCGTGATGCATCTGATCTTTTGATCATTATATCGTCATAATCGTAAACCCTAAAGACCACAGGTATGGAGTTGTGTATAAAGCAAGAAAGAATCTCAACACTTTATGCTTAATACTTTTATTCATCTCCGAAATTAAGCCTGATGAAAATGAAATATAGGAAGAGGAATTGACATTCTAAATTAGGTTGATCCATCGGCTTTGGAAAGATACTCCCCCCCATTATGTCAACTGGGGGGATCCATTTAAGACCGTCTAGATTACGATAGTCACCGTGACACAGGCAATGACACCTATTCGTCCGCGAATATGGTGTTTCAAGTAAGATCGTTGACCATCAAAAGGAGAATCAGCCAAAACTGATATGCCTCTACCGCTGATGTGGCAGGTTATTTAATTTCGAGTTTCATCATTGGCTCCGTATGTGGGAATCGAACCCACGACCACATGGGGTTCCCGATGTAATTAAATAAGTCTTTTTTACTAACACTTTTAAAATGTCCATTTGATTATCATTAAAACCACATGTACAATGAGTGAGTACATGGACGATGCCTCCAATGAGATAAACCAAAATGCCGCCCATGAGCTTGGGGAGTCCAACATGCCTGCTGTATCTGTGTATACACTTGAAATTCTACAGGCACATTGGTTCCCACCTTATGCGCAGGCAGCGTATGTACACCTGGGAGCTACGTTCTGGGGGTATCAGTATCATCAACCCATCCCGGAGTACACTCTTCACTACGGACATGATTTTCAAACATACTAGCAGGAAGATTTACGTCAAGGATTTCCTCAAAATGTGCACGGTCACCCTTATCACGGTTACTACAACCAGGGAACCTTCGCGCAACCTAGTCAGTCGCCTCCCTTTGACAGGCGACATATGAATAAATATCATCGCGGGGAGGGATCGTCTGATGTTTCAACCACGACAAAGTCAGACTCACCTCATGTTCAAGTTGAGGGACCCAACTTGATATTGTCGGTCTTCACAAATGATGTATGTATGGCACATGTACCCAAACGATGGAGGGATGTGAATCTACTGAAATACGACGGCACCACAGATCCGAAAGATCACATGTGCCACTTTGTGACCGTCATGGGGATAAACGAGTGCAATGACGCGATGTTGTGCCGCACTTTTCCATCAACGTTGACGAAGATTGCTCTGACCTGGTTCACCAATCTGCCGCAAAACTCGATTGCCAACTTTTCACAGTTGTCAAGTGTTTTCAAGTCCCACTTTGGAAGCTCGCGGTCAAGGAAGAAGACAATGCTAGATCTGAACTCGATAAGGCAGGGGTTGGACGAGTCATTGGGGCATTTCTTTGCACATTTCACTAGTGTGGTGGTACAGATTCCAAATTTCAATCACGAGTCCGCCATCATCATCCTTATGGGAAACCTGGCCGAATGAGATTTCAAGACCTACCTTTTCAGAAAAAAACCGGAGAATTACGATAAGCTAAGGGAGTTGGTATCCCGAAAGATTGACGCAAAAGAAGCCGCGACACCAAGTTCGAGAGTGAATCATGGACACCAAGATTTGTTAAGAAAAATGGTCGGGAAATTCCGAAAAGATAAGGGAACTGGTAGGCAACGAAAGCAGTACTCGACAGGACAGACCCCAAGAGCCCACAGGGATGAAGTACATTATAACAACGAGCAGAGGAAACAAGGTTCTAACTAGAAGGAAGACAATAGGAGATTCGAAGAACGGGTCAACCGCGACAACCAACGTCGCGAGGACGACTATCGCCGGCAGGAGATCCCCCCTGTCGTGAACCTCAACCACGCAGGGACGATAGGAACTACAGTTGACATCAGAACGACGACTATCACGTCAGGGACAACCGACCTCAGCATCAGAACAGAGGCCCAGATCGGCCCAACAATCCGCCTCCGAACCGGGGGAGAGGGTGGGGTCGCAAATGGCAAGGTGGGAGATAGTGAAGAATACTACCCGTACAACGATTTGTCAATCAGGCTCCCCAAGATGGGGATAAATCTGAAGGATCCAAAGCCAAACAGATCCCTTAACCTGAAGCTTTCATCGACACGCTAGCAAGAGGGCCCTCTTTGACAGGATCGAGCAAACAGGAAAGAAAGAATCCTGAGAGGGAAGGAAAGTAACCCCCGTTCGCGAGGAGTAGAAGGATCGCACAGTCTCACCATGTCGAAGTCATCTTCACTGCCACCGATGCCGAAGATGTTCCAATGCCGCATGCGGACCCGTTGGTAATTCATGCCCAGATAGTCACGAAGACTGTTAAAAGGGTCTTTATCGACACCGGTTACATGGTGGACATTCTATCATGAGAAGCTTTCTCGCAACTGGGGGTGTCTACATCGGCACTGAAGCCTTATTCAGGAACTCTAATTGTTTTTTCTGGAGATCAAGTGTCGGTGGCCGGGACCATTGAGTTAACCGTAGTCCTGGGAACAACCCCTTGTCGGCGGATGGAAAGCATAGTCGTCACGGTCGTGAGGATCACCACCGTGTACAATGCCCTCCTGAGAAAAGTTTCGCTTTTCAAATTCCAAATGGTTGTGTCAATATACCATTTTAAGGCAAAATTCCCTCTCTTAGGAGGAGGAACGGGTGAAGTTTGTGGGCAACAGCCCGAGAGTCGGAGATGCTATTTGACCTCATTGCGAAAGGGCAAAGAGCTGATGAGTATACATGAGGAAGCACAAAGCGAGATTGGGATGTCAGCCGAAGAACCACCTTCAGAGTCTGAAGTAGGGGACGGTCAGCCCTCAGGGGCCAACGAGGCTAACCTTGAGGTCAGGCCCACGACAAGGGAGATCCCAACTGCAGATGAGAGAATCATTTGTCAACCTTTTTCGAACCCCGAAGAAAAGATTTACCTAGGCCAAACGTTGAATCCAGAAGACATAGAACAACTCCTGGAGATAATCAAGCGATCTAGAGATTTTTTCGCATGGTCACCACGAGATCTTTTGGGGGTCCCGTCTACGGTCGTTGTACACACCCTCAGAATTCGACATGAAGTGGATTATACAAGCGATCTAGTAATTGTAGATTATTTTACGAAGTGGGTTGAAGTGGAAGCTATGTTTCTTCCTCTTGAGGATTCCGGGTCGGAATCCTCAAGAGGAAGAAACACTTTGAATGTTCTAGTAATTTAATGTTGACCCGGAATGTTGAGCCGTTATCAACTTGTTGGCTCGATTTCGCTATGTTTGACCATAATTTTTTTTATATAAATTTATAGTTTATACGAGTAAGATTGATAATAAGATGTTTGAGTTTATCGTATAATATAAATTCGTGTTGATATAAGTTGTTATAAATATGAGTTCATACTTCATATAAGCAAAACTTATTAAGTTGGAATTGATTTGATTATACAAGATCTTGTAAATTTGGAATAGTATATAATTAACACTTTGAATTATAGTTATGATATTAGATATAAATATTTCAAGTAGTGGCGGATCTAGTGGTGGCTTGGGGTGGCTTTAGCCTCCCTGGATTTTGGAAAAAAAAGTTTATATATATATTTTTGTTAATTTTGTAATAAATAAAACTAAAAGGAAAATTGTATCCTTAGTTCTGCTTTTCAAATGGTATTGGGGAAGGGAAGGGAGGCCGCCTGAGCTGTTGGATCCCAGAGAGGGAGAGCAGCGACGACCTTCTTGCAGCGGCCTGCGGATGCCTCCTGAGTTGTTGGATCTGCGAGAGGGAGAGCAACGACCGCCTTCTTGTAGCAGCGGCCAGCGGACGCCTTTTGAGCTATTGGATCAGCGAGAGGGAGAGCAGCGACCGCCTTCTTGCAGTAGCGGCCAGCGGACGCCTCCTGAGTTGTTGGATCCGTGAGAGGGAGAGTAGCGACTGACTTCTTGCAGCAGCGGCCAGCGGACGCCTCCTGAGCTGTTGGATCCGCGAGAGGGAGAGCAACGACCGCCTTCTTGCAGCAGTGGCCAGCGGACGCCCTTTTTTTTCAAAACCCAAGGAGCGGCCGCCTTCTTGCAGTAGCAGCAGCGGTGGGAGCATAGAAGCCGGATTCGCGATACGGTGGTCCGAATCTCGAATCGGATACTCCGTGTCCTATTCGAGAGGATACTCATGTGAATACGGTGTGAGCATCGAATCCTCGACCCAAGCATGTCACTTTGATGGAGGAGTAGCTGCGTGCGACTACGACTGAAAGAACAAGACGCCCAAAAGCTTAAGAGTCGTTCCCACGAAAAAGATAGTGAACAATACTTTTAATTAATTGGAAATTTGGAATATTGGATGAATGAAGTCATGAACAACTGTATCCCATCTTCACTTTATTTCCCCTAAAAATAGCCATTTTTTTTATAATTATGAACTTAAAACTTTTGTAATTTTTTTAGTATTTTAATTTATAAAGTATAATTACAAAGTATTTTAATTTACTCTTATAGTTTATACGAGTAAGACTGATAATAAGATATTTGAGATTTTCGTATAATATAAATCCGTATGGATATAAGTTGTTATAAATATGTGTTCATTTAAGCAAAACTTATAGTTTAACTGTTGACTATTAACTTCCTCTATTCTTACTATTGAATATTTCTTCAATCAATCATATTCCTTTTTTTTTTATCTTAGTCCAGTTCGATCGACTCAGTCGCTCTACGTCTAGATCGGGTACTGTGTGGCCCATTTAAGGGGTTGACCCTCCCACTCACAAGCGACTCCATGTTTCCAAGGGGTTAATCCATCTCGGAGTGTTAAACGGGTTGGAAGTGAAGATACTACCAATATTCGTATAAATAATGTAAGGGGTGGAATAAAAATCGATCGGAGAAACAATGGGGAATTATTAGTGAGCTGGTTGCAAGAAAACTTATTTAGGAATATTATCGTTCCTTATAGTGTTCAGTGCCCCTAGCTAAAATCATGGTCCGCCACTGTTTTCAAGAATTTGAGTTTATATTAGCAAGAAGGGTTAGAGTGTTGATTTTGAGCGATAAAAAAGTATGGATGATTATTTATGGTTTATGGTGTTGATTTGGAGAGAAAAAAAAAAGAGTATGGATGATTATTCATGGTTTAGGGTGTTGATTTGAGAAGGAAAAAAAGTTATGGGTAATTGCCTTGCAATTGTGGAAAAACGTATTTCCCACAAAAAAATTTGATTAATATTTTGTATTTTGAGTTTACCCACCTAAACATAAAATTTTCCACCCAATTTCATTCCAAAACTAAGAAAATCCAAACAAGACAAAGATGGAAAAGTCATGGGCGCGAGTGTGCAAGGCCGCGAGAGCGTGTGCTTCTAGTCTTTAAAAAAATTAATTAAATTTCATTAAAAAATGGAGTTTATAGGAAATGATAAGGCCGCGGGTGCGAGTGTGTAAGGCCGCAAGCACGGGTGTGCTTCTAGACTCTAAAAAAAACCAACTAAATTTCATTAAAAATATGGAGTTTATATGAAATTACAAGGCCGCGGATGCGGATGTGAAAGGCCGCAACCACGGTTGTGCAATTTGATAAAAAAAATCTGATGACTTTTCAAGCCATCTAAGCTAAGCCACAAACCATTTTAGTGTAATAAATACTCTATATGCCTATTGACCCCACCTACCTACTAAAGTACCTATACCCTACTTCTATTTTTGAAATGGGATAATTACCCCCCGGGTCACTGAATCACTCTCCAATTTGTCAACAATAAGAATAAAAAAATATAATAAAATAATATATATTTTTATTAATCAATCGAAAAGGATGTGGACAACAATACTAGTTGTTTTATCCCCCCTCTCCCTTGAGGGAGGCTAGGAAAAATGCTCCCAACCCAAAAAAAACCCTAGCCGCCGCCACCATGTGAGTATGTGACCAACTGCTTTTACCTCAGCCTGGCTCCCCAGCCAGCCTCAACCCACACACCCCAACTCCTCCACCACCACCTCCCAACACAACCAGAAAAATCCCCGACCTTTTTTATTAACTGTTCTTTTTTTTGCAGATCGCCGTCGCCGCTGCTATCGGGCTTCCTCTGTCGACCTTCCCCGGTGGGCTCCATGGAGACCTGGACCCTCACCCCCTGTGGCGGCCCCCGTTCTAGCCATCCCTCACCGGGTCTGGCTGTGCTGGGTTGGCTTGTCTTCGGGGTAGTCCTCCCTCGGCCTTCGGGTGATCGACTCCGCCAAACCACCACCACCTCCCACCACCTCCGTCGGTCACCAACTCCCACCACCGCCGGTCACCAACTCCCACCATCAGCTACTTTCTTCCCCCACCCCCTACCCACATGCAGCAACCCCGGAGACTCCCGTCGATTCTCTTGAGTCGGGCGGTAGTCGAGTCACCACTCACCTCACTTCCTACGGCGCGCTCCCTCCGACATCAGCCTCCCTGCCATCGGGTCTCATTGGCATGGCGACGCTGACACCTTTACCCCTCCTCCATGCACCCATAAAAAAAAACCCCAATTTGAAATCCAAACCTACCCTCCACTCAAATCTCAAATCTGTTAAATTCAAACACAATGTCCTTATTAAATCTCAACACCGGAGGGTCCTCCCTCCACACACCCACAACAAATCCCTGTTTTCCTACCCTACCTAAACCTTCAAACGTAACCTATTTACGAAAGATCCATATCTTTTGTCGTTCAACCTTCCAATCTCAAGTTTTTGAGTCCAAGCACCACATGCAACATGATTGATGAGCAAAGTCACCTCCTTCTAAGCCAATAATGCCATGTCTACTGCTCCCTCGTCTTGCATGCAAGCCGTCTAAGCCGCCAGTTTAGAAATGAAGGAACAAGAGTTTTAATTTTCTAGACATTTTTATTTTTTTTTGTAATTGTAATCTTAGATAATTTTTTCTTTTTTGACTGACGACCCTCTACATAGGCCATAGGGTCTTCCAAGCCATCTGTTGATGGCTTCAAGATCGCTTTGTCGATCTACTTCTTGCCCACGGTAAAAAAAATACTAGGGCTTGTTTGGTATTGATATCTAGATATCAAGATATCGATATCGGTATCGATATCAAGATATCGATATCGGTTGATATCTTGATATCAAGATATCGGTATCGGTATCAAGATATCGGTTTCGGTATCAAGATATCAATATCGGGTGATATCGATATCAAGTGATACCTCCCAAAAAATCAGTATATCAAATAAGGCTAAATTTGATATCTAGATATCACTTGATATCAATATCTGGCGATACCAAACACAGATATCAGATATTAAGTGATATCTGCAGGATACCAAACACTAGATATCAGATATCACTTAAAGTGATATCGATATCTAAGCCATACCAAACACTAGATATCAGATATCGGGGCTGATATCCGATATCTGATATCTAGATATCAATACCAAACGGCCCCCTAGTTGTTTTATGAAATTAGAATTTGAATAGGATCAAGTATTACAAGGTCAACTCACCACCCTTAAATTGTGCTCTTTCTTGCTAATTTTCCTGCTTAAACCAATTAGATTCAACATTTTTACAACTCATTTGTCTGACTAGTGTTCTAAAAAGCGCTAGGCGGATTCTAAGCGGTGAGGGGCCGTCTAGCGCCTAGGCGGGACCCAGGCGGTTAAGGCGGACGTCTAGGCGTGTTTAGGCGGCCGTTTAACTCTAGGCGGAGGGGGTCGCCTAGCGCCTAGACGCGATTTTTAGAACAGTGGTCTGAACTATAATCAGTTCAGCTTGAGCTGGGTACAGAACTACAGATCAGATCCTTGGGTGTGAATGAGATCCATCATCCACTTCAATTTGGACCATCATGAAGCCATTGGCAAAGGAAGAAACAATATTTTAATGGAGGAAGGGGGGCAAAGGGAGAGGAAAACACGTGTATGAGGTGTGACGTGGCTGATAGCTTGGCACGCTCTTTCCCTTTCACCCTCTCTCCCTCTTTTTCTTTCCCCTTCGCTCTTTCCACCTGCACCTGCATCTGCACAACACAGAAGCCCCCAAAAACCCAAAATCACTCCTCAAGGGGAACTACTTTTTCTTTATTTTTTCCTCCGTTTCCTCCCCGCTGAAGTAGATTAGGGGATAATTACCCAACAATTTCAAATCCCTAAAGCTCAAATCTTTTCTACTGACAAATCTGAATTCCCTACTGTTCATCTCTTATCTGGGTTTTTTTCTTCCAGGTGATTGGAGAGGGATCTTAACCGGTTTTGATAAGGAGGTAAGTGAAGCTTTGTTGCTCTTCTGTTGGAATTTGGGTTTAATTTGTTGAGACTTTTGTGTTTATTGAAGTGAGTTTTCTTTTTTGATTTTTCTTCTTTGGTGGTCTCGGGTGGGTTTGAAGAATCTCTCTCTTTTGATTTCCTGCCCCTCTTTAGTTGAACTTGTTGTGTTTTGTGGAAGTGGACTCTTGTTTGTCAATTAGGTTTCAGATTAAGGAAGCAGAAAAGGTGGGTGTTTTTATGAGATTACGGTGTTGAATTTTAAATCGAAGTAGGCTGAAATTTTACATCAATTAAGGAAGAGGACATGACACTTTGCACAAGTGAAGCAGAAAGACTAATCCTTTTTCCCTAAATGTTGTCTTAGTTATACCAGATATTTATTCAGTTATTTGAAAGACATTGAATTTTGGCAGTTGATTAGGGATTTTATAGAGGGACAAAAAAGAAAGAGGGTTAATTATGCTTTTGGGGGAAGAGGCATGTTTAGGTCATTAAATGTGGGAGTGATTTTGAGCTAGCTACCTTTCTTAGTGAACATGTTTGTATTGTTGGCATAACAACGCGAGTATTATTAGCTAAGCTTGTTTGGTTATTAGGGTTCGAGTGAAAGAGTTACAAGGTGGATGTTTCGAGATCTGTAAACTTAGAGCCTTTCCAAATGAGAACGGATTAATTTTGCATTTAAAAGATAACTGTAGAAAAGAGAAGCAAAATTGAAGATTGCCCAATTGAAGAAAAAGCTGGAACTTGTTGCGAGTATCCAGTCCAAATTATTCTGCGGATCATTTTATAGCCAAAGACTCAAAGATTGTTGAATTCTTGGCGTGCATATACTCTTGTTACTAAGCAAAATTAAATGATGAATAAAAACGAAATTTGAGTTAAATGGGTTTGAGAAAAATATTATATCAAAAGGAAATCTTTTTCGGGTATATTTTCATACTGGTTCAGTATACTGTTTTGGATTGCATGGTTCCTGGTCAATGTCCATGAGAGGAATCATCCCTTTTTAACACAGTATGATGTTGTGATCTTCTGTCTAGTAGTGTTATTTCTTTATAGAGAATGATGTTACGCCTGGTGTCATTAGTTCGTATGTGCATAATGCTCTTGAGTTTTCCCCCCTTTGGCAGGCCTTTTAGAATCGATATATAGGATTCATCAGCTAACAATGGGAAACAATGAAGCACAGAAGCCTACCAAAACTGAAAAGCCATCTTCTCCTTCTCAAGTAGGCTCCAAAAACATCTCTAGTTTGCTTATATTTATTTATATAATACTCCATATATATAATGTCCCCACAAAATAAAAAGCTCTATATTTTCATGAGTACTGGACCTACTCTTTCCTACTTAAATTCTGATCTGTGTATTTTCATGAGGACACATCTTCTAGTGCATATTTATCAGTTTTCTCAGTTTTGTAAAGGGATTCATTATCCATTTTGATAAATGTATCTTCGGCATTTTCAGACACAAACCCCAAATAATGTCCAAGCATATCCTGATTGGGCAGCTGTTCAGGTTATTTCTTCTTATTTCACCCCTGTTGGATTAAAATTTATCTTCGTTTTCTTAGATATTACCTGACCATTTTCCTTGAGTTTATGTGCATCTTTCTGGTTAAGATGGCCATAATAAATATGTTGTCAATTGTCAAACAAAGCCGTTTTTAGGAATCAAGTTTTTCTACTTATTATATATGTATATGCATTCATATACCTTCACTGCAGATGTGTAAATATTTTGAATATGTATTGAAGATTTGGTACTAAACTATGCAGGCATATTATGGACCTGGAGCTATACCTCCGTATTTCAACCCAGCTGTCTCATCTGGCCATCCTTCTCACCCTTACATGTGGGCTCCTCCACAGGTCTGTCCAGTGTTATAATTCCTACTGTTTTATCCATATTTTTCTTTCCATTATTACATATTTTTGGGATGCTCCCAACTCTTATACTGATCTACTAAATCGGACTTTGGAAAATTACTTCATGTCCTTGTTCACTCATATCTATTTATGCTCTGCAGATGATGCCACCTTATGGATCTCCTTATGCGGCAATGTATCCACATGGAGTGATTTATGGGCATTCTCCGGCACCCATCGTATGTACCTGACTTTCTATCTGCCCCCTCTTCTTCCATCAAGCAGAAGATTTGTGCATTCCCAATCTTCAAGATCATTTATTTTTAGGTTATTAGTTATCTCTGCTTGCTGAATATATTCTGATGTAGTAATTTTTTCTGCTCGTATAAGAATTCCACTGATGTTTACATAAAGCGACAAAAAATTGCTTACTTTCATCATTTGAAAATCATTAGATTCTGTTTAATTTTCTTCTACTTGCCTAGCTTCTACAACACCTTTCATGATATTTTTGTATGAAAATGTTTTCATATAAATGGGTTGGTTATCATAACTAGACAAAAAGCAATCTCTATCCATATGCTTAAATTTGGGTTGGTTTTATAAGTAGAGAAATTACTGTCTGGATGTTTGTGCAACATTTTAACTCTTCTATTGAACTCAGGTTGCAACTCCTTTAACTCTAGAAACTCCAACTAGATCATCTGGAAACGACAGTGGATCTGCCAAGAAGCCTAAGGAACCTGATGCTCAAGCTGGGTCAGGCAATGCACATGCTGAGAGTGACGGTGAAGGGGGGATGCATGGTCAATCACAAAGGTTTGCTACCTTTTATTATATGTCTCTTGTACCCTCTCTTTTCTTAGCCACAACACGTGGCAAAATGTGCTGTTTGATATGAATAATTTGTAACTCAAAAAT
Source organism: Persicaria maculosa (assembly GCA_963922045.1). Taxonomy (NCBI): domain Eukaryota; kingdom Viridiplantae; phylum Streptophyta; class Magnoliopsida; order Caryophyllales; family Polygonaceae; genus Persicaria; species Persicaria maculosa. The sequence continues at coordinate 34,179,927 of OY998271.1, forward strand.
AGAATAGGCAGGTTTTAAACTTTCTTCTTCAAAGTTGTGAAGCTTTCGAGTTTCCTGAACTATCCTTCGCCTTATGGTTTTCATATGATGGTTTAATGGGGTTTTTTTAGGCTTCTGCGTGACACCATGATTTATGTTTAAGGAAGCAACACAAGTTGCTTTAGGCTTCTGTGTGTCTGTGTGACACCATGATTTGTGTTTAAAGAAGCAACACAAGTTGCTTTGCCTTTTTTTTGGAAGGAAAGTTGCTTTATATATGAATATGCTAAATGGTATTGATATTTTCTTTTTTCATATTATTATTTGCTCTTTGATAATGCAACTAACAAAGCTTTTTTTTGGTCACTTCCCATGATTTTGACGAGAAACAGTACTGATTCTGGAACAGAAGGTTCTGGTGACCAAAGTGATGACAGCACTGCACGAGTAAGGAACCTGTTTAGTAATTCCTTCCTCTTGGACATTCACACCCTGAACTGAAATCTTTATTATCTTATGTTAGGGAGAGCAGAATGGGAAAAGCTACAATGGAGTAGGTGAGCCAGGTTTGAATGTAAAGTTTGCATCATTGGTTTAATGATTGTGGAACCAACCATTATCAGGTCGACTCGTATTACTTGTGTTTGAACTCAACTACTTATGGGTGCATTTCACAATGCTATGGCTGTTGGCTTTTTGCTTCAACTGTACTTCATCCTTTATTTTTTTTCAATGTTGTTATGTTTTATTTTCAGAAAAGCATGTAGCCCATCAGGTTATTTTTCTTAAAAAAAAATTAAAATCCACCAAATTTCTATTTTTTAAAATCAAACCTCACTCTTTGATCATATGCCATCACCACTTTGGACATCTTCGATGCCTCTGCTGCATGTTTTCAGTTGATAGATGGTGTGTTTCAAGCCGTAACTCTATCAACGAAGCAGAGGCTAGAATGCTTGTGATACACGTTTTGATTAAGTTCCGTGAAACTAGCCATGGATCGTGTTTGTTCATTCTACGTTGTTTGTGCTGTGTAAATAGGCAAGTATGCTGCAAAGACTAAAGTCACAAAACCATACCCAGCATTGGAGGCTAACATAGGAAACGGTGTGGTTCCAGGTGTTGCTTTTACTTGAAAAATGTCTTTCTTACTGGAAAAGTCTTTGAACTGACCATTTTTGTGATGCAAAAGCTTACCAAGACGTGCTTCATGTAGTTGTTGCAGGAACGGTTACCAAGGCTTCTCCTGTAAGTATGCAGGTGACTAATTTTTGTTGCACTATCCCCCTTTTAATTTAAAAATGCATCTCTTGTTAGTTGTAACTTGTTAGACATACTGAAATCTCAAAAAAAAAAAAAAAATTCCCAGTTTGTGCTTTAATATTCATCTACAATTGCATTAGGCATTATAGGTGACCAAGGCTGTTGCTGTGATTTGCTTTTGGGTCTTTATGTTTTGCTTACTCCTCACGTTTCACTTGTTTTTTTTTTTTAATGTTTTTATCCTTGAAAGCAAAGCTAAGTAGCTAACGGTAGTGAACATACTCTTATGACCTAAAGTTTGGATAGGAGAAAGCTATGACTTTCATGGTGATTTGTGAGAGAAAGAGGGGTAAAATGGTTGGGGATATAGACTCGACTCTAAATTGATAATTACAGAGGAACGAAGAAGAAGTTCAGAATAGAGAGGGAAAGAGAAGATAAAGATAGGGTAAAAGTTTTGATTATTTCATTCATGATCCCAAAATAAAATCCATGGGCACATTTTCTTGTCAACGTGCTAGTTCTGATGTTGTATGTTTCATTTTGCTAAAATAGGAACTCTGCTCTTCTGGGAGATCCCACGTCCATCCTGTAACCAAAATACATTTGATTCTGTTTGGTTGTTAATCCCGCGTTTTTTCCTTTATTTAATTAGCAATTAGTTTCATTATTTAAAAAGAAAACAAAAATCACCTGCTCTTGTTGCAAATAATTTTGAAATGTTGTGATATTTGTTGATGTTGAGCTGACATAAAAAACGTGAGAAGGTATGATGCATTGTGTGCATTTATCAGATATAAATAATGCTTCACTAAAACTCGGAGGTTTCCTCTAATTTTGAATGACAGCTACAGAAATGTTTTTCACCTTTTCCTCTTATATATTTCTGAAAGCTGGCAAGACTTGTCTCGGTTTGCACTTTTTCCTCTTGTTCACCGTTTGGTTAAGAGTCTGCAAGAAGCTATGAAGTACTACTGTTTGGATTGTTTTGTTATGAGATATGATGATATTTGATATATGTTTCAAGGATGAGAGAGAACTTAAACGGGAGAAGAGGAAGCAGGCCAACCGGGAATCTGCTAGAAGGTCGCGGTTAAGGAGATTGGTTTGTCTACGAAAATGAACATGCTCCTGATTTCAGCCTGTTTGGTTCTTTTTTTTTAATTATGAAAAAGAATCTTTTGTTAAATGCTTGTTGCAGGCGGAAATGGACGAACTTAGCAGGAAAGTTGATGCCTTGACGGCTGAGAATATGGCTCTTAAATCTGAAATGAACAAGTTGGTTGAAGATGGCGAGAAATTGAAGTCGGAAAATGCTGCACTAGTGGTATGTTTATCTTTCAAAGTACAGTCCCCTTTACGTTGATACTGTACAGTATTCACCATCTTTGGCTTGTTTCTGCTAGATACTGCTTCTTCTCCAAAGTTTTCAAGCTCTATCGAATGTCATTTGATTGAATTCGGTTGTACTCCCTCCGTTCGGCAAAACTTGTCATTTTAGGGTGTTATTTTTGTTCAAAAAAACTTGTCATTATAGGTATTTTGTCATTCACTTTACAAAAATGCCCTTGATATGATTGATGGTTTGTTAGTTGTAGTTTTCGATAAAGTAAAAAAGGAGGGTAATAATTGAGGGTAAATTAGTACATTTGTTAATTGCCTTAAAACTTGTGAAATAATCTAAAATGACAAGTTTTGCCGAACGGAGGGAGTATTATTTTAGGAAGGTGCTTAATGTGCTATTACGAATTTATCAAAAAGCCGAAAGCAGCATCCTAAAATAATCCTCTAAAACTTTATGTGCATTTTGCATTTCCTGAGAACAGGTCTCATCCTTGACTTACTCTTTATCTCTCCTGCAGGAGCAATTGAATGAATTGCTAGGAGAAGGTAAGATGGAGTCTGGTAAATTGGACGATCAGGGTACCACGTCTATCAACACCCAGAACTTCCTGTCAAAGGTGGAGAACGCAGCCTCTGACGGGGAAAACACCATAATTGCTGAAGTAAAATGAGGCCACGAGTAACTCTAATGTGCGCAAAACTGGAGCATCAGATCTATGAGGTAGCCGTAGATTACCATATACCCATGGCTGGTGGAGAGAGTAGTTTTGTGATGTATTCCATGGTCAACTGAACACCCCATTGATGATAGATTGTATCTAACGTTAAACAGCTGGTTAGGTAGGAGATAGATTATCTTTGATGTTGGGAGGATTAGCAAAATCCCCCGGTTAACGTCACTTGTTAGTATAACTTCTAAAGTGGGCAGTCTAAACTGAAAACGTACTAGTTGTGTTTTTTTGATGAACTAGGAAACCCATCTGAACATAAGTAGCCTTTTTATATTGGCCCTTGCATCGGGTTGTATGGCGTCTAGGTTTTGTGATTCATTTTCGGTACCAAGTTTGTAAGCCAAACCTAAACTGCTTTTGCCTTTGTGATGCACCTCTTTGGAAGAAGTAATTTCAGCTTTACGCAACACCTAAAAATCACTGACAAAGTGGAGCCTGCATCAGGTTGACGCATCTGTCAGCTGGACAATAATACTGATGAAGATGCCGAACAAGGTGTAGAAACGCCGAATGAAGGTAATTTGGCCACTCGTAAATGTACAACTGCGATGATTCACAAGATGCTATCCATGGTATTGTATAGCCTCTGCATTGAAGACAAATGGTCCAGTTTAAGTAGAATCAGTAGCCTCTGAATCATCAAGAACTTGAATAAGGTCAGCTAGCTATATAAACAACCCATGTTTACTGTCATAGTTAACCATCGTGGTCTGAAATTAGTTTACAGATTCAGTAAGAACTCATGTAACAAAACTTAGTGTCCCCAAACAAATATGTAATGAAAAAAAAAATCATATAATTCCACCAACAAATATATAATGTGTACAAGTAAAAATTTATTTAGTCCAACCTATTTTTTCTTCATGTTTGGATGGAGAACCACTGGTGCATAAAAACAGAGATGTAAATACAAACCCTTTTTAACACCTACCTACCAATACCATTGATCTGTAATTCAGTCTGCAATGGGAATAGGTGAATTGCATAAGTTCGCGGTAGATCCAACTTCCAAGGGTGTGATGTTCGCGCCTTGCGCTGAAAAACGAGTAACATCACCTTAATTGGAGCCCATTTTTGTCAAATTCAAGCATGAAGCCTGCCTAAATCTATTTATCATTAGACAACAACAGTACAGTAAATCAGATTTCCAAGTGCAACAGAAATTCAACCGAAACCCAATTTATCGGAGGAAGAGCAGAGAAGGGTAAGCATGATAGAGAAGGGCCTGTCAAGGTAGCCAAGGGACTGCCTGACTCTTATGACGACAAGGTGAGAGGCTCCGATTAGGAGAGACCTCTTCGTCATTGAAAGGATCAGGCAAGTCGTCCTTGGCTACCGAGTAGCACTAGCCCTTCTCCAATGCATACCCTCTCTCCCTGACCTGAATTTGATTTGGTTCAAGTGAGCAATGCAAAATCTCTCATCAGCGCTCGCCTATATATATAGAAGTGGCTCTATAACATGGAGAATAAAATGCAACTGGTAAGATTCTAGCTTCAAGTCATAACAAAATGGCATACACTATGTATACAACATTTTATCTTATCTTGTGGATTTATTTGACTCATTATGCTTTCACTAGAATATATATCAAACTAAGACAGGAGATCTAAATTTGTTTTTGACTTTATGTTGTGATTCTATGGAATTCAAACTAAATCAATTAAGTTACACTAGATAAATTTATTTGACTGATTTTTATGCCTATATAACTGTTGATTATTGCCTTTATATATCTTGAATGCCTTCTTTTAGAATCTAACTCATGGGTCATAGACCAAAAAAAGCCAAATAATGGAAAACATATCATCTTAAACCAATGTATAGGGACTTCATCCTTACTTACATGTTTTAATTGTTTTCTTCATTCGCTTACCATTCCCAACAAATTACTACTCCCATCGTCTCAAAATTTAAGTGCTCGTTTGGACTGGTGAAAACCCCAGGAAGTTGAATATCTCAAGAAGTTGGATAGAATATATGTGTTTGATTAAAATTTTTCATCTCCAAAAACCCAAGAATTGAAATTCCCATAAATTTAACTTCCTGTGAAATACAGGAATTGGAATTACCAAGGGGTACATGGTAAGACAACTTTCACCCTTTTCTTTCTAATAAAAATCTCTTATTTCTCTCGCTATATCAAATCCACCATTATTTCATTTTTCAATCAAACATGTTTTATAAAATCCCAGAAAGTGTAATTCATGGGAAGTAGACTTCCTAGGAATTAAATTCCCTAGAAATAGACTTCCTACATTTATCCAAACGAGCACTAAGTTATTTTAGGATTATGCACAAATTTTAATAAAACACTTACCCCTCAGTCAACATCATCATTCCACTAACTTTTTTTAAATACCCACTACATTTTTTAACCAATCAAAATCTTTAAAAAGGTCAACATTACACAAATCATTACTCTCTCCGTTCGCGAAAACTTGTCGTTTTAGAGTTTCGATTTTGTTTAAAAAACATGTCGTTTTAGACATTAGACCAAATTATTTCCCAAATTACCCTTACTTATTTTGAATTCTTAGCAAATTTAAAATTTGGCTCCAATTTTATTCTTATGATTGTACTTTATTTTAGGATGAGTAATCATTTGAAACCAAGTACATACTCACAATTGTAGCAATGTGAAGAGTTAACTAGGGGCAATTTGTGTGTTAAAATAATTCTTTAAAAATTGTGTCCGAGTCTAAAACGACATGTTTTTGCGAACGGAGGGAGTACTATCCCTTACCTGAAAAACCTAAAATAACATATATTTTGATACAACTAAATTAGTCTAAAACGACTCAAATTTTGAGACGGGTGAAGTATTTAAGAAATCAGATTTTGAAAAGGATATGTGGAATGAGGTACACCTTTAAAATCAATCAATGTTGTAAGTAGTTAAATTATCTACTCTTTCCTGGAACTTTGGGCAAAAGAATTCCTATAGGACTATGATGGATGGAATGAGATTCTCCTGACTTTGCCAGGGTCTTCAGTTAACACTTTGATTGAGATTGATACAAACGTGCATATATATGTAACTTCATAGATTCGGTTGCCTATATGTACATGATTCCGCGGTCCAATACTTGTTGGTTTTATCTCAAATGTTTTTTTTTTGTTATAATCAAATATACAAGGGGAATTACTACTAAATACCACTCTTTGATAATTGGTTTGCAAAAATACCTAGGTTTGAAAACAATTACATCACTATATAAAAATTTGCAAAAATACCTTATTTAATTATCAAAACTACCCACCACCCCGAAAAATAAGGGAAAAAAAGGTTAAATATTTTTCGTATTTATCATTTTTCTTATATTTTTAATTATTTTTAAATGGCCGATTTGCAAAAATACACCAAATCGGTGTTCGGTTTGTAAAAGTATACCCGTTTTCTAAGAATAGCGAAAATAGGATAGATGGGTCATTTGTGCTAAAAAATAATAAGTGATTTTACTTTTAAATTTAAATGTAAAAATCTTTAAAAGGAGAATTATGAATTAAAAGAAAAGTAAAAAATATATAAAAAATGAAATATATGTTAAAATAATGTTTTTAATATTTTTTTCTCAGAAATTTAAAAATAATAAAACTAGCCGGATGAAAAACATTGTCTTAGTAAGAGAATTAATACTGACATTAATAAATTTCTTTATGACAGGATATAAGTTCGTTATAACAAAGCTGATAATTAATACTGACAGGATGAAGTTTATAATAGGGAAGAGAATAAATATACGATTTTATCCATACCATAACTAGAAATTAAAGGCATGTCCAAGATGATAATGTTATTTGTTCCCAACGACAGGAGTAATGTTCATAGTGACAAGGCTGTAGGTTTACTTTGACAGGATAGAAGCTATAATCGGGCAGAGAATCACTGAAGATACAGTAAATCATATCTTCAGGATTATTAACCATATTTACAAAATAAAGGCATGTCCAAGATGACAAAGTTATTTGTTCCCAACGACAGAAGTAATGTTCATAGTGACAAGGCTCTAGGTTTACTTTGACAGGATGGAAGCTATAATCGGGGAGAGAACCACTGAAGATACGGTAAATCATATCTTCAGGATTATTGACCATATTTACAAAAGGATTGTGAATATATATCTTGAAACCATAATATTATCACATTGACAGGGTGAATATCGTTCTTGACAATTCCAAATATGAACATTGACAAGATATGATCAATAATCGGCGAGAGGTTGAGTAAAGATACGGTTTTGACCTAAATCATAACCTTGGGTCGGGGCTAGCTGTTAGGGATTGGGATTGAGATTTTTTAAATTCCAGATTTTTTATTATTTAATATAATTTAAAAATAATTAAAAATATAAGAAAAATAATAAATACCAAAAATATTTAACCTTTTTTTCCTTATTTTTCAGGGTGATAGGTAGTTTTGATAATTAAATAAGGTATTTTTGTAAATTTTCATATATTGATGCAATTATTTTCAAACTCGGGTATTTTTGCAAACCAATTATCAAAGTGGGGTATTTAGTAGTAATTCCCCTTTTTAAATTATATTAAATAATAAAAAAATCTGAAATTAAAAAAAAATCTCAATCCCAATCCCTAACAGCTAGTCCCGACCCAAGGTTATGATTTAGGTCAAAACCGTATCTTTACTCGATCTTCCGCCGATTATTGATCATATCCTGTCAATGTTCATATTTGGGATTGTCAAGAACGATATTCATCCCGTCAGTATGATAATATTATGGTTTCAAGATATATATTGACAATCCTTTCGTAAATATGGTTAATAATCATGAAGATATGATTTACCGTATCTTCAGTGATTCTCTCCCCGATTATAGTTTTCATCTTGTCAAAGTAAACATACAACCTTGTCACTATGAACATTACTCTCGTCGTTGGGAACAAATAACTTTGTCATCTTGGACATGCCTTTAATTTCTAGTTATGGTATGGATAAAATCGTATCTTTATTTTCTTCCCTAATATAGACTCCATCATCTCAGTATTAATTATCAGCTTTGTCATAAAGAACTTATATCCTGTCAAAAAGAACTTTTATTCTTGTCAGTATTAACTCTCTTACTAAGGCAATAGTTTCCATCCTGTCAAAGTAAACATACAACCTTGTCACCAATGTTCCAAAAAACGCTTGACGGATGCTCGGCGGCTAGATAGGGTCAAGGGTCTAGGCGGATTGTGCGGGGTCAGGCGGATTTACTATTTTGAGATGTATTTTTAATCCCAGGCCATATTCAATACGTATATAAAATAATAAAGTTTAATTCATAATATATATAAACAAATAAACTTTAATTAATAGTATAGGCGTTAACAATGGGAGTTAGGTCGCGAGTTAAAGGACTATGGGAGTGAGGGATCAAGAGTAAGAGAGAGTATAGAGGTTGAGAACTAAGAGAGAGATCGACATGTGGGGGTGTTAGGAGTTAAAACCTCAAAATGGTTTTTTTCACTAACTCACCAAACTTGCAAGGTCGCCAAGACCTTGCGGGTGACCTTCAAGGGTCTAGGAAGCTAAACTCAAAGGTGGGGGACCTTCAAGGGTCTAGACGGAGGCCCAAACCTTTTTTTGGAACAATGCTTGTCACTATGAACATTACTCTCGTCGTTGGGAACAAATAATTTTGTCATCTTGACATGCATCTAATTTCTAGTTATGATATGGTTAAAATCGTATCTTTATTTTCTTCCCTATTATAGACTCCATCATGTCAGTATTAATTATCAGCTTTGTCATAAAGAACTTATATCATGTCAAAAAGAAATTTTATTCTTATCAGTATTAATTCTCTTACTAAGGCAATATTTTTCATCCGGCTAGTTTTATTATTTTTAAATTTATGAGAAAAAATATTAAAAACATTATTTTAATATATATTTCATTTTTTTTATATTTTTTTACTTTTCTTTTAATTCATAATTCTCCTTTTAAAGATTTTTACATTTAAATTTAAAGGTAAAATCAGTCATTATTTTTTAGCACAAATGATGCACCTATCCTATTTTTGCTATTCTCAGAAAACGGGTATACTTTTGCAAACCGAACACTGATTTCGTGTATTTTTGCAAATCGGCCAAAAAAAAATCTAAAAACGAAGATGTCACCAAAATTTTTTTATGTCACCACATGTGTCATCAAAAGTCATTGCCCTTGACCGGTCAATGGTCAAATTAAAAATTGGGGAAGAAGGTAAATGGAAAGGAATGACAAAATTGTCAATTTGGGAGCAAAAAATGGGGTTTCAAATGGATATTTACCAAATTTTCCTTATATACTTACCCATTTTTCTTCTTCTTTTTTTAGGGGCACCTATGTCAAGCTCTCTTTAAAAAAATTTCCTCTAAATATTTAGGTAAGGTAATTATAATATGACATATTTTAGTGTAAAATTTTAAGAATTAACAAATCGTGCAAAACACGGATAATAAGCTAGTGTATATACCCCCACTCATGTTGTAAGAAATATATAAAAGAGCTCGTCATTAGATTATATGGAACTTAATATGTGGAATTTGACCAGTTGACCATTGATTTCACCAATCTCGATGAGAGCACATTGCGAACAAAAGCCAATAATGATATGAGTGGTTTTGTCTACTTTCTAATTTAATGGGTAGTTAAGTGAAAAACATGATATTTAGTGGTAATTGATTTTCTATAATTTACCCAAAAAATTATGTTTTATAAAAACACATGTAATATTAGTTATCAATTGTTCAATAATAATTTTCAATACAAAATACGTTATAATTTTACTTAAAATAAAATATGAATATAATCTAAAAATTATAAGAAAATATCCAAATATATATAAAGAAAGATTATATGTGAAGATTTTAATTTTTCCAATTAGGTACACACAGAATTTGGAAAAAAATACTTTCCAATTATGATTATTTCAAAGATAATGCATTTATAATTTTAATAAAATAAAAATAAATATGTGGCACTAAGTTGACACATGTTAGAATATCATTGGCTCTTACTGAGTTGGGGAAGGGGATCTCGATTCCAAATTCGTCCACAACCAATTCGATTCTCATTGCCCTTGTCGGATTCGTCTTAGCCGGAATCCAACCTCTCGATCTAGGCTCCCGATTTCGCCGACCTCGGTTTGTCCTCGGGTCGTGGTTTGCGCCGCCGGTCGCCTTGGGACCCACCTCCGTCGGCTCCATGGATGCACTGACGTTCTCTTTCTTGTTCGGTGCAGGTGTTTGCTTCTCTCCCTCCCGGTGCAGGCCTTTGTCACTCCTCGTGGCTGCCTGCTCTCTAGAGCTCTTCCGGCTGACGTTCGGTCTCCTGTTGGCCTCGCCTACGGATTTGCTCTTGAGCCCGGTTGGCCCGAATATGAACTGGTTTGGCCCGTTTCTTTGGGCCCAAGGCATATCCTTGGGCCCAAAGTAGCCCAGTTCAAATTATTAAAAAAATAATAGTAATAAAATAAAATAAAAAATTTGATGACCTGTATAGGAAATGTAGTAAATTTCAATAATTTACTATATATAAATAATTCCTTGTGGGGTTTGTGTAAATCCCGATTGGGTTTTTGGTGTGTTTCGGTTCAAGCGTCCTGTGGCTCTTCGTCTGGCGTGACTGGACTTTCTTTTCCGTTTGATGGGGTTCTGGCAGTCGGAGTCGGGATAGGTTGGGGTCGTGGTAGTGTGTATCGAGGCATCTCCTTTTTCCGAAAGAATGGTTCCTTGGAGGTTCGTCTTCACTGCCCACATGTGACTCCTGATGTGTCGCTGGCCTACGGTGCTGCTCCAGGGGAGTGCTTGACTCCGTCTTTCATCTACGCCATCGTCTTGTTCGGATTAGTTGTGTTTTGTTTCGCTTTGTAGAGTACGTTTGCCTGTATGTTGCACCATCTTGTATTTTTTGTTTGTTTTTGACGATTTTTCGTCTGCCGACTTGTCGGCCATCGAGGTCCAGATATGTCTAGTCTCGAATTTTTACCTAATAAAAAAAATGTTAGAATATCATTGGCAAAATATTTAGGTGGGAAAAAAATTCACCAAGAGTTGACATGTGGTAAAATAATTACTGCTTTAGTATTGTAATATCGTTTGCCTGTACGTTTGCCTGTACTGCTTTAGTATAGGATAAGATTGTAAAAAATGGTAAGAGTCCGTCTCCCAATGTATTTTAAGACACCTTTGTTGAGTAGTTAAATTTACGGAACCACGTTCTATCATAAAAGCTTAAGCTACTTTAAATTATGTGATTAAACTAGACAAGTCAACTTTGACTACGATACCGATAAAGCCTTGTCTTTTTCATGAGATCTCATCTATCCTTTTATGATTTCTTCACTTGCTTAAAAGGCATGTATGATTTGTGGTGTCACTGTTTGATTCTTCAACACCACACACCCAGACTAGTGGCAGTTGACATTCAAAGGGGAAATATATGCCTTGTTCCCTATGGGAAATCCCAATGGATTGGATGACAACTTGCAGCATCTACTAGTGTCTTATGAGTTAGCAAGCAATGGGGTTCAACGAGATATTAATCTAGGATTTGACTCACTGTACATATAGAAAACAGTCCTATTTCTACTTCATGAATGTTGATGGTGTATCCAAATTGATTACACGCAAAGATTTAACTAGGTAAAGAAAGATAATGGTTAACCTTAATCTAGTCCATTTTTACGTTAAGATTAATTGATCAATATTCTAACCATTATCCTCTTTCCATACAAAATTTATTTCCTTTCTCCCGATCTGATTACCTAATTTCAGTATAAGATAACCATAGATCTTACGATACTCTAATCATTTCCCTTTCTTCTTCTCTAGACTCACAAAAAATTGATCGATAATCATATAAATTTCATACATAAAATTTAATTCCTTTATCTTTTATTCCCCACTACTCAAAACAAATAAGATCTAACTTTATTAGAACAATAGTTTTTTTTTTTAAAAAAAAACCATACACTTACCCGCATCATGGATGTATTTATTTATGGAGCTTACTATTTGCACGGGGATTATCTCGCAATTTACACGGTTGAATTCGCGAACTCAAAATGCGCGGTTGCGCTTTTTTTTAAAAAAAAATTGCGACCTCGTAATGTGAATGCGCGAATTGCTTAAAAAAATTGAATTGCAATTAATTTGAGTGTGTGAAACGATAGCGTTGATTATAAGACTTAGGGTTCGTTTGGATAGCTCTCTACTTCCCGGGAAGTTCAAAATCTCAGGAATTAGGAGTCAATACATGTGTTTGGTATGTTTTTTTAAAATGAGAAAACCCAGGAATTTCAATTCCTAGGAATTTAAATTCCCATAAAATGGTGGAATTTAACTTACCATGGAGGGGTAGGTAAGATCTACTTCCTCCATTTTTTTTTTCCAAATCTTCTATAAAATTTATTTTTTATAAACAAAATCACCAATTTGCCCATATAGATTTTGATTTTAAACAAAAAGCAAAAGATTATAAGAGTAATTTTAAATAAATTACTATAAAAATTCAATGTTTAACCAAACAAAACATAGGAATTGAATTTATGGGAAATTATTTTCAACCAAACATATTTTTACATTTCCCATGAAGTAGAATTCATGGGAATTACAAATCCCGGGAAGGGAAGTCTACTTTTCACGTTTAACCAAACGAGGCCTTAATTATACATTGCAATTAATTTGACATTCAACCAAATTGTAATTAATTTGACATTCAAACAAATTGTGTAACAATTTGGTGTGGGACAGCAGCTCCATTGCCGCCAGGGCTGATGGCCGGGCAAATTCACAGGCGGGACTGGTGTGGGACGGCGGCGACGTTGCCACCAGGCCTTGCTGCTCCTCCTGGGCATGGAGAGGAAGAAAGGAAAGAATAATGGGACCGCTTGTGGTGAGGTCGAGGAGCTTAATTACTTCAACCTGTGGTGCGGGGTCCCGTCTATCCCGTCGGCCATGGTGGAGCCGCGTCTGGTGAGTGTGAGCTTGATGAGGCGGTGGAGGGAAAGGTTGGGGATGACGGCAAGGGAGAGGCCGCGCACCCGTAGTGAGCAGTTGCAATTCTGGAATCTATGATGCGCGCTTGCAGGCGGGCCCCACCCTATTCGCGCACTCGCACTACGCAATCGTGGTCCTTTACACAGTAACGGGCGAGAATTTGACCGTGTATATATCAATTCCGTTATTTATTTATTTTAGATCGTAACAATTTTTTCACAAAATAAGGGTGCGCATAAACCCATGAAACTCAAATTTTTAAATATTTTGAACGGTGGAGAAGGTTGTGTTTTTGTGTTTAAACGCAATCAAGGTGCATGAGGTGGGGGTGAGCACCTACACGCACCTAGAGTACGTGTCGAGGTGCGCTTCAACGACCCATATATTTTTTATTCCCATCTAAAAATGAAAAGGTTGTAAGGATATCTCCAAGAGCTTTTTCAAATTTTTCCTAAAATGGAGAAACAAAGGTCCTATTTTTTAAATTATTTTTACTTTAACTTATGTTTTAAAAGCCCTCAGATTTGGAGAAAGTTGTCCATTTTTTCGAATGCTTCTTTGTGTTGGAGAACAAGATTTTGCTTTAAATTATATTTTGAAAGCGCTGTACATTTGGAGAAAGTTGTCCATTTTTTCTAATGCTTCTTTATGTTAATAAGATGAAGAATTTGTTAGACCGTAATTCCCTATTTGTAGATTTGGGGAAATCCTTTTTTTTAATGATACTTCTCTATGTTGGAGAATACGATAAAGAATCCGTTGGTCTAAAACATCAGTCCGGATCCTCTACTCCCCTCGGTGCTTCCTACGGTGCAACACAAAATTATTTTAGGTATAAATAAACATTAAAAAAATATTTTTAGATTCTATACCCTTATATTGATATGTTTATAAAATTTTATTACAAAAATTCATGTTTTAAAAATATAGATAATTAAAATATCGATTCTCTTAGAAAATAATTTTTATTATTTTTAAAACATGATTTTTCATAATAAAATTTTATAAATATATTAATATAAGGGTATAGAATCTAAAAATATATTTTTTATTTTTTTTCAATGTTTATTTATACCCGATATAATTTTGTGTTGCACCGAGTGGAGTACCGGAGTGGAGCAGGGGATCCGGCCTGCTAAAACATAGTCTAAAATTCTCCAAATGGAGAAGTTTTTAGAGATACACGAAAAACATCTCAAATAATTTCTTCAAATTATTTTTGTTTCAACTCTAACAACTTTCATATTGGGAAATTTGAAGAAGCATTTGAATGTTGTACACTTAGAAAAGCTTTGCATTTGCTTCTCTATTTTAGAAAATGAGATGGATAATTTGTTGGACTATGAAATTAGAGGTGGGCAACCTAAATTGAAATTGATTAATTGTATTGAAAAATTGCAAAATTGCTAGATTTTACAATTAATTGTTTTGAATTTCAAAACAGTTAATTGATTTGTTTTTTTTCCAAAACAAAACAATTACAATTAATTATAATAATTAATTGTTTATTTGATAAAAAGAAATCATATTCCCATCCACCTCAATCCAACCCCTGTTTCATTGGAAAATTTGCCAATTCTCCTAAGAGATTCGCTACTTCACGGCGTCAACAACCACAAATTGCACCGGCCGCGCGCGACCTGATTTTCGTTACCGCGGCAACAAGGGTCACAAATCGCTTCGTTCACCAAAACCATACACAAGCCCTCAAAGTCAGCGTCTACAGCTGAAAGTAACATAAACAAGCAATTAAATTTACAAAAGTACAAGTTACTGTCATCCATATCGGATGCGATGTGCATCAATTCGTCAATAAACAAGGAAACAATCATGATAGTGGAGATTGGGCAAGGTTTCTAAAATCGAACATGAATTATTGACGGGAATGACGACGGTGATGGCCTCGCATGACAACTGGGTTTTTCAGGGGAAAGAAGGGGTGAGAAGTTGGAAAAGGGAAAGGGAGGGGAGGGAAGGGGTGGGAAATTCATTTTCCCATCAAATTCCACTATTTTGATGGGTTGTGAAATCCCATAAAATTGAGCGGTTACTCAAATTTGTAATTCCTTCCATTTCTCTTAATTGCCCACCCAAACACCAAATTCATATTCTCTTCACTTTCCTTTATAAAAATCCCATCAAATTCCATCATCCAAACAAGGTGGAAGAGTTGCAGAGGAGGAGATGAAGTGAAAGGAAGATAAAACTGAAGCCACGGTTGAGGCAAATTTGGATTAAAGTTGCTAGCTTGGATATGAAGCGAATCAATGGATGACCTAAAACCGATAATTTGGGTGAGGTTGAATATTAGAGTTTTTGAGAATTGGGGGTATTAATACAGGGAACTAGGACAAGGTGAGAATGAGAAATTGGAGTGGAATTCCAGCCAATTGAGATGAGGATATATCAATTATCAGTTAATTGCAATTAGTTACAATTAATTGCAGTTTCATCCAATTATCAATTAACTTGTTAATTGTACTGAAACTATAATTAATTGTAACTAATTGCTTATTTCAATTCAAATAGAATTATTACATTTTAGTAATTGAAATAGCAATTAATTGATTAAAATTTAATTGAAATAGCAATTAACTATAAATATTCACTCCTATATAAAATAGCTCAAAATTCTCCAAAACTTCAAAATTTTCCAAAATGAAGTTGTAGAAGATGCTCTAAGTTGTGCCATTTAAGGCCTATAGAATTATTGCGAGATAGGCATTAGAAATAGACATAAATTCAACACAAGAAGCAAACCAAAATACTATTGTTCAAGCTTTTCTTCTTCACTAGAATGCAAGAGGAGAAGGGGACATATATCTAACCATCCCTAACCCCACCATTGCAATTTGCAACCCTATCGCAAATGAGGAAGGAAAAATTGAAAAACTGAATGAGATTATGGTTGAGAGATGGATGTTTGATTAAAAAGAGATGATGATAAAGTGATAAACGAGATAGGGATGGAGAAAGGGTATGAGAGATGTGAACGAGAAACTGAGAAAGTGGTCGGGCCTTCAGGGGAGAGAGAAAGTGTGGAGAGACTAGAGAGGTAGGTCACACCGGGTGTGTTTGGTCGGGGATAAATTTTAGGGGATGAAAATTATTTTTAAGATGAAGATTATTTTATAGACGATAGGGGTGGATGATATGAATGATATTTTTTCAAAAAATAATTCGGTAGGTGTTTGGAGGATGATTTTTTTTTTTCATATTTGAATAAATTATCATTTTACCACAATTAAAGTGAAAAAAGGTAAAATGAGTATCGATTTGTCTATTGCAATGTTCCAAAAAACGTTTGGCGGATGCTCGACGGAGAGGTGGGGTCAATGGTCTAGGCGGAGTAGGCGGGGTCTAGACGGGGTCTAGGCGAACTTTTTATTTGAACATGTATTTTTACTTGTAAGTCATATGAAAGACCTAATAAAGGCTATATAAATTAATAAACTTTCATAATCTTCATAGTCTATATTGTTTAACCTTTTCCAAAGCCAATAAGTATAAACCATAACGTTTCCTGTTCAACCGGCACAAAATCAATAACATAAAACATAATTAAAGTATAAAACAACCTAGAAGTTGTATAATAAAACATAAATTTTAAAATATAATCATGGTTGAACATTAATCTTCTAGACTTCTGTGTATTCGTTTGGATTAAAACCTTTGAATTTGTTTTTTTTTAACTAAACCGCTCAGACCGCCTAGACCCGCCTAGTCCCACCCAAAACCACCTAGACCCGCCCAAACCCACCCAAAACCGCCCAAAAACCCGCAAAGCTAGCTCCCCGCCAAGCTCCTTGACTCGAAGGTCACCGACTGCTCAGCGCCTAGGCGGGGACTTGGCGGCCGCCCAGGCCGTTTTTTGGAACAATGGTCTATTGTGTGCCCCAGAGGTATAAAATAAGAATACTTTATTGGAAAGGAAAATAATGAAAAGAAATGGATAAACCCCATAATCTAATTTAAAAATGGCTAAACCGGATGTATTTAGGGGGAATATTTTTCAATTTGGCCTCTTATCTAGGGAAAATATTTCCCAATCCGAATGAGTATATGTAGTCAAAGGTAATTTTGACATTAATTTCTACCCTACCCCTTCTCCATAGAGTGGAAAAACAACCTCAAATTTCATTCCAAAAAACGGGTTTACTTTTGTTTTTGTTTATAAGGTCGAGATCCATTCTTCTAATACAATGGCTTAAAGGTTTCACCTCCCCTCATATTTTGATCTGATTCTCATCTTATTTTTCAACGCGAGACTCTACCCACCACCTCCAACAATTTGATGGTCCAATGTTTATTATTCCTTTCATTGGGCCTGTTGTTAGCTAAACAAACGAGCCCTTAAATATCATAATGCTTTGAAATAACTAAAAATCAATATTATTATAATACTAAAACAGAGGCGTAGAAATCCTATGTGGCGGGCTCTGGTGCGATTCGCTCACGTGGCGGACTCTGGTGCAATTTGACTCGGATTTTTTGACACGTCAATTAATGAATGTCCAATAAATTTTAGCCATGTATACAACGACCTAATTTATTTATCTACGTGTATTTTGATAAATATATCCCATAAAAATCATTAAATTAATTAGTAACTTCTACCGTATCTACAAGTTAAAATTAAAACTTGAAACTTCTACCGTATATTAGTTGGTTATCCCATTTTTTCCATCCATATCTTATTTGATTACACAATTAATATCTTTTTTTTATCAATCCTAACTAAATAAATCATTTATATCAATAACTACTGCATATTATATTACCATTTACATCTAATCCGATAAAATTTCATTTAATAAGCTATACAAAAAAATATTAGATAAAATTTCATTTAATAAGCTATACTAAAAAAATTATTTCTTTCATAAATAATAAGACATAACCTTATTTGATAAATAATAAGACATAAATAATGTGGGTGAAATGGTACCCCTGAATGCCTGATACATATTTTCAAACAAAAAATATGTATATACTATAAATTTTAAATTTTAATAATTGCACATATAAAATCGTTCTATACACCCCAAAGTAGGTTTCTCACTTATAATAAATTGATATAGCTTACTCCATACGATTTTATATCTGTTTCTTTAAATTTATTTAGGTTATGATGTATTTATTTAAGAAATTTTTACAGATTGTGTATTGATTTTTAGTAAAACATAATTTATTTATCTATTAAATATGTACGTGTTGCATATTGATTTTAACCAAACTTAATCTTGATTTATTTTATGGCTACTTGAAATTAAGCTTTGTCGAAAGATTTTAAACATACTATTTTAACATTCACAATTTAATAAAAAATACTCCATCTACCAAACTATTTTAACCTTAATATGAGCATATAATTAAACGTTTATGACTAATATAATCAATATAATCAATATCAATCAATATATAATACTAAAGACTGGCAGCAGAGGAAAGAATACAAAAGACGATGATCGAAGGTGACTGTGCAATCATTATCAATGCCATCAACCAGGAAAACAACTCACCATGGGAAATTACACAAGTAGTCACAGTGAAATTCAAACTCTTAGCAAAGACTTTGAATTCATCAAATTCCAACACTGCTACAGAGAGGCGAATAGAGCAGCAGACTTTATTGCAAAATCTCGACTGAGCTGTAATTCTATCTTAAACTATAGCTGTGAATTCCAGAACATCATCATGCTTGATGATCATGGATACTTAGAAGTATCCTAAACTTTGCCTACTGTAAAATATATATATATATATAATACTAAAACAGAGATGTGAAAATCATATGTGGCGGGCTCTGGTTGAATTCGCTTATGTGTCGTACTCTGGTGCAATCTGGTCGTGTTTTTTGACACGTCAATTAATGAGTATCCAATAAATTTAAGCCATATCAATTAATGATTCCACATCCTTAAACTTATCATTATTGATGTGAAAATCCTATGTGGCGGGCTCTGGTTGAATTCGCTTACGTGTCGTACTCTGGTGCAATCTGGTCGTGTTTTTTGACACGTCAATTAATGAGTATCCAATAAATTTAAGTCATATCAATTAATGATTCCACATCCTTAAACATATCATTATTAATAATCACAATTGATTTAAATAATAAAATCTTATCATATCTTGATAAGTTACATTTTGATAATTTTTTTGACTAATTAAATAAATCTAATGAATTTTGATAAACTAAACAATATTATAAATATATAATAAAAAAGCACTAAATTTTTTAAAAACTGCGTACTAACTATATATCCTACACTATTTTTCACATAATAATTATAATATACTTTCATCTATATTATCCGATTCTACACTATTTTTCATCTAATAAATAAAATATATGGACTATATACAATACGGATGGGCTCCTATTTGAATGAATAAACACAATTAAAGAACTTCAATGGATTAAATTTAGACAAATAAACAAAGACTATATACAACTTGAAAAAAAAATCAGATGAAATTGAGAAAACAAAAAACTAATTACCGGAAACACACACATATATAAAGTTTTATTATTTCATAGATAATTAATTAATAATTAATAAAATCTTATCATTAGATATAATATATATATATTGGTGATTAATTTTAATGATTAAAGATAAAAAAAACTCAATATAAAATATTTATAAAATAACTACATTAATCTTCAATTAAAATAGACACATAGGACGACACGTGTATCAATATATGGGGTAATCATCTGATGTAGATTAAATATATTGGATCATCATTACTAAATTAAACAGAGACGTGAAAATCCTATGTGGCGGACTCTGGTCGAATTCGCTTACGTGTCATTCTCTGGTGCAAATTAAATTTTATAATATTGTAAACAGTTATTCATATCTTTTAAAAAAAAACCATTTGTTTTTAATGTAAATTTATTAGTGGGTCATAGACAAAACTTGAATTACTAAATATTAATATAATATGATAGATTATTTTATTTTATTAAGTTTTATACATAATTAAGTTTTATACATTTTTATTAGTTGCAACACAATTTTGTTTATTTTTATCTTTAAATTTGTTAATGATGTTATTTATTTAATTAAGATATTTTAATGATTGTATATTTATTTCCTAAAAAGTTTTCAGTCAAGTTATTTTTAATCTTCATAACTTAATTTTAAAAAAATCAAAGATAACATATATAATAAAGTAATATTTATTAAAATACCGCGTAACACGCGGGTAATAAGACTAGTAGTATAATACTCTTGGGCGAAATAGATTATGATAAAACGTTAAAACATACTTTGATTCCTTAAAGAGATTTTTCTGATATACCGTGTATATATAGTGTAGTTCATTTATATCTGATAGGTTCATATACCATAAGATACAACTTAAAAGGGCTCATTCTCATAGCTTTGGGGGGTGACTGTTTACTCTTATATCCCTTGTTGGATGTGTACTGCAAAGTGAATCACTTGGAAAGGAGGGGTACTAACTAACTAAAAAAGCTAGCCCCGTCCGTTGGGACTAGAGGTCGTGTGCACACGTGCGCTAATAGCGTAGTACATAAGCCGAGTGGCTTCTATCATAAAACCAATTGATATTAGGAGCAGTAGCCCACTAAGTTATATATTAAGACTTATTTGTTCATATTATCAATGTGGAACTCTTTTTAGTCTCTTCACATTTTCCGTTATATATATAGGGATCGGGGGCCAGTATTCATCTTCGGTGCATATGCACGAATCGATGATCGAAAGGTGTGTTCGCGCATATATTTGTACAAACATCAGCACAAGTGCACAACAGACATATGGCCGACGATATTGAGATTTTGGTCAGTTTGGTAGTTTAAATGAGGAAACCAGAAACAACTATTAACTAGTAAGATTAACTATTACACATCCATACCACACAAAGTGCATATAGCAATACGGAAACCCATCTTATAGCTCGTCCTAATCAATGACTACAGAAAAAGGGCAAATCATAACCACAAACCCTAATCGACGATACTAGTACTAGGTTGCCAATGAACCGAGAATTCTGCAACCCATTGGAACTCATGGCTGAGCCCAAAGAAAGGCCCCCATGGCAAACTTCCTCTTCTGCTCGACGCTACCTGTCGCCTCGAGCCCGTACTGACCAAGGAGGCGGTCCAGCTGCCACTCCGGCATCGCCTCATAGTCTGCCCTCGAGTACCTCGGATAGTGCAGCGGCATTTGGAAGCAGAGCCTGCTGCCACTCGACCTCTCGCCGCCTCCTTCCCCACGAGCTACCATCGTTCCTCCACCCATATCTTTCTTCTCGGCTTTTTCTCTCGTGAGATCTCGATCGAGTGAGGGATAGAAGGCAGTGGTTGTGGACTGCCAGGAAAGCAATTTATATAGGGGAGGATGGAGGTGTGAAAGCACGCAAAGTTTGTTGCTTGGGGCAGACAACCCCAAACATTTAATAATCCCTTGTCTGCAAGACTCTTGTGAACACCTACAAATGCAGATACTGATATGTCATACGTGTGTGGCTCTTGTCTCTCCCATTGCCCACTCTAAAGGCGTTACCCTTTTAGGTGTAACATCATGTCCTGTCGACATATGCTTGCTAGCGACGTTTCTTGTAATGTAAGGTAGCAAAAGAAACTACCAAACAACAAACCACTTTTCGGCCAACCCAAGTACGTGGGCATCTATTTATGACACAACATAGAAATCCCGCGAGTCCAAATGAGAACTCATGCTGTGCTGTCCGAATTTTCAAGAAGATCTGTTCTTGAGAAAGACGAGCCAGTGAACTACCTCAAAGCGAAAGTTGCATAAGAAAACTAGTCCTTTGTATTACAAACGCAAACCTAATTAGTAACTGTACAAGACTACAAGCTAGCCTAGGTTCAGAAGGGCAGAATATGATACATGGGAATCTGCAACCTATCTACTAACAAAAAGTTGCAAAAGAGAGTGGAATATGAAAAAGGATGGTCTAGTAGCTACCTTTTGAAGGCGGGAGACGGCTGAAAACATGGGATACGCGAGCCTTGAGTGGTGCATGGAGGATAAGTAACATCCTGTTGAGCAAATTTCTCAGAGTCATGGTGGGAAGAAGTGTGGATCCTCTTCATTCTGATAGATCTCAAACAATTGCTTAGAATAACGAGTAGCCAGTGCTCTACACTTCTCTAGTCCATCAGGATCAAACTCATTCAACTGCTCCACAGATTTTGTTACATCGCCATTTGGAATTTTATCAGTTAAGAACTCTGCCAGTTCTGTTCCCCTGTTTAGACAACACATTTGAAAAAGAAAACAAATCAATAATGATAATAATAATAATAAAAGAACCTTTTAACCCCTACTAAATGTTAACGAATTGCAAAATATTACGATATTATTTTATTTGCTGTAATGCGCAACAATGGATCAAATTATCAGTGTTCAACACCCTTCCAGTGAATTGTGCAGAATCCTTTCGTTATATCAAAGAAACAATGCTAATAGCTGTTAAATTCAAGACCAATCACCTCTGTGCATCAAACTTGCTAAATCCTCGTCTGTTGAGGACAAATGTTTCATGACATTCTTGCTCATCAGAAGTCTGTTGCCGATACAGGGCACATACAGCTTTCATGCAAAGAACAGGATCCTTCCCAAAAGCAGCAAGCATATCACCCTCCAACTCCCACTCGGATCCAAGATCTTTAGTCCTCTTAATTCTATGTAATATCCCGTGATAATCATCACTGTTATCGTCAGAAAAATATTCTGCCTCACCAGAAGATTCGTCTGAGCTCTCTGAAGAGTCTGAACCATCCGAGCTACTATCAATAAAGCTTCCCAGGCTATTCTCATCATCATCATTCTCTGACTCATCGGTTTTCAGGGTCTTCTTTCTCCCTTCATATTGACTTAGCTTAATTAATCGATGCCTCCTACAAGTTGGAAGATCTGAATCATCGTCACTCTCAGAAACAACAGGTTGTGGGACCCGTTGCTGAAAATGTTTCCTCACGAACTGGCCAATAGGTATATTGTCATCATCGTCATCACTCTCAGTATCACTAGTAACTATATTGATAGACCGTTTTCTTTTGGGAGTTGCAACAAAAGAGAATTTCTCATTGCAATCTTTCATATCGTCATCGCCCTCACCCATCATACTAGAAGCCTTCGAATAAGGAACAGCCTCTTTTGATGCAAATGGTGTTAAAACACTATATCCTTGATACCCTGAAGTTGGAAGATCTGAATCATCGTCACTCTCAGAAACAACAGGTTGTGGGACCCGTTGCTGAAAATGTTTCCTCATGAATTGGCCAATAGGTATATTGTCATCATCGTCATCACTCTCAGTATCACTAGTAACTATATTGATAGACCGTTTTCTTTTGGGAGTTGCAACAAAAGAGAATTTCTCATTGCAATCTCTCATATCATCATCGCCCTCACCAATCATACTAGAAGCCTTCGAATAAGGAACAGCCTCTTTTGATGCAAATGGTGTTAAAACGCTATATCCTTGATACCCTGAAGGGAGAAGATCAGCATTAGATATATCATCAGCGAAAGTGGCTCCTTGTCTTGCCCTAGCCGGAGTGCATAGAGACGTCTTCTCACTGTTAGTCTCATCATCTCCACAGAACAGTTGCTTCTTTGAGGGCTTACTAGACTCATCTTGCTCATCTTCGTCAAGATTGATGACTTCGATCCCTTGCTTTAAATCCACAGGCCTATCTGGTGTCGTCAAATAACATATCCCTATGAAATGATGGAGGTAAACTTTAAACCTACCTGAATCTTAAGTCTCAACCATAATCATCCAAAGGTGCAGATACAAAACAAGAGTTCCTGATGAGGTTCATAAGTGCTACACAATGTAGAAGATATCAAATCAAGAAAATAAGCATGTGGAGATGCGCAAGCTTCAGGATTTAACATTAAACAATGCAACACCACTTGTGCCAGTAAAAAATTTCAACATAATGAAGGATATTAAATCATGATAATGAGATGAAAACAACTCAATTCAAGGGGACTTGCAGTTCTAAATCTTGCACAAATCCGATAAGAAAACAGTGCAGTAGAATTGTTTTGTGCATGTTCAAGGCGCAGTTTGTGCTAAATCAAGTGACATTACCTCCATCTTGTATAACATTGTTTACTGCAGCCGACATATGACCATCATTGACCAATTCATGTTTACCGCCAAAACATGAACGTCCCTGCAGAGCCCATAACCGTGACTCCAATTCCTTGCACTTCTGCTTCCAAACATCAACCTCCCTTTCAGCACTCTGCTTCTCACACTGCAAAACACTAATCTCTGTCATCAACTGAACAACAGTCTCCTCTTCACTCTCCACCATCTCATTATTCAGTAATGATTTCCGAGACCTCTCTAAGACAGCCTCCTTAGCTTCAGAATTAACTTCCCTTACCTTCTCCACCGATGCAACACGCAGTTGAAGCTCTTCATACCTTTCCCTTAACACGTCGACCTCCCGTTCCAGCTCACTTAACTTGTTTCGGAGAAATTGATTATCCTTCTCATGAGCTTTGTGTTCTGAATAGCTGCCCTCCATTTTCACAAGAACATCAATGCCCATTGCAACCAAATTTCCTCCATCATCTTGAGACAGCTTCTTGAATTGACCACTATCACATCTTGCTATTTCGTGATCCAACTTGCTTTCCAAAAGGTTAGTAGGTTTCTCATTTAGATCCATCAGACACTTGAGAACTAACAATTCTACAAATACAAATAACAGATTATTTTCCTTTCCAAGTTCCAACACATTCCCTGCAAGCAATATGAGAGGGGGAAAAGATGAATGTCAATCTTGCTCGTTTCCCGCCATTGGCAAAATTAACTGACAGGGACAGCAACGTAAAAAATTGCTCAATTAGATGGGTAACGTCTGCACAAAAAGAGCTAATCATGCAATTTATCAACCAACCGGTGAAAACAAAAACCCTAAAAAGCGAGGAAAGAGAAAATCCTCTTCTTGGATTCGTATGAAATAGACAACAAGAAAAAGACTCCAACCCAAAGAGGCCAAAACAACAAGTCAGAAACTTCCAAGGCAAGTTGTTCTAAAAACAAGAGGCATTTTTCAGCAGCCATAAACCAAGCTCCGGGAGTTCAAGTATTCAATTTTACGGCAAAACATGCGTAATTGTGAACTAACTGAAGATTAGATGTACGAATCGTAACTGGAAATACGTACTCGATTTACGAATTGCATTGCAAGACCTGAATGTCGGGGAACTCTAGCAAGATTCGGCGTCGGGTTCTGTTTGATCAACACTGCGGGGAGAGAGCTGCCCGGAGGGAGATACGAATGAGCGAGAGACAGAAGGTAACCGTTCGGAATTTTCTCGAATCGTCGAAAATAACCTCAAATTGTAGGATAATCTATCCTTTCTACGTACAAAAGCGAGACTTGATTGATGAATAGTCACAAATTGTTTCCAATTTTGCCCCTGTTATTATAACAAATTGGAGAAATGTTTATGGGCTTTTCAAAATGGACCACTACAAGCCCATATTTATAACCTTCCCTCTGATCTATCTCTTCAAATGCTAAAAATCTTTGCCTGATGAAGACAGAAATACCCCTAAATATTCCACTTATCTAGCCGCTTTATTTGACCGATGATGAATTGATGATAGATACTACAAACTCCGTATATGATACATGTCTTGGGTTAGCAAATAGATAATTCGGTCAATCTAAATGGGCTTAACAAACTTCTATTATATATTTGCAACATGTTATATTGTTATTCTTATAAATTACCTAGATTGATCCCCAAGTGGGATAACTTATATAAACAACATAAATTTTTAAGAAAAAAAATAATCTCAATGATTGCTTATTGATTAAATATAATTAATATCCTCATTTAAAAGTATTAAAAAAAGTATACAAACAATATGTATTAGAGAGAGAATAATGTGAGCTTATTATCTTATTGCATTTTTGTATTACTATAAAAAAACCCATAATTTAGAGAAGTTGTTGTTGGCCTATCCTCTATCCCCTATTTTTATAAATTATAAAACTACGTCTATTCCATATAAATGCAACAAAAAATGTCAGTGTAGGGAAATTATATAAAATGACCTCGAGTTTATAAAATTTGTAAAAATGCTATTCTTAGCAAGTACTCTGCAATACCTCTTCTTATTAATATAAAAATGTTCTTTTTTTTTTTATCAACCATTAGTTTATAAGAATTAAGAGAGATATCTAAATTGGATAATTACACGCATAGCATGATGACTATATTCTTTCGTTAGCTAATTGGATAATTAAGAGAGATATCTAAATTTCATTACAATATTTTCTTAATTTCTTAATTTGATGCACGGGATGTCAATATTTTCCCTTTAGCTAATTAGTCAATTAGGAGAGAGAGTTCTTAATTTGATGTAAGTGATGTTTATATTTTTTTCCTTTAGTTAATTAGACAATTAAAAGAGATATCTAAATTCCATAGGAACAAAATTGTCAATATAGATATCAGAATTGTCAATTACGAACCAAATTTACTGGAAGTGGGTTTTTAATTACACGCATAGCATGTGTCCTTTTTTTTTTTGTAAAATCAAACAACTATAACCTTATATTTGATTAAACTATAAAAATTTGTTCAAGTTCTTTTAAATCTATAATGTCTTCTTAGAATGAATCTTAAAGTAACACCCTATATTTTAAAAGAGCTACAAAATAAGCAATGACAATAAAATAGCATAACGATGGTTAAATTTAGCCCTATATTGGATATAATTATAAAATGTAATTTTCGATAACAAAACCTTATGTTGCTATAATGATGCAACAATACACATGATAAACAAGAAGAAACGTTTGCTTTCAAAAATACAAATTAATTGAAAATAGAGTATTGGAAAAATGATAAATAAACAAAGAATATACTTGAATATTAAAATATTAAATTTATGTAAATTATAAATATTTTGAATAAGAGGTAAACTTATATGTATGTTTATAAATTGAATTTATGTATAATAAGAAGGTCTAGAAGAATTATGAAAAAAAAACTTAATTTATTTTGTAAATGATGCATTTTAGGTGAAATTTTCGGAATTGTTTCCATTAAAATAATTTAGGGTTGGGGAGGAAATTATGTGACAAAATTGATTACGCTTTAATATGCAATATTAATTCAAACAATTATAACCTTATATTTTGATAAAATTGTAGGAATTCGATCGAGTTCTTCAAGTCTATAATGTCATCTTATAGTTAATCGATTTTAAAGTGAGGCCCTATATTTTAAAATATATAATTACAAAATAAGTAGTCACGATACGTACGTAGCATAATAATATTTAAGGGATGGTTAAATTGTAGTTCTATACTTGGTCATAATTATAAAAATATCATTTTTTAATCGTATAAAATAGCTATATATGTATTGATGAAAACAGTCCCTCATGTGTTAGTAAAGAAACATATGCTTTCAAAAATATACACAAATTGTAAAGAGTTTTTAAGAAATGATAAATAAACACAGAATATAAAGTGCAAATTAAAAACACCCCTAAATTGAAAAACTTTAAAAATTATCCTATGTTTTATAGTATTAGTGAAACTTCTCTCTTTATCAAATACATGTATATATATGTGACGAGCAAAACTTTCCACTTTATCAAATATTTCAAATATTCCGTATTTAATTAAGCAAAACCCTAGGGAACACCATATTTAAAAAAAAAATACAAAGACATCCTAATTTTCATCAAATAAAAAATTAAATAATTCTTCATTTATTTACATGTAATTTATTGTAGAGAAATAGTAAGAATATCATTTTGAATAAGTAATATCAATTTTAAGTCATTACCTAAATAAATCACATACATAACCTTCAAAACAATGACTTTTAATTGTTCTAATATTTTTTTTAATTATAAAAATGTCTTCAGAGGTTAGAAAATATTTTTTTTGACTAACATGAGGAATACCCTATTTCTCGATTCCCATCATTTTGTTTCGTGATCCTTCATTTACAAAACAAAAAAAAAACATTGTAGCCATTATATGTATATACACAACATTCTCAGTTTATCCCGCCTAGACAGGATTTGGAGGACCAAGTTGTATGCACTTTTTCTATACATAGGTCAAAAGAATGTTTCCTAGTTGGTACACACTTCTTTACGAGTTCCGAGTTGGTCTTTATAGATTTTGCTCTAAAAAGAATTAAGAAATTTGTTTGGTACCACACTTCTTTGGACTTTTTTCATATAAATTTAGAAAAATAATTTTAAAATTTTATATAATTAATCATATACTCCCTCCGTTCACAAATATAAGTCGTTTGACTTTTTTGCACGTTTTTTAAGAAGTTAAAAACTATATAAAATATTAACATTTTTAATAAAATTTTAAATTAATATTATACTTAATATTAATAAATATAATATTATTTTAAAAAATAATTAAAAAAGTTAATATTTTATATAGTTTTTACATCCTTAAAAAACTTGGCAGAAAGTCAAACGACTTATATTTGTGAACGGAGGGAGTATATTTTAAAATGTATATTACAAATACACATAAAAATAATCAAAGATGTTCGTGAGTCCATGTGCTTCGCACACGGGCCCAACTAATTATTCAGAAAAACCCAAGTTAATAAAGATTTGGAATTCGAAGCTTCACTTGAAATGGCTATATCTTTTAGAAGGTACTCTCCTTTCATCTTCTCTTCATCTGTTGAATCATTGTGGCCTAAACAATATATTCAATTTGATCCCACCATCCGAAATCATGCACTACTTTCCATTTCCTTTAATCCTAAAAAATCTCTAATTTTACCCTTTCAATCTCTACATCTTATTTGTGTTGCTAAGTCCGCCTTTTTTGAAAGCAAGATATACAAATTCTTTGCATATCACCCGGATCTTGATCTGACCTGTTTGCTTACCTGTTTTATCAAATTGGTTTGCTTGATTACCTATGTATTTGCTCTACTGATTTCTGACGCAAACCCTTATATGGAAACAACTTGCTCTTTCACGAGCAGATCCTGTAAGGATAATGCTGCTACAAACAAGAACATCCCACAACCAGCACCTAACGGGAAGCCTAAGTGTGACACCCAAATAACCCAAACACCAACTGGGAAGCTTACAAGCGACACCCAACCAACCCAATTACAAACTGGGAAGCTTTCGAGCCACACCCACGCTACATCCTCCGTTCCCAAGTCCACCAAGTGCGACTTTGGGAAAAGGAAAATTAATCAGCCTGATAAAGGTTTACGCTACCTTTGGAATAATCCATTAAGCATCCAAACAACACCGAAGGCTCTCAACTATAGCAAGAACCCTTTTCATCTACTTAATTTATGTTGTTTGCATTTGTATGGTTCAAGAGACTTTACCTATATCTTTATCAATTATGTACTAATGATCAGAAATTACTCGGCCCATTACCAACTAAAACAACTCAATGCATCAACCCAAAACAACCAAATTCAATCTTCCTTCTTCGTAAGGCATTCACCTTGGCTATGGTTTATCTTCTCGGCCACCGCCTTAAGGGCAACTAGTTTTATTATCTATTTTATCAATAACTCATATATCCACAGATTTTGCTTAAATGGATCAAATTTCGCTTTATGTGTGTCTTTTCCAGGCAAAAATCAACATCATCACTTGATTTATACTCCAAACCGTCTACACCCTTGCTGTAATGCCATCATTCTTAACTTATCTTTTTTGAACACTTTAAATACATATTCTGCTTATGGCCTTATATCCTATCTGTGTAAGGTCATTGAACCTACTTGTACTATATGGATCCTAAATCATATTGAGTATTATCATCAATGCTATGTAGGCTTAATCTTATATTTTGTATCCTGGTTTGTTTATCTTACCATGTACTATTGCTTTGGTTTGCTGACTTCCACACACATCATTATCTTTACACTATTGATCTTACATCTTCTGAAAACGAAATAAACAAAACAAACACACTCCAGCAGACTAACTCTTTACTATATTTTGTATCTGGGCTTGCTCATACAGATACTGATTTGGCTCGAGGGAGCTTTTCTCTCGAGCACTTGGAACCTTGCTTCCATCTGCAGGATTACCCCAAGGAACCTAGTAAGCTTGTCCACAATCACAACATACGCAGCAGCTCTATAGGACAAGCATATACTACACCTCAGGGTCTCATATAAGACAACACAAAGCTCCACTTGCATCTATGTACTACCACTCCAAATCGGTATCACAAAGAGAATTCAAATCTAGCTATCTATAACTACTATGATGCTTCAGTAAACTCTTTGTTTTGGTGTTATTCCTTGCTTTTTCGGTATACACATTCACCTGATTTCACTACATATCCAACAAACTTGAGTCCCTTAAAGAATTTCGGATACCTTATATCCTTCAGGCTTGTATCAAAACGTAATTATAGGTACCTTCACTCAAGGGTCAAACCGTCTAAGAGTTCAACGACAATTATTAACCTATTGAGATCCCTTAAAATAAGGAAATTAAGAAATATAATCCATAACAAACAACAGGAATGCAACAAACTAATACAAAACAAACCTAAGTATTACCAGTTCGTTTCTCGCCTATTTGGTGTCTTAAACGAGCTTATACCCAACAACACAGATCCTTATAAATGAAATTCAGCTTCTGGAATGTCCGAGGACTTAGCAGGAAACACATTTGGACCCATATCGAATCAACTTGCAGATCAGAACATATAAAAATTTTAGCCCTTGCGGAGACTAAATTACAAAAACCTCCTCCGGATAATTGCTGGAAAAAACCAGATTTTGACAACATCCACTTTTGTCCATCAATTGGGCTCTCTGGTGGTATTTTCCTCCTATGGAAAACTACGCAGTTTAACAATGAATCTTTTGACATTATCAACTCTGATAACAGAACCATTCAAGCAAAATACACCAATCATACTTTATCACTCACTATCACGATTCTCTTTGTTTATGCTCCCCCTCACGAGCGTGATAAGGACTGCTTCTGGGCTTCTCTATCCCAAAAGGTTCAGAGCATTCAGGACCCAATTATCCTTATGGGAGACCTCAATGAAATACTAGAATCAACGGACAAAAAGGGTGGAATCACTCCGGATGCGCATCGCTTCCATAGACTTTCTGAATTCATCACTTCACACAATCTTATAGACACACCGATAATTGGAAATAAATATACTTGGAGGAAGCGCTCTCAAGGAGCTAATAACATTCTGGAAAAACTCGACAGAACCTTGGTAAGTCATAATCTTCTGCAACAGTTCCCCAATCTATATACAAAAAATCATGCTTTTATCAGATCCGACCACACCCAAATTACATTTGACCTAATGGATAAACAAAAACCAAAATTACAACCATTTAAATTTGAATTAGCATGGACTACTAGACCGGATTTTGAAATTCTGGTTAAAGACGCATGGCGTGTCGATGCACCGGGATCACATATGTATAAACTAACAAAGAAACTAGGAGAGGTCAAAAGAAAGAGTAAAATCTGGAGTAAATTCACTTATGGCAATATATTTCGCCAACTAGCAGAGGTAGAAAACGAACTACAAGATCTTCAAATACAACTCTGCAACGCTTATGACCAAAAAACTGACGAGAGAATCAAAAGGTTAACCACAAAACACGCTTCGTTACTAAATTATCAAAACACATACTGGGGGCAAAGAGCTAAAAGAAACCATATACAATGCATAGATGCAAACACTAAGTATTTCCACAGAATAGGAACAGGGAGAAGAAACAAAAACATTATCAAATCTCTCCAAACTTTAGCTGGAATTTGGGTTACTACAGACGCAGAAATAAGGGAAGCAATAAGAGATGATTTCACAAAAAGATACCAAAACACCCGCAGACAAACAATTCCAAACAACCTTCTTAGTTACATCACAAAAGAAGTCACTGACGAGGACAATGATTGGCTTACTAAGCAAATATCGAACAGTGAAATTAAAAACGCCACTTTTAGCCTAGCCAATGACAAATCCCTTGGCCCTGATGGGTTCCCAGCTGGTTTTTTTAAAAAATACTGGCATATTGTGGGCCCGACTGTCATCAAGGCAGTCAAAGGTTTTTTCCTTGGTGGCCGGATTTTAAAACAGATAAATCATACCTTCATAGCACTAATACCAAAACGAGACAACCCAACTATGGCATCTCATTACAAACCAATAAGTTTATGTTCAACAATATATAAGATAATCTCCAAAGTAATGGCGACAAGACTAAAGAAGATTCTACCCAAGATCATTAACCCACTGCAAAGTGCTTTTACAGCGGGAAGATCGATACAAGACAATATACTAATAGCAAATGAGATTTTCCATTCATTCTCTAAAAAAAAGGGAAATTCCGGTTGGATGGCAGTGAAACTTGATATGGAAAAAGCGTTTGATCTTGTTGACTGGGATTTCCTACTATCTGTAATGGATAGTTTTGGCTTCTCTCCCCTTTTCACTGGATGGATAAAAGAATGCATAACCACAGTCACCTATTCGGTATTGGTAAACAATGAGCCCACGGATCTCTTTACACCTGAAAGAGGACTTAGACAGGGAGACCCGCTATCACCATATCTCTTCCTCATCTTATCAGAAGTCCTAGCTCGCGGGCTATTCAAAGAATCATTGGCTCCCCGAAGTCACTTGGGTATCTCAATAACACGTAATGGTTACAGAATCCCATTTCTGGCCTTTGCAGATGATATCGTTATTTTTGCATCAACAACCAAAACTGCTTGTGATCAAATAAATAAGGTACTCCGAGAATTCTCATCACTATTAGGACAAAAAGTAAACAGAAACAAATCACAATTCCAAACAACCCCAAATATAACAGCAAGTCAAAAAAATATGATTCAAAATGAACTGGAAATTAATTATACAAGCAATCTAGGGCCTTATCTTGGCTGCCCAATCATCTGTGGAAGAGTAACTAAGACCACATTTTCTGACCTCCTACAAACAACCAAAACACAACTACACAAATGGAAAGCTAACTGTTTGTCACAAGCAGGAAGATGCACATTAATTAAAACAGCACTATCGGCCAAGCCTTTACACCTTATGCAATGCTTTCTCTTACCAAAAACAATACACACAGAGTTAGATAAAATCAATAGAAACTTTCTCTGGAACAAGGGACCTAGACACAAGCCGCTTATCAGCTGGTTTGAGGTCTGCAAGGAAAAATCTAATGGGGTCTGGGGCTTAGAAACTCAGAGGATATGAACAAAGCCTTACAACTTAAATTATTATGGAAAATCCTTGCGGAACCAAATAATCCGTGGGTTACATTAGTCACAGAAAAATACCGAAACAAACAAATATTACAATACCATAAAAAGGGGGAAACCTCCTGGCAATGGGCTCAACTTATGAAACTACTACCACTTTTCAAAGAAGGTATCCGCTGGTCCATTGGAAATGGTGAAAATATCAACCTCTGGAACGACCATTGGATTGGCGAATCACCCCTTATCAATTTAATATCAGATCATATGCAAATCGACACTACCGTAACCATAAACCAATATATAACACACGAAAAAAATGGAACACCGACAAACTACGTAATTCATTCCAGAATATTCTGCCGAATGATGTCATTGAAATGATAGAAACATCTCCGATACCCAAGAATATACATATTGACATATTATACTGGAAGTGGAGCAAAAATGGATGGTTCAGTTCTTTCTCTGCACTACATATGATCAACCACAAAAAACGGCATCAAAAATCTGATATGAGATGGATCTGAAAGTTAGATTTACCACCAAAAGTCATAACCTTATTATGGAAAATTTCTAAAAATGGACTACCCACATCATCAAGACTTGCATCAAGAGGGTTTGGAATTCCTACCACATGCCCACACTGCGACTCAAATTTCGAAGACTTATCGCATCTACTATGGGAATGTCCTATCACCCAATTGACGATAGGAAAGCTAGATTCTGACCTGTCAACCATTCTAAATAACTGCTTCACAAACGGCTCTGACATCAATAATATCATCTGTGACATAAAAGAGAGAACAGGAACCAAACGTTTCACGAAACTGGCAATGGGTTGGTGGAGTATTTGGTACTCACGAAACAAGACCCTATTTGATAATGCAAAAACAGATATAAAAAAAATCATGGCTTTCTACAAAGAGCAAAGCTACCTATGGAATAGCTCGAAACAAATTGAAAATCTCACCAATGAGCAAACTCCGCAAACAAACAAGAATGAAACCCGGGCCAATTCTGCTAGGAGAAGGAATCAGGCTAGATGGTCTCCCCCTCCCCCTGGCACATACAAGCTAAACTTCGATGGGGCATTTTCTAACTCCACTAAAGGCTCCAATGGCTACATCATAAGAAACCATACAGGCAAACCAGTTTACTGTGGCGCTGGTTCGTCCTCCATTTCATCAGTCACTGGTGCGGAGGGTCTGGGCCTCTGGAATGGAATAAACGCGGCCCAACATCTCAACATTACCAAACTTATCATTGAGGGCGATAATCTAACCATCATCAACAACCTCAAGGGCTGTGGGAAACCTTCGGGAGACTCGGATATGATTGTCTCAGACAGTCTAGTCTCCCTTGGTTTATTCCATACTTATGAGATTCGTCACGTCCTTCGGGAGGCTAACCGAGTTGCGGACCGACTTTCGCACCTCTCTTTCGCCTTCTCTAGCTCTATGACTCCTGACGATTCTTTGGTTCGTGATTACATCCATTTGGATGCTCTTGGTATAAGGTCTCCTTATTGCCAAATTCTTTCCGGTTCAAAAAAAAAGGATTAAGTTAGAATATATTTTATTACTAGTGTACGTCTCGTGCACGGAGAATATATATTAATACAATATTATAAATAATCTAGAGAGATTTTAATAAATATAAAATAATAATCTAAATTTAAATAATTTCTCCCATCAAAAAATAATATAGATATAAATAAAATTCGTTCAACATATTATATATAAATATTTTTTTCTAATCTATCGTTAATTAAATTGTAACGGCCCGGATATGAATACCCAGGTTACGTTTCGAAGGTCAGATACCTTCGTTCGGATGTTGCAATTCAGGTACGGGTCGAGGTTTCAAACCTCTAAAGATCAATCAGTGTTCAAGCGGGGATTTCGGACCCCAATCAAACGAAGTTACAGAAATTCAATTTAAATGAAAGTAAAGCGGAAGTAAGGTTTAGATACAAGAGCCACGACAGAGCCGGGTCAAAACCAATACCTATATTCTAAAGTCATATAGCCAAATTAGCAGGGTCAGACAGATTTCTTTGCAATCGCCCGGGGGACTTTCCCACGCCATAGAGACAGGGAGCAATCAAACCTAAAAACAATTGGTGCGAGTAGGATTAGACCGAGGCCCCAACACACCCTGTCCCGCACATACGCTAATATAAAGATGATGCAGATGCGGAAATTAAATCACACTAACATGATCCTACTTTGCAATATGCGAAAAAGAACTGTAAAGGCGCCCAAAGAATGCCAAGTGGCATATCCCTCTCCTACCTCTGCACCCCTTCCCGTTAGTGCAGAGACTGGCCAGTTCGGGCTATAGCATAGCACTTTCCTCGTGGTGGTGCACTCACCACGGTATCATCATATCATATCATATCTCATCATCATATCATATCTCATCATCATTTCATATATCATGCTCATGCCCGATGGTGCTGGGCTAATCATATCGTATCATATCATCTCATCTCTTGCCCGATGGTGCCAGGCTATCATATCATGCTCATATCGACTCAATAGACTCAGGGCACCCGATGGGGCTGGGCTACCCTATGACCCTAGCAAAGACTCTAAGACTATCACAGATAATGGCCGTTCTGTTACATACGCATAAAGAAATAGAATGCTCAATCACAAGTGCAATCCTAGCATGATACTACATGGCATGCTTTAATGCTTATGCAACACCTAGTATGTCATATATTCACAAGCAGGTAATCTCTTTCGAATCTGAGTAAGCCCATAAAGGAACTTACCTGTATAAGCCGAACAACAGAGAACAAGGTAGAAGCAGAATCCAAGTAATGAGTCACCAATAGCAAGCAATGTCCAATATATCACTATCACCTAATAACATGCAAATGCATAAGTCTATCTACTTCACACAAGGCGCCCCTAACTATCATACATAACTCACATATCTTATCTCAGATTATCCCGTCTTATATCATCATAAGTCATATATCATTTCTTGTTCATCTCATCTCATCATCTCATTTTCAAAACAACCTCTCAAAGAACTCAACTTAGAAAATCAAACAACACTTTTAAAATCGCTTTCCCAAATCCCGTTATTAACACTTAAGCCTTAAAACCAATTTCCCAAAATCATATTATAGAAATCATTCCGGCATGTTTCTTATTTCAAAAACATAATAAATAAATTTCAATATTAAATCATCAAGTAATCCTATGTTCACACATCATACTTATAAATCAAAACCAACAACTCACTTTAAAATTCCCCACTCCCATATTGAAATCCTCATAAAATGCATCAATTAAATAATCCAATCAATATTATTTTAAAACAATAAACAATATATAACGGTTAATTTTCCCGAATTTATAATTATAACCAAATCCCAAAATAATAATAACATTCAAGTAATTTAACACTTACTATCCATATAATCTCAAAACCATAAACATAAATATAAGTTTAACCCAATATCAAATAATATCACTTTTAAAACCTTTTTAAATATAAATATTAATGATTTCAGAACATATAAATATATATATTCATCTTCCTAAATCAGGAATAATAACAAAATATAGCATATATATATATATATATATATATATATACATAACATAACATATATATATATTCTTAATGAAACTTAGCACAACACAACACACATATAAATATAACCCAAACACACAACCCAACCAAACCCAGCCCATGACCCGGATTTCAAGCCCAACCCGATAGCCCAGACCCGAACCCATATCCATTCCAAAATTAGTGAACCGAGGCAATAACTGAACCGGCCAAAGATTAAAAGAGGAGAGTTTGAACCAGACCAATTGAAAAAGAAAGAAAATAATGATGAACCGCCTCTGAACCCGCCTTCCCCAATCAATGGAAAGAGGGTCTTGGCTATGCTGAAACGGAAGAAGAGAAAAGGAAGAGCCCATGCCACCGACGGCGGCCTTTCCATCCAAACCTCACCCATCCAGACCGAACCCCGATTCCGACCATCCCCAGGCAAGCAAAAAAGAAAGCGCAGCAAAGGAGGAGGGAGGGAGAGAAGAAGGCTCACCGAAGGCTTCGAAAAATCCGACTCCGATGATGCTCCGAAGCCGATCTGAGCTCCACTGACGATGGTATCGAGTCGGTTTGAACCTAGGAGAGGTAAGGTATGAATACGAGCTTGATCGAAGGAGATTGGAATGGAAAACGAGAACGAAAACTTAATGGACCTTTCCAGGAAAACAGGGCGAGAGAAAGGGAGGTGGGCGGCGCTGTGGCTCCAGCGGCCTTCTGGTGGCTCCAGGGTGCTCCTGGGTGGCTCAGACTCACCCTCGATCGTCGGGAAACTGCTGCCGCTTGACGGAGAGAGGAGGAGAAGTGGGGCTGTGGGCTCTCGGCAGAACAGGGGGAACAAGGGGGATGGCTGTGGTGGTGGTGGTCCGATGGCGGCGACGATGAGGAGCTGGAGAGGAGGTGGTGGTGGTGTTCGGAGATTGGAAATGAAGGGGTGGAGTGGAGGTGGTTACAGGTGGTGCCAGTTGGCAACGAAGAGGAGGAGAAGGTGGTGCTTTTTCTAAAGTTCTGTCCTTGCACAGCTTCAAAGGGTGAAAGAGAGAGTGAGGGTTGTGGGGGTTGTGGGTTCCCTGCAGAATTCAGAAGAGAGGGAGGGGCTCTCTTGTGGGCTGGTGTGAATTGCAGAGTGTGTGAGGAAGGGGGGACCGAAGGGGGGAGAGAGAGAGAGAGAGAAAGAGAGAGAGAAATAAAGAAAAGGGAAAGAAAATAAAAGAATTGGGTCCACTAAAGAATTCAAATTAGCGGAATAGACTCGAAACCCGCTCGCCCGATCGAATCCCGACTAAATCAAATTTAAATAAAATTAAATTTTTCGATACTCGGAGCTTAAATTAATTTTATTAATGCTCGATCTCGAAAGCGAAAATCAAAATTCATTTCTAAAACCCAATTCAAAACTATATAGAAATTCGTTTATGAAGAATTAAATAAAATTCAGTTGCTCGAGGACGGGAAGTTTCAAAATTTCTAGAATCTTAATTTTAAAGTCGAACATAATTTAATATTTTAAGAAAATAATATGTTAAATTTTCCGGTCTTTACATTCATCCACCTCTAAAAACAAGTCTCGTCCCCGAGACTAAATTCATTTTTTTTAAAACAATGGGAGGGAGTTTGAAATCGGTGAGTCTGAGGACCATGTCCAAGGATCTTGTAATCATCTCGGTTGCATCTTCCGGGATTCTCACAATATCCTAGTCACGGTCGTGACATCTCCAATTGGCCTTGTCAAGTGTGTAATAAGCGCCCTTATCACATCCTTGCTTCGACCTTTCGGAAGTATCACAATTCTAAAAGCATTATAGCGTCCGACTAGGTCTTAGCAAGCAATCTATAAGCGCCCCTATAAAATGCTTGTATCCACTTCGTGAAACGTCATAATGTAAACCCAGTTCGTAAATTCTCAAAGCGTTTTGTAATTGGAAAGGTTGTCATCCAAATCATTGAAACTCTCAACTTCTTTAAAACCCCAAGTTGGCCATTTAAAACCGCTCAAAATCTTCAAATCCGATGTTTAATCAAGCAACTTTACACTAAAACAAGTCAAATACTTTCAAATCAAGATTTCGTCAAAGTCTCCCAAAAACCAAATCAGCTTCTCGCAAACCAATCAATCAAATTCAGAAGGTAGGAGGTGGAATCATCCACCTC
This sequence comes from Persicaria maculosa, assembly GCA_963922045.1. Taxonomy (NCBI): domain Eukaryota; kingdom Viridiplantae; phylum Streptophyta; class Magnoliopsida; order Caryophyllales; family Polygonaceae; genus Persicaria; species Persicaria maculosa. The sequence goes on from OY998271.1 coordinate 34,219,238, forward strand.
TAAGGGCTAATCCCATATTCTCTTCCTAGTTTCCAGAATCGAATCAATCTATCAGTCTCAATTCAACAAGATGCATAAGCCATAAGAAATGCATAATTGTATAGCCATCCAATCTCCAATCAACACATCACACGACAAGTCTCAACATATACCAGAGTAGTGCCACAAGGTCACATCAACATCTCTATATCATACTAAAGGTCGTAATAGGCATCTCAACGACATAACAAAATCATAACAACGTCTCAACATCACACCAGAAGTCATAAAGTATCACTCATAATAGAACCAACGAACCAAAACCCATTGTCAACACAACAAGGTCAGGCTATTAAGATTTAGCAGAGGGGAAGGTCAGTCAATATATCAATCACCAAAATGTTAGCATACTCACAAAACTTCATCTCAACTCATGCAATGCCATATAACGATGATTTAGCAATCACGCACCATTATATCATATATATGTATATAAGTCATACTCATGATCCAATCCAATATTCATTATTTAACATCTCCTGATCTTAATATAACATCATGTTCTCACATAGCAACATCTCATTATTTCATGATTCATACAACACATCATAACATGCTTCTAGAACAACATAGTAGGATAGCAATGTATCGTTATATCATGATAACACTTGCCACTGTCAACTAGATTTCAAATATTGCATATCAACGTGTAATATCAGGTCATAACAGGTTTATCATGGTTACCATCTAACATCATGCCAGTACATATTAACAAATCACGAAATCAAGAAAATTCTCACATTATAACCAGTCAAAATGAAACGCAATCCCCGCTCGCTCGTCTCCCACTCTCAAGCCAAGACCGACCTTCATATAGACCTACCAACATCCTCTCGGCTACTACCCCATTGAAGAAACCCCAACCCATTTCGATCTTTCATTTTCACACCTCTTCCCGCCAAGCACTCTCACTAATAATCCACCTCTAAGACTCCAACCCCTATCTCTGTTTTCACACCAGAGTACACTTTCACTCTATGTCCCCAATACCCCCAAAGGTCATTTCTTACATTTCTCACTCTTCCCAAGGTATCACAACGTAGAACCCTTCTAACCATGCATCTTCAATAAAATTTTCTCGGTCACTACTAACCAGCCTATCCTAACCATACCCCTTCTTCGAGATTCACCTAGGAACTCATCGAAACCACCAATCATCGCCTTTTATAATTCCCGAACCCACTCGGTCCAACCTAAGTCAACACCCCTCTTCAGCAACTCTCCCTTACCACCGTTGATCGTTCTAATCACTCAAAATCTTTCTCCACTCTCTGACCGCTCTACAAAAAGGACCTCACTCACATGTTTCAAAGAAGAAGCAATCATGAACATTATTGCACAAAATGATCACATCATATCAACTAGCATTTATAACAACCGCATCATTAGTTCATCATTAAGCATTGCAATTGTATCACAAGGCTCAATTTACCATCATGCTCAACAAGTATTATAAAACATCATATATGAATATGGTCAATTCAGGCTAGCAAGTTTCACCATAATCTTATCAAGTAAACAGTTCAGGTTCTCAGCATCTGCAGTTCATACTTTTAAAGGCAAGAAATTTAGATCATGCTTGACAGTTCAGAGCATCTACACATCAAGACATCGGGCACATTAAAGCTGTAAGGCAATCGAATCATATCATCATAATCAACAGACAATCAAGCAGCAATCATCACCAAGTCACCACATCAGCAAGCAACTTTCAACATCAAGTTAGTGCAATATCACCATCAACAAATTCAGAGAGGATTAGCAACCCGAATGAAGGACACTCCCACTTGCAAGTCATATCGTACTCAATAATCGCAACCCTCGAAGTGAGCTTGTTCCGTCGACCTTGTCGATCCTGAGGCCCGTGGGTTTTGGGCCCACGCTTCCGCTGCGCTGCTCTATCGTTATTCGACTTCCCGTTCCCTTTTTCCATGCGGTCGCTCGTCCAATGTAACGCGTATGAGTCTAAGTTAGCGGAGATAGGGGAGTGACACGAGCGGACAACCCAACGTTTCTCTCGAAGACAAAATGGACCAAAGCTAGAGATGACACGACTAGAGACAAGACTCTGACCCGGGAATAGCAACGATGCCCTTAAGAAAGTCTATTAGGTTACAATTGTGACAAACACGCACGAATTCATGACGGAGCATATCAATCACATCAATCCACACTAACATGTACCTATCTCGGGGGCAACATTCATATTCATATCAAAGACACAATCAAGTCCTACGCTGATGTTTATGAAACAAGCTAACATTCTAGTATTCCATGGAAACAGATATGCCTAGCAACTTCAAGCAAGATAGACGGAACCAGCAATGATCATATATGATTCGAAGTCATGCGGAATTTAGTGAGGATAACGAGCATCATGCATATGAACAATGTAAAAGCATGGTATACACATCAACAAATGAGTCCAAATATATCATGGCAAGGTATGTCGTAACAACAGGTGAAGCATCATACGAGAACACATAAGAGCAACATAGTAATTACCACATATATGAACAGTGCACGAGTTTGGTGTATGCATCATACGAGATCATATAAGGGCAACATAGTAACTATCTCATCTGACACAATGATCATATATTAGGTCAAGCATGGCACGTAATCATATGACGAGATACATTTAGAGAGCATGGGTCCTACATGATACTAGCGATACATAATGTGATACAAGCATAGTCAAGATTCATTAAGAGGAGTTCAACATAATATTCACGAAACATGAGACATCATCAAAAGTAACAAGAAGGACATCATGGATGCTAGATTATAATCATGCTAAGAACGAACCATCATAGAGTACATATATGGTACAATAGTTATCGCATCATAGAAAAAGTACAACACGGGGTCATTTAGCGGGTCATATTGGAAATCATAAGCCCTACATGATACTAATAGCACACATCAAACATGAGTACAATTAAAGTAATTCAACTAGATTCATTCCGATATTCATGCGTCATGCATATGAAAAATCATGATATAGGGTGGTGTGTGATCATGCGAAGTATCAAGTCATACGTTCATGCAAGTGCGAGAGGATATCATAGAGTAATAGACATTTTAACCATGTAAGCATGCTAGGATCAACCCTCACGGAAAGTAATTCGATCATCGAATTTAACATCAATCTAATCGGATAGTAAAACATTTACGAGGGTAGAAAGAGGGAGAACCACACTATCAAGGACCTAGTTCAAGAGAGAATTGGCAATAATGTAGATAAGGTATAAATTCACATAAATCACAACCAAGGGTCCTGCATGATACTAATGGCTCAGCATGACATGTGATACATACATGTATTTAGTTGATTAACATGACAATATGTAAGAATTCAATCACTATTATTCCAATGATATAGTAACATGGGAGGAACATAAAGATGTATACAACAAGTCTAAGTAACGGGCAATATGATGAGATTATTGGGACATGAGTTCGAATCAGCACATACTAGGAGGAAACATGCATTCTCAAGACTCAATTATGCCACATCTTCTCCGTTTAACACAACTAACACACACAATATTAACTTGCAAAATCATCAACAATAGTTAATCTGACGAATACGAAATAGATGGGCAGGATATAGATTCTTGTCTCAAAGGAATAATGAACATCGACACGTCATCATCCAGCATGTTAAGGAGGTCATTTAAAAGCATTCATACCAAGAAGAGTTGATCACACTATCATGGACCTAATCCAGGAGAAACAACAATCATATAGGTTCATATCATGTGGTTCATGCTTCCAATCAATCATACGAGCTATACCATAGGCCAAGTAGACATGCTATGACAACATATAACCATGATAGAAAGTAAGGCATAACATGAGGCTAAGCAATGCAACTAACCACAACCCGAGCTTAAACAATATAATCATGACGGAAGGCAAGGCATAACATGAGGCTAAGGAATGCAACCACCCACAAGTGTAATAACATGAGCAACATTTTACTAAGAAGCATTCACAAGGTACATGCAGGATGTTACAAAATCATATCATGCAATTCAGAGAGAGTCACCATTACAACCGGACAGAGATCCCTAAGGGCAACCATTGACTTTTCCCAACCGACTCATCACCCCTCTTTCCCGTGGGACTCCGGTACGACTCTTTATAGCAAGGAGACACTGGTTGATCATCATAAGGATTGAGAAGGACAGCCTTAGAAACACCTTACTCTCGACTCAAAATGACATCAAGAACTAGTATTCGTACATGATTTTCCGACACAATGTGTTTACCAACCTGATTTCCCGTGGAAGGGACCGATATTCAAGAGAAAGACTCGATAAGACCATCAAGGGTTAACATAGTGGAAGGGGTTATTCCACCCAAGCTGGGCTTAACCATAGGAAAATAAGGGTACTCCCGCTATCTCGTTCACAGATCATTCAATATTCATTAAATAGTTAGGACATACCAACCAAATCTTTAGCATATCAAGCACTCAATCATAGAATCAGTTAATGACAATTACAATGATCTCCTTGGAGTCTTCCCGACCCATCTGTAAAGAACAAGCTAGTATTTCGCCTACCCATTTTCGATTACATCCAATAGGGATGGTCTAGCGCCTTTTCTACCCACACGATCCCTTATTAGTTGGTTCTTCTCATTTATCATAAGCCAAGTTCATATTTAGTCCAATTGAGTTAGGCATATTAAGTTCATTTTTCCCCTTTAAAACGCTTTCAAATCTTTTGAAATCCATGGGCGGTTTTCCAAAACATACACTCGACCCTTGCGTACCCGAATTGCACAACCTGGCTCTGATACCAACTTTGTAACGGCCCGGATATGAATACCCGGGTTACGTTTCGAAGGTCGGATACCTTCGTTCGGATGATGCAATTCAGGTACGGGTCGAGGTTTCAAACCTCTAAAGATCAATCAGTGTTCAAGCGGGGATTTCGGACCCCAATCAAACGAAGTTACAGAAATTCAATTTAAATGAAAGTAAAGCGGAAGTAAGGTTTAGATACAAGAGCCACGGCAGAGCCGAGTCAAAACCAAAACCTATATTCTAAAGTCATATAGCCAAATTAGCAGGGTCAGACAGATTTCTTTGCAATCACCCGGGGGACTTTCCCACGCCATAGAGACAGGGAGCAATCAAACCTAAAAACAATTGGTGCGAGCGGGATCAGACCGAGGCCCCAACACACCCTGTCCCGCAAGCAAATATACACATACGCTAATATAAAGATGATGCAGATGCAGATGCAGAAATTAAATCACACTAACATGATCCTACTTTGCAATATGCGAAAAAGAACTGTAAAGGCGCCCAAAGAATGCCAAGTGGCATATCCCTCTCCTAACTCTGCACCCCTTCCCATTAGTGCAGAGACTGGCCAGTTCGGGCTATAGCATAGCACTTTCCTCGTGGTGGTGCACTCACCACGGTATCATCATATCATATCATATCTCATCATCATTTCATATATCATGCTCATGCCCGATGGTGCTGGGCTAATCATATCGTATCATATCATCTCATCTCTTGCCCGATGGTGCTGGGCTATCATATCATGCTCATATCGACTCAATAGACTCAGGGCACCCGATGGGGCTGGGCTACCCTATGACCCTAGCAAAGACTCTAGGACTATCACAGATAACGGCCGTTCTATTACATACGCATAAAGAAATAGAATGCTTAATCACAAGTGCAATCCTAGCATGATACTACATGGCATGCTTTAATGCTTATGCAACACCTAGTATGTCATATATTCACAAGCAGGTAATCTCTTTCGAATTTGAGTAAGCCCATAAAGGAACTTACCTGTATAAGCCGAACAACAAAGAACAAGGCAGAAGGAGAATCCAAGTAATGAGTCACCAATAGCAAGCAATGTCCAACATATCACTATCACCTAATAACATTCAAATGCATAAGTCTATCTACTTCACACAAGGCGCCCCTAACTATCATACATAACTCACATATCTTATCTCAGATTATCCCGTCTTATATCATCATAAGTCATATATCGTTTCTTGTTCATCTCATCTCATCATCTCATTTTCAAAACAACCTCTCAAAGAACTCAACTTAGAAAATCAAACAACTCTTTTAAAATCGCTTTCCCAAATCCCGTTACTAACACTTAAGCCTTAAAACTAATTTCCCAAAATCATATTATAGAAATCATTCCAACATGTTTCTTATTTCAAAAACATTATAAATAAATTTCAATATTAAATCATCAAGTAATCCTATGTTCACACGTCATACTTATAAATTAAAACCAACAACTCACTTTAAAATTCCCCACTCCCATATTGAAATCCTCATAAAATGCATCAATTAAATAATCCAATCAATATTATTTTAAAACAATAAACAATATATAACGGTTAATTTTCCCGGATTTATAATTATAATCAAATCCCAAATTATAATAATATTCAAGTAATTTAACACTTACTATCCATATAATCTCAAAACCATAACCATAAATATATTTATAACCCAATATCAAATAATATCACTTTTAAAACCTTTTTAAATATAAATATTAATAATTTCAAAATATATAAATATATATATTCATCTTCCTAAATCAGGAATAATGACAAAATATAGCATATATATATATATATACATAACATAACATATATATATTCATAATGAAACTTAGCACAACACAACACACATATAAATATAACCCAAAGACACAACCCAACCAAACCCAGCCCATTACCCGGATTTCAAGCCCAACCCGATAGCCCAGACCCGAACCCATATCCATTCCCAGATTACTGAACCGAGGCAATAACTGAACCGGCAAAAGATTAAAAGAGGAGAGGTTGAACCGGACCAATTGAAAAAGAAAGAAAATAATGATGAACCGCCTCTGAACCCGCCTTCCCCAATCAATGGAAAGAGGGTCTTGGCTATGCTGAAACGGAAGAAGAGAAAAGGAAGAGCCCAGGCCACCGGCGGCGGCCTTTCCATCCAAACCTCACCCATCCAGACCGAACCCCGATTCCGACCATCCCCCGGCAAGCAAAAAAGAAAGCGCAGCAAAGGAGGAGGGAGGGAGAGAAGAAGGCTCACCGAAGGCTTCGAAAAATCCGACTCCGATGATGCTCCGAAGCCGATCTGAGCTCCACTAACGGTGGTATCGAGTTGGTTTGAACCTAGGAGAGATAAGGTATGAATACGAGCTTGATTGAAGGAGATTGGAATGGAAAACGAGAACGAAAACTTAATGGACCTTTCCAGGAAAACAGGGCGAGAGAAAGGGAGGTGGGCGGCGCTGTGGCTCCGGCGGCCTTCTGGTGGCTCCAGGGTGCTCCTGGGTGGCTCAGACTCACCCTCGACCATCGGAAAACTGCTGCCGCTTAACGGAGAGAGGAGGAGAAGTGGGGTTGTGGGCTCTCGGCAGAACAGGGGGAACAAGGGGGACGGCTGTGATGGTGATGGTCCGATGGCGGCGACGATGAGGAGTTGGGGAGGAGGTGGTGGTGGTGTTCGGCGATTGGAAATGGAGGGGTGGAGTGGAGGTGGTTACTGGTGGTGCCCGTCGGCAATGAAGAGGAGGAGAAGGTGGTGCTTTTTCTAAAGTTCTGTCCTTGCACAGCTTCAAAGGGTGAAAGAGAGAGTGAGGGTTGTGGGGGTTGTGGGTTCCCTGCAGAATTCAGAAGAGAAGGAGGGGCTCTTTTGTGGGCTGGTGTGAATTGCAGAGTGTGTGAGGAAGGGGGGGTTTGAAGGGGGGAGAGAGAGAGAGAGAGAAAGAGAGAGAGATAGAAAAATAAAGAAAAGGGAAAGAAAATAAAAGAATTGGGTCCATTAAAGAATTCAAATTAGCGGAATAGACTCGAAATCCGCTCGCCCGATCGAATCCCGACTAAATCAAATTTAAATAAAATTAAATCAATTTCAAGATAATCGGAATTAAGTAAATTTTTCGATACTCGGAGCTTAAATTAATTTTATTAATGCTTGATCTCGAAAGCGAAAATCAAAATCCATTTCTAAAACCCAATTCAAAACTATATAGAAATTCGTTTCTGGAGAATTAAATAAAATTCAGTTGCTCGAGGACGGGAAGTTTCAAAATTTCTAGAATCTTAATTTTAAAGTCGAACATAATTTAATATTTTAAGAAAATAATATGTTAAATTTTCCGGTCTTTACATAAATCTCATGTAATATAATGATAGTTGGTTTTTAAAAATATTTTAATTTTTTATTAAATATGTAGTACATATTTATTACGTTAATTTACTAAAATATCTATGAACGAATGGATTGTGACTAGACCTGTCAACGGGTCATTCGGGTCAGGTCACTTCGGGTCCCGGGTAAAACGGGTTCCGGGTATATCCGGATTGACTCGAACCCGGGCAAACCCGGGTTTCGGGTCGATTTCGGGTTTGTCAATTTTTTCTTTTTTAAATTAGAAAAAATCATGATTTGATGATTTTGCAATAATTTTAAAATTCTAAAATTAAAGATATGGTTCATAAGTTCTAGTGCTTGCAATTATATACTATATCTGATCCAAAATATTTGATTTTTATTATTTCTCGTAATTTTTAATAAAATGTAATAATATATAAAATATCAAATTTTTAAATAATTTTTTAAAAATAATTTCAAGCAATTAGTAATAAGCATAGATTTATTTTAATATTTTAATATTTTTTTAGAATTTTTATTTTTTTCAAAAAATGTGTTGAAAAATAAAAAATTAAATACTATCGATCGGAAGTAGTATTACACAATACAAATAAATATAAGTTGATTTTAAAATGAAAGATCAAGTGATTGTAATTATAAAATGTAATAAATTGGAATCTGCATAAAAAATTTAATCATATATAATTATAAATCAACCGGGTCAATCGGGTCACCGGGTCAATCGGGTAAATCGGGTCAAAATTACCGGGTCACCGGGTTGAAACCCAGATTACCTGGAAAATTTTCGGGTTTTCGGGTTCGGGTCAAAAAAAATTTCCGGGTCAAAATTTCTGGGTTCGGGTTGGAAAATTTCCGGGCGTTCAGGTCGGGTCGACCGGGTCGGGTTGTGTTTTGACAGGTCTAATTGTGACTACATATTATGGCTACATAATATTTTAATAATTTATTTTGGTCTCAAAAAATAATATAGATATATAAAAATAACCTGATTAAATAATTAATTTTGATATAAATAATTCTCTCCACCCTCAAAAAACAATATAGATATAGATATAAATAAAATAAAATAATTAAATAATTAATTTTGATATAAATAATTCTCTCCACCAAAATATAATCTAGATATAAATAAAATAGCACCTATCAAATACTACACATTTATCTATTAATATTTTTGATAAGTATGACTATGAAATATTTTTTATTTCAAATCCCTTTTGGTTGGCCATGATTTTCTATCCTAAGTTGATGGCACCGCTCAAGAACCACAAAAAACCATCACCCTCCATGAAACCATCACCCCTAATCCAGCTTACATCACCTGGCATCGCCAAGACCAAATCTTGAAAGGCGGCCTTATAGGAACTCTTTCTCCTTCGATCACCTCTCTTGATATTAGAGCGGTCACATCCCGCCAAGTCTGGACTATCCTCGAAGACACCAATGCTAAGCCCTCCCGAGCCCACATCAGCCTTCTCTGGGAGAAACTTAACTCTATCTGCAAGGGTTCCTTCTCTGTCAATGAATATATGCAGCATATCTCGGGAATCACTGATCTTCTTGCCTCCCTCGATAAGCCCCAAGAGCAAGAGGACGTTACCGATGCTGTCCTTCGCAACCTTGATTCATCCTTCCAATCCATCATCGATGGAATCAAAGCAAGAGATACTCCCATCGACTTCCCTGCTCTCCATGAGAAACTTCTCACCCATGAGACTTTCCTCAAATACAAATCCCCCTCCACCCCCTTACCGGCATCTGCATTAGAAGCTCAAGGGCCATCGAAATTCACTAATGGTACCGACAAACCCTCCCTAAACCCTCCTTAGCAACCACCTCAGTGGTCTTAGCCCCCTTAAGTCCTCTCAACCCTGCCCCCCTCCTCTCCCCTTTCATGGTCCTACTTTTAGGCAGGTCGCTCCCTCCCTCCCTCCCTCTGCCCGCCTTCGTACTTCCGCCCACCCTACAATCAACCTTCATATCCTCCTCAAGCACACATTGCATCAATCCCTTCCCATGACCCTCAATGGCTAGTCGACAGTGGTATTACACACCATGTTGCTAGCAACATCACCCACCTCTCCAACCACTACCCGTACAATGAAACCGACGAACTCCAAGTTGGTAATGGCAACTCTCTATCTATTTCCAATATTGGGAATTCTTCTTTACAATGTGCATCTAAACTCTTTAAACTTAATCATATACTGCATGTTCCTGAAATTTCTAAAAACATCTTATCAGTTTCTCAATTTATAGATCAAAACCAAGTTGAAATTCGCTTCTCATCTTGTTTCTTTGTTGTGAAGGTTCTCTCCTCGGGAAAAACCCTTCTTAAAGGACCCCTCAAGAATGGCCTATACTCCTGGTCCTCTACATCACCATCTGTCTTGTCCCTACGTCGCTCCCTTGGATCGGCTTCACATCATCGTCTAGGTCATCCATCAGCCTCTATGTTCCGCGTTTTTCAATCTTTATTTCTTATTAATTGTCTGGATTCGCATTCTGATTTCTGCACTGTTTGTTCTTCTAATAAAGCTCATAAAATACCATTTCATATTTCGTCCATTACCTCGTCTTCTCCTTTGGATGTTATGTTTTCAGATGTTTGGACTTGTTTGATCGGTCTTATCTTTTGATATAAATATTATGTTATTTTTTTAGATCACTTTATAAAATACATTTGGTTTTATCCTCTTAAACACAAATATGATACTAAGCAAATTTTTATGACATTCAAAGCGCTTGTCGAAAATAAATTCAATAACAAAATCAAAACACTTTATTCCAACAACATTAGCGAATATATTGCTCTTCCTTCCTTGTAGAAAATGGAATCTCACACCTTTCATCACCTCCTCACACCCCTCAACATAATGTGTATGTCGAACGCCGACATAGACGTATTGTAGAAACATGTTTATCCCTCCTTTCCCACTCTAGTATGCTCCACAAATTCTGGCCTCTCGCCTTCTACACCACAGTGTATTTAATAATTAGAATGCCTACCCCATCTCTTAATAATGACTCCCCTTTTTAAAAAAATTTGAAACATTGCCTAATTATGATAAACTAAGGTGCTTTGGATGACTCTGTTTCCCGTTATTGACACCATATTACTCCAATAAAATTGATCTGAAATCAATCCCTTGTATTTTCATCGGTTATTCCCTCACACAACGTGTGTGCTACTGCTTGAACCCACAAACCCTCAAAATCTACACTTCATGTCATGTTACTTTCGTTGAATCCAACTACCCCTTCAAAACATTAATCCCAAATGCATTAATCTAACCATTCTAGCTGAGCCACAAAACCCATGGGTCTCCTTGATTACGGAAAAATACCTAAAACATCAACACATACTACAGTACCATAGAAAGGGTGACTTCTCTTGGCAATGGGCCCAACTTACCAAACTAATTACTCTATTTAAAAACGGCATACGCTGGTCCATTAGAAATGGTTAAAGTATCAACTTCTGGAACGACCATTGGATTGGCAAATTACCACTTATTACTATGGTTATGAATGGGCAGCAAGTTGACACCAGTATTACTACACAACAATTTATAACAAACGACAAAAAGTGGAACTTGGAAAAACTACGCTCAACCCTTCAGAATACCTTACCAAACGACGTAATTGAAATGATATCTACAACCCCAATCCCTAAGCATATACATATTGATAGGCTTTACTGGAAATGGAGTAAGAATGGATGGTTCAGTACTAGTTCTGCTCTACAGATGATCAACAATTTCAAACAACATCAAAAATCTGACATGAGTTGGATCTGGAATCTCGACATCCCCTCAAAAGATAAAACTCTACTGTGGAAAATAACAAAAAAATGGGGTACCTACATCAGTCAGACTTGCCTCAAGGGGGATTGGAATCCCTACTGCATGTCCGCACTATGACTCAAATTATGAAGATCTACTGCACCTATTATGGGACTGCCCTATCACCCAAGCAATGTTAGCAAATTTAGTCCCCAGTTTGACAATAATCCTAAATACCTGTTTCTCACAAGGCACTGTATTAAATAGCACCATCTCTGATATAAAGGAAAAAACTGGAACCCAACGGTTCACTAAGCTAGCTTTTGGCTGGTGGAGCATTTGGTACTCCCGGAACAAAACACTCTTCGAGAACACAAAGTCAGATGTAAAAAGAATAGTCTCTTTCATTAAAGACCAAACATATTTGTGGAAAACTCTCAAGCAAAATGATGAGTTCACAGAAGAAAAAGATCATCACCACAATAACAAAGAGACCAAAACTTATCTGCAAGGGCAAGGAAGAAGGCACGATGGAGGGCCATTGTAAAAGGTACCTACAAACTCAATTTCGATGGAGCCTTTTCTTCCTCTTCAGTTGGCTCATTCGGATATGTTATTAGAGACCATACAGGCACACCGGTTTTCAGTGGCGCCAGCCCTTCCTTCATTTCATCAATTTCTGGGGCCGAGGGTCTGGGCCTTTGGAATGGTATCAATGCCGCATGACAACTTAACATAACTAATATGATAATCGAGGGTGACAACCTCACAATTATCAATAGCCTCAAAGGCTGTGGGAAACCTTCGAGTGACTCGGAAATGATTGTCTCTGACAGTCTAGTCTCCCTTGGTTTCTTTCAATCTATTGTGATTCACCATGTCTTCAGGGAGGCGAACCGAGTTGCGGACCGCTTATCGCACCTCAATTTTGCTTTCTCAGGCTCTATGACACCTGACGATCCAGTGCTTCGCAATTTCATCCGCTTGGATGCTCTTGACATATGAGATCCCCTTATTGCCAAATTATTTCCGGTTCAAAAAAAAAAGCACTCCGACCCCTTTACATCCACTATTAGCACTCACATGGAATGTTTTACATAGACTTTTACACATTTGAAGATAAGTTAATTTCGAATAAAAAGTTATAGTCAATCGATAGATCTACCATTGATAACAACAACAACAACTCGATAATATCCAAAATCAAGCATCGTCTTAGAGTCAGAATGTACGAACTCTAAACCAATCAATAACTATTAATATATATGACAAGAAAAAAAAGGGCAGATAAAAACTCAAAAATAAATGTGTGATTAAATGAGATCGATAAATGGATCAAGATTAAATTTTTAAGAGCTTGGGGGATTGTCTTCAATTTTAGGGGCCTCTACGTTGCTTCATTATCCAAAATCTCTCGATTTCTTCTGGTTTTCTACCGGGAATTCTACCAGCAATCAAATCCCACCTGAAACAATAAGTAAATTAATTAATTAATTAATTAATTAGGCTGTTTACAATTACAAAGATCATGTAAACTTTATACTCATTCTGACTCAAAATTTAAATCATTTAACTATATACAATATTATTTTGTATTGTAATTTCATAGGTTATAAGTATACAATTATTTTTAAAAATTAGTTAAAAAAGTTGACATTTATAGAGTTTTTAACTAATTAAAAAGTATATCAAAAAGTCAAAACCACATCAATTATAAGATGCAAAGAGTAGTATATACAAGATAATACTACTTTTTCATTTCATACATCAACGAGATTAATGTTATATATCAGGGTAAGATAAGTTTTCGAGTGCATCATGCGCCAATCAAGCCGAGCACACTAGACCATCTTAAAATCATTTGGAATTAGGAGGAGTAGCCTACCGACTTATACGCAAGACTTGAATTCCTTTTATTATCAATGTGGGATGTGTGCATTTCACATCTTCCCAAAGTTGTTCTAGATTTTCACATGAGATGTCACATTCTCATCTGACGATTTCTCTGCTTCTTGTCTTTCTGTTGATCACAAGATGTTGCGACATATAGTTTATGAATTAAAACACACAAAGTATAGATTTTTTTGCTAAATTTAAGAAGTGTCAACCTCTTCCCTAGGTTTGTTCCATCGCTCACAAATCCCGTTCTCTTAATATATAACATCTTACAACCGCTGCTCACAAATTAATCATGTTCAATTGACGTTGATACGTTGCGATGTTACTTAAAAGATTAGTATGATGTGAAATTGTCGCACATTGAAAAACATGAGAATACAAGCTTTGTATATGTACATCGATAGAGTACTCCTTCTATTAGACTATTACCAATTAATTTAGGATGGACTAGGGACGGAACTAGGGGTGGGCTGGTGTATGCTACAACCCACCCCATTTTACTAGTAATATATATAATATAGGTATATTTGTATCACATTGTTTTAGTGGCCCATTTGGTTGAGAGTCAATGGTGGAAGAATTTAGCCCCAGATTCGAATCCCCATTCTTCTGTTTAATTTTTAAACGAGAGGGTCCACTACTAGATCAATTGCACATTCATGGGACACTTATTAAAGCAATGGCCATTAATTTTTCATCACTAATTTAACGAGATAAAAAAAACATGGATGAATTTCGTTTGATGGGTATTTGATATATAAAAAGCTTAAAGAATGTTTGATAAGTAATTAACTCTATTATTTCTAATTTAATTTTTTTGAAAAAATTAAATTTTAATAGATATAGTGATAGATAGGGAAAAAATTACAATTACATGCAAATTCAGCCTACCCGAGGTTATAATTCTGATTCCGCACCTGAAATGGACTCACACCGATTTTTTGTGTTCAACTTGAATTAGCATATGATACGCTTAAACGTATGGACCAACATATTATATGACTCATGGCTCACCGCCGTGAGATTTTTAATATTACAAATATCATGACCATTATTGAAGCAATATTATCACATCATATATACCATACCCGAATACCCCTTTTTTTTTGTTTCAATTTGAATGTTGTATGATAATTTCTCTATTAATTAAATTAAATGAAAATGAACGTAATTAAATGACTGGAAAGACAACCACCACCACATCTCGATGAGTCGATCTATACGACCCATTAAGTCGATGTTTTCAAAGCTTGAATTATGGTTGCTTTGATCACAATTCACAAGGGGGTGGTTTGGCCGTTTGGACTGTTGGTTGCAGAACCCTATATAGCCTATTTTTTTAGTCGGATCATTCCATAATGTATTATTTCTCTCCCTTTTTGTTTTTACGGAGTATTATATAAAGTTTGTGGGGGTATGCATCATAAATCATAATGCATCTCCCACTTTGCCCCATGCCTTATATATATTAAACAATTTAATGCACGAGTATATATAAAGACACGCTCGTAAATAAATGGCAGACTCTTGCACAAGTACTTTTCTGATGCTACTTCCCAATTGAGGTCGACTGTTCTTCACAAGTCATAAGTATATACTCCGTATTTTCTTCAGAATTATAATTGTACTATACCATGGCGAAAAGGACATTAGTGAAAAAAAAGTTGGAATTTTAAATGCTTGCATATGTACATCTAAAAAGGAAAATCAAATCACAATTTGGGAAATACTACTATCATTGATCGAGTCTGATTAGATGTCCATTAATTATACATTTATAATAATGCAATATTATACGAGTCATAATTAATAACAGGTTTTGCAATTGGCTCTAATAATCCAATATAGACAATATATCTTCTGATAACTGAAGAGGCCGGTATATCTACATATGGATAAATCATCATGAAATATCACAGACACAACGAAAATCAAATAAGGAAAAATGAATCGACACTCAACAAATTACAATAAAATCGTCGACCCATATGACAACCGATCAAAAGACCCTAAGATCATAAACTTTTTTTTATTAGGAAAAAATTTGGATAGAAGCTTCTATAAGATCATAAACTTGTGAATAACTAGTCTAAATTTTTAAATCAAATTTTTTTATATATAACTGTTTAATTAAATAACTAGTCTTAAATAAGGGTCAGTATTTGCTAGGGGTGCTTGGGAGGGCTAGAGTACCTTCTGGCTAGAGAAAAAATATAATATATTTAAATGATACTTAAAGGAAAAGTGTTATCTAGCTCAAGTGATAAAGGAAGGAATTAGAATCAAAACGTCTTAGGTTCAAATCCTAACCCTTTCACCTTTTTATTTGTTTTATTATATCATTATTCCTCAAAACTATTTCAGTGGAAAATGTTATGTATAAATTATATATTTATTTGTTTTAATTATATCATTATTCATCAAAATTATTTTAACTAAAAAAATTATATTTAAATTATATATTTGACGTTTTCTTTCAAAATTCTTAAAAGTAATTCTTCTTGATTTTTTTCTATGTTTTTGGTTTCTCTCAACTATTTAAATAAAAATATCATAAATAAATAACAAGTTTACTAGTTTTTCAATTTTTTTTATAAATCTTCTTAATAGGTATACACCAGTGACAGCCATAGGGGGCACTGGGGTGAGAAACCCCCCTCCCCCTTCTTGCGATGAAAATTTGTAGTGTTTAAAAAAAATTAAAAATAAAGTAGAAAAATAAAAAAATGTGAAAAAGAACACAAAAGTTGTCTAGTTTAGTTGCTAAAAGAGGGAAAGGAAGTATAAGTAATGCAAGAGGTCATGAGTTTAAACATCATTCCTTACCTTTTTACACTACCTTTTATTCCTACCAAATTTTCCCTATTATAATTGTCATATTTAAATCAAATTTTATATTTTTCTTTTAATATTTTCATAAGATTATTCATTATGTTACACATATATTTTAAAAAATTCTTCTAATTTTTATTCCTATGAAATTGTTTTACTATCAATGTCATATTTAAGCCACAATTTATGAGTTTTTTGTCATAATTTTCAATCCTAACATTTTTTTATTTACCAATGACAAATTCTTTAAAAAATTTATAATTTTCTTTCAATATATTTTTTAAAAATTTCTTTATTATATATACCGAGAAAAAAAATTCTCAACCAAAAATTTCACCTCCCCTTCTTTAGCAATTCTGAACCTGCAACGCAACTGGTATCCACCAAAAAAAAAAAAAACTTCACCAAATTTTTTTAGCACCCTTGGGGTGAAATCCTGGCCCGCCAATGTGTACTAGTGTCTTATTATATAATGGGGATAATATTTACACCAAAAAATTTACTATATACACCACACCCTACCCCTCTTGAGTCACAGACGTGTGACTCAAGAGGCGCAGGGTATTTTATATATAAAGTACCCTGCGCCTCTTAAGTCACACGTCTGTGACTCAAGAGGGGCAGGGTCTATTTAAAAAAAAAAGAGATATGTGGTGTAGATAGTAAAATTTTGGGTGTATAGAACAATGGCTTTATATAAACGCTCGAATTTAAAGAAAGGGTACATTTTATACTATACTCCTTATTAAATATCGCTAAAATAAAATTCATGTAAATTAAATAGATATATGTGGAGATGTAATTACAAAACGTGTATTTAATACACTTTATCTTATGGGACCATATCAAAAGTATATTCGTCAACAGGAACACATATATTATAACTATTAACTACCACGTTGCTTTAGTAAATGTGATACTTTAACGTTATCAGTTTGAAATGAATCTTTCTTTTTGTTATTTTTTTAACTATTTCTCTCGGTTGAATTCTTTACTTCTTCTTTTCGACCAAATAAAATCATTATGTCTTTGGTTAATTATAAATTTATAGAGAAGCTGCGCCGGTCGTCGATCTTAATTTTTTTTTTGAATACACTAAGTTTAAAATAAATATTAAAATGGAAAAGAGAATAATTGTTTTTTTTTAACAATTTAAATTTTCAATTCAAAAAATAAATAAGGTAAAAAATAATAATTGGCATGGCTTACCAATGTTAAAAGAGAGACATATGTATATGGTCAGTTGGAGGATATGATTAATGAGAGACTTTTGAAAACTAAAACTAATAAATAGGTTAAAGAACAAAATTAAAATGTTTGAGCATTATATAAAACCCAAAAGACAAACATTGTGAAATAATATTTAGGATTAAAAAAAAACAAATATTGTAATAGGAAGAGATTAGCCTGCATATAATTTTTCATATGGTAAGTTGCGTTACATTAAAACAAAAAAAAAAAATCGAAATCAATTACGATCTACCTCACACTTAAATAACATATTGGTATATATACTGTATTTGTTAATTATCCGTTATTTATTGACATATTTTCATATTAAATAAGAAATATTTAGATAGAGGCTTGAATTTTTATTTTTTTTAAAAAAAGAAGAAGTAAATACGAGCTCATGCAAATGACACATAGGGTTTCAAATATTATCACTAGCTAAAAGATCATATAGTGACTAGTGTTTTAAGTGACCGCGCAGTAATAAATGCAGAGTAGACCAATTTTATTTTGGTTTTTTTTTATGCTAAAGGTATAGGATAAAAAACTAAATTAGAAAATATTTTTTCCTAAATACATCCAATTTAGTCATTTTTAAATTAAATTATGCAATTCATCTATTTCTTTTAGGTTTTCATTTTGCCTTATATCCTATGTCTTTAGGGTACATAATAGACAAACCGATTTAATATCACCACAAGATATCCCCAATTTCTAAAATTGTATTTTTATCCTATTCCAAATAAGATAAGAAGTTAAAAATGGAAGGATTTATGTATTCAAAAATTTATTTATTTAGGGTTCGTTTGGTTCAATGTGGGAATTGAAATTCCCGGGAAGTTAATTCATGGAAATTGAATTCCCGGGATATCCAATTGATGGGAATTGTGAAAATGTGTTTGGTTGATTTTTTTATTTTAGAGGATTAAAAGAGGGAATTGAAAATTTCTAAATACAAAATAAAGGAAGTTGAACTTACATAGGGGAGACTTGGTAAGTGAACTTTCTCCATTTTGGAGGAATTCAACTTCCCGGGAAGTTGAATTCCTGCGTTTTTTAATTTTAAAAATACCAACCAAACATATGAATTTCTCCTACTTCTTGAGAAGTTCTACTTCCTGAGTTTTTGGGTTGCCAACCAAACGAGCTCTTATATAATAAAAATAAATCGATCAATCACAATGGTAGAATTTTATAAAATTTATATTATTACTAAAATTTAGTTTTTTAAACTGCACTCTAGAAACTTCTTTCATAAAAAGGTTTTTAGGGTACAAGATAAGGGACTAATTTGGGAAAATAAAAAAGTGGGTAAATCCTAAAAATCTAATTTAAAATATGACTAAAATATTTTAATTAGAAAAATATTTTCCAAAATTAAATTCTTATTAAATGTCCTTAATTAGCGAATAGGTTAGAAAACCCGTTCATAAAAATAAAAAACTAATCACCCGTACGTATTAGTCACACCATTTTTTTCTATTCCCTTTTAAATACATCAATTACATTACTGATGTATTTAAAGTAATTGATAAAATACATCAATTCTTGTTAGTGTTTATTTATTATATTTTATTTTTTAATTAAGTAAAGATTCGAGATCAGGCAAGCCTGGCTCTCGAGAGGCCAATGAGTCGGCAGACGAAAACCGCCTAAGACATGCAATACAAACAGAAAATGGGCGCATCGAAACAAGCCGAAACGTACCAAACTCTTGTTAGTGTTTATTTGTTACTCCCTCCGATCCAAAATACATGTTGTTTGACTTTTCAACACGTATTTTAAAGAGCTAAAAACTATATAATATATTAACTTTTCTATTATTATTTTTTTTATAATTTAATACTTATTACTAATAAATATTAAGTTATTAAAAAAATTAATAAAAAAAAGTTTAGCTTCTTAAAATATGTGATGAAAAGTCAAAAGATGCAAATCACTTACTCTTTAATTGTCAAATTACTAAATCCCTTATCCAAAACTTGGGTACTAAATTAAACAAATCATTCATAATCCCAAACTTAACAAACAACATCTCAGAAAACATTTTAAATACAAAAACACAAAATAAAGATTTTACAGACCTATGCCACTTATGGCACTCTATTTGGGAACTCCGAAACAAAATCAACTTTCAAAAAGCATCTAATACGAACATAACTAACACCTTAATCCAAACTATAGACAAAATTACTTGCTGGAAAAAAGAACAAATTAAAACCGCTCTACCCAAACACATTAGAACTCGTGATAAAATGATCTGGAAATACCCACCAAAAAATATTGTTAAAATAAACGTAGATGCTTCAGTTAAAAATGGTCTCCAACCTCAAATTGGTTGCATTATTAGAAACAATCTAGGACAGATAATTCGAATCCACAAATGTAATGCCAACACAGACTCCGTCATCCAAACAGAATGCTTTGCAATTCTTGCAGGTATAAGACTAGCAGCAGAACTCGGAATACAGAAGACCATTATTGAAAGTGACTGTGAAGTCACTATCAATGCCATCAACGAGGTGAACAACACACCATGAGAGATTACACAAATAGTAGCAGAAATACAAGCTCTAAGCAAGGACTTTGAATTCATAAAATTCCAACACTGCTACAGAGAAGCGAATGGTGCAGCTGATTTTATAGCCAAATCTCGATTGAGTTGTAGTGTTATCTTAGGCTATAGCTGTGAATTTCAGAACATCATCATGTTAGATGATCATGGATACTAGTAGTATCCAACATTTTGCCTACTGTAAAAAAAAAAAAAAAAAAAAAAAAAGAAGAAGAAACAGTACAATAATAAGTAACTAACAACATTCAATTCATTCACTAATGACTCAGGAACCACCCTCGTCCGACACCGCAGCCTCACAGGATCCATATGGTAACTCGCTCTATATTTTTTTAGTTGCTAGAATTGGGTCAAATTAACATCAATGTGAATGTTGTTGATAGTTATTAGTTACTGTTTTACCCAATGTGACTATTAATTTTGTAAACATGTTTGTGCTCTCCACTCATTTCCGTTGGCGACTGTATATTGGTGACTGTTTTGGACAATATCTATGTGCAGGTTGTGTGAATTGTTTAGGAAATGGTAGCATCTATCTCCGGCGACGAACATAATTTAATACGCCATTGCTTGAAACACCTAGCGACGAACTTCACCATCAAAATGGTCGCCTGAAATTCAACAAAAAGCCTCCTTGTCTACCCATACTCTCAAGCGACGGACTGCACTTGTATCATATATTATTAGGCGATGTACTTGTGAATTCATGAATTGTCACCTTAACATTCACGCGACGAACATAGATGCTCCATCCATTAACCCACCAAACGTTATCAAGCAACCACGTACTTTTGTGTTTTTCGCCTAAACATTCAAGCAACTACTTTTTGTTATGGCCTGAACATTCCGACCTTCTAACAACGTTTCGCACATTCTCAAGTAACTACAATAATGTCTTGGTCACTCCATAATTCAAGCGAGGAAGATATTTATACTTAACCTAGTTGAATTGACGGATTGTAATATTTAAGCAGTTCAAGTAGTTCGGATGGTTGGATGAGGTTGATCAAATCAAGTCGGATTGCATCATATATGCGTATTCCCTCTATTAATTAAAATTAAAAATTAAAATATGTCGTTATTATTTATGCATGTTTTTTTATAATGATAAAAACTATATAAATAATTAATTCTGTAAATAAATTCATACTTAAAAAAATATAAATTTATTTAAAAAATTATTTAAAAAAGTTAATATTTTATATAATTTTTAACAACTAAAAACGCATATAAAGAAAAACACAAAAGTGTTACTTTTAAGAAAAGCACAAATTAATTATCCACAACTAAACCTTCTAGGTGTTTGCACACATATTAAGAAAAGCACAAAAATGTTACCTTTATAGCCCTTATTAATTATCCACAACCAATAACAATTCATAAAACAAATCAAAAAATTACTTTCTTTTATCCCATTGCCTAAAAAAACCTAAGAGAGCTTATATTTCTAAAGAAAATTTTAAACGTAAAAAAAACTTATATTTTTGAAGGAAGTATATTGTTAATAAGCGTACCTTTCTCCGACTAGTCTGTACATTCGAAAGACGAGGTCTTCCTCTTGGTCGGTCATATTGACGGCTTCCCATTCAACACTACTTACCTCTGCACATATATATTCAAAATTTCAAACACCGTACACATCAATCTACGACATATTAGACCACATATATACAATCATCGAACTATTTATTGACTTATTTAAATAAATCTAATAAATTTTGATAAACTAAACAATCTTATCTATATAAAATACTAAAACAGAGGACTGAAACGGCCTCTGGTGCGATCTCGTTTACATGGAATTTTTTGGATTAAAGCGGGATTATTTTTACTTAAGTGTCATTTTCTGGATTAAAGTGGTATTATCTTTTTTACCCAGAATAATTAATAAGCCAATATAGTTAGGTAAAAAACTTATCTTTTTATCAAATAATCTATTAACATAATCTTATATCTTAATTAGATAAATCCATCTATTAGTTGGATATTAAAAAAAACGGTGGAATAGTTTTTTTTTTTTGGTCAATATAAAAATGGTGGAATAGTTAAATACTAAACACACCAATTTCACTCTTTGAAATTCTAAAATGCTAATCAACTCATTTGTACGTATTTAATATATCATTAATGAATTGTTTATCCCATATTCGTATTCAAATGATAATTCATTCATATTTAAATACTCTTATATTCATATTTAAATAGATCAATCTCCATATTTAGATTTTACATAATTTTATAATTCTATCTGATATACATAGATTTTACATAGTTTGATATATTTTTACAATATTTTACCCAATTCTATTAAATATGGTACATTATAATATATCTCTTTTATTTGTATTCAATTTAACAAGATAAAAATATATTTAAACGTTTTTTTAATAATAGAACAAATATGATTAATCTAGATTCAAATATGTGTTTACATTCTAAAAAAATAACACAATTGAACATTATATATTTATTTTATATGGAGTAGTAATTTATATTAATTCAAAGATGGTTTATATAATAAAATTTATTAACAAATCGCGCAACGGGCGATTAATAAAACTAGTATATAAATAAATCAACACACCCACAAACAACATATACATACATACATATATATATATATATATATATATATATATATAAAGTGAATTAATTAATTATTATTAGCTGACCTTCAGATTCGGAAGTTGAAGCTCTGCAGGGTTTCTTTCTTCTTCTCCTGTCCATATGCTTAGCTTTCTTTCAGATAAACAATAAGAACGCTCTCTAGCTAGCCAGCTAGCTTTAATGGCGATGCAAAGTATATATTGCTGATGAGAGAGAGAGAGAGAGAGAGAGAGAGAGAGAGAGAGAGAGAGAGAGAGAGAGAGAGAGAGAGAGAGAGAGAGAGAGAGATTGTTGTGTGTTGAAGATGGAGAGATGAATCCAGTCCAGAAATTTAAATGAAGTTGGCACCTAGCTTCTTTTTCTCACGAGCAAATTAATATGTACATATATACGAGTGCTTTTGTTTGAAAGCTTGACTTGTAGTTGAAAGCTTCCTCCTTTTGTATTGTTGGGCACCCAGGCCATCTTATATATATACATACATATAGTATCTTTATAAGCTCATTTACAGCTAATAAAGTACCATCAAATTAATTAATGACCACGATATATAGTATGCGTACAAGCGCATGTATATATTAGAAGTGCAATACATAAATACATAATTATTAATTAGTTTAGTCCACCGATTTTATATACTTGGATTCATATTTTAATTGTTGTCAATGTGACTAGGAATTGCAATGAGGCAGGTTCGGGCCGGAGAGTATGTACTCTCTCAATGTATGTTGAGATATAAAACATCCCACATTGATTATGGGTGATAAAACACCATAAAATATAAGAGGGGAGCCCTAGCTATATAATGGTTTAAGCTTTTGTGTTAGAAAGTGAATCCTGACCTTATAATTAAAAACAAAATTAAACCCGACACGACTCCCGAAGACTCACGGTTCATAGTCCAGTTTAGAGAGCAAGGAAGCAGGGTAGAGAGTTTGTTAGAAGTTGTTGATTGAAATGTTGTGTTGTTTGTATATAGTCATTTGTTGAACTACTGTAATTCAGTTTTACATTTCATCAATTCAATAAAAAAGGGAGAAAACTCGAAATTAAGGGCTCCAGTTTGTTCTTCATCCTCGTCGATTGATCTTCATGAGATCTCTAGTTTTCACAGCTTGATTTCCAAGTCTTCATCATATCAAAGCAGAGTATTATTTTGATTCTGCTTTTCGTTTGATTTTCATATATAGTTTTTTCTTCCACAAATCTTCATGGATCCAGAGTTTACATTGCCGACTGGAGATGGTTGGAGATTTGGTTCCATGGATGTTTCTGATCCTTTGTACTTGCCTGCATCTGATAATCCTGGTGCAATCCTTGTTTCAAAGGTTTTCGATGAATCTGGCTTCAGTTCTTGGAAAAGAGCTATGCAAATAACAATTTCAGCCAAGGACAAGGTCATATTCAATGATGGAACTTATGAGAAGCCAGTTGATTATGCGCTTCGGGCCAGAGCATGGGATCGCTACAACGACATGGTCATATCATGGATCCTGAATGCCTTGGATAAAAGTATCACCGAAAGTGTCCTATACTTCACCACTGCGAGAGATGTCTGTAGTGATCTCACAGAACGATTTGATCAAGCCAATGGTGCTCGAATATATCAGATCAAGAAGGAGATCGCTATGATTAGCCAAGGAGCTGATCATTTTCCTGCATACTTCACCCGAATCAAGAAGCTTTGGAACGAGCTTACTTGTTTGAAGAAGACACATATCTGCAATTGTCGTGCACAGTTCAAAGGACATGATGAGACAAGAACAAGAAGAAAGATTGATGCAGCTTCTTATGGGGCTTAATGAGTCGTACACGACGATCAAGGGAAGCATCTTGATGAGGGGTCCTCTTCCTTCTATTGGTTTGGCTTACTCGATGATCTATCACGAGGAGCAAAAGAGGGAAGTGAAAGCAATCTTTCAGTTTAGCAGTGAAATAAATTCCATGACTGTCAACACTTAGAAATCCAAGGTGTCGAAAAAGAACAAGCAGCTTGGCACCTGTAGTTTTCAGTGATGATGTTTCTCTCAAGAATGTTCTTTTGGTGCCTTCTTTCCACTACAATTTATTATCTGTTTAGAGGTTATGCTCTCAGTTAGAATGCATCATGGTGTTTATAAAGGATTATTGCTTGATGTAGGCCCATTGTCATAAGAGGCCAGTGGTGATTGGTGAGGATCATAATGGCCTTTACTTCTTGACCTCTACTCACAAAAAAGTTACTCCTTCTGCAAGATGTAGTTTGGCACCTGTTTCCGTCACTACATGGCACCATAGATTAGGCCATCTACCAAGATACATATTGCAATCTCTTTTTCCTATTGTAGGAATAAGTCAATCTAGTCAAAATAATCAAGATGAAGCTTGTGTTACATGTCATAAAGCTAGACAAAACAAACTTCCTTTTCATGTTAATTTCTACTGCATTGTTTAAACTTGTGCATATAGATGTGTGGGGACCATATCATACTCCTACTCATTGTGGTCATCAGTACTTCATTACAATTGTTGATGATTTCATCATAGCTACTTGGACACATCTAATGAAATCTAAGACTTGTGGTTTTGATTTGATAAAAGATTTTATTGCTCTTGTTGAGAGATAATTTTCTCTCAAAGTTAAAGTAATTCACAGTGATAATGCTTTGGAACTTGGCTCAAGTAATGTGGGCAAATATTTTTTCTCTTTTATGGACATCATTCTCAAACCTTTTATGCTTATACTCCTCAGCGGAATGGAGTTGTAGAAAGGAAGCATAAACATTTATTGGAGACTTGCAGAGCCTTATTGTTTCATTCTCATCTTCCTCTCTCATTTGGGAGAATGTTTGCTTGGGCGAGCAAAGAATTGGTACAATTCAATCCCCGCTAGCTCTATTACAACATGTAGAAGGTCTTTGAACTCGAGAAAGCAAGCTAGGTTGTTTGAGGTAAACACAGAGACATTTAAGGATGCCAAGTTTGGCGTTCTCTCCTTTGAAGTCAAGAGCATAAAGAAGATGCTCGAAAGTGCACTCCCTACAAGACTGTCAGCGTCTTTAATTTCAAATTATGTGGTGTCTTGTCAATGTTGACCTGATAGAGGAAGAACCTAACTATTTAGAAAATTTCAATAAGGGTTAAGGCTACAACAACACCTACAACTATAACCCCCATGCTAGAGCTCATCCAGGCTTCTCTTATGCTAACAATCATGGCGCTCAGAATCCACCTCATGGATTCCAACAAAGACAACAAAGAAACCGGTACCAAGAACTAACTGAAGCAACGTCATCACTCAACGAAGAAGAGATGTTAAAGCAAGTCTTGGCCAATCAAAATGCAATCAAAGCTAGGAATCGTGAAGTAGAAGCTAAGAATGAAGCACGATTCAAGATGCTTAAAACTCAAATGGCTCAACTGGTCATGAACGCTCCACCACCATCCGATCACCTTCCAATAGGGTTGATATTCGAGTCGAACGAGCCGAGCTTGACATGTTCAAGCTTGGATTTAATGGGGAATGAGCCGAGCTGAGCTCGAGCTCAAAAATTAATCGATTTTTTTTGGTGCACAAGCTCGGCTCGCGAGCCTAAAGTAAAACTTGAGCTTGGCTTGGTTAGGCTCGAATAAGCTGAACGAACAAGCCTAAGCTTGTTCAAGCTCATCAGTTGGGCGCGTTCGAGCTCATAGCCTAAATGCACATTACAATTTACAGTGCTATATAAGCAAAAAATTATCAAGCCAAATTCTTCAATCAAATATCCAAAATATGAAAATCCTTAGAATTTAAGATGTACATATTTCCAATAATCGTAATTAAGCTATATAAATTTATAATTAAGCAAAAATCTTCAAGCTATACAAATTTCTAAGCAACCAAAATTCTTCAATTTCAGATTCTATAAATTTCTAATCACATAAAGAATTTCTAAGCAAGATGTACAAATTTCACATAGAAATTTTTTTCAATCTAAGAAATAGGCACTCCCACAGCAAGCAACCAACACAATAGTCATATCAATCTCGAGGGACTAACATCCATAAAACAGGAAGATAAACAAGGAGGGAGTAAGAAGAACGAACTTGTGCTGATGAAAAGCCGAACAACGACGAAAGAGGAACCACGAGGAGTCGGGGAGGGAGTAATGGGTACGACACATCTGCGCAAAGGAGCAGAGAAGGAACGAACCTGGTATTGTGTGCTCGATGAAAGAGGAAGTTGCTGTAACAGTTCACCGACGCTCCTTGAGGGAAGGAAGAAGCAACTAAGGGAAGGAAGTGTGGCACTTTGATGGCGATAGGCAATTGAACGGAGCCACAGAAGAAAGAGGGAGAAGCGACCGAAGTAGTGAAGCGGCCTCGCTGAAGAACTAACCTCGTAATCCTTATACCTTATAACCCTAGGGGTAATTTCATAAATTTAGACATCGAGCTTCTGGGCTCGGCTCAAGCTCGGTTCGAGCCCAAAACATTGTTCAAGCTCGGATTATTTTACCCATTTGAATGAGCCGAGCTCGAGCTTTTTTTAGCCGATCCCAAGCTGAGCTCGAGCTATTCAGCTCAAATAACAACACCACCTTCTAGGAAAAAGTGATGAAAATCCTAAAGGGCACATTGCTACCGTGACCCTAAGAAGCGAAAGGCAATTGAAGGAAGTGAAAAGGTCTGATACATTCGCGGCCAAGGAGCGGCAAGCATCCACCCAAAAGAAAGAGGTTAAGGAAACTGAAGAACCAGAGAAGGAGGCGCCATATGTGCCACCACCGCCATACAAAGCCTTCCCTTCCATTTCCACAAAAGAGGAATCAAGCATTGCTAGAGAAGAAATTTGAGAATTTTTCGGACGTTCTCAAGAAGCAACATCTGAACATTCCATTCACTAAACCTTTGAGAGAGATGTCATCATATGTAAAATTCCTCAAGGAGATCCTCTCTAACAAGAGGAAGCTCAACGAAGGTGCAGTGGCTACCCTTGGTAAGGAAAGCAAAACATTGATCCAAAACAAGATGCCACTCAAGCTAAAGGATCCAGGTAGTTTATGTGTCCCTATTACCGTTGGTGATTTTCATTACAATGCTTTATTTGATTTATGTGCTAGTGTTAGTGTACACAACTCAGTCCAAAACTCGGAACACCACGACCACCGAGCATAAGCATCACAAGTTCATCGGGAGGAAGCGTATGATGAGGTGAAATCAGCATTGACGGATGGAAGACACGATTGTAGATAAATCCAAGCAGCAAGAAGAAGTAACACAACATAAACTATTGGTGTGTTGCTAATTAATTAGTAGGCGTGTGTGGATTTGCAAGTGGGGGTGTTACTAATTAATTAGAGTGGGTGTTGCTAATTAATTTGGGACGCGGATCTATAACTCACTTTCGAACATGCAGAACAAATCAAATTGCTTCTTTTGTTCTCACCGGTAGAGTTATTCTTATCCGAATCCTATCCTATATATATAGAGAGAGAGAGAGAAAAGGGGGGGGTGGTTTGGGTATACTCACCCCTTATTTTATTTTTTATTTTTTTATCAGGTAATAATTTGGGTGGACAAATCCTACCCGGGAGCATCCTTACGGATGATGTCTTCAAGACCTGTATCAGAATAAATGCCGAGGCCCCTGGCAGAGCGGCAAAAGTGTGCAACCTTATCAGCCACTCTATTGCCAATACGGGGCACGTGAGAAAAGGAGACTTCTCTCACACTTGACAACAATATTTTAATATCGGATATCACCAATTCTATTTCCCATGGGCATTTGGATTTTGTCTTTAAGTGTTTTATGATTATAAGGGAGTCCCCTTCGATTAGTAACTTATTAATACCCAGTGTACGGGTTTGGAGTAAACCCTGTCTTAGTGCCATTGCTTCTGATTTCAGCGGACTCTGGTTATCAATTCTATCATAACCCATGTGTATCGTCCTCCCTTCCCAGTCACGAATGATGTATCCAATTGAGCTATCTTTTTTTTAAGTGTGGATCCATCGAAATTTAATTTATACGTGCTAGCAGGTGGTTTTATCCACTTTACAATCCGTCGTCGACTTCTTGGTCGTGTGTGATTTGTAACATGATTACTCTGGATATCATCCTCCTTGTCATAGGAAGAGGTTTTCTTCCAATTTTCCAAGAGACTGTTGATGATGTGTTTAACAAAATCTTGATTTGGAATGGCTTCGTTTCTGAATACTGTTTGATTTTTTATGTATCATATCGTCCACCAGGTAGCTGCTAATTTCTCTATTTCCGAGTTTGTGTGAGTGCTCCCAATAAATGACAAGATAGGAGAGAAATCTCTCGAGTTTACAATCATATTGATTATAACCTGATTTGTACCTAAAGTTGATGGAAGATGAGATTTTGAAAACTGGCATTCTAGAAACAGATGAGTTTCATCTTCGATGGCACTGTTCTAAAGTACACAAGTTGTTGGAACAGAGACTCCTTTTTAGTGATGTGTCGACTTTCCAAGTCCAAGAATTGTTGTCATCATTTTGACTATAGTTTTTGGTGATCAATTTGTAGGCACTTGCAGTTGTAAACCATCCCTCCCTATCCGGTCATCAGTAAAGTCTGTCCTCAAACGTATTCGAAGGAAGCAGGATATCTAAATTTCTTTTGCTATACTAACTGGGATTGCAGTTAACAGTTTTTCCTCCCACCATTTTCCTCCTAATATATAGTCACTTACTGTTTTGTTTTCATTTTGAAGGTTAGGACAATCGTCACTTTTGATTATTGGCAAGGTTGTGATCCAATTGTCGGTACAAAATTTGATAGATTTCCCATTCCCTACCGACCAAATTAGGCCATCTTTAAATTTTCCAATAAGAGGGGTTATTTTTTACCATTGTCAAGACGAACCCCCCTTTCTCTTATAGTTTAATATATGTGTTATTTTTAAATATTTGTACTGAATCAGTTTTACCCACATATTATTGACGGTAGGTGGGTTTCGAGTATGAAAATAAATATAAAATCTAAACTCAAACCGATCTCCAAGCCTTCTCAAATAAATTACAAGAAACCCTCCCGATGTAGTGGTAGGGTATTCAGGATCGATCCACGAGGAGGTGTGTCAGCGGATCCTATGCTTGTAACCACGTTCTATTTCAACTCAGAAGATCACTCGATATCGGGTGATACATACGATATCGACTCAAGTTCAGTCAATTTCCGGTCAACTTCCTGCAAAACAGACAAAACAACTGACGTCGAGTGAGACAATCGATATAGAGTCAGTCACTCGATATCGACTACAGCAGTTGAAATCGAGTCTTCAATAGAAATCTTAAAACGTAACCAATTTGTCGGAAAAGTGTCCGAAGAATACGAGAATGATTTAGGAAAGATGAACAAAATAAATTCACAGATTTGAATAAACTTAATAAACTAAAAACCTACAAGATCGGGGATCTCATGCCACAACGATAACCATATAAGCCTATGCCAAATTCATGAAAGATTATACCTTTTCATCAAATAACTTTCGTTATTAACAATTAGGTAATTGAGAGGCTTTTGCATAAACCCTAAGTGTTACTATCCCAATTTCATAATCCAAATTCACAATAAGATTGCTTTCGCTTCAATAATGCAAATAAGGATCGCCTACTACTATTGTAGAAGAATCATGCATATAGGATAGAAGACAAAATTGCATAAAAATCATACCTTTGATGCATAAACTTACATGGCTATCGTCGGGCTCACCCCGACCCTAGAAGTAAGGGAACTACTCACGCTTCATAGCCATTGACATCATCATAATCATTGGAAAATAACAAACTTAAATTGAAAACGTCGAGAAATTACAACCGAACAAAGCAAAATCCCGCTCTTCCTTTCTCTTCCTTCACTCGGCCTCATCTCTCTTTCTCTATACCTAAACTGAATTGTCAAGTGTTTTTTCTTCGATTGCATGATGAAAAACTCAGCCCTAATGGCTCTAATTATAGATTTCAAACCTTGCTATCCAAGGAAAAGAATATCTATATTATTCCTAAGATAAAAACTTGCTAAAGTAAATAAATTAAATCTCTTTAGGTAAATATGGAATTCACCATAAAGGATATAGAGTCTCAAAATAAGATAAAAGATTCCTGGCTTAATGTAGAAGCAATGCGCCTCGGATAAGATTTTGTCAAACCGTCGGATCTTCTGCAGCTTCAGTCGATATCGAGTAAGATCACTCGATATCGACTCATCATCTTCGTTTCGAGTCAGCTTCACTCGACCTCGGCTCTTCACTCGATCTCCTTCACTCGATATCGAGTGGCTTTAGTCGATATCGACTCATTTGTATCGAGTCGAGTAGTTCTCTTCCTTGCTCGATTTCTGGTGATTAGTTTCACTCGATGTCGAGTCACTTAGTCGATTTTTAGTAACTCTTCAGTAGACTTCGAGTGATTTTCCAGCTTCTCTTCTCTTCTCCAAATCGCTCCGATTTTGCCTCGATTTCTGTGAAATAACACAAGAACTCGTGTAGACCTCCATAATTGGCAAATAAACATAAACTACACAAATCTAATGCTTTCCCAACCAATATACATGAAAATATAGACAGAAATTGAAGTAAAAGGAAATGAAAAACATGGTAAATTGAGCGCACATCAATTATCTGGTTCTGCAAGGATTTTCCAAAGGAGTTTCATTTGGAGTGCTTCATTCATATCTTTGGATTTGTGGATGCCTAGACCACCCTTACCTTTTGGTCTACATATTCTATCCCAACTTATTAGAGGCCGGTATTGGAGATCTTTGTTCTAGAAGAAAGATCTATTTATTTGATCGAATTCCTTATGGATTGTATTGGGGAGCATAAAGCTTTACATTGTATATAGGGGTTTTGCTGCCAGCTTTGTGCCAATAAGAACAGCACGACCCTGTTGCGATAGAGCATTTGCCCGTCATTTACTAAGCTGCTCTTTTGATTTACACACGACTTCCTCAAAGGTTTGTCTATTTACTCTCCCATTGATAATAGGGCAACCAAGATATTTTTCAATCATTAATTCATTTGATATACCCAGATATCTTTCAAGTTCTTCAATTCTGGATATAGGGATTCCTTTCGTTGTCTAGAAGGCGGATTTGTGATAATTAACTTTTTGGCCTGAGATGCTGCAATATTCAACTACAATTGTTTTGACTTTTAGGCAAGCAAAGGTGTTACCTTTGGTGAAGATAATAATAGCATCAGCGAAAGCAAGAAAAGGAACATGTAAACCATCCTTCCCGAATCTGAATCCAATAAGACTTTCTCATATTCACTTCAAATGAAAGTTTTCTTGACAGAACCTATGCACCCAAAATGAATAAAAATGGGGAGAGGGGGTCACCTTGTTGAAGGCCTCTAGTTGGTTTAAATAACTCCGTTGGACCATTGTTGACGAGAACGGAGAACGAAACCATACATATGCATTCCATAATCCATTTGATAAATGTTGGATGGAAACCGAATTTCTCCATTATTGCCTTTGTGAAATTCCAATCAACTCTATCATAAGTTTTCTTCATATCTAGCTTAATTGTCATCCATCTGTCTTTACCTTTTCTGCTACGAAATGAATGAAAAACTTCATGGGCTATAAGGACATTATCCTGAATAGCCTGATCTGACACAAATGCTCATTGTAGAGGGTGGATAATTTTGCCAATTATGTTTTTCAATCTCTCCATTAAGATTTTGGAAATAATTTTATAAATTGTAGAGCATAGGCTTATTGGTCTGTAATGTGTAGTCATGGAGGGATTGTCACATTTTGGAAGAAGAGAAATAAATGTATGGTTTGTTTGACGAAACATTCTTCTAGAGTGGAAGAAACCTTTTACCGCTTTGATGATCGATCCCCCAATAATGTCCCAATATTTTTTTATAGAATTCTGTTGTCATTCCATCAAGGCCTGGAGACTTACTATTACCAAGGTTAACACCGCTATTTTTATTTCCCCATTGCTCGGATGTTGGATAAGATAATTGTTTTCTTCGTTGGTTGGGTGACAAGGTTTAAATCTTTTCTCAAAATCTCTACGGATCTCATTTCTAATATTTTCGTCACTCTCAATATATGTACCTTCACTAGAAGTAATTGATCGAATGATTTTTCTATTTCTTCTACCAGTTGCTACCTTATGGAAATAGGAAGTATTTGAATCTCCCAGTTTTAAGTGTCTCGTTTTAGCCCTTTGGTTCCAATACTTATTTTTGGAACAGAAGAAGCTTTTCTTTCTTTTGAAGAAGAGTTTTTTCTTTGGCCCTATAATTCAACCAATTCTGCTAAGTCATAAGGGGTTGTATATCCAGCAGGCTACTTTCAACTTCCTGGAGCAGTCGGAAGAAGTTTCCTAATGTTTTCTTATTCCACTCTTTTGCTTTTTATTTTAGCAATTCTGTTTTGTATATTACTTGAAACATGGCAGAACCAGAGCATGACACTCGCGAAGTTTGTTTAACAATGTTGCGAAAATCCTTCCTTTGTAGCCAAATATTCTCGAACTTAAACGGAGGTGGTTTATGGATTACACCATTATCAAAATTAATTGCTATAGGACAATGGTCAGATGAAGAAAATGCTCCATTTTTTGTAACTAGTTCTGGAAAAGAATGGAGAATATGATGTTGGACCAGAACCTTATCTAGTTTCTCGATAATGTTGTTATCGCCCTGTGGTTTTTTTCTCCAAGTGAAGTGGTTTCCTACAGTGGGAAGATCAACCATAAAACATTCGCTTTTGAAATATGTCAGTCTCTGAAATCTATGGTTATTGATTTCTGCCCCACCAATTTTATCCAAACTACAACAAATCTCGTTCAAATCTCCCATCACAATACACGGAAGGGTTAAGCTGGTGACTAAATCAGCCAGAGTCCTCCAAAATTCATCTTTTTCTCTCAACCCCGAAGGGGCATAAACAACGAAGAGCATTAGGGAAATATCGCTTTGAGAGATTTTGTATCTAACACCAATTATTCTATGGAGGTGGATTTCAATCGAAATTGTCTCATTAATTAGGTGGTTTTCCTTCCAAAGGATACCTAGACCACCAGATTTGCCTTGAGCAAGTGACCAGATAGCATTATCAAAACCAACATTCTTCCAAATAGATTCATTCGGAATATTTTCAGCTTTTGTTTCTGCTAGAGCAAGTAATTGGATATGATCATTTTTACACCATGTGTTGATATTTGTCCAGAATGTTATTTTTCCTATACCTCTATAGTTCCAAAAGCTGATTTTCAAAGATAACCTATTCTGATGTGGGAGCAGGGCTGACGTCGGAGCAGGGAAGGTGGCCTCTCATACGTAGTGACTTTGGAACAAAGAGGGTATATATAACTGGTAGCAATTTAAACATTATACGCCAATTGATCTTTATCTATATAACTAATTTTGCAAGCCAACTTATTGGAAAATTTTTTATGGCCCTTAACAGGGGGTTTGGAGTGATATGGAGCTACTTGTTTTGTGTAGAAAACCTGTAGAATCATCATTTTCACACAGACCCTAAGCTCGGGACTGCATCTAAATCTGTTATAGGCAAAAATGAATAAGAAACCAAACTGTAGACAAACCCACCTTGCCAAATAGAATGTAGCTAACCAATCTATAGGGAAAGGGAAAATCTTGGGAGATCGCCCAACAGGCTTACTCAGAGCTTTGAAGCACATCACTAAGGACCATAACACAAAAAAATAATGAATACCTACTGTATCATGAAAAAAAAACCTACTAATGTATTTAGAATGCTCTAGGCAGCTGCAATCAATGGCAGTAAAAAAAGATGTAAGAAACATCCCATAAAATAGCCAGGAATGAGAGGTGCACCTTGTAACCGAGGAACAAATCCAAGGGGCCAAACCACACACCCCCAGGAAACACGTTGTTTATTCGACGATCGGAGACAAGACCAGCCCAGCAGTCGCTATGCCTAGCACGATGATCAGAAGAAGATTCGAAGTCGACAGTATCTGAGGATGGTAAAACACTTGAGGGAAACCAGAGGTGAGCCCAGCAACACCTAAGGCATACAAGTCCGAACGCACAACAACTTGATTGAATGCTAAAACATCTAGCAAACCAAACAAATCTGATGGACATGGGCAGCCAGTAGAAAGAAACAAAGATCCTTTTAAAGGCAAGATAATGGGTGATGATGCCATGTAAGAGGTAATTAGGATTTTGCACATACAACAAACCAGAGGGGTGTGAGCTATATATCAAATATTCTATAGCAAAACCCAAACTACCACGATCATCATAATTTGCAAGATGGGACATAGCTATTTTACAAGGAAAGACAAAAGAAACCCGCCCAAGGAGCTTACAAACAATACCAAGTTTAGTGGAATAGTCAAACAAAGCCAAAAGAGTGTGATTGCAAATATTAGCTAGTTGGCTATGCTTCGTGTCTAAATCATTATTATAACATTAAGGAATCATGTCCATATAATGCCTACAAAGATTTATAATACAAGGTGCATTTACCAACTTTTCATTATACAAATTCTCAAAGCGAGTTGAAACATCAAGTAAGGTAAGACCATAATGGTCACTTCTATTTTTGCAAGGAGAAGCTGTACAAATTCCTTTGTTCACTTTTAAACTCATTGTTTTACAAAGCATTGGCCACTCCAATTTATTTGCCCAGTTGTACAAGAAAGGTTTCTCCATGCAAAGATCAATCCACACACAAGGTAGATCAAAAACAAACCATAGATCAATTTTACCACTAGACGAAATTGTACATCTTTGACAAACCGAGGATATATAGCGGCATAACCACTTACTTAAGCAATTGGTAGCCCATTCCATCAGAGAGAATGATGCCCGGTCGGAATTGTAGGGGCTACCTATGAGCTTACCCAGTTTCGAGCAGGAGAGGAACACAAGAGCTCGCCCTATGATTGTTTTCAAATCTGCCAGGTTCACCAAGAGCAACCTGGAACCCCATCCATCCATGTTTTTACGATTTGTGTCTTCATCATAGCAGGGCTCCGAGGAACCCGCTACAATTTTTTCCTCAATAAAGGGTTTAGGGCCCTTTTGGGGGTTGTTCGATAGGGGCTCGTGTGAGGAGACCCCTAAAGGTTTCTTTCCTTCGTACATGTCCAAGGCATTTATTGCGAACAGAGAAGAGAACCTCCAGTTAGTATAATTAGATAATATAGATTTAACAGAGGAAAGTGAGAAGAGAAGGTTGATATGGTTCATTCGGAACCACAATTCTAGATTTATATGGTAAATAGGGAAGAAAAGGCCCTCGAAAGCAAGACAAAGGAACCCAGCATGAAAAGCTCCCAAACACCCCATACCTTTAGGTCTGCCAGAAGCTTCGCCACCGCCAGGCCACCACGAGGCACTCGACTTCGAAGCGAAGTACCATCTCCCCTTCCAGCGAGCCACTTTTTTCCTCTTTCTGAAGTTTTTTCCCACCATCTCGACTCTACGGCATTCGATTCCATGACTATCTGCTTTTCGACCTCTCTCACTATCCATGGAAATCTCCTAGACCACGCAGGTGTTTGGAAAGATATGTGATTTCAGATGTGTGAAGAAGACAAGATTGAAACTTGATTTAACACCCAGATGGGTTTTGTGGCTTGAATCCGAAGGAGACTCGCCGATTTTCATATTTGATTTGAGGAATTAGGGTTGTGCATGCTGAGATTGGGGCGTGTGAGCTGGTGGCCTGGCGCGTTCTCGTATACTCACCCCTTATGGTGTTAAATATTAACATATCAGAATCATTGGATAGAAATGAATAATTCTTTATACTCAAACGAATAATGACTCCCAAATTACCGAATACTAACTCTAAACTTGCCAAATAATCGATAATTCATTTACTTCTTATTTCAAATGAGCAATTTATTAACAAATACTAACTCTGAACTTGTCAAATAATCGAAACTTGACATACAAAATTTGCAACTATTTCAAACATGCAAAAGTATGAGTCAATTTTTCAACTATTCGATAAGTTGATATTAATTATTCGCGAAGTTGATAGTAATTATTCATTAAGTTGAAAACCAGTGAGGCGACCCATAAGGTGCATGAATTTTATCTATCAATGCTCGCCTGCTACCGACTTATAGGTCGCCTCGTTGGTCTTTGACTTAACGAATAATTATTATCAACTTTGTGAATAATTACTATCAACTTATCGAATAGTTGCAAAACTCACACTTTTGCATGTTTTGAATAGTTGCAAATTTTGTCTGTCAAGTTTCGATTATTTAGCAAGTTCAGAGTTAGTATTTGTTGATAAATTGCTCATTTGAAATAAGAAGTAAATGAATTATCGATTATTTGGCAAGTTCAGAGTTAGTTTTCGGTAATTTGGGAGTCATTATTCATTTGAGTATAAATTATTCGTTTCTAGTCCAAATTTTATTTTTAATCCCTAAATATTTTTAAAACTAATATATAGAGAACTTTCAATTAATTATATTTGTTATAAATATGGGCTCGGTGAAATATGATTAATAAAGTGAAACCATATTACATAGGTTTGCTTTAATATAAATATAATTGATAAAATTTATCATCTCTTCATTTTTAATTTTTTTTTTTGGTAAAATTTTATTTTTTCTAGTAGGTATTTAATAGTCTATTAATTTCTATAATTAATTGGTTATCATACTTTCATTTAGTGTTAGTTAATAAAGAGTTAGAGTGATTCATCAGCCTATGTGCTGTGTAATGTGTCTATAAATACCTAGGCGTAGACCCAACGGGTTCGACCCGCCGGGTCAAGGGTCGGGATTGGTCGACCCGAACCCTAACCCGGGAATCCCATGGGTTGGCGGGTTCGGGTCGACCCGTTGACCCGCCAGGTCGACCCATTGACCCGGCGAGTTACATAATTTAAAAAAAATTAAAATGACTATTAAAATATATAAATAAATGATATGTGTCTTCACAACACATTTTATCACCCACTTCATAATGTTAAAAATGTGGGAAGATTTATATATCTCCATATATATCAATTCTTTCATCCACAATAATAATGTGTGATATCAGAGAGAAAAATATGAGAATATATTTTTCTCAAACTTCATTTCCAACTTAATTTCCAAGGTAGAAAATGTAGGAATAAGTGAAGTGGGAGAAATGAGATGGTGAGATACATATATATAGCCTCATGCATTCTCATTCTAACTCCATATTTTCAATGTGGGGTGAAGCTTTGTCCCACATCGAAAATGAGGAGATGGAAGGAAGACTTCCAAGTCTATAAAAGGGGAAATGTGAGAGTGCTTTTGACTCACATTGCATATTGCAAATTAGTTTATATGTTTATATTATGAATTATTCTAAGAATAATATACATAATAATAATTATAAACTTTAAAAAAATATTTTTTCAAAAAAAGACTTTGGAATGGCAGGTTGACCCGGCGGGTCGACCCGTAACCCGTGGCCACGCCTATACATACCCCTTTGTATTGTCATTCCTGAAAAGTTGGAGAATGTAAGAGATTTAGTATTCTTCCTCTCACCCTCTTCATTTTCTCTTTTCCCTCTTTCTGTTTCATTCCCTCTATAATCATCATGGTATCAGATGGTGTGTGATCATCGAATTTCTCTCATTCTCTTTGCTTTCGCTCATTTGATTCACTCGGTCACTTCTCCAGATCACGTTTTCTTTGTTCTTTGTTTCAAAATTCGTTTGTAACTACAAATTCATTGTAAAGGCTCGGATTTTCAAATCCTAATTTTTCAGAAAAAATAAATTAAAAATGAATTTAAATCGAATTTTAAACTCATTTAGCGGGTTCCAACATGAATTTAAAATTTGACAAACGATTCCGTCCTTTCACCTTGAGAAATTAAAATAATTATCGAATGGCGATATCCCTTTCGATTTTTAAATCTAATCGTTCGAGAAAGCGCGATTCAGGGAAACTAACATTCGGAAACTACTTTTGGGGTTCGAAATTCGCGTATTCGGGATTTATTTTCGGGTATTTATTTTACCCATTCCCATACACCATCCCTCACCCACTCCGTCACCTCACCATACCCCTTCAAATCATCATCTCTCTCCCCGTCATTTTCCTTCACAATCACCTTCATCATTATTCTTCACCAACTCCCTCTTCTTCACTCCTTCACGCCATCACCACCATCATCACCTACTCCCTCTTTCACTATGTTAGATCACCGTCATCACCATCTCCCGCTCTCTTCTTGGCTTCACCATCAGCGCCACCATCTTCATTCATCATCTCCATCGTCACCACCGTCTATATCATCACCCCCATCGTCCTCCATCGATCACCGTCGGGCCAGCAGCAGCGGCACTCAGCACCACCTCCCCGGAGCTACTAGAAGCAGCCGGAGCTGTTGGAGTAAATGCTTGAAAGAGGTTTGTGAAAGTTGAAGGGTTTTTAAGAGTCCCACATTGATTTCTTGGGACATGAAGAGATGATTTATAAATGCTCTTTTACCATCCATGGTTTGAGAGATGGAATAGGGGACTCACACGCGCGCACCACCACCACCGCACGCCGGTCCGGTCCGTGTTCGTGGCACATGCGCGATGAGGCGAGGTCTGTTTTTAGGTGACGTTTTATTAATTTCTCTTTGTTGTAACCATTTCGAGATTTCAGCATGCACGTTTGATTGAGGAGCGTCTTCCTTTCTTTTTAAACCGACGTCTCCTTCTTTACAAAACACACAGAAAACCTTTCTCTCTTCTTCTACATTCGTACTGAGCATTCTGAGTGATTCCAAACCTTTGTTTTTGAGTGCACGATTGCGAGGGTGTAGTGGTGTACTGTGTAACCTTTGGGGGCAAAGCCATTCACCGACTTGTACCTACAATCGGGGCGAACTCGCTTCTAAGGCAGTGGGTTCGGCATATACCACGTCACAGCCTTTTGGTTTTCAATCTCGCTGTTTTCGACAGATTTTTCAACTAGTTTTCAACGGCCCTACATAAATTGCACTAACAGGAGCCACCCAGAAGCCGCCACCAGGAGCAGCCCGAGCCACCATAGCTCCACCTCCTCCGTTCGAGCGCGATTAGCTTCCGGTAAGCCGTTCTCCTCCGTTTTCGATCGGAATCACCCCCGAGCTCGACCATCGTACCCATTCCCATCCGACGCAAGTCCAACGAGCCATCACGAGTCTCCAACGATGCCCAGAACTCCGATCGAGAGCTCTGAAGTCGTGAACTTCCTCGGTGAGCTTCCGCCTTTCCTTCCTCTGTTTCGATTCAATTCCGTCTTGGGTCGGGCTGTGGGCGAGTGTTGAGTGTGTGTGAGTTGAGTGCGGGGCGTAGGGTGAGCTCGTGAGCTCCAGCGAGAGATCCGGCAAGCTCGAGAGTGGCGGTGAGCGATCGTCGAATGCGAAGGCCGTGAATAGACGAGAGCACGAGCGAGCATCGAGCGAGAGCCGAGGAGCTGGCCGCGAGCAAGGTCGAGAAAGGCGGGCGCCGCGGTTGGCGCGAGGGAGATGGCTGGCCAGGCGGGAGCTTTTGAAATGGGAGGAAGAAGGACCCGTGGGCCCCACCTTATAATTTTTATATATTATTTGTTTTAACATTAAACCGGTTTGGGGTTTAAATGAGTTTGGTTCGGTTCGGGTTTATCCATTTACTTATTTAACTAATTAATGGTATTTAAATATTAAATAATACAATTTGAGGATTTAAATATAAAATATTATTTTGGAGATTTTATAAAGGGGCGGTTTTATTAAATAAAAACGGTTGGGACTTTAAAGGATTTGGAAATATTTTTTTCAAAAGTATTTAATAAATGGTATTAAAATATTATATAATATTAATTGGGATTTAAAATATATTATTTGAGACTTGAAGTTTTAAAAAGAAATTTGGAAAATAATCTCAAGGTTGGAAAATGATTTAATAAATAAATTGAAAAGGAATGTTTGTGAGCATTTTAAAAGGTCGGAATTCTTAACTGGTTGACGCAGTTTTTGAAACAGTTTGGAACTAACTTGGGAATCTGACTTGATCGGTGACTAACTAGCATGATGTTATGATATGTGTGACTAATAGCATGACTTGGGGTGATTTATTATAAGAGGATTAAAATGTTAGATAATTATGACAAGGTAGTAGGACTATGTTATCGCACGAGTTATACTTTATGATTATGATGAACTGTTGGGGTGTATATACGGATAAGATGAATATGAGCATGCGGAATTGGTTTAGTGATATATGGAGAATGATGTGGTCATGTGGAACGTATGATGCGATGGAATAGCAATTGCGATGTGTTTATGATTCTATTGAATGATGTGTGCTCTGAGTGATTGAATGGTTAGATGTAGACTTATATATGTGTTCTGATGTGTATCTAGGTGATACTGTTTGATTGTTGTGCTACTTGCTGGGATTTCACTTTTGCTGTTCTACTAGCTAGGTAAGTTTCTTTGGAGCTTACTCGGATCAAAAGAGACCTCCCTGCTTTATGTGCATGATATACTAGGTGCTTGCATTCATGATCAACATGCCATATAGTATCATGCTAGGTTGCATTGACCGTTGAGCATTCTATTTCTGTATACGTATGTAAACAAAATGGTCGTTATATGTGAAGTATTTAGAGTCTTTGCTAGGGTCATAGGACGGCCCAGTCTCATCGGGTCTCGTCCTGAGTCGTTCGAGTTATGGCAACAACTTTACTACCACACTTTATTTCTTATCCGCATTACTCTTATTTTCTCTTTTAGACCACATTCATGATTGATTGAAAAGCATGCAATATGGGGTTGGGTACCAATACAGACTTGATCCCATTAATTGAAAGGAATGCATTCACGAGCTGGCCAGTCTCCGCCCTATCGGGAAAGGGGGGCAGTGGTTAGGAAGAGGGATATATCATTTGGTATTCTGTGCTAAGGCCTTCATTATTATTATGCACTTGCGAATTAGGGGCATGCTAGTGTGTTAAGATTTCCGCCTTGCATCTAGAAGCACGATCATTAGGTATAACACATGTATGTACTTAGGGTGGGGAAAGAGCCAAGTGGGCATCATCTGATCCCGCCCACTATTAATATTTTTAGGTATCCATTATGCTTACCACTATTGATGCTGGTTTGGCTCCATGACCGCGGGGTTCTAACTTGGCGGAAAGAGAGAGTTGAGACTCTGACTACACTGAATTAATAACGGTTTGGATTTACGTATTTGGATAATATTTTGACCCGGCTCCGCCGTGGAAACCTTATGTATGATTTTTGGAAACTTTACTGGTTGTATGATAAATGGTTTTTACGACTTAGGCCATAGGGCAGGTACACGGGGCTCACCCCGGGGATCCCAATGGTCCTTCTCGGTTTTTGGGTATGAAATCCCACCTTTAAAGCGAAATTGTTGAGTTCAAACCTTCAACCTGTACTCGGAGCGCAATCCCTCGAAATGTAACTCGGGAATCATAATCCCTGGCCGTTACATTCATGGCAAATCATGATTCAGCAGATCGAGATCGGCGTCATCAAGATCTAATTACTACCTCTGAACTGCAGAATCCATTGTTCATTCATCCCTCTGAGAACCCAGGGATGGTGCTCACAACGATTCAGCTGGAAGAAAGCCATGACTAAAGCCCTCTCCGTTAAAAACAAATCAGGATTCATTGAAGGTACTCTTTTAGAAACACCAGAAAATGCATCGTTGTGGAATCAGTGCAACGATATCGTCTGCTCATGGTATGCAAACTCACAAAGTCACTCTATGGCTTGAATTAAACAGGCTTCGAGACAGTGGTTCTTCAGATTTTCTCAGGTGGTTAAAAAGGCTGGGTTTGTACAATCCAAAGTCGACTACTCACTTTTCTTCAAAGCTACGAGCTCCTCCTACACAACCCTGTTGGTTTGTGTAGATGACATGCCCACTAAAGAGAAGTCGACAGACATTTTCACGAAAGTCATTGCTCAGGAACAATGTAACAAAGCACTTGGCAAGTTAGGAGTTCTTAACATGTTCAAAACTTCTAATTTGAGGGGGATTGTTAGTTAATAAAGAGTTAGAGTACGTGATTC
This sequence comes from Persicaria maculosa, assembly GCA_963922045.1. Taxonomy (NCBI): domain Eukaryota; kingdom Viridiplantae; phylum Streptophyta; class Magnoliopsida; order Caryophyllales; family Polygonaceae; genus Persicaria; species Persicaria maculosa. The sequence continues at coordinate 34,262,417 of OY998271.1, forward strand.
ATCAACCTATGTGTTGTGTAATGTGTCTATAAATACCCCTTTGTACTGTCATTTATGACAAGTTGGAGAATGTAACAGATTCAGTTTTCTCCTTCTCTCTCTTCATTTTCTGTTTTCCCTCTTTCTTTTTCATTTCTTCTATGATCATCATTTAGATTAAGGCAATGCATGATTAAAAAGTAAGATTTTTTTATTAGAGTCATCAAAAAGTAAAATAAAAAGAGAAATATAGATTTTTTTAGTACGTAATTTATACGTATAGATTTGATAAGATTGTCAAATGATTGTAAATATATATTGAATAATGAAAATTTATTCTTATATATAATGAATTAACATAATTACTAATCTTAATGTCTAAAGATAAAATAATTCAAAGTAAAATTTTTATAAAATAACTCAATGTAAAAAGGATAGGTTTGTAACTACTTAAAATATTAGATTGTATATGATTTGATGATAAGATTTTATTGTTCAAATGATAAAAATTAATAATAATTAGTTAAGGTAGACACAAAGGGTGACACGTAGATAAATAGATTAGAATATTAGATCGTTATGACTTAAATTTATTGGATATTCATTAATTGACGTGTAAAAAAAACTCGGTCAGATTGCACTAGAGAGCGACACATAAACAAATTCGACCAGAACCCGCCACATAGGATTTTCACGTCTTTGTTTTAATATTATACTAGTAATTGTTACCTGCGCTCTTGCGCATTTTTTTAGTAAATTATATTTTATTATATCAAAGGTAGACATATAATATGACACGTGAATAAATAGATAAGGTCATTATATGACATTTCCTAAATATATTTATTATATATTTATTCACGCAGCGGGTGCATACACAGCAACAATCTCCATGCTCCTGCCTCAAGCGCGGGTAACAAAGTTATAATAAATATAAAATAATTTTAAAAAAAATCAGCAACTTAATGAATAATAATATCTAAAAAAAATCAGCAACGTAGAAATTAGTCGGATTAGAATTAATAAGATGTATGATGTACAATAATTAAATATTATATTTATTTTGGATTACAAAGTTAAACAATATTTAACAAATAAAAATAATATTGGATTTATTATTTGATTTAAAAAGATAAGTTTTTTACCTAACTATATTGACTTATTAATTGATGTGGCTCAAAAAAATAATACCATTTTAATCTAGAATATGACATGTATGCAAAAATAATACCATTTTAATCCAAAAAATGCCACGTACGCGAATCACACTAGACGCTGTTTCAAGTCTCTGCTTTAGTATTTTACTAGTTTTATTACTCGTTCGTTGCGCGATTTGTTAATAGATTTTATTATATAAACCATCTTTGAATTAATATACATTACTACTCCATATAAAGTAAATATATAATCTTCAATTGTGTTATTTTTTTAGAATGTAAATAAATATAAAAATTGATAATATTTATAACAAAATATTATCAAAATATGACTAAGTAAGATATGATAATAACTTATTAATTGATGTAATATTGGATAGATTATTTGATCTAAAAAGATAAGTTTTCTAACTAATTAATTAAGATAAGAGAGATGGAAAAATTATATTGGTTTATTAATTGATGTGGCTAAAAAAGATAACACCATATTAATTCAAAATATAACACGTATGCGAATTGCTCCAGAATATGACATGTATATGAATCGCATTAGAAGCCGTTTTAAGCCTCTGTTTTAGTATATTATATTATATATATAGATATAGATATTGATGATGATTATTGATATTGATGATGATTGATATAGATACTGATAAGATTCGAAATTTTGAGAGACTTCCATGCTATCAAGTCTTTTCATGTTTATCTTTAGTGTTGTTATATTTTTAACAAGATCTTGTGGCACGAGAATAATTTAAATCACTTATAAATAACTCTCAACCTCTCTCGTATAATCGATAAATTTTATGTATGGTTTGTGAAACAAATCCCTAATTTAGGGGTGGTTCTGTGTAATTTGCCTAAAATATTTTTACGGGAATTTCACGAGGTGCCCCTAGAGTATTGCAATTTTCACGAGGTATACAACTCTTTTACATATTTCGCGTGGTACCCCTAGGGTTTTTATTTTTTTCGCCTCGCGCCCTTCCATGTTAAATCTAACAGATTGGGTATATGCTTCGTTAGTTTCAATTAAAAAAAAAAGAAAAAAGAACCAAAAGCGAAGAATAGAGAGGGAAGAGAGAGAAGAGAGCGAAGGAATGAAGGGGATGCTCGCTGCTCCTCGAAGGTGGTCGCCAAGCCAGTCGGAGCTGATGTGCTGCTCGAAGAAGAACGCTACCCGAACACCGTGGAAGAAGGGCGACAACGAGATTGTGAAGGTCTGTCATGGGAGTCGAAAGTTGTTGAGAGCGAAGGCGGTGGTGACCCATTGCCTCGGTCGACAACCGGAGGTAGAGGTGAAGAAGCTCCCATGACAGACCTTCACAGCCTCGCCGCCACCCTTCTTCCACAGTGTTCGAGCAACGTTCTTCTTCGAGCAATACAGCAGCAGCAGCTCCGACTGGCTTGACAACCACCTTCGAGCAACAGCGAGCGTCCTCTTCTTCTCCTTCGCTCTCTCTTTGATCTCTATTTTTTTTATAAGGTAAGAATTCGAAGGTCAGACAGGTCTGACTCATTTCTTCGCTCTCTATTCTTCTCTTCTAATTCTTTTTTTTTTCTTATTGAAACTAACTGAGCATATACCTTATCTGTTAGATTTAACATGATGGGCGCAAGGCGAAAAAATTGAAAATCCCAAGGACACCACGTGAAATATGTAAAAGAATTGTATACCTCGCGAAAATTGTAATACCCAAGCACCTCGTGACATTTCCGATATTTTTAATATCAGGAGCATTCGTTTTTTAGCACGCGGTACTGAATCCTGATATCATCTTCTTTTAGTTTCCAGCGTCTGGCTCCTTCGCTCTCTCCCCTGCGCGCAACCACCGGACGACGAGGTGAGATCCTTCGTCCACCGTCTTCCTTTTTCGTTCTTCAGTTGATCTCTGCGAATTATAGATCGATTGCTCTCATGCAATTCTAAGTAAAACTCAAGTCTAATCGATTTGAACATTGAAAACCTAGGGCATAGGCTGTTGGAGCAAAACAATAAATTAGGTTTATGTTTTTGCATCCTCGCCCTCTCTTTGCACTATCCTGAATTAAATAGCTTCCTGATGGACGATCTTGCTCGGTGGAGCTGAGTAATTATGCAGACTTTTTTTTATGTTTTCCGCGGTTGTATAATTATATGGCGGTACCTGATTTCTAGGTTTCTTTTGTTGTAGACTAGCCCTGGTTTCTGCCTCAAGTTTTGCTTTTGAGTTAGTATTTGGAGGAAGATGTCATCAGTGTCTACTCAGCCGCAGTTCCGCTACACACAACCTCCATCAAAAGTGCTCCATTTGAGAAACTTGCCTTGGGAGTGTACTGAAGAGGAGCTAATTGAGCTTGCAAAGCCCTTTGGGAGAATTGTCAACACCAAGTGCAATGTTGGAGCTAACAGGAATCAAGCATTTGTCGAGTTTGTGAGTGCTAATTCATTCAAATATTTGCTTCAGTTAACTTTTAATTAGTTCATGTTAATCAATTTTTCGTAGTTTTAATTTGTCTTCATATTGTTTTCGCAGGCAGACTTAAATCAGGCTATTCAGATGATATCCTATTATGCATCATCGTCAGAGCCAGCTCAGATAAGGGGAAAAACTGTTTATTTGCAGTACTCCAATAGGCAAGAAGTAGTGAACAACAAAACCACTGCAGACAGTGCAGGAAATGTCTTGTTGGTGACTATTGAGGGTAATGAAGCTCGTCAAGTCAGCATTGATGTTCTAAACTTGGTAAGTTTGGGACTTTGGGTGTGGCTTTCATTACCGGGGTAAGGCATCATCTTGCATGGTGTTAGAATTATGAACCAACTCCTCTGTTTTTTGGGCTTAATATGTAGTCAGTCATGATTCATCAGGCTTTTGTTTGACATGAATGTAAATGAATCAGCAGGCCCCTTGTGAAGGATAGATCTTCGATGGCAGCTTATTGCATCGGGAGAAAGAGCACATGTCTGTTTGTCTCCTTCCTCCTTTCCCTAACACTGCCTCTCACTTCCTCTTCTCTTCTCCCTCATCCTTCCCATCCCTACCATCTTAAAATTTTTTGGTGCTTGCATTTGCTCTTCTCTCCTCTTCTTCAGCATGCTTGTGCAAGAATATGATGTCATGGAATAATTTATTTGATTCTGTTCTTAAGGTTGTATTTTTCCTTTTTTTTTGGGGGGGGTGGGGTGGGGTTTGGGGAGATCTGTTTCTCCTACATAAGCTCACAATAGCTTGCCTTGTCAATACGTCTGGTTTGGCTAAAAAGCTCCAGAGTTTTTGAATTTTTTCATGTTTGATAATTTGATTATATTAATATAAGGGAGATATTTTGAACATCAATTCACTGCCATCTTTCTTGGAAAGTGTTAACATTTTCTTTTCCGTTTTTTCCAATCACCTTAAATCCCTTCATAGCCTTTTGTCATTGCTTAGTCTGCTGTTTTGAAATTGAGTATTTTGTGATGAGGTATAAGGAGAATAATTGGGTTTTTGTTAGTACTGGTAGACATGTACTATACTTGTCCTTGTGCTCTCATCGTAAATCAACTGTTTTGCCCATTGCTTAATCTGCTGTTTCAGTGGAGTTCTGGGGAGGGAAGGAGTAACTAGGTGTGTCATTTGTGTTAGTGAGTGTAATCTGCAGCTGTTTTGATTTAGGATTATTTGTTGTGCACAGTTTAAAAATATACAGTGATCTTATTCAGTTGGAAGCTTGCAAGCTTTCCCCCCATATTTTTTCATCATTTGATCCTCACCTGCAGTAGAATCTTATGAGCTGTAATTCCAAGATATTAAACTTCTTAAATTTGTCACTGTTCCAGTGGTTGTGGGGTTTTGATCTTCAATGGGCATTTGCTTTCCAAATCAGATGGCTGAATAATGGTGGTGGTGGTGGTTGGGGGGTCAGAGGGTGAAGCTGAATGCATTAGTTTGATGGGTGGGGTAAAGTGAAGAGACAACCTATTGACTCTTTTTTTTTTTTTTTGGCTTTTTGCATCATTAACTGTCCTGGGGTTTGCAGTGCATGTGTTTCTACAGGTTGAATCTTTTGGCTGCATTCTAACCTCAGCAACCGTCCAAACCTACCCTCTTGATTTATTAATTTTTTGGACACCTTTTAGTTTTTTGCTAATAAATGGATAACTAACTCATAAAATAGGTTAAAAGGTAAAACTGATCTATCAGGATGCCCCCCTGAATCCCTGATAAAAAAAAAGTTTTATATAGTAATAAATGATGTCCTGCTCTTGATCTGAAAAAGGGAAACGGCAATATAATTTCATAGAATTATTGAAATTAAAGGTGTACCTGTTTCATACATCATTTGGAAGAGAGGGGGGGGGGGGTTCCCAAATCTTGAACTTGTTCAAGGATGTTTGTTATAGAACGTTTCATCCTGATCCGGTCTACTGTATTTACCTTCTTAGGTGAACTGATTTTTTTAAATTTAGAGGAATTATTGTGCCTTCCTACTCTTGCTTATATTAGCTCAACACCATTTTTTCATGTTACTTGCCCCAACTACTTATCTAGAGGTATCACTTTTCTAGTTGAACTAGCTATAGTGGAACAAGCCATATACTTAGGTTCTCAATATCTGTAGCTCTTGTTGCTGGAAATTTGCTGCTTTTATGTTGTTATTGTTATGCTTTGAATTTTGCTGAGATTGGTCAAAGATGTTTAACTAATGCTGCAATTTATATTCAGTATAGACAAATGTTTTGGAATTTAATGCATTGAAAGTGCAGTGATTTAGTTCAAATTCCATTTTGATTCATTCTTGCTCCTTATTTATTATTCTGATGCCTTTTTTTTCCTTTTTTTTCCCACTCTGTAGGTTTTTTCAGCATTTGGAACCGTACATAAGATTACTACTTTTGAGAAAACAGCAGGTTTCCAGGTTAGTTATTTTGTTATTACTATCTTCAATTGTTCCTCTGCCTGCATGATGTGGATTCTTTCTCTTTATTTTGCAGGCATTGGTCCAGTTTTCTAATGCAGAAACTGCATCATCGGCAAAAAATGCACTGGATGGACGGATCATCCCAAGGTGAAATTTGGTATTATTATTGTGTCACTATCTTTGTCTCCATTTGTGCAGAATGTGCTGTAGGGCTGATTCTTTCATGACAATCCTCTCAAATCATGACTTCATTTTTCCTGTTGAATACCCCCTACATTAATTAAAAGATGTCATTTAAGCCTCGTATTTTTTGATTAAAAAAAGATGTCATTTTATGTTTTCTAGCCAAAAATTATTGTTGAATTATGATGTTTCGTGTTGAAAGTTGTCTTTACTGAGTTTTTTTAGGACACTTTTTTTTCCATTGGTTAACCAATGATTTTGTAATTAAATTTAAGATGGGTTTAAGAATATTTTGATTTTCGATACTACACGTGTCGAAAGCTAAAATGTTTTCACTTACCAATAGTTTATTTAAAAAATTTCCTTAATTAACCGAAGGAATAAGAACTATCAGGTCAGTTCCTTGATAGAACAACAAGAGTTCATCAGGCTTGACTCTGTAATTGTTGCACTTTATGATTGTCTTGATCAGATGCCATCTCTCTCTCTCTAATGGTAAACTAACTTGTAAAAATGATAATACTCACCATTCTCTTCATGGTCTTGCACACTAGGTATTTGCTTCCTGAGCATGTCGGGCCTTGCACATTGAAGATAACTTATTCTGCACATACTGACTTGACAGTGAAGTTCCAATCTCACAGAAGCAGGTATTTCGTTGATATCTATTCTTTATTTCCCCCTCCATCAATAGCTTTAAGAGTGAAGACAACATTTTGAAGTGAAGGAATATACATTTGTTCATTCTGTTTGCTAGAGCGGTAAAATATGGGACGTGTACAAATCCCTGTCTGATTTTCAGTAGAACTTATACATATGAGAGGCTTTTTAACCTGTTTATGGAGGAGATTCATCCTGAAGGAACTGCTCAACTTATGGCATGAAGGGATCTTAGAGTTAAAGATCTCTCACTGGATAAGATACTAAATGGTTGAATTTATTGGATGAGCCAGAATTTCTAAATTCCGGTGGCACAATGAACTTACATAAAAATAAAAATATAAAATATAGGTCAACATGAAAGGACCCCATTTCACTTGTTGCAAATTAACCCCCGTAAGATTCTCCCAATGGTGAAGCTAATTTGCCTTGTTGCAAAGCCAATTTATATGTCGGGTAATTTATCTATTTTTACATCTGAATCTGCCATGAGCTTTGCATCATTTTGATTTGCCAAAACTAGGTCTTTATGATAGTGGTTATTTTTATTGGGAAAGGATGATTGTCTAAAGCAATGCGATGGAGTTTGATCATTTTTTTTTATCTTTTCCATTTTTTTTCCCGTGTGTGTGTTGGGGGAGAGTGTCGAACTATCGTTGAGCATTTAAACAGCAGACGTGTAATTTTGAATTGGCAATTTGTTTTTTCAAGTTTATTTGAATTGGCAACAAACATAAGGAATACTGGAATAGTCCTTGATTGCCTTGTAAATGAGTCTACATGCCTAGATAAACGTAATTGTTTTACGTTTATTACCTATGGGCTAGGTTAGACTCCATTTCTTTGGCAACTAAATCATCTCCTGCCACCAATTGATTTCCTCTCTTTGTATACTTCAGGGATTATACCAATCCTTATCTTCCTGTTGCTCCATCTGCCATTGATGCTGGTCAGGTAAGTCATTTTGATACTTTATTCAGTATATTAAGTTTTTGCTAATCTGAATGCCTGTCCACTTTGCATGCCTGCACATTTGCACACACAGGCACAGAAAGCACTGGGAAAGTTGTATATGAAAAGGAACTAAATTACAGAAAAATATTCCATCATATTTATTTTTGTTGCTTGTACTTGTTGTGAATAGTCATATACAATTTAGTCCAGTGTCTAGTGAGTTGTGCATGGTATTTCTTCCCTACTATGCATTTCTTTTTCTTTGAAGTTTATAGTGCTTTGATCAATGGCTTCCTGGACATGGCAGTTTAGTGTGGGTTTGGATGGGAAAAAGCTGGAACCTGAGAGTAATGTCCTCTTAGCCTCCATTGAGAACATGCAGTATCATGTGACTTTGGATGTCTTACACACGGTACTAGCAACTTAGTTGTTTATATAGTCTATTGCATATTTTTATGTTGCTCAAGCAGATTCTGAAATCCCCCCCCCCCCCCCCGGTCCAAAAAAAAATATAGGTCTTTTCAGCCTTTGGACCTGTGCAGAAGATTGCTATGTTCGACAAGAATGGAGGAGTTCAGGCTTTAGTTCAATATCCAGGTGTGTGATATTGCATTAAAACAGTGAAATTCATTATAGTTTTGTTTGGAACTTTTAATGTTGAATTTGCCCCCACAAAATAGAATGGGAACAGATCAAAACGAGATGCGTTTGACATTTATTATGCCCATGCCCATAATTAGGTGCTTCGCAACCTCTGGTTTCTTATCTAAGGTGCACTGTAGTTTAAAGTATGTCAGGTTTATGGTGCTCAAGTGTCTAAATTTGCTTTTAAATGTTTGTGCTGTAATCTGTTGAAGCCTCCTGACAGGAGTCTCTCTGTATTGATAAAGTTGCACGGTACTGTAGGAACTTAAAAAACTCTTTTATGGAGCTTCAAGTCCATTTTTATTTATTTTCTACTAGTGGTTCGTGGGGATTATTTTTTGATGACAAAATGCTTTGTTTTTCTCCCTCATTCACATCATTTAACCATTCTGGCTCCATTCTTATCTATCCTTTGGTATCCATTTTCTCAACCAGTTCAGTCATTTTCTTCTTTGCTTGGCAGTAACACTGAAGTCTCTTGTAGGTTGAATGTAGTCCTTGAAATTGGGCAAACTGAAAATTATAACCTAAACTGGGGGGTGAGCAGTTCAAAGCCTGAATTAAGTGAATCACACCTCTCTATAGTTAGGTTTTCTCTTCTTGTGGAATTTGGTCTCTTGTCTCAAACTTGATTTTCCAAGTTACATTTTTACGAGAATTTTCTTAGTGTCTAGGTATGCCTGAAATGTGCGTCTTAAATGTATATACAATTGTTTTAGATTTTATATATGTGAATCTGATTTGTATACATGTTATGACTATTGTGTTGGCTTGTGTTATGTATGTACTATGCATTTGGATATGGACTTTAAACTCTGCTCTTTTTTCTGTATATATATATATATGAAATGTGATAATTGATTTATTTTGAACTGACAGATATTCAGACAGCTGTTGTTGCAAAAGGAGCTCTCGAGGGACACTGCATTTATGATGGGGGATATTGTAAGCTTCATCTTTCATACTCACGCCACACTGATCTGAGTATCAAGGTATATAGTTTTTGTATCCAATTAACAGTTGATCTAGGCAATCCAAAAATCAGGTTAAGAAAACCTGCCAGAGTTGCAGAAACCTATTTTAATGTTCCATCGAGTGCATGAAAAAGCATGAACTCTCGTCATGAGATATTACCAAAGATGTATGTTTATTCTCAGCTTTGTTATTGGGTTATGCTTTTCACCGTGAGTATTCCATGGGCTTGATCCATATTTTTGGCTCATGTCAATGTCAAGCTTAACATAGTATGCCTGTTGACCATTGAGTTAGTATTATGCAAGTCATATGCTTGGCCCTGGACTATGTATTACGGTGCCTCATACTGTCGGTGAATCAGTGCACTGAACCATCATTGATATAGCAACCCTATAGAAGTTCAATACTGTTTGTTCATCGTAGTAAAGCATGTCCCATGTTTTCAGCATTAAGTGCAGTTGGACATGGTTGATTTTTTAACCCCTGGTTTCTGGAGATTTCAAGAGCGTAACTTGTGATCAAGATAGATTTTTTTTTGGGTGCGTGTTAGTATTAATTTCATTGTCTGATCTCAATTCCAGGTTAACAATGACCGAAGTAGAGACTTCACTATGCCCAATCCAGCTCTGCTTCCCCAACAACCTGTTGCAATGCAAGGTTTTCCTGGGAACCAGTACAATGGAATGGCATACGGCCCATCACACCAGGGATACGAGGGTGGCCCACCTCCAGCTGGATGGCCCAATGCCGGGGCCCCACAAGGTCCTACGCACGCACCCATGCAAAACTACCCGTACATGCCACCGAATTCAGGCTCTATGCCTCCAGGAGCTGTGCTGCCTGGTCCACCTCCGAGGTGATGAGATGATGCATTTTGCATAACACAGCAAGCAGGCTACACCCTGCCTTTTCCTTGTGGTCAATGATTAAAATTGTCGTTTGCACTTGGTTTGTCTTTTTGTTCCTGAAAGTTGATCTTGGGTCTCTATGTTGAAGTGGAAGAACCCTTGGTTTCTTCATCTATCAAAAGCTCTAAAATTGAATGTGGTTATTGACTAAAGACTGGGTTGATTTCAGCTCCTCTTGTTCCGAAATGGTTACAGTTAGGGTGTTAAAATAGGTCTGATGCAATGGTAGATTCATTCAATTCGACTAGCATCAAATTTGGTGGTGGCTGTTGAGCGCAGGATCTCATACTGATGCCATCGGAGATAGGAGGCTGGATTAAATTCAGGGGCAGTCTGAGACAATGGAAACAGAAAGGCTTGTTCAACACAGCAATGTATCGTTGCGTTCTGTGTGCTGCAAAGTTATCGCCGAAGGTTGCGTTCAAGTGAAGGCTTGGAGTCGAACCGTGGAAAATATGGAAGGTCTTAAGACCCTTGTTGAGCTCTTCACTTCTTTAAAAATTCACTTTTTTTCTTCACTTCTTTAAAAATTCACTTTTTTGGCACACAACAATGACCCTCTTAATTTTATTTTATTTTTGATTAGGTAAAAATTCGAGTTCAGGCATACCTGAAACTCGATGGCCGACTAGGTCGGCAGACGGAAAACCGTCAATACAAACAATACATAATCAACACAAAACATCAGAGAAAGAAAATCTTAATCAACTCATACAAGACATCAACCAGCATAGAAATCGAAGGAGAACCAAGACGCGCCACGAGTGCCACGAACGCGGGAGAGTGTAAGGACTCACGACAGTACCCTAACCGGAAAGGGCGACTCCTGAGGATATGTGGATCGTCGACGTTGCCCCCACCTAAATGAAAGATCTTCGAAGACCACGAACACATCCACGATCCGTTTTCGATCAAACAGGACGCTCGATACTGCAAACCCGACATCGAGCAAACGCGGCCACACCAAAGCACCGACCCGACGCCAGAAGACGGAGCGAATGCTGGCCAAAAAAGAAAGATCAATTAATCATCGGAAATGTGAAAGGAACTCCCGGACCAAACAGGTCGGTTAGGGAGCATAATTATTCCTAAGTAGATAGTAAATTCCTACCTCTAAACGGGATTTAGTACCCGTCATTTCGAGCGAGATTGCACTCCCAAGGGAACACATTCTTTTGTTTGTTTGTATATACACACAAAGAAATAATTAATTTCTTAAAAGTTTATTAAATTTTCCAAACCTTCACGTACAAGGAGGAAAATACCCATCCAAGAGCCTAAAGCTCATTGTTTCCTTTTACCTTTTCTTTAATTAATTTATTTTTCCATTGACAACCCTTGGAAAGCAAGGATTGTCAGATCATGGGACAATACCTTTTCCAAAAACTACACGGCAAATGAATTCCTCTTAAACTTTCCAACATGCTGCTTTGTACACCCCTTTTTTGGTTTGTTTTTTCCGATTTTTTTTAGGTCTGTCTTAGGTCCAAAATAAACTTTGGACCCAAAGCACTAGCTAAAGGGTTGCCCCAGGCCCAAAGCGCCTTGGGCCCGAAGCACACAAACCCTTAGCCAAGGGGAATCAGACGTTGGAACGATAGAGAGGTGAACGATACAGAGATGAAACAGGTCCCCATGGCAACAACGACAGCCCCAAGGTGGAACCACCAGCGGAGGCTCAGATCAGAGCAAGCCGAGCAACCATAGGGGAGGGGCGACGGGTCGGGAACGACTGTTGGATTACAAGATTGGGCAATTTGAGAGCGATGGGTCTGGACACGGCAAGGAGCCAGACCCTAGGGTGCGAACTGCCGACAACCGTCGCCGAGAAGACGAACGGAACAGTGGGGAAGCACCGGGAACCTCCAAAGAAGGCAGTTGAAGATGTGGCCAGGCAGAAGGCACAAGGCCACTCCAGCCAACGACACCAGGGTAATGAAATCGAGATCAAATCAAAGCAGAGGGCATCAGCTTAGCCTCCCCGGAGCAAGATTCGAAGACGAGATCCGAGAGCCCGAAGAGAGAGGGACGAATTTCCGCACCTTGGATCCGAAAACAAGGGCAAGGTGAGTCTATTTGTTTGAGAGCGAATCTTAATTCGAAATCAGTGACCCAAAACTGCAAAAGCCCCAATATACAGGGACTTTCCGGGGAGGATGAAGCCGGAGACGACCATGGCGAGGTTAGTCCCAAAAGGAAGGGGGTCTGGGGGTGGAGGTGGAAGGAGATCTGAGAACGGATGAGACCGTGGTGAGAGGGGGTACGAGACCCGGGCTAAGGCAGTCGGATGAGACCGTGGGGATGTAGTTTGCGATTCAATGATCCGGCGTCCAATTTTAACTATAATGAAAAAGTTTTTGAAAGTTATGTCATCATTAATTGTTTAAAATATTAATTGGTCTACTTAATTTTTTCACGACCTTCACCGGTAAAAAAAAAAGCTCATGTAAGAAGAAACTTGAAAGTTATATATATTTGCCATCTGTCAAAGTTATATTTGTCAGTTTTCAACATAGTTCCATAAATATACAATATGAGTTCAAGTCCATGCGACTTCAATTGGAGCACATCAACATTTGTCTGATTCAAATCACTCATATATGCATTTTTTTGGGAAGGATCGATGGTGCGAAATTGAAAATTAAGACCTTATATACATATGAAAGTCTAGATTCACAAAAGGGCTAAAGCTTTATACTAGAAGTTCAAAATAGATGATTCATATTTTTTTTAGCAACATTTAGCTTTTTTTTTTTTACCTTATTTTATGTTCTTCAAGTGAATTGTAATTTCCAACTTAATTGCCTAGAAAATGCTTCTCATAATACGGTAAGTACCCCCACTTGGATTATGGGTTTTGTTTTGTTTTCTTTAATGTTCTTGATTTAGGAAATTTGTAATAATAGTCAATAAATTGTGTCAAATTAATGACCTTCTATATTTTGTATTTTCATAAACATCCTTCGTGATTTTGTAAATATAGTGAACATTGGAGCAAGAAGCATATTGTAAAGGCCGGGAATATTTAACTAATATTTTAATCGAATGATGATTTAAAGTAAAGAAATTTCGGAATTTAATTTGGAAACTTTGAGAATTTTCGTTCTCTAGCTTTCGGATTATTTGAAACTTTATAAAATGAGTTCCGACATTGATTTGAACGGATTTTTTTTCGACGGATTTCAATTCCGCTATTTTGACTTGAGATTTGAGTATACGAGCTAGATTTTATCAGATTAATTTTCTTGAGTTTGAAAATTAGATTGATAATTTTAGGTCGAGATAGGATTGAGTGAACGGGTTCGTGATTGGATATCCGGGTATTATCTTATATGGGACCACTAGTAGCCAATACACCTCTAGTGCTCTCAAGCCCAAGGAGACTAAGCCCAACTCTGATATACAAACCATTGCCACAAAATTCTCTGTGTGTTGGTTTGTCTGATAGTGCTAAGGCAGTGGAGATCTTCTACTCCACCTTCTACACCCCTCCCTACATTACAAAAATATTTTCACATTTTTTTCTATCTTAAAAAAATTTAAAAAATTATATTTATATTACTAACATATATTTTGATATATTTATAAAATTTTATTTTAAAAAATCATATTTTACCATTTTTAAAAATTAAAAAGGCAATATTTAAGAAAATACAATTATTAAAAATTTTAAAATGTGATTTTTTAAAATAAAATTTTATAAATATATTAAAATAGGTGTTAGTAATATCAATATAATTTTTATAATTATTTTTAAGATAAAATAAATGTTAAAATATTTTTGTGAAGTAGGGAGGGGAGTATGTATGTGTTGTAGGGGATCTCAACTTGTGCTAAGGAACCTTCTAGGAATGTGCCTAATTAACCTCTAGCAGTGTGTATATATATTGCCTCCTGTAATCGTTTTCAATCAATGAAATAGTACAATACAAAACCACCAACAATGGTGGATTTCACAGACCCATCCCACTTCCATTCTGAGCCTCGCGCAGCAGCAGCAGTACCCAGCCTGCACACACAACCCCTCCTTATAAACCTACCTCCACATCTGCTTTCTTCCTTCCACCCCTGCCTCTTTTACTTGGGTTTGCAGTTAAAACAAAAGACAACAAAACTCCCTCCTTTTCCCCATTGTTGCCGCTACCCTCGACCACCGTGGCACCGTCACTACACCCCCCTTCCTCCTTTTATCCGCCGTACACCACCACTGCACCACCCCCTCACCCCCACAACTCCACAACAGCCCTGTTTCCTTTTCGACCAGGCCAAAACCGAACTCCCACCACTCCATTCCTCCTTCTTCTCCATCGAGCAGTAGCAGCAGCCAGCAGCTCTTCCTCCGAGCCCGAGCTGCAGCCCCGGAGTCACCACCGCCCAGAAGCCGGAGCCGCCGACGCTATCCTCCTTCCTAAATTCCTCTGCTTCCTTCTCTTCAAGCGGTAAGCTCCTTTTCTTCTCTTTCTGTCCTCAAACCCCCATAAAGCTCCACCCTTAAGCTTTATTCCTTCGTTCTAGGCCGAGTTACTCGATTCCGACTCCAACGAAGCCGCTTCGATCCCCGGTGCATCGCCGATGACCTCGAGTCTCCTTCCCAGTGAGCTCCGCTCCTCCTTTCCTTTCCCTCGGTTCCCTTTGTTTGCTTTTGGGCTATTGTCGGGTGAGAGGGCTTGGGTAAGAGCGAGAATAGCTCAGGCGAGAGCTCCGTTCCCTCTTCTTTCGGTTTCGAACAGAAAAAGGAAGAGGACGGGTTTAGTGTCGGCAGATCCTCCATTTCTTTTCTTAAGGGTCCGGTTTTGTATAGGGCTTGGGTTTTGGTGTGGGCTGGTTCGGTTTTAACTAAAATTTTGGGTCACTTCTTTGGGCCTAATTTTGATGGGATTGTGTATATATAAAAGGTATATTTAGTATATAAATTAATTGGGGTATTTTTCGGTTCAACTAATATAATATTAAAAAAATTGGAATATATATTACAAAATAATGACTTTACTTTAAAGGAATATATTATTTGGGCTTGATTTTAAAAAGTAATTTTGAGAAATGTTTTTAAAGGTTGGAACTTGGTTTAATAAATTACAAAGGGGGAATTTTTGGAACTACCCTAACCTTGCCACATTCGTTTTGAAATAATGATAACATAAGCTGATTTAAAGAGTAATGTTTTATGGATGGATTTTTGGGGAGAGTATAATTTTAGAACATTGTTTTGATTAATGATTTGACTTAACATGGGATGTAGGGAGAGTTTCGGAAACTCGAAGATTTCCTACTTGATTGCCTGGATGAATCTTATGTGATGAGTGCGAGCATGATGTTAGGATATCGATATAATTGTTAAGTATAAATTATGATCTGTTGATAGTGTTATGAGGTGTTATATGATGAAAATGATATTATGATGTGTTGATATAAATGAAAGCATGATGTTATAGTATATGATTAAGAAGCATGATAAGTTCTTAAATGTTGAAGTATGATATGTTATATGACGATTAGAGTATGAATATACCTTAGAGTATGAAAATGACTTATATTTATAATAATGGTGCATGATTTCTAAATGATGAGTTGAAATGATCAAATGTTGAGATTATGGGATATTAGATATTGAGATGTGATGAGATGTGAGATGGTATGCGATGCATGACGAGATGATTTGAGATGATAATGATGAAAGTAATGTTAAGATGCGATATTCTATGATTTCGTGAACTTATATGTGATAGTTAGGGGCGCCTTATGTGATTGAGATATGCTTAGTGTAAATTAGAAGTAGACTCATATACCTTACTTATATATGATAGGTTATCATCTGTTATGTATGACTTGTTGTATACATGGATTCTGCCTTTTGTTGTTCTGCCTATCCAAGTAAGTTCATTTATGGGCTTACTCAGAATTCGAAAGAGAAATCTCCTACTTGTGATCATATGACTTACTAGGTGCTTCATATGCATTTAAAGCATGTCATATAGTACCATGCTAGGATTGCACTTGTGATTGAGCATTCGGATACTCTGTGTGTTTGAGAACAAAACGGCCGTTATCTGAAAGTCCTAGAGTCTTTGCTAGGGTCATAGGGTAGCCCAGCTTCATCGGGTGCCCTGAGTCAGTATTATCGATATATGAGCATGATGATGAGATAGCCCAGCACCATCGGGCATGAGCATGATATATGATATGATGATGAGATATGATATGCTATGATGAGATATGATATGCTATAGCATCGAACTGGCCAGTCTCTGCACTAACGGGAAGGGGTGCAAAGGTAGGAGAAGGATATGCCACTTGGCATTCTTTGGGCGCCTTTACAGTTGTTCTGCATATTCTTCCAACTAGGAGCATGCTAGTGTGATTTAAATTTCCGTACTGCATTAGAGCATCTTTATTATAGGTATAGCGTATGTGTATGCTTGCTTGCGGGACAGAGTGCGTTGGGGGGACTCGGTCTGACCCCGCTCGCACAAATTGTTTTTAGGTATGCTTGTTTTATGTTCCTATGGCATGGGAACCCCCCTCCCCCCCCCCCTCGGGCGATTGCGAAGAACCGGACTAACCTGCTAACTTGGCTAAAAGCTTTCTTGAATCTATGTTTTATGGATTTGGTTTTGACCCGGCTTTGTCATGGCAAGTTGTACTATGATTCCGCTTTCGCAGTATCTTTCAAATGCATTTCCGCGACTTTGATTGCTTGGGGTTCGAAATCCCCGCTTTAAATACTGATCTTTAGAGGTTAAAACCTCGACCCGTACCTGAATTGCAACATCCGAACGAAGGTATCCAACCTTCAAAACGTATCTCGGATATTTATATCCGGGCCGTTACACATATGTTGGTGTTGGACTTGTTGGATGTTCAAAGCAATTATATTACTAAGTTATAGATGTTTCTCATTGTAATAGTGGACATTAAATTAATCGTGTAATTTTGGATATTTATTTTAAATTAGCTTACTGGTAGCTACTTATATTAAACTAAAATGATTTATAATTTGCTTTTAGATGTTAGGTAGATTACGACTCTGTTTGGCAAAATAAAAACTCATCAGCTAGCTTATTAGACCTTTTGATTTTGATATTATATAGTTGTAAATAAAATAAATATAAGATTTTAGTTTAATTAGGTTTTGGAATGAGAGTATTTCAACGACTACTCACCGAGCTTTTCAAAACTTATGATTTTTTACTCACAATTTTCCATCAACTACTCTGACCGCTAGGTTTGCCAAATATCATATTACCTTATTAATATATATTTAAAACAAATAATTCATCAGCTTCAACTACCCTATTAACTAGTATTTTGCCAAACAGACATGTTGATTAAAAGACTTAATACTAAACTTTTTTTAATAGTAGTGCGTGAAAAAAGTAACACTTTCTTTCTAATAGTCATTTGGTTTCTAACATATGCATATCATTGTTTGGATCAGATGGAACAATTAAACAAGAAGCAATTTATATAGCACTTACCACCTAAATTCTTATTTATGCTATGGTTAATAGTCATATGTGAAGCATGTGGCAACACCACTAGTTAGAACACCTTTAAATTTATTTTTTTTAAAAAAAAAATCAAAATACAATCTTATGATATTTGTTTTTAAAAAAATCAAAGGTGATATTTCATGTGTTTTAATTTATTTTTAAAACTTAAAGGTTAAATTTATGTGTTTTTATTTATTTTAAATCTAAATAATAAATCAAATGATAAAAAAATATGTGGATTGGTGTAAAAAAGATAATATTATAATGTTTTTCTATAATCATTTAATTTTTTAAATTAAGTAAGGGAATTTGGTAGCTAAAATAAAATAAAGTGTCATAAAAAAATTATAACATTTGGTTGAAAAATAGAATTTGGTGGTTTAATTGAATGGATTATATAAATGGATTTTGTTAGAAAATAAAAATAAAAATAAAGGTATTTTATTTTTAAAAAATCTATCATATAAGGGTTTCTTTATAAATAAAAAATAATTAGTAAAATAAGGGCATTTCGGTTATAGGCATAAAAACTTAAAAAGTCAACAAAAAATTAAAATATTTGGCCGAAAATATAAATGGTTTTGTGTTTTTTTTTTCCATGTGATTTCTACCACAATTTATATCGTACTTGCTACTGATACATCAGTCTTTTCCCCATCTGCGCAATTTATTGTAAACTAGTGTAGTTTCCGTCCCGTGTACGGAGAATACATTAATACAATTAATATAAATATAAATAAAATTAGTTCGACGGATTATAAAAAATATAAATATTTTTATTTAGATTCTCTCAAAATATATATAGAATTCACATTTAGAAGGTAATTTTTTTGTAATCTACAATTAATTGAATCTCGTGTAATTTAATAGATAATTGTTTTTTAAAATATTTCAATATTTTTTTATTAAATATATAGTATATATATTTATTACGTTAGTTTACTAAAATATCTATCCACGGATGGATTGTGGGCCTTTAATTGTGGCTACATAATATTTTGATAATTTATTTTGGTCTCAAAAAATAATATTGATATAAATAAAATAACAATTATTAAATAATTAATTTTGATATAAATAATTTTTTCCACCAAAAAATAATCTAGATATAAATAAAATAGCACTTATCAAATACTACATATTATATGTTAATATTTTTGGTAAGTATAACTATGAAATACTTTTTATTTATATTTTTTTCAATTACCTAATATATATAGATAGATAGATTGTGGCTTATATAACTTTCTATAAACTATGATAACATATTATTTTATTATTTTTCTTCTTAGAATCAACCACAACGCGCCACCTAGGATTTTTTCCCTAGAATCAACCACAACGCGCCACATAGGACGCTATGCATCGATTTTAGTATGTATATAGATAGATAAGACTTTCAGTGACGTAAAGGTATGCGATTCTCATCACAGAATCTTATGTAATTGTAGGAATAAAATTAAGATCCATCTCAAATACACCTATCACAATATGGTTACTTGTACTATTGAGGTTACTAGGTACAAATTGAAGTTAAAAAAAAAGCTAACGTAACCTCACCGGTCGGACACTCTCTCCCCTCTCTATAAATCTACAATGAGGGAGCCCCATCTCCGGCTTCGGCTGCTTTAACCCGGCTTCGGCCGCTCCAACCCGGCTTCGGCCGCCTTGATACAACAGTGACACCACCAGGTCGTTGTTCGGCCGCCTCTTTTGAAGAACAAGATCTAGAAAACCCCTAATTCAAAAACCCATGTTTAGATCTCAAACAAAAACCAAAATCGATTTGGGGCTTCTAGTGTTTCTAGGCTCTTAGTCCCGATTTCGATCTTTCTCCATGCTCAATTTGGGCATCCAAACTTATATCTCGTGTCAAAGGCTCACAAGGCATGGCGTACTCCATATGTTTCAATTCCCCTCTTCCTCGGTTCAATCACCGATCTTGGCTCACCGGCGTTACCGTCGTCATGGGTTACTACCGGCGCCTCTGTCCTTTGGCGCAACACCCTTTATTTTTGACCTCCAACCCCTCCTCCTGGTTCCCGTCCCAAACCCGACCTCCCCCTTTCGCTCCTCCGCCCTCGTGGCTTTGCTGGGGTTTTCATTGGTGCCGATTTTCCGCTCTTGGCCACCACCATCTCCGTTCAATCGGCCTCATGCCCGTCCTTGCGCTCCATCAAGGGGGTGTTGTTCGCCGAAACTGTACAGTGCTTGTGTAACGGCCCGGATATAAATACCCGAGATACGTTTTGAAGGTTGGATACCTTCGTTCGAATGTTGCAATTCAGGTACGGGTCGAGGTTTCAAACCTCTAAAGATCAGTATTTAAAGCGGGGATTTCGAACCCCAAAACAATCGAAGTTGCGGAAATTCGTTTGAACGAAAATGCGAAAGCGGAATTAAAGTACAACTTGCCACGGCGGAGCCGGGTCAAAACCAAAACATAGTGGGTGATTGCCATTTTATCAAGTTAGAATATTAGCCGGATTCTTCGTTTCGCCAAGAGATTCCCCGTCACAGAAGCAAGGAGCAAACAAGAGCGGTACCTAACACTATCCACGAAGTCAGGCCCGGTAGTTGCCTGCGGGTCCTCTGACCGCGCTGAGGCCACATAACATGCCTATACCTAAATAAAGGATGACTAATGCAGTACAAGATTTAAATCACATAAGCATGCTTGACAGTTATAATATGCGGAAAAACTGTAAAAGGCCCAAGACAATGCCAAGGGGCATATCCCTCTCCTACCACTGCACCCCTTCCCGTTAGTGCAGAGACTGGCTAGTTCGGTGCTATAGCATAGCAATTTCATCGTGGTGGTGCACAAACCACGGCATAATCATATCATATCATCTCATCGCTTGCCCGATGGTGCTGGGCTATCATATCATATCATCTCATCGCTTGCCCGATGGTGCTAGGCTATCATATCATGCTCATATCGACTCGATTGATTCAGTGCAACCCAATGGGGCTGGGCTACCCTATGACCCTAGCAAAGACTCTAGGACTATCACAGATAACAGCCGTTCTGTATTCAAACACACATAGTAACCACATGCTCAGTTCAATTCAATCCTAGCATGATACTACATGGCATGCTTTAATATGCAACACCTACACATCATATGACACATCAGGCAGGAGGTCCAGGTTACTGAGTAAGTCCCGTAGGATACTTACCTGAAAATGCAGAACGGCAAGATGACACAAGCAAGGGCCCAAATGCAAGTCCAAAGCAATCCAAAAGCATTACACACCTATCATCAAGCCATTGCCATAAGCTACCGGACCGATATTCATACATACGAAACCCAAGTTCTCACATCCTCAAAACCAATCGATAGTAAAAACCGTTTTCCAAAACTTTTCCGATACGATCAACATCAACCAAAATCATTTACTTCCAATCAAACCCATTGATAAAATCATACCAACCATATTTCCAAACTTCCTTCTCAAAACCAACATCATCAAACCAAGACAAAGAGTCCCGACATTAAACATTTAAACCTTAAAACCAATCCCTCAAAATCACATTATAGAAATAATTCCGGCATTTTGTTTTCAAATCATGAATCCTTAAAGGTCATTTCCGAAAACTTAGAAATTCCTTCCTAAATAATTTCTTATAATATATGACTAAAATAACCCACATCTATATTTATAAATAATCATTTCAAATTTCTCAACTTAACATATTCAAATCATCATAAAAGAACTTAATCCAAATAATATTACTTTTTAAAATAATTTCATATATAAACACTTTTCAGAAATTATCTTTATAAAATAGATTTATTATAACAATAATATTAATAATAATAGAAATAAATAAGTAAAAGTCATCATATGATATATCATATAACATATGTAACACATAACATATAGGAAATAACAACTAGTGATAACCATTTTATAACCCAGCAGCCCAATACCCCTTTGTTTCCTAGAATCCGGCCCATACACAAGGAAAAGGCCCACTCACCCTTTTATTTAAGAAAAATTAGGTCTGGCCCAATTTACCAATCCAGCCCAAATCTTCCCTACACTTATCCGAAAATCAGAAGAGAAAAGGAAGGGGGCCCACGCTGGTGTGGCGGGTGAGGTGGCAGCTTAGGTGAAGTGGGGCCCGCACTTATCTTCTTCTTCCTTTCAGATTGAATGGAAGAACAGGAGCTCTTCTCTGCATTTGGAAAACCGAAGGAGGAAGAGGAGGGAGGGTCGGCGGCGACCCGGTCCCCGACTCCGACAGGGCTACCCAACCCCGACACGCACTGATAGAGCATTATTAGTATTGCATAATAGATTGCATTTAGTATAGTTTGGGTATAAATATTGCATATTTTAGTTGCATTTACCTGATTACTTGTTGAGTTGGAAGATGCGGAATCTACACAATGTTATGGTTTATTTCAGGAATCGTAATGCAAGGTGGAATGAATTTGAGAGGAGTTAAAGAATAAAGGAAATGGCATTATCAGCTATAGCAAATCACGTGGAGAGAAGCGAAAGAAATCGCTGGCCGCCCCGCGGCCCGAAGACTATCGAAGGACTTCGCTAATCGCCAGGCCGCCCCGTCGCCTGAGCCAGCCGCCCCGCGGCCTGTCCAGAAACGCCGAATCAGTTATTCAATTTAATTAGGGTTTTTAGTATTATTTTTTGGCCGATCCTTTGTAGGCTTTTAAAAGACAATTTTAGGTTATTCTACTATTCACCTGATGCACTTTTGAGAATTGTTGAGAGCACGTTGAGCATGAGCAACTAAACTCTCGAAGGTTTCGCCTACAGTTTGGATCTTGATTGTTGAATTGTGAGTTTCTTAATCTAGTTCTTATTCCTATTTGAATGTTTTGGCTTCCTTGTGCTTAATTCTTTGAATGTGTTGTATTCTCTCTGGCCTGATCAACTAGTTAGAGTAGATTCATTCAATTGCTAGGGTTTTGTAGATTCCTCGCAGAGAACCTTAACCCAAGTGCTAATCATATTCCTTTAGGACTCGTAGGACTAATTGGATGTGTAGAAAGTTGAATATATGTTAAATATCGACTCGTAGCTTGATATTGCATATACCTTGGTTAATTCAGTCTTAATGCTATCTCTAGGTTAAATCTTAACCGTGTTAGGGTTATTTAGAGATAAGGATTACTAGGACTCGTAGGACTAGTAATTTAACTAAGATCTGGACAAGGACATTGATAGGAAAAGAAAAGAACTAGAGGCTGAAACAAGGATCAAATTCATCAATTGAAGTGACAAATTGTAGGTGAACCTATTTCTCTCTATTGCATTCTACAACCTTTATTTACTTTGTTTGCTTCTTTCCGCTTTGACAAAAGGCGGATCTTTTTCCCACAAAAACTCTCTTCTTGGGTACTTGCGATTAGATTAGCACTTGAACTTACTAGATTTCCCTGTGGATCGACCTCTTTCTTACCAACTATACTAGTTGTGAGTTTGAGTATTCTTTGGCAGGAACAACGACAGGTTTTCCTCTTGTCACGCACTCATGGATAGAAGAGGAAGGGAAGAAGGCTCACCGAGGGGATTTGGAATCGTCGAGCTTCGACTCGACTCGTCGGAGATTCTTCGAGCTCGTCGGAGGCTCGGGGAAGCTTGTCAGGCCCTAGATCAAGAAGATAGGTGATAAAGGTGGAGCTTTTCGTAGCTTGGAGTCGAAAGAAAGGGGAAACGGAGCCTTACCGTGGTCGGACGGAAAACAGGGGAGAGAGGGGGCTGTGCTCGGCCTTCAGGGACCTCCGGCGGCGGTTGCTGCTGCTGGTGGCTCCGTGGTGGCACCGAGGGAGAGGATTTGGGGTGCTCGAGTGTTGGACTACTGTCTTCGACTGGATGGGGAATGGAGATGGATGCTCGGTTGCCTGGGACCTCCGAAAACAGGGGGGAGCTTGGCTCTCGGGTTCGATGGGAACGAAGGAGAAGAAGGGGAGTGTGGTGACGGAGGAGCTGTGGTGGCTGCGTTGGTGTGATAGAGGAGGAGAAGAGAGGTGATGAAGGTGGTGATTTGTGGTGGGTTTGCAGAAGGAGAAATGGAAGAGAGAGGGAGGAGGGTGTTGTGGGTTTGCAGAGAGACAGAGGAGGAGGGTGGGTGCTCAGATGAAATGGACAAGGTGTGTGTGGGTGTGTGAGCTGTTGTGAGGGAAGAAGACAAAAGGGAGGGAGGGGACCAATTTCCCACTTCAATAGAAATCCAAGAGAGAGAGAAGAAAAAGGAATATAAAATAGGAATTGAGTGGTCCCCAAATGATATTTTAGGTAGCCGAACAAAATATCCCGAACCCACTATCTACCACAATCCCGACACTAAAATATTTCGAATCAAAATATCCCGAACAACGACAGGTTTTCCTCTTGTCAAATTTGGCGCCGTTGTCGGGGAATTCTTTTTAATTTCTTGTGTTGTTTAATCGCTACCCTTGGTGTGGACCACATTTATGGTCCGCACCCGTGCTACTAATCCATCTTTACTTCCTTTTGATTCAGAGATCGAGAGGACTCTTTCCAACCTAAGGCGGGAGGTTCGCAACAACTCTAGCGAATTACCTTTTGATCAAGAAGCCGAAGGGACTGCAGAGATGGGTGATAACGCGTTAGATAACGCGAACCAAACCTTAAGGAAACTCACCGCACCGAATCTGCAAACACAACCATTGGCGGTGCAGTTTCCGGCGCTTGCTGATAGGACTAAGTTCGAGTTTAAGGCTCAATGGATCCACTTTCTACCTAAGTTCCATGGGTTGAGTGGCGAGGATCCCAACAAACATTTGGCGGAGTTCCATGCTATCATTGAGAGCATGAGACCCGCAGATGTCACAGAGGACCAAATCAAGCTGCGAGCTTTTCCTTTCACATTAAAAGATTCAACTAATGATTGGTTTTATTATTTGCCTGCAGGGAGCATTACTACCTGGACAGAGATGAAAAGGTTGTTCTTAGAGAAGTACTTCCCTGCCCCTACCATGGTTACTCACAACAGGATTTGGTACTTTATTTGCATGGAGGTTTGCTTGATGATGAGCGTCGAATGGTGAATGCCGCTAGTGGGGGTAACATTCTCAACAAGACCCCAAATGATGCTATGGATTTGTTCTCAGAGCTTGCTGAAGGGTCTAGACAATATAGCAAGAGGGCAAACCCCCGTGGAGTACTGGCTGTGGATTCTTCAAGCTCCAATTTGCAAGCTGATATGATGGAGATGAAGGAGATGATGAGAAGGATGATGCTCAAAGGGACCCCTCAGGAACTCAAAGCATGTGGGCTATGTGCTGATCCTTTACATCCAAACGATATGTGTCCGCTACTTCAGGATCCTAATGTTGAGCTCAACGCCATGGGAAACTTTGTCCCGCAGAAGCCCAGGTATGGTAACTATGGTAACCCCAATCAATTCAATAACAATTATAATGCAGGTTACCAGGGGTATGGCTATGGTAATAACCAGGACCCTTACAATCCGCAAGGGGGACACCAACAAAGGCCTCAACAACAATTCGATTCTAGGCACAGAGCACCCCCCGCAGGGGATCAATCAACTGAGGACCCTATCAAAACCCTCACTAGGATACTCATGAGCCAGGTTGAGCACTCAAAGAATCTTGAGAAACAGGTAGGCCAATTGGCTCAATCACAAAGTGAGTTGCAGGCTAAGGTCTCAGGAAAGCTACCATCTCAAACGGTGGTGAATCCTAAGGAGAACGTCAGCGCAATAACGCTAAAAAGTGGTAAGGAACTGATTACTACTCACCAGGATGACGAAAACTATGGAGAACCTGAGATGCATAAAGACAAAGGAGAAGGAGAGCTGCGGAATCGCGAGCCGCCCCGTCGCCCCCATGAGCCGCCTCGCGGCCAAGGCGATTCTACAGATGCAGATTTCGGCGAGCCGCCCCGTCGCCCTCATGAGCCACCCCGCGGCCAAGGCGATTCTGCAGATGCAGAGTTCGGCGAGCCGCCCCGTCGCCACCCTGAGCCGCCCCGCAACCTTGCCCCTGACGAACCTTCCGACTCCTATGTAAGGCCTGAATTCCCCCTTTAAATTCTTACAAACCTGTTCCTCCTTTTCTTGAAGCTCTTAGAGATACAAGGAGGCCTGAGAATGACAAAGAGATCTTTGAGACATTTAGTAAGTGCGAGGCAAACATTCCCTTTCTCAAATTGATTAAAAGTATTCCTCGTTATGCTAAATTTCTTAAGGAGCTTTGCACCATAAAGAGGAATCAGAAGTTGAAAGGGAAGCAGAAGATTAAGGTAAGCGAACATGTGTCTGCTGTGTTTCAAAAGCTTATGCCTAAGAAATGTAGCGACCCTGGCATGTTTACAATCCCATGTGTGATAGGTGAGACTAAGTTTGATAAAGCTTTGTTAGACTTAGGTGCATCTATTAATGTCTTGCCTTATTCTCTATATGAATCATTAAGCTTAGGACCTTTGCATGAGACTAGAGTGGTGATCCAACTAGCGGACCGCTCAAATGCTTATCCTAGAGGAATAGTAGAGGATGTTTTGGTCATAGTTGACAACTTGATCTTTCCTGCTGACTTTTTTGTCTTAGACATGGAGCATGGTAAGCAAGAGGCCCCTATTCTCTTAGGAAGGCCCTTTTTGAAGACTGCTAAGACAAAAATTGATGTGTATTCTGGCTCATTAACTATGGAATTCGATGGTGAGAAGGTTGAATATAATATTTATGATGCAATGAAATTCCCTTCTGATGATCCTTCCTTATGCTTTGTAGATGCCATTGATACTTGTATGCAGGATACTTTTGACATGAGTTGTGTAGATGACCTGCAGGTTGCTTTAGAAGCTCCTATTGAGGAGTTGTCATTGAATTATGCTTTGTCTACTAACCTGCAGGAGACTATAAGAGACTTGTCCACCCTTCCAACTCATTTGCAGGTAGGTACCCCTATGGAACTAACCGATTCGAGCGAGAAGCTCTTACCTTCTGCTGTGCAGGCACCCGTTGTTGAGCTCAAGCCACTTCCTGAGCATTTGAAGTATGCATTCGTGGGGGAAGGTGATACCTTGCCTATCATCATCTCCAACAAGCTTACTAAGGAACAAGAGGATAGGTTGGTGGCGGTGCTCAAAGAACATAAGACCGCTCTGGGATGGACCATAACGGACATCAAGGGATCAGCCCAGCTACTTGCATGCACAGAATCTTGTTAGAAGAGGGAGCCAAACCTTCCAGGCAACCTCAACGGAGACTCAACCCACCTATGATGGAGGTAGTAAAGAAGGAGGTGCTGAAACTCCTTCACGCAGGTATGATCTGTCCCATCTCTGATAGTCAATGGGTTAGTCCAACGCAGGTAGTACCAAAGAAGGGAGGCATAACAGTGGTTGAGAACAAAGAAGGTGAGTTGGTCCCTACCAGAGTCCAATCAGGCTGGAGAGTTTGTATCGATTATCGCAAACTGAATGCGGTAACTCGAAAAGATCATTTTCCCTTACCTTTTATTGATCAGATGCTTGAACGGCTCGCTGGTCATCCATATTATTGCTTTTTAGATGGATATTCAGGTTACTTTCAGATAGCCATCGCACCGGAGGATCAAGAAAAGACGACATTCACTTGTCCGTTTGGCACTTTTGCATATCGCAGGATGCCTTTTGGCTTGTGCAACGCTCCTGGGACATTCCAACGGTGTATGGTAAGCATTTTTTCTGAATATATAGAGCAATTTATTGAGGTTTTTATGGATGAATTTACTGTACATGGTGATAGTTTTGATGCTTGCTTAAACCAGTTGGCACTTGTGCTTAGAAGGTGTGTTGACACTAACTTAGTGCTCAATTCAGAGAAGTGTCACTTTATGGTTGAGGAGGGCATTGTTTAAGGTCACATTGTCTCACATAAAGGTATTGAGGTTGATAAGGCGAAGATAGACATCATTCAATCACTGCCTTATCCTACTAATGTGCGTGAAGTGCGTTCCTTTTTAGGCCATGCAGGATTCTACCGCAGGTTCATTAAGGATTTCTCAAAGATCACCTCACCCTTGTGCGAGCTACTGAAGAAGGAGGTCACTTTTGCTTTTGATGAGAAGTGCAGGATGGCGTTTGATGAGTTGAAGACTTGTCTTACTAGTGCACCAATCATACAAGCGCCAAATTGGTCCCAACCCTTCGAATTGATGTGTGACGCTAGTGACTACGCCGTGGGAGCCGTGCTTGGACAAAAAGAGGGGAAGAGCTCTCATGTGATCTACTATGCATCTCTGACGTTGAATGGCGCCCAAAGGAACTACTCAACTACAGGGAAGGAACTTCTTGCTATTGTTTTTGCCCTTGAGAAATTTAGATCTTATTTGCTTGGTAAAAAAGTTATTGTGTATACTGACCATGCAGCGCTTCGTTACCTTTTGACGAAGAAAGAGGCCAAACCAAGATTGATTAGATGGATCTTGCTTTTAAGCGAGTTTGACATCGAAATCAGGGACAAAAAGGGTGTGGAGAACCTTGTTGCAGATCATCTAAGTCGTATATTGCAGGGAAAGAATGGGCAGGACGAGCAATCACCTATCTTGGGGAGTTTTCCTGACGAAGAGTTACTTGAGGTATTCAGCGTCTCCAGCCGCACCGTCGCCGGACTGGCCGCCCCGCGGCCACCTGTCGCCGGTCGCCCCGCGGCCTCTGCAGAAACTGATATTGAACTTCTTTTGAAGGTAAGTTCTATTCCCCGCCCTTGGTTCGCTAATTTGGTGAACTTTTTAGTTTCGCAGGAGTTTCCACCCAACTTTTCCAAGGCCCAAAAGGACAAGATACGCCATGATGCTCGCTTCTACGTTTGGGATGATCCATACTTATGGAAGCATTGCGCTGATCAAGTAATACGTCGGTGTCTTCCCGACGATGAGGTACAATCTGTCCTTAATTTCTGTCACTCACATGAATGTGGTGGGCACTTCGGACCACAAAAGACAGCAAGAAAGGTACTTGAGGCAGGATTCTTTTGGCCGCATATATTTCGTGATTCATATGCTTTTTGTAAATCCTGTGATCGCTGTCAGAGAGTTGGGAATCTTTCTAAGAGGAATGAGATGCCACAAACTCGCATGATATTTTGTGAGATTTTTGATGTTTGGGGCATTGACTTCATGGGACCATTCCCTAACTCGTTTGGGAACTTGTATATTTTGCTTGCGGTGGACTACGTCTCCAAGTGGGTGGAGGCGAAGGCCACCAGGACTGATGATTCAAAAGTTGTTGCAGGTTTCCTCAAAGAGTTGTTCTCTAGATTTGGGGTGCCGAAAGCATTGATCAGTGATAAAGGGACTCATTTCTGCAATAAGACGGTAAGTGCTTTATTAAAGAAATATCATGTTACGCAGAGAGTGTCTACTGCATACCACCCCCAGACTAATGGGCAAGCTGAGGTGTCTAATCGCGAGATTAAGATGATCTTGGAGAAGACTGTTGCCCCAAACGGGAAGGATTGGAGTGTAAGACTTGATGATGCTCTGTGGGCTTATCGAACGGCTTACAAGACTCCCATTGGGATGTCTCCGTTTCGATTAGTTTATGGAAAGGCTTGCCATCTTCCTGTCGAGCTCGAACATAAGGCATACTGGGCGGTGAAACAATGCAATATGCAAATGGATGAAGTTGGGGAGTTCAGGAAACTTCAGCTGCAAGAGCTGGAAGAGTTGAGACTGGATGCCTATGACAACTCCGTCACTTATAAGGAGAAGACTAAGGCATGGCACGACAAGCATATTTTGCGAAAGGACCTCAAAGTCGGGGACAAGGTCCTCCTATTCCAATCGCGCCTTCAACTCTTTCCAGGTAAGCTTCGCTCTAGATGGGCAGGGCCATATGTGATTACTAACGTCTTTTCTCATGGTGCAATAGAGCTACTCAATGAGAGGAATGGAGACATTTTCAAAGTAAATGGTCATCGCGTGAAGCCATATTATGAGAACTTTGTCAAAGAGGATGGTGATGAGTTTGTTCTCCGTGAACCAAGCACTGAGGATCACTAGGGAGTAATGACGTCGAGCCAACGACGTTAACTAAAGGGGCTGCTTGGGAGGCAACCCAAGGTAAGTAGTTTAGATGTTATTTTCTTATTGCATTTAGTTACTTTCTTTTAGTTTAGTTGTGGTGTTTCGGCATACTAACCCCGCAGGGTAAAAAGAAGTAGAGATGATTAGAAAAGGGGCGGGCCGCCCCGTCGCCAGCCAGGCTGCCCCGCAGCCGCGACAGCGAGCGAAATCTCTTCGCAATCGCCGGCCGCCCCGTTGCCTACACTTGCCGCCCCGCGGCCCCTGATGGAAGATAAAAAAAATTTGGGACCCTTGCGGGCCCCACCTGCTACACCCCTTTAACCCTATCCACCCCTTTACCTTTCCCACATACCCCAGCCGCCCCCACGCCCTCCCTCTTCAATCTCCTCTATCTTCTCTTCACCTATCTCCTCTATATTCATCTTCAACCTCACACCCACAACTCAAAACCTCCATTAAAGCTCTCCCTCAAGCTTCAATCTTCACAAACCTCACCCCTTTCTTCAATATCTTCCATTATCCACATATAGCTTTCACCAAACCACCCACAATCTCCTCATTCTTCCTAGATCTAAACCAAAAACACCTGATTCAAAGGATCTTCAAGGTTTTGGGAGAAATCCACCAACGGAGGGAGGAATTTGAGACGTCGGAGCGCAAATCGGACGTCGGAGGTTCAGATCCGGTGGTTTCTGAGGCCGCCCCGTCGCCAGACCAGCCACCCCGTTGCCATCCGTCGCCGGTCGCCCCGTCGCCAGCCTTGCCGCCTAGCGGCCACCTGTCGCCGGCCGCCCCGTCGCCTACCCTCGCCGCCCCGCGGCCACTGCAGAAACCTCCATCTTCGTGAGTTTTTACTTCAAACTTTTTCTTGGGTTAATTTCCTAGCTTTAAGCAAACATGTCTAGACCCCATGGAATGAGTAGGAGTCAGAAGGAGAGATGGAATGCGCTGAATACTAGGAATTTCTTTCAAACCAAGTTTTTTCATGAACCTACCCTTCGGATGTTAGAGATGGATGTATGCACTAGGCAGTTGTTAGTACATGGAGGCCTAGGAGATTTCTTAGATAAGAATGCTCTGACCTATTTGGGTTTAGTTAAGGAGTTCCTGGCTACGTTGAGTGTGCGGTCTACATCTATCGAGTTTAGGTTATTGGGACGGGAGTTCACGAGGACAAAGGAGAGAGTGGGATAGCTTTTTGGAGTGACAGCCGCACCCACCGCAGGTTGGTTTGATGTGTCAAAGGGAGAGGGACCTGTTGCATTTTGGCTTGCGGCGACTAGGGTGCCGTTTGAGGCCAAGAAGGGCCAATACAACTTGAGTATTAGGCACCCTGCACTACGGCTGATACATAAGGTTTTAGCCAACACTTTCTTTGCCCATGTTGAGGTCAACAAGATCTCACTTAGGGATATGTCCTATTTGTGGTGTCTGACGCCAGAGAGCCCAGTAGTTCCAGGTTGGGTGGATTTGTTCCTTTTCAACTGCAGGGACATCATAGATAAGCGCAAGACGGCGACGATTAGCTTTGGGGGTCTCATCACTCTCATAGCACGGGACTGTATTGATTTGAGCGTTGTCCCTGATGTCCTGCATGGTTCATTTCTATATGATGAGGCCCAGCTAAGGAAAGCTGGCCATTTGGAGGGGAGAGCGCCGATGTGGGTCTGGAGGACAGGCTATCTTGGGGGTGATTCAGCTTAGATTACCCCGGCCACTTCCTTTTGGTCCTACGGCGGAGGATTTCTTCATGGGCAATGAGGATGAGGATGATGAGGATGAGGATGATGGAGATGATGATGATGATCAGGACGATGATGGTGGTGTTCTTGAGATGCAGACGGATGTAGGAGGTGGAGATGCTGGACCTTCTGGCACATCTGGAGTAGGTGCTGGTCCAGATTATTATGAGCTGCAGCAGAGGATGACGGCGATGTCTCTGCGACAGGATACTATGTGGGAGCAGCAGCAGCAGATGGCTGTCCTCCAGGACACCATGTGGCAGCATCAACAGATGATTTCCCGTCGTTAGGATGATATGTGGGATCATCAGCAGCATCTCTATGTTGATATAGGAGACATCCGTCGCGATGTGCGTGGACTGACGACTAGCATGGCGGATATGGTTGAGATCCAGGCAGAGATGCGACGCTTACAGGAGCAGGTGCTCCAACGACAACAGGCTGCATGGGAGGCTCAGGAGCTGCAGAGACAGAGACAGGAGGAGTTCTTCCGATTTGCCTATCCTCAGTTCCCACCTTATCCACCACCACCTCCACGGTGATCATGTTAGTTTTTCTCTTTTTTTTTCTTTTCTTTTCCCTTTCAGTTTATTTTGATGTTTTTGCCATTGAGGACAATGTCAGAATTAAGTGTGGGGGGAAGACTTGCATGACATGTACTTTATCTTTATGTTGCATTTTGACTTTAGATTGCATGTTGGAATATTTTAGTTGATGTTAGTCTATGTTATTCGCAAAAAAAAAATCCGAAAATTATATTATTTATGTTATTATATTTATGCATTAGCTAGGATTAGGTCTTATTTTCCCATATGGATGCCACTTGTCCTCTAATTTATTTATTAAGACTTATCCCCCATGATGTGCTTGGATTGTTGAAAACCTTTGATATCTGATTTCCACACTATTTGGTGAGCATAATTGGTTAATGATTGAGCACATAAGATATTTGATTTTGGGTGATCTTGAAGTTCTAGACATGACCTGGTGAGCTATTTTGGCCCATATTTGGACAAAATATATTATGTCCTCTTGCTTGTTGAGTGTACTCTCTTTAATTGCTTCCTCTTTGGCTTGCATTTAGATATCTTATTCAAGGCTGCATATTATGATTTCTGCACATGACTTAAAAATGATTGAGGCACCTTTATTAGCCCTATTTGACTCTATTCCCACCTTGCATATTATCCTTTGCTTGAAGCCAATAGTAAGCCTAATTGCCTATTCTTTTGAGCTCCACAAGATTTTTCCATAGCCAATTATAGCCTGACCCATCCGGGAATTAGGAATAGTTGGTGAATATTCATATTGTGGATGATGGTTTGAGTGATGGATTGTATGTTGGGAGTACTTTTATGAGATGTTTTGATTCTTGCTAGTAGTTTACACATTACTTGGGACCTAAGGAGGATAAAATTCACTTAGGGGTAAAAGTCAAGGAAAATCATTTGATATAGCATGAAGAAGAGCATATGAAAAAAAAAGAAAAAAAAAGAAAAAAAAATAAGAGAATGAGTTGAGTATGGTTTGTAAAGTTTGATGCTTGAGATTGGAGTTGTATACATTGTAGAGTTATGGTATGATCTTGTGAGTGGTATTGTAATTTGGTTGCATCTTTAGTTCCCGGATTATGAGCACCACATGGCCTAAATTGTTCCATACCTTATGTTTTCTACATTTGCTCCATTACAACCCAATTGAAAGACCTCATGATTTTTGTTGTGTGTAGAGTCACCAACGGTGGAGAGCTAGAACACTGGTGCAAGACTATTGTAGCTAAGCTTTTAAAGACTGAGTTTGAGCGTAAATATTTAACCCTAAACACTTGAGTGAGAGTGAAACACATATTCCTTGTGAGGTCTAGAATGGATATGGTTGCTTGATTTCATTAATCATAAATATTATGTGCTATGATGTTGTTAATCTATTGTGTTTGCTAGTTTTTCCTACACTTAAAGAATATTGGGGTCGATACATGAATTGCTATTCTGTGGGGTTGCAAGTTACTTTTTCTATTGCTTGAGGACAAGCAAAGGTTCAAGTGTGGGGGAATTTGATAGAGCATTATTAGTATTGCATAATAGATTGCATTTAGTATAGTTTGGGTATAAATATTGCATATTTTAGTTGCATTTACATGATTACTTATTGAGTTGGAAGATGCGGAATCTACACAATGTTATGGTTTATTTCAGGAATCGTAATGCAAGGTGGAATGAATTTGAGAGGAGTTAAAGAATAAAGGAAATGGCATTATCAGCTATAGCAAATCACGTGGAGAGAAGCGGAAGAAATCGCTGGCCGCCCCACGGCCGAGCTAGCCGCCCCGCGGCCCGAAGACTATCGAAGGACTTCGCTGATCGCCAGGCCGCCCCGTCGCCTGAGCCAGCCGCCCCGCGGCCTGTCCAGAAACGCCGAATCAGTTATTCAATTTAATTAGGGTTTTTAGTATTATTTTTTGGCCGATCCTTTGTAGGCTTTTAAAAGACAATTTTAGGTTATTCTTCTATTCACCCGATGCACTTTTGAGAATTGTTGAGAGCACGTTGAGCATGAGAACCTAAACTCTCGAAGGTTTCGCCTACAGTTTGGATCTTGATTGTTGAATTGTGAGTTTCTTAATCTAGTTCTTATTCCTATTTGAATGTTTTGGCTTCCTTGTGCTTAATTCTTTGAATGTGTTGTATTCTCTCTGGCCTGATCAACTAGTTAGAGTAGATTCATTCAATTGCTAGGGTTTTGTAGATTCCTCGTAGCGAACCTTAACCAAAGTGGCAATCATATCCCTTTAGGACTCGTAGGACTAATTGGTTGTGTAGGAAGTTGAATATATGTTAAATATCGACTCGTAGCTTGATATTGCATATACCTTGGTTAATTCATAGTCTTAATGCTATCTCTAGGTTAAATTTTAACCGTGTTAGGGTTATTTAGAGAAAAGGATTACTAGGACTCGTAGGACTAGTAATTTACCTAAGATCTGGACAAGGACATTGATAAGAAAAGAAAAGAACTAGAGGCTGAAACAAGGATCAAATTCATCAATTGAAGTGACAAATTGTAGGTGAACCTATTTCTCTCTATTGCATCCTACAACCTTTATTTACTTTGTTTGCTTCTTTCCGCTTTGACAAAAGGCGGATCTTTTTCCCACAAAAACTCTCTTCTTGGGTACTTGCGATTAGATTAGCACTAGAACTTACTAGATTTCCCTGTGGATCAACCTCTTTCTTACCAACTATACTAGTTGTGAGTTTGAGTATTCTTTGGCAGGAACAACGACAGGTTTTCCTCTTGTCACGCACTCATGGATAGAAGAGGAAGGGAAGAGGGCTCACCGAGGGGATTTGGAATCGTCGAGCTTCGACTCGACTCGTCGGAGATTCTTCGAGCTCGTCGGAGGCTCGGGGAAGCTTGTCAGGCCCTAGATCAAGAAGATAGGTGATAAAGGTGGAGCTTTTCATAGCTTGGAGTCGAAAGGAAGGGGAAACGGAGCCTTACCGTGGTCGGACGGAAAACAGGGGAGAGAGGGGGCTGTGCTCGGCCTTCAGGGACCTCCGGCGGTTGTTGCTGCTGCTGGTGGCTCCGTGGTGGCACCGAGGGAGAGGATTTGGGGTGCTCGCGTGTTGGGCTACTGTCTTCGACTGGATGGGGAATGGAGATTGATGCTCGGTTGCCTGGGACCTCCGAAAACAGGGGGGAGCTTGGCTCTCGGGTTCGATGGGAACGAAGGAGAAGAAGGGGAGTGTGGTGACGGAGGAGCTGTGGTGGTTGCGTTGGTGTGATAGAGGAGGAGAAGAGAGGTGATGAAGGTGGTGATTTGTGGTGGGTTTGCAGAAGGAGAAATGGAAGAGAGAGGGAGGAGGGTGTTGTGGGTTTGCAGAGAGACAGAGGAGGAGGGTGGGTGCTCAGATGAAATGGGCAAGGTGTGTGTGGGTGTGTGAGCTGTTGCGAGGGAAGAAGACAAAAGGGAGGGAGGGGACCAATTTTCCACTTCAACAGAAATCCAAGAGAGAGAGAGAAGAAAAAGGAATATAAAATAGGAATTGAGTGGTCCCCAAATGATATTTTAGGTACCCGAACAAAATATCCCGAACCCCCTATCTACCACGATCCCGACACTAAAATATTTCGAATCAAAATTTTTAAATCCTTTTCAAGCGCTCAGAATCAAATTAAATTTCATAACTCTGAGCCCGAAAGCGGAAATAGTTTCCGTCAAAATCTCAATTCAAAACGATGCCGGAATTATTTATAAAGATTTTTAAATCGAATTTTGGGTTCGAGGATGAGTTTTCTTCAAACCTTATCAACCGGATAAAATAATATATTTTATGTTTTAATATAATAATAATATAAAATATATTCAGTCTTTACAGCTTGGCGTGCAAGGCCTCGTTTTTAGGGTTGGCATGGTACGGTAACCACCAAAAAATGGTGATTTACCAACTGGTGGTACACTAATTTTTATACCAGTACCAACCACAAGTCGTGGTTACCACATATTAACCACGAATTGTGGTTACCATCGGTACATTACCATGGTTACCAAGCTACAATTCTATTTGTATTTTTTTTTGAAGCAAGGAAAGAAATTAGGCAGGTGACCAAGGACGCACATCCCGACACCTTCCTAGAGCGTCCTTCCGGACGAGAACCGCAAGTTCTGCATCAGAGTCCAAATGTCCATCGGCAGGGGAACTGTAGGCAAGACGAGCAATCCGATCTGCTACAGTATTAGAGTCCCTGAAAATATGACGGACAGCAACATTAGAAATTTCATTAAGAGTTAATTTCGTATCTGATAGTAAAAGCTCAATGTTCCAGGGACATTTCCAGTCCCCAAGTAGCGCTTTTACCATGGTTACCAAGCTACAATTCTATTTGTATTTTTTGAAACCCCTTAGCTATCGTCCAATATAGCCATCAAGGTTATCGAATGAAAAAATATGGTTACAAAAAATAATATGATTACTCTCTCTT
This sequence comes from Persicaria maculosa, assembly GCA_963922045.1. Taxonomy (NCBI): domain Eukaryota; kingdom Viridiplantae; phylum Streptophyta; class Magnoliopsida; order Caryophyllales; family Polygonaceae; genus Persicaria; species Persicaria maculosa. Next base: position 34,299,009 of record OY998271.1, read on the forward strand.
AAAAGTTCAAACAAACCAAATTCACAATCAAAACAAACCAAGTTCAAACAATTTAGGTAAAAACTCAAAAGTATAAATTGGAGGCTAGGGCTGTCTCTTGGTTTGTGTTTGAACGAAGAGACTAGAAAGGAACAATTTAGGTCAAAAGTCAAAAGTATAAAGTAAAAACTTAAAACTCAAAGGTAAAAATATTAAATAATAAAATAAATATATATATACTCGGTAACCATGGTAACCATGATATTTCAGATTTCATTACCATTACCGTACCAACTTCACGTGGTTACCACCATGATAGTTACCACCGGTGTAGTTACCAACATAGTTGGTACATAGTTGGTACGTGGTTGGTATGGTCATTTCCGTATCATTTGCCAGCCCTACTCGTTTTGGCCTTGCACGCCAAGGTTAATCACCAATTAATAAAAAAAATTATATATATAGGGAAATGTTCTAATGAAATGGATAATACGATATAACGGTGAAACGAATGAATAATGAGTCATATTCATATGAATATTATGTTATATGAATATATAAATATGAATATTATGTTGTGTGATATGAATATGATTTAAATATAGGTATATGAATATGTTATTATTTATATTCAAATAATATAAAGTGAATAACACCATATTCATATCCACACACCACAATATTCACATATTCATATCCACATAATGCCATATTCATATTAATATAACACAATATTAATTTGTTTCACCGTATTCTTTGTTTCACTGGAACTTTTGCCTGGGGCAACGTCGACGATCCGCTCTTCCCCAGGTTTTTCCCTTTTCAGTGGTGGATTACTGTTCTTCGCCTTCTCGACGTCGAGACGCCGTGTGAGTCGTCACACTCTCCCATGTTCTTGGCATTCATGGCTCACCTTGGATCTCCCTCGACTCCTCCGCTGACTGATATTTTATATGGGTTATTTGGGTTATTTATTTCATCTGTGTTATTTGTGTGTTTAGTATGTTGTATGTTGACGATTAGTCCGTCTGCCGATTCGTTGACCTCTCGAGCTTCAGGCTTGTCTGAACTCGAATTTTTACCTAATAAAAAAAAGTTAAAAAGCTATTTTTTGTAGCTTTTCACTAGTTTTTTTTGCTTATTTGATTTTAAATTATTATAATACCCCTAATAACAACCAAATAAACTCTACTTTTTACAAATAAACTCTTTTTCGCCTCATACGGAGTTTATATTATTACATAATCTTTCAATCTTTATTTTACACAATTTTTTAATTTTAACTGTTTTTAAATTTCAATCACTTTTTCAACTCCACCCCATATGGACCCTTAATTTCATAAAAGAACGCTCCATTTTTTTTCACAACAAACATCCAATTTTTAAGCTTTTTTTTTAAAAAAAAATTAGAGACTTAACCCTAAACTTTCTAAGATACAAAAACTAAAATAAAAACATATGGGCTTAACAGCAAAGATTTTGGGCCAACACCCATCTTTATCAATCTTATATATATAAAATTTCATTACAAAAATCAGATTTGGAAATTTTGGGAACATCCAAATAGAAATAACAATAAATCCTTTGAATTAATACCCACATCTAACTCCTATACTTAAAAAAACATGAAAGAAAAAGAAATTTCAAAATGTCTTACTTATAACAATTACACTTACTTACTAAATAAAAGAAACCATAAAGCCAAAATTAAATCCGGGCATAAATATAGCAAATCAAGATCGAAAAAATCTTTTTTCAAAAAATTAGATCTACCAAATACTTATTATAAAAAAAATAGTAATAACACCCACTCCATAAAATTACATCAATTAAAATCATCAAAACAAATATTTCGAATCAACGACCACTTAATTACTAAAAAGGAATACCAAAAAATATCGAAATTGCTTAAAAAGCGGGAACATATAAAATTCTTTATTAAATGACAAACATAGGATATTGGAACATTAGAGGCATCAGAAAACCTAATATCTGGCAAGACTTAGCCTACATCCAAAAGAGAAATAATTTAGACATCCTTGCCCTATCTGAAACTAAAACAACAAACACACCAATGGAAAATCTATATAAAAAATCTGGATTTAATAAGGCCCACCATATCACATCAAATGGATCAAAAGGAGGAATGTGGATCCTTTTTAAAACCTCTGAATTTACAGACAATTTAGAAGAAATAACTAGATCAGATAACTATATAATGTACCTGGCTAATATTAACAACTTTAGATTTATTCTTAATTTTATTTATGCACCGTCAAATCAAAGTGACAAAAATAGCTTTTGGGATAAAATAATCACAACAACACGACAATTTACATATCCATCCCTACTAATGGGAGAACTCAATGAAATAGAATCATCAAATGACAAAATAGGTGGAACAAACCCACAAAATAATAGATTCACCCGTATTCAACAAATTAATGAAGAACTAGACATTCATACTGTCCCCTATACTGGCAGTGCAGTTACCTGGAGAAAAAGACAAACCCCTATTGACAATATCTATGAACGTTTAGATAGAGTCATGATCCATACAGACATCTCTAAACAATTCCCCAATTTAAATGTACATAACCATCATTTTACAAGCTCAGATCATTCCCTAATATCTATCTCAATAGGAACAAAATCAATCAGAGCAGGATCACCCTTTAAATTTGAAATGGCCTGGACAAACAATGAAAATTATAACAAACTTGTCAAATCAACCTGGGAAAATAAACTTAGTGGATCATTCATGTTTACACTACTATAAAAACAGAAGCTGCTCAAGAAAAATACAAAATTTTGGTGCAAATCACATCCAAATAATAATCTTAGACAGTTAAAAGACATTGAAGATCAACTCTTATTGTTACAAACCCAACAAATTACTGGAAACTATAATGATACTATAACAAACAAAAGACTAAGACTTCTAAATAAACGTGAAGCACTCATGAACTTTAATAATACCTTCTGGAAACAAAGAGCTAAATCTGACTTCCTTAAATTTGGAGACAGGAATACCAAATACTACCAATCAATCTCTAAAATCAGGAATTCTAAAAACATCACCCGAAATTTTACAAATAAAAACGGCTTAGTCATTGAAGACGAAAAACAAACCAGAGATGAAATAACGAATGAATTGGCTGAAAGATTCATTTCAAATAAACAAACAAACAATAAATATTTCCCAGACTTAATAAAACACACAATAACTGACTCAGAAAACTTAACCCTAACTCAACCATTCACAGATAAAGAAATCAAGGACACTCTATTCTCAATGAAAGAAGACAAATCTCCTGGCCCTAATGGATTCCCCCCAGAATTCTATAAAAACTACTGGAACATTGTAGGAAGCCTGCTCTGCAAAGCTATTAAATCATTTTTTCATTCTGGCATTCTTCTTAATGAAGTAAACACAATATTCATTGCACTCATTCCAAAAATCGATAACCCCACCAATATTAACCATTATCGTCCCATTAGCCTCTGCAACACCATATATAAAATTATATCAAAGCTCCTAGCTAACCGCTTAAAACCAATTTTACCTCGCATTATCAACCCTTTTCAGGGAGCCTTTGTTCAGGGTAGAAATATTCAGGATAACATCCTAATAGCCCACGAAGTCTTCCACTCCTTCCATAACAAAAAAGGGAAATACGGATGGATGGCAATTAAACTAGACATGGAAAAAGCCTATGATAAAATTAATTGGGACTACATACGCATCGTTCTGACTAAATTCGGATTTCATCAAAAATGGATAAACTGGACCATGACATGTCTAACTAAAACTAACTTTTCTGTCCTAGTCAATAACTTACCTGGCAAAACATTCCAAACTTCTCAAGGTATACGACAGGGAGACCCCCTTGCACCATATATTTTTGTCATAGTTATGGAACTTCTAGCCAGAATGATACAATAAGAATCACTAGAAGTTGATCCGCTAATTGGAATCAAACTGACAAATAACAGTAATCCTATCCCTTTTCTCTCCTTTGCAGACGACACACTCATTTTTGGAAAAGCGAATGACCTAAGTCTCCACACAATAAAAAACCTTTTAAACAACTTTTGCAACATATCAGGCCTTTCCATAAACTACGATAAAAGCTCCTTACAAGTCTCTAAAAACATCTCCATTCAAAAAGCACAAAGTCTTGCTCAACAACTAAATATCCCTGTAACTAAAACATTAGAAAAATATCTAGGAATACCACTCATCAGCGGCAGAGTAAACAACAATGTCTTTGACGATGCCATCACAAACCTAAAAAAACAACTATCAAAATGGAAATCGAACACCCTATCTCAAGCAGGAAGATCTGTTCTCATTCAAGCAAACCTCAATTCTAAAACCAATTATCTTATGCAATCCTTCCTTCTTCCAAAAGGAATTCTTGACAAAATTGACCAAATCAACAAAAACTTCTTCTGGAACAAAGTTCAATCTGACAACTATCACCCACTAATTAGCTGGGAACGGTTATGTACCCCAAAAAGGGATGGTGGGCTAGGCTTTAAAACAGCTGAACAAATCAACCTAGGCATGCAAATGAAACTTCTTTGGAGATTAATAGCAAACCCTGACAATATCTGGTCAAAGGTCATCACTGAAAAATACCTATCAAAAGAACCATTAATGGAAAGAACGAAAACCAAAACCTCATGGCAATTTGGACGACTCTTAAACATTAGAGATACCTTTTCCAAAGGCTTACTTTGGCTAGTAGGTAATGGAAAAACCATTAATGTCTGGTCAGACATCTGGATAAACACTCAGAAACTTGAAATGTTTAGAAATAACCATAACCCTAACCTAAAAGTCTGTGAATTATTCACAAACTCAAACAAATGGGATACTAAAAAACTAAACGACATATTCCCACCACACATTACTGAAATGATATCCAACATTTACATCCCCAGAATTGATATCGCGGACAGACTAATCTGGATCTACAACAAAAATGGAACTTTTTCAATAAAATCTACCTCTTCTCTCTTTAACACAAGAAACAACTATAATAGTTCTGGAGACTGGATTTGGAAACTAAATATCGCTCCAAATATCAAAAACTTCATTTGGAAAACTACATTAGATATCCTATCTACCGCTGAGTGCCTAAACAGATACATAAATAGGGTACCCAGTATCTGCTCTCTGTGCAACTATCAACCAGAGGACGCAAATCACTTATTCTTTAACTGTCAAATCACAAGATCGCTAATCCAAATTTTGGGTATTAGATTACACAAAACCTTTAATATCCCCAACATAACTCATAATATCTCTGAAAACATCTTAAATATTAAGAGCCAAAATATAGACTTCACAGACCTCTGCCATCTATGACACTCAATCTGGAAACTTCGAAATAAAATCATCTTTCAAAAAAATTCTAACACTAATATAGCATATACTCTCACTCAAACTATTGATAAAATTCTATGCTGGAAAAAAGAAGATTCAATAAAAAAGTCTCCTAAGCATACTAGGCCCCGTCAAAAACTAAACTGGAAATATCCACCCAAAAATGTTGTAAAAATAAATGTTGATGCCTCTGTCAAAAATGGAATACAATCTCAGATTGGTTGTATAGCAAGAAACAATTTAGGACAAATAATTAGAATACATAAATGTAATGGTAAAACTTTCTCTATTATCCAAACAGAGTGCTTTGCGATACTTGCAGGTATAAGACTGGCAGCAGAACTTGGTATACAGAGAGCAATCATCGAAGGCGACTGTGCAATCATCATCAATGCCGTCAACCAGAAAATCAACCCTCCATGGGAGATTACACAAATAGTAGAAGAGATTCAAATTCTAATCAAAGACTTTGAACTCATCAAATTCCAACATTGCTACAGAGAGGCGAATAGTGCAACAGATTTTATCGCAAAATCCCAACTGAGTTGTAACTCTATCCTTAACTATAGCTGTAATTTCCAAAACATCATCATTCACCTTGCCTACTGTAAAATATCATCCTTAACTATAGTTGTAACTCATCATGCTTGATGATCATGGATACTTAGAAGTATCATAAACCTTGCCTACTGTAAAATATATATATATATATATATATATATATATATATATATATATATATATATATATATATATATATATATATATATATATAAAATGAGGAGATGACAATAAAAAGTTCTCACTTTTTTTTTGAAGGAATAATTTATTTATTTATTTTCAGAAAAAAAGAAAGGAATTAAATGGTATTTTTTTTACATTAAAATGGAATTAATTGTTGAACTTTGTATGTCAGATTCCCACCGTCTTACACCCTCTACTCCTCCTCGGTTATTCCAACTCCACACTCATCACACAAAACGCTTAGCTTCTCCTATCAATTCCCAATTCTCGAAGAAGGTGCCCTCTCCACGATCTTCCGATTTCTCTTCTCTTCAAGTTCCTTCGCTTCATCTCTAATCTGTTTCAGGTTCTGTACCTCATCTATTGATTTCATCTCTCTACCTCTGTCACCTGTTTGTGTTTTTACTTGCGAATTTTGTTCCCGTTGCTGATCAACCCTGGTGTTTTTCATCCGCAAGCTTCGTCTTTCCTCTTTCTAACCTTATCGGTTCTTGAATTTCTTAGGTTGTTATTGCTTTCCCGTTGCTGATCAAATTGATTTTCTTGTACATTTGCGATGTTGTTGGTCATGGTATGTTAAAGATAACCCTCGGTTTCTTGCTTTGCCCTACTTAGCTCTTCGGTTCCGTGGTTCTTTCTTTCCCGAGCTTGTTACTATAGGTTCCGTACTCTGCACATCAACTATTTGGGTTTTTGCTAAATGTTTTTTTTTACTTGATATTTGAGGAATCTTTGAGGTTTCTAACGAAATTGATGATGGGAGTGAACCAATAGTTCTAGAACTTGGAAATTTATGAATCATTTTTTTTAATGCTTTGATGATTGAACTATTGAACCACACATCTGAGTTCTGTTTCTTATGATCATTTGTAAAGATATGGAGTTTGACATGGTTTCTTGGTGGTGTTAATTACATTGTTTAGGGAGGAAGAGTCAAAGGGTGATAGAACAGAGAATTTGATCCTATGGGGAGTGATGGTGGTTGTTTGCAGCCAAATGGTTGTTATATCAACGGTCTTTTACCGAAAAAAGTAGCATTGCAGCCTAGAGGGCTTGACATGGAAAGATGGATGAGAGCGGAAGAAAGGACTGCAGAGCTTATTGCGCGCATTCAGCCAGACCAGCCCTCTTGGGAAAGTAGGAATGCAGTTGCATCATACGTGCAGCGTCTTATTACGCAGTGCATCCCATGTGTGGTCTGGCCACTCTTTCTTAAGTTTCACTTGTCTTTTTGTCTTGCTTCCTGCTTCCTTAACCCATTTACTTTCTCAGCTGTGCTTGATGTCGTTTTTGTTAAGTTAGCCTCTTTGGTTGTTTAACTCTACAGTGTTTTCATAGTTGTATATTGATGATATGATGATTGATAAATTTTGGAAGTGAAAAGGGAAAAGAGGGAATTAAATGGAATCATATCCTTGTTTGGGGGAAAAAGGCGAAGGATGGGAGGAAATAGTCCTTTACATCAATGCCGATCTTTATAGGATGCTAAATAATTAATTTGAAGTTCTTCAATTAATGTCAACATTGTCACCTTTTCCCTTACCAGTCCTAAGTTATGTCTAAACAAGAGAAATAAATGCCTCTCTCTTATCTTCGCATCTCTTGTAGAACCTGTATTGCCCTCTTGCCATCGACAATACAGATTAATAAATGGAGGTGGTCAACTGTTCTCATTGTAACATAATATTATTGGTGAATGGTGATTCCCATCTTTCTGTACTCTACTTACTTTTTTGTCTATTTCTTTCTTATCGGAGGTGGCCTTCTAATTCTATATGGTAGCTTGCCAAATTTTATCCAGTTGTCTGTTTTGTATTATTACCGTTATTAACGATTAAATGTATCCAACTGACTTTGAAAAATGGTTCCTTCCTTTACTCTATTTTGGCTTTTATGCATGCTGCTGTATCTTCCAAACCAAGCAAATGGTGACCGCGTTACCTTGTTAGAGCTATTAATTTAAGCAACTTTCTTGAGGTTGCATACAAAGTGCAGACTGAGAGGCATTTGAATATAAAGCATTCTCCTTTTCTTATGGTTGAAAGTTGAAAAGTTATTTGTTTCACTCTATATCTTATACCAGTGATAGGTATTGACATTTGCCTAGGTGATTATAGCAAAAAGGGAAAGGTTACTCTTACCATCTCATTTGATACAAGTCTTCTACTGATCTTTGTATCCATGTTCTTCCATTACCTGCCCTTTTTTAGTTCTAAAACACATTGAAAGAAAGTGAATCTGGGAACCACACTATCAAATTCCTGTGTTTCTTGTACTTCCATATGGAGTTTGAGAAGGTTGTAATATATTTCTCTTGTAATGTAGTGAGTCCATTCATCCTCACATAGACGTGCAATCTTCCGTTGGGTAATTATTGTGACTAGAAACTTAAAATTCAGAATCTTACATAATTGATATTGTCTTGTTATGATTTTCTTCAGGTATTCATCTATGGCTCTGTACCGCTGAAGACATATCTTCCTGATGGGGACATTGATTTAACTGTTTTTGGTGAAGATCGAAATTCGGATGACAATTTTGCTGCTCAGGTGCGTGGCATGCTAGAAAAGGAAGGAAAAAATGTGAATGCTGAATATCAAATCAAAGAAGTTCAGTTCATTAATGCTGAGGTACCTCTATCATTTGTGACACATTTGCTTTGCGTCTCTTTTATCCATATAGTGTTATGTCCTTTACACAGGGAGAATGTACACGCCACTGTAACCTGCTTTCTCCACGTTGAAAATTATGTAATTTCTTCTGAATAAGTTGTACACCTGCACAAAGTGAGGCTTCTTTGAAACGATCTTATAACATTAGTTCGACCCCCTTTCTGCGTAGAGTTATTTTTTGACTTCTGTGGACGATTTATGTGCATAAAAGCAATTAATTTCATTCCTTATATGACATGATTATGCTTTAATTTTCTATTAAGACTCTGCATATTGTTGTGTAATAATTTGTAAGAGGATTATGGAAAGCAGATTATATTGAAATGAACTGTGATAACCTCAATGCTGAACTTATTTTCATCTCAGAATAGTCTTTCTTAAATTTGCAGGTTAAGGTGGTCAAGTGCCTAGTGGACAGTATTGTGGTGGACATATCTTTTAGCCAGCTTGGTGGTCTATGCACCCTATGCTTTCTTGAGCAGGTCTGCTATCTACTATGGGTCTTTCTTTCTGCTACTGTAAATGTATAATTGACAATTTAGTTTCCATTTCAATGTGCTTTGCTTTTTCATGATGGTTTGATTTCATCCCTTGTCAGAACCATACACCAACTTAATGATTTGGAAATGTGATTGTTGATAGGTTGACCGGCATATAAACCAAAATCACTTGTTTAAGCGAAGCATTATATTGATCAAGGCCTGGTGTTACTATGAGAGCCGTCTTCTGGGGGCATATTATGGGCTGATTTCTACATATGGTTTGGAGACTTTGATTCTATACATTTTTCATGTTTTCAACAGCTCTTTTGCTGGACCATTAGAGGTGAATGCAATATCCTATGAATCTATGGTCCTTTCTCTTCCTTTCTCAGATCAAATTATAGCTTAGCTCACGTTTGATGCCCTTGTTATTTGCAGGTTCTTTATCGCTTTCTGGAGTTCTTTAGTAATTTTGACTGGGATAACTTTTGTATTAGCCTCCAAGGCCCCGTTCCAATTAGATCCCTTCCTGATATGACAGGTCAGTTTGACTGTGGCATGAAATTAGTTCTGTCATTTAAGCTCATCTTCTGATTGAAGATTTTTTGGAAATACATGCAGCTGATCCTCCTCGAAAGGATGGTGGTGCACTGTTTCTCAGCAGAGCCTTTCTTGATGCCTGTAGCTTTTACTTTTCTGTCAATGCAATTGCCCCTGAAATTGAGAACCAATTTGTTTCCAAGCATTTTAACATCATCGACTTCCTCCGCACGAACAACAACCTTGGCCGCAGTGTCAGCAGAGGTAATTAACTTCTTCTGAATGTGTATATATTATATAAAATGGCCAGTTTTTGTTGATATGATAATTTTCATTATTGTTTTTTTTTCCTTCTCAGTATTATGTGTCTTGATTATAATTCATTATTACCATTTGGTCTGAGTGGTGTCATTCTGTGAATTTCAACAGGCAACTTTTTCAGAATCCGTAGTGCCTTTGCTTATGGGGCACAAAGACTGGCTAGATTACTGGACTGTCCAAAGGAGAATGTAATAACTGAATTGAACCAGTTTTTCTCAAACACATGGGGCACGAATGGGAAAGTTCCTCGCCCTGATGCACCTATCGTCTGCACATATGAATTTGTGAACCGGTACCAGATGGAGAATGGAGAGGAATTTGACGATCCTGGTTTCTGTTTCTATGATGATAGCTCTTCAATTAGACACAATCCTGAAAATGCACTTTTCTGCAGTGAATACAGGGAGAGAAAGCAAGTCCCTGTTTCTGCAGGCCATGCAAATGGTTGCTTCCGTTCTGCAGGAAAATATGGTGGGAGCAAAGAATTCTCAAGGGATGGATCGCTTCTGATGCATAACAACTCATTAGATGACAGATTTGAGAAAGCTTTCACAAGGAACTGTAAGCCAGTTATTGATTATACTCAGTGTGAGAAACAAACAAATATGTTCCATCAGGTCAATGGTGGCAAAGATGGCATTCCATTCTCAAACGCTGGAACAATGGTCCCACCTAAAGAAGCCATTCAAGTTCCTTTTACACGTACACCACCAAGTTTTCTGTGTCTTACATCAATACCGCTACACCCTTTTTCTTCGCGAACAGCTATGCATAACAGTTCTCTGTTTCCTTACACACTTCTTCCTGCAGGGCAAGCTGGTTCTTGTGTAACATACACCACCAAGTGTCAAGGTAAGGGAGCAATTAACCCCTGTGTCAGCCAGCCTGGTTCAACCTTAAATACAGCTGGCAACATTCAATGGCCCAACAGTTCTCACAAGTCTAAAGAATGCACATCTGATATCTTGAGTGGTGATTGGTCCAGCCACTTGAGCAATATGCTATATGCACGATCGTGCCAAAATTCACAATTTGATGGTCTGCACTTTTGCCACCCATCCATTGCCCCTCCCCGGTACTTGGAGAGAGACCATCTGTCGGGTGATCCAGGAAAGCTGTTAAGTCGGGCTCACCATTCCAATGAAACAAGTCATGATGGTGGCTATCAGCATGGTATGGGGATTGGAACATGCACGCCCAATCTGGTAAAATATCTTTCTTTACAACTGCTTGATTTTCTCAGTTATTGAAGCTTGCACTTTTCAAAAAGATTTATATCCTTTAAAATGCATTCTTGGCAGATTTCATTATATATGATATCTAAGATAATAGATTTTGATTTATTTCTTTTGCATCACAAGTTGCACAGATATATGATAAGATATAGCAAATTCTCAGTCAATTTGTTTTGATGTCTAACCGAAGGTAACGATTGGTCTTCATAAAAGAATCACAAATCCATTCATATCATACATCACATGCTTTTCATACCCTATAAAGTGTAAACCAAATTTTGATACAAGTAATGTTAATTGAAGATAAAATTCCAGTCTCTACTCTCTAGGATACTTTGATATAACCAGTTCTTCCTTCTTTCTGGATTCCTTCAGAAAAGTTGTAGGGACTTCCAATCTTCAAGCCCCAGGAAACAGAAGGGAAAGTACCATTACCAAAAGAAGGCGCAACATGGAGATCAAGAAAATAGTGCAAATTTCAACTCAAAGCCACGATTTGCTGGTCGTGTCCACCACTGGGAGAATCCAAATGCAAGGTTTGACACTGCGTCTTCAAGAAACAACAGAGTTCACATGCAATGGAAAGCATTGGCGAAACAGCCTCCTTTGCCTGATCAACCTTCTTTGCGCAGCGTTAAAGGTCATTGTCTGATTCTTCCAATGGTTTCTATGGTACAGTTTTGACACAGTTGTTGAACCATGAACGGAGATTAAAGTCCTGTAATTGATATATACATCCGTCTTTGCATTGTCATGCAGGATCTCTGATCATTTAGTGCTCAAACTGTGTGACTGCGTGTGCAGAGCTTCCATTGCAGCATTGCTGAGGCGCAGCTAGGTGTTCAGTTCAGGAGTAGTGACTTCAAAAACTGTAAAGCAAAGAATTCAGATGTTGACTGTAAATGAACGTTTGTCGATTAATAACCTCCCTAGTGATGTAGTATTTTTAGCTCAAGGGGCGTGGATGATGGAATCTAACTAGTTGATAGAGTCCAAGGAATTGACCTTTCAGATTGTCTTGGTAAAATCATGCATTAGTTGCTTCATTTTGACGTCTTATAAATGTAAATGTTCAAAACTATTAAGATGTAGTATGTGAAAATCATGCATTGATTTTGACATGGAAATGAGTTTCTTCTCAATCTTGTATGTGCCTTTTGGTATTTTTACGATGATGATGGTTTACGAAGGGGAAATCTGATATATAAGATTAGTAATCGCCTAATCGGGCGGTTAAGCACCGAGTTTTTTTTTCTTTTTTGGTTAATTTAGGGGATGTCCAAAAAAATTGTCATAATTAAGTAAATATCCGCTTTTAAAATAAATTAAGTAAATGTTCATTTTTGACATTTTTACTCTTGATTTCCTATCCTTGACCCTCATTCCTTTCCCCTTTGACCCTTTTTAGTTTTGATATTGACTAGTCAATATTGACCATTTCGATCAATGCCTACATTTGATGATAGTCTTTTCAGTGACAATTGATTATATTTTTGAGGAAATTGGGCGGCCCAATTTCCTAGCCACATTAATGATAAATCTACCATTCAGTCTAAGGCCGTGTTTGACAGTAGATTATGTAGATTTAGAAGGTTATGGGTTTTTTTTGTAGATTACGGAGATTTTGTAGATTATGATTTGTTCGGGAAGAAACCTAGTGAAAAAGCTACAAAGGTGTTTGGTGGGTGGAAGAATTTGAAGGGGTTATTTTCATTGAAAAGTCCAAAATGCCCTCACCATTTTACCCTTTCCCTTCCCATTTCCCTTCTCCTTTCCCTTTCAGTCAGGTCGACAGAGGCACAGAGCTCTCCTCCCGTCTCACCATTGCAACCGCAAGCACGGATTGAGCTCGCCGTCTGGGCGTCGGTCGTTGCCAGCGCTCTCCCCTCCCGTTCAGTCGACGTCGGGCAATCGGACCACCGTCTTCGAAGTAGGCGTTCATAGGAACTTCATCTTCGACGTCGGGTCTTCATAGGTGCGCGGAGATTCCGGCACGAGCAATATGGAACGACGACAGGCGGCAATGGCTGATGAGGAGAGCACTTGAGATGGGTGGCTTCTTCCGAGGGCAGATATGGGCAAGTGATTTTGAAATCTCCATAAAAGCTCCCAAATCTCCCACCCCCAAGCTTTCATTTTGCCCAAAATCAAATCTCCCAAAGCTCCTCCGAAAGCTTGAAAAGCTTGCCCCTAATCTACTGCCAAACACCATCCGTTAGATTATGTTTTTTTCCCAAAGCTCCCAAATCTCCTAAACCTTCTACCGAACACAGCCTAAATAGGGTAATTGTCCACTGGACAACTTTTTCCTTAGAGCTAAGATACCAAACCAATTGTATCATGTTGCCTTACCGAGCTAATCATACTAATAACGTATTATAGAATAAAATTGCTAATAATATAAAATAGGAGTCAAGATATGATGCAGCAGAGAGATTGCATTCTCTTCTTATTATTGTTCTTATGTCCCTTTCACCAATATATGTTTATATACAAGAGAATATAAGGTTACTAGTTAGACTCTTTAAAGGAAGAACCAGAGGCGGATCCAAGTGAGAACATGTGTCCCCACCCCCATCCGACGAACCCCTTGTATATATTCTCCTCATCGATAGATTTGTTTTGATATATAATACACAAAATTAAAGTTATATTAATCACTTTAATCTTATTTTCATAATTTATAATGCTTTTATATTTTATTTAGATTGACATTCACATACTATAATTTATTTTGTGAGCTTCGAAATGAGAGGTTATATTACTCATTTCGACAATTAGATAAGGTGTTACATAAGTTTAAATGAGAAAAAAATGCCAGATTTTCTACTTTGCAAGATATTTGTGATGTTTTTAAAAAGACGGTTATGGTAGGAATTCACAAAGCTTTTGACTTAGTATATCATCACATCGAGGTTGTTTTAGTGTTACAAGTTGCAACAACTACAATGGAAAGAGCTTTCTCTGTTATGAGTATTATCAATACATATTTGAGCAACAAGATGCGGGTGACTTTTTCTCTGAGAGTTTGAACCTCGCCCTATAGAAGATGTTCTAAATATCATTGACTTGGAAAAGCCTCATGGAATTATTGTGCAGTTTAGTGGCCAAACCCCCTTGAAGCTTGCTCTACCCATTGAATAGTATTTGGATGAGCACAAGCCTTTAAGAGCCAGTGGTTCCGACCCTGTTCATATCTAGGTTACATCACCTGATTCTATTATTGCAGTTGAGGATAGAAAACGGTTCAATGCCATCTTGGATGAGTTAAAAATTGTGCATCCCAAAGGAGGTATCGCTAGGAGTGAAACTAATGCACTTGCAATTACAACAGATATAGGCTACCTAGTTGTCATCGGGCCTTTGATGAAAATCTTGTTAAATATCTTAAAAATGTCGACGTTCAAGTGGACCCAGAACGCCCGGTGCTAATTGACAAGTATTCATTTGATGCCACTGAGATTGTGTAGATGCTTTGGCTGACTCATATGGTAATGTGGTGATCGGTGGAATAATGGAGTACATTGAGCAGGCTGAGGTGCATTCCGGGATTTGACTCACCTTGAGGTTGGCAAAGAGGCTCAACATATGCGACCTCGTGAAATGTCAATACGCAATCTTAGCATCAAGGGACGTGTTCTTGCTTGAAGCCAATCCTCGTGCCTCTCTTACGGTACCTTTTGTGTCGAAGGCAATAGGGCATCCATTGGCCAAGTATGCTTCGCTGGTCATGTCTTGTAAATCTCTCAAAGATTTGGACTTTATCAAACAATTTTTCCCAAAACACGTATCATTCAAGGAAGTTATCCTCCCATTTGAGAAGTTATCGGGTTGTGATGTGTTGTTAGGACCAGAGATGCACAACACCAGAGAGGTTATGTCCATTGACTATGACTTTGCCCTAACACGCATTCGTCATGTCTCAAATTGTTGCAGGGCATAAGCTATCACTGTCTGACACCGTGTTCCTCGGCTTGAACGATTGGACCAAACCCCATCTCTTAGCACTTGTGCCTTTTTGGATTCTAGATTCAACAAAGTGTCCACATCCTGGACTGCCTATATTCTGGAGGTATAAGGCCTTGTAGTGGAGAGTGTTTTGAGATCCAATTGATGGCCATAACGAGTTCCAGTGATGCACTTGATCAGATCGATGAGAGGGACTTGAGGAGAGTAGGTCTTGCTTACAAGGTTTCGGTGATAACAACTGTAGCTGGGGCTCTTGCAACTGTTGAGGCATTGAAGAGCCTGAAGTTAACCGCCATAAACGCGATGGCTCTTCAGGACTTCTTTAAATACTGTGGAAAGCAAGGCCCAAAACAAATTGTAATCCGTCTCCTCCACTTGATTGATAGGTAAGCTTGATAGATGCAGTTGTTAGTTTCTATCATTCCTGCTCAATGGTACATGATATGGTCAGTGTTAAATTTGCATGAACAAATATGTACTTACAGATGAAGGTTGAATAAGGAGCAACCATGCTAGAGCTGATGTGGACCTCTGACTTGCGAATCTGCGATGAAGCATGGTCTTGCAGGAAAGACACGATGAACAAATATGTGATTTGTCTGTACTATCAATTTGACTTTAATCTGTTGATTTTGTGCTGATTTATATCTCTCAAGTTATAAAATTTGATTGTTTGCCTTGAAAAGTTAAATTAGAATAATGATCTAAGTATGAATTTTGCAGCTTCAGCAACAATGTTCTTTGCATCTCTTAAATTGAAAAGGAAGGTTTCACACCAACAACAATGTTCCATTTCCCTTTCATTCTCCTAATTCTTACCATGGATATTTCAGCAACAATGTTCATCCTCCACATTTGGAACTTGCTATAAGACATATAACCCACAAGCCTCTCTCTCTCTCTCTATATATATAAAGATGATAGAATTGCTTGATTTGTATATGAAAGACATACCGATTTTCTCATCACTCAGTTCACACAATTGATTTCCTTAGTTTCCAAATCCTAAGCACTTGATCCCTCAACTTTCAAATTGTTGTAATAATTCACTACATTTTTCTCACAGGTTTCCCTTGTCCAAGTTAGATCAGCACGCTCTCAATGTTGGTTCTTATTCGCAACTTTCAATTTCGGGGACTATCAAATTCCATAGTGTATACGACCCAAGATCCACTACGACCCTATTGTATTTGGATGTTAATTTACATTTTTAGTGCTTTCTTGATATGTGGCATATGAGCCTGTAATACCTCTAATAGGAATTAGGAGATTGAAAGGGAAAAGGAAGAGATTTAGGGAATGAGTTAAAGGTTAGGTAAGAGGAAGACATAGAGTAGAGAGAGAGGGGTAAAAGTAAAAAGAAAAGGGTAATTGGTTGTTTGATTATTTGTTAGATCCTCTCCACAATTACAGCTATATATATACTAACATCCTACAAAACCAACTCCCACAAGACATTATTACAACCATCTCCCAAACACCTATCCCAAAATATATAACACAAGATAGGTTATACTGGAAATGGAGTCGTGATGGATGGTTCTCGACGGCTTCAGCAATAGATATGATTCAAAGCAACAAACATCACTCAAAATCAGACTTTCATTGGATTTGGAAATTAAATTGTCTACCAAAAGTTAAAGAATTCATCTGGAGAATCACAAAGGATGGTCTCCCAACAACAGCCAAACTCTCTCGTCGCGGGTTGGGCATTCCCACTGACTGCCCTCTTTGCGATATGAACTATGAAGACATCGAACATCTTCTTTTTAAATGCCCCATTGCTAAAACAACTCTCCAGTTACTATCCCCGCAAATCTCTACGACAATAGATAACGCCTTCAACACAACAACAACAATAAGTGAAACATTAAACAAGCTTAAAACCGACCTAGGCCTCCAGGGATTTGCCACTATAGCTGTTGCTTGGTGGAACTGTTGGTTCTTTAGAAACAAAAAAGTTTTCGACAATATAAAACCCAACCCAAAATCAATCGAATCCTTTATCTCTGAACAAATCTTCAATTGGAACAAATCCAAAGAAATAGATTTAGATCTTAAAATAAATCCATCTCAACCCAACACCAAAGCCAACAAAACAATCTTACGAAAACATTGTAAATGGAGGACCCCTAGGCAAGGATGGTGTAAACTCAACTTTGATGGAGCTATTTCCTCTGATGTTCCTCCTTCTTACGGCTTCATTGTCCGCAATGAATATGGATCTGCTATCTTCTCCGAAGCATGACCATCCCCTACTCCATCCGTTCTTGGGGCTGAATGCCTCGGATTATGGAAAGGGATTGTTAAAGCAATTGATTTAAAAATAAACCGCATTATTATTGAAGGTGATAATTTTAGCATCATTAATAGTCTCAGGACTGGATGCTCTAGTACTGGCGAGATCGAGATGCTTTTATCCGACTGTCTCCTTTCTCTCCATCTATTCTCTGAGGTTGAGATTCTACATATTTACAGGGAAGGTAATGGTGCTGCCGATCGCTTATCTCACCTTTCAACTCCATACTCCGGCACCTCTTTTCCTCCTGACGCTGCGCTTCGCAGCATCATCCTTCGGGATGCACTTGGCTAGTTGCTCTGGCAACGGTCAAATTCTTTTCGGTTCAAAAAAAAATATATACTAACATCCATATTACATATATCCCTATACAAGACAATACCTATCTCCTATAAAAGTTTTATCCTCAAAGCTTATAAAAAAATAAACTACTACGTATTTAAAATACGAAAAATCCATACTAATTTTTTTTACCATGATGCACATCTATGACAATAAGTATCGTGTACCTGTGTCATACAAGTGCTCCCACATATGATATCAAGGCAAGTGTTGGAATAGTGTAAACCTTAAAAGGAAAACACCACTTCCTGGTACCACTCTCTAACACCTTCATATTTCTTGTAAGATGCACCAGGAGCATGGTAACAACAATTGACAATTATAGTAATGTGATTTTGAGCTTTAACTCCCTCCCTCACAAATCTAGCTGCAGCAATTTGAATAGCTTGAGCCCTTGCACCTTTCTCCAAGACAACAACAAACATGATACATATGAGCATCTAGGCAACCAACCTTAGGCAAGGGCTCTGATATCAATTTGTAATGTCTCTGGAAGGGATTAGGAGATCACTTGGTTGTCCATTTTGAATACCTAAAAAGTTGTGGGATCTCTGCTACTCACATTGTCTTCATGAACCACCAGAGAAGGAGGTGTCTCTTTCGGCATCAACCCTCGAATCATCTCGATCCGCATCTCGAAATTATGCTAGTTCTTCGACCGTGCTTCTTCAATCGATCTTGCCAATGCTTCCATGCATCGATTCGTCATACGATTTTGTAATCGCTTATGTTGTCGGCTTTAGTGAAGCGATCCACTGATCTGTCAACTGTCTATGCTCCATGAACTATCGCTGAATTTCCTCTCGAAAATTTTGATACCAATCATCGACAGCCATGGTTGATCACCCATAGTAATCGGGGTTTAAGCCATCGAAATCAAAATTAAGGAAAAAAATATGTGATATAGATCGGAGGATTTGACTGCTCTAGTACTAATTTGTAATGTCCTTGATAGAGATTAGGAGATTGAAAGGGAAAATGAAGAGATTTAGGGAAGAATGAGTTAAGGGTTAAAGATGAGAAAGGTTAGAGGAATAGGAAGATGTACAATAGATGAGAAAAGAGTAGTTGGTTGTTTGATTATTCAATGGATCATCTCCACAATTACAACTGAAGGTATATGTACTAATACTCATATTACGTATGCTCTTATACATGTTAGAGCCTTGCATAACAAAGCTATTCAAAATAGTTCAGTTGCTATAGCTCAAATTATATAACTCTGTTGAAGGTACCATATGATATCCCTTGCATAATCGAAACCCAAAACAACCGCAACTCGAAAAGGAGTATAAACGCTAGTGAACCTAATCTGAACCGAATTATCAAATCATTTGATATTACTCAAAATCCGAATGACGAGTATCCGAATTCAAACCGATCCATGTGATCACCACCCTTGAAATCTATACTACTATAAAAGCATGGGTAGGAGATGATCTCAGCCGTCCCTTATAGCAGTTATCCACGGCCAAGAATGCACCTTATTTTAACTTACTGTTCACGCCCAGAACGTCGTCGCTCCCACCTCCTGCTCCGTTCCCCGTGGTCGCCTTCTTCCTCCTTCCACCTCCTGCTTCGTTCTTCCTCTTATCTGCCCTCCACCGACTTGTTTCTTCCCCCCTCGTGTGTTCTCCTGGTCGTATCCCCTTGTCTATCTTCATCTCTTTCTTCTTCTTCATCACCTGTCGTCGTTCTTCTACAAGGCTCCGAATTCGGTTGTATAACACAGGTATATCTTCTCTCTTCTAATTAAGATCCCCAATTTCAATTTCTTGTTGTTTATCCTCCGAATTCTTCTCCCATTTGCATATCGAGTTTTTTGGTTCTCTGTTCTTGCTGTTTCAGAGGCTTGATTCCGACATCTTAGGTTTCTTGCTGTTTCAAAGGCTCGATTCCGACATCTTAGGTGAACATCTCCCGTCTTCATTAGGTGAATTCCTTCATTCCCTCGTTTTTCAGTCTTCCGATCGCCAACTCTTGAGGTCTTGTGTCGTTGGTAGGTTCTCCGACTGCTTCCTCCCTCTTTTCCGCCTCTAATTCAACGGTTGTTCTACCAGCCGCCTTCTCCGATTTTGATTTGTGCTTCTGTTATTATTTACATTATTTCTGGTATTGCAGTCATTTCCGGGTTTGGGTTGTGGCTAAAGTGCTAGGAATCCTTGTTGGAGAACCACAATTTAGCAAATGCGTACATCCCTTCTATGTGGGTGTTTATCATCGGTCTTCGAAGAGCTTTCGTAGGTGAATTTTCTTAAACCCTAATTTGGTTTGTGCTTGTCTGCTGCTTATAGATCGTTTACATTCATTTGGGTTGTTTTGTTAGATGGAATTTTGTGATGATTGGTTAAATTAAGGTTTAAATATCGAGACTTAGTATTTGTTTGCTTTTACGCCTGCAAGGTGTTCGTAAAAATGCTTAACATAGATTTTGGAATGGAGCTTGTCTTTGGATGAAGTTGTCTCATAAACTGACTTTGTCCTTTACTTATAATATTGATTTCTCATCCTAGCGGTGAATTATTTTGTGATTTCTCCCACAATTGCTTAGACTTATTAGGTTTAATTTCTAAATTCCTAATTCTCACTACAATAACTATAAGATTCAATGAGTTTTGGTTCTTTTATGTTTATGTAATCTTTGTTTTGGTTTTTTAAGTGACTGCTAAGAAAGTGATCAACTTGTTATTTGGAGTTGTAGGAAGATGCTTGACCTTCTCGCCTGGACTATCAATTTGAAAACGATTTAAATGACTGGTTCTTCAAATATAGTTTTGTTTTTGATAGGATTGTGGGTGGGTTAATATATCTAAATCTCTAAGTCTTCTGTGCAACAAAAATATCCTCAAATTTCTTCTCTCCTCCCAAACTTCCAAGCTTTTCTTGTTAGTTTCCTTCAACAGATCAATTTCTTACTCTCAAACAAAAATTTGAGCAAACAATTCCAGGAAAACCCCTAAATTTCTTAGGCTTTTAGCCCCAAACAAAAAAATTACGGCAAAAAACATTCAACAGTTTCTTTTTTTTTGTAATTGTATATTAATTGACTTACTTTGCTTTAAGAGATGAAACATCTCTTAACCATTCAACATCAGTGCTTCCACGGTCTTTCCCGATTCGGTCAAGAAAAGCCTAAGAAATAAAATATTAATTAGTAAATAACCTATTGTTATGAATTGCTTTCAACAATTTTGCTTACCCCGTTTATTAGTAGTTTTATGTCTTTTTATCTTGCAGTTGAGGCTGACGAAGACGATCAAGTAGATGCATTACAGTAGCTATTCAATTTCGAATTAAGCTCTAGGAAGTGGAACATCTAAATCAAGGTATCCGGTTTCTATGCTACATACTTTATATTTATTTAAGACTAGGCTAACATAAGTGATTGCTTGTGGATAATTTCGTCAAATTGGAGGAAGCGGAACATCTGAATCAATGAAAATCTCTTTTTACCTTCTGATCACAAATAATTATCTAGGAGAAGCAGTGAATTAAATAACTGTACAAAACAAAAAAACAAACAAGGCACATAATCTAAAATTAAGAAAATGAAATTAACATCTATGGCCGAGAATTTCTTCAGGGAGGAAATAATTTCTAATTTGACCTCCTCTGAGACCTAATCAGACTTGTGATTTCCATATTCAAGAACGAACAATGAAGAACCTCCCTGAAAAATTTGCAACAAGGATTCCTAGCACTTTAAAAACAACCCAAATGAATGTAAACGATCTATAAGCAGCAGACAAGCACAAACCAAATTAGGGTTTAAGAAAATTCACCTACGAAAGCTCTTCGAAGACCGATGATAAATACCCACATAGAAGGGATGTACGCATTTGCTAAATTGTGGTTCTCCAACAAGGATTCCTAGCACTTTAGTATCCCCTACTATGCTCATTGTGTTGGGAGCTCTTTTTAATGTTTTTTTTTTCTTTAGTATTATTTGTGTAAATTTTCTTTCATCTCTTTTTTTTTACAGAAGGTAACTTCATTAAATTCATCTTCCATTTAGTTAGTGTAGAGAGTGTTGCTGATCCTCAGCAATGATGTTGATCCTCAATCCTTTCTGCTATTTGAGTTCTCTCCAACTGATGCCAGATATGCTGTTGATCCTCAGCAAAGTCTAACCTTTGGAAGTTGGATGTCACAGCTTTTCTCTGAGCTACAGAAGGAGGGAATCATCCTTCCAGAAAGGTAATGCCTTCTTCAGTGTGAGACTTTTTACATTATTTAGAGTCGTTATATATTCAAACCCATCTTGGAAATCTGCTTTAAAGTTATATCAGATTAGTAGCCATTATGTATAATAGGTATTAGTTCCTTGTTGATAGCAACATCCATCAGCGGCGACAAGCTGGTTTATTTATATTTCTAAGAAGAATAGACAGTGCATCCTAACTCCTCAATTGCTAGAAGAATTAACCTCAATGTCATCCTTTCCTACTTCTCCATGGACTCCCGTGAGCAGAACAAATCAGCCTTCAATTGCTGCACAAAAACACCACTCTTAAGTGTGTATGATTCTGCAAAACACCACTTTATGGGTTAAAATGATGTGATATTAGACCAGAGAAGTGATACAAGAAACTCAAAAGTTCAAGGATTTTTTGTCGAGCTTAAGGTAAAATTCCAACTGCAAGCTTTTACTCTATCTGGTTATTCGTTGGTAAATTTCTGTTTTCATAACAATGATTTAGTTGTTACTTGAGCTTGATTTAGTTGTTTGGTGGTGGCTGATAATAGGCAAACAAATGTGTCCTTATCAGAGGACCGGATGAAAGGTTGGGGATAAAAACTTGCATATTCTGAAGCTGTTGTGCTAACCAATCCTATAGATCTTGAGTTCAAAGGAGAGGTATGTTTCAGTAAACATTACGGTTTATTTTTGTCAATTATATAGCCTAAAAAACTATTTAATGAACTTTTGAGGTAGATATTATTAAATTCGATTCCTGTCTTAGGAGGCAAACAATACAAACAAATGCTCGATCCACACTAATCCCTGGTGCTTCATTTTATCTTTAAATGCTCAGTGACTCAAGTGTTTAGATTAGGCACTTTCAATTGAGTGATTAGATATAAAAATTTAACTAATCCCTGGTGCTTCATTTTTTATTTTTGGACTAATATAGCTCATATTCATTTTCTAGCTCCAATAATAGTACTTTATTAGGTATGGTATTTTAGTCAAATAGCAGTTTCATGTTACTGAACTATGGACGGAGTGTCGCGATTAATTCTAGTTTTTCCACTCCAAATGTCCTATTCTTCATTTTGAAGAATGATGCTGTGTAATATGAGAACCTGAGACAAATCGTTTTTGTCATCGCATGCCTATATTATTTTCTTTCTTTGTTTCCAGTTTGAAGTTCTCCGGCTTCCTATTCTATTGCCGATTCTCTTTAGATTAAAATTAAGAGACCTGAAAAGCATAAAGAAAGCAACAACCCAAATGGAAAGCATTTTTTTTTTGCTCAAGTCATGAATTGGATTCTTGGAGTCATTTAGCTTTATATATATACCCCCTCTGGCAACAAAATTTTCCCAAACCATTGTTTTTTTTCTTCTTTTGGCTTACCAGTATCGTGCTTGAAAACTCGTTTTATTGAACCGTCCCTAAAGAGATTCTAGAATTGAAGGAGTTGGAAGTGTTAGAGTTAGTCCACCATGACCTCACTGGACCCATTCCATTGAGCTTTGTTAACAATCTCTCCCCTTTGACATCATAATGTTTTCTTCAACCCTAACGTAATCTGTATATTTTTTTACCTATGCAGTTTACTTCACAATAAGAGGTTCCTTGATGTAGCATGTCCTGCAACCAAGTTCATCTATTTGAAAACCTGGTAGATGAAAATCAGCTGAGTAGTGCCTCTGCAAAAGCAACCTACAATAATAAGGTTAGTGGATTAGATAATCTGGTTTTAGTTTGAACTGATTTTTTAACACGTTTCTTAGCATAAAAACATGCATAACAATCATTTGGCATCCAAGATCTGCTATGTAAGCGACCCCTTGTTTGTTAACTTGCATCCTTGCTAGCAACTACTCTAATAAATTATACTCAATTTGAATGCTTCCTCAGCTAGAAAAGAAAAGAAAAATGTTGGTTGACATGAAATTTTGTATATATCAAAGAGCCTTGGATGTTTTTATATATAAAAAAGGACCATAAAGGAGTCATAGATGTTTTCTGCCAACCATGTTCTGTAAACGGCTTTGATAAATTTGTATTTAGTAAAACTGAATTTTTCCATTGTTAGCTAATTTGCTATTTCATTCTTAAGCAGAAACATTGGCAGACCTGTTGATTTTGTGCAGTGGAGTCATATGCTACTACAGACTTCTAAACCATCTAATGTTGGCAATAAAGAAGCCAAGAGTCGTACTTCATCAGCAATGCCTTCACCTGCCAATGAGAAGGACCTAAGCGCCTAAGCCAAAAACAATGACCAAGCCTAAGACGAAAGTTACAGCTCCCGACCGAGTATTTTTGTTGTTTGCTTTTATGTATTGTACATGCATATGCACCATATCTGTCAACAAACACAATACCGTGCTTCGCACGGTTCCTAAACCTAGTAGAATTAAGAGAGTCCTAATATGACATGTAAAAATAAAATTTTAGTTATATAGTACATAAGAACACACTATAAGGCCATATTTATCAAGCGATACTAGGGATACTAGGAATACTAATATTTTATTCTTTTCTTTTCGCCACATCATCCTAGCATTCCATTCTCATTTTCCCACTTTTATCAATAGCATTCCTAGTATCCCAAAAACTCATCTTTTCCTACCAATTTAATTTACAAATATACCCCTCTTCAACAATTATTTTCATTTTCAATTATATTATTATATTCATTTTTCCTACCAATTCATGTTTCTACATTATTTATTCTTCCCAATTCTTCCATAATTACAATTCAATTTTTCTGTTTTATTTTGCATAATTATAATCAAAGAGAAATATTGAAAAAAATATTTTCAAATATATTCGAAATTGATGTCTACATGTAGATAAAAATGAATCTAGTATTGTGGTATTTTTTTTTTATTTTTTACATTTTTAATATCAAAATATGTATTTTAAATATGTAAAACATATATACACAAGATTCAATCTTAGCCGTCCAAGTGTCGCCCATTCAGCCACTACACCTGCCCTCCACTCCCATGTTGCCATGTGTATGCTGGTGTCAGTTTTTTGAACAATTGAAAGCTTTGCAACGCAACATATAACGTCTTTTTCTCCCCTCCACAACGTCGTTTTTGGATTGTTTTTTCCGGAAAAAATTATCGCGGTCCAGCTCACCTGACACACACGGACTAAATTACTCCTAGTATCGATACTCCGCAAGCATCGCGGTAATATCGTATAAATAACTGTTTCGATTTTTTACTATTATTTTTGCTAGTATCGGTGAAAAGGGTACACCCGATAAATATGCTCTAATATTTTCAAATTAGTCACCCTTCCCGTATTTCCTGCACTGTATAGGAAAATGCAGAAAATGCAGGTTAATCGAATTTATATTAGATTTTTCCTAACCACCTTTTGTCTCGATTCATCAATCCCCCACCCTAGTTTTTTTTTATCGGCAAACATTAGGAGGGTTTTGCTAAAGACGCAAAACACCTCCTTGATCATCTTGACGGATGATAAAAATAATAATTTAATATTGTGAGATTGGATATTATTTAACAGGGAATATAAAGTTTTAATAAGGGAAAACTAATTAAAATCCCCTTACCTTTGGGGGTATGGTAAAAATATATCCTCAACTTTCAAATGTAATAAAAATATCCCAATACTCCGTATTTGAGAGTAGTGGTAATATATTACCACAAGTTTTCTTACGGGTCAAAAATGCTAACAAGGCAGCCTACGTAGATTTTTTTTTGACAAAACAGCCAACGTGGAAACCTTTTTATAAATTAGCACTAAAATTGGGTTTTCTTGAATGATTTCCTTAGAGAAAATAATAAACCGGCAACAAAATTAAACCCGAAAAATGAAAGTGATTCAACCAAGCAACTAATCCGGTCAAAATTGCTGCAAATTATCACAACACGGCTATTCTATTCCTAACACCAAACCGACAACAAAACTAAACCGACAACAACAACAACAACGAAGAGGGGAAAAAACAAAACTTACTCAGCCAAGTTCGTGAACGAATCAAAGAGGAAGAAGATGTGAGAGATTGAGACAACTCAAGATAGGTAACTACGAGGGAGGAAGACTGCCATTGAAGAGGAACCATGAGCTACCTGGAAGACCTGGAAGACAATTCAATAGGCGATCATAGAAGAAGATAGAAGGGTAAAAAACGTTGGGTATGAACCCGGTCCAACTATTTACTTTTTTCCTAAGGAAATCGTTCAAGAAAACTCTTGTAAAAAAAATCCACGTGGGCTGCCTTGTCATCATTTTTGACCCGTGAGAAAACTTCTGGTAATATATTATCACTATCCTTAAAAGTCGGGATATTTTTATTACATTTAAAAGTTGAGGATATATTTTTACCGTACCTCCAAAGGTGGGGTATTTTAACTTGGTATATTCTTCACTAAGGTAATTTTGTTTTTTCTAACAGTTCCATACAAGTTAGAAACAAAAACCAAAAAAAAAATATGTATGTAAATGATTAATAAATTGACAATATTGTAAATAATACGGATAAATAATAAGGTAAATTACATAAAACCATCTATTAAATATTGATTTTTTCACTTAACCATCCGTTAAATTTGAAATTACACAAAACTACCCGTTAAATATGATTTGTTAACAAATCACCACCCAAGTAAAAGCATCTATCAAACCATCAATAAAAATGACTAATTTATCCCCAATTTTTAATCAAATTTTCTTTTCGTAACCATTGAAACACCTTAAACTTTTAATTAACCGAAAGTAAAAAATATTTCTCTATCCCACTATTATAATTCATATACCAATAAAACCTTGAATTTGTAAATTTTTGGTAAATATGCATCTAGTATTTATAAATACAAAATTTCAATCCCTCAAATAGGGTATATTGGTCATTTACAATATTTTTTTAAAAAAATCTTGAAATAATTTTATCATGGTGGTGATTTGTTAACAAAATGTATTTAATGGGTGATTTTGTGTAATTTATAATTTAACTGATGGCTAAGTTAAAGACTTGATATTTAGTGAGTGGTTTTCTGTAATTTACCCTAAATAATAAGTATAGGACAAATATGACATTTTATAATTAAAAAAATTATTTTTACAACTGATATGAACAAAACAATGCCCAATTACCAATAAATCATAGGGAGAGTTTGTGAAATGTCCAAAAAAGTTGTCCTAATTGGTGAATTGTCCACATTTTTGGACAAATTGGTGGAGTGTCCATCTTACCAATAGCAATTTTATCATCTTGCCTATAGCCTCACTCTTTTTTCTTTTTTCTTTTTTTTTTTTACATTTTGTCGTGCAAAAATAAGAGTATGTTGTGCATGTGCAAAAATAACCGTATGTTGAGCAAATATGATCCAAGACTAGTTTTTTTTTGTTTTTTTCCCATTTTGTCGTGCAAAAATAAGAGTATGTTGTGCATGTGCAAAAATAACGGTATGTTGAGCAAATATGACCCAAGTCTTTTTTTTTAACATTTTGTCGTGCAAATATAAGAGTACGTTGTGCAAATATAACCGTAAGTTGTGCAAATTTGACCCAAGTCTAGTTTTTTTAATTTTTTTCATTTTGTCGTGCAAATATAAGAGTATGATGTGCAAATATAACCGTATGTTGAGCAAATATGACCCAAGTCTAGTTTTTATATTTTTTTATTTTTAATTTTTTTTTAAAATTTTGTCGTGCAAATATAAGAGTACGATGTGCAAATATAATCGTATGTTGAGCAAATATGACCCAAGTCTAGTTTTTTTTTTCACATCGATACATTTTGGCGTGCAAATATAACCGTATGTTGTGCTTGTGCAAATATAACCATATGTTGTGCAAATATAACATTTTGTTGTGCAAAAATAAAAATAAAAATATAGTAGATTATGGATCACATAATAAAATATAGATAGTTTTTTAATTTCTCATATTCATAGGGTGATTTTTGTAATTTAACATAAAAGTCCATCTCCTTCACGCCCATCTCCAGAACGCCGATCTGAAACCTCCAGAACGCCGATCTCCAGCCGCTCGACCTCGCTCCGGCCGGATCTGAAACCTTTAGGCCGGATCTGAGCAATCGCTCGCTCGTGCCGCCTCGCTCGGCCTCGCTCGCTCGACCTCAAGGCCGGATCTGGACGTCGTCGCTCGCTTCCTCGCTCGCTCGCTCCGCCTCGCGCCGCCTCGTTCGCTCGTCGGAAAGGCCGAATGCGACGGGATCTGGACACACGGATCTGGACGGGATCTCAGATCTCAGAGGAGGAAGGGGATCTCCGGCGATCGAGGGAGATTGAGGTCGGGTTGGATCCGAGGAAGGGGATCCGAGGAGGGAGATCGATGCAGCGGAAATCTGGATGGAGGAAGATCGACAGATGAAGGGAGAAAGGAGATGATGAATTGGAGGATTTAATTGGGTGGACAATTTTCCAATTTGTCCAAAATCTTGGACATTTCGCCAATTAGGCCGAAAAAATTACCTTCCCAGCAAATTTTCTCTAAATCATATACCGAACCTTATATAACTCCTATATAAAAAAAATATTACAAATGCAAATTAATCAAATGTTGCAAGTATTTTATTCACATATCCAAAAGGCAACCAACCACCGCCCCCTTTATCTAGTCATGGATTATGTCTGAATGTAATTCTATACTCCCTCCGTTCGGAAATAAATGATGTTTGACTTTTGTACACGTAGTTTTAGGAGCTACAAATTATATAAAATCTTATTTATTTTAATTAATTTTTTTCATAACTTAATATCTATTAGTAATAAGTATTAAATTATGAAAAAAATTAATTAAAATAAATAAGATTTTATATAGTTTTTAGCTCTTAAAACTACGTATATAAAAATCAAACATAATTTATTTCCCAACGGAGGGAGTAATATAAATTCACATTATATTACTTGACATTTGACAAGTTGATGTTTACCTCTTCAAGACATTTGACAAGTTGACATTATTTATGCATTATTAATCTGAACCAATGGGGTACATTCAAGTCTTTGTATGACCCATTTAATTTAATTTAATTTAATTATTACGTACTATTTTTTTTTTTGGATTTTCTTTCTGCAGAATACTCCGGAGTATACTCAACTTTTAAGCTCTATGGTTGAAATCAACTTATTTCTTCCAAATGAGAATTGGTCAACAACTTGTTCTATGGAACATAAACATTCAAATAAAAATCACCTCTTGCTAAAATTAAGGTTTAATCATAAATATTAGGATACGTCTGCCTTCCAATGCATAATATTATCATTATAGCCATTTAAATAATAATTTGTTTTACATTTTATAATAGTGTAGTATAATAAAATAAATTTTAAATTAAATACCTTATAAATTGGGTCAATCAAACAATCATAATTGCTTAAATTTTATAATTACATTGTAAATTTAATGTAATTAATTGACATAATATATATAATATATTTTATTTAAAATGTACATTGTTTTAAATATATTGTAAAATGTATAACCAAAACGTTATATATATATATATATATATATATATATATATATATATATATATATATATATATATATACACACATATACATGGGTGGAGCTAGACAGGGGCAAGGGGGAGCATTCGCCCCCCGCCCCTTCATCCGATGAATCACCTATATTTGTTTTACTCATCAATAGCTTCGTTTTTATATATTATAAGCCTCAATATGATATCCAAGTAAAAAGTTATGAACGTTTAAAAGTTAAACACAGATTAATTATTTCAAATGTCTTTTAATAAATCATGATGCTTTTATATTCTAGTTAATTTAATATTTTGGTAATATACCTCAACCCAAGAGCTTCGAAACAAGAGGTTATATTACTATAAATTCGATAATTATATAAAAAAAATTATGCAAGTTTAAAGTTTGTATATCTTGTTACACGTTATTGAATGCTAAGAGAATAACAATTTGAATATTGACTTTGTAGGTTTAAAACAATATATTTTAGATGAAAAAATGTTATTATAGATTAAAACGAAGTCATTTTTTTCGTTGAAAGAGAAAAAATATATAACTCCTAATGACACAGTTTTAAACTAAAACACCACCATTTTGAATAAAAAACATTGTGTTTTGATCTAACAAAATGTTGTCTTAAACTAAAATATCACCGTTTAATCTAAAATATCATAGTTTGGTTCGCTAAACTATAAAAAAATCTATCGAAGAGTGAATCAACAATTTGTACAAAACATTGCCCCCTTGATGAATTTTTGGCTCCGTCACTGTATATATATAGACAAAAAATACAATAATTACTGAACATATGTCAATTAATTTGTAGGCGAAACAAAGTTTAGTCAGCTTTATGTAGGGTCATGTCGTTGTTCCGATGGGCCTTGTTAGGGGTGGGCACAAATCCCGCAAATCCCGGTCTCGTCCCGGTCCCGTCCCGGACCCGTCCCGGTCCCGGTGGAATTTAAGGAAAAAAAAGTGAATCCCGTCCCGGTCCCATCCCGCAAAAATTATGCGGGACGGGATGCGGGACAAGACTATGGGATCCCGCAAATCCCGGTCCCGTCCCGCATATATATATATATATTATATAATTTATATATAAATACAAATTTATATTTATATTTATATTTATATTTATATTTATATTTATATTTATATTTATATTTATATTTATATTTATATTTATATTTATATTTATATTTATATTTATATTTATATTTATATTTATATTTATATTTATATTTATATTTATATTTATATTTATATTTATATTTATATTTATATTTATATTTATATTTATATTTATATTTATATTTATATTTATATTTATATTTATATTTATATTTATATTTATATTTATATTTATATTTATACGGGACAAGAGTTTTAATTTTGGCAGTACTAAATTTTTTAATAATTTAGTGATTTATATGATATATTTAGTTATTTTAAACACAAGTTACAATAATACTGTAAGGCTTGTAAGCAATTTGAAAATAAAAAATTACTATGGGCTTGGGGGTTAGGGATTTGGGCTCTATGAGGCAAACAAAACAATTTATTCTTCATTTTGAAATAGTGAAATCTCTATTCAATTCTAATCGGTTAGGGTTACAGGAGGCTTGTGTTGCTGGCAATGTTTTTTTGTATGAAATTGTGCTGCTGGCAATGTGTTTTTGTATGAAATTGTGTTGCTGGGAGTGTTAACATTATGGTGATATCATTCTATGAAGCATGAACTATAAAAACATTTTTTTTATTTTTCAAGTTTTATAATATTTTATTATTTTTATTGGAGAGACAAGTCCCATCCCGTCCCGTGTGGGATTCAAAAAAAAAGGTGAATCCCATCCCGGTCCCGTCCCGGAAAAATTAAAGCGGGACGGGCCTCATCCCGGTCCCGTCCCGTTCCATCCCGTCCCACGCCCACCCCTAGGCCTTGTCCTATTTTTTTTAACCGAAAAGAATTTGGAAAATTATCAAGACAATCTAGCCAAGTGCATCCTTGCGGATGATACTACACAAAACAACATCTGAAGGGGGAATAGAGCAGGAGAAAGGAATCCCAAGATGAGAGAAGTGGTCTGTTACCCGATTGCCTTCCCTGAAGATGTGAGAGATCTCAAAATCTATGAAGAGACGGAGAGAAATGAGAGTCGGAGATGAGCATCTCGGTCTCACCAGAGCACGAAACCCCAGACTTAAGTCTATTAATTATGTTAAGGTTATCGCCTTCTATACATATATTTTTGATATTAAGGTCAACGACCTTTGAAATGCCTTTCCACATGCTAAAACCCTCCGCACCAATAACGGAGGAGAATGGAGAATCACCGACTTCCGCGAACAGGATTGAACCATTGTTGTCGCGAATGAGATAGCCATAAGATCGAATGTTAGCGTTGGAGACTGCTCCATCGAAGTTAAGTTTGCACCAGTTAGGCCTAGGTTTAAGACCATTTAGATTGACGACGAGATGTTTTGCATTAGGATGTACTTAGATTTGGTTGATCCGGATCAAGATCATTGTCTATTTCTTTGGCTTTATCCCAGTTAAGCACTTATTCTTTAGTAAAAGATACTATGACTCTAGGGTTAGGATTAACGTTGTCAAAGAGAGTTTTGTTTCGGAAATACCAGGTACTCCACCAAGCCGTGGCAAGGGTGGAGAAGTCTTTATTCCCTAGGGTTGATCTAATGCCTATCAATGTTTCAGCTATATTGGTCGAGGGTTATACATTGTATTTATTTTGTTTGCAATTTTCGGTGAGAGAAGTTGGATTGAGGCTTTTGTAACTGGGCATTGAAACAGGAAGTGTTTGATGTCCTCGTAGTTCATACTGCATAGAGGACAGTCAGTTGGAATACCAAGTCCGCGATGTGCCAGTTTGACATAGGTGGGGAGACCGTCCTTGAAGATACGCCAAATGAAGTCTTTAATCTTAGGTAAGGTGTCTAATTTCCATATCCAATGGAAATCTGATGTCGTGTGTTACTTGGAGTGATGGATCAATTCGATGGTCGAAGCAGTGGAAAACCAACCATTTTTGCTCCAACTCCAATATAGCTTATCTTTGTGAATGTGTTTGGGTATTGGGATTTGGGTAATTGGGTTAATGATATTTGTATTTAGGTGGTTACTAATAGTGGTTTCGAGTTTGTTGATGTCCCATGATTTATCCTCCTTAATGAAATAACCGACCTTGAGGTGAGGGTCAGTATGTATAAAATCAGTGGCCTGGGTCCATAAGGGAGCACGAACAAGCCAGTTAGAATCATGCCAGAAGCTAATGGATTATTCGTTTCCAATCCCCCAATGCAAGCCCGATTTGAAGAGAGGAAGAAGAGACATGAGTTTTGCCCATTGCTAGAAAGAATTCTATTTTTTTTTGGTTGTATTGAAGGATAGTTTTTCCTTTTAGGTATTTTTGCATGATTAGATTAACCCACGAGTTGCTCAGTTCAGTCAGTATTTTCCAGAGGAATTTCAGTTGTAAGACTTTATTCATATCATCTGAGGAGCGAAGACTGAGGCCCCCATTCATACTTGATTTGCAGACCTCA
Source organism: Persicaria maculosa (assembly GCA_963922045.1). Lineage (NCBI taxonomy): Eukaryota > Viridiplantae > Streptophyta > Magnoliopsida > Caryophyllales > Polygonaceae > Persicaria > Persicaria maculosa. The sequence continues at coordinate 34,332,212 of OY998271.1, forward strand.
AACCAACAGATAAGAAGTCTATGCTTAGGTCTTTTATTCCATAGAAAATTTCTGTTAATCTTATATAGTTCGTTGTGGATGGATGAAGGTATTAAGAAGCACTACATTATATGAAGAAGTTTGGCAGCTAAGTTAGATTTGATTAGAGTGCATCTACCAGTTTGTGAGAGATTGTTGACAGTCCATTCTGAAAGTTGGTTTCTACTGGAGGTGATAATTTCTTCAAAGGTTGAGTTTTTTATTTTACTGGAAATGACCGGACATCCAAGATACTTGGCTAAGTTAGTGGTATATGGTATATTTAGTTCATTTTGTATGGTAATTTTTATGTGGCCATCTAAATTTGAGGTAACTTGAAAATCCGATTTGTGGAGGTTGATCCGTTGTCCTGAAAAACGGCTATAAATCCGAGATATCTTATTGATTTGGTCACATGCCGTTTTAGTCGTAGAGGAAAAAATAATGATGTCGTCAGGGAAGGCTAGGAAAGAGATCTTAGAGCAAGATCGTGTGATTGAGATACTGAGATGGCTTTTAGGTTGCAAGGATTCTTGTTGTAGCCCACGGGCTAGCACTTCAGAGACTAGAAGGAATGGATATGGTGACAATGGGACTCCTAGGTGAAGACCTTTAAATGGGGTAAACATGTCTGTGGGTTCATTGTTGACTAGTACTGAGTAGGTGACCGTTGTTATACATTCCCTGATCCAAGAGATGAAGCGGTTGCTGAACCCCAACCTGTTGAGAATATCAAGAAGGAAGTCCCACCGGAACATGTCAAAGGCTTTTTCCATGTCTGGATTTCCCTTTTTTCTTTTGAAAAGAGTGGAAGATTTCATTGGCTATTATAATATTATCTTGGATGGATCTTTTTGCGAAGAATGCACTTTGAAGTGAGTTTATTAGCTTGGGTAGGATATGTCGAAGCTTGACGGCTAGGATCTTGGAGATGATTTTGTAAATGGTGGAGCAGAGACACTGATAAGTCTAAAATTATTTGCGGTTAATGGATTGTCACATTTGGGTATAAGAGCTATAAATGTATGGTTTATTCATTTGAGAAGTTTTCCACTAGAGAGGAAATCTTTAGCCGCTTTAATGACAGAAGGACCGACAATATACCGGTAGGTTCTGAAGAAGCCGGCAGGGAAGCCGTCAAGTCCCGGTGATTTGTCTCTAGCCAGGCTAAAGACAGCTGATTTGATTTCGTTATTGGAGATTGGTTGGGTAAGCCAGTCATTGTCCGAAGAGAGACCTCGGGGGAGATGTAATCAAGCAACCAACAATGACCTTGAGTTCTAGGGGGGGGGGGGAGGCGTAGAGAATCGCCTAGAAAAGTTAATTTCGTTCCTAATCTCGGATACAAACATTAGGTTAATGCCGTCGTTAGTTACAAATCTTTTTATTATATTTCTGTTTCTTCTACTAGTAGCGACACAATGGAAATATTTAGAGTTTGTATCCGAGGCTTTTAAATGAATCATTTAGCTCTTTGACCCCAATAAGTTTTTTGGAAGTTGACTAGTTGGGTGTATTTGTTAAGTAAGTGCTTATGTTTGGTTTCTATAACGTGCTCGTATTGTTGGAGGAGCTTTTGCTATTAGTTGTGTTAAAAGTAAAATAGTCCAAATCTAATTGATTAAAATTGCAATAGTCAATAAGAAAAAGCAAGCATACTCCTGATATATTTATCTTTATGATTCTTTTGAATAGACACATCTCGCTTAAGATCCTTTGTAATAAAAAAATTACTTATTTTAGAATCAAAAGCATCCCAACTTCTCAGATTAAATATATCAGTATCATCAAAACTGCTATTAACTTCAACAAAATCACCAAGCTCATTTTATAGGCTATTAATCGACTTAAGTTATGCTAGCATCAACATTAGTAATCTCATCAACAACATTTAAACCTTTCATTTCACTGTTAGAAGTATCAATTGAAATAATTGGATCTAGGTTAGTATTGGTAGCATTGATAACAACTTGAATATCTTCCAAATCATCAACATTTTGTGACTCTTTTTTAAAAAACTTATCTAGAGCACCTCTCTGCGATCGAATCATCTCTTCATCTTTCTCTTTTTGAAATTCGAAAGGGTATTTTCTAGAAGACATGACTCAAAACAGCTTCGAGAAATCATAAACAGAAAAATAAAAAGGAGCAAGACAACCTAGATGAGTGCTTGAGTGTGTGGGCGAAGCTTGACAATTTCAGAGCTTTAAGATCACCTGAAAAACACAACACACAATCAATCATACGATGAAATTTAAGACAAAATCCTTAATTGAATCCCTAATAAAACAAAATCCACAAATCATTTGCAATTTTGCTACCGTCTATCCGAGAGACTAAATGAAATCCCTATCTAATTGCAGATGAAATTCAAACAAATTTGGGGGAATATATGAGAGACTAAATTGAATGTTAATTCACTAGAATTATACCAAATTCAACTAATTTCCACATAAACAAAGTAACAAATCTGAAAGAATTGAAGATGTGCAGGAAAGTTGTGGATGAATTGAAGAAGACGCCCAAATTTATAAGCGGAGCCACTCTCATATTCTTGTTGGGATTTTTCAATGAAAATCTTTTGAAAATCAATTGAATTGCAAGATTTTACGTTGTCATTAGTGAGGGATTGAGATTTTGAAGATCGGGAGAAGAATAGAAGGTGAATCGGCGAATCCAGGTAGGATAGAGATTTGAGATTTTGAGGATATGAAGGAGAGAGAACAGTACACGCAAATACCACTTCAGCAAATGCAAATCAATACTCCCTCCGATTTAAAATGTAAGATTTTTTACTTTTTTGACACGTATTTCAATGAGTTAAAAACTATATAAAATATTAATTAATTTTTTTTTACAATCTAATACTTCCTACTAATAAATATTAAACTATAAAAAAATTTAATAAAAAAATATTTTATACAATTTTTTAACACATTAAAATACGTGCAGAAACATAAAAAATCAAATATTTTGAATAGGAAGGAGTATTATTTTTTAAAACTTTTTTTCAGCAACAACCCATTCATTCATTATAAATCATCTACATCAACATCGCCAAGTAATGATGAACAACAAAATACAGTGAGTTTTGAATAGGTGTAATCCCTGCCAAATTTTGGAGCCCTATTTAATACGGAGTAGGACGAACTTGTCTATACGGCTGCATCAGATACTTATAGCCACCTGAATAAAAATAAAAATAAAATCAGGACAAGTGTTAAGTGTAGTACTGTAATCCTCCGTATAGTTTGGTTAAATTGTTGAATTAATTACTTTTGAACATGGAATTTCTGTTAGTGGTCCTGCTTATCTACTACGGAGTACTCCGTAATATAGGACCCCCGACCCCGTATTGGCTGCCGAGGAAAAGTCAATATTTGACTTAGACGTTGACCCCTGCTGCCCACGTCAATTTTATACGGAGTACTTCCTACGTATTTAAATTCCACAGAGTAATTCAAAATGTCAATATTTTATTTTATACGGAGTAATTTTTTTTATACGCTGTAATTTAATGGAAGGAGTATTTATTGATTTTATTTTTAGTTTTTCTACAGTATAATTTACTCATTTTATTTTAGAGTTCGTAGTAATTTAATGGAAGGAGTATTTATTAATTTTATTTTTAGTTTTTCTACAGTATAATTTACTCATTTTCTTTTACAGTTTTATTTTTTAATCAAGAAAATTTAACCTATGATTAAAGAGCATATAGATTAAATAAATAAATAAAAATAAATCTAATTTATTTCTTACGATCCAACCTTATCTTCTGACTATTGATATATTGGATCTGTAATAATAATTCCCAAAGTAACTCCATATTTTAGAAATAAATAAATAAATAAATAGATTAAAAAGGGAAAAAGGAAATTCAAATAGTAGAAACTTATTGAAGAAGGTCACCGCGAAACTTCCCGTCTCTCTCTCTCTCTCTCTCTCTCTCTCTCTCTCCCTCCCTCCCTCCCTCCCTCTGCACATCAACGTCTCAAGTCTCGCCCAAGCCTTTACCTGCAACTCTCCTTCTCCTCCTCCTCTTCCCCTTTCCTCGTCTCTCTCTCTCTCTTTCTCTCTCTCTCTCTGCCGTCTTCACTGGTATCTCTCTGTGTGAGTTTCTCTCTCTTTGTTTCCTTGCTCATTCTTTTCCCCTTGTTGTTGTTGTTGTTGTTGTTGATTGCTTGATGCTCTTTCCTCTCTATGCTCAATTTCTGTTTATTTCGGTTGATTTCGTTGTCTGTCTTGCCCAATTGTTCCTTAATTTCCATGTAAGGGGTATGTAAACTGTCAATTTGTAACTTCTCCAGTTCGTTCAGTGGCGGTCTTCAATCGGCCGAGTTTTCATCCATGTCTGTTTTTTCACAGATATCTTCCCCGATCCCTTTTAGTGAAGAATCTGTCTTCGTTTTGCGTTAGTTTTGAATTCCGAATGCGTTTTCTTTTCGCGAGTATGAGTATGGAACATAATTTCGCCAAAATCTGATTCAGGTTTTTCGAGTGTTGGTTTTGTTAGCTTCTGCTGTTGTTCATCTATGCGGATTTTCCGTTCTGGAAAAAGTAACTGTACGCTTTTACTATTGTTTATAAATGTTTTCCTTTTTCGAACCCTTTGATTTCAATCCTTGGTCTCTCTCTGGACTCTGGTCGTTTGAGAACTGTCGAGCGAGAGAGGAAATGATGTTTGTTCTGTTGCCCTAGTAGTTTAAAATTCATTCTTTATCTGTTTTTGTATGTGTTAGAAGTTTGAAGTTGATTTGTTTCTTCCTCCTTTTTTAAATTGTGACCTATGATTTGGGGATCTTATTATTCGTTAATGTTTGATTGGATGTCAAGCTTCGACGGTACTGATATGTTAAAACACGGTGACAAGTCAAGTCACCTATTGATCCTTTTAATGGCCTTCCAAACCCTGAATATGGCTTCCCTACAAAAATTTTAAGCACCTTACTGACCCCTTGAAATTGAGATATATGCAAATAATGTAATTTCAATTGTTTTTTTTTTGGTCGGAATTTGAACTGTTTTTTTTTTTTCTGTTGCTTTGTATTTGTAATTTTGTATTAAGGGCAGCAGTTTTGGACATTGTCATCCCTACGCACATAGGTGTCTACTGCCTATGTGCATATGTAGGCAGTTTTGTTTGAGTTGGAAAAACTATTGTACATTGATGTAACGAATTAACGATGTTTCTTACTTTACCAATTTCTTCAGGAGGGTCAACTACTGGTGGTCATTTGAGGGCATAGAACTGTTGCATCCCTTGAACAGCTGAACTGCTATTTTTGCATGTGGATTGGAGCATTTATTCAGTATGCTTGACATTGTGTCATATTTAAGTTGAAAGATATGAACTACCCAAGACAGAAATCCGTAACGTTAGTTCATTTTCTGCTCCACTCGCAATTACTTGTCAAATATAAGTTTATAAATCATTATAATTCATCTTTCATTTTTTGGCATGTCGGGATATGAATTTAAAGTGATTGTTTGACATGATCATTGCAAGAGTAATTGTTTTTCTACAGCAGATATGGATAGGTGTGATTGTTTGCCTCTAGCAACTCTGAAAAGAAGTTAATTAAACCCCAAGCGTCATTCTTACAATTATTCCATGGATCACTTTTTGATTTGATCCCTACATTATCGTCATGGTCAGCCATTGTTGTCTATATTGGCTTTGTTCCATTTTGTTACAAAATAATAGTTGTGGCTTGCTCAGGTGCTTAATGTACGTTTGTGCATAATTTTAGAAAATGATTAGTTTTTCCTTCATGTTAGAAGCATGGTGTTGTATTGCAACTGATTGTCTGTGTTGATATATTTGGCCTTTACTATTCTTATGATTGGTAATATTGATTTATGTGGTTCAGGTTTGATGACTGGGTTCCCCGGAAAGGTGCAGATGGACAGTATTTTACCAATGACATTGAACTCAGCAAATTTAGTATAGAAAAGCCCCCAACCTCAGATACGCTTAGAACAAACTTCAAATTTGGCCCTGAACGGGGGAAATCACCGAGGTTAAGATATCTGGGGAATGTCTTCTCACATGTCTTAACCTCTAGAAAGAAGGTCCTTGACCCACAGGGTCCATTTCTTCAGAAGTGGAATAAGATATTTGTATTGTCCTGTGTGCTTGCAGTTTCTGTAGATCCTCTTTTCTTCTACATCCCTGTGATTAGAAAGGATAGAAACTGTCTGGGGTTCGACCATAAATTGGAGATCACTGCAAGTGTTTTGCGTTCATTCACTGATATTTTCTATGTTCTGCATATCATCTTCCAGTTTCGTACTGGTTTTATTGCTCCCTCATCTCGTGTATTTGGTAGAGGGGTTTTGGTTGAAGATTCTTGGGCCATTGCAAAAAGATACTTGACCTCGTACTTTTGGATTGACATTCTTGCTGTTCTTCCTCTCCCACAGGTATGCAATCATTTGTGTTTTGGCCTTTGGGCAAGCTTTTTAGCAATTTTCATTTTGCAAGTAAATCAAGAAAATATCCCAATTTAATTAGGCTTATGTTCCGGTTCTGGCATTCTTGTCAACTGATCTCTCTTCTTCGCTTTTACTGTCTTTTGCCCTTTGATTATGAAAGTTCCCTGCTTCATGCACTGAAATATACTTTCTGAATTTATTCAAAATTTGAACAATAACATTGCTGAATGCTCATTTATTTTTAGGCAGCGTTGGGTAAATAGGTAATAGCTTTTTTTTTCCCCTTTTCTTTTCTTTTTTTTTTGCTTGTAACTTGGTTTTACCCCCATTTGTCCAGGTAATACTGCTAATCGTCCCCAAATTGCATGGCCCAGAAGCTCTAAATGTAAAAGACGGGCTTAAATTTATCGTAGCCTTCCAATATGTCCCGAGGTTTCTCCGAATCATTCCTTTGTACAGGGAAGTCACTAGAGCATCTGGAATACTTACTGAGACAGCATGGGCTGGTGCTGCATTTAACCTTTGCCTTTATATGCTGGCTAGTCATGTGAGTTTCAGTGTGAAGTTAATTATATTTACTTAATCAGAAATGTTATATTCCCTTTTGATGTTATCACCCAAATGGCCAAATGTTAATTGATGGAGTCACTAATTGATAATTATTCCTTCCCATCGAGAGTGTAGTATAGGCCATGGGGGTTAGCCATAATCTGAATCAAGCACATGCCTTTGAAATCGGCTTGTTAATCGTTGATGTAATCTAATATGGGATGATTTTCATGTTTTTGATCCTTGAAACAATATTTTTCTGGTTTTCAGGTGCTTGGAGCATTTTGGTACTTGTTCTCAATAGAACGAGAGACCACATGCTGGAGAAATGCTTGCATAAAGCAGCCCCAATCATGTGACTACCATGATTTATATTGTGGAAAAACACTTGTAAATCCTGTAAATACGACTTTTTTGAATGCTAGTTGCCCTGTAACACAAGAGAATCCGGATGTGTTCGACTTTGGAATTTTTTTGAATGCCCTTCAGTCTGGTGTTGTTGAAACAACTGATTTTCCAAAGAAGTTGTTCTTCTGCTTTTGGTGGGGACTACAAAACTTGAGGTTAGCATCCTTCTGATGTACATGATCAGTAATGTGAGATCTTCCGTCATTTCCTCTTTTGACTAGTAATATTTGTTAACCATCACACCCCACTCTCTCATCTTCTAATTAGATTAGCCCTTTTAAGAACTTCTCAAGATAATAAGGGATTTCCAGTAATGTCTCTGCTTCATTTGTATTCGTGTTTTCATGTTGAATTTGGTTGCGGTATGACAGCTTTTGTTATTGAAATTATTTGAGTCGTAAGCTGACCGTTTGCTCCCCTTGTGTACAGCTCTCTTGGTCAGAACCTCAAAACTAGTACGTATATATGGGAGATCCTTTTTGCCATTTTCATCGCTATTGCTGGTCTGGTCTTGTTCTCATTGCTCATTGGGAATATGCAGGTGAGTCAATTCCTGTTATCTATGCAATCAATAAGATTCTGGCCTAGGTTTGGTTACTAATCCTTGGGTTTAGGCATTAAATTTACGAAATTAATAAGATTTCGGCTTAGGTTGAATACATCAGGTTAAATTTGTGGATAATAATATTTGGAATATTTTCAAATTTACAGGTAGAATTGGTTTCAAAGGGTCGCGTTGGTTTTCTTAGTTTGAATAGGGTTTTGGCAAGTCTATATGAATAACTTGTTACCATAGTTGTCAGCCAACCTGAATGAACCACGTTTGGATTGCCACTGCAATTCCGAGTGTTTACTTTGTGCTTCACTTGCCCTGATATGTTTTGCGGGGGAACATACTTTTTTTTCGGTCTTAGGAGTTTGATGATCCTCTTTGTACTTTGCATTTCACTCTCCCTGAATTTGACTGCTTGTGCAACAGACATATCTGCAATCAACCACCACAAGGTTAGAGGAAATGCGAGTTAAGAAGCGAGATGAGGAACAATGGATGGCACACCGATTGCTTCCTGATAACCTGAAGGAAAGGATTAGGCGATATGAACAGTACAGGTGGCAGGAAACCAGAGGTGTTGACGAAGATTATCTGCTACGTAATCTACCTAAAGACCTCAGGAGGGACATAAAGCGTCATCTTTGCTTGGATCTTCTTATGAGGGTAAGTCAAATTACAGCATTTGATTTCTTGATGATACATAGGGTCTGTTGATAGTTGCATTTTACAAAAGCAAATTCTGCCATATCTTTCCAAACAGGTTCCTATGTTTGAGAAAATGGATGATCAGTTGCTGGATGCAATGTGTGACCGTCTGAAGCCAGTGCTCTTTACGGAAGAAAGTATCATAAATCGGGAAGGAGACCCAGTGGACGAAATGCTTTTTGTCATGCGAGGCCGGCTGCTGACCATGACTACCAATGGCGGGAGAACGGGTTTCTTCAACTCTGATCACCTCAAGGCAGGGGATTTCTGTGGAGAGGAGCTTCTCACATGGGCACTAGACCCACATCCATCAGCGAACCTTCCGACCTCAACAAGGACCGTGCAAGCACTTTCAGAGGTTGAGGCTTTTTCGTTGAAAGCCGATGACTTGAAGTTTGTCGCCTCCCAATTCAGGAGGCTACACAGCAAGCAGCTGCGCCATGCATTCAGGTTTTACTCCCAGCAGTGGCGGACTTGGGCTGCTTGTTTCATACAGGCAGCTTGGAGGCGACACTACAGGAAGAAGCTGGAAAATTCGCTCAAGGAAGAAGAGGACCGGCTGCAGGATGCGCTGGCGAAGCAAGGAGGCAATAGCTCGCCCAATATAGGCGCTACCATCTATGCCTCAAGGTTTGCTGCAAATCTTCTCAGGACTCTGAAGAGGAATACGTCGCGGAAAGCGAGGTTGCATGAAAGAATACCGCCCCTATTGGTCCCGAAGCCTGTGGAGCCTGATTTCTCTGTTGAAGATGGCTAAGACAAGGATAATGAATAGATTGTATAATATTCTCTGTAGTGATAAAGATCCGACTACTGCAAATTTGCGTTGTAGTGCCAATAGTGTAAGTTAACTGTTTGTGTATCTAATTCCTAATCTTCCATTTTTGTAACATCTGGTTTATTTGTGTCTGTTCTTGAAGGAGTTTTTTTAACCTATATTGGTAACATAGAGCTTTATCTGTGTTTAATCCCCAAGTTTGCAGAGTAGGTAAACACCGCAGCGTCGGATTTTCAAGGACGCTGGCCATACAGTTACGGTTATTCGTAGCCAGGAATACAACACAACATCTAATCCGGGACAATGTAAGGTTCATTGTCAATGTATCAATGGATGCATCCTAAGAAGATGAAAGAGTAAATGATTCTGATGAGCCTGGTAGAACTCGCAAACTCTTGCATGATAGATACATTCTTATGGTGTTGATTAACTGCAACGCGACATGAGCTCCCTCATGAACGAAGGCAAAGTGAAGGCAGCAGTATGAACCTCTGAGTTATAAAACTTGAGTTCTCTCGGATATTCGAGTGCTCCATCAATTTCCTCAATGGGATTCACTGGGTTGAGAAAATCAACAGGTGACCCCTCCTTTGAGCAAACCAGAAATCCAATCACACCACTGGGGATCCAAGAAGAAGAAGCAACAGTAAGTAAAGAGTAAGTGACAGTTGGTGACACTTATTTCAGATCCATGAATAGGCATCCGATCTGACTTAACAAGCATCGGAGAAACCATGAATTACGCAAATGCAGAACATAAAACTCGCCATGACTGTTTTCCAATGGGAGGAAACGCAGTATGGAAAGCGGAAGACGATTGATTTCGTGTAGTACCTTGGATATGTCGGCACACTAGCCCAGGCATAATGCACCGAACCCTTGAAGACTTCGCGCCCAAGTGACATCATGTTCTGAATCAAACGGGTGTTGAGCCACATACTCTCCGCCATATTACAAAGAACACCACCAGGCCTCAATGCCTTCGCTAATGACACGAAAAACGGCTTCTCAACCAGTTCGCGTGCTGGACCTGTGTGGATAAAGAACCTATCAGTCAGATACAAGACTGTACGTAATAGCCATTGATATTGCATAGTAAACATACCTATAGGGTCCGACGAATCCACTATTATTGCATCATACATTGCTTCCGGTGTATTTTTCAGGAAATCAACAGCTGCCAAATGAAATGCCATGGAGAATTCGTCATAACCGACCATAAAAAATACTTCAAAAACATACATATGAACATGTTTGCCTGTTGACGACGACGAAACTGTCATGATCCTAAGTGGGAATACCCAATATTATCTATAACCCTATACATGACAGAAACATACCATCGCCTATATGAAGTTGAACCCGAGGATCCTCAAATCCCATATACAACTGAGGGAAAAACCTTTTAGACACCTGATAAATTAACAAAAAAACAAACCATAAGCTATATATGAACAATTGTTATTGTTTATGTTTGACAAAAGAGTAGTTGATGAAGTAGCTGAAGTTGATTGAGTAGTTGAAGTTGATAGATTATTTGTATCAAATATAGATTAATAAGTTAGTATGATGTTTGAGAAACCTATCTGTTATGATAGGTGATGGAAATTTGTGAATGAAAATCCATAAACTCCGAAAAGTTTTGGTGAGTAGCTGATGAAAAATTATGATTTTAAAAGTTAATTAAATTAAAAGCTTATATTTATTTCATTTAAAACTATATAATATTGAAAAATACAAGCTCCGAAAAGAAAAATGCGTAACATCTTATTTATATGCCACTTACATCAATAACCATCTTATCAATTTCGCAAATGTGTATGATTTCCACAGATTTATGCCGGGAAATTTCTCTAAGAACTCCTCCGTCGCCCCCACCAACAACGAGTACCTGCAACAAGGAGCCAAACTGAATAAAGCAACAGAGTACCATTTTTGTTTTTTCCAAGGGAAGTTTTCAATCTCTGCAGTTGGATTCAAGATGCACAGTCCGTATGTAACCTTAAACATCTTCAAAGCTCAACTCTAGAGCTTGTAAAATCTGACCCGACCCATCGAATCAGATCCGATTGAAACCCGAAAATCTAGTGTCATGCACAATCCGAATCCGAATCTGTCCCATTTTGATTCGATACCCAAATGAACACGAATATAGATAAACCCGACCCGACCCGCCATTGACCCGACCCAAATAAGACCCGACTCATCCTTATAATTACTTTAATTTTCTTATTTTTAAATACTCAAATTACATAAATTACATAATGAGACCTAATATATCTAAATAAATAAAGTTTAATTGTCAATAATTAAGAGAAATAAAAAAAATCATCAGTTTATAATATAACTAAATATGATCCGATTTGACCCAATTCAAAATCCATTTGACCCGAACTTACCCGACCCGAAAATTTATCCGAACCGATCCGAACCCGATCGAACTAATAATATACCTAACATGTGACTTGACCTGATATATGACCAAACCCGAACCCGACTCAAACAATCCAATTGCCATCTCTACGTATCTCCATTATCTAAAAACCGTACGTCTTTATTTTATTATTAGTTTTTATGATTACAAGTTCGGGATCTAGCATATTCATCTCTAAGTCTTTACCTTCTTAGGTGAATCAATGGAACAAAGGGGGAGATGAGTAATCATCTCCTGGTATGCGCACTCATCTCTCTCAGTTAACTGAATGATTCCGTCGAGCACCAGCACCTTCCCATACGCCGATGACTGCAATTGCAAAGGATAAACCAATCAGATTCAAATCAAAGTGAAAACAATATATGCAGATCGACTAACTACTAGACACATTAATTAAGGAGACCTCAAAAACAAGGACTTGTTGAAATTCCGATTTCCCCTTGAACAAAATCTCCTCCACCTTCAACGATTGCGCTTCCCCTACAAAACCCAAAATTAATTAATCCAACAGCTTCAGCCGCCCAAATTATATATAACTATTAAAGTCCGTCGAGCGTACCGGGCCAGAAAGGGTTGTTGAAGTAGAGCTCATTCTTACCACTGCCTGTACTTGCAAGTTACAACAATATATATATATATATATATATATATATATATATATATATATATATATATATATATATATATATATATATATACACATTATAATTATAAACAGAAAGTAAAGTCGATAGAGAAATGCGATCTTATAGAACAGATCCTGTTAAAAGTAAGGTTCGGAGAGTGATGACCTGAGAGCGAGGGCCTTTCGGAGAACCACCCGGGATTCATAGTTGAGTTGGGTTCGGGCATGAGAGGAGGAGGAGCTGAAGCTCTAACGTTCAAACAAAGAAAGGGGGTAGCCTTGTTTGACACATTGGTGCAGCCTTTTTCGTCGTCGACGTTCCCGCTGCCAATGCCATTCATAGTCTTCCGGCATTCGAAATCTCGTCTTGCTAGGCCTTGCTCCATTGATTGAATTTCGAGGTGTCGACCGATAAATAAATCTCACCTGATGTAAATTAAATGGCGGGAATTTATGAGAAAAAAGCTCAGTCAGAACTTTGGATATACACTCGAGTTTGTTTGATTTTCAATCCACCGACTATGAGATATGGAAGTGCTGTTTTATAAAGAGAAAGGGGAACCTTCTGACATTGGGCGGATTTTGAAGCTTTTTCTTAGAGGATAAAAAATTATCCGTTGTGGCTATATACACCCCAAATCATGCACGTCCTTAAGTACGTGCATGGTTAAAAAGGGTTAATTAATTTTTTTTAAATGTTAATTAGTCACAAGGCTTGCACGTCCTTAAGGACGTGCAATTTTAACCTTGGATTTGTGGTGTATATAGCAAAACCCAAAATTATAATCGGAAAATTTTTTGACGGAATCATTTTTTTAAAATCTAAAATAAAATAAAAACAAATTAAAGGAAGCACTCAAAATTATAAGTATATATCAAAACATAGAATAAAAATATGAATCTTGCATAACTGATTGCTCGATTGTCAAATATTACAACATAAACTACTAATTTCAAAGGTTTTGATTTAATTATAGTAAATGAGGTTAATAAAAGGGCAAATTGCATAAAATACTACGAACTTTAGGTATAGTTGCACTCGGTGACACGAACTTAAAAAAATACAAAAATAATCACCAACTTTGGGGTTTAGTTGCGGTCAGTGGCACATACCACCTATCTCGCTTATGTGGACTAGTGGGGGTGCTTACATGAATTTTTTTAACTAGTCTTATTACCCGCGAGCTTTCACGAGTTTTATATAAATTATATTTTATTATAATTTTCAATTATTTTAAAAAAATAAAAAAACAAAAGCACATGTCTTTTCACTTATAAAAAAATTCATAAAATTTTATCAATAAGGTATTTTAATTGGTAATATATATATATATATATATATATATATATATATATATATATATATATATATATATATATATATATATATATATATAAAATAAAATGTCAAATTTCGTCAAAGAGTAGTGTAGAACAAAGAATTTGAAAAATGTTTTATCTTCAACGATGTCTTTATAATTTCTATATTATAGAGAAGTAAAATTCAATGCTACAAACAAAAATTTTCTATAACTCCAACAAATCATCTAATTTGAAAGTTTCAATATGATTCTCCAAATCTTATACAAAATAATAGAGATCGAATATTACACATTTAGAAAACTTGACTTTCTTTTTCATCAATTTGTCTATTTTATTAGATGATCTGTTAAAGCAAAACAACTAATTAAAAGATTCAAAATTAGAGAATTTATACAATTTAAAAGTGTTGAAGGTGTTCTTAGAATTTATAGTGTAAAAATAATTTTAACAAATATAAAATAATTGTGACAAATATAAAATTTGCAAATTAAAATAACAAGTACCAATTTGTCACAGTTTGGGCACATCTTTTATACCTTTTAATTTAAAAAAAAAATCCATGTAAGCACATCCACTAATCCATATCTCGCTATATGTTTTTTTAATTAAAAAAAATTCCATGTAAGCACCCCACTAGTCCACATAAGCAAGATAGGTGGTACGTGCCACCGACCGCAACTAAACCCCAAAGTTGGTGATTATTTTTGTATTTTTGTTAAGTTTGTGCCACCGAGTGCAACTATACCTAAAGTTTGTGCTATTTTATACAATTTGATTTAGTGAATAACATATGAAGTGAGTTACTTGGTTCAATCTTCATATATTTATATATATAACCTTTTTTTTTCACATTATCAGATTGAAGATTATAATATATCAAGTCGAAACTATTGACGAGAGTAAAATAAAAACAAAAAAAAGTAACCCATGCATAACATCTATGTCAGCTTTTGCCTAAAGGTTAAAGGTATTAAAAAAAGTCTCCTTTTTTTCTAAAATAGTAAATTTGATTTTTGATTGGAGGGGTCATGACCGCCTCTGGAAGGGTATGATACAGATTTTAGAAAATATCATGGACACGAAACAAAATTTCCCCATATTAATTAATAAAAATTGTAAATAATGCAAATTTTGCAAAATCACCCAAAGTTAGGTCAATTTGCAAATTGCAAAGCAGTCATAAGTCATAACCTACCAACAAAATGCATTTAATTCTTTTTTTACAATAATTCAGCACCATTTAACTTTTACTTCACAAATTAAGATAGGAAGATTTATGATATACTAACTCATGTAAATTAGAGGATTTGTGAGAAGAAGATGATCTTATATATTCATGCTCATGGTTTAAATAACCTTACAGCAACAAAATCAGTCCTACAATTCAGGAGCTGATTTATCTATCAATAATAATAAGATACAATCTAAACAAACAAAGGTAAAGGATAATTACAAATATTAACAATAAATAATTTATCTCAACATGCCCCCGCAAGCTCAAGGTCGGGACGAACTTGCAGCTTGGCACTTAAAGTATTAAACCGATGGGTACCAACCGCTTTAGTGAAAATGTGCTGATCAAGAGACCGAACATGGCGAACAACTAAGTCACCATCAGAGACTTGTTCGCGAACAAAATGGTAGTCAATCTTGATGTGTTTGGACCGCTGATGAAAGACGGGATTAGCAGATAGAAAGGTGGCGCTCAGATTATCACAGAGCAAAATCGGAGCCTGGGAAACTGTCACCGCCATTTCATGGAGAAGCTGTTGCAACCAAATTAACTCAGCAGTTGTAAAAGCAATAGCTCTATATTCTTCCTCCGTACTAGACCGTGTAACAACTTTTTGTTTCTTAGAAGACCAGTTTATAAGATTCCCACCAAAATATATAGCAAAACCATGCTGGGATCGGCAGTCATCAGGGTCTGAAGCCCAACCGACATCAGAGAATGCGACTAGCCGACGATCAGAGAGGGGCTGAACGTGAAGACCGAGAGAAATGCTACCTTTGAGAGCCAATTCCGAAGAGTATATATGACACAAGATCGTCATCAGTAATCACGCACAATGATTCAGCAAGTTCATCGGCAATTACGCGCTTTTTCTCGACATATTCGAGGACGGACATAGATCCCTTTGAAAGAGTGTGAAGCTGCTGGGGAAGATGCATTTGACGAGCTTTGGATTGAGCATGAAACATCTGAGTCAAGATACTCCATGCCTCGTCTGCAGTAGACGCATGTGCTACATGCCCAAGGAGAGGTGTGGTGACGGTGGATCGAATCCAAAGAAGGACATGACGATCCTTGCGCACCCAAGTGTGATATTTTGGATTTGGAAATGGAGGAGATGCATCCTCTTTGTCACCATCAGAAGGAGGCTGCGCAGGAGGTAGGGCAAGGACTGTCGCCGGCGGTGGAGTAGAAGGGGTCAAGAATGATTCAAGACCGTAGGCTTCCAATGCAAAACGAACAGTGTTGCGCTAGAGAAAGTAGTTGCTGCAATCGAGACGAATCGCAAAGTTTGAAAGGTGAAATTGAATGGAATTCCCATCAGATGAGGCGGAAAGCAAGAGTTGGTGAGGAGAGGTAGGGTTGGTGGCCATTGATTGATCGAGAGGATCGAAATTTAGGCTGATACCATGTAAACTAAAGGATTTGTGAGAAGAAGATGATTCTGTATATTCATTCTCGTGGTTTAAATAACCTTACAGAAACAAAATCAGTCCTACAATTTAGGAGCTGATTTATCTATCAATAACAATAAGATACAATCTAAACAAACAAAGGTAAAGGATAATTACAAATATTAACAATAAATAATATATCTCAACAACTCACAAGAATTGAGGCCCCTGTTAGCTAATGCGTACACATTCCGGTGACTTGGCTACGTATGTACAAGGGCTTCAAATCATTTGTCCCAAAACCCCTTCCCTTACTAGCATTAACTAAAAAGAAAAAAAAAATAAAACTAAAAAAATAGATCAAAACAATGAAAAATAAAGGGAATTTGTGTGAGAGGATAATAGAGGGGGCAAACTCAGGGACATGAGATCCATGATTCATCTGTCCCCAATCATGTGACTAGCAATGGACCTTAATCATTTTTAGTTGATTTTTAGTTGTGATGGCAATTAATTTTACATTCAGGGTTAATTTTAGGTTATTTTTTTTAATACTCTTGACAACATCCATAAAAAATACTTTTGTTAATGGATCATATAATACCTAACTAGTACAATTTCTGTGTCATGACACGATTTTTTAAAACTAAAATCTTAATAAATAAAAAAATTAATAGTATAAAGTATAAATAAAAGTTACGATAAAAAATCATAGATATCTTTACCATAAATGTATCTTATAAATCTTTCAGAAAATTATTATTTTTAAAATCTCATTTAAAGTAGTATATAAATATAGATATTTTAAATCACTCAGTAAAATAATAATAATAATAATAATAATAATAATATCATTGTGACTTTGTTTAAATTCGATGTGGCATAATCAATATCTAAAATGATATGGGTTATGCCGCATCATCATAAAGACTTATATATTAAGTAGTATATACAGATTAGATATTTATAATATATAAAGATTACATGTAGATTAATAGTAACTATTAGATTATATTAAATTCAAGGTTTTAAATTAAGCCTAATAGTTAGTAAATAAGTTAAAAATAAAAGAAAAAATATGATTGCTTTAAACTTTAAAGGGACAAAGGAAAGATACGAAGAAACATTAAAGGATAAAAATTATACTGATTTAGATAGCTAAAAAAAGACAGGGATGTCACGTAGGCTAAAACTCTTCTATTTTAAGAATATAGTATATAGTTAGTAAATATGTTAAAAATAAAAGAAAAAAATGTGATTAGTTTGAAAAGATAAAGGGAAGAATAAAATAATAATTAATGGAAACAATTTTGATTGATTGACTTAGACTACTAATATATAAAAAGGACAATATTGATTTCATTAAAGAGATAAGGGGAAGAATAAAAAGATTAAAGGAAATGAATAATTAAAAAAGAGCGGAAAAACTTGATTGGTGGAAATGAGCGAATTATGGAGGGAATGAATTCAATATTTTCAATCAAGCCCAGTAGTTTGAATCCCCTTAGAAACATGGAGTCGCTTGTGAGTGAGAGGGTCAACCTCTTAAATGGATCACACAATACCCGATCCAGATGTAGAGCAGTTGAGCCAATCAAACTGGATTAAGATCAAGAAAGTTTCGAGCATATTCCTTGCAATTTAAGTGTGTTAGAATCTATAGATCACTTTTATAATTAGATATATTGAATTTTGTATTATTTTATTTATTAATAGAATTGTTATTATATTTAATTCAAAAATATATTGGCTAATCATAGTAAAATATTACATAAAGTATTACATAGGGGCGGGTGCGGGACGGGATGAGATGGGACGAGACCGGGACGAGGCCCGTCCTGCTTAATTTTTTCGGGCCGGGATTCATTTTTTTTTTGGAATCCCACATGGACCTTATCCCTCATGGGACGGGACGGAATCGGAACGGGACGGGCCTTGTCTCTCAAATAAAAATAATAAAATATTATAAAAACTTGAATCAAAACACTGCCAGATGGAGTGCCAACAACACAATTTCATAAAAAAAAACACTACCAACACAAGAAAGTTAAACATTACAAAATAGACTGGTCGAAAGCCGGATTGAGTCAAGTTGGAATAAATTCACCCACACCAATTGCCAGAAAGTTAAACATTACAAAATAGACTGATCGAAAGCCGGATTGAGTCAAGTTGGAATAAATTCACCCACACCAACTGCCAATGGTTTGCACAAGATGAAGAAAGTTAAACAAGGCAGATGAAGATGAGCACCATATATAATAATTAATAATTAAGAACACAAGTATTGAACAATGAACACTAACAGTGCAGTAGTGATATGTTTATATAGGATGGCACATTAGTTGCTGTTAGTGTATAGATCGGGTTTTATTTATATGTAAACCGGGTTTCAGTTGTTATATGGGTAAACCGGGTTGAGGGTTATAACAATAAGTGAACCACGTACATATCATGTGATCACTTCAGTTTATATATACTCCCTCCTTCCTCCCGATTCAACTACTTCTTCTTCTTCTTCTTCTTCTTCTTCTTCTTCTTCTGTTATTAGTTCTGTAACAAACTCGAGAGCATTCAATCAATGGAAGTTTTATCTTCTTTGTTCTCTCTCTCTCTCTCTCTAATCTTGATTCACAAATTCTGAAATGGTATAAGAGCCACCATAGGTCGCACAGATCTAAGTTTTCCTTTGTCTGTATTGAAGTTCGTTTTCGATTTGTTCTTCCGCACTATCAAATCTTGAATCACCATGGATGGTCAAGATTCAAATCAGATTGATGCAAGCGATATCTTGTTTTTGCATCATTCTGATCATCCCAGCTACAACTTATTGACGCAGCTGCTAAACGATTCCAATTACAACCACTGGAGGCGCGCTGTAGAAGTGTCCTTGGTTGCGAAAAACAAGATTGTTCTTGTGGATGAAAGCTTCCAGCAGAGACGTCGCCACGATATGCTCAATGGAGGCGGTGCAATGGAATGGTGGTGGCGTGGTTATTACATTAAGTGGAAAAGGAGATTGTAGAATCTCTTTTGTATTTCAGAACTGCGCAAGATGTTTGAGATGAATTGAAGATGCGATTTGGGTCTCCAAATAGCACTCGACTGTATCAGGTACAAAAAGACATGTTCAATATTTCTCTGAATGGATCGTCGGTTACTTTATATTTCACAAAGTTCAAGAAACTATGGGATGAGTACATGGATTTAATAGAATCCCCTGTGTGTACTTCCTGTTGAACTCCAAATCCAATTTCTAAGTCATTTGCTAAACTGCAAGTGATGCAATTTATTGTTGGGTTGCCTGCTTCTTACAATGGTGTTAGGACTAGCATATTGGTGATGAAGCTAACACCGAATATTGCTGATGTTTATCGTATGATTCTTGATGAAGAAAGTCAGAGAGGGTTGAATAATTCTAGTTATGTTGGCGACAATACTGCTGCTTTCAATGCTTTTCAAATGTTAGGAAATCAATCTAATTCTGGTGGTCAATCTCGGAATCAATACAATAAGAACAATGGACAGAGAGGTGGTAATCAGACATCTCATAATGGAACTAAGGGGAAAGGAACCTATTTATGTGAACATTGCAAGGTTTCTGGTCATTCTATAAGCAGGTGCTTCAAGATCCATGGGTATCTTCCCAATTTCAAAGGGGAAAAGTCTAAGAAGTTTGCTTCAAATGTGGTTGTTGAAGGTGATGATCAAGAGGCTGCTAATTTTTTGACAAAAGAACAGTATGAGCAGATCTTGGCTTTTCTAAGTAAGTAAAGTAATGGAGAAGACAACAATATGGTGGCAGGTAACATTTTCTGTTTCAGTATGGTAGGCAGTGATTATAGTTGGGTTATAGACAGTGGTGCCACTCATCATATTTGCCCTACTTTATCTATGTTTAACTCATTTAGGCCTTTTACTATGCCTAGCTATATTACTGTCCCTAATGGTCAACAATCTAAGATCTGTCATATTGGTTCAATAAGGTTGAAGAACCAGATTGTGTTACATGATGTTCTTCATGTTCTTGAGTTTGCTTATAATTTGTTATATGTCAGAAAATTTGTACATGACTTAAACACATATATGTTGTTTACTCCTTCCCAATGTTTGATACAAGACCCTTCAATGAACAAGCCACAGGTGCTTGGTGAAGTGTCAAAGGGACTGTATCTCACATCTCTAAAGGACAAAAATGATTTTCATGATAAAGATTCTTCTGTTGTATTGTCCAAGTCTATTAAAGTTGATGAATCTGTAAAGTGTAATAGTGCTAGTGCATCATCTTTAGAACTTTGGCATTGCAGACTTGGACATGTTCCTTTTGATCAAATGTTTCATTTTCAGTTTCTGAATGAACTTGTAAAGACTAAGAGACATCATGTCTGTCAGGTTTGTCCCAAAGCCAGACAGCATAGATCTTCATTTCCTGATGGTTCAATAAAGTCTGTTGCTTGTTTTGAATTGATTAATGTTGATATCTGGGGGCCATATAAAGTGCCTACTCATAATGGTTTTAAGTATTTTTTAACTATTGTGGATGATTTCTCCAAAGCAGCATGGACACATTTAGTTGCTACTAAGAGTAATGTCTTTTCTATCCTTAAAGCTTTTGTTTCTTTTGTGTTCACTCAATTTGATGCAAAGGTTAAGATCATCAGATCTGATAATAGTATAGAATTATGTAGCAATTAAGCTCAACAGTTTTATCTAGAACAAGGTTTGATACATCAGACTACTTGTGTTCATACACCACAACAAAATGGAGTAGTTGAAAGAAAGCATAAACATCTCTTAGAGACTGCTTGAGCTCTTTTATTTCAGTCTCATCTTCCCATTCAATATTGGGGAGAATGTATATTAACTGCAACTTATTTGATCAACATGTTTCCATTATCTTCTATACAATTTAGGACTCCTTATGAGATTTTATTTCACAAGGTTCCTGATTATAGTTTGTTAAAATCATTTGGTTGTTTATGTTTTGTCACTACTGATAAGTGTAACAGGTCTAAGTTTGATCCCAGGATCTCACCTTGTATTTTTGTAGGATATCCTCATGGTACTAAAGGATATAAAGTTATGGATTTAAAATCTCGCAGAATTTTTGTGTCAAGAAATGTGCAGTTTCATGAGTTGCAATTTCCTTTGCACAAAATTAGTTTTGCTGATGGTATTCCTCTTCCAAATGTTATCGTGGATACTCCCGAGTCAATATTTCTTCATAACAGTGAAATTATTGAAGAAAATATTACTCAGAACAACTTTGACAGTCAATCTGATGATAGTTCTTTAGATGATCACTCAGAGATCAATCACTTAGATATCAATGCTCCACCCAATGGTAAAGGACTGATACAACCTGTTGTAAGAAGGTCATCAAGGGTTCATAGACAACCATCTCATTTACAAGATTACATCTGCAATTTTGGTTCTAATTTTGAGTTATTTCCTCTCATGTTTGGTTTCAAAGACTCTTTTTTATCTATTGACAATTCCACTTTTAAATGCAATTCAGCATCTGTTACTGGCTCATATGAGTTGGTTGAACCTAAGACCTTCACCAAAGCCTCAAAGAATCCAAAGTGGATTGAGGCAATTGACAAGGAAATAGATGCTTTACAATCTAACAATACTTGGGTTCTGACTGACCTCCCTGCAGGAAAGAAAGCTATAGGATGCAAGTGGGTTTATAAGATCAAATTAAAAGCTGATGGATCTGTTTAAAGGTTCAAAGCCAGATTGGTAACAAAAGGATATACTCAACAGTATGGTATATACTATGATGAAACATTCTCACCCGTGGTAAAGATGTCCACTGTAAGGATTATTCTATCTCTTGCTCCAAATAAAGGTTGGGATATCTATCAGTTAGATGTAAATAATGCCTTTTTACATGGAGACTTACATGAGGAAGTATATATGACTATGCCTCAAGGAGTACCAAATCTTGACAGCAAGGTTTGTCTTTTGAAAAAATCATTATATGGACTAAAGCAAGCATCTAGGCAATGGTTCAACAAATTGTATACTACTCTGATTGAATTCAATTTTGTTCAGTCAAAATATGATCCTTCTTTGTTTATTTCTCATCATAATGATCATTTAACAATTGTTGGAGTTTATG
The DNA here is from genome assembly GCA_963922045.1 of Persicaria maculosa. Taxonomy (NCBI): domain Eukaryota; kingdom Viridiplantae; phylum Streptophyta; class Magnoliopsida; order Caryophyllales; family Polygonaceae; genus Persicaria; species Persicaria maculosa. Next base: position 34,354,795 of record OY998271.1, read on the forward strand.
TAGATGACATTATTATCACATGGTCAGATATTGATCAGATTACAAGTTTGAAGAAACATCTACATGAGTTGTTCAGTATTAAGGACTTAGGCAAATTGAATTATTTCTTGGGTATAGAAGTAATTCATTCCAAAAAGTCTTTAATAACGAGTCAAAGAAAGTTCTGTCAAGAGATTATCAATGAAGCCAACATTTTTTATCAGAGATCATGTGTTACACCTTTGCCTTTGAATTTTAAACTTTATGCCTCTAATAAGAACAATTTAATTTCAAATCCTACTACATATAGAAGCATTGTTGGTAAACTAAGTTATTTAACAAATACCCGTCCAGATATCTCATTTTCTGTGCATGTTTTAAGTCAATTTCTTCAACATCCAGATGTGAATCATCAAGCTGCTCTAAGTCATTTAATGAGATATGTCAAGGGTACAATGCATTATGGCATCAGATTGCAAAAGGAAGATTCCATCAGACTTCAGGCATTCTCTGATTCTGATTGGGCATCATGTCCAATCTCAAGGAAATCTGTAACTGGATATATTGTTCATATTGTGAGTATGCAATCACTTGGAAATCAAAGAAACAACCGATAGTGTCAAGGAGCTCCTTTGAAGCTGAGTACAGATCCATGAGTCAAGCTGCAGCATAGGTGACCTGGCTTGTGAATGTGTTACAAGAACTTGGAGAAACTAAATTGACTCCTGTAACACTGCACTGTGACAATAAGTCAATAATTCAGATAGCAAAAAATCCAATATTCCACGAGCGCACAAAGCACATCGAGATCGATTGTCACTTTACCAGAAAAAAGGTGATGGATGGATTGCTTCAACTCACCTACTTACCCACTCAAAACCAGTTGGCAGACGTGTTGACGAAGATCCTATCAGCATCTCATCACAGAGATCTTCTACATAAACTGGGGATGCATCTGAGTGCTCCACCTCCAGTTTGAGGGGGGATGTTAGTGTATAGATCGGGTTTTATTTATATGTAAACCGAGTTTCAGTTATTACATGGGTAAACCGGGTTGAGGGTTATAACAATAAGTGAACCACGTGCATATCACGTGATCACTTCAGTTTATATATACTCCCTCCTTCCTCCCGATTCAACTACTTCTTCTTATCTGTTATCAGTTCTGTAACAAACTCGAGAGCATTCAATCAATGGAAGTTTTATATTCTTTGTTCTCTCTCTCTCTCTAATCTTGATTCACAAATTCTGAAAGTAGCTGGAATAGTTGTACCTTTAGTTATTTTTAATTTTCAGATTGCTTACAACTTACAAGCCTTACAGTATGATTGTAAATTATGTTTAAAATAACTACATATATAATTATAATGATCAATAACTAAATTAGTAAATTTTTAATACTACAAAAATTAAAATTTGTGTCCAGCGTATTAAATATAAATATAAATACGGGATGGGACCGGGATTTGCGGGATCCCATAGTCTTGTCCCATATCCCGTCTCGCATAGTTTTGACGGGACCGGGACAGGATTCACTTTTTTTTCCTCAAATTCCACCGGGATTGGGACGGGTCCGGGACGGAATTCACTTTTTTTTCCTCAAATTCTACCGGGATTGGGACGGGACCGAGACGGGACCGAAATTTACGAGATTTGTGCCACCCCTAGTATTACATACAGTACTAAATTATATGTGATGATCTCACAATAAGTTTCTATATTTTAAGGGGTTGTCAAGGTAAGAATATTGTTAAATTATTCCTATTTTTTTTATATAAAAGGGGGCTCACTTATAGTTAATGGATATTGTTGAAAAATTATACTCACTCCGTTTTTTAATATAAGGCATTTGACTTTTGTGCACGTAGTTTAAGGAGCTCAAAATTATATAAAATATTGATTTTTTTAATTATTTTTTTACCTTATAATACTTTTTATTAATAAGTATTATAATATAAAAAAAAATAATTAAAAAAATCAATATTTTATATAGTTTTTAGCTTTTTAAACCACGTGCACAAAAGTCAAATGTCTTATATTAAAAATCAGAGGGAGTAGTGTATTATGCATTTTCAGTTCCTATTCGGCTGAGAGGACAGTTATATCATCCTTATTTAATTCACGTGATTCAACGATTTTAATATTGTTTTTTTACAGTAGGCAAAGAGTTGGATGTACTACAGACATCCATGATCATCTGAAAAGATGATGTTTTGGAACTTGTAACAGTGAGATCCTGGATAATATTACAATTTAACGGAGATTTTGCAAGGAAATCGGCTGCCTGATTTGCCTCTCTGTAGCAATGCTGAAAACTGATTGATTCAAAGTCTTCTTTTAGAGACTTGATTTCTTCAATTAATTGTGCTATCTCCCATGGGGTTTTGATTATGTGATTGATGGCATTGATGATGGTTGCGTTGTCGCTTTCAATAATGATTCTTCTGATCCCCAAGTCGTTTGCCTGTCTTATACCTGCATATATAGCCATAGCTTCTGCTAAAATAATAGAGCATTTTGTTATGTTACTTTTGTATATATGAATGACCTGACCGTAGTTGTTTCTCAGAATGCAACCAATTTGAGTTTCATGGTTAACTTTAACTGAGGCATCTACATTAATTTTGATCGTGTTAGGAGGTGGGTTTTTCCAAAATAATTTATGTTGAGGTCTACTGATTTTAGGTTTTATATAATTATTATTTTCTTTATTCCAGGAGGATATGTTGTTAATTGTTTGGTATAACGTGTTGATGATGTTTTTGTTATTGTTATTTCAGAAGATTATATTGTTTCTGAGTTCCCATATGCTGTGCCATAAGTAGCAAAGGTCAGAGAAGTCTTTATTGAGTGTTTTGGTGTTAATGATGTTTTCAGGGGCGTTGTCTGTTAGATCCGGTATAATAAATAATTTTTTTAATTTGATGCCAAGGTTTGCTATAAGAGATTTGGTGATCTGACAGTTAAATAAGAGATGTTTTGTGTCTTCTGTCTCAGAGTTGCAGAGAGAGCAAGTGTTGGGAACTCTATTTATATATTTATTTAGACGGGCAGTGGTAGGTAAGATATCGAGGATAATCTTCCAAATAAAATTTTTTATATTTGGAGGGACGTTAAGTTTCCAGATCCAGTTTGCATTAATTTTATTTATGTTACTGGTATTGAAAAGGGAAGTAGTGGATTTAACTGTAAATTCTCCATTGTTATTATAGATCCAAATAAGTTTGTCAGGAAAATTTCTAGTTGGGATATGTATGTTGCTGATCATTTGGACGATGTTAGGGGGAAAGATATTATTTAATTTATTCATATCCTACGAATTATTTTTAGTGAAAAGGTCACAGACTTTTAGATTAGGGTTTTGATTATCACGGAATGTTTCAAGATATTTTTCATATACCCATATATCAGTCCATACATTTATACTTTTTCCATTACCTACAAGCCAGAGTAATCCTTTTGAAAAGAGGTCTCTGATATTTATAAGTCTTCCAAATTGCCATGAGGTTTTGACTTTTCCTCTTTCCATTAATGATTTTAATATTGTTGAGGTATGCATGGTATGTAGTCTTCTCTCCCCTATTCATATATATATATATAGGGGTGCGCTCCGGTGAAAACCAAAATTACGGTAAAAACCTGTGAGGACCGTCTTTTTAGCTCGGTTCACTAGCTTTATAGCCCGGTTTTGAATAGAACCGATCTATAAAGTCACATATTTTGACATGGTTCTGAATAAAACCGAGCTATAAAGTCACTAATGTAATTTTAAAACATGAGTTTTCAGCAAGGTTTTTAGGTTTAACCGAGATATAAAGTCACGTGTTATTTTAAAACTGGAGTTTTTAGCACGGTTTTTAGGTTGAACTGAGTTATAAAGTCACTGTGTAATTGAGGTTTTTAGCACAGGTTTCAAATAAACCAAGCTGTAAAGTACGTCCTCACGGTTTTTACCACAATTTGAGGTTTTCACCGGAGTCAATCCCTATATATATATATATAGAGGTTAGGTCATGTGTTTCTATCCCTTACGGTGTTAAATGTTAACAAATCTGGACCTTTGATTGAATGAAATGGGTGGCTGAGATTATTTGACAATTTTGTCTTTTTTCTTTAATTAAAAATCAACGGGGCCCACGTATTTCCTTCCCCAGTTGCTGAATTACGCGCGTGTGTTGTACTTTTTTTTTGTGCTGTAACGTTTTTGGGTGGAGTAACGTTGTTTTTTTGTGTGGTGCACTGTTTGAACTATTCGATAAGGTGATATTAAATATTCGCCAACTTATAGTTATTATTCGTGTGTAAAGAGTAGTTATCGTTTAGAAAAGAATAAAAGGGTTGGTCAATTTTGCAACTATTCACTAGGTTGATCGTTATTATTCGTTTGTAAAGAGGATTTATCATTTAGATAATATGAAAAGGGATGGTCAATTTTTGCAACTATTCGCTAGGTTATTAGTAATTTTTCGTCTGTAAAGAGGAGTTATCATTTAGATAATACCAAAAGGGTTGGTCAATTTTGCAACTATTCGTTAGGTTAATAGTAATTATTCGCTAAATTGATTGTTGTTATTCGTCTGTAAAGAGAAGTTATCATTTAGATAATAGCAAAAGGGTTGGTCAATTTTACAACTATTCGCTAGATTCATAGTAATTATTCGTTAAATTGATCGTTATTATTCGCTAGTAATTATTATTATTAGTTAAGCACAAAATTGACAAGCACACAAAATTGACAAACTGGATTTAATCGCACTACATATACTTTGGACATCTTAGCCTTGGCTGAAACGAAAGCCTCGGAACCGCCAACAACAACCGATATAACAAATATGGGGTTCCATCTTTGCTCTTTTATCCCCTCCTCGGGCTTAAAAGGTGGAATGTGGATCCTAACCAGAAATTCAAATGGCTTAGACAACTTAGTGATTCTTGAACAAAGTGATAGAATATTCATGTGTCAAATACAACTAAATAAGTGCAGTGTTGCTCTTCTATTTGTATATGCCCCTTCGGTTGATAAAGAAAAAACAGAATTTTGGAAAGAAATTTACCAAATAGTCAACAAGCATGCGCTACCAATCATCTTGATAGGGGACTTAAATGACATCGAAAATGATACTGAAAAATTGGGTGGGGTTACGCCATCCTTAAATAGATTCCGAAGGCTCTTAGAGATCAAACAAGAAATGAACATACACACCTTACCCTTTATAGGATCACCTTTCACTTGGAGGAAAAACACAAATGACATAAATAATACATATGAACGACTTGACCGAATTTTGGTACACCAGGATATACTAACACAATACCAAGGGTTGCTAGTTCAGCATCATCCCTTCACTACCTCTGACCATTGCCTCATCACTCTTAAGCTTGGGAGTGATGTCAGCAAAAAAGGTTCACCTTTCAGATTTGAAATGGCTTGGACAACTAATCCTAGCTACGAAAATCTCATTCAAAAAGTATGGGAAAACAAGTTAGATGGATCATTTACCTACAAACTAATGAAGAAACAAAAACTTAAAAAAAAAATACAAAAAAATGGTGCCAAAACCACAGAAATAACAACCAAAGACAACTACAAAAAGTTGAAAATGATATCGCTATACTTCAACAAAAGCTACCCTGGGGAACAATCACATACCAAGAGAAATCTAGACTCTCTAGCGCAACAAAAGCTCATTACAAGTCTCAAAAAACATTAGTCAACAAAAGGCAAGGGACCTAGCGCAACAAATGAATATCCCTTTATCTAAAACAATGGAAAAGTATCTTGGAATACCAATAATTAATGGTAGAATAAAAAATAGCGTCTTTGACGAGGCAATCCAAAGTCTTTCAAAACAACTATCAAATTGGAAAGCCTCCTCCCTTTCCCAAGCAGGAAGGGCTGTTTTAATCCGAGCAAACCTGAGTTCAAAGACTAATTATCTCATGCAGAGTTTTTTACTCCCCAAAGGGGTCTTGGAAAAAATTGATAAAATAAACAAAGATTTCTTTTGGAATAAATTGAGATCACAAAGGTATACCCCCCTAATTAGCTGGGGAAAACTGTGTACTCCTAAAGAATCAGGCGTACTAGGTTTTAGAAGAGCAGAGGACATAAATATCAGCTTACAGATGAAACTTCTTTGGAAAATTTACACAGACCAGGACAATTTATGGGTTAAAGTGATCAAGGAAAAATACCTACAAACCGAGACAATCTTAAATAAAACTAATTATAATACATCCTGGCAATTTGGACGACTACTCAGTCTTAGAGACAAATTCAACAAAGGACTCCTCTGGATTATTGGTAATGGGAAAACAATAAATGTATGGAATGATCCATGGATAGATAACCTCCCTCTAGATTCTTTTAGGGGACAACATGATGGAAACCTTAAAGTTGTAGATCTATTAGACTCCAATAAAAATTGGAATAGGGATCTACTTTATGAGCTATTCCCACCACAAATAGTCAAGACCATCCTGGCGATCCATATTCCGGATTGGGATACACCAGATAAATTGATTTGGAAATTAAATCAAAACGGGACTTTCTCAACAAAATCAACACAAAAAATCTTAAATACTACAAGTCGAGCCGACGAAGATTACAAATGGATTTGGAAACTAAATCTTCCACCAAAAATAATGAATTTTTTATGGAAATTGATAATAGATGGACTTCCAACGAAGGAAAGACTAAACAAGTACTTTAATAGAGTACCTGCCCAATGTTGCCTCTGTAACACTGCTAATGAAGATACTCAACACTTGTTTCTTAATTGCCCAATCTCTAGCGCCATTATAACCAACTATACTCAACAAACGGGACGGTGTTTCATCAACTTGAGACATAGCAACGCCAATCCAGAGGATATCTGGACAATAAAAAATAATAACCTACACTTTGAAGACCTCTGTTTCATATGGCATGCCATATGGGAAATGAGGAATAACATAATCTTCAATAACAAAAAATTGGAACATATATCAACAGCCACCACCCTTATAATAACCAACATCACAGACTGGAACAAAGCACAACGAAAGGAACACCCAACAAAAACTAAGCAGCGGAAATACACTAGATGGCGTAAACCACCAAGAGGCATCTACAAAATAAATGTAGACGCCTCTGTAAAACCCTCTGGAGAATGCTCTATTGGTGGCATTATCCGGGACTGTGATGGTCAAGTTATTGAGATTTTTCAGTCTAGGATCCAACAAGGATCTGTATTGCAAGCCGAAGCTCAAGCCATTTGTGCAGGGTTGCAACTATGTCAGGAGAATTGAAGGGCTTACGAAATGTCATTTTGGAAGGGGAAAATCTAGGTGTCATTAATGCAGTAAAGAAAAGCATCAATCCCCCCTGGGAGATAGCAAGAGTAATTGAGAAGATTCATCGCTTCAAAGATAAATTCAGTTGTCTACAATTTCAGCATTGCTACTGAGAGTCAAACTGTGCTGCTGATTATATAGCTAGACTTATGGATACTTGTAATATCCTTACTCTCCCTTTTAACATGGAGCTTTGTTCCATCATCCGAAAGGATGATCAAGGATGAACCTCGCTTTTGCGGGGCATCTGTTTCTTGCCTACTGTAAAAAAAAAATCGCACTACATATACATATTAAAAACAAATTGCAATATGGAGTTAATCCACTAATCCATACATTCACAAATTGAAATTAATATCCAGATGAAGTTAATCCACTAAGTCAGTAAGTCACTAAAATTAAAAACAAAGGCTTACTCAAATTCAAAGGGCATCATCGCCAACATCGGTCATCGCCACCAAAGGTCATCGCCTTCGAAAAAAAGAAAGAAGAAAGAGTACTGCACCAGCAAATCGCCACCGAAGGTCATCGCCATCACCAACAAATCGCGCTCTGCTCCACCATCACCATCATAGAAGACTCTCCTCTCTGTCATCGCCATCACCTCTGCCTTCGCCGGCCGCACCGTCGTCGTGCCTCTGCCGCCCCTCCATTGAAGAAGTCCCCTACCTCGCCGCTATGAAGAAGCCCCCTCCATTGAAGAAGCCGTCCTCGCCAGACTAAGATTTGGCCTTCGATCGCCGCCTTCAAATCGTCGCCGCGGTCGCCGAACTGAGATCTCTGCCTCCGGCCACCGATTGCTGCCTCTGGCCACCAACAACCACAAACTTCGTCTTCGCCTCTTCGACGGCCTATCGCCTCGCCCTCTCTTTTTGTCGATCTCTTCTTGGGAGCAATTATAGGCTAGGGTTGGCTTGAGTTACACGCGTTTGGTTTTGACGTGGACTTGTGTTTTTTAACTTTTAATTATCAATTAATCCAAATAATCAAATAATCTCAACCTTCCATTTTCACTCAATCAACGCCTCAGATTTGTTAACATTTAACACCGTAAGACTTGTTAACATTTGATCCATATTCTATATATATATATACACACACACACACACACACACATATATATATATATATATATATATATATATATATATATATATAAAAGGATGGATTATTAAAAAAATGGTGAAATTCTATATAAAAAGCCTTTTGTATTAATTGGTGGATTCCAACTTTATAATTATATAAAAAAAATTAATGTAATCTAATACTCCCTCCGTTGCAAAATATAAGGGCATTTACTATTTGACACGTTTTTCAACGAGCTAAAAACTCTATGAAATATTAATTTTTTATTAAAATTTTTTACATAGTATTATACATAATATGTATAATACAATGTAAAAAATTTTAATAAAAAATTAATATTTCATGGAGTTTTTAGCTCGTTGAAAAACGTGCCAAATAGTAAATGCCAGTATTATACATAATATGTATAATACTATGTAAAAAAGTTTAATAAAAAATTAATATTTCATGGAGTTTTTAGCTCGTTGAAAAACGTGCCAAATAGTAAATGCCCTTATATTTTGCAACGGAGGGAGTACATATTTTCCCTAATTAACAACAAGTTGGATATTTCACAAATATAAATATCTTTAGATATTAAAATAATAATATATGTATATGTTAGTAAAAATTAAAAAAAGCATTGAACATTCCATTAGTTAAGAAAAAGAATGTCATGCACAATTTTAAAGGAAGCTTACAAATATATTATTATATATTTATTTATTATTTTACCTTTTTAGTTTATTTAAAATTACAATAATTTTTTGATAGAATTAAAATTACAATTATCAATTTGTTAATTATTAAAAAAATAATTTTATAAAGTAAAGATTAAAATATGAAAATGTTAATTTTGTTCATAAAATCATGTCATTATAGATATCTTTACTTTTTGAAAATGCTCTTATAATAAGTATGAGATCGTTAGCAGTTTTTGATAATGTAAAAAATTAGCGTAATAAATAAAGGGTAAATTAGTATATTTGTCGATTTTCTTAAAACTTGAGGACCAAATAGGATGGCAGGTTTCGGCGAAATGAGAGAGTAACATTCATATATAAGTCCCATTCTGATCATAAATGAAGCGGAAACGCAAACCCTAATTTGCAACGTACCCTTTTTTTTTATTGAGCCTTTTATTTCTGGCCAGTACCCTCCGCCACTTTCTTCAAACACAAACGGACTCCTGAGCGCACCACCATGACTACCGGAAAGCAACTGTATATAATTCATACCACAGACAAACCGCAAAACTCAAATATTCCTAATTGCAGCATACAAGAATATGCATTAAATAGACCAAAAAATTGGCCCATTTGCAAAACTAGACTATGAGGCCCAAAATTTGCAAAACTAACACCGGCCCAAAATTATGGCCAAAAAGAGCCGGTTGCTCTAACAGTTATGACCGGGTGAAACAGGTGAGAAAGGGAGAAGTTACTGTTGATGATGGGAGGGGGTTTATAAAATCAAAATCGAGGAGGGGAAGGGGTGTCACTGTTGCGTTGAAGTGGAAGAGAGACAACGAAACGCAGAGGAGAAAAGCAAGGACCGAAGGACAGGAAGTCTGCCATGCACTCTCATCTCGTCCAAGGAGGAACTCAGGCCGTTTGAATAAGGAAGTAAGTGATCTCTAAACCCCTTGCTGTGTAAATTTCACTTCAAAATTAGGGACTTGGGGGTGCGATTTGGGGCGGTTTTGGAAGAAATGTATATGGAGGGTGGTTGCCTAGCAATAGAGGAAGGAAATATGATGGGTTAGGGGGTGCGATTCCAGTTGTGTTTGTCACTGCGATTTTGGGGACTTGATGTGCGATTAGGGTTGGTAGGCGTGGGGGAAGAAACTGGAGGGCAATCGGTTGGGTTTGGGGTAGTGAATGTCGGGGAAGAAATTGAGGACAAATGGGCAAGGAGGGGTTCAGATATGGGGAGAGAGACTAAGCAATCCAGAAACTGGGGGACTTTTGATAAGGGAAGACTGCCCATGTGGTAGGAGGGAAGAAAGACATAGGTTTGTTGAGTTAATTGCAGAATTGGTAGGACAGTTTTATGTTATTGGCGAGATAGTTTTGTACAATTGGTAAGACAGTTTAGGTGACCTGAATGTCTGAAAGTATTTGTTGGTGGTGATTGTGATGCAGGTACCCGCTGTGTAATCATAATATAAATGGCCAAGAGAAGGAAGAAGATAGCCCGTGCAGTACCTACCAGTCAAGGGGTAAGGAAACTCAGATTGTTACATGGTTATGCTAAGGTGGTTGACAAAAAAATGGGTACTGACATGGTTCGTGCATGTATTGCAGGATGTCTTGGCGGTCGCTGAAGAAGACCACTTCAACGAGCGTAGTGTGTCGCATGCTAGTTATGAGCTACTGGATGGGATAGACTGCGTGCTTGACCGAGATGATTTGAAGGCGTTGACGAAAATCCAGCTCGGGGGCATAGTGAGGATGAGGTCGAGGAATAAGTTTGATGCACAGCTGGTGCACTTTTGCCTGCTGTGGCGGCTCAAGACAAGGAAGCAACACGAGACGTGTTACTCCCTGCAGGGGCATCATGTGAGGTTCTCTTTGCAAGAATTTGCGATCAACATAGGCCTAGACTGCTCACCACCTCCGAGAGACCTCATGGAGGGCGACTATAAGGAGGATGTGTATCGGATGTTTGGGAAGGAGAAGGTGTTATTGAAGGATGTGGAGAGTGCGTGGTCGAGGGAAAAGAAAACTAACGCAGGGTCACTAATATGCAAGTACAAGTATACCCTCCTAGTCATAGTGGAGGGCATTCTATTTGGAATGGGGAAGAAGACACATATACGTGGGTGGGTGATGAACCTACTGCTGGAGGACACGGCCCGTTTTGTCGAGTTCCCCTGGGGTCGGCTGGTGTATGAGAAGAACCATGAAAGCCTCGCGGGGACATTACAGAAGATGGTTAATGCTGGGAATCACAAAAGGAAAAGGCCTACGTACACGCTTTACGGGTTCCCGATTGTCTTCCGGGTGAGTTAAAAGCTAAAATGTTTTTAAAACCATTAGTTTCCATTATGGGAAGTTGGCAATTGCGAATATTTGGTGTTGTCCTGTCATGCCAAATAATGATTTCTGTCCTACCAATTGAAGGTTTTGATCCTACCAATTCTGGTTAGTCTGGGATGCACCGCAAATGAATAATGTTGTCCTACCAAATGGTCAATTTTATCTTACCACAAGTTTGAAACAGTCATGCCAACAATGTATTTTTATCCTGCCAAAATGTGTGTTTTTTTTAAAAGGTTGTGTTGGTTAACTGTCATCTTACCTGTTGATTTTGATGTGCGTTGCTAATGGTCCCCTTGTTTTTTCATGCATTTATGGCTTTACGAGGCGTTTCATGAGATAGGGAATAAGTATGGCCGTAACATTGACGAGACTATCACCCCGAGTTGTCTCCGATGGGAAACCCGGGACTCACATATAAGATTTGAGAATGTGAAACCTACCTGGACCAATAGGACGATGATGATGTGGAACACGTCCTCCTCGCCAAGCCAGAGCCCATCCTGCACCCTAGTAAAAAAAGAGAAAGAGCCCCTTCGCATGGTGTCGTACAAGAGAGAGCATCCAAACACGTTCTTTGACAGAATTGTGAATGAACACCTCAAGGCCCGCAGGGCCAAGCGCTAGAAACAAGAGGCTATGGCTGGACCTAGTTAGGGAACTAGTCAGCCGGGGTCCGACACGACCAACTCTGGACTGGATGCCCGGATTGTGGCCAAGGTGGAGGTCGTTTGCACGGGCATGATGTCAGAGATGGGGACCCGATTCTCAGTGGTGGAGGCCAGGCTCAGTGAAGTAAGTGAAGCTTGTAAGAAGTTGTTGGTAGAGAAAGGCGATCATGGAAAGGTATGTTTTTTTACTTGTGAACCCTTTGGTTGGTGTTAGAGTAGGTGTGAACTGTGACTCTGAATGGTTGAAATGAATTGCAAGAATACGTTGTGTTGGGGGATAATGAGGACATGGAAACAGTGAAGCATAAAAGGGATGAGAAGTTTGAGGAAGGGTTGAAGGATAAGGGTGGGGATGGTGACAAGGTGGACATGAAGGCTGGGGATGATGTTGATAAGGAAGATGAGAAGGGTGGGGAGGAGACTAAGGAGGCTGCGAAGGGTGGGGAGGAGAATAATGATGTTGAGATGGGTGGGGAGGAGGATAAGGAGGCTAACAAGGGTGGGGAGGGGAATAAGGATGCTGAAAAGGGTGGGGAGGACGATAAGGAGGCTGAGAAGAAAGGGGAGGACGATAAGGAGGTTGAGAAGGAGGGGGAGGAAGAAAATCAATAGGGAGATGTAGGGACAGGTAATGCGTTATGTTTGATAGGATAGTTTTGTTCATTTCTTAGGACAGGATTGATCAATTGGTATGACATGTTAATTTGCAGTGGTATAGATTCATTTATGAAATTGGTAAGATAGGTATGGTGAATTGGTAGGATAATTATGTGGTGTTGGTAGGATAATTATGTGGTTTTGGGAGGAAGGTGTTTGTGCTTTTGGTAATAACTTTGGTGTAACCTGTGATGTTTCATTCTAAGGAAAAGGGTCAGGAGCTCAGGAAATCAAAGAGATCACGAAATCCGTCATCCCAGTTAGTAGATTTCCAGGTGGATCAGCCCTTAAAGCGGGGTTGGATGAAGACCAAGGCCACCCTCCCACAACAAGACGCGGAGGAGGTGGGGATGGTCACAGCTACAGCGAGAGACGAATTCTTAGCCTGGCTGGAGAAGGGCCCTGCATAGGTAAAGGGGCCTGTTGGAACCCTTTTGGGGAAGGAGTTCTTCAACATCCTCATATCACCCGACATATGGACATCAACCGAGGTAATGGATCTCACCCGGCATATGTACATCTTCACTTTTTCCCGTCCTCATTAAAACTAATGGAGTTTTTCATCTGACGGCATAATGCAGCACATCCAACAGGCTCTAGTTCTCGTACACATGGCCTTGGTCGCCAGGGAGGGTGGACACGAGTCTGGTGTGGTTGTCCTGGACTCCTACTGGCAGGAGCAAGTTGGGAAAAAATGGTCTGCTTGTGGGGGAAAGAGGGAGCGCATCACCGAGGCCAACGTTATGGGCCCGTTGCTGCATTATTTTGCAGGGAGACTTCCAGAGGACAACAGATGCAGTTGGGTTGCAAGAAATGGTAAAATCCTAGCTTTGTGCAATTACAAGGACAAGCACTGGATCGGGCTCCTAATCGACCTCATCAAGTGGAGAGTTGAAGTCTTGGACTGCGAATGGTACCAAATCAAGGAAAAGAAGTTTCAGAAAAACCTCCAGCCCGTCCCGAGGTCATCCCGTAGGTGATGCAGTTCGATGTGGAATTTCGTGCTATGCATACCGTCAACGTCCCGCAACCGTTCGCCATTAGCCGCACTGCCCTGATCCCTTGAAACGAAAAAAATCGTAAGTGTCTTGCAACTGTTCTTCTCTCGTCCTTAATGTATCGCGACCGGGACACCGAACTTTACAACTGACACACATGTTATTGTGTAGGGGTGACTGTGGAGCCTATGTTATCAGGGCATTGCAGCTGCTGGCCGAGGAAGTTTCCACATTTGAAACCATCAACGACTCTTTTATCGCATCGTACCGCCAATACTTGGGAGTCGCCATATATCGCAACATTTTTTAGGCGTTCCGCACCATCAATTGACATTATGTAGTGTACAATGTTGTTTTATGAAGTCACTGGTAGTTTGGAACAATTATTTGTCATGGTTGTGCTTCCAATACTCTGAACTATTGTCTAAACTGTTGTTTGCTATGTAATACGTAACTATACTTACTTGACACTTTCCGTAGGATAAAAATTGGTAGAAGATATATACCCTAATGGTAGAATAGTTTCGGACTAATGGTAGGATACAAATACGATAATGGTATGATTATAATGTCATCTACGATAACCATTGGTATAAGATATACACCCTAATGGTAGAATAGTTCTAGACTAATGGTAGACAAAAAATACGATATTGGAAGGAAATAATTTTGATCACCGTACCAACGCTTACTCGAGTCCGTAGGATACCAATTGGTAGAAGATATACACCATAATGGTAGAATATTTTAAAAATAATGGTAGGATAAAAATACGATATTGGTAGGATCAGAATTTTGATCATCTTACCAATGCTTACTCGAGTCCGTAGGATACCAATTGATAGAAGATATAGACCCTAATGGTAGAATATTTTAAAACTAATGGTAGGATAAAAATACGATATTAGTAGGATGTCAATGTCATCACCGAAATTCCAAAGTGTAGAACTAAATGGTAAGATATATGGAAAGTAATGGTTGGATAGATGCAACCAAATGGTAAGATATATGGAAACTAATGGTGATTAAAAAAAAGATATTAGTAGGATCAGAATATTGTATTCATTACAAGTTTCCCCATAATATATCCGACACTTGACACAAAATATCGTAGTCATTACAAGTTTGTCCATAATATATCCGACGGCTGACATAAACGTCCACCAGAGCACACTAATGTCGACGATGCTTTGACTCCCTCGCCTTGCCCCTTGACGGATACCGCTTGGACTTCGGCCTTCCCGGCATACGCTTGACAACGGGGTCAAGCAACACTTCGCAACAATTTCTGGAGGCACGCTCCAGGTGTCACGAGCTGGCACTGGGTAGATGACATTTTTCATAGCACGCGCGCCAAGCCTCAACCTTGTATAGATGATGGACGAGGGAGTAGCTATCGATCCACCGGACCTTGGCCGCCGTAATGACATGTGCACATGGGATTTGGTCAATATCGAATTGCTTACAAGTGCAGGTCCGTGCGGACAGGTTTACCAGCCAAGAGGAGAGCCCTTTGCGGATATCATACTCGTGTTCGCTCAATGTGGTCACCTGAAGACATATAGATCGCATGACGTTCTCCATAATCTTGGTGTCCATATGGTTAGTGACAACCTTGTTAGGCTTCGAACTAAGCTCCTGTCTCTCGACGATCCACCTGCCCACCGTCTTGAGTATTCAATCAAGGCGGTGATAGACAGGTCCCGAGGTTCAAGGAAAACCGAGTTCAAGCACTCGGTATGGTTTGTGGTGGTGATGTTAAGCCGATTGGCGGGATAGAAAGCCCGGACCCAGTTGGAGAAACCTGCTTGCTTAATGTAATCTGCCCCACTAGCCGACTAAGACTTAAAGGCATTGTAGTACCAATTGAACTCTGCCACAGTGTACACCTTTGCCATTTGGAAGAAGAGGGATTGCAACCCACCCGCCTTATGATACGCCTTGACATTTTGAAAGAGGTGGTAAGTGCATTGCCCATGCTTTGCAAAGTCATAGCTCCCTCGAATCCCCTTGGTGATGCTCATGTGTCTGTCGCTGACCTACACAACATGGCTCTCATCCAGGACGATGCGTCGCATTTGACGAAAAAAAACCCCACGATGCATCATTCTCCCCATCCACAATGGCAAGTGCAAAGGGGTATATATTGTGGTTGGGGTCTTGGGCCGTCACAAACATAATGCATCCACGGTTCTTCCCCTTTAAGAAACTTCCATCCACCGAGAATACCTACCAATGTCAACCAATCATTATTGGTAGGATAGAGTTTAACTAATGGTAGGATAATGCTGCACATTTGGCAATTTATTTCATGGAAGGATTTATTCCATCTAATGGTAAGATAAATTCAGACATTTGGTAAGATAATCAAGTGGCAGGGTCGTACCTGTCTCAAGTGTGGGATGGTTGTCCTCCAAACTCCCAAGCTAACGAACGCATACTTGAATTGCTGGTTTTCATCACGTACTAATGTGGTTATAGTCTCGGGGTTTGCTTCCTCAAGCATGTAAAGATATGAGGCTATACGGTCATAATTCTCTTCATCGGTCCCATACAAGCCTTCCCGTGCAGAGCCCTTCGCCCTGCGTGCCTTCCAGTAGCTGCAATCCACACCCAATCGGGACTTCATCAATGACTTGATCTGATGCGGAATGATCTCCTTTTATGATCCACTAAAACCAAATAAATGCAATTAACAGGTTACTTGTGTATCTTTCAAAACATATTACATAAACGGATCACAAGAGGGCGGTCAAGGAACTTACTCGGACACTATACTCTACCCTATGAGCTCGTAATTTGCTTGTCGTTGGTAGTTGCTCGTGACACTTACCTTACAGGTGTGATCGTCCACAAGCTTACAAATCAACTACTTGCTAGTGTCCCAAAACTTTGAAGCTTGACAAAACCATGAACAATTCGGTTCGGGGCATACAACCACGTACATCGACTTTGTTGATCGCTTCACTACGGTCGCGTAGCACCTCCGTAAAGCTTCTCACCTCAACCTTTCCTGAATCTTAGCCTTGGTATCAAACATCTCCCCCTCCCGAAACTTCTTCACATTCTCCCGAGGGTCTCCGAGTCGAGGCATAAACCGAGCCACATTCTCTTCCACTTGCTCCAACGTAGGCATAGGCCATTTCTTTCCTTCATACGAATGCTCTATATCTCTTAGCGCTGCCTCAGCCTCCTCATCCCATGAGTCTGATGATTCCTTCATCGCCCCTCCCTCCTTCACTTTCACTGAGAAACCACCAGCGATCATGTCATCGTCGGAGCTTCCTACGTCTATTATTTCCTGAAATCCGTGGGGGAGTATAAAGTCGACATTTTTGTCACTTCCGATGATCACAACTTGCTTTCCACGTCGGATGGCATCAACCCTGCTCACGTTGCCACCCTCCTCTCGAGCATCCAAATTGTCAAGATTGCGAATTGAGTAATTCTGTCCTACCGTTATGTTGTAATCCATCCTACCATAACCAGATTGTTTAGCACTCCCAGAAAGCCCCCTGCCTCCCACTGACGCTCTCATTTGCATTCCTTAACAATCTCCTTCTCCCGCTACACATTCATCATACAGGCAGGGCCTTTTAGTTTCACACCTAAGGTCATCCAACTTCCCTTTTTCCTCGATCGATCCTCGCCCCTTCTCATCCGCCCCTCCTCCTCCATCAAGACCATCATCCAAGTCATCTTGAGTAGTGGGAGGCTCGGTTAGGAGTATTTCACCTTGGGTGGGAGTCGAGACGTCGTCCGCCCCTTCCGAGTCTTCCGACTGATGTCCATGGGAGGGAGTGGATGGGCTTGTGGTTTACACTATAAGGTGATGTGCAGTGCGATTGGCCAAGCTCGTGCACCAGATTCAGTGTTGTAGAACTTGTAGGCTTCTAGGTCATCGTCGTCCCGGACCCGAATCGAAGTGGCTTGCCCCATCGAATGAGGGAGGTAGGTGAGCTCAATGTCGTATAAGACCATGTCAACGTCGAATTTGGAAACGATCTTCTCCTTTAGTTGGTTGTAGCCAATATTCTATGGCACCACCATAACTACACTATGTGCTTCTCCCTTGACAACCAAGCTGCCACTAACGGTAGCCCACCAACCACCGAAGATGACCTTGATACATACCCTATCACTTGTGGCCCGATACAGGAATAGAGGATCAGCCTGGGGTGGTATTTCTGTTATAAGAAAAAGGAACAACTACGCAGGATAAGTACAAGATCACTTACCCATCACTGCCACTGCCACCGGACAAACTTCTTGCACTTTTCCAGGTATGGAAGAACAATTTTACACTATTGGTAGGACTGAGGTATTCTATTGGTAGGATAGGGACTGTATCGTTTCCTCGGATGAACGGGTGGCTTTTCCCCCGAGCTTTCCACTCCTCTCCTATTCTGCCTCTCTTTTTGCAGAGCATTTAATGGTGTTTCACATCCTTCTCTCCAGCTTATATATGTTCTTGGGGGACCCCTTAAATACAATCATTGTATTTTCCCCTCATTAATGCTTCCCCTTTACCCCCAAGGCTTAAGCCTGTTTTGGCGCCAAAACTGGCCTGATTGCCCGCCATATGAGCTACAGTGAAGCCTTCGATTTCTCCCAAATTGCTGCTACAGTTCCATTTGAGGAAATGACACTTCTCTAGGTATGGAAGGACACCTTTAACCTATTGGTAGGACCAAGTCCTTCTATTGGTAAGATGAGAAGTGTCCAGTTTTTTGAAATGAACGGGAGGCTTTTCCCCTTACCTTTCCATTCCTCTCCTATTCTGCCTCTCTTTTTGCAGGGCAATTAATGGTGATTCACATCCATCACTCTAGCTTATATATGTTTTGATTGACACTCTTAAATGCAATCATTGCATTTTTCCCTCATTAATGCTCCCCCCTTTCCCGGCTTAGGCAAATTTTGGCGCCAAATCATGGCCTGATAGCTACAGTGATCCCCTCCTAAAATCTCTCCCAAGTTCAGTACCCGTTGCTCACCTACAACTTCCCAAGCCAGTTACCACAAAAAAGTTGCAAAAGTGAGCCATGTGCTACTTTTGCCAAATTAACAAGATGTGGTCTAGTATTGCAAAGTGACCAAAAATTCGGTCTACTTATGCAAATCGGCCTTGCATCATATATCTATATAAACCGCTTCCGGTCACCACCAGCACCCACCACCTCCTCCGACCCTCAGGCAGGCAAATCTATTATATATAATAAAGGAGAAGTCGTTTGAGACACATGTCGGCTTCTTCTTAATCGTATTCGTATAAACCAATCACAAAATTTTGAAATAATCAATATATGCATAAGATAAAAATTTTATTCTTACTCTATTTAATCAATATATCTATATATGCATAAGAAAAATTTTGACTCAATTTGATTAGATATGGATACATTTTTAGAAGATATTAACTAATTTTAAAATATATGCATAAGATGAATTTTTATTCTAACTCTATTAAATCAATATATCTATATTTTTAGAAGATATTAACTAATTTTAAAATATATGCACAAGATCAATTTTTATTCTAACTCTATTTAACCAATATATCTATATGTGTATAAGATAAAATTTGAACCAATTTGATTAGATATGAATTTTTTTAGAAGATATTAACTAATTTTAAAAATTATTATATAAGATAAGATTTTACCTATTTTCAATATATATGAACATATTTTTAGAAGATAATAACTTTATCAATAACTTCATCGATATGAACATATTTTTAGAAAATAAAAGGTTTTGATGAAATTGAAATAATACTTAGCATGGTCATAATACTTAAATAAATTTATCAATAACTTTATCAAAATGAAGAAGATAAAAGGTTTTGAGTAAATTGAAATAATACTTAGTCGTGTAAAAATTATCAACTTATGTAATTCAATAAGAAATAAAATTTTCATATATATCTTGAAGGTATTGATATATTTATAAGATATATTTTTGGATTTTATAAATATATAAAATTATGGATAGATTTTTAGATTTTGACCTATATATAGTTTAGATTGCTAATGTTATTTCACAAACGTTGACATCTTTTCTCTTCTATTTGATGTTGTTATTGCAGGTTATTTATAACTTTGTTTACGATTTTTTTGTTAAGCTTTTCGAAATAATGTGTTGATTGGTTACAAGGTATGTTAATTATTTTGTTGTTTTCACTAATATATACTAGATTTTCATATTGTAACGGCCCGGATATATATCCGGGATACGTTTCGAAGGTCGGATACCTTCGTTCGGATGTTGCAATTCAATTACGGGTCGAGGTTTCAAACCTCTAATCGGTCTAAATCTCAGAAATACAATTAAAACGAAAGTAAAGCGGAAATATGATTTAAATACAAAAGCCACGGCAGAGCCGGGTCAAAACCAAACCAAAGTGGGTGATTGTCATTTGTCCAGTTAGAATATATTAGCCGGATTCTTCGATTCGCCAAAAGATTTCCCCGTCACAGAAGCATGGAGCAGCAAGAGCGGTACCTAACACTATCCACGAAGTCAGGCCTGGTGATCGCCTGCGGGTCCTCTGACCGCGCTGAGGCCACATAACATGCCTATGCCTAAATAAAAGACGACTAATGCGGTACAAGATTTAAATCACACTATCATGCCCCTAGTATATATACAATATGCAGAAAGAACTGTAAAGGGCCCCAGACAATGCCAAGTGGCATATCCCTCTCCTACCTCTGCACCCCTTCTCGTTAGTGCAGAGACTGGCCAGTTCGGGCTATAGCATAGCACTCTCTTCGTGGTGGTGCACTCACCACGGTATCATCATATCATATCCCATCATCATATAATATCTCATCATCATATCATAAAATAAATAAAACATGCCCGATGGTGCTAGGCTAATCGTATCATATCAAATCATCTCCTCTCTTGCCCGATGGTGCTGGGCTATCATATCATGCTCATATCGACTCGATAGACTCAGGGCACCCGATGGGGCTGGGCTACCCTATGACCCTAGCAAAGACTCTAGGACTATCACAGATAACGGCCGTTCTGTATTCAAACACACAAAGTAAACACATGCTCAGTTCAATGCAATCCTAACATGATACTACATGGCATGCTTTAATATGCAACAAAACTACACATTACATGACACATCAGGCAGGAGGTCCAGGTTACTGAGTAAGTCCTGTAGGATACTTACCTGTTGATGCAGAATAGCAAGATAACACAAGCAAGGGCCCAAATGCAAGTCCAAAGCAATCCAAAAGCATTACACACCTATCATCAAGTCATTTACATAAGCTACCAGACCAACATTCATACACCCGAACCCAAGTTCTCAACATCCTCAAAACCGCCCGATAGTAAAACCGTTTTCCAAAATCTTTCCGATACGATCAAATCGACCAAAATCATTCTTTCAATCAAACCCATTGATGAAATCATACCAACCATATTTTCAAACTCTTAAATCCCAAATTAAGTCAACTCATATTCAAAATGATTTCTCAACTCCTACTTGGCCAAATTCCGACATTAAACATTTTACTTTAAAACCAATCTCTCACTTATTTAAAGACATCATCTTAAAATCATTTAATAAAGCCTTTATTAATCATACTTCTCAAATAGTATCACTTTACGAATTCCATTTTTAACAACCCACATTTATAAGTCTATATAGAAATCACTTTATAAAACATCATTTAGTAACACATCTCAAATAATATAACTTTTAAAACCCTTTACAAATATATAATAATAAAAATAATAATAAGAAATGAGTGAATAATATATGTTCCTATGACATATACATATATAAATCATATATGTACCCAAATGGGTCAACAGAAAAAACAAAGGCCCAGCCCAATGGGAACCCAGACCCAAACCCGAATTTAAAACAAAACAAGGAGGGAACCCGGATCTGTGGCCAAGGCAAGGAAGAGAAGGATTCGGGTTTTTGAAGGGTTAAAACCCGTTGAAGCCAAACCCGGCCCAACCAAGGATACAGGCCCAAGAAAACAGGCCCAAAACCCGGCCAGCTCATTAAAAAAAACGGGCCCCTGCGGCTGACGTGGCGCCAGCGTTGCAAGGTGCGGACCAGCCCACCTTCTCCTTCCTCTCCCTTCCCGTCGACAGATTAGAACAAGGGAAGGTGGCTGGTGCGTTTCAAGAACGAGGGAGGAGGGAGCTCGGAGATGGCCGGCGACAGCCCGGACTCCGACTCCGACCACCGTAGACCAACACCCGCACAAGGGAAGGAATAAAGAGAGAGAGAAAGGGGCTTACCGAGGGCCTTCACTTCGCCGGAAGACAAGCTCGGAAGCGGCGTTCGGGGCTCGTCGAGGTGGGCTTCTCACCGGAATCCACCTAGGAGGGCGGAGGGGGTGTCAAGGGAGGACCTTTTCTTAGTTTAAAGGTGAAAGGAAGAGAAAAGGAGGGGAGCCGAGGTGCTTTACCGTTTGAATCGAAAACAGGGCGAGGAAGGTCGGGGCGGCGCTCCGGCTGCTGCGGCGGCTACTGGTGGATCCGAGGTGGTGTCGGAGGAGCCTCTGCAGCCAAACCTTTGTGGGATGAGGGAAGCAAAAGAAGGAGAAACGGGTGCCTCACTTCCGGCAAAACAAGGGAGGTAACGGCTCGCGGCTTCAGCGCAGAGGAAGCAGGGGGGTGAGGGGCGATGTCGATGAGCTAGGGAGGGGGGTAGTGGTGGAACGGAGGTGGTGGTGATGTGATTCAGTGAAAGGGGAAAGCTCTTCCCTTTCGGTTTGAAGAGTTGGAGGAAGGTGAGGCAAGGAGGAAGAGAGGTTCTGCTGGGTATTGGGATTCAAAATTGAAATGAAATGGGGAAAATGTGTGAGAAGGTGAGGGAGGAGTTGCAGGTGAGCTCAGACAAGGAGAGGCCCTGCAGTGGCGTGGTGGGTGCAGTTGGCATCTTGCCAAAACAAAGGGGTGAAGGAGGGGGATGGAAGAGGGAAAGGAGAGGTTGTTGCTTAACCATTTTGGTGTGGGCAACTAGTTCCTGCACCTTCCAAGACAAGCCGAGAGAGAGGGGAAGAGAGAGAGAGAGAGAGAGAGAGAAGAAAAGAAAAAGAAAAGGAAAAGAAATTGGTCCACTAAAGAAATTAAATTAGTGGAATAAACTCGAAACCCGCTCGCCCGATCGAATCCCGACTAAATCAAATATAAATAAGATTTAAATTACAAATCTCAAGATAACGGAATTAAATAAATTTTTCGATACTCGGAGCTTAAATTAGTTTTATTAATACTCGATCTCGAAAGCAAAAAAAAATCAAAATCCATTTCTAAAACCCAATTCCAAAACTATATAGGAATTCGTTTCTGAAGAATTAAATAAAATTCAATTGCTCGAGGACGGGAAATTTCAAAATTTATAGAATCTTAATTTTAAAGTCAAACATAATTTAATATTTTAAGAAAATAATATTTTAATTTTTCCGGTCTTTACATTCATCCACCTCTAAAAACAAGTCTCGTCCCCGAGACTAAATTCATTTTTAAAACAATGGGAGGGAGTTTGAAATCGGTGAGTCCGAGGACCATGTCCAAAGATCTTGTAATCATCTCGGTTGCGTCTTCCGGGATTCTCACAACATCCTAGTCACGGCCGTGACATTTCCAATTGGTCTTGTCAAGTGTGTAATAAGCGCCCTTATTACATCCTCGCTTCGACTTTTCGGAAATACCACAACTCTAAAAGCATTATAGCGCCCGACTAGGTCTTAGCAAGCAATCTATAAGCGCCCCTATAAAATGCTTGTATCCACTTCGTGAGATGTCATAATGTAAATCCAGTTCGTAAACCTCAAAGTGTTGTGTAAATGGAAAGATTGTCATCCAAATCATTGAAACTCTCAACTTCTTTAAAACCCCAAGTTGGCCATTTTTAAACCCGCTCAAAATCTTCAAATTCAATTTTTTTTTAATCCAGCAACTTTACACCAGAATCAAATCAAATCCTCCCAAATCAAGATTTCGTCAAACTCTTCCGAAAACCAAATCAGCTTCTCGCAACCAATCAATCAAATTCAGAAGGTAGGAGGTGGAGTCATCCACCTCTAAGGGCTAATCCCATATTCTCTTCCTAGTTTCCAGAATCATTTACCATCATTCTCAACTCAACATGCACGTAAGTAAATCAACTCATCGACTCATAATGTCATCAACCACTTCTCATATGGCAATCTCAACATCAATCATGATAATCTCAATCAGTCATTACCGTAACCTCATAACATGTTTACCCATAGCATAAAGTATACCATTCTTCCAAACACATCAAAACAACAACAATGTCTCAACGTCATATCACGAGTCATAAAGTGTATCTATATCATACCGAAGGCATCACAAGTGTATCATCGAATTCTCATAAATCATACCAGCACACAGGTCAAGAGATCAAAGAGGTTAGGTGTCATGGAGTCAGTACACTACTTCTAGTCAAATCTCACGATCGCATCTCAACATCGCACACTAGGGGAACCAGTCATAACAAGGGATCTCATGTAAAACATAAGTTCACATAGTCATCCTATCCAATCTCTACCCAGCATTATCATAACATATTATCACATCAATCCGACAAAATCATGCTATTAAGATTCAAACAAAAGGGAAGATCAAGCAGTATATCAACATCAAAAGGTCATCATGCGTTCCAGACATCATCTTAGCTCATCACAATGTCATATAACGATTAATAGCAGTCATGCACCATCATCTTATATATACACATAAGTCATACCTATGCTCCAAGTCATATTCATCACTTACCTATTCATAATCAGGCTTATCAACCATATAGGATAACATCATGCTTTCACATAACAACGTATCATCATCTCATGATTCATTCAACACATTATAACATGCTTTTAGAACAACACAATAGGATAGCAATGGATCATTATATCATGTTCATAGTTGTCACTACAAATTTTAACTCAGTATTGCATATTAACATGTAATATCATGCCATACAGGTTTATCATGGTTGCTATCTAGCATCATGCCAGTACATATTAATAAATCACATAATCAAGAAGACCCTCACATCATACCAATCACTCGATTTCCTTAACCGCTCTCTAACCATTTTACCAAAATACCTCACTCACATGTTTCAAGAAGAAGTAATCATGGACATTATTACAAAGAAGGGCTACATCATATCAATCAGCATTTATCACTAGCATCATTAGCTCATCATTTACGCATTGCAACTGGGTTTAAAGTCTCAATTTACTGTCATGCTCAATAAGTATTGCAAAACATCATATATGAACCTAATCAAGTCAAGCTAGCACACCTCATCATAACCACATCTAATAAACAGTTCAGGTTCTCAGCATTTGCAGTTCACACTATAGGCAATGAATTTAGATCATGCTTGGCATCTCAGAGTAGCATCACATTAAGTCATCAAGGCACATTAGGATTGTAAGGCATCGAATCATATCATCATAGTCAACAGACAATCAAGCAACAGTCATCACATCAACAAGCAGCTTTCAACATTAGTCAGTGCAATATTATCATCAACAAGCTCAGAAAGGGTTAGCAATTCGAAAAGAGGACGTCCCACCTGCAAGTCATATCGTACTCAACAATCGTGATCCTCGAAGCGAGCTTGTTCCGTCGACATTATCGATCCTGAGGCCCGTGGGTTATGGGCCCACGCTTCCGCTGCGCTGCTCTATCGCTATTCGACTTTTCGATTCCCTTTTTCCATGCGGTCACTCATCCAAGGTAATGCGTAGGAGTTTAAGTTAGCGGGGATAGGGGAGTGATAAGAGCGGACGACCCAATGTTTCTTTCGGAGACGGAATAGACCAAAGCTAAAGACGACATGACTAGAGACAAGACTCCGACTCGGGAATAGTAGCGATGCCTTTACGGAAGTCCATTAGGGTACCATTGTGACAAACAAGCATGAATTCACTATGGAGCATATCCATCACATCAATCCATACTAGCATGTACCTATCTCGGGGAAACATTCGTATTCATATCAAAGACACAATCAAGTCCTACGCTGGTGTTTGTGAAACAAGCTAACATTATAGTATTCCATGGAAACAGACATGCCTAGCAATCTTCAAGCAAGATAGACGGAATCAGCAATGATCATATATGATATGAAGTCATGCGGAATTTTAATGAAGATAACGAGCATCATGTATATGAACAATGTAGGAACATGGTATACATACCAACAATTGAGTCCAAATATATCATGGCAAGGTATATTATAGCAATCAGATGAAGCGTCATACGAGAACACATAAGAGTAGCATAGTAATTATCATATATACGAACAATGCACAAGTTTGGTGTATGCATCATACGAGATCATATATAAAGGGCAACATAGTAACTATCTCACAATGATCATATATTAGGTCAAGCATGGCACGGAATCATATGACGAGATACGTCTAGAGAGCATGGGTCCTACATGATATTAGCGATATATAATGTGACACGAGTATAGTCAAGAGTCATTAAGAGGAGTTCAACATAATATTCACGAAACATGAGGCATCATCAAAAGTACAAGAAGGACATCATGGGTGCTAGATTATAATCATGCTAAGTGCGAACCATCATAGAGTACATATATGGTACAGTAGTTGTCACCTCATAGAACAAGTATAACACGTGATCATTTAGCGGGTCATATTGGAAGTCATAAGCCCTACCTGATACTAATAGCACACATCGAACATGAGTAGAATTAGAGTAATTCAATTAGATTCATTACGGTATTCATGCATCATGTGTATGCAAAATCAAGATATAGAGTGGTGTGTGATCAAGCGGGGTGTCAAATCATAGGTTCATGCAAACACGAGAGAAGAACATAGAGTAGTAGACATTTTAACCATTCAAGCATGCTAGTTACGGAAGGCTAGTCAATCATCGAATTCAACATTAAGCTAATCAAGACGAGTGAAACATGTTAAGAGAACGGGAAGAGGAAAGAGCCACACTATCAAGGACCTAGTTCAAGAGAGAATCAACAATAAGGTAGGCAAAGTAGAACTCGCACAAGTCACAACCAAGGGCCCGACATGTTACTAACGGCTCAGTATAACATATGGTACATACATGCACTTGATTGATTACTCGACACTAAGTAAGACTTCAATTCAATCACATTCTAATAATATAGAAGCATGAGCAAGTCTAACGATGTATAACACAAGTTTAAATAATGGGCAACAAAATTAGGATACGGGGTATGAGTACAAATCAACACGTACTAGGGTAAACATGCATTCGCCAAGACTCCATTATGCCACATAATCTTCGTTCAACACAACTAACACACACAGTATTAACTTGCAAATAATCAACAGTAATTAATCTAACGAATACGAAGTAGATGGGCATGATATAGATTCTTGTCACAAAAGGAATAATGAACATCGACACGTCATCACCCAGCATGTTAAGGAGGTCATTTAAAAACATTCATACTAAGAAGAGTTGATCACACTATCATGGACCTAATTCAGAAGAAGCAACAATCATATAGACTCATATCATGTGGTTCATGTTTTTAGATCAATCATACGATCAATATGCCAAGTAAACATGCTATAACAACATACAATCATGATAGAGGGCAAGACACAACACGAGACTTAAGCAATATGACCAGCATGGATACAGGGTGTCATACAACCACCAATTTACATTAAGGATCATCATCATAACAGGTACTGAGGATTACGTAGCATACAAGGCGTGTCAACATGAAATTATAAAATGTATCCATCAAGTAAGGGACTCACTCTATCATGATACGAGAATCGAATAATCACACTATCATGAACCTATTCACAGGGAGGTTATCAGTTAGACCACATCCTAGCATGTGACATATACATTCGTGCCCTAGTATGACAATGCTATATGCTAAGTAGATCGTGTCGGGATGATATGGATATGATAATTGTAGCTCAAAACTATACACTAGTCATAGTCATTATGAACATTAAGGCACATAAGCACAACTTCACACTAAGGATCAATTGTAGGTCAAGGAGTAGTACCACATAGTATCACGCAATAATGGACAGAGCAGTCAAGATAACCCGATAGAGATCCATAAGAGCAACATTGACTCTTCCCAACTGACTCATTACCCACCTTTCCCGTGGGACTCGGATACGAATTTTCCGTGACAAGAGGACACTGATGGATCGTCATAAGAATTGATAAGGACAGCCTCGTAAATATCTCACTCTCTAACTCGGAATTTCATCAAGGGCCGTCTTTCAATACTCTCACGGACAACCTTTTTATTCAATCATGATTTCCGACACCATGTGTTTACCAACCCAATTCCCGTGGAAGACCGATACTCGAAGGGAGGACTCGATTGAACTATCAAAGGATTCATAAGGAAAGGGGCGGTTCCCCAAAACTGAGCTTAACCATAT
The DNA here is from genome assembly GCA_963922045.1 of Persicaria maculosa. Classification (NCBI taxonomy): domain Eukaryota; kingdom Viridiplantae; phylum Streptophyta; class Magnoliopsida; order Caryophyllales; family Polygonaceae; genus Persicaria; species Persicaria maculosa. The sequence goes on from OY998271.1 coordinate 34,383,006, forward strand.
AAGAAGAAGAAGGGTACTCCCGTTATCCCGTTCGCACAGATCGTTCAATATTCATCAAATAGTTAGGACATACCAATCAATCTTTAGCATATCAAACACTCAACACAGAATCAGTCAATGGCAATTACAATGATCTCCTTGGAGTCTTCCCGATCCATCTGTAAAGAACAAGCTAGTATTTCGCCTACCCATTTCCGACTACATCCAAAAGAGATGGTCTAACGCCGTTTCTACCCACTCGATCCCTTATTAGTCGGTTCTCCTTTTTATAACAAGTCAAGTTCATTACTTAGTCCAATCGAGTTAGACGTATTAAGTTCATTTTGCCCTTTTAAAACGCTTTCAAATCTTCGAAATCCATGGGCGGTTTTTCCAAAACATACACCCGACCCTTGCGTACCCGAATTGCACAACCTCGCTCTGATACCAACTTTGTAACGTCCCGGATATATATATCCGGGATACGTTTCGAGGTCGGATACCTTCGTTCGGATGTTGCAATTCAGGTACGGGTCGAGGTTTCAAACCTCTAATCGGTCTAAATCTCAGAAATACAATTAAAATGAAAGTAAAGCGGAAATATGATTTAAATACAAAAGCCACGGCAGAGCCGGGTCAAAACCAAACCAAAGTGGGTGATTGTCATTTGTCCAGTTAGAATATATTAGCCGGATTCTTCGATTCGCCAAAAGATTTCCCCGTCACAGAAGCATGGAGCAACAAGAGCAGTACCTAACACTATCCACGAAGTCAGGCCTGGTGATCGCATGCGGGTCCTCTGACCGCGCTGAGGCCACATAACATGCCTATGCCTAAATAAAAGATGACTAATGCGGTACAAGATTTAAATCACACTATCATGCCCCTAGTATATATACAATATGCAGAAAGAACTGTAAAGGGCCCCAGACAATGCCAAGTGGCATATCCCTCTCCTACCTCTGTACCCCTTCTCGTTAGTGCAGAGACTGGCCAGTTCGGGCTATAGCATAGCACTCTCTTCATGGTGGTGCACTCACCACGGTATCATCATATCATATCATATCCCATCATCATATAATATCTCATCATCATATCATAAAATAAATAAAACATGTCCGATGGTGCTGGGCTAATCGTATCATATCAAATCATCTCCTCTCTTGCCCGATGGTGCTGGGCTATCATATCATGCTCATATCGACTCGATAGACTCAGGGCACCCGATGGGGCTGGGCTACCCTATGACCCTAGCAAAAACTCTAGGACTATCACAGATAACGGTCGTTCTGTATTCAAACACACAAAGTAAACACATGCTCAGTTCAATGCAATCCTAACATGATACTACATGGCATGCTTTAATATGCAACAAAACTACACATTACATGACACATCAGGCAGGAGGTCCAGGTTACTGAGTAAGTCCCGTAGGATACTTACCTGTTGATGCAGAATAGCAAGATAACACAAGCAAGGGCCCAAATGCAAGTCCAAAGCAATCCAAAAGCATTACACACCTATCATCAAGTCATTTACATAAGCTACCAGACCAACATTCATACACCCGAACCCAAGTTCTCAACATCCTCAAAACCGCCCGATAGTAAAACCGTTTTCCAAAATCTTTCCGATACGATCAAATCGACCAAAATCATTCTTTCAATCAAACCCATTGATGAAATCATACCAACCATATTTTCAAACTCTTAAATCCCAAATTAAGTCAACTCATATTCAAAATGATTTCTCAACTCCTACTTGGCCAAATTCCGACATTAAACATTTTACTTTAAAACCAATCTCTCACTTATTTAAAGACATCATCTTAAAATCATTTAATAAAGCCTTTATTAATCATACTTCTCAAATAGTATCACTTTACGAATTCCATTTTTAACAACCCACATTTATAAGTCTATATAGAAATCACTTTATAAAACATCATTTAGTAACACATCTCAAATAATATAACTTTTAAAACCCTTTACAAATATATAATAATGAAAATAATAATAAGAAATGAGTGAATAATATATGTTCCTATGACATATACATATATAAATCATATATGTACCCAAATGGGTCAACAGAAAAAACAAAGGCCCAGCCCAATGGGAACCCAGACCCAAACCCGAATTTAAAACAAAAACAAGGAGGGAACCCGGATCTGTGGCCAAGGCAAGGAAGAGAAGGATCCGGGTTTTTGAAGGGTTAAAACCCGTTGAAGCCAAACCCGGCCCAACCAAGGATACAGGCCCAAGAAAACAGGCCCAAAACCCGGCCAGCTCATTAAAAAAAACGGGCCCCTGCGGCTGACGTGGCGCCAGCGTGGCAAGGTGGGGACCAGCCCACCTTCTCCTTCCTCTCCCTTCCTGTCGACAGATTAGAACAGGGGAAGGTGGCTGGTGCGTTTCAAGAACGAGGGAGGAGGGAGCTCGGAGATGGCCGGCGACAGCCCGGACTCCGACTCCGACCACCGTAGACCAACACCCGCACAAGGGAAGGAATAAAGAGAGAGAGAAAGGGGCTTACCGAGGGCCTTCACTTCGCCGGAAGACAAGCTCGGAAGCGGCGTTCGGGGCTCGTCGAGGTGGGCTTCTCACCGGAATCCACCTAGGAGGGCGGAGGGGGTGTCAAGGGAGGACCTTTTCTTAGTTTAAAGGTGAAAGGAAGAGAAAAGGAGGGGAGCCGAGGTGCTTTACCGTTTGAATCGAAAACAGGGCGAGGAAGGTCGGGGCGGCGCTCCGGCTGCTGCGGCGGCTACTGGTGGATCCGAGGTGGTGTCGGAGGAGCCTCTGCAGCCAAACCTTTGTGGGAGGAGGGAAGCAAAAGAAGGAGCAACGGGTGCCTCACTTCCGGCAAAACAAGGGAGGTAACGGCTCGCGGCTTCAGCGCAGAGGAAGCAAGGGGGTGAGGGGCGATGTCGATGAGCTAGGGAGGGGGGTAGTGGTGGAACGGAGGTGGTGGTGATGTGATTCAGTGAAAGGGGAAAGCTCTTCCCTTTGGGTTTGAAGAGTTGGAGGAAGGTGAGGCAAGGAGGAAGAGAAGTTCTGCTGGGTATTGGGATTCAAAATTGAAATGAAATGGGGAAAATGTGTGAGAAGGTGAGGGAGGAGTTGCAGGTGAGCTCAGACAAGGAGAGGCCCTGCAGTGGCGTGGTGGGTGCAGTTGGCATCTTGCCAAAACAAAGGGGTGAAGGAGGGGGATGGAAGAGGGAAAGGAGAGGTTGTTGCTTAACCATTTTGGTGTGGGCAACTAGTTCCTGCACCTTCCAAGACAAGCCGAGAGAGAGGGGAAGAGAGAGAGAGAGAAGAAAAGAAAAAGAAAAGGAAAAGAAATTGGTCCACTAAAGAAATTAAATTAGTGGAATAAACTCGAAACCCGCTCGCCCGATCGAATCCCGACTAAATCAAATATAAATAAGATTTAAATTACAAATCTCAAGATAACGGAATTAAATAAATTTTTCGATACTCGGAGCTTAAATTAGTTTTATTAATACTCGATCTCGAAAGCAAAAAAAAATCAAAATCCATTTCTAAAACCCAATTCCAAAACTATATAGGAATTCGTTTCTGAAGAATTAAATAAAATTCAATTGCTCGAGGTCGGGAAATTTCAAAATTTATAGAATCTTAATTTTAAAGTCAAACATAATTTAATATTTTAAGAAAATAATATTTTAATTTTTCCGGTCTTTACACATATGTTGTTTCATATTTTCTTAATAAAGTATAAATTCATTCAGATTTGAGAAATTATAGCTTTTCATATGTTATTTCCACTTATATAAAATAGCAAGAAGTAAGGAGTAAGGCTGGAGCCTGTAGTAAGGAGAAGTTAAGTTTTATACTAATTAAGTATCAGTTCATTCATATTTGAAAAATTAAAAGTATGAAAGAAATTAATTAATTGAATAAATGAGTTTTATTATCCAATCTATTTAGATTAAACTATTTACAAATAATGGGATTGCAAATTTTACAATACAGTAATTAAAAGTAGACGATTTTTTTTTTAGTAGAAAAGATAACAACTGAAATTAAAGATAGCAATAATTGATTGTGTGCAACCCACCAACCAATTGAAAAGATAAGGTAGATAGGGTCATTCAGTCGATCATGTCCTTCCCTCGCGTATCACGCCTCCATCCTACACACTCTTTTTTCAAACCTTTGTTTTTTTTTTCTCTTTCATTAATTTTTTTTTCCTAGTTTGAGCAAAAGCTGAATTTATTAAATCAGATGGTTTCGCCAAAATTAAATTAAATAGAGTTTGGAGAATATATATGGGATTGGGAATTAATTGCATAGCTGAACAAAGCTAGGGATAATTGAAAGTTACTTTTCGAAAAAAGAAAACAAGTATATTTAATTATCTAGGAGTAGGGGGAATCACAATGCCCAACCATATTTTTGCCTTTTTCATTTTGTTTTGTTTGAGTGGCCCTCTTTCTCTGCAGAGCCATTCGTACGTTCTCGCTTTTCCCACATTTTGAGCATGTGCCAAAAATGTTGGATAATTTATTATTGAGTGAGGCTAGATGCAAGATGTCGAATAACTATTGATAAAATAAATTTTAACTAAATTACACACAAGTCATTTTCATTTTTCCAAACAATTGCAAATAGACTCAAAAAACTCTATCATCTACGAATCGGAGCGAATTGAAAAAACCTAAGTGCGTTCATCTAAATACTCTATCTTTTGAACAAACTTTTAGTAAATTTATCAAGGAATGAATTGATCGATACTTATTTTGGTATATCAATCGCTTCGGATGATTATCGAAAGACTTTCGACTATTATTCTTAGTTGTCGTTTGAAAATCTGTCGAAACTCTGAGAGGATGAGCTAAATAAATAATCTCGACTCTATTGAATGAGGTTAATGAGGAAGCTCGGTTGATAATGGTGAGGTTATGAAGGGCGATCGGCTTCTGTTTTCGAGGGTACGAAGTAACCTCGGTGACAGAAATTGATCATCACCTTGGTGACAGTAACCAGCTCGATGCAAACAGTAAGGAATTCACGAGATTTATGTCTGATAGGAACGACATAAAAAATCGCACCCAAATCGCAAACAAAACGACCAAATTCTTTCGTTTTAATTTAAATTTATACTCATAAATCAACTCAAACAACACTCAAATCAACAACAATCAAACAAAATACACAAACAATAACCAATTTCATCAATTTTAATTCTAATTTTAAACCCTAAAACACACAATTTTAATTCTTATCTTTCGTGAAAGGGATGATGGGTTAGGGTTTCATTTTGGTTGGGAAGGACTTTGTATGCAATTTTGTGAAAATAGTCTTGACAATAGCCCTTTTTCCATCTTGTCTAAAGCCCTTATGTTTATCATTGGGAAATTTACATAAAACTACCCAATATATACATGTTTTCACAATTAATGATAGATTACATAGGTCTTATCATGTATAGTGGGCCCAAAGACCCAATAAGACTCAATACCTTTGTAACCTATATATATATATATGTTTATCAATGAATGAAAACCCTAAGGAGGATTTTACATCAATCTTGCAATTTCACATGGTATCACAACCTTTTCTTCCTCACGGAACCCTACTTTGATCCTCCCGCCCCACCCCTCCTCTTACCGCCGCCGGCATCGTCACCTCGCCGCCGCACTTTCTCTCTCCCTCTCGGCCTCCCTCACCGGCCTCTCTCTCTCTCCCTCTAGGCCTCCCTCACCGGCCTCCACCTCCCTCCTCTCTCTCTCCGCTTTGCGAAACCCTACCTCCTACCCACCTTAGGGTTTCGGCGCCGCCCTCAAAAAAAAAAATGTTCACCTCCGATTCTAGTCGCGGCCGCGGCATATGCAGCGCCCGCAGCTCTACGCAGCGGCCGCGCCACTCGTGGCCTCACGGCCCTTGCCCTTGGAACGCCGCCTATGTTCCGCCTGCTCCTGCTACGCATCACGCCTTCTCCTCTATGAAACCGACATCTCCCGACTCTTCTTGGTACATGGACACTGGTGCCACCTCCCACATGACGAACTCCTCAGGTAACCTCTCATCTATTTCCTTTAAGGGTCCTGCACACTCTATTATCGTCGGCAATGGTGGTCGTCTTGCTACTTCAGGGATTGGCCACGCCAAATTACAGACCCCAACCCAGCCACTACACCTTAACAATGTCCTCATTGCCCCAAAGATTGTCAAAAACCTTATCTCTGTCCGTCGGTTCACTACTGACAATAACGTTTCCCTTACGTTTGATCCCTTTGGTTTCTCTGTGAACTATCTTACTACGGGGGTTACTCGCATGAGATGTAACAGCACCGGGGAGCTCTACCCTATCACACCACCTCCTGTGTCCAGTCAGTCATGCCCGGTCGCCCTCTCGGCATCATCGTCCAGCCTTTGGCATGCACGCCTGGGTCATCCCAGTGCTGCCGTTCTAGATGTCCTCCGTTCTCAGAGTCTTGTCACCTGTCCTAAAGACCTACGCTCTAGTATATGTTCGTCCTGTCAGATAGGCAAACATGCCCGACTACCGTTTCAACGGTCCTTGAACTCTACCCTTGCCCCTTTTGACATCATTCATAGTGACATATGGACCTCTCTTGTGCCTAGCAAGGAGGGTCACAAGTACTACCTCTTGTTACTAGATGATTACACTCATTTCTTATGGGTCTTCCCGTTGCATTTCAAGTCCCAAGTGTTTCCTGTCTTTGCCAAATTCCATGCCTACATCAAAACACAGTTTCACACATACATCAAATGCTTCCAATGTGATAATGGGCGTGAATTTGACAACAAAGATTTTCACTCTTTCTTCGCCACAAATGGGATCTCCTATCGGTTGTCTTGCCCCTATACCTCCCAGCAGAATGGCAAGGCCGAACGAATCATCAGAACCATAACCAACATGATGCGCTCTCTCCTCTTTCACGCATCTATTTCCCTTACCTATTGGCCTTACGCCTTATCCACCACCTGTTATCTCCTCAACATTCTCCCATCTACCACCCTTCACCATCGCTCGCCAGGTCAGGCCCTCTATTGCACTTTGCCTAGGTATGATCACCTTCGTACCTTCGGGTGCTTGTGCTTCCCAAACCAGTCATCCACCGCCCCACACAAGCTTCACCCGCGCTCCACTCCTTGTGTCTTCCTAGGCTATTCGTCTGATCATCGCGGTTACCTCTGCCTCGATATCAATACCCATAAGCTCATTGTGTCTCGCCATGTCACCTTTGATGAGTCTCGCTTCCCCTTTGCTTCTCCTCCCCTCCCCTCTTCTACACCTCCTGTGTCTCAGTCTTAACTACCCGTTAAATCTATTATTACAGAAAACCACCCACTAAAGGTGTTCCGTTTACAAGTCACCACCCAACATGAGCGGATCCACGGGGGTTAGGGGTGGCTGAAGCCTCTCCTAGCCCCGAAAAAAAAAACTTAAAATAAAATTTTGGGATTTTTTGGTATTTCTTACTAATTTTTTAGATAAAAGGGTGTAAAAGGAGTAATGAATTACGAAAGGAGAAGGATTTATTAGCTTGAGGTCATGAGTTCAAATCCCATTACCCTTATTTTTATAATTTTTTATTTCTCCTAGCTTTCTTCTACTAAAAATGTCTAATTAAATAACAAATTTAAGGTCTTCGATCTCCAATATATTTTAACAAAAAAATATTTTCTATATATAGATATAAAAATAATTCTATTTTTTTTTAATTTTTTTCCATAAAAATGTGTATTTAAATCACAAATTTAAAGTTTTTCTAATATATTTAAACAAAAAAATTATTTTTTCATACATACATGCAAAAAAATTTTCTTAAAATTTTTTTGGTCCCACTGCTAAAATAAATTCTGGATTCGTTACCGCCACCCAAGCGTTGATATATAAAACGCGCGTTAACAAAAATTGAAAAGCCTAAAACAGTCCTTAAAAATAGTAGTACGTACCATTTATAAGGTTCGAAATTTGACATGGTACTACATACTTCCCATTATTTCAACACCGGAGATTGATCACTTTTGTTATGGTGATGCTAAACACTATGTCATTTGTTCATTCAAATTGATTTGGCATAGACGGACTCAAGTTGAAAGGTCTTTTAAGGGGTATTTAAGTCTTTTCATTTTTGTTAATGTTTCATTAACGCATGGCTGCATGGATGGTGAGTTGTAAAAAAATAGTCTAACCTTTAGGAGTTGTTGTGCTCAATAGCATAAACTATAAAAAAAAATGCAGAAAATAGCCTCAAGTATTTACTTGGTTGCAGAAAATAGCCTCAAGCCACATTCAAATTCAAATAATTACCTTTAAATACAAATTAATTATAAAAAACAGGCTTAGGTTGCTTTTAAATCCAAATTAATTACAAAACCTCTTCAAAATAATTTTTATTTAAAAAAATCATCACTTCTAATATAAAAACATGTTACACTTAATTGTTGTTATCTAAACTCATAGTTGAATTAATTATAAAAACTATCTCAAACCATATAAATATAACTTAATTAAATTTATTTTTTAAAATTAATTAGATTATTTACATATCATTAAATGTGAATAAATATTTAAGCCTCTACTCGCAATTGATCTAATAAGCGATTTAGGGCGATCTTCTGAGCAAAACTAGCACAAAAAAGCAGTTAAGCATGCATTATATATTGTTTTAAACCTAACAATTAGGGTAGTTTGTTATCTATTGAAGAAAAAAAGTGTTTGAGCATTAAATAGGTTGTGGAATGAAGATAAATTAATTTTTTATTAAGAAAAATAAAGATCTTGTGATATTTTTTAGTAGCTCTTTTTTAAAAAAAGTATTGATTTACAAAAGTTATATGGTATAAGGTACTTTTTATAATTAATTCAATGATAAATTTAGCTAATAATGACGTAGTGATAAAAAAAATTATGAGAAGTGGTAGATTTTGAGAATAAAAATTATTCAGGCTATTTTTTTATATAAGAAGTGATGATTTTTTTAAAAATAAAATTATTTTAGAAAGGTTGTGTAATTAATTTGAATTTAAAGGCAACTTAAGGCTGTTTTTTGTAATTAATTTAAATTTGAAGATAATTATTTTAATTGGAATGTAGCTTGAGGTTATTTTCTACAACTACGTAAATACTTGAGGCTAATTTTTGCATTTTTTATAGTTCAGGCTATTGAGCACAACAATTTCTAAAGATTAGGCTATTTTTGCAATTTTCCCTATAGCGGGTGATTTTCCTTAAATTTCTCTTATTTATTTAGGATAATTTATTATGATACAACCCACACTGTATATATATAATGTGTACATCAGTGAGCGGTGTCACACATTATCTAGGGGAATATGCACATAAATAATTTAGTGGGTGGTTTTTACCCACAATACCAATATTAAAGTTGGTCGAGAAAAAAATACTCCCTCCGTTCGGCAAAACATGTCGTTTACTATTTACGCACGCTTTTTTAGAATGATAAAAACTATATAAAATATTTATTTTTTTATAAATTTTTTTAACAGGTTTGTACTCATTAATAATAACTACGAAATAAAATCCAAAATGAGGAATGTGGAATTTGCGTTTCAATCTCTCTGTTCATCAGAGATTTTGGGGCTTGTGGTTTAGGAAAGAGAGAGAGTAAGAGCAAGAACGAGTGCGCTTAACACTGGCGTCTCAGGTAAACCTCCTCCGGGAGCCTCTGCATCTCCTTCGGGAGCCCATACATCTTCTCCGGGAGCCCCTACATCTCCTCCGGGAGCCCTGACCTACTTCGCCACCACCTTCTCTATCTCCGACGACCGTCGATGTCTACCACTCTTCCCCACTTTAGTCACGCTTTCCCCCTTTTTTTGATTTGGGGGTTGTTAGAGGCTTCATATACCACTGGCATTTCATTTCATTTAGCACGGTTTTTAGGTTGAACTGAGTTGTAAAGTCACTGTGTAATTGAGATTTTTAGCACGGGTTTCAAATAAACCAAGCTATAAAGTAGTTCTCACGGTTTTTACCACAATTTGAGGTTTTCACCGGAGTCAATCCTTATATATATATATATATATATATATATATATATATATATATATATATATATATATATATATATATATATATATATATATATATATATATATATAATCAGTTAAAACCGTTTGTAATGGCTTAATTAAAATCCTGTTTGGGTTTTCCAGTGGGGTTTGCGACAATCCCGTTTGGGCTTTTGGTGCTTTTGGTTCAGGCGTTGTGTGTTTCTACGGGTGGCGTGGCTAGATTTTCTTCTCCGTTTGATGGGGTTCTGGCAGTCGAAGTCGGGATAGGCTGGGGTCGTGGCAGTGTGTATCGAGGCGTCTCCTTTCTCCGGAAGAACGTTTCCTTGGAGGTTCGTCTTCACTGCCCACAGGTGACTCCTGATGTACCGCTGGCCTACGGTGCTGCTTCAGGGGAGTGCTTGGCTTCGTCCTTCGTCTACGTCCTCGTCGTGTTCGGTTTAGTTGTATTTAGTTTCGTTATTGTAGAGCTCTTGCCTGTATTTTGCACCAACTTTGTATTTTTTGTTTGCTTAGACGGTTATCCGTCTGCCGACTTGTCGGCCATCGAGGTTCAGATATGTCTGAGCTCGAATTTTTTCCTAATAAAAAAAAACTACGAAATTGTTAAAAAATATTAAAAAACTAGATATTTTATGTAGTTTTTATCCCTTAAAAAAGCGTGCGTAAATAGTAAAGTGACATGTTTTGTCGAACGGAGGGAGTAGTAAATAGACCGCCTCTCAAAATTTTTAGTAAAAATAGACCATTCGAAATTTCAAAAGTAATATATATATATATATATATATATATATATATATATATATATATATATATATATATATATATATATATATATATATATATATATATATATATATATTGCAAAAACTAACATGCCACACACTAGATAACATCAGTTTAATGATTGGAAGGCACACCGAAGGGACTCCCCACTCATAAAAGCTACCATTGGTGCTAAGAATATGATCTTGTCTTCTAATGGTGACCTTGATGATCGATACTCTTGCTTCGTGGTGTAGTAACTACAGGTTCAAGGTCTCCAAGGCTTATGAGAACATGCGTGACAAAGGTCTCAATGTGCGCTTGTGGAGGGAAGTGTGGACGAATGGCAACACTCTTAAGCATAGCTTTATCCTTTGGCTTGCTAATCTTGGTAAACTCCCCACTTATGATCGTATGTTCTTTCTTTATATTAACCACTCTTGTAGGTTATGCAACAATTATACCCTTGAAACCCATGAGAATCTCTTCTTTGAGTGCCCCTACTCAAAGGAGCTTTGGAGAAGAATAAGAACTAGATTCAATATCCTAGAGGAAGTCATGAGTATTACTAGAGCCCTTAGGTGGCTCAGAAGAAATTCCATGAATAAGGGTTGCCTGTTCAAGGTAAAGTCCTTCGCTCTCTTAACTACATTTTACTTCATCTGGTATGCTAAGAATGCCAACAACTTGAACGACAACCATGTCCCGGAAGAAACAGTGGTTAAGCTCATTGCCACGTACCCATGTATTTAGGTTGCTTCATGACATCTACCCGCTCCATGATGTTGAACAAATTTAGGAGATCCACTATCTCCTTGCTTGTTCAAATTTTTGGCCTTCCATTAACTCTGGTGTATGCCAACAAGCATGCGTGCTTGCATGAGCACATCCTTCTTGATTGGTTTCGGTATGGTTCCTCTAGGCAACTTTCCTTGATGGACATACATTGTGTCTTGGTTTGTATGGATTCAAGGGTCTGCGTACCCTTGATACATACTTCTTTTGATGTATTTCTTGATGTTTTATATGTGTCATGAAGGCTTGTGTGCTAGACTGAACATACCTTTGTTGTTTGGTTTTTGACCTTGTGTTTCGTTGGGGACTCCTAACGTGTAGGCTCCTTGGAACTCAGTAGGGTGACAATCTCACCCGCATCCGACGGGTATCCACTTCACCTGATCCAAAAAACGGGTGAAAATCCGATACAAGGTGGGTATTAAACGGGTGACGGGTGGACGGGTGATGGGGCAGGTCGGATTTGGGTGATAGTAATTTCACCCATCACCCGACCCATCACCCGACATATTTTTAGTATATATATATATATATATATATATATATATATATATATAATATTTTTCATCCAACCCTAACCCTTTATTTGTTAAACAAGGGCCATTTTTTGGCTGAATTTTATTTTATTAGGGGCTGTTTTTTTTATATTAAACAAGGACTGTTTTTTTAAGGCTGGATTTTATGTTAATTAGGGGACTGTTTTTTCTTTAATTTGTTAAACATATTTTTTTAGATTTATTTATTTAAATTGGACGAGATGCTTTTCACCCGAATTTTCACCCGATCACCCGATAGGTGACATGTGAAACGGGCCGGGTAATAAGGTTGGTAGGTGGTGGGGCGGGTCAGGTGGTGGTTTCTGGGTGGTGGATCGGGTGAAAATTTAGATCATCCACCCACCACCCGACCCATTGACATAATGTCATCCCTAGAACTCAAGCTTGCTTGTAGTTATCCTTAGTGATCCTCCCTCATTCTTTCCATTTATTTATAAGAAATCGACCCCTCATGGGGGTTGTTCCTTCATCAAAAAAAGAAAGAAAGGTAAACTGTTGTAATTGAGACATTAATGCTTTTCAAATCAAAGAATCAATTGGTTTTAAAAGGGAAAAGACAAGGACGAGCTTAGGAAGGAAAGAGAATGTCATGACTGGACTCGATCTGAGGTGAATCGGGGTTGAGATTGGGTGAATGTGAAAGGAAGGGGATGAGAGTTAGAGTTTAGACGAGAGAGATAGACATAGAGTGATAGACCGAGAGAGTTTAGAGAAGAAGATAATTGACATTTCATTATTCATTGGATACCCATTTACACATCTCGGGTGGCCTTATGTAGACTACTGGTCTAGCCCATTACCCTCACACCACATTACAATCACACACAACCCATATTCCTCTTGGCCCAATCTCTTACAGAGAACATGTGGTTTTAGCTTGAGGAAAAGTGAATTTTTAGGGGGAAAGAGAGACGAACAATCGATATATGTGTGTTATGAAACTTGGTGGCGGCGAAGACAATAGGCAAAAGTTGTGAGTTGTCGAAGACAATAGACATTGGTAGGGTGACAAACAAGTTATAATTGGTGACAAGACAAAAACGAAGATATGATAACCTAAGGAAAGTTGTTTTTTTGATGAAAGTGGGTTAGCTAGCTTGTCTTCAGATCCTTTACTTCCTTCCAGGATTATTCAGTTATGCAGATCAAGTCATTTCTATTTCTAGTGATAATTCTACCTAGTTAAGGACGTCTTTTTCCTAGTTTGATAAGATTTTAGGCCTATAATTAAATAAAGGCGTTTAGGTCTGACTTTTATCATTTAAGCATAGGAGCAATCACCTTAGAAGAGACAAGAGTTAGGTAAGTCATGCTTGACTAATTTCTAGGTTTTTTTCTACACTTTCGAGAGTTGATTGATGGTTTGTGAGTTTCTAATTTAAATCATTTTCCTCTTTAATTCGTTCAACTTCTAATTTGTATGATATTGCTTATTCTTTTGGTGTTATTATAATTAGCTACCTTGATGATATCGATATCTTGATAAGGTTTCATTATATCAAATTTGTGTTAAATCCGTAGCAACATGCATATGATTATAAATATCGTTTATTGAAGCATGCAGACATGAAGAAGTTGACATATTTCTTAAATTTGATTTACCTTGATTTAATTGATATTATTTATATGCTTGTATTCTGGGGATTATTTGCTATCTATTTGTTAAATCTTGACATTGTTAGGGTTGCATTGGGGTGTAAGGGATTAATTGAACCCATTGTGTTTTTAATATATTGAAGCCAAGATGAGAGGAATTCGTATGAAAGTGATGAGAGGAATTCGTATGAAAGTAAACAACTTGAAAGGATTCGATGACCAATAAAACTAACCAAAGTCGAGAACTTGTAGGTGGACACGCTCTCCTTCTATCATTTATTTGCCTTTGTTAATATTATTTTCTTGTATTTCCATGAAAGTTTGTATGTTATATTGATAAATTCACATAGCACTTGAAATATTTGATTCTATATATATGGGTTCGACCCCTTACTTGCATACTATACTAGTTTGTTTATTTGAGAATTAATGTTTTAGCGAGGTAAATTAATTATTTTCCCTCCGTCAAATTGGTGTCGTTGTCGTGAATCAAGTTTATTTCTTTGTTTTGTGTGTATATATATCTAACCCCGTCGTGGACCTATTTTATGGTTCACGACACCCTCTCTACTAACCGTTCAAAATATCATTGGAGTTATGGCGGTTTCAAGGAGAGTATTGTCAAAGGTAGAAGTGCTAACTGCCACCCTTTTCTAGCCTAGCCCGCCAATGTCAAGGCTTTCTAGTCAGAAATGGAGAGATCCAATTTCAACATATCTTCAGGGAAACGAATTGTGTCACTAATTTACTTGCTTCACACACTTTTCTTTGATCCCCCTTCTTTGGTTTTCATTTGTTTAGTGACCCACCTATGGTTATCATTTCTCTTGCTTCACTCACTACTCCCCGCTTGTTCCTTGTGTAGCCCGACATTTTTTTGGTGTGCTTGAGAGCTTGCATCTCGTTTTTCCCAAAAAAATATATATGACAACAAATGGTTACACATTTAATTACAATATGACAGTCCATATATCCCTCTCCTTCTATGCATATGGAAATTTCAAGTACATGTTATACACATCAATGCAACAAGTTAAGGAGTTTAATTGATCTAAGATATGTATATCAAGACGATCTTCGTGGTGGAGGGGTTCGGCAAACAGGACACAAGGCCTTTGTACGCAGCCATTCATCTATACATCCAACATGAAACTTATGCAAGCACTCCGGCAGTGTTTTCAAAGTCTCTTTTGGCGTATAATCCGACAAGCATATCGAGCAACTTTTATCCTCCATATGCGCCAACATTCGGCCACTCTCTCCTACCACAGTCGTTGGATAGGCGTCTAGAGTACCTTGTTCAAGTCCTGGCACGGTGTTTGGTGGGCCTGGTGGCTGTCGATTCGTGTTGGAGGCCGAGGCAGTGTTGAGGCGGCTTAGTTCCATGGTTATGAAATCACCTGTTGTACGGCGAGCGCGGTCTCTTTTGTTGCGAACGATTATACTTGTTGCCAAAAACATCATGCCCAAAAATATTAAGATGGGAATTACAATTTTTCGGACGTGATCTGCAATATTAATTTGGCAACCATAAATGTAAGTGGGAATAAACAATAAAATTAAAATTATATTTCTAACTTGGAAGTATATGAGGAGACAACTCTTGAGGATTAAGGAGCCAACCGTTGAATCTTCAACTTGAATTGGGATGGAGTAACGGGGGCGACAAAATTGCCAATTGCAATTCCTAAAAAATATATGGTTTCTTCATTTGCAAATTTGCTTCCAATTGAAATCCCTAAATTGTATTTTGACTTTTATTTTTGGGGTCAATGTTCTAAAATATGCTTGGCGGATGCTTGACGGTGAAGTAACATCAAGCGCTAAGACGGTTTGACGTCCTTATTGGCGGATTCTTGGCTATTAAAATGGATTTTGGTTATTTTGTTAATATTTAACTCTTGAACGTATCCAAAACTCATATAATGTAATAAAATATGTATTTTTAAAGTCATTAATATCTTTAAATATAAAAAATATCATATAAATCAAATAAACATCATGATCATTTTAAACGTTGTAAGATTCAACTAATAATAAAGATGTTCAAATAATAAAGATCACAATCCATAAGTTCTACATTAATAAAATAAAACAAAAATCTCAAATTCTAACGAGTGTGAAATATCAGAGGGATCCGAGTGCCTCATGCACTAACTAAGTTGATTATATAAGGCTAGTGTGATTTTATAATAAAATCAATTGTCAGTCAGATAAGTAATTCATTGGCTTATATAATACATATTTTATATGTGATATATATATTTGTATCCTTCTACATATTCAATACATACACCTTCTCAAGTGCAACTGTGTAGCCACGTAATATAGGCTAGTTATATTACTTGAAATAATGTTTTAAGGCCGTTTAAGCCAATATATAATAGACTAAGGTCTCATACCACTATAGTGATGCTATTGATCTCCATCCCCATGCAAACTCAAGGAACTGCCCACACATTCCCATATATGCTAGTTAAACTTGAAATGATGCTTTAATATATAATGTATATTTTATATTTTATGAGCAGACAACGTACCTGTATCCCTTGAGTTTGAAGACGACGGTGGCGGAATCGGCTTAGAGCATGTGACTTTGCCGTTGACATAAGCGTGGCGCCGGCACTCTCCGCCAATGCCTTGGCATCGGACGCACAGCTCCGGCAGGACCCATCTCAGGAGTACGCTTGTGGCACCACTGAATTCACCAGGATTGGTGCCCGTACCACCCACATTTCCAATCAACTCACACTCCTTGTAAGACGGATAGCCCATGTTGTCACGGCCACACACAACCGAGTGATTCGGCCCACTAAGGCAATCGATCTTGGTGTAAGAAGACGAGTAGAGAGCCCTCGACGAGCAATTGTAGACCGAAAACAACGAGTAGTTGGCCAAGTAGAAGGGCGTGCTCGACAAGTAGTCGTCGAGGATCAGTAGCTTTCCCGGGAGGCAGCTGTAGGGATCGGTCAATTTTAGGGCTTGTGAAGGGTATGAGATGGACTCTACCGTTAGAGTGATTGTTTTGGGTCCGTGTTGGTGTCGGGACGGGATTTGAAGGAGGGGTTTCGACGGGGTGTGATCGTTGCATAGGAGATCGAAGCCAGGCAAGCCACAGGGGATTGGTTGGTCGGATGTTCGGAAGGGAAACTTGATCATGGAGTTGCATTTGGAGTATGAGCAGTTGTTTTTGGCCATCGCCATTGATGGAGACGGAAAGAAGTGAAAGAGAAACACAAACGAAGAGGAAAAGAAGGACTTGATGAAATCCATTTTTTTTTAGTTAAAATTAAATCTTCACCTTGTTCTTTTGACACTTATATATATAATTTAACCAATTCAACTCTAAATTTACAAGTTGAAATTTATGTAATAGTTGGTTGACTAATATATATAACTTGTATTCATCATGAATGCTTGGTCTAAACTGCGAATTAATCTTTTTTTTTGTGGGGGTCAAAGACAACGAATTAATCTCAATATATTAAAAAAAAACCATTTGGTGTAGTATATATTGAAATCTTCTGCTTTACGTATCAGAAAAGAAAGAAAAATGATATTCTACTTGGATATATTAGTCAGATTTCAGCGTTAATTATAAATAATTATTCATTTATTTGATTAATATGTGTCATTTTATTTTTTGACTATTAAATAAAAGTAAAATGATGAGCCCATAAAAAGGAAAGAGAGTGATGAAATTAAAATTAGTTTCAATATATTCAAATTTTACTAAGAATTGAAATATTTCAATAAGTAATTATTATATATGTAAAAAATTTAAAAAGAAATTAATCATTTTAATAAAGACTAAAATACCATATTTCATTTTTATTAATTATAAGAGGAATATTTAATATTTACAAAATATCTCTATTAAAGCATGCATATATGAAGTCAAATCAAATTTATAATTCATTTACAAAGGTGAGAGCTCATCTTTCAAACATGATGTTGTACGTGAACAATCTTGATAATTAAAAGGGAGAAATACCATATATATATATATATATATATATATATATATATATATATATATATATATATATATATATATATATAGGACTTGAATTTAAATGAAACAAAATTGAAGCTAAGAAGATGGGCGTGGACGTGGTGGAGGGGTCCTGCAAACGGGACACAAGGCCTTAGCGCGCAACCATTCGTCGATACACTCGGCATGGAACCTATGCAAGCACTCCGGTAGAGTCTTTAAGGTATCCCTCGGCTCATAGTCGGAGAGGCAAATCGGACACGTTTTATCTTCCATGTTCAGGAGGATCCGACCACTACCGCCCACCATCATGATCGGATAGGCGTCGAGAGTATGTTGTTCGAGACCTATTGGAAGAACCGATGATTGGGAGTTCGGGTTGAGATGGGAAGTGGTTTGCGAAGTGATGTTAATATTGTTGCTGGGGAAGGTGTCCCTTAGTGTGGCGTGGGGAGTGCTGCTTCGTGCTTTGCAGGATATGCAAACACATACAAGGGCAAGCAGGACTAGTACAGGTGTAGCGATGATCGGAAGTACAATTTTGGTAATATCTGCAATATCCAATTAATCATCCTTATCAACCAATTCAATAAATCAAAAGGGTAAACCTACCCCTCGAAAATTATATTCGTCCGAAACCAAAATATAAGTGCTTGTACACAAATTAAGGAAATCTTAAATTTATTACCTTTATACACATAATTAATCATCCACAACCCTTTTCAACCAATAAAATTTAAGAAAAAGTTCATATTCTAATACCTATAAAACTTAAAAGCACTTTATATTTTAAAACAAAAATTTAAGTCTAAAAAAACTTATATTTTGTAAATGAGATAGTATTATTTAAAACCTGACTCGTCCCAAGATAGCCACAAACATATAAAAATTAATTATCAGAAATCTGATCGGATCCAAGATAGCCTTAAAACTAAACATATCCAACTTAATTGCCGACCAAAAAAAAAACCATAACCAACTTATAAAAATATATAAATACATTTTTCACATATTGTTGAAATATTAGAATGCAATATGTAAGACATATTTTATTTAATGTTTCAAATTAAAAATTACTAATAAGTCTTATTGGATATCCAATTATCACCCAAATAATCCCCTCACCCATACGGCTTGGATGTGGCTGAAGGATTGGCGGGCGATGGAGCGGGTCAGTGAAGATTAAAACCCGCAGGACAGGAGTTTGATTTGATGATTTTCACCCAACACCCGCCTCATTTCCACCCTAGGTTCGGTATAACTAAGGTAAGAAACCATGTTTTGTATGAGAAAGGTAGTAGGAGTTGAGAGTAATTAACCGCACCTTTTGATGGAGGAGCAGGAGGAGATGCGGAGCATGTAACCCCGGTGGCATAATTAGGGTGGCGCTGGCACCCACCGTAGACGCACCGTTGGCAGCCCGCCGGTAATTTCCAACTCAAGTCAACGCTTACCGCGCTGCTGAACACGGAAGTATAAACAGCCCAATCCCCGGGACCCAATGCTTCCCCAACGAAATCACACCGGCTGTAGTAATTAGACGAAGCAAGATAGTACTTGTCCCAAAAAACCGAGTAATTCGATCCGCTAAGACACCCGATCTCTAAATCCTGGTAATAGTTTGGCAGATTTATAGAGCGGGAGCAGTTGTAGATGGGGAAGTAGTAGGCAGCTTGGTATCGGAAGCCGAAGGGAGTGCCAGACGGGTCGAATCCCAGCAGCTTCTTCTGCAAGCAACCCTCCGGATCGCTTACTGTTATGACTTTCGAGTAGTAATTGATCGAGTCCACCGAGAAATTGTGGCCCGGCGATGGGAAGGAAAGGATGGGGGTGTCGTAGGGGAAGTCGCAGGAAAGATCGAAGCCTGGCAGGCCGCAGGTGGCGGGTTGGTCGGGTGTTCGGAAAGGGGAGGTGACCCTACACTTGGAGGTCGAGCAGTTGTCTATGGAGGAGGCTATTGTGAAGGGAAAGAGAAAGAGAGTGATCAAAGAAACGCTGCGTTTTCGTGTATTCATATATATCATATTGCCTTTTCCCCAGACACAAGATGTAGCGATTATTAACCTGATCGAGGAGGAGTTCAATTTATTGTTCATTAGGGAGCTTGTCGTAATCACTGGAATTAGCAAGGAAATCAAATAGCCGGTTTCTATAATTGGAATTGATCTCAACGATCTCTCACCGTTTTACAGTTTCAAGTTATATTTATATGTAAATAGATAGATCATTTGTTGTAATCGATGAATAAATTTAGAGTATTGGATTGAGAAGATTAGCGATTGAAATTTAAAAGAAAATTAAAAAAACAAAATTATTCATCTTAAATAACAAAAATTTAAAAGAAAATTAAAAAAAAAATTATTCATCTTAAATAACAAAATTATTCGTTCATCGTTTATCATATTTAAAAAAAATGATAAAAATTATGCATTTTTTGCACCTTTGTTCATCCTCGTTTACACATCTTAGGGGGTTCGGGTGAGAACTTCTTAAGGTATAATTTGTGAAGAAATCTGAACTATTAAATTGGGTAGAATAGAAGTGGGAGATTAATTATATATTTGTTATGAAACCATAATCGGTGTTTCACCTTCTATAACTTCTACCTATCTTGTCTATAAAAGGATTTGTAACCTCACTTGAGAGAATACACATGAATTAGAAATCTCCCTTTGCTCCATTTTGTTCTTCCATGAAAGATTATTCTCGTTTGATATCCCTCATATTATAACACTATTTATTATATTTTAAAAAATGCAAGAAGATGCACATGGACCTGTCAAAACACAACCAGACCCGGTCGACCCGACCCGAACGCCCGAAAAAATTTCGACCCGAACCCGGGAATTTCGACCCGGAAATTTTTTCCGACCCGAACCCGAAAACCCGAAAATTTTCTGGGTAATCTGGGTTTCGACCCGGTGACCCGATTGACCCGGTAATTTTGACCCGATTTTCCCATTTGACCCGGTGACCCGATTGACCCGATTGATTTATAATTATATATGATTAAATTTTTTTATGGAGATTCTAATTTATTATATTTTATAATTACAATCACTTGATATTTCATTTTCAAATCAACTTTTATATTTATTTGTATTGTGTAATACTCAGTCCGATCGATAGTATTTGAGTTTTTATTTTTCAACGGACTTTTTTAAGAAGATAAAAATTCTAAAAAATATTAAAACATTAAAACAATTCTATGCTTATTACTAATTGCATGAAATTATTTTTAAAAAATTATATGAAAATTGATATTTTATATATTATTACATTTTATTAAAAATGACGAGAAATAATAAAAATCAAATATTTTACATCAAATATAGTATATAATTACAAGCACTAGAACTTATGAACAACGTCTTTAACTTTAGAATTTTAAATTTATCGCAAAATTATCAAATCATGATTTTTTTAAATTTAAAAAAAAAATGACCAACCCGAAATCGACCCGAAATGACCCGAAAACCCGGTCAAACCCGTATTACCCGGGACCCAAAAATATCCGAAACCCGTATTACCCGGGACCCGAAATGACTCGACCCGAACCCGACCCGAATGACCCGTTTGACAGGTCTAGGCGCGCCTATATACTACCACTTCTAGATCTCATAATAGTTCTTTTCCTTTTCATTTTGTTTCGGTCCTATGTTTTTTTAACATTTCTTCACATAATAATTGTGATAATTTTGGGAAAATAATATTATTTGGTTACATTAGAAAAATATTATTGGTATGTAAGGGGATAATTATTTAGTTAAACTTGAGATATATATAAGATATGATGATTGTTTATGGGTTTATTAGTTTTCGGGATGTTAAAAGAATTATCAATAAAATTGTATCTAGCTTGTTCGGTGAGATCACAAAGATTATTCATATGCAAGAGTAAGTTTGAAACAAGGACGAGACATGGCATTGAGAAACACTCTCTTTCGGGAGAGAAAGATTGTGTTTGGATTCCAATGCATTATGTATTATAATTATAAAGGCAATCGATAGAGGGTTTCGAAGAGTAATCATCGAAGGGGACAACTTGGAAGTTATAAAGGCAATCAAAGAGAGCAATAACATCAAATGAGAAATTATGCGTCATATTGAGAAGATCAGACTACTTGCAACCTCTTTTGATTTTATTGAATTTAGACATTGTTATAGAGAAGCAAATATGGTAGCAGATTATATTGCTAAAAGTAGGGGAAGTTATAATTTGTCCACACTCCCTTTTAATAGGGATCTTTGTTACATCATCCAACGGGATGATCAAGGAAGTGCCTTGCGCTTATAGCAGAGCCTTCCTACTGTTTGCCTACTGTAAAAAAAATATAATTATAAACACTTGCATAGTATTTGGTTACACATTTTATAATGTATTTAAAATAATGTAAATTTTAAATAAAATACCTTATAAATTATCAATTAAACACTGTCTACTACATAAAGTTTATAATTTTGTAAACTATCGTCTACTGACTTATCGGCTTCTCAAGCTTTAGACTTGTCTTTTTACTTTATATATATATATATATATATATATATATATATATATATATATATATATATATATATATATATATATATGCAAGAGTAATTTTGAAACAATTATCCATAAAAATTATGCATTATTTGATTAATGGTTTCTGGAAGAAAAAAAAAAGTATATATTATTCGATGAATTGAAAATCATTATTCGTAGATAAAAATCTAATTTTGTTGAGTTTGTAATGTACCTAGGGAAAAAAAGGAAAAATCAATAAATAAGAAAATATCTACACAAATCGATAATTATTATTCATAGATGTTTTTAGATTTTGACACGTATTTCAATGAGTTAAAAATCATATAAAATATTTATTTATTTTTATTTTTTTCACAACTTAATATTTATTACGAACAAGTATTAAATTTTAGAAAAATTATTTAAAAAAAATTAATATTTTATATTGTTTGTACCTTATTGAAATACATGTTGAAAAGTAAAGTCTTATATTATCGATGAGAGGAAGTATAATGTTTATTTCCTCCTTTGCTGGGATTTCAGTTTTGTCTAGCTAGTAGCTAGTATCTTTCATAATCCATTTTGTTGCTCGTTGAATTTTGGATTTTTAGGCATTTGTTGCTCCTCCTTGCTTTTGTGAGTAATTTGTGGTGCCAAAAGCAATCAAGAGTGTTTGAACTTTTAGATTGATTTTCCCATTGTTTAGTTACATTTATTTTGTTTATAAGTGGTGTTATAGCATCATATTGCTCTTATCTACCATTGATATTTATTTTAGCAGCATATATCACATGAAGTAGACATTTCTTCTAAAATAATTTACAAGTTTTACATTGCCCCTTATTTGTTTTCATTTGAAGGCTTTAATTGAAACAATTGGTACATATTCTTAAATCTATATAACAATTTCAATTTATTTTTGTTTTTGTTTTTTTTTATTATTATTATTTCTTGCAATGTAAATTCGAGCATTATCCTTTCACAATACATATGTTTACCATTCAGACATGGTCCTGCATGTAGGTATTGTAAATCCATGATTTCACTTACATGATTTTCATTTGTGGTGGAAGATGTGCATTATTAGATGACGAGTTTATGAAATATGTTAGTGAAGCTAAGCATCTCATCAATTTACTTTTGAAGGGAAATAATGTTGAAGGATCGGACCATTTTTGAGTTTGTTGTGGTGATTTCTACTACTAGACATGCATAGCCCTAAAAACTTCTAGTTGATTTGTGAACCATCATTTATATGTCTTAGTTTAGTTAATTATAAACTTATCAATTGAAATATTACATCTAAATTAATTATTTATCTTCTTTTCTAATTAATGATGGTCACCGAACACAAATCTTGCAATTTATTTTGCAATTTATAAATTGCAAGATTTATTTTGATTTCGTATTTTATTCATTGCATTGATGACACCTTTTTGTGAGGAGATTTATTCATTGATGTCACATTATAATATGTAGTTTCGAGTACATATACAACACTATTTAATGTGTACAAATGCCAAATTTTGGTTATGATATTTTACGAGGAGATTTATTTGTTGATGACAGATTAGTAACTTGGAACCATGAATACTCCAACTAGGATTAGAACTAGCTAAAGCCCTTGCAAGGACCTTACTCAACCAAAGAAAGTATGTCTTGGATATAGTAGTAGACAACAACTCCATTCTAAGCCCGCTCCTTTCCCACTCCAAATAGGCTTGGGGTTATCTACAAAGGATGGAGAATTGTTGACTGAACCCAATAAATTCCAAACATTCAGGTATACTTCATTACCATAATCTCACACCTATATATCCCCTCATTCAAGTTCATATGCCCTCATCGACTATAGGCTTGTGTATTATGTGGACTGGGCTAGCTACACCATTAGTGCACATTCCCTCATCGACTATTGCTTTCTGTTGGATTAATCTTTAGTCTCTTGGAAGACCAAGAAATAGAAAATTATTTCTAAGAGCTCAGTCGGATCCAAATACAAGACCATATCAAGCGCATTTGGTGAAATTGTTTTGATGATTGGACTTGTCTCAAATTTCTATATCAAAGTCTCTCAACCTTTGAATCCTAGCATATCGCGAGCTTTCTGATATGCTAATCAAACCCCTTTTGAAATTCCAACACAACTTTGTATCTTTCAAGTTGGGTCTTGTATCGAAGGCCCCTAGTCCAACTTTGGGGGGGGGGGGGGGGCAATGAAAATATGCTGAAGTACATTGGGACTCGTGACCCTCGAGTCTGTTGTGACTCGTAACCGGTGATCTTGCGCACATGCACACTTGTTTTAGTAGCGCAACATATAAATCTAGTCAGGTTCCATCCTTACACCAATTGAATAAATGTAAAATAATTATTCATTTATTTGATTAATATGTCATTTTATTTTTTTACTATTAAATAAAAAGTGAAATGATGAGTCCATAAAAAGGATAAAGTGTGATGAAACTAAAAGTTTCAATATATTCAAATTTTACCAAGAATTGAAATATTTGAAAAAGTAATTATTATATATCTAAAAATTTTAAAATGAAATTAATCATTTTAATAAAGACTAAAATAACATATTTCCTTTTTATTAATAGAATATAACATTGAATATACCATAAAGTTAGTTTATTTGCAAAAGTAACTCCCCCTCCAAATTTTGCAAAACTAGCAATTGGACCCAAAAAATTGCAAAAGTAACAGGTGCCCCCAACTGGCTATTCAAGGTAAGTGTAATCATCACAATACAGTGCTCTTGCAAGGAAGTTTAGGTGAGAGAGAGGGATTGAAAACGATTGAGAGAAAAGCATCTGCACTCCCATTCGACTGCGAGAGAGTTCTACAGAGAGAGAGACAGAAGGAGTTTCAAAAATGAAGAAGATGACAAAGGAAGAGATATTGGAGGCATTTGAAGTAGAACAATCCCCCACCCACGCAGAAAGCAAGTACTCACCCTCCCTCTCTTGAACCCGAAAACGTTGTAGATTATCCCATTATAGGTAGTCACTCGGGTTGGGGAGAAATCACGTTGATATTATTGGTCAATGCCAAATTTTGTTTATGATATTTTATGAGGAGATTTATTTGTTGATGACACATTAGTAACTTGGAACCATGAATACTCCAACTAGGATTAGAAGTAGCTAAAGCCCTTGCAAGGACCTTACTCAACCAAAGAAAGTATGTCTTGGATATACTAATAGACAACAACTCCATTCTAAGCCCGCTCCTTAATTTCCCACTCCAAATAGGCTTGGGGTTATCTACAAAGGTTGGAGAATTTTTTATTGAATCCAACGAATTCCGAACATTAACAGGTAGACTTCATTACCATAATCTCACACCCATATCTCCTATGCAACAGAACATCTAAGCATGTTCATTCAAGTTTCATATGGGTGATCCTTTCTAGTACACACAACAATGAACTTGTGTATTATGCGGACTGGGCTAGCTACATCGTATCTTTCAAGTTGGGACTCGTGAGCCCCAAGTCTGTTGTGACTCATAACCGGTGATATAGTGTGCACAGGCACACTTGTTTTAGTAGAGCGACATATAAATCTAGTGAGGTTTCATCCTTACATCAATTGATCGACAATAGGAGAAGGAGGCCATAGATAGACTTGTTATATACTAATTAAACTTGTTTAATTCATATGAGAATCTTTTAGTCTCTTCACATCTCAACAAAATATGAGTTTTGTAATAAGTAGAAGTTGGTAACCGCTGACACCCTCGGCTCTACCCTAGTTAGATTACTAGAGACGTCAGAACCATGGTTAGCAACCCGTGAATAGATGAATATGAAGAATCAGAGTGCGAAAATCTAAATCTGAATCCAACCCAACTAGATGCAATCCAGACCGAACCAAATTGTTAACATTAATTATAGGAACGGATTTTCTATCTCATATCCTTATAGTATAGGATAAAAAATCCGATTTAAGAAATATTTCTCCTAAATAGATTTTAGATTCCCCTATGTTATTTAAGAAAAAAGTTTCCTAAATAATTCGGTATTGGAAAAAAGTCTCCTAATCCAAACTGATGAATATATAATAATTAATCATACGACCTGACTTACCTGATTGAAACTGGTTTGGCGGAGTAGGAAGAGATGCAGAGCAAGTTACCCTCCGAGGATCATAAGGGTCCCGCTGACACCCACCGTAGCCGCACCGTTGGCACGCCGCCGGTAAGTCCCAACTCATGTACACGCTTTTCGCGGTGCTGAACAGGAAAGCATAATTAGTCCAATCCTTTGGGCCCATGGCGTCCCCAATGAACTCGCACCCGTAGTAAGCCGAAAGCGCACCGTACTTGTCCCATAGAACCGAGTAATCCGACCCGCTAAGGCACCCGATCTCTAAACCCTGGAAATAGGAGGGCAGATGAGTTACAGAGCGGGAGCATTTGTAGAGGGGGAAGTAGGCGGGGTGTCGGAAGCCGAAGCGAGTGCCGGAGGGGTCGAATCCCAGCAGCTTCTTCTGCAAGCAGCCCTGCAGATCGCTTAGTTTTACAAGTTTCAAGTAGTAATCGATCGAGTCCACGGAGAAATTGTGGCCGGGGGTCGGGAAGGGGAGGAGGGGCTTTTTGTAGGGGTAGTCGCAGGAAAGATCGAAGCCCGGGAGGCCGCAATTGGCGGGTTGGTCGGGTGTTCGGAATGGGGAGGTGACCCTACATTTGGAGGTCAAGCAGTTGTCTATGGAGGCTATTGTGAAAGGGAAGAGGAAGAAAGTGATGAATGAAACGCTGCGTTTTGGGGTGTTCATTATATACATCCAATCATGGTTTTTCTTCTTCCCCACATAAAATTTAGCAATTAGTTAAGGTGAGGAGGAGGTAGCTAGTTAATTGAGGGAGCCTGTGTAATTCACTGGAATTTGCAAGGAAATTGTATACAATTAAGTAGCCGGTTTCTATCATGGGATTTAATCTGTGTGAATGATCTCTCACCGTTTCGAGTATATATATATAAATTGAATATCTAATTAAATATCAATTAAGCTAGCTACACAGTTTCAAGTTGGTTGAATATAATACATATTTATAAACAGAGCCAGGATTTATTTCCGGGGGTGCTAAAAAAATTTCGTAAAATATTTTTTTTGTGTATACTTATTAAGAAGATTTTTTCTAAAAAAATATTGAAAAAACACTAATTGTGATTTTTTTAATTTAAATATAAATATGATATTTTTTTCAATGAAATAGTTTTTTTTTTTTTTTTACAGTAGGCAAAGAGTTGGATGTACTACAGACATCCATGATCATCTGAAAAGATGATGTTTTGGAACTTATAACAGTAAGATCCTAGGATAATATTACAATTTAAAGGAGATTTTGCAAGGAAATCGGCTGCCTGATTTGCCTCTCTGTAGCAATGTTGAAAACTGATCGATTCGAAGTCTTCTTTATAGACTTGATTTCTTCAATTAATTGTGTTATCTCCCATGGGGTTTTGATTATGTGGTTGATGACATTGATGATGGTTTCGTTGTCGCTTTCAATAATGATTCTTCTGATCCCCAAGTCGTTTGCATGTCTTATACCTGCATATATAGCCATAGCTTCTGCTAAAATAATAGAGCATTTTTTAATGTTGCTTTTGTATATATGAATTACCTGACCGTAGTTGTTTCTCAGAATGCAACCAATTTGAGTTTCATGATTAACTTTAACTGAGGCATCTACATTAATTTTGATCGTGTTAGGAGGTGGATGTTTCCAAAATATTTTATGTTGAGGTCTATTGATTTTAGGTTTTATATAATTATTATTTTCTTTATTCCAAGAGGATATGTTGTCAATTGTTTGGTATAGCGTGTTGATGATGTTTTTGTTTTTGTTATTTCGGAAGATTATATTGTTTCTGAGTTCCCATATGTTGTGCCATAAGTAACAAAGGTCAGAGAAGTCTTTATTGAGTGTTTTGGTGTTAATGATGTTTTCAGAGGCATTGTCTGTTAGGTCCGGTATAATAAATAATTTTTTTAATTTGATGCCAAGGTTTACTATAAGAGATTTGGTGATTTGACAGTTAAATAAGAGATGGTTTGTGTCTTCTATGTTAGAGTTGCAGAGAGAGCAAGTGTTGGGAACTCTATTTATATATTTATTTAAACGGGCAGTAGTAGGTAAGATATCGAGGATAATCTTCCAAATAAAATTTTTTATATTTGGAGGGACGTTAAGTTTCCAGATCCAGTTTGCATTAATTTTATTTGTGTTACTGGTATTGAAAAGGGAAGTAGTGGATTTAACTGTAAATTCTCCATTGTTATTATAGATCCAAATAAGTTTGTCAGGAATATTTCTAGTTGGGATATGTATGTTGCTGATCATTTGGACAATGTTAGCGGGAAAGATATTATTCAATTTATTCATATCCCATGAATTTTTTTTAGTGAAAAGGTCACAGACTTTTAGATTAGGGTTTTGATTATTACGAAATGTTTCAAGATATTGTTCATTTACCCATATATCAGTCCAGACATTTATATTTTTTCCATTACCTACAAGCCAGAGTAATCCTTTTGAAAAGAGGTTTCTGATATTTAGAAGTCTTCCAAATTGCCATGAGGTTTTGAATTTTCCTCTTTCCATTAACGATTCTTTTGAGAGGTATTTTTCTGAGATTACCTTAGACCAGATATTGTTAGGATTGGATATGATTCTCCAGAGGAGTTTCATTTGCATTCCAATATTAATTTCTTCTGCTGATTTAAATCCTAATCCGCCGTCTTTTTTGGGGGTGCATAGGTGTTCCCAGCTGATTAATGGGTGATAATTATCAGATTGAAGTTTATTCCAAAAGAAATTTTTGTTTATTTGATCAATTTTGTTGAGAATTCCTTTAGGGAGAAGGAAAGATTGCATTAAATAATTTGTTTTAGAGTTGAGGTTAGCTTGAATTAGTACTAATCTACCGGCCTGTGAGAGAGTGTTTGATTTCCATTTTGAGAGCTGTTTTTTGAGACTTAGTATAGCATCATCAAAGGTAGCATTACAAACTCTTCCACTAATGAGTGGTATTCCAAGATATTTTTCCATTGTTTTGGTAATAGGAATATTTAGTTGTTGGGCGAGAGATTGTGCTTTATTTTGTTGTATATTTTTGGAGACTTGTAGGGAGCTTTTATTGTAATTGATGGTTAATCCGGATAAGTTAGAAAAGTTGTTTAGGATATTTTTAATCGTGTATAGACTTAGTTCATCGTCACGTCCAAATATTAGTGTATCATCAGCAAAGGAGAGGAAAGGGATAGGACTGCTATTGTTTGTGAGTTTAATACCAATTAAAGGATCACATTCTAGGGATTCTTGTTGTAGCATTCTTGCCAGTAGTTCCATTACTATTACGAAAATATAAGGTGCAAGGGGATCTCCTTGTCTTATTCCTCTTTGCGTTTGGAATGTATGTCCTGGTAAGTTGTTGACTAAGACGGAAAAGCTTGTTTTGGTAAGGCAAGTCATAACCCAATTAATCCAGGTCAAAACCAAATTTATTTAGAATTGTTTCAATAAAGTTCCAGTTTATTTTATCATAGGCTTTTTCCATGTCAAGTTTTAGGGCCATCCATCCTAATTTCCCTTTTTTGTTGTGGAAAGAATGGAAAATTTCATGAGCAATTAGAATATTGTCTTGGATATTTCTACCTTGTATAAATGCTCCTTGAAAAGGATTTATGATACGCGGTAAGATCAGTTTCAGACGATTAGCTAGTAATTTTGAGATGATTTTATAGATTGTGTTGCATAAACTGATTGGTCGGTAGTGGTTAATGTTAGAAGGTGTATCTATTTTCGGAATAAGAGCAATGAAAGTTGTATTTACTTCCTTGAGGAGGATTCCAGAATAGAAAAATGATTTGATTGCCTTACATAAGAGATTACCTACAATGTCCCAGTATTTTTTGTAGAATTCTGGTGGAAAGCCATCAGGGCCTGGACTTTTGTCATCTGTCATTGAGAATAGGGTGTCCTTGATTTCTTTATCTGAGAAAGGTTTTGTTAATGCAAGGTTTTCAGAATTAGTGATGGTGTGATTTATTAAGTTAGGAAAGTGTGTGTTGTTTTTGCTTGTCGGTTTATTTAAGATGAATCTTTCGGCTAGTTCTTTGGTAATTTCTTCTCTTATTTGATCTTCATCTTCAATTAAAGTTCCATGTTTATTTGTAAAATTTCGAGTAATATTTTTTGAATTTCTAATTTTTGTTATGGATTGATAGTATTTGGTATTTCTGTCTCCAAATTTCAAGAAGTTTGATTTGGCTCTTTGTTTCCCAAAAGTGTTATTGAATTCCATAAGGGCTTCCCGTTTGTTTAAGAGTCTGTTGTATTTGTTGTTTATATTGTCAGATGAAGTTCCAATTATCTGTTTTGTTTGTAAGAGAAGGAGTTGGTCTTCAATTTCTTTTATTTGACGAAAATTGTTATTAGGGTGTGTTTTACACCAATTTTTCGTATTTTTTTTGAGCAGTTTTTGTTTTTGTAGTAATGTGAACATGAATGATCCGTGTAGTTTATTTTTCCAAGTTGATTTAACTAATTTGTTATAATTATCATTGTTGGTCCAGGACATTTCGAATCTGAAGGGTGATCCGGCTCTTAATTTATTTGTTCCAATAGATATGGATATTGAGGAGTGGTCAGAGGTTGTAAAGGGGTGGTTGTGTACCGATAAATTTTGAAATTGATTTGACATATCTGTATGGATCATAACTCTATCTAATCGTTCATAGGTATTATTTATACGGTTTTCTCCTTTTCTCCATGTGATTGGGCTTCCAGTATAGGGAATCGTATGGATATCTAATTCCTCTGAGATCTGTTCAATTCTTTGAAATCTTTTAATATGTGGTGGAACTCCACCTATTTTTTCTTGAGCAGATTCAATTTCATTGAAGTCACCCATTATCATACATGGTAAAGATTCTTTCTGAATATTTGTTATTAGTTCAGTCCAGAAGCTATTTTTTTCAGTTTGATTGGAGGGTGCATAAATGAAACAGATTATGAATTTAAAATTGCTAATGTTGCCAAGGTATATAATGTAATTATCTGTTTTCGTTAGTTCTTTGATTGACTCTGTAAATTTTGAGTTTTTAATTAGGATCCAAATTCCACCTTTGGTTCTATTAGAAGGGATATAATCGGCGTTATTGAAGCCTGCTCGTTTATAGAATGATTCATTAGGTCCTTCACTTGATTTTGTTTCTGTGAGAACTAAAATATCTAGATTATTTCTTTTTCGAATGTAGGCTAGGTCTTCCCAAAGATTAATTTTTCGAACCCCTCTAATGTTCCAGTATGCTATGTTTGTCATTTAAATACTGATTTTTTTTGATATTCTAGCTTTGTGAGCCATTTTCTAATATTGCAAAATTTTATCTTTTTGGTTAATTTGAATTTTCTATTTTTGATAGGTGAAGAGGTTATATTCTCAATTTTAGATTTTATGTGAAATGGAAGTTTTGTATTGAGGTTGTTATAATTATTTGGTTTATGGTTTGTTTTATGTTCTTTTGTTTTATTTGTATATTTGTTGTTAGCCTTATTTTTAGACTGATTGTGATTGATTCCAAAGATTTTGATCAGGATGATTTTTTTCTTGTTATGATAGTTATGGGTGGTAAGTATGTAAGTTTGATGGTGTTTGTACCATATTGGATTATAGTGTTGTAGATTATACCATATTTTGCTGAGTAAGGGGGGTGTGAACCCACTTTTTGTGCCGTTAAATTCTGGATAAAGGCAATTAGGCCAAAGTAATTGATGGATCAAACTGTTAATTTTTTCGATAGGTTTGAGATAGTTGTGTTTAGTAGTATTAATAGTTTCAAATTTGGTCTCGTAAATTATTTGGTTGATGAAACATAATATGTATAATCTCATGGGATGAATATTATAAGTAGGTTCATGATTAACATCATTTAAACTATTTGTAATCATTCCATCCCTGTTTTTTAATACTAATTTAAATTGATTGTAGTTACTAGTAGATCGAATGATTAAAATGTGACCGATATTGTTAAGAAGGTAATTGTAGGTATCAAAAATTTTGGGGTCTTGTAGATTTCTCCAAAACTGTTTCCAGTGATATAATTCAACGGGTGTGAAACTAACCAAAAGGGGTGTTAACCCAGCATTCACAATTTTGAGGTAGTGTTTTTTAGAGAAGAAAGTACTATAGCAGCCAATATAATCACCCAGAAATACTAAATCAACCCACCCATCTATCTCAGAATTTGAAGAGCAAAATTGGAAAGGTGCTAACCCATAAAAAAGACTGTTAAGACAATTAGAAGCAATATTGAGGCAAACTTTGTGAGGAATTATAAAAATAGAACCTGTTGTGAATATAATAGTTGGAAATTTGAAAAAAAAAGTTACTTGGTTAATGAAGCAAAAATTATATAACCTTATGAGATAAATATTATAAGTAAGTATAAGATTACTATTATTTAATCTATTGATAATAATTCTATTCATTTTATTTAACACCAGATTAAAATGATTGTAGGTAGGATAGAATCTATGAAATCTATAATCAATATTGCTAAGCAAAACATGAATTTGAACCACAATCACATAGGTATACAGTAGGCCATATAAATACTTAAAAACCAAATCCACATCCCTAATAACATCCAAATAAATCGAATCAACAAGCAACCAACAAGCAACCAAAACCGACAGCAATTGCAGTACTTAAAATTGAAAGGAATCTGGATATAGTAAATACCTTGGCTGATTAAAGACGAGTTGCATAAACATATATCTATAAGTTTATAATGAATCTTGTTTAATATAGAAATTAAAGAAGTAGCAAAAAATTTTGACAGTATCTCAGAACGAAAAAAATGGCAAGTAAATCTTTTAAACCAACTGAAATCAATCTTTTTAGGAAAATAGATTTGGATATCATATCTGTTGGGATAAACCGAATCACTCAAAATCTGTTTCCAGAACCACAAAAGGGGTGTTAACCCAGAAGTAATGCTGTTAAGCTTAATATTATGAATTGGAGGCCAACGTTTTAAAGATCCCATAGTTTTAGAAGCACCCTGGACAGATATAAGATATGTATTCAAAAAGATACAGCAGCCAAAGTAAACAAAACTAGAAAAAGTTACCATATCAGTTGGACTCCCATGAACAACAGCAGAAAGGAATGAAGAAGACATTGTAATTTTGGTAATTTTTGTGTGAAGATTCCAACACTCATCGACTGAATAGACTACAAGATAATTAGGAAGATTATAATCCCATATATAACATGAAAATGTTAAAAAAAGAAGTTTAAACACCAAGATTTGGCTATCTAAAACATGGACAGATGGAATATCAGGCAAGTCGTGGCAATCATGCATCAAGAGAGAGTAAATATCAATCACTGTAAGTCTGTAATTCTTATCAAGTGCGCCGAAATATAAAGACCTTGAAGTTAAAATTTTCCACCTAAGTGAGGAACCAATCATATTAATTATAAGAGATTTGTACTGAAAACAAAAGTTAATAGCAAACCTGGTAATGCATTTGAGGATAATATATGTGATATTGTAAAAAATTCCCACAAGGTAACAGCTATCCTGCACAGGGAAAATACCAAGGCAATCGAAAGAAATCTTCAAATAAGAACACCAAATATAGATCAATACCATGTTCTGAAGCTGACCATAGACTATCAAGAAAACTTTGAAATCGATTACTTTGGATTGTAGAAAGAATTGTAACAGGAAAGAGTAATTAATCAAGACATTAAAATTAGTTATTAAGCGATTACTCAGATTATCAGATGAATCAACAATAGCTGTTAAGCTAGGGTAACAATATTTTCCCATCAGATCACAACACTTATAGCTGTGAAGCTTATGAAACATCCTATTGAAACTATTTTCACCATGGCTGTTAAGCCGAAATTCAAAACTGGAGCAATTACATTTAAAGTTCCAACAGCAGAAACTGATTTCCTCCAAAGAGGAAAACCAGTCACCAACCAAGGCTATGATCAACAAAATGACCAGCAGAAGAAGAAAGCAGGAGGAAAGAAAGCGTTGGAGAGGCGGCGAGGTTAAGGGGCTAGGGTTAGAAGGAGATTGTGTTGAAGACAGGGAGTATTTTCTGCAGATGGCCGAGCCCTTTGAGTGCTCTCTTTGTCTGCAGATGGACGAGCCCTGAGCAGGTGGCCGAAGCGGGAGGGTGAAGGAGGGTAGGAAGTACCGCCTGGGCGTCGCCGGGAAGGGAAAAGAAGGGCGGCGCTGGGGAGGCGGCTAGATTTAGGGGTTAGGGTTAGATGGAGTTTGGATTTTGGTTGGGAGTGTTTTTTGGTCCGGGTTTTTCAATGAAATAGTTGATAGAAAAAAAAAATACAGAGAGAAATCAAGAAGAATATTTAATGATATAGTAAAACATAAATATGACCTTTTTTTAATGAAAAAAAATACTAAAATTGTGATTTTTTTAATTTAAATATAAATATGATATTTTTTTAATGAAATAGTCGATAGAAACAAAAAAAATATCAATGAAGAAGAATTAATAAAAAAGTAAAAAAAATAAAAAAGTGAAGCATTTGAAATTTGAACCTAAAACCTTTTGGTTCTACTTCCTTCCTTTACCACTTGACCTGGACAACACTCTTTTTCAAATATCCTTTAAAGATGTTATATTATCTTAAAAATACTAAATATATGTAAAAAAAAAAAATTTTGTATTTTTTTCTTCCGGGCCGAGGGGTGCTCAAGCACCCCTAGCTCCGCCCCTGTTTATACACAGACTTGAGTTAATTAGTCCACATTAAAACGGGGTTATTTAGTTATTACTTATTTTTCCACCCAAGTACTTGTAATATACTTAATTAGTACTTATTTGTCAATCAAAATAAATATATTTAATATACCTATTTAATTTGTCTCTAAAATCAGTTCTCTATGCCAAATTACAATTCAGGTGACGGACACAGTTCGTCGCCTGAGAGGGGTTTTTCGCCGCCTGACATGTGGTCAGCTTGACGTCGTCCCTAGAATATTCAGGCGACGGGTGTCATGTTGCCCGTCGCCTGAGTAACCTTAGGCAACCGAAAACATGTTCGTCACCTAAATACATTGTCAGACTCCCGGGGCTATTCAAGCCCGTCCATTAGCATTCAGGCGACTTAGAGGTGGCAATCGGGCGGGTCGGGTCGGGTTCGGGTTCGGTTAGTCGGGTTTCGGGTCATTCGGATTTCGGATAATGCCTAATAATTTGGTCATTCAGTTGGGTCGGGTTCGGGTTTCGGTTATATCGGGTTTCGGTTGTATCGGGTTTTGGTTGTCTCGGGTTTCACTTATTTCTGGTTTGGATTGTCTCAAGTTTTCATTATTTTAATATTCATTTAAAAAAATTTACTAAAATATATCTTAAAGTTCGGGTTATTTCGGGTTTCGGTTATAACGGGTTCGGATCTTAATGGGTTTCGGTTGAATCGGGTTCGGTTCATTCGGATTTCGGGTCCAAAATGGACGGGTTGGATCGGTGTTCAGAACAATCGGTTTCGGGTCGACCGGGTCAGATTTTCGGGTTGGGGTCGGGTTTTGCCAGCTCTAGCCTCAGGCGACAGACCATCACATTTAGGCGACGGAAAAAGTTTCTCGCTCTATTGTGGTCAGAGAAATTAAAAACAATATTTAATAGACTCAGGCGACGAACATATATAAGTAATGTCGTCGCCTGAATGAGGTTAGGAAATTGGGAAAATAAATCAAGTGAGGGGTTTTTTTAATATGTCCGTCACCTGAGTCATTCAGGTATATTTTTTTATTATTCAAGCAAGGAGCTTGTTTATTATGTTCGTCGTCTAAGTGATTTTTTATTAAAAAAAAACAAATTAACATGAGCTTGTGCCCCTGTACGTTTTATACCCATAATATGCACATTATTTGCATACGAAACTTGTCTCAAACAACAATTCCAATTCAAAGGGAACTCTCAGGCGCCAACCATCACATCAAACAAACACATACATCACATAAATCATTCAATTCTAATTGAGTTAAT
Organism: Persicaria maculosa; assembly: GCA_963922045.1. Lineage (NCBI taxonomy): Eukaryota > Viridiplantae > Streptophyta > Magnoliopsida > Caryophyllales > Polygonaceae > Persicaria > Persicaria maculosa. The sequence continues at coordinate 34,419,279 of OY998271.1, forward strand.
ATATAGATCCTGCAATAATTCAATTCCAATAACACACATGCACAAAAGAACTTGATCTAGCTTCCAAAAGTTGTCTAATAGAAATTCGGATCGAGGTAATATGGAGATAATATACAAGAGGGGTGAGAGGATCCGATACCATCTATTGATGCAAGGACGGCTGAGAGGACACGAGAGGAGCATCGATATTAGATTGAATAGCCTGGAGTGCTGCCGAGGTGACCGAAGGCTGGGAGCTCATCGATGCGCTCATGAATTCCAATATCTTCTTGTCCATTTCTGCCATGTAAGCCCTCATCTGTTCTGCCATGCGAGCCCTCATCTCTTTGTTCGCGACTTTAGCTTCCCGGCCTCACTTCCTTCCTTAATTCTGCGGCCTCTTCCTTTGCCCGTTGTGCTTCAAGCTTTGCTTCTTCCACCTCTTTTTGCCTCTCCTAAGCCCTAGCAGTCCAAGGTCCCCCCCCCTTTCTTTAAAGGTCGCTCACCAGCAGCTCCCATACCTTCAAAAACAGAGTAGTAGCATTCATTTATTCATTCATATAGATGCACATCTAATAAAGTATAATCATTTATACTCATTATTTAAACATTCATATATATTCATATATATTCATTATTTAGTCATATATATTTATTTATGTACGGAATAAAGTATAATTATTTAGCCATATAAATTCATTTATTCATTCATATACATACACATCTAATAAAGTATAATAATTAATAAAGTATAATCATTTATGTACGGAAACTTTCTGAAACTTATTTAGACATTCATGTATATTCATTATTTAGCCATACATATTCAGCTGTATATATGAATATACACCATTTATATTCATTATTTAGCCATATATTCAGCTGTATATATGAATATACACCATTTATATTCATTATTTAGAAATTCATATATATTCATTATTTAGAGATAAGTTTATGAAACTTAGCTCATTATTTAGACATTCATATATGAATGTACATAAACTTATATGAATGTACAGAAATGTAGCTCATTATTTACATATTCATTATTTAGACATTCATATATTCATTATTCAGAAAATTAGCTCATTCAAATATAATTAAACTTAGCTCAATCAAATATAATGCATATATATGCTAAATATATGTGACTGACTACACTTGTATGAATGTACAGAAATATGAGCTCAGTTTATTAGACTTTGATATGAATTTATAAATCTGAGATAAGTTTCTGTTTTTTATTATGTAATATAAGCTAAGTGTACATAAACTTTTAATGAATGTACAGAAATGTAGCTCATTATTTAGATATTCATTATTTAGACATTCATATATTCATTATTCAGAAACTTAGCTCATTCAAATATAATGAAACTTAGCTCAATCAACTATAATGAATATATATGCTAAATATATATGACTGACTACACTTGTATGAATGTACAGAAATATGAACTCGGTTTATTAGACTTTGATATGTATTTATAAATATAAGATAAGTTTATGTTTTTTTTTCTGTAATATAAGCTAAGTTTCAGCTGTTTTCAGAATATCTCTAACTAAGACCACATGAGCTAAGTTTCTTTTGTTTTTAGAAAATCTAATACAGAAAATGTTGTCATTTTTTTAGATAATGAGGAAATAAAATAGAAACTTAGATTATAAGCTACCTCATATTATGAGCTATTCTAATCTAATACAGAAACTTAGATTAGATATACCTCGCACTTCTCTTCCTCGTCATTCTCCAACGCATTCCAAGATGATGGATGTCTGTTGTTCAAGTGGGATTGGTTCCAGTTGGCTAGGGTCGGAGGCATCTCCTTCTTGAGTTTGGAGGATCTCTTGAACACGACTCTTCAATTTCTCCTTTCAAACGAGGTCATGTTTTAATTCAAAGAAAAATCATAAAGGAGGTAATGAGGCAAATAAACATTTGGGAAATAAGTATATTATATTTAGGAAACAAAATAATTGAAGTAAAATGAAATGTCAAACATAGTAAAACTTTAGGAAACAAAATAATTGCGTAGGAAACAGATTAATTGTTTAGGAAACAAAACTAAGGACTATGTCTTACCACTCGGTCCTTTGCATTTGGGCAATCCTCGTACGCGTTAATGGTTGCATGTACCACTCCCGCAGGGTGCTTTCTGTTCATGAGCTTTTCTACTCGGAAGCTCATGGGTACAGGGCCACTGTGGTGGTTGATGGGGTTAGGGTTCTTGTTCCTGTTATTCTTGTTTCTCTCCCAGACGGCGTGGATATTGCAAGCACGGTTCAAATGAGTCTCCAAAGTTTCGGAAAACATAGCTCTCAATATAGTGAGTAAAATGATTTGTCATGATAAAATTAAAGAAGATATTACCAGTTTTGCTTCATTCATAAACTCCTCCTCGACCAAGTATCTCCACTGCTCAGGACGCATCGCAAACTCCAATGGAACCTCCTCTTCTCCATACTCCTGGAAGTGCACGTGGCATTCATGCTTCCAAGTCGAGTAGGCTTTGCTTGATTTTTTCGTTATGAATGCTTCTATCTCTTCGGGGATGTTATAAGACATCTAGAAGCAAAGAAAAAGTTAAAATATCTTATATAAATGATGTCATATTTTATGGATAGGTTTGCTGACCATTGACCAAAAAATGGATATTGCAAGTGTCAAACAAGCATTCATTAATCACTCATCAGATGGATTGAATAAAAAATCTTTAGAGAACACAACTTCTATGAACAAGCAATCAGAACATAACTTTTATTTATAGACAGATTGATGCAAGTGTCAAACAAGCAATCATTCATCACTCATTAGATGCAACGCAAGTGTCAAACAAGCAATCAAAACATAACATTTATTAAAATTAAGCAATTTATTTAGAAATGTACCTTCAAGTAATCCTTGACGGGGGCTTGTTACTCCTTTGTGAGTGTGATAAAGGTCGTTGCAAGCATTGTGACATTATCCCTCACCGCACATCCCAGGCCGAGAATGAAGGTGTCATACCTTTCCTTCTCGCCGGGCCCCTTGTGGAACTTGGAGAATACGACATCTAGTTTCTTCCCCTCATTGTTTCTAACCAGTTGCCCTGTCTTCTGGTTAGAAATTGTGTGCGGGTTATCCGGCGATGTACCTGCAAAAAGAAAACATATCAAGCATCCCATATTTAAGCGTTATAACTTCAAAAGAGGTAACACTCTTCGTATCTTGTTTCAGACCTTTCAAATCTCAGATCTAAGTCTTTTTATACCATTTTTTAAAATTATGTACGTAAATTTAAAATAGACTTGATCAAATGTGAGTAGTCTACTCAGTTTTTACAGACAAACTACCGATGTTTACAATGAAAAGGTTCAGTCTATTCCACTAGCCTTGTCCAAACACGTATATTATCAGTCAATATATAGTCATGGAACAAATATCCATATGTAAAGATGGTACTAATTGATCAAGTCGAGCTAGAATCAAGTCTAATTCCAAACAAGTCGTTAGGGTTGGTTGTAAATGGTTCAATTATTCTACATGTAGGCTGCAATGTTATGAAGTTCCGAAGATATACTTGAAAGTTGAAACACCAAACCATAAAGTCAAGTGCACCTTATTGTGGATTGAATTAGAAATTAATAGTGTAATTTCATTGAGTATAGACAATATATGATTGCACCCGTAAATCAATTGAATCAAAGTAATCCCATGAAATGAATTGAATTAGAAATTAATTAGTTGACCAATTACCTCTGCGTTCATTGAATTGAATTGAAATGGAGAGATACACCTTTAATTTTGTCGATTACTAATTAACCAGACCCTAAACAAAAATGCCCAATTTATAGCAAACCCCAGACCAAAGCACAAGTCAAAATTTCACCGAGCAATTTTTATCAATGGAGCACAATAATATAATCCATGAATTATGTGATAGATTCACAACCTAACTTAGGGTTGTTTCATTAATTCACAAAATAGTACAAATCCTCTCTTGCAGTAGCAAACCTGATCACAAAAAAAATTTGATTGGAGATTTACTCACCATCATCCTTGTTCTGACATCTAATGGAGCGGCGGGGGCCTGTCGAAGAACCTTCTAAAAGAGTCGCGGTGACCATGGCCATTTCATTGAGAGGAGGTGGCGCCGGGGTCGTCGCGGGAGTGGGAGCAGCCTCCGGGGAGAGGAGAGGAGTTGTTGTCGGAGCAGGTGTGGGAGTAGCCTCGCGGGAGTGGGAGCGGCGGGGGGCTGTCGGAGATGCTGTCGAAGCAGGGGCTGAGGCCGAGGGCTTTGGCACCTCATCCGGTTGCAATGGCGGAGGCACCGTTACTGAGGTGGTCGAGGAAGCATTCCTCTTGAGGGTGCTTTGTACAAGCCTAGATTTGGGAGGCATTTTGGGGGAGGGAGTGACTGTTGGAGAGGAGAGGGGACGGCGAGTCGGTGAGGAGTGGAAGCCTAGATTTTAGTTGTCGGTGAGGAGTCGGTGAGGAGTGGAAGCCGCTTAGGGTTTTGGAGAAATGGGGAGCGAAGAGATGAATGAAATTAGAGATAAGGATTGGGCCTTGGGGTTTTAATACATACCCCTCAGGCGACGTACTTTTAATAAGTTCCTCGCCTGAATCAATTTAAAAATTAAAGAATCACTCCTCCGATTGAGCCCAGGCAACCACAAAGCACGACATCCGTCGCCTGAAGTGGATTTTTAGTGGGAATTTCGAATTTTTAGTGAAATTGAGGAGGTAGTTTTTATGATAAAAAAGGAGGGAGTTTTATAATTTCAATTCGGGCAACCATAAAGATCAAAGTCTGTCGCCTAATATGGATTCAGACAACGAACTAATATGAAGTCCGCCGCTTGAGTGTTTGCAGTGCTTGAAAAAACTATGTTGTTTTAGCTTATACTCCATGTATAATCACTCCATCGAATCTTGTACACATATATTTAGCTCATAGTCCACGTATATTTAACAATCGCAGCAAAAACCACCATGTCATAAAAACAAATTAAGAGAAACTCATACATATATTTGACAATCACAGTAAATATAAACTCGTCAACCGTCATACACATATTCGTCTTCTTCTTCTTCTTCTTCTTCTTTTTCTTCTTCTTTTGTTGTTGCTGCTTCATCGCCTTCTTCGTTGTCTTCTTCCTCCAAGTCAGTTTAGAGTTTGGGAAAAGAACACCTTATGTTAACAAAAGAACCTCACACATCCTTACCCATGTGTAAAAATACTCGGGATAATGTCTTGTTCTATCACATTTCCAGAGTCTAATAAGAGAAGGCGCAGAAGACATTTTCTCGAGTATTTTTACACATGGGTAAGGATGTGTGAGTGTTCGCAGTCGAGGGGGATAGAGTGTAGGATATTCAAATAAACTAAATATAACAATGCACAACTAGGCTAACTCCCTGTCCCAAACAAATAATACAAGAATCCCCTCCCTTGTAGTAGTAGGGTAATTTAGGATCGAATCCACGAGGAGGTATGTCAGCGCTTCCCTTGTTGTATTCACGATCAAAGCTTTCGATCTCAGCAGACACTCGATATCGAGTAATCTGGTCGATATCGACCCCAGTTCTGGTCGATTTCCTAGCACAGTTCCTGCAAAAGACAAAAGCAGCAAAGTCGACGTCGAGCAGAGACCTCGATATCGACGTTAGACCTCGATATCGACCCTTACAATCGATTTCGACGCTTGTCACAGAAACTGTTTTCGTAACCAATTTGTCGGAAAAGAGTCCGAAGAAAATAGAATGGGAAAGGAGGAATGATCAGAATCAAAACATAAGCTTTTATGTTGAATTCAATTAATTAAAAAGCTTCCAAAGTCGGGGTTTCATGCCACAACGATAACAATGCAAGTTTTATGCTAAAGTTATGAAATTTAATGTCTTTCCGTCAAATAACTTTCGTTATCTACACTTAGGTGATTAGAGGCTCTCGCATAGTTCCTAAGAGTTACTATCCAATTCATGAGCAATTCAAGTTCACAATATGAGTGGTTTTCGCTTCAATAATGCAAATAATGAATCTCCCTAACTTTCATGAAGGATCATGCATGGGGTAGAAGACGGAATCGCATAAAAGTCATACCTTTGATGCAGTTACCTCACATTGCTATCGTCGGGCTCACCCCGACACTAGAAGTGGGTTGACTACTCGCTCCTCATCATGCACATCATCATCATTGTTAAAAGAAAGCTACTTTGAATTAAAACTTCGAAAGAAAGTACAACCTAACAAGCCACTCCGCTCTCGCTTTACAAACCTCACTCGGCTCTCTCTCTTTCTCTACTCGTCACTACTATTGAAACTGAATTGAATGTCAAATTGAATGTTATTGGATGCCCTAAACTCAGCCCTATTGGCCTCTATTTATAGATGCCGATAAAGACTCGAAAATTTATCTTTATTCTCTAAGATAAAATGTAAAAACTAAAACTCTATGGTGAATCAGCCTTCTCATGATAGAACTGGTGTTGAAGATAAGAAATCTCGACTTTTGGATAGACGTGCAAGCTTCGGATAAAATTCTATCAAAATTTGAGTCGGATTCCTCTGCTGGCATGGTCGATATCGACCCCTTCAAAACTTTATCTCGAGCTTCTCCTACTCCTACTCGAACTGGCACTCGTCTTCTATCTTTTAGCTCGATCTGGCAACATCGATATCGACCTCCAAACGTCGATATCGACCTCTCTGTGTCGACATGCTCTGTTTCATTTCCTGCTCGATTCCTATGTCTTTGATGCACTCGATGTCGAGGTCCCTAGTCAATTTCGACCTCTTCCGAAGACTTCGAGTTCTTTTTCTGCTCTTCTAGATCTGTCCATTTTTATCCTGTTTTCTGCGAAATCACATAGAAACTCGTGCAAACCAATATATTTGACATTTAAGCGTAAACTACACTATTCCCATGTTTTCCCATTAATATGCATGCAAAAGACGATAAAATGGACTTTTATATGCATAGAAAATATGGCAATTTGCGCGCACATCAAAGACCCCATACTTAAGCTTGCTTGTCCCCAAGCAATACTTTTAATGGTCATTCAGGGGAAGAAAGTAAACCCTCAACATCATAGATTCATTTTTCATATGTCCCTACAATCAATTGCCATCCTCGATAAGGTACTTTATGTCAACCAATGCATAAAAGCAATTTCATACTCATAAAGGAGGTAATATGCAAAAACAATTTTAGCGACATAGCATTAATAATCAAGAGGACTTTTTGCAAGCTTGTGAGAAGTAGATTGGTAAAAGGCTAAAGGTGGGCTAATATTTGGCCATGTGGTGTTAAATCCGGGGAAACATACTTTCCACATTCCTTCTTCATAATGTCTCACCTTTCACTGATCGCTCGATGCTTTTATTCAATATAATGCTTTTACCTCTCTAACCTTAGCACTGCCTTCTCGCGAGTCGCAAACATGGGTGTCATGAATGGCCCCGGATACTTAGTACTTCGGACTCCTCACCTTGTGTCCCATCTCGCTGAACTAACATCTCAACGAGCAGGGTCGACCTACCTTTATCTCCTGAGGTGATCGGATTTTTTCTCGCTCATTAAATTTTCCATAATTCGTAATTCCTTTTATTCCTGCCAACAACTTCATAATAATGCACAACTCCATATAATTCCAAAAATGACATCCATTCTTAACATTGTCCCCGGATAGGGTATAAGGTATAAAATGGGCAATATGTATACATGTGGAGCAATAATGATAAGGCTCATATATGGCTTTATGACTTTTGCAAATATGCATAGGTAAGGCTAGGATATGAATATAAGTAAACACTTGTATGGAATTTTCATAAAAAGTCCTCCGTCATCTTATCATGCACATGTCAAAAGCAACTTCAAATTTTTCATCTCCTTTATTTTTTTCTTCTTTTTGCACTTCATTGGGACTTCCCTTAACTAGGCAATCTCATGTTATATCTCTAATGAATCTAATTTTGCATCATAGAGCTCTTTTTTATACTTCCATAACTCTTTCTAAATTTTTCAAAATTTTGATGGGGGTCATACTTTTTTTTTCGAAAATATAAACTAAATATGTATTAAAATAAATATGCAAATCTAAACTAAGTATGAATATGCAAGTAAGCCTTTCCCCCACCCCATACTTAAAATTTACAGTGTCCTCACTGTATTAGAACTAGGGTTAAGAAGAAAACTTACTAAATCGTTACAAATTTCAGGAGTCGAAAAAGACAGCAGGAGTGGTCGATATCGACCCTTAACATCGATATCGATGTTCATATCGATTTATGCTTAGGCTTCAGGGTGATCCGGCCTCGATCACAAACCCTATCTATGTCGACCTTGAGGTCGATGTCGATCTTGGACATCGATTTCGATGTCTTCTCAGTGTGCTTTCTCTCTCTCCTGCAACTTGTTAATAAACATAAAACCAAATATGCAAAACAATAAAATGTCTTAAACCAAAGAAAAAAATTGTCTAAAACCAAAACTAAGTTTTTTTGTTACAAGCTCTAGATTTTTAAGTCGCTAGGCCGACTTCTCCTTTGCGCTTTTCAAGGCGGCATTTGCAGAGCCCATGTGACTTGGGCTTCAAATATGACTCCTTTCTTGTCACGCAGCTGCATTCCGCCAGGATTGATTTGATTCACCGTGAATGGTCCTGAGTTCTTATCCTTGAATCTTGTAGGGAACCAATGGTCCTTAGATTTGGCAACATAGACCTTGTCTCCTATCTCATATTGGCTCGAATCATCATCAGATACCCTACATAAGCGCACATGCCAAGGCACACCTCTTCCAAATAATGATAAATCTTTAATCGAAATGGAACAAGAGGAATCCGTACCTTGACTTACCTTTTTCTCAGTCTCTGGCTCAGGTCGATGTCGATGTTCAGAGGTCGATATCGACCCCTATTGTACTCCTGGAGGATTAGTCGATTTGGAGAGTTTTGGCTCGATATGATCAGGTCGATTTTGAGCCTCAGAGATCGATATCGAGGTCTCCTTTCCTCCCTTCTCAGCGCTGATGGTGGTCGATTTCGGCTGGGTGTGGTCGATATCGACCCTTGACCCCGATTTCGATGTTTCCTTTCCTCCTCCGTCGACCCCATACTTATGACCTGGCACACAATCTTGAACATTAGTAGTCGATATCGACTTACCTGGGTCGATTTCGATGTTCTGTTGGGCTCCTTTGTTCAAGATTGCCACAACTTCTTCCACTTGGGCTTCTATGACCCTCTTCTCAAGCTCTTCCGGTGTCATACTTCTTACCTTTGCCTCCCCACATGCAATGTAGACACCATTAATGGCTTTTATCTCCATTGGCCCTTGATTTTTCACCGTCTTGTTGAAGGCATACTCTATTACTTCATCACTAATTGTGAATGAGAGCAATCCTTTCTTCACGCTAATGTTGGCATCGACGGTTGCTAGGAATGGCCTACCTAAAATAATTGGACAAGTAGGATCCTCCACTATATCAACAACTAAGAAATCAGCAGGGACAAAGAATTTACCTACTTGTACTGGCACATCCGTCACTATCCCAGTTGGAATCACTACCGTATTGTTAGCCATGTACAATCTTGCATCCACGGGCTCTAGAGGACCTATCTTTACCTTGTGCCATATGGTTAGTGGCATCATGCTAACGCTAGCGCCCAAGTCAACTAAAGCATTAAATTTGAATTGACCTAGACCTATAGTGATAGAAAACTTACCTGGGTCCGCCTGCTTTTGTGGTAGCTCCAACCTTTTGCACTCCTCTGCGATCTCAGAGAGAGATCGCTTCTTACCCAAGATGTCTTTAAGGAACCTTACATAAGATGGTATCTCGTGAAGTGCCTCTGTGACTGGTATAGAGACATTAAGTCCTTGGAGCATCTTCACGAACCGCTGGAACTTCTTTTCTGCTGGGTCCTTAATCACCTTTCTAGTTGGGAATGGCAACACCTTCTTCCTTCCCGCAGCTGCAGTGAGGTCGACATCGAAATCAGTAGGGTCGATATCAACTGAAGTAGTCGATTTCTGTGGTGACGCAGCATTAGGGTCAACATCGACTAGAAGGTCGACATCGACGTCACCTTGGTCGATATCGACAGGGGGGGTCGATATCGACGTCTGTTCTGGCTCCTTCTCCTCCGCTTTTTACTCGGGCGTTTGTAATTGACGCCCACTCCTTAGGTTCACCGCCGCAATATGACCAGTGGTTTTTCCCTTTTGGTTGGGCACAGTGGATCCAGGGAATGATCCTGACGCTTTGGGCATTGCTTCCACTAATTGACTCATTTGAGTCTCCATGTTGCGCTTCCAAACGTCGATCTCCCCAAGCCTAGAATTTATGCTCTGCAGCTGAGTATGGACGGAGTTGTTGGCTTGTTTGAACTCAGCGTGATTCCTCCGCATCTCATCAAGGATGATTTGCAGGTCATCTTTCCTTGTTTCCCGCTCAGGGTGCCCTGGTGCTCTATATGGTGGGGGATCCCTTTTTTTTATAGAACCTTTGATCACCCCAATATTGTTGATTGCCCCCTCCATAGGAGCCTCTCGTCCATTTAACCTCCTCATGTTGTTCCGCCATGGATACTTGCTCAGTATGTGGACAGGCACTAGTGTTATGCCTTGTTGAGCCACACTCCTGACAAGTTTGATTGTTGCTCAGGAACCTAACTTGCTTTTGAAGGCGGCGTGTTTGATCGTTATGTAATTGTTGCCGCACATTAGGATCAATCTCCTTTGGAGGCTCATATAGTGGCATTAATGGGGCAGGCGTTGCATCACAGGCCGCAGCAGCCCCATAAGTGTTGTCAAAGTTCACAAGCCTCTCAATGGTCTCCCATGCCTCCGTTGGTGTAAGCTCAATGTACCGATAGGAGGTATATGAATTGATCCTCTCCTTATTCGACGCATCAAGGGCGTTGTAAAAGATCTCCTGGATGCCATATGGAAGTTGCCCATGCGTTGGGCATGATCTCAGCAAGTCCTTAAATCGCTCCCACGCCTGTGCTAGGGTTTCACCTGGCTTTTGTTTGAAAGCCGTGATCCTTTGTTGCAGCATCGCCGTTTTAGAAGGTGGGAAGAATTTGTTCAAGAATGCATCTTTCACCTCCGCCCATGTCCTCAGCGAGCGTGGAGCTAAACTTTCAAGCCACTGTAATGCCTTCCCTGCCAAAGACCATCGAAAAGATTTTAATCGCACATACTCTAAATTCACTCCATTAGCAACTGTTTCACATAGGTCCATAAAAGTAGAGATGTGTTGCAGGGGGCATTCATTAGGTCTTCCTTCAAAACTATTTCTTTTTATCTCAAATAGGAAGTTAATTTTTATTTCATAGTTGGAGTGAGGTATTAAAATAGCGGATTCAGGAACATGAAGCGGCGGATGCATGTATTGCATCGCCGTCTGTGGATACTGATTTAGCCGCTCTTGGGCTTGTCTGCGCGCATCCTCCTCTCTATCAGCACGGGCTCGCTCTGCAGCAGCGGCGGCCCTCTCAGCGGCGATTGTAGCATTGTGGTCCTCGATTTCCTTCCTCAACCGCTCTATGGTTTCGGCCTGCGTCTCGTTGTCAGCCATGATACGAATTGCTATGTTACGAAGATGGTAGAAATGTTCAGGCTCGTTAATTGGTTCCAGGATAGGTCCGCGATCAGAACGTCGTATAAACCTGCAAAATATGCTCAAAAGATCGTGATTAACTTAGGTGGCGATTGATTGCCTCACCGGCAATGGCGCCAATTTGTTCGCAGTCGAGGGGGATAGAGTGTAGGAGATTCAAATAAACTAAATATAACAATGCACAACTAGGCTAACTCCCTGTCCCAAACAAATAATACAAGAATCCCCTCCCTTGTAGTAGTAGGGTAATTCAGGATCGAATCCACGAGGAGGTATGTCAGCGCTTCCCTTGTTGTATTCACGATCAAAGCTTTCGACCTCAGTAGACACTCGATATCGAGTCATCTGGTCGATATCGACCCCAGTTCTGGTCGATTTCCTAGCGCAGTTCCTGTAGAAGACAAAAGCAGCAAAGTCACGCGACGTCGAGCAGAGACCTCGATATCGACGTTAGACCTCGATATCAACCCTTACAGTCGATTTCGACGCTTGTCACAGAAACTGTTTTCGTAACCAATTTGTCGGAAAAGAGTCCGAAGAAAATAGAATGGGAAAGGAGGAATGATCAGAATCAAAACATAAGCTTTTATGTTGAATTCAATTAATTAAAAACCTTCCAAAGTCGGGGTTTCATGCCATAACGATAACAATGCAAGTTTTATGCTAAAGTTATGAAATTTAATGCCTTTCTGTCAAATAACTTTCGTTATCAACACTTAGGTGATTAGAGGCTCTCGCATAGTTCCTAAGAGTTACTATCCAATTCATGAGCAATTCAAGTTCACAATATGAGTGGCTTTCGCTTCAATAATGCAAATAATAAATCTCCCTAACTTTCGTAAATGATCATGCATGGGGTAGAAGACGGAATCGCATAAAAGTCATACCTTTGATGCACTTACCTCACATTGCTATCATCGGGCTCACCCCGACCCTAGAAGTGGGTTGACTACTCGCTCCTCATCATGCACATCATCATCATTGTTAAAAGAAAGCTACTTTGAATTAAAACTTCGAAAGAAAGTACAACCGAACAAGCCACTCCGCTCTCTCTTTACAAACCTCACTCGGCTCTCTCTCTCTCATTCTCTACTCGTCACTACTATTGAAACTGAATTGAATGTTATTGGATGCCCTAAACTCAGCCCTATTGGCCTCTATTTATAGATGTCGATAAAGACTCGAAACTTTATCTTTATTCTCTAAGATAAAAAGTAAAAACTAAAACTCTATGGTGAATCAGCCTTCTCATGATAGAACTGGTGTTGAAGATAAGAAATCTCGACTTTTGGATAGACGTGCAAGGTTTGGATAAAATTCTATCAAAATCTGATTCGGATTCCTCTGCTGGCATGGTCGATATCGACCTTCAGGCATCGATATCGACCCCTTCAAAACTTTATCTCGAGCTTCTCCTACTCCTACTCGAAATGGCACTCGTCTTCTATCTTTTATCTACCCCTTTAAAACTTTATCTCTGTGTCGACTTGCTCTGTTTCATTTCCTGCTCGATTCCTATGTCTTTGATGCACTCAATGTCGAGGTCCCTAGTCGATTTCGACCTCTTCAGAAGACTTCGAGTTCTTTTTCCGCTCTTCCAGATCTGTCCATTTTTATCCTATTTTCTGCGAAATCACATAAAAACTCGTGCAAACCCATATATTTGACATTTAAGCTTAAACTACACTATTCCCATGTTTTCCCATTAATATGCATGCAAAAGCCGATAAAATGGACTTTTATGTGCATAGAAAATATGGCAATTTGCGCGCACATCAGTGAGGTTCTTTTGTTAACATAAGGTGTTCTTTTCCCCAACTCTAAACTGACATGTTCTATCATATAGGCGGCTCAGTTGCACAAGGATGGACATACATTCCTTAAACCATAGGTTCTGAACTTGACAAAGAAGCCAATGCAATGCCAATTGTACTCCAGTTGTGTTGTCAACGGGGTGAAGTTTGTGTCGCGGGAAAAGATAAAGATTTGAGGATGCAAAATTCAGGGGTGATGGTGGAAACAACGGATGCACGCTACTACGGGGTACTCGAGCAAGTGGTTGAGCTACTATATGCTACTCGCATGCCAGTTTTGTTGTTCAAGTGTAGGTGGTTTTACACTGATCCTGAAAATATTGGTAGCACCAAGCTAGATCTAGGCTTGCTATCGGTGGACATGAACACTGGCTGGTATAAGGATTCTCCATTCTGTCTTGCACTCTCCGCAAGGCAAGTGTTTTACGTAGATGATCCAAAGGCGGGTGAGACATGGAAAGTAGTGAACGTAATGTCCCATAGAGGCATTTACGATCCTCGAACACTGTCGACATGTGGAAACAACCTTACCACTGAACCTAAAGAACCCTATCAAGAGTGGGGCCCAATGATCAGTTTCGAAGGTCTTAACTTGATATTTTTTATAACTTATAGTTTATAACTTAGAATTTTAGTGAAGACATTTTATAACCCGTACGTATAGGTTCTCACATATTTTTATAACTTATCGATCTTAATCTCCACATTGATCTTCACTTGGAGGATGAAGAAGAAGAAGAAGAAGAAGAAGAAGAAGAAGAAGAAGAAGAAGAAGAAGAAGAAGAAGAAGAAGAAGAAGAAGAAGAAGAATATATGTATGACGGTTGACGGTTTTATATTTATTGTGATTGTCAAATATATGTATGAGCTTCTCTTAATTTGTTTTTATGACATGGTGGTTTTGGATGCGATTGTTAAATATACGTGGACTATGAGCTAAATATATGTGTACAAGATTCGATGGAGTGAGTATACATGGAGTATAAGCTAAAACAACATAGCTTTTTCAAGCACTGCAAACACTCAAGCGGCGGACTTCATATTAGTTCGTCGTCTGAATCCATATCAGGCGAGGAACTTATTAAAAGTACGTCGCCTGAGGGGTATATATTAAAACCCCAAGGCCGAATCCTTATCTCTAATTTCATTCATCTCTTTGCTTCCCATTTCTCCAAAACCCTAAGCGGCTTCCACTCCTCACCGACTCCTCACCGACAACCAAAATCTAGGCTTCCACTCCTCACCGACTTGTCGTCCCCTATCCTCTTTGACTGCCACTCCTCACCGACACGCCATCCCCTCTCCTCTCCAATAGTCATTCCCTACCCCAAAATGCCTCCCAAATCTAGGCTTGTACAAAGCACCCTCAAAAGGAAGGCTTCCTCGACCACCTCGGCACCGGTGCCTCCGCCATTGCAACCGGAGGAGGTTCTAACACCCTCGGCCTCAGCCCCTGCTCCGATAGCAACTCCAACAGCACCCGCCGCTCCCACTCCCACGAGGCTGCTCCCACTCCCGTTCCGACAGCAACTCCTCTCCTCTCCCCGGAAGCTGCTCCCACTCAAGCGATGACCCCAGCGCCACCTTCTCTCAAAGAAATGGCCATGGTCACCGCGACTCTTGTAGAAGGTGTTCAGACAGGCCCCTGCCGCTCCATAAGATGTCAGAACAAGGATGATGGTGAGTAAATTTCCAATCAATTTTTTTTTGTGATCAAGTAGCATACTGCAAGAGAGGATTTGTACTATTTTGTGAATTAATGAACCCTAAGTTAGGTTGTGAATCTGTAACATAATTCATGGATTATATTAATGTGCTCCATTGATAAAAATTGCTCGGTTAAATTTTGACTTATGCTTTGGTCTGGGGTTTGCTATAAACTGGGTATTTTTGTTTAAGGTGTGGTTAATTAGTAATCAACAAAATTAAAGGTGTATATCTCCATTCCAATTCAATTCGATGAACGCAGAGGTAATTGGTCAACTAATTAATTTCTAATTCAATTCATTTCATTTCATGGGATTACTTTGATTCAATTGATTTACGAGTGCAATCATATAATGTCTATACTCAATGAAATTACACTATTAATTTCTAATTCAATCCACAGTAAGTTGCACTTGACTTTATGGTTTGGTGTTTCAACTTTCAAGTATATATTTGGAACTTCATAACTACACTGCAGCATACAGGTAGAATAATTGAAACATTTACAACCAACCCTAACGACTTGTTTGGAATTAGACTTGATTCTAACCCGACTCGATCGATTAGTACCATCTTTACATATGCATATTTGTTCCACGAGTATATATTGACTGATAATATATGTGTTTGGACAAGCCAAGTGAAATAGACTTAACCTTTGCATTGTAAACATCGGTAGTTTATCTGTAAAAACTGAGTAGACTGCTCACATTTGATCAAGTCTATTTTAAATTTACATACATAATTTTAAAAAAATGGTATAAAAGGACTTAGATCTGAGAGTTGAAAGGTCTGAAACAAGAAACGAAGAGTGTTACCTCTTTTGAAGTTATAACGCTTAAATTTGGGCTGCTTGATATGTTTTCATTTTGCAGGTACATCGCCGGATAACCTGCGCACAATTTCTAGCCAGAAGATAGAGCAACTGGTTAGAAACAATGGGGGGGAGAAACTAGATATCGTTTTCTCCAAGTTCCACAAAGGGCCCAACGAGAAGGAAAGGTATGACACCTTCATTCGCGATCTGGGATGTGCGGTGAGGGATAAAGTCCCAATGCTTGCAACGTCCTTTATCACACTCATAAAGGAGCAACAAGCCCCATCAAGGATTACTTGAAGGTACATCTCTAAATAAATTGCTTAATTTTAATAAAAGTTATGTTTTGATTGCTTGTTTGACACTTGCATCTGATGAGTGATGAATATGAAGAGTGATGAATGATTGCTTGTTTGACACTTGCATCAATCCATCTATAAATAAAAGTTATGTTCTGATTGCTTGTTCATAGAAGTTGTGTTCTCTAAAGATTTTTCTATTCAATCCATCTGATGATTGATTAATGAATGCTTGTTTGACACTTGCAATATCCATTTTTTGGTCAATGATCAGCAAACCTATCCATAAAATATGATATAAAACTCACACATTGATTATAGATTACATCATTTATATACGATATTATAACTTTTTCTTTGCTTCTAGATGTATTATAACATCCCCGAAGAGATAGAAGGATTCATAATGAAGAAATCAAGCAAAGCCTACTCGGCTTGGAAGCATGAATGCCACGTGCACTTCCAGGAGTATGGAGGAGAGGAGGTTCCATTGGAGTTTGAGATGCATCCTGAGCAGTGGAGATACTTAGTCGAGGAGGAGTTTATGAACGAAACAAAACTGGCAATATCTTCTCTAATTTTATCATGACAAATCATTTTACTCACTATATTGAGAGATATGTTTCAGAAACTTTTGAGACTCAATGTGAACCGTGCTTGCAATATCCAGGCCATCTGCGAGAGAAACAAGAATAACAGGAACAAGAACCCTAACCCCATCAATCACCACAGTGGCCCTGTACCCATGAGCTTTAGAGCAGAAAAGCTCATGAAGGGAAAGCACCCCGCGAGAGTGGTACATGCAACCATTAATGCGTACGAGGATTGCCCAAATGCAGAGGACCGAGTGGTAAGACATAGGCCTTAGTTTTGTTTCCTAAATAATTAATCTGTTTCCTAAGTAATTATTTTGTTTCCTAAAGTTGTACTATGTTTGACATTTCATTTTCCTTCAATTATTTTGTTTCCTAAAAATAATACTCCCTCCGTTAATTAAAACTTGACGTTTTACTATTCACGCACGCTTTTTGAGGTGTTAAAAACTATATAAAATATTAACTTTTTTAACATATTTTTTAAATAATTTCATACTTGTTACTATTAATTATGAATTTATAAAAACAAATTTTAAAAAATGTTAATATTTCATATAGTTTTTATCATTCTAAAAAAGCGTGCATGAATAGTAAACGACAAGTTTTAATTAACAGAGGGAGTATACTTATTTCCCAAATGTTTATTTGCCTCATTACCTTCTTTCTGATTTTTCTTTGAATTACAACATTACCTCATTTAAAAGGAGAAATTGAAGAGCCGTGTTCAGGAGATCCTCCAAACTCAAGAAGGAGACGCCTCCGACCCTAGCCAACTGGAACCAATCCCCCTTGAACAACAAACATCCATCATCTTGGAATGCCTTGGAGAACGACGAGGAAGAGAAGTGCGAGGTATATCTAATCTAAGTTTCTGTATTAGATTAGAATAGCTCATAATCTAAGGTAGCTCATAATATAAGTTTCTGTTTTATATCCTCATTATCTTAAAAAAATGACAGCATTTTTTGTATTAGATTTTATGAAAACAAAAGAAACTTAGCTCATGTGGTCTTAGTTAGATATTCTGAAAACAGCTGAAACTTAGCTTATATTACAGAAAAAAGAACAAAAACTTATCTCATATTTATAAATTCATATCAAAGTCTAATAAACTGAGCTCATATTTCTGTACATTCATACAAGTGTAGTCAGTCACATATATTTAGCATATATATTCATTATATTTGATTGAGATAAGTTTCATTATATTTGAATGAGCAAAGTTTCTGAATAATGATTATATGAATGTCTAAATAATGAATATCTAAATAATGAGCTATATTTATGTACATTCATATAAGTTTATGTACACTTAGCTTATATTACAGAATAAAAAACATAAACTTATCTCATATTTGTAAATTCATATCAAAGTCTAATAAACTAAGCTCATATTTTTGTACATTCATACAAGTGTAGTCAATTACATATATTTAGCATATATATTCATTATATTTGATTGAGCTAAGTTTCATTATATTTGAATGAGCTACGTTTCTGAATAATGAATATATGAATGTCTAAATAATGAATATCTAAATAATGAGCTACATTTCTGTACATTCATATAAGTTTATGTACACTTAGCTTATATTACATAACAGACAGAAACTTTTCTCATATTTATAAATTGTTATCAAAGTCTAATAAACTGAGCTCATATTTCTATACATTCATACAAGTGTAGTTAGTTACATATATTTAGCATATATATTCATTATATTTGATTGAGCTAAGTTTCATTATATTTGAATGAGCTAAGTTTCTGAATAATGAATATATGAATGTCTAAATAATGAATATCTAAATAATGAGCTACATTTCTGTACATTCATATAAGTTTATGTACACTTAGCTTATATTACAGAAGAAAACAAAAACTTACCTCATATTTATAAATTCATATCAAAGTCTAATAAATTGAGCTCATATTTCTGTACATTCATACAAGTGTAGTCAGTCACATATATTTAGCATATATATTCATTATATTTGATTGAGCTAAGTTTCATTATATTTGAATGAGCTAATTTTCTGAATAATGAATATATGAATGTCTAAATAATGAATATGTAAATAATGAGCTACATTTCTGTACATTCATATAAGTTTATGTACATTGTCATTCATATATGAATGTCTAAATAATGAGCTATGTTTCAGAAACTTATCTCTAAATAATGAATATATATGAATGTCTAAATAATGAATATAAATGGTGTATATTCATATATACAGCTGAATATATATGGCTAAATAATGAATATATATGAATGTCTAAATAAGTTTCAAAAAGTTTTTGTACATAAATGATTATACTTTATTAGATGGGCATATATATGAATGAATAAATGAATTTATATGGATAAATAATTATACTTTATTATGTACATAAATGAATATATATGACTAAATAATGAATATAAATGAATGTCTAAATAATGAGTATAAATGATTATACTTTATTAGATGTGCATGTATATGAATGAATAAATGAATGCTACTACTCTGTGTTTGAAGGTATGGGAGCTGCTAGTGAGCGAATTTTGAAGAAAGGGGGGGGGACCTTGGACTGCTAGGGCTAAGGAGAGGGAAAAAGAGGTGGAAGAAGCAAAGCTTGAAGCGCAACGGGCAAAGGAAGAGGCCACAGAATTAAAGAAGGAAGTGAGGGAAGCTAGAGTCGCGTACAAAGAGATGAGGACTCGCATGGCAGAAGAGACGAGGGCTTACATGGCCAAAATGGACAAGAAGATGTTGGAATTCATGAGCGCATCGACGAGCTCCCAGCCTTCGATCACCTCGGATGCGCTCCAGGCTATTCAATCTAATACCGACACTCCTCTCGTATCCTCTTAGCCGTCCTTGCATCAATAGATGGTATCGGATCCTCTCACCCCTCTTGTATATTATCTCCATATTATCTCGATCTAAATTTCTATTAGACAACTTTTGGAAGCTAGATTAAGTTCTTTTGTGCATGTGTTGTTGGAATTGGATTATTGCAGGATCTATATATTAACTCAATTAAAATGGAATGGTTTATGTGATGTATATGTTTGTTTGATGTGTTGGTTGGCGTCTGAGAGTGCCCTTTGAATTGGAATTTTTGTTTGAGACAGGTTTCGTATGCATATTATGGGTATAAAACGTACAGGTGCACAAGCTCATGTCAATTTGTTTTTTTGTTAAATAAAAATCACTCAGACGACGAACATAATAAACAAGCTCGTCGCTTGAATAATAAAAAAATATACCTGAATGGACTCAAGCGACGGACATATTAAAAAAAAACCCTCGCTTGATTTATTTTCCCTATTTCCTAACCTCATTCAGGCGATGACATTACTTTTATATGTTCGTCGCCTGAGTCCATTAAATATTGTTTTTAATTTCTCCGACCACAATAGAGCGAGGAACTTTTTCCGTCGCCTAAATGTGATGGTCCATCGCCTGAATGCTAATGGGCGGGCTTGAAGAGCCTTGGGAGTCTGACAATGTGTTCAGGCGATGAACTTGTTTTCGGTTGCCAAAGGTTACTCAGGCGACGGGCAACATGACACCCGTCGCCTGAATATTCTAGGGACGGCATCAAGCCGACCACAGGTCAAGCGACGAACATGGTTAGGCGGCGAAAAACCCCTCTCATGCGACGAATTGTGTTCGTCGCCTGAACTGTAATTTGGCATAGTGTGCGTATAGTCATTCATCAATGCACTCGACACAGAATCTATGCAAGCACTCTGGCAGAGTCTTGAGGGTTTCTTTAGACTCGTACTCTCACAAGCCTATTGGACACGCTTTATTTGCCATGCTCACTAGCATCCGATCACTCTCTCCCACCACCATGGTCGGATAGGCATCTAGATTAGTACATTGTTCGACACCTGATGGAAGAATTGACGATTGTCGGTTTGTATTGGAGGGGGTGTCGAGATGGCTTTGCAACGTATGGTATTATTGTTGGTGACGGCTCCCTATGAACCACCCTGCGCTCCGCACCTAGCGCTCCTTCGTTTTTTCTCTCTCTAGCTTTTTTGGGAGTTGAAGTAGCCAATGAATCAGATAATGCCAATAGGGTTTCTGGAGTAAGGGTGAATACAAATCTCGCAAATTTCGTCTCGTCACGCATCCCATCCCGATCCCAGTGGGGTTTAGAAAAAAAAAATTCAATCTTGTCCCATAAACGCGGGATGGGACGTGAGACGGAGAGTTCTTATCCCGCAAATCCCATTTCGTCTCGCGTATATATAAATAATTAAAATTAATTAAAAAAAATATAAGAATATATTTATATTATATATTAGCATTTATTTAAACCCAACATTAAATAAATAAAAAGATTAAAACATATAAGAATAAGAATATTAATAAAAACTTT
Source organism: Persicaria maculosa (assembly GCA_963922045.1). Lineage (NCBI taxonomy): Eukaryota > Viridiplantae > Streptophyta > Magnoliopsida > Caryophyllales > Polygonaceae > Persicaria > Persicaria maculosa. The sequence continues at coordinate 34,440,485 of OY998271.1, forward strand.
CTGGAAGGAAGAATCAGTATTGCAGTAGTGTAACACTACTTACTACTTACTAGTTCTAAAAAAAAAACTACTTACACTAGTAGTGTATGTTGGCCGTGCAGGTCTAAATTTTAGAGTTTTCATTCCCAATTTTAGAGTTTATTACCAATTTGCAACAAAACTATTTTTGGAGTTAATTGAATTGCTTTTTAATTTATTTTACGAGGGACAAATTCCGTGCCATCCCAATCTCATCTTATCCCTCATGGGATAAGACCCAGCGAAATTTGGAAAAAAAAAAAATCAATCTCGTTCCGTAATAAATATACGGGATGAGACGCGTGATTACCCTAATCACATCTTGTCCTCTACCCACCCCTATTGTGAAGTACTGAAACACATTGTTTTACGGAGTATTTTTGTTAGGAAAAGGCGTGTCCAACTGAAACTTTAAAAGAGTGAAGGGCGTCTTCAAGCAAGCCAGGAGGAGCAGCTAGAGCTTTTAGGTTGGGCTTGTCGGCCCAAGTCTCTTAATTTGTCTTCCATATTTTGGGTTAACAACCCAATCTTCTCTCTCTTTTCTATCCGAGCATACAATATCTAACCTAATGTTTATATTACATTGTTTTGTGACTTGCCTTTCTATGACCTATTATATACATATTTGGATTACGTAGTATAACAATTGATACGTGTCGACTTACACTGACATGTATTTCCATCGGACATGCGATCTTCCGATGTGAATGAACGCAATTGAATCGATTGAACGAACAAACCCAAGTTGATATGGCTCACAACTTTAATTTTTTTTCCCACAATAGACTCAAGAATCTTGAGTTAAAGCATGACGCGATCCGAAAAACTCAACCCGTACGTTTGGTAATTTTACGGATTTAGACCCGGTATTTTAAACCCGGGACCCGAAATTGACCCGAACCCGAATTACCCAAGAGTTTTAGGGTCAAGAACCGGTGACCCGGTGAGTCAGCACCATGTAGACACCACATAGGCACTAAATTGAACTCACATAGATTTGTCATGCAATTGTATTCATTAAGATCACTCATAAATTAAATAATTTATATATTTTACAATTATCGTAGGTTTAGAACACTTATTTATATAAATATGATTTTTATGCTTAAAATATTAATATAATAATATTATTATAATAATATTTATAAATTTAATTATAATATTATTATTATTTAGTTTAATTTGGCATATTTATATTACAATTTAATTTTGATATTATTTTAATATTTTTAAAAATTCTTCAAAAAATTCAAGTTTTTTGACCCGGTGGGTCAAACCGAACCCAGGACAAACCCAGTTTGGCTCGATCCGGAACGACCGGTAACCCGAATTACCCAAAACCCGAATTACCCGAGACCCGAATGACCCGATTGACAAGTCTACTCAAGATCCATTCCGTACCACCTTTGATATGACTCATGAAGAAGGCTGGAGGGGCAGCTGGTTTTTTTGTGTGTGAAAAGGCTAGAGTTCCAAAGCTACGATATTACACACGAAAACTCAATAACAGAAAGGAGAGGAGAGCCAAGAGTAGCTAAAATGATTTGCAATTCTAAATCGATTTCATTCATAGGTAGGAAGAGGTATTTATCGAGTATATATCCGAATCTGTCGTAGTTGATCATTTCAAACGATCTATTTCTACTTGAAAAAAAAAACCCAAAGCTAAAAACAATGTTCACTTAAGCACGTAATATGATTCACTTAAGCACGTAATATGATAGCCAGTAAGCAACTATGCTCACTGTTCTAAAAATCGCGCCTAGGCGCCGCCTGGGCCCCGCTTAGGCGCTGGCCGGCAAGACACCTAGGAATTTTTATACCTAGGCGGTCTCTAGGCTGATTTCCGCCTAAGCGCCGCCTAATCCCGCCTAGGTGTTGTATAGTCCCCGCCTAATCCCGCCTAGGTGGGTGATTATTTAGATTTAGTTTATGGGAGAGAGATTAGTCAGCTTATAGTTTTTTTCATCCCCAAGTCGGGATGCATTCACTTTTGATTCAAGCCTATGGTTTTGGATTTTAGGAGATTTAAAGTTATCAGCCGGACGAGCGCTTTTACATTTATTGACTTTAGTGTTAGTTAAGCCTACCCAATTTGGGTTTATGAGTGATATTATAGATATTACTACATTATATAAATTATTGACATGTTCTATCCATTGAAATATAGGAAAATAATCAACTTTAGTCTAAGTCCACCTAGGCACCGCCTAGACGCCCGCCTAACCGCCTAGGCGCTAGGTGGTCATCCACCGCCTAGCGACCGGCTAACGTCTTTTAGAACACTGACTATGCTACATACTGCAACTATAATAATCTTAGAAAGTGTTTTAAAAGTTCAAGTGCCACGGAATGTATGTACAAGTTCAGCTTCCAGTTCTTCTGCAAAAGCACCTGCCTTATTGCAATTGATTCGTTGCTATTTATCTCTTACTGTTTCGCTGAAGTAAGTGCATCATATTCGACATTGACGATTTGGGTCTTCTCTCCTTTACGGGCCTCTTCGATCTCTTCAAAGTAGTCCTCCCGTGCATTGTCTGCCAACATGAGGCAGATGAGCCAGAACAGGCAGGAGCTGAGGGCGACGAAGGCCCCTCCGCCTATGACCCCCGTCTTTGCAGTGGGGCAGCTGTACTCGAGGTTGCTGTGCACATTGTTAATGTGGTGGAGTTGCTCTACAATGGTTGGCCATAAGATGAGTGATGCAGCCAGACCAACAGTTAGCCTGTTGACAGACAAACACTTAGCCAAGCACATGAGTAGAAAAGGCTAATAATAAGGTCAAATCTAGGTCAGACGATAAAACAACTCAACCAGTAACCTTGGGTTGTACAAGACAAAACTATAATCAAATATCTCTAAGCAAAAAGCCGATACTTTCTTGTTACGGTTACAATTTTCTGTATGTTTTGGAATGTTACAGCTATGTGCCAACCATGGAAGAGTTTCCATCTTAATGGCACAAAACATGATGATTAAAAACTAGGTAATTTCATAAATTGACATAAAGGGAAAATATTGCAGGATAACAGCTATCAAAGTTCATATATATATCTAGTAGATATCATATCAAACACTTATCATACACGAGTACTATACTCCACAGTCAGCAGATACAATATAGCCTCTAGGGACCGACTCTTGTAACAAAACAAAGTTCAATAAGTACTAGTAGCACCAAGAAGCGAAAACACAATGGCAGGCCCCGGCTATAAAAACAAACCACAAGCACAAGAAAGTGGAATAATGCCTTAAGAACGTTAAATGGTTGAATCCTTACCACGCAATGCCAAAGAATACGGACATGGTCTTGGTCCCAAATAGAGCAGAGTATGGAATGGCTCTCTTCTTGTAGGGGTAGGATAAAGACGCATACCCAGCAATAGTAGAGAGTAAGAGAAATCCAAAAGAGATGTATCCCAAATACAGCATAGGATCCGAGGAATATTTGCAGATTACGACATCTTTTCCCTGGATTACTGTTCCAGATGCAGGCTACAAGTGACATAAAACAGAATGCAAGTAAGTAAAGTGTAAAGCAGACGAGCCACTGAACTAATCAAGAAAGAGTAAAGCTCAATCACAACACAAACACATATGCAAAAGCTATCTTAGTCAATTAACTACATATGAAGGGGAAATAAAGAACCAATAAACATTGCAGAGATATCTCCATTCTCATGAATAAGTTGATATCCGAGATATCCGATATCTGATATCTAGATATCAATACCAAACGGGCCTGAATTCCACCATTATGTGAACGCCAATTTTTGCTTTGGTTTTTTTCAAGGTCAAAGGTCAAAGTGCAAGTAATACACACTCCGTTTACTTTTATAGTCACCTTTGCTTCATGAATCGTGATCTAACAATCTAATCAACTGTTACATAGTTCTAATTCGCATTAAACAAGATTGGAATTTCTATCAGAGAAACCCTAAATTCAGGAATAGGCCGAAATTTAGGAACTTGAACAAAACATAATGGATCATTTAGAAAAGAGGATACCTTCTTGTTTTCAGCAATAACACCACAGACGAAAGACACAATACCACAGAAGGAGGTAAGGAGAGCCATCCCTTTCATTGTAAGTTCCATGTTTGCTGCAACCAAACAGCTGAACAAATTTAAGTTTATGCACAGGCCAATCGGAACAAAAAATGCACAGAAGCTTTAAACTTAAACATCAAAACAAAAAGAATTTTTAAAAGGGGATAAAATCTGAGAAATCCGAATTGTTACACCAACCAGTCAACGCTATAAGTAAATTGAAGAAAAAATAATAAAAAATAAAAGAGGGATCTTCAAATTTAATGGAGTTCAATATTATTCCGCCCGTCACGGAGAGGACAAGTACCTCTCTCAATCAGCCTGAGTCGCTCTCCCTGCAAAGATGGAAATGGAACAAAAAGCAGAGATAAATCAGATGTGAAAATTCCAGGAGCAAATTGAAACCAACGTATGTGATCTTGTGAAGGAGTTGGAAATCAACTACTGAGAGTGCTTTGGAGCTGGGAAGGAGCAAGAAAAAGGGTGAGGGATTGGAATCTAACCTCAACCTCGGCTGGTGTGGTTGTGGGTGGTGCTCTTGGCCTGATTCCTGATTCAGATTCATTACATTATCCATTATTTATATTAGGGAAATTTACAGAAAACCACCCATTAAATATATCTTTTTACACTTGACCACCCATTAAATACAATATTACATAAAAACACCACCCATTAAATACAAAATTACATAAAAACACCCATTAAATGGGTTTTGTTTTCAAATCGCCACCCTTTGTCTATTTGTATTAGGGTTTTGTCAAATATAAATGATATTGCAATATTTTAAGTTTTATATTTAAATTAAAATCTCAAATAGATTGAAAAAATAAATTTTTTTAATTTTTTTTTAAACATCATGTATATATGAACAAATTTATTCTATTTTATTCCTAAAAATGGTTATAAATTTTATAGACTTCCTTTTAATCAAAATTAAAATAAGTTTATAAGTCACTACTATTGCTTAAATTTAATAATATTTTTTAAACTAATAATTAACGTCTCATTTTCTTTCATATTTGTAAACACCTATACTATATACTAAAAATAAAAAAAATCTAAATATGTTTTAAAAAATAGTTTCCGGTCTCAAAAATATTTTTTTATTAAATGTATCTTTATTAAAGTTTGTTTGGATTTTTAAATAAAATTAAATAATATTTTTCACATTTAGAACCTCCGCTCTCCAAATAAATTTTAAATTTAATTTTTTTTACACGCTTTGCCCTAATATATTAATACAATTTTTAATCCCTACCATAAATATAATTTAAATATATTCAAGATTAAAATTTAAATATATTATATTTAATGGAATTGTAATGGAAATATGTGGTGGGTGGTTGAAAACAAAGCCCATTTAATGGGTGATTTTATGTAATTTTGTATTTAACAGGTGGTTAAGTGTAAAAAATTATATTTAATGGGTGGTTTTCCGTAAATATAATGTGGAATATAAGTATAACTAGTACAGTACCCGCGCCATGGCGCGATTTTGTAAAAAATATAAAAAAAATTAATATTATAAAATATTAATAAAAGTTAGGATAAAAATCAAAAAAATAATTACCATAAAAGTATCACGGAAATAATTTTATATATTTTTTTAAAAAAACTCATTTAAATTAGCATATATAAAAATTTATAGAAATTTTAAATCACTCTTATTGGTTAGAAAAATAATAAAAACATTGTAACTTTTAAAAAAAATAATATCATTGTAAATTTGGTATTAAGAATATATATGGATAGTTAGTAAATGTGTTAAAAATAAAAGAAAAAAATTAATTTAAAGAGATAAATGAAAGAAGAAGAAATAATTAAAGGAAAAAATATTTGATTGGTTTAAATAGCTAATTAAAAACACGGCAAGGATAACATAGGCTAAAACTCTTATGTTTTAAGAATAAATATATAGATATAAGTATAGATATAAAGATTTACATATAGATTAATAGTAGGCATTAGATTGCATTCAAAAAAAATATTAGATATTTTAATTACTATAATATATATCATGTAATTAATATATAATGAAATAATACTATATAGTTCATATAGTTAATATTACCTTTACTAAAAAAAAGTTTTGAATTAATCCCATTGGTTAAAAATATATTATGAGATGATATTATGTTAATAATGTGTAAATAATATTAGACAGTTTAATTACCATAATTAAATGATATTGTGTAAATAATACCTTACAAAAATAACTTTGCGTGAGGGGATGACACGTGGCATAGGTGTTTTGGTTTTAATTAATATATAGATAGATTGGTTAAAAATATATTATGAGATGATATTATGTTAATAATGTGTAAATAATATTAGATAGTTTAATTACCATAATTAAATGATATTGTGTAAATAATACCTTACAAAAATAACTTTGCGTGAGGGGACGACACGTGGCATAGGTGCTTTGGTTTTAATTAATATATAGATGGTTAAAAATATATTATGAGATGATATTATGTTAATAATTTGTAAATAATATTAGATAGTTTAATTACCATAATTAAATGATATTGTGTAAATAATACTACACCTTACAAAAAAAACTTTGCGTGAGGGGACGACACGTGGCATAGGTGCTTTGGTTTTAATTAATAATATAGATGGTTAAAAATATATTATGAGATGATATTATGTTAATAATGTGTAAATAATATTAGATAGTTTAATTACCATAATTAAATGATATTGTGTAAATAATACCTTACAAAAATAACTTTGCGTGAGGGGACGACACGTGGCATAGGTGCTTTGGTTTTAATTAATATATAGATATAGATGTTCTTGCAAACTTGACGGCCAGGACGGGTTCATTGTCTTTAGAGGAAGAACTGATGAGGAAGAAGCTGATCAAGGAGTTATGCGAAGATGACCAATAAACTAAATAGTCATGAAGAAGTTAACGTCTATGCGTAATGTGTAATTTCATGTTTAAGGTTTAATTGCTAGTATAATTTTATGTTTTAATTTATGTGTGTGTGTTTTCATGTTCCAGTTATAATGACTACTATTATTTCATGTTGAAATTTATGTATTTTTATGGTGTAAGCTTATGTTGACTTATAAGTTAATGTTGTTTATGTGATTATAAATCTTTGACATATATATGTTACATTTAGCAAAAAAAGAAATTCTCAAATATATGCAAAATGGGTGTCATTGGATAGATAAAAATAAATCATCTTCAAAAATAATTTTTTTTTAAAAAATATTTACAGGTGAAATGAGGGTTTTAATTTAATTAAAATCCCATAACACATGACACGCTCCCATTGGCCGAAATCCGACCAATGGGAGCACGCTAGCACTTCCCTCTCTCTACCTAGCTTCGCCCTAAAACAACGTCGTTTTGGGCTTTTTACGCCCAAAACGACGTCGTTTTGCCCCAAGTCCCCCCAAAAAAATTGAAAACCTACTTTATAGGTTTTGATTTGCTTCAACTATTGATGTTGCCCCCTCGACGCTTCCTTTCCTCTCTCCTCCATCTCACCATTTTTGTTGACATGGCACAACACTTGGCATCGCTCGAATCACCATTGCCCCTGGTTCAACTATTAGGCAGCTTGACATTGCACATAGTGCACCTATGTCTGCTCGAGCAAGCATGTCACATATGGGGGTTGCGGCGAGGATTTTCTCGCTGATTACAAAATTTAGGATGTTGATGCCTCTCCGAAAGTGGGCAACCTGTGGTGGCGACTAGTCACAATATTTCTAGCCGCCAGTGTACAATAGCATGCCTCCCCTGTCACAGGGATAGGACCATTGGGCCATAAGATAGTCCCAGCCAGTAGCGGGTCTAGACGACGAGCAACTTGGTGCCTACGGACAAGCGGGAGTGTGTGGGTTAGGCACATAAGTTGAGGATTCACAAAGTCAGGGTGATGACAATTACCAGACCGCAGGTTCCAATACTCAGGAGGAGCTAAATGATCTTGGGTTCAACGACGACCGATCCAAGTATGTGGAACCACTACGATGGTACAAGACGCACAGATGTTGCTCACTGTGGAAAGCAGAAGTTAGTGATTGACACATACCTTTTCAAATAGTGCATAATTTTTCTGTCGTACCAATGATATATTGTCATCGTTTTTGAATTGGTATTTGCAGACTAAACAAAGGGTTAAGAGTATCTGATGAACATATCGGTTTGAGACCCTTCTGGGATGGCCTGGGATGAAGGGCGTTAAGACAGGTGGTATCTGGTCAGAAGGAGTGAGTTGCATTGTCTTGAAGATATCAGTTTCGGCTCTGTTGACCACTGTCTTGTTCAAGCGTTCCTATATAGGTGGCACCTGGAGATCAACAACTTCCACCTCCCTTGGGGTGAGATGACAATCATCTTGTATGACGTGCATGTCTTATTAGGGTTGCCAACTGATTGTGTTGCACAGCGGACGCACCTCACCAACCAGCTACATCGTGATTGGCTGAGTGCCCGCCTGAACTTCTCCCATGCTGATATCATGCCTAGTGGGAACGCATTTTCCAAAACTAAACTATATGAGTTCTTATAAGAGTTGCTTGTCAAGGCCAACGCGCCACATCCTTAATCTAGTGGTGGGATACTTGTTGGAGACTTGGAGGTACTCGGCTGCGCACTTATTAATGATCGATCTACCACCCACATCCCCACGTGGGCATAAGACTTCGTCATTGACCATGTCAACACCGATGTGTATGCTTGGAGTGCAGGCGTCCTCACTTATCTGTACCTGCAGCTTGGTATCTCATCCAGATCCGGTCTCATCACTGTTGGTGGGTGTACTGCACTTCTACATGTATATTTCATACGGTTACATTACAAATGGTAATTTGAAACTATAATTTTAATTTTTTTATGGCTTTAATTTATTTACAGTATTGGATATTTGCACATTTCCTGATGCTATCGCCTGAAGTGTCTGACGACCCCACACTCTATGGAGATCAACGATGGGCAAAATGGTACACTTTTAGGCCTACTCCAAAGTGGAGCCCGAAAAGGACAGATAAATTTATTCATCAGATAGAAACTATGAGGGTGGAAGATGTGATGTTTATGCCATATGAGGACCAAGTTTTTAACTTCGAAGAATTTTACAAGGTCTCGCGGTATCGAGGGGTCATCACTTTCGGTGTTGAGGGGCCATTGCTTCGAAGGACCGAATTCTTTTAAGTTTTGAACTTTTTATGTAAAACACAATTAGGGAAATTAAGAAAAAATGATGCCTTGAGAGTTTAAATTCAGATCTCTAGGCATAGACCATTTGTAGTGACGCTTTGCTTTTATTATGGTAGTTGGGCTCGATTTCGGAACCTCGAGGTCTAGGTCCTTGTCTAGATCTCTAGTCTTATTCCAATTATAGATTTATCTATTGTGAAGGCCATGATGGCTCTAGGGTTAGGCTCAATCTTGTTGAATAACATCTTGTTTCTGAAGAACCAGATGCTCTACCAGAGAAAGGCAAGAGTGGAGAAATCATGATTCCCTAATTCAGATGTAAGGTTAAGAAATGTATCCGATATAGTAGTTGAAGCGGCATAAATTGGGTTAACTTTCTTAGCAATTTTTGGTGACAAAAATTTGGATCGAGGCTTTTGAAATGGGACAGCTGAATAATATGTGGTCAATGTCCTTATAGTTCATATCACTGAGAGGGCAGTTAGTGGGGATACCAAGCCCCCGTTGCACTAGTTTGGAAGATGTAGGAAGATCATCTTTAGTAATACGCCAGACGAAATCCTTGATCTTAGGTAGGGAATCTAATTTCCAAATCCATTGGAAATCAGAATGCGTGTGATGTTTATTGGGTCATTTCAATGGCAGAAGCAGTAGAGAACCAGCCATTCTTACTCCAATTCTAATATAATCTATCCCGATTGATGAATTTTGGTAAGGGGGGTTTGGATGATGGAGTTGATGATATTGGTGCTTAATTGACGGCTCATCAAGGAGTGAAGCTTATCAACATTCCAGGTTTGTCAGCTTTGATAAATTGGCCAACGATAAGGGATGGCTAATTATCATATCAGAAGTTGATTGAGTTACCATTTGTAATGCCCCAACAAAGGCCCTTTTTTAAAAGACTAAAGAGAGTTATAAGTTTTTCCCATTGTCAAGAGGTGTTTCCTTTCTTAGTGTATTGAAGAATATGTTTATCATTGAGATATTTTTGAGAAATTATAAGCACCCACGAATTATAAGACTCAGCTAGTGATAATACATATTTCATATAGGTATTATAGGTAGTTCTTATTTCATTTAGATAGGAGTTTTGCATATGTTTTAGCTTAATTCCATATCTTTCTTGTGAAGTATTCGAGTTCGGCATCTACACCTTTTTAGTATTTATTCTGCAGTTTTATATTCCGACCTTGCATGGGATCTTGGAGGAGCTTAAAAGGATGATCTAGGAGAATATGAAGGCTAAAGAAGGAGAACCAAATGAGCAAGAAAGTAAGATGAGAGGAACGAAGCTACTATTGGGATCGGCGCTCGCCGCTTTTCCACCGGCGCCTGCCGTGTCGTGCGTTTAGCGATTGTCGATTTTAGTCCGAAGATTCTATTATACTATTATATTATTATCTCATTCCCTAGGGTTTTGCATGAATCTATTTAGGTTATTTTCATTCATCCATAGTGTGTGGTTGGTTTATGTCGTGTTTTACATTATAGAGAGAGATGAAGGTTACTTTGGCTATGAGTTGCTAAACTCATAGTTTCGCCTGTGATTTGAAGACATGGTTGAATGAATTGTGAGGATTTGATTTCAATTAGTTATTTATAATTATATTTATCATCTTGTTCTTATTGATATGAATTTATGTTCCTTTCTATGATTGATCACCATGTTAGGAATTGCATCTAGGCTATGAATCCGTTGTTGGTTTCTTGATAGCAAACAGAGTCATTGATTTAGTGATATTTCTATGCCTTTGTAGTGGATGATTTCGATTGATCTATATCGAGTAGATGTTTATAGGGCCGAGTGTGTTGTTCCATTGTCTTCTATTTGCAGTGAATCGATGTGCCAATTGGTCTAAGAACTTAAATCGTTAATACTATTCTTTAGTGATATTGAATAAGAAGATTGTATCTTTGCGGATCAATCAACCTTAGTCAAGGATAAGTACTATTGAATCAATCCTAGGATGTTGAACCTCAACCATTGTCGAGAATTACAGGTGAAATGCTTTTCTATCTTATTATCAATACATCATCATCATCATCATTGTCGTCGTCGTCGTATTTACTTTATTTTGTCATCAAGTTACTACAAATCATTGCTATTGGTATTAGAAATCATTGTTAGGAAATTATCATTGCAACCGTTCTCTCTGTGGGTTTCAACTCTGGACTTTATCGCTTTACTAATCTATTGGTTTAAGCATTGAGTTAGGATATTATTACTATTTGGGAGAAGCAAAAGCTAACGACGTTCGCCGATCACCAGCTAGAATCTTCCAAAGGAGCTTTAATTATAAGACTTGTTCATGTCCTCAAACGAACAAAGACCGAGTCCTCCATTTTGGTGTGATTTACAGACCTCAAACCTGTTAATTAGAGACCTATACTTAGGTCCTTTGTTCCAAAGGAATTGTTTGTAAATTTTATCAAGTTCTTTGTAGATGGATGACGGTATAGGAAACATTGCATTATATGGAGGGGTTTGGCCGCTAAGTTAGATTTGATAAGGGTACAACGACCTGCTTGAGAGAGATTGTTGATAGTCCATTTTGAAAGTTGGTTTCTGTTGGAAGTAATAACATCACCGAAGGCGGAATTTGTGACTTTACTGTAACACCCCTTTTTAATCCCAAGGGAGGGCTACAGCGCCAGTGAATTCGTAGACTTTAATGTATTTGCATTCACCTGAGGCTTATAGGGACATGCCACGATGCTCCCATAAACAAGACGGTACTTCGAACAGTTGATTAAAAGAGTGCGGAAGTCAATTAAATATCGTAATTTGAAACATCCAATCCAAATAACATAGCTTAAAATACCAACACCATAAATTGTAAATAAACTCCCAAAATAGCTAAACCAGCGTAGCATCGCGGAAACTTAACAAAAAGTTAGAAACTGCAGTTTAAAAGTCCGTGGATGATAGTCCTCTCTTTAGCTCTCTCCTGCTCCACTGCTCGTACTAAACCTGTGGAATATGGCCTGGTGTTTCGTGAGTACGAAGGACACCAGCCATCCAATAAATAGGATGGTTAGTACAATTAAGACTAGCAAATGATAGGAAAATGTTCATACTTTAACCATACAGTGACCATAAAACGGTATATCATAGGTTAAGGGAAAGACACGAATATTTAATGTGGAAACTGAATAAGAAGGTAAAAATTCACACATGACTCGGATGATCATAATGATCGATTATAAGATAAGAAAAGGAATTATACCCGAAACAGATGAGTATAATAACTGAAGTGATCACCTATTTAATAATCGATAATAACCATAATCACACTAATCACAATAATAGTAATAATAATAATAATAATAATAATAATAATAATAATAATAATAATAATAATAATAATAATAATAATAATAATATGTGGTACCGGTCGAGCCTTTAACAAGGACCCCGACCTACATCAGATCATTGTTTTACCACCCCGTGGAGAATGCATTCCGGGATGGATGTTTCATGAAACCTTGTAAGGCGGTGGCTTAACGAACCACAACCTGCAACTCCTTCTACTGCAAAACTTGCCAATGACCTATAGTCACTCGCATCACGTGGTGCACATTTTAACTTATCATACCTAAGCATCACATGGTGCATATCTTAACTTAACATACATAACCAGTTCAGACTAGGTGATCATAATAACGACATTAAACCAACAAGGACGTGCAAGCACGGATATTTCAAGGATCTTAATACCGCATGCTATTAATTTGCATGAAAGAACAAGCAGGATATCATGCAATTTAAGAAGAAGAAAATGGACAATTTTCACTCATCTCAAGTTATAAACAAACAACATATTCAACTCACATATCACTATAATTAATTTAATAAATTGCCCATCAATTTATACTCATGCCAGTTTGTGAATAAGGAGATAAATTACATTAAACAGACGAATATGTAATTTATCGAAACTGGCAAGGAAATTGGCCACAGGGCCGCATTCGACACTGAAGAGTTAAAAAGGCACGTCAAAAGAATCACGAAACACGCAAAGGGCATTGAACGAAATCACTTGCCTTAACCTTCGTTGATCGGGTGATGACAACGAGACGAGATCTTAGCACCTATTGAATCCAATGAAAAGGAAAATATTTAATATTGATATTTGATACAATTAACCTTACTTAAATCAATTTGAAATTGAATTAATTCTATAAAGTTAAGAATCTATACCAATATAAATTCCTCGGGGAGCGGGCCTCGGCGTGGGTGCTTCTAGATCGCTTAGTATTGCTCAAAAAGGCAAGAATTGAATTAGCACAGAAGTATTGGCCGACTAACTTAATAAATAATTAACTTAGGGCCGGAAACGAGAATAGAATAAACGAGAATAGAATAATTAACTTAATAAATAATTGACATGTATCTATACAGTTAACTTAGGTTAGATAAAGATAAAGATCTATTTTATAGAGATTAGGAGTTAAGGATAAATTTTAAGGAAAAGAAATAAAAGAAGCGGATAAAGATGGAGGCAGAAGCCTAGAAGGATGAATATTATTTAATTTAACCTTATAAATTAAATAATAAGAGTATTTAGAGGTTTTTTATGAAATTAAATCAACTCCTATATTAATACTCTTTAGAATAATTTAATTATTCTAATTCATACCATATATCTTATGTGAATTTATTAAATGACCAAATTCACAAGATATACTATAGTTTAATATAATATAGATTTATTTAATTAAATAAAAATAAGAAATAGCCCAAAAATAATTTGGGGTATTTCATACCTCCCCACTAAAAATAAGTTTCGTTTCGAAACTTTGGAAAAGAAACGAGAAATTAATTGAAGATAGGACAGTAACCTCGAAATAGATGAGAGGATATAGATTGATTAAAGCAGAGCTAGGTGTATCTAAAATGGTTCCCGAATGGGTAGAATTTACGCATGATTCGCTTAATGTACTTATCGAATACGTGAGCGATGAGAATTACATCTAAAGTAACTCATTGCTTTCCGAACTCCTCAATGACAAAGCTTAAAAATTTTAATCCTATGAAAACAGCGTATCTCTATAGTTATGAGTATCTAAACCAAGGATAATAAAATTTTGGAAGTCATCTTTTAATATTCACTCTCGTTGCTCGAGATAAGTGAACTCGCATCACCTAAGAAACGGGGTTAACTAGCTTGTCATTGGCTTTCGTCTCAGCCCCATTTGGCTTCCTTTTCCAGGTTGCCAAATGGCCCGGATGGCTTTGAAGGCAACCATTGTGACAAGACTAGCTAGTCTTATTCATATGAGATGAGTTGCAGGTCTTCGTCTTCCGGTTTATCGACATGAACGTTGTCTGGTTCTTCAGCACATGCATCCTTGTATTCTTCATAAAATTTTGCGTCCTTGTCTTCTTCATAACCATAAATCGCGCATATCTATATTTAAAATTATTATTCTCAAAGCTTTTTACCAATGAGAGTTCGGTTGCTCGATCATGGAAAGGAGAAAGGGAATATGTAACCCATGATCGTTTAATCCTATCAAGATTTAGGAACGGTGAACCTACCTACCTAAAAAAAAGTTATTAATTATCCTCCTAAAGAACCTTACTTATGACGTATCGATCATTAATCATTGATTTCACAAGCGGGTATTATTCCTGCTTATACATAAGTGAAACAGAGGAGCCCTTCTAGACTCTATAGGGAGCACTTCCCGACCCTTTTTCGATGTCTTATAAAAACACAGGTTGACCAGTTGGATATGGAATCATAAATATCAACACACTAGAGCCGACTGTATAAAATGAAAGGAATAATAGTAGGGAAGTATCCCTAGCTTACTATATGGTATTCAACGTCAGAATATTGCCAATTCGCACACCAATTCCCCACTCTGACTTGAACCTGTAAGGTTGTAAAGATGAATCCAAAACATTAACCAAAGAAACTATCACACAAGGTCTCTGACAAGCTTCCTTATTTATTAATATCCAAATAAATGAGGTAATTAAATCACTATGCGACTCGCGCTAAGTAGAAAACAATTGAGGAAAGCGTTTCCGCATTTCTTCCTCAGTTTCCCAAGTCATCTCCTCAGTCCCGTGCTTTGACCAAAGCACCTTGACGATCGTAACTACCTTGGTGCGAAATTGCTTCTCTCGCCGCTCTAGAATCTGCACCGGTTCTTCCTTGTAGGTTTCGGTGGGGCGGACCTCAATGTCCACATAGCTCAAGATGTGGGGCGGGTCAGGCACGTACTTCCGTAGCAGTGTTACATGGAAGACGTCATGTACTGGATGAGCTGACGGAGATAGAGCAAGACGGTAGGCAACATTGCCTACACGCTGCAGAATCTCAAATGGCCCGACATATCAAGGGTTCAACTTCCCTCGCTTTCCGAAGCGGAAGACTCCCTTCGTGGGTGACACTTTCACGAACACTTTGTCGCCCACCTCAAAGTTGACCTCCCTACGCCTAGCGTCACCATAAGACTTTTGGCGACTCTGAGCGGTCAACATTCGTTACCTGATCATCGCAACATCTTCAGTTGTCTCCTCTAACAGCTCCGAACCTATGTGGATAACATCAGTCACATCATCCCAACACACTGGCGATCGACACTTTCGTCCAAAGAGGGCTTCATAAGAAGCCATCTTTATGGATGAATGCCAGCTACTGTTGTAGGTGACTTCAATCCAACCGGTCTCCCAATTTGTCGGCCTATCCAGGACACAAGCTCGTAGCATCTCCTCCAGTCAAAGTTGACCCACAGGTCCCAGGATCGAAACCTGGCTCTGATACCACCTTCTGTAACACCCCTTTTTAATCCCAAGGGAGGGCTACAACGCCAGTGAATTCGTAGACTTTAATGTATTTGCATTCACCTGAGGCTTATAGGGACATGCCACGATGCTCCCATAAACAAGACGGTACTTCGAACAGTTGATTAAAAGAGTGCGGAAGTCAATTAAATATCGTAATTTGAAACATCCAATCCAAATAACATAGCTTAAAATACCAACACCATAAATTGTAAATAAACTCCCAAAATAGCTAAAACCAGCGTAGCATCGCGGAAACTTAACAAAAAGTTAGAAACTGCAGTTTAAAAGTCCGTGGATGATAGTCCTCTCTTTAGCTCTCTCCTGCTCCACTGCTCGTACTAAACCTGTGGAATATGGCCTGGTGTTTCGTGAGTACGAAGGACACCAGCCATCCAATAAATAGGATGGTTAGTACAATTAAGACTAGCAAATGATAGGAAAATGTTCATACTTTAACCATACAGTGACCATAAAACGGTATATCATAGGTTAAGGGAAAGACACGAATATTTAATGTGGAAACTGAATAAGAAGGTAAAAATTCACACATGACTCGGATGATCATAATGATCGATTATAAGATAAGAAAAGGAATTATACCCGAAACAGATGAGTATAATAACTGAAGTGATCACCTATTTAATAATCGATAATAACCATAATCACACTAATCACAATAATAGTAATAGTAATAATAATAATAATAATAATAATAATAATAATAATAATAATAATAATAATAATAATAATAATAATAATAATAATATGTGGTACCGGTCGAGCCTTTAACAAGGACCCCGACCTACATCAGATCATTGTTTTACCACCCCGTGGAGAATGCATTCTGGGATGGATGTTTCATGAAACCTTGTAAGGCGGTGGCTTAACGAACCACAACCTGCAAGTCCTTCTACTGCAAAACTTGCCAATGACCTATAGTCACTCGCATCACGTGGTGCGCATTTTAACTTATCATACCTAAGCATCACATGGTGCATATCTTAACTTAACATACATAACCAGTTCATACTAGGTGATCATAATAACGACATTAAACCAACAAGGACGTGCAAGCACGGATATTTCAAGGATCTTAATACCGTATGCTATTAATTTCATGAAAGAAACAAGCAGGATATCATGCAATTTAGGAAGAAGAAAATGGACAATTTTCACTTATCTCAAGTTATAAACAAGCGGGTGAGGGAAGCTGGAAGCGAGGTCACCGGCAGAAGAGGGAAGGGAGGCAGTCGGAAGCGAGGGAACTGAAGTGAGGTTGCCGACAGGTCTTCCGTCTTCGACAGCAACAGAGGGAAGCGATGTCTTCGACAGCAACTGAAGATGAGCGCTGCGAGTCTTCGACAGCAACAGAAGCGACATCGCCGGCGGCCAGCGGGTGAGGGAAGCCGGAAGCGAGGTCACCGGCGAAGTAACGGGAGAACCCTGTGTGGTGGTGGGTGTGTACTCGTTAGAAACTGTTCGATTGCTTCAAGCTTCAAGAGAAACCCTCGTTCACTCAGAAATTTTTTTTTAATTGTCAAACGATGTCGTTTCAAGGCACCCGATATATCGGTCAAGCCGATATTGACCGATTTATCGCCCGTTGACCCGATATTATCCGTTGACCGATTTTTCCCAACCGATACGCTGATATCGTATCGTGTTCTAAATATCCCCGATATATCGGCCGATATATCCGATATTTAGAACACTGCGTGTATCTATACAGTTGACTTAGGTTAGATAAAGATAAAGATCTATTTTATAGAGATTAGGAGTAAAGGAAAAGAAATAAAAGAAGCGGATAAAGATGGAGGCAGAAGCCTAGAAGGATGAATATTATTTAATTTTAACCTTATAAATTAAATAATAAGAGTATTTAGAAGTTTTTATGAAATTAAATCAACTCCTATTTTAATACTCTTTAGAATAATTTAATTATTATAATTCATACCATATATCTTATGTGAATTTATTAAATGACCAAATTCACAAGATATACTATAGTTTAATATAATATAGATTTATTTAATTAAATAAAAATAAGAAATAGCCCAAAAATAATTTGGGGTATTTCATTTACTAGATATGACAGGGGAACCCAAGTATTTGCCTAAGTTGGTAGTGTAAGATATATGTAGTTCACTGTGGATAGTGTTTTTAATGTGGGCTTCAATATTCATTGTTGTTTGGAATGCCGATTTATGTAAATTCTTTTTTTGGCCTGAAAATTAACTGAAATTTTCTGAAATCTTTTTGATTTGATCGCAAGACATTTTTGTAGCTGAGCCGAAAATGATAATGTCATCATCAAATGCTAAAAAAGGAATCTTTGTGCAAGATCAGCGAGTGATGGAGATACCGATGTGACTTCTGGTTCGTAATGATTCTTGTTGTAATCCCCTAGCCAACACTTCAAATACAATAAGGAAAAGATAGGGCGACAAGGAATCACTTGACGAAGACCCTTAAAAGGTTTGAATACTTCTGTGCGTTCGTTGTTGACAAGGACAAAATAGATGGCAGTTGTTATACATTCCTTAATCCAGGAAGTGAAACGATCACTGAAACCAAACCGGTGAAGAATTTCAAAGAGAAAATCCCAATGCACTTTATCGAAAGCTTTTTTCATATCGAGTTTTAAAGCCATCCAATCGGATTTACCTTTTTCTGTTGGAAAGAGTGAAAGATTTCATTGGCGTTAAGAATACTGTCTTGGATAGAGAGTTTTGAGATGAAGGCACTTTGAAGTGGGTGAATAAGTTTGGGTAGGACCTTTTTTAGCCTAGAAGCCAAAATCTTGGAAATAATCTTGTATATGGTAGAGCATAGACTAATAGGTCTGAAGTTGTTTGCGGTTGACAGGTTGTCGCATTTGGGGATAAGAGATATAAAGGTATGGTTTATTTTTCTGAGCAGTTTTCCGCTGGTGAAGAAGCTTATTACAACTTTGATCACCGACGGGCCAACAATGTGTCAGTACTTTTTGAAGAAACCAGCGGGGAAGCCATCCGATCCCGAGGATTTGTCGCTTGCTAGGTTGAATATTGCATATTTTACTTCGTTGTTAGAAATCGGATGGGTGAGCCAATCATTGCCAGTTGCCGAAATCTCACGGGAGATGTTGTTTAACAACCAACAATGAATGTTGCTTCTAGGGGCTGAGAAGCGACTTGAAAATTCTGATTTGATTTCTTCTCTTATTTCGCAATCCGAAATGAGATTGATACCACCGCTGGTTTGTAATGTTTTGATAATATTTTTTTCTGCCTGTAGCAATGCGGTGAAAATATTTTGAGTTAGTATCTGAGGCTTTAAAATGTAATCTTTTAGCTCGTTGACCCCAATATGTTTTTTTGGAAGTTTACTAATTGTGTGTATTTGTGGAGTAAACGCGTGTGTGTATCTTCAGTAGTTTTGTCATACTGTTGGAAGAGTTGTTGAAGATACAGTTCTGTTTCAGTTTTGCGATTTGAGAGAAAACATTCCCAAATGAGCGCTTGCACCAAGCCTTGCTTTTCTTTTTGAGGTCCTGTAATCATTAAACCAATTTGAAACTGTTTGAACTAGGGGGATTAAGACGCCAAGCCTAGCGAACTAAGTTTTCGTAGTCTTTGTGTTTTGTCTAGGCGTTGGTTAGGGAATAGTTCTAGAGAGATTTAACAGTGATCGGATGTTGTGAACACGTTATTTTTTGTTGTAAGATTGGGAAGAATGCTGAATATGTTTTTATGTATTAAAAAGCGATATAATTTTTGATGTACATATTTGTAATTCTTTTTATTGCATCTTTTGACTTTATATTTCATTCGATTTCCAAAAAAAAGGTTCAAAAGAATAAAAACTTGTGTAAGAATGGGCTAAAGTACAAGAAATAGAGTCTGCACAAGTTTTGAGCTAACCATGCAGGAATTCGATGAAATCGGAGTCAAAACGAAGAAGCCAAGTGAAGCTGAGAAGAGGTCGATATCGACCTGAAGACATCGATATCGACCATTGTTGTCGACACGCCTTCTGAGTGTCGAGATAGACCACACGGACCAACCAAGAAGACATCGATATCGACATACTACATCGATATCGACATCGCCATAGACATCGAGTGGAGCTGGACAAGTCGAGCAGAAACACAGACATCGATATCGACCTCTGGTGTCGATATCGACCTTATCTCGACAGAAGATAGACTCGATTTCGAGATGCGGATTGGGAACTATATCTTCAAGGAGGCACGGATTTATCTTGTAACATATAGATAGCAGCTGGGATTTATTTACTTTTTACTTATAAGTTTTTATCAAAGTTAGTTTAAGTTTATCAAAATAAGAGACATATCCTAATTGTTTGGATAGAGTTCATAGTTTAGATAGAAGTTACAATCCTTGGATAGCGAGGATTAGTAGCCTATAAATAAAGCCCTAGGGGGCTGGCATTCAATCATCTTTCAATCATCAATGAAACACAATCAATAGCAATAGAGTTAGAGAGAAGTTTTAGGGTTTGGCGTTTGCGAAAGCCGACGTTGAGTTGCAAAGCTTCGGAATTTATATTTTAATACAAGTTTCTTTCTTTCAATCTATGATGAGTTCCATGATGAGGTGTGAGTAGTCCCCGAAGCTCTTAGGGTCGGGGTGAGCCCGACGTTAGCCATGCGTGTTCGAGGTAAGTATTAGATGTTGATATCATTGTGTCTATATCATCTCCTACGATTCTATGTTTAGTCCTAATCGAAAGAAAAGGGATTCATGCTAACAACTTGAGCTATAAACATAAAATTGGTAGAGACAATTAGGTTTATTTGCAAGAGTAATCCTAAGAGTTGGTGTACGGAGAAAGCTTGTCCCTCGGGTGAAATAGCGCAATTGTCCGTCTTATTTATCTTATCGCCTGCATTGGTTAACGTTGTGGTAAACCCTAATCCTAGGAGTTGTTTTTTATATAAGTTAATTCACCCAAACCTCTGTTTTATTTCTGTTCATTGCTTCTCTCCCCATTCTTAAATCTTCGGCCATTCTTCGCCGACAAAAGAACTAACTCACTGCAGGAAGGCATCGATATCGACCATAGACGTCGATATCGACCACTAAGTTCGTCGATAGTTTTCTGAGTCGAGGTCGATCATCACTGCGGAGTTATTGAACATCGATATCGACCTCCAGACGTCGATATCGACCACCTGTGTCGACTGGCAGTCTTCTGAGCCAGTCGATTTCGTCTGCTAGCATTGATATCGACATTCCCTAGTCGATATCGACTGCTTGTTTTAGTCTCTGCAGGTCTTCTGTTGCAGAAAGGATCGACAGCTGAGGTCGACATCGAGCTCCAAAGTCGAAATCGAGGCTTCTGGTCGACGTACGACGTGAGATTTCCAACGCTACTAGGATCTCGCTGACACGCCTCCTCGTGGATCGATCCTGACTACCCTTCCACTACAACGGGAGGAAGTCTTGTAATTATTTACATAGGCTAGGAGTTGGTTTACATTTATATATACATCTTTATATTTGTATTTGAGATAATAGACCTTCCTCCTGCAACAACAATTTTCATAGGCGTTGTCCAAGTTGAAGGACCTTTTTCTCTAGGTGAATTGGTTCCCAAAGGTCAAGATGTCTATGAAATCGTGTTTTAGAATAAAATATGTGATCCTGTTAAATCTATGTAGGGGAGGCTGCGAGCCTCCTAGTTTGTTAATAATGCAGAGAATGTCATTTAGATCACCTACTATAATTTCGGGATATGGGTAACTTTGTAGGATGCAAAGATACGGTTCTAGAAGGTACATTTGTCTTATTGGTGTGGTGTGTTGGACAAAAATGCGCAAAATAATTGTACAACACATTTTATTTGATTTTTAATATTTGAGTTCGACCCCTTTTGGTTATCCTCTTGATTCGAAGTCGTATCGATACCAAGATTTTGTGTGGTTTTGGTGATTTGGGCTGCACCCGAAATTTAGCGGGTTGCCTACGTATCTCTTGGAAGAGAATCAAGCCTCACGTAGTTCATAGTGTTTTATATTTTGTGTTTGATTTGGATTTGGTTTCGCTTTCTTGTATGCATCATAGGATGAAGTTCAAGCCCACCTTCTACGAAGAGTAGCTCGAACAACACTCCACCCGAGTAACTCGAGTCCACCTTCTCGGAAGGGTAACTCAAGTAACTCGCCTTTCATTTGCATAGAAAACGATTTGATGTGGTGTTTGATTTGACTTAGAAGTTTGACTTAAAGGTCAATTTGGGGATGATGGAATTTGATTTTGATTTTTGTGCCCGAACTCGACGAGCGGAAGCTTTATATCGAGTTAGAGTGGACACTTTGGTTTTGATGGAATCTTTGACATTTGTATTGACTTAGAGTCAACAAACGAATTTGATGAGATTTGTATTTGGGTTTGGGTGTGACTGGACTCGGTGAGAACTTGATTTACACCGAGTTTCCTATGTATCCACTTGTACGGTGGAATCAAGTCATCGTAGTTCGAGACAAAAATGAATTTTATATTTGGGTTGACCATGAGATCATTTGAGAGGGACGAATGAACTCGACGAGCAGAAGCTTTGTATCGAGTCGGAATAGACAATTTGAATTTGTTTTTGGCGATTGAACTCGACGAGCCTTGGCTTTGTATCGAGTGTCCTACGTATCTCTTAGAAGAGAATCAAATCACCCGTAGTTCAAAAGAAGCCAATTTCATTTATTTTGGTGGGCGACTGAATCCGATATATATTGAATTTTAATACCGAATTTCCTACGTAACTCGTAAAAGAGTATCAAGTCTATACGTAGTTCTTTTAAAAGGACAAATTTGATTTAATTTGGAAAGGGTGACTGAATTCGGTGTATGTTAAATTTTATTCCGAATTTCCTACGTAACTCGTAAAAGAGTAACAAGTCTACACATAGTTCTTTTTTATAACCTCATTTGATTTTGGGCATGCGATTGAATCCGAGATATATAAGTTTTTACCGGATTTCCTACGTAGCTCGTAAAGAGCATCAAATCTTAACGTAGTTCTATAAAGAAACTGATTTTAATTTGGAAAAATTCGGTTTAAGATTTTGACTCCGTTTTTGTTTAGGAGTCGATTTGAGACCCACTAGAATTAATTGGCAAATAATATTTGACGAGTTTAATTTTATGTTTTGATCAAACTCGAATTCTTAATTTGCACAAAGAATAATTCTTATATTTTAGTGGGTCGGTTTTGCAATTAAGCAAAATTTCTTTCGAATGTGTAATACACATACGTGTGTATATGCTGTTTGCTAATTGTGACTTGTTTGTTTTTATGATTGCCACAAGCCAGCAAAATGAGCTTAGTTTAATTTTAAGCCCATTTCATTTTCTTTCCAATTGAGCCCAATTTGGCTTTTTTACTGATTGCAGCCAGCAACACCAAACTTTGCATTTTTTTTCTTTTCTCTTTCTGCGCTTATCATCAAGACGAGGCTCTACCACCATGGCTGCCTGGATGACATCAAGAGAAAGAGGATCAAGGGGATCGGAATCGAATTGCTACTAGCAGAAGATTCCCATAGTTTCTACAAAGTGAAGACGAAACACGTCTATTCTCCTCTTTTCCTCTTCAATTTGCCCTTAATTTAATTTGATTTCGATCATTTGGTTTCGAAAATCAAATACAGTAGTTGAGGGCTTTCGATTGGGGGGAAACCATCAAGGAAAGCAGCAGAAGCTAAGGCTCAGGAGATCTAAAAACCAAGGCCAGAGGAATTCTGATTTCAAGGGTTTCCAAGTAAGTACTCTCCATTGGAACCTTTGAACATTCAACGACTGATTTTCCCTTGAAATTTGCAATTTTAGGGCTTCCAGTTTGGATAGTCATCAACACCAGGCAATCGAGATTCCGGGACGGGAAATCTGAACATTGACAAAAGGGCTTCAAAATTAAGTTTTTAAGAAGGAAGAGTAGTGCAGCAAGGACTCGCTTGAGCCCTTGGACACGTTGCTGCGACTCCCGAGTGAACACGACCCTGATGCCACAAACTAGGTATGTTCACTTCCCCCTTTTCATTTGTTTCTTCTGAATTGGAAACTCAATTTGTGATAGGCGCAGGCTGATTTTGATTTGGGTATATCAGTTTGCCATTTTGTAGCTTCTGATTTATTTTATACTCAATTTGTGCTTGCGCTTTTCCTGATGTTTTTGATGAATTTCAATTTGATGTTGTCTGCCTTTGTGGATATTTGGGTCCCTTAAAAGCTTAATGCCTCCCTTCTGCCGATTTCATAGTTTTGCTTGACAGAATAGGAAGGTATCCCATATTCATTTTCTTTTTGATAGTCTATGGAATTCGGCACTTAATTTGCTTGTGAATTCCGGGCAAAATCCGGCAGCACTTCGACCCTATGAGCCGATCCACGCCGGGATCGAGTGTAGCGGCGAAAACGAGTTTCGAGCCGTCTACGAGAGAGTACTCTCAACCTATTATGAAGCTGATCCCTAGGCAAAAGTAATCTTATACTTAGCCTATTATCGAGAACAACTCAACCCCTAGGTGAGAGTACTTGTATCCAAGCCCATGATTTTCCATCTCCCTTGTTTACCTGCATATCAAAGAAAATAGTGAGGATGAAATTATACCCTCTGTTAGATTTGAACGGTTGTGCTTTTCTGTATAATTGCTATTTGTGTAGCTGCTCTTCTCCTTTTTGTGTGAAGAAGATCACAGCCCTTTTGTTGGTTGCTATGGTTGCAGGTGGACGGGGAAAAGGGAAGGCAGGGAAGAGAGAACAACCGCTTTTATTTTGCAGCTGACTGTGATGGGTCTCCAGGAAGAAATAACCCAGCCCCACTCTCTGTATTTTTTTTTTGTGAGTGCTTTCTTTGTGTTTGGCCCGGATGCCGAGAAGGAAAGGGAACCCCAGGAGAAAGAAGGCAACTGCTTTCGTTGTTTTGTTTTGTTTTGCAGTTGAATAGGGTCCAGACCCCAAGAAGCCAGCCGGGAGCCTTACTTATAGGGAGTAAATAGTACGGAGTAGCAGTTACTAGGCTTTAGATAACTGCTCACTATTTCATTTTCACCTTTTATTATTTTCCTGAAGAATTGCCCCACGTACTGAAGATGAGATGGGGGGCAGTTGAAGGCTTTTACTCAACTGCAATATTGGGCAGTTCTTTCACTTTTTTTTTTATGGTTTTGTGTGGGCTGGGCTGATTTACAAAGCTAAGCAAATGGGCCTTCAAAAATTTTCCTCCCAAAGATAAGGAGAAGGAAAAAAAACATGTCACATTTTTTATTTGAATGCAAAACATGACAATATTATTTATGCCATCATGAATTAATAAAATTCATGAAATTTTACCCTCCAACATGGTGGTGCATATACAAAAATAATTATCATGGTTAAATTACGGTTAATGTTATAATATTTGGTGACGATATGTCTGTGATCTGAGTGAAGAACTTCAAAGGTATCATTGTTCAGATGAGATGATTACCAAAGAGCACATATCCCACTAGAGAGTCCAATTGATGGACAAAAACAGAAGTTTAGTTTCAGCTGGGCTTCGATGGTGTCGAGATCCACGCAGCCTATGGCTACATCATCGACCAGTTCCTTAACGACAGGGCCAAAGATCGTGCCGACACCTACGGCTGAACACTTGCCAACCACTACAAATTCTTGATGGAAATAGTGGAACCAATGGTTGCAGCCGTTGGGGCCGAAAGGGTTGGGGTCAAGGTCTCTCCCACCATCTACAACGATAATGCAGCCGATTCAGATCCGTTGGCGCTCGGGCTAGCCGTTGTTGGGCGGCTCAACAAGCTGCAAGTGGAGGTCGACACTCATCTAAGCTATCTCCACGTCCAAGTGACTTACTCAGGCACCAACAGGTATGGGTTAGGTAGAGAGGTCAGAAGTGCGAATGCTGAGGGCTATTAGGAAAGCGTACGAGGGAATGTTGCTGTTGATCGGAGGGTTCACCCGGGAGAGCGGGGAGAAGGCGGTGGCACAAGGGGAGGCAGACTTGATCGGATATGGAAGGATGTTTCTCTCCAACCCGGATTTGGTACACAGGTTCAAGGTAAATGTCAAGTTGAATGATTATGATAGTAACACCTTTTACATGTTTGATCCTATAGTTGGATATACTGAGTACCCCTTCCTAGATTGATGAACAAAAAATTAAACTGATAGTTCCGATCGATGATTAAGTCAATCGTCAAGTTCATTTGTATGCTATACTATAAAGGATGGAGGAGTTGATCTTCAGATCGAGGAAGCCCATGAGAAAACATTGTAATTTCTCTCCATTTCAATTCTAGCAAACTTGTAAACATATAGGCAGACCAGCTGAATTCGCCTGTTTCACAAATCAACAAAGAAAAAAGGAAGCGAAATTCAAATCCGTAAAAATTGTATCTACTAAATCAAATAAAAGAAGCAAAAAATATCACACCTGGCTGGGGTACTTTTATCAGGATCTTGGATGTTAGTGTTTCTTGTGCCATGATGGTTGCATGCTGGAAAGTATGGACTGCTTATGCTTCTTAGCCTTGCTGCCGAAGATAAATGCACCTAGCGGAATCCGGTTGCGGCTCCCACCCTCCCTAATCTGACTGCTTGATTTTGAACCTGATATCCCCAACTCCTCGTTCAGTTTGGTTATAGTTCTCTCGACTTCTATTTGCAGGCTACTCACATGATCCACCGCGGCTTGCAGCTCATCTTCCACCTTCTTGTTCTCTTGTTGCATGTTCAGTACTTCGCCTTGGAACTTTGCTGCCTGGTAACTGGTGAATTTCATCTCCTCATCCACGGCGCCATCACTCAATGCCCGAGTAATGTCTTCTAGAATGCGGCACAACTGCAAGAATCTGCATTTCAACTCATCCTTGAGGTCACCGCTCTTCTCCAACCACACTGTTAACTCCGTTTGTATCTGCTTTAGGTGCTTATATATTGGTCTGGCATCTGATTTGAGGGTTCGGTCTGGTGTGCTGCTCCCTTCTTTCTTGTTCTTGTTCTTCTTCTCATTTTCAATCTTTGTAAGCTCTTTCTGTAAATCCTCAATCTCGCTTTGAAGCTTCTGCACCTGAGAGAAGAAGGAGCTAAATCTCATCCAGAAATCAAGGTTCTCTTCCAATATCTCATCGATATCTGCCCTCAACTTCTCCTCAACAGGAGAAATCATTCTTGGTTCTTCGATTATGAAGTTTATAATGTCATCCTCTCTCTCAAGAGAAGGCAATTGAGGGTTGCTAACATTGTTGTTATCTTCCTTGCTTTCCTTAAAGTTCTTGTACTCTTCCAACTTCTGCTGTAGAAGGATCAGTTTCTGGCGCAAAGATTGGATCTCGTCATCCTTCTTCGCATTCTCCACTTCTAACTCCCTCAGCTCTGTAACACTATTTTCACTCTTACTCTCCACCTCACCCAACCTTTTCTTGACGTCCTTGTAGTTCCTAAGAATTGAAGTATATTCATTGAGGATAACCTTTTCCTTCCCCTCCAACCCACTCATGAACAATTGTTGCCAATTTGGCTCATCTTCGCCTTGTCCGGATTTCTCCTCCGGTTGGGCTGTTTGAGCATTGTTTGTTGGCTCATCTGCTTGATCCTTTCTTGATTCTACTTCTTGTTGAATGACAAGAGAATCAACTAACACAACAGTTGAAGAATCCCTCAGTTCCTCAACTATCGAAGCAGGTGTCGAATCCCTCACTTCTTCAACTACCGCATCAAGTGATGAATCCCTTGGTTCTTCAAGTACCTCAGGATCCTGCAGTTCCCTAGAAGGAATTTGGGGCCACCCTTGTTGCAGAATGGATTGGGATGCATTCTGTTGTTCACCCTGAGCCTCTTCGTAGACATCACTTTGCTTTGCAGATTCCTCTGTCTGTTGATTCTCTTCATCAAGCTTTGCAGTAAGCAACTTTTGTGAAATTTCATCAAGATTACAGCTTGCATCGGTGAACTGCGTCTGGAGATGGGT
Source organism: Persicaria maculosa (assembly GCA_963922045.1). Taxonomy (NCBI): domain Eukaryota; kingdom Viridiplantae; phylum Streptophyta; class Magnoliopsida; order Caryophyllales; family Polygonaceae; genus Persicaria; species Persicaria maculosa. The sequence goes on from OY998271.1 coordinate 34,468,510, forward strand.
GTTGGCGGTGTGCACACTTTGTTCCAGCTCCTGGACCCGCCTCAGCTTGTCCTCCATCTCCTTCACCTTATCAGTTAAAGTGTTCTTCCCGTCAATCAGGCTCGCCTTGTCATGCTCTAGGTTTTGAACATGCTGCTGGAGCTCATTAGTCTCTAGTCTCAACCTCTGGATGATCGCCGTTTGAGACGAAACTGCAGTCTCCAAGTTGATCACCTTGCCCACGAGCTCATCAATCTTATCGGCCATCTCAGACACGCTGAGAGGAGATTCCACCTCAAAGTGCTCTTTCATCTTGTCCCTAAGCATCTCTAGCTCCTTGGCTTTGCTTGAGATGTCTGCGCCCTCGTCAAATGCCATCCAGGTCTCTTCCCCCTTGGGCATTTCAGATCCTTCCTCCCTGTAATCGACCAAATCCTCGCCAAGAACCTCTCCCTTGAACGACAACAGCTTGTCTCGAGCATCCATGATCTTTTGCCTCTCCTCCCTTGCCTCAACAGATGATCGCTCTTGCTTCTCCTGCAGATGAGCCAAGGTGTCTTGGCAAGATTTCAAGGCCGCTCCCAACATCAAAGTCCGAGCTTCATTATCCTCGATGTCCTTCCCGACTCCAAACTCATCCTGTAGCTTCGAAACCCTCTCCTGCATCTCAGTGATGTCCTGCTCAATCTCCCAGTACTTTGCCACGCCGCTCTCATAGGAGCTCTTCGTAAACTCCTTCTCCGTCTGCTTAGTCAAGATTGCCTTCTGAAGCTTGTCAATCTCCTCAACAGCTTCGGCTTTGCTCAACCCAGATTCAAGAGTCTTGACTGGCTTGTTTCCTGATCTTCCCCCAACATTCCGACAAGGAAGATTGTTGCCGGTCTTTGGGGTGAGGGCCATCATTGCTTTGATCTTCCTCGTCGGAAAATGCTTAGGGACATTGGGGATATTCGGGTTCTGCTTGTTGTTTCCCATTGACCTCTTAGGGAGTTGGGGTGATCCGTCATCGTCGTCATCCATGTCAAACTGATACTGATCAGGGAAGGCAGAGGCAAGAGTGCTGTTTGCATTCTGCAACTCCTTCGACATGAGATCGTATCTCTCTGCCAAGGCTCGGAATGCTCGATACGATTCCTCCACAAAGTGGATGAGCTCTGGCCTCTTCTTGTAGTACATCTCCGCCCTCTTGGCAAATGAGTCCCCATCTTCTTCGATGAGTTTGAGCACTTCTGTCACCTTCTCTTCCATATCTGAAATCCAGAGAACAATTAAATTTGAACAACAACTGAATTTAATATGCGTAATCAACCTAAATCAATCCAAAATTGAACAGATTGATATTAGTAGCAATGACAAACCAATTCCAATTATCAACCTGATCATCATCATTATTCATCACAAAGAATATATATGTATATTAGGAAATCAAGATCTGGCAGAAACCAGGAGGTGTAACATTGAGATTTGAGACCCAGTTCTAAAAAGATCAAAGCTTTAATTGATGAGGATGAGAAGCAAGAGAAAAAAAAAAAGGACAGACCTTGAAGACTTTGTTCGAGCCATTTGGACTGCTTGGTTCTGATATGGCTAGCCCACCACCAGGAGTAGGCATTGCTAGCTGCCCTCTGCAGCATCTTCTTCTTGTTCTTCGATCCTCCTCCTTCTCTGAATCCTTCAAATTAACTAAGCAGCAACGCAACGGTAAAGCTGCAAATGAGACCCCAATTACAAGCTGTACAGCACAACGTGGAAATCATGATTCATGAATACTCAAGGAAGAGGAAAGAAAGAGTTTTATTCTCTGAAAGAGAAGTTCAAAAAAGTAGATTGGAGAAAAAGTAGATTGAAAGGGGAGTAGGAAGAATAAATGAATGTTCCATGTGGCATTGGCTGGCCTCTAAAGCAATTCATCCATCAAAATAAAATAATTTTTTTTAAAAATATTTTATTCCATATTTTAGGTCTCCTTTGAGATTAAGTAATGGAAAGTAATTGGTCGGTCGGTTTAGTTACTTGCTCGGCATCCTCCAACCGAATATTCATTCCATGTTTTCAAATATTGTTATCAATATTTTATACCAATTTTTTTTTTTTTTTTATCAATATAAGGAAAGGGCAAACCTATTTTTATTTTCTGAAAGTGAACTGCGATTGGATTTTACACCCGGGTGCAGTTGGGGCAGCCCCAGTGTAAATATTTGTGTTCCATACACTTATATTTACATGTGTATAAAATATTATTATGAAAAAATATGTTTAAATATATATATAATTAAAAGAAAAATTATATTAGTTTATATTTTTTAACAAAAATTTTTTTTCATGATAAAAATTCATAAATATGTAAATATAAGTGTATAAAATTTTAATCATTATAAGTTTTTAAATATTGACTTTTTTCATTTTTAAAAATTGTAAAACATGATTTTTTAAAATAAAATTTTATGAATATATAAAAATAAAGGTTAGTAATATAAATATAATTTTATAGTTTTTTTTAAGATTAGATAAATATCAAAATATTTTTGTATTGTAGAGAATAATGGAGCATATAGTGAAGTAGGAGATCTTCATTGTGCTTTCAATTAAGTTGATTAACTACTCTTGTTTTTAAAAAAATATCTAGAGCAGTATATTAATTAGGGGCATTAGTAAGTGAAATTGATTAATTGTTTTGAAAAATTAAAAAATTATCGGATTTTATGATTAATTGTTTTGATTCTTTTGTAAATTTCAAAACAGTTAATTGATTTTTTTTTTTCAATTCAAAACAATTACAATTAATTGTTATAATTAAGGCCAAATGGCATAAAACCACCCTTTATTCACTCTTATTCTCAACTAACCACCTCTTATTCAAAAATTTTCACTTAACCACCCTTTATAGTATATCTATTGAAACTAACCACCCATTTTCTCTTTTCTCTATTTAAAAGACCAAAATGGCACCAATATTAATTACTACTCCCTCCGATCCAAAATATATGACATTTTACTTTTCAACACGTATTTTAAGGAGCTAAAAACTATATAATATATTAACTTTTGTTTTTTTTATAATTTAATACTTATTACTAACAAATATTAAGTTATAAAAAAATTAATAAAAAAGTTGATATTTTATATAGTTTTTACCTTCTTAAACTACGTGTTGAAAAGTCAAATGACATACTCCCTCCGTTAATTAAAACTTGACGTTTTACTATTCATGCACGTTTTTTGAGGTGTTAAAAACTAGGGAAAATTACAGAAAACCACCCTTTAAATATGGGTGTTTTCACTTAACCACCCCTTAAATTCAAAATTACAGAAAACCACCCTTTAAATGGTATTTGTTTACAACTCACCATCCATTCAACTATTTTCGTTACTTTATCATTAAATATATTATATTTTAATATTTTTAAACTCAAATTTGATTGTAAATATATTCAAATTTTGAATTTAAGGGCCCAATTATATTTTAGGGATCATTGTATTTATTTTTAAAAATAATAATCAATAAAGCCTAGAATTATTATCTTAATTTATGTTTGAAAATGTTTATAAATTTTTAAAACATTATGTAAATTACTATTATTTAAAATATAAATAAATAAGAGTAATTTCCATAATATTTTAAAATTTTATAAACATTTTCAATCATAAATTAAGATAATAATTCTAGGCTATATTTATAATTATTTTTTAAAAATAAATAAAATAATCCCTAAAATATGATCGAGCCCTTAAATTCAAAATTTGAATATATTTACAATCAAATTTGAGTTTAAAAATATGAAAATATAATATATTTAATGATAAATTAAAGAAAATAGTTGAATGGGTGGTGAGTTGTAAACAGATACCATTTAAAGGATGGTTTTATGTAATTTTGAATTTAAGGGGTGGTTAAGTGAAAACACCCATATTTAAAGGGTGGTTTTCTGTAATTTTGCCTAAAAACTATATAAAATATTAACTTTTTTAACATATTTTTTAAATAATTTCATACTTATTACTATTAATTATGAATTTATAAAAACAAATTTAAAACAATGATAATATTTCATATAGTTTTTATCATTCTAAAAAAGCGTGCATGAATAGTAAACGACAAGTTTTAATTAACAGAGGGAGTATATATTTTGGATCGGAGGAAGTAATGTTTATTTATTGATTATTATTATTTCGGTAGAGTTATTTTTTCTTATTAAATCTCAAGTACATGTTTTAGAATTGAGCTAACTGCCAAGTCCTCACCCACCTCCTTCTACTACCGTAAATTTATCAACTATCAAACATTTTTCACAGTTCCACCCAATGTTGTTAAAATCCCAATCCAGTTCAACAATTCTAACGATCCAAAAAAGGCAGAACAATCCCAATCTTTTTTTTGCGATACTAACAGTTCTACAAAATGTCTATTATACGAAATTTCTAACATTCACAGGTTAAACATAAGAAAATTTTAATATAATTGGTTAGTCTATATTGTATTTAGATTACTTTAAAAATTTTAAAACCTATATGAATTTTTTTTTTATGATTTAACATAATACTTAACTAATATAAAACATATTAACTTCATTTTTTAAAAATTCATCCATGCGGAGGGATCTTACGTTCAAAACCCATGGCCATGAATTTTAAAACCGAATATATTTTAGTATACACATAAAAAAAGTTTCAAAATTTTAAAAGTAAGCTAAATATAATATAGAATCTACCAAAACATTTACTTGAGATTTAATAATAAAAAACAACTCTACCAAAATAATAATCATAAATAAATAAACATTAGTAATTAATTTTGGGGGCATTTTGGTCTTTTAAATAAAGAAAAGAGAAAATGGGTGGTTAATTGCAATAGACATGCTATAAAGGGTGGTTAAGTGAAAATTTTTGAATAAGGGTGGTTAGTTGAAAAGAAGAGTGAATAAAGGGTGGTTTTATGCAATTTGACCTATAATTAATTGTATTAATTGTTTGATTACAGTTTCATTTGAGTAGGATTAATTACACAGTAAAAGAGAGTCAACAAAATTGAAAACATTTCGACCAAAAAAAAAAAATGAAAAGACTCACCAGGAAATGGTGAGGAGGACACCGGAGAAGGCCGGAAGCCACTTATTCCGGCGGAATCCAGCTTTCACGGGGGAGAAGAACAAAAGACAGACTATAAATTTCCGATCCCCAAGATCTGAACCATTGAGAGACAGAGATCAGTCCTGCGATTCCGAATCTGAACGCCAATTCGCTCAGCTCCTCGGCAAAGAGCACCTCCTCCCGTCGAATTTCACCTCATTCGCGGCCTGCCGATCGATTCAAAATGCCAGAAATTTAAGAAATTCGAACCGATCGATCTCGATTTGAAAAAACCGAATTCCGATAGGCGGAGAGCTAACCTCGGTTTTGTTGAGTTCGGCGAGGATGCAGAGAAAACGAAGGAGACGAAGAGGAGGAGGATAAGCGCGCGCGCGGCCGATAGATCGAATCAAATGAAACCTAAATAGAATTGGAAAATAGAATTCGTCCTATGACTGATTACTGTATGTGTATTTAAATAAATGGTTCAGACGTGACGAAGGAGACGATGCCGAGGCAGTTCTCTCCTTGAGTTGAGTGAATATCAACCCGCTTAAACTGAATTGAAATTGAACTTAATTAACTGGCCATGTGCTGCACGAACTACACACGTTCTAATTCATTTGGAATACTATATATATATATATATATATATATATATATATATATATATATATATATATATATACTGTATGAATCAAGTTGTAAGATGCATGTGAAGAATGATCCCACATCACATGGCCGCACTGCACGAACTACACACCTTCTCATTTGATCATTTGGAATTGCACATATGAACACTACTTTAGTCCTCTACTGTATACATTATCAATTTTATTATATTCTACTTAAATTTATGGGGGAAAAAATATACTCCCTCTGTTAATTAAAACTTGACGTTTTACTATTCACGCATGTTTTTTGAGGTGTTAAAAACTATATAAAATATTAACTTTTTTAATATATATTTTTTAATAATTTCATACTTGTTACTATTAAGTATGAATTTATAAAAACAAATTTAAAAAAAAGTTAATATTTCATATAGTTTTAATCATTCTAAAAAAGCGTGAATGAATAGTAAACGACAAGTTTTAATTAACAGATGGAGTATAAAACAGTACTGCAAAGTAGTAATTAATACCCCGATTAATAATACATGAGTGAATTTGTGAATCCACAGAGATCGACTGATCATATATATTCATGTACAGTTAGGTCGAATCTCATGCAAACTTACACATACAGTTCCTTATCCTTTTAATTTAGATCTCGAGTTGATTTTTTTAAAACAAGCTAGCTACCTTTCTGCACTGCTTCATGGAGTACTTGCCAATTGCCATATATCCATATGCAAAAATTATACATGATGGCATGGACAAGTCGATCAGCTAGCTTATAGATAGCAAATGCCAATGCGGACAAATAATTAGGCCACTAGAAATAATATATGCAAACCATTCGAATTGATCAAATAAGTCCGGAAAGGCCGGCCGGCCAGTGTACGTAACAAGAGCTGCAGATAACAGGTAACATGGAGATCTCCATCCAAAGCCGATGATCAGCTGCCAATAGTGTCATAGATTTTACCTCATCAAAGGGAAAGCTAGCTATAGGGGCATATGTGAGTAAGACTAGAATATATATGGGGTTCTAATTAAGAGGTACCTTACGTTCCACAGTACTGTGTAGTGTGTACCCTACGTACGTACACTACATGGCATTCTCCGTGGGGACACATTTCCAGCCATTTAAGAAGCACGGTCATGATACTGTGCCGATATACCCATAAACAGTTGGATTACAAATCACACGAAGTGTCCATGCCAGTGGCGGACTCAGGATTTTCGCCAGAGGCCGGGGGCTGACAATTATAAAGAGCAATGATATTCCTAAATAGGTTTTCGTAGTCCCGGATCACTAATAATCCATTATTGTTTCTCCAATCGAGTTTTTTTTTCTCACTCCTTACATTATCTATACGAATACTACTAACACCATCTCCACTTCCAACCGGTTCAACAGTACGATATGGATTAGGAATATAATTAATTGAAGGAATATATCTAACAGTAAGAATAGATGACTTAGAGTACTAATTGAGAAAGTACAAATTATAAGTATGAAACACTAACATTTTCAATTCATATTATATATTTCTATATAAAAAAACAATCCCCAAATTATAAATTCAATTCCCAAATCTCAAACTGAACTTACAAATTAGATTCTTAAAAAGAAATTAGTGTGTTAAAAAATCCAAATACCTTGTGTAAAAAAACAAAGAATAAAAAGAAAGGTGAATTAAAAAAGTGGGCGGGTGGGTGAAAGAAAAAACAAAAGAAAAATAAAAGTCGGGGCGGGTATGTAAGAAAAACAAAAGAATGAATTAAAAAAAAAAGTGGGCAGGTGTGGGGTGACGGAAAAAAATAACAAAAGAGTAAAAGAAAATGTGGGGGGAATCGAACTCAAAACCTCCTGAATGCATTCCCTTCCCACCTCTACCCATACTAACTATGCTAATTGAGACAAATGATTCTTACTCAGTCTTATTTTATTTATTACACATTAAGACCTATATATATACAAACGTTTTTCTTCCCAAACTCAGGGTAGGGCTAAAGCCACCCCGAGCCCCACCCGGGGTCCTCCACTGGTCCATACAATCAAATCATCTTGCGTTGAGGCGTGTCAAATGTGGCCGTGATGCAGTAAATGATCAATTTTTGTGGGAACGTAACTAACCCAACCCCATCAATTGACTGGCGGTCACTACGCCACTGTGCACTTCACGTGACGGACCAAAACTCGTCACCTGAAAGGGTTTTAGGTCGCTGGAACATTCAAGTGACGACTATTCCGTCACCTGAAGGGTCGTCACAAGGTACTCCTCATCTGAGTTAATTAGTAACAACTCTATGTATAGTCGTCACTTGAATCGTTTCAAGCGACGAACTAAAAGACGTCACTTGTCATTGACCCAAGTGCCATAACAATAAGGTGACTGGTTTTTTTCCGTCACTTGATTGTTCTAGCGATCGAAAAATAGCCATATTTTTCGTCACCTGGGTAAATATTGATATCTTTTTATATATATATATATATTTGTTAATTTTGTCCGTCACTAGAGCACGTATATAATATATATATATATATATATATATATATATATATATATATATATATATATTTCTTTTTTCATTCTCCTTTTACCCTGTTTCGTTATACCAATCAAGCACACCCAAACTACTCAACACACAAGTACAACGTGCATAAATTTGCACAAAACCAAACTTGGATACAATTTGCACAACCAAACCTGCATACTTACTAGTTTCCAAACATAACCAAATCGGCAGAGTACACACAATGTCCACAAGCAATATCAAATTTCCTAAACTAAAACCTGCATACTTCCTATTTTGTCCAAAAGGTGCACAAGCAAGTCCAAAATGTGCACAAAACCTATATACTAAAGCCTGCATACTTCTAGTTTGTCCAAAAGGTGCACAAGCAAGTCCAAATTGTGCACAAACCTAACCAAACCACACTATTTGCAAAAGGTGGAAGGCCTACCTATCTAAAGAGCAACTTACGGGGGTGAGTTTTCAAATGCAACAATCGTCGTCGTCACAAACCTAAGAGCTCCTTTGTGTTAGTGCTTCCGTAAGTATAAGCATTTGGGCCTCCATTGCAGCCATCCTCTCCTTCATGAACGCATTCTCCTCAAGCATTCTATCCGACTTCTCACCCGCTTGTCTAGCTTTCTCAATCGCTTTTTCAGCATCCTCCTCGGCCTTCTTGGCTCTCTCCTCTAACTCCCTCCTTTTCTCTGCAACTTCCGCAGTCATTGGCCCTCCTCGCTTCTTTGCTGGGCGTGTTCCAGATGCTCCCATTCCTGCAACCAACATACAGTGAATTGCTAAATCAGTCATAATGAAAGTTTAGATTCATATTATAAAATCTGATTATATGATTGATTTTATTAAATCTGAGCAGGAAAACTAACATTACAATTTGGCTGATTTTTCTTATAAAATCTAACAGTGTTAGTTTTAAAAATCTAACAGTTTTAGTTTTTGACCCATCACACTTATTTCATAAAGTTCATGCAAATTGTTTAGTTATATAGCATTGCCTAGTGACAAAGTACAGGTAAGAGGTTGCATGATGACCCACTTTCAACACAAGACACGTCCATTACATCACAGATTATATAACATATTGCACCAATTGGTTATACCAAACAAGAAAAACAAAAATCTAACAGTTTTAGTTTTTTCCGTCAAACTAAATTGTTTTACATATAGTGAATATAAGAAATAGAAAAACAAAAAAGTATCACCTCTAACTTGAGTGCCTTTTCTGTCCCCTAAGAATTCGCTAAGAATTTCACGCTGAGCTTCCACAGAGAGTGGCTCTTGTGATTGCATGATCTCCTCGCACTTTCTCTTTAAACGTTGCTGCCAACATAAAAGAGTTTTGGCCATTTATAATAAATAAAAACTGTAAAAGGACAAAAACTGAAATTATTGAATGGTTGAAATCATAAAACACTTACCACTTGTCCGGTCTCGTTCTTACAATGTGAGTACATATCCAACGCACCTTGAACGAACCCCGCCGGATGATTTTTTTATCGTCTAATCCTCAACACTATGGCTAACGGGTCTAGGCCCGGAATGGTGGTTCGATCTTAAAGGATTTTTTGTTCAATTGGCTTGGTTCCTAGGGCACACAGCCTCAAACAAACAAGGAACAATAATTAACAAATAAGATTCATAATAAATGCATTGGCTGCTAACTATTAATGAACTAGATAAAACTGTGATGAATGGAACTAGATGGATTACTCATAACTTAAGTGTATAAAAAAAGCTTACCTTCTTTGCTTCATCGTCAAATTCATTATTTATCAATGATAGCCACTGACCCGGGCGTAACTTAAACTCCAATGGCCTCCTCTTAAGGCCATGCTTGAGATAAAATTTGTGACAAAAGTATTTCCAGTTAGAGTATGCCACCGCAGCCTTTTGGTGTATGAATTTCCACATCACACTATCACTTGGAGGTATGTCGTACATAGTCTGTGAAATACGGAAAATTAGATGTATTTTATAACAAGTTATATTTTTTTATATAGATTTTAGGTTTAAGTTCAATTTTACATGTAAGTTTCATTTTCTAGACTGAGTTTCATTAACATAAACTAAGAACTTCGTTTTCATGCATACTTTAGTTTGAGTTTCATGAACTTTCAATAATAAGTTAATGTATAGTTTCATTTTGCGTCGTCAATTTTTTATCCCTTTTCTGTGATATGAACTTCACCCTATTCACATAACAATCTGAATAAATTCTATGCCTTGCAGTCTTCTAGCCAAGTTGAGAATCTCCGGCTTCAAGAAAGTGTGTCCTTCTTGGTGAAGTCTAGCAACCTAAAGGAAAGATAGGATTAGTTGATGGATACTAAGTAAATGATGGAATGTACATAAACAAAATGTGAAGAAAGGATTGACCACCGTTACCCAATCAAGGAAATAACCGAGAAAACTAATTCTGCGTGATCTCTCGTTAGAATTTGGATACTCTTGGTTATACCGGCGATCATGTTCACTTAGGTAGTACTCGACCTCACGACACTCGAGCAATACTTGCCAGTGAGCCTATGCAATCTCATCTTCACTCAACCTTCTACGAGACATATAATATCGTGGGCTCACGAGATCTGAAACAATATAAAATAGAAATATCATGCTTGGATGCATCATTGGGGGTGAGTTCTTCATGACTTCCAGGAACCCCCAAATATGAGGTGAAATACGTAATTACCTCTTCGACAATGTAACGCTCAGCAATACACCCCTCCGGGTAACGAGTGTTTGCAACAAATATTTTATAAGCGCCAAGTTGCCTAGGTGAAAGGAAAGGAAAGGAAAGAACTATAGGGTCATGGAAAGAATAACTTAATTAAAGTACGAGAAAGAATTATACCGTTCAATTGGATACATCCACGTATAATGAACAGGTCCTGTTAGTAGCACTTATTGTGGTAGGTGAACCATAAGGTGACCCATGATCGTGAAGAAATGCGGAGGATAAATCATCTTCAATCTGCACAGAATCTGGACTATCTCATCTTCCATCAACCGAACATTTTCCTTCCTCAACTCTCTAGTACATAACATCTGAAACCATCTAGATAGCGCAATCAACGGTCTCACAACATTCGATGGTAGGTATGCACGAACGACAATAGGAAGAAGTTGTTGAAACATCACATGACAATCATGGGTCTTCAATCCGTGAAACTTCTTTTCATGGATGTTGACCTTGTTCTTCAAATTCCCAGCGTAACCGTGAGGGTACTTCTCTTCATTGAACCACTCGAATACCTTTTACAGATGTTCCGGCTTCACTGAGAAAGATGCATGAGGAAGTCTTCCATTACTCCTTACTAACTGCTTTTTTCGCACACCTCGTTGTTGTAAAGCAGCTCGAGCTCTAGGGCCATTTTTTGAGTTCCCTTCAATACGAAGGTGTATCTAACTGCAGTGTAAGGCCAGTAAGGCAATCTCCAAAACTGACACTTATTACTCCAACACATCTTGTTCTTCAAATTATACGGGGTCTTGAAGTCTTCATGCAAGCTAAGGATAAGGAACTTCATCCTATTGAGTTAACGCAAAAAAAATATTACCCAATCAAATAGATGAAAATTAAATCGTAGTCTTATGGAAACTAAGAACAATGATGGAAATTCATACATGTTGATTCTTGCAAGAATATCCTCCCCAGACAAAGAAGGAGGCCTCTCCCTATACTCGCATTTCCCGTTGAATGCATGGCTAGTGGTTCGCCAAGGATGGTCGGGTGCAAGCCATCTGTGGTGATCATCATAAACCATTCTTCCCTGTTTATGTGTGGCAGAAGTATCATCCAAGCAAATCGGACAAGCTTTATATCCCTTGGTAGCTAATCCTACCAACATCCCTAATCCAGGAAAGTCACTAATAGTCCACATCACTCCTGCTCTCATAGTGAAAGTGGATCTCGAGTGCCGGTCAAAAGTGCAAACGCCGTTATTCCATAAGTCTAATAGCTCGTCTATCTACGGCTCCAAGTACACACTGAGACGTACACTTGCTAGGAGACTTTGGACCGGGAATCAACAATGCTAACATGTTGAATTCCTTCTTCACGCACATTGACGGAGGCAAATTATATGGCATTACAATCATAGGCCATGTGCTATGGAGAGTTCCCAAAGTCCCAAATGGATTGAACCCATCGGTTGCTAGACCAAGCCGCACATTCCTGACATGGTTCGAAAACAAAGGAAACAATATGTTGAATTCTTTCCATCCCTCTCCATCTGCAGGGTGCTTCAACCAACCATCATCCTCTATCCTTTCCCCATGCCATCGCATTTGCTTCGCAGTATGCGGATCCATATACAATCTCTTTAATCTAGGAGTCAAGGGGAAGTATCGAATGACCTTTCTGGGAACTTTGTCTCCCCTTTGTGGATCCCACCTCGAAGTCTTGCATTTGGGACAAACTTCATAGTTTGCATACTGTTTATAAAATAGTACACAATTATACTCACATGCATCAATGGTCTAATAGTCCAAGCCAATGTCCTAACACACCTTCTTCATCCTTAGCCAATCATTGGATATTTGTGATCAGGAGGAAACAGTCTGCAAATGTGCCGACATATGTCATCCATACTCTTATCTGACAACCCATTCTCTACCTTCATCTTCATTGCATCCAACACGACACCTAAAATAGTCTTTGTGCTACTAGGATACAATGGAGTCTGAGCTTCCTCCAGAAGCCTCTCATACTTACGATAATCATCATCGACAATATCTGCGAAGGTAGGGGAGTCACCATCCATAGGGCCTTCATCGGCATACGCAGCATTATATTCGGCATGATAAGGAAAACTATCGTGCAACATGGAGATAATGGGACCCTCACATTAAAAAGAAGCCCCTGGTCCAAGAGTTGTCTTTTTAGATGTAAATATCTCGATTCGACTGGTGCTTCCCCATGCTTATCTCATACTGTATAACTAGACCATATACCACAACAATATAGGTGTATAGACATCTCCCCAATGTCCACTGGGGTATCCCCATTGCAGCATTCACTACAAGGGCAATAAAATTCGACCGCACCATTTGCATTCTGATAGACCATGGTAACAAAGTCCATAATTCCTTGACGTTAAACACCATCAGTGATAGGAAGAGTCATCCAACTCTTATCCATTTTACTGTTACTATTAAGAATCAACAGAATCTCATTCACAATCCAAATCTCAATCTCAATCCAATTTACAATCTCAATATCAATCTCATTTTCAGTAACAATCACACTAACAAAGCCAAACTCACCTTTTCAATTCCAATCAAAGTAACAATCAAAATCAAAATTTAAATCTCATGTTCCATCTAAATATCAATCCCATTTTAAATCTCAATATCAATCTCATTTTTCAATCATAATCACACTAGCAAAACCAATATCACATTTTCAATCAAAACCAAAATAACAAGTTAACAATCAAAATCACATTTTTAATCCCAACCAAAAGCACATTTTTAATCTCATATATAATCCATCTAAATATCAATCCCATTTTCAGTTACAATATTAATATAATTTTTAATTACAATTACACTAACAAAACCCAATATCATTTTTCATTCCCAATCAAAATAATAGCCAAAATATCACATGTACATACAACAATATATATATATATATATAAAGTGAATGATAAACTAATCTTTATGTAATTGCTCAATATAAAATTTCCTCCCTACAACATTTTCAATCCCAAGCAAAATAGAGAAGAGATGAAGAAAGATGGAGAAATTTTTAAAGAAAGATGGACAAGAGAGGAAGAAATGAAAAGGGTTGACGTGTTGAGTGGGGTGTTTTTTGAACAAAGGCCGGACGTTGTGGGCAATTAATGCTACAATTGTACTTTTCATTCATGTGACGGAAATAGAGAGTTTGTTCGTCACTCTATTGAACAGTATTTAATGTGCCACCTACCTCAAACTCAAGTGACGAACGTACTTGCAAAGTCGTCGCTACAATACAAGGTGTTTCCCATTACTTCTTCAGGTGACCAATATAGAATATACATGTTAACTTCGTCACTTGAATTGCCTCAAGTGACCAACATTAAAAAACTTCGTCGTCATATGACTGGTTACAATTTTTGGCACCCACTCAGATGACCAACATTGTCTACTCGTCACTTCAATTTCCTCAGGTGACGAACATTAGCAAGGGTTCACTTTTAGGGTTTGTTGCCGCATGTTAATTTCTACCCTGAAACACAACACTGAAACACAAATTGAAAGCCAACAAGCTAGGATTAATCCAAAAGTTGAATACTCTCGATCATAGACCAACTTTCCCATTACTTGTGTTAGAATTATTTTATATAATTCGGACATAATTAAATATACGCACAAAAGATAAATAGCCTAATTTTCGTAATTAGGGAATTAATTCTTATACGTTAAGAATTAATTAATATTAGGATACATAATATATATGTTATATATTTATCTAATAAAATAAGAGATAATTTCTCTTATTCCTATAAGATAAGGAGAAGAGACGTTTCTCCTATGAAGAAGTGAGTCATTTCCCTAAAACCCTAGAGAGAGTCTATTCGTCAGACGTTCCTCTCAGGGAAGAAAAACCCACAGAGAACTCTCCTTCGTGGAGAGAGTCTCCTTCCTCTCCAACGCTCTCGCATGGTGTGTAGGATGTGAATCGTAGGTTCTCCCCTGCTCCCGAATGTCTAACGAGATTTAGGGCTATGGAGATCTACCTGATGATCAAATTTGAAGGCAAGATGATCTAGATTCCGCTTTCGCTATTCGAGTTAATCTGTATATATCTCAAATTCCATCATTGGTATCAGAGCTTTAGGCTCAAATTGCCTTTGAATTTGTTTAATCGGATTCATAACAACATGAATTAGGTTCCTAGAACTGGATTCAATTTATCAATCCAATTTCTGGGTTTTTCGCCGTGTTCATTGATGAACTAGGCTACTGTTTTTTTTGCTATGGAAAATTATATGCTCTCGTAATTTTAGTTCTTGCCCAGAAGACAACGTCGATCATCTCCGATCTTCGTCCTCCCCTCCTACTTCCAATCTCTCTCTGCGAAATAGCATGCCGATCTGATTACGTTTCAGTCTCCGTGTATATGCGTGTTTGTGCTGTTGAATTTGTTGCTTGAATTTTGGATTTTTGTTCCTGATTTCTTGAAGGTAGCAAATTTGGTGTTTTGAGAGATTTGGGGCTGAATTCGAAAGGGGCTTGATTCGTTCTTGCCTTCATCCATTAGACATCGTATCGATTGCATTCATTGCGGTCGTTTATGATGGATCTGATTTCGATTTTGGGGGTTTAGTGTCCGTGTTCTTCGTGAACGAACCTAGATCTGAGACGTTTGCCCCTAAATCCGCATTCGTTGTGGTGGTGGGTTAAGCAGTGACCAGATGGGGGAGAAGATGATCGCGCTACCAGCGAGGGCTGTTCCTTCTTCTCCTTTCGAGTTTGACTGAATATGGAAATCTCGCCGGCGATCAAAGGCTTGGCGGCACTTGCTCGCCACCTTGCTTTTCCTCGGAGCATTGGGAGGCAGCGATGCCACCACCTAGGGTTGTTGATGGCGAGGCAACAGAGTCGGAAGGTGAAGGTACCTCGATCTCCAGAGTCGATCGCAATCAACGGGGTTCGTTCCTCCTTTTCTGGGTTGTACTCGCTGGAGATCTATGGCCTGGCGATGTCTTGCTCGCCACCGTGCACCATGACGGAGCACTAGGAGCCGGCAGCTCCACCGCCCGTGTTGACGATGAGTCCATGTCGGAGGTGGAGATGAACGAAGCTCCAAGCTCACATCCATGGGCAGTGGGAGATGGAGAAGATGACCGGAGCAAGGTGAGGCCACTGATGTGTCCCATCCTTTGTGGGTGATGGTGGTGTCAGGCGCCGTCGCATGTGGTTGTCACCATCAACCATGAGCAAGGCAGAAAGGAGGGCGATGCTAGGGGCTTTCAAAAGCTTCGGGTTTCTTCGGGCTTCCCTTCGGGCCGAGCCGGGTGCTAGTGACCTAGAGTCTGGGGCTTGGTCGGGCCTTCGGGTCACTTCTGGGCCTCAGCCATATTCTTGGTCAAGGTGTTGACTCGGAAGGTTTTATTTATAAGGTTGGACCTAATTTTGGTTTGGGTCTGATTTTGTTTGGTCTTGAACAGAAATAAAAAGTCATATAATGTGGACTTCCTGTTATGGGTTGAATGTGACTAGTTTGTCCGGATTCATTTTGGACCGAGACTTGTTTTGTTTTACCGAGTATTGGAGTTGTCTTAGTCGGGTTTGGACTCGGAGTGAGACATGGTGTGTTGTGTTTGATGAATTGGGCTTTAGCCCAATTCAGTTCGAATGCAAATCATCGCTTTTATATGACCAAGCTGTGACTAAGTTATATGAACTAGGTCAGTTGAAACAGCTTTTCAGTGATGTTTGCTCTCAAAATTTGATCGGACTATGTGTCTAATTAAATTTTTTTATTGAAGCAAACGAACCTGAAAGTTATATGATATATCGACCTAATTGGCCCTTTATATTATAACGAGCGATGATGAGTCCTACGTTATGTTGATTCGTTCACATATGGTCTGAGCTCTCTAAAATTCTTTGTCCAAGAATTTGTTTTTCAAGGATGTTTATCCTTGGTTGAATGTCGTTTTGCTTGAAAATTGAGTGGATTTAAATAATTCAACCGTGAATTGTTCAAAAATTTTTTGAGTTGATGGATAGTTATTGCGTATTACTTATTGACTTAAAATGAGAAATTGACTTTATGTAAGTTAATTAAAATCCGAGAAATAAATCTTTTATGTAAAGATTGTATAAGAGATAAGCATTCGGAATGCATCCCTAAACCTTGCGAAAAATTTCATGTTTTTACTACTAACGTGGTAATGCACTTGAAATTATGGAAAAACACTTGATTTGTTTGAGTGTGATTGCAAGATAATCGAGCCAGTAATCCATTTGTTAAATGGATGAAATATATTCAGTAATTTTGAATAGATTTTTTAAACCTAGTTCCAAAAAATTCTGAATTAATCCTTAAGGGAGTAAGGGCCTATATGTCTAGGACCCTGAAAGTCGATAGTCCTAATGAAGACATGTTATCTAACTTTTCTCGATTAGACTAGATTTGTTCTAGTATATATCCATACGTTGGACATACAAATAAAGTAAGCTGATGTTGAGTACTTCGGGTATGCAACAGTAATACAGTTCCCTTGAAAATTAGAAGATGAGCAGATGGACTTGATGAGAGTTCAGCTCTCGAGTCCTAGGCTTTAACAATTATTTTCTAACGTGTAAAGCTCACTTTGGATTTTCTCAGATTGAAAGAGTTGTAAAACTGAATTTCATGGCTCTAAGGCATGTTCATGCTAAGGAAGATTGTCATTCAATATACTCTGTTTTGCTTAGGGACATTGGTCCTAGTGGGAGCAAATCTTTAGACTGACTCGCACAGTTCAAAAGATAACCTTAAACATTTATTGTTTGAAAGTCGTCAGATGGGCGATTACCATGAATCTGTGTTCTAACGGAGTTGATTGCATGCTACAAGTATGTTTTTGCTTCAAAGGTCATGGTAAATGATGATATGTGTTAGTTTGTGCTTCGTGCGTAAATGGTAACATGTTTCTGGTCAATGGTGATAGATGGGTAATATACTCATCTCACTGATCTGAATCAAAAGTTAGCAGAACTGAGATTACATCGATTTATATCGTAGTAATAAAAGTTTAGCTTTTCTGAAAACGTCAGGGGCTTCTGAAGTTTCCTTACATAGACCATGTGATGTCATGATGCTAGTAATGGAAAAGACCTTGAGATCTTAATGGATTTTCGGTTCCAATGTTAAGATCACAAGCTTGCTGATTTTTGGTTTAGTAACAAGAGGTTAATTTATCACTTTTGTGATAATGGTTGCAAATAAAATGTGTAACTTATGCATAATATGATCACTAGGAGTAAGTAGGTCGTTGTTAGGTCCAAATGATGAAGTTGCAATCTACTTGGTTCAAGTTGATCACTAGGCAACTAGTGATCTACTTGGCGATAGCCTATCCCTTATGGATATAGATGGTGATTGGTAGAGACCCTTCGCTTTATACTTTACAGGCGGGCATGAACGACATACTTAGAATCTTGTTTGGGTAATTCGTAAATTTGATTTTAGAGATAAATAAATTTGGGGAAGAAGTGTGGTGATTCATGTGTGTTATTCTTGATGACTTGGTATGATATTTGCTTATATGAGTTTCACTTATTATGACATCTGACGTAATTCTTATAACATGCTTTGATCTTGTTATGCGCATGTAATGTATGGTACTTGACGACTTGGATTGGACAATTGTTGCCATTCTTGATACGTTTGACTTATATATATTTGTTTGCTACGTATCTCACTTATGATGGAAATTGTTGGTGCCTTTTGACTTTGGTTTGATGAGGACATGAGATGAGATTTTGAGGATTTACATGGTTATGGCTGATGTTTCGTACTGGTTAGTTGAAAGCTTATGAGCTCATGCTTGAGAACGTTACTCTAGTTGATGGAAAAGCTTATGTTTTGAGAAACTGATGAATTATGGTTGTTGATTTGAGAGTCATGATATTCTGACTATAGGACTTCTTGGTTGAGTTGATAAGAAATACTTTTGAAATTCAGATTCTTGATATAAATTGTTGATTCTTGCTTAGCAATAATGTTTTCACAAAGTCGACACAAGTATTTTACAAGGACGCTTGTAAAGTACTTGGTCGAATCTAGTGAGAACATTGTGACGATTTTGTGATACTTGTACAAGTATTTCATGGGGACGCCTATGAAATACTTGTAGGGATCACGAAATGCATCGCTTATATGCTTAGGTGAGATGTTTTGGCATGATGTTGTTCTATGATCTATTTAGTGATGCCTTACATGATGAATTCTAATGATATTGCTATCTTATGCGAAATTCGTTCAAAAGAGGATCATGTGTGTACAACTCGACTAAAATGTATGTGAAACAATGAATAGACATGGATTGCTTATTTATAAAATAGGATTTATGTGATTGGTATGATATTGTCCCTCCTACTCTCGACGTGTTATCGTTCATATGTTGTGACTTTATAAGATTTTGCGAAGTTATCGACGTGTTATCGTTCATATGATGTGACTTTATGAGATTTTGTGAAATTATGTCATGCACCTCTATCTTGTTTTTATGAACGATGATGGTTAACTATGATGTATTGCCTATGTGGCTACTTGTCATCCTATAATTGTCTGACTTGTATAATTAATAACTTACATGTCTCTTATTCCAATAAGATAAATTCTTGCTTGTTTATTTGGTTAGGGAAGGAGACTTGTACAAATTGGCCTTTATAGGTTGAAATGATGAATAGATATAGCTTTCTTAGTAATGAAGACAAGAATGATCTCTAAAACGTAGACTTTAAATCTTGATTAAAGGGTTTCCTCCTCTCTAAGGGAAGAGACTCTATATTCAAGCTAACTTGTTAATGGTGAGATTCGTTAAGATAGCAAGATGACCTATTGATTGACTTCTTTGAATTCTTGGTGAAGTTTTATTTGCGATCTTTGAGAACCTCCATAAATTGCCATGATAACTCCTTGTCTCTCTTCAACACTCTTCTCTTGCCTTGCCGCTCTGGTTTCCTCTAAATTCCTTCCATGTTGGTCACCTATATTTCAAACCTTATGAGTCTAACTTGTTACGAACTGGTGTATAAGTTAGAGTGTTGATTGTCTTGAGGGGGTACAATACTAAAAGGGGGTCTTGATGAGTGACTCTTAGAAATCTGTCGGATGCCATCTTTTGTATCGAGAGTTCTTTTGACGTCTTTGTTCATTCGGGGAAAATTCATTTGAAGGTCTTCCGTATGGTTGGTGTCCACCCAAAAGCATATTGTTCTCCTAGGAAATAACTAGGCTTCTTTTCGAAATGGGTTATGAAGTCAGTGAGGATGAGTCGATGGTGCCCTGAGAAACTTCTATTTGGTTATGATTGTAGTCTTGTTTGTGTTTACATGTTGTGATCTATTATTGTGATATATGTTTGTTCTACTTGCACATACGTTGATATGTATACCTATGTTACTGCACTTGATCCATCCATGCCTTATATACCTTATTGTAGGATCGTATTACCTTCCATGGTACCCATTTTGTGTTTCCCTTGTCTTGTTACATGATTGGTTTGATTTTCGATGCATTGCTATGTTATCCGCTATACATGTATATCCTATGTTTATGAACACGTGGATCATTTGGTGTTGCTAGTGTCATTTATGATACATGACTTGTGAATTACATGACCTTATTCTCCACATTATTGTTTATTACTCTTCATCATAGACTCGGGATAGTCCCTCCATTCTTCCATGTTACCGCTTGCCCTTTTGGATGCTTAAGAATGCTAGGTATAATTAAATTAGTTATGTTGTGACTGTATGCCCCATTTGCATCATGCCTTTATTATTACTATCACAGCTTCATAGTAAACTTGTTATCCTTGTATGTTCTCATCACATGATCATTTGCTCTTGTCTGTTTATACTTATTAAATGATATCGATGTAGTTATGTTATGATTTTGTGCTTTATGTGCTAAGTCTTGTTTAGCTATATATCTCTCACCGCTGTCCCTTCTTAACATGTGCTATAACCCTACGATCGTTATATTTTAAGGACTTCACACGTCGCATGACCACCTGCCCATATAGCTTATAAAATTATGTGATGATCCTTAGATGAATACAACGTGTCATTCTCTTTTAATATGCCACTCTTGAAAACTATTAATTGATTTGAGGGTAGCCAAACATAAACATCCATGACATGAGATCATATCTAGTTAGTTGTAATATTCATGCCTTGTTGATATATGCACACATGCATATCATGATGTTTTGTGTAATTTTAGATAGTCACTCCTGTCTCATGGTCACACTACTTACTTTTTACACATGTCTCATGCTCCCGTGAGGTTTTCACATGATCATTTTGGCTTATTATGTATTATTGTTATGTATGATGTTAAATACTATTTATGTGCCCTCCTACTATGTTGTGTGCTACTAGTATCCCTTATATGATCTCTACCTTCTAAGAAATGATTATTTAGTTTTCCTAATTATAATATCAATTGATTACTATTAATACATGACTCATGATAGCTCGGCCTATGCTTTTCTATCTGTATATTAGTTGGTATGCGATTACACTACATATATCCATGCTTAGTCATCACCATTTTAGATTCACATCGTTTTGATTATACTTCACCTATATTCACGTTGTGTGGTTTTATAGTTGTTTTGACTGGTTGCGAATAGTCATGTTAGTGGTTAGGCCATAACTCCGCATGTTCACACATTGCCATATGTTATAAAATACTATTTGGTAATTACGTATTTGATCACTCTTATGATATGGGTGGTTCAAATATCGTGTATCATCTTGGTTGTTGTTAGAGTATATTTTCATGTGCTTACCCCTTTTCATGTGTTATTGATAATATGTAAAAAAAAATTGCATCAACGATATGGTATGTGATTCTTTGCACTATCTACACTATCTATATAATCATTCATTTAATAGGGTTTTGGTAGTATACCTATCGTGCGTATTTTCCTTGTTATACGATTTTATGAGATAATGATTGCTTACATATTTTGAATATTATCATTGGAGCAATCTTTTATATTTTGACACCATCATACTCTATATTACATGAGTAGTACTATGCGTAGGTCATGATATTGCACATGCTCACTTTTACTTCCTACATGATGCCCGTCTATCCTCGTTTTGCCTTAATAGTTTTAAGTCTCGTATGCTCACACGTCCACCACTATAGTTTAAATTGCATTTGTATATTTATGCACCCTATTTTGATTAAAAATTGTTGATACTATACCATCTACCATGTTGAGGTTAGTGATATGGAATATGTGTTGATGTATGTCTTAGTGACAAAGTTGCATGACACACACACTTACACTCGTTCTTAATAGTGCAATATATGATGTTTCTTTCGTGGCTTTTAGGACATGTTGATACTATTCCTTACCTGTTTTGGGTAGTTCCCTTCCCCTATATTGGCATATAGGATTCTCTCAAGCATGTACGGAATCTATTTAGTATATTCAGGTGATAGATTGTAGATCTGCCTTAAATGAGTGCGGTACCTTAATAACATTTCCTTGTCATTATATGTGTGATATTCCTTGTTAGTGATGATTTGACTTGATGGTAGTATGTATATCGATAATGCTCTCATGATGATAGGTTGTTTATCTTGTACCTTACCACATGATATGACACTAGTGCTAGAATCGTATCATCATTGCCTCTTGAGATAGGTTCATGTTAGTGTGCAAGACTACCACGTTGTGTGTTTTATGACATGATGTGTTACATGATGATTTGAGTGATACGATCATAACCTTAAGGGTTTCTCATGGGCATCAGCGAAAATCTCGTGTTCGGTCTTACCAGATACTATCCGAGTCTCTCTTCGTGTCAAGGGTCAGTCAAATTGTCCCTTAATATCTCTTTCCTTCGGTTATAACTTAGATCTTGCGTCATCCTTGTAAATCTTCTGTGATGTGATCAAGGGTGGGTCATTTAGTTTGATCCGAGTGGTGTAGCAGAAACGTAGTGGGCCAACATGCTGACTTTTATGATGCTGATTTATGCTTTCCCTTCTGAGTGCACATGTTATTTATGATGATTGTGTTCTTTTCTAATAGCTAAAAATGTGCAACAACATGTTATTATATGGTGTGCTAATGATGTGATCTGTTGACGATGAATTCTGACATGATGATATTTAAGATATGTTAATATTTGAGTTGATGTTGAGACTAATCATGGGAAATGAACTTAGGAAATTGAATCTTGGACTAGCCCTTAGAGGTGGATAAACTGCTTTTTGAATCCTTGGAAGTCTGGTTGACGGACATAAGAGGAGCTAACTTTAGTTTCGAAATGTTTTGTTGTTTTTTTTTTAAAAAAAAGGATTTTAGTCTCGAGGACGAGACTTGTTTTTAGAGGTGGATGATGTAAAGAACGAAATTTTAAAATATTATTTTATGAATTATAATTTAACCTCAATATTAAATATTATGAGATTCCAAAAAATTTGAAAATCTCCGTCCTCGATCAAAATGACTTTCGTTTTAGCTAAAGCAAGATTCGGCATATATTTGAATTCAATTAAAAAAAGATCTATTCCGCTTTCGTATACCGTGACTTGAAGATTTTTTTTCTTTCGGATTCCGAACTAAGAGATGAATAAAGTTTTGACCCTATTGAGATGTGTGTGACTATTTTATTACAATTCTAATCTAAATAGAAATTGTTGGATTGAATATTAGTAATTATTGGGATAGAAATTTTGAAACCAAAAATAGCGGAACCGTTTTGTAATTTGCTAGAAGTAACCCTAGACTACCCATATAAATACTCCCTTATCTGCTCAAGTGAGCTCAACCGCTCCCTCACTGTTACATATCAGTCGCTCCCTCAAGGCCTCAACCATGGCCGCCACCCCTCATCTCTTCAACCTCCCGTCTCGCTCCTCATTTCTCTCCTCCCATCTCGCTTACGCCCTCCCTCCATCTCTCTCGATTTTGAAGCTCGCCACCTCCTCGTCAATGGCTTCCCCGACATCGAGTCGAGCTCCTTCTCCTCTCGACCTACCATGGCTGCCCCCGCTAGTTGCTGTCCTTGTCCTCCGCTCGCCGTTGTTGAGGACGAAGTTGGAATCCATGTCGAAGCCATCTCCTCCCGCCCTTTTCGGATCTGAATCAACGCCTTCTGCTCGGACCTCCGTTCACCTGGTTGATCCTTAGGGAGGAAGGAGTAGCAGTCCTTGGTCACCGAAGCTACAATGCCGACAAGGAGCCGAGCTCGCCGAAGACGACACATATCCCTCTCCTTGTTTAGACTCGAAGCCACCTCGACGCCCTTGCTCTCCGCCGAGCCCGAGTTGCCCCTGCAGACCTTTCTCGGCACCTCTTCTCTCGCCGGACCTCCACGACAACCGGAGCCAAGGATGTCGATGCCGGAGTCATGTTCGCTGCCGGCGAGCTCAACCCCTTACCCTCCTGTCTCTACAGCCCCAAACGGTCCCTTCTCCTCCTCCCCTTGAATCTAGGAACCGGGGTATAATTTCTTAGGCCTTCCTCATGAAATTGGTGTTGTTTTAAAGTAAATTGAACTCAAATTTGGTTGACTATAAATTTATCGAATTCGCTTTGGTTGAATTAAGCTCGATCGATTGCGTTTGCTTGCTTGGAAGGACTTTCTTGGGCCTTCGTTATTTTTTTGCTTGTGCATTTGTCTATTGTGTTTGCGTAAATGGGTACCTTCTAAGTGTTAAGTTAACTAGAGTGCTAGTTGATTAGAGTCTTTGAACGAATCCAAATTTCTTGAGATGTTTAAGTTTTGGATATAGTAACTAAGTGTTTTATCTATTAGAGTATTAACTATATAAGTTAATTGTTTATTATAGATGGTTTAGACAAATTAACTTTAGCAATCGGGTTATAAAAATGTGACTTTGCTATTGACTTGTCACCTAGAGTGCATTTATATGAGTTGGCTTATAGGGTGTAGATATTAAATTGGTTGGTTAAGCATCCAAGATAAGGATGCGTTAGGATTTTTCTTATAGAAACCGACTTTCAACATGAGTATAAGTGTTTTAGTGTTGTTTGAGGAACGAGTTAGTTAACAAATGGTTTGGCTAGTTGGACCTTGTAAACTAGTTGTTTTATTGTCGATAATAAGTGCTTTAAGTATCATGACTTAAGAGTAGCGAAGATACGGTCACGCGTATAAGGTTACATAAAAGGCATCTTGGGAACTTGTTATACTTGTAAGCTTGTTGTTATGCTTTTTAAGTTAAGAAATTAGTTAATAATTTGTGTTAGCTATTAGACATGAGTATAGATGAGTTGTTGGTTGTTATTTGCTTATAGAATTATATTTATTGACTAAATCTTTTTGGCTAGGGATAATGAACCTTTAAGTTATATCTATATTAATAAGATCTTATTGTGATAATGATAAATCCTTACTAGGTTATAATCATGTGTTTAATAGCCAATACCTTGAGATATGATTTAATAACTTGTCTTGATAAGCAAAGTTGAGATCTTAGATAAAGAGATACCTTGAGGACTTATTATGTTTTAATCTTGATTGTGTTGACTTCGAGCTTTCATTGATTGATTTAGTGATAATTGAATTCATAAAGGATTTTAGAAATGTTGACTTATCGTGGCTTGGTCCTTAAATATGAATGAATATATGATACTTGAGAAAATGATTTGATAAAAGAGATTCTTGTCAACTTACCTTGGTTACTCGTTGAGCATGATTTATTATGTGAGTTTTGATAAATAAGACTTGTTGATCATTGGTTTTGGGAACCTGTAGTTTTGTTGAGTAATCGAGTATTTGATAATCGATGGTTACTTGAGAAAATGGTTAAGGAAACCCTGAACTTGATATGTAAGATATTTTGAGTGATGATATTGGTAAGAATTTGAGATAAGTTTCATACTTGATGAGAACAAGGTTAATTGAGGATGATGATTATCATGAGAATGCGAGGTTGCTTGAATAAAATATTGTTAGTCTTATGTTGACTTGAAAGCATGCTTGTGCGTTGAGTAAATGTGTATTGATGAGTTGTTCCTTGCTTATTACTTGCTAGTATGATTGGATGGTTCTCTGAATGACTTGTTGTTGATGGATGATTCTCTGAGTGGCTCGTTTACCGGCTAATTGGATGTGAGACTCCAGGTAAGTTTCCTACGGGAGCTTACTCAGTAACCAGGACCTCATGCCTGATGTGTCATATAGTATGTAGGTGTTGCATCTGCATAAAAGCATGTCATGTACGTAGTATCATGCTTAGGACTTGCACTTATGAATGAGCATCCCTATTCTTTATGCATTTGAAAAGAGAATGGTCGTTATCTGTGAGTCCTTAGAGTCGTTGCTAGGGTCATTGGGGCATTCGTGTTTCATATCTATTCGGTCCCAGTCGAGTCTTATATTATGATATGGCTGCGGCGGTGACCGAGCGTCCTACCTCGGAGTTGGGTACGGACATAAGATGGCTGCGGCACCGACCGAGCGTCCTACCTCGAAGTTGGGTACGGACATGTATGACCCCGGAGTGGGCACGGATTGGGAGATTGGGGATATGCCACTTGGCATTCTGTGTGGATCCATTTAATTGTTTTCTGCATAAATATAAACTATCAGCATGCTTGTGTGATTATAGGCGTATTATATGTCCTCAGCGAGGTCTTTAGAGCCCGTATGCGTCTCTTGGCCTGACTTCGTGGATAGTTTCAGGTACCCGCTTCCTTTTGCTTACTGATCTGCTTCTATGGCGGGGTTTTATCACGGGACGAGAGTGTTAAGACGATTTCGTAACTCTTACAACTTGGTTTTTTTTAAATGTTTTGGTTTAGTTAGACATTTAGAAGTAATGTATATTTATCTTGATTTTAACTCGTTTTGTCTCTTTCGAGTTTGGACTAGTCGAATTAGGACAGGTTTCCGCGCGAAAACAGGTCATGTTTGGATTATTTGACTATTATGAGGGTTTGAAATCCCTTTTTTTTCTTGAAATATATCATTACGTTCTTAAGACTTAAACAGGGTTATAACTTGAAGATAACAAATATACAACTCGTACTTGGATTGCTAAGATCTGGCAGAGGGATATTTCTTCCCTCTAAACGTAACCGAATTTCACAATCTGGGCTGTTACATGGTAGACATGAGATTAACATTTGATCGGTCAATTAAAGGATGGAGCAAACATAGAGATGCATAACTTGAGATACACAGGACAATAGTGTTAGTTCCATAAGCTTATTTAGTAGCACAAAGAAATCGCCAAAATACTGATTTCACCGTGGCTCAATCAGATTAGGTATCTAAGATTCTGAGTCATTAGTCGTTGTGAATTATGAAATTAAATTATCAAGCAAATTGAAGCAAAGACACTAAGATCTTGCATATACTCGCTGGCAAATTGTCATCGGTGAAATCGATTGCACAATTTCCCCAAGCCATTGTAGACTCACAATATTAGGTCAATCAAATAGTTCCGCGAGGGCAACAAATTAACTAGTTATAGGTAGGATTTCTAATTGGATGCATAACAATACAAATACCGATTGACAATGACTGGAAACGAAAGTGAATTTGCGATTGGGAGGGAAGAAGGAAAAAATCACCGGATGATTTGCGGGAGAAGAGTCCAAATCCAATGATGTGATCACAAGCAAGTCAGTTGCGTCTATGTTACTATGTCGATGGATGAGCGAGATCTGTCGATGGATGGAGCATTGGGGACGGAGAATAGAGATGAGCGAGATCTGTCGATGGATGGAGGTTGGGGAAGGAGAAAGATGAGCAACAGGTAGGGTGTAAAGGGGCTAATTTTTATTTGGTGGAGTATAGAGCGGCCAATTTTTATTTAATAGGGCATAATTACTTAATCAAATTTTGCTAAAGGTATATTGGAAATTATTCCATTGTTTTTGGGTCAGGGAAAGAATGAACTTGGATGTTTGCCGGTAGAATCCAAGTAAATAGTATGTATCTGCTTGTGTTTGTGCAGCTTGGAGTCGGTGGAGGTGGTGCTCTACCCTCCTCCGCTCCTGCCAAATGCAAGGATGGATTATTTGTTGTGTTTGGGACATCTTCCCAGTTGAAGAGTGGTCGTAAGAAACACCAGACCCTTGCCCCCTCTTGCTGCTCAGAGGATAAATTTGATAGGGGTGGAAATGCTTTTTGGAAGTTTTTGGTGGTTAAGCTACCTCTCTGGATACTCTATTCACGAAATCTCATCATTAAGATCACACTCTGCAACAAGTTTTGGAACAACCCCGCTTCTAGGGGCAGTAAGATTATGTTTGCTTCAATCTGTATACCTGAACCTATGATTCAAGTTTGTACCTTATGTAATTCCTGGTGTAAATTTGCTTGCTCAAGTTGCGTATCTACCATACTGAATATCTCAGTGGTGTTTATTAAAATTAAGTGTAAGTCTTCTAGGCTAATATTTTGGCCTATTACATCACAAAGTAACACCAATTTGATTTCGGAAATCATGCTCCCTTGTACAACATATTTCCAACCCAGTTTATCGTTACACATTCTTCTTGGTGTGAGGCCCCTTAAATCTTCGCCTCACACCCATGATGTTTATTTATGAAAATCACATTTTGGAATTGTAGAGGCATTGGAAAAAAAACATTTTGGACGGAAATCGATAGTAAGTGTAAAAACGAACATATTCAAATAATGGCCATAGCGGAAACTAAATCTGAATCCATTCCTGAAGACAAATTTTGGAAAACGGCTGGCTTTGACGAGGCTATCTGGTCACCTGCTTCCGGGCGATCGGGTGGTCTCGGTATCCTTTGGAAGTCCTTCCAATTAACAAACGAAATCATTACGGTAGAAATTCACTTACCCCGAATTATTGGACTTCGATACGAAAATATTAATGATAGATTTATGATTCTACTGCTGTTTGTATATGCGCCTCCGGGCACTCGAGAGAAAGACTCGTTCTGGGAAACGTTAACATCCATTGTGCGGGATTCGTCAATTCCTTGTATGGTTTTAGGTGATTTGAACGATATTCTTTGCAGCGAAGACAAGCTGGGTGGTGCTAACATTCGGTCCACACGCTTCGCTAGACTGCTACAATTTAAAAATGACTGCGCTCTGCTGGATCTACCTACCTTCGGAAACCCTTTCACCTGGAGAAAGAACCCAGATGACGAAAACACAATTCGCGAAAAACTGGACCGGGTGCTCGTTCACCACCAAATCATTGACAAATTCCCTAACCTAATCACTTACAACGGGGCCTTCTCATCATCTGACCATTGCCCCATATCAATAACTCTAGAGAGTGGATCTGTCTTCAAAGCTCCTCCGTTCAAGTTTGAAAATACTTGGCTTCAACGGAAGGATTTTCGAAACATAGTTAAACAATCTTGGCGACCAAATTGCATGGGCTCGACTATGTATCAACTGATGTTCAAACATAAAATTCTGAAGAAAAAAGCTAAGGAATGGAATAAGCGAACCTTCGGAAATATTTTCCGCCAATTAAATGAGGTGGAAACCGAACTTCTCAATATTCAATCTTCTGTATCAGGAGATTACAACAGGTCAACCAACAATAGAGAAAAGTGTCTGATTACAAAAAAGGAAAAGCTTCTTCTTTTCCAAAAAACCTTCTGGAATCAAAGAGCCAAGACAAAGCATCTTAAACTTTCTGATTCGAACACAACATATTTCCATAGGGTTGCTTCTGGACGAAGACATAGGAAACAAATTCGCAATATAACTTCTGCTGAAGGCACTCTGATAATAGGAGAGGAAAATATCAGAAATGAAATCAAGAGTGATTTTCAAAAAAGATTCAAAAAGGAAGCAACTGACGATAGACTCTTACAGGAAATGCTAAATCTAATCCATCCCTCAATTACCCCTGCTGAAAATGATTACCTTATTCGACACCCGTCTAATAATGAAATCAAGGCTGCTGTTTTCAGTCTTGGCAACAACAAATCACCCGGTCCAGATGGTTTTACAGCCGAATTTTATAAGAAATATTGGGACATTGTTGGCATATCCATCATTAGAGCTGTAAAAGGTTTCTTCCACTCCGGTAAAATTCTGAAACAAATAAACCATACATTTATCTCTCTTCTTCCTAAGCGGGATAACCCGACCAACACTAGTCATTATAGGCCAATTAGTCTCTGTTCAACGCTGTATAAGATAATCTCAAAAATCTTGACAGAAAGAATAAAAACAGTCATTGGCAAACTAATCCACCCTTTACAGGGTGCATTTGTCACCGATAGGGCCATTCAAGATAATGTACTGGTAGCACACGAAATATTCCATTCCTTCAGATCCCGTAAGGGCTGTGAAGGGTGGCTTGCAATAAAACTTGATATGGAGAAAGCATATGACAGAGTTGATTGGGGTTTTACGAAAAGGATTCTGGAAAAATTTGGGTTTCACAACACCTTCATCTCTTGGGTTATGGAATGTGTTACAACCGTGTCTTTCTCAGTTCTGGTGAACAACGGTCCCACGGACTTGTTTTTTCCCTCTCGTGGGCTTAGGCAAGGAGATCCTCTATCCCCGTTCCTGTTTATCCTAGGAGCCGAAATTTTAGCACGGAAACTCTCAGCAGAAACAAATTTGGACAGTAGCCCTATTGGTTTCTCTTTCGGTAGGAACGGTCCCCGTGTCCCTTTCTTATCATTTGCAGATGACATTATTATTTTCTCAAAAGGAAGCTTGGATGCTGCCCAAAGAGTCAGAACAATAATTGATTCATATTGTAAAGTTTCAGGTCAAAAGGTGAACTACCATAAGTCAAGCTTTCAAGCAACAAAAGGAATTTCGAGCTCCA
The DNA here is from genome assembly GCA_963922045.1 of Persicaria maculosa. NCBI lineage: Eukaryota > Viridiplantae > Streptophyta > Magnoliopsida > Caryophyllales > Polygonaceae > Persicaria > Persicaria maculosa. The sequence goes on from OY998271.1 coordinate 34,499,197, forward strand.
GGATTGTCGAGCTCCGTAGCTGCCTGAATATTACAAACGAAAAATCGTTGGAAAAATATCTTGGTTGTCCTATTATTAATGGTAAAGTTAACAAACAAACATTTGAAGATATCATCTGTCGATCTAAAGAACAGCTAAGCAAATGGCGTGCAAATGCTTTATCGCAACAGGGGCGGGCAACCCTTATTAATACAAACCTGTCAGCTAAACCACTATACACAATGCAAAGCTTTATGTTACCCAGTTCAATACACAAAGAGCTTGACCAAATTAATAGAACGTTTTTCTGGAACAAAGATCTTCAACATCGGCCTCTCATTAGTTGGGATAGGATTTGTAGACCGAAAAAATGTGGAGGACTAGGACTTAGGAAATCAAAAGAAATGAATGAGGCGCTCCAAATGAAATTACTTTGGAAGATTTTAGCTGAACCAGATAATATTTGGGTTAAACTAATTAACTATAAGTACCTACGATCTTCTAACATCCTAGAGTACAAGAAACATGGCGACTCGTCTTGGCAATGGGCTAAAATGGTTACTCTCATTGATAAATTTAAATCTGGCCTCATATGGTCAGTCGGAAATGGGAAATCTATTAAATTTTGGACAGATAATTGGATTACAACTTCCTCTTTGCGATCTAGGGACGACTGCCCCCTAGGTGGCAATGTGGAGGAGACGGTTAGTGATTATATTTTAGGAGGGAGATGGTGGACAGAGAAACTCAATAACGTGCTTCCCTCCAACATAGTCACAGAAATAACGGACATTCAACTGCCAATATCCTCGTTCGAGGATAGGTTATACTGGTGGCCTAATAGGGCTGGTTGGTTTACGACCTCAAGTGCCTACAAGCTAATCACATCACGTTCATCCTCTAACGTTGACATCAATGCCTGGATTTGGAATATTAATGTTCCGCCTAAAATAAAAAATTTCTTATGGAAAATCTGCCAGGACGGCCTCCCCACTGCCTCTAGGTTAGCCTCTCGCGGGGTGCCTATACCTTCCACATGTTGTCTCTGTGATGGGGCAGTTGAAGATGAGACTCACCTTTTAATTGAATGTTCCTATGTACGCTCGCTTCAAAAGTTTCCTTCTCACTTAGACTCAACCATTTCCAACATGACAAACCAATCTCGGGACATTAAACCTGTTTTAGCCTTTCTTGGGAATAATCTTACTCCCACGGCTAAGTTGGAGCTTGCCTTTGTTTGGTGGACAACTTGGTTCACTCGGAACCAACACATATTCAGACAGATTCCCATCCCATGTAGGGACGCTACAATACACTTGATTAAAACTCACATGAACAATTGGAATAAAACATTTCGAATGGAGAGTGATTTTGATGAGGACCCCCCCTTCGCCCGCAAAATCCTACACGACCAAAACAGAAACACATAAACCGGATAACAAAATGGCGAAAACCCCCAACGGGAACGCTAAAATTAAATTTTGATGGGTCTACCTTGACAAATTCGGACAGCTCAGCAGGGGCTATTATTCGGGACTGGAAAGGTCGACCAATAACCATATGTTACCAAAAACTAGGAAAACAATGCGCCATCACAGCTGAAGCGTTAGCCTTAAAATTAGGAGTCCAACACGCTATCCGACTCCGACTCGACAAACTCCATATCGAGGGTGACTCTAGCATAATCATAAATCATCTAAACAACCAGGCTAAATGCCCTTGGGAAATTGAGCTCATTCTATCAGATGTTAAAACCCTACTATCGACTATGAAAGAAGTTTCTTTTTTTCATGTTCCCCGGATTGGCAATAGAGTGGCTGATAAGGTTGCACACATTTGCCACTCTGCCAGGGGTGTCGATATCTACAACAATTCAGGTCTTTCAGACCTCATCCGTAAGGATGCTGTCGGGTAGAGCTAGCTCACCCGAATTCTTTCCTAATAAAAAAAAAATATCATTTATACATTATCGATAATTACTGAGAGATTACCGGGACATGAAATGCTCTTTACGTCTCGTGGATTAATCGAATCCAAAAATAGTTCTAGAAACTAGATACCTTAATAACCTAACAAAACAAAGTATCCGTTCGCGTCCATGGAATTTTCTGGATTAAAACGGGATTATTTTTGTTTACGTGTCATATTCTGGATTAAAATGGTATTATTTTTTTGGGTCAAATCAATTAATAAGTCAATATAGTTAGGTAAAAAAATTTTCTTTTTAGATCAAATAATCTATCCAATATAACCTTATATCTTAATTAGACAAATTTTTAGTTTTGCCAAAATATTTTCTTTAGTTTTGGCAAAATATTTAAATTATAGTATGTGAATACGTATTTATCACGTTGTTTACTCACGTGATCAAATTATATGATTTACACAAGGAATTTAATTACATACTACATAAGTCATTGCATTCATTTTTTTTTATCAATAGTCATATTATATTCAATTTTGATCAAATATTGGCTAGATTATTTGATATAAAAAGATAACTTTTGGTTGAACATAGGAAGTATACTTCCTAGGAAGTTAGTTCCCATGAATTCAATTCCCATGAATTATAATTCCTACGAATTTTAGAAATTTGTTTGGTTACATTATAAGAGGTATGAAATTTAAATGGAGGAAGTTAGTGAACCGGGCTATGAAGCTAGTGAACCGCGTTAGAAAGCCGATCCTCACAGGTTTTTACCGCAATTTTGGTTTTCACCGGAGCGCACCCCTATATATATTATATTCTATTTTTTGGGGGGAATTAGTAAGATAAGAATTAGGCCGGACGATGTCGATCGGTCATCGATAAGGCTAATGTGAACAAGGTGTGTGATTCTATCGGTTAACATTTGATTCCCTGAAAATGTGACGAATTACAACACTAGAGAAGAAAGAAAGATCTAGACTCGTATCCGATTGCGTGGAAGCTGAATATTTTAGGGATATTTCTAGTTGCCTAAGAGGACTTTAACAACCACGTACTAAACAATTTCCCTCTATTAGGAGATTATTTAGGTTTAGCTTTTTAACATTTAGAACGCCCATACAAAGACCCAAAACTCCAGCAAATAAGGCGAAACTATTATTGCATTTGCAAGTAGCATGACCCAATATACAAATAATCTAGGTTGATCCAATATAAACCCATGACCCATCCTAGATTACCCTACCGATGGGATCATGGACCACTAAATATCTATAATCTCTCCCATTCCGAATTTCCGATTTCTATCCCGGGATCGAAAGATCCCTTTTCTATTGACAATAACACAAGCATAAGTACAGCTGGGTAATATATGGGCCGAAATAGTACATGGGCTGGGTGAACAGGCAGATTTGCTGAACGACATAGCTAATGTCTGGCCGAGTGAACGTAAGATACTGTAATGTCCCGGCAAGACTCCGGTACAGTGTAAGATCATCAACCAGAGGACCAGAGTTAGCACTGAGCTTGTTAGAGGAATCGACATGGGTGGCGACAGGCTTGCATTTACTCATCTTGACCCGATCAACAATTTCGGTATCATACTTACTCTGAGACCCCCAAGAAATAAGTCAACGGCCCAAGATCAGACATGGCGAACTCGGAGCTCAACTGGGCGATGATGGATGTCCGGAGTTACACCTGTCAAAACACAACCCGACCCGGTCGACCCGACCCGAACGCCCGAAAAAATTTCGACCCAAATCCAGGAATTTCGACCCGGAAATTTTTTCCGACCCGAACCCGAAAACCCGAAAATTTTCTGGGTAATCTGGGTTTCGACCCGGTGACCCGATTGACCCGGTAATTTTGACCCGATTTACCCAATTGACCCGGTGACCCAATTGACCCGATTGATTTATAATTATATATGATTAAATTTTTTTATGGAGATTTTAATTTATTACATTTTATAATTACAATCACTTGATATTTCATTTTCAAATCAACTTTTATATTTATTTGTATTGTGTAATACTCCGTCCGATCCATAGTATTAGATTTTTTATTTTTCAACGGACTTTTTTAAGAAGATAAAAATTTTAAAAAATATTAAAACATTAAAACAATTCTATGCTTATTACTAATTGCATGAAATTATTTTTAAAAAATTATTTGAAAATTTGATATTTTATATATTATTACATTTTATTAAAAATTATGAGAAATAATAAAAATCAAATATTTTAGATCAAATATAGTATATAATTACAAGCACCAAAACTTATGAACAACGTCTTTAACTTTAGAATTTTAAATTTATCGCAAAATTATCAAACCATGATTTTTTTAAATTTAAAAAAGAAAAAATTGACCAACCCGAAATTGACCCTAAATGACCCGAAAACCCGGTCAAACCCGTATTACCCGGGACCCGAAAATACCCGAAACCCGTATTACCCGGGACCCGTATTACCCGGTACCCGAACTGACTCGACCCGAACCCGACCCGAATGACCCGTTTGACAGGTCTATCCGGAGTGCATCAGAGGAGGCGGTGAGAATGATGTCGTCGACATAAAGTAATAAAAAAGTCAAGTCTGTGCCTCTGCAATATATAAAGAGAGACGAATCGGAGCGGCTGCCAACGAAACCCAAGCGGAGCAGATGAGATGCAAAGTGCTGGAACCACGCCCGAGGGGCCTGTTTCAAACCATACAGAGAGCGCTTCAGGAGACAGACGTGATTAGGACGATCAGAAGCAACGAACCCTGGCGGTCGAAACATATAAACAGTCTCATTCAGATGGTCATTCAGAAAGGCATTCTTGACATCCAGCTGATGAATAGACCACTGTCGCGATAAAGCTAAGCTCAACACCACACGAATAGTAGCAGGCTTGACCATGGGGCTGAATGCCTCATCACAATCAATACCGACCAGCTGAGCTCGACCATTAACCACAAGACGAGCTTTGTAGCGTTCCAACGTCCCATTAGAGCGGAAGTTATGTCTGGAGAGCCACATGCAACGAATGGCGTTCACCTTAGGCGGGGAAGGAACAAGAACCCAGGTACCATTCCTTGTAAGAGCCCTGAATTCATCGAGCATAGCCGCCTGCCAATTCGGGTCAAGGAGGGCCGTTTTGTGGGAGGTTGGGAGGGGGGAGAGCGAGGCCGTGGTGGAGGCGAGAGGTGCAGCATGTAAGGTGGGGGCGAGGGGGGCTGCGGCCGCCGCAAGCTGCTGCGGCCGCCGCAAGGGGCCTCGGGGTGGGGTGCTCTGGGGTGGGATGCTACAGGCGCAGCAAGTTGCTGCGGCCGCGGCAATTGGGCTGGGGTAGGGGCAGCTCGGGACGGCTCAGACGGGGTGATGGCGAGGCGATGGGAGGCATGCATTGAGACAATTTGCTCGGACTGAACACACCGGAGATGCTACGAGTGTGAGGTCTGGTGGGAGGTGGTGGGGGCAGCGGAGGGGGAGAAACAGTAACACCGGGAGAGCGCTGGTGAAGGAGGAAGTGTGGGAAGGGAGACTCCGACTCAAACGGGGAGACAACAGGGTTGGGAGAGGGGAGAGGAGGTGACAAGATTGGAAAGCGGGACTCATCAAATGTGACATTACGCGACAGTATAAGCCTATGGCTTTGAAGATCGAGACAAAGGTAACCGCGATGATCAGACGGATACCCTATGAACACACATGGAGTGGAACGCCGGTGAAGTTTGTATGGGGCGGTGGAGGACTGGTTTGGCAAGCACAAGCACCCGAAGGTACGAAGATGATCATACCTAGGCAGGGTGCCATATAATGCCTGAGTGGGTGAGCGATGCTGGAGGGTAGTAGAAGGGAGGATGTTGAGGAGATAACATGTCGTTGATAAGGCGTGAGACCAATAGGCGAGGGGGATGGATGCGTGATAAAGGAGAGAGTGCATCATGTTGGTTATTGTTCGAATGATTCTTTCGGCCTTGCCATTCTGCTGAGATGTATAGGGGCATGACAACCGATATGAGATGCCATTTGTTGTGAAGAAAGAGTGAAAGTCCTTGTTATCAAATTCACGGCCATTGTCACATTGGAAGCTTTTGATGGGTGTTTGAAACTGTGTTTTAATGTACGCATGAAATTTGACAAAAATAGGAAACACTTGGGACTTGAAGTGCAATGGAAAAACCCATAAAAATGAGTGTAATCATCAAGAAATAAAAGGTAGTACTTGTGACCATCCTTGCTAGGCATAGGAGAGGTCCAATGTACCAAGAGGGTACCTGAAGAGTTCGTCATATATGAGGTGGCACCAGTGTCCATTTACCAAGAGGAGTCTGTAGGTGTTAGCGACATAGAGGAGAAGGCGTGTTGCTCATCAGGCGGAACATAGCCTTGATTAGACGATGTCACATAGGCCTGAGGACCGGCAAGTCGAGGGGCAGGATATCCGAAGTGCATCCACTTAGGGTTAAAGCCAGGCACCGGGGACCATCTAGGGGCGGCGTTCCAAGGGCGAGGGCCACCGGCCCACCTTTGCTGCGGGCGATGCCCAGAGCTGCGACCGCTGCCGCTGCCTTGCTGCGGAGAGCACACCTGACCGGAACTGGAGACAGGAGGTGGGTAGGCGGTGGTAGGGCTTCTGAAGTGGTAGGAGGCGGGTAGGGGGATGCAATTATTGATGCCGGAGATAGTGAGGGCGGAGTGGAATGGAGGCTTAGGGTTGTCGGCCATATTGCCTAGAGGGAGAGGGGCGGCGGAAGGGAGGGAGGGCGGTGGTTAGGGCGGCGGGAGGGACTGCCGAGAGGGAGAAGGGCGGCGGCGAGGGGGCTACCGTGAGGGAGAGGGGTGGCAGCACAGACGGCGGATCGAAATAGGGTTCCACTAGGAAGAAAAGCCTGATACCATGTAGAATCGTATGATTGATATAAAATCCTCCTTAGAGTTTCATTCCTCATAATGTCAATATATATATAGATTACAAGTGAGTAAGACTGGGCCTGAGCCAATAGGCCCATACACTATACAATATGTAAATATGTAATCTATCAGATCCAAATGATGCAAATAAAGCGTATCCGATGGATCAAGAGTAGCAGGAGTGGTTTCCGCCATTGGAGACGAAAAGCTTTAGCCTGATACCATGTAACAACTAGAAGAAAGAGATGAAGTAAATGTGTTTCTGTTGTATTGAATTGATCAATTACAAGGAGGTGGAGTTATATTTATATAAGGAATAAAATATGTAACTAACTCGATCCCCTTGTGGGTCTACAACTCATCCAAGTAACAAACATGACGTCGCTTTCAAAACAATGCCCTGCATTATATTTATGTCTGATAGATTACAAATTTACATACTATATAGTGTATTGGGCCTATTGGCTCAGGCCCAATCTTACTCTCTTGTAATCTATATATATTTTCATTATGAGGAATGAAACCCTAAGGAGGATTTTATGTCAATCATACGTTTCTACATGGTATCAGGCTTTTCTTCCTAACGGAACCCTATTTCGATCCGCTGCCTGTGCCGCCACCCCTCTCCCTCTCGGCAGTCCATCCCGTCGCCCTAACCACCGCCCTCCTTCCCTTCCGCCGCCCCTCTCCCTCTCGGCAATATGGTCAACATCTCGCCTCCATTCCATTTTGCCCTCACTATCTCCGGCATCAATCCTTGCATCCCCCTACCCGCCTCTTGTCACTTCAGAAGCCCTACCACCGCCTACTCGCCTCCTGTCTCCGTTCCCGGTCAGGCGCGCTCTCCGCAGCAGGGCAGCGGCCGTAGCAGTTGTAGAGGCCACGACCGCTGCTTTGTGCGACTCCCGCAGCAATGGTGAACTGGTGGCCCTCGCCCTTGGAACGCCGCCCCTAGATGGTCCCCAGTGCGTGACTTCAACCCTTCAGCTATCGGTCCTCAGGCCTATCTGACATCTTCTGATCAAGGCTATGTTCCGCCTGATGAGCAACCCGCCTTCTCCTCTATGCCGCTGACACCTACAGACTCCTTTTGGTACATGGACACTGGTGCCACCTCACATATGACGAACTCTTCAGGTACCCTCTCTTCTATTTTCTTTAAAGGTCCTGTCCCCTCTATTATCATCGGCAATGGTGGTCGCCTCGCTACTTTGGGTATTGGCCACGCCACATTACAGACCCCAACCCACCCCCTACACCTTAACAATGTCCTGATTGCTCCAAAGCTTGTCAAAAACCTTATCTCTTTCCGTCGGTTCACTACCGACAATAACGTTTCCCTTGTGTTCGATCCTTTTAGTTTCTCTGTAAAGGATCTTACTACGGGGGTTACTCGCCTGAGATGTAAAAGCACCGGGGAGCTCTACCCTGTCACACCGCCATCTACATCCCGTCAGTCGTGTCCGGTTGCCCTCTCGGCATCGTCGTCCAGCCTGTGGCATACACGCCTAGGCCATCCCAGTGCTGCCATTTTAGATGTCCTTCGTTCTCAGAGTCGTGTCACCTGTAATAAAGAGCTACGCTCTAGTTTATGTTCTTCATGTCAGTTAGGCAAACATGCAAGACTGCCTTTTCAGCGGTCTTTGAACTCCACATTTGCACCTTTTGATATCATTCATAGTGACATTTGGACCTCTCCTGTGCCTAACAAGGATGGTCACAAGTACTACCTTTTATTTCTTGATGATTACACTCATTTTTTTCTGGGTTTTTCCATTGCACTTCAAGTCCCAAGTGTTTCTTATTTTTGTCAAATTTCATGCCTACATTAAAACACAGTTTCAAACACCCATCAAATGCTTCCAATGTGACAATGGTCGTCAATTTGATAACAAGGACTTTCACTCTTTCTTCACCACAAATGGCATCTCATATCGACTGTCATGCCCCTATACATCTCAGCAGAATGGCAAGGCCGAAAGAATCATTCGTACAATAACCAACATGATGCGCTCTCTCTTTTTTCACGCATCCATCCCTCTCGCCTATTGGCCTCACGCCTTATCAACCACATGTTATCTCCTCAACATCCTCCCGTCTGCTACCCTCTAGCATCGCTTACCCACTCAGGCATTATATGGTACCCTGCCTAGGTATGATCACCTTCGTACCTATGGGTGCTTGTGCTTCCCAAACCATTCCTCCACCGCCCCACACAAACTCCACCCGCGCTCCACTCCATGTGTGTTCCTTGGGTATCCGTCTGATCATCGAGGTTACCTTTGTCTCGATCTTCACAGCCACAGGGTTATACTGCCGCGCCATGTCACATTTGAAGAGTCCCGTTTTCCCTTCTCGTCACCTCCTCTCCACTCTCCCAACCCTGCTGTCTCCCCGTCTGAGTCAGAGTCTACCTTCCTGCACTTTCTCTTTGACCAGCACTCTCCCGGTGCTATTATCTCTACCCCTACGCCGCCCCCACCACCTCCTCCCCCACCTCCCACTAGTCCTCACACTCATAGAATCTCCCGTGTGTTCAGGCCGAGACAGATTGTCTCAATGCATGCCTCCCATCGCCCCGCCCTCACCCCATCTCAGTCGTCCCAAGCTGCCCCCACAACACCCCCTTTGCCACGGCCGCAGCTCCTTGTTGCGCCCGCGGCAACCCACCCCGCAGCACCCAACCCCGCGACAACATGCGGCGGCCGCGGCAGCGTGCGGCGCCCGCAGCAAGGTGCGGCGGTCGCAGCACCCCTCGCCCCCAACTTGACTCATACACCTCTCGCCTCCACCCCGGCCTCGCTCTCCCCCCTCCCCACCTCCAACAAAACAGCCCTCCTTGACCCGAATTGGCAAGCGGCTATGCTCGATGAATACAGGGCTCTTACAAGGAATAGTACCTGGGTTCTTGTTCCTCGCCCTCTTGAGGCGAACGTCATTCGCTGCATGTGGCTCTTCAGACACAAGTTGCACTCTGATGGGACGTTGGAATGTTACAAAGCTCGCCTTGTGGTTAATGGTCGAGCTCAGCAGGCCGGTATTGATTGTGATGAGACATTCAGCCCCATGGTCAAGCTTGCCACTAGGTGGTGCTGAGCTTAACATTATCGCGACATTGGGCTATTCATCAGCTGGATGTCAAGAACGCCTTTCTGCATGGCCATCTGAATGAGACTGTTTATATGTTTCAGCCGCCAGCCTTCGTTGATTCTGATCGTCCCAAACACGTCTGTCTCCTGAAGCGCTCTCTGTATGGTCTGAAACAGGCCCCTCGGGCATGGTTCCAGCATTTTGCATCTCATCTGCTCCGATTGGGTTTCGTTGGCAGCCGCTCCAATTCATCTCTCTTTATCTATCGTAGAGGTACAAACATGGCTTTTCTATTACTTTATGTCGACGACATCATTCTCACCGCCTCCTCTAATGCACTCCGGACATCCATCATTGCCCAATTGAGCTCTGAGTTCGCCATGTCTGATCTTGGGCCGCTGACTTATTTCTTGGGGGTCTCCGTGCAACGTCATGCGTTTGGGTTGTTTCTCTCTCATAGTAAGTATGCGACCAAAATTGTTGCTCGGGCCAAGATGAGAAATTACAAGCCTGTCGCCACACTTGTCGATTCCTCCAACAAGCTCAGTGCCAACTCTGGTCCTCTGTTTGATGATCTCATACTGTATTAGAGTCTTGCCGGGGCATTAAAGTATCTTACATTTACACGGCCAAACATCAGCTATGTCGTTCAGCAGATCTGCCTGTTTATGCATGCGCCTAGGGAGCCGCACTTTCAGGTCTTGAAGCGGATCATTCGGTATATCAGTGGTACTCTGGATATGGGCACCACGATTTCCCCTTCCTCTCAGCATGACCTCATCGCCTACACGGATGCGGATTGGGGTGGATGTCCTAACACACGTCGCTCTACGTCTGGTTACTGTGTCTTCCTCAATGACACTCTTGTGTCCTGGTCGGCGAAGCGTCAGTCTGTGGTGTCTCGATCTAGCGCAGAGGCGGAGTACAGGGGTGTCGCCAACGTTGTTTCCGAGTGCTCTTGGCTGCGCAATCTCCTACTTGAGCTCCGCTGCCCTCTGCAGAAGGCCACCCTGGTCTACACAGATAACGTTTCTCCTGTCTATCTCGCCAGCAACCCGGTCCAACATTGCGCACGAAGCACATTGAGCTTGATCTCCATTTTGTTCGGGACAAGGTTGCTCTTGGACATGTTCGTGTTCTGCATGTCCCATCCTCCTATCAGTACACTGATATCTTCACCAAGGGTTTACCTTGTCAGTTGTTCCTCGATTTTTGGTACAGTCTTACTGTTCGGGAACCTCCACTTTCGACTGTGGGGGTTTGATAGATTACATATTTACATAATGTATAGTGTATTGGGCCTATTGGCTCAGGTCCAGTCTTACTCTCTTGTAATCTATATATATTATCATTATAAGGAATGAAACTCTAAGGAAGATTTTATGTCAATCATACGTTTCTACAATGTCCATCATTGAAGTGTATTCCTGACGTAGTGTGATGATTTTTCCTTTATGTTTTAGCTTAGCTATTTCTTATTCTAACAGCCTTCGATCCTAATATTTACCAAGTTAATTACTAAATAAGGATTAAATAGCTTGCATTGCATTATACATTTATCATTAAAACCAAATCTGAAAATGCAACGTGAGGGTATATAAAAGGCTTTTTGGAGTACGTGGGACGACATAATTAGAAAGGGGGAAAAATGTCCCTCACGATCTACATACTCTCAAATAGCTACGTACGTACCTAACTAATCATGGGGAGGACATTAATTAATGTACTTTTATAAATCCGGCCATTTCCATAAAAATATGGACAAGTTGAACAAAATCTAAAATGTAACAAAGATTCAGTCTATATATTAATTCTGTTTATATAATATAATGTATACCAAGGGCGTGACACGCATGTATCCAAATTACACTATGCCATTTTACATCCCAGGCGACGGACATTCACGGGTCCGTCGTCTGAAATCATATTCAGACGACGGACTTTGTTACGTTGGTCGCCTGACGAACGAGGCCATTGAAGTTTGAACCCATCTCAATGCCTATTTGGGCGACCAATATCGTCAAAGTCCGTCGCCTGAATGTAGGTTCAGGCGACGAACTTATCCAGGCAACGAACAAAGGAAGGAGATTGGTTGCTTGAGCATAGGACCCAACTAGTTCTGTCAGAATCAACATTCAAGCGACGAGCATAGGACTATGTCCGTCCCCTGAGATAGCGACAAAAGCACATTCCAACTGGCGAATTTAATATGTACATTCAAGCGACGGGTATAGGACTTAGTCCGTCGCCTGAGTGTGGGGTAGTTGTTTAACTTTTAATGCTAATCATTCAAGTGACGCACATAACCCTATGTTCGTCGCCTGAGATAAGTAAAAAAGTAAGTCGGTTTGGCCCATTTAATACTATTCACTCAAGCGACGAACATATGACTATGCTCATCGCCCAAGGTAGGTCAAAAAGTAAGGTGGTTGCAACACATTTAATACTGTTCATTCAAGCGACGAACATAGGGCTTTGTTCGTCGCCTGAATGTTCTTTTTGAATCCGAATTACAGAAACTCACAATTTTCCCATTTATCTCTTCCCTATCCATCTCTTCGCCATTTTTCTCCCTTAATCACCTTCTAAGCAGGTTTTTGGAGCATCGATCAAGTTAATTAACTTGATCGATCAGTGCTCCAATTTGATCACCTCCACTAAATTTAATTAGTACATATGGATATATTTAATTAATTGCATTAGCATAATCTCAGAAACTATGCTGGTGGGATTAGTTGGCCAAACGAAATGAAGTATAATCATTTACATAATTAATATACGACTAAAAGAATTAATTTTTATTAGATCATTCGTAACCACTCATTTCAAGTAGGATTTGGTGGGATACTACTACTTTCTATGCTATATATAGGCAATTACCTACGTTCAATTATCGTACATACATTAAGCTAGGATTTTTTTTAATTATTATTTGGGTGATGTAGTGTATTTTTTGAATTTTGATGAAATTTAATTTGGTATACGTTGTTATAATATTAACTAATTAAAGTCAAAGAAGGTTAATGTCTTAAGGTTTAACACATGTAGATTGGAATCCTACATATGTTATCGTCGTAATATATAAACATATTGTAAGAAAGTCCTACATATGTTATTAAAGTCCATTACTTCCTTACAATTTCTTGAAGTCTATTAGTTCAAAAAAAAGGTTAATGTGTTAAGGTTTATCACATATGTACGTAGACAAAGGCGGATCCTCTTTAGGACTAGAGGTGACAGTCGCCCCTCCAATCGAAAATAAAATTTAACATTCAAATTCTTCTCATCGATAGCTTTGATTTGATATATTATAAGTTCAATCTGATATCTGAGCAAAAAGTTATAAACGTTTCAATTTTCAGGACTGAATATATGCAAATTAATTATTTCCTACGTCATTTACCAAACTGATATACTTTTATCGTAATTATCATTTGTTAAACTTTATATCTTAATAATATAGTTATATCCGAGAACTTCAAATTATGAGGTTGTAGTGAAATATTTGAAACCATGCAAGATTTATGTATTTATTCTAGTTACATATCTATAATATTGATGATTTTTCGGAAAAGAAAAAATCAGGGTTTAATTTTATCGACAATTTTTTTGTATTGTAATTTTCTGCCCCCTCAATCAACAATTTTAGGATCCGCCACTGTATGTAGGTTCGAATTCTACGTATGTTATTAAAAGTCCATTACTTTCTTACAATTTCTTATAAGAGAATATTAACGAGTTACAGAAAAAAAAACTAGTAGATAACAAGAGAGTTCTTTTAGAGTTTAGAAGACATGATTAAAAAAGACAAACCATCACTACTTGTCGTGAGGATTGAATCATTCAAGGTAATGGATGGCAAAAAATGTGTAATTTGCTGCCTTCTAACATAACATGCAAGAAAAGTGCTAGGGAGTAAGAGGGTGATTCTCGCTAGGTGACAAATTAAAGAACAATAAGGGTTAATAAGGCGAAAACAAACAAATATATATATATATATATATATATATATATATATATATATATATATATATATATATATATATATATATATATATATATATATACGACATTCGTTTTGAAAAATATATTATTTTACTATTTATATATAATTTTTAAGATGATAAAAACTATATTATAAAATATATTATTTTAAAAAAAAAGTGCTAGGGAATGAGAGGGTGATTCTCGCTAGGTGACAAATTAAAGAAAAATAAGGGTTAATAAGGCGAAAACAAATATATATATATATATATATATATATATATATATATATATAACATTCGTTTTGAAAAATATATTATTTTACTATTTATATAAAAATTTTAAGATGATAAAAACTATATTATAAAATATCAATTTTTAAAAAATTAAATTTATTTATTATGATTTAAATATGAAACTATTTAAACTTTTAATTAAAAAAATGCTTTTGTTTATAGTTTTTACTCAACCTAAACGCACGTGTGAATAGTATATTCCATATTTATTAGTAAGGAGGTAGTATGTGACAAGATAAAACATTTCAAATTTTCAAGTGATATGAAGCTCTCATTTACATTTATTCGATCACCCCATTTTCGATGTGGCATAGAAACTGATGGGAGAAAATAAGTGGGATTTATCTTCATTCCACTTCATTCATTCACTACATTTTCGACATGAGATAGAGAAATTATGAGGGAAGAAAAATGTGTCGGATGATAAGTATATATCTTCGTTCCACTTCATTCTTTCACATTTTTGATGTGTGATAGCTAGAAATTATGGAGAAAGAAAAATGTGAAAAGATAGATATATTTTCAATTAACTTCATTCATCAATCACATTTTTTATCTAGGAAGATATATATTTTTTGGTCGAATGGGAAGATAGATATATCTTCATTTCACTCCATTTAGACTTCCACATTTTCGATGATACTTCAATATTTTGACGTTACAAGTAACAAGTAAATGACAAAGCATTTTGCAATTTAATAACTGATATTCTATGCTAGATTCATCCAAACGTACATGCTCAAATGTTTAAAGAAATATTTGATTCTGTATGATACTTGATTTTAGTTAACATAATGTTTAAACAAGTTATAGAATAACCTTTCATTGTTGTCTCAATTAAGTCCTTTAACTTTTTATTTATTCTATTTTCATCCTCAACCTATATATATTTATTTCAGTTTTCATCCTTCCTTCTAATTAATTCCTCTAATCGGAAATAAACGATGTTTGACTTTTCTGCACGTTGTCTTAGGAGCTAAAAACCATATAAAATGTTATTTATTTTAATTAATTTTTTTCATAGTTTAATATTTATTAGTAATAAGTGTTAAATTGTGAAAAAAATTAATTAAAATAAATAAGATTTTATATTGTTTTTAGCTCCTAAAACTACGTGCACAAAATTCAAACATTGTTTATTTCCGACCAGATGCAGTATTAGGTAGGCATTATGCTGGCTTACTTAGCTTTGAACCATAATATTTAACGGAAGCATGAAAATTAGAACAAATTTCATATTTTAAAGATGACAATGAAACAAATAAAAGGTAAGGGATCTATTTGAAACAATATTAACACGTTGATGGCCATTAATATAACTAAAAAAAAGTGAATATGTGAGATGAACAGAGTATGATTTCCTTTTTTTTGCCCCACATTGGAAATGGAGTTTTGAGTTAACAATTTTAAATACTAATGAGTTGATAATAAATAGTGTAAGAGAATTACATGCAGAAGCTATACTAGATGATGCACTAGTGGGAATTAAATTAACAAAAACTGAAACCCCAATTCCTTTGCTGACATTTGCAGATGATACCATAATTTTGCAAATGCGTCACATAAAAGTCTTCAGAGTATTCAAAATATGATAAACAACTTCTCGAACTTGTCTGGACTAACAATTAGTTCCCTACAAGTTTCTAGAAATGTGAATATGGTGTTCACAAGATCTCTAACTCAGCAAATGAAAATCCTGATCTCAAAAACACTTGAGAAGTATTTAGGTATTCCTATTATTAATGGTAGAGTAAAAAAATGTGTCTTTGAAGTTATACAAAGTCTTAAGAAACAACTCTCAAAATGGAGAGCCTCCACACTATCTTAGGCTGGAAAAACGATCCTGATACGTGCTAATATTAACTCTATTTAATACAAAATTTCTTCAACAAATTGATCAAATTAACAAAAATTTCTTCTGGAATAAACTACAAACAAAAAGATATACCCCATTAATTAGTTGAGATAATATTTGTATACCAAAAAACAATGGAGATCAAACCTAATAGAGCTATCTACAAAAGTAATGTTGATGGCTCGGTCAATTAATGCCACTGGATTATGTCATGTGGGGGAGTCATCAGGGACTCTGAGGGTCAGGTTATAGATATTTTTCAACATGAGAAGTTAATTTCAAGGTAAAGTTCTCCAAACCGAGGCCTCGACCATCTGTGTAGGAATGAAGCTAGCAATAGCCAGAGGGTTACACAACGTATTGTCAAAGGAGACAATTTGGAAGTAATGAAGGCAATCAAAGATAGATGTAAATTCAAATGGGAGATTATATATCACATGGAGTATATAGATATACTCAAGACCTCTTTTGACACATAAAGTTCAACCTTTGTTATAGAGAAACAAATAAGGTATCTGATCGATTACATTGCCAAACATACGGTTATTTGTAACATGTATACTCTCTCTAACTTATAATAAGGATCTTTATAACATCATCTTTTAGGATGATCAAGAAAGTGCTCTACATTCTTTGTATCTATTTACTTACTGGAAAAAAAGAAAAAGAAAAAAGAGCTGGACAATAAATATAACATTGTTTGAAAATAACTACTCCGTACTTTATTAGATGGAAGAATAGAGAGTGTACCAAACTAAATTTTACAAGCTAACCTCTTACCTTTATGTTATTTTAATACTTATGTTGCAAAACTAACCTACTTATACATTAATACCAATTCCTTCTCTCCTTTTTTTTTTTTGGTTTAATTACAAACTATTGAATTAGATTATAAGAAAATCAAAATAATGGTAAAAAAAAAACCCTCCAATAATGATGGAAATCGGGTCATGTAGTTTCAGTTGTAGGTGAAGAACGAAACCCAATATATACAACCCTGAAAGTTGAAATGTGAGGTAGAAAAGAAAACTCTCAGCTAAAAAAAGCAACCCCTCCCAAAAAAAAAAGAGGGAAAATGGAAGTTTGGCCAACTGTTTATTTCTGTTAGCTCTCCTCTCCCCCTCACCCCTCACCCTCCCCCTCCTCCTTCCCAAACACAACATTCCCCCTTCCCACTAAATCAAGCAAACCAATTAAACCAACCCCCCTCCTGAAAGCTCCAAACCATTGGATTATTGGTCACCATCTGATACCCAAATCCCACCCTCCCCCTCCCACTTCCAAATTCTTCCTATTATAAAGAAAAATCAATCACAACCCATTTCAATTCCCCCAAAACCCATGTCAAAAAACCTCTCAAGTTTCAATCTTTCCATCCCAAACCCCCAGATATGAACATTAAGAACAGTGCCCAGTACAGCGCCGTCGGTGGGTCACCAGCCGCGTTGCCACCGGCGCAACCGCAGCAGCAGCAGGGGCGGCCGTCGTGGGTAGCGAGGATGGCAATGAGGGCGGCGAGGGCCAGGTGGTTCCTGTTCCTGAGGAGGGCGTTCCATTACCAGAATGGGGCGTCAAGGTCGAGCTTAGGGTCGAACCCCTTCAATTCCAGCCGTTGGATGGCGTTGGAGTTCGCGGCGTTGACGGTGCAGATCTGCGTGACGGTGATCACGCTGTCGGTCTCCCGGGAGGAGAAACCGGCTTGGCCCATCAGGATTTGGGTTGTCGGGTATGATTTCGGGTGTTTTATCAGCCTCCTCATCCTTTACTGGCGCTACCGTTTTTACCGTTCCTCCAACGGCGATGACGTGGAGTTACAGCTTACTGACACCGAGGATGAGAGGTACATACATACATTCCTTGTTTTCACTGCGTTTATATAAATGTTAAATTTTGAATTACATTATAGTCCTCTTTCGTCCAAAATATCATAAAAACATTATTTTGGAAAAAAAAATTAATTAATACTAGTCAACTTTAGAAATCGATGTGTTTGATCCAATTGACATATTTTATGGTAAATCTATAGCTATTGATTAAGATTACATTAAATGGAATTTACTTTTATGATGTTGTAAGTTTGAAAAGATCACCCATTATGAGCGTATTAACTACCCAATGCGATGGTTTAATATGAATTTTGTGAAGGGCGTGAGCCACCACAACTAACCTGACATTTTGAAATTGACCAATAATATGAATTAAACTCCTAAAGTGGTAAGTTATGTACTAAAATGAATTATAACAAGATTATATTTCCAAAAAAAAATTACCATTTAGAAATTAATTTTTTTAACTAGAATTGACTTGACTTCGATCTTACAATCTAAAATCGCTAGATAATGACATTAATTTGTATTTAATGTGATAATAAATAAGATAATTTTTGAGACAAAAATTTAGACGTGAAATTGCTCGTAAAATTATATGAATTGGGCCTCTCAATCGAAAGGGAATTGAATGAATTGATGAATGGATGGGGGAAAACAGGGGAGGAATGCAGGTGGTGAGCAGATGCAAGGCGTCGTTGGAGCTGTTCTACGCAATGTGGTTCGTCATGGGGAACGTATGGCTGTTCGACTCTCGTCTCCGACACTCCTTCAGTAGGGCTCCGAAGCTGCATGCTCTCTCTATCTTCCTGTTGGCTACAAACGCCATTGCTTACTCCTTCCCTTTCCTCCTCTTCCTTCTCCTTTGCGTCTTCGTACCCCTCCTCAGCTCCTCCCTCGGCTTCAACCTCAGCCTCTCTTCCTCCCATCGCTCCGCCTCAGACCACCAGCTCTCCCTCCTCCCTTCCTGGCCCTTCGACCATGATCTCCACACCTCTCCCCTCTACGCCTCTCTCGTAAGTTTCTACCTTATTACACCTTTTCTCTCTTTGTTTTTATAAGTAGTTATTTCTGCTAAACAACAATTACAGCAATTGTTGTTCAGCAGAAAATATCAAATATATTTATATTTATATTTATATCAACTCGTCGATATATTCTTATTTGGAAAAATGAACAGGAGTGTTGTATATGCCTGGCCAAGTACAAGGAGAAAGAGGAGATAAGACAGTTGCCATGCTCACACATATTCCACCAAAAGTGTGTGGATCATTGGCTTCGGATCATCTCTTGTTGCCCTTTATGCAAACAATGCCTTGATCCTTAACTGTTTTATACCAAAATTAAGTATTTTATTTATAGAATTAATACAAAGTCCTTACCAAAAAATAAAAAAAAAAAGAAAGAGAATGAATACAAAGTTTGGGGGGTAGGGGACATATCTAATGATAAATATATCAATGTTTTATTTTTTAAATTAATTTTTATGTTATTTCTCTAGATGGTGATTTAATGGTCATTTTAGGGGTTTTATGCTAATTTAAATTAGTTTTTTTCATTCACCACCCAGAAAAATAGCATAAAAAACTAATTAAAAAATATTGATATATTTATCATTAGATATGTCCCATATATCCATATAAAAAAGATCATTTTAATATAAGGGGTATAAGGCTTACTTCTCAACTTCTCACCCAAATGCCACTTCTCATTAGATATCTCCCCTATATATATATATATATACTTTTCTTTTTGGGTATCATTATACTATAAATGTGTACTTTCTTTTTCAAACCTTTGTTCTTATAACATCTTAATTTGTTTTTACAATTTTCAAAGTTTACGAATCTGAAGTTGCTACGTATAAACACACTAACGAACTCGGTGTCGGGCACGTCTAGCTTTGTCATCGAATATATATATTTTTTAACCGGAAATAATTTGGCAATAAGAGGACCTTATATGCCAAGAGCATCCAAACAGATGAAATCGCGAAACACTGGATCGTCAGGTGTCCATGAGCCTAAGAATGCAAGGTGGAGATGCGATAATTGGTCCGCAACTCGATTTGCTTCTCGAAAGACGTGATGAATCATCGTAGATTGGAACAAACCAAGGGAGACTAGACTGTCTGAGACAATCATTTCGGAGTCCCCCGAAGGTTTGCCGCAGCCCTTAAGGCTATTTATAATGGTGAGGTTATCACCTTCAATTATGAGGTTAGTTATGTTGAGTTGTCGTGCCGGATTGATTCCATTCCAGAGGCCCAGGCCCTCCGCACCAGCGACGGAAGTTATAGAAGCCGGGCCAGTCCCACAGAATATCGGTGTGCCTGTGTAGTCTCTGATGATATATCCAAACGAGCCTCTCAAATAAGGAGTGAAGGCTCCATCAAAATCAAGTTTGAAAGTTCTTGAATTGGGTGCCCGCCATCTGACTTTCTTTCTTGCCCTTGAGGATAGAGTTCGAGAGTCCTTGTTGTTATGGGAAGGATGGTGTACATCCGTGAAGTCATTACTAATTTTGGAGGTGTTCCATAAATATATTTGGTCTATAACAAAGGAAATTATTTTTTTGTATATTGGGTCTAGCGTTTTCAAAGAGTGATTTGTTGCGGGAGTACCAAATACCCCACCAAGCAAAAACAAGTTTTTTGAATTTCTGAGTGCCCGTTCTTTCTTTTATTTCTCGGATGATACTATTTAACTCGGATCTTTGTGAGAAGCAATTATTTAGCGTTATCATCAAGCTTGGGTCTAGATTTGCTAGTGTTGCTCGGGTAATGGGGCAGTCCCATAATAAATGAATAAATCCTCGTAATTTGAGTCGTAGTGAGGACATGTCGTAGGGACTCCAATATATACCCCTCGAGGCTAGTTTTACTGTAGTGGGTATCCCATTTTTTGTTATTTTCCATAGTAGTGTTTTGACCTTCGAGGGGATATCTAGATTCCAAATCCATGTCATATTAGATTTTGGGACAGTTTGTAAATTGCCCATATTAGGTGGCTTAATTAACAAATTGTCCAAGGTAGCTAAAAAATTAGCAAAATGTCCATGGGCTCATCCGCACTATGGAGCTACAGTACCCGCTACAGTGCTACAATACTCTCCCTCCCTCCATCTTTCTTTTTATTTTTCCATTTTTTTTACGGATAGCCCTCCTTTTTTTTAACGGAAAGCTTTTTTTTTCGGGATCCTTTTTATTTATTTTTATTTTTTCCTTTATTTCTCTTTTTCATTGTTTTTTCATTTCATTTCTTTTCTTCCATTTTTACTTTAATTATCACATGAATAAGATTTACCACTAATTTATTATTTTAACCAATTTATATATTTTTTAAATAAAAATTTGATTTATTTAAAAAAAAATGATGACGTCACGTTGTTAATGCTGACGCCGACAATATTGACACAATTATTGTTGTCACAATTTCAAATATTGAGTTAAAATATAGCTTAAGATAATAATTTTAAAAAACATTATGTTAAGATATACTATATATTTTTTTTTTCAAATCTTAATGTTACATTTCCCACCTTCCTTTACTTTTTTTTTTTATCTTTTCTTCATTTTCTTTTTGTTCATGTCAACGTTGTTGACTCCAACGTTGCTAACATCGATGTTGTTGACGCCGACATTGCTGACGCTGACATCGGTGATGTTGATGCTGACGTTGTTGATGAGGACATTGTTAATGCTGATGTTGATGCTGACTTCGACATGCCGACGTCGGAGATGCTGACGCTGACACCGACAATGTTGATGCAGGGACGCCGACGATGCTGACACCGGGGTCTCCGTGGCCCCCCCCCTCCGCGGTAGCATTTTTTTCGTGAACAACCAAGTACACCGAATTTGCTGACGCCGATGTCGGAGATGTTGACGCTGACACCAGGGACGTTGACGATGCTAACACTGGGGATGTCGACGATGCTGACGTCGATGTCGGAGTAAACAATTGATGACTAGAAAATTTCAAAGAAAAATATATATACGACTGCTGACGGGAATATTAACAATAACGTTTGCTGACACTGAATTTTTATAACATTTGTTGATACTGAAAAAAAATTTATAACGTTTTTTTTATTTTTTTTCGTGCGTCAGCATTACTGACGCCAACACCAAGTAAATCGAATTTGCTGACGCTGACATCAGAGATGCTGACGTTGACACCGAGGACTCCGACAATGCTGACCGGCAGACGTCGACGATGCTAACACTGGGGATGTCGACGATGCTGACGTCGGGGATGCTGACGTCAACTATGATGACGTCGATATCGAAAAAAATAATTGCTGACGAGAAACTTTCAAAGAAAAAATACATATACGATTGCTGACGGGAATATTAACAATAACGTTTGCTGACACTGAATTTTTATAACGTTTGTTGATACTGAAATATATAATTTTGCTAACACAATTTAACATAATAGAAACCACAAATATAAATACAAATGTTTAATAAATAAAGAAGTTAGTCAAAAGTGTAATGAAATAAAATTTCAAAATCACTGTACATCTTCCTCCTAGCTTCACCGACGATGACATTGGAGGCTACTTCGATGACGTCCGCCGATGTCACCGAATTGCTCAAAAATACTGTACATCCTTCCTCCTCCGTCTCTTATATTGCAAAAACGATGTCAACACACACACATACACACACACACACATATATATATACCTACATAAAAATAGGCATAAAAACGATGTCAACATTAAAAAATACGCATAAAAACAATGTCAGCACTAAAAAATACGCATAAAAACGACGTTAGCACTAAAAAACAAACCAATTTTTAAGGACTCAAGCATATATATACCTACATATATAATATCCAACTAAAAACGATGTCAGCACATAAAAATACGCATAAAAACGATGTCAGCACTAAACAAACAATTGTTAAGGACTCAAGCATACATATATACTTACATATATAATATCCAACTAAAATGATGTTAGCACATATAAAAATACGTATAAAAACGATGTCAGTAGTAAAAAACAAACCAATTTTTAAGGATCCAAGCATACATATATACCTACATATATAATATTCAACTAAAAACGATGTCAGCACGTATAAAAATACGCATAAAAATGATGTCAACACTAAAAAAACAAACCAATTTTTAAGGACGCAAGAATACATATATACCTACATATATAATATCTAACTAAAAACGATGTCAGCACTAAAATAAATTTAGTTTAATATTACAAAGGAATTTGCTGACGATAAACTAATATTTACACAACCCAAAATCAGTTGAAAGTAGTATGACTTGTTGTCATGTGCTACATAATTCCCATGATAGCAAATTCATCACAAATTGGTCCTCCTTTCCCACATATCACAACCAAGAGCAATCAAAATACTTACTGCCAGTTCTACTATTTCTTCAATTTCAACAGTGAAGCCTTAATGTATCCATTTCATCACCCACAGACACTCTCCCATCAAAATATCATATCATAAACACATATTTTCATTGAACCTAGAATCAAAGCATGTTTGATTTCAAATTAGAATGGACTGATTTTTGCAAATTATTTATAAGACATACAAGCATATGCTGACATGAAAACCTTGCATAATCCAATTTTGTAGATCTGAGCAAATTAATATGTACCTCTAATTTTCATCATTAATCTCTCGAGTCTGAGACCAAATCCGGACTCTGCCACACACATGGAGGAGACCAAATCGAGTCTAAGAGATCCGCACCACTGCCAAGCTCTAATCCATGGAGGAGAACAAATCGAGGTTGAGAGATGTGGACTAGATCTATCGCCGTCAACAACAACCAACGACATCCGAATCTATTTCTGCCATTGTCGAATTCCTCGCTTTTTAAAATGCAGGCGAAGGCGAAGGCGCAGGAGCTGGAGCAAGTGAAGGTGTTGTCGAAGCCGATCCTGAATAAGCCGCCGCTAGTGCCGGTCAAAACCGCACCGCCGAAATCGAAGCCGAATCAGGCCAAGCCGCCGCCGCCACCAATGATTCGGCACACGATCCTCCCGACCTCCTACGATTGTAGGAAGAAGCAGCCGAAACTCAGGAGCTACTGTCGTTTTGTTTGCTCGTTCCTCATCGCGGCTCTCCTGATCGTCCTCATCTGCGCTACCGTCGCTGACGGCTTCCTCATCGATCTAAAACCTGAAATCGACGAGGAACAACAATACCTTTGGAGGACCTTAGGAGGAGGAGAGAGAGAGAGCGAGAGAGACAGCGAAATCCATCAAAGAGCGGTGGCAATTCGTTACACGGTTTTGAAATCCATCAGCACCTCGTCTGCACAAGCAACATCTCCGGCGAGCTTCACCGCCAATATCTTCTCCGGCAACCAATTGCAACCGCCGAAATCTGGAAACGGAGGAGAGCCATGGAAACGGATGAGGAGGAGCGAGAGCGAGGGAGAAGATTTGGGGGTTTGGATATGAGATTAATCAGATTAGGGTTAAAAATATAAGTTGTACAATTTGCTAAATATTCCGAAATCATGGACACTCTTCAAATTTGGCCAAAAATTTGCGCCTTCGGTGTAAATTTTCTCTTAGATTTTTGGTGTATTTTAGAGTTGTTGATTTGTCATCAAATATTGTTTCCCACAAACACAACTATTTTTTTTGAGGGAAAATTGACAACCAAGAGACAAAAATGATCAACCTATAAATTGTGTGTCATAGAGATATTGCTTGAGAGGTGAATTGGTTTGCAAACATAAATTGCTAATTTGCAATTGTGCCACAGAGATGGGAACGCCTCACATCGTCAAATTGTGCCACAGAGATGTTGCTTAAGGTTGAGACGGCATTGGAGCGCATTATTTATTTATTTATTTGATTAGGAAACAATTTGAGGTCAGACAGACCTGAACCTCGAGGGCCGATAAGTCGGCAGATGGAAAACCGTCAAAATAAATACAAAATAGAAAGATGGTGTCAGATACAAGCAATAACACTCTACACAAGCAGAACTAAAAACAACCAAACCGAAAGGGATCAGGACGTAGATGAAAGACGAAAGCCGAGCACTCCCCGGTGGCAGCACCGCAGACCAACGACACATCAGGAAACACCTGTGGGCAGTGAAGACGAACCTCCAAGGAAACAGTTTTCCGGAAAAAGGAGACGCCTCGATACACACTGCCACGGCCCCAACCTGTCCCGATCGACTCTGACTGCCAAAACCCCATCACGCGGAAAGAAAGTCCAGTCACGCCAAATGTAGAGCCACGCATCGTCTGAATCGAACCGCACCAGAAACTCAAGCGAGAAATAGCTAACCCGACTGGGAATTATTTAATATAGTTAACTATTATTATTCCTAAATAAAAGAAGTGAAAATATATTTGAACCGATAAATTTCCAAAATACAGAAATTTATAGATTAAAAATTGTTTTAATTATAATTTAATTATTTTAATTTATTAGGTAATGTTTGGGCCCAAGAAAAAAAGGCAGAATCCACCGGGCCTGGGCCACCTTCGGGCCCAAGGCAAGCCCGAAGGCAAAAGAAATCCAGGGCCCGAGAGGAAAAGAGCTAGGGAGAAGCACCGTCAAATGCAATCCCTAACCGGGACGATGAGATCGGCCGAGGGATGACCAGACCACGAGAGAGGAATCCGGAGGCACCGAGACAATGTCGATGAAACCAGATCCACCACACCCAAGGCGAAGGGAAGCCGAGGAGGGTGAAAAGGAGTAGGTGTGGGCGAGCGAAACGGACCCGGAGATAACCAGAGGGGAAGACCAAGCACCACCAAAGGCGGCGCCGGAGGAGCCAAGACCACTACACCCCAGTCGAAAATCGAAAGGATTCCGAGGAAGGGGAAGAGGATTCTGCAATGGCGGGGGAAGGGGACCTCGAGAACCGACGGGAGATACCAAGCTCCGCCAAGGGCGACGCCGGAAGGAACAAATCGAAAGCCCCCAAGACGGAGAACGCAGGTACAACGAGGAGGGTGGAGAGGAAAAAGTGGGTGGGGGGATTGAGACTCCGAGGATCCGATGGGGAGCGGCCATTCACCACCCAGACCGCCGATTCCGAAGGCCGAAAGACCTAGTGCCATCGCGGAGAGCCCGACGGGACACAATTGAGAGGGCCCGTCGACTAAGGTCCGACAAGGTAGATTTCAAGGCCTCCGAAGAGAATTTAGATGCCTCCGAAGAGGGTTTATATGCCTCCGAAGAGGTGGTTCGTATCCTCCGAAGAGGGGTTCTTGGACACTAAATTCAGACAGGAGAAGCCGGGCAGAGATCGCCGGGGTGGCAGCCCGTTGGTGCTGGCTCCCTCAGAGAGAAGAGAGGTCTCCGGTGGTGGTGTTCATCAAACCCGAAATTGGGGTTTTTTTTCTCTGCGGACCTCTTATTGAAAAAAGGGGTTAGAATTAATTTCACTTGGAGCGCATTATTTATAGAAAAACACACATTTATCTTTTCTTTTTGTATTAAAAAAACTAAACCCATTTATGATTATCTAATAGTATGGCATGAATATATAATATATAAAATGTAGCAATAGTGAATGGGGCCAAAAGCTCTTTTTAGAGCGCTGAATAAAAACCCCTTTTTTGGGTCGGAGAATACCACCTTCGCCAAACACCGGCGCCGGAAAACCACCCTTTTCGGAGACATGAAAACCGGCCTCTTCGGAGGTCTGAAAACTACCTCTTCGGAGGCCCGAAAACTACCTCTTCGGAGGTCTAAACATATAGTTGCGTTGGAAGTGTTACCCTTTGTGGGGTGTCTACCCATCCATGTTCTCTCTGTGATTCTCCTTTGGCCAAATACTTGCTTTCTCATCTTTGAATCAACTCCTTCGGTTTCTTTCTCAGATGAGTTTTAGTGAGTTAAACCCCAATTTGTTTCTAAATTGAGCAAAGAAGTCTTAAGCCTGGAAATCTCCTCAATCATATCCCTCTAATTTGGGGTGGTTTGCCTCAAATTGGCTTTGAATCTTCTGTCCATGTTCTCTTAAAGGTCATGTGCCTTTGTTTTCATGGGGGTTTTCAATATCGGGTGAGAAATTGCTCTCCCGTGACTGGCCACCACCTTTGTTCGGGCGGTTTCGATCACTTTCCACGGTCACCCCTTCCGTTTGGCTCTAACTCCGGCGTATACCCTTCCGACGATTCTCGCTTTCCGGTCCCATGGATGTCAACATCGGGTTGGCTGATTTTTTATGCTAGGCTTTCCTACCTTTGCCCCTTTTGGCTCCTCCTCTTTCGCCCCTCGTCGCTGCCGGCCCACTACATCGGGAGGGATTCTTGTATTTTATTTGCTTGGACAAGGGAGTTAGTTTGGTTTGATATTTTAGTTTACTAGCATCCCTCCCCTAAACGAACAGGGATGAAGTCTTGTAATTATTTGCACGGATAAGGATTCGGTTTGCTTCTATATTTTATATATTTGTTTAAACTAGACATCCTCCTCCTTAACAACAACATGCACTAACTTGGGCTTGTTCAGCGGGCTAATGGTGTCACTCTCAGATAGAGATAGACTATCGTTCACCAGAGATGAGAAATACACCTTAAGAGATGGTGAGACTTTGAATTTATCCTCCTGGTAAGGGAAAGAATCACCCTTCGTAACCCTACTCTTGAAATGAGGAAAGTGGTGGTTGACAACGATGTGGGCATCAAAGCCCAAATTGAGCAATCCGATGGAGAGAGGGATACCCTCAAAGAGGTTGAGAGTTGATATAATGGGAAGGGGTTCAAGCTAACGGGTATAGTCTTTGAACCCATGTTTATTGAGGTGGAGATCCAAGCAGAAAATCACAAAACCATCAGACATGCAAAGATACCTTTCGGTGTCCAGTGCCAATTTACTCCTTGTTGCCTGCAAGCATGGCATTAGCAAGGGATTCAAAAAAACGGAGATGCACCCTTTAGACATGAATTGCTTAACAAAAAGTTCAGATTCGATCAGGAAAAACACACACCACAAGAATAAAACACATACAACAGTATAAAGCTAAATGTAAGTAAATTAATACCCATTATTTAAAAAAAGGAATTAGGAGGGGCCACACTTAGGCAGAAGCCACCTCTTTTAGAAGGCGGAGGGAATGAAGGACAAGTTGAATGGGCTGATTGGGGGAGCGAATGCCTATAGAAAGAAGATGTCTCAGTAAATTCGATGTGTTTGAGCTTCCTACGCAGATCAATGATGCGACTGGAGACACGTCCAAATAAAGGGGCTTCCTCGATGGGGACAAAAGAGTCTGCTATAGCTGATGATGCTGGTGGTGGCGGTGGATGGATGGAGATGGGAATGGGGAAATGGTGATAACCTGATGGGAATTTAGCAGTTATAAGTTCATGTGGAAGATTGGCAGGATGTAAAGACAATTTACGAAGGATGAAAGTAAATAAAGCTTAAGAACCTTGCCTATGGAGAAGAAAGATGTGTCTGGAGAAGCGAAGGAGCAGCAAAGAGCGACAAAAAGAACCGCATGAGAGCAACTCTTTCAGTGAATTGAAAAGAGGCTAAGAGAAGATTATATCTCTTGATCACCCTCGACTTGTTCCAAAAAATTCGAGTGGTTGCCCAAACGAGCCTAATCGACCCGAATGAAATCGACCCCAAAAGGTTTGGGTTAAAACCGAAGCTAGAATTATTTGGAAGGTTGGATCAAGGTCCAAACTGAGACCAACCACTTAGTTTAAGTTTTTCCGGTTCATGACCGGAAAAAATTACACCGTTTTTTTCAACTCGGTTTCGGTTCGATTTTCAAGTCGGGCCACATTCTGAATAAACCCTAATGTCAAAGTCTCGATTGCAATAGGGGAAAAGGGAAAGCTAATGTTGGGTCATAAAAAATGGGCTAATGAGTTTGGGTCTGACTAATGTTGAAAAGTTGGTCTCAATCGAATGTTTTGCTCGTGGGGTTTGTTGGGTTGTACTTATATATCAGGTCTGATTAAAAATATGACCCCCAGATTAGGAGTGTGTTGTGTTGAATCCATCCGTTGAGCAAGAGTATGCAGAACAACAGCCGATGGGGCATTGTAAAAAGCTAACTAATGTTGGAGTTGAGCACGAAGCTCATTGATCACTTATGTACTTTTAGATCTTGTGGCATCCAGTTTAGCTTGGAGACGTGCAACATTGTCCTCCATTTCGTTGACTTTGCATTGTTCTACTAGTCTTTTGCGAAAATTCCTCTCATGTTCATCATCGAAAGGTAGAACCTTTTTGTCTTCGACCTTTTTCACATTCAACTTGCAAAATAGCTGAAACAAAATCCAAAAAATACCAAATAAAAAATCCTTGAAGTTTTTCCTCAAGTTTTAACCATTTGTCTTACACAAGCGTGCGCTCTTTGGGCTTGTGTTGTAATACCCATCTCAAATCGGATATAATATTTATATGTGATCCAAGTCTACTTATATCACAAGAGTTCTTCCTTTTCAAGATCACATATAATACTTTGTGTGCCTTTTCATGTCACATATATGGTTTATATGTGACTAGAAAGAGATAAAATAACAACTAGAGTTTGTTTATCAAACAACATTGCATTTTTAATATATGTTTGAGAATTGTGCTTCATAACAATTGTCCCAAGTTATTAGAGGGTCATTTCCTCTATAGTTACTCAAGTAAAATATTTAAGTTTGTGTTGTGCATGTATGCGGTCGCAAAGAACAATTTTGATTTTAAGGAAAGATGTTAAACTCTTGCTAGCGATTGGAATGAAAGGGTCGAGAAGTGCAAAAAGGAAGAGTTGCATTGGCGTTTGGATAGTTATTTGAAGGAAGAATAGAAGATCCTGATAATTTTGTGTGGGAAGAGGATTATTAGCAAAATTTCGAGTTTGGTTTTTTAAAATTCTTGCGTACACTACTACAATTAAGGGCTAATGTAGCGGTCGAAAACCGCTTCAAAAAGTAAAAAAACCGCCACCTTAGGTCTATTATAGCGGTTTTTAACCGCTTCAGTCGCTCGAGTTGCATTAGGTCTAATGAAGCGGTTTTCTGGGCTAATGCAGCGGTTTTTAGGGACCAATGAAAAATCGCCACAATTGACATATAACCGCTACAGTAGCTTGGTCAAAGGTGGCGGTTTTACTAGTCCTAAGGCAGCGATTTAATTGTCTAATGAAGCGGTTATTAAATGGTTTTAGATATCACCTATTAGCCCGGATTAAGTTAGGCCCGGGCTATAAAGTCTTTCAAATTAATTAAAAAAAAAAAGAAAAAAGGGGGCATTTCAGCCCACGTTAAAAGGAATAATTGGAAGAAGAAAAAGGGTACATGAGCTTTAAAGCCTTCAATGCACCTTCGATATATATCGATGTAATAGTACAAAAGGATAAAATAAATTCTTCAATCAAATAATATATTTTTTTCACATGAGTTTCGATGAATCTGCCTCAACCTTTACAATTACACCTAGAAATAGGTCACACCCATGAACAAATTAAAAGAATTCAATTCAGAGCTATCCAATGTGATGGCGAGTGGGAATTACCCTGTGGTTAGTTGTGTGCCAACCTCCAATGATATAAGAGTGCAGTCATTAGAGTAGGGAAAAGTGCTGGCCGCTGGGATCAAACGCATGTTAAGGATCCTAATCTCCCTCCGAACCCACCAGCAGCCTTGTGGAATCCGAGGGAAGCGGAGTGGTAAAAGCTTCTGATTTTATCCTTCATTTCTAGGATGGAAGTGAATTTCTGGCCTGGAGGAATCGAGCAAGTCATTCTGAGCACGCCATCTTTGAAGGAATTCCTGAATCTCATTCCTAACATAACATTACAACAATAGAGTTCACTTAAGGCTCAATTCTTCAGAAGGAAAAAGAAACCATCAATGCAACTTATCAATCTCAATTTCACCAGATTAGCTGCTTTTTTTATTCAGTCAAGTATCAAGATTACATTTGCAGTCCTATAATCAATTAATCATCATATTTAGCCAGTAAACAAATTAAAAGGAATACTTTTTGGAGTTATCATCATTAATTCATTACTATCAATTATTAACCATTAATAATCTAATAAAATTATTGAAAAACACCAATCATTTTCACATCTGGTAAGATTATAAAAATACATATTGAGCGAAATCTTATGGTACTTAAGATAGATACATTCTGATTGACAAATTAGAACAGGTTTGAATATTGTGAAGGCTTAACCACATTCTTCAGAGATAACCAAAGGGTTTACAATCACAACATATTTAACCATCACAAGCTTTAAAAGCCCATCCATTGTTTAATCAATACTTATTCTACTTGAAATATTTACAAAAGACATTTAACAACAAGTTGATTTAGTCATGATTCAAGAGAAGATTACTTAACTTCCGCTATATATAACTACAAATTAAAGTAGAAGGAACCTAGAAGTTTCAGCACAATAAAAAAAACATTACAGAAAAGCATAGAGAGGAGAAACAAAAGTTTTCCTCTAAAGACGAACATGTTTTGACTTTTGGCCAAGGCAAAGTCAATGTAACTAACTAGTAAAATATTACCTTAATTGGAAGAAAACACACATTTTGCAGCTTAAGTGGATGTCTCGTCCACCTCCGAGTGGAACACAAACATAGGAAACATCATTGTTATGTCCCTGCATGGTTCCGCTTCCAACTCTGAGCAAACAATTAAGGTGGTGCTTTTGATGGCAGAATCACATGTATCATCAAAGATTACATACCTTAGATATGGAAGGGTCATTATTTTTAGCAATGAAGGGTTTCTGGTTATAAACTCCTTCCATTTATCTTTGTCAATTTTTCCAATGTGTCCTTAAATGTCTACATGACAACATGTTATGGTGAGCAAATATGCACCATGGAAGATGAATAATTCAACCAGCTATATAGTATACATGTTTTCCGTTGAGCAAACATTGACAATGGAAGATGAATATTCGAATTCGTGAAAAGGTAATTGTCGGATGAACGAGGCAAACATTAAGCATAATAGTTGAACAAGAAAGCCACTGAAAACTGAAACTACATATTTTATTTTTAGCTTTAGAAGCGTCTCAAGAAAATAATGCATTCTCTTGGAGAAAAAACAGAAGTGTTACACATAAAAGGATGGGAAACAAGTCTATAACAAAAAGACATCCGTTTATTAATAAAGTAGCGTGTGAGAGTTTCCAAGAAAAATGATAGTAAGAAATGATTTGTACTGGATGAAGAGCCCTATGAAAGTGATAAGAGAGTGAGTTGAACATTGAATGTATATAACTAGAAAAATAATAATATTGTACTAAATGAAGAACATTGAACATATACAACTATAAGTGCACAAAACAAGGGACCAAAGGAGCTTTAACTTCAAGCATCTTTGAACTGAACCCAATGCAATATTTCAAGTAAAAGTAAATAAAAAGAAGTTTGAATCTTGCCATTTAAAGCATTAATCCATAAATTTTTAAGTTTGACTCCAATAATCCACCTACCCGGCTACCCCCACTATCGTTTTTGTAGGATCAATCCATAAATATTTATCAAACTATGACATTCTTCTAAGCTAAGGCCGTTTTGATTTGCATCTATGCTTTCAAATAATAGCCATCAAGAACACAGTAAGTTGATGCTTTGATGAATCTAGCCCCGACTAGTAAAATCATAGCAATTGTAAAAAAAACAATCAGTTACCCTAACTTATTTGCATTTATATTCTTTGAAGTTTAAATACAATATATAAGCAATAAAAAATTAAGAAATAAAATTACATGTATTTGCGAAGTTGTTCCAACAGTTATCAAGTCCCACTACTAGAATTATG
Source organism: Persicaria maculosa (assembly GCA_963922045.1). Lineage (NCBI taxonomy): Eukaryota > Viridiplantae > Streptophyta > Magnoliopsida > Caryophyllales > Polygonaceae > Persicaria > Persicaria maculosa. Next base: position 34,531,832 of record OY998271.1, read on the forward strand.
TTAATAGACATCAGGTCTTTTACATCAGTCAGAAAAACGGCTGATGTTAAAAATAGTTATAACATTGTTTTGAAAATTGTCGATATTATGGAGATTTGATACTTCAGTTGCACTTTTTGGACAATGTTAATATTTTGTTTTCAAAAATTTAAAAAACGCGCTATAACACTTAATTAAAGTTTGAGGCGGTAACCAGATCCGAACACCTAAAAAAAAGCCACTTCATAAAATTTCCACACACCTTCCCTCCAACACTTGGAAAAAATTTCACCCACTCAAATTTTCCCAAATTGAAATTTGAAATCCCTATAGTTCATCCTTATCTATTCTTTATTCTTCTGATTCAATAGAAACTGTCTCTCTCTTCCTCGAGCTTCTCTCGATGACTCGATCTGAGAACTCCTACCCTCGGCCATGGTAAATCCCAGGCCATGCTCTCCCCCCATTCTTCCCTCATCTATGTGCCTGTCCTCCTATCCCCCATCCTCCATTTGCTGATGAAGGCGGTGACGAAGAAGATTCATCGCCCTCAAATCTTGCGCCTACAACTACCACAATGTCGAAGTCGAGAGCCCCACCTGCGCGATTGAGCGTGATGACGAGATGAGCCGAGTGCAGCCCTTCGTAGATTTGGGTAAGTCTTTTGATTTTTCTCCTCCTTGTTTGGGTTTTCTGGGTATCTTCGTTAGGACTTGGGAGATAGTAGCTGCAATGGCAGATCCTGTGTTTGGGATGGTAGATCCGGGTAAGTGTCAAAGTATTTTGTTAGATCTGGTCCTCCTCCTCCCTTTTTTTCTCATTCTGTTTCTTCTTCTTGAATTTAATGCAAGTCTCGAAGTTTTTTTTTTTGTCAAATTCGGGCGTGTTCTAGATTGTTATCCTCTTTGTTTGGGGTTTTCGGGTTTCTTCAATTTTTTTTTCACATTTTAGGCAATTTTTGTCTCTCATTGATGGTGGTTGTTTGTTGGAAAGGTAGATATGGGTAACTCTAAAAAATCTGTTAGATCTAATCCATCTCATTCCCCTTTTTTTTTCTTATTCTAGGGAGTTGGATTTCATGGACATGGAGATAGCGAGAGACACATTAATTTCAACTTATGAAGTATGCTGCAACTTATGTGAATATAATTGATTCCCTAAGATGGCATCGTTCTAGGCTAACAATGTCGATTTATGAGATGTATGTCAACAGGTTGGTGTTCTAATTGTTTTTTCTATTCAGTTTGATTTTCTGTTTGCTAAATTAGGGTTTTGTGTTTATCATTTTTGTTATTCCACTCCATAAGAATGATATATAGAAATTTTCATAAATTAGGGTTTCTCTGTTCATTTATTCAAACAAGTTTTATTCTTCCTGAGATGGATATGCTGGCAAAAAAAGCTAAATCTGGTAGAGATTTCTTGTTGTTTATAAGCTATGGTATGGTATGTCAGCAGATTGATTAAAATATGCAATGGTATTTTCATGTTCTTACAGTTAAAATTTTGTTTGTTTCTGTGGCAGTTGAAATAAATTTTTTTCTCCAAATCTAATATAAGCAAGGACTGATCAAAGAATATATCCTATTCCTCTAAGATTCCCCTCTCCCCGAACCTAACTCGTCTTATAAATAAACACCTCTACCACCAATATTATCTGGAGTAACTAATGAAAGGAGGATGTGATATGAAATTATCTTCTTTTTTCTATCACACCTTATTATCTATTTGAATTATCTTGATCTGAAATTGTCTTCTTTTTCCATATCGGTAGTTTATATAAGATATGAGTAACTGGACTGCTTTTGGATTATATGTACATGTGTGTGCTTGATGAAGACAATCTTGGTGATTTATAAAGGGGTTGTGATGCCTAAATGTCCAAGTCTTAAGCTTTTAGCCAATCCTTCATTTGTCAGGATTTTCTTCATTATGTCTCTTAATGTGAACTTCTACGGTTCAGCTAATTGTAGGAATTTTATCTTTTGAAATTGCTTGGGTCCTTTGGCCAGAATGTGGATTGAAGCCAGTTTACTTGACTGACTTGAGTATTGGTGCAACAGTTAAAAAAGTTTATAGAAAGGCAACTTTATGCATTCATTCTGAGGTCCATCAAAAGGGGGCTACTCTACAGTAGAAGTATATCGCTAAAAAGGTTTTTGACCTCTTAAAGGTAAGTTCAATGGGTTCTGGTTCTTATTTTTTCATTTCCATTTACGATTCTATCCCCTCTTTTATCATTTTATAGTGAACAAAGCTAAAATATAAGCAGATCGAAAGTAGTTAGGTTAGTGGAGAAATGGTTTAATGTAGAATTTCTCGCCTTAAAACTTGAAACATGAACAACCTCAATGGTAGAGATACATCTCCAAATAACCGGCCAGCTGTTACTATCCCTCATGGTGTGCTTTAGGGTTGTTTGTGGTATAATGCTTGAATTTCATTTCATGCAGGGATGGCTATAGTGACTTCAATACATTTTATATGCAAGTAAGAGGATTTGTCGCATTCAGTTCTTATGGTTCTCAAACATCCTTGCACTTTTTTAATTATACTTTTAGTACTTGTGTAGATGAATGGTGTGGCAAAGTGTGCCGAATCTTGTTCCTTTTGGTTTGTTGTTTAATCTTCTAGGCAGCATCGGGAACTAAAAGTGGATCAAGTGGTCCCCCCCCCCCTTATTGATTGGCAAGGGAGGGTTGTGGTGCTGAGAGTAAAACATCAAGTGCGTCTGCATTTTTCTTGCCCTTCGATTTATGTTGGTAATAAATTTAACCTATTATTATTATGTGTAGATTAAATAGCAGGAACAAACTAGTGGCTCTGTTGTTTCTGTACATTCATTTATACAATTGACTATCTCTAAATTTTGTTTTGAATTGGATATTTTTTGTTATTCCATCTAATATAGCTGATTACTTAATATGCTCCTATGGATTGCCAACACCTTGTGCATTGGTTCTCATTCCTTTTGCTAGGATCAACTTAATTTGTGGTTCAAAGGAACTCAATGTTCTTAGATTTGGCCATCAGGAGTTTCCATCAGCTTGATATTGCCCCATCAGATAAGTTGACATAAGTTGACCACTTCATTCTCCTTTCTAGTTTATTTATTTTGTTTTGTTTTCTGTTTCCAAATCTACAATATGAGTGGCCTTTCTTGATAAAATACTTGTTTTGTAGTGACATCTTACCTTACTAAAGCAATTCAATAGCTTGCAATTGCATGCCTTCTACTTTTATTGGAACATTATCTGCAATGACAACCATTGCACTTAAATGACTTGAGTATTAGGAATAGGAATAGGGTAGTTAATTAAGAAGTTATAATGGGCTTTTTTAAGCTTTATTAAATATCTTTAGAATATTATTTTGGCCAAGTATGATTAAGTGACCTTTTTGGTGGGCTGAGTTAGTGTCTTGTGTTATTACTCTTGAAAGTTTTGTTTCTTTTAATTTTTAAGGCTCAAAAGTTGCTTAAGTTTGTTCTTTTATACTGTTGTTCGACCTACCTAATCCACTATCAGTGCATTTGTAGTTCTCTCATTGAGATCACTTTCATCTAGACTAAAATGATTCTTGTGTTTTGTGGCCTGCTATCTTCTCCAGTTATCTGGAGCTAAATAAATAAAGCATATAAGTTCCTTTTGCTTGTAGTCGTCTTCATAACATTCTGACTTTTTTAGTTTTTCAGTGGATAAATCCATCTTAAATGCATACAAGATGCATTTTGACTCTTCTAATGTTCTGAATCTCTCTTTTATCTTAGGTTGATACTTTGATTCCAAAGCATTTTCTGCCACCTATAGTTAGACTTTGTGGAAAGCTGGAGATGCTTGATCGCTTGTTGCCCAAACTTAAGGCGACAAATCACCGGGTATTGCTGGAGGTGTGTCACTTGCATCTATAACTGATGTTTCCTTTAATTGGTAAGTTCATGGATATATGCTTGTCATTGCTTCTGCTCTGCCCTTTGTTTTCTTCAAGAGTAGAAGGTTTTGAAATAATCATTTTTTAGTTCGTTCTTATAGTGTGTGTCTCTTCTATTTCCCAATCTCGCAGAAGCAGTAGCCCTTCGTGTTTTGCATTCAAGAGGAGTTGCCCAGCCCTTTTTGCCCTGCTTTGCCTTCCCTTTTATCTTGCCGATTCATCCCTTCACCTTGTTTGTGCTTCTGAGCATTGATATGCTTCACCTCCTTTATCAATCTGTTTGCATTTACAACAACATTTTCCTTTTCTGTAGCAGCATTTGCATCTGTGACTGCACTTGCAACTGTAACAACACTCGCATTCAATAGCAGCATTCACATCTGTGACAACACTCACAACTATAGGAACTTGCTTACCAATTTCTGCATTCTCCTTTTCTTTTCCACTTTCTTTGCTCGAGTTTCCCTGTTGCTCTTGCTTGTGGTTGCCTTGGCTGGACTTGTTCAAGTGCTACGCACAACCTCTGCAACATGAACAGACCCGGGAGCCCTTTCCTCATGATCCAACTTTGCTTTTCCTTTGCCATATGCTACACTTTCGTTCTCACTCGCTGCTTCTTTTTTATCTTTAGGAATCCAAATTTGCTTCACACCAATACTCTCATTTTTCTTCCTGTTTCCACACTTACTGTCCTCATGTCCAAATATGACAGATTCCTAGTTTTAGGATGGAAACACAACACATTCCCTACACACCTTCGGAAGCCATTAAAAAATAACTCTTTGATTATTTTTCTGCCCCATTTTAAAAAATAACTCTTTGGTTCTTTTATGCCCCAGTTTTTATTAACAAAAAAATATCTTTTTTTAATAAAAAAACTCTTCATGTGTTTTCTACTATAAAAATGTGAAAGGAATGTACTAATAAATTGGTATCCTGTTCTTGAATTTGTCCATATTTTTAGCGGGAGGTGTTGGATAACGCATGTGTTGCAGGTGAGTTGAGGCTGGAATTCCCTAGCTGCTTGAGTACTGCAATTAAGGGGTGGGGCTAAATCTTCTTCAGCCTTTTGTTCCCACCTAACCAATTGTCTCCTGTGCTGGTTAAGAAAAGGAAGGAGTAGCGATGCATTTCTGTGAAGCTAAACAAGTCGAGCAGAGAGGCGGCGAGGGAGGCATATTGTGCAATTTTAACAATACACAATGTCGAAGAGGAGGACCTTTGTGGGTCACCTGTTGAAGGAGGGTTCTAAGGGAGCGAGAAACGCCGACAAGATGTGGAGTCTTCCTTGGAGTACTTGATGAACGAAGCTCTTGGCAAGCGTGAAAGCAGGATGAAATGAGGGTAAGATTTACTTTGATTACTTGGGTATTGAGTGTACTGTCATGGGTTTGATTTTTTTCTATACTCATGCTTCTTATACATATATAAATATATTATTTTATATTTATATATGTATAATTTGCCTAGTATATATATGATTTAATCAGTTAGGTTGTTTGAGATCAAAAGTGTGCTGCTGCACAAACTATTTGTAACGTTAAGGAGTTGTGTGGCTCGACTGTAGCCAATGTTTTGTATATGTTGTTTTATGTGAATGACTAGCAACTAATAGTCGATTTGACTATTGATATATTTTGGATTGTGTTATGGTATTCTGCCCGGATGATGGAAGAACATTATTGAATGCTTTGACATATTTTGATTATTTGAGGAGTCTATTAGTGGATACAAACAAGAAATGAGACATCATTTAATAGAATAAAAAACGATTTTAAAATATATTGAAACACAACAAACAATTAATAAAACTGATGTCTTTTGCGAAATTATACATTGTTATTCATAAAGAAAATGATGTTGTAATCTTTTTAGACATCATTTATTTCAAATATACTGATTTAAATATATACATATAACATTGTCTTTATAAATATTGAATGTTGTATATCATTTTTTAAACGAAATAACAAGACAAAATATAAAGGAAAAGTTAATAAACATGAAATGAATCACCTATAGCTGATGTAAATAAGATATTACAACATTGTTTTTGGATAAATATATCGATGTTAATGTGAATGTTTTTATTGCTCTAGGTATCTTTAGATAGCTAGAAATGCAAAATAATAATGTTTTAACATTAGGTGAATCAATCAAAATGTAATTCTATACATGCATTTAAATCGATATTACAAAGATTAACGATGTTATAAATCATTATAGACATCGGTTATAAACCGACGTGGTAAAGTTTAGATTTTTAACACCACCCACTAACACGTCGAATTTTTTTTGATTAACATCGGTTTATACCCGATGTCTATGAACAAAATTCTAGTAGTGTCCCTAGTTGAAAGCACTACTGGGTTACCCTAATTTCTACTTCCAGCATTGGGATGACAGATCAAGCAAACCCTAATTTCAGCTTCTAAGGGAGGAAGAAGTGATAGTAGCTAGATAGCCATAAAAGCATTCAATAATTGCATAGTTTTCAAAAATAACCATGACAAAAACTCGCCTAAATGCCCGAAATAGTGGCAATATCCCAAAAAAACTCAAATCAGCATATCACCTCCAACCCAAATCACCCATAAATAAAATCCGAAAGGGAAGGAGGCTTACATAGGATGAGTTTTAGGATGGCAAATACGTTGAGGGTTCGATTGGGTGGGTAGTAAACTGTCAATGCACCTCAAAGGGGAAGAAGACTCACACGTTTTAATCCCTAAATTAATTAGTTCCCAAACGGGGGATAAAACAGGAGAACTGAAATACCTGAGGAAGGCCTTTACATTTTTTGGCAAGTGGAATCGCAATCGAGTCCATTAAAGCTCCAAGCTCTCGACATAGGCGAAGATTGGAGAGGAGGCGAATGATTACGGTGATCTGATTGGAACAATGGAGAAGGAGGAAGAGAGCGGCGAACGATCTGAGCTACTAGGGTTAGGGGTTTGGAGAGGAAAGTGGGAGAGAGTAATAGGACTCCATTTATTTCTTTAAAGTTGTTTTAGCGTAAGATGAGAACCGCTTCATTAGGTCAATTTTACCAAGTATGACAACCCGCTTCATTAGAGAAAATAACTGCTACCATAGACTATTGAGAACCGCCACAGTAGAGATAAAAGAAAAAACCGCCGCAATAGACTTTAAAGTCGCTACTATTTATAGTCATCAATAAATGCATAGTTAAAACCGCCACTAAACCGCTGCACTAGACAAAACCACCACAAAATCCGCTTTAGTAGGGTAACCGCCGCAATAAAATGCCACAATAGGCCTTAATTTTTGTAGTGGTAATACTGTCGAACATCTCAATTCTCCAGGTGAGCATGGACTTGGTGGTAGGAGTGGTCGTGAATGTGGGGATGGAAATGAGGGTGGACGTGGTGACAGAGAGAGTGTTTTCTAGAACGAATGATACGGGACCGTAGTTTCTTTCAACGATAAATATCGGCTTTTCGATGACTGCAATCTTGTGTAGATAAAATAAACCCATCGTAACAACTCTTCAAATTAAACTCCTTGATGTTTTCCTCAACTATTAACCATTTGTCTTTCACATGCGAGCGCTCCATCAAACCACTACTGGGATGGGAAAGAAGAAAGACAACAAAAAGCAAAATCTTCAAGGATGGGAAAGAAGCAGGAAAACAAAAAGCAAAATCTTCAAGGAGGAAATTGATGACATATAACTTGTCACCGATCTACTCAACTATAGGCCAGACTATAACGGCCCGAGATTATGATTCCCGAGTTACATTTCGAGGGATAAAACCCCTCGTTAGGATCTTGCGCCCCGAGTACAGGTTAAAGGTTTGAAATCAAGGATTTGTAGTTTAAAGCGGGATTTCGCACCCAAATCCGAAAGGTCTGCTGGAGACCCCGGAGTAACCCCTATACCTATCCTAAGTTTACAAAGCGAAAAATCTTTTATCATGCCAAGGACATAAATTCTGAAACGATACAACCAGTGTCGCGGCAGAGCCGGGTCAAAACAGAGTATAAGTAGGAAGAAATCCCAAAAGTATGAATCTGGTGAAGTCAGGGTTCAAACACTCACTCTCCGCCATATGAATGGACCCCGTCAAAACAGCACAGAATCAAGTAGTGGATCGGGTACCTGAAACTATACCACAAAGTTAGGCCAAGAGTTCGCCTGCGGGTCCTCTGACCGCGCTGAGGACATATAATACGCCTATACCTAGAATAAAGGATGCCTTCATGCAGTACTGAATATTAACCACACTATCATGCTCCTAATTCATATATGCAGAATATGAAGTAAGGCCTTAACAAAGAATACCAAGTGGTATATCCCTCTTCTACCACCACCCCCTTCCTGATAGGGTGGAGACTGGCCAGTTGCTGAGGACATATAATACGCCTATACCTAGAATAAAGGATGCCTTCATGCAGTACTGAATATTAACCACACTATCATGCTCCTAATTCATATATGCAGAATATGAAGTAAGGCCTTAACAAAGAATACCAAGTGGTATATCCCTCTTCTACCACCACCCCCTTCCAGATAGGGTGGAGACTGGCCAGTTCGATGCTATAGCATATCATATCTCATCATCATATCGTATCTCATGCTCATCTCGTATCTCATGATATATATATATATATATATATATATATATATATATATATATATATATATATATGACTCAAGGAGGACAACACCCGATCAAGCTGGGCTGCCCTATGACCCTAACAACGACTCTAGGACTCACAGATAATGGCCGTTCTGTATTCAAACGCATACAGAATAAGAATGCTCATTCATAAGTGGAAGTCCTAAGCATGATACTACATGGCATGCTTATGCATATGCAACACCTACATACTATATGACACATCAGGCAGGAGGCCCTGGTTACTGAGTAAGCCCCGGAGGACTTACCTGGCTAGAAGATCAGTAAAAGAAGAATCCAGCACACAGTAGTCACGATCACAGAATATCACCTAATTACATAACGAGAATATACTGAGTAAACTTCTATAGTCTCTCTGAACACATATATCACACACTCATACAAACAGATAAATAAACAAGTTCGCATCCATCATACTTCCAGTTCATCCTGATTAATCATCTCCCATCTCATACCGTTCAACATATATAATCCGTCATCTCATCAGCTTAAGATAACCTCTATATCATTCTTATCCAAATTCGCATATTACTATTCCATACTCGTACTCTCCATAAGGACATATATCATTATCATCACAAGTATCATTTATTTAATCTCTTCTAAAAAATCACCACAATATCATGCTATTAGTCATACATATCATACCGTTAGTCAAACGATTTTATTATCATGCTCATTAGTCATCGAATAAGTCTTATTCCCAAGTTAGTTTCAAAACCGTTTAAAATCCGAATTAAACAGTTAAGAATTCCGACCCTTGAAAATACTCGCTAATTTCCTTTTTAAATTTATTTATTAAATTACTTTCCGACCTTGAAATCATTTTCCAAATTCTCTTCTTAAATCAATAAGTCCAATAACTTAATTTAAATTCCCAATAATATTATAGATATTTTAAATACCATTTATTAGAACACTTTTATAAAATATTTTTGCATCCCCTAAAATCCAAACCATTTTTATTTAATAAAACCGACCCTTTATATAACTCTCAAAATAATATTTTATCTTTTAAATTATCAATTAATATTATATAATATTTTAAATAATTTAAATACCGCTAATAGTTAAATAAACAGACGAATATACCCGAACCGGACCAAACCCATTTAAACCCAACCGAACCAAATCGAACCGAACCCGATAATCTATAACCCCAAACCGGTTTCCATATTAAAACAAATAAAGTTAATTAATAAAGGAAGGACCCCAGAAGTCATCTTCTTCCTCTCAATTTCAAAAGGAGTCCCGCCCGGTGCCTTAGCTTCCTCGCTCGCGGCCATTGCCCGAAGCTTCGCCTCGTGTCCTCGCTCTAGCTCCGCTGCTCCAGGCTTCCGACCACCCGGACCTCCTCAACGCTCATAGCTCGCTCACACTAGCCCACTCTCTCGCCCCCACTCGCACTCACTCGATGCTCGCTCGCGCTCGCTGCTCGACCCTGCTCGCTCAAGCTCCTCTCGAGCTCGCTGGAACTCCCGAGCTCACCCGATCGTCTCGCACTCAGCTCTCACTCACTCCTGACTAATCTAAACATCGAATGAAGCACGAATTCAAATCAAGGAAGGAATGAAATGAAGGAAGCTCACCGAGGGAGTTCGCGACTTCGGAGCTCTCGATTGGAGTCTCGGGCATCGTTGGAGGCTCGCGATGGCTCGTCGGACCTGCATCGAGCATGGGTGAGCGTGACGGTGAAGTCCGAGGGCGATTCCGATCTAAAACGAGTGAGAACGGCTTACCGAAATCTTATTCGCACTCGAACAGGGGAGTGTAGTTCCGGTGGCTTGTCGGTGGCGTTGGCGACTCCTGGGCGGCTCCTAGGTGGCGTTGGGCAGCTCCGGCTACTGCTGGTTTCCCCGAGGAGGCGGTGCTGAGTGCTGCTGCTAGTACGATGGTGATCGATGGAATGGTGAAGAGGAGACAGTGGTGATGGAATGGTGGCGACGATGGTGAAGCCAAGAAGAGATGGTGATGGCGATGATGAGAGCGGGAGATAGTCAATGATGATGAAAGGAGATGGGGGAGGGATGGGTGATGATGGTGAATGATGAATGACGGGGAGAGGGGCTGATTTGAAGGGGTATGGTGAGGTGAGGGATTGGGTGGGTGTTGTGTGTGGAATTGGTTAAACCAATACCCAAAATTAAATCCCGAATACGCGAATTTCGAATCACGAAATTAGTCCCCGAATGTTAGTTTCCCCGAATCTCGCTTTCTCGATCAATTAGATTTGTAAAATCGAAAAGGATATCGCCATCCGATAATTATTTTGAATTTTTCGAGGTAAAAGTACGGAAATTGTTCATCAAATTTTATATTTCGGTTGGAATCCGCTAAACGATTTTTATATCCAATTTAAATTCATTTTTAATTCTCATTTTCCAAAAAAAATAATTAGGATTTTAAAATTCGAGCCTTTACGTCATCCACCTCTAAAAACAAGTCTCGTCCCCTAGACTAAAATCATTTTAAAACTGGGGATGAAGTTTGAAATTGGTGAGTCCAAGGATCATGCAATTGATTCCGTAAGCATCTCATAAGTGCCCCCATGAGATTCTCATATTACCGTTGTCATAATCATAATATCTCCAATAGATCGTAGCAAGAATGTAATATGGGCCCCTACCACATCCTTATTCCGACTTCTCGGTCATATCATAACTCGAAAAGCATCACAACATCTCCCCTAGGTCTTAGCAAGCAGTCTATAAGGGCCCCTATAAAATGCATGTATCCACTTCGGGGGGCGTTATAATGCAAGCTCGGTCAGAAAAATTCAAGAGGGTTCCTCAGTTTGAAAAGGTTTGGTCTCAAAATCATTGAAGTTCTCGATCGCGTTAAATTTCTCAAAATCAAACTCAGTCCTTTTTAAACACCATTCAAAATTCCCTACCCGACGTTAGTCAAGCAATTTTCAAATCTTAGGAGGTGGAATCATCCACCTCTAAGGGCTAATCCCATATTTTCCTTCCCAGGTTCCAAGTCAGAATCAAATCTCATCAATTCGGTTCTATAATCCTAGCAATTCCAATTTAAGGCATCATATATCATAGCAATCGTATCACACATTCAAAACCAGGTCATACTCATGTCACGGACAGTCACATAACATAACATATCTAGCATCGTATCGTTCATGGTAGGATTTATCACATCATCTCACAGAAGTTACACACCATATCAATCAGATAAGCTCGTCATATCAATCAGATAAGCACATCATATTAATCAGATAAGCACATCATACTCATGCTACCGCCAAGCATCATCGCATTAGAGGCAAACAAGTACTTCCGTACGTTAGCATTCCATCGAGTTCAGGGAATAACTATGTTAGTACTAACAGTTCACTATTGTCGACGACCATACATCATAGAATCAACATCGTCTATAGCATAAAATTCGCACCACACTCGGCCCCATGTAAAGCATACACTAGATCACATCCTCAAGAGAACCTGCCTATAATTACCAGTCATGACAAGACACGACCACTACCTATCAACTCTTGCATTAAGATCAAATTCACCGAGGTCTACCAACTCAATCCACTTCGACATCCCGATCTAAAGTCCTACCTTCCATTCGACCATTTAAAACTATCTCTCGGAGTTCCCAAATCACAAAATTTCCTCATTCCGACAAGCTAAACAACTCGATCTACTACCAAGACTCCATATAGAACACGTCCTTGCCCTAGGGGTCCTCTACCAGTCTCATCCTTACCCTCTAAGAGAAATTCCGAGTCCTCAACTAAACTGCTCTCACGATTGATCTAGAGGCTTCTTAACAATCTCGCTTACTCTTTCTAGGCTCTCAAGACTCCGCCTGAACATCATCCCCCAAAGAGGCACCACTGACCACTCTCACTAACCATCCACCTCTAAGGACCCATCTCATGCTGACCATCTCACACCTGACACTCCTGACCAATTCTAACGCAAAAACCCAACTAGTGGTACTCCCAACCACGAATCACGATGACCCTTGATGTGCGCGCAAATTACCATATTTTCTATGCACATATGAATTCATTTTATTGTCTTTTGCATGCGCATTAATGGGAAAACATGGGAATGGTGTAGTTTATGCTTAAATGTCAAATATATGGGTTTGCACGAGTTTCCATGTGATTTCGCAGAAAACAGGATGAAAATGGATGAATTCAAAAGAGCGGAAAAAGAACTCGAAGTCTTCTGAAGAGGTCAAAATCGACTGAAGACCTCGACATCGAGTACATCAAAGACATAGGAATCGAGCAGAAAAGGAAATAGAGCATTTTGACACAGAAGAGGTCGATATCGACGTCTGGGGGTCGATATCGATGCTGCCAGATCGACCAAGTTGATAGAAGTCGAGTAGGAGAAGGAGAAGCTCGATATAAGATTTTGCAGGGGTCGATATCGAGGTCCAAGGGTCGATATCGACCATGCCAACAGAGGAATTCGACTCCGATTTCGATAGAATTATATCCAATGCTTACAATATCTATCCAAAGGTCGAGATTTCCTATCATCAACACCAGATCTATCATGAGGAGTTTGATTTCACCATGAAGTTTTAGTTTTTACTTTGTTTTAATTTATCATGGAGAATAAAGATAAGGTTTCGAGTCCTTATCGACATCTACAAATAGAAGCCAATAGGGCTGAGTTTAGGTATTCCGAATTCCATTTTAGACACAATTCAGTTGCAATAGAGAATAGAGAGAGAGAGAGAGAGGAGGCCGAGTGGAGTTGTAAAAGCGAGAGCGGAGTGGCTTGTTCGATTGTACTTTCTTTCGGAGTTTTAATTCAAAGTAGCTTTCTTTCAATAACAATGATGATGATGTGCATGATGAGGAGCGAGTAGTCAACCCACTTCTAGGGTCGGGGTGAGCCCGACGATAGCAATGTGAGGTAAGTGCATCAAAGGTATGACTTTTATGCGATTCCGTCTTCTACCCCATGCATGATCCTTTGCGAAAGTTAGGGAGATTTATTATTTGCATTATTGAAGCGAAAGCCACTCATATTGCGAACTTGAATTACTCATAAATTGGATAGTAACTCTTAGGAATTATGCGAAAGCCTCTAATCACCTAAGTGTTGATAACGAAAGTTATTTTACTGAAAGACATTAAAGTTCATATTTTTAGCATGAAACTTGCATTGTTATCGTTGTGGCATAAAACCCCGACTTTGGAAGCCTTTTAATTAATTAAATTCTTCATAAAAGTCTTAGTTTTGTTTCTGTTCATCTTCCCTCTCCATTCTGTTTTCTTCGGATCCTTTTCCGACAAATTGGTTACAAAAACAGTTTCTGTGACAAGCATCGAAATCGACCTTAAGGGTCGATATCGAGGACTAACATCGATATCGAGGTCTCTGCTCGACGTCGACTTGCTGTTTTGTCTTCTGCAGGAACTGCACTAGGAAATCGACCAGAACTGAGGTCGATATCGACCAGTATACTCGATATCGAGTGTCTGCTGAGGTCGAAAGCCTTGATCGTGAGTACAACAAAGGAAGCGCTGACCTACCTCCTCGTGGATTCGATCCTGAATTACCCTACTACTACAAGGGAGGGGATTCTTATATTATTTGTTTGGGACAGGGAGATAGTCTAGTTGTGCTTTATTTTATTCTCCTATTTTACATACACCACCCCGCAAACTCCCCCGTGTGCGAACAAATTGGCGCCGTTGCCGGGGAGGCAATCAATCGCCACCTAAGTTAATCACGATCTTTTTCTAAGCTTATTTTGCAGGTTTATGCGACGTTCTGATCGCGGACCTAGCCTGGAACCAATTGACGAGCCTGAACGTTTCTACCATCTTCGCAACAAAGCAATTCGCATCATGGCTGACAACGAGACGCAGGCTGAGATCATAGAGCGGTTGAGAAAGGAGATCGAGGACCACAATGCTACAATCGCTGCTGAAAGGGCCGCTGCTGCTGCTGAGCGAGCCCGTGCTGATAGGGAGGAGGATGCACACAGACAAGCCCAAGAGCGGCTAAATCAGTATCCACAGACGGCGATGCAATACATGCATCCGCCCCTTCATGTTCCTGAATCTGCCATCATAATTCCTCACTCCAATTATGAATTGAAAATTAACTTCCTATCTGAGATTAAAAGAAATACTTTTGAAGGAAGACATAATGAATGCCCCCTGCAACACATCTCTACTTTTATGGACTTATGTGAAACAGTTGCTGATGGAGTAAACTTAGAGTATGTGCGACTAAAATCTTTTCGATGGTCTTTGGCAGGAAAGGCATTACAATGGCTTGAAAGTTTGGCTCCACGATCGCTAAGGACATGGGCGGAAGTGAAAGATGCATTCTTGAACAAGTTCTTCCCACCTTCTAAAACGGCGATGCTACGACAAAGGATCACGGCTTTCAAACAAAAGCCAGGTGAAACCCTAGCACAGGCGTGGGAGCGCTTCAAAGACTTGCTGAGATCATGCCCGACGCATGGGCAACTTCCATATGTCATCCAAGAGATCTTTTATAACGCCCTTGATGCGCCGAATAAGGAGAGGATCAATTCATATACCTCCTATCGGTACATTGAGCTTACACCAACAGAGGCATGGGAGACCATTGAGAGGCTTGTGAACTTTGACAACACCTATGGGGCTGCTGCGGCCTATGATGCAAGGCCCGCCCCATCTATGCCACTATATGAGCCTCCAAGGGAGATAGATCTTGAAGTACGGCAACAATTCCATAACGATCAAACACGCCGCCTTCAAAAGCAAGTAAGGTTCCTGAGCAACAATCAACCTTGTCAGGAGTGTGGTTCAATAAGGCATAACACCAGTGCCTGTCCACATACTGAGCAAGTATCCATGGCGGAACAACATGAGGAGGTCAAATGGACGAGAGGCCCCTATGGAGGGGGCAATCAACAAAATTGGGGTGATCAAAGGTTCTATCAAAGGGATCCCCCAACCTATAGGGCACCAGGGCACCCTGAGCGGGAAACTAAGAAAGATGACCTGCAAATCATCCTTGATGAGATGCGGAGGAACCACGCTGAGTTCAAACAAGCCAATAACTCCGTCCATACTCAGCTGCAGGGCATAAATTCTAGACTTGGGGAGATCGACGTTTGGAAGCGCAACATGGAGACTCAAATGAGTCAATTGGCGGAAGCAATGCCCAAAGCGTCCGGATCACTCCCTGGGTCCACTGTGCCCAACCAAAAGGGCAAAACCACAGGTCATATTGCGGCAGTAAACCTAAGGAGTGGGCGTCAATTACAAACGCCCGAGCGAAAAGTGGAGGAGAAGGAGCCAGAACAGACGTCGATATCGACCCCCCCTGTCGATATCGACCACGGTGACATCGATGTTGACCCTCCTGTCGATGTCGACCCTAATTCTGCGTCACCACAGAAATCGACTCTTCCAGTCGATATCGACCCTACTGCTGCCGATATCGACCTCACTACAGCCGCAGGAAGGAAGAAGGTGTTGCCATTCCCAACTAGAAAGGTGACTAAGGACCCAGCGGAAAAGAAGTTCCAACGGTTCGTGAAGATGCTCCAAGGGCTTAATGTCTCTATACCATTCACAGAGGCACTTCACGAGATGCCATCTTATGTAAGTTTCCTTAAGGATATCTTGGGTAAGAAGCGATCGCTCTCTGAGATCGCAGAGGAATGCAACAGGTTGGAGCTACCACAAAAGCGGGCGGACCCAGGTAAGTTTTCTATCGCTATATGTCTAGGTCAATTCAAATTTAATGCTTTAGTTGACTTGGGCTCTAGCGTTAGCATGATGCCCCTAACCATTTGGCACAAGGTAAAGATAGGTCCTCTGGAGCCCGTGGATGCAAGATTATACATGGCTAACAATACCGTAGTGATTCGAACTGGGATAGTGACAGATGTGCCAGTACAAGTAGGCAAATTCTTTGTCCCTGCTGATTTCCTAGTTGTTGACATAGCGGAGGACCCTGCTTGTCCAATTATTTTAGGTAGGCCATTCCTAGCAACCGTCGATGCCAACATTAGCGTGAAGAAAGGATTGCTCTCACTCACGATTAGTGATGAAGTAATAGAGTATTCCTTCAACAAGACGGTGCAAAGTCAAGGGCCAATGGAGATAAAAGCCATCAATGAAGCCCAAGTAGAGGAAGTTGAAGCAATCTTGAACGAAGGAGCTCAACAGAACATCGAAATCGACCCAGGTAAGTCGATATCGACCACTATTGTTCAAAATTCTGTGACAGGTCATAAGTATGGGGTCGACGGAGGAAAAGAGGAAGCATCGAAATCGGGGTCAAGGGTCGATATCGACCACACCCTATCGAAATCGACCACCATCAGTGCTGAGAAGAGAGGCGAGGAGACCTCGATATCGACCTCTGAGGGTCGAAATCGACCTGATCATATCGAGTCAAAACTCCCCAAATCGACTGATTCTACAGGTGTACAACAGGGATCGATATCGTCCTCCGAACATCGACATCGACCTGAACCACAGACTGAGAAGAAGGTAAGTCAAGGTACGGATTCCTCTTGTTCAATTACAATTAAGGACTTATCATTATTTGGAAGAGGTGTGCCTTGGCATGTGCGTTTATGTAGGGTATCCGATGATAGTTCAAGCCAATATGAGATAGGAGACAAGGTCTATGTTGCCAAATCTAAAGACCATTGGTTCCCTACAAGATTCAAGGATAAGAGCTTAGGTCCATTCACGGTGAATCAAATCAATCCCGGGGGAATGCAGCTGCGGGATAAGAAAGGAGTGATATTTGAGGCCCAAGCCACATGGGCTCTGCAGATGCCACCTTGAAAAGCGCAAAGGAAGAAGTCGGCCTAGCGACTTAAAAATCTAGAGCTTGTAACAAAGACTTAGTTTTGGTTTTAAGACAGCTTTTGTTTTGGTTTTAGACACTTTATTGTTTTTCATATTTTGTGTTTAGTTTTCAAATTGCAGGAGAGAGAAAAGCACACAGAAAGGCATCGAAATCGATGTCGGACATCGAAATCGACCTCAAAGTCGACATGGACAGGGTTTGTGATCGAGGCCGAATTACCCTGAAGCCCAAGCAGAAATCAAGAGAGACATCGATATCGACGTAAAGGGTCGATATCGACCTTCCCTGTTGTCTTCTTCGACTCCTGAAATTTGTGACGGTTTAGTAATTTTTCTTCTTAACCCTAGTTCTAATACAGTGAGGACACTGTAAATTTTAAGTATGGGGTGGGGGAAAGGCTTATTTGCATATTCATACTTAGTTTAGAATTGCATATTTATTTTAATGCATAAAAAAAAAATGACCCCATCAAAAATTTTGGAAAAGAGAGAGTCATGGAAGTATAAAAAAGAGCTCTATGATGTAAAATTAGATTCATTAGAGATATAACATGAGATTGCCTAGTTAAGGGAAGTCCCAATGAAGTGCAAATTTTTTGAGAAAATCATAAAGGAGATGAAAATTTGAAGTTGCTTTTGACATATGCATGATAAGATGATGGAGGATTTTTTATAAAAATTCCATACAAGCAAAGTTCATATCCTAGCCTTACCTACGCATATTCACAAAGCCATATATGAGACTTATTATGATCATTATTGCTCCACATATACATATTGTCCATTTTTTACCTTATACCCTATCCGGGGACAAAGTTTTTTGAATGGATGACATCTTTGGAGATATATGGAGTTGTGCATTTATAAAGTTGTTGGCAGGAATGATACAATATGGAAAATTAAATGAGCGAGAAAAAAATCCGATCACCTCAGGAGATTGTTCGGCTAGGGGTAAAGGGGAAGGTGTACGTATGTAAAATAGGAGAATAAAATAAACACAACTAGACTATCTCCCTGTCCCAAACAAATAATACAAGAATCCCCTCCCTTGTAGTAGTAGAGTAATTCAGGATCGAATCCACGAGGAGGTAGGTCAGCGCTTCCTTTGTTGTGCTCACGATCAATGCTTTCGACCTCAGCAGACACTCGATATCGAGTATACTGGTCGATATCGACCTCAGTTCTGGTCGATTTCCTAGCGCAGTTCCTGCAGAAGACAAAACAGCAAGTCGACGTCGAGCAGAGACCTCGATATCGATGTTAGTACTCGATATCGACCCTTAAGGTCGATTTCGATGTTTGTCACAGAAACCGTTTTTGTAACCAATTTGTCGGAAAAGGATCCGAAGAAAATAGAATGGAGAGGGAAGATGAACAGAAGCAAAACTAAGACCTTTATGAAGAATTTAATGAATTAAAAAGCTTCCAAAGTCGGGGTTTCATGCCACAACGATAACAATGCAAGTTTCATGCTAAAAATATGAACTTTAATGTCTTTCCGTCAATTAACTTTCGTTATCAACACTTAGGTGATTAGAGGCTTTCGCATAATTCCTAAGAGTTACTATCCAATTCATGAGTAATTCAAGTTCGCAATATGAGTGGCTTTCGCTTCAATAATGCAAATAACGAATCTGCCTAACTTTCGCAAAGGATCATGCATGGGGTAGAAGACGGAATCGCATAAAAGTCATACCTTTGATGCACTTACCTCACATTGCTATCGTCGGGCTCACCCCGACCCTAGAAGTGGGTTGACTACTCGCTCCTCATCATGCACATCATCATCATTGTTATTGAAAGAAAGCTACTTTGAATTAAAACTCCGAAAGAAAGTACAACCGAACAAGCCACTCCGCTCTCGCTTTACAACTCCACTCGGCCACTCTCTCTCTCTCTCTATTGCAACTGAATTCGGAATCTCTAATTGAATATTGAATAATGAATTGAATTGTTAAACTCAGCCCTATTGGCTTCTATTTGTAGATGACGATAAGGACTCGAAACCTTGTCTTTATTCTCTATGATAAATAAATAAATAAATAAAAAGTAAAAGCTAAAACTTCATGGTGAAACCAGCCTCCTCATGATAAACCTGATGTGGATGATAGGAAATCTCGACCTTTGGATAGACATTGCAAGCATTGGATAAAATTCTATCAAAATCGGAGTCGAATTCCTCTGCTGGCATGGTCGATATCGACCCTTCCACTCGATATCGACCCCTCCAAAATCTTATCTCGAGCTTCTCCTTCTCCTACTCGACTTCTATCAACTTGGTCGATCTGGCAGCATCGATATCGACCTCCAGACGTCGATATCGACCTCTTCTGTGTCGAGATGCTCTGTTTCCTTTCTGCTCGATTCCTATGTCTCGATGTACTCGATGTCGAGGTCTTTAGTCGATTTCGACCTCTTCAGAAGACTTCGAGTTCTTTTTCCGCTCTTCTGAATTCATCCATTTTCATCCTGTTTTCTGCGAAATCACATGGAAACTCGTGCAAACCCATATATTTGACATTTAAGCATAAACTACACTATTCCCATGTTTTCCCATTAATGTGCATGCAAAAGACAACAAAATGAATTCATATGTGCATAGAAAATACGGCAATTTGCGCGCACATCAAACACCCCATACTTAAGCTTGCTTGTCCCCAAGCAATACTCTTAATGGCCATTCAGGGGAAGAAAGTAAACCCTCAACATCATAGATTCATTTTTCATATGTCCCTACAATCAATTGCCATCCTCGAGAAGGTACTTATGTCAACCAAGTCCATGCCTGTGCATAAAAGCAATTTCATACTTATAAAGGAGGTAATATGCAAAAAATAATTTTAGCGACATTGCATTAATAATCAAGAGGACTTTCTTCAAGCTTGTGAGAAGTGGATTGGTAAAAGGCTAAAGGTGGGCTAATATTTGGCCATGTGGTGTTAAATCCGGGGAAATATACTTTCTTTCCAAAATATTCCACATTCCTCCTTCATAATGTCTCACCTTTCACTCATCGTTCAATGCTTTTTTCACTTTAATGCTTTTACCTCTCTAACCTTAGCACTGCCTTCTCGCGAGTCGCAAACATGGGTGTCATGGATGGCCCCGGATACTTAGTACTTCGGACTCCTCACCTTTGTGTCCCATCTCGCCGAACTATTATCTCAGCGAGCAGGGTCGACCTACCTTTATCTCCTGAGGTGATCGGATTTTTTCTCGCTCATTTAATTTTCCATATTGTATCATTCCTGCCAACAACTTTATAAATGCACAACTCCATATAACTCCAAAGATGTCATCCATTCAAAAAAACTTTGTCCCCGGATAGGGTATAAGGTAAAAAATGGACAATATGTATATGTGGAGCAATAATGATAAGTCTCATATATGGCTTTGTGAATATGCGTAGGTAAGGCTAGGATATGAACTTTGCTTGTATGGAATTTTTATAAAAAATCCTCCATCATCTTATCATGCATATGTCAAAAGCAACTTCAAATTTTCATCTCCTTTATGATTTTCTCAAAAAATTGCACTTCATTGGGACTTCCCTTAACTAGGCAATCTCATGTTATATCTCTAATGAATCTAATTTTGCATCATAGAGATCTTTTTTATACTTCCATGACTCTCTCTTTTTCAAAATTTTTGATGGGGGTCATTTAAAATAAATATGCATTAAAATAAATATGCAACCCTAAACTAAGCATGAATATGCAAATAAGCCTTTCCCCCCACCCCATACTTAAAATTTACAGTGTCCTCACTGTATTAGAACTAGGGTTAAGAAGAAGACTTACTAAACCGTCACAAATTTCAGGAGTCGAAGAAGACAACAGGGAAGGTCGATATCGACCCTTTACATCGATATCGATGTCTCTCTGATTTCTGCTTGGGCTTCAGGGTGACTCGGCTCGATCACAAACCCTATCCAGGTCGACCTTGAGGTCGATTTCGATGTCCGACATCGATTTCGATGCCTTTCTGTGTGCTTTTCTTTCTCCTGCAATTTGAAAACTTAACACACAATATGCAGAACAATAAAGTGTCTAAAACCAAAACAAAAGTTGTCTTAAAATCGAAACTAAGTCTTTGTTACAAGCTCTAGATTTTTAAGTCGCTAGGCCGACTTCTTCCTTTGCGCTTTTCAAGGTGGCATCTGCAGAGCCCATGTGGCTTGGGCCTCAAATATCACTCCTTTCTTGTCCCGTAGCTGCATTCCCCCGGGATTGATTTGATTCACCGTGAATGGACCTAAGCTCTTATCCTTGAATCTTGTAGGGAACCAATGGTCTTTAGATTTGGCAACATAGACCTTGTCTCCTATCTCATATTGGCTTGAACTATCTTCGGATACCCTACATAAACGCACATGCCAAGGCACACCTCTTCCAAATAATGATAAGTCCTTAATTGTAATTGCACAAGAGGAATCCGTACCTTGACTTACCTTCTTCTCAGTCTGTGGTTCAGGTCGATGTCGATGTTCGGAGGTCGATATCGACCCCTGTTGTACACCTGTAGGATCAGTCGATTTGGGGAGTTTTGACTCGATATGATCAGGTCGATTTCGACCCTCAGAGGTCGATATCGAGGTCTCCTCGCCTCTCTTCTCAGCGCTGATGGTGGTCGATTTCGATAGGGTGTGGTCGATATCGACCCTTGACCCCGATTTCGATGCTTCCTGTTTTCCTCCGTCGACCCCATACTTATGACCTGTCACAGAATCTTGAACAATAGTGGTCGATATCGACTTACCTGGGTCGATTTCGATGTCCTGTTGAGCACCTTCGTTCAAGATTGCTTCAACTTCCTCTACTTGGGCTTCTTTGATGGCTTTTATCTCCATTGGCCCTTGACTTTGCACCGTCTTGTTGAAGGAATACTCTATTACTTCATCACTAATTGTGAGTGAGAGCAATCCTTTTTTCACGCTAATGTTGGCATCGACGGTTGCTAGGAATGGCCTACCTAAAATAATTGGACAAGCAGGGTCCTCCGCTATGTCAACAACTAGGAAATCAGCGGGGACAAAGAATTTGCCTACTTGTACTGGCACATCTGTCACTATCCCAGTTGGAATAACTACGGTATTGTTAGCCATGTATAATCTTGCATCCACGGGCTCCAGAGGACCTATCTTTACCTTGTGCCAAATGGTTAGTGGCATCATGCTAACGCTAGCGCCCAAGTCAACTAAAGCATTAAATTTGAATTGACCTAGACCTATAGCGATAGAAAACTTACCTGGGTCCGCCCGCTTTTGTGGTAGCTCCAACCTGTTGCATTCCTCTGCGATCTCAGAGAGCGATCGCTTCTTCCCCAAGATATCTTTAAGGAACCTCACATAAGATGGCATCTCGTGAAGTGCCTCTGTGAATGGTATAGAGACATTAAGCCCTTGGAGCATCTTCACGAACCGTTGGAACTTCTTTTCCGCTGGGTCCTTAGTCACCTTTCTAGTTGGGAATGGCAACACCTTCTTCCTTCCTGCGGCTGTAGTGAGGTCGATATCGGCAGTAGTGGGGTCGATATCGACTGGAAGAGTCGATTTCTGTGGTGACGCAGAATTAGGGTCGACATCGACAGGAGGGTCGACATCGATGTCACCTTGGTCGATATCGACAGGGGGGGTCGATATCGACGTCTGTTCTGGCTCCTTCTCCTCCACTTTTCGCTCGGGCGTTTGTAATTGACGCCCACTCCTTAGGTTTACTGCCGCGATATGACCTGTAGTTTTGCCCTTTTGGTTGGGCACAGTGGATCCAGGGAGTGATCCGGACGCTTTGGGCATTGCTTCCGCCAATTGACTCATTTGAGTCTCCATGTTGCGCTTCCAAACGTCGATCTCCCCAAGTCTAGAATTTATGCCCTGCAGCTGAGTATGGACGGAGTTATTGGCTTGTTTGAACTCAGCGTGGTTCCTCCGCATCTCATCCAGGATGATTTGCAGGTCATCTTTCTTAGTCTCCCGCTCAGGGTGCCCTGGTGCCCTATAGGTTGGGGGATCCCTTTGATAGAACCTTTGATCACCCCAATTTTGTTGATTGCCCCCTCCATAGGGGCCTCTTGTCCATTTGACCTCCTCATGTTGTTCCGCCATGGATACTTGCTCAGTATGTGGACAGGCACTGGTGTTATGCCTTATTGAACCACACTCCTGACAAGGTTGATTGTTGCTCAGGAACCTTACTTGCTTTTGTAGGCGGCGTGTTTGATCGTTATGGAATTGTTGCCGTACTTCAGGATCTATCTCCCTTGGAGGCTCATATAGTGGCATAGATGGGGCAGGCCTTGCATCATAGGCCGCAGCAGCCCCATAGGTGTTGTCAAAGTTCACAAGCCTCTCAATGGTCTCCCATGCCTCCGTTGGTGTAAGCTCAATGTACCGATAGGAGGTATATGAATTGATCCTCTCCTTATTCGGCGCATCAAGGGCGTTATAAAAGATCTCTTGGATGACATATGGAAGTTGCCCATGCGTCGGGCATGATCTCAGCAAGTCTTTGAAGCGCTCCCACGCCTGTGCTAGGGTTTCACCTGGCTTTTGTTTGAAAGCCGTGATCCTTTGTCTTAGCATCGCCGTTTTAGAAGGTGGGAAGAACTTGTTCAAGAAGGCATCTTTCACTTCCGCCCATGTCCTTAGCGATCGTGGAGCCAAACTTTCAAGCCATTGTAATGCCTTTCCTGCCAAAGACCATCGAAAAGATTTTAGTCGCACATACTCTAAGTTTACTCCATCAGCAACTGTTTCACATAAATCCATAAAAGTAGAGATGTGTTGCAGGGGGCATTCATTATGTCTTCCTTCAAAAGTATTTCTTTTAATCTCAGATAGGAAGTTAATTTTCAATTCATAATTGGAGTGAGGAATTATAATAGCAGATTCAGGAACATGAAGGGGCGGATGCATGTATTGCATCGCCGTCTGTGGATACTGATTTAGCCGCTCTTGGGCTTGTCGGCGCGCATCCTCCTCCCTATCAGCACGGGCTCGCTCAGCAGCAGCAGCGGCCCTTTCAGCAGCGATTGTAGCATTGTGGTCCTCGATTTCCTTTCTCAACCGCTCTATGATCTCAGCCTGCGTCTCGTTGTCAGCCATGATGCGAATTGCTTTGTTGCGAAGATGGTAGAAACGTTCAGGCTCGTCAATTGGTTCCAGGATAGGTCCGCGATCAGAACGTCGCATAAACCTGCAAAATAAGCTTAGAAAAAGATCGTGGTTAACTTAGGTGGCGATTGATTGCCTCCCCGGCAACGGCGCCAATTTGTTCGGCTAGGGGTAAAGGGGAAGGTGTACGTATGTAAAATAGGAGAATAAAATAAACACAACTAGACTATCTCCCTGTCCCAAACAAATAATACAAGAATCCCCTCCTTTGTAGTAGTAGAGTAATTCAGGATCGAATCCACGAGGAGGTAGGTCAGCGCTTCCTTTGTTGTGCTCACGATCAATGCTTTCGACCTCAGCAGACACTCGATATCGAGTATACTGGTCGATATCGACCTCAGTTCTGGTCGATTTCCTAGCGCAGTTCCTGCAGAAGACAAAACAACAAGTCGACGTCGAGCAGAGACCTCGATATCGATGTTAGTACTCGATATCGACCCTTAAGGTCGATTTCGATGTTTGTCACAGAAACCGTTTTTGTAACCAATTTGTCGGAAAAGGATCCGAAGAAAATAGAATGGAGAGGGAAGATGAACAGAAGCAAAACTAAGACCTTTATGAAGAATTTAATGAATTAAAAAGCGTCCAAAGTCGGGGTTTCATGCCACAACGATAACAATGCAAGTTTCATGCTAAAAATATGAACTTTAATGTCTTTCCGTCAATTAACTTTCGTTATCAACACTTAGGTGATTAGAGGCTTTCGCATAATTCCTAAGAGTTACTATCCAATTCATGAGTAATTCAAGTTCGCAATATGAGTGGCTTTCGCTTCAATAATGCAAATAACGAATCTCCCTAACTTTCGCAAAGGATCATGCATGGGGTAGAAGACGGAATCGCATAAAAGTCATACCTTTGATGCACTTACCTCACATTGCTATCGTCGGGCTCACCCCGACCCTAGAAGTGGGTTGACTACTCGCTCCTCATCATGCACATCATCATCATTGTTATTGAAAGAAAGCTACTTTGAATTAAAACTCCGAAAGAAAGTACAACCGAACAAGCCACTCCGCTCTCGCTTTACAACTCCACTCGGCCACTCTCTCTCTCTCTCTCTATTGCAACTGAATTCGGAATCTCTAATTGAATATTGAATAATGAATTGAATTGTTAAACTCAGCCCTATTGGCTTCTATTTGTAGATGACGATAAGGACTCGAAACCTTATCTTTATTCTCTATGATAAATAAATAAATAAATAAAAAGTAAAAGCTAAAACTTCATGGTGAAACCAGCCTCCTCATGATAAACCTGATGTGGATGATAGGAAATCTCGACCTTTGGATAGACATTGCAAGCATTGGATAAAATTCTATCAAAATCGGAGTCGAATTCCTCTGCTGGCATGGTCGATATCGACCCTTCCACTCGATATCGACCCCTCCAAAATCTTATCTCGAGCTTCTCCTTCTCCTACTCGACTTCTATCAACTTGGTCGATCTGGCAGCATCGATATCGACCTCCAGACGTCGATATCGACCTCTTCTGTGTCGAGATGCTCTGTTTCCTTTCTGCTCGATTCCTATGTCTCGATGTACTCGATGTCGAGGTCTTTAGTCGATTTCGACCTCTTCAGAAGACTTCGAGTTCTTTTTCCGCTCTTCTGAATTCATCCATTTTCATCCTGTTTTCTGCGAAATCACATGAAAACTCGTGCAAACCCATATATTTGACATTTAAGCATAAACTACACTATTCCCATGTTTTCCCATTAATGTGCATGCAAAAGACAACAAAATGAATTCATATGTGCATAGAAAATACGGCAATTTGCGCGCACATCAGAGATAAAGGTGGGTCGACCCTGCTCGCTGAGATAATAGTTCGGCGAGATGGGACACAAAGGTAAGGAGTCCGAAGTACTAAGTATCCGGGGCCATTCATGACACTCATGTTTGCTACTCGCGAGAAGGCAGTGCTAAGGTTAGAGAGGTAAAAGCATTATATTGAAAAAAGCATTGAACGATGAGTGAAAGGTGAGACATTATGAAGAGGAATGTGGAATATTTTGGAAAGAAAGTGTACTTCCCCGGATTTAACACCACAAGGCCAATATTAGCCCACCTTTAGCCTTTTACCAATCCACTTCTCACAAGCTTGAAGAAAGTCCTCTTGATTATTAATGCAATGTCGCTAGAATTGTTTTTTTTGCATATTACCTCCTTTATAAGTATGAAATTGCTTTTATGCACAGGCATGGACTTGGTTGACATAAGTACCTTCTCGAGGATGGCAATTGATTGTAGGGACATATGAAAAATGAATCTAAGATGTTGAGGGTTTACTTTCTTCCCCTGAATGACCATTAAGAGTATTGCTTGGGGACAAGCAAGCTTAAGTATGGGGTGTTTGATGTGCGCGCAAATTACCATATTTTCTATGCACATATGAATTCATTTTATTGTCTTTTGCATGCGCATTAATGGGAAAACATGGGAATGGTGTAGTTTATGCTTAAATGTCAAATATATGGGTTTGCACGAGTTTCCATGTGATTTCGCAGAAAACAGGATGAAAATGGATGAATTCAAAAGAGCGGAAAAAGAACTCGAAGTCTTCTGAAGAGGTCGAAATCGACTGAAGACCTCGACATCGAGTACATCAGAGACATAGGAATCGAGCAGAAAAGGAAACAGAGCATTTCGACACAGAAGAGGTCGATATCGACATCTGGGGGTCGATATCGATGCTGCCAGATCGACCAAGTTGATAGAAGTCGAGTAGGAGAAGGAGAAGCTCAAGATAAGATTTTGCAGGGGACGATATCGAGGTCCAAGGATCGATATCGACCATGTGATTTCGCAGAAAACAGGATGAAAATGGATGAATTCAGAAGAGCGTAAAAAGAACTCGAAGTCTTCTGAAGAGGTCGAAATCGACTGAAGACCTCGACATCGAGTACATCAGAGACATAGGAATCGAGCAGAAAAGGAAACAGAGCATTTCGACACAGAAGAGGTCGATATCGACGTCTGGGGGTCGATATCGATGCTGCCAGATCGACCAAGTTGATAGAAGTCGAGTATGAGAAGGAGAAGCTCGAGATAAGATTTTGCAGGGGTCGATATCGAGGTCCAAGGGTCGATATCGACCATGCCAACAGAGGAATTCGACTCCGATTTCGATAGAATTATATCCAATGCTTACAATATCTATCCAAAGGTCGAGATTTCCTATCATCAACACCAGATCTATCATGAGGAGGCTGATTTCACCATGAAGTTTTAGTTTTTACTTTGTTTTAATTTATCATGGAGAATAAAGATAAGGTTTCGAGTCCTTATCGACATCTACAAATAGAAGCCAATAGGGCTGAGTTTAGGTATTCCGAATTCCATTTTAGACACAATTCAGTTGCAATAGAGAATAGAGAGAGAGAGAGAGGAGGCCGAGTGGAGTTGTAAAAGCGAGAGCGGAGTGGCTTGTTCGGTTGTACTTTCTTTCGGAGTTTTAATTCAAAGTAGCTTTCTTTCAATAACAATGATGATGATGTGCATGATGAGGAGCGAGTAGTCAACCCACTTCTAGGGTCGGGGTGAGCCCGACGATAGCAATGTGAGGTAAGTGCATCAAAGGTATGACTTTTATGCGATTCCGTCTTCTACCCCATGCATGATCCTTTGCGAAAGTTAGGGAGATTTATTATTTGCATTATTGAAGCGAAAGCCACTCATATTGCGAACTTGAATTACTCATAAATTGGATAGTAACTCTTAGGAATTATGCGAAAGCCTCTAATCACCTAAGTGTTGATAACGAAAGTTATTTGACGGAAAGACATTAAAGTTCATATTTTTAGCATGAAACTTGCATTGTTATTGTTGTGGCATAAAACCCCGACTTTGGAAGCCTTTTAATTAATTAAATTCTTCATAAAAGTCTTAGTTTTGTTTCTGTTCATCTTCCCTCTCCATTCTATTTTCTTCGGATCCTTTTCCGACAAATTGGTTACAAAAACAGTTTCTGTGACAAGCATCGAAATCGACCTTAAGGGTCGATATCGAGGACTAACATCGATATCGAGGTCTCTGCTCGACGTCGACTTGCTGTTTTGTCTTCTGCAGGAACTGCGCTAGGAAATCGACCAGAACTGAGGTCGATATTGACCAGTATACTCGATATCGAGTGTCTGCTGAGGTCGAAAGCCTTGATCATGAGTACAACAAAGGAAGCGCTGACCTACCTCCTCGTGGATTCGATCCTGAATTACCCTACTACTACAAGGGAGGGGATTCTTGTATTATTTGTTTGGGACAGGGTGATAGTCTAGTTGTGCTTTATTTTATTCTCCTATTTTACATACACCACCCCGCAAACTCCCCCGTGTGCGAACAAATTGGCGCCGTTGCCGGGGAGGCAATCAATCGCCACCTAAGTTAATCACGATCTTTTTCTAAGCTTATTTTGCAGGTTTATGCGACGTTCTGATCGCGGACCTATCCTGGAACCAATTGACGAGCCTGAACGTTTCTACCATCTTCGCAACAAAGCAATTCGCATCATGGCTGACAACGAGACGCAGGCTGAGATCATAGAGCGGTTGAGAAAGGAGATCGAGGACCACAATGCTACAATCGCTGCTGAAAGGGCCGCTGCTGCTGCTGAGCGAGCCCGTGCTGATAGGGAGGAGGATGCACACAGACAAGCCCAAGAGCGGCTAAATCAGTATCCACAGACGGCGATGCAATACATGCATCCGCCCCTTCATGTTCCTAAATCTGCCATCATAATTCCTCACTCCAATTATGAATTGAAAATTAACTTCCTATCTGAGATTAAAAGAAATACTTTTGAAGGAAGACATAATGAATGCCCCCTGCAACACATCTCTACTTTTATGGACTTATGTGAAACAGTTGCTGATGGAGTAAACTTAGAGTATGTGCGACTAAAATCTTTTCGATGGTCTTTGGCAGGAAAGGCATTACAATGGCTTGAAAGTTTGGCTCCACGATCGCTAAGGACATGGGCGGAAGTGAAAGATGCATTCTTGAACAAGTTCTTCCCACCTTCTAAAACGGCGATGCTACGACAAAGGATCACGGCTTTCAAACAAAAGCCAGGTGAAACCCTAGCACAGGCGTGGGAGCGCTTCAAAGACTTGCTGAGATCATGCCCGACGCATGGGCAACTTCCATATGTCATCCAAGAGATCTTTTATAACGCCCTTGATGCGCCGAATAAGGAGAGGATCAATTCATATACCTCCTATCGGTACATTGAGCTTACACCAACAGAGGCATGGGAGACCATTGAGAGGCTTGTGAACTTTGACAACACCTATGGGGCTGCTGCGGCCTATGATGCAAGGCCCGCCCCATCTATGCCACTATATGAGCCTCCAAGGGAGATAGATCTTGAAGTACGGCAACAATTCCATAACGATCAAACACGCCACCTTCAAAAGCAAGTAAGGTTCCTGAGCAACAATCAACCTTGTCAGGAGTGTGGTTCAATAAGGCATAACACCAGTGCCTGTCCACATACTGAGCAAGTATCCATGGCGGAACAACATGAGGAGGTCAAATGGACGAGAGGCCCCTATGGAGGGGGCAATCAACAAAATTGGGGTGATCAAAGGTTCTATCAAAGGGATCCCCCAACCTATAGGGCACCAGGGCACCCTGAGCGGGAAACTAAGAAAGATGACCTGCAAATCATCCTTGATGAGATGCGGAGGAACCACGCTGAGTTCAAACAAGCCAATAACTCCGTCCATACTCAGCTGCAGGGCATAAATTCTAGACATGGGGAGATCGACGTTTGGAAGCGCAACATGGAGACTCAAATGAGTCAATTGGCGGAAGCAATGCCCAAAGCGTCCGGATCACTCCCTGGGTCCACTGTGCCCAACCAAAAGGGCAAAACCACAGGTCATATTGCGGCAGTAAACCTAAGGAGTGGGCGTCAATTACAAACGCCCGAGCGAAAAGTGGAGGAGAAGGAGCCAGAACAGACGTCGATATCGACCCCCCCTGTCGATATCGACCACGGTGACATCGATGTCGACCCTCCTGTCGATGTCGACCCTAATTCTGCGTCACCACAGAAATCGACTCTTCCAGTCGATATCGACCCTACTGCTGCCGATATCGACCTCACTACAGCCGCAGGAAGGAAGAAGGTGTTGCCATTCCCAACTAGAAAGGTGACTAAGGACCCAGCGGAAAAGAAGTTCCAACGGTTCGTGAAGATGCTCCAAGGGCTTAATGTCTCTATACCATTCACAGAGGCACTTCACGAGATGCCATCTTATGTAAGTTTCCTTAAGGATATCTTGGGTAAGAAGCGATCGCTCTCTGAGATCGCAGAGGAATGCAACAGGTTGGAGCTACCACAAAAGCGGGCGGACCCAGGTAAGTTTTCTATCGCTATAGGTCTAGGTCAATTCAAATTTAATGCTTTAGTTGACTTGGGCGCTAGCGTTAGCATGATGCCCCTAACCATTTGGCACAAGGTAAAGATAGGTCCTCTGGAGCCCGTGGATGCAAGATTATACATGGCTAACAATACCGTAGTGATTCGAACTGGGATAGTGACAGATGTGCCAGTACAAGTAGGCAAATTCTTTGTCCCTGCTGATTTCCTAGTTGTTGACATAGCGGAGGACCCTGCTTATCCAATTATTTTAGGTAGGCCATTTCTAGCAACCGTCGATGCCAACATTAGCGTGAAGAAAGGATTGCTCTCACTCATGATTAGTGATGAAGTAATAGAGTATTCCTTCAACAAGACGGTGCAAAGTCAAGGGCCAATGGAGATAAAAGCCATCAATGAAGCCCAAGTAGAGGAAGTTGAAGCAATCTTGAACGAAGGAGCTCAACAGAACATCGAAATCGACCCAGGTAAGTCGATATCGACCACTATTGTTCAAAATTCTGTGACAGGTCATAAGTATGGGGTCGACGGAGGAAAAGAGGAAGCATCGAAATCGGGGTCAAGGGTCGATATCGACCACACCCTATCGAAATCGACCACCATCAGCGCTGAGAAGAGAGGCGAGGAGACCTCGATATCGACCTCTGAGGGTCGAAATCGACCTGATCATATCGAGTCAAAACTCCCCAAATCGACTGATTCTACAGGTGTAAAACAGGGATCGATATCGACCTCCGAACATCGACATCGACCTGAACCACAGACTGAGAAGAAGGTAAGTCAAGGTACGGATTCCTCTTGTTCAATTACAATTAAGGACTTATCATTATTTGGAAGAGGTGTGCCTTGGCATGTGCGTTTATGTAGGGTATCCGATGATAGTTCAAGCCAATATGAGATAGGAGACAAGGTCTATGTTGCCAAATCTAAAGACCATTGGTTCCCTACAAGATCCAAGGATAAGAGCTTAGGTCCATTCACGGTGAATCAAATCAATCCCGGGGGAATGCAACTGCGGGATAAGAAAGGAGTGATATTTGAGGCCCAAGCCACATGGGCTCTGCAGATGCCACCTTGAAAAGCGCAAAGGAAGAAGTCGGCCTAGCGACTTAAAAATCTAGAGCTTGTAACAAAGACTTAGTTTTGGTTTTAAGACAGCTTGTGTTTTGGTTTTAGACACTTTATTGTTTTGCATATTTTGTGTTTAGTTTTCAAATTGCAGGAGAGAGAAAAGCACACAGAAAGGCATCGAAATCGATGTCGGACATCGAAATCGACCTCAAAGTCGACATGGACAGGGTTTGTGATCGAGGCCGAATTACCCTGAAGCCCGAGCAGAAATCAAGAGAGACATCGATATCGACGTAAAGGGTCGATATCGACCTTCCCTGTTGTCTTCTTCGACTCCTGAAATTTGTGACGGTTTAGTAATTTTTCTTCTTAACCCTAGTTCTAATACAGTGAGGACACTGTAAATTTTAAGTATGGGGTGGGGGAAAGGCTTATTTGCATATTCATACTTAGTTTAGAATTGCATATTTATTTTAATGCATAAAAAAAAAAAATGACCCCATCAAAAATTTTGGAAAAGAGAGAGTCATGGAAGTATAAAAAAGAGCTCTATGATGCAAAATTAGATTCATTAGAGATATAACATGAGATTGCCTAGTTAAGGGAAGTCCCAATGAAGTGCAAATTTTTTGAGAAAATCATAAAGGAGATGAAAATTTGAAGTTGCTTTTGACATATGCATGATAAGATGATGGAGAATTTTTTATAAAAATTCCATACAAGCAAAGTTCATATCCTAGCCTTACCTACGCATATTCACAAAGCCATATATGAGACTTATTATGATCATTATTGCTCCACATATACATATTGTCCATTTTTTACCTTATACCCTATCCGGGGACAAAGTTTTTTGAATGGATGACATCTTTGGAGATATATGGAGTTGTGCATTTATAAAGTTGTTGGCAGGAATGATACAATATGGAAAATTAAATGAGCGAGAAAAAAATCCGATCACCTCAGGAGATAAAGGTGGGTCGACCCTGCTCGTTGAGATAATAGTTCGGCGAGATGGGACACAAAGGTAAGGAGTCCGAAGTACTAAGTATCCGGGGCCATTCATGACACCCATGTTTGCGACTCGCGAGAAGGCAGTGCTAAGGTTAGAGAGGTAAAAGCATTATATTGAAAAAAGCATTGAACGATGAGTGAAAGGTGAGACATTATGAAGAGGAATGTGGAATATTTTGGAAAGAAAGTGTACTTCCCCGGATTTAACACCACAAGGCCAATATTAGCCCACCTTTAGCCTTTTACCAATCCACTTCTCACAAGCTTGAAGAAAGTCCTCTTGATTATTAATGCAATGTCGCTAGAATTGTTTTTTTTGCATATTACCTCCTTTATAAGTATGAAATTGCTTTTATGCACAGGCATGGACTTGGTTGACATAAGTACCTTCTCGAGGATGGCAATTGATTGTAGGGACATATGAAAAATGAATCTAAGATGTTGAGGGTTTACTTTCTTCCCCTGAATGACCATTAAGAGTATTG
This sequence comes from Persicaria maculosa, assembly GCA_963922045.1. NCBI lineage: Eukaryota > Viridiplantae > Streptophyta > Magnoliopsida > Caryophyllales > Polygonaceae > Persicaria > Persicaria maculosa. The sequence goes on from OY998271.1 coordinate 34,565,349, forward strand.
CTTGGGGACAAGCAAGCTTAAGTATGGGGTGTTTGATGTGCGCGCAAATTACCATATTTTCTATGCACATATGAATTCATTTTATTGTCTTTTGCATGCGCATTAATGGGAAAACATGGGAATGGTGTAGTTTATGCTTAAATGTCAAATATATGGGTTTGCACGAGTTTCCATGTGATTTCGCAGAAAACAGGATGAAAATGGATGAATTCAAAAGAGCGGAAAAAGAACTCGAAGTCTTCTGAAGAGGTCGAAATCGACTGAAGACCTCGACATCGAGTACATCAGAGACATAGGAATCGAGCAGAAAAGGAAACAGAGCATTTCGACACAGAAGAGGTCGATATCGACGTCTAGGGGTCGATATCGATGCTGCCAGATCGACCAAGTTGATAGAAGTCGAGTAGGAGAAGGAGAAGCTCAAGATAAGATTTTGCAGGGGTCGATATCGAGGTCCAAGGGTCGATATCGACCATGCCAACAGAGGAATTCGACTCCGATTTCGATAGAATTATATCCAATGCTTACAATATCTATCCAAAGGTCGAGATTTCCTATCATCAACACCAGATCTATCATGAGGAGGCTGATTTCACCATGAAGTTTTAGGTTTTACTTTGTTTTAATTTATCATGGAGAATAAAGATAAGGTTTCGAGTCCTTATCGACATCTACAAATAGAAGCCAATAGGGCTGAGTTTAGGTATTCCGAATTCCATTTTAGACACAATTCAGTTGCAATAGAGAATAGAGAGAGAGAGAGAGTAGGCCGAGTGGAGTTGTAAAAGCGAGAGCGGAGTGGCTTGTTCGGTTGTACTTTCTTTCGGAGTTTTAATTCAAAGTAGCTTTCTTTCAATAACAATGATGATGATGTGCATGATGAGGAGTGAGTAGTCAACCCACTTCTAGGGTCGGGGTGAGCCCGACGATAGCAATGTGAGGTAAGTGCATCAAAGGTATGACTTTTATGCGATTCCGTCTTCTACCCCATGCATGATCCTTTGCGAAAGTTAGGGAGATTTATTATTTGCATTATTGAAGCGAAAGCCACTCATATTGCGAACTTGAATTACTCATAAATTGGATAGTAACTCTTAGGAATTATGCGAAAGCCTCTAATCACCTAAGTGTTGATAACGAAAGTTATTTGACGGAAAGACATTAAAGTTCATATTTTTAGCATGAAACTTGCATTGTTATTGTTGTGGCATAAAACCCCGACTTTGGAAGCCTTTTAATTAATTAAATTCTTCATAAAAGTCTTAGTTTTGTTTCTGTTCATCTTCCCTCTCCATTCTATTTTCTTCGGATCCTTTTCCGACAAATTGGTTACAAAAACAGTTTCTGTGACAAGCATCGAAATCGACCTTAAGGGTCGATATCGAGGACTAACATCGATATCGAGGTCTCTGCTCGACGTCGACTTGCTGTTTTGTCTTCTGCAGGAACTGCGCTAGGAAATCGACCAGAACTGAGGTCGATATCGACCAGTATACTCGATATCGAGTGTCTGCTGAGGTCGAAAGCCTTGATCGTGAGTACAACAAAGGAAGCGCTGACCTACCTCCTCGTGGATTCGATCCTGAATTATCCTACTACTACAAGGGAGGGGATTCTTGTATTATTTGTTTGGGACAGGGAGATAGTCTAGTTGTGCTTTATTTTATTCTCCTATTTTACATACACCACCCCGCAAACTCCCCCGTGTGCGAACAACCCTCAAGCCGACCCACTCTAGATCCTCTTCCCAGCATACTCTACCTGGACTAGTTCCCTCAACTCCGCATGTTTCCCCAAATTGCCTCTGATCACGCTTCCTCAACCTTGAAATCTCTACCGCTTAAACCCTTATGCACCGATCATCCTTTTCACCGAATTCATATGACATCCTCGTCCGAATTTCCTAAGTATCGCAACTTCACCAACCTTCTAAAATCTCTTATCCTCTAACATCCTCAATACCTTCTGCTTTGCCTAGTTCCCAAATCCATACTCATAATCTCCCTATCTCAACCTTAAGCCACAGTCTTACTAGGAATCTCAACTACATTCTTGCCTAGCTACCAGCCTTTCCTCGAAGATTCATCTCACATCCTCAAATACCTCAATAGCCATAATAACCTCCACTCATAAATCCCGATTCATTCCCTATGCCAAAATCCTTCAACAATGCATCTAGAAATCCTTCACTCATAATTTTCCCCAAGCATTACCAATCCTATCTAAACAACCCCAAATACTCATCACACGAACAACCCTGATCGATAATTTCCCAAGCAACCTCATACTACTCTTCCATGGCAATTCCTCAACCTCATCCCTTACCGAAATCGCTCCCACTCACAGCACACACCACCTAGTCCCAAATTCTACGATTCCTCAGATGTTCCGTAATCGATCATCCTCGACACCGCCCACGATCCGCTCATAGACCATCTAGACGCCTTCCTTAGCACACTAATCCGTCTCACAACACCTCCCCTCAAGAATCCCCCAATCAACTCCTAGCTCGCCCATCCACCTCTAGAACTATCTTAACTACCTCTACCCATACCCAATCTCAAGATCACCTTAATGAAACTAGTCTAGACCTCAACCAACCACTCTCTTATACTACCCGCACACACTACCTGCTTAGACTACCACTTCTCACTAGGACATCTCCCTCAAAATCTCGCCATCCTAACCCAAATCCCCGCTCTAAGACCCATGTGGAAGCTCATCCGATAACCCTGCTAACCACTATCTCCTACAAGTCTTAAAACTCGCTCGGCTCTACTTAAGCAAATACATTCTTCCCGTACTCCACCTCACACGACCAACGACTAGATCTGAAGACCTCAATCTACCTGTCACTTTCTGAACCAGCTTATCGAAGAATCTCACGACTCATACTCAAACAAAAGCACCATCAACATATAAGACCTATATATCTTTCTTACTAGCGAGTCAAAATACTAAGCACCAAGGCACGTCATCATAGGCATAAATCAGTCAGGCAATCATTCACTACCAGTTCAGCACATTCATCATCACATACTCAATTAGGTCAGTTCTAGGCCTATCGCACAACATCAATTCCGATTAGTATAGAAGCACCGCAATTTGAATTAAGGATGCTCTTCCTCGAGTCAATTGGAAGGATCATGTTCACGACTGCCATCTTCTAGCATGTTCATTCCTTTTTCCATCGGTGATGTCGTTCCTGGAGTCTATGTGACATGGACTCGTCATGCTTCCGTTGCGCCACTCTGGTGCCATGTAGCCATTCATTCTTTCTTCCATGTCGACGCTCATCGAAGGATCGCAAGGGTTAGAAGTTACGGAGATAGGGGAGAGACAAGGGAGGACAACATGACTTCCATAAGGATTCAGACATGGACCAGGACTAGGGACGACGAGACCAAGGAGAAGATCCCAACCCGAGAGTTACAACGATGCCCTTTTAATTGTGGCACGCAAACACATAAAAATCAAGAGATATCATCACATTATTTCACACTAGTATGCACCTATCTCAAGGAATATCGATTACATAAGAACAAGGTTTTCTCTCGCTATCCTTTTTGCACAGTTATTCAACACATGATTCAAGTCAACGCATACTGATTAGTTCGCTATCCTAAGCACAATAGCACTCATCATAGAAGCAATCAACAAAACTAATATGATCCTCTTCGAGGAGGATCGCCCTCAGGCCCAATTGCATATATATATATAAATGTAAGCATAGAGACGATCTATGCCGTCCTTCGAGGGACGGCTGACCGGAGGGGCAAAACCTCACGACCTCCTAACTCGACACTCCAACCTCCGTGGTGTTCCTTGGAGTCTTCTAGGCCCATCTGTAAATAAAAGCTAGTATTTTGCCTGCCGTTCCCCGAGTTCTACATCCATAAGGGAGGTCTATCGCTTTGGTCTCTACCCACGAGATTGTCTCCCCTTTATTCATTTAGGTTTTAAGTCCAATTAAATTAATTTTGCCCTTTAAACATTTTCCAAAACCATTTGAAATCATTGGGCGATTTTCAAAGCCATCTTCAACCTATTGTACTTGGATTGCAAAACCTTAGCTCTGATACCACCTTTGTAACGGTCCGAGATTATGAACCACGAGTTACGTTTCGAGGGATAAAACCCCTCGTTAGGATCTTGCGTCCCGAGTACGGGTTGAAGGTTTGAAATCAAGGATTTGTAGTTTAAATCGGGATTTCGCACCCAAATCTGAAAGGTCTACTGGAGACCCCGGAGTAACCCCTATACCTGTCCTAAGTCTACAAAGCGGAAAATCTTTTATCATGCCAAGGACATAAATTCTGAAACGATACAACCAGTGTCACGGCAGAGCCGGGTCAAAACAGAGTATAAGTAGGAAGAAATCCCAAAAGTATGAATCTGGTGAAGTCAGGGTTCAAACACTCACTCTCTGCCATATGAATGGACCCCGTCAAAACAGCACAGAATCAAGCAGTGGATCGGGTACGTGAAACTATACCACAAAGTCAGGCCAAGAGTTCGCCTGCGGGTCCTCTGACCGCGCTGAGGACATATAATACACCTATACCTAGAATAAAGGATGCCTTCATGCAGTACTGAATATTAACCACACTATCATGCTCCTAATTCATATATGCAGAATATGAAGTAAAGCCTTAACAAAGAATACAATGTGGTATATCCCTCTTCTACCACCACCCCCTTCCAGATAGGGTGGAGACTGGCCAGTTCGATGCTATAGCATATCATATCTCATCATCATATCGTATCTCATGCTCATCTCGTATCTCATGATATATATATATATATATATATATATATATATATATATATATATATATATATATATATATATATATATATATGTGACTCAAGGAGGACAACACCCGATGAAGCTGGGCTGCCCTATGACCCTAACAACGACTCTAGGACTCACAGATAACGGCCGTTCTGTATTCAAATGCATACAGAATAAGAATGCTCATTCATAAGTGCAAGTCCTAAGCATGATACTACATGGCATGCTTATGCATATGCAACACCTACATACTATATGACACATCAGGCAGGAGGCCCTGGTTACTGAGTAAGCCCCGGAGGACTTACCTGGCTAGAAGATCAGTAAAAGAAGAATCCAGCACACAGTAGTCACGATCACAGAATATCACCTAATTACATAACGAGAATATACTGAGTAAACTTCTATAGTCTCTCTGAACACATATATCACACACTCATACAAACAGATAAATAAACAAGTTCGCATCCATCATACTTCCAGTTCATCCTGATTAATCATCTCCCATCTCATACCGTTCAACATATATAATCCGTCATCTCATCAGCTTAAGATAACCTCTATATCATTCTTACCCAAATTCGCATATTACTATTCCATACTCGTACTCTCCATAAGGACATATATCATTATCATCACAAGTATCGTTCATTTAATCTCTTCTAAAAAATCACCACAATATCATGCTATTAGTCATACATATCATACCGTTAGTCAAACGATTTTATTATCATGCTAGTTAGTCATCGAATAAGTCTTATTCCCAAGTTAGTTTCAAAACCGTTTAAAATCCGAATTAAACAGTTAAGAATTCCGACCCTTGAAAATACTCGCTAATTTCCTTTTTAAATTTATTTATTAAATTACTTTCCGACCTTGAAATCATTTTCCAAATTCTCTTCTTAAATCAATAAGTCCAATAACTTAATTTAAATTCCCAATAATATTATAGATATTTTAAATACCATTTATTAGAACACTTTTATAAAATATTTCTAAATCCCCTAAAATCCAAACCATGTTTATTTAATAAAACCGGCCCTTTATATAACTCTCAAAATAATATTTTATCTTTTAAATTCTCAATTAATATTATATAATATTTTAAATAATTTAAATACCGCTAATAGTTAAATAAACAGACGAATATACCCGAACCGGACCAAACCCATTTAAACCCAACCGAACCAAATCGAACCGAACCCGATAATCTATAACCCCAAATCGGTTTCCATATTAAAACAAATAAAGTTAATTAATAAAGGAAGGACCCCACAAGTCATCTTCTTCCTCTCAATTTCAAAAGGAGTCCCGCCCGGTGCCTTAGCTTCCTCGCTCGCGGCCATTGCCCGAAGCTTCGCCTCGTCTCCTCGCTCTAGCTCCGCTGCTCCAGGCGTCCGACCACTCGGACCTCCTCAACGCTCATAGCTCGCTCACACTAGCCCACTCTCTCGCCCCCACTCGCACTCACTCGATGCTCGCTCGCGCTCGCTGCTCGACCCTGCTCGCTCAAGCTCCTCTCGAGCTCGCCGAAACTCCCGAGCTCACCCGATCGTCTCGCACTCAGCTCTCACTCACTCCCGACTAATCTAAACATCGAATGAAGCACGAATTCAAATCAAGGAAGGAATGAAATGACGGAAGCTCACCGAGGGAGTTCGCGACTTCGGAGCTCTCGATTGGAGTCTTGGGTGTCGTTGGAGACTCGCGATGGCTCGTCCGACCTGCATCGAGCATGGTTGAGCGTGAAGGTGAAGTCCGAGGGCGATTCCGATCGAAAACGAGTGAGAACGGCTTACCGGAATCTTATTCGCGCTCGAACAGGGGAGGTGGAGTTCCGGTGGCTTGTCGTTGGCGTTGGCGGCTCCTGGGCGGCTCCTAGGTAGCGTTGGGCGGCTCCGGCTACTGCTGGTATCCCCGAGGAGGCGGTGCTGAGTGCTGCTGCTAGTACGATGCTGATCGATGGAATGGTGAAGAGGAGACAGTGGTGATGGAATGGTGGCGACGATGGTGAAGCCAAGAAGAGATGGTGATGGCGATGATGAGAGCGGGAGATAGTCAATGATGATGAAAGGAGATGGGGGAGGGATGGGTGATGATGGTGAATGATGAATGACGGGGAGAGGGGCTGATTTGAAGGGGTATGGTGAGGTGAGGGATTGGGTGGGTGTTGTGTGTGGAATTGGTTAAACCAATACCCAAAATTAAATCCCGAATACGCGAATTTCGAATCACGAAATTAGTCCCCGAATGTTAGTTTCCCCGAATCTCGCTTTCTCGATTAATTAGATTTGTAAAATCGAAAAGGATATCGCCATCCGATAATTATTTTGAATTTTTCGAGGTAAAAGGACGGAAATTGTTCATCAAATTTTATATTCCGGTTGGAATCCTCTAAACGATTTTTATATCCAATTTAAATTCATTTTTAATTCTCATTTTCCAAAAAAAATTAGGATTTTAAAATTCGAGCCTTTACACAAACTTTGGGCTTATGCTATAACACCTCATCACACATTGGATATAATATGGATGTTTGGAGTGATTTATAAATGATTCACGTCCTAACCATGTTGCAAAATTTATTCCTTTTCATGATCCAAGTTAGGACAATTCATGTTTTGAAACTAGAATGTCTTTTTTAATCCTATAGCATACAAATAAAAAAATCATAATGCCTATTAGTTCCAATAGGGAAGAAACTTCTCCTAAAATTTTATGGTGCCACAACCCTATCAGTTTACTTCTGCAATTTTAGTTTTGTAAATTGTATTCTAGAAAGTGAAGTAGAAATGTAGAATATGCAAGAATATAGTGAATGTTCTGAAGTTTAGCTAATTCTTTGTGTTTGTCTCATATAATGTACTTATGAGCTAAAGACAAAAACTTGGTTTAATTTTTTCTTCTGATATATATCAGAATTCTTGACTTGTTTTGCAATCATGGATGCAGATCGAACAAGCTGGCGAGGAGGAGGACAAGAAAATGAGACACAACAACGACTAGATGAATTTTGAGAGCAAGATAAATGAAGTGCACGAGGATCTCTTCTAGCTAGCTAGCCGTTGGAGTTTTTTTTAACTGAAAATAATTTGGTTGTAGGGCCAGACCCTACAAGCCAAGAGCATCCATACGGATGAGATTGCGAAGCACAGAATCGTCGGGTGCTAAAGAATTGTGGAAGGCAAAGTCCAGATGCGATAAACGGTCCACAACTTGATTTGTTTCCCTATAAATATGACGAATCTCAATGGAATCAAAGAAGCCCATAGAGACTAGACTGTCAGAGACAATCATTTTAGAGTCCCTAGTAGGCTTTCCAAGGCCTTTTAGACTGTTTATAATGGTGAGGCTATCACCCTCAATTTCAAGGTTGGTTATGTTGAGTTCCTGTGCTGTAATGATTCCTTTCCAAAGTCCCAAACTTTCTGACCCAGCGATAGACGAAATGGGACAAGGCCCAGAACCACAGAAAACTAGAGTACTAGTGTAATCTCTAATTATAAATCCGTAGGAACCTTTAGCGGAAGGCGAGAGAGCCCCATCAAAGTTGAGTTTGTAAGTCCATGCATTTGGAGGTTTCCATCTTCCTTGTTTTCTTTTCTGGGATATTGTAGGTTGATTATATTTCATCGCTTGCGAGTGGTCATTAAGGTCATCGATATTTTTGGAGGAGTTCCACATGAAAATTTGATCTTTAATAAAAGACGATATACACCTAGTGTCCGACTTTATGTTATCGAAGAGAGCTTTGTTGCGGAAGTACCAAATGCCCCACCATGCAAAGGCTAATTTGGCAAATCGACGAGTCCCTATATTTTCTTTAATCTCCTGGATAATTTGATTTAAATCAGTTCCTTGTATAAAAGAGATGTTAAGTTTAATAAATAACGTCGGTTCAATCGTTATTATTGTTTCACGCGTAATGGGACAGCGCCACAGAAGGTGGGGTAGGTCTTCATAACTAGAGTCACAGTGTGGGCTGTTGGTGGGTATACCCAAGCGGCGAGAGGCGAGTTTAACCGATGTGGGCACACCATTTTTTGTGATTTTCCAGAGGAGTGTTTTAACTTTTTGTGGTATATCAAGATTCCAAATCCACCTCATATCAGATTTTTGGTGGTGTTTCATGTTGTTGATCATGTCAATGGCTGATTGTTATGGAATCATTGTTATGGTTGATTGTTATAGTCTATCCATATGTATGTTTTTGGGTATTGGCATCATTGTTATGGAATTTATCACTTCCCTAAGAAGGATGTGCTAGCCGTGGAATTTATCACTTCCCTAGGAGTATTTTTTTTTACGCAATATAAGATTTTGGTCGGGTCGGGCGCAGCCGGAACCCTTCCTAGAGCATCCTTGTGGATGAGAACATGAAGTTCTGGATCGTCGTCGTAGCTTTCGTCGGCAGGGGAAGCATGCGCACTGCGAGCGAGATAGTCAGCCACAACATTCAATTCCCTGAAAATATGACGAATAGCAACATAAGAGAAGGATGAAATATCTAACAGAATGTCCGATTGTAGTAGCTCGATATTTCAGGGGCATTTCCAATCCCCAAGCAGAGCTTTAATAACCAGAAGGTTATCACCTTCGATGAGGATGTTGTTAAGATGCAGCGGTTTAGCACGTAAAATGCCCATTTTAAGGCCTAGGTTCTCCGCGTAAGTGACAAATACGTTGTTACATTTGTTTCTTCCCATGGCAATTGCCACACCCTACCAGTTTCTTATTATGAAACCATAAGTCACAGAAGAACCTTGTTTGACGAATCCGTCGAAATTGAGTTTGTAGTAGTCGATAGGAGGTTTGTCCCATATTCCTGAGCGACCGTTTTGACGGGATGCACTGACAGTGCGATCACTAGGCGAGCCCACAGAAGGAATCTGCTTGCTTATGTTGGGAATCGAGCAGTATCCAACAGAGGCAACCTCCTCTAAATTCTTAGTCTGCTTCCAACATTGAGTGACAGTCTAGTAGAAAATCTGAATGTTTGTAATGATAACAGTCTGAACGTGATCGATCACTAACTGGTTTCTGTAGTACCAAATAGACCACCAAGAGCAGGCCAAAGCTGCAAATTTCTTGGGTCCAGTTGAAATCCATAGACTATTAAGCCCAGGCGGCAAAATAGGGCCCGTAGAGATATTCTAGGAGGTCGGAATATAAATTCGAAAAGCTTTGTACAACCGGTTAGTCATGGGGCATTTGATGAAAAGATGGGTCATTGATTCGGTGGTGTTATCACAGAAGTGACACCCAGAGGGTACAAAGATGTGATAAGCCTGCAGACGTTGAGACGTAGGCAGACCCTCCTGAGAGATTTTCCAAAGGAAATGCCGAACTTTAGGAGGAACATCGAGATTCCAAATTCATCCACAGTCAAAATCTTGTAGACCCCTGTTTGTAGAAAGCAGAGAGTTTGCAGATGTTGTTGAAAACCAACCTGTTTTGCTTGGTCCCCAATACAGATGATCTGTTATAGGATTATCTGGCAAAATGATGTTAAGAAGTTGGTTAATGACGTTCAACAGGAGAATGTTGTTTAGGCTAGAAAGCAGTAAAGGTTTGTTCCATTTTCGATCAGTAGTAAGAAAGTGAGAAACCTTGATACCCAAAAGTTCCTGAGGGATTGGATTGAGTTTTCGCAATTCTAGAGTGTTCTGGAAAACCCAGTTATGGGTCCAGAAGTCAATAGAGGAACCATCACCGACGCTCTATTGAATGCCGGACTTAAAAAGATGCATGATAGACATAAGGCGGTTCCACTGACAAGAAGTATGACCCTTTGTTTGGTACGAAAAGAGATCTTGACCTTTAAGATAATTATTTGAGATAATCTAGACCCATATGTTGTTCGGTTCGGATATAGTTTTCCATAAAATTTTCATTTGAAGAGCAATATTCATAGTTTCAGCTTTGTGAATGCCTAAACCCCCTTTCATGGTGTCCGCACAGATCTTATCCCAGCTTATCAGAGGTGGTGACTTAAAATTTTTATTCCAGAAGAACTGTCTATAAACCTTATCCAGCTCGTTGTGGATATGAGTGGGTAGTAAGAAAGCTTGCATTAAGAATAGAGGCTTGGCGCTTAAGTTGGCCTTGATGAGTACTTTACGTCCCTCTGCTGAAAGACAGGACGCCTTCCTTTTTGTAAGTTGTTGCTTAGTTTTAAGCACTATTTCATTGAAAGTATCTTTGTTGGGCCTACCATTGACAACAGGGTAGCCTAGATACTTATCGAAATTATTTGCCTGGGGGATACCCAGAACAGAAATAATGGCGTTGACCGCTGTTTGTGTTGTGTTATTTTATACTTGGAAACTAGATTTGTGAATATTGACCTTTTGTCCCGAAATGACACAAAAACGTTTCAGAGTAGACATAATAGATGAGCAAGCCATCTGTGACGATTTGCAGAAGATAAGAATGTCATCGCAAAGGCTAAAAAAGGGATTTTAATGTCGGTCCTGCCAAAAGCCACCCCAATATCTTTGTTAATAAGACTTTGTTGTTGCAGAGACCTAGCTAACACCTCCGCAGCTAGGATAAAAAGAAACGGAGATAGTGGATCTCCCTTACGCAGTCCCCTTGTTGGTTCGATGATATTGGTAGGTTCGTCGTTGACTAGAACAGAATATGAGACAGTAGTAACGCACTCCTTTACCTAGCTAATAAATTGATCATTGAAGCCGAAACTGGCCATGACTTTGAACAGAAAGGACCATTCGATACGATCATAGGCCTTCTCCATGTCTAGTTTTAAAGCAACCAGTCCGGTTTTACCTTTCTTCTGTTTGAAAGAATGAAAAGCTTCATGGGATATTAATATGTTGTCTTTAATAGATCTTCCTTTTGTGAAAGCTCCTTGCAGAGGATGTATAAGTTTATCGAAAATCTTAGTTAGTCGCCCTGTGATTACTTTAGCGATGATTTTGTATACCGTGGAACATAAGCTTATTGGTCTGTAGTGGTTAACTGAGGACGGATCTTCACATTTGTTAGTAATGTGATGAAAGTGTGGTTAGTTTGCCGTAATAGTCGCCCGCTAGAGAAGGAAGCTTTGACCGCTTTAATGACTGAAGGACCTACGATATGCCAAAATTTCTGGTAGAAACCTGCTGAAAAGCCGTCGGGGCCTGGTGCTTTGTTAGGATTCATAGAGAAGTGTTCGTTAAAGGGAAGAGTGTAGGATTCAAATATTTAAAATAAACGATTCTCAACTAGGCTAACTCCCTGTCCCAAACAAATAATACAAGAATCCCCTCCCAATGTAGTAGTAGGATAATTCAGGATCAAATCCAGGAGGAGGTATGTCAGCGCTTGTTGTTGCAGGAGGATGATATGTCAAGTAATTACAAATAATAAAGATGTAATAAATGTAATCCAACTCCTGGCCTAAGCAAATAATTACAAGACTTCCTCCCGTTGTAGTGGAAAAGTAGTCAGGATCGATCCACGAGGAGGCGTGTCAGCGGGATCCTAGTAGCTTTTGGAAATCTCACGTCTGTGTTGACCAGAAGCCTCGATTTCGACCTTTGAGATCGATGTCGACCTCGGTTGTCGATGTTCTCTGCAACGGAAGACCTGCAGAGACAAAAACAAGCAGTCGATATCGACAGGAAGGGGTCGATATCGATGTCAGTCCACGAAATCGACTGGCTCAGAAGACTGCCAGTCGATACAGAAGGGTCGATATCGATGCTAGGGGTCGATATCGATGCTCAGCAAACTCCGCAGCGATATTCGTCGTCGACTCAGAAAACTGTCGACGAACTCAGTGGTCGATATCGATGTCTAGGGTCGATATCGATGTCTCCCTGCAGTGTGTTACTTCTTCGTCGGCAAAGAAAGGCCGAAGATTTAAGAATGGGAAGAGAAGAAATGAATAGAAATAAAGCAGGGGTTTTTGTGTGTATAAAATATGTAAAAGGCAACTCCTAGGATTAGGGTTTACCACAACGTTAACCAATGCATGCGATAAGAAAAATAAGACGGACAATTGCGCTATTTCACCCGAGGGACAAGCGTTCGCCGTACACCAACTCTTAGGATTATTCTTGCAAATAAACCTAATTGTCTCTACCAATTTTATGTTTATAACTCAAGTTGTTAGCATGAATCCCTTTTCTTTCGATTAGGACTAAACATAGAATCGTAGGAGGAGAGATAGACACAACGATATCAACATCAAATACTTACCTCAAGCGCGCATGGCTAACGTCGGGCTCACCCCGACCCTAAGAGCTTTGGGGAACTACTCGCTTCTCATCATGGAACTCATCGTCAATTAAAAGGAAGAAACTTGCATTAAAATAAACTTCGAAGCTTTACAACTCAACGTCAACTTTCGCAAACGTCAAACCCTAAAACTTCTCTCTAACTCTAACTCTATTGTTGGTATTACTTGCTTGTTGAAAGATGATTGAATGCCAGCCCCCTAGGGCTTTATTTATAGGCTACTAATCCTCGCTATCCAAGGATTGTAACTCCTATCTAAACTATGAACTCTATCCGAACAATTAGGATAGGTCTTTTATTTTGATAAAACTTAAATAACTTAAAGGTAAAAGATGAATAAAACATCAGCTGCCATCTATCTTGAAAGTATGAGATAATTCCTTGCCTCCTTGAAGATATAGTTCCAATCCGCATTCGAAATCGAGTCTATCTTCTGTCGAGATCAGGGGTCGATATCGACACCAGGGGGTCGATATCGAGGTCTCTGTTCCTGCTCGACTTGTTCAGCTCTGGTCGATTTCTATGTTGAGGTCGATATGGGGGTCGATATCGACACCGGGGGTCGATATCTGGGTCTAAGGTCGATATCTACCTCTTCTCAGCTTCACTTGATGTCTATGTTGAGGTCGATATCTATGTCGAAGGTCGATATCTGGGTCTAGGGTCGATATCTACGTCTGCTCAGCTTCACTTGGCTTCTCCGTTTTGACTCCGATTTCGCTTGAATTCCTGCATGGTTAGCTCAAAACTTGTGCAGACCCTATTTCTTGCATTTTAGCCCATTCTTACACAAGTTTATATTCTTTTGGACCTTTTCTTTGGAACTCGAATGAAATATGAAGTCAAAAGATGCAATAAAAGAAGGTGCAAATGTGTACATCAAAACACCCCATACTTAGACTTGCTTGTCCTCAAGCAATAACCAAGCAATAACCAACACCTACAACACACCCTTCAAGTCTTCGCCTTTGTCAAAAGCAACATCATAAGCGGTAGCAAAGCAAAGCAAGTGAATTTAACGTCATAGCACATATTTTGGCGATCCATAGGCATATGCAATTTTGATCCAACCTCACAGGGATAATGTTTTTGCACTCAACTCTCATGTGTTTAGGCTATGAAGTTCAACTCTCAACTCAATTCCATATACAATCTCATAAACATTGCAATTTATAATAATCCACTTCGCAACCAATTATGAAAATGCAATAAGAACCATCAGGAGGGCTTTCGCTCAATGGAAGACTTCAAAGAAGACTTCATTCGGCGGGGTTGTAATGGGGCTTGGTATGAAATAAAGGGTATGGAATTATTTGGCTATGTGGTGCTTTTATAATTCGAGAATCAAGACTCCTAAATCTCAACACTTGCAATACCCAAACCATAACTCCTCAAAATATGCTCTAAAGATGCATTTTATCAACCCTTCTTCCAAGTTCTAATATACCTCTTAAATATAACACTTGTATGAATAAAAGACTTAAGGATTATGGCTCATGCACTATATATAGATATCTTTATTTATTTTTTTCGGATTTTTTTTCGATAATAATAAGTAAATATGTGCATTTATATGTTGAGCCATAAATCCTTTTACAAAATATGACAAAATGTAAATATGCACCATCCTATAATTTCCTTGCTCAAAACTGGACATTATGCTTTTTTCATTCCACAAGGCATTAGTCCAACCAATCTAAGTCTCAATTCCCAAATGGGGTCAGGCTTAATTCGGCTAGGGATAATTTTGTGGAGTTTGCAATTTCAGGCTCAGGCTAATGTTCTGGCTTCAAGCAGGGATAATGCAGGGTAGGTAAAGAGAGGATAAAAATGGCTTAAAAGATGCCTCCATCATTTAATTCTCGTAAACATAAACATATATATGCATTGGTTTTGAATAACTATCACAACATGTAGAGATGCATAGGAAGAGTAAATTCACTCAAGAAAGCGGAGGGATTTTTGATGTTCTCCCTATAGGTCAAAATTCTCACAAGGACAATTTTTGTTGGATTTGCTTTGTAGCCTAGGATCATATGTGCTCAATTTCATCACAAGTTCACAATCTACATAAAAATTTTAAAGACTTAGGCTAAACCATCCAAATATGCCATAGGATTTACATGATCAAGTCAGCTATTGAGTTTTCATCATAGGACATCTAAGTAGGGTTTAAAAAAAACTTAAAAATAAACATGCATTTTTTTGTATTTTTGACATTTTTCTATTTTTTTGGATTTTTTGACATTTTATAAAAGTAAAACTAAAAACAAAAATTTAAACATGAGTGCAATGCGAAGAAGAAAACCAAGTTATGACCATAAGACATGTTTTTCCCCCACCCCATACTTAAAATATACAGTGTCCTCACTGTATTAAAAAGAAGAACAAGGGTAGAGAGAAACTCACAGCGCAACCTGCGGATTCAGGTCGATTTCAGGTTGGGTCGATGCCAGAAGTCGATATCTAGGTCAGTGGTCGATGTCGACTGCATCTGTCGAAGTCGAGGAAGAAAATGAAGACAAGGGCTGCCTAATTGGGGTCGATATCGAGTATTAGGGCCGATATCGACCTCTCTTTTTCGCTCCTGAGTCCTCGATGTCGAAACCAGGTGGTGGCTTGACCCTGGGGGGTCGATTTCGACTGGCCTGGTCGTTTTCGACTGCCTCTGCAGAAGCTTCTTTTCTTCTTCGTCGGTCCTTTTGCTTGATAACCTGAAATCTTTGTTAGAAATATAGATAAAGCACGAATTATCTCAGTTTTAAAACTTCAAAAAGCCGAAAATTAAATCCTAAAAACCATCTATGCAAAAATTTAAAAGTTTTTATGTACAAGCTCTAGAGTTTTGAGTTGCTAGGCCGACTTCTCTGTCAATTCTTCACGAGCCTTTTATGTAGGGACCCTTCGAGTGTGAGCCTTCTCCTGGATCATCTAGGTCCTTTTGGTAGTAGCGAAGTTCAGCGACCAAGGCTTCTTTGGTGTTAGGTTCTTCTTTGGGCGCTTTTCTTCTCTTTCTTGACCTAACTTTAGCAATATAGGCAAACCATGGAGCTTTGACCCTCTCTTTAGTAGAATTATCAATAATCGACTTAATTGATTTATCAATACTGGACGGAGGCGGGTTAGGAGTCATACCTGGGCTTACCTGTTTGGGCCCGAAACAGAAATCTTCGGGCTGAGGGGTGGTTGATGTCGACCAAGGTGGGTCGATGTCGAGTGCTGTGGTCGATATCGATATGTGGGGGTCGATATCGACCTCTGTGACCCCATACTTAAGCTCCTGGCAGCAATCTGGCATACTCGATTTCGACCAAGGGGGGTCGATTTCGATGTGTTTAGTCGATATCGACTGGTTCTAGTCGATGTCGACCCTGCTTGTTATTTCCGTCCTCGCCAACAAAAAATTTCTAAGCTTCTCCTTAGTCGGCGAGAGGACTACTTGTTCCAGGTGCTTTGTTTCGCTCATGGTTGGGTTGAAAGAGAATTCTATCACTTCGTTCCCTATAGTAAAGGTTAGTAACCCTCGACGTACATTGATATTGGCATCAGCAGTAGCTAAGAAAAGCCTACCAAGGATAATAGGCACTACAGGATCTTCAGGCATCTCCAATACAATGAAATCAGTAGGCACAAAGAACTTACCTACCTTTACCGGAACGTCATCAACTATACCTGTGGGTCTGACGAATGAGTTGTCAGCCATATAAAGCTTCATGTCCACAGGTTCAAGGGCACCAATGTTCACCTTCTGCCAAATAGAGAGAGGCATGAGACTTACACTTTCCCCTAGGTCACATAGGGCTTTATAGCAATGTTGGCCAAGTCCCACGGTGATTGCAAACTTCCCTGGATCACTCTTCTTTTCAGGGAAGTCCATCTTTGAGCATTCCTCTGCGATCTCTGCCATGGATCTCTTCTTGCTAAGGATGTCTTTTAGGAATCGAACATAGGCGGGCATCTCGCTTAGGGCTTCTGTAAGAGGGATAGTAACGTTAAGTCCTTGAAGTATCTTTATGAAGCGCCTAAACTTACCTTTGGTGGGATCCTCCAATGCTTTGGGAGGGAATGGCAACGTCTTCTTTGGAGTAGGGGCCAAAACGGAGGTCGGAGGAGCCTACTGGACATCGATGTCGACTGGGCTTTGGTCGATATCGACTGGGATGGTCGATTTCGACCTCTGTTGTGGCTCTGATGGATCTGCAGTGGCCTCGATGTCGATCTGTGGGTCGACATGGGGGTCGATATCGACCTCATCCTCGACATCGACTGGTCTGTCAATGTCGACTGGGTCTGCTGCTTTCTCTGATTCCGTTCATGGCTTGTTTACTTTGGTGCCACTCCTCAATTGTATAGCTGCGACATGGCCCGTCCCGGATTGTCCCTTAGGATTTGTAGTGGGTTGCTCAAGGAGTGTTCCGGATGGTCTAGGGATTTGTACCGCCAATTGACCCAATTGGGTCTCTACGTTCTTTTTCCAAATATCCATCTCCCCAATCCTTGTGGTAAGGTGATTGAGTTGAGAATGGATGGCATTGTTTGATTGATCATTCTTAGCCTGATTCCGCCTGATTTCATCCAGTACTAGTTGAAGATCATCCTTCTTTTGGTCTCTCTCCGGGTGCCCATGAGCTCTATAAGGCGGAGGGTCCCTAGGGTTAACCTGGTTCCTTTGTGGTTGATGGAACCTTTGGTCTCCCCAATATTGGTGATTGGGACCCCTCATGTAGCGCGCCTCTTGGTGAGTCTCCGCTAGGTGTACTTGTTCGGCGTGTGGGCACTCGATGGTGGTGTGCCGCTGCGATCTGCATTCAATGCAATCTTGGTTCGCTGAAAGGAACCTTACTTGCTTTTGGAGCTTTCGAAGTTGATCCCTATGAAATTGCTCCTTTACATCCGGATCGATTACATTGGAGGGTTCATATAAGGGCATAGATGGGACATGCCTCGACGATGATGGTGTGTCAGAAGCCTCAGGAGTCCCATATGTATTTTCGAACTCCACAAACCTCTCTATGGTCTCCTAAGCCTCTTGTGGAGCGAGTTCAAGGTAGCCATAGGAGGTGTAGGTGTTGATCCTCTCCTTAGTTGCAGCATCAAGAGCATTGTATATGATCTCCTGAATTACGTACGGTGGTTGGCCATGCGTCGGGCATGATCGTAGTAGGTCCTTAAACCTTTCCCAAACAGTCGCCAGAGCCTCACCAGGCTTTTGTTTGAAAGCCGTGATTTTCTGTTGGATCAACGCCGTCTTAGAAGGAGGAAAGAACTTGTTGAGGAACGCGTCATTGACTTCATTCCAGGTGCGGAGCGATCTTGGGGCTAAGCTTTCCAACCACTGCAATGCTTTTCCTGTAAGAGACCATCGAAAGGCTTTTAGTTGGACATATTCAAGACTTCGTCCATCAGCGATAGTACCACAAAGGTCTAAGAAGGTAGAAATATGTGCCATAGGGCATTCGTTAGGTTTTCCTTCATATTGGTGCCTTCTAATCTCAGTTAGGAAGTTAGGTTTTATTTCAAAATTAGAGGCAGGGATAAGAATTGCCGATTCAGGCACTGTGAGAGCAGGGTGCATATATTGCTTGGCATTCCTAGGGAGGGCATTGATTTGGGCTTCTATTTGCCTCCGGCCTTCCTCCTCCCTATCCGCACGCTCATTAAGTGCCGCCTCTCTAGTCGTTAGGTCTTCAACTTGCTTCCTTAGTTGCTCAATAAGTTCAGCCTGGTTCGCGTTTTTCGCCATGATTCTTTGAGCTTGGGCCCGTAGATAGAAATAACGCTCAGGGTCGTCTACTCCTTCGAATTCAGGTGGACGATCAGCGCGTCGCATACACCTGCAAAACCAAAGTAGAGACGTGAGATAGACTACTAGGGCGCGATTGATTGCCTCCCCGGCAACGGCGCCAATTTGTTGTTGCATGAGGATGATATGTCAAGTAATTACAAATAATAAAGATGTAATAAATGTAATCCAACTCCTGGCCTAAGCAAATAATTACAAGACTTCCTCCCGTTGTAGTGGAAGGGTAGTCAGGATCGATCCACGAGGAGGCGTGTCAGCGGGATCCTAGTAGCTTTTGGAAATCTCACGTCTTTGTCGACCAGAAGCCTCGATTTCGACCTTTGAGCTCGATGTCGACCTCGGCTGTCGATGTTCTCTGCAACAGAAGACCTGCAGAGACAAAAACAAGCAGTCGATATCGACAGGAAGGGGTTGATATCGATGTCAGTCCACGAAATCGACTGGCTCAAAAGACTGCCAATCGATACAGAAGGGTCGATATCGATGCTCAACAAACTCCGCAGCGATATTCGTCGTCGACTCAGAAAACTGTCGACGAACTCAGTGGTCGATATCGACGTCTGGGGTCGATATCGATGTCTCCCTGCAGTGTGTTAGTTCTTCGTCGGCAAAGAAAGGCCGAAGATTTAAGAATGGGAAGAGAAGAAATGAATAGAAATAAAGCAGGGGTTTTTGTGTGTATAAAATATGTAAAAGGCAACTCCTAGGATTAGGGTTTACCACAACGTTAACCAATGCATGCGATAAGATAAATAAGACGGACAATTGCGCTATTTCACCCGAGGGACAAGCTTTTGTCGTACACCAACTCTTAGGATTACTCTTGCAAATAAACCTAATTGTCTCTACCAATTTTATGTTTATAACTCAAGTTGTTAGCATGAATCCCTTTTCTTTCGATTAGGACTAAACATAGAATCGTAGGAGGAGAGATAGACACAACGATATCAACATCAAATACTTACCTCAAGCACGCATGGCTAACGTCGGGCTCACCCCGACCCTAAGAGCTTTGGGGAACTACTCGCTTCTCATCATGGAACTCATCGTCAATTGAAAGGAAGAAACTTGCATTAAAATAAACTTCGAAGCTTTACAACTCAACGTCAACTTTCGCAAACGTCAAACCCTAAAATTTCTCTCTAACTCTAACTCTATTGTTGGTATTACTTGCTTGTTGAAAGATGATTGAATGCCAGCCCCCTAGGGCTTTATTTAAAGGCTACTAATCCTCGCTATCCAAGGATTGTAACTCCTATCTAAACTATGAACTCTATCTGAACAATTAGGATAGGTCTTTTATTTTGATAAAACTTAAATAACTTAAAGGTAAAAGATGAATAAAACATCAGCTGCCATCTATCTTGAAAGTATGAGATAATTCCTTGCCTCCTTGAAGATATAGTTCCAATCCACATTCGAAATCGAGTCTATCTTCTGTCGAGATCAGGGGTCGATATCGACACCAGGGGGTCGATATCGAGGTCTCTGTTCCTGCTCGACTTGTTCAGCTCTGGTCGATTTCTATGTTGAGGTCGATATGGGGGTCGATATCGACACCGGGGGTCGATATCTGGGTCTAAGGTCGATATCTACCTCTTCTCAGCTTCACTTGATGTCTATGTTGAGGTCGATGCCTACACTAGAGGTCGACATCTGGGTCTAGGGTCGATATCTACCTCTGCTCAGCTTCACTTGGCTTCTCCGTTTTGACTCCGATTTCGCTTGAATTCCTGCATGGTTAGCTCAAAAACTTGTGCAGACCCTATTTCTTGCATTTTAGCCCATTCTTACAAAAGTTTATATTCTTTTGGACCTTTTCTTTGGAACTCGAATGAAATATGAAGTCAAAAGGTGCAATAAAAGAAGGTGCAAATGTGTACATCAGCGCTTCCCTTGTTGCAATCACGATCAAAGCTTTCGACCTCAGAAAACACTTGATATCGATGTGTCTGGTCGATATCGACCTCAGTTCTGGTCGATTTCCAGTACAGTTCCTGCAGAAGAAAAAAATAGTAAAGTCGTCGTCGAGCAGAGACCTCGATATCGATGTTAGACCTCGATATTGACCTTTACAGTCGATTCCGATGTTTGTCACAGAAACTGTAATTCGTAACCAATTGTCGGAAAAGAGTCCGAAGAATGTAGAATGGTAAAGAAGGATGATCAGAAACAAAACTAAAACTTTTATATAGATTCGATTAATTAAAAGCTTCCAAAGTCGGGGTTTCATGCCACAACGATAACAATGCAAGTTTTATGCTAAAGTTATGAAATTTAATGCCTTTCCATCAAATAACTTTCGTTATCAACACTTAGGTGATTAGAGGCTCTCGCATAGTTCCTAAGAGTTACTATCCAATTCATGAGCAATTCAAGGATCATGCATAGGATAGAAGACGGAATCGCATAAAAGTCATACCTTTGATGCACTTAACCTACATTGCTATCGTCGGGCTCACCCCAACCCTAGAAGTGGGTTGACTACTCACTCCTCATCATGCACATCATCATCATCATTATTGAAAGAAAACTACTTTGAATTAAACTATAAAAGAAAGTACAATCGAACAAGCCAAATCTCCGTTCTCGCTTCCACCAAACAAATTCGGCCTCCTTCTCTCTCTCTCTCTCTCTCTCTCTCTCTCTCGCTAAAACTCAATGTAAAACTGGAATTGTATGTTCTTGGATGTAGTTGAATGCCTAAACTCAGCCCTACTGGCCTCTAGATATAGATATCGAACTTTGCTATCCAAAGACTCAAAACTTTATCTTTATTCTCTAAGATAAAATTGAAATAAAGTAAAAACTAAAAATTCCTCTAGTAAATTAGCTTCATATGATAGCTCTGGTGTTGAAGATAAGAAATCTCGACTTTAGGATAGACGTGCAAGCTTCGGATAGAATTCTATCAAAATCTTAGTCGGATTCCTCTGCTGGGCAACATAGATATCGACCATGAACATCGATATCGACCTCTGTGAAACTCTATCTCGAGCTCTCCTTCTTCTACTCGGATTAGCACTCGAATTCTATCTTTTAACTCGATCTGGCAACATCGATATTGACCTTCAGACGTCGATACCGACCTCTCTGGTGTCGACATGCTCTATTTCATTTCCTGCTCTATTCCTATGTCTCTGCTGCACTCGATGTCGAGGTGCCCAGTCGATTTCGACCTCTTCAGAAGACTTGGAGTTCTTTTTCGGCTCTTCCAAATATGTCCATTTTTATCCTATTTTCTGCGAAATCACATAGACACTCGTGCAGACCCATATATTTGACATTTAAGCGTAAACTACACTAATACCATGTTTTCCCATTAATATGCATGCAAATGAATGATAAAAATGGACTTATATGTGTATAGAAAATATGGCAATTTGCGCGCTCATCAAACACCTCATACTTAAGCTTGCTTGTCCCCAAGCAATACCTTTAATGGTCATTCAGGGGAAGAAAGTAAACCCTCAACATCATAGATTCATTTTTCATATGTCCCTACAATCAATTGCCATCCTCGATAAGGTACTTTTGTCAACCAAGTCCATGCATGTGCATAAAAGCAATTTCATACTCTTAAAAGGAGGTAATATGCAAAAAACCATTTTAGTGACATAGCATTAATAATCAAGAGGATTTTTGCAAGCTTGTGAGAAGTAGATTAGTAAAAGGCTAAAGGTGGGCTAATATTTGGCCATGTGGTGTTAAATCCGGGGAAACATACTTTCTTTCCAAAACATTCCACATTCCTTCTTCATAATGTCTCACCTTTCACTCATCACTCAATGCTTTTATTTAATATAATGATTTTACCTCTCTAACCTTAGCACTGCCTTCTCGCGAGTCACAAACATGGGTGTCATGAATGGCCCCGGATACTTAGTACTTCGGACTCCTCACCTTGTGTCCCATCTCGCTGAACTAACATCTCAACGAGCAGGGTCGACCTACCTTTATCTCCTAAGGTGATCGGATTTTTTTTTCGCTCATTAAATTTTCCATATTTCATAATTTCTTTCATTCCTGCCAAAAACTTCATAAATATATGCACAACTCCATATAACTCCAAAAATGACATCCATTCTCAAACTTTGTCCCCGGATAGGGTATAAGGTATAAAATGGGCAATATGTATATATGTGGAGCAATAATGATCATGATAAGGTTCATATATGGCTTTGTGACTTTTGCAAATATGCATAGGTAAGGCTAGGATATGAACTGGTATATGTAAGCACTTGTATGGAATTTTCATAAAAAGCCTCCATCATCTTATCATGCATATGTCAAAAGCAACTTCAAATTTTCATCTCCTTTATTTTTTTCTTTTTGCATTTCATTGGGACTTCCCTTAACTAGGCAATTTCATGTTATATCTCTAATGAATCTAATTTTGCATCATAGAGCTCTTTTTTTTATACTTCCATGACTCTTTCTTTTTTTTCAAATTTTTGATGGGGGTCATTTTTTTTCTCGAAATACTAAATATGCATTAAGATAAATAATCAAATCTAAACTAAGTATGAATATGCAAGTAAGCCTTTCCCCCACCCCATACTTAAAATTTACAGTGTCCTCATAGTATTAGAACTAGGGTTAAGAAGAAAACTTACTAAGCCGTCACAAATTTCAGGAGTCGAAGAAGACAGCAGGTATGGTCGATATCGACCTTTAACATCGATATCGATGTTTCTCATCGATTTCTGGCTCCGACTTCAGGGTGATCTGGCCTCAACCACAAGCCCATCTAAGTCAACCTTTAGGTCGATGTCGATCTTGGACATCGAAATCAATGTCTTTTCTGTGTGCTTTTCTCTTTCCTGCAACTTGTTAAAAAATAAAACCAAAATATGCAAAATAATAAAGTGTCTCAAACCAAAGTAAAAGCTGTCTAAAATCAAAACTAAGTTAAACCAAAGTAAAGACTTTTAGGTCGCTAGGCCGACTTCTTCCTTTGCGCTTCTCAAGGCGGCATCTGCAGAGCCCATGTGGCCTGGGCCTCAAATATGACTCCGTTCTTGTCATGCAGCTGCATTCCGCCGGGATGGATCTGATTCACCATGACTGGTCCCAAATTTTTATCCTTGAATCTTGTAGGGAACCAATGATCTTTGGATTTGGCAACATAGACTTTGTCTCCTATCTCATATTGGCTCGAATCATCATCAGATACCCTACATAAGCGCACGTGCCAAGGCACACCTCTTCCAAATAATGATAAATCCTTAATTGTAATGGAACAAGAGGAATCCGTACCTTGACTTACCTTCTTCTCAGTCTGTGACTCAGGTCGATTTCGATGTTCAGAGGTCGATATCGACCTCTGTTGTACTCCTGGACGATCAGTTGATTTGGAGAGTTTCTGCTCGATATGATCAGGTCGATGTCGACCCTCAGAGATCGATATCGAGGTCTCCATTCCTCCTTTCTCAGCGCTGATGGTGGTCGATTTCGGCTGGGTATGGTCGATATCGACCTTAGACCCCTATTTCGATGTGTCTTTTCCTCCTCCGTCGACCCCATACTTATGACCTGGCACATAATCTTGAACATTGTTAGTCGATATCGACTTCCCTGGGTCGATTTCGATGTTCTGTTGGGCCCCTTTGTTCAAGATTGCCACAACTTCCTCCACTTGGGCTTCTATGGCCCTCTTCTCAAGCTCCTCCGATGTCATACTTCTTACTTTGGCTTCTCCACATGCAATGTAGACACCATTGATGGCTTTTATCTCCATTGGCCCTTGATTGTTCACCATCTTGTTGAAGGCATACTCTATCACCTCGTCACTAATTATGAATGAGAGCAATCCTTTCTTCACACTAATGTTGGCATTGACGGTTTCTAGGAATGGCCTACCTAAAATAATTGGACAAGCAAGGTCCTCCGCTATATCAACAACTAAGAAATCAGCAGGGACAAAGAATTTATCTACTTGTACTGGCACATTTGTCACTATCCTAGTTGGAATCACTACCGTATTGTTGGCCATGTACAACCTTGCATCTACGGGCTCCAGAGGAACTATCTTTACCTTGTGCCAAATGGTTAGTGGCATCATACTAACGCTAGCGCCTAAGTCAACTAAAGCATTAAATTTGAATTGACCTAGACCTATAGTGATAGAAAACTTACCTGGGTCCGCCCGCTTTTGTGGTAGCTCCAACCTGTTGCACTCCTCTGCGATCTCAGAGAGCGATCGCTTCTTAATTAAGATGTCCTTAAGGAACCTTACATAGGATGGCATCTCATGAAATGCTTCTGTGAAGGGTATAGAGACATTAAGTCCCTGGAGCATCTTCATGAACCTTTGGAACTTCTTTTCCGCTGGGTCCTTAATCACCTTTCTAGTTGGGAATGGCAACACCTTCTTCTTCCCTGCGGCGGTAGTGAGGTCGACATCGAAATCAGTAGGGTCAACATCGACTAGAGGAGTCGATTTCTGTGGTTACGCTGTATCAGGGTCGACATCGACAAGAAGGGCGACATCGACGTCACCGTGGTCGATATCGACAGGGGGGGTCGATATCGATGTCTGTTATGGCTCCTTTTCCTCCGCTTTTTGCTCGGGCATTTGTAATTGACGCCCACTCCTTAGGTTCACCGCCGCAATATGACCAGTGGTTTTGCCCTTTTGGTTGGGCACAGTGGATCCAGGGAATGATCCTGACGCCTTGGGTATTGCTTCCGCTAATTGACTCATTTGAGTCTCCATTTGCGCTTCCAAACGTCGATCTCCCCAAGCCTAGAATTGATGCCCTGCAGCTGAGTATGGACGGAGTTGTTGGCTTGTTTGAACTCAGCATGATTCCTCCGCATCTCATCAAGAATGATTTGCATGTCATCCTTCCTTGTCTCCCGCTCAGGGTGCCCTAATGCTCTATATGGTGAGGGATCCCTTTGTTGATAGAACCTTTGATCGCCTCAATATTGTTGATTGCCCCTTCCATAGGAGCCTCTCGTCCACTTGACCTCCTCATGTTGTTCCGCCATGGATAATTGCTCCGTTTGTGGACAGGCACTAGTGTTATGCCTTGTTGAGCCACACTCCTGACAAGTTTGATTTTTGCTCAGGAACTTGACTTGCTTTTGAAGGCGGCGTGTCTGATCGTTATGGAATTGTTGCCGTACATCAGGATCTATCTCCCTTGGAGGCTCATATAGTGGCATTGATGGGGCAGGTCTTGCATCATAGGCCGCAGCAGCCCCATAAGTGTTGTCAAAGTTCACGAGCCTCTCAATGGTCTCCCATGCCTCCGTTGGTGTAAGCTCAATGTACCGATAAGAGGTGTATGAATTTATCCTCTCCTTATTCGGCGCATCAAGGGCGTTGTAAAATATCTCCTGGATGACATATGGAAGTTGCCCATGCGTCGGGCATGATCTCAGCAAGTCCTTAAATCGCTCCCATGCCTGTGCTAATGTTTCACCTGGCTTTTGTTTGAAAGTCGTGATCCTTTGTCGCAGCATCGCCGTTTTAGAAGGTGGAAAGAACTTATTCAGGAATGCATCCTTCACCTCCGCCCATGTCCTCAGCGAGCGTAGAGCCAAACTCTCAAGCCATTGTAATGCCTTCCCTGCCAAAGAGCATTGAAAAGATTTAAGTCTCACATACTCTAAATTTACTCCATCAGCAACTGTTTCACATAAATCCATAAAAGTAGAGATGTGTTGCAGGGGGGCATTCATTAGGTCTTCCTTCAAAAGTGTTTCTTTTAATTTCAAAAAGGAAGTTAATTTTTATTTCATAATTGGAGTGAGGAATTAAAATAGCGGATTCAGGAACATGAAGCGGCGGATGCATGTATTGCATCGCCGTCTGTGGATACTGATTGAGCCGCTCTTGGGCTTGTCTGCGTGCATCCTCCTCCCTATCAGCACGGGCCCGCTCTGCAGCAGCGGCGGCCCTCTCAGCAGCGATTGTAACATTGTAGTCCTCGATCTCCTTCCTCAACCACTCTATGGTCTAAGCATGCGTCTCGTTGTCAGCCATGATGCGAATTGCTTTGTTGCGAAGATGGTAGAAACGTTCAGGCTCATTGATTGGTTCTAGGATAGGTCCGCGATCAGAACGTCACATAAACCTACAAAATAAGCTTCAAAAAGATCGTGATTAAACTCCGGTGGCGATTGATTACCTCCCCGGCAACGGCGCCAATTTGTTCGTTAAAGGGATGAGTGTAGGATTCAAATATTTAAAATAAACGATTCTTAACTAGGCTAACTCCCTGTCCCAAACAAATAATACAAGAATCCCCTCCCAATGTAGTAGTAGGGTAATTCAGGATCGAATCCACGAGGAGGTATGTCAGCGCTTCCCTTGTTGCAATCACGATCAAAGCTTTCGACCTCAGAAGACACTCGATATCGATGTGTCTGGTCGATATCGACCTCAGTTCTGGTCAATTTCCAGTACAGTTCCTACAGAAGACAAAAACAGCAAAGTCGACGTCGAGCAGAGACCTCGATATCGACGTTAGACCTCGATATCGACCTTTACAGTCGATTCTAATGTTTGTCACATAAACTGTAATTCGTAACCAATTGTCGGAAAAGAGTCCGAAGAAAGTAGAATGGTAAAGAAGGATGATCAGAAATAAAACTAAAACTTTTATATAGATTCGATTAATTAAAAGCTTCCAAAGCCGGGGTTTCATGCCACAACGATAACAATGGAAGTTTTATGCTAAAGTTATGAAATTTAATGCCTTTCCGTCAAATAACTTTCGTTATTAACACTTAGGTGATTAGAGGCTCTCGTATAGTTCCTAAGAGTTACTATCCAATTCATGAGCAATTCAAGTTCACAATATGAGTGGCTTTCGCTTCAATAATGCAAATAATGAATCTCCCTAACTTTCGCAAAGGATCATGCATAGGATAGAAGACGGAATCACATAAAAGTCATACATTTGATGCACTTACCCTACATTGCTATCGTCGGGCTCACCCCGACCCTAGAAGTGGGTTGACTACTCGCTCCTCATCATGCACATCATCATCATCATTATTGAAAGAAAACTACTTTGAATCAAACTATGAAAGAAAGTACAACCGAACAAGCCAAATCTCCGTTCTCGCTTCCACCAAACAAATTCGGCCTCCTTCTCTCTCTCTCTCTCTCGCTAAAACTCAATGTAAAACTGGAATTGTATGTTCTTGGATGTAATTGAATGCCTAAACTCAGCCCTACTGGCCTCTAGATATAGATATCGAACTTTGCTATCCAAAGACTCGAAACTTTATCTTTATTCTCTAAGATAAAATTGAAATAAAGTAAAAACTAAAAACTCCTCTGGTAAATCAGCTTCATATGATAGCTCTAGTGTTGAAGATAAGAAATCTCGACTTTAGGATAGACGTGCAAGCTTCGGATAGAATTCTATCAAAATCTGAGTCGAATTCCTCTGCTGGGCAACATAGATATCGACCATGAACATCGATATCGACCTCTGTGAAACTCTATCTCGAGCTCTCCTTCTTCTACTCGGATTAGCACTCCACTTCTATCTTTTAGCTCGATCTGGCAACATCGATATCGACATTCAGACGCCGATCTCGACCTCTCTGGTGTCGACATGCTCTATTTCATTTCCTGCTCTATTCCTATGTCTCTGCTGCACTCGATGTCCAGGTCCCCAGTCGATTTCGACCTCTTTAGAAGACTTCGAGTTCTTTTTTCGCTCTTCCAAATCTGTCCATTTTTATCCTATTTTCTGCGAAATCACATAGAAACTCGTGCAGACCCATATATTTGACATTTAAGCGTAAACTACACTAATCCCATGTTTTCCCATTAATATGCATGCAAATGAATGATAAAAATGGACTTATATGTGCATAGAAAATATGGCAATTTGCGCGCACATCAAGAAGACCGCTTCTTTAATTTCCATATTGGAAAGAGGGGTTGTTAGCTTATTATTGTCTGTTTGGGTAACCAATGACGGTATGAACTCCATATCCCTTGATACATCGTCGGCAGAGGACGTAGAAGAACGAAAACGATGTTTGAAATCTTTTTCGAATTCTTGGTGAATAATATGGAAATATGATGAGATTTCGCCATTTGGTAATGTAATTGTTTTGATAATTTTTCTTCCGCGCCTATTCGAGGCAATCTTATGAAAATATCCTGAGTTTGTGTCATTCAATTTAGCATGCTTAACCTTAGCACGTTGGCTCCAATACCGTCGGTAAAAATCTAACATTCTCTCTCTCTTGTTAAGAAGTTGTTTGAGAATTTTAAGATCGTTTCTGTTATAGGTTGGAATAAGGGAAGTTTGTAAACGCAGTAGTTTGTGGTCAGATTCTTTGATTTGATTGTTAATATTAAGGAAAGTTTTTTTATGCCATGCTTTGGACAGTCGCTTGAGCGATTTCATTTTCTGTAGAAGCCGGAACATGTGAGATCTTGCAGAGTCTAGCCGCAAAGCCTGTGAGACAAGATTTTTGTAGTCGCCTCGGTTAGCCCAAGCAATTTCAAATTTGAAAGGTCTATTCTTTGGTTTAGCATTACGACAGAAGTTTGTCGAGATAGGAGCATGATCACATCTAGTGAACGGATGAATTTGTGTTCGAAGAGAATCGAAAATTGATAAAATGTTCGTGTGCACCAGCAGACGATCTAGTTTCTCCAGGCAGTAGTCATTAACATGTTTATTTCTTTTCCAAGTGAACTGACCAACGAAAGAAGGTGTGTCATGTAATGATAAATTGTTTTTTAGGACGTTTAAACGCACAAACCTAGAATTGGCCGGGTTTTCCCCTCCCATCTTTTCAGACGGGGAACCGATTTCGTTAAAGTCTCCCATGATACAGAAAGGGACAAGAAGGGAGTGAATATAACGTTTGAGTGTATCCCAAAATGGAATTTTTCTTTTTTCATCCGGTGGTGCATATATAACAATGATGGCAAAAGTTCTGTTGGAGACGTAATCTGAGTAGCTAAAATGTATGAACCGGTTCTGAACTGAGATGAGGTCGATAGTACCCTGAGCCGGCGGTAAGTTTTTCCATAGTAGGCAAAGTCCGCCTGAAAAACCTTCAGCCGGATCGAAAGCAATGTTTGTGAAACCGCACTTCCGCCAAAGGGTGTCTTTCGATATCTTGTCTGTTTTTGTTTCAAGTAATGCGAGCACATTGATATGATTGTTTTTACAAAATATATCTATATTAGTCCAGAAGTTTCTGTTGCGGATACCGCAGGAATTCCAAGAACAGATATTCATTTGAAACCTTTTTTCGTATCTGTTGGTACCCTTATGCAACCTTGGTTTGGGTTATTAAGAACGGTAATGTTCATATTTCGGTCCGAAGTCGTAAAGTGTAGTTAAATACTTTCGACATATAGTTTGTATCATGGATGCTGGAGAAACAGGGCTTGAAACAACAAACCAGAGTCTTATTCCTTGGATACTTGTGAGGTAATATAAATGTTAGAAAATTCTCGTGTGAGACATGTTGGATAGTGCCTTGGTATAGGACATGATATGGTTGTACCACAAATTGAGAACCTTTAATAAAACTGGTAGATTTATTTGAATAACATAACTTAGTACAAAGTTGCTGGGAGCAAATGTTTTTGTACACAATAATAGATAATAAGCTCTTGTTTGGTGTGAGCATAGTACATATTTTAAGAAAAGGAGTGATGGTCAGCAGAAGGTAAGGCTCAAAGCTATAAGCCGAAGCATCATCCGCACAACAGCTACCCTGCAACAGGAAGCAGACAGCAGCAGCAGTAGATACATACAAACGTTGCAAATAATATAGTGGTAGTAGTGAGAGTAAAATAAGTGCATAATGTAATATATAAAGAGGCAGATAGAACTACATAAACACTGATTACAAACCACTTCAAGGGCTGGAGCCAAGTAATAAACTAAGACATTGAAGCTATAGTTGGAAAAAAGGATGGAGGCAACATGCTAGCACGAGGAAAACAAAGGGCAAAGCCCCTGAGCAGAACAAAAGCCAAAAGACAGGGATGTAAATTCAAAAGAAAACACAGACCAAAAGAGCCCGTCTCGGACAACAAAATCAGTGTTTGTATTCATAATTTAATTTTTTCGCTTCTTCGGGTGGGATGATGCTGAATCATCCAAGGAGTTCTTACCTGGCTGCTTCTCGGTATTGCCCCCAGCACCAGAGGAGCGGATACCCAAAGCCTTGAACCTTCGGATCTGAGAGCTAGAGGGACCCATGTTGTTATTCACATAGGATGCATCAAATGGAGTCACAACAGAAGCTCTAGCAGCAGGAGGCATATCAACCTCCATAGCAGGTTCCTCAAACCCCTGGTGGGTTGCAATATGGGGAGAAGCAGCACCAGTGACAGCCTCCTTGGAGTTCTTGCACCAGCCGAGGGTTTCGTCATCAGAAGCGGGAAGAACTCCGTCAGCCTTAGGCGAAGGAGCCTTAGGTGGAAAGAGCTTGGCATCATTCGGAGATGGGGCGATAGAAGTCGCCAAGGTTCTAGCTGATGGAACAAAGTTAACAGAGACTGATTTCATGCCCAACATATAAGGCTTGTGGCTGTGCTTGGTGTTAGAGGATTCGGCCGAATAAGCTTTCTTGGACACCTTAGTCCAGCCTTCATCATCAGGATTAACCTGAGGGATAGGAGTGTCCCAGATGACCACCTCACTTATGGGCTTATCGAAGATAATCCGATCAGGGCAGTCATCATAGACATGATCAAGAGCCCCACAGAAACCGCAACCTGAAGGAAATCTTCGTAATACATACGCAAAGACAGAGGTTTACCATCCTCATCCAACACAGAAATGTTGTCACAAAGTTTATTAAAATCCACATTTGCACAAAAACAAGTGTAGTCCAACCTCACCCTTTAATGGGATAATTTATCAAGTCGAATTAAAGTCCCCCCTTGAAATTCATTAAGAATCTCAATCAAAGCCTCCCTTCACATGAATTCAACTGGGAGTTTAGGGATTCTAACCCATAGATCAAGGTGAGTCACAATAGATGTGATAGGATCGAAAGTAGGATACCACTTCAAAAGAACCAAGAGTTGGCCAAAGAGATGATAGGGACGTTCCTCCCAAACCTTCTTAAGGTCACCAGAGGAAGAGAACCGAGCATCGAACCACCCATCCTCACGTTCAACCAACTCGAAGTTCCCACCACTCCTCCGCCACTCACCCCTAAGCTTAGTTTTTAAAGCATTGAAATCAGAATAACTCCCAAACAGGTTGCACAGAAGTATGTGTTGGTTAGCTGCCAAATTTTTCTTTCTAAGCTCAATGAGACGAGAGAAATAGCTAGAGTGATCCACAGAGTCCAGAGGAGGAGGGACGGTAATCCCAACAGGGGGATCAACACCGTCCATTTTAGCTTTCCCTTTATCAGAGGCAGACAAGAGGGGGCAGACGGAGTGGTGGCCTGAGCCATGTTGACATCAGATTCAACCTGAGATAGAGAACCAGGATTCGGTTCCACCACAGAGGGGGGTGGGCTTGTGTTTCAGACAAAGCATCTAGGAAGGATTTTGAAGCCATAACAAATAGAGAGAAAGGACAAGAAGAATGAGGGGCAATCGGTCGACAGAGAAACCGAAAGTAAGAGATTTTACAAGGGCTATTAGCCAAAGAAGCCTGGGAAGGCTTTAAGTAATCCAGTTGCTGGTAGGCAAGTAGAGGCATTGAGTAAAATTTGTAGGCAAATAGAGTGATTGAGTATAGATTAGAGAGAAAGGAAGTACTTACAGAGAGACTTAATGGCGGAGTTGAGAGGAGCGACAGGCAAGCCAAGAGAGCAGACCCAAGCCTCCGCCCACAAGACTGCGAGAAGTGACCCCTGCCGTCCGACCAAACCCGGCCGATCCCATCCCACATAGAGCCCAATAAAGTAGCCGAAATTTCCACTTTGATGACGGATCTCGCCAACAGGAGGACGAATCAGGAGGTGCCACCTCCCCAAATTGAACCTTGCGCAGGCTGAAGGAGATGGAGCTGTTGGTGGGTCTGTGTTGTGAAATCCGATTCGACAGGGTGGGTAGAAGTGGATTCGAGGCAGGGCAAGTGGTGTTAAAATGGGGATCGGCCTTCGGCGGTTGCAGAAGAGCAGAACGGGGGGCATCATGGCAGGTGGTAGGCGGTTGGATGGACGGAGGATGAGGAAAAGAGGGTGGCGGCGGAGCGCTACCCGCTTCTCTCATCTAGGGGTTTTTTTTTTTTTAAACCTTTGCTTTTGAAGTGAATATTAGGTTTTCTCTTTGATCCCTCCCTAGGAGTATTATGTTAAAGCGAGCCTAGTTCTTTTTTCTTTCTTAAAAAAAAATAACCTGTAGTATTTAGTAACTCGTCGTGTCGCGATCGTCTCCTAGATTAAGTTAAATGTGCTGATACACTGATGGCCGTGGGTCCTTAAGCCAAGTCAGAAAAGTAGAAAATGAACGATCGACTTCGAGGGTGAGCATCATCTAACACTCACCCCCAAACTTCCTTTTTAAGATAGCTGTAACAACATCACTTTATATATATATATTATATATATATATATATATAATAATAATAAGTTTGAAATGGTACTCCAAATAAATGTACACGATCGACCTTTTCTTTCATATGATCTATTCCATTTAATTTGTATCATCTTCCTCCTCGCGATCTAACCGATTAACCTTGCTAGCCCCATGATCAATCTCCAAGTACCTCCCCTTTATATGTCAATATATTTTTGCCATATATATCAGAAGCAACACATACCCATGTGCTAAGTCCCGAGGGGATTTCAATTTTCACACCATGAAGTGGCAGGTATGTTCTTATTTCTGTTATTTAACAATTAGGTTTATTGTCCACCAAAAAAAAAAAAACAATTAGGTTTATTTATTTAAATTTATTTTGGGTCTTCATTAAAATTGTGTTCATCCCTAAATTAGCATAGTTTTACCCAATAAGGGATTTATATCTTCAATTTAGAGAAATCGTTTCCACGATACAGATATTGGTGGTGGTGATCACTGCACCAGGACTTACTATAATTGCAGCAATTTGTTTGTGGCTGTATCTTCAATGCCGCAAGCGTCCGATAGACTCTTCGATTGATGATACCGAAGACCCTCCTCCAACTTACCCCTTCGAATTCAGAGAAGACGAAGACGAACACCCGGAAATCGCCAGCTCCACCGCTGCAAATAATCCCCGTATGCAGCTCTACCAAGCCTACCGCTCCTCCAGCAGCATCGATATCTCGTCCCTCAGCCTGGCCCCTGTGGCTCCTTCCAGCACTGGCAGCCAAGTTAGCCGCATTGGCAACTCAAGCTCCAATTCGCCTTACATTGTTGGGGCTAACGACTATGACGAGAGGGATAACAACAACGACAACGACAACGACAACGACAGAGATAATGACAATGCGAGGAGGGATATGTTGAGCTCGTTGCCGGAAGTTATAGTGGATGAAGAGAAGACGAACTTGCCCGGAGGCAGCGATCAAAAGGAATGCTCGATTTGCTTGCAGGAATACGAGGCCGGGGAGAAGATAAAGTGGCTGCCGTGTATGCATAGCTACCATGAGACTTGTGTCGCCACTTGGTTTCGACAAAGTGTTGTGTGTCCTCTTTGTAAATTTTCCTTGTAGGTGCCGATTCCAATGAGATCTTCTTAATTGTGATTTACACGTCGAATTGAACTCAAGACGAGTTTCATCGATCAATGGATGATCGATGTGATAAGATTTATATATAAAGTGAGTTGATTCGAAACTCCATTTTTGTACAAATACTAACTAGTTCTTTTCCCAAACCATGTTCATTCGGGTTTGTTTTCATAACATTTTCGGTCAAATTTGACGTAACACTCGAGCAAGCACTCCACATAACTATAATTAAAGCCCAATGAGAGAAAAGAAACACATTATAAACACATGAGTAAAATACACAAATCGACCAGCAATTTAGGTCATTTTGCATGAAACCATTATTATTAACGAAATTGCATTTAGCATTTTAGCCATGCATTGATTCCATTCATTATTCATATTATTTAGCAAATCAACACTCATACTTGTTTCACCTTTATTGAAAGGTTAAGACCAAGCATAAAATGCTCAATATACCTTTCATTTCTTCAAACAATAATATATAGTCTAAAAGGGGGTATCTGGTGCATTTCAAGTTT
Organism: Persicaria maculosa; assembly: GCA_963922045.1. NCBI lineage: Eukaryota > Viridiplantae > Streptophyta > Magnoliopsida > Caryophyllales > Polygonaceae > Persicaria > Persicaria maculosa. The sequence continues at coordinate 34,600,342 of OY998271.1, forward strand.
CTTTCCTAATGTTTTACCGAAGTTAAAATGGATTTGGGAGGTGAACTGTTAGCTAAGTATGGATAATAGGTGGTTAAATACTTGAATTCGGTTTGTTTATAATGGTAGTTTTGTGTAGAGAAGCCATTATTACAGGTGTTTTTGTCATAGTAAAGTTAAATACAAAGACTTACATATTAGAATACAGATTGAAATACAAACTAATGGATGACCCTGACCTTGTCTTACATCATGCTAATAAAAACCCTCTTTCATAAAATCAACAGATATCATGTTACTCCTAGAACAATATATTAAGCCATTGAGATAAAGAAATTTGAATTGTTGGTTATGACTTGTTGGAAGTCTTAGTGCGAGTAATGGTATGTATTAGGAATCATTCAACTGAATGGATGCTCAAAGCTATTCATGTATCTTTATATCACAACTAATGCGGCAAGACAAAAACTTCAGTGATCACGCATCCCAACATTCACACTAAATACGGAAACTTCAGTGATCATGCTTCATATATCGTAGAGAAAATGAAAAGGCATTTTATTCTCAACACATGATAATTTCTCTTGGAAGCATGAAGCCATATACCTTGCAAGTTACTGTTTTAAGACGAAGCCCTTCAAGGGTGAATACAAATTTGCACATCAATTTGGTGGAGTTTGGTATGACCTTTACAAAGTAATGGATATATAGAAAACATCTTATTTGGCTTAGGTTAGTAATTTACTGAAAAGTGTTGTTGTCCTAAAACATTAAGCTTCTGACATTCAACTAAATTCGAAAGAGCTTCAACTAGCAAATCTTGCCTCCTAGGTGAAACCGTAAATGCCTAGCAATGCCTAATCTTTGAAGTTTCAACTCAAGTTTGAGCAATTCAATTTGGAAAATACTTGAACGGTTAAGTTGTTGTAAAGCTAGCAGTAAATCTAAGAATAACTTTCAATGAAGACCTTATGCAACACAAGTTACAGCAATTCAATTTGGAAAGCAAATTCAGATAGGCATTTAATCACTCATGTGGCTTATAATATGTACTCAAAAGCAAAATAAAACAAACAATACGAATGATTTTAGAAATTCTCAGTATTGATAATCTAGATATGAAAAAAGCTAAAAAAATTACCTGAGTTTTTGCACTTGAAATGCCCTTAGCCGGAAGGAGAACCTATTGAAAAAGAATCCTTCAAATCCTAATCAAGTCCGAAGTCTCGAACTCAGATTGAGAGCAAAATCTTGTGTTTAGTCTAAAGTCATATTGAGATAGAATCCTTGAAATCGAAACATTTATAAACAGAATTTAGGGATTCTAGAAATCGCACGCATACCCGTGGATGGAATTCTGGCCTTGATACGAAAGATCAAATAAATCGCCAGCCCTTGAACGAAGTTGTTGCGTTGTGTCCCCAAAACAGAAAAACCTATCGGTAAAGCTTCTAATTTCTCCCTCTCGAGCAATCTAATCTTACTTTGCTCATTTAAATTCAATTTTACCGACTTTTTCCCTCTCGAATCGTGATGAATTAGGTCAAAATTTGATCAGAAAGGCGTTGATTCTGCTACCGAATCAGCACTGCGGTGGCGATTTCGAGGCTCTGGTCTGCCATTAGAGGGGAGGAGTGAATGAAATTAAGAGAAAGAGATGTGTCATGCCCTAGCCGCCGCCACCGCCTTCGCCTCCTCTTCGCTTTTCCTCCTCCTCTTAACCCTCTTGATCTTCTCTGGATTGCCCAACAATCACCACCACCAGCATAAAAAACGACATCGCTTCGACGCTCGACGAAGAGCAAGATGATGCGGCGGCAATCGACGACGACGGTGCCTTCATCTGCTCCGATTGGGCTTTACACGCCCAAGCACTGAATCTGCGCTCCATGGTCATCATTCTCTTTCACATACACCGGAGAAAGAGAAAGAGAAAGAGAAAGAGAGAGGGTTTAACGTGGGAGTTATTTTAATTTTTCAGGAAGAAAGAAAAATAAAAAAAATCTAAATTTTGCTCTTATTTAGCCACGTGGCTCAATTTTTAACAAAGAAGTTGCTTCTGAAGTAGTAAGTATTAGAGATGATTAAGTACTCTACCCATTTAATATTATATGGGGTCATTTGACTTTTTGACACATTGAGCTAAAATCATACGGTATAAAATATCAACTTTTTATTAAGTTTTTAATATAAATTTATACTTATTAGTAATAAATGTGAAATCATTTTAAAAAATTAATTATAAAATCTATATTTTATATAGTTTTTAGCTCTATAAAAAAATATACTAAAAAGTTAAATGAGATCTATAATTTCTGAATTGATGTAATAAATGAAACTAGCAATTACCAAGTCCTTGCATATTAGTGTAGTTTGCATCTTCCCCGATTATCACATATAGGATAACTTATTCACTCCCTTATGCATCCTCGTATGAACATCCTATATCATTCAAGCCATGACGGCTCTAGGGTGTGGCGCGCGTAGGCGACCATCACACCCTTCGGTCCGGTTCTACTTATATGCACGACTTGATTTGGGCTCCGTCTTCGGCTGTGCTCAAAAATTGCAAAGTGATAGGAGGAGGAGGGAGAGGAGATAAGAGGGATAGACCGAGATTGACTCGGAGTCCATGGGATCGAGGCAGCTATGGGAGCTGTTCTTGAGATCCGGGTCGGGAGAGGACGAGAAGTCAGCATATATATACATTATGCGTGAGAGAGGATTGTCTTCATGGGTGTGAAATTTGAGCTCCATAGATTGTATGTGGAGTGATTGAGAGATCGACTACGACCGAGAGTGAGAGATCGAGGGAGGAGATGTCCAAATCCATTTGAGCATGTTATTGGAATGAAGAAGATGAATATTGATTTACATTTTTCACCATTTAATTTAGAATCTTTTACCCAATCTTTTATTCATTATATGTTGAGTTCAAATTAATTTTGGTTTGCAAATGGTGGACATTGTTTTAATATTGGTTTAATATGAGATAGTTGGTATATAAATTTATGATTTTTAAACTTCGTATTATTTTTTGTTCACAGTGGATAGTTTGTATTATTTTCAGCAATTTTTCCTAATTGAAATGTTGAAATTTAAATTGATTTGGAATATTGAAATTTTATCACTATTAAGGTTTTAGGGTTTGAGATTTGAAGTGTGAAATTTTACCTCATCTTTCGGTCCTGTGGCCGTCACCGCATTCAAGACCTACGTTATTGTATGCACATTCTAAAATGGTTGCATGTTTGTGTATTGGTCACCCGGATGTACACACAAAATACTCTCGAAGACTCTCGGACCCAAGCTCCCACCATCAAGTCTTTTTCTTATCTTCATCGAGAGCTTAATTGCTCCTCATGCCATCTATATCCTCCTTATTATTTATCACATATTTTGAATCTTTTGATTATGAAACTACGTAAGATTTAATAATAAAAACCACATTTTTAATATAAATTTAATTAATGTGTATATCTACATCGGTCAGATTCTAAGACAAGTTTTGATGTATTCATGTGTCGGACTGTCTCTCTATCCATACAACATATAATTCAACTGTTAAACTATACGTTGCACGGATAAGAGGAGAGTGAATTGGGCTGATGAATATGATTGGACTGAGGCCCATTAGAGGGAGGTGGGTGTTGAGAATATGAAATATGAATATGGAAAATATAGTGAATCCAAACCTTGTATATAAGTGGGTGAGCTACTTCTCCTAATATCAATTGATTTTAGGATGGAACCTCACTCAAGGGTTTTATGATGGAACCCCACTCAGCTTTTATGCTCGGCTTGGTTGGCGCGTGTTGCGCTTGGGTGTGCGTGACCCCCCACGTCATATGACGCACCGTTATTTAACATGGTATCAGAGCCGAGGTTTGGTTGGGTGTGGTGTGGTGTGGTGTGGTTTGGATTCCTGGTCCAATTGGTTGGCCGGCCTTAAGACATTGAGTCGTCAAGTGCAATATGAAACATGAAGTGGGATAGTATCCCACATGGAAAATATAGTGAATCCAAGCTTTGTACATAAGTGAGTGGGCTACTCCTTTCGGTTTTAGGATGGAACCCCACGCAGCTAAAGAAATAGTAGATTGGGAAAAAGGAAATGAGTCTTCATGAAACACAACATCACGACAAATAATACCGATGAGATGCACCCAGTCATAACATATGTTACCAAGATTTTGGGAACTATACCCGAGGAAAATAGTGGGAGTGGAATGGAAAAAGGGACAAAGATTGGGGAAGACAAGACACCCAAACACTTTCAAAAAATTATAATCAGGTAATTTCCCAAAAACAACCTCAAATGGGGATTTGTTATTGAGGACCAGGGTCGGGAGCCGATTTTGAAGGTAAAAGGATGTTTCAAACGCGAAATCCCAATAGAAAAAGGAAGAGATGCATGTTTTAAGAGGGTGACCCATATACACAATTCGTCGATGACGAGATTCGACGGTTCCATTTTGTGGATGAGAGTATGGACAAGTAAGACGATGGTGGATTTTGTGATCTTGGAAAAATGTGCGGAGAGGCTTAAATTCAGTTTCATTGTTGGTGTAAAATCGATTTCTCGGCTAAGTGATTAAGATTTTAGGTCAAGTTCTTAAGCTTTAATCGATTCAAACGACAATCGAGTAAAGGATCTAAAGTGATCTGAAATCGAAACCGGAAACAGAACAACAAGGACACCAAGAGTTGTTTACGCGATTCGAGGTTTTCCTCTACGTCCGCGGAGTCTCAAGAGGGGAGACTCGGTCCCAATCCACTAAGCAAAACCGAATCAGCGGTAACCGATTACAAGCACACAAGATCGGGATAGTCAAACCAGAGATTCAAGCAAGAACAAACGAAGACAGCGAGAACAAGACAATAGATCAATCAAGAAGAGATTTCAAAAGACTCCCTTAATCCGACGTTGAGCACTCCAGCGAAGACGACTTCATGGCTCCAAATCCTGGCTTCAAGGATCGACGTCGATGGCTAGGGATCTTCGTATCGTGAACCACTTCAATTCAGGAACGATAGGATCAATCGTCCTCTCCGATCACCTTGTTCTTCTTTGCTTCAAACACCTTGCTCTCTCACTCTGTTTTCTCTCTATCAGCGGAAGCTCTCAAGTGAATCAGGCAACTCTCTATTTCAGTTTAGAGTTTGACGTTTGCCTTTTATAAAGTTCCTAAGTCGGTGGAGCCAAAATGATGTGCTTCAATGATGTAGCAAAACGCAACGCTTCTTCAACAAGAGCTCCATTGAAGACGTAAAGATTAGGCTGGACATGTAGATGGGCTTCAATGGGCCCAACGTTCAGAGATAGCCCAAAAACCATCACAACAGAAGCTTGCATTGCTGAAGCAGCAACTCATCACCGGCTTGTGGTTCGAGCTCGAACATAGAAGAGCAACCAATTAAGGTCACTTCGACTCTAATCCTGACCCTCGATGCATTCCCGATCATTAATTGTGCTTGTCATACCTGGTTACACTAACATACAAACTTAGGATTATATGCAAATTCTAACAGTACGTTGATTTGAACATTTTTAATAGTGGCAGAAAAGGAATTCATGACTATTTATTTTTTAATAAATATCTTATTTAAAAACTCATATATGTCATTATTAATAAATATTTATTTTTAATCAGAACAACAAATTTTTTTATAAGGAAATATTTCGAGGGCCAGACAGACCTGGCAATATTGGGAATTACCATATCTTGGTTGTTATAGATAGATATATACATATCTTCCTTATTATCTTCTTTACTAAGATAGAATATTCAGTTGTAATTGAGTTATTTATACACACATCTATCAATGAAAGGCATCATCTTTTGAGCTCTAACAATTCTTCATGGTATCATGCTTAATCTCGATCCTCTAAACCAAACCCTACCACCACCATCGCCGACTCTAAACACAACCCTACCACCCCACCGCCACCGTTGTTATCATGGCTGCTCAACCACCCGTGGCTCTTACACCCGTTTCTCCCTACTATCTTCATCTTTCTGATCACCATGGTCTCTCTATTTGCCCCTTAATCCTCAAATGAGACAACTATCAAGAATGGATTGTCGCTATGAAGAACGCTTTCTCTACGAAGCGTAAGGACGGATTCATCGATGGCTCTATTATTCAGCCGTCGGCCACCTCTGCCGATTCACAGTACTAGCGTCCTGTCAACGCCATGCTGATCGGTTGGATTACTCAATCGACTGAGCCTTCTCTTCGCTCCACTGTTACCTACTTCTCCACTGTCAAGGAACTCTAGGATGACCTTTCTCAGCGGTTCTATATCGGCAATGAACCTCGTATTCTTCAATTGCGATCTGAGATTGCTCGGTGTCGTCAGGATGGCCAGACCATTGCTGCCTACTTTGGATGACTTACAAAGCTCTGGAATGAGCTTGACACACATCTGGCACCTCGGGCTTGTACATGCGGCAATCACGTCAAGGAGCGTGATGAAAAGCGCACTCATCAATTCTTGATGGGTCTTGATGACCTCGACTACGGCACTCTCCGCTCCATTGTTGTCGCTCAGGATACATTACCAAACCTCAGCAAGGTGCACTCTCTTGCTGCCCAAGAAGAGCGTATGCTCTCTATGCGTGCTGCTCATTAACCAGTCACAGACGCCCTTGCCTTTGCTGCTCAGCGTCGTCAATCTCGCCTTTCCTCAGGTACTATTTATAGGAAATCTCTTTTCTGCATTCATTGCAATAAGACAGGACACGACAGTGCTTCTTGCTTCAATATCGTGGGCTACCCGGAGTGGTGGAACAATGGCAAAGGGGTTGCTGATCCCGTCACTGGCACGCCACTGCCTCGGAGCAAACCAACAGCAGCTCTGCCCGCCTCTGATTCCGGCGCTGGAAGGGGTCGTGGCAAGCCTTCTGTTGCTGGTGCTCACTCTGTCATCACCAACATTCCCTCTGCTTCCGGCTCTCACTCCATCACCGCCGCCAATCGTCAGGGCATCACCATCTCTAACGAACAATGGGATCAAATGCTAGATATGTTCCAGAAGTTTAATTCCAAATCCAGGACTGATACTTTTGCAGGTATTACGTACATCTATTCCTTGGATTCTTGATAGTGGTGCATCAATACACATGACCGGGGACTACAAGTTGCTTCGGGATGAACATCCTGTCAATGAATGGTGCATCAAGTACCCAGATGGCTCTGTTGTCTCGGCTAATAAGGCTAGCTCAGTCTCTATTTGTGATTCCTTTGATATCAGTGCACTATTTGTCCCAGACCTTACTTGTCATCTAATCTCTTTCGGTTGTTTGACTGCGGATTGGCAATGTGTTGTTACTTTGATTGATAAGCTTTGTGTGATACATGACCACACTTCAAGTACGCTGATTGTAGCGGGTGAAGCTTGGAATAGGATCTATTGGCTATGTTGGGCGCCTCTTGTCAATTCCACCGTCGTCTCTGTTTTCCACACCACACAAGCCGAGTCTCCTTTGCTGTGGCATCAGCTTCTCGGGCATCCGTCATATTCTTTGCTTGCTTCTTTTTGCAAAAAATCTAGTCAACTTTTATCAAATAATATTGCACCTTGTGATGTACAAGGCCAAACAAACACGTCTTTCCTTTCCTGTTAGTATGTCAAATGCTTCGGCACCTTTTGATTTAATTCATTGTGATATTTGGGGACCCTATTGTGTTCCATCTTCTTTTGGGGCATCTTATTTTCTAACCATTGTGATGACTTCTCTCATGCCACTTGGGTTTATCTCATGGTTCATAAGTCCAAAGTCTCTCGGCTCATCCAACAATTTTGTGCTCTTACTGTTACCCAGTTTCACAAACTATTAAGTGTGTTCGCAGTGATAATGGTTCCGAGTTCCTTGCCCTGTGATCTTTCTTTGCAGATCACGAAATTCTCTTTGAATCCTCTTGCGTTGCTACACCTCAATAGAATGGCCGAGTTGAGCACAAACATCGCCATATTCTCAATGTTGCTCAAGCCTTATTGTTTCAGGTCAATCTCCCGAATAAGTTTTGGGGCGAGTGCACTCTTACCGCTTGTTTCCTCATCAATCACACCCCCTACTCTGTCCTTAAAGGTAAAACTCCTTATGAATGTCTATTTAACAAGCCCCCTGATTACACACATCTTTGAGTCTTTCTTGCAGTTGCTTCTATCCGAAAGTGGGAACTTCATCAGATGGATGTGCACAATGCCTTCCTCCATGGTGATCTTGAGGAAGAAGTGTACATGTCTATGCCCCCAGTTTCTCTACGGATGGTAGTCACAAGGTCTGCAGACTCAAGAAGTCCCTCTACGGTCTTCGTCAGGCTCCTCACAATTGGTTTTCTAAACTGGCTTCTGCTCTACGTCATGTTGGGTTCTCCCAGTCCTATGCTGATTATTCTCTGTTCTCGTTTGCTCGATCAGATTTGATTCTTCATGTGCTTATTTGTGTTGATGATTTGATTATAACGGGGAACAATTCTGACTCTATTGCTCGCTTCAAGGCCTATCTTTACTCGTGCTTTCACATGAAAGATCTCGGGCATCTCAAGTACTTTCTGGGCATTGAGGTATCACGGACCTCCTCTGGCATCACTCTGTCTCAGCGCAAATACACTCTGGATATGATTGGTGAGGTCGGTCTCCTCGGTTCCAAGCCTACCGACTTTCCTATGGAGTAGAATCATAAGCTTGCTCTAGACACCAGCGCTCCTCTATCGCAGCCGGATAGGTATCGTCGCATCGTCGGCCGTCTCATCTATTTAACGATCACCGGACCGGATCTATGCTACTTGTTTCATGTCCTCGCTCAGTTCATGCAGGAACCTCGTCAGGCACATTGGAATGCGGCATTGCGAGTCCTGAGGTATCTCAAGGGTCGACCTGTCCAAGGTGTTTTTCTCTCTCGTCATAGTGATCTTCGCCTGTTGGCCTATTGTGACTCTGACTAGGCAACCTGCCCTCTGACTCGCCGCTCCCTGACTGGATACATCATCAAGCTAGGTGAGTCTCCTGTTTCTTGGAAGACAAAGAAGCAGACAACGGTCTCCCACTCTTCTACTGAGGTCGAATACCAGGCGATGGCTACAACTTCCTGCGAGCTTGTCTGGCTCAAGGATCTGCAGCGATCCCTTGGCATTCGGCATCAAGGTCCTATGCGTATATGGTGTGACAACCAGTCGACTCTTTACATTGCCACTAATCCCGTCTTCCATGAACGCACGAAGCACATTGAGGTCGATTGTTATATTGTGTGCGATCATGTTCAGTCCGATAATATTGCTCTATTTCATGTTCGCTCGTCACAACAGCTCACAGACATCTTCACCAAAGCGCTTGGGCATCAACAATTCCATTTCCTATTGGACAAGTTGGGCATTCATCCGCACCATGCTCCAACTTGAGGGGGAGTATTGGGGATTACCATATCTTGGTTGTTATAGATAGATATATACATATCTTCCTTATTATCTTCTTTACTAGGATAGAATATTTAGTTGTAATTGTGTTATTTATACACACATCTATCAATGAAAGACATCATCTTTTGAGCTCTAAACAATTCTTCAGACAACTTGATAGGCCGATAAAATCGGCAGACGGCGAACCGTCAAACATACAACATAAAATAAAAACGGTGCAATACAAAAGTGAAAAGCAAACAGACCCAAGCGAACAAACGAGTCTAACCCAAAATATCAGAGGACAACATAGACTAACACCCGAAGCCAAGCGCCACCAATCGACGACATCGCTGGCCAGCGGTCAGGAGTCCCTGTGGGCGATGAAGATGAACCTCCAAGGAAATTTCCGGAATACGTAGTCGTCTCGATACACACCGCCACTGAGCCCCTGCTAAGACTAGGATCGCAAAGAGCACTCAGAAATGCAGCCGAGAACCACCCTTGTAAGCTGCACCAAAAAACCCTAACGGAATTTTAACGAGACTCTTTCGAGATTTTTTATTTTTATTTTGTTTTATCAAACCCTTACGTGATTTGGTTCCAACTCAACCAAAACAATCAGAACAACGAATTACATTTCAATTCTACGTATATGTAGAAGACAATATATGTTTAATAAATTTGATATATTTAGGAGAAAAAACACAAAATCTGATTAATTAAAAAAACGGTTTTTCTATCCTATGCCTAAAAAAGGCAAGCGACCCTAAAAAATCTAATTAAAATTTGGATAAACTAATTAAAAGTTTAAAAAAATTTCCCAAATTAGTGTCTTATCCTATGCCCTAAGAAAAATCGTTAAAAAAAATAAGATGAATTTCATGTCGATCAAGAAGGTTTGTAAAATATTTGTTTCCCTTGATATTTGTTGGACAGTTATGTTAGGATTAATAAAGTAAGTAATAGCCCAAAATCGGTAAAACGGTGCGTTTTTTCAACTAGAGTAGTATATATATGGAATAGATGGTGTTTTACGGAGAATATATGTCTGAAATTGCAGTTGAGGAGATTTTAATCAAACTTCCTTATTTAGAGCGAATGTAATCTTTTGGTATACATCTTCAAATTGTTTCCAAAAATACGAAGAAATAGATTAAGCCCTAACAGAACATCCGGCCCTAATAGAAATCTATATATGAAAAACAGATTTCAAGAAATCAAATTAAGCTCAGAAAGAACGATCGATGATGGAATACAATCATCCAGTCTTCAACATGCCCGAGTTCGATCCTCTGTTCCTGCAGGCGATTGGTGCCTCCTCCGATCAAGATTGGTGGGACCCGTCTTGCCTCTTCGACGGCCCCCTGACTGAGCCACCGACTACTGATCCCTTTCTTGCTGACGGAAACACCGTCGCTCAGCCGCTTCCACCAGTCCTCGATCAGGAGGAGTACTTTCTCGCCGAACAAGAATGGTGGCACGTCTACGACACCCCGACGGAGCCACGTTTCGATGCTCCACCGACCGATGGCGATGATCACCTTCTTGCTGCTCACGGAAACACTGTCCAACCGCCACCGCTACAACCAGCCCACAGTTCCGAGTCCTCGATTCTGACTACGACGCAGGACGAGTACTCAATGACGGATCAAGAATGGTGCGATTTTCGCCTCGAGGAGCCAATCGATGGCTATGATGAGTTGGATTGCGCTTTCATCGACCTACTTGAGAGGATGGCTGCCACAATCAGGAATATCTCTAGCCCGGCTCCCGGATCGCCGGAATCCAAAGAGGCTGAGGCAACCGCCAAGCCGCGCAAGAAGAGGAATCGTTGGACTGACGGAGAGCACAAGTAAGTATTCTTATCACATTATATATTTTATAAACTCTTAATATATAATATAATAATTAACTTTGATTCACTCTAATTTAGGTTAATTACTGTAGATTAGTTGTATGCCTCAATAGGTTGGGATTAGGGATTATGTTGGTGTATACATATATATATATATATATATATATATATATATATATATATATATATATATATATATATATATATATATATACACATGAGTTTTGTGGGCTGATCGATCATGTCTTTTGTGATGGTAATTTATAGGCTTTTTCTGGAGGGGCTCAAAGTATATGGAAATGGCAATTGGATTGACATAGCAACGCACTATGTGAAGACGAGAACGAATATCCAAATTGCAAGCCATGCTCAGAAGTACTATCGTCGGCAACGTTTAAATGCATCTGGAATCACCGAGAAGAAGAGGAAAAGCATCCATTACGTTCCCAACCCCAACTGAAGTCTGAAGGCGTTAACCTACTCTACCACCACCAATCTTTTACGATTTCCTTTTTACTTTTTTTTATTTTATTTTATAGTATATAAGTAACTCTGAGACAATCAATATTTTAAGATATTCTTTTTACATATGTGTAACTGACTCAGTGTAAGTGCATATTGTTTGGTTAATTTTGATCAAAGGCTGTTTTAATTTTCACATGGAGAGCACTTTTTTTTATGTAGTCAAATCCTGATTTTATAACATACTCCTTATATATGATCATCTGATTATTTGTACAAGGAAGAGTGATGAATGATGATGATTTGTGAATGTTCCTTGAATATTGCTTTCAATAATAATCCATTAAAAAAAATGCATCTATAGAATGAGAATCGCCTGTTCTCAGTCGGGCTGGGGTTGAAATGGGCCTACGGCCGGTTCATGAAAAAGTAAAGTGTATGTCCAAGAGTAACACTGGATAAATATCGTTAGCAGTAAATAATCGGGTCAGAATTCCCAATTTGAAAGTGTCATATAGTCATCCATCCAAGGATTTGGTACATAAAGAGCGGCCATCCGGGTTCGAACGGGACCTATGATTACTAACACAAATCCTTTCGGTTGAGCCGTTCCAGAAAGGTTGTCATCCATCCCATTGCAATGTCACTGACATGCATTTGGTTGCAGTTCTCATGTCTTAATGGGAGGGAGGGAGTAGTACATCTCGATGCCAATTTCGCTGGCTAGCGAACAAGGGCAAGAGAAGCAAGGTTCATAAAAAATGATAACTACCTGCAGGCTGCAGATATGGAATTGTGTAGCAGCCCAAAGAGTGATTAGTGGGTGTACCGATTGAAATAAAAATATGACAGTGATTACCGTTTCACCAGAGAAACAGGAGAGTGCACATAAGGGTGTTTCGAGGAGAGACGATGGGATTAAGCATCTTCTATAACAATGGATGAGCATTGTTGATGCCAGACATTATTGACGAGTCTCCATATATTACAAAGGAATCTAGAAATGCTCTCAGCAACACCATTTGAAAACAACATACGTAGAATGCCTTCTTCAATCTGTTCCATAGTATGTTGAAAGTTCTCTGTTTTCATGAACAATAACTTATCGTCCTTTGCTGGTTCTGGGCATTGAAGGACGCTCAAGATTAAAGAATATGCATAGAGGGCATTGGTCGCAGCATTCATATGGCAAGTGGCAAATGCTATAGTAGGTTGTTGTGTGTTGTCAGATGCAACTTTGGAGCTGTCAAGAGCAGCATTTTTAGCTGCATAATCCAAATCTTCAATCACTTCCTCCATTGGTACAATTACTGCCTTTAGTCGGAGCAAAACAAATTCCCAATCTTCATCTTCAAAGCGCCACCTATAGCTCACTAGTCACACCTGATTCCATGGAATTACTCTGTTGCTTATGAAATACTTCTAGTAAAAGCCTTCTTTCTTACAAGATTGCAGCTCTGTCCGGCTTTACAACTCTTGTGTTGTATTTCACACTTAACGGATAGCAGGAAAGCACTAGCTGAAGCCAGTCTTCACTATCTACAAGGATACATAACATGTTGGCCTTATATTTGGTACTTTGATAAATATCCATTTCTCCCTTTATTTTTTTCATTGTCTTCAAAAATAAATTGTGATAAAAAGAATGTCACATAAAGTGGGATGACAAAATGAAGTAAACTAACAAATCAAACCATTTAAAAAAAAAAAAAAAACTTGAAGCACAGTGAGAACAGGGATTTTTTTAATAAAAATTCATTTATCTTTTCCCATTTTAAGTTTTATATCAAGTTGGAACTAACTCTTGTTGTTCTTGTTCCAAGGTAAAAAATTAGGTAAAGGCGCAGAAGCTGAGAATCATTTTCCAAGTCAATTCATTGGGCTTCCAAGAAATCAAGCATGGAAACTTTAAGGCCCTTCTCACTATCTACAAGTATGCATAACATGATAGCCTCAAAAAACACAAGGTTTTATAAAGAAAGTTACAAGACACTTAACCTTTAACCACAAAACATAGAACGCATACGAAAATGGCCATAATAGGATAACAGAAATGAGGGATCTAGAAATGCTCTCAGCAACACCATTTGCAAACAACACCATTTGAAAACAACATACGTAGAAAAACGTTTTAAGCCACTTGTCTTCCACTTTTCAAAACTCCTTGAAGTTGGTCCTTAAGTTTTAAGCCACTTGTCTTCCACTTTTCTGAAAAACGTTTTGCATACATCTCAATAGTTTCAAAGGGTCGATACTCTAAGGCGTGGCAAAAGAAAGCAGGGATATTCACGATATAGGACACACCGAAGAGTTAGAACACAATGGTTCTTCTCAGTCAGATTTGGCATAATTTGTGGGACAGGAGTTCTACTGGCCACTGTGCAAACAATTCTAGCATCCTCTATAACAGTGATAACATCACTTATGTTAATGTTGTCCTGCCCATGTTGAAGCTTAATTGAACAAGCTTGAAATCATCACGACTGGGACAAGGCCGTTCCATTTCTGGCGCGCACTCCAATAAACCGACTAATTATACAGATCTATCTACAAAACCCCTTGAACCTTTAAAACCAAAAATCTGAATAAGGAGGCCTTGGTGGAGGGGAATCAGGGGATAGATGGGTATTTGGGGGTTATAGGTTCCTGGGATATAAAGACAATTTACAAAGGACAAAAGTAAACAACAAAGTGGTTATAGAGCTCTCCTAAGTCCTAACTACATAATTTCATAACAAAGAGTAAATAGAGGTTACAGAAGATTGCAATTAGCTTTTATTTTTCAAAAGTTGTCTGTCAATCTGGGGAAAATCAACACAATTTCAGCACAAAATTTATCTTTCTATGTACATTCTATATACGCAAGTATGCAAAGTAACTGGATTGAGTACCCAGAGCCAAACATCGGCAATCGAAAATAATACAAATGTTAAATTTATCAAAATGGGCTAGGGTACAAAATCTGGCATCGTTAACCCTAGATTTTGCAGAATGAAAAAACAGAAATCGAAGAGTACCGTGAGAGAGCTGCTGGAGTAGCGGGAGCTTCGGGTCGATTACAGGGACAGATCGATCACGAGGGAGGAGCTGCGGGGCGTGAGGTGAGAGGAGGGGTCAAAATCATAAGAACACCAGATGAATCAATTTCATCTTTTAGATTTTGAAGGATAAATTGGAAAATACAAGGAAAATTACAAAGGACGTCTGTAGGAGGAGGCGTCGGGCAGTCTGTTCAAGAGGCAACCGGTGGATCTGCGGAAGAACCGAGGGAAGCAAGTCCGGTGAAGAGACCTCCGATGTCGGAGTCGAAATCACCCAAGTTGTTGAACAAAGCAATATGAGAGAGAGATGGAGAATTGAAGTTGAAGTTGAAGTTGGGAGTTGGGAGTAAAACGGAGGAGGACAAAAGAAGCCATGGCTATGGCTGCCCAGTGAACAAACAAAATATTCTGTTGTGGGCTTTTAGGCTTTGGGGTTTCATTTTGTTTTTTGAATTGCTGAGTGCATGTATAAATTCAGTTCTTTTTGATCAACGCATGTATAAATTCAGTTGAGTTATGTTTATCAGATCAATGAAATTTACAACTTCTGCAAAATACAGTTACATTCAACGAAAATTGCCTCTTCAACATCCCTGTGTAAGAATTCCTTCTGGATATCCAACTGCCGAACCGACCACGGAGACATTACGGCTGAGCAGAGGATGAGTTGAATAGTTGAGGGTTTGACAATGTATGTAATTTTTTTTGGACAAAGAAAAGATTTGAAAGGTGTCTATAGAGGCGGAGCTAGGGGGTCCTAGGGGGTCATGTTACCCTTTCTCTCATTCTACAAATTATCTAGATGTATACTCCTTGTTAATAGGTTCGTTTTGATATATAATACGCCATAATCCGACATCTGAGTAAAAAGTTACGAATGTTTGAAAATTATAAGTGTATTAATCACTTTAATTTTATTTCAATATACTATAATACTTTTATATTTTACTTAAATTGACATTCACATATTATAATTCATCTTGAGAGATTCGAAACCATAGGTTATATTACTTATTTTGAGAATTTGGTAAGAAGTTATACGCAAGTTTAAATTTTTTATATCTAGTTATACATTATTACATGTTAAGAATACAATGTTTATTTATTGCGTTTTATATCCTTATTTTCGTTTTATATCTTTGTAGTAGTTTGTAATATCATTTGACACTAATTTGTAATATCGTTTGACACTAGTGTGTACCATCGAACATGTTGTGTGTTTTACGACTTTTTTCTCGATCTTATTGTCTACTACTATGGTGACCTCCCGCTCAAAACTTTCTGGCTCCGTCCCTGGGTGTCAGCATCGGCATGACCACAAACCAATATTGTCCTTGCGGATGAGAATTCCAAGATCGGACCTGAAAACCAACGAGAAAACATCACAATTAACAATTAAAAACCGCATTTTGTTCCTCATCTTTGTATCCTTCATCCTTTTATGCAAATTACATCCACAATTGGCAATTCCTCCACATGTGCATACATGAATTCCAAATAACCTTCAACTTGTTAAAATACTCAGCCACAATGAGACTTTCTTGCACAATCATGATCAACTTCTTCAACTGGAAAATCAAGGGACCATTTGTCTGGCCATACCTTTATAAAAATCAAGGGACCATTTATCTGACCATACCTTTACAAAAATCAAGGGACCAATTGTCTGTCCATACCTTTAGTTATCCCACAAATGCCTAGCAGAATCAACATAAATGAAACTCTCTTTAATGTAGCTAGATATTGAGTTAAGCAACCAACATCTGACCATAAAATCAACCCTGGTCCATTTTTTAGAATCCATAGATCCCTTTGAGACAGGCTTGATACATGATCCATCAATGAAAAATAGCATGTTTTTTGCTCCTAATGCCATCATCACACCCTTGTCCAAGGTAAGAAATTAATTTCATCAAACACAGTAATCACAAGTTAGGGAATTAGATTATCAGAATTAGCTAGGAAGAGTAGATTTCCAAAATTACCTTGTATTTCATTGTTAGCGAGAACCATTGGAGGTGAAACATAAGCGGCCATCATCACGGAAATCGGAAAAATGAGTCATTTGGCTCTGATATCATGTAAAAGTAAGATTTTAAAGTAAGAACTGATCAAGAGACGATCATATTATGTAATAAAAGTATCAAAAAAACACTCAAGTATTCAATGGAAAAGTGAAATCAAATAAGAGGAGGTCATGTTACTAGGGTTTAGGGCTTGCCTTGCTGTTGAAGTGGTAGAGAAAATAGTCCATCTCTCTCTCTCTTATTCCAAAATAGTACAAAAGAGGTATTTATACCTTAACTTAAATTACACAAAAATATCCAAAATATGGGACTTATTCTGCAAGAAATAAAAGGAGAAAACTAATGTCAAATAACAAGCTATAAATGAGTTGTAAATGAGCAGGGCCGTGTCAAACTTTTTCGGAGCCCTGTTCTAAAACAAATTAGTCTTATAATATTGATAAATTTAGATTTTCTATAATCAATTGATATACTACATTATAATCGTAAGAACGCATCAACAATTTTTCAATTTAAAATTTTGACCATAAATCCATTTATGCTTACAAAAATTTTAAATTATAAAATAGTTGTTGTATTAAAATTTAAAATACTATTTTTATACCAAATTCACTTTTGTTTTAAATTGAATCGCTTTAAATATTTTAGTTATAGGGACATGATTTTGTATTTTTAATTGCTAATTGTGATGTTTTCTCGTTGGTTTCCAAATCCAGGTCCGATCTTGGAATTCTCATCCGCAAGGACAATATTGGTTTGTGTAAATATTGGTTTGAACCAAATTTTTGAACCGAACTGGGCCGAAAAAATCGGACCTAAAACGAACCTAGGTGTTTCGGTTTAGCTTTTTGTTTCAAAGAATTTTTTTTCGGTTTTTAGTTCGGTTTGTATTCGGTTCGGTTAAGCAAGAAAATGAATTTTCATTTATATTATATTTACTACTCCCTCCGTTTCCTTTTAAGTGATTTTTTACTATTCATGCACGTTTTTTAAGGTGTGAAAAACTATATAAAATAATAAATTTTTAAATAAATTTTTTCAATAATCTCATACTTATTAGTGATAACTGATAAGTATAATATTATTAAAAATATATTAAAATATTAATATTTAATATAGTTTTTATCGTTCTAAAACTACGTGCTTGACTTAGAGTATTATTTATTGCACAACAGTACAACACTTTGTGATTGAGCTGCCTCTCTTTTCGTCCTCACAAACCCTTAACCCTAGAGAGGAGACTCTCTTGGTAGTCTCGCTCGTCCAGTCGTCCTCGACCCTCTCTCCGTTCTCCAGTCGCCGACGAGATGGCCGACCACCAACTCACCTCTCTGCGCCCTCTCTCCTTCTCTCACGATCTGTCAATCCCCTCCGCTCCGCTGTTCATCGTCTTCAATGGCGCTTCGTTGTTCGTTGCCTTTGTTGTTCGTTGCTCATCGTCTTCAAGCCCCTCAACTCAACGGAGTCAACACCAGTCCCTCCTTTTGTGTTGTTGTCAATCTTATCATACTAATGATTTTTCCCAATTGTATGTTGATTTGCTATTGAGATTTGGGACTTTTTATGTACTTAGCTTTAGGGATAGCCTCAAAATCTCAGATCGATACGTTGATGACTTGATGCTCCCAGTATCTATAAAAATCTTCTACTTTATTGGGCCCTAAACGTTTTTGGGCCCTATGCGAGCTAACCACATGAACGTACCGCCCTCTCCGCAGGGCCTGCTAGGAAGAGTTCACCTTTTTCTTTTATATTCAAATAATTGTTTGTTTCTCATATACTTTTCATTGGCAAACGATAATCTTAGGCTTAACTAGGGCTGTTATTTGAGCCGAACAGCTCGGGCTCGGCTCGAGAAAGCTCAGATCGGGCTCGTTCATGGAGGGAAAACAAGCCGAGCTTGAACATAGTTTTAGGCTCGAACCGAGCCCGAGCCGAGCCCGAGCCGAGCTCGGAAGCTCAATATCTAAAATTACTAAATTGCCCCTAGGGTTATGAAATGAGGGATTCGTTGTTTCTCACTCACTTTCTCCTGAAGCATTCGCGGTCGGCGGGGCTGTGTTACTCCTCTTCCTCTGATTCTCCTGAAGGCCGAAGGGTTGTCTTCATTCCGAGATTGGCTCAGGCGGCGCTGTTGGTAATTTATCAACGCCGTTGAGGTGCAGTCGAGCGCTCTGCGTTTCATCCTTCCTTCAGTCATTGTTGGGTTGTCTTCGAGTGGCAAAGGTAAGCACAAATTCGTTGCCTTCGTTCCTCTGTTAAAATCTGAATCTTCTTTGAGTTCTTTCCTCTTGTTACATCGTTCCTCTTGCTACCTTCAATCGCTGTTCAGAAATCAGCATGTTCCTCTTGTTACTTCGACTCAAGATCTAACTCTCCTTTTCTGAAATCATTCTATCCTCTTCTAAAATCTTTGTAAAGAAGCTTAATTGAGTGAAGGATCTTTTGAATTTAACACCATGGAAGCTTTGAAGAAGGAGAAAAAAATGAAGAAACAAAGGAGTAACAACTCCAACTGATTTTTTTTGAATGTGAATCTTGTTACCTAGTCAGAATATGGAATTACTGTAAGTGTAGTGTTTAAAATTGAAGACCAAAGGAGTAACAACTCCAATAATTAACTATTACTGTATTGTTTAAAATTGAAGACCAAATATGAAATTTTGTTTACATATGATTTACTGTAAGTGTTTAAAATCTTGTTTACATATGTATGGAGTGCTTCAGAAAATCCAAGTAGAAAGGAGCTTGATGTTTATCTTGATGAAGGTGTGTTGACGGGGGAAGGGGACGATTTTGATGTCTTGAGATGGTGGAGGTTAAACCTTTTGAAGTTACCTATCTTATTTATGATGGCTCGGGATATTCTTTCTATTCCGATAACCACTATACCTTCTGAGTTAGCGTTTAGTGTCGGTCGTAGAGTTATTGGGGATGACTGTTATTCATATTAGGGGATGACACGGTGGAAGAACTTCTATGTGCATCAAATTGGTTCCGAGTTGAGTACAAAGATTGATGTAAGTATATTCATATACTCTCTTCATTTGTTTGTATACATTTTATTACGTACCACAACCTCATTCAAACTCATTTTATATTTTTATTTAGGTTGTGGAGGAATCAATGAAGGCAAGAAGCAATTCAACTCCGACAAGTTTCTACTTTTATTTTTCTGTTTGTAGTGTACTTGTGAGGGTTTATTTCGAAGTTGTTTTGGACCTCCAGATATTGAACTTAGGTTAGTATTATGTATTTGGTTATTGAACTCATGCTGTATTCCGAGTTGTTTGGTTTCGGACGGTCTAGTATCTATTAATATAAATTTTTATTGGTTTAACCTTTTTCTGCTTACACAGCTACTGTAACAAATCTGTAATTTCATTTAACCTTAGCTCGGAATCGAGCTTGAACGAGCCCAACGAGCCCAAAAGACGAGCTCGAATGAGCCGAACGAGCCCAAAAGACGAGCTCGATCGAGCCTAGGCTCGTTCATTCAGCTTGGTCGAGCCTTAATAAGCCGAGCTCGAGCTTTCCCCTGGGCTCGCAAGCCGAGCTTGAGCGCTAAAAAAAGCTCGAATAATTTTTGGACTCGAGCTCGGCTCGACTCGTTTTCCGTTCGAGCCAAGCTTGAACATATCAAGCTCGGCTCGTATATCACCCCTAGGCTTAACCAAAAGTTATTAGGTTTGACCTTGACGTTTTGGCTTGCAAATTTGATCTCAACACGTACGAGTGTTTAGTAGCTTAATTAATTAGGCCTTAAATAAACAAAGCAAAATAATTATACCCTGCTGCGTAGTCGCCCCCTACTAATTGAATACTTGAGTTGTAGTAGTGAATGAATCTACAGATAGAAAAACATGTGAATTGCATGTAATTCCATTCCCATCTAACCAACCTTGGGATTCTATGTGTTTTTACCTAACCCCACTTCACTTAACCCCATCTACAAATTGATTGTCGGTCAACCTTCAATTTCATTTTTTTGGGGGTATATATCTATATATTATATGTATATAACGGACAGAATATCTTTTAAGTGTTTTTTTAATGAATGGCACTACTACTTATACTACTTATACATAGTTGGACCCCTTTTCAATTTATGCCTAATCAGTAATCAATACGCACTCCTCTCTACCATCTTTTAATTATATAAGGAGAAGAAGCATCGCGATGCTTCGATTTTTAAGTGTCATGGGCATAGGACGAGAAGGGACGAGATTTGAGTTATCCCACCTCCCTTCCTATGTAATTTTGACAGAACCTTGTATGATATTTAGGTGTGATGGGCATAGGGGTGTTATGTGAACACGAGCTGCTCGGATTCGGCTCGGATTCGGCTCGAATAACTCGGCTGGAACTCGTTCATATTCACAAAACGAGCCGAGTTCGAGCGGGTTCCCAAGCTCGTATCGAGCCCGAGCCGAGCCCGAGCCGAGCTCGAGTAGCTCGTATAAACTCGGACAATTTTGCCCTTATATATATTTTCCCCATTTAGTTTTAGGGTTTCTTCATTCTTGTCCGCCGCCTCCGCCTCCTCCAGTCTTCAGGAATCAGTTTTCTTTCGCCTCCTCCACACTCCTCTTGGCCTCGTCTCCGGTGGTCTCTGCCTCCTCCTCGGCTCCTCTTTAGACTTCAATCGGCGGACGGCGCCCAACATCTCATACTCTCGTCGTCCCTCTCTACAGATCTGATGCCTCCCCTCATCGCTCTTCGTTGTTTGAGATCTGAATCTGGATCCTCGTCGTCCTCTCATCTCCTCGTCGCTTCAGGTACGGATCTGGCCCCGTGTCGTCCTCCCATCTCCTCACATCTCTCTTCATCATCCTCATTGCTCTTCAAATCTGGTTCTTGCTCCTCATCGTCGTCTTGTCGCCCTCCTTGCTCCTAGTTTTCCCCCCGTCGCCCCTTTTCGTCCTCGTTGCTACGGATCTGGCTTCGTGTCGTCCTTGTTGCTCCTGGATCTTGCTCCTCGTCGTCATCTTGTCGCCCTCGTTTCTCCTAGTTGTTTTCCCGTCGCCCCTCGTCCTCCTCCCAACTCCCTCCTTTACTCGCTCTTCGTCCTACTTTCAGATATCCCTCTCCTTCATTCAATTTCATGTTTGCTGATTCTTTCAATTTGTATGTGTAATTAAGTTGTTTGATTTCAATTTGTATAAGATTGAAATTAGTTTACCCTTTAGTCTGTAATTGTATTTCTGTCATGGAATGATTGCAATCGAATGAAATTCAAGCTAGTCTGTAATTTGTATGTGCTCATATCCCTCTCCTTTATTCATGTCTGTAATTGCAATCGAATGAAATTCAAGTTATTTGGGTTGTTATTTGTGTGTAATACAACTAGCATATAATACAACTAAGCTCAAAAAATGAGCTAAAAAACGAGCTCATAAAACGAGCTCAAAAGAGTTTTTAGCAAAAATGAGATACAACCCTCAAACGAGCCCAAACGAGCTCGAACGAGCTCACGAGCTCGAGCTCGGCTCGAGAAAAACGAGCAAAACGAGCTCGAGTTTGAGCTTTCTCTGCAGCTCGTGAGCTAAATATGAGCAGGGTTTTAGGCTCGAGAAAAAAATCAGGCTCGGCTCGAACTCGGCTCGACAAAAAACGAGCCGAATATGAGCACCTAGGTACTCGGCTCGTTCGACTCGAATAACACCCCTAGATGGGCATAGGGACGTGTATATGTATGGTATGATTTGTATTGGTCATCGTCTATTCTTTGCCATTACTCCACTAATAAAATAGTTAAAAGATGCTCTTTTTTTTTAATTATATTTAATTGAAAGGAATCACATTCACTTTCTGACTCAACGTTGACCATTACAGTACGTGCTGCCAATCAATCTCTCTGTGTATTAAGTGCTTTAGATTTTCTGACAAGTTTTGGCTATATTTGTATATGATGCAGGAGAGTAATACACTAATACACATACTATAGTTGTATTATCCTTATTCTACACCATAAATAATACTTTTACACGTCTAAAAAGATTTCAAATGAAAATTTAATAGACAATGATTTTTTTGTTTTTTTTTTTAAAGAAAATGAATTCAAAGTGCTAGACGACAAGTTGCGTAATAAATCGAGTGGTTGAATAACGGCAGATGGGCACTCTATCATGAAAACAAATACTACCTCCGTTCGGCAAAACTTGTCATTTACTATTTATGCACGTTTTTTTAGAATGATAAAAACTATATAAAATATTCATTTTTAAGAAAATTTTTTAACAAGTTTGTACTTATTAATAATAACTACGAAATTATTAAAAAAACTAGATATTTTATATTCTCTTCGTCTTAAAATACATGTCTTTTTTAAGACGGAGCATGAGAATTAAGAAGTACTCCGGAGTATGTTAAATATAATGATTAAATGTAAAAAATAGGTTAAGTGTAATAATTAGACTTGTATTTGTTTATTTTTTTAATTTGTGAGGAGGAGAGTATGGGTGATGTAAAAATTAGAGTAATGATTAGATGTAAAAGTAGGTTAAGTGTAATGATTACATCTAAAAAGACATGTATTTTTTATAAAATTTTATGGGCTAAAAAGACATGTATTTTGAGACGGATGGAGTATAGTTTTTATCTCCTAAAAAAGCGTACGTGAATAGTAAAACGTCAAGTTTTGCCGAACGGAGGTAGTACTGTAAATAATTAAAAGGCACTGGAGCATACAAGCGGCTGGGTTTAATAAAACCAAAATTTTATTTTGTTTGACCAGTTTAATCTCTCATGTATTTTTTTCCCATGAAACCAGGAATTATACCGGACTTTAGTACTAATTTGTAAAAAGACTGATTTTTTTAAACTTTTCTTCCAAGTTGTCAACATTTTTGGCCCGCGAAAAACCAATGGCAATATGTTATCTCTACCCTCAAAGGTTGGGTTATTTCAATTAGTTTTGCATTATTATTATTATTATTATTATTATTATTATTATTATTATTATTATTATTATTATTATTATTATTATTATTATTTATTGTTGTTGTTGTTCAAAATATTTACATGAAATTGGATGGAATTAAGTCGACTAACACGCTGAGCTCTGCAACCCTTTTGAATACTAAAAACAACTTTACTCAAATTATGACAAGTATCCCTACTATACGTACCCATGTAACCCCTTAGCGACCTTACGCAACCGCTTGAGAAGTCCCATGGCCTCATCCCCTAAGTCTCCAATAGTAGAAGTCTCATGTCAACACAAGTGTCTTTGCTCTGGAACCAGTTATAGAATAGAATGTCGGCTGGATGAAGCTCACCTCCCTTGTCATCAACCATACTAGTAGACGACTCTTTACAAACAAAAATCCGGGTCTTCAAACACTCATCGTATAAATCATGCATCACGCACCATATTATATCAATGCTTAACACCAATATCATCAACACAAGCAAGGGAGTGATCTCCCCACGAATCCAAAATGCCTTTTTCACAAGCAGGGCATTTGGCTCTCGCATGAAGGTGTGTTCAAGATCAACTTTGATGGTTCTTCGTTGCCTTCGGGTGAAGCTGCGACAGGGTTCATTATTCGAGACTACTTGTTCGAGGGTGTAATGCCTTGTTGTGTGGTCTTGTTTCAATACTGATGGTGGAAGTATTGACTCTTTGGTTGTGTTTGGTTGTTGCGAAAGAGTTGAGATTGATGCAGATTGAGATAGAAGGGATTTGCTAATGTTTTATGTAACCATGTCTTTCATAAGGTCAACCTAATGGCAGACAAAGTGGCGCATCTTTTATTTTTTTTGGATGGTACTTCACTCATCGTTTATCCAAAGCTCATTGCTCTCATTCGTAAAAACGTTATCAAGTGGTGGTGTAATAGAATCTAAAATCTTCCAAATTCTTTCCTTCTTTTATATGTATATATAATTTGAGATGAATTAAAACACATTTAATTATAAGTTAAAAATTTTTTAAAAAAAAAGAGTAAAAGACGGTTGACCGTTGGATAGGGCCAAAAGGCTACAAAGTGACCTCCTCTTTTCCACTCTCTAAAGGTCAAGTTGGAATTTTATTGAGCCACCCCCAAATTAATTTCCTCACAACCTAGTCGCCACATGCACTCTTTATATACAATTTTACTCCAACCGCTTTTGTTTTTTTTTTCTAGCTACTTCTTTGATTACCAGGTGCTGCCTCGTCTCTTAGTTCATTAGTTGATAAAAGTGACATATAATAATTTCTCCCTTTTTTTATTATAATGGTCTAAATATGTAATGAAAAAAAATTAATTTCTTCATCTTAAAATATAAGTCGTTATATTTTTTGAGACATTGTTTAATAAAGTAAAAACTCCATAAAATATAAGATTTTTAATTAATTTTTAAAAATAATTTCATATTTATTACTAATAAGTATGAATTTATATATATTAAAAAATTATTAAAAATTAAAAATTTATAGAATTTTATTTTTTTAAAAAATATGTCAAAGTTAAACGACGTTTATTTTGAGATGGAGGGAGTATAACTAGTGTAATAGTTATATTACTTATACTTTATGTTTTCAGTCCAATTTTTCTGTAGCGGTTCTGCAATATTATTTTGATTGATTAAATTAACTTTTTTTTTATTAATTTATTTATAAATAAAATGTATTTTTTATTTAATTAATAAATCAGTCGACCAATTATAGGCCGTGCAACAAGAATGACATAAGTGATTTGAATTCTTGTTTTATTTTATTACAAAATTTCAGATGGTGTGTTAAATCCAAATCCCAATCCAGCTATACATAAGCAACTAGTGGAGCATATTCCTGAAATGCACGGAAAATATATTTTAGTGAGCGTGTTCCGTTAAATGTAATTTGATTTATACAGAGTATTTAATTTACATGTTATTTATTTTAAATTAGTGTTAAAAGTAATTGAATTTTTTTTATCTGGAATGTAATCAAAGTTTTATCACATATGTACATTTCTTCCGAATTTAAGTTAGGTGATATAATTTTATAATTTTCTCATAATTATTTTTTCAAATTTTGTACAGTTCTTATGAGTTTAAAATTGTTTTATTATTCATATCTTTTTAATATATTTGTACATCATTTCATACTCTGGGTTATATCTCTTCATAATACTCAGTCAAATATTTATCGAAATATAATTAAAAAAACATGTTTTTTTATCACTTAACTTAAAATAAGATTTTTTTTAATGAAAATATTGTGTATTTATACCTTTTTATAATATATGAGTGCACTTGCGTTCATATTCATATTCATTATAAATAACTAATAAACAAACACAGAAATCAACAACACAGAAAATGAAATTGAGGAATCAACAACACAGAAAAGGGAACTAGGTCATACAAAAACTAATAAACAAACACACCGCTGGAGGAAGCATCCGATTGGCAAATACAAGCTAAACTTCGACGGATCTTTCATATCGACATCTAAGTGCTCTACTGGCTTCATCATTAGAGACTGGTGTGGTGAACCGGTTTGCATTGGGGGTAAAGCTATTGGTGGACAATCTCCTCTTATGGCGGAAGCGCTTGCCCTCCGCCTTGGGATGGAAAAAGTCAGGGAACTAGAGATATCAGATCTAATAATAGAAGGAGATTCGAAAATTATAACGGACTTCCTTAATTCACATATCGGCTGTCCATGGGAAATAGAAATGGTTATGTCAGATATCCAGGCCCTCCTCCAAAGAGTAAATATAGTCAGAATATCACAAATACCCCGTATTGGTAACCGGGTAGCGGATAAGGTTGCACATCTTTGCTACTCTACCAGGGGGCCAGATTTATATCTCGATTCAGGCCTTCTTGACCTCATCCGACAGGATGCTTTCGGATAGGGTTTTTTCCCATCTGAATTATTACCTAATAAAAAAAATATTCATTATAAATATTTTTCATTTAGAAAAACAAAAGACAAAATATAAAATTTTAAAATCATACAGTAACCGTACATAACTTTATTGATTGATGTAATTTGTCCTTTGCAGAGATGAGTAATTCGGAAACGGTTTAAACTTTAAAATCAATGATCAAGCACACATTTTAGCAAATACAACTATACAAGATAGAAAAACCCTTCCACGTACCTTTAATTAATGAGGCAAATGGAACATGACAAACAAATTCATGTTACCATTTCCGTCATGTTTTAATTTGCTTGTTTGATTCCAACACACGAAGTGTGGATAGCTTATGTCACTTCACATGCATGTATTATGTAGACCAATGAAAACAAAACACAAATAATTACCGGTTGCCTTTGTCACTTGTTTATCACTACTACCCTTAGTTAATTTGTTTACTTGCTTTTGAGTTTACCCTTTTTTATTTTCTTTTTTGGTGGGGGATATACATTTTTACTAAAATAATGGAGTAGTATGATTACATAATTTATATTTTTAGAAATTAATGTATTATGACTAATACTTTTCCAATCTCATATGAATTGAGGAATACAATGCCAAAAAAATATATTTTTTCTTATATTTTTTTATTTGAAATGAAGTCGTAATAAATATTGTATATATTATATATGTGATTTTTAAGTTATGTAAATTGTGTACATTTATGTTGTATGGAATTTCAATCTTATGAAATCCTTACTGTGTTGTATACTTTTGTATGACATCCAATATATTAATAAGATGACAAAAATCTATATATTAAAATAGAGATATGACGTCTTCTCTGGTGCAATTCGTCTATGTGTCATCTTCTAGTGCAATCTGACTCAAGATTTTGACATGTCAATTAATGATGATCCAATATATTTAAGTCATGTCATACAATATCCTCATCTATTTATCCATGTGTTATCCTATGTGTCTAACTTAAATTGATAACTGAAATTAATTTTATCATTTGAACACTAAAATCTTAGCATCAATATATATATAGACACACACTACTTTGAATGAGAAGAAACTTGAGGATATGTCATCTCCATCTTCATATGAAGCTAATCAAATTATATTGGTGTGTTTTTAATCAACTTTTAACTATTTTCTTAATATACTCTTTATATATTGTAATTAATATATCTATATACTACTTTAAATGAGAAGAAATTAATTAAGTATAATATTTCATATGAGGTGCTATGAATCCATTTTAGTCTATTTATATAGATAAATAGATATAGATGGGAAGTATATATTGGACGTAAACTAACCAAATAGAGTAAGTGCACATTAGGGTGATCGGAAAGATATGATACTTCATCTGATCCAAAATACATGTCGTTTTTTTCTTTTTAGCACGTATTTTAATAATCTAAAAACTATATAAAATATTAACTTTTTTTAATAATTTTTTTACAACTTAATATTTGTTGGTAATAAGTATTAAATTGTAAAAAAATAATAATAAAAAAGTTAATATATTATATACTCCATCCGTTTGAAAATAATTGTCGTTTGACTTTTGTGCACATTGTTTAAGGAGCTAAAAAGCTCTATGAAATATTATTTTTTAATCAATTTTTTTTTATAAATTGATACTTATTACTAATAAGTATCAATTTATAAAAAAAAATTGATTAAAAAATAATATTTTATAGAGTTTTTAGCTCCTTAAATAATGTTCACAAAAATTAAACGACAATTATTTTCAAACAGATGGAGTAATTTTTAACTTCTTAAAATACGTGTTAAAAAATAAAACGATATATATTTTGGATCGGGGAGTATTAAATAGTGAATGATACCGGCGACTCAACTATTCCATGTGCTTGGTAAGGTGTTTCGGGCCCATTGGGAATCTTAAATCTTAATTATGATTTATGAGCATGAATGATGATGAATGGATGACAATTACTTCTTTCAATTTACGTATCTATATTTGCCAATTCCATTTCGTTTTTACACGCACATTTTCGTATTATTATATATTTAAGTAGTATATGATCGATCCATCGTCGTCTGCCGTTGAATTTTCCCAAGTCTTAAAGCTAGGCCCTGCACGCTCCAAAATCTAGCTTTATATATTTAAGTAATGTACAATTAATTAATTACTAATGTGTAGATCTCAAAAGCTTAATCCACTATCCTCGTAACGCACACTCGCCGACTCGCGTATTCGACTCCATCGACTCTTTATATTCTTCAATTATATAGTTAATTTTGTTGGTTTAATTTGATTCAATCTTAAACACGTTATTTCCTGCCTTATTTAAATGGGACTAAAATGTCAAATTAGTAGGGTTGTTATGTGAACACTATTAGTTCGAATTCGACTCGTACTTATTTGATAAAAACTCGACTCGAGCTTCTTTATTTTCTAAATGAACTGTGTATGAGCATATTTTTAAGCTCGGTTCGATCTCGTTCATTTCCTAAACGAGTTGAGTATGATTACATTTTTAAGCTCGAGTCAAAATTTAGGCTCGGCTCGAGCTCGTTCATATTCTAAATGAACTGAATATGAACAAACAATACTCGACTCGTTCAGCTCAAATAACAACCCTACAAATTAGTACTTTGTGATAAACCGAAAGAGATTAGAAAGTAGAGAAAGAGGTATAGAGATAAGAGAGGAGAAACTGATGTGTTTATTAGGGTTCCAAATGACCCTTTATATAGGAGTACAAGTAGGGGATTAGGGTTTCCTGAAGATTATCTCATATCTCTTTTATATTTTATCCAACTGTAACAGATAAATACAAATATATTATAACACGTACTTCCCTTGGATAAACCTCCTTATATACTACCTGGTTACAAATCTTGCCTAGAAAACCCAATGGGACAAAACTAGGACAAAGAGAATAATGACATTCGATACGCTTAATTTGGTGATACTGCCTCATTAAAAAACCTTGTCAGAAAAACCCAGTGGGACAAAACATGATCGAAGGGAAAAAAAGTGCAGTGCGTGTATACTCCCGTTGAATTCAACATCCTTCTTGAAACATTCTCATTCTTCTTAATAGCGCTGTCTTCATGAACTAATGGTTGAATCTCAACATTGTCTTTGATGTGTATAAGCTAGAATGTCTTCATGATTGATTTTGACACGCTTGATTTCCATGTATTGGTGTTGAGCTGCTTTGAATGCACCAGCATAAAGTACTTCAGGACATAGTGTGCTTTTTATGGTTGATCAAGGGGATCTGTTGTATTAAATGGTGCATAAGTTGTCTCATTAAAAACCTTACCTTGGAAAAACCCAGTGGGAGAAAACCAAGATTAAGGAAAAGAGTACAACTTTGTTTGGTACTTTGGGGCCTAATAAAATGTCACCACTTATACAATTATAGGTACTTGAGGTACTCTTATAAGGATCTTTAATCAATTTCATGTGACGGGACTTTTGAAGCGGTTCTAGAATTTCACCTATACTTATTACCTCAAGGTGACGACGAAAGTTCTCTAATACCTGCGATGCTAAAGGAAAGAAGGTGCTTGACCTCGCGGGCTTATGATTCTTTATTAATCAAGGTAGTGTTATAAACGTTTAAGCTTTGCGATTAGATGTTTTATTGTTCAATCGTCGTCTTTAGAGGAAGTTTGTTTTGATGACGGGTTATTCTAGAAAGACTTTTTCTCCAATTCAAGGATCTTAAGAGCTCAAGCATGAGGACTTTACTTCAGGGGAAGTTGCAGAGCTCTCTTTCTATCTCTCTTTTTCGGATCCCTTTCTCGTGGTTCCTAGGGGGTATTTATAGTGTTACCAAGCGAGCAGCTGGTTGGTAACCTCGTGGTCCTAGTAGGGGACACGTGTAGCCCATGCCCTCATGCCAGCAGTTTAGGGTAGCTATACGTGGCGATACTAGCGGAGAGGTGATTTGCCAGCGAGTTGCTTGCTCGTTATTGGAGAGTTTAGCTGACTTGGAGTTTTTACTTGATGTGATTTATGTGTAGATGAATGCCAAAGATCTTGATCGTGATCTCATACAACTTTTTAGAGAGTCTAAACTTGGGAGAGGGGATCTGTGGATTTGTGGGATATGAAGACTTTTGGTCGCGATGGTTCGATGTTGAGTTGGTGTGTGACCTTTGCGTTGGGTAACCCATTTATGAATTATGACGTCATACCCCTATTAATTAAAGGGAATATTTTTCATGGCATCGTCAATAGCGATCAAAGTTGCATCCATGCAACCTCGTTCTTAATACTCCCTCCGTTCGGCAAAACATGTCGTTTACTATTCACGCACGCTTTTTTAGAATGATAAAACTATATAAAATATTTATTTTTTATAAATTTTTTTAACAAGTTTGTACTTATTAATAATAACTACGAAATTTTTAAAAAAATTTATTAAAAAACTAGATATTTTATATAGTTTTTATCCCCTAAAAAAACGTGCGTGAATAGTAAAGTGACATATTTTGCCGAATGGAGGTAGTAGTATATATAGTCTCATTTCCTCTCCCCCTAAATACCGAGCATTTGATCACTATTATAAAGCTCTAGGTATTTGATATCAATAGGGACTCAAACCCCATGTATCATCCAACTTCTTTGTGGTCTCGTTGTAGTTTATTTGGAGGAGGTATCGGAACATATGTTGCTTATTCAAAACCTCTGAATGACATGCTCTCTTCTAGAGATAATTTAAGAGATGTTATTGTGTTAAATTCGAAATACAACTTGCATGGGCCCATTTGACTGACGACTCTTCTGGGTCGTTGTGAGCTACCTTATGCTCAACAATGTGTTTGATAACATTCTCTACCTTTTGTTTCATATGACCAAAGTGTTGAGGCATCTATAATATTGGAATTACACTAGTCTATATGGTAGTGTTCCTTAGGTTTCTCATTGAATTCATTCAAGAGACATTAGAGACTTTGCATTTACTTTTAAATTTAGATGGTATTATTGTTGATTTGCCAAGATGAAAGACCATATATGATCGGTCACCCTTATAGAGGATCATTGGGTCTTAGGATCTTCTGGTCCTTTAGTTTCAATACTCCCGCCCATCATCATTTCACACGAGTGATCGAATGCCACAAAGAAAAATGTTTTATCAACAACGTACTAACTTTTGATCAGTGATAAGTTTAAATGAGATAGATGAGTGTCAAATAAACCATATGTATATATTCTCATTTTTGTAAGACTTGCTTTTGGCTAGTCATATGAGAAGTTAATACATGCTTGTTCATGTATATGTGTCATTGTTACTTCAGGTAACAAGATCATGCAATACTCTTCTCGAGCTATATAATATTCATCTTGGTTTTTTCATTCACATGATTGTTTCAGGTTTTCAAATGGCGTGACACTATATAAAATCATAAATTCTAATCCATTGAAATATGTACATAATGATCCATTTATTTAATTTAGATGCCATTAAATGGGTATTTTCAGAACTTTCATTGGTGTCATACTCCAGGTATGAAACGAATGACTAACTATGTGTAACTTTATTCATAATGTTCTCCAGGACATTAGAAATTAACCATACAAAGATGACCTAGTTATAAGACCTAACAATAACTTTGGTTGTGCGTTTAACCATTACCTCTTTTACACCCTCTACAAGAGGGGCATGCTGTATGTCATGCTTAGAGGATTGTCAGGAAGTGGCCTTGTAAAACAGATTATGTTTTGTGGTTATTTATATTGGTTGTACCAGTCAAATAGTTCTGAATATGTCATAACCCACATTCCATATACTTCTTCAAGAGTACAAATGTTTAAAATTAGGATCATATACTCTTCTGGAGTTTTAAAAATCATTTACTCTTCCAGAGTTCATAAGATTCTTTACTCTTCGGAAGTTAATAAAAATTCATCAATTGAGTCTTCAGGCTCTTATGGAGATGATGACTAATCTCACAATTTGTTGGATTATTTAATCATTATATTTAGAGTCTTCAGGCTCTTATATAGGTGCTAAAATTCATCATAATCTACTGGATTATGATAGGTTTTTCTCCCAAACTGTCATATGCATGCTCGATAAAAGAACTTCAAGTTTCTCAAGATAATTTAACTAAAAAATCAAAATCGATCTCTCAAATTTAGATTATAAATAAGACAATATCAAATTTAATAAATAAGCATGCAATAGTTCAAAAGCATAACAAAACAAACAAATCCAATCTAAAACAATTCCAAATCGAATGCTAAAATGTCTGAAAAGATTATAATTAGTCTCTATTATGTATAATTCATGTACTCCAAAAGATAATAAGTTGCATTCCAAAATATAGTAAGTTATTCGTAAACTTTAACCATATTCTTTAAGAAATGGTACGATTGATTATTACTCATTTCAGGGAGAAGACAATTTGTATAAAACCACTTCAAGGGTTATATCTATCTTTACTTTATACACATCGCTTCTTGGATTATTTGTGTAACTTTAAAATAAAACTCATACACTTCAGGTATGATTTTAATTCATTTTTCAGATATTATACAAACTTTTTATTTGTGCAAAGGCATTACAGGTACTTGAATGCTTATGGATAACCATGTAGCTCATAAACACCCTTGCCCATGGATACTTTTCAAACTTGTTAGCATTACAGGCAAAAAAAAAACAAATTGGTATCAATCACAGTCTAGGCGTGTTTGAACATAACAACTTGTTCCAAGTCTTTCAACAACATTAGTTTATCCATGATTAGCTTTTTATGGGACGATTTTGGCTCAAATACATCTACAAAAAAAAAGTCACCATAAGAAAACCTTTAATTTGAAAAAAAAACAAAAACTTCTTAACAAATACATCTTTTTGGAAGAGGCCAATATGTATGGGATGCATGGAGCCTTGTCAGAATATGAAATTCCAGTAAAGAGAAGCAAGACATCAAACCATCAATTTTAAACCACAATACTACTTTCTTCTTTTTCAACACCTCATAAAACATCATACAATGAATCAACTGAAAATTTTTCTTCATTTTTTCCTTGCACTAATACAAACCCCAAACAGTGTACCTTATTTTAGTAGTTCATAATCAAATGTTGACAAATTATCCTTGATTAATTATAGAGCAAACGTACCAATGATTGTAAATATTATTCCTAGCACAGTACCATATATGCGATACCTCATACTCTACAATAAGAACAAATAAAATCTTTAAGTATAAACAGTTGAAAAAATCAGCCAAACAAACATGCAACCAATAACTGCCTATCAAATGTAGAGAATACTCACATCGAATCTACATTTATAATACACCTCTACATCCGCAATTAAATCTACAAGCACTAAAAGAAGATACAATGAAATCACTCGTAATTAAAATGACGAACAACGAACAAAAACCCTAGTTTGATGCTACGCAAAATGAACCTTTACTTTAAAACAACACTACCTGTCGCTTGCGCTACTCGATTCCACCATATCAGAATGAAGAAGAAACAAATCTACATAGTCTCGAAGATCTAGACCGATTTTGTTTGAAAGATGAACAAATGTTTTTACAACATTTTCGGACAAAAGGTAGCGGGGTTTATGAAATAATGAAAAATTGGAACACATGTACTATTTAAACGAGGGGTAATTTGATCCAAATAAAAAACGGTAGACATCTAGTTAATAAAAATTATTTATTGGACAATTAATTACTCCCTCCATTCGGCAAAACATGTCACTTTATTATTCATGCACGCTTTTTTAGGGGATAAAAATTATATAAAATATCTAGTTTTTTAATAATTTTTTAACAATTTCGTAGTTATTATTAATAAGTACAAACTTGTTAAAAAATTTATAAAAAAATAAATATTTTATATAGTTTTTATCCTTCTAAAAAGCGTGTGTAAATAGTAAACGACATATTTTGCCGAATGGATGAAGTAATTAGAATCCAAAATATGGATTGTAAACCTATAATATTTTTTTCTATATTATAGGAGGTGTATGCATCGATCTAATATGGTTGTGATTGAAGAACACATAACTATATAATGCATGCATAGTATTAGAGCTCGTTTGGTATAAAATTTAAAAAGGTGAATGAAAATGAGATAAATGTCTATTTATAATTCAAGATATATTATTAGAAACATAAGGGCTACAAGCAAGATGGGAAAAGAGCTATTGACAAGATCATTTACACAAAATTGCACACAAGTCCTTCCTATTCTAAAACACAATTACCATTCTGCTCAAGAAGAAAATTAAAAACTAACGCTCATACCTTGTTTCACTTGCACGAGCCACACACGGTAGAGAGAAATCACTCATACCTTGTTCGTTGTGGTAGATTTGGTAGGGATCTCATCAGATCTATCAAATTTAAGGTAAGAAACTTCATTTACAATTGATTTTGATTTGTTTTTTTTTTTGAAGAAATTGTGTGTGTACGATTTGAAATTAGAATTGAAATTGATGTAACTGGTTGTTGTTTGTATGTTTTGTTTGATTGTTGTTGATTTGGGTGTTATTTGTGTTGAATTGTGAGCAACAATTGTAACGAAAATGAAAGAAATTGCTCGTTTTGTTGATATTGGGGTTGGTTACTTTGACGTTTTTTCATGGTTTACTGTCGGGCATAGGGCTCGTGTAGATTTAGAGAGGTGGTGATTTATGTTCGGCTATTGTCTCCGAGCCTCATGTGTACCCTCGACACTTTTTATGAGGTTCTTTCGTACCCTCAACAACTTTCGTCAAGCCTCCTTTGTACCCTCGACAACTTTTTCCGAGGTCCCTTATTTAGCTCGTCCTCTCCGAGGTTCGACGGATTTTTCAAACGACGACCACAAATAACCGTTGAATGTCATTCGATAATCATCCAAATTGATCGACATACGAAAGTGAGAGTTGATCAATTCTTTCCTTGATAAATTTCACCGATTTTAGCCAGATCCGAGCACAACAATTCATTTGAAAATTCTAAGTTTTTTTTTTCATTTGCTCTAATTCGTAGATGAGAGTAATTTTGGACCTTTTTGCAATTTGTTTGAAAAAAAACCTGCGTAAAATTACTTAAAATTGTCTTAATAATAACCGTTTTGGGATCTTGTCTAAAGTCTCACTCTATAAGAAATTTTAATCACTATCTCAATGTCTCAATTTTTAATACAAATTTATTTTATTTCCCTCTTTTCAAATACTCATTTAGTCATTTAAGTAAAGGGTAACCATATCCCCATATTTATATAATTATTATTATATAAATAAGAGCATTCTTTTCCCTAACAAACTGTCGTTAATGTGGCCATTGGCGAACTAGAGTAGAGCTCATGATACACACATGTAGCTTGCAACTTGGAACCTCCCGCCAAATACTTTCGATCTAATTGGACAGATTTTAAAGCTAGATACATATAAAGCGTATATGTGGTCCATAACTCAAATTATCTGTATCTATATATCTATATATATATGTCTTTGTCACTGCTGCCTGTCATCCAAACATTTCTTTGCTATATCGGAGAAACAAACCATTCGAATCGGTACCCGACGCTGCGTCGTCTACATGTGAGCTGAAGTTTGGTATCTATCGGGCCAATTCGAAGATCCGTTAAATATTTAAATCTACAATAAGACAACGCAATTTTTAGTCTTGAGTTTGTGTTATTTCGATTGGATTTTGGACGTTGTGTTGAGACCCAATCGTTTTTTGTTCGAGTAGTCAATTCAAGTCGAACGTTTTATTTACAGATTTTCTATTCTATGCCCTTAAAAAACCAAATTTAGGAAATATTTTCCCTAAATATATACGGGTTTAGTCATTTTTAAAATAGATTAAGTGATATATGCACCTATTTTTTTTTTACTATCTACATCACATATTCTATTTTTTTTAAATAAACTCTGCTCCTCTTGAGTCACAGACGTGTAACTCAAGAGGCGCGTGGTATTTTATATGTAAAATACCTGACTCAATAGGGGCAGTGTGTGATGTATATAGTGAATAAAGTGGGTGTAAATATTAACACCATTGTGGGGTTCACCCATTTTCTTTTTTGATATTTGATAATGCATATTTTATATATGCATTTTAGGTAGTTTTAGGGTAGTTTTATGTTGCATCAGATTGGTTTTTATAACTAAATCGCATTTTTATCATTTTCTATTCGAAGTTCGAATTCTACGCTTTTCTATGTCAATTATGCAGATTCACGAATCCGGACTCGAGAGATGGTGCAAGAGGGCGATGCTAGATCCCTAAAGTTGTTGGAGCCACTTAGGATGGTTTGAAGATGAAGAGAAGAAAACTCAATAAGGAGCTAAGGAGAAGTCAAGTGAAGAGATGAAGAAAACAAGAACGACGTAGAGGCGGCACCCGCGGAAGAGAGCTCGACGCCCGTCGATCCTAACGCCCGCGTGCAGAATCCCAGGGGGCGTTGAGAGCGGTGTCTGCCGATGCAGATAACTACGCTGATTCGGATGCTTATCCGACAAGGATTTATTCTATCTTTTGGAGATCCTTTGCTTGGAGATTAAACACGACACTCTAGGGTTTTCAGCCACATTTGAGGCCTATAAATACGTTGTTGTGTATGGAAGTGATGAGGTGATCGTTGGTGGTGGTGGTGAGGTGAATAACAGAAAAGGGAAGGGAATAACAAAACGAGGGAGGAAGAAGGAGGAGTTGGTTAGAAGAGAGGGAGAGATAGACGAGAGAGAGAGAGATGGTAGAATAGGTTATGTATTATGACATTTGTCCCACATCCACCCTTACTCCTATTTATAGCCTATACACATATATCTCATACTATATCATATAGGAGTAGGTACATTACATTGCATCCCCCTTTAAAAAGCCTTGTCTCAAGGCTTGGGATGAAAATCCGGAAATTGGTGAAGGATGTGGCGAGCATGCTCCCAGGTAACTTCTTCAATGCCCAAATTGGTCCATTTGATGAGCCACTCAGTCACTAGATCCCCATTGCTCAAATACGTGACCCTATGATGTACATATTTGTACTTCTTTTTATTGCATCTTTTGACTTCATATTTCATTCGATTTCCAAAGAAAAAGTTCAAAAGAATATAAACTTGTGTAAGAATGGGCTAAAGTACAAAAAATAGAATCTGCACAAGTTTTGAGCTAACCATGCAGGAATTCGAGCGAAATCGGAGTCAAAACGGAGAAATCAAGAAGAGCAGAAGAGAGGTCGATATCGACCTTACAACGTCGACATCGACTACAGTACATCGACACCGAACTGAGTGTCGAGACAGACCATCACATAGCACAGAAGAGCACTCGATATCGACCTTACAACATCGATATCAACCTCAACATAGACATCGAGTGGAGATGGACAGGTCGAGCAGGAACAGAGACATCGATATCAACCTCTATGGTCGATATCGACCTTATCTCGATAGAAGATAGATACGATTTCGAGGCTCGGATTATGAATTATATCCTCAAAGGCATGGATTATCTTGTACTTTTAGATAGATAGCAGTTGGAGATTTATTTATCTTTACCTTTAAGTTTTATCAAGTTTGTAGAATTTTATCAAAATAAAAGATCTATCCTACTTGTTTGGATAGAATCTATAGTTTAGATAGAAGTTACAATCCTTGGCTAACAAGGGTTAGTAGCCTATAAATAAAGCCCTAGGGGGCTGGCATTCAATCATCCATCAACACATCCAATGTTAGAGTTCAATAACATTCAATAGAGTTAGAAGAAGATTTAGGGTTTGGCATTTGCGAGAGTCGACGTTGAGTTGTAAAGTTTCGAAGTTTTTAATGCAATTTCCTTTTCAATCAATGATGAGTTCCATGATGAGAAGCGAGTAGTCTACCAAAGCTCTTAGGGTCGGGGTGAGCCCGACGTTAGCCATGCGTGCCTGAGGTAAGTGTTAGATGTTGATATCGTTGTGTCTATATCATCTCCTACGATTCTATGTTTAGTCCTAATCGAAAGAAAAGGTGATAACTCCACTCCCTTAATGAAAATCGGAAATGGTTTCAAAGGCTTTGACACAAAGCTTGTGTCAAAGGTCTTGAAGCCAAAGTTGTATTGATGAAATTCAAAACCTGTATTTTAGTTATTATCTTATATATATTATCTATGTATGGTTTCCGAATATTATTATACATATGTTATACTAATCATACAGCAAAGATTTCGAAGAAATCTCCTTCCTTAAAGCTGAAAGATATGAAGATCAAATCAGGTGGATTGTGGCTTCGCAGTTTCCCGAAAAAGAAGATTGTGAAGATCCTTCCTAAGCCATGATCTCAAGTAGCCGTTAGGTGAAGATTCTTGTTTCAAATGGCGCCGATTTGATCGAGTATAAAAGGAGATGAAGAAGAGAGAAGAAGGGATGAGTTGAACACTGACGATCATTGAACTACAACGCACACTCAGCCCTCAAGTCAATCTTTCTTCTACGTGTAATCTCTGCTAGGTGTTAAGAGTCTTATCTTTTGTTTCAAAGCATTTGAGAGTTACACAGTGAGCTTATAGGATATATTCTGAGAGAGTGTTATACTCGAGAGTATATATAACTCAGGAAGTGTGCACTAGGTTATTGATTCACGAGTGTAAGAGGATTCTACTAGATAGCTGAGAGAGGTGGGGCTCTTCTAGATTGGTCTAGGACTCCAAGGGAACGAGAGTTGACTAGGTTGCAATTGTATAGGAGAGAGGCTTCTCGGTGAGCTATTAGGATCCTAAGCTTTGTGAATCAATAAAGCCTGTTGAATCCTAGGGTTGTGGAAGAACCCTAGGCGGGGACTAAGCCTTAAAGGAGCCGAACCTCGTTAACAATTCATCGTGTTCTTTACTTATTGCTTTACCATTATTTCCGCACTTGTTTCGAATTGTATAAATTTTTTGTGCTTCAGGCATCCCAATCAAAAGAATTGAGTTTACTCCCTAAGGGTTTGGAAAGCGTTTCAAAAGTCTTGAGATTGTCAGCGAAAAGTTGACATACTCTATTCAACCCCCCCTTCTAGAGTATCTTTATTCTACTTTGTTATACATTATCGAACCTTCAATTGGTATCAGAGTCTTACTCACTGCTTTTGATCTAACAATCTTGTGAGTTTTGATCATGTCTGGTGAAGCAAGCGGAGGATTTGCACAAGGGAGGTCTACCAATAGACCACCGCTCTTTGTGGGAAACAACTTTGTCCACTGGAGGTCCTTGATGAAAATGTTCATTATAGATCAAGATCTGGAACTTTGGAACATTATAGAGAATGGTCCAAAGATTCCTGTGAAAGACAGACCTAATGGAAGCAAAGTCGCGAAGACTGAGAACGAATACATCCAAGCGGATCTTGAACTCGTTTCCAAGAACTATAAGGACATTAACTTATTATATTGTGGTCTTAGTACTGATGAGTTTAACCATATTTCATCTTGTAGGTCGGCTAAAGAGATTTGGGACAAGTTAGTTGTCACCTACGAAGGAACCAGTCAAGTGAAGGACACCAAAATCAGTATCTTCCTTCGAAAGTATGAACTTTTCAAAATGAAGCCTGATGAGTCTATTAAGGCTATGTTCACACGATTCACGGAAATCACGAACAACCTTGACTCTCTCGGCAAGACCTTTGAGAATGTTGAGAAAGTAAGGAAGATATTGAGGTGCCTCCCAAAAGACAAATGGGGCCCTAAAGTGACATCCATAGAGGAAGCCCAAAATCTCACCACTCTACCCCTTGATGACTTGCTTAGGAAGTTGATCACACATGAGATGATTCTCAATGAAGACGATGGAGAAATCCCAACAATCACTAAGAACTTGGCACTCAAGTCTAAGAAGGATGAGCCCAAAGATGTGTCTGATTCTGAAGATGAGGATGATGATGAGGATGATTCCTTTGCTCTCATTACAAGGGGTCTTTCTCGAATCCTCAAGATGAAGAAGCAATTCAACAACAAAGATGGATCAGAGTCTTCTAAATTTCGAGGTAAGTCTCAATACAACAAATATGACAAGAAGACTAAACCTTTGTCTTGTTTTGAATGTGGTGAAACATACCATCTAGTGAAAGATTGCCCTCAAAAGAAGAAGAGCTGGTTCAAGAAAGGTGATAGATGGAAAAAGAAAGCCATGGTGGCAGCTTGGAGTGATTCTGACTCAGGTGACTCAGACTCCGATGATGAGAAGGCCAACATTTGTCTCATGGGCTCAGGAGATGAATCCCACGATGAGCAACTTGAGGTAACTGTAAGAGAACTTATGGCAAGTCCAAAAGAGGTACTATCGGAATTCCTTTCTAATATGATTGCCAATGAAGAGAAGCTTATTGCCCAAACCAACACTCTTATTAAGAAAAATGTGGACCAAGAAAGAACCATTGAGGAACTGTCAATGAGGGTCAAAAGTCTTGAAACCTCTTATTCGGGTCTTGACATTAAAGTCAAGACTCTTGACTCAGAGAAATTTGAACTCAAGCAAGATCTCTCGTCTCTAAGAAGTGAACATCATGACTTAGAGAGCGAGAAGATCTCCATGAATAAGAAGATTCAAGACCAACAGACAGCCCTCATAAGTTTTACCAAGTCCAAGGGCACTCTTGATAGGATGTTGGGTGAGCAACAAAGTTCTCTAAACAGAAGTGGTATTGGTTACAACCCGAGGTTTTTAAAGAAGCAACACATTACCACTTTTGTGAAGGCAAAAGGAAGCAGAACCTCTCCTATATGTCACCACTGTGCAAGAAAGGGACATGTAAGAGAGACCTGCCCCTATAGAAGAAAGGATCCTCATATTATTCGCAATACATTTTCTGTTCACTTGAGAAAAGAATGGATAACGCAAGTTTGGGTCCCCAAAGGCACTATTTTACCAAATATGGTTTATCCCAATAAAGGATCTAAATTTGCTTATTGGTCTAGCCACAAAGGTTGATTTTTGTTTTGCAGGAGATCACCAAGGTGAAAGAGCAAAAATGGATTATTGATAGTGGATGCTCTAGACATATGAGTGGGAAGAGGTCTCTCTTCCATGAACTAAAGAAGCAATCCACTGGAACAATCACTCTTGGTGACAAAGGAAAGTGTGACATCGTTGGTATCGGTAGTGTTGGGAGTGATCCTAACCACAGTATTAAAAATGTTTATCTTGTTGATGGTTTGAAGTATAATTTGCTTAGTGTTTCTCAACTATGTGATAATGGTAATGACGTTGGATTTAACAAGAAAAGATGTTTAGTGCGCAAAGAAGATACAGGTGAAATAGTTCTAATTGCCTATCGTTATAACAACATCTATGTCGTGAATGCTGAGCAAGTGGCACAAGGAAGCTTAACCTGCCTAAAGGCTTTGACGGACGATCCAAAGCTCTGGCACAGGAGACTCGGTCATGTAAGCCCACATACACTACAAAAGCTTGTGTCCAAAGGGCTTGTAAGAGGACTACTTGAGATGGACTTCAAAGGTATTGAGATGTGCAAAGCATGCACACGAGGTAAACAAACACGTAGCTCTTTCAAACCCAAAAAGGTTGTAAGTACTTCTAGACCCCTTGAACTTTTACATATGGATTTATGTGGTCCTATGCGAGACAAATCTCTCAATGGTAAAAAGTACATGCTTGTTGTTGTTGATGATTTTTCGAGATATACTTGGGTTGCATTTTTAAAAGAAAAATCAGAGGCTTTATTTGAGTTTTCAAAACTTTGTAAGGAGTTGCAAACTTTAAGAAACGAGCCCATAGTGTCAATTCGAAGTGATCATGGTAGGGAGTTTGATCAACTTCAGTTTGATTTGTTTTGTGCTAAATATGGCATCTCCCATAATTTTTCTGCTCCTAGGACACCTCAACAGAATGGGGTTGTGGAACGAAAGAACCGCACCCTAGAGGACATGGCCAGGACTATGCTTTTAGAAAATGCACTACCTAAAACCTATTGGGCTGAAGATGTTAACACATCTAACTATATTTTGAATCGTTGTCTTATTCGTTCCATCTTAAAGAAAACTCCTTATGAACTTTGGCTGTACTTGTTTTATTCATAACAATGGAAAAGATAACCTTGGGAAATTTGATGCGCGTAGTGATGAAGGTATATTTCTTGGCTACTCCACAAGTAGCAAAGCATATAGAATCTTCAACAAAAGGACCAAGATGGTTGAGGAAAGTATTCATGTTATATTTGATGAATGCAATGACGGTTCTTTAAGTGAAAGTGTTGCAGATTTAGATTTTAACAACCATACAGAGAATGAGGATGGTGATGATATTGCTACTAAGAACACAGAGAAGAGGAACATGCAGGATCAGATTCTTAACACTGAGGAGTTGGCTCAAGGTCTTGAAGCTCAGTCCAAAGCCCTTGACAATCAGTCCAAAGCTATTGAGACGTCAGATACT
Source organism: Persicaria maculosa (assembly GCA_963922045.1). Classification (NCBI taxonomy): domain Eukaryota; kingdom Viridiplantae; phylum Streptophyta; class Magnoliopsida; order Caryophyllales; family Polygonaceae; genus Persicaria; species Persicaria maculosa. The sequence goes on from OY998271.1 coordinate 34,643,325, forward strand.
GCAGTAACTGAGCATAATGTATCGATGGAGTCAGATGGACCTTAAACAAATCCTGTTGATGTGACGAACCAGGGAGCTGAGACTAGCAAGAGAAAGTTCAAATACTCCTCGTCACACTCATTACAGGATATCATCTCTGACCCTACATCTAGTGTTCAAACTCGTTCTAAACTTAAAGATCTTTGTGCTTTTCACGGTTTTGTTTCACTTGTAGAACCAAAGAAGGTGGATGAGGCCCTTCAAGAGCCAGACTGGATCATTGCTATGCAAAGTGAGCTTAACAAATTTGAAAGGAACAAAGTCTGGACCTTGAAGCCTAGGCCAAAGCATCAATCAGTCATTGACACACGTTGGGTATTTCGGAACAAGCTAGATGAGAATGGTAAGGTCGTGAGGAACAAAGCAAGGCTTGTTGCTCAAGGCTACAATCAAGAGGAAGGTATCGACTAGGAGGAGACTTTTGCTCCCGTAGCTAGGCTTGAAGCCATTCGCATTTTATTAGCATTTGCATCTTTTAAGGGCATAAAATTATATCAAATGGATGTCAAGTGTGCATTTCTTAATGGTTTCTTAGAAGAAGAAGTTTATGTGGCTCAACCCCCAGGTTTTGAAAGTTTGGAATTTCCTAATCATGTTTACAAACTAGACAAAGTGCTATATGGTTTGAAACAAGCCCCAAGAGCTTGGTATGAGCGCTTGTCAAAATATCTTTTAGAAAATGATTTTAAAAGGGGGTTGATCGAAAAGACTCTTTTCATCAAGACCAAAGGAAAGGACATATTGGTTATCCAAATATATGTTGATGATATATTGTTTGGTGCTACTAACACATCTTTGTGCAAAGAATTTTCCGATATAATGTGCAGTGAATTTGATATGAGCTTAATTGGAGAACTCAACTTCTTTTTGGGGTTGCAAGTTCATCAATCTAAGAGAGGGATCTTTGTCAACCAAAGCAAGTATACTAAGGATCTCTTGAAGAAGTTTAAGATGGATCAATCCAAAGCAGCCAAGACACCCATGAGCTCAACCTTGTCCTTAGATCAAGAAAGACCGGGAAGAGTGTCAATCAAAAGGAGTATCGAGGGATGATTGGATCTTTATTATATCTTACTGCTAGTAGACCTGACATCATGTTTAGTGTTTGCATGTGTGCTAGGTTTCAAGCTGACCCTAAAGAATCTCACCTCGTGGCTGTGAAGAGGATATTTCGATATCTAAATGGCACCAAGGAGCTTGGCTTGTGGTACCCGAAGTAAAGAGATTTTACACTAATTGGGTATTCTGATGCAGACTTTGCAGTCTATAAGGTGGATAGGAAGAGCACGTCGGGACGTTGCCAATTCTTAGGGGCATCCTTGATTAGTTGGCACTCAAAGAAACAAAACTCAGTTGCTCTTTCCACTACCGAAGCCGAATACGTAGCCGTTGGAGCATGTTGCTCCCAAATCCTTTGGATAGCTCAACAAATGAGAGATCTTGGCATCGACCTCAAAGACATTCCCATTAAGTGTGACAACACAAGTGCCATCTCCATTACAAAGAATCCCGTTCAGCATTCAAGGACCAAACATATTGATGTGAGGCATCATTTCATTAGAGACCATGTCGAAAAAGGTGATGTGTCAATATCATTTATATCAACTGATTATCAATGGGCTGACATTTTTACTAAGCCATTGACAGATGACAGGTTCACCTTCATTAGACGTGAAATCGGAATGCTTAACAGGGATGCACTTTCGTAGGGGGAGCTTTCCCTTTACGAAAGAAAACTTCTACTCAGTGTCAAGACCTTTGAACCTCATTTCAAAGGTTGTGAACTGAACAGTAGAGCACATATAACGGATCATATATTTGGTTGGTATCTTTTTAGATATTTGATCAAATATTTTTTAAAAAGGAATTTTAAATATCTTTACTTTATTGTTACCTATTCGGGAAAATCTTTTTTATTGCATTTTATCCGATTATTTTTTTGTGGAAATTATTTAAATAGGATAAACATCTTGCCTTAATCATTAAGATTCAAACGGCTCTTTGTTTAAATTTTGAAATTGTTTTGGTAAGTCTGATTTTGAAAATATGGCAGTTGTTATGATGAGTTGGAGTTATTACCTTGGAAACTACCATCTTGTCCCATCAACTTACCTCACCCGCTCCCTTTTTAAACCACACAATCTTTACCCCCACTATTCACATCTTTAGAGCCTACCAAATCTCTCAGACCTTTAAACCATCTTCTTCAACCTTTCTCTGAAATTTTTACCGTTTGTATCCATGGCACCCAAATCCAAGAAAACCTCCACCCCCAAAAGCCTTGGCGCTACCTCCAAAGGTCGTCAGATCCCCCTCGTGATTTCCCCTCAACCCGAACCTAACCCTGAGACCACTGTCCCGAGCACCATCCCTGAGAGCACCCTTGCCGAAATCAAACGGTCCATGAAGCGCCTGAAAAAGACGCCCCTCAGTGGGAAGCTTAAGGGAAAGAAAAAGATCATTGCTGAGGAAGAGGAGGAAGAGGAAGATCTTGAGGAGGTTCTAGAGAGACATGCTGAAAAAGAGGCCGAGGAAGAGGCCCAGAAAAAGAAAAAGGTTGAGGAAGAGGCTGTGAAAGAAAAGAAAAAGGTCGAGGAAGCGGCCAAGAGAGAAGCGGAGAAGGAGGTTCCCACATGAGAGGAACCAGAGGAAGAGGAAGCTGAGGAGGACGACGAGGAGGCCGAGGGAGATGAGGCTGAGGAGTCTGCTGAGGGCTCGGGGTCTGAGGAAGAAGAGGAAGAGGAGCCGGAACTTGTTCCCTCTCCTACTCCTCTTCCTCCTCCCCCGTCCCCGAAGAAGCGCAAGGCCGCTAAAGCCAAGACGTCTACACCTCCCAAGCGCTCGAGGAAAGCCACTCTCAAAAGATTTGAAGCGCCCGTCAAGTCGACCGCTCTAACAAAAGTCCGAAGAAAGAACGCCGAGCCTGCCGTCAATCCCCCTGCACTTATCCAGGTAAACCAATCCTTACCCTCCTCCTGGTTTGAGAATGCGGAGATGGCTGGCAAATGGGTAGACAAGTTTAAAACTCGTAGGATTTGTTGTTCTGACTTTATTGTTTTTAATTTTTTAGAAGCTTTGAACCTACCCTGTATCTCCCTTCTCAAACAGACCCCTGCATGGACCCTGCTGAACCTTGAATCTGAGTACTACCCCCAACTCACCCGTTTCTTCTACATAAACCTCAAAGCCAAGCACACCGATGAAGGTTGGACTCTGGAGTCAGTTGTCAAAGGGGTTAGAATCATGTTCAACTCCCTTGACTTTGCTGAACTCCTTGGTCTCCCAAACCAAGTCCACCCTCCCCTGAAACCCCCACAAAAGACCAGTGTGTTACTCTTGCCCGCTCCAAATACCTCCTCCCCGAAGCATCAAGCAACACCACCAAACAACTCACCCACTTGTCCCTCACACTTGAAGCCAAAATTATCTTTAACATCATTGTGAGATGTCTTTTACCGCGAATCAACTCTAGCTCCATCCTCACTGACAATGCTATGGTCCTCCTGTACCGTATATTGAATGGCCATGATCTTGATCTGGCCAATACCATTTTAGGATCCATTGCTCATACCCGAAAAGCCAAAAAAGGAACTCCCCTCCCATTCGCAAACCTCTTGACCCGTGTCTTCAAAGCTTCTAAAATTGATTTTGAAAATGAAGAACAACAACATCATACGGGAAAATTTGACTCCAAGAGCGTTGAGAAGATCGACATAACTCAGACCCCTCAAGGGACTTGGAGCCTTGCCTCTCCTTCCTCAAAAGCTCTTCCCACTAGCTTTGCCATCGATGAGCGCATGGAGAACCTGGAGTTGGGTTTGGAGGAAGTTCGCCTGGACGTCAAGGAGTTGCGCCACGAGTTGGTGCTCAAGACAATGAACCCTGAACCTCTATCCTAACCCTTGATCTAACTCTCTAACACTGCTGGCCCTGTTTTCAAAACTTTTGGTGACTGTTTTTATACTCCTCCCTTTGTTGAAAGACAAAAAGGGGTAGATTGGTTAGACTTTAAACCGCTTTGAACTATAGGGTCTTGGAAGACCTTATTTTGCCTTATTTTGTTGGATGCTTTTATCATTGGTTTTGAACTTATATGATCCAACATTTGTCTAACCCCTGCAGGTACTTAGTCCGATTTTTTATATGATATATTTGCTTGACTAAGTTACAGGGATGCACAAGTTTTGTCTTTCATCAAGGGGGAGATTGATAACTCCACTCCCTTCATGAAAATCGGAAATGGTTTCAAAGGCTTTGACACAAAGCTTGTGTCAAAGGTCTTGAAGCCAAAGTTGTATTGATAAAATTCAAAACCTGTATTTTAGTTATTATCTTATATATATTATCTATGTATGGTTTCCGAATATTATTATACATATGTTATACTAACCATACAGCAAAGATTTCGAAGAAATCTCCTTCCTTAAAGCTGAAAGATATGAAGATCAAATCAGGTGGATTGTGGCTTCGCAGTTTCCCGAAAAAGAAGATTGTGAAGATCCTTCCTAAGCCATGATCTCAAGTAGCCGTTAGGTGAAGATTCTTGTTTCAAATGGCGCCGATTTGATCGAGTATAAAAGGAGATGAAGAAGAGAGAAGAAGGGATGAGTTGAACACTGACGATCATTGAACTACAACGCACACTCAGCCCTCAAGTCAATCTTTCTTCTACGTGTAATCTCTGCTAGGTGTTAAGAGTCTTATCTTTTGTTTCAAAGCATTTGAGAGTTACACAGTGAGCTTATAGGATATATTCTGAGAGAGTGTTATACTCGAGAGTATATATAACTCAGGAAGTGTGCACTAGGTTATTGATTCACGAGTGTAAGAGGATTGTACTAGATAGCTGAGAGAGGTGGGGCTCTTCTAGATTGGTCTAGGACTCCAAGGGAACGAGAGTTGACTAGATTGCAATTGTATAGGAGAGAGGCTTCTCGGTGAGCTATTAGGATCCTAAGCTTTGTGAATCAATAAAGCCTGTTGAATCCTAGGGTTGTGGAAGAACCCTAGGCGGGGACTAAGCCTTAAAGGAGCCAAACCTCGTTAACAATTCATCGTGTTCTTTACTTATTGCTTTACCATTATTTCCGCACTTGTTTCGAATTGTATAACTTTGTTGTGCTTCAGGTATCCCAATCGAAAGAATTGAGTTTACTCCCAAAGGGTTTGGAAAGCGTTTCAAAAGTCTTGAGATTGTTAGCGAAAAGTTGGCATACTCTATTCAACCCCCCCTTCTAGAGTATCTTTATTCTACTTTGTTATACATTATCGAACCTTCAAAAGGGATTCATGCTAACAACTTGAGTTATAAACATAAAATTGGTAGAGACAATTATGTTTATTTGCAAGAGTAATCCTAAGATTTGGTGTACAGCGAAAGCTCGTCCCTCGGGTGAAATAGCACAATTGTCCGTCTTATTTATCTTATTGCATGCATTGGTTAACGTTGTGGTAAACCCTAATCCTAGGAGTTGCTTTTTATATAAGTTAATTCATCAAAACCACTGCCTTTATTTCTGTTCATCGCATCCTCATTCATCCTTAAGTCTTCGGCCTTTCTTTGCCGACAAAAGCTAACAACTTTGCAGGAGAGAACATCGATATCGACAAAAGACGTCAATATCGACCACTGAGTTTCATCGACAGTTTTCTGAGTCGACGACGATCATTCCTGCTGAGTTACTGAACATCGATATCGACCCCACAGACGTCGATATCGACCACCTGTGTCAACTGGCAGTCTTCTAAGCCAGTCGATTCCGCCTGCTAACATCGATATCGACCTTCCCTTGTCGATATCGACTACTTGTTTTTGTCTCTGTAGGTCTTCTGTTGCAGAAAGGATCGACAGCCTAGGTCGACATGGAGCACCAAGGTCGAAATCGAGGCTTCTGGTCGACGTGAGACATGAGAATTCCAACTCTACTAGGATCTCGCTGACACGCCTCCTCGTGGATCGATCCTGACTACCCTTCTACTACAAAGGGAGGAAGTCTTGTAATTATTTGCAAACGCTCTCATGTCATCCCTGAATTCCACGAACTGTGTTTCCAGTGCCTTTGAACGAGTTCCGTCTGCCATGGCGCCCTGTGTACTGCCCTCGGAAAGGGCTCTGATACCAATGTTGTGTATGGAAGTGATGAGGTGATCGTTGGTGGTGGTGTTGAGGTGAATAACAGAAAAGGGAAGGGAATAACAGAAGGAGGGAGGAAGGAAGAGTTGGTTAGAAGAGAGGGAGAGATAGACGAGAGAGATGGTAGAATAGGCTCTGTATTATGACATCTGTCCCACATCAACCCTTACTCCTATTTATAGCCTATACACATATTTCATACTATATCATATAGGAGTAGGTACATTACATACGCATCCTCGCCTAGGGTTTTAAAACACGCATTGGAGGAGAGAGAATTTAATAGCATAATTTGCATCTTTTCATATTTTAATCGGTAACTACATAATGGTAATTTGCATCTTTTCATAATTTGCATCATTAATAGATAATATAAATAGAAACAAAAGGCAATTACATAAAATTCATTAATTAAATAAAAATTAATCGGTAACTACATAAAATTTAAATTTAACTACAAATGAAGATGAAAATTGAGCCAAAATTTTAAATAAAATTAAATGATTTAACTATACATATAAAATTTAAATGATAAAATTATATATCTAAATTAAATTATGCGGTATAGTAATTGTAAAAAATTGAATGATTTAACTAACATAAATTAAAATATATAAAAATTAATTAACCAATTAATTTATACAAACAATTACATGATTTAACTAAATAACCTATTATAAAATTGAAATAATCCATTAATTAAAAAAATCCGTATTTAAATAAAAATTGATAATATAAATAAAATAAAAATCAAGGATCCGCAAGACTATTTTTTTTCAAAAAAATTGAACTTAAATAAAGTTGAATATAAAAAAATTTCAAATTTTACACTTGTGAATCAAGGATTCACAAGGCTATTTTTTTTCCAAAAAATTTAAACTTGTATTTTTTTTTCGTGATATGAAACAGTTGATCCATTCATAGCTGTTTTAACGTCAAACACATTTATCGTTGAATACGTAGAAAGTGATTTAAATGGATCTAAAATTCGTTCTCGTTGAATAGATGGTACTTGGTACATATAGCAATACGGAGTAGTTTTTTTTCCCCGAAACTCTTTTCTTAGTCCATACTGTATTTATTTAAGCTTCTTGGAGTTGGCAAGTACGGAGTAGTGTCAAATAAAAATAGTAGTCGTACAACCGACTATTGTAAATTGTTCATAATTCAGGTACTGCTGTAACATTTATACTGACATGATACAACTACGTTGCTCGACTATTTTAAAAATTACTGTAAAAAGAAGAAGACCCTTTGTGATTGGACTGTTGCATGATTGGATTGACTGTATCAAATCTCAGCTCAACTGGACAACAAAATTATTTACTCCGACAACTTGTTTGTTTGTGACAATTTATTTAGGGGATTGATAAATACACCGTTAATTTTTACTAGATACACTACTAATCTCCGCAACTTCTTACGGAGTTAATTCCGCACTCTGTTGCGGAATACTTTTGACGTTGTGCCAAACAGCCTTTACGCCAACTTAACTCCGCAACTCCTTGCGGAGTTAAGTTGGCACCCGGTTGCGACTCTGTGTCGGATTCTCCTTCCAATGAGCAAAAAAAAAAAATATTACGCATCCTAATGCGTAATACATCTCAACAATATAAAATATATTACTGAGAAAGTGCAGTGGTTTAAAGTCACAATTGAGAAAGTTGGACACAAGGGGTTGCCCAAACACTCCATTTGTAATATTTTCTCCTAAATTTAGGGATTAAGGATGTAATTTTGCTTAATTCCAAGCCCCTTTCTAAAAATTACACCAAAGACCAAACCCTCATTTTCAATCTCGTTGAGCCTTTGGCGCCCCCATTCACTCCCACTTAACTACTATCAGTGGATAAGTGGCAAATCCATGGAGTGTTTGGGCAATCCCTTAAGATTTTTTATTTAAAAAAATAGATGTTAAGATTACGCATCCTAATGCGCAATCCCTTGAGATTTTTTATTTTTTGTTTTTATTTTTATTTTTTTAACATATAGGTTAGGGAACTCCGCATCCTAATGCGGACCTCTCTCCGCAACGTCTTGCGGACCTTTTGTCGATGGACTTTTAGGGCGTGTTTGGCACGATATCTGGGGAGATCCGCAAGGGGTTGCGGAGCTCGATCCGCACGAGGTTGCGGAGATTAGCGGTGTATCCAGTAAAAATTAGCGGTGTATTTAGAAAACCCGTTTATTTATAAAGGAGTACAGTATTTTTTTATTTTATTTTATGATGTTTAGTTTTTCTGTTATAGACTAATTGATTTTGACTTCTTAAGTCATTATAGGTCATACAGTATTTATCAAGAGATATTAGGGATACTAGGAATACTAATATTTTATTCTTCTCTCTCCGCCATTTCATGCTAGCATCCTTTTCTCATTTTTCTCACTTTATCAATAGTATCCCTAGTATTCCAAAACCCATCTTTTCATACCCACTCAATTTACAAATATACTCCTCCCAAACAACTATTTCCATTCTCGGTTATATTATTATATTCATTTATTATTATTAAAATATTAATATTAAATTAATATTATGTATAAACGAAATAGTGTGAACTATATATAACAAAAAAACGACATTAATTAAATAAACAAAAGGACGTTACAACAAAGACAATGCATAAACTTTAGAATTTTTTCAATAATATAACATAATTCGGAAAACGGAAAATACTAATTGTCTCCATGATTGGCCCAAAAATTTTGCCAAATATGTTCTTTCAAGTCTTCCCTAAGCCGACAATGTGTATCACTATCGCGAAGTTGTTGCCTCCTCTGAATATACTCGCGCATAGCCTCCGGTGTCGAGGTCGACCACGTCCATGTGGAGTTGTCTACCGGGACTGGTTCGCCACTTATTCCTTCGTCAAATTGTGAAATCTCGTAACCATGATGAGTATAATATTCTCACTCGTCTTCCACGATCATATTGTGCAAAATGATGCATGCTCTCATGATCTTCCCGAGTAACACTGGATCCCAAGACATTGCAGGGTTTCAAACTATTGCGAAACGAGCTTGCAACACGCCAAAGACCTTTTCAACAACTTTGCGAACGGAAGCCTGGTGTTGGGCAAATAACTTCATCTTAATGCCTAGGGGAGACTTTGAGGATTTCACAAATGTAGCCCATTCCGGGTATTCGTAAGGTAATACCCCATGGTGTACTCTTGTCCCCCAACAGTGAAATTAACATTCAGAGCTTGACCTTGTAAAATATCATCAAAAACAGGGATCGATCAAGAATGTTAATATCATTATTAGTACTTAGCACTCCGAAAAAAAACATGTCAGATCCATAGGTCGTAGGATGCAACTGCCTCGAGTATGATTGTTGGATGATCATTATCTCCACGGGCAAATTGACCTTTTCAGGCAGTTGGACAACTCTTCCATGCCTAATGCATATAATCAATGCTTCCCAACATCCCAGAAAATCCACGAGACTCCCCTACGCTTAGAACTCGTTGGATGTTCGCAACATTTGGACGTCGAAGATACTTCTCTCCGAACAAGTTGCAAATTCCGTCAACGAAATGTGATAAGCGCAATTTTGTAGTGCCCCCGGCCGATAGTCGTAGATACTCATCACAAGCATCCGTGGCAAGCCCATAGGACAAAATGCGAATTGCACTTGTCACTTTCTGTAGAGCGGAGATGCCCATCCTGCTTATGCATCGATCATTTGGGCTGAAGAAGCATTACGTCGTGTCGTTTGCCCTGCAGCACGATCGTTGGTCATCACAGGACCCTGATAGATTCTACCCTGTCACTGGTCACCAAAGGACGATCGAGAGCTGTCAGGGAGGCGTCTCAGCTAACTACCTCACCTGGTTCCAGTCCCAAAGTCGAGGTCCTGTGTTGCCCACGACAATGATACGAGATGATGATCCACTGGTTGTGCCCATGCACCCAGACGACGTGATCGGACCAACTGAGGCTATTAAGCGCCAGGCCTGGGTCGACGAGATGACCCGGGGTATTCAGGCATTAGTCGGACATCCTCAACTAGACTAGATGTACGAGCATATCATGAGCTACATTAGATCTTTTCATTAGATACATTATATGTTGTTTTGTTTATGACATACAGTCCGTATTTGTAGGTTATACTTTATTTGTGTAGTTCGTTTTGGTTGCATTATTGTTTTTCATGGTTTGTTCCTATTGACAACAACAAACATTCACATGTCAATGCTTCACTTTATAGATAACGATTAGATAACACATCAAGGTTACTAAAACAAACAAATACACTATGAATAACAATATAATTTTGTTTAACCATCGACTAGGCTCTAATTAGTTCGTCTTCAGAATGAGTTGAATCCCATACTCAATCACTGTGGAGGCGGCTGGAATGGGTAATATTGTTGGAACTGCTAGAAGAACTGGTACATCTCAGCTGATCTGCAATCCATCTCAATAGAACGACGGTTCATCCTGTCGAGTAATATGCCCTGCTCATCAATCTGTCGGCACATGTCAGTCTAAGAGGTTCTGTGCTCATCACGAAAGGTCTGAAACTACTGATAGTGTGCAACATGCGACTCCTCTAAGACTCGCAGACGCTCCCCAAAATCAGTAGTGTGGAACTGAGTACCCTGAGCTCCTTGGTGTGAAAAACTCATGACAGGATGAAACTGAACCGAGTCCTGCTCCATAGCATCAAAGTGACCCTCAGCTGGAAACTCCTGCTCCTGCACATCCTCAGCATCGTCCTCATCTTGCTACTCATCAATGTCATCTAGAGGGATGTAGAAATCTGCTATAGTAGGTCCCATCGGTAGCTCGCGAGGAAGTATAAGTTTATGAACATTGTGCTTCACATACAACCATAGGAAGTGATCTTGATAATCCTCAAGATGACCTGCTCTCCTTTTGCATCCAAGAGATAGTTGTCGCCCATGTGATCCAATCCATCCAAATCTACCAGGAGCCTCTCTGCAATCAGGGTGATCATACCTCCAAATCCAATCGTGCGAGAATTTGACTGGCCATTAGATTGCCTCATCGCCTTACAAGATGCTCAAAATAGCTCTAACCAGTCTGGTATAATATCGCTCTCTAGTGTCAAGCAGTACAGTAATGACCAAGATGCCTTCGAAACCTTGTTGACCTCTGCCTTCCCAAAAGAATGTGTTGTTCAACACCTTGTGACACAACCTAAGAGCAGGATGTGGGATACTGTAGTTTTAATCACCTCCTCTAGTGTTCATCAGTTGTTGTGTAACGGCAAACCATGTATCTACCGGAGGTTTCTGCTCGAATGCTGTCTGCCATCCATCTGTAGGCTCAATCGTAATCCCCAGCGCTCTACTAATTCGAGTCTCGTCAGTCACAATCCTTCTTCCCTTCATCTTGAATGTGACCTTCTCTATAGAACTCCGAGTAAATGTAGCTAGGAACTCCCTAACCAATGCGGGTATGTCGGGGTTCCCAAATCAGTAAAACTGGCCAGTCCTCCCTGAGTCATCAATTCCATAACATTCTTCTGTAGTCCTAAGGCTTCAATTGTTGGCGCATCAAAGAACTTGGTACTCACATACTTCCTATGCTTAAGCGCTTCCCAATTTTCTTTCCCAGATTCACTAAATCCTCTCAATCTAACCATCTTTAGAGGCATGATAATCTCAAACAACTCAAAATCTCAGTCTAAGAGAAGATTTAGAACACTTACAACCGAATGCAGATGACGCGGGCACGGCTCTGACGACGCAGGCGACTCCGAATTATGGCACGGGTCTGCTCAGCACGACTGCTGTACTTCATTTTCCTCCTCAGCAGCCTCGAAATCCTTCAATGTCTCCTCCCAAACTACTTGGAAAAATGGGATTTTTGTGGATTTGGGGAAAGAGTGAAGATGAAATTGTGAACGGAATGCGAAACGAAGAGTATGGGTGCGTAGATCGGGTCACAAAGAGTCGGAAATTAGTTGTAGGATGTGATTCCAGTGAAGGAACGGTGGCTGACGGCGAATCTCCGTTGAGAAAACTTGGAGACTTTAATGGAGGTTTCAATGGTGGGAAAAAGGTGGTGCCGTGGTGGTAGGGTATACAAAAGGCAAGTTGGTCAAAGTGGGTCCACCTCGTTAGCCTTGGTTAAGAACGCTTTACAACGTCGTAATGGATGTTGTAACATCACAACGTTGCATTAAACGTTGCAAAGCGGGCGTGGCATCAATCCGTGTCAGGGCACTGGTGGGTGCCGCGGGCGCGGCACCTAGAAACGCGGGCGCGTCAGGGCACTACTGTTTGCATTATTGTTTTTGATGGTTTTCGTCTTTAGCTTTGGTGGTTATACTTTATTTGTGTAGTTCATTTTGTTTGCATTATTGTTTTTGATGGTTTCTACCTATTGACAACAACAAACATTCACATGTCAACGCATCACTTCATAGATAATGATTAGATAACACATCTTACTAAAACAAACAAATACACCAGATATAACAACATAATTTTTTTTGACAATCGACTAGGCCCTAATTAGTTCATCTTCGGAATGAGTTGAATCTTCAACTCGTTGAATGCAAAGTTCCACACCTCTATGTTTGCTTGCCTCACAAGTTTCCCTGCCTGTTGAGCTATGTCGATGTGGTCATGTACGCTTCAATAGGGGAAGAATGACCGAATACGTTCAAGGAGAAGGTCTCCCACCCTCAAGTAATACGCTTCAGAAACACCCTGATGAAAACGGTTGTAGTACGCGCACCGGAACTGCATGGGTGCAGAGATGTGAGTGTCATTTTCACACTCGACTCAAAACAGCGCGCAAGGATGACTCTTAATGTATTCTGGATTGTGACAAGCACAATCGGACTCCTCTAGGGCCATTCGGTGTCGAACCCATTTGAGTACAAAATCAACACGGGGCGTTGATCCGCGATGTTCGGTTCTAACCGTCTCCATGCCGGGTTCAATTCTAACCGGTTCCATGAAATGAAAGAAAATGTGGAATTGTTGTGTTGCATTTTCAAATGCGGTCTTCATCCCCTTTTATAGGGGTTGCTAAACTTACTGGGCATACAACGTCCAATTTGACGTTGTAGAAACGTCCAATTGGGAGCAAATTTGGACGTTTCTAAGCTCGGTCGAGCCCGTTGGGGTTCCAGGCCACAACGTCCACTTTGTTTTGCCCAAGGCTATTACACCACAAAATACAACGTCGGAGTGGACGTTGTTGCAACGTTAAATCTGACGTTGCTACAACGTTGGATCCGACGAAGTATTTGCGGTGTATATAGGGAGCGCGCAAAATTATCCCTAGCCGAATTAAGTCTGACCCCCATTTGGGAATTGAGACTTAGAATTGGTTAGAATTATGTCTTATGGAAAGAAAGTGCATATGTTTAGTTTTGAGTAAAGAAGAAATATGGGTTTGTAGTATATTTGTATCTTGTCACATTTTGTAAAAGGATTTTTGGTTCACATTATAAATGCACCATAGTATTTATTTATTTATTTTCGTTCAAAAAAATCCGAAAAAAGAAAGAAAAAAAAAAGTTATTTACATTATATTAAGTGCATGAGCCAAATATTCCTTAGTTCTTTTATTTTATGCAAGATTTATATTTTTTAGAGATATATTGGATTTGAAAGAAAGATTAAAGTTTTTCATGAGAAAGTAAGTTTGGAATGCGCATTATTTTAGAAGATATGGTTTGGTTGAGTTATGTTGATTATTAGGGGTCTTGGTTCCCGAATTATATTAAGCTCCATATAGCCAAATAATTTCATACCCTTTATTCCTTACCAAGCCCCATTACAACCCCGTCGAATGGAGTCTTCTTTGAAGTCTTCCATTGAGCGAAAGTCCTCCTGATGGTTCTTGTTTACATTTACATAATTGGTTGCGAAGTGGATTATTATAAATTGCAATGTTTATGAGTTTGTATATGGAATTGAGTTGAGAGTTGATCTTCATAGCCTAAACACATTGAGAGTTGATTGCAAACACATTATCCCTGTGAGATTGGAGTTAAAATTGTCTATGTCTATGGATCGCTCATATATGTGTGATTGAAATACCCCGACTTTATTTTTTCCTTCTATGACATAAATTAATAAAAACATAGGGGATGATGCTTTAAGTTAAAATTTTATGGAGTCTTATCAAGTTTGGAATCTAGTGAGATCTAGGGAAGATCCGCTAGCATGTCAAGGGTTAAGTAAAGAGGTTATAAAATTTATTGGATATTTAAGACATGATTAAAAATAAGTTGGTAAAATATTCCAAAGTGGTAAAGTGAAATATTGTTGGAATATATATTTAAGGAGGACAAAATATGTAAATTCAAAAACTTTGGGCTGTTTTTTGTAAATATCATATAAAGTGGGCTGAAATGGAATTGGTTGCCACGTTGCCCATATTCATATGTATGGAATCGGAAGAGGAAGATGGTGTAGCTCCCATATACTCGGTAGCTACGTACTCCGTACAAACTGAAGCCATTCGGCTTTTCAATTAAAATACCACCTCGATCCCGAATGACGTTGATTATTATTCAGTCATTGTATTTTTGGGACGATTCGACATTATCCTGCCGGTGTAGGTTCTCCTAAAGAATCATAATTGGTAATCCTCTTCGCATCTCACAAGTACTCGTATTCAAGGCAAGTGACTTTGTCTCATTTGTTCATTTACAGTTTTTCATTTTAATTTATATCGTTTATTTTTATCAAACATGTCTATCCTTGAAAATAAATTACAAAATCCATTTACTCTTGTAATTTATTTATAATTGCACTTTAAGGCATGTTTAGAAATTTGGGTAAAAATGTCCAAAATTCCGTAATAGCATGAATTGTTCTTAATTCCTTCCTGCTAAGTTATAAGTATGTGATATTAAGATTTTCTTGAAATATCCATAATAGTCATTTTGTTCACTTCATCCACTTTAATGTTCTAAAGTGGATAAAAATAAGTTGATCACCAAGACGTGAACTTGTGATTTTAGTTATGAATAGTGTGTGATGTGATTATAAATAAAATTATTATAAAATGGTAATGTCAGGTCAAGGTTGTTAAACCTTGCTCTATAAACATTTCATGAAATGCCCATTCGAACTGCAGATTTCTCGGCAAGTGACTTTGTCTCATTTGCTTCTCTTAAAAGACTCAGGGCCTGTTTGTTTTGATAAAAAAAAAGGGCCCAACAAAGGAATAATTACCCGGTTAATGTTTGGGCCTGTTTGTTAAATACAATCCAAAGAATGATTTCTTTGTGGACCCTAATCAATTCACCTCATCTGTTACCCTAGAGAAATCAGGGGTTTACTGATTGTTTCTCTCTCCCCGACTCTCTCTCTCCCCGACTCTCTCTCCCAAAATAGCAACACCAGGAGCAGCGACAGTGCGCAAAGGTGTGGAGCCGAGCGGACACCGGTGGCCCTGTGCACTTCGGCCTGGGTAGTCGAAAGATCAGGCGGGTGAGCCGAGCGGACACCGGTTGCTACGAGGGCGCGAGACGACGACGTCAAAATGGTATGCTTTGCTTTAGCCCCAAAATTTCCGACCTCAAATTCGTTCATTTAGCTTAACGTTTAGGCGATTCGTGCCTCAAATCTCGAATCTCTAGCCATATCCGTGTTCAATTCGACATTCGATTTCTAGGTTCGATTGATTTTTAGAATTTGTGATTTTAGGGTTTTTTTTCAACTCCAAATTTCAGCCCTTGATTGAATCTTCGATTCGAATGATTAAAGCTCGGATTAGGAACTTCTTTTGCCCTTCCCTCGGGTCGTTTGAGCAATCTTTGGGTTTGACCGATTTCATTGCAGGTTCCAGGGCTGTGATTTCGCTAATTTTGGGGTCTCTTGGTTTGGGTATTTGAAAGGGGACAAATCAGCAATCAAGTCCTAAGAAATTCACAAGGAGTTGGCAGGTTCTCGTTCAAAGATCTCTCTGGCTAGGTATATGAATTTTAGCCTAACTTTAGGGAACTTCTATTTTTCCTTAATTTATTGAGGACTGATTTTTGTTGCTTCAATTTGCAATTTCAGAGCTTTTTTTGAATTGGGGCAAACACCAGCCAGGAGGTAGAGTGGTGGACGGTTAAGTTTGACGGCGTTGAACTAATTAATCAATCAAGGTGTGTGAGGCTTTTAACTGTGTGTGTACTGTCATCTTCCTCCTTTGAATGTGCTCTCTGAGTTGTGTTGACTGTTGATCCACCATCAGTTTTGCAAACACAATTGAATCCAGATTAGGCCATCTCTGAGTTGTGTACTGTCATCTTCCTCATTTGAATATAGCTAGTGTTTTTTTTGTTTATTTATTTATATATATATAAATAAATAATGTATATAGAATGACCTACCAATAATAGACCATCTCTGAGTGGCTTTAATTCCCCCCCTCAAATAGAAACAGCCAAAGAAGTGAAAACATTTCTGAGTGGATTACTAAATACTCATTAGTAATCCAAAGAATAATTTGACTATATATTTCAAGTCTGCTATGTTCATTTGTTTAGTGAATAAGAGTAGGTGGTGTGTCATTTTCACAATGCACTTTTATTTCAATTTTCTTCCATCCTTCCTGCAATGCACTTTTATTTTTTTCAAATAAGAGTAGGTGGTGTGTCATTTACACAATGCACTTTTATTTCAATTTTCTTCCTTCCTTCCTGCAATGCACTTTTATTTTTTTCAAATAAAAGTAGGTGGTGTGTCATTTCAATTTTCTTCCTTCCTTCCTTCCATATTTCTGGATCTTTTGGTTCTACTGTAGAAAATATGCCTGAATCTCTGGAAAGCTTTTGAATGATACTTTACTGTTATTTTACTTTACTGAAATTTTACCAGAAATGTCAATGACAATTTAGGATTTCTTGATATATTCTAACACAATGTCAATGATAATTTACCAGAAATGGCTCGTCGTAATGGATCATTGACTAGGACGACAATGTTACAACAACTCCATGTGATTTTTGTGATAGTTAGGGTAATGATGTTGTTGTACTGATTGTGGTACACAATGAGTGTGACAACCATTAGGACTATTCAGTTGAAACATGGGAAAAGGATGAGGAAAAGGTTGAGGTTTCAATTATTAAATAGGTTGATAAAAGAAAGTTATACCTATTGCCATCGTGAACTCCGTGTAACTCGACACGTCTTTAATGTGCTATGTGAGATGGTTAGAGATCTTGGAGGTCTAAGTGGGACTAGAAATATATCAATTGAAGAGATAGTGGCTATATTTTTTAGTATTTTGGCTCATCACAAGAAGAACCGAACGATTTCACACTATTTTATTCGGAGTGGAGAAAGTGTGAGTCATCACTTTAATCATTGCTTAAGGGCTGTCTTAAAATTGCATGAGCATTTACTCAAAAGACCCACACCCATTTCCGATGACTGCGAAGATGATAGGTGGAAATGTTTCAAGGTATCTACTCGCCTATATTTTTTTGAGTAAGTCCAATGATATGTGCACCTTACTAATAAATGAACTTTTCTTTTATTCTGATTGTAGAATTGTTTAGGAGCTTTAGATGGGACGTATATTAATGTATCAGTTCCTTCTGGAGTAAAGGCCAAATATCGCACTAGGAAAGGCACAATTTCCATGAATGTTTTAGGTGTTTGCACACCTAACATGGAATTTTCTTATGTTTTAACTGGATGGGAAGGGTCTGCACATGACGGTCGTGTTCTTCGAAATGCTATCTCTAGGTCAGATGGATTGAAAGTTCCTAAAGGTAGTTACTATTAAAACAAATAATTTTGCAACTAAATAATTATTACAATTAAGTAATAGCTTGTAACAAAATATTCCTTTGCTATAATGAAGGTTGCTACTATTTAGTGGATGGTGGATATGCCAATTGTGAAGGATTTCTTGCACCGTATAGAGGACAACGCTATCATCTCAAGGAATGGGGTAACCATCAACCACGTAGTGCCGAAGAATTCTTTAATATGAAGCATGCTAGAGCTAGAAATGTGGTTGAGAGAGTCTTTGGAGTACTAAAAGGGAGATGGGCTATACTTAGAAGCCCTTCATACTTTCCACTCAAAACTCAAGGTCGTATCATACTAGCTTGTTGTCTACTTCACAACTTAATTAGAAAATTGAAGCCTAGCAATAATGAGGATGAAATAGATGATGAGGATGACGGATCTGATCAAGACGACGAAAATGACGAAGATGAGGAAGATTCATCATCAACAGAGGACGAGGAAGATGGTGGTGATGGAGGAGGGGGAAGAAGAAGAAGAGAAATGGAATTTATTACAAATATTGAAACTTCGGATCAGTGGACAAATTTTAGAAATACATTAGCACAAGAGATGTTCAATAGTTGGAGATCTAGAGTTGCTGGACATGTTTAGCTAGAGTGATGCAAGTCAATGTGTGAACTTGTTTGTATTACTACTTTTTAGTATACTTTTATTGCAATCTCAACTTTTCAAGTACTTCATCCTTTTTCTTGAAATATAACATGCTTTTGATTAAAAAAATTCATTTGTAATGTTGGCTTCAAATGCTTGCCTGAATTTGTGGATATTTTGGTTCTATTTCTGAGTGATGTTCAATCCTTATCCGGTAAGCTGCAGCAAAAACACATATCATCTATTGTATGTTTCACATTGCTACAGCTTACTGTATGTTTCATATTGCTGTTTCTGAGTGTGTGTGGAAGCAACTCAGTTTTTCAGCCAGGGCAAGAAACAAAGCATTTCTTGCACTTATCAAATGGTACCGAGTTTTTTTTTTCTTCTCTTTATTTTTTCCTTGAGATATCTGATTATACTCTTGAGTCTAGTAACAGTTTTGTGAGTAGTTTCACTGTCATTTACTCATTCTCATCACACTCTTTATTTTACTGGAGTCTAGTAAAAGATTACTTGCTTTAATGGCTACAGTGGTAGGTATGACTATTTACAGGGTAGGTTATGTGATGGCTTGTCATGTTAAGATCTTCTGTTATATTATGAAATTTCTTACAGCTTCGTGTATATTATGAAATTTTTTACAGCTTCTTGTATATTATGAAATTTCACAGCTTTATGTTCTGAACAGCTTCTATTTTTTTTATTACAGCTTTTGTTTTTTTATTACATATTCTGTTTTTTTATTCAAAGCTAATATGTTCGTGCTTTTCACTTTTAGGTGAATGATAGAAGGCGCTATTCGGGGAAGAGGTAAAAATAAAAGGTTTTGGTCAGCACAAGAGGATGATATACTACTACAATCCTTATTGGAGCTATCTCGGAATAACAAGTGGAAGAGTGAGAACGGTTTCAAGCCAGGGTACATGAATTGTTTGGAAGAAATGATTTTGGCGAAGCTTCCCGAGTGTGGTTTAAAGGCTGAGCCGCACATTGACTCAAGGTTAAAACATTGGTCGGAGAAGTATTCTGATATGGCTGAGATGTTAAGTACTTCAAGGTTCGGTTGGAATGCTGAGAAGAACTTACTACAAGTAGAAAGAAGTGTCTATGAAGAATGGATCAAGGTATATTTGTGCTTCTGCAGCTTTATGTTCTGAACAACTTCTGTTATATTATGAAATTTCTTAGAACTTCTGGTATATTATGAAATTTCTTACATATGAAATTTCTTAGAGCTTCTGTTATATTATGAAATTTATTACAAGTTCTTGTATATTATGAAATTTCTTACAGCTCTTGTATATTATGAAATTTCTTACAGCTCTTGTATATTATGAAATTTCTTACAGCTCTTGTATATTATGAAATTTCTTACAGCTTTATGTTATGAACAGCTTCTGTTTTTTTATTCAAAGCCAATATGTTCGTGCTTTTGCTTTACCTATTATGAAAATTTTCTTGAAGCTTTATGTTCTGAAAATTTTCTTGAAGCTTTAGTCAATCCTTTATTTGCAGAGTCATAAGAAAGCAAAAGGGCTTTATGGAGTTCCATTCCCATTTTATGAGTTGCTTGCTGAAGTTTACGGGAAAGATAAAGCAACGGGAGAAGGAAGTGAGTCGTTTGCACGTGCTGTTCAGAACATGGATGTTGAGGTGACTGAATCCGTTACACTTGATAGTGACGATGATTTAGAAGATGATATTGAATCTGGGACAAGTGCTGCAAGTGGGTCAAGGAAGAGGAATGCTCCTTCATCTCAAGCAAGGTTTGCAAAGAAACAAAAGGTCTCGAAGAGGAAAAAGGACGAAGTTGGAGATTTGGCTTCATCTCTAGACTCGGTTAGCACATCATTTGGGAAAGTGTTTGAAGAGATGAATACCAGTTTAGTTGCAATGGCCCAAGTTTGGACAAATGAAGATGAGAGGAAGAAGAGACTTGAAAGTGAGAGCAACAAAATTTTAGAAGAAGTGTTGAAATTGGATGTTCTTTCCCCGTCTAATGCATTAGAGGTAACTATCATTGTAATTATTCATGATGAATTGTTTCATTTAAATAATTTATTTATTGTCCTTAACCAATATACCTTTGAAATATGTAGGTAGCAACGATATTGATGGGAGAGGAACATAAACTTCATATATTCTTTCAAGCCAACAACAGTTTGAGGAAACAATATGTGACCGACTTGCTAAAGAAGAGGAGCTGATCGTGTGGATTTTATAGTGCGAAGTGGTTTATATCTATGTGGATTTCTGACTATGTGGTTGTAGCTTTTTTTTTTTAAAGTGGTTGTAGCTATGTGGATTTCTGACTATGTGGTTGTAGCTATGTGGATTTCTGACTATGTGGTTGTAACTATGTGGATTTCTGACTGTGTGGTTGTAGCTATGTGGATTTATGACTGTATGGAATTATGACTGTTTGGATTTCAAGTGATTTCATATGAGTTTATTATATCTGTTCATCCTTGTTATATAATTTTGCAATAATATTAGGAAACAATAAAAAAAAATGCAAAGATCTTTTGTTTGTTTTCTTTCCTTTCCCTAAATCAACCAAATACGTAGAAAGGTAACGAAGAAAGCAATGATTCCCCTCTTAAATTAACCAAACAAAATTGGAGTTTAACCCTTTTCCTTTCCTTTCCTTTCTCTTGAAATGTTTCCTTTCCTTTCCTTTCCCTTCCTCCAAACAAACAGCCCCTCAATGTCTTTATTTTAATCAGTGACACTTGTTATTTATCAAGTATATCTATTTGTTGAAATAAATTGCAAATTTTATTTATTCTCGCAATCTCTGTTCGTTCCTTCTCTATTTAAGCCAGTAATATACTTTTCAGGTGTGGACGTTGATTGATTTTTAGATCTAATCCTTATTTATTATGTACGATGAACATATGTATAAATTAGTGCATTGGCGGCTAACGAGATAAATTTATATAGTGGGAAAGTACACGGGTTCATCTAATGAATCCTTATAATGTGACACATATGTGTTACTAATCTATTACCAAAAGAAGTGTTGAGTGTATGTGTGTGTGAATGTACGTGATCATAATAGGTCAAGACTCATTACGTCTTGCTCTATAAGCTTTTCATGAAAAGTTCATTTTGATTATCATCAAAATGATACATTTTACCCAGAGAAGTGGTAAAATAGGCATGTGTCGGTATGCCGTTGCTACTATTATGTCAAGTACAACGTGGTTTAATAAAAAAAATATATAAGTGAGTAATAAATAAATATTACTCGAAGTATGGTACGTGTTAACAAAATCTTTCTTTTCTTACCCAATCCTTAAGAATTATCCGAGTCATGTGTGTCAAATAAAATATTGTGAAATCAATGCGTAAACTAATAAAAAAAATTGTGCATTGTGAATATTTTATATAATTTACTACTTTGTAAAATATATATCCCCTTAAACCCATACCATATTACGAACACTGGGTTTTAAGTTGTTATCATTTATTCTGTTCCGTCATTTGCTAGTTCTTCACCGAACTAACCGACCATGTTGTGAAATGGTTGGCTGGTGTGCCTCATCTGCATACGATGTGCATCAGTCAAAATTTTGCAGGTTAGGTAAGGAGGCCTTGAAGAGTTGACATTGTACAAGTAAAGATTTTAAACGTTTTGTTATATAATAAAGCCTTTCAAATTTCATATATATATATATATATATATATATATATATATATATATATATATATATATGAAATTTCACTTTATCTTTGCACCATGTTTAATGATTAAAAAATATATATCATCTGCTATAATATATTATTTATCGCCTTGTTTATGGGAGCATGGTTGCATGTCCCTATAAGCCTAAGGTAATTATGAGGATAGTAAAGTCTGAATAATTACTGGCGCTGCAACATCCCTTGTAAGAAGGGGGTGTTACAGAAGGTGGTATCAGAGCGCCAGTTTTTAAAATCAATTTTTTAAACTCAAGGTAAAAAAAATTATATGTCTATATTTTTAAAATATATTTATAAAACTTTTTTAAATTTAAAATAATTATTTTACCTATGTATGAAATTTTCTCTGTTCATTTTATTAAAATCAAGTACGGTTTTAAAATCTTTTAAGTCTATCATATTTTACAAATCCTTCTAAATTAACTCTCAGATGTCCTAACCTTCCTCAAGATTTATGTCTGATAATCCTTATTCCTATTTATCTCTGGCCTAGAGCATGTTCTGTCTGTTTATGAAAACTTATGGATTTGAGCCCGAGAGTAGCAGTAGCATTTTCTTGAAGAGTAGAACATGAACACACGTAGAGTTCGGAGGCGTCAAACTAATTTTGTACCTACCCGTATGGGAGGAGTCACTCCAACCCATGTTGATGAATGGGGAGAAGATGATTGGAAATAGGAAGTTGAGTAATTTTCCTATCACAATTGAGGGTCGAGTATTCCATGCCGATTTAGTGGTGATCCCTCTTATGCCACAAGATATCATCTTAGGGATGGATTGGTTAATGCAAAATGATGTTGTGATTGACTTTCAAAGGAGAATTGTGATAGTATCTTCGGGTGGCAAGATTGTGTGTAAGTTTCAAGAACGTGTACCATCTGAGAATGGTCGCGTGATTAATGCGATACAAGCTGCGAAACTTATACGACAAGGGTGTGTCGGTTTTCTATGTTATTTAGAAGAGTCTGAGCCTAAATCTGTCACAATCTCCAACATTCCAATGGTGTAGGATTTTCCTGATGTCTTTCTGGATGAGATTCCCGGTTTACCATCAAAGCGTTTCGTTGAGTTTAATATAGATCTTGAACTAGGAACATCTCTGATCTCCAAAGCCCCATATCGTATGGCTCATGTGGAAATGCAAGAGCTAAAATTACAGTTGGAAGAACTATTGGAAAAAGGCTATATCAAGCCTGGTGTGTCACCTTGGGGTGCTCCAGTATTATTTGTAAAAAAGAAAGATGGTTCGTTTCAGTTGTGTATTGATTACCGATAGCTGAATAAAGTCACTGTCAAGAATAAGTATCCCCTGCCTCGAATAGATGATTTGCTAGATCAGTTGCAAGGGACAAAGTGTTCTCCAAGATTGATCTCCGATCTGGATATCATCAACTTCGGGTTCAAGAGGAAGACATTCCAAAGACAGCTTTTT
Source organism: Persicaria maculosa (assembly GCA_963922045.1). Taxonomy (NCBI): domain Eukaryota; kingdom Viridiplantae; phylum Streptophyta; class Magnoliopsida; order Caryophyllales; family Polygonaceae; genus Persicaria; species Persicaria maculosa. The sequence continues at coordinate 34,666,984 of OY998271.1, forward strand.
GAACGTGTTATGGCTACTACGAGTTTGTAGTGATGCCATTTGGTTTAACGAATGCTCCTACCGTGTTTATGGAACTGATGAATCGTTGTTTTCAGGAGTATCTAGATAAGTTTGTAGTGGTATTCATCGATGATATACTCATCTATTCACCAAGCGAGGAGGCTCATGTGGAACATCTACAGATCGCTTTGTCCATATTGAGGAAGCACAAGCTATATGCTAAGATGTCAAAGTGTGACTTTTGGATCAAGGAGGTTGCTTTTCTAGGTCATATTATCTCAAATGATGGAGTTATGGTAGATCCTGAGAAGATTTATGCGGTGAAATCTTGGACTCAATCGCGGAATTTGAAGAAGATCCACGGTTTTCTAGGACTTGCGAGATATTATAGAAGGTTTGTGGAAGGATTTTCCAAGTTAGCTCAACCACTAACCTCACTCCTCCGTAAAAACCAGGCGTTTGTATCGACGGACAAGTGCGAGGCAAGTTTTCAAGAGTTAAAGAGAAGACTTACCACCGCACCTGTTTTGGCTCTTCCAAAAGGAACAGAAGGGTATGTAGTCTACAGTGATGCTTCAAAGGAAGGTCTCTTGGGTGCGTTCTGATGCAAGAAGACAGGGTGATAGCATATGCATCCCGTTAGTTAAAACCTTGTAAAGAGAATTATCCAACACAGACTTGGAGCTAGCAATCATAGTCTTTGCATTAAAAATTTAGAGACACTATCTCTATGGTGTACGTTGCCAGATTTTTACAGACCATAAAACTTTGAAGTATGTTTTCACACAAAAGGAATTGAACATGCTTCAAAGATGATGGTTAGAGTTGATTAAAGACTACGACATTGAGGTACTCTATTATCTAGGGAAAGCCAATGTTGTAGCTGATGCTTTAAGTCGGAAATCTCAACATAAGGCTATGATAGAATGTTTAACATCAGAGCCTGGGCTACAAAAAGACTTGCAGAAGTTGGAAGTTGAAGTATGGTTCGGGAGAAGTCAAGGGCAACTTTCTTTCCTAGAAATGCAGTCAGACCTTTTGGACAGGATCAAGTCATCACAAGTACAGGATTCAATATTAGTCAGATTGTGTGCTGATTTTTTTGAAGGAAAAGCCTCATAATTTTTTATTCAAGATGATGGTTCTTTATGGTTTGAAAAAACGCATTTGTGTACCAAATGTGCCAAAGCTTCGGTAGACAATACTCCAGGAAGCTTATTCATCCGCTTATTCTGTACATCCAGGTTCAAGTAAGATGTACAAGGACCTTAAGCAAAACTATTGTTGGCCTGGTATGAAAATTGAAGTAGTCGAGCATGTTTCCAAATGTTTGATATGTCAGCAAATCAAGATTGAGCATCATAGACCTGCTGATAAACTTCAACCACTTCGAGTGCCATAGTGGAAATGGGAACAAATTTCAATGGACTTTGTTATGGGTTTGCCTAGGGTCAAAGGTCAGAAAGATGCCATTTGGGTGATAGTGATAAATAAATATTTCATAAAATAAGCATTAATGCCTTAGTGGGGATTAAGTAATCATTGTCTGATATTACTCGAAGTATGGTACATCTTAACTAAATCTTTCTTTTCTTACCCAATCCTTAAGAATTATCCGAGTCATGTGTGTAAAATAAAATATTATGAAATCAATGCGTAAACTAATAAAAAGTCGTGCATTGTGAATATTTTATATAATTTACTACTTTGTAAAATACATATCCCCTTAAACCCATACCATATTATGGACACTGGGTTTTTAGTTGTTATCATTTATTCCGTTCCGTCATTTGCTAGTTCTTCACCGAACTAACCGACCATGTTGTGAAATGGTTGGCTGGTGTGCCTCTTCTGCATACGATGTGCATCAGTCAAAATTTTGCAGATTAGGTAAGGAGGCCTTGAAGAGTTGACATTGTACAAGTAAAGATTTTAAATGTTTTGTTATATAATAAAGCCTTTCAAATTTCTATACTTTATATATATATATATATATATATGAAATTTCACTTTATCTTTGCACCATGTTTAATGATAAAATATATATATATATATATATATATATATCTTCTGCTATAATATATTATTTATCGCCTTGTTTATGGGAGTATGGTTGCATGTCCCTATAAGCCTAAGGTAATTATAAGGACAATAAAGTCTGAATGATTACTATCGCTGCAACATCCCTTGTAAGAAGGGGTGTTACAATGGTGATGTTAAATTCACTTGCTTTGCTTTGCTACCACTTATAATGTTGCTTTTGACAAGGGCGAAGACTTGAAGGATGTGTTTTAGGTATTGCTTATTGCTTGGTTATTGCTTGAGGACAAGCAAGTCTAAGTACGGGGTATTTTGATGTACATATTTCTATCCATTTTAGATACATTTTTGACTTCATATTCCATTCGATTCCTAAATTATAGGTTAAGAATAATGAGAATTTGTGTAGAATGAGCTAACGTATAAGAAATAGAGTTTGCACAAGTTTTGGTTTAAATGTATAGGAATTGGAGCGGAATCGGAGTCAGAACCCAAGGGAAGCTGAGGAGTGGTCGATATCGAGTCACCCACTCGAGATTGACTAGATCAATTGACCCAGAGACCAGGTGTCGATAGCCAAGACCACAAGCTACTAGAGAGCACTCGACACAACTTTATGTTGAGTGGACAACTCGACATTGACACTCCATCTGAGCTTGATTGGAATCGAGACAGGTCGAGCAGAAACAAGGCACTCAATATCGAGTGGACTAGTCGATATCGAGTAGAAGATTCCCACGGTTTGCACGTGGTTTGGAGAATCCGAGTGACGAGATAATTGGAGGCCATGGTTTCATCATTTATTTTAGATAGATTATGTTTTAAGGGTACTTTCCTTTTTACCCTAGTATTTTTGTCATTTACCTTAATAAAGTTTATCCTATTTGTTATGGGATAAATTTAGATAGAGTAGTTTTAGTAGGATTAGAACTCCTTTCCTTGGCTAGCAAGGATTGAGAGACTATAAATAAAGCCCTAGGGGGCTGGTTTTTATGGATTCAAGTTCAGAGTTACAATCTCACCAATAGTTTAGGGTCTAGAGTAGAAGCAGCTGTAGGGTTTTGGCGTTTGCAAAAGTCGACGTTGGAGTTGTAAAGTTTCGGAGTTTAATGTAAGCTTCTTCCTTTCAAGCAAAGATGTTTACTTCCATGAAGAGCGAGTAGTCCCCCAAACTCTTAGGGTCGGGGTGAGCCCGACGTTAGCCATGCGTGCTTGAGGTAAGTGTTTGATGTTGATATTGTTGCGTCTTGATCATCTCCTACGATTTTGGGTTTAGTCCTTATCGTAAGAAAAGGGATTCATGTTAACAACTGGTGTTATAAACATAAAATTGGTAGAGACAATTAGGTTTATTTGCAAAAGTATTCCTACTTGTTGGTGTACGGCGAAAGCTTGTCCCTCGGGTGAGATAGCACAATTGTCCCTCTTACTTATCTTATGCATGTTTGGCTAATGTTGTGGTAAACCGTAGCCTTAGGAGTTGCTTTTAATATATATTTACAATCATCAAAAACCTTGTTTATTTCTGATCAAACTTCTACTTCCATCCTACTCTCTTCGGCCTTTCTTTGCCGACATTCTAACGACACTGCAGGAGCACTCGATATCGACATCTGTAGTCGATATCGACTGACACACATTGGGTCGACGGCCTGCTGAGTCGACGCCATTTTTTTGCTCCTGTTCTGAGCTCGAGATCGAGTACCTAACTCGATATTGAGTGCCCCCATATCGACCGACAGTATTCTGAGTCGGTCGATTCTGTTACTGACTGCTTGAGATCGACTTCTGTGGTCGAGATCGACTGTTGCTTTTGTTCTTGCAGGTTTTCTACACATAGGAATCGACAGCCACCATCGACGTCGAGTACCCAACTCGAGATCGAGTGTCTTCTGGTCAACACAAGACGTGTATCCGGACTATTCTAGGATCCCGCTGACTTGCTTCCTCGAGGATTGAACCTAATTCCCTACTACTGTAGCGAGGAGTTTTGAATTTATTTAAGTAGCCAGGATTGAGTATATTATTTATATATTTCAATTCAATTCTCCCAACATCAGACTTCCCTTGATTGTTGGCACCATCGGCTGGCTCATCCTCATGAGTCCATCTTGCATCGTCTTGTGTCTGAAAATAAATTGCCTATCACAAGCAATAAATTGTCTTCTGTTTGTGGTTCATGTCAGTTAGGAAAGAGTCATCGTTTACTATTACCTTGTCGTGTTGAGCATTCTGAGCATCCTTTTGATTTAGTGCATTATGATGTTTGGGGACCTTCTCGTTTAACTTCAATAAATGGCAGTCATTATTATGTTTCCTTTATTGATGATTGCACAAAGTTCATCTGGGTTTATTTTTTGACAAAAAAATCTCAAGTGCATACTGTTTTTTAGCTCTTCACAATGATGATTGAAACTCAATTCTCCAAGAAAAATCAAAGCTTTCCAAACTGACTGGGGGGCGAATATCGCAATGTCTCTAGCTTTCTTCAAAGAAATGGGATTCTACATCACATCTCTTGCCCATACACCCTTGAGCAAAATGGTTCTGTTGAACGTCGAAACCGCATTACTGTTGAAAAAGGTCTCGCCTTACTCGCCCATGCCAAATTACCACAAAAATTTTGGGAAAATGCATTTCACACCGCCATTTATCTCAATAACAGGACCATCACCGCCTTTTGAGTGTCTTTATGGGCATAAACCAGATTATGGCTTGCTCAAATCTTTTGGTTGTCTATGCTATCCATTCATTCGCCCATACACCACACACAAATTAGACTATCGGTCTCTTCCCTGCATTATCATTGGTTACAGTCCAAAACAGAAAGGCTACATTTGCTATGATGTTCCTAGATCTAGGGTTTACATTGCTCGACATGTTATTTTTTATGAGTCTGTCTTCCCTTTTCTTTCTCACCCTGACCCATTGAAGATGGCTTCTCAGTTGGTGGCATCTCCCACCCCTCCTCCGCCAACACCACTTGAACCTTCTCAGCCGAATCCACCGTTGGCGCTTTCTCCTCCGGTGGTCCCTCTGGCACCTAGTGACCCCTATCCTCAAGCACCTACGTATTTTTGCCCTGTAGAGGACTCTACCCACACTATGGTAACCCGTGCTCGCTTTAATTCTCTCAAACCTAAGTCATTACTTACCACTAATCATCCTACTCCTATCTCACATATACCTTTTGAGCTCAAAACATTCATCAAGCCTCAAAAGATCCCAATTGGCAACATGCAATGCAGTTAGAGTATGATGCTTTAATGCGTAATGGGACCTAGGACTTGGTTTCATGGCCCCCGAGTTCTAATATCATTGGTTGTAAGTGGGTTTACAGGATTAAACGCAAAGCAGATGGCTCTCTTGATCGCTTCAAAGCTCGTCTAGTTGCCAAAGGATTTCATCAAGAGGAAGGTGTAGACTACTTTGACACTTTCAGCCCAGTGGTTAAACCTACAACCATTCGATTGATCCTTAGCCTCGTTGTCACCAACAAATGGCCTCTGCGACAAGTTGATGTCAATAATGCCTTCCTCAACGGCGATGTCTCTAAGACAATCTACATGACTCAGCCACCTGGCTTCTCCTCACCTCAGCATCCGGACATGGTATGCCGACTTCAAAAGGCCCTTTCTGGCCTCAAGCAAGCGCCTCAAGCTTGGTTTCACAAGCTTTAACAGGCGTTATTTTAGCATGCTTTTACCTCCTGCAACTCTGACACCTCGTTATTCATCAAACAACATGACACTTAGGTTATCTACGTTCTTGTCTGTGTTGATGATCTCATCATTACTAGGTTGCATGCACCATTTATCACCAAGTTTATTGCTTATCTCAATTCGGTGTTCTCACTCAAAGATCGGTGACTTACATTACTTCCTGGGTATTGAGGTGTTGTGTTCCTCTAACCGATTACTCCTCTCCCAGAAGAAATATATTTGTGACATACTTGATCGCAATAGGATGTCTGAAGCAAAAGTCGTTGCCTCCCCTGCTGAGCCAGGCTCTTGCTTAGACACAAAGGCGATCCTTTATCAGATCTGCATCTTTATCGAAGCATTGATGGTGCCTTATAGTATTGCACGATTACTCGTCCTGAGATCTCCTATGCAGTTAACAGTGTATGCCAGTTTATGCATCAACCCACCAATTTGCATTGGTCTGTTATCAAGCGCATTCTACGCTACCTCAAAGGCACTATCGACTATGGGCTGGTTATTCGGCATACTCGTGATAATCATCTTATTACCTACAGTGATGCAGGTTGGGCTTCTGATCTTGACGACTGCAAATCTCAGCATGGTTTCTTTCTTTACTTCGGCGACAACCTTATCAGTTGGGCTTCTCGTAAGCAAAAGGTTGTTGCTCGCTCCAGTACAGAAGCAAAGTATCGTGCCATAGCTCTTGCTGCTGTCGAGCTCATCTAGTTACAGGAACTTCTTCGAGAGATGTCTATTCATGTTCATCATCCTCCCATTATCTTATGTGACAATCTCAGTGCCACTTTTATGACTGCGAATCCAGTTCTTCATCAAAGGTCTAAACACATCAAGTTAGACTATCATTTTGTTCGTCAACAAGTTCAAGAAGATGATCTCATTGTTCATCATGTTCGCTCCCATGATCAAATTGATGATGTCTTTACCAAAGCTGTCGGCACTGCTCGTTTCCAATAGCTGCGTTCCAAGCTCTTTGTTCATCCACCATGAGCTTGTCAAGGGTTATTGACGATATGATAAGATCTCCCTAGGATTTGTATATATCTAATTGTGATTGTATTCTTATCTTAGTAGGGTTTTAGATTAATCTTATTCTCTTATTTAATATCTATATATTCTTAAGGTTGTGAATAAGAAAATCATCTTTTCCCTCAAATCAAAAGCTTTACAGTATTCATTATACTCACTATCTAGACTTTGATTTCCTTTCGTTAGTTGAGTATCTAATTCTAAAACCTAGAAAAGATGATCCTACTCTTTAAGACAAATCTATGTTCATTAAGGCATTTATTTTCAACCATATTTAGCGTGTTTCTGTCATTGGAACCTCATTCAGCTTGACATGCCTCGTCCTTGCGAGTAATGCAAATCCTTTACAACACTCTCTACAACACTAAATTATTTTCACATTAACAAATCTTAAAAAAAAAAATTATATACATATTCTAAACATCTATTTTTATATGTTTATAAATTTTATTTTTAAAAAATCATGTTTTAAAATTTTTTATAATTATATTTTATAAAATAATACCTTTTAAATTTTAAAAAATTTTAAGAACGTGATTTTCAAAATAAAAACTTATAAACACATTAAAATGAAGGTTTAGAATATGTTTGTAATTTTTATAATTTTTTAATATTAAATAAATGTAAAAATAAATTACTGATGTAGATAGTGTTATAGGGAGTGTTGTAGAGGCTTTGGATTGCCTTGTGAGCAGGGTACACCTCATTCTTCACGGTATGGGTCACCGGTGTAACACAAAATTATTTTAACCTTTATTTGATACTTAAAAAAATTATTAAAAATTATATGCACACCATGCTTATTTTCAGCAAAAATAAACGCATCACATGCTGACATGCATGGAAAATTAACTTAAAATTTTGTAGGAAATTAGTTGAACAAAATAATATTTCATCCGTTCACCCTAACATTATTTTAGCTTCTTTTACAAGTTTTAAGGAAATCAACAAATATATTATTATACTCTTATTTATTATACTACCTTTTACTTTATCAAAAACTACAACTAAAAATCTGTTAATCACTACAATGACATTTTTGTAAAGTAGATACCAAAATACCTAAAATAACTTATTTTTTTGAACAAAATTAACACTCTTAAATGACATATTTTACCGAACGGAGAGAGTATTTGTGATTATTGAAGTGTATATAAAAAATAATACTTCATCCATCTTAAAATTTAATTCATTTAATATTTTACTTCATCCATATTAATCTTTTTTCTTAATAATTTTATATTTATTATTATTAACTATAAAATTATTAAAAAACATTAAAAAATTAATATTTTATAAAAAAATATCTTTTTAGAAATTGTATTGAAAAGTCAAATTAGTTAAATTATGAGACGGTCGTATAGTGGGATTTCAATTTGCTTGCCAATGTTATACATTTGGAAAACATTGTTATGGAGTTTTTTTTTAATAAAAATTAAAATATGAAGTTAAGCTTATGAATACTCCGTACATTTTCAAACTATATGAAGTTAACCACTGCTTCTACTATTAAACCATGGATTTAATTTAAGGATATATACGGGGTGGGGTATCTATCAATCAATCAATCAATATCAATATCATCAATCATCAATCAATATACTTATAAAAATTGTGTCTTAGGCTCCTTAATGTCTCTCGTTAAAGACATTTTTATTTCATGACCAAAAAAAGACATTTTTATTTCTTAATCCTTTTCTTTTCCTTTAATTTGATTGATATTATAAATTTTTTTGGTAAGATGATGTTATAATTTTATAATTGTTATCACTTAGTCATTTATTAATGTATTCATAAATGGTTTATTATTTTTACTAACTTATGAAAAATTAATTATATTTTCCTGAATTTCTATCCTCAATAATGACCTCATTCACATCATTTTAAACCCCAATATAGTTATGAAATTCATATCATTCGAATAACATATATTCATATAAAAATCAATTAATCCTTAATCTTTTATATCTATATCTATCAAAGCATCTTTATGATCTCAATTTATGGAGTTTTTGTTGAAACCGAATATTAAACGTCTATTTTATTGATATATTTTGTTAGTTTTAGAATTCTAGCTTAATGGATTATAACATAATTAATAAATTCATTGTAATTTTTGCCTAACAATTTTGATCTAAAATGTAATCATACAAGTAATAAAACATATAAGTTAATCCAAATTTAGCATGGATAATAATTTATTACTTTTTTATGTCACTTTTTATACTCCGTATTTCTAATTTCCTAATTAAAATGCGGTGAAAATTAATAAGACTATAACCAAAATATTCTTATTTAACTAATGTTTTTTAAAAACACCATATATAATAACTTTATTAAACAAAACAATTTCAAATTGATTATTTAATTAATAAAAATATTTTATATAATATAATTCAACTCCTTTTAAAAAAAACTACAAAGGCAAGTTGTTAAGAAAAAATTATCATATACAATTCCTTTTTTTAAAAAACGTTAATTAAAAAAGGGCATTTCGGTTATAGATTAAAAAATATCAATGGAAAATTGAAATTTTAGTTGTAAAATATAAGTTGGTGCTTCTCAATTGATCGAATACCTTACATTATACTACCTCTGTTGCAAAATATAAGTCCCTTTACTATTTGACACGTTTTTTAATGAGCTAAAAACTCTATGAAATATTAATTTTCTATTAAATATTTTTACATAGTCTTATATATATTGTTAATATGTATAATACTATATAAAAAAATTTAATAAAAAAAATAATATTTCATAGAGTTTTTAGCTCATTAAAAAACGTGTCAAATAGTAAAAGGCCTTATATTTTACAACGGAAGGAGTAAAAGGTATTTTCAATACAATTTCTAAAAAGATATAAAGATTTAATAAAAATAAATAAATCAAATTATCAATTATATAAAATCAAGATTGACTATTTGTACACATATACTATTTGTATATAAAATCAAGATTTACTGTTTAGATTAGTTAATGAGTGAATATACAATAAGCACTTAAATAAATTTATAAATATCAAAACTTATATGTACGTCATGCGCGTAGCATGGGTATACCTTGGCTAATTTGTTAGAATTTATACTCCGTATGAAAAAAAAAAAAAAAAAAAAAAAAACGGTCAACCAATTGAAGATTTGGGAGTGTGGTAGAAACGTGCACATGAAGGGTATTTTTCTTTCAGTGAAGACATGTGATTGATAAATGATGGAAAGGGTATTTTAGTAAAATACTCAGGTGTAGGTAGGTGATAAGTTTGCCCGTGTTAGCTGACGACATGCCTGACCTAAGTCATTAGATCACTTATCATAAAGTCAATAATCCAAATTAAACTTAAACTACTAATAAAAAACAAATAAATAAAAAGTTAAACCACATTACTATTGAAAGAAAGGAAACAGGAAAATCTCTTACACCCATCTTAAATTCAAATCAGGAGAAACTTTGTATGGGTTTGTTATTCGTGATCAAAATACTAATTTGGTTACGTTGGGTGGTGATAATTGTGGTGATAACTTAATTATTTTTTGTTGAGATAATGAGTCTTCGCAAATGAATTTAATTATTGTACAAAAAAAATTAGGAATTGATCTATTATAGATCGAAAGAGATAATTTGTGTATTGATAAGAGTGTGTTGGAAGATTGGATGTGTCCTCGTAACATCGAATTCCTACAATCGGATATTATAATGGATCTTTTTTTTTCTAACGTTTCAATCCGACATATTTTCAGAGAAACTAATATTGTTGCAGATATGATTGCTCATATTCCTTACAGTATCTCTGTCGTCGAATGTTTTAAGGAAGACACAGAATCTAAGGTTCTCATCCGTAATAATGCGTTAGAATGGAGCACTACTCGATCATAGTAGTTTTTCTGTTCTAATTATTTTCCTTGGTTTCAAAAAAAATCCTTTAGGCAGCATCTATACTTATATCTATCTATTCCATATACTCCATCCAATCAACAATCTAAGATTTTTAGTAAATAAAATGTGTTTTAAGAAAACACATTATTCCTTGAAACTCAATTACATTAACTTTTTTCATAAATTTTACTATTTAAAAAATTCTCACTATCCTCTATAACCAATCAAAATTATTTTAAAAACTAGTACAGTCCCCGCGCCATGATGTATATTTTTCTTTTTAAAAAAGTAAAAATAAAACTTTAAGTAGTATAGGTTGGTTGAGTGAAAATCCTAAAATAAAGGTGCGTACCTTAGATACGCAAAGTATACCAATATATGTTCGCTATCAAATTGTTTTTTTACAATCAATATTACAATAATTAGAATAATATATTTTAAATCAGGGTTTATATAAAGTGATTTAGAGACTCATAATTAATTATGCTATATATAAATATTTAACATTCTTAGGGGTAAGTGACTTACTTTATAACTCTGCGTTTCTTATTTTATGCTAAATTTTGATAATATTTTATTTAATTTTATAACAGTAACTTTTTATACTAACAAGATTTGATTTTAGTCAAAAAATATGTCATGAAACAAATATTATACTAGTCATGGACGGAGCCAGGAACTTATTTGGAGGGGGGCGAAGTTTTGTACAAATTGTTGATTCACTCTTCGATAGATTTTTCTATAGTTTAGCGAAGCAAAACTATGATATTTTACATTAAACGATGATATTTTAGTTTAATACAAGGTTTTTTAGGTCAAAACAAAAAAAATTTTGTTTACAATGGTGGTGTTTTAGTTTAAAACTATGTCATTAGTTGTTATATAGTATTTTTTCTCTTTAACCGAAAAAACGATGTCATTTTAATGTATGACAATATTTTTTTTTGTCTAAAGATATATCGTTTGAAACATACAAAGTCAAACGTGTAACAAGATATACAAACTTTAGCATACAAACATGTAACAAGATATACAAAATTTAGACTTGTATAATTTCTTATATAATTATCGAATTTAGTAATATAACCACTTGTTTCGAAGCTCTTGGGTTGAATTACATTACCAAAATATCAAATTAAGTGAAAGATTTTTCTATAGTTTAGCGAAGCAAAACTATGATATTTTACATCAAACGATGATATTTTAGTTTAAGACAAGGTTTTTTTAGGTCAAAACACAATTTTTTTTGTTTACAATAGTGGTGTTTTAGTTTAAAACTATGTCATTAGTTGTTATATAGTATTTTTTCTCTTTAACTGAAAAAACGATGTCATTTTAATCTATGACAATATTTTTTTCGTCTAAAAATATATCGTTTGAAACATAAAAAGTCAAATGTGTAACAAGATATACAAACTTTAGCATACAAACATGTAACAAGATATACAAACTTTAGACTTGCATAATTTCATATATAATTATCAAATTTAGTAATATAACCACTTGTTTCGAAGCTCTTGGGTTGAATTACATTACCAAAATATCAAATTAAGTGAAATATAAAAGCATCGTGATTTATTAAAAGACATTTGAAATAATTAATTTGTGTTTAACTTTCAAACGTTCATAACATTTTACTCGGTTATCGGATTGAGGCTTATAATATATCAAAACAAAACTATCGACGAGTAGAATAAATATAGGTGATTCGTCGGATAAAAAGGGGGGGGGGGCGAATGCTCTCGCTTGGCCCCGCCTAGCTCCGCCTATGATACTAGTGTTATTATAATTTAAAAGTTTTTTTACAATGTGTCAACACCATATTAATTATAGATTTTTCAATCAATCACAATTGATCCTTTTATTATTTAATTTTCTTTTTTCTCGTTTCTTTAAACCAATCGTATTTTTTTCCTTCTATTTTAACCCATTAACTAACCAGTGGGTTTAATTCAAAACATTGAATTAAATTTATTGACTACAGTTAATCTATATTTAAATTTTTATATGTTATATTAAATACTAATATTAATTTAAAATCATTTATAATGAAGTGTCATAACCAACTTATTTTTTAGGTATTTTAATCTATAAACTCTAACTACAATTATATTAAAAAAATATTTATTTAATATTCAAAGAATCTATTTAGCGCAGGGTAAATAACACATAATTTGTGTCAATGGCCATTTCAAGATATTGATCGCAATGACCTAATAAGCTATTGGTCACAATGACCATACATATAAGGACTACAACGACTATGATTATCTTAATTCAAAAATATTTTTTTTATAATGTGTCAACGCCACATTAAGTGTAGGTTTTTCAACTAATTATAAATTTTTTTATTATTATTTTTTTTCTCTTTATCTATTTAAATCAATCACATTTTTTTCTTTTATTTGTAACCCATTTACTAATCAATCTATATATCTATATATTATCTTAATTCAAAATCCACCTTAATTTTATATTTTTTTGGACATTTTTTATGTTATCAACCCCATTGGGGCATGTGGTTTAAAGAGGTATATTGTTATCTGATTAACATGTGGATTGGAAAAGAGAGTCGTCTAGCAGAGTACAAACGGGCTAAGAAAGAAGCCAAAGTTGTTGTGGAAAAGCTAAGGAAAAGGCCTTCGAGCATATGTGCAAGGCTTTGGATGGGGGGGGGGACAGATTGCTTTTCTCCTTGGTTGGGGCAAGGGAACGTTAAAGTAAATATTTTTGGACAGAGAAAGATGTATTAAGGATGAGTTGGCCAGAGTGCTTGTGGACGACACACAAATTCCGCAAAGATGGAAGAGATACTTTTTCGAGTTGCTCAATGAGGGTTTTAGAGCACCTGATGCTATTCCAAAAAGTAGCGGCCGCGAGAATTTTACATATTGTAGGCGCTTATCATGTAAGGAAGTGAAGGAGGTCGTGAGTAGAATGGAGAGTAGGAGAGCAGTACGGCCTAATGAGATTCCGGTTGAAGTGTGGAAGTTTATGGATGTAAAGGGAATGAAGGGGCTCACACAGATTTTCAACGTTATTCTCAAAACTGTGAAGATGCCTGGGGAATGGAGACTCAACAAGTTAATCCCAAAATACAACAACAAGAGTAATGTACAACAATGCAATAACTATAGAGGCATTAAACTCATTAGCCACATAATGAAAATATGGGAGAGAGTTATTGAACAAAGATTGAGAAGGTTAGTTAGCATATACGAGAATCAGTTCGGTTTTATGCCAAGAAGATAAAGTACAAAGGCTATTCATTTAATGAGGTGCTTGATGGAGAAGTACAAGAAACATAAGAAAAATCTGCATATGATTTTTACTGATTTGGAGAAGGTATATGATAGAGTGCCGAGGCCCGAGGGATCTTATATAGGGATGCTTGGGAGCTAAAGGGGTACCACAAATTTACATGAGGGTTGTGAAGGATATGTATGATGGTGCACAAACTAGTGTTAACTCACCCGGTGGGGACTTTGAGTACTTTGCAGTACGGGTTGGCTTGCACCAAAGCTTGACTTTGAGCCCGTTTCGCTTTCATGTAGTAATGGATGTGGTGTAGGAAAATATCTAGGGTGGGATCCCATGATGCATACTTTTTGCATATGATGTTGCTTTGATGGATGAGACGTGAGAAGGGGTTAGTAGCAATTTAGAGCTATGGAGGGATAAGCTTGAGCAGAAGTGCTTTCGATTGAGCAGGACGGAGTATATGGAATTCAGTTTGGGTGAGAAGGAAGCAGGGGACGAGGGCGTCGTGATAAATGAGGACATTGTTCCGAAGAAAGACAATTTCAAGTATCTAGGGTCTGTGATGCAGAGCGATTGAGGTGTAGATAGGGATGTAAAGCATCAGATTCAAGTAGGTTGGAAAAAATGGAGGGTTGCGTCAGGAGTCTTATGTGACTGAAAAGTTACACTTAAGTTCAAGGGAAGTTCTATAGAGTGGTGGTAAGACTAGCTTTATTATATGGGGTAGAGTGTTGGACAAAAAAAATGCACAAGAACAGAAAATCATGGTGGCTGAGATGAGGATGCTTAGGTGGATGTGTGGGCTTACCTTGCACGACAAAATCATAAACAAGATTATCCGAGAAAGGTTATGGGTGACTAGTATTCAGGCTAAATTGTGGGAATCGAGACTCCGATGGTATTGACATGTTCATAGGAGAGAGCCAAGTGCGCCGGTGTGTAGATGTGACAACCTGGATATCGGAAGTGTCCGTCGGGGTAGAGGACACCCAAACAAGAGTTGGGATGAAGTGATTAGACAAGACCTGACCATTTTGCACACCCCTAACTTGCTTACGCATATTTTAGATTTTAGAGTTGTTTGTTATCCTTTTTACTTTCATTCCTTGTATGTTGCTTGTCGTTGTGGAGTTTTGTTTGTCTTCGATTGACTTGTCATCCGTCACTATGAAACACCCTCTCAACCCAGTCGAGAAAAAGGTGCGTACAACTTGACCCCCACACCGTACTTTAAGCGGGAGTAGTATTTTTTTACCATCCTAAAAAAATGTTTCAAACTTCAAAAAGTCAATTATTTGCGAATGGAGGGAGTACTCTATATGTTTTATATTGCTTATTGTTTGACTTTTTGATACATTTTTTTATTAAACTAAACATATATTGTATAAATATTAACTTTTTTTTATTAATCTTTTACCCAAATTTTATAGTTATTAGTATGAAATTATAGAAAAAATTATAAAATAGTTGATATATGATATTTCATCCGTTCATGGAGTTCATTTTTTATACTAATAAATATAAAAAGATAAATGTAAAGTTAATAATTTATAAAAAAAAAAGAATGAACTAATTTTATTTTTTAATTTCTTAAAAAATTGTATTAAAATTTAAGCAATAAATATAATATACCATGTGCACTAGGAGTATTACAATTTAAAATTCATCTAAAACACAGTAAGTGTTTCATCCTCTTCGGCCAAAGTTTATGTAAACGCAGGGGTAAAATGGGAACATCGGGAAACAATGCCCACCAGAATTTTACCGGCACGTGGCGAAGAGGAGCTGGTAAAGCCACTCAGGCTGCGAGACGAGCCTTGGAGCCGGCAGCTCGGCTTAGTTGTAACTTACTCCCTATATGTTAAGATAAGGTAATAGAAGAAGTTACCTTGATAGGAAGGGGTAATATTTTCTCTTTTACTCTGTATAATTTTGTTTTTTTTAATGAAAAAGTAAATGAAAAAAATATGATTGTATACCTAATAAAGGAAAATAAAAAGTAAAAATAAATTTGAAAATAGGTAAGAGTTTTTCCCATGGTTGTAAAATAAAATGATAAGGTAAAAAAATAAAAATAAATTTAAATAAAAAATAAATGATGTGTAAAATTAAGATACGAAAAGAGAAGAAAATAGGTAAGAGATTTTCCCAATTGTTATTATTGGTCTTATCCCGCCTCTCAAGTCTCAACTGCATAACTACCACCAAACCCCCCGCCCCCATACCTAGCCCTAGGAGAGAGAAAAATCCGGATTACCTTTTTCCTTTTCCATTTAAATAAAATAAAATAAAATAAAATTACTCCAAAAAAAGTGAGAATTCGCGGGTCCCACCCATGAGCAGCTGTCGCGCGCCAGTTGCCGCATACGTGGCAACCGCGACTAACCAAATACCAAACGCCTACGATTCTACCCATATCTCACGCACCCCTTCTCCCTTTTTCTTCGCGCGTGCTCGTCACTAACCCTTTCTTCACCTTCTCCTACTCCCCTCCCTCTTCTATAAATTGACTCATTCGCCCCTCCTCTGAGTAGCAGCCACCTACTCTCTCTCCCTCCTGTTTATCTCATCCGGAATCTTCTCCTTTGAAGATCTCTGGATCGAAATCGCCACTTCGGAATTAAGTTTCTTCCGGCTTGGATCTGTTGGATCTGTCGAAGATCGGAATATCGAAACTGAAATAACTGATTAATCTCTCCGTTATACATAAGAAACCACCGGATTTTACTGTTTTTCTCTGTTCTGATTGTTCTTTTTTTATGGCGGCGGCTACTGGTACTGGTTCTCTTCTGCAGCTCCGCACCCGCTCCTCCATCGGCGGCGTTGACCGGAGCCCCTCTACTTCGTCTCTGTTGACCCGCAACCCGCAGGCGGTGCTTCCTCTTTGCCGATTGGGGAAGAAATCGTCTCGTAGCTATGCGGTACGAAGATCCGATGTGAACAAAAAGGAGATTTTCGGGACGAAATTGGGATCCTCCCACCAGCACCGGCTCTCGTGGCGCTCGGATGGCCCTGGGCGGGTCCCGATGCTTCGGGTGGTTGTTAGATCTGGTTTGTCTCAGGTGCCGGAGAAGCCTCTTGGACTTTACGATCCGGCGTTCGACAAGGACGCGTGCGGGGTTGGATTTGTTGCTGAATTGTCCGGCGATGCGAGCAGGAAAACGGTACTCTTCACCAATCCGGATCTTAAAGTCTCGGTCTTTCGATCTAATTTGGATTTTGAACTATTGAATTTGTTGTTCTGATTTGTGAATTTTGTTACTTGAAAATGGAAAAAGGTCAACGATGCGTTGGAGATGTTGGTTCGCATGTCGCACAGAGGAGCCTGTGGGTGTGAAGCCAACACCGGAGATGGAGCTGGGATTCTCGTTGCTCTCCCCCATGATTTCTTCAAGGAGGTGAGATTTCATCTTCTTCATGTTTCATGTTTCCTGTGTTCGGTTGGGGAACCAATAGTATTTTGTAGGTGGGAGTGTTAATTGACGTCTGACAGTGTTGTTTTGACTTTAATTTTGGAGTATTTATGAATGTGATTTTTGGGCACTTTGGCTTTGCATTATCAAGAATTTGTCACTTAATAAATTCATTGCTAGTGGTATTGACATTTTTAATTGATTGATTGAACTATATAAATGATAAAATCATCCGTTTGAATGGTAAACAACAGCCACTAAAGAAAGATAAGGGAGACAAAAAAACAAACTGTTGCTTTCTAGTTTTAACATTTTTAATAGCAACTCTTAAGAAGTGCTGCTTTGCAATTTTTTTTTGTTGGATGGTTTTTAAACAAATCTGAATGTGACCTTTGCTAATCTTGATTATGTACCAACAGGAGTCTCGGTTTTCCCTTTTTATCTTAGGTGGATGATGTTATGATCTTTGCTTAAGGAAACCAATTACAATTTAGTAAATTTGTAAACATTGAAATGCTGTAATTTATAGAAAACCGGGATATTTGACAAATGCTTTTTCCCCCTATTGTGTATACTATGTAGTTTATCTGCATTAATCAATTGATATATTAGTCTTGGTACAAGGTTGGCTAGTTTCGTATATTTACCATGGAAATTTATTATTGTTTTCTACTTGTGCTGATTTAACAAGGTATGGAAGTTGTAATTTGATACTATAAATGAATTTTTTTTCTTCTGTTGTATGAAGTTGTTAATGACTCCTGAGTCCTGAATGAAGTGGATACTGATGTGCACAATTGGAAAGTGAGTAATTGGTGTTTAATTTTGGGATTCATTTTTGTGTTGTTGTGCTGTCAACAGGTGGCCAGGGAGTCCGGGTTTGAGTTACCCCCAGCTGGACAATACGCAGTCGGGATGTTTTACTTGCCCACAGAGGAAGGCCGAAGGGACCAAAGCAAGAATGTTTTCACCAAGGTCAAAATTTTGACCAAAGCAGATTGTTGGATTTGGTTTGTCTTGAAGTGTTCTTGTGATATGAGTGATTGACAATTGTTGTTCTTTTGTTGTTTGTTCTAGGTGGCTGAGTCGCTTGGCCACACTGTACTGGGATGGAGGTCTGTTCCTACTGACAACTCAGGATTGGGTGAGTCTGCGAAGCAGACAGAGCCTGTGATTGAGCAAGTGTTTTTAACAGCGTCACCTCGCTCAAAAGCTGACTTTGAGCAACAGGTATTTTTCTATTCTCTCTTTTATGAGCTTACGCGATATATTATTTCCTCATGGGAGGGTGTTGCTGGTGTTTTTATGGCATAGCTGTTAAATTATTGAGTGCTTAATTATGCCTTTTCCGCAGATGTATATACTCAGAAGGATTTCAATGGTAGCTATTCGTGCTGCCTTGAACCTTCAACATGGCGGTGCTAAAGACTTCTATATATGTTCTCTGTCTTCGAGGTTTGCTTATAAATATATCCATCACCTTGTTATCTCACGGAAGTATCATCTCCTTTCCTTCCTGTCTGTATCGTGTATCTAACGTTTACTTGATTGCAATTGCAGAACTGTTGTGTACAAAGGTCAACTGACGCCTGCCCAGTTGAGGGAGTACTACTACATGGATCTTGGCAGCGAAAGGTTTACGAGCTACATGGCCCTGGTAAATACATTTTTCTATTCACTTAGTCCTTCTTAACTAACTTACACTTCCAACAACCAACAGCCTCGGAACTACGGGTAACCCAACAGAAGCAAGGTTGAGGAATGACTTCTGAGCCATTGAAGTATGGATGATCTCTTAAGTTCTTCCGCGCCTTGATTACTTGTTTAATATCCATGCTGGATTTCAGATGCACTGGGTGACTTGACAATGTTTGCAGAACTAGGTGCAATGCTCCCAAAGATGTTGTTGAGGATGAAACTCCGAAATAGAGATGGAAAAGAAACCTTGATTGGTCAAGGTAGTTTAGGGTATTCAAAATGCTTTGTGCTCGAAAATAAAGTACACTGTTAGCCTAGGAGACCCTTGAACAAGTTCTGCCTGACCATTCTGAAGAAGAAACATATATAGTTTTTACTAGAGACTACATTCATGTGTTTACTAATAATCATGTTACTGTTGAGTGCAGGTTCACTCTCGTTTCTCCACAAACACATTCCCAAGCTGGGACCGTTCTCAGCCTATGCGTGTCTTGGGTCATAATGGTGAAATTAACACCCTCCGTGGCAATGTGAACTGGTATGATAACAAACTTATATTATAAATCCGTGATTTTTTTTTTTATATAAAATTGTTCCAAAGTTCCTTGTTTCCCTAGTGGAAACTTAGTGGTGGCAGGTTTTGAACTTTGGAATTGCTAGTTGTGAATGATCTCCAGGCGAGGAACTGTGAAGTTAATTTAGCCTTTGGGTACCTGACATTTGATCTTCTCATGAAAATGTTTTATCTCCTGTTTTCTTAAATTTGTTGCTCCTATGGTAGGATGCGTGCTCGTGAGGGCTTGTTGAAGTGCAAGGAGCTTGGGCTTTCAAAGAATGAGATGAAAAAGCTCTTACCTATTGTTGATGCCAGCTCATCAGATTCAGGTTGGTTGGGCTTTCAAAAATTATACATCCTAAACTATGAAGAACAACACAAGTGCATTCCCAGGATAATTTAATTCCATTCTATGTAGGATCTTTTGATGGAGTCCTTGAGCTCTTGGTCCGAGCTGGAAGAAGCCTTCCTGAAGCTATGATGATGATGATTCCTGAAGCATGGCAAAATGACAAGAACATGGATCCTGAAAGGAAGGCATTCTATGAGTATTTCTCAGCTCTCATGGAGCCATGGGATGGACCAGCTCTTATGACATGTACGATTATTCATATACTTCATTGAATGTTCTGTTAATATCGTTGCGTCTTAATCAGATCAGAATTTTTCTTATGCTGCTATTTATTCTCTGTTCAGTCACGGATGGTCGATACCTTGGAGCTACATTGGATAGGAATGGCTTGCGTCCAGGTCGATTTTACGTTACACACAGTGGTCGTGTGATTATGGCGAGTGAGGTTGGTGTAGTGGACATTCCAGCAGAGGATGTCTCCAGGAAGGGTAGACTCAACCCTGGAATGATGCTTCTGGTGGATTTTGACAACCACATTGTTGTGGATGATGAGGCCTTAAAGCAACAGTATTCACTTGCAAGGCCGTATGGGGAGTGGCTGAAAAGGCAGAAGCTAGAGTTGGCTGAGATAGTTGAATCTGTCGATAAAACTGAAAGGATTTCACCGCCAATTTCTGGAGTTCTACCTGTAAGCATGATGCGCTCATTTTCTTTTTGATTATTGTCTTGTTTTCTGTATAGCAGTGTTGATGACAGAAATTCATTCTACTCATCTAGGCCTCTACTAATGACGATGACATGGAAAACATGGGCACTCGTGGTCTACTTGCTCCATTGAAGGCCTTTGGGTATATCATCTATATCTATCTTAAATCTAAATTCTCAAATATTTGTCTTTCCAGGTGCAATCCAAACGCACAAGGTTGAAATCTAACTCCGTCTTTATTTATGCAGCTACACTGTTGAAGCACTAGAGATGTTATTAATTCCCATGGCAAAAGATGCTACAGAGGCTCTTGGGTCAATGGGAAACGATGCTCCATTAGCAGTCATGTCTGGGAGAGAGAAACTCACGTTTGAGTACTTCAAACAGATGTTTGCCCAAGTCACCAACCCCCCAATAGATCCCATAAGGGAGAAGATTGTGACCTCTATGCAGTGTATGGTTGGTCCTGAAGGTGACCTCACAGAAACCACCGAGGAACAATGCAATCGCCTTTCGCTTAAAGGCCCTCTATTGACCATTGAAGAAATGGAAGCGGTCAAAAGGATGAACCATAGGGGATGGCGTAGCAAGGTCCTTGATATTACTTACCCTAAAGCGCACGGCAAAAAGGGACTGGAGGAGACGCTGACTAGGATATGTGGTGAAGCACGTGAAGCAATCAAGGAAGGCTACAAAATCTTGGTTTTGTCTGATAGAGGTATTTGCATTTCATCGCTCTAATGAAATCCCATGTTTCCTTTTGAAGCAACAAACTGAATAATGTTAGCTTTGTTAGCCTTAAGAAGTAACAGAAAAAATGTCTTCCTAATCTTTCACTGGGTATTCTTTGCAGCATTCTCTCCAAAACGAGTTGCAGCAAGTTCACTTTTGGCTGTTGGTGCGGTACACCAACATCTTGTTGAGACACTCGAGCGTACACAAGTTGGATTGTTTGTCGATTCTGCTGAACCACGAGAAGTGCACCATTTCTGCACGTTGATTGGTTTTGGCGCTGATGCAATCTCTCCTTACTTGGCGATTGAGGCTATTTTGAGATTGCAAATTGATGGAAAGATTCCCGCTAAATCAGACGGAAGCTTATACTCAAAAGAGGAGCTTGTGCAACGTTACTTTAAAGCAAGTAACTATGGAATGATGAAAGTCCTTGCTAAGATGGGGATTTCGACGTTGGCATCTTACAAGGGTGCTCAGATTTTTGAAGCTGTTGGGTTGTCAACTGAAGTCGTTGACAGATGCTTCACTAGGACTCCCAGTAGAGTTGAGGGGGCAACCTTTGAAATGCTTGCAACTGATGCACTTCAACTCCATGAAATGGCCTTCCCAACTAGACAATTCCCTGCTGGAAGTGCAGAAGCAATGTCCTTGCCTAATCCTGGAAACTACCACTGGAGGAAAAATGGGGAGTTGCACCTGAACGATCCTCTTGCCATTGCAAAGTTGCAAGAGGCTGCACGATCCAACAGTGTTGGTGCATATAAAGAGTACTCAAACCGCGTTAATGAATTGAACAAAGCGTGCAACTTGCGTGGACTCTTGAAGTTCAAAGAGACCGATGCGAAGGTTCCATTGGAAGAAGTGGAACCAGCTAGTGAGATTGTCAAGCGCTTTGTCACCGGTGCTATGAGCTACGGATCAATATCGTTAGAAGCACATACCACCCTAGCTACTGCAATGAACAAAATCGGTGGAAAGTCAAACACAGGTGTGTAGCTCATCATCTCACTCTTGCAATATAGTACAAGTTTTGGAAACATCCCAATATGTTATTTATTATCACTCATCACTTGTTGATATTTCTGTAGGTGAGGGAGGCGAGAACCCATCTCGGCTAGTGCCTCTTCCTGATGGTTCAATGAACCCAAAGAGGAGTGCAATCAAGCAAGTTGCTAGTGGGAGATTTGGCGTTTCAAGCTATTACTTGACCAATGCCGATGAATTACAGATTAAGATGGCACAGGTAAGAACCAACCCCACAGATGGAGAGATTTTATTTGCTCGGCTGCACTTTCCTTAGTAAAACTTGCATTTTATAGGAACATCAAGTTCCTCTTGTTTATGTATTTATGTTCATGGCAGATGATGCTGTGTCTGCGAAGCACCAATATAATATGGTGTCTTTGCTGCATCTTTAACTTGTACCAACATATGGAATTTGGTGAGAATAACATGATAGTATTAGTTCCAATATCACAAATTACATGCATATTTAAGTTGTCATTGCTCGTATTCTAGGGTGCCAAGCCTGGTGAAGGAGGTGAGCTTCCAGGACACAAAGTTATTGGAGATATTGCCGTCACAAGGAATTCTACAGCCGGCGTTGGTCTTATCAGCCCTCCTCCACACCATGATATCTATTCAATTGAGGATTTGGCTCAGTTGATCTATGATCTGAAGGTATGGATCTTGTTCTTTTATGGAAACTTTAAATTCATTCTTTTTCAGGAAAATGTACAAAAATATTAAGAAATTATACATAACTGAATTATTAACTTTTAGGAACAAGTTTATAAGTGATGGGTTGAATTTTTTATTTTATTTTATTTCATATATTTCCCCTTCCTTTTCGGATTCTAATTCTTCTTGTCTGCCTGCAGAATGCCAATCCATCTGCTCGTGTTAGTGTGAAGCTTGTCTCTGAGGCTGGTGTTGGAGTGGTTGCAGCCGGAGTTGTCAAGGGACATGCCGATCATGTCTTGATTTCTGGGCATGATGGTGGAACAGGAGCTTCACGTTGGACTGGAATAAAGAATGCTGGGCTTCCCTGGGAGCTTGGGCTGGCCGAGACTCATCAGACACTAGTTGCTAATGACCTCCGTGGAAGAACCGTTCTTCAAACTGATGGTCAGCTTAAAACAGGAAGAGACGTGGCGGTTGCAGCTCTTCTAGGAGCAGAGGAGTTTGGTTTCAGTACTGCTCCTCTTATCACTCTTGGCTGCATCATGATGCGAAAGTGCCATAAAAACACTTGCCCTGTCGGAATTGCAACACAGGACCCAGTTCTTCGAGAAAAATTCGCTGGAGAACCTGAACACGTGATCAATTTCTTCTTCATGCTAGCGGAGGAGGTGAGGGAGATTATGTCTGACCTCGGGTTTCGAACAGTAAATGAGATGGTTGGCCGTGCTGATATGCTTGAAGTAGACAAGGAAGTGACAGCCCAGAATGAAAAGATGCAGAATATCGATCTATCGTTGTTGCTCAGGCCTGCTTCTGACATCCGGCCAAATGTTGCGCAGCGCTGTGTCCAAAAGCAGGATCATGGTCTCGAGATGGTTCTGGACCAGAAACTTATTTCCCTCTCCCAACCGGCGCTGGAGAAATCCCTCCCTGTCTATATTGAGACACCAATTCAGAATGTAGACCGTGCTGTTGGGACCATGCTGAGCCACGAAGTCACGAAGCGCTACCACTTGGCGGGTCTGCCTGCAGACACCATCCACATTAAATTTGATGGAAGCGCTGGCCAGAGCCTTGGCGCTTTCGTTTGCCCTGGGATCACTCTTGAGCTCGAAGGGGACAGCAATGACTATGTTGGAAAGGGATTGTCAGGTGGAAAGATTGTTGTTTATCCTCCTCGTGGAAGTGGCTTTGATCCCAAGGAAAACATCGTAATTGGCAATGTAGCCTTATATGGGGCTACTAGTGGGGAAGCATATTTCAACGGGATGGCCGCCGAGAGGTTTTGTGTTCGCAATTCAGGGGCCAAGGCAGTCGTTGAAGGTGTTGGTGATCATGGTTGTGAGTACATGACAGGAGGGATAGTGGTTGTACTCGGGAAAACAGGCCGTAACTTTGCTGCAGGTATGAGTGGCGGTATCGCTTATGTCCTCGACATTGATGGGAAGTTTCATCTGAGGTGCAACCCTGAGCTGGTGGATCTCGACAAGGTGGAAGAGGAAGATGACATCGCAACCCTCAGAATGATGATCCAACAGCATCAGCGTTACACAAGCAGCGAGCTGGCAAAAGAGGTGCTTGCCAGTTTTGATGAGTTACTTCCCAAGTTTATCAAGGTCTTCCCTAGAGACTATAAAAGAATCCTTGCCAACCAAAAGGCCGAACAGCCAGTCAAGCAGGTTGCGGGTGATGTGGCTCATGATCACGAGGAACCTGAGGAACCAGAAGCTAAGGAAGTGCCAAAGCAAAATGCATTTGAGGAACTCAAGAAAATGGCAGCTGCAGTTAAAATGGAAACCAAGGTGTGTATACATTTCCACTCTTGAATTTATCTCTTTATTTAATTAATAATATGATTCATTTTATTCATCACTTGTATATAAAAACATGGACAACAGAGCGCATCGGCAGATGAAACCATTGTCAGACCTTTCAAGGTTGAGAATGCCGTGAAGAACGGTGGTTTTGTTCGTTATGAGCGCCAAGGGGTCCAATACCGCGACCCCAGTGAAAGGATGAAGGATTGGAAAGAGGTCATGATGGAGACAAAGCCTGGCGCGCTACTGAAGACTCAGGCAGCACGTTGTATGGATTGTGGAACTCCATTCTGCCATCAGGTGAGGATTCTTGTGCACAAAACAGCCTCAGTTTTTTGACTTCTTTATATGGTTTCCGAAGCATATGTTATTCACCTCTCACGAAACTGCAGGAAAACTCTGGATGCCCTCTTGGAAATAAAATACCGGAATTCAACGAGTTGGTATATCAAAATAGGTGGCAGGAAGCCCTTGAGCGTCTTCTTGAGACGAATAACTTTCCTGAATTTACTGGCCGAGTTTGCCCTGCCCCCTGTGAAGGCTCATGTGTTCTCGGCATCATTGAGAATCCTGTATCCATCAAGAGCATCGAATGTGCTATCATCGACAAAGCTTTTGATGAAGGATGGATGAAGCCACGACCTCCACAACAAAGAACTGGGTACGACTCTTGCAAGTCTTGTCTAGTCAGCTCTTTCTTCTTAAAGTTTAAACTGTCTAATTCTAACAACTCTTAAAAATTCCAGGAAACGGGTGGCTATAGTTGGAAGTGGACCTTCTGGTTTGGCTGCGGCAGATCAACTTAACAAAATGGGGCACTTGGTTACTGTGTATGAACGCTCCGATAGAATTGGAGGTCTCATGATGTATGGAGTTCCCAACATGAAAACCGACAAGATTGATGTTGTTCAAAGGAGGGTGGACCTCATGGCGCAAGAAGGCGTCACTTTTGTTGTCAATGCGAATGTTGGCAAGGACCCCTTGTACTCGATTGATCTCCTTAAAAAGGAGAACGATGCGGTTGTTTTGGCGGTTGGTGCCACAAAGCCAAGGTAAGAGCAGCAACTCGATAATGCCAGCACTTCTTGGTGTTAATATCTCCTCTACTGCAGCTTCATAACAATTTGTTTTTATGGCTTTTGCTTTAGGGATCTTCCTATTGAAGGACGGGATCTATCCGGAGTCCATTTTGCAATGGAATTTCTTCATGCAAACACGAAAAGCCTCCTCGACAGTAATCTAGAGGACGGGAAATACATATCCGCCAAGGATAAAAAGGTAGTGGTTATTGGTGGAGGTGACACCGGGACAGACTGCATTGGGACATCCATTCGTCATGGTTGCAACAGAGTCGTCAATTTGGAGTTGCTTCCTCAGCCACCGAACACCAGGGCCCCTGGCAACCCATGGCCTCAGGTTTGATCCCCGTTTTCTTTGAAACTTCATTTGATAAACGTTTCTCGGCTTGTGTTCTGATGCTTTGCGTTATGGTGGTGCGCAACAGTGGCCTCGTATATTCCGAGTTGATTATGGCCATCAGGAGGCTGAAACCAAATTTGGGAAGGACCCTCGAACTTACGAGGTCTTGACAAAGCGTTTCGTGGGTGATGAGAATGGAAAGCTTAAAGGACTTGAAGTCGTTAGTGTGAAGTGGGAGAAGGACGCCAGTGGGAGATTCCAGTTCAAGGAAGTCGAGGGTTCGATGGAGTTCATTGAAGCAGACTTGGCCCTTCTTGCAATGGGTTTCCTAGGCCCTGAGCCGGTCAGTATTCGTCCTTTGCGATTGCTGTTGTCACACATTCTGTCATACGTTCTTATGGTGTTTTGTTCTCGTGTTTTTGTGCAGACACTTGCGGAAAAGCTTGGCTTGGACACGGACAACCGTTCGAACTTCAAGGCAGATTATGGCCGCTTTTCAACCAACGTGGAAGGTGTGTTTGCAGCTGGGGACTGTCGCCGTGGGCAGTCGCTGGTGGTCTGGGCTATCTCAGAAGGCCGGCAAGCCGCTGCACAGGTAGACAAATTTCTCATGAAGGGAGAAGAGGACCAACTCACAGACGAAGGCGAGAGCCTCCTTACAAAGGATCTCAAGATTAGCAGCAGCAGCAAGGTAGCAGCAAAAACACTGTGATGAACATTGGAGCAACAACAACAACCAACACCTTTCTTGTTCGCGAAGAGCCATGCTTTTCCTCTTCGGAGGGTGCTTAGAGAGCACCGCAACACCACCAAGTTCCGCTTAGAGAACTAGTTTGTACCTATATGGTTTCATTGCTCTTAGTTTGGCTGTATTTAGGTGGTTGGTTTTTGTTCTTGACTTGGATGTCAAAATGACTTGCTGGCCAGCACAAGGAAAAATAATAATGTATAGTCACAATGACAAGTTTTTTGGGCTCTTGGGTATCTATTTTCAAGTGTCAAATTGGCATTGTGTATGCAACTTTAGTGCAAAAATAAACTCTCGTATCTAGGTGATGAAGTATAGGTTTTGGCATAACATTTAAATGTTTGAGATGGGTTATTTTTTATATGTTGAATCAATTTATGTCAAGGTCATTTGATGATTTAATATTATATGGGTTTTTCTATGAGGCAATTTGGTGATTTAGACCCCTAGACATATTTGATTAGGCGATTAGCCCCTTTAATTATTTTTTGAGCCGCTCTAGACCCCGTTAAATTTCTATTAGGTGTCTAGACCCTTCTTCCTATCTCCTGTCACACCCTCTCACTCTCTCGTTCTCCCTTTCTCCTCCATTTCAGATCTACCTCGAATCGCTCTCTCACTTGTTCCTCCGCTCCCTCATCTCTAGTCCCCTCCGCTCACCTGTGAACATAGTGGTACCAATTCTTTCGGTCGTTTAATGTGGCGGCGAACAGAGCGGAAGAGGAAGATGGAGATGGCGCCGACCGGTGAGGACACTGGTGGCGATTTGTAGAGGAGTAGGGTCATCAATGGTGGCAAAGATGGACGGGGACAACTTGTATCCCACTAGATTTGTTCAGATTCCGACGCTGATGAGGTATTAAATTGTTTAATGTTGTTTAGGTTTTGGATATATGTTTATTGCAATCTGATTGTAGAGGTGGATGGTGATTTAGACGCTTGAAGACCAGTTATTTGATTCAATTCTACTCCATTTTCTTCTTGTTTAAGTATTCGTCTTGATTCCAATTGTCCCCAATTTTGTGAAATTGCTTCCATTTTTTTCTTGTTTATGTATTCGTCTTACTGTTGTACTCTTTGTGTATCTTTAGGTTTTCGAATTTGGGGAAATTAGGGGAAGATTGAGAAATTTGAAGGTGCTGAATAGCTTTGAATTGGGTGAGGTAAGAGTTGCATCCAAGGTGTTCGATGAAATGCCTAGATGAATTGAGTTTGTTTTTGTTTATAGTTAGAAAAGATTCTTGTAATGTAGGGTCTCATTACAAAAGAGAGGCAGAATTTGGATCCTGCAGCGGCTCCTTTCGCCAGAAATCCTGTTGAGAATGATGGACTCAGGGATCGAGGGCGCTACTCGTCTTGAAGTGGTAAACATTTGCTTTTTTGCTTAGTGGTAAGTATGGTGCCTAATTATCTATATGATGAAGTTGTAGGACGGAATCAAATGGGGCTTTATGTGTGTTGCGCAATAGCCAATAGGTGTCCTTATTGCTTTGTTTCGAATCAATATAATATCTTATATGAGCCTAAACCATCTCTTTTCTGTTGTGGTGGTTCTCATTTTGAATGATAATTCAAAATGAGAAGGAACGAAATACATTTAGTAGAGAAGCAATGAATGACAAATAGAAATAATATTGCCTTTTTTTTAGGGTTGGATATGCATAAAAACAAGCAGCTTGATTTTTGTTCTTTTGAGATTTTTGTTTTGCATAAAAACAATTCGTATTGAAGATTACTTTACTGGTATGACTTCTCCCTTGTCTTTGTGTCTCTGAAGTATTTTATATTCCTGTACTTGTAATCAACCACAAATTTTCTTTTTTTCATGATTATGAACTCCTTATTTTCTTTGTAGCTCTAAATATAAGGTGCATTGAACGCCTATACAGTGACCATGGTTTGGATGTAATGGATGCAATACGAAAAAATCCAGCTTCAACACTGTCTGTTCTTTTAATTCGTCTTAAACGGAAACAACAAGAGTGGACAAAGAGACGTTCATATTTGAACAAGGTCTGGGTTGAAGTTTATGCCAAGAACCACTATAAGTCACTTGATCACCGAAGCTTCTACTTCAAACAACAAGATTCCAAGAACTTGAGCACAAAATGTAAGCTTTTGGTTCATTCAATGCTATAGCCGCTGGGCTTACTTGCAATGATGTCGTTATGATCTTCCATGATGTGAGTTAGTGTATCCATTATACTTCTCTTGGTTCATTAGTTGTTAGATTATCATATATGTAATGCCTGTCTAACAGACTTGGTAGAATTAATGCAATATATGAAAATAAAATTTGCACATCCCATTCTTTACATTCCTGAGATACTTTTGTAATGAATACCCTCTTCTGTCATCATTTAAGTTAATTACATTTTATGCTTTTGTGTCATCAATTGTATAAAAATGTAGTAAAAATGTCACCACAAATGATTGCATCAATGAAGTGTAATAACAAATGTGTCATCAATGAATAAAAGTATAATCAATGTAAATATATCGATATACAATTGACTAAATTGAAAAGGTGGCATCAAACGATTTGATTAAAAAAGTGGCATCAAATAATTAAATTAGAAAAATGTCATCACATTAAAGAAAATAATGCCATCAAAACACTACTTTGAAAAAATATGGCATCACGGTAAAAAAAATGTCATCAAAAAAATCGACATAAAAAAAGTGGCATCAGTAGTCAACCATAAAAAAAATGGCATCAATGGTTAACGGACCTTAACGGTGGCATCACAGTAAACAAAAAATGTCATCAAGGTTTAAAAAAAGTGGCATTAAAAAAATATCATCAAACCATTTCATTAGAGAAATGGCATCAAAGTGAAAATAAAATATAATAAAATTTTGGCATCAAAACGGTAAAATATGGCATCACGAAAAATGACATCACTAAAAAAAAAAAAAAAAAAAAAAAAAAAAAAAAAAAAAATCCAAATGGGTTGGTCAACATTGACCGGTAAACGGTCAACTAATTGACCATTGACCACTATTTGGATGAGGTCTACCAAAACTAATTAAATTAGTTTGGGGTCTAAGTAACCAATTAAACATTCAAAAAGGTCTATGTACCAAAATCACCCATTTTCTATACTATAAGATTTTCATTTTAGAAAAAATATTTCCTCAATTTAATTGCTTTAGCCAAATTTGAAAGTAGATTCTTAGGGTACACTTAATTTTTTTTTTTTGTAGAGAATCTTAACTGAATTGGTTCATATCAGACATAGGATAGAAAAACCGTTACATTGACTAATGTTC
The DNA here is from genome assembly GCA_963922045.1 of Persicaria maculosa. Lineage (NCBI taxonomy): Eukaryota > Viridiplantae > Streptophyta > Magnoliopsida > Caryophyllales > Polygonaceae > Persicaria > Persicaria maculosa. The sequence continues at coordinate 34,697,306 of OY998271.1, forward strand.
ATTTGAAATGTTAAGAAATCTAAACCAACAATTATTATCGAAAAGTTGTTGACTTGATTACTCAATAGAAAAAACATTAATTGTTCATTTCATATAAAAACAAACATTAATATTAGGTTTAGGGTTTTGACAAACTCTATATGCCACATGAAAAGTATTCGTACGCCTCAGGAGTATCATCATTATGCCTTACGTACAACATTGTTATGCCTCTAGGTCTATGCCCTGAGGCATAGCGTAGCGCTTCTGAATATGCACAAAATAAACATTTTCTTAGTGAAACATATTTATTAGTTTCATATTATTACTAAACTTAAACCAATATTGATCATGTTTAAATAATAATAACAATAACTTCTATAATATGTATATTTTATTTTATTTCAATTATTATTGGGATTGGAGTGAATTGGGTAAATTCAGGTGAAAACTACGGGTGCGATGGAATTAAATCCGATGAATATATGAGTGCGATGGAATTCTATTCCATGAGTTTTGTTCATGAGTTGAAATGAGAAGAAAATGTTTAGAGAGAACAACTTTTCCATCTATAACATAAAAGAGTTAAATGCAATATGAATGTAACTTCAATTTTTTAAGTTTCAAAAGGTCGTTAGTACTTTCATTCTCCCCCGTAGACTGTATAAGTAGAAGGGATGGCAATGGGGCGGGGACTCCCCGTGTGAAGGTTGAAGGTTGGGGATTCGAAGAGTTGTGGTGGAGGGAGACTGTCTCGCGATAATGAATGCAATTAATGGTGTGTGGTCGACTCCTTGGGAGATTGAAATCCTTATGCCGGATGCTTTTCGTTTGCTTCGCTTGTTCGAGACATTTTCTATATCCCATATTTTGAAGGAGGCGAACAGAGTGGCTGATCGAATCACTCATATGGAGTCCGTCTCGTCATCTTACAATACTGATTTAGTGTTTCAAACTCTTGTTCTAGGGACGCTCTTGAATGGTGGTACAACTAAACCTGTCAAAACACAACCCGACCCGGAAAACCTGAACCGTACGCTCGGTAAATTCTGGGTCCAGTTTTTTCGACCTGAGAATTTTTTTGGACCCGAACCCGACGTACCTGGTAATTTTCTGGGTCATCTAGGTTTAGACCCAGTGACCCGATTGACCTGGTAATTTTGACCTGATTGACCCGGTGACCCGATTGATTTATAATTATACTCCCTCCGTTAATTAAAACTTGACGTTTTACTATTCACGCACGCTTTTTTAGGTGTTAAAAACTATATAAAACAATAACTTTTTAAATAATTTTTTAAAATAAAATCATACTTCTTACTATTAAGTATCCATTTATAAAAACAAATTTAAAAAAAAGTTAATATTTTATATAGTTTTTATCATTATAAAAAAGCGTGCATGAATAGTAAACGACAAGTTTTAATTAACAGAGGGAGTATATGATTAAATTTTTTTATGGAGATTCTAGTTTATTACATTTTCTAATTACAATCACTTGATCTTTCATTTTCAAATCAACTTTTATATTTATTTGTATTGTGTAATTCTCCCTCTAATCGATAGTATTTGATTTTTGATTTTTTATCACATTCTTTAAGAAGATAAAAACTCTAAAAAATATTAAAACAATTCTATGCTTATTATCAATCGCATGAAATTATTTTTTAAAAATTAGATATTTTATATATTTTTAAATTTTATTAAAAATTATGAGAAATAATAAAAATAAAATATTTTAGATCAAATACAGTATATAATTACAAGCACTAGAACTTATGAACCACGTCTTTAATTTTAGCATTTTAAAATTATTGCAAAATTACCAAAGCATGATTTTTTTAATTTAAAAAGAAAAATTTGACAAACCTGAAATCGACTTGATTTGACTCGAAACCGGATCAAACCCGAGTTCAAGTCAACCCGTATGACCGTATCTACTCGGGATCCGTTTTACCCGGAACCCAAAATGACCCGACCCGAATGACTCGATTGATAGGTCTAGGTTGACACCCCCGAATTCTCGCATGTAAAAAAAAGGCAAAACTCTAGAATCATTTTAAGCCATAATATATTCATAACTAATATACTAAATTATAGTTGAAAGCAAAATGCAAGATAAGCAGTTGATTGAACCTAAAATAGTGTCATATAATATTTTTATTTAAATTCATAGAGTGTTTTGCTCTCAATATTTAGGTTCAAATCACAGAAGCCATAGAGTGATGTGAAAAAACATACCAAATTCAGCTCTGGATCTAAACGAGATGAGAGAAAAAATCCTCAAAAATTTGGTAATATTGCTATCAGCCCAATGAGAGTCAAATCTTCACATATATACCAACGAGTGACCTAATGGCAGGAGCTCCACACCCATTTCCCAATTCCATCAAAGTTTCATTAAATATTTATTTTTTGATACCCACTTGTCTATTTTTTTTTTGAACCGAAAAAAATTTGGCGTTAGGGTAGCCCTAACAACCAAGAGCATCCAGGCGGATGAGATTCCTAACCACTGGATCGTCAGGCGCGCTAGAATCAGAGAAAGCCCTGTCCATATGCAATAAGTAGTCCGCAACACGGTTAGCTTCTCTATACACATGACGAAAAACAGAAACTGTGAAATGGTTGATGGAGATTAGACTGTCTGAAACAATCATCTCAGAATCTCCAGTAGGCATTCCTAAGCCCTTAAGGCTATTAATTACTGTGAGATTATCACCCTCAATGATAATGTTTTTTATATTTAGGTTGCAGGCTGCCAAAATGCCTTTCCACATGGCATAAGCCTCCGCACCGACAATGGATTTGATAGGTGATGATCCTGCTTGAAGAAGAATTGATGATCCTCTATGGTCTCTAATGACATATCCATATGTGCTTTTGGTTGATGAATGAGCTCCATCAAAGTTGAGCTTATAAGTGCCTTCTTGGGGTGGCTGCCATTTTACCTTTTTCCTTTTTTTCACTTTTGTTCTAGATTGTTGTGCTATTCCTTCTTGGTACTCCCCTTGATCATCGGAGTTCATTCTAGAATGTTTCCAGAGGAAAGTCTGTTCTTTAATAAAAGCGATGATGCTATTGATGTTTGTTTTATGGTTTGCAAATAGTGTTTTGTTTATGTAGTACCATATGCTCCACCAAGCAAAAGCTAGTCTGTTGAATTGGGCGGATCCAGTTTTCAGCTTAATGTCCTTGATGATTGTGTTGATGTCTCTGTCTAGGCTGAAGCTATTGTGGAGGATGACAGTTAGTGAGGGGTCTAGGGTCATTATTGTGGCTTTTGAGATAGGGCATCCCCAGAGCAGATGCTCTGTGTCCTCATAATTCGAGTCACAGTGAGGGCAGGAGGTTGGTATTCCAACGCCTCGAGAGGCTAGCCTAACCGCTGTGGGGATGCCATTTTTTTGTTAATTTCCAAAGGAACGATTTGATCTTCGGTGGTAAGTTAAGATTCCAAATCCAGCTCATATCAAACTGTTGATGCTGCTTGTTGTTATTAAGCATTGTTATGGCAGAGTTAGTTGAGAACCAACCGTTTTTACTCCACTTCCAGTATAGCCTGTCTGTGTTGATATTTTTTTGGAAGAGGAGTATCCAGAATTGAGTTTATTGTTTCTTGTTGCAAGACTCCATTAAGTGTGCTCTTTAATTTTACTATGTCCCAAGTTTTATCCACGTTCAGGAAGTTTGAGATTGTAATATTTGGGTCAATAACATGGTCGCTTGTTATTGATGTGATGAGGGGTGCAGTTCCGTGCCAGTGGTCCAACCAGAAATTAATGCTACTACCATTACCGATGGACCAGCGGAGGCCCTGCTTTAGGAGAGGTAGTAGCTTAGTCAGCTGTGACCATTGCCACGAGGTAGTACCTTTCCGTTTATAACTTAGTATATGTTTTCCTTTTAGATATTTCTCAGTAATCATGGTTACCCATGTGTTTGTTGGTTCTGCGAGTATCTTCCACATTAGTTTGAGTTGTAGGGCCTTGTTCATGTCTTCCGAGTTTCGGAGGCCCAGTCCCCCGTGAGTTTTAAATTTACATACCTCATACCAACTAATAAGAGGTTTATGTTTAGGCCCTTTGTTCCATAGGAAATTCCTGTTAATTTTATCCAGTTCAGAGTGGATTGATTTTGGTAATAAGAAGCATTGCATTAGGTGCAATGGTTTGGAAGATAGTGTTGTTTTAATCAAGGTACATCTTCCAGCTTGAGAAAGACAGTTAGCTTTCCATCGGTGTAGCTGTATTTTGGTGCTGGAGAGTAGCTCTTGGAATGTGTCCTTGGATGGTCGGTCCGAAATAATCGGGCATCCAAGATAATTGCCTAGTGAACTAGTGGCAGGGATTTCCAATTCGTTGTGGATTACCGTTCGCTGGGCTACGGTTATGTTAGGAGTAACTTGAAAATGTGATTTGAGTCTGTTTACTTTTTGACCCACTTGTCTATATTTGAAACTTACGGTTCTACAAAGGCGAAAAGCCTTCTCCATTTAACTGTCACCCTAGTTTTTTTTTAAATTGAGAAAGACAAAAAACATTTTCCATTTAGAAAGGAGAAAACATGAAATCCCACTCCTCTCGTTGTTCCCCAATAGAGATCATCTACTTCACTTCCTACTCCACTCTCTATATCACAAAATTATTTTAACATATATTTAATCTTAAAAAAAATTATAAAAAATATATTTGTATTATTAACATCTATTTTTATATATTCATAAAATTTTATTTTGAAAAATCATGTTTTGAAATTTTTAATAATTATAATTTGTTAAATATTGCCTTTTTAATTTTTAAAAATTGTAAAATACGATTTTTCAAAATATAATTTTATAAATATATAAAAATAGATGTTAGTAACATAAATATAATTTTGATAATTTTTTTTAAGATTAAATATATGCCAAAATATTTTTGTATTGTAGGGAGTGGAGTAGGAAGTGAAGTAGATGATCTCCATTAGCTATTCCCTCACCCTCCTTCTCTCCTCGCCGTTGCAACCCAGTCGGAACCACCACCACCCACCCTCTCTTTGCTGCCGCTTTGCCCACTGCTTCTTTCTCCCTCCCTCTTGCGCCTACAGGAACTCAAATACACCCGAAACCTCCCACCCCACCCCTTTCTAAATATCTTCCCTAATTTTTCAGATTTTGCTCCTAATTAGCCCTTGTTCTTTAAAAATTTGTAAGTGTCTCGTACTCCATTCTGTTTTGCATTAATGTGATGAGTTTTTGTTGAGTTTCATTGGTGTTCTGATGAAATTGCAATTTCTAGGGTTTTTTTTTATAGTTGTAATTGATTTGGAGAAAATTTTGATTTTGGTGCTCTAGGTCCAGGTTCTCTCCTTCACCCTAGAACTCTTGCCTATATATAGGGTAAATTTCTCTCTTTTACTACATTTAATTTATGATTTATATGTTGTCGAATTAAAGGTTATGTCAAATTTCTATCTTGTTTTTGTAATATTAATTAATAAACACGATATAATTTTTTAAAAGCTCATCCTAATCTCCATTGAGATGACGGCCTTAGCTCTATCCTATCATCTGTATAATGGAGTTCGTCATTTATTGATGGATTTTTCGGGATTTCTCTTTCTTAGAAGAAGAACCTGATCGATCTACAACTATCCCGGTCTACTCCTAGCCTCCGGACCTATACTTTTTCTATTATGATTGGTTGATAGCCATAGCTCTCTTCTTTAAATTAAAGCTTATGTCGTATTCTGCTGACATCAAGCTATATATTGACATTTTATCTGCATCTTCTCGACCAGAAGGGGTTCGCTTCGTTTGGGATGAACACGCAAAGATTCAACCCAAGGATTTCCCTCGTGGAGTGGCTTTACTTTATAAAGAAGACTCAACTCAGTTGAACTAGAAACAAAAAAGAGTTATTTGCACCCTCTTTTTTGGCTGCCTTTTCACCACACGGGGCGGCTATCTATATAAGAAAGCATTTCGACCATTTTTTCTAGCCATAAATCGGGCAAAATATGTTTACATAGAATTGGTCAAACGATATCATTATCACATTCATTTTATTTTTAATGTGTTTTTAAGAAAGTAAAAAAATAACAAATATTTAAAAAAATGATAATTCATACTTATTAGTAATAAATATAATATATAATTTTTTAACAAATTGGAACAATGAGCACAATAGCAGAAAGAGTATTTAAAATACAAAGGATAAATATATTTCTTGGAGTACGTCCGATAAGTTGCTTTAAACTGAATTTTGATATTGATGGGTCGTGGGCAGTTGGAGTAGATCGAGAGCTTATCTGGTTTGGTAATCTGGGACTCAAACAACAAGATCATCTTCTTAGGGCTATCTAAAAATTGTGAATATTCAGCTACATAATCTGAGGCAACAACCCTCCAGAGGATATAAGACAAGCTATTCGACTATGTGTCAAGAGCATGATCATCGAATGAGACAATATGACAGTCACCAACACCATGAAGGGAACGAGAGAAAACTGTAGAAATTCGAAGTGTAATTAAAGACACAAGAGTTTACAAAGAGTCTTGATGCCTTAACTTCACATTATAACTGTGCATTAGATGATTTCTGCACTATCATTTGAAATGATGATATAGGTTGGTCGCTCCATATAAAGAAGGCCCAAGTTTTCTCCATTATATATATGTATAAAAAAACCCATCTTTATCGGGTGGGTAACTTCAATAGGTTGAGTTGAGCAAGGGTTTCAATGAAGGTTGTTAGTTCGAGTCCTGACAATGACCCGTGACCCGGAGGGTTTGGCGGGTGATAGACACGGCAGGTCCGGGTCAGGTGGGTCACGGGTCTAGTTTAGGGTCGGGGGTTTTGAGAAAATGACTCGTCAGGTCGACAATTTTTTTTTTTAAAAAGGCTTTTTTGGGTTGGGCGAATTAAAAAAAACGAATATTTTTAAAAAACATCCGACCCGTGGACTTGGCGGGTCGACCCGTGACCCGTCGAGTCCGACCCGTGGACAGGCCTAGGTCTAGATTACATGGTTTAACTCGACATTGCAAATCCAACCAACACACCCAAGTGTCAAGAGTCAAGACTACCTTACGAAAATAGCGGTGCAACTTGCCCGATTATTGTTTATCTTATTTTCTGATAAGATTCATTCTTGATGCATTTGGTATCATGCCAAGTATTGCTGCAGATTCCAGAGGAGAGAACAGGAAGACGACGTGAGATATGCTGTTTTGGTTGTTGAGGAGATTATCGGTTGCGAGGGGAAGAGCCTTAGCGCCCCGAATGCTCTTCCAGCAAACAATCGTATGCAACGAAAACAAAAAAGATGTGTTAGGAACCAAGACTCTTAAAATCTCCATTATTCACACCAGATATGTACAACGATCCCTAGCTGCTACCCAAGCTGGTCATTACTAATCTATAAAGCGACTTATTACAACAAATAACAGATCTACTACTGGTTATAAGAGACGGGCTGGCCTCGTTTTATTAGCTAAATCCTGGTGTTTAAGCTGCAGCTCTCGATGATTTCTTCTTGATTTCCTTCCACGTATCTACGCCTTCATGGAGCTGAGTCTTACAATGACTTTGACTTCATACTTGCTAGCTGGAGTTAATGCCTTTTGAGAAACTCGGTTTCCTCGGTCTTGGCAAACCTTCCGCGGATCCTTGGCTGGCTGTCAGCTAGAGCCTTCCTGCAGGCATACTGGAACACAAAGCACAAGAAACGATAATCAGCCAGCAGCAAATCTTTTGCAGATCGGTAGGTGTTTTTTCTGCAGTGTTTACAATTTTCAAACACCTTCTTCATCATTTACACTGAGAACAATGTTAAGAAGTAGTGATTACCTTGATTTTCCTCCCAAAGTTTCTCTTCGACTTCTTGTTTCTGTATCTGGAAAGTTTCTGCAGACGATCTTCGGAAGTACAACCCCCAATCACTGGAGGCCGCTGGGTAGAGGATTGAATGAGGCTTATGTTGCCATTGCCATTGCCATTGCCAAGAGCCTGTACTCACAAAAACTCTAGGATCAATGAGCCAGCCCCATCCTGTTGTAGTGTCCAGGGAAAACAAAACAGCTAAACATTTCTCAGAATTTTCTTTTCTAAATCTCTTTTAGTATCATAACACCAGAAACGCTATTACAATACGTACATGATAAACTATAATCCTATTGGTTCATCCTTCTAAGAAAGGGTAAAAAAGGGTGTTTTTGATGGAAGGCATTGGCTCAAAATCTTTTGAAGTTACACATATGTAAAACAACTGTTTATTTCTATGGTTTTACTCTTAAAGAGTATGGCACCAATTCAAAACCGAAATTCGGCATGCATCACAGATTTCTTAGCATAGTTCAGTAATTTTAACTAGAATAAGAATATATTATTCTCACCTTTATGTCTCCTTCACTGAATGCTCGTCTCATCCCATAAGCAGCTCCAAAATCCAAATCCGAGAAATCTAAGAAATTTGGCCTGAGGGTATTTACATTCATCCAATCCATTGAGCTCAAACACCCTGAGCTAACACTCTTCTGAAACGCAGATTCAGCAATCAACTTGTCTTCATTCTGCATCTCACTTGCAATTGGTGGAAACCTAATATCCATTACTTCAGAGAGGTGGGTTTCTGTGGAGGTACTCCCCAAAACATCCTTCTTGCAATCATAAGAAACCTCACCAAAAATCTGATCGTTTTGGAGCGATTCCAAGACACCAACATTCAGGTCTTGTGTCGGCATGTTATGGTCAACACAAGACATCATTGAAATGGCGGCTGTCATTGGGTCAAGGATTGGATCAAGGCTCACAACTGGTTCATCAATGATGGGTTCTGGTGCTTTGAAAAGGTCCCCTTGTCCTCCTAGGTCATATTCGGAAACCGTGGAGCTCTGGAACAAGGTTTGTACATCAGTTAAAACAGAAATACCAATAACCTTCAGCAGTTAACTTTTGGAAATGGATGTCTGTAAGATCATGTACATTAACACGCAAAGACGACAAGGATCCGAGATTTCCCACTAAACTGAAAGCAGTAAACTACAGTCTAAATCAAATAAGGAAAATATGCAGTCAACAATTTATATGCGACCACAAACATACCAACCCGAGGCTTAAGAATCATAGATAGTACCATTCATCTTAGTTCAGCACATTTGTGAGTCACAACGTAGAAAAGAACTTTACAAACATATCCGATGTGAGGGGTAACTAATCCATTTCCTACCAAAATAAGTATCGGGCATACCCTTAGCTACGAAGTCTACCCAAAGTAGTGCACTAACCATAGCTTTCCACATGACGAAGAATTTCCCAAATAGTAACCAAACCCACTTGGAGGAACTACTTCACACAACAGGTGGATGAGAAAACACACCCACACCCCAAATGGCATAAAGCAATCAAGCTCTCAAACATAAGTGGAGGTATGAGATACTTCCTACCCCATTTAAACAAACTTTGCCTTTAGAGTGAACAATGATCACCTTTAAGCTTACCACAAAAAGCTTTACTTAGCCTAGAGACTAACATGATGATTTCCCTTCCCAATTTTAGATTCATCACAAGATTTAACAAAAAAAGAAGCTATATCATATATGTACTCATTTGGAAAAACAAACTTCCACTTTTCCATTTAAATCAGGCTACTTTAACTCAGTGCTTAGTAGAGTGGTTCATGGAAAACCCACTTTCCCTCACACATTTGGATTCATACTGCAAATACACAACTTTAAATCTCTATCCATGTAATCAGTTCTAATTCCCACAGGAACCAAACAAATCTGTCAATATGATCAACAATAGAAGCTAAAGAGCTTAATTTGAGTTTCTCTTTTTACACATCAGGAAATTAATTTCCTCCATGTCTTATCAGTCATCCAAACACCACAAAAGCAGGAATTGAGAATTAACTAAAAAAGGGAAGCACTGCACTTTTGCCCTAAAAAGGATCTGTTTTAATCCACAATTAAACACTAACAACAGTTTTTGCCCCCCAATCAAAGAAAAAGGGAAAATCTTTCAAGAACTATACATCCAGCCATTCACCAGTGAAACCCCAAGAAGCAGAAAAATTAAACTAAAAATACCAAAATCCACAGCAATCAGAGGACAGAAGATAAGAAAAAAGCAATCTTTTTAACTGTGTGAAACTGGACATGCGGAGTGGCACAAAAAAGACGGAAAAAAAACAGAGAAAGAGAGAAAGGTAACCATTGAAGAGTGAGATTGCTGAGAATGACAAAGCTCGAGAAGATCAAGGTGATGAACATCTTGGGAGAAATTCTGAAAGTAGGGGAACAGAAGCCCTGTATCTGCATACATTTTTGGGACCTCTTCTAGCTCTTCCCAGTGCTTCTTGCTCCTCTTGTAGGAATTAGAGGGGTTTTGCAGAGAGAGAGAGAGGGGTGAAATTGAGGAAGGAAGAGGGGTGTGTTAGAATCAGAGATAGATGAAAGAGAAAGGACAGAGCAGGTGCAGAGAGGCAGAGGCAGGCACAGACACAGCAGCTGCAGCCGTAATGGTAAATGGGCAAATGGGCAGAGGTGGGAGGGAGAGAGAGAGGATCCAAATGCTGGAGATGATAATTATAAATAAATAGGGAAGGGGATTGTTCCTCTTTTTGGGAGGGTGTGAGGGTCGGACTAGTAGTGGTCCCTTTTTATATACTACCACGGAGTATCACACTGTACCCGCGTCAATTTAATTTTAGGAAAAGTCTTGGGTGGTGGTATTAGAAAAAACGCTCTTGTGTGGTGGTATAATTGTGGTTGATACAATCTAAATTATTGCTTTGTAATAAAAAAAATAAAATTTTTTTTAGGAAAAGTCTACCTTTCAAAGTTTGCGAAAATAAAATTCATTCTTAATTTTTTTTGGACTTTTTTATCTTGATATTATATAGTTGTAAATAAAATAAATATAAAATTTTAGTTTATATAGCTTTAGAAATAAGAGTATTTCAACAGCTACTTACCGAATCTTTTCAGAACTTATGATTTTCTATTCACAAGTTTTCATCAGTTACTCCAACCGCTAGGTTTACCAAACATCATACTAGCTTATTAACATATATTTAACACAAATAATTCATCAGTTTCAGCTACCCCATCAGTTTCAGCTGTTCTATCAGCTAATATTTTGTCAAACGGAGCCTAAATGTAAGAATAGATATTTACACCCAAATCGGGTGGCCTAGTGGGAAGTTAGGAAATTCTGAGTTTGATTTCTGCCTTTGCTCTTTTCTTGGTGCGTGACTCTTGCAGATTGGGTTACGTGTCCGGGGTTTGCTACCAAAATGACGGATTTCCTTGTCATAAAAAAAAAAGAATAAAATGGTATGATTTTCACTAATATATTTATAAGAAAAAAATTAAAAATATATTTATAATAAAATGCTATGATTCTCAATCACTTTAATTGATATGTTTGTTAAAATCATTTTTAAAAATCTAGAATCGTTTGTAACAATTGTAAGTGAGATTATTTTTAACATATCTATTTGATTTAAATGTAGAATAATTGAATTGAAGTAAGAAAAAATATATGATTTACAAATAAATTTATCAAAACTCTTAATATTCCACTCCCTACCCTTTTTTAATAACTAAGTTTCAACATAGCGTTGCTTAGGAGAGCAGGAAATTTGATCAAACATTCGCATGCGCGATTCGCATAACCAATTTATTAAGAGAATTAAATAGATTGCTCATAAACAATTTTTAACTTTAATTTTAGTTTTCCATTAAAGGTATAAACTTTATCTAATTATCCAATCTCAGTTTGCAGTTTTCACATATTGAACATCCAAAGGATTCCAATTGATATCAATTGGATTAACCACACAAGGATTATATAAAATAAAGAATAGAATTTATTCAAGCAATCATAATGTGCATGTCTATCTCATCATCGTTGGGATCACCCCAACCCTAGAACAAGAAATTAACCAGACATAATTTCAAACACAATTAAAGAAATTATCATGGAAAAATATAAAACTAGGTTAAAAGGACTTAACTTGAAATCCAGCAAAAACAATCTCTGAAGACAAATCTTTGAAAAGCCTAAAACTATAATTGTCTAAATTGATGGAATCGAATTGAATTCTCCTAAAACCTAACCAATCTATGATATTTATAATGCTAACAAGATAAAATATCTTAAAAATAAAACTAGATAAAATCTTACTCCCTCTGTTAATTAAAACTTGTCGTTTACTATTCATGCACGCTTTTTTAGAATGATAAAAACTATATAAAATATTAACTTTTTTTAAAATTTGTTTTTATAAATTCATACTTAATAGTAACAAGTATGAAATTATTAAAAAAGTTAATATTTTATATAGTTTTTAACACCTCAAAAAGCGTGCGTGAATAGTAAAACGTCAAGTTTTAATTAACGGAGGGAGTATAAGATAAAAGATAGATCCAGATGTAAAGTCCGCCGAAATAGCACAAGCATCAACTTGACAAGGGTGAACATCAACTCGACATACATGGGCATCGACTCGACATGTCGTAACTATCGATGCATCGACCTCAGCTATCACTCGTTGGACCTCGAGAGATCTTGATGTCGATTCGATGGAAGCTTATATCGACTCAATAGATGCAATGTTGACTCGATATTACATTAATGTCGACTCGACGTCTGGTGGTCTAGAACACTTCTTCGCTTGTTTACACCATATTTCCAGCCAAATTTGCACAAAATGCTCAACATAAAAGTTGTAGATCTTTGAATCGGCTTTCCAACATGATATAGAACGTCTCGATTGGAATTTTATGGAGATCAAACGACTCATTTTATCAAATATTGTCAAGCAGGAACTATCTATAAATTGTCGACTCGACAACCTTTCTTATCTTGATTCTTAGCACCTGAGATTATTATGCAAGGCTTTTTCAGCGACCATGAATATCCTAAACATGGCTTCAATGAGCCTTATTCCTTAGTGATTCCAAATTGACATCAAACAAGCTTTAAATTTCCTTAAAAAAAATGAAACAAGAGTATAGATATCTATTCTAAAAACGAAACCAAAAATCATATAAAAGACATGCAAAACATATAAGAATATGACTTAAAACCGACTTTAAACTATATCCTATAACACGTAAAATACGGTGATATCAATACTAGATCGTCATCGTTGTTCGATATGGCGCTGATAATTAAGTCACAAGGATATATGAATAATTAACTAACTCCTTTAAAAAAAACATTTGGTTTTGATCTAATATTGGTTTCTAATACATGTTCAAATTAACAACAATTGGTTCTAAAATCTTAAATATTTTTTTAAGCCATTCGATTTTGATCGAATATATAAATCAGTTTCAGAAATGAGTCATTACGAATTTCTTATTTTTATTTCGATTCCAATTCTCATTTTGATTTCAAGTGTGAAACCAAACTGGCCTGAATCTGGTTTTATTGAAATTGTTTGAATATTACTGAAATCATTGGTACTAGCTTAATTTTTTACCCCCAAGAAAATCTTCCTACAGGTTAGAACCTACCAATATCTCCAATGACTGTCATACTCGATCTTTGCTTTGTACGTGGAGCTTACAACTGAGTTTAATGGTGACAAACAACCAATCGCCATTTCACAAAGGGAGATACAAACATAACATATACACATATATATATATATACATATACACACCTTAATTAATTCCCCCTTTATGAAAACATGTTTGTGGAACTCCATACGAATGCCACATGTGGAGATGCGTTGTTCCATATTGTATCAAGGAAAAGTTGAACGATGGAGTGATTTATTATTTACGCTTTTGTAGATAAATAAAATAGTAATTTTTTTTTACAATATGAAATTATATATAATTTTTTTTTAAATATTTTATACAATTTTTTATATCATCCCTAAAACAAGCACAAATAATAATAAATTTCGCCGAATGGCTGAAGTACTAATTTATATATGCTTAATAATAATGTATTTCTGAAATCATGCATGTTTGTATTTCGTAAGAACAAAAACATAAATGAAGTTGATTCAAAGGGAATATGTGAGACATTTTCATTCCAGGAAAAAAAAAGTCTAAAATAGCCTATTTCTGTTTTCAGTAATATTTTATTTATTCATAAGTACACTCTCTATTAATTAAAACTTGTCGTTTACTATTAATGCACGTTTTTTTAGAATGATAAAAACTATATGAAATTTTAACATTTTTTTAAATTTGTTTTTATAAATTCATAATTAATAGTAAGAAGTATGAAATTATTTAAAAAATATGTAAAAAAGTTAATATTTTATATAGTTTTTAACACCTCAAAAAGCGTGCGTGAATAGTAAAACGTCAAATTTTAATTAACGGAGGGAGTAGTTGCTAGTATTTATATATATGTTTTTTTTTACAAATATTAAAACTTCTAACAAAATATTTGAAAAATTACCCATTTTAATTTTTAATTCCACAATGCATTGACTCCTAATTCAGGTTCCGATATATTCCAATAGACATATCAAATTGTCCTTAATTGAAATAGGCTGCACAAATTGAATGGTCCATCCCAAATGTTAATAATAGAGTACAACAAGTAATAACATTTGTAATTTTGTGCAGAAGAATTCCCAACATTATCTCGAACAACCACACCTAGCAGGCCCATATTTGTCGCACCTCATTCATCAGCTACATTCACATTCACTCATGATGTTCTTATACCATCTCCCTGCTCCTTACCTGAAATTTTTCTAAATTGAAAAAACAAATTACATTAAATATTACTAGTATAATCCCCGCGCTATGTCGCGATTTTTAATAAATAAAATTTTAATACATATAAAAAATTAATATTATAAAATATTAATAAAAGTAATGATAAAATAATGAAGGTAGACTTGAAATTTTTAAGAAAATGGTAAAAATATTTAGCATAAATTTAGGTTTCACCAAAAAGGTTTTTTAAATTAAGATATTATATTAATATAGATTATTATTATTATAATATATAAATATTTAAATATAGCTTAATAGTAGATATTAGATTTAATTCAATGTTTTGAATTAAACCCAATGGTTAGTAAAGGTTGAAAAATTGGGGGGGGGGGGAGAATGTAAATGTATGAAAGAGATGAAAAGAAGTAGAAAAAGAAATAGTAAAAGAAAATTGTGATTAGTTGAAAAATCTTAAATTAAGGAGATGTTGACACATCATCAAAAAAGTATTTTAAATTAAGATATTATATAGATATAGATTTTGTTTTTAACTTCAACAACTTTCCTATTTTAAAATTTTTTAAAATCATTTAGTTTGGAGAATACTACAGATTTAGGTAAACTTCTCTATTTTTTTATTATTTCTCTATTTTGGAGAATGTGATAGAAAATCTATTAAACCGAAAAATACCTTAAAATTTTCCAAAAACTTCAAAATATTTCAAACGGACCTTTGAATTTTTTTTTTCTTTTTTTCCCACCATTTCCCTAATCGACCTGCTCCGACGGTCAAATTATTACTCCCTCCTTTTTTTTAAAGAAAAAATATTTTTTATTTTTCATATACCCTTTTTTAAAATGAAAAAACCCTATATAAAATACTTCCTCCATTCGTAAAAAAATATGTCATATCCTATTCATATATGTTTTTTTTGATGACAAAAACTATACAAAATTTTCATTTTTTGTAATTTTTTTAACAATTTTGTACTTATTAATAATAACTATGAAATTGTTAAAAACAATTATAAAAAATAAATATTTTATATAGTTTTTATTATTCTAAAAAGGGGTGCGTAAATGGTAAACGACACATTTTGTCGAATAGAGGGAGTGCCATTTTTTTTAAAATATTTTTTTATAATTTTATATTAATTAGTAATAAGTATAAAATTATTTTTAAAAAATTAATAAAAAAATTAATATTTTATATAATTCTTAAAAAATCATGTATGAATATTGCATACGGAGTAGCGTTTAAAAATAAATGGAGGGAGTAAATAATTTTTGTCGATTTTACAATTTTATTAAATAAAAATAGTTTATTTAAATTTCAACGAAGACTTAGGCTATATATCTATAAAATAAGATTTATAATTTAGTTGAAATTGAAAAAATAATACTCCATCCGTTCGGCAAAACATGTCATTTTAGCTTATTTCACAAGTTTTAAGGCAATTAACAAATATACAAATTTACCCCCAATTATTACCCTCCTCTTTTACTTTATTGAAAATTACAACTAACAAACTATCAATCATGTCAAGAGCATTTTTGTAAAGTGGAGTGCAAAATACCTACAATGACAAGTATTTTTGAACAAAAATAACACCTTAAAATGACATGTTTTGCCGAACGGAGGGAGTATTTATTTGTAAATTGTATTAGGCCTCGTTTGGTTAGTCAGTTAAAAACACAGGAAGTTAAAAAACCCAGGAAGTAGGATATATTCTTGTGTTTGGTTGACAGAATGATACAGGAATTTAACTTCCCAGGAATTTCAATTCCTCCAAATCGTAGGAAGTTCACTTACCTAGGGGGACTAGGTAAGTTCAACTTCCACCCTTTTTAATGTGAATTTATTTATTTTCCTATTTATATTACTAAAAACTAAAATTCAACCAAATAACTTTTTTCAATTCATGGGAAGTGGATTTCACGGGAATTCAATTCATGGGAAGCAAGTTCCCGGGAATTGTACTTCCCGCATTCAACCAAACGAACCCTTAATTATTTTGAGTATATCTTTTTGAAAAAAGACAAAAAAATGATACTAGTATTATGTGATTCCTCTTTGTTTTAAAATTTGTACCTATATATTGATTTCAGCTTTTGAAGCACTTCTGCGGTGTTCGCGGAAGCCTCAGGACTCCACAAGGGAGTTGCTAGGGCTAAACAAATGGGTATTCAGAACCTTCTGATCGAAGGAGACTGTTTGATCGTCATAAAAGCTCTCCTGGGTGACAGGACGTGCCCGTGGAACATCGAGCTGTTGATGACTGATACGCTTTTAAATATCCAATCTATCACTAATGTTGTTATTCGTCATATTTTCAGGGGTTCAACGCAGTTGCTGACAGAATTGCAGGTCTCGCTTACTGCTGCCCTGTCGATGATAGCTGGGAACTGATCTGGATCTCCGTGATCTCGTCCGCTCGAACGCTCTAAGACTGAAGGCTGATCGTCGCCGTCCGTCCTAATTCTTATCCTGCTTCAACAAAAACATTTATTTATGCTGATTTGTCGCTCATTTTTTGAAAGATCAATTTGTCATCGTTAATCCAATTTATCACTATGAATGAATGTTTTAAAGTATGAATTTTATAATTGACCAACCAGAAAAATCCTGGAAGGAGTAAGGTTTAGTGGTGTATGGATGGGGCCAAAGCTGTAGTCCATTTTAGAGTTCTTGTGCATATTGCATATATCAACAAACAATGATTCCCATCTTCATCTGAATTTTTTTTTTTTAAAAAAAGAATGATTCCCATCCTATACATATAGAGCTGGATGCTTGTAAGCTTAAAAAGTTGATTTAATTTTCCATTCCAACTTAATTAATCGATCAGTTTCTTAACAAATAACAACTTCCTAATATATAGCTGCAAATTAGGAATATTTAAGGTGTACCTATCCAACTAATTCATGCAACTCAGTACCGGCCATATATAGACATAGAGGAGGCAAAAATTGTTAGATACTATGTACTCAGTCCTTAACATGTATCATGTGAACAAATTGGGCCATTGAATTAAGAAGATCAACGGATGAGATTAAAAGTAACTTCTGATTATTCGATGGTATTGAGAGATTATTCGGTGGAATGAAATTATTCGGTGGTATTGGGCGATTATTCGGTAGAATAAAATTTACATATTTTACACTCTTTTTACAGATGAATAATTATGTGAAAACAGACGAATAATCATGAACAAATAGACGAATAATTTCTGAGTACATGATACACGTTAAGGGTTGAGTACTGAGTACAAAAATTGTTAGTAGTATCTAACAATGTATATATTTCATATGATATAATTGATACGTTTGGGATACCCGATCCTTCGCCTGTTGGCTCAAGATCAAGAACCAAACCGTATATTTGCCCGATCTTGCAATGCTCTTTGATATCTCCTAATTTTGGAACAAATTAAACAAGTGATTAAGTTTCTGAGTTTTAGCGACAGTTTTACACTTAAACAAATTCAGCAACTTGGAAACAGAAATAGCGACAGAAGATAAGGGAAAACGAGAGAAGAGAAGCAGCGCGCGGAAGGCACACGGGCGCCTGGAAGCGCGGACGCGGCGCGCGCGAGCGCCTGGGAGGCTGGCACGCAGCGGCCGCTGTAGGCCTGGGGCGGCCGCTGCAGGCCTGGGGCGGCCGCTGCAGGCCTGGGGCGGCCGCTGCCTGACGTGGCCTTCGGACCCGCCGGGTCGAGAACCCGGGGTACATGACCCGAACCCTAACCCGGAAATTCAACGGGTCGACAGGTTCGGGTCACCCGGCGGGTCGACGGGTTGACCGTCGGGTCGGGACACGTGGAAAGGAACCGGGTACCCGCCGGGTTTGGCGGGTCAACCCACCGGGTCAACCATTTTAAAAACAAAAATTTGGTTTTGAAAAAAAAAAACTCAACCCATCGAGTACTTTTAACTTTCACCACACTTTCTAAATGGAAAGATTTAAGGTGGACAAAACATGGTATGTGGGAAGATATATATATATATATATATATATATATATATATATATATATATATATATATATATATATATACCTTCATTCCACTCCATCATTTCATCACACTTTAGATGTGGGAAAGAAAAAGTTGGATTGTGGGAATAACAAGTAGGGATATGGAAAATAGAGGTAGATAGCACACTTTCGATGTGGGACATAAATATGGGATATGAAAGAAATTGTAGAAATTGATGTTTCGAGGAATCGAATTATATGATGTAAAATGTAATGTAATTAAAGTATTTGGATTATATGGTGGAATATATAATGTAATTTAAGTCTTTGATTATATGATGTAATGTATAATATAATTAAAGTCTTTACCTCTTATGATTTAATGAAATGAATAACACATGATGATGGAACGTTATGATACATTATATCAAATTTATTGGATTAATCTTTCTATTTAATTCAATTGATAGTTATGTTGATCCATTGATTAATCATAAGTGTTTTATTTTACTTGCAATATGTTAATTTCTTGGTTGTTGATTTCAAATCTAGACTCATCTTCATATAGATATATGATAATCTTTCTCGTTTAAAGTTGAATTAGCCACATTTTGTGTATACACATAATGATGATGTTATTGGATTACCTATTTATGTTGCATGTTATAAAATGAAAAGACACATTTGAAAAGTATTACCCAATAATATATTTCATTATTGTGCTTGAAAATCCGAAGTTCTATAACATTTTCAAAATAAGTGAAAATCGACATTAAGGATACCATACATGTGTAACAACTTTATCAACAACAATATTTGTATTCTTTGAAATTATATCATAAAGACTCCTAACTTAGTATCATATATCATGATTTCATAGTGGAACTACCAAATAACACAAATGTTTAAGGTATTGTGTTGAACTTCACACTTTCTTGTTACCCATTCGTTATTTTAATCTTTCATAATTGATAGGTAAAATATTTTTCAAAAAAATAATATTTATATAAAGTGTAGTACTAGTGTTTGTATATGATAAAAAATTATAAGTATGGATTGACATGAAAAAACCGAATGATCGAGATTGAAGATATGATTTAGTTTCTACTTATTTTTGTCCCACATCCCATCCCACATTGAAAACTAGAGGAAAGGGGAGGGGGGTGCTAAGTCTATAAAAGAACCAAAGGGTAGGTAGGATTTTCATAACATGCAACGCATGAGAATTTATATATTATGAATAAATAAAATTCATAATAATTATAAATATAAATTCTAGTTTTTTTTATAATTTTTTTTAAAAAAATTTTTGACCCATTGGGTCAACCCGGGTCGACCCGCCGGGTCACGGGTTCACTTTCCCCCGACCCTAACCCTAACCCTTAACCCGAGATGACCCTTCAACCCGTTGACCCGGACCCGACGGGTCATTGACCCGGCGGGTCACCGACCCGGCGGGTCACGGGTCGACCCGCCCGACCCGTGACCCGTGGCCATGTCTACGCCTAGGGTGTGCGGGTGATGCGCGACGACGGTTTCTGCGCTGTTGGGCGACAATGGCGCCTGCCGATTGCGACGGTTCTCGCCTAGGGTTGTGTTTGGGTTAGGCCGAAGGTGAGTTAGGGTTTGGGTTTGTGTTGCCGAATGTAGATAGATCACAAGAGCACTTGAAGCTTTGGGATTGAAATCGAAAAACCCTTAATTCCTTAAAGGGTTTCCTCAATTCTATTCAATCTAATCTTCTTGAATGAAATACAAAGTGTTTAAATAGAAATTGCATGACCAATTCTACCTTTCAAAGATAGAGGTTTGGTATCTAAAGATAAATCAAATCTCCTAAAGATAACTTAAAGCCTAATTAAGATAGAAATTTAAAGACTTAATGAACAAGAATTCTATCTAGAGGAGATATTATTCTTCCACCTTATTATTCCTAAATTGCATAAAATAAATCTAAGTGTAACAAGTAACAACCGGCCACTTCTCACAAGAGGTACTCGGCATGGGCTTTTAGGCCCACTCGACATGGGCTAAGTGTACTCGACATGTATGGGTATTGAGTGGCCCATGCATGTGCCGAGTGTAAGCTTGTCATGGTGGATCTTGATGAGTCTTCATGAGCTCCGTTTGTGGACGCAAGCTCAGCTCCTGTGTTGGTGGTGTAGTCTTGAGCAACGTGACCCATGGTGGCCTGAATCCTTGCTCCATGGTTCCTTGGTAACGGACTAGAAGTGCTTTAGTTGCATCTTGAATTCTCTTGGCCCTTGCACGAGTGATAGGACCGTCAAATGGCACCTTCATATTGTCCTCAATGTCACCAGGAGTCATCGACAATTGCACTGCATCAATAATTAGACGGAAAGCGGAAAATTAAAAAAAATAAAATAAAATCAGTAGCTCGTATGTAACCACCTTTTATAAAACTTCGGCTCTTCTTAATTTGATTTAGAAAACTAGTACAATCCCTTCTACACCATGACGCGTTTGCGAGGATGTAAGCAAGGAAAGATTGAAAGAAATTCTGAGTGTCTTTAATTGAATAAATGAGTATATATATTACAAGTAAACAACTGACTAGCCCCTATGAAATCCTATATACAAGGAGTAGTTGAAATAGTGGATCAGAGATATGTGTAGAAGTATAGGAACTACTAACTACACTAGTTGACTGAGCAATTACAACACGGTATTACCCCCCGGCAAGCCCAAGGGCAAGGCAAATTTGGAGCTTGGAACGAAGGATGGATAAGTGATCCTTGTTCAGAGACTTAGTGAAGATGTCCGCTAATTGATCGACAGACGAAACAGCAGTATGCTCCCGAACAAAGTGGAAGTCCAAACGAATGTGTTTCGAACGGGTGCTGATCACTGGATTCTTGCATAAGAACGTGGTACCGACGTTGTCACACAAAATAGTGGGGGCTGAGCGAACCTTGATATGTAGATCACGCAGGAGCTGATGCAACCACATGAGCTTAGCAGCAGTGCAGGCAAGAGGACGATGTTCCGCCTCGGTGCTTGATCGAGCGACCACCCTTTGTTTCTTCAATGTCCAACTGATTAAGTTGCTTCCATGAAAGATAATGAAACCATATTGGGAACAACTATCATCGAGGTAAGATTACCAGCCGACATCAGAATAAGCAAGGAGGGAATCGGCGGAGTTTGGTTGAACTGGAAGGCACGGCTCACCACAAAGGATATATCCAAACGAGTTATGGTTGCATACTAGAGGGAGCAAACGGTTCAGCGATATATGGTAGGATCCATGAATGGTTCACCGTGACGACAAAGGTGAGTGGAGGGATATATCAGCTGGGGAGGATATTTGTTTGGAGTCAATTATGTTGCTTTTGGAAATAATATCGATCTCTAATGCAATTGGCCTGGGAAAGGGATAATCTTGTGGAAAACTTGATGATCTGGAGGCCAAGGAAGTAGTGGAGGTCCCCAACATCTTTTAGAGCAAATGTTGGATGAAGGGAGGCTGTAAAAGCACGGAGAAGGGCATGATTGTTGTCGGTGATGATTAAATCATCGACATAAACAAGGAGGTAGATGATGGATGTCGAAGATTTCTGAATAAACAAAGAAGTGTCCGATTGACACTCACGTAATTAAGCCCTCACGTAATTAAGCCATTGGTGACAAGATATGTTTTTAGTTTAGTGAACCAGGCTCGGGGGGGGGGGGGGGGGGTTGTTTGAGATCGTAGAGGGCCTTGTGCAACTGAAAAACATGAGTGGGATGAGCACGATCCTCAAAGCCTTTTGGTTGTGCCATGTACACAACTTTGGATAAGTTGCCGTTGAAGAACGCATTGTTGATGTCGAGCTGTTTGATATGCCACCTGTATGAGAGAGCCAAGGAGAGGACAAGGCGAATAGTGGTTGGCTTAATGACAAGGCTGAATGTGTCAAAGAAATCAATACCCTCTTCCTGGCCGAAACCTTTTGCAACAAGTCGAGCTTTGTACCATTGTATCTTTCCATCAGAGTCTTTTTTCACCCTAAAATCCACTTGCAACCAACAAGATTAGAGTGTCAGTGACGGGTAACAAGAGACCAAGTGTTATTTCACATTAAAGCATCATATTCCACCTTCATCGCAAAGGGCCAATATTTATGTTTTAAGGCGTGGGACACGGTGGTAGGCTCAAGGGTAGGAGGAGGGGTAGTGACAACGGTGAATGATTTGGGTTTGAGATTTTGAGCGCGAGCCCTCATGGTCATGGGATGTGTGGTGTTGGAGGCGGGTCTAAAATAGCAAGGTGCGGCAGGATGGGTGGGTTGTTTAACCTGGGAGCTCACCGTATGCTGTTGGTAAAGAGGGGAAGGACTGGGAGGGTCAGGATGAGTGGAGGGGCTACTCGGAGGTGACAACGGGGTAGGTGTAGGAGTCGGGATTGCCGCCGAGGAGGTGGCTAAATCAAGCAGGGTCGGTGTGGTTAGGATGGGATGCGATGATGGCGAGGGACACGAGTAGGGAGTAGGGAACACTACATAGGGAAATATATCCTCATTAAAAATAACATGTCGAGAGACATAAACGCGAGAAGTTTCTTTGTGAAAGCAAAGGTAGCCTTTGTGAGTAGCACTATATCCGATGAAAGTGCAGGGTAAAGTGCGAAAATCCATTTTGGTTGGATTGTAAGGGTAAAGGAAGGGGTAGCAAAGGCAGTGAAGGTTTTTAAGAAACCAAAATCAGGGTCTTTATTGTAGAGCAGGTGGTAAGAAGAGGTGAAATTTAAGATATGGGGTGGTGCGATTGTGAAGGTAAGCTGCGGTATTGAAGGCATGTTCCCAAAAGTGTGTCGGAAGAGAAGATTGAGCCAATAGGGTGAGGCCTTTGTTGACAATAGTTCTATTCCGTCATTCAACTGCACCATTTTGTTCCTGGGTATAAGGGCAAGAAATGCGATGTGTAACCCCAAGAGAGCGTAGGAGGGATGAGACATTGCGATATTCTCCACCCCAATCGGTTTGAAGACATTTTATCTCACGTTGGAATTGTGTTTTGATCATTGTGAGAAATTTCACAAAAGTCTGGAGAACCTGTGATTTGTGAGATAGAAAATATATCCAAATAAATTTAGTGCAGTCATCAACTAATAAAACAAAATAACGATTTTCATTCAAAGATAATGTGTGAGATTGCCCCAAACATCGGAATATACCAAATCAAAAGGTTTTTTAGAAGCAACATGCAAGGAAGGAAGATGCAAACGATGACTCATGCCAAATTGACAAGAGTCATGTCATTTTCGGATCGAAATATTTCCCTTGTCGGATATCCAACACGACACGATAATTTTTTAATATTAATATTTTGTGATAGTAGAAATAAAATAAATGTATTTTGATAGGCTAAAAACCTACACCCACAAGTGTATGGAGTTCAGTTGTAGTAATCAAGTGTCGTATCCACAAGGACCGGAGGAGTATCGATTGTAATTTCGAGCTAGTTCAACTAAGTTCAGAATAAACAAACAGGTTCTAGAGTATGTGTATAAACTAACCAAGAAAACCGATTTAATGTTGAGAAATATATATAGGGAAGGCGTTCTAGGGTCAAGGATTTACCAACAATGCATCATCAATAGGCATAGAATATTTTCTTGCTCGAGTGATTCCGAAATCAAATTGTGAAGGTAGGTTATCTAAGGTAATCGCGCGTCCCCTTTCGGGTTTATCGCGAATGTGCCTAAATCGGTTAGCAATTTCCCTTTCGGGCTCAAGCAACCAATTTAGGCCCTTTAAGTTCGTAGAGATTCAGGCAATAATCATACTAACTTCGCCTTTCGGCTCCGAATAATATCAAAATTGCCCAGAACATCTATGATAACCTAGGAATCCTCAAGAAGTTTAGTTTCACTTTCGATCAATAAACTTTAGGTTTAATCACGCAGTTCCGATGGATCTTAATCTCCTTTCGGTCTCAATTCACCATCTAAATTCCAATTTAGGGTTTTCGTCTTTCGATTTCAAACCCTAAATCGGATCTAGTCGATTCGCATCAATCAGAATAAGCACAACATGATTAAACCACAATCTAATTCAGAAATCATTCGAGAGATATTAAAAACAAGCCTATTTCTGCATTGCCGGGACAATCCCAACCCTAGAACAAGAAATCTAGCAACTCATGGAGAAGTTCATGCTTGATTCAATCAAATTTGGCAAGACAAACATAGAACAATAGAGATAGAAACGGAATTTACCGGAATTTGACAAATCGAACAAGTTCCTTCCACAAAATCTTAGTCTCCCCAAGGTCCCAGAAGCTCTCCCCCAATGTCAGAATTTCGGCCTCCCCCAAAACTGAAATCTCCAACCCTTCCAATCCCCCCGGTTTTTAGAAAGAAAAACGAATTAAATGCTGAACACAGGAAACACTTGGTCGAGTGGTTTTTGCACTCGGTCGAGTGGACTCTGGGCAAAAAATTTCTATAAAGCACTCGACCAGAGTGAGACTCGAGTGGTTTCTGCACTCGGTCGAGTGGTTTCTGGGAAGCATGTTCTGTAAAGCACTCGACCAGAGTGAGACTCGAGTGGTTTCTGCACTCGGTCGAGTGGCTTCTGGCTTGTTCACATAACTTCACTCTTGCACCACTCGGTCGAGTGGTTTCTGGAGATTAACTCTGCCGAGCTTGCTTTGCTTCTTTTGGCATGTTTCCTCGATCCCCGTGCCTTCTAGTTCGTCTTTGACGCCTTCAGAGCGCACCGAAAAACCTCGAAGCTTGTCATTCTCCTTTAGCTCTTTCATTGACATCAAAACCGCTCCGAAACACCTGAAATCACAATAGACAAGCGGTAGACACCGATTCCACAAAACTAAACAAAAAGGGCTAAGAATGTATAAAATACTCAGCTCAAATGCCCTAAAATCGATGCTAGAATGCCCTAGAATCATGACTAAATAGACGCTATCAAAATACCCCATACTTAACCTTGCTTGTCCCCAAGCAAGACTAAGACAATAATCACAAAATAGCGTCTACTATTTCAAAACACTCGACGAATGCCATCCTAACATATCATAGCCAACAACCAAGCTTGACTAGCACTTCAAATCTCAACCTCAGAAACTCATCATCCACAAAGCTTGAAAAATCTCAATAGTCTCCAACGCTTGGAATTATGCACACAACAAAATCATGAGGACTTTATAAGGTTATGATGGGGTTAAGATAGAAATAGTTAGGTATGGAAAATTTCAGGCTATGTGGTGCTAGAATCCGGGAAAAAGGATCATGTGAGAACAATCGGAAAAACACCAACTTCAAAGAATCGAATCCATACCAATCCACCAAACAAACTCCATCACAACAACTCTTTCCTTTTCACTTTTGTCAACCACTTCAAAAAATTCTGTTTTTTCTTTTCTTTTTCTTTCTTGACTTTCAAAATTTTTTTCTTCACTCTCTAGTCTTGACACCGTTTTACGTGAATACAAACATTTGTGATGAATGCACCCGGTTACTAAGTGTCTTGACCATCTCACTTTGCACTTCTTCCTACTTGTGTGAATTTTATTCTCCACAAGCAGGATCGGTTACTAACCGTATTTTTTCTTTCTTGACTTTTGCACAAGAGTGAATTTTATCCTCCTCTTATCCCAAGACTTTTTCTCTCTCTTCTTTTTCCTCAATCACAATCAAGAGAAATCATCCCATACTTGAAGCACATCCACACAATAAAATACACTAACATGATCCAAAATCCCGGATTGGGGAAAGGCAAGTAGCGGCTATGAAAATCTTGTGGAGCTACCAAAGAAACACGCTTCTAAGGATGAGAAGGCTTCAAGCAGATGATCAAATGCAAGGGTAGGCAAGGATAAATGGATTAACAAAACTGCCTCAATCATATTTCAATTTGTGCACATAAACCCAATAATGCGGTATTAAGTCAAGCTCGAGTATCCAAGTATAAGGCAAGAAGCATACATAATCAAGCAAGAGGGTAAATAATCTAGCTAGTCAAACAAGGCAATGGCTCAATGCTCAAGCAATAATCAAACATTTCAATAAGCGCGGGAAAACTGTGAAGTATTCACCCCCCACCCCATACTTAGACAAAGCATTGTCCTCAATGTGCATATCAATCAAGAAAGAGATGAGAATACTCACAATTTCAATATGTAGAACGGGTGTCTTGAAGGTGGCCAAGCCAAAGCCAACCGTGTCAAAACCTAGACAAGGCAACCAACACCAACAAACAACAAAACTCGGCAAGATGGGGGTTAGTAGACAGGTGCTAAACACCTTCAATTCAGCTCCAAACATAAATAATCTCCTTAATAAGCACACTCTCTACCCCATACTTGCACTTTTGCAAATCAACTCAGAGAGAAAAAAAAACTAAACTAAAAACTAAAAATAAAAATTGTTTTTTTTTCCTTTTTTTTCATTTTTCTCATTTTTTTTAAAAGAAGAAAAAAAACTTACATCGGGTTGCCTCCCGAGAAGCGCTAGTTAACGTCTGAAGCCGACCCTTATTACGTTCGAGAAGCTTAAATCGACCCGAATGAACAGTCCATAGCTCGTCCCATCCATCCAGCAGAGTCTTCTTAGAGCGACATGATTTAGATCGCTTTTCTCTCAAGCTCCATAGGTGTGTCCTCCTCCTCTTCGTAGCCCATCGTCCCTTCGTGTCTTCATTGTCACCATCATCTTCAAATAATAAGATCACCTCTTGGGACTTAATGAGAGGCGGTATGTCGGCATGAATTTTAATTGGTATCTCCTCCTTGTGCCATTTTGCAAGCATTCCGACAAATGCCCCAAATTGCTGATCAACATTCTCTTGAACCAACCCTTCAGAAAACAAAGATGGCACCATGTAGGCTTGGTGAACAACCAATCGAGGCTCTTCTTTAGGCTCATCCTCCTCAAAATCAATTTCTGGCTCCATCAACTCATGCACATGCTCTTCCAAACTTTCCTCAATCTCAAAAGAAACACCAGTGCAATTGTCATTGTCACTGACATCTGTTTGGCTTGGGAGAGTTTCCGGAATAGCTAGAGCATTCAATGTATGTTGTGCTAATTGAGCTTTGAGCTCTGGTAACCTAACCTCTATCTCATCAAGGGACAAATATGAATAAGGCTTTGGATCAGGAGGAGGTTGCGAAGGTTGGCACCGAAGCTCGACCAAATCTCTTTCATAAGTGCGCTCCCACTCGTAATGTCCATCAGGATTGCAAATACGGTACATGAAATCTGCATCACGAGAGGTGGGAGCTAGAAAAACCGGGCATTCAGTAATTGTGTGTCCAAAACCTCCACAAAACTCGCAATAGGCATATGTCCCATAAACAGAGAACTGATGTTCACGAGTGGCATGACCGAAGGACGCACAAACATCACAGAAGGGAACACGACTCATCTTCAAAAGAGCATATCTGAAACCAAAAACAAAAAGGAAAAAAAAAATCAAAGCAACAAAAAGAACTTAGAGAACTAGTCTTCGAAAAAACGATCGATACTAGCACCGGTCCCCGGCAACGGTGCCAAAAACTTGATAGGCTAAAAACCTACACCCACAAGTGTATGGAGTTCAGTTGTAGTAATCAAGTGTCGTATCCACAAGGACCGGAGGAGTATCGATTGTAATTTCGAGCTAGTTCAACTAAGTTCAGAATAAACAAACAGGTTCTAGAGTATGTGTATAAAGTAACCAAGAAAACCGATTTGATGTTGAGAAATATATATAGGGAAGGCGTTCTAGGGTCAAGGATTTACCAACAATGCATCATCAATAGGCATAGAATATTTTCTTGCTCGAGTGATTCCAAAATCAAATTGTGAAGGTAGGTTATCTAAGGTAATCGCGCGTCCCCTTTCGGGTTTATCGCGAATGTGCCTAAATCGGTTAGCAATTTCCCTTTCGGGCTCAAGCAACCGATTTAGGCCCTTTAAGTTCGTAGAGGTTCAGGCAATAATCATACTAACTTCGCCTTTCGGCTCCGAATAATATCAAAATTGCCCAGAACATCTATGATAACCTAGGAATCCTCAAGAAGTTTAGTTTCACTTTCGATCAATAAACTTCAGGTTTAATCACGCAGTTCCGATGGATCTTAATCTCCTTTCGGTCTCAATTCACCATCTAAATTCCAATTTAGGTCTTTCGTCTTTCGATTTCAAACCCTAAATCGGATCTAGTCGATTCGCATCAATCAGAATAAGCACAACATGATTAAACCACAATCTAATTCAGAAATCATTCGAGAGATACTAAGAACAAGCCTATTTCCGCATTGTCGGGACAATCCCAACCCTAGAACAAGAAATCTAGCAACTCATGGAGAAGTTCATGCTTGATTCAATCAAATTTGGCAAGACAAACATAGAACAATAGAGATAGAAACGGAATTTACCGGAATTTGACAAATCGAACAAGTTCCTTCCACAAAATCTTAGTCTCCCCAAGGTCCCAGAAGCTCTCCCCCAATGTCAGAATTTCGGCCTCCCCCAAAACTGAAATCTCCAACCCTTCCAATCCCCCCGGTTTTTAGAAAGAAAAACGAATTAAATGCTGAACACAGGAAACACTTGGTCGAGTGGTTTTTGCACTCGGTCGAGTGGACTCTGGGCAACAAATTTCTGTAAAGCACTCGACCAGAATGAGACTCGAGTGGTTTCTGCACTCGGTCGAGTGGTTTCTGGGAAGCATGTTCTGTAAAGCACTCGACCAGAGTGAGACTCGAGTGGTTTCTGCACTCGGTCGAGTGGCTTCTGGCTTGTTCACATAACTTCACTCTTGCACCACTCGGTCGAGTGGTTTCTGGAGATTAACTCTGCCGAGCTTGCTTTGCTTCTTTTGGCATGTTTCCTCGATCCCCGTGCCTCCTAGTTCGTCTTTGACGCCTTCAGAGCGCACCGAAAAACCTCAAAGCTTGTCATTCTCCTTTAGCTCTTTCATTGACATCAAAACCGCTCCGAAACACCTAAAATCACAATAGACAAGCGGTAGACACCGATTCCACAAAACTAAACAAAAAGGGCTAAGGATGTATAAAATACTCAGCTCAAATGCCCTAAAATCGATGCTAGAATGCCCTAGAATCATGACTAAATAGACGCTATCATATTTTAGTATCATAAAACTCAGTTGGCTAGGTGGTGAAGTGTTGTTGTTCGCGTGTGGATATGGGCAAGAGGTTGCGATTTTGAATCCGGATTCTCCTCCTCTTTTTTTTAGCCTTTACTTTTTTCAATTTTTTTGTATTGTCTAGAGCTGCCTCTTCTCTTCTTCAATCATCATTTTTCCCCTCTCGCTCTCGCAGACTCACCGCCCACGGCTTGACTCTCCTCTCCTCACTCCTCAGTCTCGTCTCGAGTCCTCTCGCTCGCCCTCTCAAACCTCAGTTCAGATCAGTCGCTCACCCTCGACATCGTTTTAGATTCGGAGCTCGGGGTCGCCCTCGACCTTGCTTCAGATATGTGATTTGTTTAGCTTTGGTTGGTTTGAGATCTTTGTCTCATCTATAGTGGATTTTGTTGCTACTCAAATCAATAATTTGGGTGCATCAAAGATTAAAGTCAAGAGATTTGATCTTAGCTGATGTATTTCTCGGATAGCAACCACCGATAAGGTATGATCGAAATCAATTTTTGTCCCTTTTCATTTAATTCTTCAGATATTTTCCTTTATTTACTCAATCTCTCTCTCCCAATAGTCCCTCAAAACGTTTTACCTCTAAAGCCCTAATTTTTGTTCTTATTGATATCTTTGCCTGTAGGTAAGCAAAATCTAGGGTGGGGGAAATAATCCCCAAATTTCATAATGTTCTCAAATCTTCATTTTTTTTATAGCATGGTTGTTAGCTAGTAAACTGAACTACTTGTTTTCACTTTTCAGCTAGTTTTTTTTATTAGGTAAAAATTCGAGCTCAGACAAACTTGATGCTCGAGAGGCCGACAAGTCGGCAGACCGTCAATCATACAACAAATACAGAAAAGGTGCAAAAGAACCAAGCTATACAAACAACGAAACATGGAACATAACAAATCTAAAGCTAGCAGGTCGGGGACGTAGACTACGGACGAACCAAGCACCATCGTGAAATGACACCGTTGGCCAGCGATACATCAAGCATTCCTGTGGGTAGTGAAGACGAACCTCCAAGGAATCATTCCGTAAACGGAGTCGCCCCGTACACACCACCACGATCCCAGCCAATCCCGACTACGACTGTCAGAACCCCAACAAAGCCAAAGATCGCCACGTCACACCAAAACGAAGCCGAAAACAGTCCGAACAGGAGGCACCTATACATTATTACTAATTTAATACTATTGTTTAGTCAAACCTTTAGCATATAAAAAAATTTTCTCAGACCCTTACGGAAAATTAGATAACCACACGGGAAATAGAATAAACCATTTCGGAAAATTGTACAAACCCTTGTGGGATTTTATAAAGCTAGTTGAAGTATTGAGCTATGAATTGAAATATTGAGCTATGTTTTCAGCATTTTTGAAGCTCTTTTTAGCATTTTAAGCTCTTTTCAACATTTTTGAAGTTATATTAAAGGCATACAATAGCATGTTACATTCAACATAAAAAAGAGGTTTTTATATATGCTATGTCGTGTCGTGTTACATGAGTATCCGACATGAAACCGTTTTGTGTTTTCGTATCGGATACCCGGTACTTATCATGTCGTGTTCGGATCGACCTTTTTCGTGTTATCGGTTTCGTGTATCCGATATACCGTATCGTGTTGTATCGGATACCTGGTTATGCACAGTCCCGTCAAAGTTTCTTGACAACACACGTTTACACACAAAAAGGGAGCAGCGTCGACGATCGGCCAATGACCCAGTGCAGACCAGATCACACCAGAGGAGGAATATCGA
Organism: Persicaria maculosa; assembly: GCA_963922045.1. Classification (NCBI taxonomy): domain Eukaryota; kingdom Viridiplantae; phylum Streptophyta; class Magnoliopsida; order Caryophyllales; family Polygonaceae; genus Persicaria; species Persicaria maculosa. The sequence continues at coordinate 34,728,809 of OY998271.1, forward strand.
TAGGAGGGGTAAGGTGGGGGGAAGTCAGGCAGAGGGACACTGAACCCGATGGGACCTCTGATAAGAGCCATCCAGGGAATCAAAAAAGGAGGTGAAGAGTGTGAAGAAGGTGGTGCAAGAGCCCAGACAGCCGAGGATAGGGGTGAAGGGTGTGAAGAAGGTGGTGCAGAGCTCAGACAACCAAGGTGGAGCAATGGGTGGACAACCGACAGTGATAGGGCCAAAATTTGCTAGAATCACGGTCACTAAGGAGGAGATTGAATGAGAATGAGGGTGGACAACTGAGGATAAGGGCGAAAGGTGTGAAGAAGGTGGCGCAAGAGCGATATGGGCCCAAAAGGGGGTTTTTAGAAAATGGTAAGGGTTATCATTTTAGGGAGGATCCATATGTTATCAACCACATCCACCGACTCCGGAAAAAAAAATACAGTGTCAATTTACTATTAATATATAATTTTTTAAGAGATAAAAATTATATACAATATTAATTTTTTATTTTTTTAATTTCATAGTTAATAGTAATAAGTATGAAATTATAAAACAAATTCATTAAAAAAGTTGATATTTTATATAGTTTTTATCGTCTTAAAAAACGTGTGTGAATAGTAAATGATAATATGTTTTTATTAACGGAAAGAGTAATAACTATGTAATACTTATAGTCTTATACTACCTTTGCTACAAAAAACATGTCACTTTACTATTCATATACACTTTTTAAGAATTAAAAAATATATAAAATATTAATTTTTTTATACTTTCAATTATTATTATCAAGTATAAAATTATTTTTAAAAAAATTTAACATTTTATACTCCCTCCGTTTCATAATATATGGGTTTTTAGAAGATATTTTTTGTTTCAAAATAGATGATCTTTTATAATTTCTATATAGGGAATTGTAATGTTTCATATTGATTTGTGTGTTGTTTATTTTTTCAGATATTTTGATTGGTTAAAATATATAGTGGATATTAAAAAATAATAAAATTTATGAAAAAGTTAGTGAAACGATGATGTTTTTTTTAAAGTGATGTGTTTTATTAAAATTTCCGTCATTATAAAAATCCATATTTTTTTTTGATTAAGTAATGATTCGAGCTCAGACATACCTGAAACTCGAGAGGCCGAAAAAACGGCAGACGGATGAACCGTCGAACAAACAATAACAACCGAAAACACAAGAAAGAAAAAAGGCGCAATCGAAACGCATAACATGCACTCTGAAACAATCGAAACTAAGCAAAACTTAAGCTGTAACGAAGAGGACGCCGACGAAGAACGAAGCCAATATAAAAATCCATATTTTTTTATACAATGTAAGATTTTGGGAGAGGTCAGATCCTACTATAGCACCTCTCAATGGTGTTCTGTTGGAGGAGGGATAGGAACTCCGAATGTGATGTGAGAGCTCCATGATCTATAGAGTGTCAGAGATAAGCAACCTTGTCCACAACACGGTTGATTTCACCGAAGACGTGAGAACAAGATGCCCAATCAAATTGTTGTAGGAGAAACTGGATGTCTGTGACAATCATCTCAATCTCCCAAGGGTAGTGCGAGACACCGAAAATTGTCTTGATAACGGTGAGACTGTCACCCTCAACCTCAATACGTCGAAGACCCAAATCTCTGGCAGCCACAAGCCCGGAGTGGAGCGCCAAGGTTTCAGCCATCAATGGAGATACGGAACCATACAAAGAAGAGCCAGAAGACACGACCAACCCGGACTGATCACGAATAACAAACCCAGTTGAGGCCAAACCTGAGGAAAGCCTAAAACCATCAAAATTGATCTTGTAGTGGTTGACCGCTGGTTTCGACCATCTAATATTTTTCTTGCATCTGGGTGTCGGTTGTGGTTTAGTTATTGTAGTTTTCATTACTTCCCAGAATAATATTTTAGAGTCTTGTTCTTGTTGCAGTAGTTGTCGTAGATACGATTCTTGCTTCCTGATGTCTGCGTAGCCTTCTTCATTGAAAATAATTTTGTTCCTGATTGTCCATAATCCCCACCATGTAGAGGTTAAAGAAGTTTTTTGTAGTTTGTTGAGCTTGGAGAAAATGTCATTTGTGATTTGTCTTATTGTTTGGTCTACATTGGTTACTGTCTGTATGATTTGTACAATTTTATCATCAACTTTTTTGATCATCTAAAGTAAGTGTGTGGCTACATTGAGTGAACAAGTGTTCTGAATCTTCAATCGAATGGTTAAAAAAAATGCATGGCATGGGGACAACCACTCATATAAAAATCCATATGTTAAGGAAAGGAGAGAGTATGTTTTTTATCATTAAAAAAAATAATACGTATTTTTTTTTAACGAGGGGAGTGTAATATTATAATATTATATGAAGTTACTAGATTGATAATCCCATAAAACCAAAAATGAAAACCCTAAACCTGCGTCCAGTATGCGCGTTCACGCGCTTAGCCTTTCCTCTTTCCTTTGCCGATCGGCAGCCGCTCACCTGCCATAGAGTCCCCTGTCTTGTTCACCTGCGAAAGCCGAAGCCCTCTCCCTCTGCAATCCCCTGCCCACTTGGTTGAAAAAGCATTCCCTTCCCTATGGGTCAGATCTACCATTTCACTTGCTACCTCTCTCTTCATGAACATATTGTGCGATTTCAGATCGATTTTGTGGAGGTGTTCTCTTCTGATTCACTCTGGTTTAGGTGGTATACTCCCACCTGGTTTGCGTTTTCGACCTTTATTGGGCTTTTATGTGGGATGGGAGAGGTTGTTGGTGGTTGGGCGAGCATGGTTTCTTCTCTCGGTGGCGGGGCTGGCTCATCGCTCCTGTCTCCTTTGTTTCGTTCTTATCTCGGTTTCGAGGGTTCTGTTTCTCCTTGGTTCGTCTTTTCCCTAGTTCGTCTTCTCCCTCTGTTTACTATGACCAGTACCATCACACACTCTATAAATACATGGTTAATACTTTTAATTGGAATCACATTCCACCTGATATTGTGTTCATCCTTATCGATTTCAAAATCTCCGAGTTCCAATCTTATAATTTCTCTCAATTGTTCACCCTTTGTTCATCACTTGTTCCTAGAACTTTTATTGGGTTTCAATTGGTTTGTCTTACTGGTTGCTGCTGTCTCCCTACCGGCTCTCTGCAACTCTTGGAGTGTATACTAGGGGCTGAACTTCCCGCTTGGTTTCGCACTCTTACTATCGGAAACACCGATCAACTTTATTGTGTTGTTTGCATTGAACAAATGTGTTTGTTTGCTAACAAGCTTTTAATTACGCAGTTTCAGCAGGGGCATTTTCCTCTCAACTATTGGCGTTCTTGTTTGTCAAAATCTGGCTACTCAATTTATCTTATGGGATACTACAACAACCACTTTGTTGGATTTATTTATGCCTATTTTATTAGGCTTTCAATTGTGATGACCATATCTTGTTGCTACATGTTCCTTTTTTTTCATGTTTGGGTTTGGGTGTATTACTACATTTCAAATTCATTCTTTGGCTAATTTATTATTGGATATTATGATTACCCGTCAATTCATATTCGTATTCATACCAATTACATACTACATATTTGTGATTATATGAATCTTTCTACATGGAATTGTCGTGGGTTACGACATAGGAATCTTTGGACTGTAGTTGATACTTTCTGTAAATCACACTATATCAATGCTATTGCGTTGCTAGAAACAAAGACTGATATATGCCCAGATGAAAATCTTTGGAAGAAAAATGGTTTCAATAATATTGTGTTTGCCCCTGCATCTGGGTTTGCCGGTGGCATTTGTTTTATCTGGAAGGATCTTCCACCCGCGGAAGGAAATTTAGAACTAATTTCAGTTTCGCATTGGTTCATTCATGTCAATTACTTTGACTCTGTTAAATCAGTAACAATTGCGATCCTTATCTCTGATGTTCCTCCGGACATCAGGGATAAAGACGATTTCTGGAAAACTATCTATGATTATACAGCTTCTCTTTCGATTCCTATTTGTATCATGAGTGATCTTAATGACATCATTGCTCCCTCTGAAAAATTTGGGGGAGTTGATCCTTTTCCAGCTAGATTTTGGCGCCTTACATCTGTCATTTCTAACCTTACGCTTTGTGACCTTCCGACGGTTGGGGGCTCTTTCATATGGCAGAAAAACCCTGCTGACCCTGACAATTCCATGGCAAGGCTTGATCGCTGTCTTATTCAGAATGACATTCTATTACACTTTGATAAATTATTTATCACGAATCATGTTTTCACCTCGTCTGATCATTGCCCTATTTTAGTTGATTTTAGACATTCTGTTAACGTGGTTAACCGTCCTTTCAAATTTGAATTAGCCTGGACTAGGCGTAAAGATTTTCATAATATTGTCAAACAGGCTTGACGGCTTGATGTGCCTAGGTCGTACATGTTCAAATTGGTCCAGAAAACCAAACTTCTACAAGGATTAGCCAAAAAATGGCATAAAGAAACATTTGGCAACATTTTAAACCAGATTAAGGAGTCAGACTCCAAACTCTTACAACTGCAGAAAAAATTAATTAACGATTCTTCCGATACAAATATTCAGTTACACAAGCGCTTATTAAATAAACGAGAACGTCTTTTGGATTTTCAACGGGTTTATTGGAGCCAGAGGGCTAAGGTCAAGCATGTTAAACTAGTTGATACCAACTCAGGATACTATCATCGTATTGCTTCGGTGAGAAGAAATAAAAAAGTTATCAAGGTTCTGACTTCTACCGATGGGCTTCTACTGACTGACAATAGTCTTATTCAGAACGAGTTTCAGCGTGAATTCAAACGGAGATTTCATTATTCAAATTCAAACTCAATGAACATTGACGTTGATTTACAAGTCATTAACGTAGACATATCTACTACGGATAACTCCTCATTAGTAGCTCCTGTTACCAATTCAGAAATCAAATGTGCTGCTCATGACAAGGCTCCGGGACCTGATGGAATGCCTGTTGGCTTTTACCAAAAGTATTGGAATATTGTTTAAAACTCAGTCATTAAAGTTGTTAAATGCTTCTTCGTTTCTGGGAAACTTTTGAAGCAAATTAATCATGCTTTTATCACTTTGCTTCCAAAGATTGATGATCATGTGTTGTTCAATCATTATCGACCTATTAGCCTGTGTTATACTATCTACAAAATTATAGCAAAGATCCTTGCTCTTCGAATGGCCCCTCTAATCGACAAGGTTATCCATCCCTTACAAGGTGCTTTTACTAAGGGTCGTTCTATTCAGGATAATATCCTTATTGTGCATGAAGCTTTCCATTCCTTTTGTAAGAAGAAGGGCAGGGGTGGTTTGATGGCTATCAAACTGGATATGGAAAAGGTCTATGACAGGATTGAATGGTCCTTTTTGTTTAAAATTCTTCAAAATTTTGGGTTTCACCCAAAGTTTGTCTCCTGGATTATGGAGTGTGTGTCTAATGTCTCTTTTTCAGTACTAGTCAATGAAGGTCCAACTAACCAGTTCTTCCCTCAAAAAGGGCTTAGATAGGGGGATCCTTTGTCTCCGTTTCTCTTTATTCTCGCCGCGGAACTACTGGCCCGATCCTTGCAACTAGAGGCGTCGTTAAATAACAATTTGGGGATGTGTTTATCTACTAATGGAATTAAAATCCCCTTCCTTACCTTTGCTGATGATATTATTATTTTTGCGAAAGCAACTGATACGGAAGCACACAAAGTTTCAAGTATTATTCAACGATACTGCCACATTTCAGGCCAGAAAATCAATTTCCATAAGTCTTATTTTTAGGTCTCGCCTAATGTTGGGCACCCATTCATCTCGGCTATCGCCTCTCGTTTGGGAATTCAGAATTCCACATCAATGGAAAAGTATTTAGGTTGCCCTATCATTAATGGTCGTGCTAATAAGGATACCTTCGCTCGGGTTGTTCTGAAGACTAGGAAACAATTGTCCAAATGGAAGGCCTCCTCCTTCTTTGCTGAAGGACGTAAGGTGCTTATCAAATCTAATTTGAGTGCTCAACCTACTTTCCTAATGCAATCCTTTATGCTACCTGTTTCAACACTCACTGAACTTGACAAGATTTATCGATCCTTTTTTTGGAATCAACAAACATCGTACACACCTCTTATCAGTTGGGATAAAATCTGCTTGGATACCTTAGCCGGTGGTCTTGGCCTGTATAAGGCCGAGACTATGAATATTGCATTACAAATGAAGTTGTTGTGGAAAATTATTGCTAACCCAGACAATGTTTGGTTTAACGTCATATCTGAAAAATATCTTAAAGGGGTGGATCTTTTTTCCTTCAAACAGAAGGGAAGGACCTCTTGGCAATGGTCTAAATTGATGCCCATTCGCCCTATGTTTTTTAAGGGACTGCATTGGTGTGTGGGTGATAGTCATACTATCAGCTTTTAGTCTGTCTGTTGGGTCTCAGATGGACTTTTGAGTGATAAGGCTTTACAACCAATTACGGAGGACCAACTAAATTGGAAAGTTCGACATTTCCTAATAGATACTAATGGTTGGGATCTGCGTAAGTTACATTCGGATTTGTTTGGCCTTCTCCCGTTAGAAGTTATTGACCATATTACCAATATACATTTACCAGTGAGCAATATTACTGATCGCCTTTACTGGGGGCCTAGCAACTCGGGTTGGTTTACTACAAGGTCGGCTGCGTCGATTGTGCCTAATGGTGCTAGAATGACCACGTTTCTTTGTTCTTGGATCTGGAAACTTGATGTTCCCCTAAAGTTAGGCATTTCCTTTGGAAAATTGCTCGTGATGGCTTACCGTCTAAAGATAGGCTTCAACGGTCTCACATTACAGTGCCTATGGAATGTATGTTCTGTAATAGCACTCATGAATCAACAAATCACATTCTACTTGATTGTCCTATGACTAGGCAGGTCTTAGCTTCATTGCGGATATCTATCCCTCTTTCGTCGTTGTGTAGGTTTGATTCTAATTGCAATGACTCAGCTCTCAATAGCATTCGTTCCTTGGTTGGTATCTAGGCTATCCGTGATATCGCCTTTGCTTGGTGGGCCATTTGGGTTCAAAGGAATCAATTAGTGTTTACCAACACAGACAAACCAAATCTCGCTTCAATTAAAGCCTTATTACTAACTGTTATACATTCTTGGATTCAAGCGTCTAAATTTAACCTTCTAACGGATGATTGGAACGACCAGATTAGGAATAAGAATATAAGTCAGAAGAACAACTATTCCAATTGCAACAACCGACGCTCAAGGTTTTCCAGATGGGAGAAACCTCCTTGGAATTCAGTAAAGTTGAATTTTGATGGTTCCAAACTGTCATGTGGTAAGGCCTCGTTTGGTTTTGTAATCCGTGACCCGGATGCTCAGATAGTTTCTGTTGGTAGGGGCCTATGCTCTGGTATGCCTACGATTTTCGCTGAAACTTTAGGTCTTCGTAATGGCCTTTTGCGAGCTAAGGATTTGGGTCTTCGTAACATTCTCATTGAAGGAGATAATCTTTCTGTTATTAACGCAGTCCTGGGTGATTGGAGTTACCCCTGGAATATTGAGATTTTGGTAACAGACATAAAACATTTATTTAGTTTCTTTAATTCGGTTTCTATTCATCATATTTTCAAGGAAGCGAATACGGTTGCAGATAGGATCGCTCATCTGGCTTACTGTATTCCTGCCGACGAGAATTTGGAGAAAGATATAAAACTTAGGATTCTCGTCTGGAAAGACGCGTTAGGATTAGACTAGACTGTATGCAGTCGGCTATCCTAGTTTATCTCCTTGTATTAAAAAAAAATTATATGAAGTTGACACAAGTAAATCGTTCACCCCCTCTCATGCTAGGTATAGTTGCTACGTGCCCTATCGATCCCCTATCTTCGATATATCCGTTGACATCAAGTTTATATATAATAATTTAATAAATCACTCGGTATTTTAAGGTCTACCGAAGAGATTGATTAACCTAAATGTAAAAAAATAAAATTTATATGATCAACTTTAATTTTTCCGAGCAAACCTTTTGATCAGCTTTAATGAGTTTCAAGACCTTTTGATCAGCTTTAATGAGTTTCAAAACCTTTTGGCGTATTGAAAGTTAAAAAATCAGGGAAAAAACATAGAATTTGATCGATAAGCCAAGAAAGATAAGATAGATTCTTTCCTTTTTATTGGATACAAAAGTCGTTATTCTCGTTATCTTCTAATATTAATGTTAAGGGAAAACTTAATTAAAATACCCACACCTTTAGGGGTATGGTAAAAATATATATTCACCTTTTAAATGTAATAAAAATACCCCAACCTTTAAAAGTAGTGGTAACATATTGCCACCGATTTTTTCATGGGCAAAAAATGTTGTTAATTTTTTAAAAAATAAAATACCAGACTATCGTATTTATTAGTTTCCTTAAAAATTGCAAGAATATTCTCCTAAATTAAAGATAAAAATAAAATACCTATAATGATAAAAAAAATTTTTTAAAAAAAATCAATATGTTTACAAATAAGTACTAAAGTCCAGTATAATTGTTGGTTTCTTGGAAAAATAGAAATGAGGGTTAGATCGGACAAACAAAATAAAATTTGGATTTTATTAAACCCATCCAGTTATTTTCACAAATAACCTACAAAATTTGGACTCTATTGATACACCTGCTCTCTTTATCGATCTTCTTGAAACCCTTTTTGTCCCTTGAAACTCACCATCATCGCCACTTAGAGGAAAGTGGTGCTTGTTTAAATTAGCAAAATTTCAGTTTAATAAAACCAAAATTTTATTTTGTTAATTTGTTCTGTCTAACCCCTCATTTCCTTTTTTTCCATGAAACCAAGAATTATACCGGACTTTTAGTGCTAATTTGTAAACAGAATGATTAAAAAAACTTTATCATTATAGGTATTTTATTTTAATCTTGAATTTAAGTGAATATTTTTACGCGTTTAAGGAAACTAATAAATGAGATAGCCCGATATTTTATTTTAAAAAAAATTATCAGCATTTTTTGTCCATGAAAAAATCGGGGGCAATAAATTAACACTACCCTTAAAGGTTGGTGTATTTTTATTACATTTAAAGGTGGGGATATATTTTTACCATACCTCCAAAGGTGGGGATATTTTAATTAGTTTTCCCTAATGTTAACATATTGAGTTTAACAAGTTTGGTATGTGTCTAAACTTTTCGGTTTGGGATATTTACTTACAAAGCTAATTCACTTAATTGTTCGTGTAACACTAAATTATTTTAGGTTTTTTTTGATAAAAAAAAATGTATTTTAGGTTTTGTTTAATTAAAAATATTATATTTATATTCAAAACATTTATTTTTATAAAAATATGTTTATAAAATTTTATCTTAAGAAATCATATTTTTAATGAAAAATTATATTTTATAAAATATTAACTTTTAATTTTAAAATATGAATTTTTAAGATAAAATTTTACAAAAATATAAAAATAGATGTTTAGAATATAAATAAAAAATTTATTTATTTTTTAATTAAATAAAGTATAAATAATTTAATGTTACGCCAAATGAATCATAAATTAAAGATACCTTAGGTGTATAAATTAAGCATTCATTTATAATAATTTTTAGTATATTTAAAACAGATTTTGTTTGATGAGAAATGTACCCAACAATCACGCAAAAGAAATATATATATTTTTTAAATAGATATTTTTTTATACTCGTATAAGGTAAAGATTTGAGATTGGTCAACTTCGATTATATCAGCGTCCAAAGAAATCCTAACGAAGTTTTAAAATAGATGCTTAATCACCAGGAAACGATAGTCAATATACCAAAACATTGGGCTGTTTGCAAAAGTAACACCCCTCCCATAAAATTTACAAAAGTAGCAAATTAGCCCAAAAATTGGCAAAACTAACCGGTTCCCTTAACTGCTATAGAAGGTAACCCTAATGATTACGGTAGAAATTCAAAGGGGAGGAGGAGGGGCGACTAGTTTAAGTAGGGAGGAGAAACTAGTTGGAGAGAGAGAGAGAGAGAGAGATTATCGAAGCACCATTGTTGTTCGATTAACACAGTTGCAGAGAGAGAAAATTCCAAGAGGCGATTCCAAAAGGGAGAAGAAACGAGGAAGATGGGCTTCGGATAGGCGGGGTTTGGGGAGAGCTTATAAAAGAAGACAAGGCAAAGACAAATGGATAAAAAAAATTCCAAAAAGCTAAATGGGGGGAGGTGATCTAGAAAGGCGGCCATTGAAGGTGGAGGTGGAAGGACGAACAACCTAGACTTACAGTTGCTAGCCAGTCAAAAAGAAATATAGGATAACAACTGAATATTTCGTGTCAGACGAAGGGAAGTATGCTTGTGTTATTCAATTTACAACCATGATTACTCCCCATCCTCATCATATCCCCGATCTAATTTTATCTCATACATGCGTCCCTAACTTTCCCGTGATCATACTTCTCACCGCCCCAAACTGGAGGGTCTCCTTTCGCCCTTTAAACACCTAACTCCCTCATCCACCACTGGAAATCGGTTGAGGATATGAAGAGGATGGTGAGTAGTCATGACTGTAAATCGAATACCACAAGAATACTTACATATGTTCGTTACTATATATTGTCTGAAGTTGGCACATGTTTCCTTTCGTTTGGTACGAAATATTCAGTTATTGTCCCGCATTTTTTTTTTACTGGCTAGCAACTATAAGTCTGAGTTGTCTGTCCTTCTACCTCCACCTTCAATGGCCATCCTTCCACCTCCCTCCTCCTTTTTTTGGGCGGGAACCTGTGATGCATTAAATGCATGCCACACATGCATATAATGCTCGTCAATCATCACCTCATTTCCTTCTCTCCTCTCTACCCATTTGCAGCATCCTTCTTTCTTTCTTTCTTTCTTTTTATATTTATTTTGACTCACCTCTCACAATGTGACAAGTGGTCACCTCTATGCTCTACACCCTGCACATTCCCTCCTTTGTTTTTTTTTTTAAAATTTGGGTTACCTGCAATATATCGGTTAATGGAGTCATAAAATAATTTGCAAAAGTAACATTTCTCCCCTGCAAATTGTGTTATGGCAGTGATATTTTTGCAAAGTCCAATTTTTTTTGGGTATAATCGTGCAAATTAGCCCTTAATCAATGCTGCAAGCTAGGTAGGAGTTAGGTAGCTTAATTAGAAAATGTAGTAAATAATAGGCAAAATTGCAAGAATATACCAAAAGTAAAACCGTTTGGCAAAAGTAGCAGTGCTACTGTAAAAATTGCAAGGGGGGAGTTAATTGCTATTTTGCAATTAATTGGGGAACATCTTTAACCGGTTGCAGGTCAAAAAAAAAAGGAGAGGACAAGTGTCACCATAAGAGAGGGTAGGAAGAATGAAACAAATGAATCATCCAGCTTTGGAGGTAAAAGAGAGAGGGAGTGATGTCATGCACATTAAATGCATTTAATGCATTCCCTATTGGAGCCAAAAAAAAGGAGGGAGAAATGATCGGCTTTTTAAAGCTCCCCCATTGTCTAGGGATCACATCATCATTCCATGTAAACTTAAGGTTAGGGGGAAAGTAAAAGCTTCTCCATTGAAGCTGATCGAAAAGCAAACAACCCAGTGGTTAGTTACATGTCATTCAATACATTTTACGTGCCACCAACAAGTAAACACATGCCATCAAAATAAATTTTCAAGCCAATGATGTTTTAAAGTCTACGAATTGCTAATAAATCCATGAAGTCCACGAATTATACGATGGGGAATCTTAAGTTGTTGGCACGGTTTCGCGTTCGATCGACACACAATATTAAGTTGCTGGCACATATTTCGTATTGGTTGGCATGCAACTGATCACTGGGTTGTCCGTATTTCCGATCCTTCTTAATGACACCATTTTCACTTTCCCTCTCTCCTCTACCTCTCTCCTCTGCGAAAAGCTGATCTTCCCCCTCTCTCCTATGCATTTAATGCTCCCCCTCTCTCTCCCTCTCCCTCTGCCAACATTTGCAGATCTCCTATGTCTCTCCTACCTCTCTCTCTCTCTCTCCTCTTCCATCATTACATTTACCTTCAAAAGGCAATTAGAAAACCGAGTATTTTTGCAACATTTTGGGGCCCATTGCTACTTTTGCTAATTTTTCAAGGGGGTGCTAGTTTTGCAAAATCCAAATTTTTTTGGTATATGCAATACCAATTTCTCTAAATAATACAAAAACACTTTTAATTTAGGTAATTTAATTTGCAAAATTGCATGGCAGGCTGGCAGCCACTCCCACTGGCCACTACATTACAATTTTTCCCTTTTTATAAAGGAAGGTAAAACAATTTTGGTACGGTCAATTTTAAGTTATTTTAGATTTTTTGTAAGGTACAATACAAATATTTTTCGTTATTTTCAAAAACTGTTTAAATTATTGATTAAGTGATAAAAGTTGAGAATATTATTGATTAAGTGATAAATTATGCATTTAAAAGTAAAATGTAAAATAACTAATTTGATTAAAATATTCTAAACTCAAATTTATTTAATATAATTAAATTAGTTTAAAATGAAATAAATTTTGTTGAGAGATTTGAAGACAACAAAAGAGTCCCAACATTAAAGTTGAACAAAAACAAATCTAGTAAATAAGTTAGTAAATTACTCCTCCTATTTATAATTTGTTTTTGAAGATAGAACATCACTCAGATTATATGCTAGACTACTAGCGAACAAGCGCTCGTGTACATGACCTCCTGAACAAACTCTAGTATGGTATTAGAGCGGTAAAACCAAATGTCCCTACTCTCGATCATGTGCTGGCTAAAAAAAGAATGAGATGCTAAACTTGTGGTCCAAGTGTCAACTAGAGGAAACGGCTCTAGTTGCACTTGTAAGAGCGTGTTGAGATATAAGATAGTTACTATTCAATATGTATTTTAAAGAGCTAAAAACTATTCTATTTGATTCAAAGTATATGTCATTTGATTTTTCGACACACATTTTAAAGAGTGAAAAGCTATATAAAATATCAATTTTTTTATTTTTTTTATAATTTAATACTTATTACTATAAAGTATAAAATTATAAAGAAAATTAAGAAAAAAATCAATATTTTATATCGTTTTAGCTCCTTAAATTATATGTTGAAAAGTTAAAAGATATGTATATTGGATTAGAGATACTATGTAAAATATTAATTTTTTTAATAACATTTTATATAGTTTTTTTTTCGGAAATTTCACGAGGTACCCCTGAGGTATCGCTTAATTCACGCAGTGACCAATTGTTTTACACCTTTCACGTGGTACCCCTGAGGTTATAAATTTTTTCACCTCGTGCCCTTATCCATCTTTTTTAACAGATTCCGTCAGTGGAAACTTAAAAAATCCGTTAGTGAAAAATTAAAAAAAAAAGCAATTGAATTAAAGAGAAGGGGGAAAGAAGACAAAAGAAGAGGCATGTTCTCCATTGTTTCACCCGAAGAGGAGATCGGACAGAAGGCAGGGCTGCTGGTCGCCGGTGTTGCTGGTCGTTGGCGTCGCTGGTGTTGGTGCAGGTGGGGAGAGCGGAGGGCCAGGATGGAGAGGGGAGGCTAGGAGGCGGCGACAAGGTGGAGGAAGGCGGCAGAGGTTAGGGCTTGGTGGAGGGATCTGTAGACGGATCGGCACACGCCGATTTAGCGCAAGGGAAGGCTAGGAATATCATGTGGAGCGTGTCATCTGGGAGGTGGTTCATCGGGGAGGCGTCCATGGCGGTTCTCCGGGCGGCGGAGGCGCGGTGGCGAGAAATTGATGATTTGGGTGAGGAAATTGAGATCAGATCAAAAGCTGATTTTATGTGGAGGGATTGACTATTGAGGATGGACAAGAACTCGGAAATCAGTGGCGGCGAGGGTCACCTTCTATTCTTCGGGTGAGACAATAGAGAACGTGCTTTCTCTGTCTTTCTTTCCCCCTTTTTCTTTTATTCAATTGATTTTTCGGAAATTTTACGAGGATGTAGATCAGGGTCGATTGTGGATGGGATTCAGCAAAAACAAGGATGGATCTGGACGTAGGCGGCTGGAGGAGCTCCGGGAAGGGCCTGGAGCCGCCGGAAAGCGCCTTTGAGGGAGCAGCCAAACAAGAAAGACGATGAACAGTAGTGAAATTTCAGATCTGAGACAATACTCGCCGGATCTGGTGGGTAACCGGATGGATCACAGAGCAAAGGGGCCAGGGAGGCTAACGGAGGTGCAGAAACCTCCGGCCACCGCCTAGGGCGGCGCAACCTCAAGCTTTTCCAATAAAACGCTGCTGCGAACAGATGGATTTTTTTGTGTTTGGGTTCGATTTTGAGGGGCTATAGTTGTAAAACTGATGGGAAGGGAAACAAAGGAATGGTGGAGGTGCAAAGGTAGCTTCGTCAGGCCCTTATCGTCGCCGGGAAGTGCTTAGGGACGCCGGACACTGCCGGAGCGGCCTGGAACTGGGAAGACTGATTCAATCAACTTTTTTTTTTAACTTAACAGAACTGTTAACAAAAAGGGAGAAGGGCACTGGGTGAAAGGATTCTAAAACTCAGGGGTACCACATGAAAGGTATAAAACAATTGGTCACCGCGTGAATTAAGCGATACCTCGGGGGTACCTCGTGAAATTTCCGTTTATTTTTTAAAATAAATTTTGAATAATAAAATGTCTTGTATTATTAATTGGGGAGAAAGTGTCTTTTAATTTTGTCCTTTCCCCCAAACTCGAATCATGCATAAAGGTGTACAACCTATACATGCAATGAATATGAAAATGACCATCACACACAAAATAAAAAATTGTAACTTTATACTTTTCCCTATATATAGGGATGTGCTCCGGTGAAAAGCAAAATTGCGGTAAAAATCTGTGAGGACCGACTTTTTAGCCCGGTTCACTAGCTTTATAGTCCGGTTCTGAATAGAACCGATCTATAAGGACACATATTTTAGCCCGGTTCTGAATAAAACCGAGCTATAAAATCACTATATGATTTTAAAACATGAGTTTTCAGCATGATTTTTAGGCTTAACCGAGCTATAAAGTCATGTGTTATTTTAAGTTTTTAGCACGGTTTTTAGGTTGACCTGAGTTGTAAAGTCACTGTGTAATTGATGTTTTTAGCACGGGTTTTAAATAAATCAAGATATAAAGTAGTACTCACGGTTTTTACCACAATTTGAGGTTTTCACCGGATATGTATATACAGTATATTATACGTACTTTATCATTAAAACCTTATATTATACGTACTTTATCATTAATGTAACCGTATGGTATATGATATTTCTAGAAGAACAATGACGGGTACAAATTGCAAAACTAAGTCTTACTCTTGTATTACTAGCTAGATAAGGATAAGGCATAAATTTTTACCTTTCCCATTTGTACCCGTCATCGTATCTTCTAGAAAGGGTAAAAAACCGTGTTCATTAATATTGTAATGAGAATTGTTATCTTATGATATATGGAGTAGTTCAAGTATATGTATAAATTATTTAATAAAAAAAAGCTCTATTTAATCAAAAAAAAAATCAAGCTTGTCTAATCTCGAATTCTTACTTAATAAAAAAATATAAATTATTTATTATATAATTTTTTATTAAGTAAAAAATCGAGCTCAGACAAGCGCGAAGCTCGAGAGGCCAACGAATCGGCATACGAACTAACCGTCAACATACAACACATTAAACAACTCAAATCAAAAAAGATGAAAGAAAATTCCAATAGCCAATAAAAGTTTTCAGCCATCGTACGCGTCGATGAAGATCCAAGACGAGCCACGAATGTCGAGAATACAGGAGAGCGTGATGACCCACACGGCGTCTCAACGCTGAGAAGGCGGAGAACAGTATCCCACCATCGAAAAGGGCGAACCTGAAGAAGTGTGAATCATCGACGTTGCCCCCACCTAGATGAGGGATTTTCGAAGACCACGAATACAACCACGATCCTCTCGATCATACAGGACGCCTGATACGGCAACCCAACTCAGATCTAAACATACTACGCCAAATCAACGACCCAACGCCAAAAGAGGGAATAAATACGGGCAAAAAACCGGAAGATTAACCACCAAACAAAAATTTATGTGCAAAAGCCCGGGAAAAAATTGAACTCCCAGGGAGGAGTTACCATTACTAATAATATTACAATTATTGCCTAGAACCTTTCAGGATTTTAGGTCAAACCCTTTCGAGATTTTAGTCAAACCCTTTCTGGATTTCATATAAATATATATACATATATTTATAAAATAAATGAATTATATATATATAATTTCTGTTTTTTTAATAGTTTTCGGGCTGCTTTGGGCCTAAGGCAAAACCTAGGACCCAAAGAATGAATTTGGGCCTAGCCAACAGGCCACCTTCTCACCCAAGGAGCACCAAGGGGTGACAAAGAAGAGAGCACCGACAAAGCCCAAAACTAGCACACAAGGGAAGCGTACAAGACAAAGGAGCGAGGCAAGGACACCAAGCAGGGAACCGTAGGCCCGGGGGCGGACGGAAGTGATGTCGTCGATGGACCAGTCGCGTGCAAAGCAAGAACTACAAGGAGGAACCTAGCCGCCGACGAAACGAAAGCGAGGATAGTGACCGACAAGGGTCGAAGACGATAGGGCAAAGCGAAGAGACGACTACCACAACCTAACTCGCTTCATTGTGAGTGTGATCTATGAGGTATCCAAGGTCGGAGCCTAGATTGGAAACCAAGAACAGAACCAAGGCCGATTTCAACAGGGACCATAAGCAAGGTCGATAGGGAACAAACCCTAGATCAAAAAATCGAAGGCAAAGATGCTCGAATTTGTTGAGAACGAAGAAGGAAATGAGATCCTCGAAGGATCTATAGAAGCCCCATGAAAATAGAGCAATTTGATCGATTTTAATGGGTTGTAAAATAAAGGGGCTTCAAACTCCTTGGCGAAGATCTACACACTGGGGCTAGAACAGGCGGTGCAAGCTAGAGATAATTAGGCCCAAATATAGTTAAATGATTTGAACTTATAATCTTATTGTTTAAATTCATAATTTTTTTCTTCTTATGGTAGATAGTTAGACCCATTACAATAAGGAGAGGTGGGATTAATTTATTATTTATTGATCATTATATGTCATTCTTATTAATTAAACTAAAAAAAATGAGAGAATGGTCATAGATAGACCATTTTTTGTAAAACTTTGCAAAAATAGCACACACCCTTGAAAATTTGCACAAATAACCCTTTTCTCAAAATTTGGCAAAAATGTCCTGGTTGCTTACCTGGGATAGGGGGTAAATTCCCAAAAAAAAAAAAAAAAAAGGAAAGAAGGAAACCTTGCCAAAAAAAAAGGAAAAGGGAAAAAAAATTCAGAACTCCCCCTCTCTCTTCATCTCAGTTCTATCTCTTCAGTTTAAAAAACAAACGAAAGCAAAAGGAAAGGGGAAGACAACCGGCGATTTCGAAAAGAAGGAGGCCGGAGAACATCCCCCACTGCCGGAGTGTGGAGGAGAAGGCAAGAACGCCGGCGCCGGACTATAAAGGTACTCCCCGCTCTCCTTCAACCCGAAATCCTTCTCTCTCTTCTCCGTTTTGTGCGACCGTGGGGTGTTGGGTGTGTGGGTGAAGGAGTTGCAATGGGGTTTAGGGATTGAAGGGCAATGATGGGTTGAGTGATGGGTTGTGGAGGGGTGACAATGGTGGGTGCGATTGAAGGATGAAGAGGGTGGTTTTCAGGTATGGTTAGTGGAAATCTGCATTTAGGGTTTAGGAAGGCCGAAGAGGGTGACAATGGTGAGAGTTGAAATTGGGATATGGAGATGTTTTGGTGGGTGATTGAAGAAGAAGGATTGAGGTTTGAGTCGTGTTTGATTTGGAATTTTTTTGTTTGAAAGAGAAATTGGGTGACATGGGTTTCGAATTGGATGGGAAAATACGTCATTCATTCCCACATCTTCGTTTTCTGCAGAATCTGCATAACTTAGGTGACAAGGGTAAATGGACTCTGACACGTGACATTTTCAAGGTGACACGTAAATATTGATATTTAAAGGATATTGTCCTAGTCATTTCGATATGAAATTAAGCGGTGATTAGAATCTGATATTGTCCTAATCTTTTGACATTGATGCAGAGAAGGAGGGTAATGTTGAGAAAGATGGAGCTAAAGACAAACTTTTCGATGAAAAGGAAGGGGAAGGGTGACATGAAAGGATGAGGAGGTAAGTTTGTTTTTGAGTGACATTGTGTTTTATGTTGAGTGACACGAGAAATGGGGGATCCAGTTTAAAGTTTGAATTTGTTTTTCAGGTCGTTCATGTCGATATGGTTACAGCGATTGCACCTGAAGCCGGGGAGAAGCCCCTGCAAGGAAAAGGTGATAAGTTAAGCTCTTGTGGTCCGTCGAAAGGATGGTGTCGAAGATGTTAGCAAGGAAGAGGGTGTGGAGGTGCAAAGAGGAGTCGAGCGGTACCAGCCAAACAGCGGGAGCCCCGTTACTGTGTCCCGGAAGAAAAGCACTTTCATTGCTAAAAACTTTTAGGATGTTATCATATCTGTTGGTCAGTTGTTTTACTCATTTATGACTTGATTGCTCAGTAGATGTAAGACTTTTATGAACATCATCTATACTTGGGGTTTTCTCTATCCACGTACTTGCTTTGATATTGTTTGTGTGAAAATACTTGTGACACGTACAATATTTTAGGTGACACGGACATAGAAACACGTGACAGGAGTTACGGGCATTCTAAATATGACACGTGAATTATAACAGGTTGAACGTGATAGGTAATAGGTGACACGGGAAAACAAACATTGGGTTCTAGGAGAATCAGTGTGAATAATGGCACACTCAGAACTCAAGTCATCACATTCAAACAAGTACCAGATGAAATATAACATGTGACACGAGAATAATAACATGCGACATGTGAAATTCATATTGATGCCATATACGATTTATAGAATAAGTAACTGTGCATCCACAAAAAAATTTCACGGCGAACTACGACGCCCAATACCTGAAGTTTGTGAAATGTGCATGGACCCAAAATTACACCAACCTACTTACCCCGTTCCCAAAAGTATTACGAAGTTCTTAACCACATACCTATCAAAATGGTCCAACCCCTGACCCCAAAACTGATAATGCAAAATAAAACTCAGCTTATGAGGTAAGTCGTTGGACCACCAGCAGAGTAACACAACTAGGAACGACGACGCTTCACGCGGGAAAATTCTCCCCGAGATGGGTACCTGGATGTCTTGGGCCGACCAGGTCGCCGCTTCACAGTCGGGGGAAGGCACGCTATGCTGGACATGCCTGGAGGAATCCTCCATTCTGATCTTGGAGGGAGTGGGTATAGCACATCCTCATAACACGCCTTCCATGCTGCGACTTTGTAGAAGTCATTGACAAGAGTGTAGATATTGATACCTCGAAACTTGACAGCGGCTATGGCATGTGTGCATGGAAACTGGTCGATGTCGAAGCGCTTGCATGTGCAGCTACGAGCACTCAAGTTGACAACCCAGGAGGAGAAACCTTTGCGGACAGAGTACTCGTGTGGGATGAGTGGTGTGACAACCAAGCAAATTGACATCACGTAGTTCTTTTTCAGAGCATCATCAACACATTTGCTGACCAACGTAACCTGTTTGCTGCTTTCTTCCCGTCGCTTGTAAAACCACGTGGAGGTGGTTTCGATGATGGAATCAATCAGCGCAGTGATTGGTAGGTCGCGTGGCTCCTTGAAGACAGAGTTAAGACACTCGGAGTTGTTCGTTGTCAATATGTTGTAGCGAGCCCCCACGAAGAACGCTCGGGCCCAATTTTGGAAACTAGCCTCTTTCACGTATTGTCCCGCCGGGGCGGACTGTGCGCAGAAATCAGAGAACAACTTGTCGAATTCTGCCCTCATGTACGCCTTCGCCAGTGAGAAGAACAAATCCAGCATCCCCGTCACACCCTTGTACTTGCACCTAGCATTCTGAAATAGATGCCAAACGCAGAACCCTTGCTTCGCAAACACATAGTGGTCCCTAATACCTTGGACGATGCTCAGATGGCGATCAGATACAAACATGAGGTCCGGTGTGTCCTCCACAACATGTAGCATGTTCTTGAAGAAGAAGCCCCATGACCCGTGATTCTCCCCATCGACAATCGCAAATGCGATCGGGTACACTTTGTGGTCTGCATCTTGGGCTGTGGCAAAGAGAAGTGTACCCCTAAACTTACCTTTGAGGAAACTTTCATCAACTGAAATCACCTGCACATGGACATCGATAAATGTTGGATTTGTGACATGGTTTATCCTTTTGGATGACATGTACAAATAAACAGGTGACACGGGGTTTACCTTTCGAAGGTGGGGGATCGCCTTGCGCCATACCCCAAAGCTAAAAAAGGCGTACTTGAATCTTTGGGAGGAGTCCTTCTCTACCCTAATATATGTCCCGGGGTTAGTCTGTTCCAGAACGTGCAAGTATGGAATAATATCTCGGTAACTGTCTTCATCAGTCCCATGCTTTACATCTCTCGCCGCCAATCGTGCCCTTCGGGCCTTCCAGTAGCTGCACGTGACGCCGTAGTCAGACTTCATCAGTGCCTGCACTTGGTCGGGAACGAGGTTCTTCCGAGTGCCGATGAACCTACAAGTTATAGGCTGAGTTACTTTCCCCCACACAAAAACGTTAGGTGACAAGTGAAATATTAACATGTGACAAGGAACACAATATTCACAACTATCGTCAAACTTACTTGGACACGAGGTTCCGGCCAATCATATCAGACGTAGCATGTCGGTTATGGTTGTGGTTCACGTTGATCCCACATGTGTGCTCCTGGACATACTTGCGGATGCTCCACATAGTGGTGCGGCGGTGAGGCGAGGCCCTACACATCCACGTGCAGTTTGGGTCCACACATACCACGACTAGCACCTTTGTTGTAGACCTCTTCGCAATAAACTCGAAGCAATTCTCCACCGCATTCCAGCGAAGGCAAGTCTGCACATCAGCCTTCGATGCGAATAATTGTCCCTCCGAAAGTTGAGTAATGTTGCGTCGTGGGTCCTGGGTACGAGTCGTTGCTCTATCCATCATAGCATCAATGTTCTGAATCGTAGGTGGGGATACGCTAGTCCTGGGCTTAAAATGTTCAAGTTCCCTCATCACCTCTTTCTCGACTTCCTCCTCCTCCACCAACACCCTCATACTCGTGTCCTCCTCCACACCGTTTGAGTCCAAGTCATCCCAATCTTCTTCGAGCTTCACTTCATAACCTTCGGCCTCGAACGAGCTCCAAAACTCGTTCGTGGGGGGTAGCCCATCATCATCCTCCTCCTCGCTGCCAAGGCATATCACATCCAAACCAGGGCCCATGTCACCTGAAGAGGTATCCGTGTCACCCAACTCTATCACCTCCAGACCCTGTACCCTGTCACCTGAAAACATTCCCTTGTCACATGATTTAGTACCCTTGTCAAGAATGTCCATCGCAGCCAGACCCTGTACCCTGTCACCTGACCACATTCCCTTGTCACATGATATAATACCCTTGTCAGGAATGTCCGTCGCAGTCAGCTCCTTACTCTTCCCTATGACCACGGTCACCTCTCCCCTAGCATGTAACACACCATCTACACACAAGGGGCTTTGATGTGCCTTACCGTCTACCTCATCATTCACAATCTCAGCCAAATTGTCCACTTTTTGCGAGGAGGGTGGCCCACTCAGGCGTTCTTCCCCGGCAGGGCGTTCTTCCTCGGCAGGTTGCTTTACTTCAAATCTTTCCGTCTCCAATGGCCCGACATATATCGCAAGGGGCCATGGGTCTTCTCCACACTTCAAGTTCAGAAATTTAAATGCCTCGAGGTCGTCATCATCAGCAATTATGATCGGCTGACCCCCTTCTTTCGACTTCAGCACGTACGACAATGCCCACTCCGCATATGAGGCACCATCGCCACCCTTCAGCCTGATTACGTTTTTCAAAGAGTGGAAGTCGATGTCCTGTTTTATCATGATATTCTTGAGCGCCTTCGCACCCACATACACCCATGTACCTCCCTCGACCACCCAAGAACCATGGAGGATGAGAGTGACGCATACCAAGGTGTTTCCACCTGAAAAACGATACCAAAGTTCAGAAGAGAGATTGATGGGTATCTAACGCCATAGCTAAAGTGTACTTTGCAAAAAACACTTACCCCTTTCATCTGTCAACAAAGGTTTCTGGGGCATCACATTGACACGGAGATTTTGATCACTGACAGGGGCACAACTTGAACCCGAAAAGTGCTCTGCAACTGGAACTACAAGCCGGGAGCTTGTCTTCCATGGTGGAACATTCTCCATCTCTCTCTCTCCATCTATTTCTGCTACAGAACTTGTGGGAGAAGAGAGAAAATGAAAAGCCTCTCTCCTCATCCCCTTTTATACCATACAAAATGGTAAAAGGTATAACAACATCACATCACCTATCATCTCACTCTCTCTCCATTTTTTGGCGCCAAAACCCCTCCCTCCCTTTCTCCTCCTCCCTCCTCACGTGTTCTCTCCTTTTTCCTGACCTGCAACCGGCCCTTTGGGTCACAATTTTTATTTGCACAAATAACCTCATAGCTCACTTTTACATTTTGTCAAAACTTGGTCTATCCATGCAAACCCTTTGCAAAATTGGTCTACCTATGCAAAAAGCCCAAAAAAAATTTTGACTTCAATTCTTACTTTCTTCTCATTAAGCTAATTAAACTTTATAATTTTCATTTACTATTTTATTCTAAAAAATAATAGAAATTAAAAGAAGACTCTGGCTTTGCCCCCTTATATAAGTAGCTAAAAACAAGTAAATCTATGATAATAATGAGATTAAGATATCGCCTCAAGTAGTGGCAGATTTATGTGGGTTCAGGATGGTTGAAGCCTCAACAGCCCTGAAGAAAAACCATGAAGAAAATTTTTTCTTTGTTTATTTTTTATATAATTTTTACTAATTTTATGGATAAAAAAATTTAAAAATAACAAACTATTATTACCATTAGGTCATGTGTTTAAATCTCTTTAACCTCACTTTTTTGATAATTTTTAATTTTTTTATTTTTTCTACTAAAAATGTCTAATTAAATAATAAATATAAGATTTTCTAATAAAAACATTATTTTCCATATATTCATATAAAAAAACTCGCATTTTCGATAATTTTTGCTTTTTTTTTAAAACTAAAATTATTTTTGCCGGTCGCCCCTCTGAAAAATAATTCTGAATTCAACACTGCCTTGAAGTGATAGATATCTCGAATTCGATTTTCACTAATTGTTGTTTGGA
Organism: Persicaria maculosa; assembly: GCA_963922045.1. Lineage (NCBI taxonomy): Eukaryota > Viridiplantae > Streptophyta > Magnoliopsida > Caryophyllales > Polygonaceae > Persicaria > Persicaria maculosa. Next base: position 34,752,064 of record OY998271.1, read on the forward strand.
ATCACCGATACATAAGTTCGTTTAAACTTCAAAGAGATTTGAATTCTTCAAGTCATTACTCATGGTACCAGTTTTTATGACTAAAGATTATGGTTTCTGATATATTTTTTTTTTCAAGGCATGGCTCATGACACAATTGAAATAAATAATTTTGTAAGTAGTGTAACAATTTATAGGAAGTCGGCGAAGGTCCACACAATATATAAATATACAGGCCAGTACATACTTTGGGATGCATATATACCAATAGCAATCCCTTAATTTTGTGAAAGTGATCACTAATTAAAGCAATAGTATGATCCACTATGAAGATTCCACTTGGGTTGGTAGGCTTACAATTTAATTGGGTTTAGAGGTCAATTTGCATTTCAACTAATTAACCAAAGGAGGAAACCTCTAAATTGCAACTTTGCAAGGAATATAATATTGAAGGTGCTGATAATTAACTAGTAAACATAATTAAAGGCCGCCTACAGAATGTCAATCCATTATTCTTTAAATTTGGTAAATCAAAAGCGGTCATTCAGAGTTTAAACCGAAAATCTTTGAATACTACCCACAAGTCTTTTTCAATTGAATCATTCCGGTTTACAGAATGTCAAGTAAAAACAGTATGCACGAATTATGTTTTTTTTTTTTGTGTTTAAAAGCCCTAAGATGATCGGAATGAACAGTCTTTGTACAGTTTGGGATGCATCATACTACGTATATGGGACCAAACACCAAAGTATAGTTGAAGGAAAGAACCCTAAAATTCCCACATGGTGATTTTGATCATCACTAAGAGATTGGAAAAAAGGAAGTGGAAACGTCATGGACCACCTTTTGGATAATGGAGGGCACACACGTTGAGTTCACATTAGGCAAAGTTGTGAATTCACACCATTTTATGAGTAGTCTCTCAACTCTCATTGCATTTTGACATTCACTAGACATTGAACTAAAGCTCCAACTAATTTTGTCCATTTGTAACCAAAAGTGAAAGCACAAAACTATATTAAAAAAACATTAAAATTTTCTAACATTCATGTATCCATACACATTTCCTTTTTCAAATAAAATGATTTTTAAAAAATCATATTGAGTCCATTTTAATTGAAATTTCGATGAGTTTTTTGTTTGCCCATCAATTTGTTAGTACTTTCAGCTAACATTGAATTAGCGTGCATATGTGTATGTTGAAATGTGATAGTATGCCGTATTGATTATAATTAACAGGTGTGTTTTTTACACCACAAAATTTTAATATATACACCACATATTCCATTTTTTTATTATTTTTTTAAAATACACCCTATCCCTCCTGAGTCACAGACGTGTGACTCAAGAGGGGCAGGGATGTGACTCAAGAGGCTCAGATGTGCTGCATATAATAAATTTTATGGGTGCAAATATTATCACTATAATTAATTAATCAAAGTTGAAGTCATGAGTGAAAATCTCCTACAACCTACTATATATCCCTAAGTGTGACACAAAATTAATTATGTTAAATATTTATGATAAAAAAAATTCAAAAAAATATTTTTATATTATAAATAACCAATCATATATATATATATATAATTTTTTCATGAAAAAGCATATTATAAAAAATATTAAAAAATATTATTATCAAATAATCATCTTTTCAATTTTAATATTTTTTTAATGTTTTTTATGAAAAAATTATGCAAATAATATGATTAGTTATTTGTAATATAAATATATTTTTAAGATTTTTTTATAATAAATATTAAACATAATTAATTTCATGTCAATGTAAAGATATATGGATCGAGGATTTGTAGATGATTTGGTCTCTGAAGTCATGTATTGATTTTCATACTGCATTCATCTGTATGCATGACCCTCGATCAATTATTAAATGGTTTCCTATATACACGTTTTCTTGTATACATGTCTGTTTCTTGTGAATATCTATGAAGGAGTAAAAATATAAACTCGCAACTATAGATTAAAAAAAAATGAAAGTGGAAATAAAGAGGGAAAACCCAGCTGGAGGATGATTGTACAACAGTGGAATTGCGAGAGTTAGATGAGTGTCTCCAGAGACGAATTAGAATCGAAATTCAATTAATCTGGACCCAATTTTAGTTGCCCACAAAAGGACGAACAGTTTTATAATTAGGTTTATTCCCATCTCTTTCCCCTTTTTGGTTATATTTATATATTCTATTTCCTTTTCCTCCTTTTTGTTGCTAGAAAATGACATATAACATTTGCTAACGATGCTTTAACTTGGGTGTGTTACTGTTAGTATTTCTAATAATAAACTTTGGTCATGAGAATGGGGAGGTCCTGACCCCGTAACGTTAACATGTACAGCAGTTTATTCACATCACAAGAGACTCTAGTTAACTAATTAATTAATCACCTAAACCGACAATTGTTAACTCAATCGATCCACAAGGATAGTCCACTTGATATAAAAATTTAATTACGTGTTGGATTCTCAGTACCGATGAGATCATGTTGGTAGACAATATGTAAGTAAGTACATGCATGTATATATCTGAAGGTTGTATGAGCGAGCTCTAGGTGCACATTATACCTATCGAACTTGTTATGATCGGTCCGTATAAATATGAATTTGATGACGATCTTCTTCAAAACAAATTAAGATTTGAAAAACGGCCTCGTAAGTATTTAGATTCATAGCGAGGCGGTAGCTATTAAACCCATATATGGCATAGCTCATATATAGGCTCATACACCCTAATACTTGAAACTATAATATTATAACGGCCATACGAAAGAATTAATAAGAGGAGTCAGGCAGATGGCATATATAAATATAGTGAACTAGCTGTTGTTGAATTGGTGATAAAGACAAACACTGATTGAGATTTGAGAATGCCCTTTTTGTTGCATCTGCAACACTTTTTCAGTGCTTTACACCTCTAGTCCTTCTCCTTGTGACCTTTATTTATTTCAACACACTTTTTTTTAATCGATTGGTTTTGGTTGTTGATAGAAAAAAGTATTTATTTTGTGAAAGAGCTTATTACTAAAATTATATAAGGAATAATAACACTATGCTTTTTGTTGAAAATATGGATCGGAGTTTGTTTCTTAGTAGGAGAGTTATTGATCAATAATCACACACACTTACACCTAGACATGGCCACGGGTCACGGGTCGGGCGGGTCGACCCGTGACCCGGCGGGTCCGAGTCCAAGGGTCGAAGGGTTGGGTCGGGTTGAGGGTCAGGGTTAGGGTCGAGGGAAATCGGGTCACACGGGTTGTGCATTTAAAAAACTAGCCGTTAGGTGGGTCCCACGTGAACTTTATTTTTTTTTCAAAAAAAACTAGCCGTTGCTCGGGTTGAACGTAGGCTCGACTCTATAAATAGCATCCCCTCTTCCCCAATTCATTTTACTTGCACATCCCATCAATCAAATAACTTACATTTCATTCATTCCCGTCGTTCCGTCAATTGTCGTAATGGCCGGCGGTAAGAGCGGATCCTCGAGCTCCTCCGCATTGTTCAATCATTTCAACAAGGTCGACCAAGGCCCGGGAAAGTTCGAAGCGGAGTGTCGTTATTGTGGTCATAAGTACAAGGTAACGAACAACTTGGGTTATGGCAACTTGAAGAATCATCTAGCCAAGAAGCATCCCGAAAAAGTCGACGAAGCATCGGGATCGTCGGGTAATTAGTATTTTAGTGTTGTGTTTTGTGAAGTTTATGATGTTATGCAAATAAAGTAGGAACTAGGAAGTAAGTGTTTTATGTTGTAATGTCGCCAAGCGCGATATCGACCGAGGCAATGAATCCGGTACGAGTTCGTAATCGTTGTTCGGTTTGTAATAAAATTGGGTTTTATGTGTGTATTATTTGGTTTTTTTAACTAATCCAAATTCCAACATATAAATTAATAAACCTAAATAAATAGTTTTGACCATCAAACAAATAAATAACAACACAACCTATTATAAATTTACAATGTGAAAAAAGTGAAAAAAAAATAAAAGGTAAGCGGGGTTCAGACAACAGGTAAAGAACTACGTGGGCTTTGATTCCTCTCCCCCGGGAGGATACGTAGGCAATTGGGAAACCGATTCAAGCCCTTCTTCCATATTTTTTTTCCCCCAAACCCAAACACCATTAAACACGAAACCTTATTTCACCAATTCACAAAACATCACGAAAACGTCAAAAAAAATAACCCGACTCGGCCTTGACCCGGCGGGTCGACCCGCCGGGTCAACCATTCAACGCCACGTGGCCGACCCGGGACTCCGACCCGCCAACCCGCCGACCCGGCGGGTGACCCGAACCCGTTGACCTGTGGGAATCCCAGGTCAGGGTTAGGGTCGTACCCCCCGGGTTGCCGACCCAGCGGGTCCGACCCGTCGACCCGGCGGGTCGGACCCGTGGCCATGTCTACTTACACCTGTCAATCGGGTTATTCGGGTCGGGTTCGGGTTCGGGTCATTCGGGTCCCGGGTAAATCCGGTTCCGGGTCAATTGGATTACCAGTCATTCCGGGTCGAGCCAAACCGGGTTTGTCCCGGGTTCGGGTCGACCCACCGAGTCAAAAAACTTGAACTTTTTGAAGATTTTTTTAAAAATATTAAAATTAAATCAAAATTAAATTATAATATAAATATGTCAAATTAAACTAAATAATAATATTATAATTAAATTTATAAATATCATTATAATAATATTATTATATTAATATTTTAAGCATAAAAAATCATATTTATACAAATAAGTGTTCTAAACATACTATAATTATAAAATATATAAGTTATTTAACTTATGAGTGACCTTAACGAATACAATTGCATGATAAATCTGTGTGGGGTCAATCTGGCGCCTTTGTGGGGTCTACAAAGTGCTGACTCACCGGGTATATTTTGACCCAACGGGTTACCGGGTCTTGACCCTAAAAATACCGGGTAATTCGGGTTCAGGTCGATTTTGGGTCCCGGGTCAAAAACACCAGGTTCAAACCCGTAAAATTACCGGGCGTACGGGTCGGGTCATGTTTTGACAGGTCTACACACACTACATATAGAGCAATTAAATCCGATTGAACTAATTAAATAAAATAAATAATAACTATTCCATGTAATAAGTAAATTTCTATGTACGTCATACTTAGATAAACAGTTTTGTAAAGGCTCGGATTTTTAAATCCTAATTCCTCGGAAAAAGGAAAATCAAAATGAATTTAAAAACGGAATTTAACGAAAAACCTGCTAACTCAGATTTTGAACTCATGAAGTGGATTCCCGACCTAAACAAAATTTCAAGAACTAACATGGCAACCTTGATTCTCGGATATCAAATTCTAATTGCGCGAAAGAGAGAGCGGGATTTGGGAAGCTAACGTCGGAAATTAATTTTGGGACCAACCTTGAGATTTGAGCTCGCAACATCGGAACAAGGATTCCCGCCCTCACTTTCCCATGATCAAGCAGAGTCTCACATACACCAAAACCCTAGCCAAGTTGAGACATTTGAAGTTCAAATTCAAGTCAAAAGATTCCCCTTTCCTCATTTGGTGAAGCACCCACAACATGTTTTTTCCCTTCCATCTTTGACCTATACTCAAAGTGTTCAAAGGGGACAAGTCCCATGCTTCCCCCTCTTAAGCCATCACGTGATGTCCATCCCAAGCCCTCCTTCGCTCTCTTAAAATCAGATTTTGGGGATTTCTTGCCTCACCACAAAACAAAACACAATCCCTAAAACTCCTCTCCTAAAAATCTTATCCAAAAGCTCCAAAGAAACCTTATCTTTCCTCCTCCTTTCAACCTCTTTTTTCCTCCTTTGATGAGAGATTCCAGCAGCCCTAAACACACCCATTTCGTGCTCAAATCATCCCCACAACAACCCCATTTCATTATCCCCTTCAACTCCCTTCTCCATTCTAGTCAAATGAGCTCTATTCCATCTCTTGAGCTCAAGCAAGCCAAAGCAAGATCCGATCCTCTTTTCTTCCACTCTTCATGGCCAGCAACAACAGCTCCCTTAGCCTCCTCATGAGGTCCTCAAAGTGGAAGAAGAAGCCCCAACAGCCCGGAGAAGCCCCGAGAAGCCCTAGAAGACTCAAACTCTCTATTTTCGGATTCATGAAGGTAACAGCTCATTTTCCTTCCTCCCACCTCATAATAACTCAAAGTTCACACCTTTAATACCCTCTAACAATCCTAGGCACACTCGCGCAAGAACGAGTCCAATCAGAGTCCGGATGAAGCTTCACAAGCAAACCGAAGGAAAAGAAGGAACTTGGGTGAGAAATCCCTTCAAACCTCGATTTTATGTTCAATCCTTGTTCTAACATGTTCCTAGAAGCCTTAAGGAAAATTGGGAAAAAGGGGATTCAGTTGGGGTTCAAGAAAATGAGAGATCGGTTTGGTAATTAATAGAATAAGGAGGGTCGGTTTTAGATTTTATAAGTATAAGGTCGGTTTGGTAAATTAGAAAGGGCTGATTTTATTAAATAAAAATGGTTAGGATTTTTAAGGGATTTAGAAATATTTAAGGAAGTGTTTAAAAGAAAATTATATTTAAAATATTATATAATATTATTTGTGATTTAAAATATAAAATATTATTTTGGGATTAAAGATATAATATTATGGTGATTTAGAACGAATATAATATTATGAGACTTGGATTTTTCAAAAAGGAATTTGGTGGATATTTCTAAGGTAGGAATTTCTAACTATTTTACTCGGATTTCAAAACGGTTTTCGGGACTAATTAACTCGGGGAATTATGTGATAAATGACTAACTAACATGTTGATATAATTGATTGACTAATATCATGACTTGTGTGGACTAATGGCATCTATGAATGACTAATGGCATGATGAGATGTTAGAGTTATGTATCGTTTGATTTATGCCTTATGAAATATGATGAATATGATGAACTTTTGAGATATACGACTATGCAGATATATGATTATTATGAGCATATGAATGTGGCAGAATGGAACGATGAGAATGATGTGGTCTTACGGAATGTGGCGATATGATGGATGGTTGAACTTGATGGAATGATGATTTCGATGTGTGATGATGTGATTAAATGATGTGTGCTTTAAATGACTGAATGGTTAGATATAGACTTATGCATGTGTTCTGATATGGACCTAGGTGATATTGTTGGATTGTTCGTGTTGATTGCTGGGGTTGTACTTTTTTTTGTTCTGCTAGCCAGGTAAGTTTCTTCGGAGCTTACTCAGATCGAAAGAGACCTACCTGCTTTATGTGCATGATATACTAGGTGCTTGCATTCATGATCAGAATGTCATGTAGTATCATGCTAGGTTGCATTGACCGTTGAACATTCTATTTCTGTATGTGTATGTAAATAGAACGACCGTTATCTGTGAAGTATTTAGAGTCTTTGCTAGGGTCATAGGACGGTCCAGTCCCATCGTGTCTTGTCCTGAGTCATATGGGTCATGAGCAACACCTTATTACTATTACGAGCATGATGATGATTATGAGCATGATGATAATACGAATGAGTTGGAAATGGAATGCATTCATGAGCTGGTCAGTCTCCGCCATATCGGAAAGGGGGGTGGAGGTATGAGAGAGATATGCCACTTGGCATTCTATGTGGGTCCATTTACCGCTTTATGTATATATATATATATATATATATATATATATATATATATATATATATATATATATATATATATATATATATATATATATATATATATATATATAAACTGCTAGCATGCTTGCGTGATTTAAAATATTGTCCTGCATTATAAACATTATTATTAGGTATAACGTATGTGTGTACTTAGGTTGGGGATAGAGCCAAGTGGACATCATTTAATCCCGCCCACTATTAACATTTTTAGGTATCCATTATGCTTACCACTATTGATGCTGGTTTGGCTCCATGACCATGGGGTTTTGACTCGGCGGAAAGAGAGAGTTGAGACTCTGACTACACTGAATTAAAAACGGTTTGGATTCATGTATTTGGATAATGTTTTGACCCGGCTCCGCCGTGACAACCTTATGTATGATTTTCGGAAACTTTACTGGTGGTATGATTACGACTTAGGCTATAGGGCAGGTACATGGGACTTACCCCGGGGATTCCAACGGTCCTCTCGGTTTTTGGGTATGAAATCCCACCTTTAAAGCGAAATTGTTGATTTCAAACCTTCAACCTGTACTCGGGGAGCAAGATCCCAACGAGGGGTTTTATCCCTCGAAACGTAACCCGGGAATCATGATCCCGGGCCGTTAAAAGTTTATTATATATAATGATTTATATCCTTTTTGTTAATAAATATGCACTATTTCTACCAGAAATAAGTTTCGAATAGAGTTTTATTTTTTGTTGTAACATGTTTTTTTTGGGAAAAATGATAAATATTCATATAATAAGACCTAAATAATTAGGTGTTTTCAGTTCCAACTAATTAATTAATTAAATGTCCACCATACAGCTTGCCCCCTTGCCTTAAAAAAATACTCCCTCCGTTCGGCAAAACTTGTCGTTTATTATTCACGCACGCTTTTTTAGAATGATAAAAACTATATAAAATATTTATTTTTTTAAAATTTTTTTTAACAAGTTTGTACTTATTAATAATAACTACAAAATTGTTAAAAAAAATATTAAAAAAACTAGATATTTTATATAGTTTTTAGCTCCTAAAAAAGCGTGCGTGAATAGTAAAACATCAAGTTTTGCTGAACGGAGGGAGTAACACTTTAGCATTGTTAAAACCCTCCTTGAAGTGCAAGCTATCACACGACTTCCATACAAGATCTATGTCAACTTCTCTTCGATTTTCAATTCACTCCAATTTCAATCCAATTTCTCTTCCATACGAGATCACTTGCTGAAGAAAAGATTGTGATTCAATACAGGTACAAATTCGTGTATTACTACACATAAAAGTCAGCCGTATATATGAGAATTTGAGTATGAATTCACATAACTATTAGCGATTTGATATGTGTTTTTATCGGAATATATAGTTGTTTATTGATATGATTGCAAATTCGTGTGTATATATATATGGTGTGGTTTAAGTGTACACACCCTTAAGGTGTACCTTGTACACAATTATGGACCATTGATTTTAGTGGAATGAATGGTTATAATTTAAATTGATTTTTTAATTTTTTGTTTAAAAGGTGTGGGGCCCGTGCAGCAACCCCCACTAGCATCCCTTTATTGCGCGTGTGAAGCCCTCCCCTTCCATTGTTGCCTTGTTTAATTGGAAAGATACCATTGTTTTTGGGTGTGAATATTTACACCCATAAATTTTACTATATGCACCACATCTACGCCTCTTGAATCACACTCCTACTCCTCTTGAGTCACACAACTGCCACTCAAGAGGCGCAAGGTATTTTAATGTAAAATACTCTGCGCCTCTCGAGGGGCAGGTGTGTGACTCAAGAGGAGCAGGGTGTATTTTAAAAAAAATATAAAAAGTGAGATATGTGGTGTAAATAGTAAATTTTGTGGTATAAATAACATTGGCTTTGTTTTTTTAAATGTAAGTGATGACATATATTACCCATTTTCAGGGCTTTTAAATGGATATATATTACCTTTTTTTGGACATGATTTGATTTCGTTGTTTTTAAAAATTTGTCAATTTCACTAAATAATGTTTCACATTCTATCGAATAATGTTATTTTTAAAAATTTGTCAACATTTATTATTATCCATTGAAGTATCGATACTAGTGGTAGTATCCGAAACATCGATACTACGAGCAATTCCATTTGTTTAATATTATTTTTGAAGTATCGATACTACAATTTTAACCGATAAACATGCTCTAATTGACTAACTTGTTGCAATTGAATCGATAACAATTAATGTATGAACGGGTTGACTTGACTTTAAAGAGGCTAAGCATATAGTGAATTGACAAATAGGATTAGAGTGTAATTTAATCAGTTGTAGGGCCTCGATAGTGAATGGAATTGAGTAATTGTTGATTGATCAACGATAATAATAATAATAATAATAATAATAATAATAATAATAATAATAATAATAATAATAATAATAATAATAATAATAATAATAATAATAATAATATGGTAATGCTAAATTTGTGCTAGTTAGATTAGTTGTATCTAACCAACTAGAAAAAAAAAATAGAAATGGACTTGTAACCATGACTACTTTGATGGAGAAATGAAGCTAGTAAACTAGTTGAGTTAGTTAATGTCGATATATGGATATAAGTCATATTAGACTAGTTAGTCCTTTAATCAATGGGTGTTTCAGCAATAGGGTTGGACAAGACTTGGTTAAGTGTATAAGGTTATATAAAAGATGTCTTGAGGACTACGTTTTAATCTTGCTTGTGTTGACTTCAAGCTTTCATTGAGTGATTTGGTGATGATTGAATTCATAAAAGATTTTAGAAATGATGACTTATCATGTCTTAGTCCTTAAATATGAATGAATATATGATACTTGAGGAATTGGTTAAGGAAATATTGAGCTTGATTTGAAGTAAGGTATTTTGAGTAATGATCTTGATAAGACTTAAAAAAATAAGTTTTATACTTGTTGGGAACAAGATTAATTGAGAATGATGGTCGTGATGAGAATGTTAGATTATATGAATGAAATATTGTTTAGTCCTGTGTTAACTTGGAAACTTGATTGTGTGTTGATTAAATATGTATTGATGATCTATTTCTTGCTTATTACTTGCTAGTGTAATTGGATGATTCTTTGAGTGGCTTGTTTCCTGGCTAATTGGATGTGAAGACTCCAGGTAAGTCCTCCGGGGCTTGCTCAAGTGATTGAACCTCATGCCTAATGTGTCATATAGTATGTAGGTATTGCATATGCATAAGAGCTTGCCATGTAGTACCATGCTTAGGATCTGCACTCATGAATGAGCATCCGTCTTCTTTATGCATTTAAAAAGTGAACGACCGTTATCTATGAATCCTTAGAGTCGCTGCTAGGGTCATTGGGGGCATTCGTGTTTCATATCGTTTCGGTCCCCAATCGAGTCAATGAGCATGATTATACACTTATACGAGAGGATATGGTCGCGGCGGTGACCGAGTCGTTCGACCCCCGATGTGGGCGTGGACTCAAACCACGGCGGGGTATGGGCTTTAGGTATGATATGACTGCGGCACCGACCGGGCGTCCGACCCCCGATGTGGGTGTGGACTCCAACCCTGGTGTAGGTATGGATTTGGGCCCGATGTGGGTCCAGATGGAGAGATATGGGAATATGCCACTTGACATTCTGTGTGGATCCAATTTATCGCTTTCTGCATTCTATAAACTGTTAGCATGTTTGTGTGATTTAAATTCCAGTATTGCATTAGAGCATCCTTTATTCTAGGTATAGGCGTATTATATGGCCTCAGCGAGGACTTCCGGTCCCGCATGAGTGACTCGACCTTGACTTGTGGTATAGTTTCAGGTACCCGCTTCCTTTTGCTTGCTGATTTGCTTCTATGGCGGGGGTTTTCTTACGGGATGAGAGTATTAAGAAGACTTCGTACATCTTACAACTTGACTTTATAAATGTTAACTTGCTAAGATGACAGATCCAAACCACATAAATCAAACTACTGAATTAAGAAAGCATGCCATGGAATCCATATCATATATCCCATAATTAAGCATACTATTCCAAAACTTTAAATAATAAATATCAACTTAATAAGAGACGTTAGTCTCGGTTGTTACTAAGTGGATTCACATCCCTTAAGTCTCTCAACTACTCCAAGGAGACGTTAAACATGGCATCTATCGCCTTCCACCGACCATGTCCACTCCACCGTCCATGACCCTCACCGCTGTCCGCACCACACTCCATCGTTGGCATTGTAGTCTTGGGCATCCCCATGAAGCTCTTCTTCGGCGTTTGGTCTCTACTTTTAAACTTCCGCTTATTTCAAATAAATCCTTTGATGTTTGTGATTCATGTCAATTAGGAAAGAGTCACCGTTTCAATCTTCCTCCAACTCATATTATTTCGCAAAGATCTTTCGATTTGATCTATTCGGATGTTTGGGGTCCGGCCCCCGTTCCTTCATTGAATGGTAGTCGTTATTTTGTTTTGTTCATGGATGATTGCACTAAGTTTGTATGGATTTATTTCTTACACCAAAAATCTCAGGTTCAATCCACATTTGTGCAATTCCACGCTATGGTCAAAACTCAATTTCAATGTGCTATTAAGGCTATTCAAACCGATGGTGGAGGCGAATTTCGTGCTCTCATCCCGTTTCTCCAAAATCATGGCATCAATCATCGAATTTCGTGCCCATATACCCAGGAGCAAAATGGGGCGATAGAACGCCGAAATCGGATTGTGGTTGAAAAAGGCCTCACGCTCCTCGCTCAATCCTCTCTGCCTAAACACTTTTGGGAACACGCCTTCAAAACCGCTATCTATCTCCACAACCGTACCATCACTCCCACCCTTGCCTATAATGCCCCATATCAAAAGCTCTATAACAAAGCACCAGAATTTGGGTTTTTAAAAACATTTGGGTGTTTGTGTTTCCCTTTTCTTCGCCCGTACCACAATAATAAAATGGAATTTCGATCCCTTCCTTGTGTGTTCATAGGGTATAGTTCATCTCACAAAGGCTATATTTGCTTACATATTCCTTCCTCACGCATCTATGTTTCTCGACATGTGGTCTTCAATGAAGAAAGGTTTCCTTACGCCGACGTTCAGTCTTCATGTGGTGATATCCCGAGCCCGCCGACATCATCCCCACCTGCCACCTTGTCTCTTCTTGATATTGCAAGGACCCCAAATGGCCATCAGCCCCACCCCTCACCGACCACACCCTCACCATCCACCACTCCCTCGTCTGAACCGTCCACCCCACCTCCCCCAACTCCTTCTCCTTCCCCTCCTCACTACCAACACTCCACGGCCAGTTCACGAGCCAAACAGATTCCCACACCCGCCGTCCCTACCTATTTTCGACCATCCAATAATAGCAGCCACCCTATGGCAACTCGAGCCAGCACAAACTCCCTCAAACCCAAGGCCCTCATGGTTGCGCTTAACCCCGACGTCGAACCCAAAACCGTAGCACAAGCAAAGAACCACAAATGTTGGCAACTTGCAATGCAAAATGAACTTGATGCCTTAATGAGGAATGACACTTGGTCACTTGTTCCCCGTCCTAAACATGCTAATCTTTTTGGTTGCAAGTGGATTTTCAGGATCAAACGGCACTCGGATGGATCGATCGAGCGATATAAAGCTCGCTTGGTTGCGAAGGGGTTTAGTCAGGAGGAGGGCGTTGATTTCTTTGATACATTCAGTCCGGTGATCAAGCCAACCACCATTCGTCTGGTTCTCTCTGTTGCTCTCTCTCGCGGCTGGCAAATCAAACAACTCGACATCAATAACGCCTTCCTAAATGGAGACCTACGTGAGGAGGTCTACATGGAACAACCGAAAGGGTTTGAAGATCCCTCTCGCCCACACTTTGTATGTCGTCTTCACAAAGCTCTCTATGGGCTCAAACAAGCTCCGAGAGCATGGTTCATCAAGCTCAAATCCTTCCTGGTCACTCATGGGTTTCGGGCGTGTCAATCGGACACTTCACTGTTTGTTCACTCCTCGCCATCAACCACCATTTACATTCTTATTTATGTGGATGATCTAATCATAACAGGCAGCCATCAGGAGTATATCAGCCGCTTCATCAAAGCTCTGCACTCCACCTTCGCCCTCAAGGACCTCGGCGATCTCCACTACTTTCTGGGCATCCACATCTCCCGTGATTCCAGTGGTCTTTCCCTCTCGCAACAGGGCTATATACATGACATCTTACAAAGGAGCAAGATGTCCGATTCCACCCCCGTTGCCACTCATGCAGACCCGTCAACACACCTTGTTCTCACAGGTGAACCCTTCTCTGATCCAACCTTGTATCGCCAGACTGTCGGCTCTCTTCAGTATGCCACGATCACTCGTCCAGACATCGCCTTCGCTGTCAACCGGGTTTGTCAGTATATGCACTCTCCCACCTTGGCTCACTGGCAAGCGCTCAAGCGCATACTCCGGTATCTCAAAGGCAGCCAACATCTGGGTCTGCATTTTCGGCCGACTACGGCTCCGTCTCTTCTTGCTTATTCTGACGCAGGCTGGGTCTCCGACATTGATGATTGTCGGTCACAATACGGATTTGCTATCTTCCATGGTTGCAATCTCATCAGCTGGACATCTCGGAAGCAAAAGGTGGTCGCACGATCTAGTACCGAAGTTGAATATCGAGCGCTTGCTTACACCTCGGCTGAGTTAATATGGATCAAACAACTTCTCCGGGATTTGGCGTTCCACAATTGGGATCCTCCGACAATTTTGTGTGACAATGTGGGTGCAGCTTTCATGTGCAAAAATCCGATCATTAGCACTCGGTCTAAACATATAAAGCTGGATTTTCATTTCGTCCGAGAGCAAGTCGAGTCGGGAGATCTCCTCATCAAATATGTTTCTTCGAAGGATCAACTAGCGGACATCTTCACCAAACCATTGACTAAGGATCGGATCTCTTGGCTTCGTTCCAAGCTCCAAGTTCGTCCCGCTCTTGGTCTTGCCGGGGGGTAATAAGAGACGTTAGTCTCGGTTGTTACTAAGTGGATTCACATCCCTTAAGTCTCTCAACTACTCTCCATCTCACCCATTACGTGTGCTGGTGTGCTAGTTCTCTCCTTTATTTTCTCAACTACAGAATCTCATGTAATATATATATTGATGTAATCTGATGATAAGGAATATACAAGGATCATTTGAAATCCTAATTACTGGTGTTCTGACACAACTGAATTGAAATAACTAAGTCGATTATAACATCAAGAAAAGTCTAATGTAAGCACTAATCGAGATGCAATAGCTCATCAACATCCAATTCATCCCCCAGATGCAATAGCATCCAATTCATGAGCATCCAATTTCGATCGACTTTGTCGCCGCTACCTCTGCTCCCCAAGTCACCACCACTGTTGTGCCTGAGATCTGAAATTTCGATCGGCATCTTGATAATGGAAAGAGAGAATCGAAACCTATCTTGCACGAATCGGGATATAGACCTAGGTCATTCACCTTCTCGGACATACGAGGAGGACGACCTTTGGTTCACACCTCTTACACAATTTGGTTCAGAGATTTTGTTAATTAATGGACAACGAAATGGATTATGAAAGATACTAGAAAGACAGTTGAAATTGTATAACATGTGCGGTAACTTGAATTCGATGAACAACAAACCTTATACTTGCCGGACCATTCGTCGTCAACACTCAACACTGACCAAATCTTCCTCAAGACCATGGCGTGAAGCCTCATCAAACGACAGAGACAACCTCAAGAACATTCAACACCAACACCACTTTTCACCAACCTAAGTTCACAACAAACATAATAACCCAACTAAATCAGAATTGAACCAACTAAATCAGAATTGAACTCGGTTCAGTCAAGGTAAAAGTCTCAAGAAATTTTACACCCCGGCATCCCGGAATAGATGTAAAGAAGGGCTTTCGGGGCTCGTCGGGCGCCAGGTTTGTCAGTGGCGGCGCCACGGAGGTCCGGCAAGAGGGCAGCGGCCATCGTCTTCTTCGATGTCGGCGTCAGGGCTTCAATTGACGAGATCCGAAGGTGGAGTCGCGCAGGATCGACGGGGATTGAAGCAAAAGGGCGGAGTCGGAGTTGCGTGAACTCAAGGCCTTCAGGTCCGCATCAATGGGGGTCATTCGCCACGAAATCAAGAGGAGGAAGAGAAATCGGAGCTCGGAGGCAGGAGGTTAAAGATGAATCGGAGAAGGTTGAACTCTCTCTGAGCGTTCTTCGGCGAGAGAGAAAGGTCGGAGTGAAGATCCACAATCCAGATCGGAGGCGAGGTCCACAGTTCAGATCAGAGGGAAAAGAAGTCGAGCGGAACCACTGCCTAACACCGCTGCCGGCAGCCGGCATCATCGTCACCGTCGACTGATGGGAGGAAAGAGGCAGAACCTATGATGAAGGCGTGAAGCAGCGGGGAAGAAATTGAGAACGCGTGTTGTTTAAACAAAGAAAAAAAAGCGTGTGTACTTCTTTTTAATTAACCAATCAGATTACTTCTTTCGTTCTTACCGGATCGGAGTGTTCTCACCCGAACCCTCAAATATATATATATAGGGATTGACTCCGGTGAAAACCTCAAATTGTGGTGAAAACCGTGAAAACTACTTTATAGCTTTGTTTATTTGAAACTTGTGCTAAAAACCTCAATTACATAGTGACTTTACAACTCAGCTCAACCTAAAAATCGTGCTAAAAACTCCAGTTTTAAAATAACACATGACTTTATATCTCGGTTAAACCTAAAAACCGTGCTGAAAACTCATGTTTTAAATTTACATTAGTGACTTTATAGCTCGGTTTTATATAGAACCGGGTTAAAATATGTGACTTTTTAGATCGGTTCTATTCAAAACTGGACTATAAAGCAAGTGAACAGGGCTAAAAATCGGTCCTCACAGGTTTTTACTGCAATTTTGGTTTTCACCGGAGCGCACCCCTATATATATATATATATAGTATGGATCTATTGTTCACAAGCCTTAAAGTGTACCTTGTACACAAATATAGACCTTTGATTTAAATTGAATGGAAGGTTGAGATGGTGACACGTGTTTCCTTTTTTTAAAAAAAATAAATAAATAAAAAGGCTATCTAGCAAATAGCCCAGGAGCGTGACGCGTGATTACTCGGAAATAAAAACCTAAATCCCTCCTCTTCTTCACATGAGGAACGATGAAGGCAAACCGGCCGCGAAAGGGCGATAAGGCGAGAGCGGCAGCAATTGCAGGAGGAATCGATTTCGGACGCGACGGCGGTGATTTGAAGTGCTTCTCCAAGGAGAGCTTGATCGGCGGTGGTGATTTAGAACCGATGGTAATGAATTGGTAATATACCATTCAATTTACTGCAACTGCTGCGGTGGTGATTTAGAACCGATGTACTGCCTCCGATTGAAGGGCTTCTCCAAGGAGAGCTTGATCGGCGCCTCCATCGGAGAAGGATCCCGACCGGCCGTTCGACCTTTCTTCCGGCCACCTCCGTCGCTATGTCTCGCACAATAGGGGTGTGCAGAAAAACCCGACATGATAAACACGACACGAAAACACGACAACACGGCACGAAAAAACCCGAAACCGAAAAAACACGACACGAAAATGACATGAACCGAGAAAACACGACATTAAACGGTTCGTGTTCGGATCGGGCATATCCCCTTGTCGGATACCCGACACAAACCGTTTATTTTTTTTTAATTTAGAGGTATGGTTATATATAGTATTAGTATAAATACAATCCATAAAATATCAACTAAATTTGATAGCCCAGTTGGTATTAGGCCCATCCCGCCTATACTTGTTCCAAGGAACGATTCCTGGCAATAGCGCTTAATTTCTGTTGTGAACAATAGTCGCACAGTACTGACAGTAGGATAGTATTAGTATAAATAAATCCATAAAGTATCAACAATCTTAAATGGCCCAGTTGGTAATGAGCCCATGCAGTTCCTATGCATCCTAGGTTCGAATCCTAGTTGTGCAAATAATTTTTGCTGTGAACAGCTCCAAGTCTCCAACTTTGTACACTGTTGGTTTGTGTCGGATAACCGCCGACCCGACACGGATCCGATTACCTTTACCGTGTCGGATACCCGGATTTAAATGGTTCGTGTACGGTTCGGTACTTTAGGCCTAAACTGTTTCGGGTATCCGACACAGTTACCCGGTTCGTGTCGGATACCCGGATGTGCCCACCGCTATCGCACAATAGGGGTGTGCAGAAAAACCCGACACGACAGACACGACATGAAAACACGACAACACGGCACGAAAAAACCCGAAACCGAAAAAACACGACACGAAAATGACACGAACCGAGAAAACATGACATTAAACGGTTCGTGTTCGGATCGGGCATATCCCCTTGTCGGATACCCGACACGAACCGTTTATTTTTTTTAATTTATAGGTATGGTTATATATAGTATTAGTATAAATACAATCCATAAAATGTCAACTAAATTTGATAGCCCAGTTGGTATTAGGCCCATCCCGCCTATACTTGTTCCCAGGATCGATTCCTGGCAATAGCGCTTAATTTTTGTTGTGAACAATAGTCGCACAGTACTGACAATAGGATAGTATTAGTATAAATAAATCCATAAAGTATCACAATCTTAAATGGCCCAGTTGGTAATGAGCCCATGCAGTTCCTATGCATCCTAGGTTCGAATCCTAGTTGTGCAAATAATTTTTGCTGTGAACAGCTCCAAGTCTCCAACTTTGTACACTGTTGGTTCGTGTCGAATAACCGCCGACCCGACATGGATCCGATTACCTTTACCGTGTCGGATACCCGGATTTAAATGGTTCGTGTACGGTTCGGTACTTTAGGCCTAAACGGTTTCGGGTATCCGATACAGTTACCCGGTTCGTGTCGGATACCCGGATGTGCCCACCCCTATCGCACAAGGCTGCAGGTCGGATGGGGGCGACTATGGCGGTTTCGCTTTTGCCTCACAAGAGGATGCCGTTGGCGATGGAGTGGTGCCCTTGGTGGTGCCGTTGCCGAAGCCGAAGACACTGGCATCTGCTTCACCTTTCCGATCTCGCTCCTCCCTGCGTTAACTTTTTTATTTTTATTTTTTTGTGGGTGGGGTGGGGGGGGGGGGTGGGGGTTTGAGTTTGTGTTAAGTATCGTCGAAATCGGGAAACAAAAATTTAATCAAAAGTGATTTTCGTATTATCCACGGAAAAATAAAGAATTATTCGGACGTATGTGTTGAATTTAGTGTATGATTTTTTAGATGCATAATTTGATTATTTAGTCGTAAATTATTCAGACGTATTTGTCGAATTTCGGTTACTAGTGGTAATGAATTGGTAAATTATTCGGTGAAATCTGATTTATTATTCGTCAGTAATGGAGCCTTTGGTTGACAAACAATATAAAAACCATCATCGCACGAGCATTTTTCGATGAAATGTAAAACATTATTCGGTGAAATATAAAACATTATTCGTATAAATCGTAAGTATTGTTTAAGGAATTGATATTTCTTTTATCTGAAGTTGATGAACAAAAAAACATTATTCGGTAGTATTTGACAATTATTCAGTGGAATTGGTAATTTTTCATCTAAACGGGATGAAAAAAGATAAGATAATATTATTTTGTACCATATGAAATATTATTCGGTTGAATTGACAAAATTTAAAAACAAATGAAATCAGGTTTAAAACAAAGCAGCTTAAAAAAAAAGAAAAAAAAAGCCAAAGATGGGTTATATTATATCACAGGAGAAAGCAAGAATGAGGATTAGGGGGGTTTCATTCACACGCGCATGCAATGAAATGGCAAGGTGAGTTTTGTGATTTTTGCACGTGGGACCCACAGATTTAATAGAAAATAAAAAGAAAAATTCCTTTTAATCATGGCCTTCCATTTTCTTTTAATCAACGGTCTATAATTGTGTACAAAGTACATTTTAAGAGGTGTGTACACCCGAACCACACCCTATATATATATATGGATTGACTCCGGTGAAAACCTCAAATTGTGGTAAAAACCGTGAGGACTACTTTATAGCATGGTTTATTTGAAACCTGTGCTAAAAACCTCAATTACACAGTGACTTTACAACTCAGATCAACCTAAAAACTGTGCTAAAAACTCCAATTTTAAAATAACACATAACTTTATATCTCGGTTAAACCTAAAAACCGTGCTGAAAAATCATGTTTTAAAATTACAATAGTGACTTTATAGCTCGGTTTTATTCAGAACCGGGCTAAAATCTATGACTTTATAGATCGGTTCTATTCAAAGCCGGGCTATAAAGCTAGTGAACCGGGCTAAAAAGTCGGTCCTCACAATTTTTACCGTAATTTTGGTTTTTACCGGAGCGCACCTATATATATATATATATATATATATATATATGAAAATTTGTGTTTGAATACACACATAAAATCAACATATGTACATATGTATTAGCAACAATGGTTACATCACCAATGAATGATAATTCATTGTTACCATATTTATTAGCACTTGTTTTTTTTATTAGGTAAAAATTCGAAGTCAAACATATCTGAACTTCGAAAGGCTGACATGTCGGCAGACGGATAACCGTCGAAACGAACATAAAATACATAAATGGTGCAAAATATAGGCAAGAGTACTCTACAAAAGCGGAACTAAACACATCAAAACCAAAGGAGATGAGGACGTAGACGACGAACGAAGCCAAGCACTACCTTGAAACATATTTATTAGCACTTGTGTTCATTTGTCAGCATATTTGTTGCAATATTTTTTTTATTTACAATCTTATTTTGTTGGTAGTTCCAACAATAATATTGTCATTCCACCTAGTTAATTATAGTTGGGGAGAGAGTGTGGGATTGTTGACAATTATCATTCATTGATGATACAAACTCGAAGCCTTTCCTAGTGGATAATTAAGATATATATTGAATTCATTTACTATGAGAGTATTCAACAGATTCAACATTTATCCATCCATGTTTGATCTAGAATTCAATCACTTCCACTTATACTAGTGTTTAAATACACCTTTTTATTGTTAATGATGATGATGGTGATTTAAAGGAGTTCATGGTGTTAAGTAAACTAGATGAAGTCAATTTTGTTGTAGAATTGTGAGTCAACAAAAGAAAGAGGTCATATATTCTCTATTAATATCATGCTTGTAATAGTTAAGATCATGTTAGAAATTGAAGACCAGGAGAGCAGAAAGGCATTTGAATTTGATGAGTATTTCAAATAAGTATGTGTTGTAGAAGACAACCCAGTTGACAAAGTATATATGTCATGAGATGGTGGGTATTATATATTATGGAGATGAGCTGAGATTATTGTTGATAATCATGTAGCTGCAATAGATGAATATAAATATAATGATTTTGTCGATATGATAAGAAGTGCTGAAAAAGACAATGTAGAGGGTAGGCTTACAATTAGACCTGTCAAAACACAACCCGACCCGGTCGACTCGATCCGAACGCCCGGAAATTTTCCGACCCGAACCCGGAAATTTTGACCTGGAAATTTTTTCTAACCCTAACGCAAAAACCCGGAAATTTTTCGGGTAATCTGGGTTTCGACCCGGTGACCCGATTGACCTGGTAATTTTAACCCGATTTACCCGATTGACCCGGTGACCCAATTGACCCGGTTGATTTATAATTATATATGATTAAATTTTTTTTATGAAGATTCCAATTTATTACATTTTATAATTAATCACTTGATCTTTCATTTTCAAATCAACTTTTATATATTTGTATTGTGTAATACTCCATCTGATCGATAGTATTTGATTTTTTATTTTTCAACACATTTTTTTAAAAAGATAAAAATTCTAAAAAATATAAAAATATTAAAAGAAATCTAGGCTTATTACTAATTACATGAAATTATTTTTAAATAATTATTTAAAAATTTGTTATGTTATATATTATTACATTTTATTAAAACTTACAAGAAATAATAAAAATCAAATATTTTAGATCAAATATAGTATATAATTACAAGCACTAGAACTTATGAACCACGTCTTTAATTTTAGAATTTTAAAATTATCAAATCATGTTTTTTTTTAATTTAAAAAAGAAAAAAATTGACAAACCCGAAATCGACCCGAAATGACCCAAAACCCAGTCAAACTCGGGTTCGAGTTAACCCGGATATACCCGGAACCCGTTTTACCCGGGACCCAAAGGGACCTGACCCGAATCCGACTCGAATGACCCGTTTGACAGGTCTACTTACAATGACAGATGATAATCACCTACCGAGACGGGCCCGTCGACTTGCTGGGCCAACTACTCTGTCCAAATCCACATATTTTTTTAGGGCGGGTTGGGCGGATCGGACAGATTGACCCATATTACATCAATAATGGGCATTGAGGTCCCAAGTTGACAAGTCTTGGGTTGGGTTTTGTCTTTTAGTACCTCAAATTGAGCATAGCCACAAACAACCACAAAAATGTAAGCACAACTTGTTTGTGAGCATGATCAATTGTAACTGCAACATAAGATGCATCATTTGATGCACTACAAAATTTTTATGGTATAATTTTATTTTTTTTTAAAATATAAAAATTATATTTGTGTTTCGTACCCTTATATTTACATATCTATAAAATTTGATCATAAAAATTATTTTTAAAACATATATAATTAAAAGATTGATTTTATTAGTTTATAATTTTTATATTTTTCTAAAACATAATTTCTAATGATAAAAATTTATAAATATATAAATATAAGTATATGAAATATATATAAGGAGTATATTTTTTGAAATAAAATTATACCCCATCTAAGTTTTGTGATGCAACAAATGACGTACGGTGGACTGCAGAAGATTTGCACTGGTTTGTGAGGGGAACCAATCAGGTAATCACCCTTTTGGATCTGAACTTGATTCACCTAACAAAAGTCAGTCAATGTTGTACTATTTTCTACTAAACTAACATGCTCGAATTGATTTCATATTTCTGTGTAGTCAATTACTACGTACTGTAACATTTGTAGTGACTAGCTCGTGGAGGGTGTCAGATTCGACAAGTTAGGTTGGGTCAAGTCGACTCATTTGTCCGAGTTTTAGCACTATTTTAGGGTTTATACTGTACTCCCTCCGTTCGGTAAAACTTGTCATTTTAGCTTTTTTCACAAATTTTAAGGCAATTAACAAATGTACTAATTTACCCTCAATTATTACCCTCCTTTTTTACTTTATCGAAAACTACAACTAACAAACCATCAATCATATCAAGGGTATTTTTATAAAGTGAAGGGCAAATTACCTACAATGACAAGTTTTTTTGAACAAAAATAACACCCTAAAATGACAAGTTTTGTCGAACGGATGGAGTATTTAATTTTGGCTATTTCGGAATTCTGCTTTGGATTGGAAACTTTCTTTGCATTTACATCTTTGTCTATATATAACAACATTCTCAATATATTAGGCTCAAAGCAGGGGTCTGAGGACAGGGGCGGATTTAAAATTTTTAAAAAATATATGAGGAGAACATCTTAAATTTGTAAGAAAAACTATTATTATTTAATTATAAATTACCAAATAAATTATAAATTTTAAAATAATGGAAAATGGATTGAAGAAAAAAAATGAAAACGGATGTTTAGTGGGATTTGAACAAGAGTTGATTGGATTCTATTTAAAATGGAGTGAGCTTAACCATTAAGCCACTAAAAATACTTGTATTTTGCCTTTCAATTTTTTACATAACACATATATTCTTGTATTTTTTTTTTCCGGATCAGGGTGGGCGACGGCCCGGTGTCGCCCACTCTTGAATCTGCCACTGTCTGATGGTTCGAGTTGTACGCACCCTTTCCCTAATTAGGTTGAGAGTGTAAAGTTGCTGCAAGTGAGATATGGAAGAGCTAGAAAGCTTCATTCATGGAGAGAACAAGGTTGGTACAACTGTCATTGAAGACGGTAAAAGAGAGTTTGATCAGATTTTTTTTGAAGCAAGATAAGAATTCAGTTCTCTAGACAAGCCTAGAGAAACCGAGAGACCGGACAAGCCGGTAGGTGGACATCTCAGATTATGGACTACGAAAAGTCATCAGATATCGATCGCAATTCCACGACGTACGTCTTCGGATACAGCAAATCAAACACCATTCACACGAGGCCTGCATCACAACAAGAACAAACACGGCACACCAGACCGCAAATCCATCACAAGCCAAACTATTGCCCAATAAAAACCTCCAACCCGTCTCAAACCCTCAAGGACGATAACGAGATCGTAAAAGACTATTAAGTAGTCAAAATAGAGGCGACAGAGACAGGACAAAGCAAAGAAATTGGACAACAACATAAAGGCAAAGGGAAGGAAGGGCGGAATGGAAAGAAACCCCGACGACCTGGAAAACGAAAAGAAAATGAACCAAAAGGCACACAGACTTTAATTTTTTTTTCTTTTTTTTTTCTTTCCTTCTTCTTCTTGGTACGAAACCCACCACTGCAAATCAGACGAGGCTCACAAAGCGTCGACGTCCTCGAAGAGGGAGGAAACCAGGAAAGCCGATGGCTGAGCCATGGGAGAGAAACCGATGGGATCGATAATCCAACCACGGAGACTGTAGAACTTCCAAAGAGGATAGTGGCTGAGGGTAACGGTGGGAGGATCCCGGCGAGGCGGCGAACGGTCAATGATGGAGGCCAGGAGAACACAAGAAAACTTCCAGAAGCGACGCCGAAAGCGGCTGGAAGCTTAGGGTTGAACACGATGGGGATGGAGGATATTGGTGGTGTACCAGGCGCTCCCGAAGGTTATGAGGGCGGGTGACGGCGTGAAGAAACGCGCCTCACAACGGGTCATGAAGGTGGTCGTTTGAAAGGCAGTGGTGAACCGGAGTGGTGGTGAGCCAAGAACGGTGGTGAGCGGAGAACTGGCGGTGAGGCGGTGAAGGGCTGGAAAAGGAGGCCATAGTGATGGCGGCGACAGAAAACTACTCTCAAAGAGAGAGTTTTTTCTATTAGGGTTTTTTGGTTCGTATTCTAAACCGTATAAGAGTTTGATAAGATGATCTTACATGAGTTTTATCCGACCTCCTTTATTTATGGATGTTGTTAACTACACCGCAATCCCTCCTAGTAAAGATACGTTCATTCCAACATGCATCATGTTCAATTAGATATGGTAGAATGTTTAATTAATCATGCTATTAATCATCTTTAGAAGGGATAATTAGTTCACGTCGAAACGGGCGTGATGATTTGCTATGTATTTAGTTTCCGCGTTTATTTATACTACTCATCCACTTGCCTAACTAAGCGCATGTTTAGAAACTAGAGGATTTTTTAGGGGTTGGATATTTTTTAGAAGGTGAAGTTTATTTTGTGTATTATGGAGGTGTGGAAGGTGGAGATTTTTTTTAAATATAACCTTGTAGAGGTGCTTGATGGTTATAAGGTTTGAAAGTTGTATTTGAGATAAAATGTCTAAAATACCCTTAATACATTACCCTAGAAAAATACCCTTGTAGAGGCGAGAGTGGGGGCAAATTGGAACAAATCCCTAGAAAAAAAACCTCCACCTCCCAAAGTTGCATCCCCCCAGCTTCCATTTTCAAGCAAAATAAACTCCACCTTCAATTCCCACACCTCCACTCGAAGACACTGCCAAACACGGAGAAGAAGAGAGGTGCCATTTTTATTTCACCTCCAAAACCTCTTCAAACATGTTGCCAAACACCCCTAACTCTTCTTTATTTGACTAAGTTAGTTACATTTATGATGGATCTCCTGTGTGCACCTCCAACATAACTTCATGTACTCCTCATACCTCAACAGAAAGGATATTTTCTAGTGACCCAGATATTGAATCACTAGAAAATTGATTAGACTCTAACCATGATAACCTTTATAATGGGTAGATTTTGGTTCAAGTTATTGGAGGTGAGGTATATTTTGAATTTGGCTGGGTTGATATTTAGAGTTAAGTGAAACCCGATACAATCTAAGAAACTTGCCCCGATTTGCACGAATTCATACTTGAACCTGACCCGATTGCAAACTCTAGGTTAATTAATCAGTTGAAACATGCGTATAATATAGGCATATAGTTTTATTGATCGATAAGGACTTAAAATAGTTGACGTATGGCCTGGTAAGATACTCGGTGATGGAATGAGTTCCAATAGAGTTTAAAAAAAACACTAATACCGGGTATATGGCAGCACCCGCACAAAAGGTGCAACATGCCTTTTTTTTATTTAATCAAAATCATGAGTGAGGCATGGTAAATAGTATGAATAAATACACAAAGGCCGAATGTTATACCTTCGGTATACTATTTAATTATTTCATATCAACATCGAAAAAAATTAAATTAAAAGATTATATTTATGTTTTATAGATTTATATTAATATGTGTATAACTTTTTTTCCATAAAAACCATGAATTTAAAAAAAAAACGAAGAAATCATTTTGTCAAATAATACTAGATTTTATAAAGGTTAAGTTGCTTATAAGGAAGGATCCGAATTGCAAAGCCCAAGCTAGCTTGAAGCCTTGAACGCGTAATAGAAAGATTGTTGATATACCCTTTATCTATTAAAAAGCACTCATCGATCGATCAGGAGGGAAATGTACAGAACAGCAAATCAGCAATAACCTAATAAGCGGGCAAATGAGAATGAACAATGGAGGACCAGAAAAGACACAGAAATAAATAAAGAGGACACAGCTAATTCCTATTTCCTACCCGTGCTTTTGCAGGACAAGGACGTTAGGCTAAAGAGCATCTCTTCGCGGAGGAGGCCACGCGTAACGCAACTTAACAACTCGACAAGGTAAGTGCGCGCAAGGGAGATTGCAGGGTGAAGAATTTTTTCTTTTTCAATCACAAGGAATTGAAGAACAGATTTGATTTGTTATACAACTCTGGTGGATCAAAAACAAAAGGAGGTAAAGGTTGATATATGTAAGTGATTTAAGGTTTTTTTTACCTACATTTCTTTCTCCATCTCTTATTGGACTGCTAATTTGTTCCCATTCCTGTGTGTATATATTTATGCACAAATTCGATTCAAACTCTGCACAATGATTTAAGCTTTTGTATTAGAAGATTACTGTCAAATTTAATGTGTTTTTGTTCGGACGAAGATCTATGCAATGGTATAAGACTCTGTCATGTTCCAGTAGACCAACCCCTTGAGATTACACTTTAATCATACTTGTTTACACACATATATATAAAGGTTCTCTTTTTCCCCCATTTTATTGATTTTATGTACTTTCAAGAGTTATCATTTCCATATGTTAGTGTCATATATATGGCCGGGTCCATTTTGGTGTAACATATACATAGGCAAAAATGGTGGACCAAGTACTTTGTGAATGTTTTGTACCCATCTCTTGTAGCTTAGATTCTCCTTTTCCAATCAATCAACACAAGCTGACAAAGCAAATAACATAGTGTCTGAATCTGATGGTGAAATGGTCATTCCTAGAAGACAAAAAGACCCTCCATTGGGATCTTTGTGAACTGTCTAAAATGTGACAAGCCCCAAAAAACTTTGGGCTTAGGGTCGAACACTCTCCATCTATTTAACCCAAAAACAATATGGCTGATATATAAATCTACAACCCACACATTTTTTTTTGGTTGTTCAATAGGTTGTGGATGCTCTAAGATCTCATATTCGAGCCCCGTGGATGGCCACTGGGCGATACCAATGCTTGGATTCATCTAGAATCAACCCTTCACCTCGGTGAGGTAAGACTGCCTACAATCCGATCACCTAGACCTGACTCTCCCCTCGGGGTTGGACTAACAATCCCTGTGGTAGGTCGTTGTTTCAACTTAAACTAATTCTCTCGTCCTCAATCTTCAGCAAAACCTTGTTTCAACATTTGCTTTATTGTGACAAAAAAAAGAAATATTGTTACAAGTTACAATGAGATTGTACAAGAGTTGAACTGAGTTTTTGTATACATACAAGGTGGCCAAAAAAAGTGGGCTCATGTAAATACTAAAATAGCACTTGTATGTGTATACCTTTGATCCCTAAGATGGATAGTTTTGCAAGTACAACTATGTAAACTTGATATTTTACTTGTCATCCTTGACAAGTGCAGCCTTGATTAAGCTAAGGGATTGAGCAACATCATCACAAAGCACGCGCGGATCCGGTATAACATCTTCATCCACTGCTACAACAAGAGTCATCTTGTCTACATGGCTCTGATAATGTATTGTCAAAGCCTGCAAGGTTTGACACAGGATATCGTCTGTGAAATCTTAATGACATCTAGTTGTTTCCGAGATCTATGTAGCTTTGTTGTTTCATGATAAAGTATAGGCGCGGAGATGCATACCTGTGGGTGACCGCACACAGTTGGGGCAATGTAAGCAATTGGATGACCATAGAAGCTTATTTCCTCTACTGGACCAACCACATTCGAGAAGGACATTGTCGTTTGACTGACAAGTCTGTATGATAGAGCAGCAACCACCTGTATGTATCCAAATTGTCATCAGAAACTTAGAATAGTTCGTCGGCTACAAGTTCAAGTGGTCACAGCTCAAGTCCTTACCTTTTCGCTAAGCAAGTGGAGCATGAGCAGAGCACTTGCATATGTGCACTTTGCTTCAAGCGAACACTTCTTTTTGTCGGTAGTAGCCTTGGCTAGGCGAATATGGTCCAAGGGGTCATCTCGCAAGCCTACATGAAGAGGGAGGATCACGTATGCAATCGTGTTACCCCATGGACACTTGGAACCCTTCTCCATCAAATTTGCCAATTCCTGTCTAACGAACAATGTTAGCTACCTAAGCAGGAACACATCTACATGTTACATAACATAACCGATAGGAGATCATATAGTACTTCACCTGAATGCCGCTGCTTGGTCTAACGTTCACCAAAAGCGTAGCTCTAAGACGCATACTCTTAGGCAGATTGTTGATCTTCTTACCCTCCACTTCATGTGAGTTGCTAATGTTGCCTATCATGTGAGACAACGATTTGCCGAGATCAATGCACAACACCTAATAAGGTCTAATAGGTATAATGCAGAGGCTTAGGATTGATAGTACTCACCATATCTCCTGTTGAGATATTGAGAAAGACCGGCTTGCGTTATCCCTATTATAACATCATTTATAGTCTAAAACACAAATATATTAGGCGAACAAACAAAACAAGAGTTATACACAACCATGAATATGATCATTAGTCGAAACGCATAAAATCACATACCATGTTCATTTGTTTCTTGATGAGCTTGATGTCATCAAGGCTGAGAATCTGATGAACAATCCGCTTGCGCTTCTTTTCAGTTCCTGGACGACCTTTGAGAGGAGTGTCCGTGTCTTTCAAAAACAATGCCGTGGCCAAGAAGAGCGTTGTGTCTACAACAGTATTCCACAACACCTTGCACATGAAACAAAATAGACCAAAGTACCTTAACATACTCTTCTGATTACTTGAACTGGAAGCTTCCTTGTTCGCCATAGGGAGAGATGGCAATGAATTGGGATCGGAGGTCTTTCTTGTGCAAGCAAGTAGAAGAGAAATGAGAGAGATGCCATCTCCAAGCGAGTGATGGATCTTGAAGACACCGACAGCTTCGGCGTCTGAGGTACTGATGTTGAGAAGGTGGAGTTCCCACAACGGCTTCGACAGATCCAAGGGACTTGTGGTTAGATTTGATATATAGTCATCTACAAACTGATCCGGAGAGTCCATATCTATATCCAAATCGGGTACCACAATGTGGTCATCAAGGTTCACTTGGGTCCGGACCCAGGTTTTCTTCCCACCCTTCTTTACATCAACCAGCTAGCTTGGAATGAAACACAACCAAATCGATCAACAACAAAGCTACTGATCAGTAAAATTCCACAGGATTGTAATGAAAATGTTTAATTACAAGCTTCAATTCTCAAGTTTGCCATTTACAATCCTTAATTTAATAATGATAATAATAATAAATTACAGATAGAAAAATTTAATCCTCCTTTCCCACTCTTTTCCTTGGGGCCCAAGTCCGGTTTCTTTGCCCAAAGGGTGATGGAAAGTGTGAAAAATTAATCTAAAGTAATGCAATATTTCATATTCTTAAATCATGTTAACATCCTAATAAAAAAAATCATGTTAACAACACTTGGGTTTGAACCTTGAGTAAATCCACCCGAAAGGGTCCAATAAAAATCCCGTGAGTGTCTTGATAAAAATCCCGAAAGGGTTTTTTGGTGCGTTTGTACAAGGTTGGTTCTCGGCTGCGTTTTCGGTAGTTCTTGGAGGTCCTAGTCTGAGTTGGGGCTCTGTTGTTCGGTGTCGGGTCTGGCTGGGGTTGAGGCGGTGTGCATCGAGGCGACTCCGTGTTCCGGAAATTTCCTTGGAGGTTCGTCTTCATCGCCCACAAGGACTCCTGATGTACCGCTGCCCAGCGGTGTCATCGTTTAGTGGCGCTTGGCTCCGGGTTTAGTCTACGTTGTCCTCAACTTTTTTGGGTTAAGCTCGTTTGTTCGACTGGGTGTATTTGATTGCAGCTCTTTGTATTGCACCGATTTTTATTTTACGTTGTATGTTTGACGGTTCACCGTCTGCCGACTTTGTCGGCCTCTCAATGAGTCAGGTTTGTCTGGTCTTCGAATTATTACCTAATAAAAAAAATTACAGTCCTTAATTGAAGGGTAATCTGGCGAGCTAGAAAGTTTTCGGAGGGGGCACGCTTATACATGTTTGATGTTGTTTTAGTTTAAAGCGACATTGGTTTGTTAGTTTAAATTAATAGTAAAAATCTATATAATACTACAATAAATGATGTTGGTTTAGGATAAAATATCATCATTTTTCCCGTTAAAAAAAAAGAAAAATAAATAAATACATAAATGAAAGAGCCAAAGAAAAAAAAAAGTAACAGAATAAGGATATGAAAAACAATATAATAACTATTCAATTAATATGTAACTTGTTGTATTTTGAACATGTAATAATGTTTAACCCTGTATAAAAAAATTTAAATTTATATAACTTCTTATCTAATTGTCAAAATGAGTATTACATAACTTATCCTTTCGAAACTCTTTATATGAATTACAGTATGTGAATCTCAATCTAAGTGAAATATAAAACATTATAGTTTATTAAAATGATATTAAAGTGATATTTAATATACCTTCAGTTATAAAAAATTCATAACTTTTTACTCTTATGTCAGATTATGATATATTAAATCGAAGCTATCAACAATGAGAATATATATATATATATATATATATATATATATATATATATATATATATATATATATATATATATATATATTTCGTCACATGAGAGGAGAAACAAGGGTGCCCACATCTCGATTTTTCAAACCCTATTATGGGGCAAGATGCATACATTTCGACTCTAAACACTCTTTTAAACGGAATAGGCTGAAATTATGGTAATTAAAGGGTCGTTCCCACACAACTAGAACCCATAAAATAGGCAAACTAAAAAAATATTTGTCATATATAATATATGATATATCATATAACATAAATATAAATCTCTACAGTGAACTTTTTAGTTGGAAAAAATTTAAAACTGTGGAAACTAATTTAGCGTTTTAAAAATTCAAATAATTATTCATTCATATATAAAAGTTGAATTTGAAGTTCCCTAGCGCACATAGCTAATAAGATTCATTTGAAAAATGATTATAATATGATTCGGACCATCCGCAACCATGGGTAACCTCTTTCTCTCTTTTTTTCTCATCTTCCTATCACAATTTTACTACTTATTTATTTTTTGTTTAAAATAATTTTCATTTTTTCTACCTCTTTCTAAAAGGTTTCCTCTACAACATGGGAAACCTCTTTTACCTCTTTTTAAATTTATTTTCCCCTTTTCTTTTCCTTTATATATATATTTTCCTTTATTATATGTGTATCATCATATGTTATTGTGAATTATTTTTATTTATAATTTTATAAATAAATAAAAATAGCAAGTAGTTAATATAAATTGGTTGCAATTAACCACCCATACCCACTTTTCTTGTTAAATCTCACTCAAGTTAATAGGAAAAGACAATTATACTACACTTGTCAATCGGGTCATTCGGGTCGGGTCGTTTCGGATTTCGGGTAAAACTGATTCCGGGTAGATCCGAGTTGACTCGAACTCGGGTTTGACTCAGTTTCTGATCAAATCGGGTCGATTTTGAGTTTGTCAATTTTTTTATTTTTAAATGAAAAAAATTAGGGGTGGGCGTGGGACGGGACGGGACGGGAGGGGGGTCGTCCCGCGTCCCGTCCCGCGTAATTTTTGCGGGACGGGACCGGGACGGGATTCACTGCTTTTTTTTCAATCCCGCGCGGGCCTTGTCCCTCGCGGGACGGGACGGGACCGGGACGGGACGGGCCCTGTCCCTCAAATAAAAAAAATTCTAAAATTCCTATATATTTTGCGGTTTTTTTAAAGACATGACATATATAGATTTATAATATTTTTTATATTTTATAATTTTTCTTATACATTATACACATTGGAAAAATTATAGTATAATTACGCACAATATATATATACACTGATCGATACAAATATACACTTTTATATATATAGTATGTGACACTATATAGGCAGTGTTTATATACTCTCTTTTTTTATCAATAATGTATATATATTACAGTAGCATATATATACAATATTGTATATATTCAGTGTATATATACTATTTTTTTTATATAAATACCGTGTATATTAGTATATATACATGTACAAGGTATACACTCAGTGTATATAAATGTAGAATCTATACACACAATGTATAATATATTATATCTGTATAATATATATAAACTGTTTATTATATTATATATTATATATATGGGACGGGACGGGATTTGCGGGATATGGAATCCTCGTCCCGCGTCCCGTCCCGCATAATTTTTGCGGGACGGGACCGGGACGGGATTTACTATTTTTTTTTCAAATCCCACCGGGATCGGGACGGGCCCGGGACGGGACCGGGACGGGCCCGGGATTTGCGGGATTTGTCCCCACCCCTAAAAAAATCATGATTTGGTAATTTTGCGATAATTTTAAAATGCTAAAATTGTAGACGTGGTTCATATGTTCTAGAGCTTGTAATTATATAATATATCGATCTTAAATATTTTATTTTTATTATTTCTCATAATTTTGAACAAAATTTTAAAATATAGTATAAAATATCAAAAATTTAAATAATTTTTTTTAAAAATAATTTCATGCAATTAGTAATAAGCATATAATTATTTTAATATTTTTTAGAGTTTTCATCTTCTTAAAAAATGTGATGAAAAATAAAAAATCTAATACTATCAATTGGAAAGAGTATTACACAATACAAAAAAAATAAAAAAAAGTTGATTTGAAAATGAAAGATCAAGTGATTGTAATTATAAAATGTAATAAATTAGAATCTCCATAAAAAATTAATCATATATAATTATAAATCAATCTGGTCACCAAGTCAATCGGGTACGGGTCCAAACCTAGATGACCCAGAAAATTACCGGGTTTTCGGGTTTGGGTCGGAAAAAAATTTCAGGTAAAAATTTTCGGGTCTTGACCCAAAATTTTTCAGGCGTTCGTGTCGGGTCGTGTTTTGACAGGTCTAATTATACCCATAACTTTTTAATGTTTTACATATTCTCTATATTAGTCTCAACTAAATCAAATTTTCAATCTAATTAGCCAATAGAGGTCCACGAACAAGACCCGATGACCACCAGGAGGTTCCACCAGAGGTCGTCATTGCTGGAGGCGATGAACAGCAGGAGACTCTAGACATTCATCACCCTTTTTTTTAGAATTGGAGAAAAATTAATTAGATTTAACAAGAAAAGTGGGTATGGGTGGTTAGTTGCAACCAATTTGTATATAATGGGTGGTTATTTGCAAATTTTTGAATAATGGGTGGTTATTTGCAAACAACCTTGAATAAAGGGTGATTTTATTCATTTTCGCATATATCTTTCCCTTTATTATATGTGTATCATCATATATT
The DNA here is from genome assembly GCA_963922045.1 of Persicaria maculosa. Taxonomy (NCBI): domain Eukaryota; kingdom Viridiplantae; phylum Streptophyta; class Magnoliopsida; order Caryophyllales; family Polygonaceae; genus Persicaria; species Persicaria maculosa. The sequence goes on from OY998271.1 coordinate 34,785,675, forward strand.
ATTGTGAATTATTTTTATTTATAATTTTATAATAAATAAAAATAGCAAGTAGTTAATATAAATATATTTTATTACATCTAGATTAAAATAAAAAAAGTTAGAAACATTATAACATACGAAAATACTAATCGAACTACCTTTAAATTCGGATCATAGCCTTAGAATTGGTTCCACAAGTGCTCAGCCAAATCATTCTTCAAATTCATGAGGATTGTACACATTGGTAGGATTATGTGGGTTATAATTTGGATATTCAGGTGTTGGAGGATTGTTAAGCATTTGTAACATCACTTGAAATTGAGGATTTTTGAGAAGATTTGGATCAAAAAGCATATTTGGAATGGGTGGAGTATTTGAATTATTGTGATCCATAGTTAAAAAAATAGGTGCAACTACAATAGATCAAGATGGGGGTATATATAAGGTAAAATTGGGCTCAAATTATAGAAAAAAAAATAAACCAATGGGATATTTTACTTTAAAAAATAATGAAATATAAATATATTTTTATTTTATTTTAAACACTATTACAATTAATGAATCTAAATGGAAAAAAGAAGATCCTACTTTATCATTAAAAAAAGGAAAATAAAATTAGAAAATGAAAGAGTTTACCTCTCTCTACCAAGGTAACCCCTTCCCACCCTTTACCTTAAGGTAAACCCCACAACCATGCACTTACCTTTTAGCAACCTTAAGGTAAGTAAAACACATGGTTGCTCATGCTCTCATTGGACCTCATATTAATAATTGCATGAGCCTTCAAAATTGATGAGACGACTGTAGATGGGGCATTTAGAGCGAATGGGATCACCTGTCCCCAAAGGGACAAGGCCCGGTGTTTTGCCCTCCCCATCCCCAAGGTTAAAGAAAAAAGAAAAAAATTTAAAATTTTTTTTAAAAAAAGAAATAAGTAAATGGGATGAACTGGGAAAAGGCACAGGGTGGGTTGAGCACAGCAGATCCCATTTGCATTTAGAGAGAAGCCCCGATAGAGACAACCTCTATAAGCTCTACCACTAGTCGGAAAAAGTGAACGGCATCACCTTTCCCTACTCCCTACGGACAAACCCCCTATTTGGGAAAATAGGGCCAAATAGGAGGCTTGTCCCTAGGGAGTAGGGACCCTCCCCATTCCCCAAACTATATGGAAAAGAAAAATAATTACAATTTAAAAAAAAATGGTAAAAGGTGAGATTTTTGTGAAAGGATAAAGTGAGACAGAGAGGGTATAGGGAGAGGGGATCCGCTTTGTAGGAAAAGGACCTGACCAACCGTAGGTCTAGTAATGAAATGGAAAAAATTTTAAGCCGGTTTGTTTGAGTAGGAGATAATAGAAGGGAAATTAATGAAGTTTTATGTCTGAAATTTTTATAATTATCATTTTTTATGAGTTTAGAGAAGGAGAGAGAAATGGTTAAAACATCATAGGACATATAGTTACCATATGCTCCAATTAGGTAATTAAATTGAGGGAAATAAAATAATTTTTATATAAGAAATAAGAGAATGAGGGTAATGATTAGAATATTAATTAATAAATCTTAACTTAAAAAATGGACTTCCTTATTTAAAAATAAACAAGAGTTAGGATCATTTTTTTGGAAACTCAAAACTAGGGGTGGGCACAAATCCTGTCCCGTCCCGCATCCCGTCCCGATCCCGGTGGGATTTTAAAAAAAAATTTCAAACCCGTTCCGATCCCGTCCCGCAAAAATTACGCGGGACAGGACGCGGGACGAAAACTTCGTATCCCGCAAATCCCGTCCCACGTATATATAAAAAATTATATATATATATATATATATTTAATTAAAATTAATAAAAAGATATAATAATATATTTATATTATATCTTAACATTTATTTAAATCCAAAATTTAAAATTTAAAATAATAATAAAACATTAAAACATCGAAGAAATATTGAAATAACTAAAATAAGACTTACTATATCCAATTTGTAATGGGATTAGTTATGTAGTACTTTGCTTAGTTGCTACTACGTACTTTGTTTTTTTTACTTTCTATTTTTCTTATTGTATTTTGTTTCAAATTTACTTACTGTATGTTACTACTACGTACTTACTGTAATTATGTATTTTCTTTTTTTTTGGTAAACACTTATTGTATTTTGTAATAACTTTAATTTTCACATTTCTACTTGCTATTTTTCAAGTTACTTGGATTGTTTTTTAATTATTTTTTATGAGGGACAAATCACGTCCCGATCCCGTCCCGTAAGAGATAAGACCCGGCGGGATTAGAAAAAAATAAAATCAATCCCGTCCCGATCCCGTTCCACAAAAAATATGCGGGCCGAGACGCGAAATTACCCCAATCCTGTTTCATCCCATGCCCGCCCCTACTCAAAAACCATTTTCAAAATTGAGATAATAATGCACCTAAAGTTGGGCATTGGTAGGTAATAGGATCACATCCAATAAAGACTATTCAAAGATGTTGAAATGCAGTTGGAATTTGTTTTAATCATCACCAATAAGTGGTTGGCTGGTGTTGCTTTTTTATTGGGAGATCCATCACCAAAAGTTATAACTATAACTTCATTTATTAACGCCATCTCCCATCATGAGATAGGATCTCCAACTCCTACAACTTTGTGTGCACCCTTTGGTGAAACACAAAAATTAATTAAGGTTAATATTTATGATAAAAAAAAATTCAAAAAATTATTTTTATCATAAATGTTTACTACTCCCTCTGTTAATTAAAACTTGTCGTTTATTATTCATGCACGCTTTTTTAGAATGATAAAAACTATATGAAATATTAACTTTTTTTAAAATTTGTTTTTATAAATTCACACTTAATAGTAACAAGTATGAAATTATTAAAAAAATATTAAAAAGTCAATATTTTATATAGTTTTTAACGCCTCAAAAAGCGTATATGAATAGTAAAATGTCAAGTTTTAATTAACGGAGGGAGTATAATTAATTTTGTGTTGCACCAAAGGGTGTCTGTAGGAGATCCTATCTCTCCCATCATAGGTCATAAAATAGGTTTTGATTTTTTTTCCTCCCATTATAGGCCAAAATTATTTTGACTAAAAAAAATTTGGCTTGAAGGTCCAATTTGGCTGGAAGTTTTGGAATGCTAAATGAGAATTTCACCTTTTATTTATTTATAAAATTTTAATATTAATAAAAATTATTAATCATATAATTAATTATATATAAACTATTTATTTATAATTTTTATGAAAATTAAAAGGTAGAGTATTCTAAAGATATTGATGAGTTCTTCGATATGACTATAATAATTAATATGTTTGGATTATCTTTGAATAAAGTTTATAAATCACTTTTTTTTATTATTATATCTTCATCAAAACCATATCTCATAAATAAATAGTTGCATAAACTACTACAATTGAAAGTACTTCAAAAAAAATCCAAAAAACACATTAAAATCAGAATCAAAACTAATATTATGGGAAATCCGCATAACTCTCTCCAAAACCATTCCTTATTCCGAACTCACCATTTTATTCATCTTCATGCACATATTTTTCATTATTTGTTTTAAAGTTACTAATTGAAAATAGTGAATAGCTATCAAAATTTCCATAATGACATGTAGCTTGTAATTTAATTTGAAATTGGTTAAAGTTATCATATTCAAATGTTGTGGGTCGTGTGAAAAATCAATGAAAATGTGCATTAATTTATAAATAGTTTTGAGAATTTTAGTGGATCAAAATTGACTTTGAGTGAAAATTATGCTAAAAGAGAATATTTTATAGAATATTCTATTTCAATAGGCTATTTTTCTGGGATAATTGACCTTGGGGGAGATGCCTTAGGGCCTGTTTGGCACGGGGTTTTGGGGGATTGTCGGGGTTTTTTTTTTAAAAAAAAAACAATCTCATGGCTCGTGTTTGGGAAGGGATTATTCGGGGTTGGCTTTTTAGGAGGTGAGGATTATTCGGGATTATTGAAGGCCGATAATCCAACCCCCGCCCATGAAGAGTGTCGGAATTGTCGAGTCCAACAACCCCTCTATGACTTCCATGCCCCTGGCACTCTCCCTTCATGCTCCTCGGTGCTTCTCCAATGACGACTGGACTGGCCTCCCTTCGTGCTCCTCCAACCCAGGCCTCCCTTCTCGCTCCTCCAACGACGAATCCCTAAGCCTCCCTTCATGCTCCTCCAACGACCTCCTCCCCGTCCTCCAAGAGCCAGAATCCAAGGAGAAGCAATTGGAAGTACCGGCGAGGATGAAGAATGGGGGTTTTGAAGGGAGAAATTGAATCCAAATCAAATCCGATATGTGTGGAGACAGACGTGGAGAAATTGAAACCAAACCAAATCAAATCAAATCCGGTGAGGATAGAGATTGGGGTTTTGAAGGGTGAAGGCGTCGGGCAAAAAGAGAGAGCGAGAGACAAATTTCAATCGCGAGAAGGAGATGCACAACGACGACGTTGTTTCCTTCTCCCTCGGCGCTAGGATCGAACAACGCTCTTCCTTCTCCCTGGAAGCAGCAAATTCAATTTTGTAACCTTATGTTCACCAAACACTCTACCGGGGTTATTTGAAAAAAAATCTCAACCTCTTCCATCCCCGTAACCCATACAAAAATCTCCACCCCATATAATCCCTTAAAAATAATCTCCACCCCTTAAAAAATAACCCTTTGGCAAACACGCCCTTAATTGTTGTACCTGCAACTAAAAGTATAATCTCCATCCCTACCAAAGTTGGTTTTGGCGAGATCCTCGGTAACCTAGCAGAAACCCCGAATATTACACTTAATTAATTTTAGTATAATCTCATGTTATAAAAAATTATAAGAATTATATTTATATTTCTATATATTTTAACAAATAATTTTTCTATTTTTTTAACATAATTTTTTTATAATACTCTATCTATTAATTAAAACATGACATTTTACGCTTTTTAGGTGTTAAAAAATATATAAAATATTAACTTTTTAAATAATTTTATACTTATTACTATTAAGTATAAATTTATTTAAAGAAATTGTAAAAAGAATTATATTTTATATGGTTTTATCATTATAAAAAAATATGCATAAATAGTAAATAACATATTTTAATTAATAGATGAAATATAATTTTATAAATATGTCAATATAAGTATATATAATATAAATATAATTTTTACAATTTTTATAATATAAAATTTTGAAAATGTAATACCATGGTTATGGCCCCATATTACAAAGATAAAAACAAAACCTAAAAAAGTAGATTTATATTTAACATGAAATATCTGTATCGCGTGGGGAATCAATTTGCCACCATTGACCCTAAAGAGGATTTGTCTTTAATCCCTCGTATCTATATCTATGTTTGGTAAAAATTTGATATCACTAATATCCATATTAGATGTTTGGTATGTGGGGATATGAATATCAATTTGAAAACCCCATGAATTGTAATAAACCAGAAAGTATATTTTTCAATACATGCGTTTTGATTAAAATTTTGTTTTTCAAAAACCCAAGAAGTAGAATTCCTAAAAATTTCAATTTCTTCAAAATGGAGGAATTGAAATTACCTTATTGGGGGTGGGTATGTTGAATTCCACCTTTTTATTTATTTCAAAAAAATATTTTCTTTATCTTTTTAAATAACAAATTACTTATTTGTCCATAAATTAAATAAATAAGTTTTATTATTAAGGGTTACAAAAGTAATTTTACACAAATTTCTATGAAAGTTCATATTCAACCAAATAAAACGCAGTATTTTAATTCACATAAAGATAAAATTATCAAAACATATTTTTCTTAAATCATAAAAACTTCAATTCACAGGAACTTCTATTCTCATTAATTGAATTTTTAGGAAGTGTACTTCCCGAGTTCATCCAAACGAGCATTGATATCTCTTTTGAAGCACATTTGATATACTAATAAAGTAGGGATATATCATTCTCTTCTATTTTTTAACTTCCTCCTTTTTTTTAATCTTCTTCACTTATCCAAACCAAACAAAGGTACCAAACTCCTACCCATATCTTAATATTAATATCAACATCTTCTCATACCCATATTTCGATATCAAATATTAATATCGTTATTGATATTTAATACCTAGATATAAATATCCAACGTGCCCTTATAAAATTTTCATAGCGGAATTGAACCATTCTAAATTCTAAGGGTTCATAAAAGTAAAGTTCAACTTAAATCATTTATCTGGAATTTATGGGCACAAATAAATATAAATATAAAAAAGTATTTTCCATGTCAATAATCATTTATCCTTATAGCTGGTATTTTTTTTTATAAAAAAACAACCTTATGTATTGTCAAAAAACAATTGTTTTGTTATTTATCCTTTACTATTTATACACCTTATAAAAATTATAAAAATATAAAATATTATTTTTAAAAAAATATATATATAGTTATTATTAATAAATATAAAATTATAAAAATTAATTTAGAAATTAATATTTTATATAATTTTATTAATTATAGATTTTATCCTGGTTCCATAATATTACTGTTTTTATCCTTGAAAAAAGTTACGTTGCTACTTAATTTACCAAAGCTAACCTTATTATAATACATTAATACGGAGTATAAATTAACCAAGAATAAAGTGATAATTTAGGATATTTAAGCGTAAAACAAGGTTGTCAGTGATTCTGTATAAGAACCCTATTTTATGTGTGGTTTGTGAAAACTTCTAATCCAGATCAGTGATTTTTGAAAATGACATAAAATAAGGCTGGTTTCGTGAAATGTGTCTACAAAAAATTGTTTCATACTACCTCCGTTTCAAAATATCGTTTGACAATTTACACGTTTTTTAACGAATTCAAATTTCTATAAAATATTATTTTTATAGTCAAATTTTTTTACAAATTGATATTTATTAGTAATAAATATCAAATTATGAAAAAAATATTTAAAAAAAATATTTTATAAAGATTTTACCTCCTAAAAACATATAAAAAGTCAAATGACATTTATTTTTAAGGGAATACCTAAAAAATCACAAAAAAAAACATAAACAAATGAAAATTGCAAAAAATAAATAAATTTCAAAAAAAAAAGAAAAGAACAAGAAAAGAAAAGAAAAGAAAAGGAAAAATAAGACTCACAAAATTGCTGGAGAAACGAGGGTGTTTAATCAAAGTCTCCCGGAGACCTTCCCGGATAACCTCCACATCGATCCGCGTCTTGATCCCGACCACCGCGATGATGTGGCAATTCATCTGCGCCTCGTGAAACACACGCGCGCCGGGGCTCAGCGGCTCCGCCTCCTCCACCGCCGTCATTCCGGCGCCGCCGGAAGTTCTGATCGGTTCCAGCGCCTCGGGCTTTGATCGTCGTCCTCCTCTCATCGTGAGACCGTTCAATTCAGACGGCATGGTCGGATCGGAGGGAGATCGGCATGCCCGCGCGGCCGGAGGGATTGAAGGCGCAGATTTAGCAGATTTTGGGAGGGCGGTTTGGAAGGGTGGTGAGTTGTCAGGCTGCCGAATTCGGTGGGAGTTGAAATTTAGTAGTGGGGAGGGGAGCACAATTATTATCTATTTTCTCCTATTTTTTTAAGGGTCCATAATTTACTTAAATATCCCTTTCTTATTATATGCTTCAAATTTAGTAATCCGTATTAAATTACTGTAAGCCGTTCGTTTTTGTATATGAGTTGGATCTTTGACGTTTTCATTTTTTTTAAATTTGGTTTTATGTTCCATGTGCCGTAAGAGCATGTGCAATGGTGAGCCCAACCTTGGACCCTTAAATAACTTTTCTTATGTCACATCAGTTTAAGAGACTCATTATACTTTTCAATTTTTCACCCTCAGAGCCCGAGTCTTGGGCCCTTAAATTAGCTTTTATTGTTTTCCCTTTTTATTTACTCAATTATTTTAATAATAATAATAATAAAATATTAAGTAATTACTTGATAATAAAATATCATAAAAAATATTTTTTTAATGTTTAAAAAAGAATATATGGGTATTATTCAGATGATTTTTTTTCCACAAACATATGCAAAAGGTGTGTCTATGTGTAGATAAAATTGAATTAAATTCAAAAATAATTTTTTTTTATATTTTTTTAACAATTGAAAATAACCGAAAATAATTTAAAAGCAAATAAAATATAAGTTCTGCCACATGGCAGCTATGAAGAGACTAGGAGAAAGGATATGGGCACAAGCATCTCACAGACTTTGGGCACAACTGCTGAATAGAGGTTCAGAGGAAGAAGCAGAGACAGAAGAGGTCGTGGAAAATCCAGAGGGAGATCGCAAAAGAGAGATGCTTCCCAAGGTAAAGAAAAGTCTGTTTATTATCATTGTGGCAAAGAGGGGCATATAAAAAAGAATCGTTATGCATTGAAGAGGAAGCAAAAGGAAGAGAAAAATAAGAAAGAAGATGAGAAGAACACTACTGCAACTGTCTATGGCGATGAGGAAGCTATGGTGGTTCTCTCCTGCGTCGATGATCGCAATCAGGAATTTGATACTCGTGTGGAATGGATAGTTGATTCAGCTGCATCCTATCATGCTACACCGAGGAAGGAGATCTTCACCACCTACGAAGTTGGAGACTTTGGTTTAGTGAAGATGGGGAACTTCAGCTGTGCAAAGATTGTTGGTATTGGTGACATTTGTGTCCAGACAAATGCAGGTTGCACGATGACTTTGAAGAATGTGCGACATGTACCAGATCTTCGCTTGGATTTGATTTCTCAACAAGCCTTGGACCGAGAAGGTTATCATAGTAGCATTGGTGATGGAAAGTGGAAGCTGACAAGAGGATCTATGGTGATTGCTAAAGCTAGCTTGAGCTACACTCTTTACAGAACTCAGCTGAAGGTTGTTAGAGGTGGCCTGAATGCAGTTGAGGATGTTGCATCACCAGATTTGTGGCATAGGCGGCTCGCGCATATGAGTGACAAAGGACTGCAAATTTTGGCAAGGAAGTCTCTCATTCCTGTTGCTAAAGGTATGACACTAAACCCCTGTGACAATTGCTTATTTGGAAAGTAAACTAGAGTGTCATTTAGTAAGTCTTCTGAAAGGAAGAAAAATTTGCTTGAGTTGGTGTATTCTGATGTGTGTGGTCCCATTGATGTACCTTCCTTAGGAGGAAGTAGGTATTTCCTGACCTTTATTGATGATGCTTCACGAAAGGTTTGGGTGTTTGTTTTGAAGACAAAAGACCAGTTACTTGATTGCTTCAAGCAATGGCATGCCATGGTGGAAAGGGAGAAGGGTTGCTCCCTGAAGAGCCTCCGTAGTGACAATGGAGGTGAGTACACATCTAAGGAGTTTCAGAGATATTGCCTGCATCATGGGATTAGGCATGGGAAGACAACTCCTGGTACTCCGCAGCACAATGGCGTTGCAGAAAGAACAAACAGAACCCTGCTTGAGAAGGTCAGATGCATGCAAAAAATGGCAAAGCTTCCTAAGCCATTATGGGGAGAAGCTTTGAGCACTGCCTGCTACTTGATGAACCGATCTCCATCTTCAACTTTGGATTTTGATATCCCTGAGAGAGTGTGGTTTGGCAGAAACATTTCCTACTCTCACCTGAGGGTCTTTGGTTGCAAGGCATTTGTACATGTGCCTAAAGAGCAGAGACAAAAGCTGGATAACAGAGCAATCACTTGTATTTTTCTGGGTTATGGAGATGTTGATTTTGGGTACAAGTTGTGGGATCCGGAGAAGAGGAAAGTGTTTAGATCCAGAGATGTGATCTTCCATGAGGATAAGACATTATCAGATGCTGACACACCTGCACCAGAAGAAGTTCTTGAGCTACCAGTCTACTTTCCTTCTCAATCAGAAGAGACTGGAACAAGTGGTGAGTCTCACTCAGGAGATGATGAGGAGATTCCTACTACAAATAAAGTGTCACCTGAAGCAGAAGCTGAATTTGGTGAGGGCTCTGAGCAGGGGGAGCCGATACAAGATGAGGAAACAGTTGAGCTCAGGAGATCAAGCAAAGAGCGTCGTCCATCCACAAGATACCCCAATTCTGAGTATGTTGCAGTCACTGAAGAGGGGGAGCCTGAGTGCTTTCAGGAAGCTCAAACCCACAAGGAGAAAGCTCGGTGGAGAAAACCCATGGAAGAAGAGATAAGTTCTTTGAAGAAGAACAACACTTATGAGCTTGTTAACCTTCCCAAAGGAAGAAAGGCCTTGAAGAACAAGTGGGTGTATAAGCTAAAGACGGATGGAGACAAACTAGTCAAGTACAAAGCCCGACTAGTTGTGAAGGGTTTCAGCCAGAAAAAGGGAGTTCATTTTGATGAAATCTTCTCACATGTTGTGAAGATGAGTTCCATCAGGGTGATCCTTGGCTTAGCTACAAGCATGGATTTGGAACTTGAGCAGTTAGATGTGAAGACTGCGTTTCTCCATGATGATTTGGAGGAGGATATATATATGGAGCAGCCAGAAGGGTTTGAAGTAAAAGGGAAAGAGCACTTGGTTTGCAAACTGAAGAAGAGCTTGTATGGGCTGAAGCGAGCTCCCAGACAGTGGTACAAGAAATTTGATTGCTTTATGGTGGATCATGGCTACACCAAAACAAGTGCAGATCATTGTGTTTACTTCAAGCGGCATTCAGATGGTAGGTTTGTGTTTCTTCTTCTGTATGTAGATGATATGTTGATTGTTGGACCGGATAAATCTCTGGTTGATGATTTGAAGAAGAAGTTGTATACTTCTTTTGATATGAAAGACTTGGGACCAGCATGCCAGATTTTGGGTATGCAGATTACTCGTGATAGGAAGGCCAAGAAGATATGGTTGTCACAAGAGAAGTATGTTGAGAAGGTCCTGAGCAGGTTCAACATGGAGAAAGCTAAGCCAGTTAGCATACCTCTTGCTAGTCATTTCAAGTTGAGCAAGAAGAGTTGTCCATCTACAAGTGAAGAGAAGAAGAAGATGGCCACCGTTCCCTACTCATCAGCAGTTGGGAGTTTGATGTATGCTATGGTGTGCACCCGGCTTGACATTGCTCATGCAGTTGGTTTGGTCAGTAGGTTGCTCTCTAATCCGGGTAGAGATCATTGGGAGACAGTGAAATGGATCTTCAGATATTTGAAAGGTACGTCAAAGATGTGTTTATGCTATGGGGGTTCCAAACCCATTCTTGAAGGCTTCACAGATTCAGACATGGCAGGAGACCTTGATGGTAGGAAGTCTACATCGGGGTATTTGTTCACTTTTTTTTGGGGGAGCTGTCTCATGGCAGTCTAAGTTGCAAAAGTGTGTTGCTTTGTCCACTACAAAGGCAGAGTACATAGCTATAACAGAAGTAGGAAAAGAGATGCTCTGGGTGAAGAGGTTTCTTCGAGAGTTGGGGTTGAAGCAAGGAGAGTATGTGGTGAACTGCGATAGCCAGAGTGCTCTTGATTTGAGCAAGAAGGCTACATACCATTGCTGGACCAAGCATATTGATGTGAGATACCATTGGATCTGAGATGCTGTAAGCGATCGAGAGATGACTTTGAAGAAGATCCACACGAACAAGAATCCAGCTAACATGTTGACCAAGGTGGTGACCGCCGACAAGCATCAGTTCTGCGCCAAGATGGCGGGGCTGATCCGAAACTGATTCCGAGACGAGGATAGACATCTTCCCCTTGGGCTGGAGGGGGAGATTGTTGGGCTTAGAGGCCCATTTGGTCCAGCCCAAGAGTAAAGCCATCTGTTGGCTTTTGTTTGATGAAATAAAAAGGCATCTTTTGCCTTTTGGCTTGTGTAGTACGAGAGCAAGCAGGAAGCAATTAGAAGCAGTAGCTTTCCGTGGTTGAAAGCTGAAAGTGAGCCCTAAAATAGGAGCACAAAAGTGAGGAGGGAGAAAGGAGAAAGAGGGGAAAAGTTGTGAGAAAGTGAGTGGATCTTCCTTGTCTCACTCGGGTCTTTTTCACCTCAAGTTCTCGGTAAGCCTACTCGTGTTTGTCGGCTTTTATTCTCTCATTTAGAATCCCTAATCTTGGTGAAAATGGTGTTGTACCAATTTGAGTGAAATTGGTGGTGGTCTCCTTGTGTGAGATTTGTAAGTGGTGAACACTTGTATCCATTTTTGTTGATTAGTGGATTTTGGTGCTCGTGGCGGTCGACAGTGGTTTTTGATCCTCCGGGTTAGGGAGGGTTTTCCACTTAAATCGTTGTGTTTTTGCTTGTGATTATTTGTGTGCTTGTGTTGCTTGGTTTGATTGTGTTTGTGGTTCCGTAAATTTGTGAACTTGGTATTCAGCGGGATTGTAGCCTGAGTTGCTAGGTTCCCGATTCATTTCTGCATTTGTGTCTTGTTGATCCCAACACCCCCCCCCCTGAGCACCACTGGGCATCACCCCGTATTCATCTTCCCAACCGCAGCAGCTTCCTCACCCCAATGTTCGACGTTGCAGCCACCGAAGCCGAAGCCGCCGCCGAGTCTCCTTCTCTCCTCTTCCTCTGTTTTCTTCCTTTTCGATAGGTGATTTTAATTTGTAAATCTGAAATGGTTTTGGGCCTGATTTTTGTAAAAAATGTATATTAAGGTATAAGCCTTATTTAGGGTATTTTCGGTTTTATTATTTAAGTTATTAAATAAATGGATTATTATATTATATCATATTATGATATTTTAAATGGTTGGGATTTAAAAAGAAATATATTATGTATATTGAGTATAAGATTACTTTGGGGTATTCTCGGTTCACCTATTTAATTACTAAATAAATGGAAATTGATTTGATAAATGGTATATATATACAATATTATTTTGAGATTTAAAATGTAATATTTGGACTTGAATTGAAAAAGAATTTGGAAAAGGTTTTTAAATGTTTGAAATGGATTTAATAAATTTTAAAAGGAGGAATTTTGAAAATACCCTAACCTTGTGGTTTTATTATGATAAAATCATAAAATAAATTGATTAAAGGGTAATGGTTATAAATGGAATTTTGGGCGAATTATGATTGAGAAAGTTATTTTGAATGATGATTCGATCTAACTTCAGAATTAAAGAGTTTTGGAAAATCATGGGAAGTTGACTTACTTGTCCACCTTATGTGTATATAAATTATGATATGTTGATATTGCTATGATATGTCCTTAAATATCAGATTGTGATGTGTGACATTGCTATGTTATGGTTATATGTTGAATATAAAGCATGTTATGAGATGTTACATGATATTATATGATGACATGTGTTGAGATGATCTAGAAGATGTTATATGATGATATAAGATGAGAGATGAAGAAATATGACAGTTATGATAAAATGGAAGGATTAAGATGATATGAGAATAAGACGATATGTGACGACATGAGCTGATTGATGGAAATGAATAAGGAAGATGATGAGATGAGTTGAGATGATAATGATGAATTAATGTTAAGATGCGATATTTTATGATTTCTTGAACTTATGTGTGATAGTTAGGGGCGCCTTGTGTGGTTTAGACATAGACTTATGCATATTTTACTTATTGCCTTCTAGATGAATCTCTGACCTGCCTGGATTTGCTTGTTGTTGGTGTTTATTGCTTGGATTTTGTGCTTCTCCAGGTAAGTTCCTTTATGGGCTTACTCAGATTCGAAAGAGAAATCTCCTGCTTTTGATCATATGATATACTAGGTACTTCATATGCATTTAAAAGCATGCCATGTAGTATCATGCTAGGATTGCACTTGGGAATGAGCATTCGGTTACTTTGTGTGTTTGAGAACAAAACGACTGTTATCTGTGAGTCCTAGAGTCTTTGCTATGGTCATAGGGTAGCCCAGCCTCATCGGGTTTGCCTTGAGTCAGTAGTGTCGATATATGAGCATGATGATGCGATAGCCCAACACCACCGGGCATGAGTATGAGATGATGATGATATGATATGATGATAATATGATAAATGTTGATGAGCATGATATGATGATTATGTGCACACATGTATGATGGAATGGAATGGGTATCGTACTGGCCAGGTCCGCTTATGAAATAGGGGGCAGAGTAGGAGAGGGATATGCCACTTGGCATTCTTTGGGCGCCTTTACAGTTTTCTGCATATTATATAAACTGTCAGCATGCTTGTGTGATTTAAATTTCCGTACTGCATTAGAGCATCTTTATTATAGGTATAGCGTATGTGTATGTTTGCTTGTGGGATAGAGTGTGTTGGGGGGTCTCGGGCTGACCCCACTCGCCAAATCGTGTTTAGGTATGCTTGCTCCATGTTTCCATGACGTGGGACATCCTCCTGGGCGAATGCAAAGAACCAGACTAACCCGTTAATTTGGCTAAAGTACTTTCCGACTTGTGTTTTATTGCTTTGGTTTTGACCCGGCCTCGCCGTGGCAAGTTATACTCCACTTTCGTTTCCATTTTTCTTCAAATGAATTTCCGTGACTTAGGCTTTTAGGACAGGTTAAGGGTACCCAACGCCCTTCGACTGTTTTGGGGTTCGAAATCCCCGCTTTAAATACTGATCTTTTAGAGGTTTGAAACCTCAACCCGTACCTGAATTGCAAGATCCGAACGAAGGTATCCAACCTTCGAAACATAACTCGAGTATTTATATCTGGGCCGTTACAGTCTTTTGGGGTTGCCCATTTTGATTGTGAGGGGATATAGAAGCTTGATGTGCCTCATAAGGTTCATCATTTCCTTTGGAAAATTGCTCGTGATGGATTACCAACTACAGAGCGTTACAAAAGTCGCATATCTCGATAGCTTCAGGTTGCGTTTTCTGTGGGAATACTAATGAATCGACTCATCACCTATTTTAGACTACTTGGTTGCAATGTAGTTAGTGCAGGAATTAGGCCTTAAACTATCTTCGAGTTACAGTAACTCTTATCAGAACAATATACGAATCCCTTTAAATGTTATCAAAATTTCAATTGGTAATCCTAAAATGGGAGATTTTGCTCTCTGTTGGTGGTCTATCTAGTTCTTTAGGAATCAATTGGTTTTCGATCACACAAATTCTGTTACTATCACTGAAATGAAATTTTTTTTCCTAATTGCTCGTCACACTTGGGCAGAGGCAAAGCTTTTCAACCCAGACAAAACCAATAGGGCAAATGTTGGGCGGGATTTGCATACAACAAGGGAGACTTCTATGTCCCATGTTGGACGAAATGATAAGAGGAACGGGAATTCTGATAAGCCTCATATACATTATGTTAAGCTTAATTTTGATGCTTCTATGCAAACTTTGGGGGGGGGGGGGGGGGCACTTCCTATGGTTTTGTGTTGCCATAAGCCTCCTATACATTATGTTAAGCTTATTATTAACATGAATTATTCTAAGAATAATATATATAATAATTATAATTTTTTTTTTAAAAAATAATTCTTAAAAAAAAAACCTATTGGGTACGGGTCAACTCGACAGGTCAACAGGTTTCAAGAAGGTTAATCCTAACCCAAACCGCCGAACCTATAAAACTTAGACCTGAACCCAACGGGTTCTCGACCCGTGTCGACCCGATGTGTCACGGGTTACTCGTGACCCATAATTATGTCTATCAAAAGTTAGAATTCGACAACTATTTAAATATAATATTCAAAATATCAAAATCGAAGGGGGAAAACTGTATATTAAAAATGTCATTGGAGAGTCAAAATGATTATTTTTTACTCCTTAATGAATCTAAGTTGTTTTCACACATTTCATATTCTTCATTTGTTAATTTTTTTTATACAAGCAATAATTTCGATGGGGATAGAGCCTGCTAGATCCCCATCTAATAGCATCCTGACGGATGAGGATGTTGAGTTCTTTGTCTATCCGGAGATCTGGTGCGGAATGGGTCTAGAAACATCAAGGGATATGATCCGCGCACCTACTGAATTCAAAAAAGATGTGTGAGAAGGACATTGCCTTGAAGTGGTGGAGGAGGAGAAAAACATCGGTGACGAGAATCTCAATCTCCCACGGACACGACCAGTGATAATGCATATTTTACATAGGCACTCTAGGTAGTTTTAGGGTAGTTTAGGTTTCATTTTATATGCTCTTCTAGTTAATTCACATCTCTATACATTTATACTCAAATTTCTGAATGCACACTTTAATGGTTAATATGCAGATTTACGAATTCGGACTCGAAGGATGGTTAAGGAGGGCAATGATGGAGCCTTAAAGTTATTGAAGTATTTAGAATGGATAAGAAGAGAATAAGAAATATCCAAAGAAAAGCCAAGAGAAAGCTCAGACTAGTGCCCTAAGAAAGACACGCGAGAACCGCAAAGAAACACTAAGAGCAGCGCCCGCGGACAAGAGAAAGGCGCTAGCCGAGAGTGGCAGGCGCTGACCAAATTTGTGAAAGCTTATCCAATAAATATATTAACCTATCTTATTAGGGTATTGGTAACCTATTAAGCCAACGATTCTAGGATTTTTTTCAGCCAATCCTAGCCCTATAAATAGCCTAGTTTCATATGCAATTTAGGATTGATCAACACACAAATCCAACCACAAAACCATTTGATAGTTTGCATTTTTTTAGCATTTCGAGGTAAGCCATGCTCAGCTAATCTCGTATTAGTTTGGTTCCATTTCAAGACACTGTTGAAGACATGTCAGAGCTGTTTTTAAGATTTATGCAATATTATTATTATTTCAATTATCTTTGTTCAGCTATTTGCATTTGTTGTTGATTTGTCTTAACTAGCCATTAAGATAAATTTGCATCGCGCTAGGGTTATAACTTAATTCCGCTATTTTCGGACCTTAATCCATATAGTAGCCAGCACATCATGAAGGAACGATTCAGGAATCTTGATTGTGTAGAAGAATTGTCAGGTAAAGATTGTATCTTTTAGTGGAAGCGATAGTTGGGTTAACAACGAGATAGGAAGTCAACAAGACGAGAGAAATGATGTTTATGTGCTAGGTGTTAGAGACTTCATGCTATTCACCCCCCATGCTAGAGTTTAGAGAGTTAGATGGGGTATGACTGGTCCAGCCTATCTAATTTTGTGTATAGACCGACCCTAATGTAATCTGCATAACCAAACTAAATAGTATACAACCTAGTGATCATGAAATCACCATTGTTGTGAATGTGAGTGAAACTATATTCAATTACTATTGTTATCCACAACCAATCATTGCTACTCGGTTTACTTATTACTTTCATACAATTGCTTTACTACTTGTTCAATTGCTTACAATTGCATTTATAAGTCGCACGTACTCTCTTTGGGAACAACCTCTACTCTGCCACTATTACTTAATTACTTAGTTGTTTGAGTTTGAGATATTTACTTTTGGGGAATTTGAACCACGACATTAAAGTGTCCACCAACCAGCTTCCCTTCAAAGCATTGATCACTGCAAGATTGTCCCCTTCCTCAGTGATTTTGGAAAGACCAAGCTCTTAACCCTTTTTAGGCCTTGATTATATGCTTCGTTGCTCCTTAGCTTGTCTTGGCCTCCTCATGGACATTCCTCAACCTCATCTCAGCCTTCTCTAGTATCTCCAGCAACTCCAAGGCTCCAGGATCACCCTCTTGATCCTCCTTCCGAGTCCGAATCCGCGAATTAGCAGAATTAACCAGAAATTGCATAGAATCTGAACTTCGACCACCAAATAATAAGATATGCGAAACAAATAGAAAACATGCAATATAAGGAAGAAATTAAGCCCTATCAAAGACCTAAATCGACAGTGCAATCTCGAATCTAGAACCAGGTTCAGTCTTTTCATTGTTGTCCTCCCTCATTCGCCTAAACTTCTATATGAATTGCTCAAAATGAACCAAAAAACCTTGATCTTTGTCCTTTTAATTGGGCGAAGAATCTTATGGAATCATCATTGTTGCGAATGTGAGTGAAATTATATTCAATTACTATTGTTTAAAATGAACCAAAAAGACATGATCTTCGTCCTTTTAATAGGGCGAAGAATCTTATGAAATATACACAAGTTGGAACTAAATATGTATACCTCTCTATCCGATCTTGGATACGATGGATCCATTCCTTTTTCTTTCTTGATGACTTGAATACTAGCCGTGGATTTATTCTTTGGATTCGAATTATTTCGGTCTCATGAACACTGAACTAAATTTCAAAGGAAAAAAGACAAAAAAAGGAAAAGAAATAATATATGAAACTTGGAGCTTCTCCTATCACTCAAATCTAATATTTAGTTATTACCACTCAAAATTGAATCTAATCTCAATCTATATTCATTAGAATGGACTAGATAACTTTTATATGGACCAAGAACTAATGGGTTATGAGCAACTTTCAAGTAAGAACACAACTCTCTCTAGATGTGGAATAACATGAATAGAAATAAAGGATTTTTTACTAGTGTTTTTTTTTTGTTTTGAGTGTCATCGTGACCTATGATGAAATAGAAACAACAATTAAAGCTTTGTTGCAAATTGATGGTTTTCAATTTTCACAGCTTCTTTCTCTTTGAATCTTGAGCAGATTTTCTATTAATTTTAATCTCAAACTTTCTAAAAAAAAACTATAATTAAAACTTGCATTTGGATGGACTTAACCTCACAGAACTTCTCATGTCCTGAACAGAGGGAGATCAGTTGCCTCAATCCTCCGGTTTGTTCCGAATTTTACCCTCGCAGCCATCAACCCTATGCTGGTAGCTTGCGTGGAAAGGTTGTTGCTTGCGAAGCAAGCATGATTTTTTAGAAATCAAAATTAGAAAAAAAAGTCTACAACTTTCATGTTAACGCCTAGACCAAATTCGACCAGTACTTTTTTGTGGTGAATAGTGCAGCGATCGTGACTAACTTGGCCACGACCGCGGGTTATGAAGTCACCAAGACGCGTTCTAAAATTCTATCCTTAATTTGTTTTATCCTATCTTTTAGTTAAAAACACGGTTTTATTTTATTATTTAAGGAGATTTTCTTACGATTTTCATATCATTATATGGACTTGGAAAAAACCCTAAGGGTAGCTTCCATGGTCACGAGGATCTAAACTATTTCATTTCGTTTGCAGATTGAAGCTTTAATTTGAATAAAGTTTTGAGATTTTTATTCGTGTTCTTACTCTTATTTTGAATGTTTAGACTTCTTTGCGCTTAAATATTTGGATGTGTTTTATTCTCTTTGGCTTGATCAACTAGTTAGAATTAATGCATTCAATTGCTAGGGTTTTGTAGATTCCTCATAGTGAACCATAACCCAAGTGACAAACACATCTCTTTACGGGACGTTGAACTAATTGAATGTGTAGGAAGTTGGATGTTTGTGAAACATTGACTCATACGTTCGGTGTTGTATATACCTTGGTTAATCACTGGTCTTAAAGCTATTGCTTAGGTGAAATCCTACGTCTGTATAAGAGTTGCTTGAGAAATAAGAGTTTCTAGGACTCATTGGACTAGTAACTATATTAGGTCGGGACAATGACATTCATAAGAAAAGAAAAGAACTTATGAAGAATCGGTTATTAACTAACCAAACTAAAGTGGATATTTGTAGATGAAACTATAGTGGATATTTGTAGATGAAACTATTTTCTTAATTGTTAATTCTCAACAAACTTGTTCATAGTTGCTTTTCTTAAATTAGTCACCGAAACCCCTCTTTTCTACTAGTTGGTAGATAGACATTATTTAGGAATACTTGATTCCATGTGAGATCGACCTCTTACTTACCTATTATACTAGTTTGTAGGTTTGAATTATATTTTCATAGGAACAATAACAGTTTTCTCCTATCAAATTTTGGCGTCGTTGTCGGGGAATCAAAGTTTATTTCTTTGTTTTGTATGTTTATCAATTTTTTATTTTTGGTATGAAATCAATTTCTTTTTTATATAACTACCTTTGTTATGAACCTATCTTATAGTTCATCACACCCTTACTACTAATTTTTTAGGATAGTGAATCTAGTGAAGTTTCAAGGTGAGAACTTTCCCCAAATTTTCTCCAGATTGTAGAAATGGGCTGACGTCTGTGAATCACGGGGTTATTAAGTTAGTTTGCGACAATTAAGCAAGAAACCAGTTGACGCCTCTCTACCCACCCTCTTGCCATGAATTCTCTGTATTCTCCATAGGTATCTTCAATTAATAGAATAGTTTATAATTTACACTTACAAAGTCAATCAATCATGATAATATTGCCCTTGTCAATTACACAATCACCAACGGTTTTAAAGTCTTTGTCCTCAATCTTATCCCCTCCCTCTATGCCCTCTCACAACTCAAGTTTTTTAAAATTCTTTTAATTCTTTTTTTTTCTTTATTTTTAATTTGGGATTTGGAGAAGGAAAAGGATTAAAGTTATAGAAAGGGGGACAAATTTGACACAAAAAAAAAACAAAAGATTTAAAGGCAGTCACGAGTTTAATTGTTTGTATATTTTAGTAAAGTAGCATCACTTATTTATAGTCTATCCACTAACCATGCACTAAAGCATCAGTCATACATTGTGATTCCCTTTCTCTCATTCAATTTATACATATGGTAGAATCTAGAACTATATAATTAATGTAAATGATATGGTTCTCGCATTTTTTTTACAGTAGACCAAAAGTATGAAGTACTTGTCTAGCAAGGATCAACCATGATCATCTCTAAGGATGATGGTACACAACTCCCTAAACAATGGGTGTTGAGATCGTACAATTCATAGTAACTTTAGCAATAAAAACAACAACATTTGATTCTTATAGCAGTGCTTGAAGCGGATGTTGCTGAAGTTTCTTCTAAGCGTATGAATCTCCTTTATCATTTTGAGAATTTCACATGGCACTTTTAGAACTGTTATTAAGAGCATTGATCACTCCTAAGTTGTCCCCTTAAATGATGAGGTTTCTAATTCCCTTTTTTGTTGCACTCTTAATCCTAGTGTAGAAGTTGTTGATTCTATTTGTAACATTGATTCAGACTTGATCCCAAGATGAAAGATATCAATAATATGACCGCTATCATTCCTTAAAATACCTCCGACACTTCAGTCACCAGAGGGCTTGATAGAGTCACCTACTTTTAGTTCGTAAAAACCTATAGATGGCTTTTTTCACTTCTATAGCTTTGTTTTTCCTTTTTTTTTTAGTTTGGCTTTTATTACTTGTGTATGTGACCAATTGTTTATGGATGTGATTGTTTGATGCACAGGCCTTTGCAAAGGTTCTGTTTCTACCTTTGTTGAAAATGATTCTATCTCTCATCTCCCAAATCGCATGCCACAAACTACAAAGCGAGTTGAAATGTTGATTTATTTCCTTTATGGTAATGAGATTTTCCAGGAAGTTACAGTTTCGAGTCGGGAGTAAGAACTGCTCACCCATTTTTTACGTATACTGTGATATTATCGATAGTGTCGTTGGACAAATGAATAAAAGATTGTGAGCTTCTTTGTCCTCTGGATCATAAAGGCAACATTTTGAGGGTACTCTATCGAAATATTTATTCAATCGTGATTTAGTGAGTAAAGCATCGACTGTTGCTTTCCATATAAAGTTCATGATCTTGAGATGAGTATCAAGTTTTCAAATCCAATTGTAACTAAGCTCGCTTATTGGATGCTGGTTAGTGAGTTTATAGGTTGACTTTGTTATGAAAGATCCATCTGTATTTGGTTTCCATATTAATTTATCAGGTCATGTGTCCCATGCAGGAATTTTATTGCTCATTATAGTTATATGTGGAGGAAAAAAAATTTTTAAAGTAGGTTTTCATCCCAGTTCCTTTGTGGATCCACGAGATCTACCACCCGGAGGTTTCTATTTTGATTCTCTTGGAAGCACCCTTGTGGAAGATCGACAAGTCACAGATCATCCCAAACATTAATGGATTTACTGTCTCCGATAATTCACAAAAGGCCTTTGTGGAAACGATTCCTCAAGTTAAGAAGTATCCCAAATTGCCAAGTTGTATTATTCCTAGTTCCTTCCATGATTGATTCTGACTGGAGATATTTTTCCTTGATTGTTCTTACTCAAATATTGTCGTGGTAAGTGTAGATTTTCCAAAGAAGTTTTATTTGGAGACTTATATTCATGTCTTCTACTTTCCTAAATCAAAGTCCTCTAAATCTTTTGGGTGTACATAGTCTATCCCAACTAATAAGGAGAGTTTATCTCTCTAATTGTAGTTTGTATCAAAAGGAATTTTTGTTTATTTGATCTATCTTTAAAGTAGGTTTTTTTCTTTCTTTCTTTCTTTTCAGATTTATTTTGACGAAAATAATGAATAATACTAAAAAATATGTGCATTTATATGGTGAGCCAAAGACCCTTTTACAAAATATGACAAACTGAAAATATGCATCAACCCATAATTTCCTTGCTCAAAACTGGACAATATGCACTTTTCTTTCCACAAGGCATTAGTCCAGCCAATCTAAGTCTCAATTCCCAAATGGGGTCAGGCTTAATTTGCCTAAGGATAATTTTGTGGAGTTTGCAATTTCAGGCTCAGGCTAATATTCTGGCTTCAAGCAGGGATAATGCAGGGTATGTAAAGAGAGGATAAAAATGGCTTAAAAGATGCCTCCATCATTTAATTCTTGTAAACATAGACATATTTATGTATTGGTTATGAATAACTATCACAACATTTAGAGATGCATAGGAAGAGTAAATTCACTCAAGAAAGCGGAGGGATTTTTGATGTTCTCCCTATAGGCCAAAATTCTCACAAGGACAATTTTTGTTGGATTTGCTTTTTAGCCTAGGATCATATGTGCTCAATTTCATCACAAGTTCACAATCTACATAAAATTTTTTAGGACTTAGGCTAAACCATCCAAATATGCCATAGGATTTACATGATCAAGTCAGCTATTGAGTTTTCATCATAGGACATCTAAGTAGGGTTTATAAATAAACTTAAAAATAAACATGCATTTTTTTTTGTATTTTTGACATTTTTCTAATTTTTTTGGATTTTTTGACATTTTATAAAAGTAAAACTAAGAACAAAAATTTAAACATGAATGCAATGTGAAGAAGAAAACCAAGTTATGACCATAAGACATGTTTTTCCCTCACCCCATACTTAAAATATACAGTGTCCTCATTGTATTAAAAAAAAGAACAAGGGTAGAGAGAAACTCACAGCGCAACCTGCGGATTCAGGTCGATTTCAGGTTAGGTCGATGCCAGAAGTCGATATCTATGTCAGGGGTCGATGTCGAGGAAGAAAGTGAAGACAAGGGCTGCCTAATGATGGTCGATATCGATGATTATGGTCGATATCGACCTCTGCTTTTCACTCCTGAGTCCTCGATGTCGACTCCAGGAGATGGCTTGACCCTGGGGGGGGTCGATTTCGACTGGCCTGGTCGATTTCGACTGCCTCTGCAGAAACTTCTTTTCTTCCTCGTCGTTCCTTTTGCTTAACAACCTGAAATCTTGGTTAGATTTATAGATAAAGCCACGAATTATCTCAGTTTTAAAAGTTCAAAATCCAAAATTTAAAACCTAAAAACCATCTATGAAAGAAAATCAAGTTTTATGTACAAGCTCTAGAGTTTTGAGTCGCTAGGCCGACTTCTCCGTCAATTCTCCACTAGCCTTTTATGTAGGGACCCTTTGAGCTTGAACCTTCTCCTGGATCATCTAAGTCCTTTTGGTAGTAGCTAAGTTCGACGACCAAGGCTTCTTCATTGTTAGGTTCTTCTTTGGGCGCTTTCCTTCTCTTTCTTGACCTAACTTTAGCAATATAGGCAAACCATGGAGCTTTGACCCTCTCATTAGTTGAATTATCAATAATTGGCTTGATTCATCAATAAGGGACAGGGGAGGGTTAGGAGTCATACCTGGGCTTACCTATTTGGGCCCGAAACAGAAATCTTCGGGCTGAGGGGTGGTCGATGTCGACCAAGGTGGGTCGATTTCGAGTGCTCTGGTCGATACCGACATGTGGGGGTCGATATCGATCTCTGTGACCCCATACTTAAGCTCCTGGCAACAATCTGGCATACTCGATTTCGACCAAGGAGGGTCGATTTCGATGTTTTTAGTCGATATCGACTGGTTCCAGTCGATGTCGACCCTGCTTGTTGTTTCCGTCCTCGCCAACAAAAATTTTCTAAGCTTTTCCTTAGCCGGCGAGAGGACAACTCGCTCCAGATGCTTCGTTTCGCTCATGGTTGGGTTGAAAGAGAATTCTATCACTTCGTTCCCTATAGTAAAGGTTAGTAATCCTCGACGTACATTGATATTGGCATCAACAGTAGCTAAGAAAGGCCTACCAAGGATAATTGGCACTACATGATCTTCAGGCATCTCCAATACAATGAAATCAGTAGGCACAAAGAACTTACCTACCTTTACTGGAACGTCATTAACTATACTTGTGGGTCTGACGAATGAATTGTCAGCCATATAGAGTTTCATGTCCACAGGTTCAAGTGCCCCAATGTTTACCTTTTGCCAAATAGAGAGAGGCATGAGACTTACGCTTGCCCCTAGGTCACATAGGGCTTTGTAGCGATGTTGGCCAAGTCCCACGGTGATTGCAAACTTCCCTGGATCACTCCCCTTCTCAGGGAAGTCCATCTTTGAGCATTCCTCTGCGATCTCTGCCATGAATATCTTCTTGCTAAGGATGTCTTTGAGGAATCGAAGATAGGCAGGCATCTCGCTTAGGGCTTCTGTAAGAGGAATGGTAACATTAAGACCTTGAAGAATTTTCACAAAGCGCCTAAACTTACCTTTGGTGGGATCCTTCAATGCTTTGGATGGGAATGGCAACGTCTTCTTTGGCGGTGGGGCCAAAACGGTGGTCGGATGGGCCTGCTGGACATCGACGTCGACAGGGATCTGGTCGATATCGATTGGCATGGTCGATGTTGACCTCTGTTGTGGCTCCACAGGGTCTGCAGTGGCATCAATTTTGACCCTTGGGTCAACCTGGTGGTCGATATCGACCTCTTCCTCGACATCGACTGGGCTGTCGATGTCGACTGGATCTGCTGCTTTCTCCGACTCCATCCGTGGCTTTTGTACTTTGTTGCCACTCCTTAATTGCATGGCTGCGACATGGCCCATCCCAGATTGCCCCTTAGGATTTGTAGTGGGTTGCCCAGGGAATGTTGTGGACGGTCTAGGGATTTGCGCAGCCAATTGACCCAATTAGGTCTCTACGTTCTTTTTCCAAATATCCATATCCCCGATCCTTGTGGTAAGGTGATTGAGTTGAGAATGGATGGCATTGTTGGATTGATCATTCTTAGCCTGATTCCACCTGATTTCATCCAGCACAAGTTGTAGATCATTCTTCCGTTGGTCCCTCTTCGGGTGCCCAGGAGCTCTATAAGGCGGGGGGTCCCTAGGGTTAACCGGGTTCCTTTGCGGTTGATGAAACCTTTGGTCTCCCCAATATTGGTGATTGGGACCCCTCATGTAGCGTGCCTCTTGGTGAGTCTCCGCTAGTTGTACTTGTTCAGCATGGGGGCACTCGATGGTGGTGTGCCGCTGCGATCCGCATTCAATGCAATCTTGGTTCGCTGAAAGGAACCTCACTTGCTTTTGGAGTTTTCGAAGTTGATCTCTATGGAATTGCTCCTTCACGTCCGGATCGATTACCTTGGAGGGTTCATATAAGGGCATAGATGGGGCAGGCCTCGACGACGATGATGTGCCAGAAGCCTCAGGAGTCCCATATGTGTTGTCGAACTCCACCAACCTCTCTATGGTCTCCCAAGCCTCTTGTGGAGCGAGTTCAAGGTAGCTATAGGAGGTGTAGGTGTTGATCCTCTCCTTGGTTGCAGCATCAAGAGCATTGTATATAATCTCCTGAATCACGTATGGTGGTTGGCCATACGTCGGGCATGATCGTAGTAGGTCCTTAAACCTTTCCCAAACAGTCGCCAGAGCCTCACCAGGCTTTTATTTGAAAGCCGTGATTTTCTGTCGTATCAACGCCGTCTTAGAAGGAGGGAAGAACTTGTTAAGGAACGCGTCCTTGACTTCATTCCAGGTGCGGAGCGATCTTGGGGCTAAGCTCTTCAAACACTGCAATGCTTTACCTGTAAGGGACCATCGAAAAGCTTTTAGTTGGACATATTCAAGACTCTGTCCATCAGCAATAGTATCACAGAGGTCTAAAAAGGTTGATATATATGCCATAGGGCATTCATTAGGTTTTCCTTCATATTGATGCCTTCTTATTTCAGTTAGGAAGTTAGGTTTAATTTCAAAATTAGAGGCAGGGATAAGAATCGCCGATTCAGGCACTGTTAGCGCGGGGTGCATGTATTGCTTGGCATTCCGAGGGAGGGCATTGATTTGGGATTCTATTTGCCTCCGGCCTTCCTCCTCCCTATCCGCACGTTCCTTAAGTGTGGCCTCTCTAGTTGTTAAGTCCTCGACCTGCTTCCTTAGTTGCTCAATCAACTCAGCCTGGTTCGCGTTGTCTGCCATGATTCTTTGAGCTTGGGCTCTTAGATGGAAATAGCGATCAGGGTCGTCTACTCCTTCAAATTCAGGTGGGCGATCAGTGCGTCGCATACACCTGCAAAGCCAAACTAGATAGAAACGTGAGATAGACTACTAGGGCGCGATTGATTGCCTCCCCGGCAACGGCACCAATTTGTTAAGCAGGAGGAAATCGAGTATCTCAAATACAAATATAAAGATGTATAAATGTAAATTGACTCCTAGCCTATGCAAATAATTACAAGACTTCCTCCCGTTGTAGTGGAAGGGTAGTCAGGATCGATCCACGAGAAGGCGTGTCAGCGGGATCCTAGTAGCGTTGGAATCTCACGTCTTTCATCGACCAGAAGCCTTGATTTCGACCTTGGTGCTCGATGTCGACCTCGGCTGTCGATCCTTTCTGCAACAGAAGACCTGTAGAGACAAAAACAAGCAGTCGATATCGACTAGGGAAGGTCGATATCGATGCTAGCAGACAAAATTGACTGGCTCAGAAGACTGGCAGTCGACACAGGTGGTCGATATCGACGTTGAAGGGTCGATATCGATGTTCAGTAACTTAGCAGTGATGACCGTCGTCGACTCAGAAAACTGTCGACGAACTCAGTGGTCGATATCGACGTCTGGGGTTGATATCGATGTCTTCTCCTGCAACGTTGTTAGCTTTTTGTCGGCGAAGAAAGGCCGAAGACTTTAGGATGGATGAGGATTCGGTGATCAGAAATAAAGAAAGTTGTTTCGATGAGTAAACTTATATAAAAAGAAACTCCTAGGATTAGGGTTTACCACAATGTTAACCAATGCATGCGATAAGGTAAATAAGACGAACAATTGCGCTATTTCACCCGAGGGACAAGCTTTCGCTGTACACCAACTCTTAGGATTACTCTTGCAAATAAACCTAATTGTCTCTACAAATTTTATGTTTATAACTCAAGTTGTTAGCATGAATCCCTTTTCTTTCAATTAGGACTAAACATAGAATCGTAGGAGATGATATAGACACAACGATATCAACATCTAACACTTACCTCAAGCACGCATGGCTAACGTTGGGCTCACCCCGACCCTAAGAGCTTTGGGGGACTACTCGCACCTCATCATGGAACTCATCATTGATTGAAAGAAATAAACTTGCATTAAACTATAAACTCCGAAGCTTTACAACTCAATGTCGGCTTTCGCAAACGCCAAACCTTAAAACTTCTCTCTAACTCTATTGAATGTAATTGAACTCTAAAATTGGATGTGTTGATTGATGGCTTGAATGCCAGTCCCCTAGGGCTTTATTTATAGGCTACTAACCCTTGCTAGCCAAGGATTGTAACTTCTATCTAAACTATGAACTCTATCCAAACAATTAGGATAGGTCTTTTATTTTGATAAAACTTAAACTAACTTGATAAAACTTAAAGGTAAAAAGTAGATAAATCCCAGCTTCTATATATCTATATGTTACAAGATAAATCCGTGCCTCCTTGAATATAAAGTTTCCAATCCGCGTCTCGAAATCGAATCTATCTTTTGTCGAGATAAGGTTGATATCGATGATGTAAGGTCGATATCGATGTCTCAGTTCCTGATCGACTTGTCTATCTCCACTCGATGTCTATGTTGAGGTCGATATCGATGATGTAAGATCGATATCGAGTGCTTTTCTCTGTTGTGTGATGGTCTATCTCGACACTCAGTTCTGTGTCGATGTACTATAGTCTATGTCGATGTTTAAGGTCGATATCGACCTCTCTTCTACTCTCCTTGGTTTCTTCGTTTTGACTCCGATTTCGCTCGAATTCCTGCATGGTTAGCTCAAAACTTGTGCAGACTCTATTTCTTGCACTTTAGCCCATTCTTACACAAGTTTATATTCTTTTGAACCCTTTCTTTGGAAATCGAATGAAATACGAAGTCAAAAGATGCAATAAAAAGAGGTACAAATATGTACATCAACATCACATTAATTAAATGCAGTGGAAGGGAAAAAAATCTCTTTCACCCTCCAAGTAATCAAATATCTTCTGTAGGTTTTTCAGGATTCAATATTACACTAGTCATTCTTTTGATGAAGCCACAACTTAAATTTCAAATAGGCTGCCGTAACACACTTTCTTGACTCAACATACTAAACTCAGCTAACTACAAGTCATAATTGATATGAATAAGTGTTCACGACCCTAGCTCTACACTAGTTAGCAATGGAAGCTTCCAAGAAATCAAATAAAATCTAGGAAATATTTTGAAAATTTAAAACCTAGAATAGAAATAATAGAAGTTCAAGAAAGAAATAATAGCAAGAGAGGAAATATTGAGTGAAAGGAATATCACCAAAAAGTACCTTCAAGGTATACATTATGATTCCCACAGATAAATATCTATTTGAATAAGTGTTGATACCTTAAACCATGACCCATGAGAGCATTACTCCAGATCCATTTGATTAAATCTTTGAAATCCCCATCAATATAACACAATTTATTTTAAAAAATAATTCACTTCAAACTATTTTATCACGTAATATTCTCTACCATTGCCCAAAATTATCTCTCTCATGTTCAATTCAATTCAGCCATCAACTAAGTTGTCAAGGCAATTCTTATTCTTAATAAAAATTAATCACTACAAGAAAGTTTACAAATAGAAATCAAAAGAACAATAGAAAAACAACAACTTCTTCAATTTCTCCTTTCCATCATAAATCAAAATCAAAAGCACATCAATATAACCACAACTTCTTCAATTTCTCCATCAATTACAAATCAAAATCCATTTCTAAGCTCTAGAGTTATAACTTACAAGGACTCACCCTTTTCATCCACAAAAACATGCTCATTGAAGAACTCAACAAACTCAATAACGTCGCCAACCTTGTTAAAGTTGATATAAGCTCTAGAGTGCATAACATGCTTCTTACTGCAAACACAGATAAGGAATTCAGTAAGCCCATGATATAATCCCAATTTCAGAGCACGTTAAATGTTCAATCAGTCAGTATTTCACATTGAAAAGCTACTGGGGTAAAAGGCATAACAAGATGCAAAGACATACAACCTTTTAAAGTGATCCTAAATAACCAGTTCCTACTTTGATTTGTAAGGATATAAGAAATCAGGTTTTAAATAAGTTATAGTCTCTCACACTCACCATGGATCTAACATCTAAAATCTTGCACAATTTGAACGACTCTGAAAGTACTGTGGATTTACCCGAAACTTCAATTCCAAGGCTAGAGCAATTAGATTAAAGTGCACCCACAATTCAAAAAGAATAATAACCAAATGACTAGACCCTAGATTACACTAAAGTGTTTAAGTAACTGAAATGTAAGCGAAGATATATGAAAACAAAACCCTGGAATGAATGATCACAAGAAAGATACCTGAATGAGTAGAAAACAACAGTAGGAGGCAAAAGAGGAAGAAACAAGGAGTAGCCCTAGATTCCCAAAAATGAAACGAAAATTAGGTCGGGATTTGCAGTTTGAATTGTGAATTGGAACAAACACTTGAATTTACACTTAAAAAAAACTAAAGTAAAGCGACATATAAAATACGGAGAGTTGGGAGAGCGACCTGAGGACACCGGAGACTAGGATGATAGAGAAGATATTGTAGGAGATGTCATGGATAACCAGTGGCCAGTGAGGGATCAAGAGCAAAGGTCGAAAGGACAACCAATCGCCATGAGAGAGGGAGAGATAATCTTCTGCTTGGGCTTCCATGGGTGCTCGATCTGTGGAGAGAGGCGAGAGGATTCGGTGGACAGTGCTCGATCTGGAGAAAGAGCCAGAGAGGCGGAGAGACGAGAACCTCTTTCAATCAATCGTTGAGGAGAGAGAGAGGCGGAGAGACGAGAACCTCTTTCTGGAGAAAGAACATGATTAAGATGAGAAACGGAGAGGTGGTTTTAGGTTTAGAATGAAAGCCCTAATTTTCACAACCTGGGAACTATACCCGCCCAAACAACAATCAAATTTTTTTTTAAGTTTTCAAATTTTATAAAGTGGAATATAGCAGTATATTTCTCTTTCTTTTTTTTCTTTTTACTTTTTTTATTCTTTTTTTAAACAAAAATTACTCAATTTAGCCACGACATCATCGTGCCATCGCAAATATCATCCAACTTTGGCAAAATTAGCTACGGGACTCCACTGCCGTGGCTATGCCATCATAAAACCAACTCAATTGCCACGGAAAATCCGTGTCGTTACCATGTGTGGCTACTTTATGTTTTGTTGTCTAATGGCCACGTCAAACCCTGTCGTTGCTACCATTCGTGGCTAATTTGTTTTTTTTTTTTACGCATTGGCCACGGTAAATCCTTTGCCGTTGCTACCATGCGTGGCAAATTTGATTTTTTTTTTGTAGTGTGTTCTTGCCATGACCGTATTTCATTTCTTGTCGTTTCAAAGAGGTTGTGGATGTGTGGTTCTTAAAGGCTCCTCTTTGAGTCCAAATATGAGGTTTCAAGAGTTTCTATTGTATTACTTCTTCTTGTTGCTTGGAATTTCCTACAATCGTATCTTCCATTCGTCAATACTGATTTCACCTTATTGTACGCTTTCTCTCGAAGACCCTGGGATGCTTATGCTTTGACGGTCGTGGTGGCCTGAGTTGTTGGACTGAGTCGATCGTGTGCCATGCGTTGATCGTTGTCAAGCAGTTCACATTCATATTTTTTCCTATGGGAGTGTTTTAGTGATCTGCTTCTGGCAGTGCTGCTTTTCATCAGCGTCTACTCACTCTTCTATTTGGGTCACTGCCTTCGCCGAGTGTTTGTATTTCATCTTGATTGTTATTGTGGTTTTGCGATCCTATTGCTACATGATGGTTGATCCATCTACCATTTTTTATGGCATCTCGATTTACCAGACACTAGTGTTTTGGATATCTCGAATTCTAACCTTTATCATAATAAAAAAACACAACAACAACAACAAAAAGTGAAAAATAAATCTCATACCACATAAAGTCTTGTTACAAGGGTTGACCAAAATGATAAAACAAACCAACGGTCAAATGATGCATAGAAAATCCTTCTTAGGAATAGTTGTGAACACCTTATATATGATGAACTCGGACGAGAATGTTTAGATATCAATCACCCATCTATGACGTCTCTTAGACTAACAAATCCAAATCATCCACGATCAAAAACCTATACAACAACACTAAAATGAGAACCAAAGCAAATTAAGCATCATAGCATTAGCACAATCAAACAAGAATAGTGATATCGAGTCCCTGATGGGGTGACCAGTGGTGTGGAGTAATGGGGGAGTTAGGAGGTCCCGGGTTTGATCTCTGTCTCTGCCCCTTTCCTTGAATGAAAATTTAAGATTTGTATTGCTTCCTTCCAGTTGATCGAGTCCGATCGACACAAACCAATTTACCTAATGCATGATTCTGACCAATTGCATCACGTGTTCGTGTTCGTGTTGCCACTAAATGATGAGTTTTTTCATCATAAATAAAATTTTAAAATAATAGTGATATCAAACCGCTGATCAAAAAATCTAGAAAATGTCGCAACAACGATTACATCACCTTCTCCAATCCGAGTCTCAGGTCCCACACAACCCAATCGAACAAGAAAACAGAATTACAAGAGATAAAGTCAAAAATGATATTTTCTCGGCTAATAACGACAGTAGAATATATAAGTAATGTGTTTGATTTTGCTCAGCTTGTAGTAATTTGAGTTTGTCATTTATCATAATTGAAGTTGTTTTCTTTTGGTGTTGCGGATTGAAAGCAAAGTATCTTAAATTGAAGGGAATCTAATACGTTAAGGCTTTGAGAAGAATCCCTCATTAAGCTAATTACAGCTTAAAGATCTATAAGTCGCAATTACGTTTTTGAGAATATAATAAAAGATAATTTTGGGTCGAGACAAATGAAAGAAAGAAAAAATTATAATCGAACATTGTGAATATGACCCAATTTGCAGTGTTTTATATTTATTTCTTCTTTTGAATTTCAGTTTCATATTGGTTTTACTACTATTTTAATTTGTACTAGTACGATTCCCGCGCCATGGCGCGTTTTTTTAAAACTAAAATATTATATATAAAAATAATATAAAATATTAATAAATGTTAAGATAAAATCATAAAAAACTTTACAATAAATGTATCTTATAATTATCTCAGAAAATTATTTTTTAAAAATCTTATGTAAAGTATAATACATAAATATAGATATTTTAAATTATTCAGTAATAATAATACCAATTATAACATTATTTAAATGTGATGTGTCATAATCAATAGTTATATTCAATATGTTGAATTAAGCGCAATAGTTAGTAAATAAATTTGAATTAAGCCTAATAGTTATATTAGATTGAATTCAATGTTTTGAATTAAGCCCAATAGTTAGTAAAATTAAATAAAAAAAAGAGAATTAAAGGAAAAAGAAGAAAAAAAAATGAGAATTAAAGAAAATCAAAGAAAAATGGCAAAAAAAAAATATGATTGGTCAAGACTCCTAAAATGCCTCTAAGATTGACACATCATCCTAAACTCTTCTAAATTAAGAGTTTATATAGATATAGATATAGATTCTGATTAAAATAATGCATGGTCGGTTGATTTTTAAAAAAAAACTCTGTATAAAAATATTGATTTTTTAAGAGATATATTGCCTTCAACCTTTTTTTTTGGGATCTAGATTGCCTTCCACGGACCTTTTGAAAATGTTAATTAAGTAGTTAGTTCTCTCAAAAAAAAAATAGATGAGTGGCTCCCTCCCCCAAATCTATATACTCCCTCTTCCTCCGTTTGTAAATAAATGACTTTTTCAAGTCAGACACATATTTTTAGGAGGATAAAAGTATAAAATATTAAAATTTTAATTAATTTTTTAAAATAATATTATACTTATTTTAACAAGTATGAGTTTATAAAAAAATTATTTAAAAAAATTAATATTTTATATTATTTTTATCACCTTAAAATACGTGTATAAATAATAAAAAGTCATTTATTTGTGAACGGAGGGAGTATAATCCTTTAAAATAGAAGATTTAACTGATGTGTCGTCTTCCTCTTAATTTTAGCATTTTCGCCCAATTAAAATTAACTAATTTTTAATTAATTTTTATTTAATGGTGAATTTTTACTTCCATTATGTTTTTTATTTCATTTGATATAATTACATTTGTTCTCTACTATAGAGATGCGCGCGAATCAAAGTAGATATCCGATGAAAGTTCATCTTATGTTATATAATTTGGTATTTTATGTCATATATTTTGTTATCTTATTTTTTTGTTTCTTTCACAACACCACTGTCAAAGAATACATACGGTTAATGCAATGGTTTCATTCATTCTGTTTCAATTTAAATTTATCTCCAATCTAAATGATTGTGATTAACTTCAATAAATATTTTATGGATTAATATAGTTTTTTGCATAGTTATTGTCATTTATTAATGCGTCAATTATAATGTATCTACTATAATTTACAATAGGGAAAACTAATTAAAATACCTCCACCTTTAGGGGTATAGTAAAAATATATCATCAACTTTCAAATGTAATAAAAATATCCTGACCTTTGAGGGTAATGGTAATATATTGTCATGAGTTTTCTCACGGGTCAAAAATGCTGACAAGGCAACCTATGTGGATTTTTCATAACAAGGGTTTTCTTGAAGGGTTTCCTTAGGAAAAAAATAAATAAAGAATTGGACCGAGTTCATACCCAACGTCTTTTCCTCCTTCCTATCTTCTTCCGTGGTCGCCTCTTGAACTGTCTTCCAGTCTGATAGGCAGCTCATGGTTCCTCTTCAATGACAATCTTCCTTCCTCATGGTTGTCTATCTTGAGTTGTCTCTCTCACACCTTCTTCCTCTTTGATTCATCCACGGACTTGGCTAAGTAAGTTTTTTTCCCCTCTTCGTTGTTGTTGTCGGTTTAGTTTTGTTGTCGGTTTGGTGTTAGGAATAGTCGTGTTAGATTAATTTGAGGTAATTTTGACCAGATTAGTTGCTTGGTTGAATCAATTTCGTTTTTGGGGTTTAATTTTTTTGTCGGTTTATTTTTTTACTAAGGAAACCGTTCAAGAAAACCCAAGTTTAGTGCTAATTTGTAAAAAAGCTTCTACGCAAGCTGCCTTGTTAAACAAAAAAATCCACGTAGGTTGTCTTCTAGCATTTTTGATCCATGAGAAAACTCGTGGTAATATATTACCACTGCCTCAAAGGTCGGGATATTTTTATTATATTTGAAAGTTAAGAATATATTTTTACCATACCCTCAAAGATGAGGGTATTTTAATTAGTTTTCCCTTTACAATAAGCTATTGTTTCTATTTTTTTTATGCAAACGCGTCATGGCGCGGGAATTACACTAGTTAAATATTAATGGTCAATATGTACTTATTTAACCAACAATTGATCAATTTTTTTCGGATTTCTTTATTTGATGCAACTTTTTTTTTTACTATATAACTTTTTCTACGTAACTTTTTCATCATAACTTGAAACCACTTTTTATTACTTTTTTGCTGTGATTTAATTTCCTTTTTGTCATAACATTAATGACTTTTTTATACTATTTTTTTGTTATCACTTTATGCCACTTGTTTATTCCCACGGATCTGCTATTGGGTTGCGACAACCAAATAATAAAAAATAATAATAGAAAAAGTATAGGTCTGAAGACTGTTATGATATGGATGCCAAGTTGTTTTACACCATATTTTTTTGTTATAATATTTGATGTCACATTATATTGCTTGTTTTCCCCTTATACTACTTATTATTGATGCCACTCTGTTTTAGATAATGACATATTATAATGTATGATTTTATGTACACAACCAATACGGATGTCATATTTCAAAGACCTTGTGTTTTTATATGTATATTAACTTGACATTGTTTTGATTCCATGTTTCATTCATTGCATTGATGACAACTTTTTTTAGTTGATGATATATTACAATTTGTGGTTTTGAATAGATAATTCACTGTTAAAGTATAGGGGGGATTTATTTATTAATGCCACATTTTGTTAATGACATTGTACGAGGAGATTTTTTTTGTTAATGACACATAAGTATGTGAATTTTATTTGGTAACATTTTACAAAGGAAATTATATGTCGATACCTCATTTTTATAACGTGAATATATGTTGATACCACTTTATGAGATGAATTGGAAAATGATGACTAATATCATGCATTTATGTAGGCATAATAGGTAACATTTAGCTTAGTTAAGATGCATAACATGCATAATTTAGGTAGAATTTGCATATGTTCTCCCTATATATGTTGGTAAAGTCGGAATCTAGATATTTTTATTGATTATTTCAGGTAAATGTGAATCCAAGGAGAAGACTTGGGTTGATAATGCATTGGTCCAAAAAGTCAACTTGATCTAAGAAGCTTAAAGAAGATCTAAAGAGGCCTTGAGAAGAAGAAGAAGAAGAGAGCCTAAACAAAAAACAAGTCAGTAGAAGTTGTCGCTTGACATACTGAAATTGTTTTGCACTTTTTGGAGGCCTCGATTGTCCAATTGAATATTATGAGTATTCGTTGGAAAGATTATTCCGAGGTCTACAACTTTCATGTTAACGCCAAGACCAAATTCGACCATTATTTTTTTGTGGTGAACAGTTCAGCAATCGTGACTGACTTGGCCATGACAACGGGTTATGAAGTCACCAAGACGCGTTCTAAAATTCTATCCTTAATTTGTTTTATCCTATCTTTTAGTTAAAGATACGGTTTTATTTGATTATTTAAGGAGATTTTCTTACGATTTTCATATCATTATATGGACTTGGAAAAAATTCTAAGGGTAGCTTCCATGGACACGAGGATCTAAACTATTTCATTTCGTTTGCAGATTGAAGCTTTAATTTGAATAAAGTTTTGAGATTTTTATTTGTGTTCTTACTCTTATTTTGAATGTTTAGACTTCTTTGCGCTTAAATATTTGGATGTGTTTTATTCTCTTTGGCTTGATCAACTAGTTAGAATTAATGCATTCAATTTCTAGGGTTTTGTAGATTCCTCATAGTGAACCATAACCCAAGTGACAGACACATCTCTTTCGGTGTTGTATATACCTTGGTTAATCATTGGTCTTAAAGCTATTGCTTAGGTGAAATCCTCCGTCTGTGTAAGAGTTGCTTGAGAAATAAGAGTTGCTAGGACTCATTGGACTAGTAACTATATTAGGTCGGGACAATGACATTCATAAGTAAAGAAAAGAACTTATGAAGAATCGGTTATTAACTAACCAAACTAAAGTGGATATTTGTAGATGAAACTATAGTGGATATTTGTAGATGAAACTATTTTCTTAATTGTTAATTCTCAACAAACTTGTTCATAGTTGCTTTTCTTAAATTCAGTCACTGAAACCCCTCTTTTCTACTAGTTGGTAGATAGACATTATTTAGGAATACTTGATTCCATGTGAGATCGACCTCTTACTTACCTATTATACTAGTTTGTAGGTTTGAATTATATTTTGATAGGAACAATAACAATTTTCTCCTATTAAATTTTGGCATCATTGTCGGGGAATCAAAGTTTATTTCTTTGTTTTGTATGTTTATCAATTTTTTATTTTTGGTATGAAATCAAATTTTTTTATATAACTGACTTTGTTGTGAACCTATCTTTTAGTTCATAACACCCTTACTACTAATTTTTTAGGATAGTGAATCTAGTGCAGTTTCAAGGTGAGAACTTTCCCCAAATTTTCTCCAGATTGTAGAAATGGGCTGACATTTGTGAATCACGGGGTTATCAAGTTAGTTTGCGACAATTAAGCAAGCAACCAGTTGACGACTCTCTGCCCACCCTCTTGTCATGAATTCTCTGTATTCTCCATAGGTATCTTCAATTAATAGAATAGTTTATAATCTACACTTACAAAGTCAATCAATCATGATAATATTGCCCTTGTCAATTACACAATCACCGACGGTTTTAAATTCTTTGTCCTCAATCTTATCCCCTCCCTCTAAGCCCTCTCCCAACTCAAGTTTTTTAAAATTCTTTTAATTCCTTTTTTTTGCTTTATTTTTAATTTGGGATTTGGAGAAGGAAAAGGGTTAAAGGTATAGAAAGGGGGACAAATTTGACAAAAAAAACAAAAGATTTAAAGGCAATCACGGGTTTAATTGTTTGTATATTTTAGTAAAGTAGCATCACTTATTTACGGTCTATCCACTAACCATGCACTAAAGCATCAGTCATACATTGTGATTCCCTTTCTCTCTTTCAATTTATACATATGGTAGAATCTAGAAACTATATAATTAATGTAAATGATATGGTTCTCGCATTTTTTTTACAGTAGACCAAAAGTATGAAGTATTTGTCTAGCAAGGATCAACCTTGATCATCTCTAAGGATGATGGTACAAAACTCCCTAAACAATGGGTGTTGCGATCGTACAATTCATAGTAACTTTAGCAATAAAAACAACAACATTTGATTATTTTAGCAGTGCTTGAAGCGGATGTTGCTGAAGTTTTTTCTGAGCGGATGAATCTCCTTTATCATTTTGAGAATTTCACATGGCACTTTTAGAACTGTTATTAAGAGCATTGATCACTCCTAAGTTGTCCCCTTAAATGATGAGGTTTCTAATTCCCTTTTTTGTTGCACTCTTAATCCTAGTGTAGAAGTTGTTGATTCTATTTGTAACATTGATTCAGACTTGATCCCAAGATGAAAGATGTCAATAACATGACCGCTATCATTCCTTAAAATACCTCCGACACTTCAGTCACCAGAGGGCTTGATAGAGTCACCTACCTTTAGTTCGTAAAAACCTATAGATGGCTTTTTCCACTTCTGTAGCTTTGTTTTTCCTTTTTTTGGGGTTTGGCTTTTATTACTTGTGTATATGACCAATTGTTTATGGATGTGATTGTTTGATGCACAACCTTTGCAAAGGTTGTGTTTCTACCTTTGTTGAAAATGATTCTATCTCTCATCTCCCAAATCGCATGCCACAAACTACAAAGCGAGTTGAAATGTTGATTTATTTCCTTTATGGTCATGAGATTTTCCAGGAAGTTACATTTTGGAGTCGGGAGTAAGAACTGCTCACCCATTTTTTACGTATACTATGATATTATCGATAGTGTCGTTGGACAAATGAATAAAAGATTGTGAGCATCTTTGTCCTCTGGATCATAAAGGTAACATTATGAGGGTACTCTATCGAAATATTTATTTAATCGTGATTTAGTGAGTAAAGCATCGACTGTTGCTTTCCATATAAAGTTCATGATCTTGAGAGGAGTATCAAGTTTTCAAATCCAATTGTAATTAAGCTCGCTTATTGGATGCTGCTTAGTGAGTTTATAGGTTGACTTTGTTATGAAAGATCCATCTGTATTTGGTTTCCATATTAATTTATCAGATCATGTGTCCCGTGCAGGAATTTTATTGCTCATTATAGTTATATGTGGAGGAAAAAAAATCTTTAAAGTAGGTTTTCATCCCAGTTCCTTTGTGGATCCACGAGATCTACCACCCGGAGGTTTCTATTTTGATTCTCTTGGAAGCACCCTTGTGGAAGATCGAAAAGTCACAGGTCATCCCAAACATTAATGGATTTACTGTCTCGGATAATTCACAAAAGGTCTTTGCGGAAACGATTCCTCGAGTTAAGAAGTATCCCAAATTGCCAAGTTGTATTATTCCTAGTACCTTCCATGATTGATTCTGACTGGAGATATTTTTCCTTGATTGTTCTTACTCAAATATTGTCGTGGTCAGTGTAGATTTTCCAAAGAAGTTTTATTTGGAGACTTATATTCATGTCTTCTACTTTCCTAAATCAAAGTCCTCTAAATCTTTTGGGTGTACATAGTCTATCCCAACTAATAAGGAGAGTGTATCTCTCTTATTGTAGTTTGTTCCAAAAGAAATTTTTGTTTATTTGATCTATCTGACGAAGGATGTCTTTAGGTAGGAGGAACAAGATAATTCGTTTTGGAGTTCAAGTTTGTTTTAATAAAAATTGTTCGACCAACATGGGATAAAGACGAGGATTTCCAGTTTAAAAGTTGCTTTTTAAGATTATTTAGAGCGTCCTCGAATACACTATTTGTTACTCTTTTATTAATAATCGGGATTCCTACAGATTTTTTCATTGCTCTTGAGACCGGGATATTCATTTGTTGTGCCAACAAACGTTCAACTGTCGGGCTAACATTGTCATAGACTTAAATTGAGCTTTTATTATAATTTGTTAGTCCTGAGAGGCTAAAAAATTTGTTTCGCGTATTTTGGATAGTAGAAAGGTTTTTGTTTGTTGCCTTTGCAAAGATAATTGTATCATCTAAAATGTGAGGAACGAAATCGGAGTTCTTCCATGTATTTCGAGTTTGATTCTTCTTGAAGTACTCTTGCTAGGAGCTTCATAGTTATTACAAAGATATACCGTGCCAAAGGGTCACCCTACC
The DNA here is from genome assembly GCA_963922045.1 of Persicaria maculosa. Taxonomy (NCBI): domain Eukaryota; kingdom Viridiplantae; phylum Streptophyta; class Magnoliopsida; order Caryophyllales; family Polygonaceae; genus Persicaria; species Persicaria maculosa. The sequence goes on from OY998271.1 coordinate 34,825,472, forward strand.
GAATACCCCTTGAGGGATTGAAACATTTTCCCAGAACACTGTGAATTAAGACCGAGAAAGTAGTAGAAATGGTTCTCACCTCTTAACTTGAACTTCTAGCAATAGTTGTCACAATACTTTTGTTACCAATATTGCAATCTCTATCATTTGACATACCAAATCCGAGAATTGTAGAAGGGCGATTACCAATTTTCTAGATCCGAAACTTCGTAACACCCAATTTCTGAACCCTAAATCCGAGAATTGTATTATTTCATTTCATACACATATCCACTTGAAATGATATATCGAGATGTGCTATTGGAAAAGGAGGGTATATAGAGAAAATGTAGCAAACTAGTCCCCAGCTGATACAGAATGTGTTCCTCCTCTTCTTCCCCCTTTCACCCGTTAAACGATTTTCGGAAATGATTATAAATTAGTTATTCATGAAACCTGTACAGCGATCACAGTGTTTTATACTTGAAGAGAGACATCTCACCATGAGTGGTAGCATGTTACATGCCAGCGACTACCGAACGAAGGTCCGCCTCCTGTTCAGTTTCAGTGTCGGGTCGTTCAACATTTCCCTGCACAACAAAATTTTGCTTCAAGGCCAAGTTTTGCAAGCTTAGCTAGTTTATCAGCGTTTTGTTATTTTCTTAGTGTTTGAAACAGCGCACCGAACGAAGCCTGTGGTACTAAGATGAATTGACAGACCTCTATTGCCTTTGGCTTTTGTTGGGAGAGGTAATTTTCGAGTGCACCCTTGCCGTAGAGTATTCTGGCCCCTCTGCTCCTCCCCTCCAGACTAATAGCCTCCTCGTCAACCACCACCGCGTCTATCATGTCATCTCCTGTTCTCTCATCCGGAATCTGCAGCAATATTTAGCATATACAGAACATATCAAGGATGATTCCATCAGAAATAAGACATATAATGATGTAAGGTGCATTGTGATTCTCGTGTGCTGGCCTGGACTATTGGGTCGGTTCCATTTGAGATGGCGAGATAGACCACACACATACCTCAAACATGGCTTCCATCAGAATGTTCTCCAATATAGCCCTCAATCCCCTAGCTCCTGTATTTTTACTTATTGCTTTTCTCGAAATCAATCTCAAGGCACTGTCCGTGAAATGCAGCTTTACCTGTGGCAAGACAGTATTAGGATGAATTTGATTTCAGGAAGATGAAAGGAAAACAATTTATCAATTATATCTCGTCAAGAAATAGATTCAAACAGTAAAATAGAAGCAAAAGATAAGAAAACTGTACGCTTTAAGAACAGATGCTTCTAATGATATTCCCAAACAAATATCCAACTGCTTTAGTGAATAAACACAGAATTCACCAAGATGGTCCAGAGAAGAAAATCTTACTCCATTCATTTGAAACAACTTTTTGTACTGCTTGCCTAGTGCATTCTTTGGCTCTGTTAGTACCTACGAAATGCAGACAGAGATTTAACCACCAGAGCTACGAATCGTGCACAGAAGGTTATAACAAAGCTTCATTTAGCAACCGTTTTCTGGCAAGCAATGTAAATATCAAATATTAATTGTAATGTTTGAAAGAAAACTAGGTAAACATGTTCTACCAATCTTCGTCTTCCAGCCAAAATGGCACAATGCTGGGGAGATTTCTATTGCCAATTGAAAAGAGCTACTGTATCTTCCTAAACCGATGCCCGTGAAACAAAACCAATGAAGAATACATCAGATATATACAGCATTTTGCTATGAGTACCTCAACAAGCTGATCTTCAGTAAGTGCTGAAAGATTGACAAGGATAGGAAACCGCCCAACAAATTCAGGTATTAAACCATAAGCAATAAGGTCATTGCTCTCCACCTGACAAGCCCAAAAACAGATAATTGTAAGACGTAAAGCAGAACAGCGACCTCAAAAAGAATGTAGAACATAACATCATGATGTCAAAAGAACTGCTCCATAACTTGTTTTCTATTATTTCTCTCTCTTCCACCTCATTTTAAGATTTGATACTCCACAACCATGGTACTCAACATGAGTATCGTATTTTATTTTTTTCATCATTTTTTTGTCAAAATTAAAACTTTTGTTTATAGCTTATATCTTTTGTTATAAATATTTTCTAGTTAGCAAATTAATATAGATAGATAATTTTTTTTTTGAAATTACAGGGAGGTCAATATTAAATTAGGCATTGAAAATGGAGTACAATTAATGGATTTAACAATAATTAATAGGCATTGAAATTGGGCATTGAAAACGGATGGTGTGTTTAATTTCATTTTTCATATTCTGTTTTTTGGTTTTACATTTCCAGACTGATTTTGCTATATGTTGATTACTTGCGTAATTAATACTCAAAAAAAAACGGATGGTGTAGTACTTTTGGAGGAAATTCAATATAAAGTGGTATTATGCAGTGAATAGTAGAGGTAGAATTAAAAGAGGAGTATTTTATATTTAATATATTGATTAATTAGAAAAAAGATTGGGACCTATCTTTTTTTTCTAATTGGGTAAATGAGATGGTATTGTGTCAGCCCAAGTATCAACTGCATGATACTCCATTGTAATAATTATCTTGGTTCTCACAAAAATACTCACATTTATTTTCATTTTCTTTTAAAAAAAACCCTATGGTACTTAAAGTATCACAATTAAAGATGGTCTAAAGATGTTGAAATTCTCAAGCACCCTTACGTTATCCAACAAAGATGAGGTAACCACCGAACTGGTGGGACCACCTGTCCTCATGTTTGCACGCACAGGGGCACCAAATCCAATTGAAGAATCATGACGCCTGTAATAAAAATTTTAAGTTCACACAAGAACGTGTACTAGGAACAGAAAGGCAAAAAAAGAAAGGTTAACCAGAAAGCATTGTGTGACCTTTCTGAGATGGTTTTCTCCAAATCAATAAACGCACCACCACAAATGAATAGAATATCCTTTGTGTCAATCTATTTGAAATACAAACAAAACCCAGTAAGTATACAAACTGTATCAAATCAAAGCTAGTATAAAAGAGCTGATTGATAAGTTGAGAACACTAAAAGCATGAAGCTTTTTTGCAGGCAGTTAAACGACTAATTGAGATCATGATAGATTTCTGCAAAACGTATAACAGCACAAGCATGAAAATTCAGAAGAGAGATTGATAGAAATCACAAGAATAAAATTTATTCCTTTTATTGGTTCATCTGCTCCAACCACCACGTAAGATACTTTGTCAACTAAAACTAATAAAGTCTAACTACCTTCAATTTTTGAACTCATACTAAGCATTAACATGTAAAACTGTGCTTTCTGACAAACAAGGAAGAAGAGAATAAAAGTGTACCGAGAAATCAAAGAATAATACAGTAGTTGCTACCAATAAAAGTTAGCTTTCAGCTCGCTGAAAGTAAAACTTGCACCAAAGAAGATAACATCAAGAATTGCAGCAACAATAAAAATGTGCTACGTGTGAATATAAAGAAAACAACACGTACCTGGATATTGTCACCCCTCGGATGCTTTCTAGCTCCCTTCTCAGGAACATTTACAATCTGGATGAATGAGTGTGGACATTGGCAAAAGGATTAGTTGCCTATCATTAAGAACAAATAGTACATTAAATGGATAAACTTCTACGAGATAATGCTTCAGGCCCTGAAAAACTTGCCAGTAATAAGATCGATTATTAATCAGAAAAAACAAAAAAAAAACAAATCACATATCCTTGCTTGTCTAACACCTCAACTACTCAAAAAGAGGAAACAGTGAATAACTTCCAAAAGTATCATCATAGAAAGATTTTAGGAACTAAAAAATATTGATTTATCTTCTTAAGTGACTTCACAATACTTTTGGTAAGGATACAAGGGTGACTAGGGTCCACATTCTTCTGTTGCTTTGGACAAAATCAATGCTAGTTGGCATTAATTTAGCCCTGGAATCGAGCCATACACAGGCAACCAACAGAAACAGGAGAAGAAGAGAGCGAAAGGTTGAGGAAATTGTCCAACTAGAAAGGGATGAGAGATTCAACTAGAAGCTTCATAAAGCAATGTTGTTGGAACTTAATTGGATTTGGAGATAGGCTTGGTCTGCCCAAGACAAACAGCTCAAGCCTCAAAGTATGTTGGCGACCAGGAAGATGAAAAGCTTTTTCTTGAACTCAAATTTAATTCCTTGAGAACTAAGTACATCATAATTTCTTTTATCAAAGCCAGAAAAAAGGAACAAAAAACAGAACGATATATGTATAACAATGCAGAAAATGCACTTACAGTTCCTTCAAGCATTTTTAGTAATGCCTGCTGGACACCTTCTCCGGATACATCTCTGCTAATATTAAGACTCTCAGCCTGCAATAAAAGCAAACCAGAATAACAATTTATAAATAAACTTGGAAAATTCCCACTTTGGATCAAACATAATTTCAAACAGAAATCAAAAAGAAAAACCTTTTTGGTGATCTTGTCTACTTCGTCGATATACACGATGCCCTGCTGTGCAGCAGCCACATTGTAGTCAGCAACCTGCAATATTAAAAAGGCATCCCAGCAATGAAAAGAGATTTACAAAAATCACAGAGAAGCGCTAAATTGAAGTAAAAGCAAAAGACCTATAAGTTAACTAGATCTGAAGCAAAGTCAAGATGAGTCATAGTCAAGATGAGGTACTATTCTAAGATTAACTACGTGTTAATGTAGCTAGTTCTGAAGCAATCCTGTATGTCAAAGAAGAATATAAACAGATCTTGAAGAAGAGAAATCTAGCTATAAATCAAATAACAATTAAAATCTTTTACTTTTTTTTTTCCTAACATGGCAAATGATAATCAGCTTAGTGTTTCAATTCCACAAAAAGAAACAGTATCAGAATTGAAAATCATATTAATTTATGATCAGAATATCATTCCTCCTAGATGCAGTTCATTTCCAGTTAGATTTGCTTTTTTAAGATATTATGTCAGCAAGATATACAAATAGTCCCATTTGGAAGGGATAAATAAACATCATACTAAGCTACTGAGACCACATTTAGTCTGCATCTATACCAAAAAAGCACGTAATCAGGAGAAATTTTCAGCCACAGATGCAGACAATGAGGTACAAAAGACTTCGTCAGAGTGAGAGAGGGGGTGGAGTTCATAAGCCATAAGAAGAGCGGAATCAGATAAACTAAAAATCTTTCAACACTTGTGTCTCCAAGTAAACTTACTGTATTGGAACAGTTCATACTGACACATTAAGGTTGTGAACGTTATATTGGAAATGGTAAAGTTTTATTGAACAGTTATTGGCTTGAAATAAAAAAACAGAGGAAAACACTGTAACAAGTGAGACATGCACAGCAGCATAAAATTATCTCAATAGAAAGCTCAAGAAATGTTACCGTGAGAAGCTTGTACAAGATGGACTCTACATCTTCACCAACATAACCTGCCTGCATAGGATAAAAGACTGCAATATCAGAGCCAATCAAGGGAAGAAACTAATCAATTGACATCACCCATGCCCATTCATTCATGTCCAACTGATGTTGACCATTCCCATTCATTCATATTTATCCATTTTGTTTTAGGCTAAATTAGCCAGTTATTTTTTAAAAACAAAATAACTTATCCAACGACCAGCCTCAAACTCACCTGTGTTAGTGTTGTTGCATCTGCAATGACAAAAGGAACATTTACAAGTTTTGCCAATGTTTTTGCAAGCAGCGTCTTCCCTGTCCTTGAAAAAAAATCAAAAGCACAGAAAATGTGAAGTATATATCTTACTGAAATACTAGAATAAACTGTAAAATGATATTATTGCTCTATCTGCTCAATGGGATCAGGAATTAAAAGATAGTATTAACTATTAAGATACTCTCCCTGCCCTAAGAGACTAAGGGAGAAAGAGATAATCACTAGACACTTGTTACAAGAATTACGTTTATAAGGAACTAATCAGATTTAAGTTAAAATAAATAAATAAACACTTATTCTCTATCTAAATTAATCAAGCCAAGGCATTTTATGAATACAACAATAGGACAAGCTAGCTGATGATCAACATCAACCATACTAAATTTTACATTCTGGGTTAGTGGCTACTTATATACTGAAAAAACAACAAAGAGGAAATGAAAAGGCACCATATACCAAGAAGGCTATACAAAATGACAGATAACTTATGGTTTAAAATCAAGATCATAGTGGAGCGGTTACATAAATAAATTTAAATACATATACTAAAACTGTGTGCCGTCTTGTGTTGATTCTCATAAAAAAAAATCCCGCTGAAAAAAATTATTAAAATAATATGTTGTCATAATTTATAGAAAGGTATCATAAGCCACGATCTATCTATATATATTTTAGGCAATTGATAAAAATATAAATAAATACGATTTCATAGTCACACTTATCAAAAATATTAATAGATAAATATTTAAAATCTGTTATTTTATTTATATCTAGATTATTTTTTGGTCAAAAGAATTATTTATATCGAAATTAATTATTTGATAGATGTTATTTTATTTATATCTATATCATTTTTTTGGTAGAATGAATTATTTATATCTAGAATAATTTTTATTTTATATTTCACACACACTTTGATTGATATTAGTTTAATTCTCACATTGTAACTTAGATTTATTGCTTTTGCAACATTTTTAATAGGTTTCTTTTATAAATAATAGATAGATGTAATTTAGAATATTGTGTCAATATATTCCCGTGCACGGACAGGACACACTAGTTTCATATATACAAAGAAGTTCAGAATGAGAGACCAGAAATGAAAAGAGCAAATGGATAAGTTACCCGAGCCAGTTGGTCCCATCAAAAGAATATTACTTTTCTCGAGCTCTACTGCCTCATCATCTAACAAGTTGGCATTATCAATCTCCACATCTCCTGAATTCCTATATTTCCAACAGCAAGAATAACACATTTACATTTAGAAAGTAACACATTTTTTACAATAATGCACAGATATCCACATAACAATCATTCAAGAAAAGTGGTTTTGGATAAGAAAATAAAATTAGCAAAGTAAAAGGTACGACCTCAAACAGAAATTGAATAGGGTATTCCACCTACAAAAAAGGTCATGTCAAGAAAGTGGGGAAAGCATGAAAGAAAACTATGGTACGAAACAGAGTCATATGAATCTCTTTCCGAAGTAAGCAATCCTTTCATCTTTCAGCAGCAATCAGCATTATGAGGGCATAACAAATGAAATCTTAATCACCTCACATCTTTTACAACATTAAGATACCAAGAAGGAAAATGCACATAACTTGAGATATAAATCACTAGGCTTACAATTCTTCTTTTATTACATATAACACCTTCACAGCATTATAGTAGAGGCACTATCTTACGTATAATATGCTATTTATAAGCCAACCACACAAATTTCTTTTTCCTTCTGTTTTAATGAATCTTATAAGACTGTAACCAAAAAAAAGAATAAACAAAACAAGTGCCGATGCAATACACATCCAGACTGAAGATCTCAAAAAGCTTACCTCTGCAAGGATTCATAAAAAATTCTCTTATAGTGATTGTAGACAGCCACAGAAAGCACCTGCATATGCATGTTCAATGCCACTCCATAAATAATTGTCCCCATATGTAATTTAACAAAGGATTTACTAAATTCAGTAATAAAGCAGATACATGTATGGATGCAGGTAGAGCCTACAAACTGATTTATCTACTCTTAAAATGGATATATATGTATGCAAAATGTCCACACAGATTAAAAAAAATGATTACGACTTTGCTACCACAATGAATCAAAAATGATTATGACTTTGCTACCACACTGAAAGAAATGACATGCTATTGTAACTGAAAGATGATGCACTCAACAAAAAAAGTGATACCCCGTTTACAACAAAACTTTAAACTCTTTAATTCAAAGATGAAGCACTCAGCTTGGATGAATCTCCTTAACTCAGATTCCATTTCCATCCAAGTAACAACCTTCACAGATGAAGCTCCTTAATTGATAGCTCATCCAATCCAAGGAACAAACTTTTTCCCCATTCAAACAAGTAGAACCCATTTCCATGGTGAAAAAATTACTACAAATAGATGAAGAGTGAAGAATCCATATCAAACAAGAACAAATATAACCAAGTAAATTTCACCTTCTTTGCAGTTCCCTGTCCAATCACAAACTTATCCAGCCCTTTACAGATCTCTTTTGGAGTGGGAAAACTACTCCCCATATTTGACCCTCCCCAGGAAGCATCTTCTTTAGAATTGGATCCATTACCACCCCCAGAACCCAAATTTGATCCGAAACCTCCTCCACCACCGCCGCCGCCTCCACCGCCACCACCTCCACCACCACCCATTCGACCAGAATTCGCCCCAGGCCTCAGCATAAGACCATCGCCCGGAGGCTGCCACAGCTCATCCCCGGAGCACTTGACAATATCTAAACCGCGGCCCGGCCGGCTCTTACTCCTATCAAACCCTAGAAACTCAGCGCCCTTATCGACGAAATCCCCACGGGAGGAGGAGGATCTGAAAGAGGTGGAGTGATCATCGTGCTTGGCCCTCTGGGTAGTGTAGTAACCGGTCACGCGAGCCGCGCTCGTGTGGTTCATCACAAAGTATCTGATCTGAGAGGCCGTAAAGATGGCCGTTTCCTTGGCCGATTTCGATCTTAACACGGCCGCAGCCATGGCTGTGAGTATCACCCACAAGCGAGCGAGATAGAGGGTAAAGCAGAAGCAAGGAAAAGCGACCCGGATGCAGCGAGATAGGGAGGGGGGAGAAAATTGGGGAAATCAGGACATGGGTACAGAGGATTTGAAAAGGAAATGAATTGGGTAGGTGCTAGATTTGGATGAAATTGGGAATTACCCACAGGAATCTAGTCTGGGTAGGAGAAAGAGAGTGAGTGGAATTGGAGAATTGAAGAGGGGTGGGATTAAAAAGGGGTTTGTTTGAGATTGAAAGGGGTGAGGTTAGATGGGATGAGATATTTGCAGTTTACAAGAAACACAATCCAGAAGAAGACAGATATGATGAGAGAGGGATTGGTAGGAGCTCTCCACAGTCGGACCGCATGATGAGTAAAAACAGAAAAGATGCATTCAACTTCTTCCGAGGGGAAAGAATAATTAAAAGTTGCAAAAATAAAAGAACCATTTACGGTACTCTGTATATTTTAAGTTTTTTTTTTTTTGAAGCAAGATAAAGATTAGGAAATCCGTCGACGGCCCGGCTTCTTTCCTAGAGCGTCCGAACGGACGAGAACACGAAGTTCTGGATCATCTCTGATGCTATCATCGGCAGGGGTGCAGTAAGCCAGACGCGCAATCCTATCTGCAACCGCATTGGAGTCCCTGAAAATATGACGAATAGCAACATTAGGAATTGAGTTAACAGTAACAGAAATATCGGCTAGAATAAGCTCGATATTCCAGGGGCAAGCCCAGTCTCCCAAAAGGGAATTAATGACGACTAAACAATCTTCTTCGATAAGAAGTCTTTGAATTCCGAGGTTGTAGGCATTTTGAATTCCTTTCTGAAGACCCAAAGCCTCCGCAATCAAGGCTGAAGTATTATCACATTTTCCCAAACCAATCGAGATGATATTACCAAGGTGATCCCTAATTACATAACCATAAGTACCCTTATCAGTATTACAGTAAGACCCATCGAAATTAAGTTTGAAATAACCAGAAGGCGGTTTTTCCCGGCCTACATTTCTCTTATTCCTATTTTTGGTGTTAGTATTAATATTTGTGTTACTACAACTCGTGTCTTGATGGGTTTTTACCCCAGTTATGGTATTGACATCGAACCGACACTTCCAGGTGTCTTTCGCTGATAAGCAGAACAAGTCGATTGCTTTAATAGTAACGTCATTTTTGTTGTTAAAAACAATTTGGTTTCGAAAATACCAAATCCCCCACCATACGAAGGCCATATCGGTCAGATTATTTTTACCAACCTGAGTGAAAATTCTGTTTAGGATAATATTAGGTTTAGATATGTAGTCAATATTATTGACCATGGACTAAACAGGTATGTTACTACGTAGTTCATCTAAAAGGCCTCTCGTGATAGGGCATTGAAGTAGAAGGTGGAAGGTTGTTTCAGAAGTACCGTTGCAAAGGTTGCATCCTGAAGGGATGGCTATGTGTGATTTTTGCAAATGTTCGGATGTTGGTAGTCCATCTCTCGAAATTTTTCATAAGAAATGTTTAATCTTATGCGGTAGATCCAGCTTCCAAAGCCATTTACAGTCATAGTTTGGGTCTCCATCATGTAGGTGAATGATATTCGTAGCGGATTTAGTCGAAAACCACCCATTTCGACTTGGTCCCCAGTAAATCCTGTCCTGGAAAGTATTGGTCAGTAGTTGAATGTCAGTTATCTTGTTGATAACGGTATCGTTGAGAAGACCGTTTAAGTCGTTCTTAAGTTTATCTATATTCCAGTGTCTATCAGTAGTAATAAATCTGTTGACCGTCCATGTGGAAACATTGTCATCAATGGATGATGCCGCTGATGCATCAAGAGGGGCGTCGGTAACCCAATTATCTTTCCAGAATTTGGTTGACCTACCATCTCCAATAACCCATCTAAGTCCCGGTTTGAATAAATGTCTAATGGCCGTTAATTTCGACCATTGCCAAGAAGTATTACCCTTCTTAATATAGTCCATTAACGGAGTCTGTTTAAGATATATTGCAGAAATAACTCTAACCCAAATGTTTTGCGGTTCAGCAATTATTTTCCATATCAGTTTCATTTGTAATGCTATATCCATAGTTTCCGCTTTGTAGATTCCCAAACCCCCAGCTAAAGTATCTGAACCGATTAGCGGCGTATGTCTGTGATCCTTATTCCATAAAAATTGTCTGTAGATTTTGTCAAGTTCTTGTAGAATCGAAGTGGGGAGCATGAATGCCTGCATTATGAAAAGTGGTTGGGCGCTAAGATTTGATTTGATGAGCACCTTTCTACCCTCAGCTGAGAGAGTAGAAGCTTTCCATTTGGTCAGTTGTTGTTTAGCCTTAAGCACAACGTCTGTAAATGTATCTTTGTTAACCCGACCATTGATAATCGGACAACCAAGATACTTCTCTAAATTCTTTGTTAAAGGTATTCCCAAGGTTGAGGAGATTATTTGAGTTTTGGAACTAGTTGTCCCGGCAGAAACTTGGAAGCTAGACTTGTGGAGATTAACCTTTTGCCCCGAAATGAGACATAAACGTTGGATCGTGTTAGATAGTTCAATACAGGCTGTTTGGTTTGATTTTCCAAATATAAGGATGTCATCTGCAAAGGCAAGAAAAGGAATCTTGATTCCTCCTCGACCCATGGAGAAACCTATGTCTTTCGAAATAGCTGATTGTTTCTGCAGAGTTCTTGCTAGGACCTCTGCCATGAGGATAAAAAGGAATGGTGATAGCGGGTCTCCCTGCCTGAGACCCCTAGATGGTGCAAATGGGAGAGACGGTTCGTCATTAATTAGGATAGAATAGGAGACAGTCTGAACGCATTCAGTAATCCAATTGATGAACTTACTGTCGAAGCCAAATTTATGTAATACAGCAAGAAGAAAGGGCCATTCAACTCTATCATAATCCTTTTCCATGTCAAGTTTAACTGCCATGTAACCACATTTTGCCTTATTTATTCTGTAAGAGTGAAAAATTTCGTGTGCAATTAGAATGTTATCCTGGATAGACCTTCCATTGGTGAAGGCACTTTGTAGAGGATGAATGAGCCTATCAAATACTTTGGTAAGTCTGTTTGTTAGAATTTTAGATATGATTTTATAAACCGTAGAGCACAGACTAATCGGTCGATAATGGTTTACGGAGTCTGGGTTGTCCTGTTTTTGGATTAAGGTGATGAACGTGTGATTTATCTGACGAAGCATTCTTCCAGAAGAGAAGAAGGACTTAACTGCTTTAACAACTGATGGACCCACAATGTCCCAATACGATTGATAGAATCCAGCCGGAAAGCCATCAAGACCTGGGCTTTTATCTGCTTTAATTGAGAAAACAACTGTTTTTATTTCTGAATTAGTGACGGGTGATACCAGTGCGATATTATCGTTGTCAGAGATTTCCTTTCCAATTACATCTAGATCGTTAGTAAATGACATGGGGTGGTTATAGTTTGTTTTAAAACGATTAATAAAGGTCAAAACGAATTCATCTCTTATCAAGGAGTTATCTGTGATATGAGCACCAGAAACAGATGTAATATATTTTATTACTTTTTTTCCGCGTCTTATCAAGGCAATCCGATGGAAGTAAGCAGAGTTTGAGTCATTCAGCTTTGCATGTTTTAGTTTAGCTCGTTGGCTCCAGTATCTTCTTTGAAAATCTAACATTCGTTCTCTCTTATTAAGTAGTCTTCTATGTTGTTCAAGATCATTTCTGTTATAAGTAGTAATTAAATGTTGTTGTAAACGTAGAATGTCATCATCTGTTTGGAATATTTATTTGTGAATGTTGTTGAAGGTTCTCTTGTGCCATTGCTTTGCCAATTTTTTTAGAATCTTAGTTTTGGTGACTAATTTGAACATGTTGGAGCCTAAAGGATTATTCCGCCAGGCTTGTTTGACAATGTTCTTAAATTCTGGATTAGTTATCCAAGCTAGCTCAAAGCGGAATGGCCTTTTATGGCTATGATCCTGGGCACGAAAGTCAACTGTGATTGGTGCATGATCGGAATTTGTGAACGGGAGAATTCGCACTCGAATTCCATCGTAAGCTGAAATAATCTCCTTTTAGATGAGCAGACGGTCCAGTTTCGCATAACTATTATCCGGAGTACCCGTTTTTTTCCTTTGCCAGGTATAAGTTCCTCCATGAGTCTGAACGTCATGTAGGAAAAGATCGTTCTTTAACTGTTGTAGTCTTATAAATCGTCTTGTACTCGGAATACACCCACCTAGTTTGTCCTCTGGGCAAGCAATCTCATTTAGGTCACCTAAAATGCAGAAGGGTGCGTTCAGAGCTGAGGCATTATACTTTACGGAGTCCCAAAAATGGTCTTTTGAATTGTAATCTGGCGGTGCGTAAGTTAATAAAAATGAAAATTTTGTGTTTAACTTGCAATCGTAATAGTCGATATGAATGAGCCTAGTCTGAACAGAAATAACTGTAATTTCTCCCTCGGAGGGGGACATATCTTTCCAAAGAAGACAAATCCCTCCCGAAAACCCAATAGCAGGGTCAAAGGCGATGTTGTTGAAACCGCATTTTTTCCAAATGGAATCCGGCGGAGGTTTATTTGATTTAGTTTCAAGTAGGACCAGAGCATTGATTTGGTTATTTCGACAGAAAAGTTCAGTACTAGTCCAAAAGTTACGCTTTTTAAGTCCACGACAATTCCAGGAGCAAATATTCATGGAAACTTATTTTTGCTAAGCGATTGTTTGAAATGGATTATAAAACATTTTTTTTGTTCATCTTTTGTTTGTTAATATAGCAAATATTTGTAGTATTATTATTCCAGGTGGGCCAATGACTTTGAAAAGTAGGAAGATTAATGTCATGAGTTTTATGTAGAGAAGGTATGTGATAGCAATCCTCATGGGAAATAGCAACATAGGGTCGGCACTTCCAAATGGAATTGGGATCGGATTTCTTTTGTGTATGATTATCATTATGACAGTAAGTGAAATTGTAATAGATGTTATAGTCATAGAATAAGTGTGGATAGTAGTAGATGTTACTAACCCAGGGAAGGGTACAAACAAGTAGCTTAGTAAAAGGTAATTTGATGTCCATAAGAGTAAACATGTAGTCCTTTGTAGGTGATATACACGTGTTAAGGTGGTTTAGCTGGGCTTGTAGGCCAGTGTTGTGTGAGTTATTTGTAATACAAGGTAAAACACTATTAAGTATTGTGAAATACAAAATCTTGAAGTCACAATAAATAAAACCAAGGTAAAGGTTGTAGTTGCTGAAGCCAACAGATAGAAGCAGCTGCAGCCAGGAAGCCATGACAGCATCCACTCGAAAATCCCTAGAAGCAGCCACAAGGATATCTCCAGAAGAGGTGACCCTGTAGAAACAAAAAAGGAAGAGGGGAGTAGAGAAGCAACTGGAAAACAAGTAAATAAAATGTCTAAAATAGCAACAGAAGCAAGAGAGATAAGGACAATAGGTGATCAAACCAAGGCAAACATAATAAAAACCAAATATCATTAAGCAAAAGGTGGGGATAAGAACCCCTAAGATAACAACACACCATACAAGGGGAGCCCTGGCAGCTAGGACCACACTAGTGATCTTGGTGAAGACAGAAATGAAAAAGTAAAGAACCTTCCAGGCAGGAACACAGAACAACAGGAGATTACATGAAATACCATAAAAACAGAAAGTGAAGCAAAAGTAATAGGAGCTCCAAGTAAAAAACCTGAATGCAAGTAAGGACCACAAAATTAGTATGGTGTGTACACATGGATAACTAAGTCTTGCGCTTCTTCAGATGGGAGGAGGCAGAGTCTTCCCCTTGGATGTCCCCTTCATGAGCCTGTAGAGTGGTTGCACTCCCAGACCTGAGTTCCAGACGTGCCAGCCTACGAGAGACAGACCTTGTGGTTGAGGATGAGGGAGGAGAATGTCTGGAATCCTCAAAGGAAGCTCTCATAGGCTGAGTAGTAGTCATTCCCAGTGGAGATTCCTCAGAGATAGCATCCACCATGACCACATTTGGCTCAAAAGGAGGGAGCACCCTCACACCCTGGGCAGCAATGAAAGGGGGGGCACAGGGGACTTACTGCCAGTCCAGCCCAGAGATTCATCATCAGAAGAGGGGAGGACCACCCCAGTTTTGTTTAAAACATCAGCACCAGTAGCATTCTTTAAAACAGAAGGAGTACATGCAGTAGAGTGAACAAACTCCACCACAACAGAGTCAAGGCTAGTCATGTAGGGTTTGAGGCTTTTTTTAGAGTAGGCATGATCAATTTTGGTGCCTTTGGGACCTACTTTGACCCAATCAGCTTCATCAGAGGAGTCCATCCCTTCTTGGGGAGGAAGGATATTAATCTTGGTGACAACTAGTTTAGTGACTTTAGAATCACAGTCATCAAACCCATGGGAAAAACTACCACAGAAACCACGACCTTTAGGAAAATCTTCATACCATAATCTAAGGGTAATAGGTTTTGCAGCTTCATCAGGGACAATGATTCCCCCAATTAGCCTATCCAAGTTGACATTAGTAGTAAAACGAGTGTAGCTCACCCTAGTTTTCTGGTGGGACATTTTATCCATTTTAATGAAGGAACCAACATTAGACCTTTGCAAAATATCAATGAGAGCTTCACAGCACATGAATTCAATAAGTGAATTAGGGATACAGATCCAAATATCAACATGAGTAATATTTGTAGTGATAGGACTGAAGGAAGGGAACCATTTAAGAAGGATCAGGATAAAGCCAAAGAAATGATAGGGGCGCCCATCCCAAACCCTGTTAAGGTCAAGCAGGTTACTAAACCTAACCTCAAACCATCCAACAGTTCTGTCAACAATGACAGATGTTTTAGAGCAAAAACGCCATTCACTTCTAAGTTTAAGGAGACGCTCTTGAAAATCGACAGGGCCCATTAAAAGAGTTCCCAACAAGATATGTTGATTAGCTAGAAGAGATTTTTGATGGATCTCCGCCAATCTGGCAAAGTAATCAGCTAAGTCAAGTTCCTCCGGATTTGACCCAGGTGGGGGAGAAGAGGACTCTTCCCCAACCTTAGTCTTACCCTTCGCAACTGCAGAAAGCCTAGGAGGTGGGATCTCAGTCATGGAGATTTCAGCAACAGAAGGAGAGTGAATGAGAGAGTGAGAAATCGGAACATGAGATTTAGGATGGATGGCAGTAGGAGGGCCTTGAGTGTCTTGAAGAGCCTCAAGAAAAGTTTTAGATGGCTCCATAGAAGGGTGCCAAAAAAATATGACAGAGGGAGATCGATTGATGAAATAGAGAGAGGATTATGAGCCGGAGCAGGGAGATTTATCCCCAAATTCGCCTGTTATGGCGTATAAATAGAGAAATTGCTGGGTAGCAATCAAGTCAGAGTTTGGTGAGATGATGAGGATAAGAAAACTTACAGAGATTTCAGAAGAGGCACAGAGCGGAAAGTAGAACGGCGGATAGGACACCCGAGAGGACCTCCAAGCACACCACAGCAGGAAGCGACCCGCACCGTCCGGCCACCACACTAACCCCTCAAATATAATTAATGCCCGGTGGAAGGTCTCAAGTACTCTGCAGATGGCGACCCAAGTGGCTCGTCGAGTCCAATCGAAGGGCTTAGCTTCCCGATTGTAGGCCCTGTTAGGGATCTCTCCAGTAGGAGGAGGTTGGTAAGTTGAGACAAAGGCACTCGAGGACGCCATGAGCAGAGAGCAAAGTAGACCCAGGGCTTGACCGATGGTAGATAAGGGGGTAGGGGGCGGGTGCAAATTGGCACAAACAGAGGGCCAAAGGGAGCCATGGCAGCGGCTGAAACTCTCGGATGGGAGGGTTTGGGGGCGCTTAAAGGCGCGTAGTGTTAGAAATTTAGGGTTTTCCATTTTTTCTATGGAGTGTTTACATCTGTATATTTTAAGTTATAAAAGAGAGTACCCATCAAAAAATAAGTACATTATTTTAGTATTTTACTCTTTATTTTATATAATTATCATTACAATTATTGATATATAGGGGGTGTATGGTTGTAATTTTAGTAATTAAAAACTACTCCCTCCGTTTCAAAATAAAAGTCGTTTGTCCTTTTGTGTACGCTTTTTAAAAGGTAAAAGCACTATAAAATATTATTTTTTTAATATATTTTTTTTAATAATTTCATACTTGTTAGTCATAAGTATGAACTTATAAAAACAAATTCATTAAAAATAATATTTTATAGAGTTTTTACGTCCTTAAAATACGTGCCGAAAAGTCGAGTGACTTTTATTTTGGAACAGATGGAGTAGTAAAATTAAGAGGTTAAATTATTAGATGTGTATGAGGTAGTTTAAAAGTGTGTTTTTAGCTAAAAATGGGAGTTTAAAAAAAAGCTTGTTTTGATGGCTTTTTTTGTTTTTTGTGTTTATTTGGTTTGAAATTACCATAATACCCCTAATTATAACCAAATAAACTCCACTTTTTACAAATAAACTATTTTTCATCCCATACAGTCTTTATATTATTTCATAATCTTTCAACATTTATTTTACACAATTTTTCAATTTCAACTGTTTTTCAATTGGACGTTGTTTTAACGTTGAATTGGATGTTGTTGAGTAGAGAAGTTGTTGACGTTGCTTGATGGCCAGTGAAAGATTGGATCAGACCGGGCAATAATGTCGGATTAAACGTTGCTAATACGGGCCAAATCGAGCCTAATATAAAATATTAAAAAAAAAGTGGATTCACAACTTTCTTTTGGACGTTTTTAGTGTGTGTGTGATTGTATCTTTATAATATTTTCTCTACCAATGTCTGATTCGACATTGTTAGTCCTGTTCGGCCCAACCTAATCCTTCACTTCACATCGAGCAACATCAACAACTTCTCCACTCAACAACATCCGATCATTACAACGTCTTTTTTAAAATATGTAAAATGATTTTAAAAAAATATATGTATATATATGTGTGTTGTAATTAACCAAATAATATATTTAAATGGTTTGGTCAAACCGGTTGAAAATAAAAAATAAATAATCGTATTGTTTTTTTCGAGAGTAAGATAGCCTCCAACTAATTTCGAGGGTAAGTGCGGGATCATTAGTATCGAACTATTTCGAAACTAAATTCAGTACTATTTACCTTCAAATTGCCTTCAAATGAAATTGGTAGGTAGAGGGTAAATAGTATCGATTCATAGCCTTAAAATAATTCAGGTGCAAATGCAAAAGTAAAATAGCTTCCAATTTAACCTCCAAATTATTTGGAGGCTATCTATGATAGGAAAAATCCAGTCGTCATAGCACAAGGGCATTCTGGTCTTTTACTAAGTAAGTCGATCATTTTTATCATACGAAATTATCCTAAATAACAGTTAAAAACGACGTCAATTATTTATGCGGTATCGAATATTCAATACGACATTGACCAGCATTAATGCAGTTACCGTTTCGCCTATTGAATACGGTAACGTTTCATGCATTAAAGGGTCTTGACCGAATTAAATATGCTAGCGGTTCTCTCATTAAATATCATAACCATTTCTTTTATTTAAGACTCGATCAATATAAATAAGAGGATATAGATTGATATTGAGGATGGACGAGGACTGACTTGAGCGTCCCCTTCAACAACTATGATGCAGATTTCATGCATTACATTTGGCGCCGTCTGTGGGAATTCGATCAAAAAGCTACAATATCGGATCTCCAAAAAAAAGAAAGAGAGAGAGAGAGATCGGGGTGCAACCTCCTGGATCGAATCAATTTACAATGAGATTGAAAATTGAATCTAAAAGAGGAGGGAGAGAGACTGGAGCAAATCTGGTGATCTCCTCGACGGCGACCGCGAGGCGGATCTAGATCCTTCTTAGGCTGTTGTCGGATCCGTCCTCAGATCCTTCTTAGGACATGAGGGGAGTACGTCTTTCACTCGATCCGTCCTCATATCCCACCCCCGGCATATCCAGGATAACCGACACGGGGTCGGATCTCGTGTGTGCACGCTAGCATCACCTCCGGTCGGCATCAGATGGCTAGAAACCCCTGATGGTTGATTGTCGAATGGGTTGCAGCAGGCCGCATGCGCTCAGATTCGAGTCCAAAACGGTGGATACAAGTTGCATCTTTCTCTTTTATTTCTATTGTATGTTCTAATCTCCTACCATGTGGTTTGCATCGGGGTTAAATTTGATTTGTGTAGAAAATTGTGGGCTATTTCTTTTAGATCTGTGATAATGTGAAATAACAAAGATAAAATGGTAGAATATGCCGATAGTAGAGCAGAAGGTCATATTCCAGTTCCTGGAGATCAATTAGGTAAATATGTAGTCTTTCAAAAAGATGGTTAGACTGATGGCATATTATTTATTGATTGTAGATTAATTAGGATTGACCACCTAAAATTAATATTCAGACGATGATTTTTAATGTTTCTATTCGTTAACTTCTATTTGCTCAATATCCTTGAGTCCATATATATGATTTTCATCATCTAACTTTGCAAATATATGAATGAGTTTGAATTGAGTTGATCATGTTCTTATTTTGTTGTTTTAATAGTTGGATGTGCCTTTTGCTTTGTTTTCGTTTGCTTCGCTTGTGTTGTACTCCTGAATAGGTATTTATAAAGGGAGTATGAGTAACAAGCGTCGAGTGTACTCCCCGAGGGAAGCTTGAATTCAAGTTTCACAATCGGAGCAAGATTCAATGCTACAAAGTACGCTGGGGCAACCAAAATGATTTGGGGGCATCAAGAGCTATAAAGAGACAAAAGGAAAGTTAGAGGTTTGGTTTTTTACCCAAAGCCAGCTCCTAGCCAGGTCAAGAATGACACTACAGTAAAATTGGGAATCATGGAGGCCACCGAGAATCCTATTACTCAAAGCAAGGAATTCGTGAGCTAAATTTTCTACTCCCCTTGCTTGCGAAAAATTTCTTAGTGAAGACATGGTTGTTTATTAATATTCTCCTTTAAAATGTTTATTGAAAGATGAATGTGTAGCTCTTGCAAGCTAGATTCGTAGCATACTACTTCTCCGTAAAAATATATAAATTGTGTGCAGGGGCATATAACATGCTAGGGGCACTACACATTACAAGACCACTCTTCCAATGGCTCGATTGATGGAAATTATGTAGAAGTACAACATTTTTTACCAGGTCCAACACCTATAGATGTCATGGAACGACGTCTTCAAAGTTACAACAACTATTCAAGAAATTGCAGAATCGCCACTTAAGGCCAACGAAATCGCCACTTAAGGCCAACAAAATCGCCACTTACGGCCACTCATAATCGCCATTTAAGGGCAACGAAATCGCCACTTACGGCCACTCCAAATTGCCACTTAAGGCCAACGAAATCGCCACTTACGGCCACTCAGAATCGCCACTTAAGGCCAACGAAATTGCCACTTACGGCCACCGGAGATTGCCACTTATGGCCACCCAGAATCGCCACTTAAGGCCAACGAAATCGCTACTTACGACCACTCAGAATCGCCACTTAAGGCCAACCAAATCGCCACTTACGGGCACAAGAGATCGCCACTTATGGCCACCCGGAATCGCCACTTAAGGCCAACAAAATCGCCACTTATGGCCACTCCGAATCGCCACTTAAGGCCAACGAAATCGCCACTTATGGCCACTCAGAATCGCCACTTAAGGCCAACGAAATCGCCACTTACGGCTATCGGAGATCGCCACTTATGGCCACCCGAAATCGCTAGTTAAGGCCAACGAAATTGCCACTTACGGCCACTCAGAATCGCCACTTAAGGCCAACGAAATCGCCACTTATGGCCACCAGAGATCGCCACTTATGTCCACCCGGAATTGCCACTTAAGGCCAACAAAATCGCCACTTAAGGCTAATAAAATCGTCACTTATGGCCAATAGCCAACTACGGGTCAAGCGACTAACGTCTACAGCAAAATCATCGCTCACTCGACAAACTTCGCCATGTACTTTTTTCAGCTTCCTTCATCATCGAGACATGAAGAAGAAACCCGAGGGGCAATTGAGATAGGGAAAATCCCGTCGTCATAGCACAAGAGCATTCTGGTCTTTTACTAAGTAACTCGATCATTTTTATCATACGAAATTATCCTAAATAACAGTTAAAAACGACGTCTATTATTTATGCGGTATCGAATATTCAATACGGCATTGACCAACATTAATGCGGTTACTGTTTCACCTATTGAATACGGTAACATTTCATGCATTAAAGGGTCTTAACCAAATTAAATATGCTAGCGGTTTATCTCATTAAATATCGTAACCGTTTCTTTTATTTAAGACTCGATCAATATAAATAAGAGGATATAGATTGATATTGAGGAGGGACGAGGACTGACTTGAGCGTCCCTTTCAACAACTATGATGCAGATTTCATGCATTACACTATCGTACCCTTGAAAAAATATTCTCAAGTTAATATTCGAGGTCACATTTACCCTCCCTCCTCTATGCCTCGAAATGTGTCTTAATGTCAACTTTGAATGCATTTTCGATGGTAATATATTTTCGAGGGCATTCTGTCAATTCATTTTATAGTCAATTTGGATGTTAAATTAAATATTTTGGTTGTCGAATTTCAGGTTAAGTTTTTTAAACATTATCAATTTTGTAGGCAAATTTTAGGTTAAATTCATTAGCATCAAATGCTTTTTTATTTTTCAATTTATGCATACATAAAACATAGATTTTACTTTAAATAACAACAATAAACAAACATAAACATTAAATGTTAAGAAACCTATATTTCTTAATTAAATCATGCACAAAATGCTATTTCAACCATAACCACAAGCATAAACATGTCCTTGTGTCACTAAAGGTACTAAACCTCATAAGTTATAACCCAACGCATGTGTGGGGCGGTTTCCTCCATTGCATATAATCGTTGCAAACTCGGGATCAAGGGCAAATATCGAAGCACCTTTTGAGGAAGAGATCTCGCTTTTGCGGTCATCTGCTGCTTGTACCTGGGACTATTATAGAACTTATAATGTGTGGCATTACGATCCTCCTTCCAAAATAACATGTATCCTTCGGTACACATGTGTTTCTTCTTCACTGGCAAGCCCAAATCTGCAACCAACTTCCCACTCTCATAGTAGTTCGTAGGAAGATTATGGTTCGGTGGTAAGAGTCTACCCACTTCATGCATAAGTCTATCATATCCTGCATGTGGCAAGTTATAATCAGCCTTAAACGATAAAAAATTACTCACTATAGACAATTGTGTAATAGCACAACCAAGATAAACAAGATCTTCTGCCGCCTTTAACACATCAAAAAAACCTCTCAGATAAATACGAAGTGTTATCATCGATAAAAACAGAATCTGTTGTTTGATGTGGCATGTAAGCCCTATTGTGCTTTCCAACACCTATCTCTTGTTGTTTATATCAATAGATGGACCATCTGAAGTACCAACAGCTGAATTACCAACATCAAACCACTGAGGAGGAACAAAATTAGGCCCAACTACATCAAATACCATTCTCTGACAAGGATTCAAATTATCAAATAAATCCATTCCTCTCCAAATAAGTTTAAACTCGTTTATGCTTGACCTAGATTGATCTTCAGTTGGGAGGGTTGGAATAAATTGTGGTTCTCCATGAGAAATCCACCGATAATAGTTATCAACAAAACCTTTTTTATAAAGATGAAGACGTACCGTTTCAACATCTTTAAATTTTGTATTCTTAAACTTCACACAAGGAAGCATGACCTTCTCCTTGTCCATAAATTGGACTTGTGATTTTGCAAAATTGATGAATTCTTCAACTCCATCGAGAAATAATTCATTCCAACCACCTCCATGTGGCAAATGCCTCATGTACATCCAATCACGATTACCCTTCTACAAGAGGAACAAAAAAAAAATTAGAGTGTGATAAGTACAATGGAACAAAAGATTGGTAGATAGTTAAAAAAAAAGTTCTACATTTACCCAGGAACACACTCTTGATCGCGCCCTCAAATTGATAATTGGAGGCTATATTTAGCATCAAATTTGCCCTCGAAACCATAATATTGTTGCTACTGGGGAAGGGTTTATGCACTCGTATACCCTCAAAATTAATAATTCGAGAGTATTGGTGAGGGTAATCATAATTGTTTAACCTCAAAATTATGAACTCGAGGACATATTCGATGTTAATATTTACATATTATGTGACTCCATTTTCAAGCTATCTCTCTAACAGTTTCTAAATCATATAAATTTTCTTGCTTTTCCACCATGTAACTTGTATGAAAATAAGAAAATAAATGTCAAAATGATGATACTTACCATAAATGAAGATCAAATACCACTCTTAATCGAATCTAAGAAAAGTTGCAAAATGGAAGGTAGATAGAGAATTAGAGAATGGTTGAACGTTGTGCCTAGGAGAAAGTACAATAGGAAGGTATAGATGAATCTCATACAAATTGGTAAAGCAACATAGGTAGTTGGGGGCATTTAATTCATTAAATAGGGCAAACAGATTTACCCTCGATCTTGCCCTCGAAGTAAATTCAATTTTTCGAGGTTATACACCTAGAAATATACCCTCGAATCCATAATTTGAGGTTACTTAGCTACATTATTAGCACCCAAAAAAAATCGTAACCATTTAGGATGAAACATACCCTCGAAATTAGCCTCGTAATATATATTAAGTTGTTACACCATCAACCCTGCCCTCCAAAAAATATTCGATCCGATTTGCCCTCGAATGTAGCCTCCAGTTTACCCTCTAACACCTTTATTACTAGCCTCGCTTGGCCATAGCTTCCCAAATGTGCCCTCGACTTTTATTTCGAGGCTAATATGTACTCGATGACGCCCTCGAAATATACATTCGTGGTTATATGGCATGGAAAAATAGCCCCGATTTTATTTCAATGGTACTTAGCCTCAAAATATTTTTTTCGAGTCCAAATTCGAGGGTATTGGCTACGATGGTACTCTCGAAATAATTGGTAGTCAAAAACTTCGAGGTTATATAGCATTTTTCTAGTAGTGATATACCTTTCTGGGTGCCCCTTTAGGGTACAACCCGAGCTACACATGAAGGAGCATACGGGCGATTCAAGAGGTGCTCCGAAAAGGGGCTGATATGGGTGATTGGTAATAGGGATGGAGTTAATGTATGGGATGATTAGAAGGAGGGACAGTTGACAAAAAATGAAAATCTCGGGGGCATTTGGTAAAATATGTCAATCTTTCGTACACCAATAAAATTAGCCTTAACCGCAGGGACATTACGGAAATTCAAAAAGTAAAATGATTTACTATATATTTCAAGACAGGTGAAATAATAAACAAACAAGTCGACAAGAGAGCCTCAGTCCCCATAAGACATCTAGCCCAGAAAGTATTTTTTATATATTATTAAAAAATGCCAGAAGAGGAGGATATTGCTTGGTATGATATCCAAACAAATCCTAAGTGCAACATATTAGTTTTTTTTTTAATTTTTTTTTACAATGGGCAAACAATGGACGGACGAACTTACAAGAGTAAGACACCACCCTGATCATCCTGGCGGATGATGTTACACAGATCCCTATTAATAGGGAGAGTTGAAATATTACAGTTATAAGTATTCCTAACTATGTAGTCAGCCACTCTATTTGCCTCTCTGAAGCAATGTTTGAATTCGATTTGGTCAAAGCTTGTCTTCAGCCGATCGATCATCTCTAGATAGCGCGATATTTCCCACTTGATCTTGGTCCTATCATTAATAGCTTGAACTACTTCCAAGCAGTCCCCTTCGATGATAATATTCCGCAAGCCTTTGTTTGTGGCTAGTTGTATACCTGCACAGAAAGCATAGGCTTCTATTTGGAGAGTCGTAGTGATACATGTCTCTTGTTGAAAGATGTCCATCACCCTTCCATTCCAATCCCTAATAATCCCCTCCCCCCCCCCCACTTGGCAGAAGCCAATGGGTTTTACTGAGCCATCCACATTAATTTTGTAGATAGCCCTAGGTGGTTTACACCATTTTGAATTTTGCCTGCTCTTCCTTGCGTATTCCTTCTTATTTTTGTCATTTGTTATTGCATGGTTCCACTCTCTAATGTTACTAATAATTTTCTGAGTAATAGAAGTCATTGACTCTATTTTTTTCTTATTAAATATTAGACTATTTCTGGTTTCCCAAATAGCTTGCCAGATAAAACACGACTCTTCAAATTGGGAGGTTCCATGTCTTACCTGGATGATGTCTTTTATTGTGGTGTGAGTGCCGGTCAGGCATAGGAAAGTTTTACCCACTGTTTGTTCATATTTTGAGATAATCGATTTTGTGAAAGGACAATTTAGAAATAGATGATTACTATCCTCCTCACCATCATTACAAAGACAACATTGGGAAGGCACTCTATTAATGTATTTATTCAATCTTTCTTTTGTCGGGAGTCAATCGATAGCTAATTTCCATAAAAAATTCTTCATTCTTGGTGGGATTTTGGTCTTCAAAATCAAGTTAAATTCAGCCTTTGTAGTCGGAGTGTTGTTCGTTATCTCTCTCGTTGATTTTGTAGTAAACTTTCCATCTGAATTTAGTTTCCAAATTAATTTGTCTGTTGTAGACCAGTTTGGAATCGGTATGTTAATAATTTTTTGGATGATATCATGAGGGAACAATTGTTTGAGCAGGTTTAGATTCCATTGTTTTTGAGCTGTAAATAGTTGACTAACTTTTAGATTGGGGTCATGTTGTGCTTGAAGATGAGTTAGTGGTTGATTCAGAATCAAAGGATCATTCCAAACGTTAATCAAATCTCCATTTCCAATAATCCAATGAAGACCTTGGTAAAATTTCTCCCGAAGTTGAAGGAGCCGTCCAAATTGCCAAGAAGTATTATGAGTAGTTCTTTCCTTTATGGATTCATTTCTTAAGTATTTTTCATTTATTACTTTTACCCAAATGTTATCTGGATCCGTGTGAATTTTTCAAAGTAATTTCATTTGGAGACTGATATTCATATCTTCTGCCGTTCTGAATCCAAGTCCCCCTTAGCCTTTTGGCTTGCAAATTTTGTCTCAGCTAATCAAAGGTATGTACCTTTTAGATTGTAGTTTGTTCCAAAAAAATTTTTTGTTAATTTGATCAATTTGTTGTAGAATACCTTTGGGAAGGAGGAAGTTTTGCATCAGATAGTTTGTTTTAGAACTAAGATTTGCTTGGATGAGGACAGATCTACCAGCCTGAGAGAGTGTAGAAGCCCGCCATTTGGATAACTGTTTCATAAGAGATTGTATTGCTTCTTCGAAGATCGAGTTTTTAAGTGCAACATATTAGTTAAAAATACATCAAACCATGTATTTTAGTACATGCAGTGGCGGATCCTGAAACTGTTGATTGAGGGGACAAAAAATTACGATAAAACATTGTCTGTAAAATTAAACCCTAATTTTTTTTGTTCTAAAAAATCATCAATATTATGGATGTGTAACTAGAATGAAAATATAAATTGTGCATGCTTTATTTCATGGTTTTCAAATATTTCAATATAACATCCTAATTTGAAGTTCTCGGGTATAATTATATTATTAAGGTATAAAGTTTAACAAATGATAATTGCGATAAAAGTATATCAGTTTGGTAAATGATGTAGGAGTAATTTACATATATTCAGTCCTGAAAGTTGAAACACTCATAACTTTTTTGCTCAGATATCGGAATTGAGCTTATAATATATCAAATTGAATATATCGACGAGAGGAATACGTATGTTAAATTTTATTTTCGATTGGGGGGGCGACTGCCACCACCGGCCCTAAAGAGGATCTGCCTCTGAGTACATGGTTTAAAAAAGCGTAGAATGAATAGAGAGAAAGACACAGAGAGAGAAAAGCCCCAAACCATTGAAAACCATAACCCAGTCCCCCATTGACGTCGTCGGTGCCGCCTGAAGAGAGCATGTTTACCAAAAAGAAGAGCAGTAGCTTCAAGATTCTCATTATTACGAACCCCGCCAAGAGAAATCACTCAAGAACGAAGCTCCAAAGTGGGAAAAATTGATGACAAATGCAAAGCTCCAAGACATGGAAAGATTGGGAATGTCCTGTCCAAAGCGTTCCTATTTGGAATCAACGGGAGATGGGACAAAAAATTGATGAAGCCCGATTTTAGAATTCCATTCCATGAAAAACTGGGATCAAGTTGAACGCAGGCGAGCTCAGGCGATCGGACTTACCTTTGATGCGCGACGAGATTATCCCCAGCGTACCAAAACTTGGGCCGATTTGAGCTCTAGCCATCCGCAAACCACCGTTCTCCCAGAGCTCCTTCAAATGTCAGCTCTCGCTGACCGAGACCAATCTCACTCAGGAAGGCTCTCTCAGCCATGGAAACCCGCCCTTCCCCTTTCGAGATTTCAAATGCTGACCCCGTTTGATGTGATCTCGATCCTTGTTTATAGGCAAAGACTCAGCGACGTGTTCAAAACTTGACTTTAAGTCGATGACACGTGTCGAATGGAGTAGAACATGTGTATGTGTTTGTGATGACACTTGTCCTTAAGTCGATGGGACTTTGTCTTTCGGATGGTATTCCATCCACGGATGCCTTAAGCTTAAATCCCAACTCGTGTTTGTCTATTTTCGATACTTACATCATGTCTGTGAGGTCCTATTTGTATAGCAGAGAACCTTATTCATGATTGTGTATACTCTTTATTTATTCATGGCAATGTAAGTATCGATACCTTTGTTTAGTGCATCACCATAGCTCCTCGAACCTTAGGTAAGTCGTGACTTAGCTGAGGTTCGACCAGAATGGTGCATTGTACGCACTTATACCTTATCTGGTATAAGATTTCAAGAAAGTTTGTTGGTCTGGGATGCACCCAACTATTAAAGGGCTGCCTACGTATCTCTTGTGAGGAGAATCAAGTCTTTCGTAGTTCTAGTGTGTTAATTTAGCTGCAATCAACAAATCAAGCCCTAATGAGTGATAAGATAAGCTGAGCTCAAACGCACTAATCAAACTGCACGAGCGAATAACCATGCTCCGACATTCTAATCGAGCTATGTGAGCAAAAGGTCAAGCTCCAATGCACTGATCAAGTTATGTGAGCAAATTATCAAGCTCCAGCGCACTAATTAAGCTGCACGAGAAAAAGGTTGAGCTCTAGCGCACTTATCAAGTGGCGCGAGTGAATAGTCAAGCTCCAGCGCACTAATCAAGCTGCACGAGCAAAAGGTTAAGCTCCAACGCACTAGTCAAGTTGTGCGAGCGAATAGTCGAGCTCCAAAGGTACTAATCAAGCTGCGGGACCAAAAAGTCAAGCTCCAGCGTGCTAATCAAGCTGCATGAGCGAATAGTCAAGCTCCAGCACGCTAATCAAGTTGTGCGAGCAAAAGGTCGAGCTCCTGTGCACTGGTCAAGTTGCGCGAGCGAATAGTCAAGCTCCAGCGCGCTAATCAAGTTGCACGAGCGAATAATCAAGCTCCAACATTCTAATCAAGTTGCGCGATCAAAAGGTTGACCTCCATCGCACTGGTCAAGCTGCGCAAGCGAAAAGTCGAGCTCCAGCATGCTAATCAAGCTGCACGAGTGAATAGTCAAGCTCTGGCATGCTATTCAAGCCACGCGAGCAAAAGGTCGAGCTCCAATGCACTGGTCAAGTTGTGCGAGCAAAAGGTTGAGCTTCAGCGCACTGTTCAAGTTGCACGAGCGAATGGTCGAGCTCCAAGGTGCTAATCAAGCTGCACGAGCAAATAATCAAGCTCCAGCGCGCTAATCAAGTTGTGCGATCAAAAGGTCGAGCTTCAATGCACTGGTCAAGCTGCACAAGCGAAAAGTCGAGCTCCAGTGCACTAATCAAGCTGCGCGAGCGAATAATCAAGCTCTAGTACGCTAATCAAGCTGCGCGATCAAAAGGTCGAGCTCGAGTGCACAGGTCAAGCTGCACGATCGAAAAGTCGAGCTCTAGTGCGCTAATCAAGTTGCACGAGCAAAAGGTCAAGCTCAAGCACACTAGTCAAGCTGCGCGAGCAAATAGTCAATATCCAGCGCGCTAATTAAGCTGCGTGAGCAAAAGGTCAAGCTCCAGGTAGCTGATGATCTTCTCGCACACTTTCAAGGAGGGAATTTGGGTAGCTGATGGGTTAGCGCATCTTGGACTCTCCTCACAATTTATCGAAGACCGTGCCTCAGTTGAGATCGATAACATCATCCGTCAAAACACACTTGGACGATCGATCAACCGACTATCCCCAAATCTTTTCCTTATATAAAAAAATCTTCATTAATTTTTGGATAATGATGACTCATTAACTCTGCTTCCGTTTTATTTTCGTTACGTTTATAAAACCGATTCTTAATTCCAGCGTTTTTTAAATCGTTTTTATAAATCGAATTAAGTCGGGTTAAAAGTCTCATATAATATATATATATATATATATATATATATATATATATATATATATATATATATATATATATATATATATATATAGGGATTGACTCCGGTGAAAACCCCAAATTGTGGTAAAAACCCGTGAGGACTACTTTATATCTTGGTTTTTTTGAAACCCGTGCTAAAAACCTCAATCACACGGTGACTTTATAA
The DNA here is from genome assembly GCA_963922045.1 of Persicaria maculosa. Taxonomy (NCBI): domain Eukaryota; kingdom Viridiplantae; phylum Streptophyta; class Magnoliopsida; order Caryophyllales; family Polygonaceae; genus Persicaria; species Persicaria maculosa. The sequence goes on from OY998271.1 coordinate 34,854,696, forward strand.
CTCGGTTCAACCTAAAAACCGTGCTAAAAACTCCAGTTTTAAAATAACACATGACTTTATAGTTCGGTCAAACCGAAAAATCGTGCTAAAAAGCTAATGTTTTAAAATTACATAGTGACTTTATAGCTCGGTTTTATTCAAAACCGGGCTAAAATTTATGACTTTATTGATCGGTTCTATTCATAACCGGGCTATAAAGCAAGTGAACCGGGCTAAAAAGCCGGTCCTCACGGGTTTCTACCGCAATTTTGGTTTTCACCGGAGCGCATCCCATATATATATATATAGAGAGAGAGAGAGAGAGAGAAAATTATTGAAATTTTTTGACACATAATCTTAGATGATAAAAACAAGGTAAGAAACAAGTAGAGAAAGTGGATTCTATTGTATTGTTGTGTCACACAAATGAGAATATACAAGGCCTTATATAGGCATAGATGGAGGGGGTTACAAAGAATAAGCCATAAATTGTGACCTTTGGTATTTCCCCATGTGGGGGTTACAACCTTTGGTATTTCACCATGTGGAGGTTATAGAGAGGTGTAACATCACATAGTAATAACTAGCTAGTATTATAACACTCCCCCTTGATGTGCACCTCGTAGTTTGCGTATTGCATCGTTAAAAACCTCGCCTAGAAAAACCCAGTGGGATAAAAACTAGGGCTAAGGGAAAAAGAGTACATATGTCGTTCGATACGCTTTGTCGTTGATACTGGCTCGTTAAAAACCTTGTCAGGAAAACCCAGTGGGACAAAACCTGATCGAAGGGAAAAAGAGTGCAGTGCGTATATTCTCCCCCTGAATTCAACATTCTTCTTGCAGCTTTCTCATTCCGATATGCTCATCGAATTTCTTGATAATTTTGACTTCATGAGGTACTTCAGGACCTAATGTGCTTGACTTATATGTCTTGGTGTTAAGCCGAAATGTGTACAAGCCGAAATGTCTTCATATATTGCAATTGACATCGACGCGCTTGACTTATATGTCTTTGTGTTAAGCTGCTTTCAATGCACAATCATAAGGTACTTCAGGACCTAACGCACACTTCATTATTTGATCAGGGGGATCTATTGTATTAAATGATGCGTAAGTTGCCTCCTTAAAAACACTTACCTTAGCAAAACCCAGTGGGATAAAAACCAAGATTAAGGAAAAGAGTACAACTTTGTGTGGTACTTCAGGACCTAATACAATGTCACCACTTTCACAATTATAGGTACTTCAGGTACTTTTATAAGGATCTTTAATCAATTGCATGTGATGTGGCTTTGACATTAATGTTTCACATATTTTCAATACACAAAAATATAAGGCACTTCGGGACCTCGTGTGCTTTTCATCGTTTGATACGGGGGATTTGATGTATAGATGGTGTATAAGTTGCCTCATTAAAAACCTTACCTTGGAAAAACCCTATGGGATAAAAATCAAGATTAAGGAAAAGAGTACAACTTGTGCATGGTACTTCATGACTCAATACACAATGTCACTATTTTCACAAATACATGATCTTTCAAGTACTATAAGCACCTTTGGGCTTAATCGGTTACATATGACGAGACTTTTTATATTGATGCTTCAGGCACTTCAATCATTTTCATCTATGTTCGTCAATTACACATGGAGTCAGTCCATTGACAACCAAAGATTATATCCACTGCTGGTGAATATATTTTCATATAACCTTTAACATTAATAGACTTTTGTGTAATCAACTTGGCTTTATATTTTCTTTTGTACGAACACCCACTTAAAACCAATTGATATTACACTTTCAGTATTGGAACTACGGGTCCAATATTATCATGCTTGAATAATTCACATTTATATGAAGTTGCTTCTTTTTAGCTCTTAATCATCATTTCAATGCGACATCTTTTCTTTATTTGATGATCATCATATTCCCATGAGCTCTTTTCCACTTCTCGTGAAAAGATATACTAAGAGTCTAGTGATCTTCATCACTTTCGACGTATTTGAGAATAACTTGATATTCATTGAGTTGGAGTTACTTCAAGAACATCCAAATGAGCTACACTTTCTTGGCTTTAGTAAATGCATTTGTTAGCCTTTTGCTAAACCATATAATTTTCATTTGGTGTACATATGTATTGAACTTCTGGTTCCCTTTCATTTATCCGCGGATACCAAATGATAAAGAAGTTGCTTTCATGCAATATCTTTCGTAATATAGTCTCATTTTATCTCCCCCTAAATACCGAGCATTTGATCACCTTTATGAAGCTCGAGGTATTTGATATCATTAGGGACTCAAACCCCATGTATCATTCAACTTCTTTGTGGTCTCTACGGAGGAGTTCTCGGAACATATACTCTCTTCTGGAGATAATTTTGGGAGAAGTTATTGTGTCAAATTCGAAATGCAAAATTGCATGGGCCCTTTTGACTGACGACTCTTCTAGGTCGTTATGAGCTACTTTATGCTCAATAATGTGATTAATAAGATTCTCTACCTTTTCATATGACCAATGTGTTAAGGCATCTATATTGGAATAACACCGGTCCATATGACATTATTTTATATGTTCATAGTTGTCTCATTGAACTCGATCAAGAGACATAAGAGACTTTGCATTTACTCTTTATTATAGACGGTCTTGTTATTATTTTGCCAAGAGAACAAGCCGTACATGTATGGTCACCCTTATTGAGGATCTTCAGGTCCTGGGATCTTCTGGTCCTTTTGGTGGGTATTTATGTGAATTTCAATGATCATGCAAATCATTGTTTTACTTGAGTGGCCAAATGCCACAAAGAAAAAAATGTTTTATCAACTAACTTCTGGTTAGTGACATCATAACTTTCAATGGGTTAAATATGTGTCCAAATGGCATGACACATATATTCAATATTCTAACCATTGAACTTTGTACATGGTGATCCATTTATTTAATTAGATGCCATTAACTGGGTATTTTCAGAACTTTAGTTGGTGTCATACTATATGTATGTAACTAATGACCAACTATGTGTATTTATAAAATACACTTTATCCTTATTTACAATGTTCTTCAGGACATTAGAATTAACCCACACAACAAAGAACTAGTGATAAACCATAACAATGACTTTGGTTGTGCGCTCAACCATAACCTCTTTAACATCCTCTACGGGAGGGGCATGCTTCGGGCTATGCTTAGAGGAATGTCAGGAAGTGGCTTTATTCACTAGATAGTGCTTTGTGGTTACTTATGTTGGTTCTGAATAACCCATATTCCATGTACTTCTGCTGGAGTACAAATGATAAAAATAAGATCCATATACTCTTCTAGAGTTTATAAGAACCTCAAACTAGAGTCTTCAAGCTCTGGTGTAGATTTTGATAAAAACTCACAATCTACTGAATTGTTTAACAATTGAGTTTAGAAACCTCACAATCTAGTGGATTAAGGTAATACTATTTTAATTCAATATAATATGGAATATAAACTAAGGAATAAAAAAACGATTAAAATGTAAGCAAATTTTATTTGTCCACTTCAGGTGGATAGTACAAACCAATTTATCATTTACTTCAAGAAATGATTTTTTTTTGTTTTACGAAAATGATTCATTTTGTCAACTTCAAGTGACAATTAGTCTCTATTATGCATTGTTCATGTGCTTCAAAAGATGATAAGTTGTCATAAAACTTTTACCATATTCTTCAGGAAATGGTATATATTCAATTATTACTCACTTCAAAGAGAATAAATTTGAGTATATATATCCATATACTTCGAGGGATAACATTTTAGACTTTGAATATCAATTCACTTCGGGGAAGATAATTTAGACAACTTGTATACAACCACTTCAAGGGTTATATTGTGTAACATTACACTAAAATTCATGCATTTTAAAACATGATTTTCATCTTTATTAGAGCTTACAAACTTATCGCTCATTCACTTTAGAGAATGATTATTGTCACTGCAGGGACAAATTTTTATTGTTAACAGCTTGAGACTAACATTTTATGAATCCTTTAATATACATCCTCTTCGAGGGATGATTATCGTCACTTCAAGAACGATTTATGTTTATAAGTCTATCCACTTCAAGGGATGACTATACTATTCCTTTTGTTGTATGAACAAAACAATAAATCTATGTAAAAGATAACATAAAATAGTAAAATATATTAAGAAAACATAAATAATAATCTTAAAATAAGAAGAAAAACCAATGTCAACTTCTGGGTGACAAGGAAGTTGGTTATAGATCTTCGAGACCTTTTCATCACCTAAGATAGGAGGTGATATTCTTATAGCAATTTTATCGTCTGCTTCGGGAGACTGATGGAGAAACAATAATGATTTCATTTGATTTCATCACTTCTAGGATGATATATGATTTTTAAAAAGTTTATCTACTTTAGGAGATGAGTCCATTCATTTACTTCGGGAGATGTATCTATTCATCTACTTCGGGAGATGAAGAATTGAAAAACATACAAATAAATAAATAATAATTAATCATCACTACAAGGATGACTTTTATCGTTTCATCACTACGGGGATAAAATTTATCGATCACATCAAATGATTTATAATATTAATTTATTTGCTTTCATCCACTTCGGGGGATGAGATTGATTTATCTCTACGAAGATATGTATAATTCTTACAAATTCATCCTCTTCGGGGTATCATGATATTGATTTGTCTCTACCGGGACAAATATATTTCTATGTATCCCCTTCAATCGCTATGAAAATATTGGAAATTGTCTCTTCAATGACAATATAGATCTCATATATATCCCACTTAGGGATTAAATCATTTTTTTTCATTCAAGAGAATAATTTTATCGAATCCACTTCCGGGGATAAATCATCGCTACATGAATGAGTTTCAATTTTTATAAATTCGATTAATCATCCACTTCAGGGGATGAGATTATAGAAAAATAAATTTTATTTGATTCGTCCACTTCGGGGGAGAATTCAAAAGACATCATCAATTTTCTATATATATCCTCTTCGGGGGATAATTTGATATTAGTTAATCTCTTCAAGATATAAACAATTAAAAGAGTCAACAATATTAATAAATGTCTAAAAATAAATATAATAAAATAGGTTTGATAAACTTGCGGTAATTAATATGGAAGATCAATAGTCACAATTTAATTAAATGGTCAACGAATTAAGTGGAAAAACTCTTTGAGATTCCAATGATCAAATCATGCAAGCCATGAAAATTTATGCAAATCCAAACATAAAATATAAACGGTAGAAAAATTGCATCCGCTTCTAGGGATTTATTATCCACTTCTAAGGATATATTATTTATCTACTTCGGGAGAAAATAACGGAAATGAATCATCCGCTTCTAGGGATTAACCATCACTACAAAAAAAAAATTATAATTTTTATCAACCATCCACTTCGGGGGAGGAAAATCGATCACTCTACGGAGATGCTATTACAATGTATATCCACTTCAGGGGTTAAAGTTAATCACTTCGGGGATTAAATTCTTTAATTCATCGCTTCGGGGATGAGATTGATCGGTGGGTTCGTTATATGATTGTATCCACTCCACTACTCCAGGGATATTTATTACTCATGGAAATGATCGGTTAAAAAAAATAAACAAACGAAAACCATCCATCCACAACTTGATTAGTTTATTTGAGCAAAATCTTAATTAATTAAGACAATATAGGTATACCTCATGTAAAGAACTCACCGTATACCTCATGGAAAGAAGTCAAAGAACTCACCGTTCCATATTCGAGCGAATCGTGCTGATAACGTGATAAAAACAAGGTAAGAAACAAGTAGAGAAAGTGGATTCTATTGTATTGTTGTGTCACACAAATGAGAATATACAAGGCCTTATATAGGCATAGATGGAGGGGTTACAATGAATAAGCCATAAATTGTGACCTTTGGTATTTCCCCATGTGGGAGTTACAACCTTTGGTATTTCACCATGTGGAGGTTATAGAGAAGTGTAATATCACATAGTAATAACTAGCTAGTATTATAACATTAGATAAGTTTTCCAGTCATTTACGTACTTCATATTAGACTTTTCAGGTTTTTCATTTGACATTTTGGATTTCTCCAACTAGGCTTATTTCAAAATTTGTTAAGAGTCAATTTTGTTCCATCATTTCGCTTATTTGAAAATGGATTTTAGTTAACTAGGACGTAATCAAGTTGGAATGATGTCTCTAAGAAAAGATATAGATCTATTATAGCAATTTTTCTAACCTACATCTTAGATTAAGAGCCTTAATTTTTTTCCCTTAATTTTAATTATTTTAATTTTTCAAAATTATTTTTTCAGAATCCACCCATTTTTTAGTAGGGAATTTTTCATTCACTTAAAACATAAATTAAAAATCATTATCATCATTATATTTAAAATGTTTGACCTATATTTTGAAGAAATGGATACGGTGTAAGTTTATGTTATCACCATCAGAACCCAGATTTGTTCCACTAAATTTTGGCTCGATTTAGGTAACAGGCCAAATTTCAAGACGTATTACAATTGGACAAGCATACTGTATTATGCAGCTATTATAAAATTATTGATTTTTTTATTGGTATAAAACTATTGAGTGATATAGTATCATCAGACTCTCACATGGTGGTGTCAATTGGGTAAGTATACTTCAAAGTACTCCCCTCCAACTTCGTATCTTTAAAACCATTCACAATGATTGTGTGTAAATGTGCAAATGTGTAAATGTACAAATGTATATTTTTTAGACACTTTTTAACTCCATTGGTTATTTTGGGTGTGTGAAAATGTACATATTTGAGTATGTAATGTGTAAATTTGGGCACATCATCTCCCCTATGTGCAAAAACTTTTACAAAAAGTAAGACAATTTCATTGGTTGATTTTTTTATGATTTTATTTCCCTTTTTGTTTTAAATGAATTGTATTTGAATGGTGTGTAACAAATGCACATTTCACCAATGGGGCAAATTGTTAAAAAGTTATGTGTATTTTTACACATCTTGTGCAAATGTGTACATTTTACCCAAAACCATTGTGGATGGTCTAAGAGAAAGATAAGTCAATGAAAATTTTCATAACCTGTTGATAAACATGGTTACATGTCGGATCCGTCGGTCGACAAGTCGTAAATTCTCAACACTAACCTTAATTCGGAGATGGCACATGTCATTGAGTTCTTTTATCTTTGGTTTGAACAATGTTCACCTGAGATTTGGGGCATTAATCGTCTAATTGGTCGCCAGATAAGAGTTCCAACCCTTCCCTGTCCACTAAGCTGCCCATCGATGTAGCCTCCGCCTCGAATCCATCGTTTGACTTTGACTTAGTAGACAATTTTTTTTTTTTTCTGAATTCTTATTTTCATCTTCTTTCAATTGATAAGGCGAAACTGGGATTTGAGGTTCTTTTGGGTAGCAGCCTTGATCGCTTTTCCATTACAAATTGTTCACCTCAACTAAATAGTTGCTCTACTGCAACAACAGTAGAGTAAGGGACTCTAAGTATCTAACAGGAGATCACATGTAAAGTTGGAAAATGTAGTCTCTCAACACAACTCACCATTCTAAAATGTCAAACTCTTCGTCTTCATCACCACGAAACTCAAAGTTAGTAGACAAATATTCATCGAGCTTTGAGTGTAGGCTCGACGAGATCCTTGATCTCTTTGTGCCAAATATATCTCTAGCAAAAGCCTTAGTTCGATCGGTAATGCAGTATACAATGATGAACCGCTCGAACCAAAATGAGCAAGAGGAGGAGGTTAAGAGGATCAAACGTCTCTACCATAATGCTCATAACACCCTCTTCTCTTCCGATATTGTCAGGTTCGGGCGCCGATTCCATCGATTTCCCCAATCCGCCGAGCTCCCTTTTTTTGGGAAGGGCATCTGCCTTCCATGTTCCGATTCCTTAATGACTCGGATCTTGATTCTCGCCTTTTCAAGGACGGATTTGTTGCCAATGTTTCCAGCTAGAGTTGCATTATCAATTCCTTTTGTGATCTTAAAGATGATCACTACTCGAATCACTTCCTGCGAATGGCCGTTCACAACAGAGTTTATGGTGCTAGTCCTTTTAGTTTACTCAATGGATCCGTGAGTCTAAATTGTGTCAACTTGGATCAAACCATTGGCTCCGAGTTGTTGACCTGGCTAGTTGCCCCAACTTCATGCACTAGTTTGGGCCATGGAAACAAGTGGGAACCGATTCATTTGGGTCGTACGGGTAGGCCTAAACTCAAAATTAGACAGGTTAGAGGAGCCCCGTAGGTGGAGATACATGGCCATCGAGCAATGGGCAAGTTTCTTAGCCATTGTGGGTGGAACTCGGTAATGGATAACGCGGTGGCAGAGGTGATGCTACTAGCATGGTCGATGGATGGCAACTAGTTCGTAATCGCTACGCTGTTGATGGACTACATGGGGGTGGCAATACAGGTCTGCGAGGGGTGGGACCGACCCTGTGCTCGACCTGGATGAGCTGGGTCAGCTCATAACAGAGGCAATGGGGCCAAATGTACGTGTTGTAGAGGTGCAAGGTTGAAGAGCTAAAAGAGAAGGCGGTTGCTGCAGTTAAGGTTGGCGAGGGCTCGACTAAGGAGTTGGATGATTTTGTGAACGAGTTGGTTCAGATTGGCTCGACATTGTGTTAGATTGTATGTTGTAATGAAGAGGTCTCCAGCGGAGGGGAGCTTCGGGCGGCTGAGAAGGCGAGAACATATGCATCGCCGGCACCGCAGGCTAGGGCCTATCACGACGGAAGGAGGGCAAAGCCGCCGCCGAAGTCGATGGGGGAGCCAGGCGGGGGCGCCGAAGGAGGCTATGTATGGGAGAAGCTGGCTGGTGAAGAATAGTTGGCCATGGAGGATAGTAGCAGTAGTGGCAACTGTTGAGGAAAGCGTTTGAGGTTTTTTCTCCTCTGAATTAGCTTAACTGAGATATGTCACAGATAGCATTTCATCATATAATATTGTTGTTATCCACAACAATCAAAACTAAAATTTTTAAAATTCGAATTCAAATATTTAAACATTAATAAAATTAAGGTAAGAAAATAAAAAAAAAATAGTTTGTTAGGAAAAATACTAATAATTAATTAGAAATGTGAAATTATCAAGCATAAAAGAAATTAAACGTATTAATGAATTTTAATTATAATTTAATATAGGGTCAAGTTTAATAAAAAAAAGTCACCACATAGCATCTCCAGTAGTTTTTTTAGTCACCACATAAGCATATAATTTAATATTTGTGTAGGTCCAGTTTCGTCTACAAGGAATACTTTAATATAATATTATAAATAATCTAGATAAATTCCAATAAATAAATAATAATAATCTAAATATAAATAATTTTTCAACCAAAAAATAATATAGATATAAATAAAAAGCTATTTTGACAAATTATATATAATCTAAATATCTTTATTTAGATTTTCTTAAAATATAAATAAAATGCACATTTATAATGTAAAAGGGTTTTTTTTTCAAATATATCATTAATTAAAGCTCAAATAATTTATTAGATTGTTTATTTTTAAAAATATTTTAATATTCTTTTTTATTTAATATGTCATATATATTTATTATGTTAATTTACTAAAATATCTATGCACTAGATTGTGGTTACATATTATGGATACATAATATTTTAATAATTTATTGTGGCCTAAAATAATATATATATATATATACATATATATATATATATATATATATATATATATATATATATATATATATATATATATATATATATATATATATATATATATATATATATATATATATATATATATATTAGGGGCACACAATTAGAGACATAAGAATTTGGAGTAAGGTTCTGGGTGCTTGGGTTTTTTTAGTGGCTGCAAAACGAGAGGAAAATGGGAGAGAGAAATTAGGAAATTTGGTTTAAGGGCATTCATAATAGTCGAGAGCTCTCTCCTCTCTCTAGATTATAGAGAGAGGGAGCTCAACCCCCTTTCAAGGGGCAAAGTCCCCGTTGAGCGGGCTCGAACCACCAAAGCCTCCGTGCTTTCCGATCCCGGTCTCCTCTTCGGAGTCACTGTTGCCACTATCCTTATATCTCGATCTCCCCCTCCACCCTCTTCGGAGGCCGCCTCGATCTCGTCCCGATTTGGGTGGTTCGGGATCCAATCCTTTCCTCTCCCCTCGTCTTTCCCCTGGTTGTCCTCTCGGAGGTCCGTCGACGATCGACGCAATAAAACCCTTTTTTTCGGGCGGATATTGGTCTCCTGGCGTCTACCCTTCCTCCTCATCTCATCCAACTTCTGCTGAGCTCGGATCGGATCTCCCGCTTGATCTCCCCTCGGTTGGGCTAGGCGGTGCCGCCCTGGTAGGCTGCGTTAGTGGATCGATTCTAGCCTAAACTCCTTCTCCCAAATCTTTGGGTGGGCCAGTTCTTATCTTTCCCTCCGTCCCTCCCAGAAATCTACATTTAATGGCGGTCCTCCGCTCCGCCTTCAACTCATTTCGTCCCATCGAATCCCATCCACTAACTTCACCCCTCTGGGCTTTCCGCCGACGATTGGTGGCTCCTATGCGCTGCCCATCGAATCTCATACACCACCTTCACCCTGCTCTCGTGTTGTTGCCTTTGGAGGGCCTCGCGCTCGACATCGGTGGTCGTTGGCTGTCTCCTTGGCGGTGCGGCTGGGGCTGCTTGTGTTCTCCGGTCACTGCTCTCTTGCTTTTGCTCCGCTCTGGTAATTTGGTGCTCCACCTTCGACTCCCCGTCGTCGGCTCTGGTTTGCTTGGAGCTCCGTTGTGCTCTGGGTTTTGTGGTGAAGGTTGCAACCTACTTGCTTGGCGTGCAAAAAAAAAATCACCCTTGCACACCACGCTAAGTTCCGACAACACAAAAAAAAAGGAAAAAGTTTCTTTAATTAATTAATCACCCTTGTGTATTGGGTGTTCAGTCCCATGCATGGTTGTTGATAGAGCATTATTAGATACGCATATTAGGATTCATTTAGCATAGTTTGGTTGTAAATAGTGCATATCTTAGTTAAAATTACATGTTTACCTGGGGTATTGGAAGAGTCGGAATCTATGCAATTTTATGGTTAATTTCAGGTAGATGTGGATCCGAAGAGGAATGTGGAGCCTCTTGGATGAAGGAAGATTCAAGTTGAGGAAGAAAAGTGAAGAGCACGGAAGCGAAGTCGAATTTCGAGAACCTAAGTGAAGAACAAGTCAGCAGAAGTTGTGGCCAGACAAGCTGAACTTGTAACACACTTTCTGGAGGCCTCGGTGGTCGGAATGCTTATTATAAGCATGCGTTGGAAATCTCCTTCCGAGATCTACAACTTTCATGTTGACATCAAGACCAAATTCGAAGAGAAAAATCGCTGTGAACAGTATGGCAGCCCCGCGGCGAAGCTAGCCGCCCCGCGGCTCGAAGCCCGCTCGAAGGATTTCGCTGATCGCCTGGCCACCCCGCGGCCTGGGGTAGCCGCCCTGCGGCCTTTGCAGAACCGCCGATTCAGTTTTAGACTTTAATTAGGGTTTCTTTAGAATTGTTTTGGTCAACTTTCTTAGGCTTATTTAAGAACTATTAGGGTTATTTTCTTAGGCATCTAACTAATAACCTTATGCACTTTAGAGAATTATTGAGATAACGTTTGAGCATGAGCAACTAAACTCTCAAGGTTTTGCCTACATTTTGGATCTTTGATTGTTGGATTGTGAGTTTCTTAATCTAGTTCTTATTCCTATTCGAATGTTTTGACTTCTTTGCGCTTAATTCTTTGAATGTGTTTTATTCTCTCTGGCCTGATCAACTAATTAGAGTAGATTCATTCAATTACTAGGGTTTTGCTGATTCCTCGTAGCGAACCTTAACCCAAGTGGCAATCATATCCCTTTAGGACTCGTAGGACTAATTGGATGTGTAGGAAGTTGAATATATGTTAAATATCAACTCATATTGCATATACCTTGGTTAATTCATATTCTTAATGCTATCTCTAGGTTAAATCTTAACCGTGTTAGGGTTATTTAGAGATAAGAATTACTAGGACTCGTAGGACTAGTATTTTACCTAAGATCTGGACAAGGACATTAGTAGGAAAAGACAAGAACTAGAGGCTGAAACAAGGATCAAATTCATCCATTGAAGTGACAAATTGTAGGTGAACCTATTTCTCTCTACTGCATTTTACAACCTCCATTTCTTTGTTTGCTTGCTTCCGCTTTGATAAAAGGCAGATCTTTCCTCACAAACCACTCCTTTTCTTTGTTACGTGCGATTAGATTAACACTAGAACTTCTTAGATTTCCCTGTGGATCGACCTCTTTCTTACCAACTATACTAGTTGTAGGTTTGAGTATTATTTGATAGGAACAATGGCAGGTTTTCCTCTTGTCAGTTGTGCATTAAGTTTATAAATATATTTTTATATATTAACTCCCGTAATGTTTGGATTAAAAAAATGAAATAAAAAATGATTTTATAGATGTATTTGGTTAGATTCTTCTGCTATACATTTATAAAATTTAACATCTCCAGTATGCTTTATATATAGACACACACACAAAATCCAAAATGAATTTTTTATTCTGATAATCATATATATAATTATAAAATCCCGTTAGGACTTCAAACTCCGCTCGAAATAACGTATACTAAATCCCGTTAAGGGTTGGAAAATATTATATATGTATTCAATAATTATACCCCTCAAATCGTCCTGTTTTGGTTCGAGGAGTTTCCGTTCACATTTCCGACGGTGGATCGATCTTCTCTTTTTGGCCCGTATTTGCCTTGTCTTCTGGTATCAGGTCAGTGCTTTGGTGTGGCTACGTCTGCTTTGTGTTAGGTTGCAGTATCGGGCATCCTGATTGAACGACGACGGATCGTGGTGGTATTTATGGTCTTCGAAGATCCTTCATTTAGGTGGAGGCAACGTCGGTGATCCACACTTCCTCAGGAGTTGCCCTTTCCGGTTGGGGTACTGTCTTGAGTCTTTGCACTCTCCCTATTTCTTGGCAATCATGGCGCGTCTTGGTTCTCGATCAACTTTTTTTGCTGGTTGACGTCTTGTATGAGTTGATTGGATTTTTCCTTCCTCTCCGATGTTTTATGTTATTGTGTCCTATTTGTATTGACGGTTTCCCATCTGTCGACTTGTTCGGCCATCGAGTTTCAGGTATGCTTGAACTCGAACTTTTACCTAATTAAAAAAAATAGTCGGGAGCTCTCTTTTTTATTTCACTTTTTCATCCGATTTGGATTTTGGAAAAACTCGACTATTGTGAACAACCTCTCCACTATTGGGGTGCCCCAATATATTGGGCACCTTCCTATATCCGGAACCAATGAAATGAAGACACATGTAAAACTAAATAAATCATTTCTTTCTTTTTAATTTGCCTTTATAGATTTAACTAAAAGATGTAAAATTATTAACAATTTAATTAAAATATTTTAAATTATTAAAATTAATTATCAAATATAATTATATAATTAAAATAATAATTTTATAAAATTTTAATTTATAATAATTTATTTAAAAAATTAATTATTAAAAGTAATTAACCAATATAATTATAAAATTAAATGAATAATTTATTGAATTTTTAAATTCATTAATAATTTAGTTAAAAAAGATTTTAAATTATTAAAATTAATTATCAAATATAATTATAAAATGAAATTAACAAATTTTTACATAGATAAATCAATTTAATTTTTAAATATTTGAAATTGTAAGAAAAATATGAATTTTTTAAAAAATATTCATAGAAAAATAAAAAATTACAAAAATATTCACACTTTGAAACATTTTAAAAAAATATTCATTTTTGGCAGGGAAATCAGAAAAATGCGACTTCATACCGCCTCTTATTCGTATAATGTGAAATTCCATTGGCGCGCCAGAGACTGTTTGAAAGTTACTAAAGAAACGCGGTTTGAAACTGCGTTTCTATGGTGGACTTTCCACCTCTCAACATTTTTTCTAACTGGGCTGAGGCGGCAAGAGAAATGCGGCTTCAAACCGCGTTTCTCTTTGCTTTGTGCAGGAAAAAAACAGAGATTCCCTAGGTGATGGACCTGACAAGTAAAACGCGGCCTCAGGCTGTGTTTTATGACCAATGTTTTTCTGAAGAGATTCTCCCCTCCTCCTCTAGGGGGAATCTCTGTAACCCTAATTAAAAACGCGGTCTGATCCCGCGTTTTTAGGTTCACTAAACTATGAAAGCTCCACTCCTCCTGGTTTATCTTCTTCCTTTGCTGGTTTCTAACTCAAAGCACTCTCAATCCGAAGATATAACTTGCGGTACATAAATCCTTCTCCTTCTCCAATATCCACGTTATCTCATATTTACTTAAGGTAAGTTATTATTTTTATTTTTATTTATCGCTCTTATTTCGATGATATATGTATTTGCTATTGTTAATTGAGAAATTGGAGGATTAATTATGGGATTTTGTTATTGTTGATGGCATATATTGAATTAGGATTACGTAGTTGCAGCATGAGTGAGTTTATGGAAATATAGTTGATATTTGTTGATGAAATTTATTGAAATATGAGTGAGTATATAAAGTTTGGTAGTTATTATCGAGAGTAATTGGAAAGTTGATCTTATATTGAGAAGATTAGTGAGAACATTTAACGTTTCTAATAAACTAACTTTTGTCAATGATAACATAGGATGGATGGACATAACAACATATCTGAGCAGAATGAGATAGTGTTGATGCTCTTGGGGTTGATCAAGAAGACGACTTGGACGAGTCTAAGGAGGAGGATGATGCTACTAGGGAGGTGGCGATTGAGGATGAGGCCATTAATCCCAATTGGAATATTGTGGAAGATGATCCAATGATAATAAATTCTTTGCAAGAATTAAATTCGCACATACAAGAAGAAGATGGAAGGCAGTTTTTTCGCGGGCAACTATTCAACTCACTTGGCGAGTTGAAATGTGATTTGACGGAGTATTCTGTTAAACTGAGGAAGCCATACCGTACAACAAAGGCGAGTCCAGATTGGTACACAGTCATCTGTGATAGGAAGGACAGTTATGGGTGCCTGTGGCGATTGTCTACTCGTTATATGGACCGAACTGTTGAAATGTGGATAGTTGTCAATTACAATGGGCCTCATGCGACCAACTGTGCATCAGACATTTTACAGTTAGATAATCGTAATGTCACCTCATCTTTTATTAGGGGTGAGATTCTCGGGTTTCTCCGCAAAGATTAAGACACGAAGCCAAGCACCATACTAGAGCATCTGCAGAAAAGGTATGAGATTTGTGTGTCCTACATGAAAGCCTGAAGGGCAAAACAAAAGCTATATCAGAGATTTATGGTGATTGGGAGGAGTCATACACGGAGTTGCCTAGGTTCTTGGTTGCACTCCAAGCTACAAACCTGGGAACAGTGGTTGAATGGTATCACTTGGATTCGCCAAACCCACAAGAGAAGATATTCGGTCGTGTGTTTTGGGATTTCGCACCGTTTATTGCTGGGTTCGCATATTGTTGTCCTTTGATATCTATCGATGGCACCCATTTGTATGGGAAGTACAAGCATGTTGTGCTAACGGCAATGGGGTTCAGTGTAGACGATCATATTTTCCCTCTTGCATTCGCTATTGTTGAGAGTGAGAATGGAGATAGTTGGGCTTGGTTCATGGATTGTATAGACCGACATGTCACCGAGAGAGTCGGATTATGTGTTATTTCAAATAGACATGCAAGTATCTTGAAGACCATGGCGGAGTTGCCTAGATGGAGTGCACCGAATGCACATCATAGGATATGCATTCGACACTTGAAATCAAACGTGAATTCCATGTTCCATGATCATAAGGTCAAAGACATGGTAGGCTGGACTGCTTACCAGCTGATGACAAGTGGGTTGATGAGGCGTCTGGTGATATGTGCATACCATCTCATGTACTGCTCATGAGCCTCATCCTCGTCGTCTGCTTCGGGAGGTACCTGGACGAAGTTCTCTTGCTCATTCCATAGCTTGATCCACTCTACATGAACCTAAGCCCAATCGTGTTGATGCTTTCCTATGCGGTCCATCTTGTGCATCACCTCATCGAATGCACATGGTGGGGGAACCACTTGCACATTCCCAAACTGACGTGAGACTCGCTCTGGGTGATGCCACTCTACAATCTCGAATCATATAAGAGGTATTGTAGAGCACCATATGTTCCCACCTTGTTGACATATAGGAGCTAGGCGAGCTAAAACATCGCTAGAGTAGGGCTCCCAAACAAACTAGATTGTAATACAATTCAGGTGACTAAAATAGTTCATGATTTTATTATGTACAAGGTAGGTAAGTGCTAGAAGAAGTACTAACCTGGTTTGAGGTTTGATGATCAAATGCATCTCGGTAATACATAAGTTTCTTCAGGGTAGTACCGTACGAGAATGTGCTAGTCAACCATCTCATCGCAAGTGAATCCTCCCCATCTCGAAAGCGTCCAGTAAAAGCTGGAGGTTGTGACCCATAACCTTTCTTCTTTCATGCCTCTTGCCTTCTAGCCCTTCGAATTGCATTTTGGTCATCACCACCAACGTCTAAGCTGATACACCGTGGTCTTCCAATGGAGATTCTCTCCCATGACCACAACTAGTAATTATTTACAAGTAACGAGTTAGCACGTTTACCAAATATAGGAAATATAAAGCTAACATAGTTGTCATACCTGCAGCAAGATGACGGGACCAACAATCTCATATTTCTCTCGTGTCGTTGCTCTGCAAAGCTGGCGATACATAAAAAGCAAGGGTAGCACTAGGGCTGATATACGAGCAAACGAGCTCGAGTAGCTAGTGTTCAAGCTCGGCTCGTTTACAAACAAGTCGAGCTCGAGCTCGAGCTCAATATGAAAACGAGCCCAAGCAGGTGCTCGAGCTCGGCTCACGATCTGGGAAAGATGCTCGGGCTTGAGCTCATTTTTTCTGAGCTCGAACTCGAGTATGAGCTCGTTTGCTTGTTTGCTCGTTTTGTGCTTGGTTTTTTAGCTTGTTTCAGTTTGTGTTCAAATTGAGAATTAGATGACAAAAACGCCCAAAATGTAAGAGTACATACATAATCTCAAATGTGAAAATCTAAAATAACACTCATATTCATATGTTGCAAACAAATACATAGATTCGAAACAAAACCCAAGTTGAATTACGAATTCGAAATGAAATGTAATATCATTGTGCGGCAAACTAAAGACATTATCCTGTTGCTCCATATTTGAATTCCGTTTTAGGGTTTCTTTAATAGAGGATGGGAATCTCAAGTTATAGTCTTCCTCCATTTTTACACAACCTGAAAAAGTAGACAATAAATAAGCAATATTAAAAACAAAACAAGCAAACTTTGGAAGAGAGCAAACACTTTGAAAGAGAGCAAAGAGAAGCAAACAGAAAGAAGAACAAGCACAAATTCGAAACCTGGAAGCAGAGATGGAAGCAAGCCAACCAAAATCAGCCAGCGAGAACCTAAAAATGGAACAAAAGCAAGCCAATTTTAAACAGATTTGAAAAAATGGGAGGAAACTTTGAAAGAATAAGATTGAGGAAAACCTAGAAGCAAATCTGACGGAGAGAGAGAGAGGGGAGGCGGCGAGAGCGAACCAGATCTGAGTACGGCGAGGGGCGACGAGAGGATGTCGAGGAGCGAGGGGGTGATGAGGCGAGGCGGAGGGCGATGAGTGAGGGCGAGAGAGGATGTGCGAGCAAGGGTGAGAGACAAGCAGCAACAGCGGGGGAGAGACGAGCAGCAATAACGAGAGAGCGGCAACACCGAGGGAGTAAAGAGCGGCGGTGGCGAGGGAGAGACGATTGGCGGTGGCTAGGGACTCAATGAGAGAGGGCAGCGGTGATGTTTTCCTAGATCTAGATCTAGAGAGCAGGAGAGAGGATGGTAGAAATTAGGGTAGGAGTGGAAGGTGTTAATAAAGGGAGTTGACGATTTAGTAGAGAGTAGGAGTGGAAGGGTTATTAATAAAGTTAGGGGTATAATAGGAAATACATTAATGAAAACGAGCAATACAAGCTACTCGTTTAAAGCTCGAGCTCGGCTTGAGCTCGTGACGAGCTCGAAAGTGAGCTTGAACTCGGCTCGTTTTCAAATAGGAACGAGCTCGAGCCGAGCCGAGCTCGAGCTACTCGGCTTGAATAACAGCCCTAGGTAGCACTACCCCAACTGTACTGCCCAGCAGCCTCCAAATCAACTAGCATTGGAAGATACAATAATTGCACCTACCCGCCACTACTATCAGCAAATAGGACCCCGGCCATCAGCAACAGAATATATGCCCTAGCCTGGCACTGAATGGCATGATCCTCAGCATCTTCTGGTAAGGGCACCAGCAATTGTCGTAGCCAGGCCACCTTTACCGACGATTCGCCGGGGGTCTTTGTCCGAGCAATATTTCTGCAACTGTTGGTCAATCGTACCATGCAGATCCGGTAACTACGAGCCCATCAACCCGCAGACCCAACAGAACTAACACATCTTGTAGTGTGATCATCGTCTCCCCAGCGTTCAAGTGAAAGGTGTGGGTCTCAGGTCTCCATCTGTTTATTAACGTCGCTACTAATTCATTGTCTATCTCGAACGTGGACCTGAGCTTGTATATACAGTGAAATCCTACCAACTGTATGTAGTGCAGGACTCAAGGGTCTGCAGCTAGATCTCTCCCAAACTTCCGCAAGTGCATCTTATGTTGAATCACACCATTCGTCTACAAACATAACACTTACAAACATTAGATTTCCGATTTATTTGTTCCATTCATTTTACTTTTAAGACTTGGTGTAAACAATATATACTTACTTATTCCTCGCGATTCCGTACATGAGCTGACCTATATGGAGATGTTGTCTGTGGAGCACATCGCTCACCAACGGACCAGGATTCAATTGCATTCCCATTTTCAACTCCCTAAGACAAAAAATAATTAATTTTTACAAACTGTTAAAATAAGGTTCTGAATCTAAATTACTTTATGGTAATCAAAATCTATTCTCCTACTATTTCTATGCTCACATTCAAATTTAATCGATCACATTCAAATTTACACAGTTTCATATAAACTCTACAATTTACTAACTTATATTTTATGGTAATCAAAATCTGTAATCAAAATCTGTAACAATATATTTTTACAAATCTACAATTTACTAACTTATATTTACTAACTTCTATTTTATGGTAATCAAACTCTACAATTTACTAACTTATATTTTATGGTAATCTAAATCAATTCACCTCCTACACAATTTCATGTATAATCACCCATCACAATTTCTCATCCACAAAATCAAATCGCACAAACGAAATTGATAAAAAAAAAATAACTAATCGTTTCAACAATTACAAATTTCATATATATATACTCATCACAAGTTCAACTCACAATTTCATATCTATAATAATCACAATTTCAACTCACAACCGAAATTAAAAATTCGTTTCAACTCACAATTTCATATCTATACTAATTTCATAGAACTCTACAACATTCAGATGACGGATTTCATCACCATTAAAAAACCGAATTTAAAAAAGAAAAAAATCGAATTTAAAAAAAGAAAAAAAAACTAACCTTTGTATGTTTGGAATGAACACGTGAGCAGCGGCTTCAGATGACGGATGAAGGACGATGACGACTCTTTCAGACGAAGGTTGAAGACGACGTTAGTTGCTTCAGATGAAGGATGGAGGGCGCAAACGAAGGATGGAGGCCGCAGATCGGAGGGCGTAAGGTTGAAGACGAACTGAATGGGGGGTATGAGAGCGGTTTCGGGCAGGTTTTAATGTTGAACTAAAAATGCGGTTTTGGAACGCGTTTCATTAAATGCCACGAATAACACGCGGTCCCAAACCGCGTTTTTAATAAGAGAATCTTTGACTTTTTTTTCTGAAAACACACAGAGAAATGCGGCTTCAAGCCGTGTTTCTCTAGCCACCTCAGCCCAATCAGACAAAATGTTGACAGGTGTAAAGTCCACCATAGAAACGTGGTTTCAAACTGCGTTTCTTTAGTAATTTTCAATCAACCTCTGGCGCGCCAATGGAAGTTCACATTATGTGAATAAGATGTTGACACGTGTTGACAGGTGTAAAGTGTGAATATTTTTGTAATTTTTTATTTTTCTATGAATATTTTGAAGAAAAAAAATTCGAAAAATATTGTAGGGTAGTAAGAAACTAGCACAATTCCCACGCCATGACGCGATTTTTAATAAATAAAATTTTAATAATATAACAAATTAATATTATAAAATATTAATAAAAGGTAGAATAACATAATGAAATTAGACTTGAAATCTTTAAAAAAAATGTCAAAATGTTTATCATAAAGTTAGGCTTCATCAAAAGGTTTTTAAATTAAGATATTATATATTGATATAGATTATTATTATTATTATCATCATCATCATCGTTATTATATGTTTATAGTAGATATTAGATTTAATTCAATGTTTTGAATTAAACGCAATGATTAGTAAATGGGTAAAAAAATAAAAAGGGAAAATGTAAATGTATGAAAGAGATTAAGAGAAAAAAGAAAGAAAATAATAAGATAAAAGTGTGATTAGTTGAAAATAATAAGATGTTGACCCATCATTGAAAGTGGTAGGAAATAATAAATCTTGACCTTTGGTTTATTTGGACGGTTGTGATTTTAGTCAGTAGTAAATACATTATTGGCCATAAAATCTAGGTTAGGAGAAGATCCAGATACTTTCCTCTTCCTCTCCTCCTCCGTTCTTTTCCTCTCTCTCCCTCCCAGTGGCGGATCTGTGGGGGGGCTCGGGGTGGCTGAAGCCCCCCCCCTATCCTAAATAAGGGTATATGTATATTTTTATATTTCTGTTAAGTTAGTAATATATAAAACTGAAGTAGAATAGAATCACAAGGACGTGTTAACTCAATGGTTAGGACGCGGGTTGGTTTTAATGAAATCTCACCCATCCCGGGTTCGAATCTCATTCAGCCCCCCATATTCTCTTATACCTGTTTTTTTTTACCATCAAAATTAACCCCGCCCCCTTTATTTTTACTGCCCTTTATTTTTACTGCCTTTTTTTTACTCTCCCTTTTTTTTACTCTCCTTTTTTTTTTTACTGTTGACAGAAACCTTCAAAAATTAACCCCATCCCATTTTTTTTTACTGCCCTTTTTTTTACTCTCCCTTTTTTTTACTCTCCTTTTTTTTTTACTGTTGGTAGAAACCTTCAGCGAAGGCTTCAGGCAGCGAAGGCCGAAGAACTTCGTTGCCGCCGCCGCTGCTTCTTGCTCCACCTCCGGGCTCCGGCCGACCCTAGTACCGGCGGCACAGCGCACCAGTGCACCCCAACCTGCTGTCCACATCTGCGAAGGCTTCTTTTCAACCGGCGAATTCTTCACTCCTCCGATCTCCTTGTTCGTTTTCTTCCTTAGTTCATCTTCTTTTTTTTTTTAAGTTGAATTGATTGATTAATAATCAATTTAGATTAGAATTTGTGGAATTAAGAATCAATTTGGGGAATTTCGATTAGGGTTTTTGATTTGTGAGAAATAAATTTGTTTCTTTGTGATTTGAAAATTAATTGTAATTTTGATGGTGGACTTGGTTGTGATTGTGATTATGGTTGTGAGAAATAAATTACGACTGTGGTTTTTGAATGTGGTTGTGAGAAATGAATTTGTGCTTTGTGATTTGAAATTGTGGTTTGTGGATTTGTTTTGTTATAGGAGTATAAAATATGGATAAGTTTGTTATTCGATCCAAGTCATCTGTTCGAAATAGTGGATCTTCAATTCCTTCAACCAACCAGATTCCAACTCCATCTCAGAATGTTGATGACGTGATTGCGGTTGAACAAAATATTTCTAGAGATGATAGAAGGAGCGAAAAAAGAGCTCGATTGGAGAAAGAATGGGTTATTATTAGTGATCCTGCATTGCGGAACCCCATTGATGAATATGATCCTTTGATTAGAGATGATGTCAAGAGAGATTATATTCTTAATGGTCCTTGTCAACCTATGTCACATGATTTCCCACAACGTTCTTTTGGAAAACAAAAGAGAAGTTTCCAAAAGAAGTGGTTCAAAGATAGAGAATGGTTGGAATATAGTGTTTCTAAAGATGCTGCTTATTGTTTTTGGTGTTATCTTTTCAAAGGTGACTTAGGACCAAAATATGGAGATGGGGTGTTTGCCAAGGAGGGATGTTCTAATTGGAAGAAGGCTCTTGAGAAATTTGAAGAGCATGTAGGGAGTGCTAATAGTCAACACAATGATGCAAGAATATTGTTTATTAGTTACAAAAATCAAGCGCAAAGTATTTCAAGATGTTTGTCTACTTCAACAGAAGTACAAAGTGCTGCTTACCGTCTTCGTTTGACTACAAGTTTGAGAGCGGCTAGATATCTACTTGCGCAGGGGATGGCTTTTCGGGGGCATGATGAGAGAGTTTCTTCAAAAAATAGAGGTAATTTTATGCAATTGCTTAAGTTATGTGGTGATCTGAATGAAGAGGTTGCAAAGGTTGTGTTGGGTAATGCCCCTGGAAATCATCAGCTCACTAGTCCTTCAGTTCAGAAGGATATTGCTAAGGCATGTGCTTCAGAGACAATAAATGTCATTATCCGAGAACTTGGGGATAAATTCTTTTCTATATTGATTGATGAGTCTCGTGATGTCGCAGTGAAAGAGCAAATGGCTATTGTTGTAAGATATGTGAACGACCAAGGAGTTGTTGTGGAGCGGTTTCTTGGGGTAGTTCATGTTCGTGAGACCACTGCACTATGTTTGAAAAGTGGTATTGATGCGTTCTTTGCTCAGTATGGATTATCATTCAGTAAACTGAGAGGCCAAGGATACGATGGAGCTTCAAATATGCGAGGCGAGCATAATGGGTTGAAGACTCTTATTTTGAAGGAAAATCCATATGCAAGATATATTCATTGTTTTGCTCATCAGCTTCAACTAGTTATTGTGGGGTGTGCAACCAAAAATAGAGATGTGGCAGATTTCTTTAGTTATTTGATGTTGATTACGAACATGGTTGGGGCTTCTTGCAAAAGAAGAGACCAATTGCGACAGATTCAACATGATAACTTGGTGGAGATGTTAGAAAAGGGAGATGCTTCAACTGGAAGAGGATTGCATCAAGAAAGCACTTTAACTCGGCCGGGAACCACACGTTGGGGGTCACATTATATCACCATTGTTCGTATTCTCACGTTGTGGAAATCCACCACCAAGGTGTTAGAAAACTTAGTTGATGATGGAGGTGATTCAACAATTCAGGGAAATGCCGCTAGCTTGGGTGAAAAGATGGAAAACTATCGGTTTGTTTTTATTGCTCATTTGATGAGACTTGTTTTGGGATGGACAAATTCTTTGTCACAAATATTGCAACAAAGAGATCAAAACATCATTGCGGCAATGAATCAAGTTCAGATTGTAAAGGAGAAGCTTCAAGATTTGAGGGAGAATGGATGGGATCAGCTCGTACAGGAGGTCAATGAGTTTTGTGCTACACACAATGTGATCATCTTCAAAATGGAAGATAATTTGGCAAGTCGATTTCGTTCTAGATGTGCAGGAGAAGAGGTGAAGATGACAAACTACCACCATTTTCGAGTCAACATATTCTGTCAGGTAATTAGAGTATTGTATTATTTATCAATTTTATTAAGTTTTTATTTCATTGTTAGTATTAGAAGTATACTTAACATGGCGCTTCATTTTTAGGTTATTGATCAAATTAATCAAGAGATGGAGAATCGTTTCGACGAGACAAACACTACATTACTCACATGTAGTGCAAGCCTTAATCCCAAGAATTCTTTCTCCAATTACAATCAGTCTAAGCTACTTCAACTTGCAGAGCTATATCCAGAAGACTTTTCAGAGATTGATAGATCTGTACTCAAGCAAGAATTAGAAGTGTGGATTACATCCATGAGGAAAACTGAAATATATTCTGCATTGGAAGATCTTGGAGATGTTGCGAAGAAGATGGTTGAGGATGGCATTAGCAAATGTTTTCCCTTGGTATATCGTCTTATTGTGTTGGTTTTGGTGCTTCCTGTCGCAACTGCAACCGTTGAAAGAGCCTTCTCTGCAATGAGTTTTGTAAAGACGGATTTGCGTAACAAGATGGGTGATGAGTATCTCAATGATTCTTTGGTATGCTACATCGAGAGTGATATTTTCGAGAGCATTGACAACGAAGTTATTCTGCAACATTTTCAGAACATGAAAACACGCAAGATGGCTTTACCTCCTCTACCGTCAAAGTGAACTTGTTTGTGGAATTGTAGTATTGAACTTATGTTTAGTATCAAACTTGTTTTTAGTATTGAACCTATTTTTAACCGTAAGATGAATTTATTAAATACCTTTGTTATTTTCAGCCCCCCCCCCCCAAACAGAAATCCTAGATCCGCCACTGCTCCCTCCCAATTCCAGAAAACCGAAACTCCAATAGAAATGCCTTACCACATTCACCTGGAGATCTTTCCTTAATGGTGTCAGTGTCATACCGACTCTCCGTTTTCGTTTCTAATCCGCCATTGCTAGATTAGATACTTCCCGCTGATTTCGGCTTCACGCATCACTCATAAGCTTGTTCTATTAATTTCCTACAACTACAAATGCGATTTCTAGGTTTTATTTATTTTCTGTGGAGATTGATTTAATTTGCAGAATAAATGGGGAAGAGAGGGAGTGGATGGTTCTCTTCTGTCAAAGATATTGTTCAAGTCGTCATCTTCGTCTTCTACTGACTCGTCAAACAAGAAGGTATTCTTTTTGTTTTGCTTGTTCAATTTGCTTCTTTTTAGGTAGGCTTTGTAACCAAAAATAAAAGGAAAAAATGCATAAAACCACCCACTATTCATTGTTGTTTGCAAATAACCACTCCTTATTTAAAAATTGTTAAATAACTACCCACTATTCATTGTTGTTTGCAAATAACCACCCCTTATTCAAAAATTGTCAAATAACCACCCATTAAATATATATTGTTTGCAACTAACCACCCATACCCCTTTTCTTGTTAAACCTCACTTAATTTAATATGAAAAGACAATTATACCCCTATTCATTAATGTTTCATTTTTAGTAAAAGGACATACTTATCTTTGTTGCTTGATTTTTCAAGTATTACAATTAGACCTGTCAAATGGGTCATTCGGGTCGGGTCACTTCGGGTCCCGAGTAAAACGGGTTCCGGGTACATCCAGGTTGTCTCGAACCCGGGTTTGACCGAGTTTGGGTCATTTTGGGTCGATTTTGGGTTTGTCAATTTTTTCTTTTTTAAATTAAAAAAAATCATGATTTGATAATTTTGGATAATTTTAAAATTCTACAATTAAAGACGTTGTTCATAAATCATAGTGCTTGTAATTATATACTATATCTGATCTAAAATATTTTATTTTAATTATTTCTCATAATTTTTAATAAAATGTAATAATATATAAATATCAAAATTTTAAACAATTTTTTTTAAAAAATTGATATTTTATATATTATTACATCTTATTAAAAACGTTTGATTTTTATTATTTCACGTAATTTTTAATAAAATCTAATAATATATAAAATATCAAATTTTTTCTTTTTAATAAAATGTAATAATATATGATTAATTTGGGTCGGAATTTTTTTTATTTAAAAACATTTGATCTTTCATTTTTTAATTTATTAAAAATGTTTTCCGAGTAATCGGGTAAATCAAATGTCCCGAAACCCAGATTAAAAATTTATTAAAAATTTATTTAAAAATTGACAAACCCAAAATCGACCCAAAATGACCCGAAACTCGGTCAAACCCCGGTTCGAGACAACCTGGATGTACCCGGAACCCGTTTTACTCGGGACCCAAAGTGACCCGACCCGAATGACCCAGGTCTAATTGTAATACCTGAAAAATCAAGCAACAAAGAGAAGTATAATTGTCTTTTTACTAAAAATAAAACATTAAAGAATAGGGGTATAATTGTCTTTTCATATTAAATTAAGTGAGATTTAACAAGAAAAGGGGTATGGGTGGTTAGTTGCAAACAACCTATATTTAATAGGTGGTTATTTGACAATTTTTGAATAAGGGGTGGTTATTTGCAAACAACAATGAATAATGGGTGGTTATTTGACAATTTTTGAATAAGGGGTGGTTATTTGCAAACAACAATGAATAGTGGGTGGTTTTATGCATTTTTGCCAAAATAAAATACTCCCTTCATTCGGAAATATGGAGTATAAGTGTATTGACCTTTTGACACGTTTTTCAAAGAGTTAATTTTGTTATAAAACTATTCTCTCTCCGATCTAAAATATATGTCGTTTGACTTTTCAACACATATTTTAAGGAGCTAAAAACTATATAATATAGGAGTATTAACTTTTTTATTATTATTTTCTTATAATTTAATACTTATTACCAACAAATATTAAGTTGTAAAAAATTATTAAAAAAAAGTTAATATTTTATATAGTTTTTAACTTCTTAAAATACGTGCTAAAAAGTCAAATGCAATATACTTTGGATCGGATGGAGTAATATTTAGATTTTATAGGGATGTTAAAAGTATATCTTCACATTTTAACTTTATCCCAAGTTCCCAACATTTTTTTCCGATCATAAATTCGATTAAAATAAGCTAACGTATAATTAACGAAATTAAGATCATATTTTATTTTGAATAATATTGAATTGTTCTAATGAGAACGTTACCATTTAATCAATTTTAAGTCAATATTTTTTACCCAAATATATAGATAAAATTATTGGCAATTATGAAAAGTAAGGTCCCAAATATATAGATAAATATACGGTGTGGCTATATACACCCCAAATCATGCACGTCCTTAAGGACGTGCATGGTTAAAAGGGTATAATTAATTTTTTTTTAAATGTTAATTAGTCAAAAGGCTTGCACGTCCTTAAGGACGTGCAAATCCTTAATCCGGATTTGCGGTGTATATAGCAACACCCATATATGTCATTAGACCGTGTGCAATAAAGAGTCATATAACTTTTACCTTATTTCAGTCACATCAGCAAATATTCTTGTCACGTCGGTTTTTTGTTCACTTTTCGGTTTTTTACCTTTTTCATATGACTCTTATTTCACTTTACACTTTTTTTTATTTATTAAGTTAAATGTTGATTTATTTTACTTAAGCTAAATGTAATGTTCACATTTTTATGGTTGAACTTTATGCTGATTTAAGTTAATACTCCATCCGTTAATTAAAACTTGACGTTTTACTATTCACGCACGCTTTTTGAGGTGTTAAAAACTATATAAAATATTGACTTTTTTAACATATTTTTTAAATAATTTCATACTTGTTACTATTAATTATGAATTTATAAAAATAAAATTTAAAAAATATTAATATTTCATATAGTATTTATCATTTTTAAAAAGCGTGCATGAATAGTAAACGACAAGTTTTAATTAACAGAGGGAGTATTGTTTATGTGTCTATAAATCTTAACCTAGGTTATACTTAGCGAATTTTTTTCCTCAAATATATGTAAAATGGGTGTCATTAGATAAATAAAAATAAATCATATTAAAAAATAAATTTTTTTATTTTTAAAATTTTATTTAACGAATAAATTGGGGTTTTAATTTAATTAAAACCCCATGTCACGTGGCGCTTTTCCATTGGCCGAAATCCGGCTAATGTGAGCATGCCAACATGTTGCGTATGTTTAGCCTCTGCGCCACAAAATGCACCGTTTTTAGCCTACAATACCCAAAACAACGTCGTTTCAATCTAGGTCAAATAAAGAATACTCCTTCTGTCCTACAATAATTGTCTTTGAATTATTTATGCACGCTTTTTAAGAAGCTAAAAACTATATAAAATATTCATTTTTTAATTATTTTTCTAAAATAATTCTATACTTATTAGTAATATGTATTATATTATTTAAAAATATTTAATAAAATGTTGATATTTTATATAGTTTTTAGCTTCTTAAGAAAACCTGCATGAATAGTTAAAGACAATTATTGTGGGACGGAGGGAGTATTAAAAAACAGATTCATCTGCCTTTGAAGTAGGGATGGCAATGGGGCGGGGACTCCCCGATCCCCGTGGGGAATCCCCGTCGCGGGGACGGGGATGGGGAAATTAAATAGGGACGGGGACGGGGATGGGGGCCAAAGTGATTCCCCGCGCGGGGACGGGGATGGGGACGGGGATAGTAGTCCCCACCCCGATCCCCGCCCCGCCCCCGTTGGGGAACCCGCGGGGATCCCTGATGGGGAGTATAAAATCCCCATTTTTATTTAGATCTTACATAAGTTTAAATAATTTTTCTTTCATTTTTAAACTTTTACCTTATAATATACATTTATGAGATATTATATGTAATATTTATATCATATTTTTTTACATAACTTTAATAATATCTTATAGTTTGCTATTAGATGTGAGAAAACCATGGGTTTTAAATGGGGAACCCGACGGGGAAACCCGCGGGAAATGCAAACGGGGAAAATTAAACGGGGACGGGGATTCCCCGATGGGAACGGGGACCCGACGGGGATGGGGACGGGGGATATTTTTCATCCCCGAACGGAGACGGGGACGGGGGGACTTTTTGCAAACGGGGACGGGGGCGGGGAGGGTACTCCCCACCCCGAACCCGCCCCGTTGCCATCCCTACTTTGAAGCGAATCATGTGGAGGTCCCCCCAAATCAAAGCACTCTCTCCTCCGTTTGCTGACCTAATATAAAATTAGGAGTCGCACACTGCTTCGTTGAAGATTGGCTTACAATATATATATATATATATATATATATATATATAGTCTTACTACCCGCCCGTTGTGCGGTTTCTTAATAAACAAATTAAGTGTTGTTTACTTTATATTTTCTCTCTGAAATTTGAAGGTTATAATAGTTTGGTTGAAATTTTTGGATCTTTTAATACACCGTAGTATAAAAATATTATATAAAATAACTTAAGATAAAATATTCTATCGATAATAGGTTTTGTAACAATTTAATATATGAGATTTCATATTTATATTAAAATTTAATATAATTAATTTATATCTATTTTCAAAACCTGTCATTTTACTATCTTGACTATTTTTAAATAAATCTAATTCATTTTGATAAAAATAAGTAATATTTGAATTATAAATATATTGCAAAACCAAAATTTTATGAAACTATTAATTATATTTAATTAATGGTTATTTCGTGAGCATATGGATAAAATTTAATTGTCTTATTTCGTGGGCATATGGATAAAATTTAATCACGTATAACATTTTTTTGCATAGGTATAAATTAGTTAAAATATAGGTATATGATTTTGCAAAATAAGTAATATTTTTCAAAAAAATATATTAAAAACTATTACGTGGGTATTGGTATAGGTATAAAAAAACTATTAATTAGTTAGAGCTTTTTTTGGTTACGTGGGTAAAAAAAATTTTATGCCCCAATATTTATTAACAAAAATAATGAACCAAATTTACCCGCATGAGATCATCTAAAACGATAAGTTTTCTATCGAATTAAGATATAATGTTGAATATTTATATCTTTAAGATATAATGTTGAATATTTATTAACCAAATTAAGTTACGTATAACAATTTCAGAAATGGTATTGTTATATTCTGGATTTTATTAATCTTAAGTTACGTGGGTAAAAATTTAAAGATGTTGAAATTTTTTTAAAGAAAATTGGTTGGAATGGGAACAATTTTATAGTACGTATGTATAGATGTATGTAGTTTAGGAGAAAATGATTTAGGCTTAATAATTTTATATTTATATATATATTTTTATTTTGTATTACGTATGTAAAAAAATTTCTATCTTTTTTAAAATTATTTTCAATCCTGAACTTTCTAATTGTTATTTTAATTGTTATATCTAATATTATGTAATATTAGATACACGTAATATAGTTCTACTTTGTACCCCAAAATCCTGAACAATTAAAATTTGAGCGAGATTTTATTTGGTAAAATCTTATCACCATGTTATATTAATTAATTGAAAAAAATTTAATTGTTATAAAATACTATGATTAAATAATATTTTACAAAAATAATATTGGATAGATTATTTGATTTAAAAATATAAGTTTTTTACCTAATTATATTCGTTTATTAATTGATGTGGCCCATAAATATAATACCACTTTAATCCAGAAAATGACACGTAAGCAAAAATAATCCCGCTTTAATCCAGAAAATTCCATGAACGCGAGATCGCACCAGAGCCCGTTTCATGCCTCTGTTTTAGTATTTTATATAGATGTAACCTACTACTAGGCTAAAACTGTTTAAAAGAAAATACTTCATCTGTTAATTAAAATATATAAAATTTATACATTTTTAAGAAAATAAATAAACATACACTTATACCCTAAATTATTACTCTATATTTTCACTTCATTGAATACTACCGTCTACATCTAATATGTTCCTAATTATTAGGAAAACAATTTTAAAAAGTGGACACGAAATTAACTAAAATAATATTTTTTATATATCTAAATTCTAAAAGGGCATATTTTTTTATAAGTATTTTAGTACAAACTCATGTATAGGTTTTGTTCTACAAGAGTACAACATTTTTTTGGTGGAATATAAAAATTTATGTACTGCCTCTAATTTATGCCAGATATCGTAGCGCACGGGTCAACTCGTTGAAAAAGTGGGACCATTGTTTAGTTTTCAGCTCGACCAGAAGTAAAGTAAGCTTTAACCCTGTGGCCGGTGTGGGTATTTTATTCCAAAATTTGTGGTTTCCTCCGCCATGTCGACCGCCAACGCCACCACCCACATCTTGGTGTTCCCCCACCCAGCCCAAGGCCACATGCTCCCTCTCCTCGACCTCTCCAACCACCTCGCCCTCCGCGGCCTCACTCTTACTATCCTCGTCACCCCTAAGAACCTCCCTCTCCTCACCCCTCTCCTCTCCGCCCACCCCTCCGTCCAAACCCTTGTCCTCCCCCTCCCACCCCACCCCAACCTCCCCCCCGGCGTCGAGCACCTCCGCCACATCGGCCCCCGCGGTAACCACCCCATGGTCGCCGCCCTCAGCTCCCTCGCCTCCCCCATCTCCGATTGGTTCCACTCCCACCCCTCCCCCCCGTGCGCCATCCTCTCCGACTTCTTCCTCGGCTGGACTCACCACCTCGCTCTCAAGCTCCGCATCCCCCGATTCGCCTTCTTCTCCTCCGGATTCTTCCTTTCCTCCGTCAGCACCCTCCTGTTTTCCGACGTTGCCAGGTTTAAGGGCGTCGATTCGGTCGAATTCACCGATCTGCCGGGCTCCCCTGTTTTCCGGGAGGAGCATCTGCCTTCCGCGTTCAGATTCCTCGACGAATCGGATCCCGATTTCCGCCTTTTCAAGGACGGATTCGTTGCCAATGTCTCCAGCTCGGGCTGCGTTTTCAATTCCTTTCGCGATCTTGAAGATGATCGCTACTCCGATCACTTCCGGCGGATGACCCTTCACGGCCGAGTTTACGGTGTTGGTCCTCTCAGTTTAGTCGATGGATCCGCGAGTCTACGCCGGGTCAACTCAGATCAGACCACTGCCTCCGAACTGTTTTCCTGGCTTGACCAGTCGCCAAACGGTTCCGTACTATACGTTTCATTCGGGAGTCAGAAGTGGTTGACGGAGCCCCAGCTGCAGGCGCTGGGCCGGGCCATGGAAACAAGCGGGACCCGGTTCATTTGGGCTGTCCGGGCCGGCCCAGACTCTAAAATAGACGGGCTAGAGGAGCGGGTGGCGGGCCGTGGCTTGGTTTTGAAGGGGTGGGCCCCGCAGGTGGAGATACTGGGCCACCGGGCAGTGGGCGGGTTTCTTAGCCATTGCGGATGGAACTCGGTTCTAGAGAGCGTGGTGGCAGGGGTGATGCTACTGGCGTGGCCGATGGAGGCCGACCAGTTCGTAAACGCTAGGCTGCTGGTGGACGACATCGGGGTAGCAGTACGGGTCTGTGAGGGGCCGGATACTGTGCCCGACCCGGATGAGTTGGGTCGGGTCATAAAAGAGGCAATGAACCCAGATGTCCCGCAGCGGCGCAAGGCTGAAGAGCTTAAGGAGAAGGCGGCTGCTGCGGTTAAAGATGGCGGGAGCTCGGCTAAGGAGTTGGATGATTTTGTGAACGAGTTGGTTCGGATTGGCTCGACATCGTGTTAGATTGTATGCTGTAATGAATGTAACACAATATAATGGATTTGCTCTTTTATGTGTTTTCATTTCATCATAAATGAACTGTTAGTTGTATGCGTTTTGTGGGTGTTGAAGATCTACCTATTGATACTTATATTGGCATTAATTTGAATGCATAGATCAATGTGTTGAACTGTTGATCACAAAATTTGCAATTGAATAATACGTACATGATTATATTATATTGTTTCAATAATTGATTGTTTCAATGTTTATCAAAGTAACAATAACCAAGTATGATACCTGTTGTCATCAATAGTTGATTGCACCAATCTTTTTTCAATGTCAGCTTCAAACATCCTTATATTTTGTGTATCTTGAAGAAAGCAGTAACAACTAACAAACTAGCAATCAATACACTCAAGTTTTATCCGGACCCTTCTAAAAGAACCAATTCCAAAATATAGATTATTCGCATAAGATATTTTTAAACCTCAAGGGTACCAGGCAGTGGCGGCCACAGGACTCCCCGAAAGGTGGGGCGAAATTCTAAACTATGAAAGTTTTGCATCGTCAATTCATTAACAAAATAACATTCAATCACTAGTACAATATATGGGGGTGGAGCACGGTAAGTTGGGTACGGTTTTTGATAAGCGTGCTTTTTTTTTAAGTACGGTTTTGTATTAAAAGTGTGTTCCCGAAACCAAATTTAACTAAAAGCAACACGCTTTTCTTTAAAACCGTTTTCGTTTATTTTTTTTAAATATTTAACCCGATTTACGAGAAAAGTGTGCTTAAAAAATTTAAAATGAACACTGTTTAATTTGCAAAGTGTGTTCCCAAAACCAAATTTAATTAAAAGCAACACATTTTTCTTTAAAACCGTTCTCGTTTATTTTTATTTTTTAAAAAGAATATTTAACCCAGTTTACGAGAAAAACATGATTAAAAAAACTAAAATGAACACGGCTTAATTTGCAAAATGTGTTCCCAAAACCAAATTTAACTAAAAGTTGTCGTTTTTCTTTAAAACCGTTCTCATTTATTTTTTCTTAAAAAAATATTTAACCCGATTTACGAGAAAAACATGCTTAAAAAATTTAAAATGAACACAGTTTAATTTGCAAAGTGTGTTCCCAAAACCAAATTTAACTAAAAGTAACACGTTTTTCTTAAAACCGTTCTCATTTGCTTTTTTTAAAAAATATTTAACCCGGTTTACGATAAAAGTGTGCTTAAAAAAATTTAAATGAATACGGATTTATTAGAAAAATATGTTCCTAAAATCAAATTTAACTATTGGGGGCACAGTTTTCTTTGAAACCGTTCTCAACCCGGTTTTAGACTAAACCGTGCGTAAACAAACTTAAAATGAATACGGTTTAATTAGAAAAGCGGGTTCCTAATTTTCTCACTACAAATCTCAAACCCTAAAACCTAACAAAATTTCTCCAAATCAATTCAAATTTCAACATTTTAGTTATAAACAAATCAATATCTTTTTTATTTTTTATTTTTTTACAAAGATAACCCGTGGGTCGAAGGGTAGGGTGGGCGTAGGTTAAAGTGTTGTACACCCTACGAAAAAAGCTTAAATCTCAGGGACACCTCACAAAATTTCTGTTATTTATATAGATGAGCCTCAAATGCAAAATCTGAAAATCCTGAGTCGAAACTCAGCGTTTCACCTCCTAAAGTTGGCCAGGGGTTAAAGGTTTGGGCTTCGGGAGAGATAGATTGGGCCGGGATTGTTTTGGGCTTGGTTAGCCCCAATTTCATGTGTTGAGCTTGATGTCAAACAAATCACTATCTTGGGCCGGGATTGTTTTGGGCTTGGTTAAGCAATGCCATGGTTAGCACTTAGCAGTTAGCACCATGGCTCGCTTCTAATAGGTTAGAATATAGTAAAATTACATAAAAATATCAGTGAGTTGAAATTTTTTCACAAACCACCCATGAGTTAGTTAAGAAAGTTTTACTAACCTTAACATAAATCAACAAATTATACGATAAGGATATATTGTACGGTACTAGATTCTAGAATTTAAAGGATTGAATCGATTGATGAAGCTTTATCTGATATTTCAATGTTTATCAAAAACTATTATATAGTTTTTGCGCTTGTATCAATTTGTTTGATATTTAAGTTTATACATTCATCATTATTTTAGTCGTATAATATTTTTCAGTTGGCAAAATTGCAGGAAACCACCCACTTAATATGCAACTTTGCAGAAAACCATCCCTTAAACTTAATATTACGGCAAATCACCCGTTAAAGGTAGTCCGTTAGCGAAATGCCACCGATCCCCTCGATTTTCAATCATGTAACTTTTAAATTGTATGGAGATTACTGCTATACCCTTAGAAAACAAGTTTGTCTTTTGAAGAGGTCTCTTTACCACTTAAAATAAGCAAACTGGCAATTGAACAATATGGAGTTTATTTAGTTTAGATATGACTACTCTTTGTTTGTTAAAGCTAAAGGAACAAAATAAGTCCTCCGCTGGAAGTGAATATCGAAGTATGTATGCTACATCTACAGAGGTTATGTGGCTAGAAGAATTGCTAAATGACCTCCATACACCAATCACACATTGGATTTTTTTTATATGGTCAAATTCATGATCAACAGCCAACACTTTTTTTTAGATAACTTTATTTTACAAAATGTAATTTTCTTCATTTCTATCTTTCTCTCTCTCTCTCCATTCTGACCTGGCATGAGCACGAGTCAATTGTCAGGATATCCCTAACCATGACCCTCCCAAGCCATGTCGACAAGTCGCCACTACCCGCCGGGTCAAGGGTCGATCCTTTGACCTATTGGGTTAAGGCATGTTATTTTTTATTAAAAAAATGATTTTTTGAGTTTTTTTTACAAGGAAGACGATCTTCGACCAGTTTCCCAGCTGCTAATGTATCATTTGTGGATAGATCCGTCATTTTAGAATGTCAAATTCCTCTTACTCCTCACCTAGAAACTCAAAGTAGAATAATATTAGTTGAGTTTTTAAGTGGTGCTCGATATCTTCATACTAAATATATCACTAGCAATAGCTCTAATTGCACATTAATGCTAGTCGTGATTACGGTGCGAAGAGATCAAATGAACGTTATTTATGAGATCATCTTCAATACCTAACACAAGAAAATATTTTCTAAAAACCTTCGTAAGCTAATCATTTTATATCAAGAGTCAAAATAAAAACAATAAGGAAAATTATTAGGAATAACCTTATAATACTGCAAACATGTAAGCCTCATCTCTTACACGATGTAGGTGATGCATGGTACATTCAATCCATTTTTTATGATGTTCGGATTCAACTCGCCGAGTCCGTACGTAGGTCAAAATCAACATGACTCTTAACTCTAACCTTTAACCCGCATAGACCCTTGACCCTTGGTGACCCTGATCGACAAATCATTGACCCTTCGGGTAGGATTCCCACCGGATCGAAACTCATTTGATCCGGAATGACCCTTGACCCTTTCTCTTGTCTATATACCAATTTTACAAAGATATTTATTTGTAAAACTTTTGGTTTAAAACTAAGTCAATAAAGAAGTGGCTAATATGGACCACCTATTGTTGGCATATCCTAATTTGGTCCCTTTTAGGTGTAAGGTGTAGGTAGGGGAAGCATCAACGTTGGGGCCTCGGGGGGGAGTGGCTTTCATTTGCCACCAAACTTGATGCAAATAAATCTATCTTATTTTTCCTTGCTTAATGCTAATCCTCCATTATTATCATTGTAAATCTCTTCATATTATATATATTTCTCCCTTTAAATGCAAGTTACAACAACCTACATCCTCTCCTTTTTACTGTTTTAGGCAATTATTAAAAGGGGTTGTTAGTTACACCCGGAAATTTTACTATTTACACCCAAAATTCAAGTTTTTTTTTAAATAAATCCTACGTCTCTTGAGTCATAGGTGTGTGACTCAAGAGGCACAACTATTTTTTTCTATATACATATCCTGCCCCTCTTGAGTCACACGTCTATGACTCAGGAGGCGTAGGGTTTATTTAAAAAAAAAAACTTGGATTTTGGGTGTAAATAGTAAATTTTGTGTGTGTAAAAAACCACACCCTTATTAAAACTTACAAAAACAGTTTAAAAGTGCCGCACAGTGTCTTCATTAAAAAGATGAAATTTGACAAGAATATAAGATATGGTTACAAAAAATTAAAGGGATATATTTGGCTAAGAGAGAGTTGTGGTGTTCTTTTGGCAAATCGGAAAATTTGTTAAACATATTGAAAAGGTAAAATAAATTTGTTCATTTGCAAAGGAATAAAATGACCAAAAAATGTAAATATTATGGAAAATGCAGTGTACCTATTTAAAAATTAGAAAGTTAGAAAGAATGCCCAAATAAGATGTTTTAAGATATGATACACCATTTACTAATCAAGGATATTTTGTATCATTTTTAAACAACAAATATTTTTCGCATGATTAGTGTACGTGGTTAATTACTGTTTTAAATTACATGCATCAAATCCTTGTAAATCTATATCTCTATAAAGACTTAAACATGAAGAGTTAATATTTACCTATCGTTCTTAGTTTTTTTATTTATTATTTTTATTCTCTTTTCTTTTCTTTTTCATTTTTTTCTACTTATGGAAAAAAGTAGCCATAAATAAAGTAAATGGCATTTTAGAGCATATTTTTGATGTGATTCAAATCCTTTGTGGAGTTAAGTTGCTTGGGCTACTAGATATCCCTACATTGTCAAAATTAAGTGCATTATATTGCCACCTTCAAAGAGAAACTTTAAAACATACGTGTTACCTTTTGTCAATTCCTACAGTATTATTATTATGTCGTGCTCACTATAACAGGGTTTGATTTTTTTTTTCTATTTCTTTTATTTTTTTATATAAATGCATCATGTTGCAATGATTGTACTAGTTTGATGTTAAGAAACCTAAGCCCAATATATTTTAAGTTTTTTTTGTGAGAAAATAAATAAACAAATGATATGTCGTAATATGTAATGCAGTGGTACTGTGGATTAAGGGTCTCGACATTTATAACGACATAAGTCTCTAAAACCTCATTCTTAAGGATGCTCTCAGGTAGGTATTACCATCCGAACTCTTTGTGCATTTTTTTTAGATGTCATTATTGCAGAGTGACTTGATTGAGGTTTATGGCTCTTAGGAAGCCCCCGACGCCGTCGACAGTGATAGTTGAAACGGGGTGAAGCATTCCAAGAGTTCCATATCGCTCTCATCATATAATGTTTATTTTCTAGCTATACATTTGTATCATTTTTGAATGAGCATATATATTAATTAGCTAGTAGTGCAAAAAAATATTGTGGCTCATCTTGTGCATCAATGTAAACTCAATCCACAAGATATATTAGTTGCCGAGACAATTTTTTTTTTTAGTGTCGATCGCATAAGCTTTAGCTTGAATGCTAAACAAATATCTAAACTAAGGCTCCGTTTGCAAAATAATAATAATAATAATAATTTTGATAATATATAGTTGTAAATGAAATAAATATAAGATGTTAGTTTAATTAGCTTTTGAAAGAAGAGTATTTCAACAACTACTTTCCGAAACTTTTCGTAGCTTATGATTTTCTATTCACAAGTTTCCATCAGCTACTCCAACCGCTCAGTTTACCAAACATCTTACTAGCTTATTAACATATATTTAACACAAATAATCCATCAGCTTCAGCTATCCCATCAGCTTCAGCTAGCCCATCAGCTAGTATTTTGCTAAACGGAGCCTAAATCTTCTCATTGTTTCCTCTACAATAGATCTTTTGCATTATAGGCTAACCGCTAATGCTTTATCATCCGAGAGACATTTTTTTTGTTCTTTATAAATAAATTGTCAAATTGAAAAATGTAATCTCTCATTTTAAAACTCTAACCGGAATGTATTATACAAATATATAATAAATCAAGTTACCAAATATAAAAATATCAATGTCCTTCGGCCCGAAAAACGCTCCCTTTCAGAAAACTCTCTCTCTTAAACGCTCCCTTCAAACCCTAGCCGCCTCAACCTTCAGCCTCCCCTTCAGCCCCAATTTCCAGCAGCCCTGTGCGGCTAGCCTCCTGCCGCCCTGGCTCGCCTCTCCTTCTTCAACCTTCAGCAGTTCAGCCTACGGTATTTCAAGCTTGAGCAGAAACGCTATTTTCTTTCCTAACCCTAGCCGCCTCCACAACCCT
Organism: Persicaria maculosa; assembly: GCA_963922045.1. Taxonomy (NCBI): domain Eukaryota; kingdom Viridiplantae; phylum Streptophyta; class Magnoliopsida; order Caryophyllales; family Polygonaceae; genus Persicaria; species Persicaria maculosa. Next base: position 34,893,074 of record OY998271.1, read on the forward strand.
TTTTGCCTCCCCGGTGTCCCCGCCACCACAACCCACACCCTCGCCATCAACTCCGACCTGGCCCCCTTCCTGACAGTGGTCACCTTCGATGGAGTCGGTACTCCGTTTTTTAACCTCAACCCTTTTTGTTTCACCCTCGTCGGCATGATTTTGGGTTCTTCTGACCGAGAGGCTCCCTTCACTGCTCCTCTCCTCCGTTTATCCGCTTCCTGGCTCACCGCCAGCCCCGTCTTGCCCGCACACAACTCTCCGCCAGCCCCAGCCTCGACTCGCCCTCATCTCGCCTCTCCTCTTCAACTCTCCTCTGTCTCATCTCGCCCGCGGCCTCTCCTCCCTCATCCTTTCGCCCGCCCTCTCCTCCCTCGGCCTCTCGCCCGCACTCAGGACCCTATTCTGTCACCCGCCATATCCTCTTGTTCTAATTTGCTTGTTTATTTCAGATGGAGGAAAAGAGGAGGTAGGCGGCTGCGCTGTGGTCGCCGACCTCACCGGAGTACTTTCTCTTCAACTCATAGGCAGATCACCGTTGGCGTGACCACCACTTGCTCTCGATGGGTCACCTACATACCTTGTCCCGACGATGATAGCGCTCCTAGGGCTATTACCTTGATCCACGGAGACGGAATCGAACCCCTCATCACCGACGCTGTCAAACAGGTAATGAAATCCAAAATTATTCAGATAAAACTGTGGCTTAACAGCCAGGATAACAAATTCATGATATGTTGGAAGCTAAAAGTGCTCACCTACCCGTTTTTTTTATAGATATATATAACCCACGAAGCTTAACAGCTATTACCTACTCAAATACTGATTCGATTTCTATATACTTACATCAAGTCCTCCTTTACCTGTTCACATCTTATTTCAACTCTAATTTTAACAGCTATACACTAATTGAAATTGGTCTGAGGACTCGCTCAAATCTTTCGCACCTTCTTTTGTTCCATCTACAATCCCATACAATTGCTCGCACAATTTATTCGACTCATTTCAATGGTGTCCCTATGATCGTCATTAAGTACTGTCTTAAGCTAAATTATCACAAGAATTGGTTAATCTCTCCCAATCCCTTACATAATTGGTGTCATATCCTATATACTTACTCCTTTCACTTTATTTACCTTAGGAAACCATGGATGTTCTGTTGGAATTTATATTCTAAATGTTTCACCTATTTGATTGCTTTTAGCCATATTCATAGTATGGACTTGACTTATATTTGGTTACCAAATAAGTATTGTACTCTCATGATTTACAGTTCGTTCAACAATACTTCACGCTCTGGTGCTTTTCAATTTTTTCCTCTTTATAATTTTGTTCTCAGGTTTGATCTAGAAGACATAACTTCTCCTTGGTGCTACATCTTCAAGTCTTCTTTGGGTTGGCTTGATCCTTCTTGTATGTTGGTTGTGAATTACTTCATTTGTCACAGCTCTATAAGGATTATGTGGACCTGCTTGTTGCTCTCGTGTATAGGTGTCCCAGTGGCAGTAATTATCCCTTATTTTGTGACTCATAGGGATTGGCTTTTGGAAGCTCGGATAGTAACAGATTTTATGTCGACTGCAGTTATGTTCTTGGGTATTTGTGTTTACTTATATGATACCCTGCTCAATTATTGTAATACATTCGCTATCGATTATATTACCATGTCTCCTCAAAAATTTTGGATCAAATTTGAGTCTAAACAGCTTAACAGCGATCTCTCTGGGTTAACACCCCTCTCCATTACCTTAACCGTTGTTGAATCTAACTACCGTAAATATATTTGGATGGGCTACCAAGATCTGAACAATTATGATTTCTATATTTACTGGAGCAAAAAATTCGGTTTTACTAAGAGATCACTCCAAAACTGTATTCAAAATAGATCCAACTTTAACAACAGGGATGGATTGATTACAAACAGAATAAAGAGTATTGATCATGAACCTATTTGTAATACTCATTCCATGCAATTATACAATCTATGGCTCACAAAGCTAGAATATTTAAAAACAGTTTTTAAATGACAAACATAGCATACTGGAACATTAGAGGAGTTCAAAAAATTAATCTTTGGGAAGACCTAGCTTACATTCGAAAAAGAAATAATCTAGATATTCTAGTTCTCACAGAAACAAAATCAAATGAAGGACCTAATGAATCACTCTATAAACGAGCAGGCTTCAATAACGCCGATTATATCCCTTCTAATAGAACCAGGTGGAATTTGGATCCTAATTAAAAACTCAAAATTTACAGAATCAATGAAAGAACTAACGAAAACAGATAATTACATCATATACCTTGGTGACATTAGCAACTTTAAATTCATAATCTGTTTCATTTATGCACCCTCCAATCAAACTGAAAAAAACAGCTTCTGGACTGAACTAATAACAAATATTCGAAAACAATCTTTACCATGTATGATAATGGGTAACTTCAATGAAATTGAATCTGCTCAAGAAAAAATAGGTGGAGCACCACCACATATTAAAAGATTTCAAAGAATTGAACAGATCTCAGAGGAACTAGATATCCATACAATTCCCTATACTGGAAGCCCAATCACATGGAGAAAAGGAGAAAACCGTATAAATAATACCTACGAACGATTAGATAGAGTTATGACCCATACAGATATCTCAAATCAATTTCAAAATTTATCGGTACACAACCACCCCTTTACAACCTCTGACCACTCTTTAATATCCATATCTATTGGAACAAATAAATTAAGAGCTGGATCACCCTTCATATTCGAAATGTCCTGGACCAACAATGATAATTATAACAAATTAGTTAAATCAACTTGGGAAAATAAACTACACGGATCATTCATGTTCACATTACTACAAAAACAAAAACTACTCAAAAAAATACGAAAAATTGGTGTAAATCACACCCTAATAACAATTTCCGTCAAATAAAAGAAATTGAAGACCAACTCCTCCTTTTACAAACAAAACAGACCATCGGAACTTCAACTGACAATACAAACAACAAATACAACAAACTCTTAAACAAACGGGAAGCCCTTATGGAGTTCAATAACACCTTTTGGAAACAAAGAGCCAAATCAAACTTCTTGAAATTTGGAGACAGAAATACCAAATACTATCAATCCATAACAAAAAATAAGAAATTCAAAAAATATTACTCAAAATTTTACAAATAAACATGGGACATTATTTGAAGACGAAGATCAAATAAGAGAAGAAATTACCAAAGAACTAGCCGAAAGATTCATCTTAAATAATCCGACAGGCAATAACAACACACACTTTCCTAACTTAATAAATCACACTATCACTAATTCTGAAAACCTTGCCTTAACAAAACATTTCTCAGACAAAGAAATCAAGGACACCCTATTCTCAATGACAGATGACAAAAGTCCAGGCCCTGATGGCTTTCCACCAGAATTCTACAAAAAGTACTGGGACATTGTAGGTAACCTCCTATGTAAGGCAATCAAATCATTTTTCCATTCTGGAATCCTCCTCAAGGAAATAAACACAACTTTCATTGCTCTTATTCCGAAAATAGATACACCCTCTAACATTAACCACTATCGACCAATCAGTCTGTGCAACACTATCTATAAAATCATCTCAAAATTACTAGCTAATCGTTTGAAACCGATCTTACCACGTATCATAAATCCTTTTCAGGGAGCATTTATACAAGGTAGAAATATCCAAGACAATATTCTAATTGCCCATGAAATTTTCCATTCTTTCCACAACAAAAAGGGGAAATTAGGATGGATGGCCCTAAAACTTGATATGGAAAAAGCCTATGATAAAATAAACTGGAACTTTATTGAAACAATTTTAAATAATTTTGGTTTTGACCCTAAATGGATTAATTGGGTTATGACTTGCCTTACCAAAACAAACTTTTCCGTCCTAGTCAACAACTTACCAGGACATACATTCCAAACGCAAAGAGGAATAAGACAAGGAGATCCCCTTGCACCTTATATTTTCGTAATAGTAATGGAACTACTGGCAAGAATGCTACAACAGGAATCCCTAGAATGTGATCCTTTAATTGGTATTAAACTCACAAACAATAGCAATCCTATCCCTTTCCTCTCCTTTGCTGATGATACACTAATCTTTGGACGTGCCGATGAACTAAGTCTATACACGATTAAAAATATCCTAAACAACTTTTCTAACTTATCTGGATTAACCATCAATTACAATAAAAGCTCCCTACAAGTCTCCAAAAATATACAACAAAATAAAGCACAGTCTCTTGCCCAACAACTAAATATTCCTATTACCAAAACAATGGAAAAATATCTTGGAATACCACTCATTAGTGGAAGAGTTTGTAATGCTATCTTTGATGATGCTATACTAAGTCTCAAAAAACAACTCTCAAAATGGAAATCAAACACTCTCTCATAGGCCGGTAGATCAGTACTAATTCAAGCTAACCTCAACTCTAAAACAAATTATTTAATGCAATCTTTCCTTCTCCCTAAAGGAATTCTCAACAAAATTGATCAAATAAACAAAATTTTCTTTTGGAATAAACTTCAATCTGATAATTATCATCCATTAATCAGCTGGGAACACCTATGCACCCCCAAAAAGGACGGCAGATTAGGATTTAAATCAGCAGAAGAAATTAATATTGGAATGCAAATGAAACTCCTCTGGAGAATCATATCCAAACCTGACAATATCTGGTCTAAGGTAATCTCAGAAAAATATCTCTCAAAAGAATCGTTAATGGAAAGAGGAAAATTCAAAACCTCATGGCAATTTGGAAGACTTCTAAATATCAGAGACCTCTTCTCAAAATGATTACTCTGGCTTGTAGGTAATGGAAAAAGTATTAATGTATGGACTGATATATGGGTAAATGAACAATATCTTGAAACATTCCGTGATAATCAAAACCCTAATCTAAAAGTCTGTGACCTTTTCACTAAAAATAATTCGTGGGATATGAATAAATTGAATAATATCTTTCCCCCTAACATCGTCCAAATGATCAGCAACATACATATCCCAACTAGAAATATTCCTGACAAACTTATTTGGATCTATAATAACAATGGAGAATTTACAGTTAAATCCACTACTTCCCTTTTCAATACCAGTAACACAAATAAAATTAATGCAAACTGGATCTGGAAACTTAACCTCCCTCCAAATATAAAAAATTTTATTTGGAAGATTATCCTCGATATCTTACCTACCACTGCCCGTTTAAATAAATATATAAATAGAGTTCTCAACACTTGCTCTCTCTACAACTCTGACATAGAAGACACTAATCATCTCTTATTTAACTGTCAGATCACCAAATCTCTTATAGCAAACCTTGGCATCAAATTAAAAAAATTATTTATTATACCGGACCTAATAGACAACGCCCCTGAAAACATCATTAACACCAAAACACTCAATAAAGACTTCTCTGACCTTTGTTACTTATGGCACAGCATATGGGAACTCAGAAACAATATAATCTTCCGAAACAACAAAAACAAAAACATCATCAACACGCTATACCAAACAATTAACAACATATCCTCCTGGAATAAAGAAAATAATAATTACATAAAACCTAAAATTAATAGACCTCAACATAAATTATTTTGGAAACACCCACCTCCTAACACGATCAAAATTAATGTAGATGCCTCAGTTAAAGTTAATCATGAAACTCAAATTGGTTGCATTCTGAGAAACAACTACGGTCAGGTAATTCATATATACAAAAGTAACATTACAAAATGCTCTATTATTTTAGCAGAAGCTATGGCTATATATGCAGGTATAAGACAGGCAAATGACTTGGGGATCAGAAGAATCATTATCGAAAGCGACAACGCAACCATCATCAATGCCACAATCACATAATCAAAACCTCATGGGAGATAGCACAATTAATTGAAGAAATCAAGTCTCTAAAAGAAGACTTTGAATCAATCAGTTTTCAGCATTGCTACAGAGAGGCAAATCAGGCAGCTGATTTCCTTGCAAGATCTCCGTTAAATTGTAATATTATCCTAGGATCTCACTGTTATAAGTTCCAAAACATCATCTTTTCAGATGATCATGGATGTCTGTAGTACATCCAACTCTTTGCCTACTGTAAAAAAAATCTCAATTTATTGAAAAACAAATGTATATAAAACAATAATATACATATATCCAATTTTCAAATGTCACACACGTATATATTTCATTATTTTTACAAATAACTTATACCAGTAATTTAATTTAAATTTTCTCTATAATCTGAGCCCTAATTTGAACCTATATAGGATTTGTTTGGTAAAAGGGTAACTGATGGGATGATTGGACCTGATGAATTATTTGTGTTAAATATATGTTAATAAGCTAATATATATAGTGTTTGGTAAACCTAACTGTTAGAGTAACTGATAAAAAAAATCGTGAATAGAAAATTATAAGTTTGAAAAGCTTGGGTGCGTAAATGTTAAAAAGCTTTGATTCCAAAAGTTAATTAATTATACTAAAATATTATATTTATTTTATTTAAACCTATATAATATCAAAACCAAAAGCTCCAAAAAGTTAGCTGATTGTGTCAAACATTTTGACCGACCTATTGTACTTTACACTTATTTTCCCACTTATCATTTTCTTAACCATGGATCAGAATAATCCAAATATCATGTAACACCCCTATCCCACATCAGATATCATAAGGATGTTGGAAGTAATTAATAAGTGATTTAAGTCCTACCTATGTCACAAGAGCTCTTTTTTTCTAGGCTCTAAGTGGACAACGGACCTGAGAGTGTTAGGTGACATGGACTAGTGTCTCTTAAGACTCTGGGTCTTACTGATGGTATTATAGTTAACTTCGGGGGTCTTACTGATGGTATTATAGTCAACTTTTGGCTCGGAGGTGCTCCGACAGTATGCTCGGGTACGCTCCTCCCGGATAGCAGTCTCTTGGGCTTGATTGAGTCGTAAGTGGTTTAAGTACTGGGTATTGGCTAACGCCTCTTAAGACTCCGGGTCTTACATATCCCACTCATTCCAAATATCTCTTTTGATCCAAATCTATTAAAAAAATCCTTTTCAGGCTCCAAATAGACAACGAACCTGAAAGGGCTAGATGGTATGGGCTAGCGCCTCTTAAGACTCTGGGTCTTACAATTGGTATCAGAGCCGACTTCGGACTCGGAGGTGCTCCGACAGTATGCTTGGGTACGCTCTTCCCGGAGAGCAGTCCTTGGGCCTGGTTGAGTCGTTAGTGCTTTAAGTGGGCATAGGTTGACCCCTTTTAAGACCTCGAGTCTTACATATCGATCCCACCCACTCCAAATATCTCTTTTGATCCAAATCTTTTAAAAAATCTTCAATTTCAAGTGATGTTACAAATATTTGCTTAACAATCATCTTGAATGACCGTTATAATGTGTACTTTCCAATTTTGTTAATTTTCATCTAGATATAATAAAATATATTAACATCAAGTACTTGCAGATTTTGTTTATTTATACAATTATAAACAAAAATAATGGACAATAATATATCATGGTGTATATAATAATAATAATAATAATAATAATAATAATAATAATAATAATAATAATAATAATAATAATAATAATAAAGGTAACATGCCAATGTATGAAAAAAAGGTAACCTTAAGAGAAAAAAAATAGATAAAGTCAAATTTAACTTAAAGGAAAAATAAATAAGATGTCAAATTATTATTAGAGAAGAGGAAAAAAATACAACAATTAAATAACTCCAAAATGTTATAATGAGAAGAGATGGAACAAAAAGAAGAGAGGAAAGATCCAATACCGATACATAGAAAAAACCTTAGATGGACCAAACTTAGCTCCAAGTTGCCAACCAGAGAGGCAACGACAGTTTATGTATCCGAGATCACCATGGTCGAGTCACATCCTTTGGTGCCTCTCCATGTGGCCCATCTCAGCCTTAATGGCGGAACCTCTACCACTCTACTCTGGCTGTAAGGCGACAAGATGACTCATCTCAGCGACCATTGACTTGGGATATTGATAGATTGTGCTTTAAGGCGACAACCTCACATTGATTAATTCAGTTTCTGATGTGTGGTGTTCCTTTTGGAAAATCGAGATGATCGTCACAGATAAGATGGCTCATCTCAGGTGCGTGATGAATCTTGGTCCTCTAACTTTGCATCCGGAGTTATTGGCTCTCATCCGTAAGTATGCAATTGGGTGGTAGATCAATAGTATCTTACACCACCCAAATTCTTATCTTGTTAAAAATAAATAAATAAAAATATGATGCGTAATCACTTAGTCCCTTAGTTATTAGTAGTTATTTACCTTGTGTATGCAAGTATGTCGCCCCTTAGTTTAGTTATTTACCTTGTATGTCGCATGGGAAGGTGAACCGATGTCCCCAACCCAGTATCAATGTATCATTAGGGTGCCCTTTAGATCCTAACAACATCGTTATAACCTAAAAAATGTTATCCTCTTTAATCCAAAACTAGTACAGTACCCGCGCCATGGCGCGATTTTGTAAAAAATATAAAAAAATTAATATTATAAAATATCAATAAAAGTTAGGATAAAGATCATAAAAATAATTACCATATAAGTATCACGGAAATAATTATATATATATTTTAAAAAAAAAACTCATTTAAATTAGCATATATAAAAATTTATAGAAATTTTAAATCGCTCTTATTGGTTAGAAAAATAATAAAAACATTGTAACTTTTTTTAAAAAATAATATCATTGTAAATTTGGTATTAAGAATATATATATGGATAGTTAGTAAATGTGTTAAAAATAAAATAAAAAATTAATTTAAAGAGATAAATGAAAGAAGAAGAAATAATTAAAGGAAAAAATATTTGATTGGTTTAAATAGCTAATTAAAAAAACGGCAAGGATAACATAGGCTAAAACTCTTATGTTTTAAGAATAAATATATAGATATAGGTATAGATATAAAGATTTACATATAGATTAATAGTAGGCATTAGATTGCATTCAAAAAAAATATTAGATATTTAAATGACTATAATATATATCATGTAATTAATATATAATGAAATAATACTATATAGTTCATATAGTTAATATTACCTTTACTAAAAAAAGTTTTGAATTAATCCCATTGGTTAAAAATATATGATGAGATGATATTATGTTAATAATGTGTAAATAATATTAGATAGTTTAATTACCATAATTAAATTATATTGTGTAAATAATACCTTACAAAAATAAATTTGCGTGAGGGGACGACACGTGGCATAGGTGATTTGGTTTTAATTAATATATAGACTGGTTAAAAATATATTATGAGATGATATTATGTTAATAATGTGTAAATAATATTAGATAGTTTAATTACCATAATTAAATGATATTGTGTAAATAATACCTGACAAAAATAACTTTGCGTGAGGGGACGACACGTGGCATAAGTGCTTTGGTTTTAATTAATATATAGATAATTAAATTATATTGTGTAAATAATACCTTACAAAAATAAATTTGCGTGAGGGGACGACACGTGGCATAGGTGATTTGGTTTTAATTAATATATAGACTGGTTAAAAATATATTATGAGATGATATTATGTTAATAATGTGTAAATAATATTAGATAGTTTAATTACCATAATTAAATGATATTGTGTAAATAATACCTGACAAAAATAACTTTGCGTGAGGGGACGACACGTGGCATAGGTGCTTTGGTTTTAATTAATATATAGATAGATATAGATAATTAAATGATATTGTGTAAATAATACCTTACAAAAATAACTTTACCTGAGGGGACGACACGTGTCATATGTGCTTTGGTTTTAATTAATATAATATAGATAACATAACTTGAGTTTATATATATATATATACACAGTGGCGGAGCCTCGGAGATATTTTATAAGAAATAAAGTAATTTGTATAAATATTGAGAAAAAACTCTTAAATTGTGGCAATTTTAATTTCATTCACTATTTTGTCTAATTATTCTATTCTAATTTTGATCTAATTAAATTATAAAAAGTAAAATATTAATTAAATACTCGGAAAGTCAAAATGCGCTGTAGGAGGGTCGAACATAGAACCTCATGAATTAATAAAACACCCCTTGACAACTAGACCAACCTATCATATATGCTCACTTGTACTTTCAATATATACATGTATTTTTTTTACAGCTTGGGGTGGGGTTGGGCCATACAAGCCCACCCTTGTATCCGCCACTATATATATATATATATATAGGCAAAATTACAGAAAACCACCCTTTAAATATGGGTGTTTTCACTTAACCACCCCTTAAATTCAAAATTACAGAAAACCACCCTTTAAATGATATTTGTTTACAACTCACCACTCATTCAACTATTTTCTTTAATTTATCATTAAATATATTATATTTTAATATTTTTAAACTCAAATTTGATTGTAAATATATTCATGTTTTGAATTTAAGGACTCGATCATATTTTAGGGATTATTTTATTTATTTTTTTAAAAAAATAATAAATATATTCTAGAATTATTATCTTAAAATATGGTTGAAAATGTTAATAAAATTTTAAAATATTATGGAAATTACTCTTATTTATTTATATTTTACATAAGAGTAATTTACATAATGTTTTAAAAATTTATAAACATTTTCAAACATAAATTAAGATAATAATTCTAGGCTTTATTGATTATTATTTTTAAAAATAAATACAATGATCCCTAAAATATAATTGGGCCCTTAAATTCAAAATTTGAATATATTTACAATCAAATTTGAGTTTAAAAATATTAAAATATAATATATTTAATGATAAAGTAACGAAAAAAGTTGAATGGGTGGTGAGTTGTAAACAAATACCATTTAAAGGGTGGTTTTCTGTAATTTTGAATTTAAGGGGTGGTTAAGTGAAAACACCCATATTTAAAGGGTGGTTTTCTGTAATTTTCCCATATATATATATTTGAGTTTTTATACCATTCCGTTGACTATTTGAGATGACTTCCATAAAGAAAAAAGATACAGGGACTTGGTAAGGTTTCCTAGCTACTAGTGCTATTCTACAGTTATACACACAACTAGTCTCATAAATCATAATTCGACCAAAAAACACACAACGTCTTCTATTAAATTTGTTTTTTTTTAAAAGAAAAGACATGACACGCGGCATAATACTATTGGTAGGTTCAACTAACTACACCGTGAGACGACAAAATCCCGTGAGAACGATAAAATCCGGAACGGCGATCCCGCGGTTCTACAGTTAACTCTTACACCAAAAGCTTCCCCTCACCTCCATTACTTTTCCTCTCTCTCTCTCTCTCCCTCCCAATTCCAGAAAACCGAAATTCCAGTAGAAAATGCCTTACCACATTCACATCCACATTCACATTCACCCGGAGATCTCTCCTTAATGGTGTCAGTGTCATACCGACTCTCTCCGTTTTCGTTTCTAATCCGCCATTCGCTGATTCCGGCTTTACGCATCACTCGTAAGCCTGTTCTATTTATTTCTTACACCTACAAATGCGATTTCTAGGTTTTAATCTAATTTCTGCGGAGATTGATTTAATTTGCAGAATAAATGGGGAAGAAAGGGAGTGGATGGTTCTCTTCTGTCAAGAGAGTGTTCAAGTCATCATCTTCGTCTTCTAGAGACTCGTCAGATAAGAAGGTATTGTTAGATCAATCAATCATTCAATCCCTAACCTCGCTGTCCAGTTCCTGTTTTTGCTTGTTGAAATTTGCTCCTTTTTACTACTGTCAGAGTGTGAGTGTGTGTCATTACTGGGAATTAGAAGATATTTAGGATCAACGTTGATAATTCTGAAAGAAATCTCTGCAGAGTTAGATGAGATTTGGATGATTGGCTGTTGATGGTTTGAGATTCATATGATTCTCTGATTATGACTGATGCTTCTGATCTAGGCAAAGAGTTTCCTTTCATTTGCTTCCAAATTACTCCTCTCCTGTTTTATTAAAAAGGACTGTTCAATATTTGGCCATAATCATGTTTTTCGGTAATGTAATTGCCATGATCTTATAATGTGTCCACTAAATTAAGCAGATTCCATATGAATAAATACAACAGGAAAAAGAAAAAAAAGGCTGTTTTTTAACAGTGGAAGGTAGAAAAAAGAAAGGAAAAGCAAAGAGGTGGCCTGTGACTTTTTATCTTTGTTGCCATAAAGATGTTAATAACTGGAGCAAGTTGGTGCTCTGGAATGTGAACCTTTTTTGTTATGTTACTGTTGTTAGGTAGTTCCATTGATGAGCCCTGCTTCCTGGTGGAAGAGCCACATTAAGAGGCCAACCAACTCCTCTTCTTACAGCTTCTTCTTTGCACCAGAAAACCCACATTTGGGGAGGGACCCTTAATTTGGTCCCCTACCTTGAAAAGAACTACTTGTCCAATTGTCTTATGTTACTTTGTTTTCATGCCATCTTTGCGATTAGTATGTCGTCATCAGCATCGTTTCAACATTTAACTGCTGCCCGGCTATCCACATATCTACAATGATCTTTGACTATTTTCTTGATCCACATGTCGGCTATAATCTTACTTACATTACTTACTCGAAAATGACTGCATTGTATATTATGAAAGTGCATTTTACTCTCATTATAAGAACTACTATTGAAATCGTAGTTTCAGCAAGTATGTCCAAGTTATGGATTGAATTGGATTCTGAGTTGTGAAATTGACATGGTTTTCAGAGAGAGAACGGAGGAAAGTGGCAACATGATGCGCCTGAGATTGTCTCGGTGGAGCATTTTCCTGCTGAGAGTTCTCCTGATAGAACTAATAGCGAGAGTGCTGCAGTTTCATCACCTGTCACGGAGGAGCAGAATCATGCCATGGCTGTCACGATGGCCACGGCTGCAGCAGCCGAGGCTGCCATTGCAGCTGCCCAAGCGGCTGCTAAGGTTGTCCGCCTGGCTGGTTATGGTCGCCACTCAATGGAAGAAAAAGCTGCAGTCCTCATACAATCATACTACAGAGGATACCTTGTAAAACTTTCATAACTCTCTATCTTGCATGGTCTAGCTGTATGATAAATTATGAGTTAAACTGTAGTTTTAAAAACTTTCAAACACTTAGAAGGACAAACTAAATGAGCCCACATTATTTTCTAAAGTGATTCATGCATATAACGAATATAGACCCTTTTCATATTTAAGAAAAGTATTGGCTTTGTGGACTAGGCTACTGCATAGATGGGCTATCCTCCTTAGGTTCTGTCCTCTCAAGTAAATTTAGGAGGTTTTTTTTAGTATCTTAACAAGAAACCCTCTTCTTTTCTATCCACTAGAAACATTATGTGATTTGGGGAATTGTCTACTGCTTGGTTTTCCAGGCTCGACGTGCTCTCCGTGCATTGAAAGGGCTGGTGCGGCTACAGGCATTGGTTAGAGGCCATAACGTGCGAAAGCAAGCTCAGATGACTATGAGATGTATGCAAGCTTTGGTAAGGGTCCAGGGCAGAGTAAGAGCCCGACGTCTCCAAATTGCTCATGAAAAACTTCAAAAGCAAGCTGAGGAAGCCGACCAAGAAGATGAAATGAGCAATTTGAGACTATTAGAACAGTTGAAAGAAAGAACTTCTCTAAAGGACTTTGACTTGGAAGGCTGGAATGTAAGTCGACAAGAGAGCTTCAAACAAGTCCATGATCATTCCCATAGGAGAAGTGACATGCTCATGAAACGAGAGCGAGCTCTTGCCTATGCATACAATTACCAGGTATCTTTGATTTTCACAGTTTATCTACCAGCAGTAGAAGAGTAGGTGTAAATGGTTAGTTCACTTCCTTTTTTATATTTCAGCAGCAGCGACAGCTAGAGCATTACCAGCTGTTGCAATCAGATCCTTTGATTCATGACGCCTTGTTGTATGCGAAAAAGGGTGAGAAGCCACCATGGGGATGGAACTGGCTGGAGAGCTGGGTATCATCTCAACCATACAGCAATCACACGCACAATGGAGCCCCGCACCCACACCCACACCCACACCCACACGAGAGCTCGTACTTAACCACCTTCACGAGCACTGACGACACATCAGAGAGGACGGTTGAAATGGACATGGTGTCGCCTCCCAACAGGGAAGAATTCGCTAACATTCCCAGGATCAGACCCGCCCACAAGGAGCCAACTGATACCGAGCCTTACACTGACAAACAGCTAAATATACCGAGCTACATGGCTCCTACCCAATCTGCCAAAGCCAAGAAGAGGACCCAGAGTCAGTCCACTGCAACCAAGCAACGCAACCCTTCGGTTCAAATGTCTCCATGGAACCCCTCAACCAAGAGAGGTGGCTCATCTCTGGTCTCTGGTACAGACTCCTTGAGCTCAGGAGGTGCTGTAACAGGATCGTTCCAATTCACAAAGAGCCCGAACCAGGGCTCCTTTACTCAGCAGCCTAGGAAGGCTGCAGGGCTGAGCTCAGACTCGAGCACCAGCGCTGAAGTGTCACCGCTGGGGGAACATGGCTGGAGACGCTACTATTGATAACAAAAAAAGTATGTGTTTCTTTTTATCCATTCAACCATTATCGTACTTGTTCTTCGTACACTACATACATTAGTTAAAGAGGGTGAAGAAAACACAATAAGTAGCTAGCTGGTTGCGCTTGTGAATTGTGATTGTGTATGGGTTGTGACTTGCAATTGCAAGAGTGGTAAATTTGATGGCATTGCTGCTTTTGGTCTAACTGAAGACTTTGTATATATGGTGGTTGTGGGTGAAAACCACCAAACTTCCATGATCAGGTGATCTTTCACCAGTGTTATGTGCTTGCTTGCTCATCATATATCATATGTCATTGTCCGTGTGAAGTTGTTTCTTCTTGGGATTCATTGAAATGATTTAATTTCTCTATCTTGCATCACCATATGTATATATGATCTTGTTACCGTTCCTGTGCAAGGCTAGAACAACACTCCAGACAGGGCAATTTCTCTATGATTTGCTCAAATATCAGTTCAAGCTATCTATGGTAGATAAGATAGATCTTGAGGAGGATAATAAATAGTCTGGCAGTAGTACATATACTACATAGTGTGACCAATAAGGGGTCCATATCCAACAAGATATTCCTTCCTTGCTGGGTTTGATGTGCAAAGAACCTCGGCACATTAAGGAATCTTGCTACGTTTTAATACCAAGTGAACAACTTTTTAAAAAGATTGTCTAACCTACAAACCAAGAAATCAAAATGGGGAAATATTTCCTAGATTTAAATCTATAATCCTAAAAAAAATTAAAATAAATTTAGCCATTTTTTCAAATGTCCCTGAAATACATATTAGAAAATCATTAAAAATAAGGGAAAGAGATTTAGTGGATTAGAGATATATCTTTTTTTTTTTTTACTAAGAGATCGGTTAAACATCTAAGACAATACTCCATCTATTACATGTCATTTATGGGGGAAAATATGGTAAATAAAAAGATGTCATTTTAAATATTTTGGTGTTTAATTACTATCCCAAATTGCCCTTGTAATGATTAGAAAAATTATAGTTTTAGTTTTCGAGAAAGTAAAATAAAATAGAGTAATAATTAGGAATATAAATGTATTTTTATTTACTTTCTTAAAAAGTGTGTAAATCTCTAAAATAATGCATAGTATGTTTGAATTAACATAGAGGGTATAGCATAAGTTAGATAGGATAACAAAAAAGCATAAAGAAAAATTTTGTTGTATATATATATATATATATTTTTTTTTTTTCAATTTAATATTATTATGAATAAAGCTACTCAATAGTCAGTATTGTACATAGATGTGTCAATCGGGTTGTTCGGGTCGGATTTAGGTATACTAATTTGGGTTCGCTCATATGTAAGGTCGGGTCATATGTTGGGTATATTTTATGTTCGGTCGGGTATGAATCGGGTCAGATAAACTTTTAGATTGAGTAAGTTCGGGTCAAATGAATTTCGGGTCGGGCCAGGTCAGGTCACATTTATTTTTATCATGAAATGATGAATATTTTTTTATTTATCTTAATGATTAGCTAATAAAATTTATTTATTGAGTTATATTAGATCTTATTATATGTAATTCATGTTATTTGAATGTTTAAAAATAAGAAAATTAAAGTAATTATAAGGATGAATCAGGTCTTTTGGGGGTCAAGACAAAGATGGGTCGGGTCAGGTTTGTTTATATTCGTGTCTATTCGCATATCGAATCAAAATGGGCCGGGCTCGGGTTGGGTTTTGCATAACACTAGATTGTCTGATCTCGGCTGGGTCTGAGTTCGGGTGGGTCGGGTCGGGCCAGGCAACTCCTTTGGATCCGAATTATCCGACCCGGTCGTTCCGGACTAACAAGCCTGCAGATGCAAATTATGCAATGCCAATGCACAACCCGTTTCGTACGTTATCGCGGTCCGTAGAATAAAGGGATCAGATCAGGGGCAATTTTGTAATTTAGATTAAGAATCCACGTTCTCTCGTCCCCTTCCCCTTTCCTTCCTTCCTCCTCCTGTAAGGGCCCCACCCTTGCAAGAAAAATATCATGTCATCTTCATCTTCGTCTTCGTCTTTTCTTCATCTTCCATGTCCACCTCCCAAAAGCCCTAGATCTCTGATGCCTGAGACCCCATTTTGAAGATCCCCTCTTTCTCTATCCTCCACATACATCGCACTGAGTGCGTGAGAGTGAGAGAGGCGATTCACAGACAACGAACGCGATGGAGTCAGGATCACCGAGGAGCAACAAGCCAAAGCGCCATCGGTAGCAATTGATTCCGATTCCTCCGATTTCTGATTCTTCTTCTGCATCCCTCTCTTTTAGTAGGATTTGGAATCCGCAAAGCCACCGCGATGATTTCCGATTCGAACCTCCTTCGCTACGCCTGCGTCGCGCACCAAAGCGGCGGCATCGGCGGCGATTCGGCGACGATTCTGGCCGAGTACAACTCTGGCGACTCGTCGTTGCAGGAGCTGGCGCAGGAGTGCCTCATCCGTACGCCGCTTAATCACTCTCTCTTCTCGCACACCGTCCATAGATGCAGCTACACCTTCTTGATCGACGATCCGTTTGTCTATTTCGCCATTTCGGACTCGAGCCTTCCGAAATCCGACCGGATTTGGCTCCTCAGCCAGCTCAAGGACGCGGCGCAGCATCTGATCGCCAAGCACGGGAAATCGATCCTGTGTCGCAATAGGAGCTTCAATTCGTATTGTTTCCAGAGCCAGATCCACCCGATTCTCCACCAATTGGTGACCGATCGTGGCGCCAGTGCCGGTACCGATACTGCAGTCGATAGCGACGGCCGGCTCTCGGGGATACCGTGTAAAGTTCAGAGCAGGGGGAGGAGGAATTTCGCCGTTCCTTTGCTTGTGAAGATGGAGGAAGGCTTGAAGAAGAAGAAGAAGAGACTGTTCGGGGAGAGCGGCGGCGAGAGTAGAGAGGTCCTGGTGGAGGATAAGGTCGAATTGTCGGACCAATGCGAAGCCCTCGGCGCTGATGCCACCGGTAGAGGTCTGAGCTCCGGCGACATCACTGCCGGAGGGAAGCAGAAGGCGAAGAAGATCTGGAGAAAGCATGTGTTGGTGGTTTTGGTGTTGGATTTGGCTCTGTGTTTGATCCTGTTTGGCATTTGGTTGATGGTCTGCCATGGATTCCAGTGCATTGATTGATGATTTTTTTTTCCCAAGGAATTCGAATTCTAATTGTTTTTCCTTTGTTTCATCTCAGCTTCAAAACCAGCTTGCTGGATGAAGGGAGATTGCGGAGATAGCAACCTTAGGAACCTTTCTTAAAGTCATTTCTGCCATTGTTGCTGAGTTCGATTTCGATTTCGAGCTCTGCATTTTTTTGGCAGATGATCCTCTCTACAACAAAAAAGCCTTTTGCTTACACATGTCTAAATTGGTTTGTGTTCATTTCAACTCTGTATAATCATACAGCATTTTTATTTTACATGTGCAGCTTCTTCAATGAATTTATGCCTTCATCTTGTTCAATTTGTGTCTTCATCTTGTTCAAGAATCAGATTCATTTTGTTCGAAACTACTAGTGATCCAATTCGAAAACGCATTGCATTTTCAAGGCTAGAACTTGAGATTAGGAGAATCTGTAGCGAATAGCGCTAACGAATCGGATTCCAATCCCTACGCCATTGGTTAGTCCCTGTTTACAAACATAGAATACCTGAAGTTGGAAGGAAGTTATTTGAGGCTTTCTAGTTGAGAACCAACAAGCAATGAATGGTATCTCTGCCAGTACCAATATCACTACTAAAAAAGGTTAAGGTTGTGACATGAGTCTTTTGACTGCCAGATGAGTTCACAGGCAAAATATCTGATGATTGACGATGATTCAAGACAAATGTTCGTAATGTTTACAAGTTGGATCGTTGATGTGTAATGCGAATTGCAGGGATATGAACTCTTGAGGAGGAACTCAAACCTATCAATTTACCATATGAAGCTCTTGATCTGCCTTGGAAGTATGGGAAGTTGCAACTTGTAAGTAACGAGATCCGACTTGGAGAAACTCGCACCTGAGTTTCGGTGTACGCTCAAATTTGTGGTGGTCGAGGCAAACACATTGGAATCACACACGTAATTACTGGGACTCAGTTCTAGTGTTATGAAGGTCAATCTAAACCCTGCCCAAAGGATGGTTAAAGGCTCAATAGGGCTATGGTGGTGCAATTTTCTGCCAAAACTACTTGATCTATAAATGATACAAATCTAGCAAACTACCCTGCACGCATGATGCATCCAATGCATCCAGGTTTCATTAACACACTTGCTTTCAACTGCGGCGAGAAATTTCGTACAGGCGTCCTTGAAGGAACAACCAAACTCTTCCATTCTCTACTGATTTTTACAATTCCCTTTAGTTGAAGTTCAACATCCAGTTGGTCATGTACATTGACTAGATTGAATCTGAATCCACTGATTAGAAATATTGTTTCCCTAATAACCATGTGCAGGAGGAAACCATTGAAGAACAGAAACTGCAGTTGGATTAGCTGGAACTAGATTTGCTCCCCATTTCTCCATCTTCCCCACGTTCCAAATCTACAGTTTGCTGGGTACAGATGACTTGTCCACATCTTTGATAATAAAGCCAATCGACACATTGCATCAAAATGTATTATTATGAACAGTCGACACATTGCATCAAACGTATTATTATGCTGATAGATCAGTTATAGTTATAGGACTTTTTCAAGGACATCCGAATTCGAAACAAAGGTTGTATGCCATGCCAAAACCCGAGAGTTGGCCTTAGAACGTGTCCTTGGGTAATCTATCAACTCACATATCTAAACCATATCGACACAACTTTGCGCGAATACGGAGGTTCAGGTTTCATTTCTATCAACTAATATCACATATAGATTACAATGCCAATGAAAACAACTCATTAAAAAAAAAAAAATCAAACACTCAAATTGAATAAAGTCCTAGAAAGTAGAAACTGTTGATCAACAGACAGGGGGTTCAGGTTTCATACTAAGTTCGTTTCACCCGTATGGATATCTATCCACTTACATCTCAGCCGCAAGGAGTGAGCTTCGTATTGCCTGCTCCACGAGGATTGTCGTCCTTCCAGTCATCAAAACGTCTTGCCTTCTCTACGGCAGCATCATCTTCCTCATCCTCGTCTTCGTCTGGAGGGCCTGGTTTCCTAGGGTCTTTGTACCATGCTGAGTTTGCCTCCTCCATTAGTTGCTTGTTTCTCTCTTGCCATGTATTCATCATCTCCATCTCTTTCAACCCAGCTTCCTCAATGCTCATGGTAGGCAACCTGACAGTTTTTTAGAAGATTAAAAAGTACTAAAGTGTTTCGCTCCCAATGTCCCCCCTCGGAAACATCACAATTCACACAAGGGGAAAACCGGGTAGGTAGAATATGCACCTGTGACTGGGTTGGAAAACTTGGGCTGCGATCCTTTCTCTCTCAGTGGTAATGTTCCCACCCACGAGACTAGCCGGGCCAAATAGCAGAGGCTGATGCTTGTGCTCGTGTGCTTGTGAGACTTGTGCTCTCCCTTCTAGAACATCTTGTGCGAATGTAGCGCATGTTATTGGTTCTGCTGGTTTTGAGTACTTTGCTCGAGCTGCGGCGTTTCGATGGAAGGCTTCTGCCTTCTTGCTTCGTTCATCCAACATAGTCTGGGAGAATTCTTTGTCCTTGTCCTGGTTACACAATAGGCAAATACTTCATTGACAATTGTCATGGTAATCACTATGCAATATAATCGATTTTCAGTCAAATTATCCAACGCAAAAAAAAGGAAATCAGTATTAGTGCATTTGCATTTGACTTACAAAATTTACAATCATTTATGAATTGGTTTAACTGAATCTATGCCAATTGTAATCATCTAAAGAGAAAATAAACTTGGAATCAATGGTAGCCAATATGAGTATTATTATGTTTTATATTGTAAACCTTTGTTTCTTTACAAAAATATAAATCAAAATAAATTTTGTCAAACTTTGTTAATTGATAAATACAAAATTATAAATCCAAAAATCTGCAAAATCACAATTTGGTATACAGGCCTGCATAAACATGGCATTACCTGCAATTGCAACTCCTTCATGGCGGACAACATATCTACCTCTTTCTTAAGCATTTCTAAGAGATCAAATGCCTGAAAACATTAAACATATCAAGTAATTAACTCGCTTCCAGAAACTATTATGCCATATCAAAAAAGGGATAACTTGACAGGACTTTCAAGTGTAAAGAGTAAAGACAAACCTTACATAATGCCAATGAGATTGTGATAAGCCATGCCTACAAATTGAACATTTGAATAATCAGAGAACAAAACCTACCAAAAAAAAAAAAAAAGGCACATAACGCAAACTTTGAAAGATTATGACATGGCTACCAAACTGTTAAGAATTGGCAAAATTTCTTCTGACAAACAGCACCGAGTTACATCAATAAGGACAATACATGAAACCAAGGAGAGTGGTTTATCAACATACAACTTGGCAACTAATACATGCAGCAACTCAGCTAAGTTATTAATCAATATCAAGTAAGAATTGGCAAATTGACATTCATGCTTGCCTCGGTAGCAAAGATTATTTTAACCCGTAGTGTGGATCTATGATACCCCAATAGCAATGACAGGATTACTTGTGCTGGTCAACAATGGGAACAGACAGGGAGTCAAAAGGCATGAGCTGACATAAAAGAGACTCTCTACACCATTAAGTCCACAACATCCTAGATGTTATACTTTATCAAGAATCTGGAAACTTAAAATCAAGACATGGCTATAGATAACTTGAGATCAGAGATGGAACATGGCAACAGCAGTGCTTGTATGGATGAATCAACAAGCATGAAAGTAAAAGTCGAATATTCATGCTGAAGATGAACAACATAGATATAAAGCATCAGCAGCTACAACACGCAAGTACTAAGCCATTCCTCTCCAACACCATCTAATGAAGCGATAAGATAAATATACAAACAGCTGCAGTAATAAGTACAAACCTCCCTCTCTTCCTCTCCATCATCATCTGACACATCTTCCTCTCCTGTGTCAACGGGAGTAGATAGTGCAGCCGCTCTAGTCGAACGCCCACGACGTTCCTTACGCTCCTTGATCTCAAGGAGCTTTGACTCCGCAGCTCTTTGACGTTTGAACCGAGCAATCTACATAAATGTTAAGGAGAAGTCAACAAAATCCCTTTTAAGTGAAATAGTTATAAGCATAATTTAAATTCCAGATAAACAAAGACTAATGTCCATCACTCCCTTCTCCATCTTCATTGAATTACTAAGATTTTTCCTTGGAGCTAGTCAGCGTAGATTAGGTATCATCAATTCATCAATGTTCTCCTTTGATTAGTCAAGAATAGTTGAATGTATTAAAGGTGAATGCATCAATAAATATCAATCATACCTTCCGTGCCCTATGATCTTCTCGATCATTTGGTCCAACATGTACAGATGAGTTTATCTCTTCTTGTGGTACAAGCTCCATAGATTCACAAAATGAAATGAATTCCTACACAATGAGCAATGACAAACACAACACAATATGATGCGCACATAATAAACATAAACTTCATAGGAACAAAGATAATAATAATAGTTGTAGAAGGCCCATCCATATCCGTAAAAAGAGAACTCACCTTAAGCTTTACTAGTGAAGCCTTGAGAACCTGTATCCTGTCATCTTCTGAATTTTTTTCTGTCAGTTCACCCAGATAATATGGAGCCTGCAGGAATAACCAATCACCTTATCACCATTAGCAAATCAATATATTCCTAATTTACTCTTTACGAGGAAATAATAGCGGAAATCAAGATGATATTTAGACATGCACAAATACACCCAAAATAATAATTCTCTATTCACTCTTCACTAGAAAATTAGAGCAGGTCTAGAAATGGAGATGATATTAGGACATAACTGAAGAAAACGCCAAAAAAGAGAGAGCAAGCAATCATATGGAATGCAAATCCGATATGGCTGAATATCATGCAATCCAATTTGAGGAGAGTTTATCAAACCCAATTCATCTCAATGATAGGCCAGTTGGTTTCAAAAGGAAGAAATTATGTTATTGGTTCGTGATCTTGTTCAAAATCCGGGTTGATAACAAGCATCAAGATGGTCCGAGAATTAAAAAATGAGCAATTATATGGAATGCAAATCCAAACTCACCATGGAGTTTTGGTTGAGCTGGATAAGAGGAATGATTTGGAGCTTAAAAGTGCATTAAATGTCTTATTATTACACTTCGAAGGAGTTGCCTACTTTATTAGCTTTTTGTTTCCAATGCTTATACATGCTTTTGTACTCCCTAGGTAGTCATTATTTAAGCTTCACTTTGAATTTTCGTAGGTCTTAGAGACCTAATTTCTAAAGGTGTATTTAAGTCCATTTCCATGGAGGAAATAGGCAGATTTTTTGCTTCCAACAATTATCCACACCTTAAGAGTGTTTTGGTGAGGTTATTAAAGAGCTAATCTATCCTTTGTGGCGTCTTTATAATCGTGGTTCTAAAGACTCGTTCTATAGGAGTGTCGATTCATATCACTTCCAAAACTGTTTGCTCGAGCTTTCTTGAGCTCTTTTCGACTTGTTCGTGGGTTTGAGGGCTCAATTCCCAACTAAGAAAATCGAAAGCAATCAATACTTTCAATTGAAGATGGCCAATTTTATCTCTCATACTGACATAGTCAACTACCGTACACGAAAAATAGATATTTAACATTTCAAAGTTATAACCTAAGAAGCAAACTGCTCTAGTTTGTCAGATTGAGAGTATTATGAAAGGAACCTTGAAAGTTTTTCCATAACACGTGTTCAAGTTCCAAAAGGTAAGTCAAGTGATCATTAATTGGAATTTCAGACATTAAAAATGAATCTGGATATATATATAGATTGAAGTTGATTCTGTGGTAAAACACATAGAAGAACAGAATGATTAACGCCACTATGTCAAGGATCCATCATAATTTAGCCAAACCACCATATATAACATTACAACCTGCCTGATAATTAATAAGATATACACCAACACATAATGTGATTGTGAACCTACGGAAATACCTATCGGTTATCTATTCGATAGCACTCCTATAATCATAAGAAAGTAACAGTGCACACTTACAAGACAACCAACTCACAAATCAAGCTTAATGAGAGTATAAATGAGCGATAAACTTCAAAATCTAACATCTAAATGAGGATTATAAATGACCTACACATAATGCATCCCTCAAACCGGCAATTTATAACTTGATATGGCACTATAAAAATAGCTAGAAGCTAACAAATTAGGGTAAATTACCAGAAGATATTTGAGATTCGTCGTGCTGATATCCTCTTTTGTCTCATTGGAGGAAAATAGACCTAATTTACTTATCATCTCTTCACACTTCTCCAAAGCTTCGCAACCCTTTTGGATACCGTCCTGAACGATATAACATCAAGAAATTTAAACTTACAAAGTTAACAACGCACCGAAACCGATCGGAACAATAGAAGGCGAACATAAACAAAAGTCTGAAATCATGAATTCACAGAACGAAACGAATAAAAATGACCTGATCGACGGCGGACTCGGAAGCAGATTGATGAATCTTACGAGCTTGCTCGAAGAGAAACGGCAACGACATCTCCTCCATGTTGGATTCGCCCATAGTTGGTGAAACAGAAAACGAAATGAAAAGATCGAGCGAACCAGAGCTTCAATTTGAATGATTACAGGAAGGAATCGGAAATTTGAACTACGGAAAGGGCAGTGGATGGTCGCGGTGGTGAACTCAAACGGGAGCTCGTTTCGCTCGAAGGCTCGTCGTAATCTAGAGAGAGAAAGCAGGAGAAAGACGGGAGGAGACGGTGGAAGAAGTTTCGGAAAGTGGCAATGAAACGCTGCGTTTGAGAGGCTTTTATTTGTGGACTCGAATGGTCCCTGGGACATGTGAATTTATTGGGCTTGGGCTTTCGGCCTGCTGAATAGGGCTGGAATACAACTCCGAATTGATCTCCTTGATCCATCCCCACTTATTCTAATAATTTTGTAAATATAAATATAATTTTTAGACTCTCCGTTTCCTTTTAATTGACATTTTACTATTCATGCACGTTTTTAAGGTATAAAAAATTATATAAAATAATAATTTTTAAATAATTTTTTTCAATAATATCATACTTGGTGATAAGTATAATATTATTAAAAAAATTATTAAAATATTAATATTTAATACTAGTTTTTACCGTTGTTAAAACTATGTGCTTTATTTGAAAAAAAAAGTCATTTAAAAGGAAACGGAGGGAGTAAAATTTATTAATTAAATAATTAAGTTTTATATATAATGTTACCCTAACAGCAGATCTCTTTGTCCACTCTACTATCCCCGCTGATATCTCCCAAAGTAATAAACAAAATATTTTTGTTCGGAAAGGAGCCTTTACAAACTTTGCCATTCCAAAAAATGCAGTATCAAATGTCTTAGTCATGCGTCGAATTATTTCAAATTTAGATTAATTAATGTACACGTGGTTGGGGACATAAAAGGTCAGTCACATTTTTTTTTTAAGTTAAAGACCAATCCACAATACCAGATTCGTGAGTCGTGAAACTCGTGATTGTATTCAAATTTACATAATTAGATTCTGTAGTCATTATACCGAATAAAAATACGCAGATGCTATATGCACTCCTTAGAACGGATTATGGATACGCTCGTTGTAAATTTTTAACAAAATAAACGGACGGATCCAATTATAAAAAAATAAAAAATTATATAGGACGGATGAGCTTGCAGCTTTATGTGTTAAAAAAAAAGGCATGAGCTTGCAACTTTTCCATAAAGCTGTAAGTGAATTTCAACAAAAACACAAGGGCGGATCATAGATGCAAAAAAGAGAGTACAAGGGCGATCCGCCCTTGTACTCTTTTTTTTTAAGATGCAAACAACTTTTTTATTTTTTTTTGTTTTTTTTTTAAAAAACTATAATGGACAGATCTTTATTAAAATTTGTAACCGACGGATTATACATCCATCTTAAGGAGTGCATATAGCACCTGTCCCGGATGCATATAGCACCATCCTAAAAATAGATTATGGATAAAAAAAAAATCGATTATTTTATTGTGTGTTCACGTATTAAAAATCCACAAGAAAATCTTAATTTTAATGCATTGATTATGAGAGTAACGCATTAATTTTTTTTTTTGGTTGCTTATTGTGTGTTCATGGACATACATTAGAAAATTCCAATAAAAATACACGATTTTTATTTAGTGCAGGGTTAAATTTCTGTTTAGCGCATAACTAAGTGGTCGCAACGACCAAATGTTAATTGGTCGTTGCGACCAATTTTTTTTTTTACAAAATACACATGGTCGCAACGACCGTTTGTAATATGGTCGCAACGACCACTTTCACTTTGGTCACAATGACCACTTTCACTTTGGTCGCAACGACCAGTTTAATTCAATTGGTCTCCCACCCGCCGATTACACTACGGTGGTTTAATTCAATTGGTCTCCCACCCGTCGACGTGAGCGAGAGGATGAAGAAGCTGATGAGCGGCATCCGATTACACTACGGTGGGCCCAACTTCGAGCACCGTCGTGGGGGCCAACAGCTTGACTGAGCACGACGCCGTCAAAAAGTTCCAATCTACCGTTGATGGCCTGAAGTGCCCACTTGCTATGGCGAACCTCCGCGACGAAGAATCTCCGGCGGTGGAAGATTGTGTTTCTAAATTTTTGTACTCATATTTAGATCATTTTTCAAAGTTAAAATTGTGTGTTTTTCTCATCCATTGCTAAAAGCCTAAAATAATACTGGATCAAATAAAGACAATTTTGAAATTTCAAATTTGAGGCAAGTTCAGTACTTAATATGTTTTGTAATAACTAAAAATTGTATCATATTGATCCAACTGTCCATTGATATGGCTCAAATGGGTGTTTGTGGAAGGGACGATCTCTTCCATTCTATTCAGTTTACAGTACCTTCAAAATTTTGCATTAAACCAAACATGATCAAGTAGTTGATATCGTCCTATTTTATGTGATTTTAGGTGTCTTGTGAGTAGGGTTTATGTCTATTAAGTGTTATTTTATGTGTGTTTTATGTGATTTATGTGTTATTTTGAGTATAGATGTCTACACATGGTGTGTGTGAAATTTCAGGTGTTCGGGTGCATATTTTGGAGTATTAAATGAGCCAAGGAAAAAGAAAAAGGAATGAGTCATGTTCGAGGGTGATAATTGAAGACGGAGTATGCCCATAGAGAGCATTCGAGGGACATAAGTCGAGGCAAGAAAGCTCAAGGTCAAAATCAAAGAAGCAGGGACTCGGGACTACACATATCGAGTCGATACCTAAGCCTTCCGAGTCGATACCTTATCATACCGAGTCGATACCTCCATGTTCCGAGCAATAATTCTTTACAGTAGCTAAGTATCGAGTCGATACCATCAAGTATCGAGTCGATACTTTTCTTCAACGTTATTTCGTCGGGATTTTTTGTTGGACGACTTTTTATTAGGATTTTTTATTATTATTTTATTCTTCTTCTTCTAAAGAGGGAAGAAGAAAAGGACGTCTAACTGGGGGATTCTAGAAAAACCCTAGTTGGAGACATTGAATTGGAGACTTTTTCAGAGATTTCTACTTGAAGGTTTTTTTTGCTGGATTCAAGATACGTTCTGTTAATCTAGTCTTATATTCTTTCATCATGAATTCTTTGATTGTGTCTGAATCTATGTCTGGCTAATTTTCTTGTTCTGGGGTTGGGGTGATCCTAACGATGCTGAGATCGACATGTGCGTGATGATTGCCTGAATGAACTCTATTATTTGTTTGATTTGATCCATGAGTGCTGAATCCGATTAATTCTATGATTGATTGGAATCCTTTTGATGTTCAATATGCGCCAGCTGAGAATTGAGATTGGATATATAGGTAGAGTTGTTAATTTTATTGGAAAACATGGATTGAACTTGAGAATTGTTTATGAGCAATCTATTTAATTCTCTTGAGGATAATAAACTATCACAGATAACCTAGGTTTGAGTTGGTTATGCAGATCGCGCCTGCGATTGTTTGATCGATTTGCTCGCTAGGGTTCTAAGTGCTTAAAGAGTCCAATTTGATTGATTAATCTGCAACAAGCGCAAGCTGAGTGGTAATTAATTGAAACGGACATAGTTATTGCAACAGGCGTAAGCTGAGTGATAATGAATTTAGATAGTTTACCTTCAAATGTCTCTTTTCAATTTGTTCAAGCATGAAAATTATATAGTCTATCGAGGATGCATTGTTGTGGTGAACCCTGACTCTGGAATGTTCTTCATCATATATTCAGAAAAACTTGCAATTTGTTATTTTCTTCTCCTTATTTTCTTATTCATTCGAAAATCAATTCTTCTATTTGGCTGAGTAAACTAGTTGAGGTTCTGCAATTGGTATTCACACGGTCCCTGAGATTCGACACTCGATTACTACAATCGACACCGTACACTTGCGGGGTGTTGGTTTTAGACCGATCAAGTTTTTGGCGCCGTTGCCGGGGACTGTCGATAATATTAGTTGTGTAACAACAATTGGTTTTTCTATGTCTTTTTGTTATTTTTGATTTGTTTTCTTTTGTCTGTGGTTTCAGGTTTGTGCTGTGACTTTTATGCGAAGACCTATAAGCTTAGGAAATCTCTTACCGTTTGATCCTGAGATTGAACGGACTTTTCGCACAAGGCTTGCCGCCCAAAGTGCCAGGGATCACGAGATGGGAGACAACGTGAACAACCAACAGCTGATTAACAATGTTGTTGCGCCACAGACTCTGGGGCAACGGATGAACCCCACACAATTTGTTACTACTCCTGGGGTTGTGTTTCCGGCAATTAACACAAACAACTTTGAGCTGAAGCCCGCCCTCATAAACATGATTGCTCAAAACCAATTTGGAGGTGGTCCTGATGAGAACCCTCATCAGCATATAACCACTTTTAAGGAGTTGATGAACACAGTGAAGATGCACAATGTTTCGGCGGAAGAACTTATGTTGCGAGGTTTCTCATTCTCTTTGCGGGGACGTGCAAAGAATTGGTACAATTCAATCCCCGCTAGATCTATCACAACATGGGATATGCTTACTTTTGAGTTCTTGGACAAATTCTTTTCGCCTAGCAAGATTGCTGAACTGAGGAACAAAATTCACTCTTTCGAGATGCAGTCTGGAGAGAATCTTTATGAAGCTTTGGAAAGGTTCAAGGATCTTTTGCTGGATTGTCCTCAACATGGAGATCCTAAAATCAACCTCTTAGAGATCTTTTATAAGGCTATTGATGATGCCACCAGGATACTTATTGATTCCTCATCTGGGGGAACCTTTCTGGATAAGACTGCAGACGAAGCTTGGAATTTTCTTGAAAAGACCGCTAAGCACTATGGAAGATATTCATCATCTAGAGGGTCTTTGAATTCGAAAAGACAAGCTGGGTTGTTTGAGGTAAACACGGAGACATATAGGGATGCCAAGTTTGATGCTCTCTCTGTTGAAGTCAAGAGCATAAAGAAGATGCTTGAAAATGTAATCCCTACAAAGTCAGCAACGTCTTCAGTCTCAAAATCTGCAGTGCCTTGTCAATGTTGTGGCGCTACCACTCACACCATCTCGACATGCGAGTTGTTTGCTTCTCAGAATGGTGACCTGATATAGGAAGAAGCTAACTATGCTGGAAATTTCAATAGGGGTCAAGGTTACAACAACAACTACAACTATAACCCCCGTGCTAGAGATCATCCAGGCTTCTCCTATGCTAACAATCAGGGTGCTCAGAACCCACCCCCTGGGTTCCAACACAAGCAACAGGGAAACCAGTACCAAGCATTAAATAGAGAGACATCATCACACAATGTAGAAGAGATGTTAAAGCAAGTACTGGCCAATCAAAATGCAACAGAGGCTAGGAATCGTGAAATGGAAGCCTAGACTGAAGCACGATTCAAGATGCTTGAAACCCAAATGGCTCAATTGGCCATTAATGCCCCTAGACCAACCGGTCACCTACTGGGCAAAAGCGATGAAAACCCAAAGGGTCACATAGCTGCAGTGACCCTAAGAAGTGGGAAGCAACTGGAGGAAGTGCAAAGGCCTGAGACCTCCAAGGTTAAGGAGATGCAAGCATTACACCAACAAGAGGAAGTTAAGGAGCCGGAAGAGCCCGAGAAGGAAGCGCCATATGTGCCACCACCTCCATACAGGCCCCCTCTTCCATTCCCACAAAAGAGGAATCAAGCCCTGCTGGACAAGAAATTTGAGAATTTTATGGAAGTTCTTAAGAAGTTGCATCTAAACATCCCATTCACTGAAGCATTGAGGGAGATGCCGTCATATGCGAAATTCCTTAAAGAAATCCTCTCTAACAAGAGAAAGCTCAACGAAGGCGAAGTGGCTACCCTTGGTAAGGAAAGCACTACGTTGATCCAAAACAAAATGCCACCCAAGCTCAAGGATCCAGGCAGTTTCTGTGTCCCTATTACTGTTGGTGATTTCTGTTATAATGCTTTATGCGATTTAGGTGCAAGCGTTAGTGTACTTCTACTATCGATTTTCAAAAAGCTTGATTTTGGTGAGCTTAAGCCAACTAAAATGCAACTTTGGATGGCGGATAGGACAATTGCTCACCCAGAAGGCACCCTGGAGGATATTCCCATTCGATTAGATAAATTTTATGTGCCCATTGATTTTGTTGTTCTTGATATTGATGCTAATTATCCTGTGCCTATTATACTTGGTAGACCATTTGTAGCTACTACAGGAACAGAAATATTTGTCCGGTAAGGAATCCTCGCCTTTAATGTTGGGGATGAGAGAATTGAGTATAACTTTAATAGGACTGTGAAAACCCCTGATTTTGAGGAGGAATATTGCAAGGATGATGAGGTAGACAAAGGTGTGCGAGAGCATATGATGTCGATCATCATACATGACCCACTTGAAGCTTGCCTAACCGCTGGCATCATGAATGGAGACCATGACCCACTTCTAGCTGATGTTGTGGAGAACTTGGAAGCATCGCCTGAGGCACCCGATCTCGAAGGAACCCTCCCGGAAAGCTTAGAACTCGAAGTCCAGAAAGTACCGAGTCGGAACCCCACAGGTATCAAGTCGAAGGAACGGGAAATTCAAAAGAACGAAGTATCGACTCGATACACAACACCTTCTGACTCGATACCCAAGACTTTCGACTCGATACCCATACCTTCCGACTCGATACTCCCTCCTTCCGAGTCG
Source organism: Persicaria maculosa (assembly GCA_963922045.1). Lineage (NCBI taxonomy): Eukaryota > Viridiplantae > Streptophyta > Magnoliopsida > Caryophyllales > Polygonaceae > Persicaria > Persicaria maculosa. The sequence goes on from OY998271.1 coordinate 34,923,848, forward strand.
AAACCCCTGCTGTCAGAAGGAAACTCCGAGTCGGCGTCTGCTGTAGCTCAAGTCGATCCTCCGGCACTCGATCTGAAACCGCTTCCCGCATCTTTAAGGTACGAATTCCTAGGCCCTAACTCTACATACCCTGTCATTATAAATGCCAATTTGAGTGATAGTGAGGTTGAAAAACTTTTATCTGTCATTCGATTACATAGAAAAGCCATAGGGTATTCAATTGATGATTTGAAAGGGATTCCACCTTCCTTGTGTATGCATAGAATTTTCATGGAGGATAATCATAAACCCACTATAGAGCACCAAAGACGACTTAATCCCAACATGAAAGAAGTGGTGTTGAAGGAAGTTCTGAAATTGTTAGATGCCGGAATTATCTTCTGATGTACATAATTGTACTATTGTTTATTGCATCTTTTGACTTCATATTTCATTTGATTTCCGAACAAAAGTTTCAAAAGTATATGATCTTGTGTAAGAATGAGCTAAAGTGAAAGAAATAGAGTCTACACGAGTTTTGAGCTAACCATGCAGGAATTCGATGAAATCGGAGTCAAAACGAGCAAGCCAAGTGACGCCGAGAAGAGGTCGATATCGACTGGAGACATCGATATCGACCCTGGATTTCGACACGATTTCTGAGTGTCGAGATAACCAGACAAACCAGACTAGAAGCCTCGATATCGACACACATGCATCGATATCGACCATCATCATAAACATCGACTGGAGTGGGACAAGTCGAGCAGAAACACAAGCCTCGATATCGACCTCTGGAGTCGATATCGACCCTACATCGACAGAAGATAAAATCCGATTTTTGAGGCTCGGATTGTGAAGTCTATCAACAAAGCCATGAGTTATCTCGTTCTTTTAGATATTAGCAGATGTTTGTTATCTTTTCCTTTAAGTTTATCAAAATAAAAGACCTATCCTAATTGTTCAGATAGAGTTATTAGTTTAGATAGAAGTTACAATCCACGGATAGCGAGGATTAGTAGCCTATAAATAAAGCCTTAGGGGCTGATTTGTTAATCATCCAATCATAGAATCATCAAAGACAAGAGCAATAGGCAATAGATAGTTAGTTTATTTTGAGCTTTAAAGTTTCAAGCGCTTACGATAGTTGGCGTTGAGATTGTAAAGATTCGAAATTTTCATTTATGGAAGTTATTTCAATTCAAGACATGTCTACGATCAACATGAGTGAGTAGTTCCCCTTTCTTCTAGGGTCGGGGTGAGCCCGACGATAGCCATGATGGTAAGGTAAGTGTGTCATTAAAAAATGTATCTTTTATCTCCTTCTACCTTGTTCTTCATCTTTAAATGCGAATTTAAGGAACTCATGTTGTAAAACTTGGGTAGTAATTAGGGTTTCTTTTCGAAAGATTATAAACTCAATTATGACGAAGGTAGACACCAATTAGGTTAAGTAATTGAAAAATCTCTTTTCCTATTGGTCGGTTTAGGTGAAAGCCTTTTCCTTTATGATAAAAGCATGCTTCTTTATTTGATCCTTATTTCTACTATCATGGTTGTCGTCGCGGTAATCCTTGACTTTGGAAGATCTTTTCCTTTGAGTTTACATTAAAATTTGCCCGCCGTTCGTTGAGTCATCGAAAAACCCAACACCTTTGCTTATTTCTGATCATTGCTTCCTTTCCATCCTTGATTCTTCGGCCTTTTCTTTGCCGACAAAACCGCTAACCCACTGCAGGAAAGACATCGATATCGACAGCATAGGTCGATATCGACCAAACTGATAGATCGACGGTTTTCTGAGTCGATCTCGAGACTCCTGGGAACTTCTGCAAGCATCGATATCGACCACTTTGTGTCGATATCGACCCCCTGTATCGACTGGCAGACTTCTGAGCCAGTCGATTTCGTGAACTAACCTCGATATCGACCTCCACCAGTCGATATCGACTACCGTTTTTGTTTCTGCAGGTTTTCTGTTGCAGACGACATCGACAGCCAAGGTCGACATCGAGGTCTGACATCGAGATCGAGGCTTCTGGTCGAGTAGAAAGGACGTATCTTCAACGCTACTAGGATCCCGCTGACTCGCTTCCTCGTGGATCGAACCTGATTCCCTACTACTATAGCGGGGAGTCTTGAATTTATTTGAAGAGGCTAAGAGTTGTATTGGTTTATATTTTCTTATATATTTCGATTCAATTCTCCCTACGTCAAATTTTGGCGCCGTTGCCGGGGAGGCTATCAATCGCGCCCTAGTAGTTTATTTTCACGGTTCTTTTTAGTGTTGTTTTATAGGTGTATGCGACGTACTGGTGACCAACCTGAATTTGAAGGACTAGACGAACCAGAATGCTTTCTCCACCTAAGATCTCGAGTCCAAAGAATCATGGCGGACAACGAGACCCAGGCACAACAAATTGAACGCTTAAGGAAGCAAGTAGAGGATTACGCTACTAGAGAAGCGGCACTAAGAGAGCGTGCTGACAGGGAGGAGGAAGCCAAGAGACGATATGAGATTCAAATCAACGCCCTCCCCCGGAATGCTAAGCAATACTTGCACCCATCGCTCACAGTGCCTGAATCGGCTATTCTAATCCCTACTTCTAATTTTGAAATTAAGCCAAACTTTTTAACTGAAATAAGAAGGCATCAATATGAAGGGAAACCTAACGAATGCCCTATGGCACATATATCAACCTTCTTAGACCTTTGTGATACAATTGCTGATGGACAAAGTCTTGAGTATGTTCAACTGAAAGCATTTCACTGGTCTCTTACAGGAAAGGCATTGCAGTGGTTGGAAAGCTTAGCCCCAAGATCGCTCCGCACCTGGAATGAAGTCAAAGACGCGTTTCTCAACAAGTTCTTTCCTCCTTCTAAGACGGCGCTGATCCGACAGAAAATCACGGCTTTCAAACAAAAGCCTGGTGAGGCTCTGGCAACTGTTTGGGAGAGGTATAAAGACCTCCTACGATCATGCCCGACGCATGGCCAACCACCGTACGTCATCCAGGAGATCATATACAATGCTCTTGACGCTGCAACCAAGGAGAGGATCAACACATACACCGCCTATGGCTACCTTGAACTCGCTCCCCAAGAGGCTTGGGAAACCATTGAAAGGCTGGTGGAATTTGACAATACATATGGGACTCCTGAGGTTTCCGACGCACCATCATCGTCGAGGCCTGCCCCATCTATGCCATTGTACGAACCCTCTAAGGTGATCGATCCGGATGTAAAAGAACAATTTCATAGGGATCAACTTAGAAAGCTCCAGAAACAAGTGAGATTCCTATCGGCAAACCAGGATTGCATCGAATGTGGATCACAACGACATACTACCATTGAGTGCCCCCATGCTGAGCAAGTGCAACTAGCGGAGACTCATGAGGAAGCCAACTTCATGAGGGGTCCCAATCGCCAATATTGGGGAGACCAAAGGTTCCAACAACCACAACGGAACCAGGTTAACCCTAGGGACCCCCCACTCTATAGAGCTCCTGGGCACCCTGAGAGAGACCAAAAGAAGGATGATCTTCAACTTGTATTGGACGAGATAAGGCGGAACCAAGCTAAGAATGATCAATCCAACCATGCTATCCACTCTCAACTCAATCACCTTACCACAAGGATTGGAGAGATGGACATTTGGAAGAAGAACGTAGAGACCCAACTGGGTCAATTGGCGGCACAAATCCCCAGACCGTCCGGAATATTCCCTGGGCAACCAACTACCAATCCTAAGGGGCAATCCGGGTCAGGACACATTGCAGCCATGCAACTAAGGAGTGGCGCCAAAGTTCATAAGCCACAAAAGGCGACGGAGGAAGAAGTAACAGAGCCTGTCGACATCGACAACCCAGTCGATGTCGACCCTGAGGTCGATATCGACACCACTGTCGACCCCTTCGTCGACGTCGATGACACTGCAGCACCTGAGAGAGAACAACATAGGTCGAAATCGACCCTACCGGTCGATATCGACCACCCTCATGTCGACATCGAGGTTCAGCAGGCTCCTCCGACCACCGTTTTGGCTTCTCCGCCAAAGAAGACGCTACCCTTCCCTTCCAAAGCATTGAAGGACCCCACTCAAAGCAAGTTTAGGCGCTTTGTAAAGATTCTCCAAGGACTGAACATCACTATCCCTCTTACAGAAGCCCTAAGCGAGATGCCCGCCTATGTTCGATTCTTAAAAGACATCCTTAGCAAGAAGCGATCCATGGCAGAGATCGCAGAGGAATGCTCCAAGATGGATTTCCCCGAGAAGAGGAGCGATCCAGGGAAATTTGCAATCACCGTGGGACTTGGCCAACATCGCTACAAAGCCCTTTGTGACCTAGGGGCAAGTGTAAGTCTCATGCCTCTCTCTATTTGGCAAAAGGTGAGCATTGGAGCACTTGAACCTGTGGATATGAAACTTTATATGGCTGATAATTCATTCGTCAGACCCACAGGTATAGTTGATGACGTCCCTGTAAAGGTAGGTAAATTCTTTGTTCCTACCGATTTCATTGTATTAGACATGCCTGAAGATCCTATTGTACCTATCATCCTTGGTAGGCCTTTCTTAGCTACTGCGGATGCTAATATTAATGTACGTAGAGGATTACTAACCTTTACTATAGGGAACGAAGTCATTGAATTCTCCTTCAACCCCACAATGAAGGAAGTTAATGGTATGGAAATCAAGTCGGTCTACACTAGCATCATGGATTGCAAAGAACCGACGGAAAGGGCCCTAACTCCCGAAGAGGCCCTAGCCCTAGCTGCAGAGGAGCTTACCGATGAGGACATTGAGGAGTTCCTGGCTACATGCACGAGTGATGAGGAAATATTCGACGATGCTCTATCCATGGAGCTCGAAGACGAAGTCGATATCGACGAAGACAGGTCGACATCGACCAATCCACTCGATATCGAGTGCCCTCAGTCGACATCGACACACTCAGTAAGTCAAGTTCTCCCTTCTTCTCTTACAGGCGAAATCGACCAGCCCATATCGACAGAAGTGGCCGAAATCGACCAGCCGAAATCGACAGAAGAGGTCGAAATCGACCAGTCGATATCGACATCAGAAGTCGAAATCGACCTTTACCACTTGACGCCAAACAGCTCCGAAGCCGAGGTATGTGCCGAACTCTCAGTCGATATTGATTATTCCTACTCGCCCTCGACCTTCTTTCTGCAGGAATATTTTGAAGAGTCCAAATCAAAGTTAGCATCACTCTATGTTTGGTCCACACCGACTCCTATAACTGATTTAGGAACTTCTATCAAGAGAATTGAGACGGATTACCTTGGTGAGATCATGAAGACGGAAGAGGTAGAGCCAATCCTTATCCCACAAGGCCCCTCTCCTGTGCTTAAGCCTCTACCCGACACACTTAGGTATGAGTTTCTTGGTCCAAATTCTACTTTCCCTGTAATTATCAATGCTTCACTAACCACACAGGAAGTAGATAAGCTTATGGAAGTACTTCGTGCTCATCGTAAGGCTATTGGATACTCTCTTGAGGACATAAAAGGTATTTCACCTGCTACTTGTATGCATAGAATCCTCCTTGAGGATGATCATAAGGCATCTATAGAACACCAACGGAAGCTCAACCCCAACATGAGAGAGGTGGTGAAGAAGGAGATCATGCGCATGCTGGATGCAGGAATCATCTATGCCATCTCCGACAGCGAATGGGTGAGCCCAGTCCATGTGGTGCCTAAAAAGGGCGGAATGACCGTTGAGGAGAATGAGAAAGGCGAGCTTGTGCCAAAACGAATCACAACTAGTTGGCGAATGTGCATTGACTACAGGAAACTCAACAACGCCACTAGAAAGGATCACTTTCCCCTTCCTTTTATTGATCAAGTATTAGAGAGACTTGCCGAACATGATTATTTTTGTTACTTGGACGGATATTCTGGTTTTTGGCAGGTCCCCATTCATCCTGACGATCAAGAAAAGACCACCTTCACTTGTCCCTATGGGACTTTTTCATATAGGAGAATGCCATTTGGGCTCTGCAATGCCCCTGCTACCTTTCAAAGATGTATGATGGCTATCTTCTCCGACATGATTGAGGACATCGTGGAGGTATTTATGGATGACTTCTCTGTTTATGGCACTACTTTCGATATTTGTCTTGCTAACCTTCGCAGGGTACTTGCACGATGTGAAGAGACAAACTTGGTTCTCAATTGGGAAAAGTGCCACTTTATGGTAAGGGAAGGTATTGTGCTAGGCCACAAAGTCTCTAAACGGGGAATTGAGGTAGACAGGGCAAAAATAGAACTCATTGAAAAATTACCACCACCTTCATCAATTAAAGACATAAGAAGCTTCCTTGGTCACGCAGGTTTCTATAGGAGGTTTATTCAAGATTTTTCTAAAATTGCCAAACCATTAACTAACCTACTAATGAAGGATGTTAAGTTTGCATTTTCTAGTGATTGTCTTGAAGCTTTCAACAGATTGAAGGAGGCCCTCATATCCGCCCCAATCATTCAATCACCCGATTGGTCGCAACCTTTTGAGATCATGTGCGACGCAAGCGATTATGCCGTAGGTGCTGTCCTAGGACAAAGGAGAGACAAAAAGCTTCATGCCATCTACTATGCAAGCAAGACTCTAGATGTCGTTCAAACAAAGTACACCACGACGGAAAAGGAGTTCTTGGCGGTGGTCTTCGCTTTTGAGAAGTTCCGCTCATACCTAGTGGGCTCTAAGTTATTGTTCATACTGACCATGCAGCTCTTAGGTACTTAATGGCAAAGAAGGATGCTAAACCTAGGCTCCTACGATGGGTGCTCTTACTACAAGAGTTCGACGTTGAGCTTAAAGATAAGAAAGGAACGGAGAACTCCGTAGCCGATCATCTTTCACGGCTACCCATAGGGCTTCTAGAAGAGTCACATGACAACATACCAATCAATGACTCCCGCCCCGACGAGCACTTAATGAGGCAAGAGGTAAGTCGGGCAGAAGAACCACTCGATATCGACCCCAGCAGGTCGATATCGACTGCCCCAAAGGTAAATCTGGCATCGATGTCGACCAATTTTGTTCACAGGTTGTCCATTGTAGAGGTCGAAATCGACCTCCAGACGTCGACATCGAGGATCCATATCGAGAAGCCCATATCGACTAATCCTGTCGATACCGACCAGTCGATATCGACCCCTGAATGTCGATATCGACCACCTTCAAAGCCCTCCGAAGGTGACGAAAAGGTAAGCTTCGGTGAGGATTTCTTCTTTACACCTCCTTCTAGTCCTATCCATGATCTATTTGCTGTAAGAAGGGCGAAGGTACCTTGGTATGCGGATTTTGCTAACTATATTGTAGGAGGCGAGATTCCTTCAAGCTTAACTTCGCAACAAAGGAAGAAGTTTTTGCACGACGTCAAACAATATTATTGGGATGAACCCTATTTATTCAAACAGGGGAAAGACCATATCTTCCGACGTTGTATCCCGGAGGACGAGGTGGAGAGCGTGATTCACCATTGTCATTCTCTCCCTACAGGAGGTCATGCTAAGGGATTCAAGACCGCGGCGAAAATTCTTCAATGTGGTTTTTATTGGCCTAACCTTTTCAAGGATGTGCAAAACTATGTAACCTCTTGTGATGAGTGTCAACATGCAGGTAATATCACATGGAGGAATGAGACACCACTCACAGGCATTTTAGAGATCGAACTCTTTGATGTATGGGGTATTGACTTCATGGGACCCTTCCCTGCTTCGGGCCCCTACAAATACATCCTAGTGGCGGTGGACTATGTCTCTAAATGGGTGGAGGCTGTAGCAACTAGGACCAACGACGCGAAGGTAGTCTCTAAGTTTATGAAAACTAACATCTTTCCTCGTTTTGGTGTTCCTAGAGTCCTTATTTCAGATGGTGGCTCGCATTTTATTGAGAGAGGCTTTGAAGCTCTTTTAGCTAAGTATGGGGTAAACCATAGGGTGGCAACACCCTATCACCCTCAAACTAGCGGTCAAGTAGAAGTCTCCAATCGCCAAATCAAAGCCATCTTGGAGAAGACGGTTTCCCGCTCAAGGAAAGATTGGTCGTCCAAACTAGATGATGCGCTCTAGGCCTACCGAACGGCCTATAAAACACCGCTTCGCACAACTCCCTATAACTTGGTATATGGTAAGTCATGTCACTTGCCCGTTGAACTTGAGCATAAAGCAATGTGGGCTCTTAAGGAGCTTAACATGGATTTCGACGAAGCGGGAAAGAGGAGGTTCATTGACTTACAAGCCTTGGAAGAGTTGCGCCTAAAGGCATATGAGAATGCCGAAATCTACAAAGAGCGCACTAAGAAATGGCATGATAGGAAGTTGGTGCCAAAGACATATGAGGTAGGTGACAAGGTCCTTGTTTTTAATTCTAGGCTTCGCTTATTTCCAGGGAAACTAAGGACAAGATGGAGCGGACCTTTCAAGGTTCATAAAATATTCCCTCATGGAGCGGTGGAGTTATTTTGCGACGATGGATCAACCTTTAAGGTAAATGGCCACCGAGTAAAGAAATATTATGACAAGGAGGACCCAGAGAAAGAGATTCGCGCCACCTTGGCGTTGAACTAGCGCAAAAAGGGAAGTATGTCGAGCTAGCGACTTAAACTCAAGCGCTTCCGGGAGGCAACCCGTTCTTTTCCTTTTTCTTTTTCTTTTAGTTATTTTATTTTATATTTTTGAGATCACTCGTGGCTATTTTATCTAAAGTCAACAAAGAAATCCAGCCCAGAAGAGAGGTCGATATCGACCTATATGGTCGATATCGATCAGCCGACAGAAGGAGTAACAGGACGTGTTAAACGGATGCTGAAGGGAGGTCGATATCGACCTCTAAGGTCGATATCGACTACAGATGGAGGTAAAACAGGTCAGAATTTAATTTCTTTCAGTTTAATTTTTGGGGATTTTCACCCCCTTTATACCCGACTTCGACACCGCCTCCCATTATCGACACCCTAGCCGCCCTTCTTCTTCTTCTTCATCCCTCTCCCTCCGATCCGGCCCACGCCACCAGCCATCCCACAGCCTTCATCGCCGCAACCACCCACAACCACCACACTCTCCCTCGTCCTGTGCTGCAACTCCCAAAGCCGCAAGTTTCGTCCTCTCTTCCTTGACCTAGCCCTCCCTCTCTCTCCCCCTCGTTTTCGAGCCTCATTGCACAGATCTACACACCTCCGGCCAAGAATCGCCAGATCCGGCCGCCCCACGCCACCGGAGGACCCACCACAGCCACCAGCAGCCCCGACGACACACATCATCCGGTCGATATCGACTGGAGGCATCGATATCGACACCCCCTGTCGACAGTCGGTTTTCTTTCTCGTTTTTGCGGTTGCTTGCTTCTTTCTCTCCTAATTCCAACACTCTTCTGGTATGATTTTTCACCCTTCCTCTATCTTTTCTGATTTTTCATACTTAATTAGTTGATTTGGAAGAAATTTCATATTGGGTGTTTAGGGTTTTGAACGTAGTTTGCGCGGGAAAGAGTATTTGTATGGCATGGAATATTTTTATATATATGTGGGGCTATGAATCTGAATTTTGTTTATACATGGGCATGAAATCTGAATTTTTTATATATTAGGGGGCAAATCTGATTTTTATATATACATGTGGGGCAATAATCTGAATTTTTCATAAGTTTAGGCTAGGAATCTGATTTTTATATATATATGGGCTGATTTTGTAAATCTGATTTTTTTAGGGGTTTATATTCTGATTTTTTTATATAATTAGAAATCTGATTTTTTTAAGGCAACATTTATTTATGCCATAAGGTTCCTTAGTTTTAAAACTTTAAGAAATTGTGTACTTTCTTCCACTTAGGCATTTACTTTTACATAATTTCTAGCATAATTAGAACCTAAGTATGGGGTTCTCCCCATTTTAATCAAAGGGAATATTATCTTTGGTATTGGCTTCTTTTGCAGACGATGGTTAGAGCCAAGAACATCCCTCAGGACGCGCTCCGCATTGAGGATGATCAGCAGCGCTCCCTTGCTGAGGAGTTGATTCCCCGAGCAACCAGGGCACGATGGTACCATCTCCCAGACATGATCCAGCTAGGATTTCACCCAGGCGTTCAGGAGGCGTTTGAGAACGTCTCTCTACACAGGCTGATCGAGCCCTTGGAGGCGCACTACCCCGTTCTTACTGGGGAGTTTATGGCCACATTGGAGGTTCCCGAGCGCACTTCGACTAGCCGCCGAGTCATCTTCCAGCTCGGCAACAGGCGACACAGACTATCGCTCGAGGAGATGAGCGATATCTTTGGGTTCATCCACACTTCGGCCGCCTTCAGGGTCCACGACCCCAATGTCATCTGGAGTTACATATCAGGTATACCATACCCTGCCCCTACAGACTCCTTCACATCTAGGGTTGTGAGCCCACTTTTTAGGGTGATCTTGAGGATCCTGACGAGTACCCTTTGGGCCAGACCTGAGCTCCGTCGCCCGACACACCGTGAGACGGAGACACTACGGAGGATGCTTTTCGAGGATGACCCTCTACCATACCTCCACTCCTGGCTCGAGCATATCGTAGACCGCAGACGAACGATCTCTACAGACATCTTGGACGGCGGCATGGTGGCCATCCTCGCTGAGGCTCTAGGCGTCCACACTGAACGGTACACGGCCTACCAGCTCACGTACCTAGACGCGGCGGTATTGCGACAGGGCGGAGTCATCGCAACAGGGGCCCAGGGATGGAGACACCCCCAAACGGGGATGCGCCTGCGACATGATTTCATGGATCTGCTGTATATCCCTGATTGGTACCAGTCTTGGACTGGGCAACCATATCATACGGATATAGATCCGACAGCTGACCCCACCCTACGGAGGAGACCCCCGCTCTACAACCACGAGCCCGAGGTGGATGCTATGTCTTGGGACGCAGATCCCCATTCCGACGGAGTTGAGCAGCCCCCAGCCTACCAGGGTGACATGGATGGCAACGACGATGATGACGCCAGAGATGATGCGGTTGGGGGAGGAGAGGGCCCGCAGGGGTCCCACCACAGCCACCACAGTCACCATAGCCACCACAGCTATGTACCTCCACCTCCCCCTCCCTTCCAGCCTGCCTACACCACTGATTGGCAGGAAGACATATCTGCCCGCTTTACCAGGCTGGAGCTCTCCGTCTCTGAGATGCGCGAGGAGCAGCGATGCTATGGGAGGTACCTCGAGGGTTTAGGCTCATATATGGGCTTTTCCTTCGATCCGCAGGCTGGATCATCCACTTTCCCACAGGCCGCCCCGACAGACTACTCAGGGGCAGCTCCTACACAGGGCTGGCCCTTGCTGCTGCCACCTCCCCCGCCCCCGAGCAGTGATATACTTCTAGCGTAAGTGAGTGTGAGTGATCCTTCCCTTTACTTTATTTTTCTAACAGTGAGGACACTGTAATCTTTAAGTATGGGGTGGGGATTGAACTTGGACATTATAAACTGCTTTATCTGGTTGTGGTAGGGTTTAAAATTTGGCAAACTTGGCATGTATTTTATTTATATTCTACTTGTATGCATTGCATCATATTTAACATTTATGCATTTTAAAGTTTTTTTTAGTTTGATTTTGTTGAGTCTATAAATTGTCAAAAATAAAAAAAATGCATGTTTATTTAAAGTTTATTTTTCTTTAATCCCTACTTAGATGTCCTATGATGAAAACTCAATAGCTGACTTGATCATGTAAACCCTATGGCATATTTGGATGGTTTTGCCTAAGTCTTTAAATTTTTATGTAGATTGTGAACTTGTGATGAAATTGAGCACATATGATCCTAGGCTAAAAAGCAAATCCAACAAAAATTGTCCTTGTGAGAATTTTGGCCTATAGGGAGAACATCAAAAATCCCTCCGCTTTCTTGAGTGAATTTACTCTTCCTATGCATCTCTAAATGTTGTGATAGTTATTCAAAACCAATGCATATATATGTTTATGTTTACGAGAATTAAATGATGGAGGCATCTTTTAAGCCAATTTTATCCTCTCTTTACCTACCCTGCATTATCCCTGCTTGAAGCCAGAACATTAGCCTGAGCCTGAATTGCAAACTCCACAAAATTATCCCTAGCCGAATTGAGCCTGACCCCCATTTGGGAATTGAGACTTAGATTGGTTGGACTAATGCCTTGTGGAAAGAATAGAGCACAATGTCTAGTTGTAAGCAAGAAAATTATAGGATGGTACATATTTACATTTTGTCATATCTTGTAAAAGGATGTTTTGGCTCACCATATAAATGCACATAGTTATTTCAATTCGAATATATATATATATATATATATATATATATATATATATATATATATATATATATATATATATATATATATATATATATATATATATATATATATATATATATATATATATATATATATATATATATATATATATATATATATATAGTGCATGAGCCAAAATCCTTAAGTTTTATTCATACGAATGTTATACTTTTGAGAGGTGTATTAGAACTTGAAAGAAGGGTTGATGGAATGCATCTTTAAGAGCATTATATTGAAGAGTTATGGTTTGGGTAATGCAAGTGTTGAGATTTAGGAGTCTTGATTCCCGAATTTGAAAAGCACCACATAGCCAAATAATTCCATACCTTTTATTTCATACCAAGCCCCATTACAACCCCGCCGAATGGAGTCTTCTATGAAGTCTTCCATTGAGCGAAAGTCCTCCTGATGATTCTTATTGCATTTTCATAATTGGTTGCGAAGTGGATTTTTATAAATTGCAATGTTTATGAGATTGTATATGGAATTGAGTTGAGAGTGATCTTCATAGCCTAAACACATGAGAGTTGAGTGCAAACACATTATCCCTGTGAGGTTGGATTAAAATTGCATATGCCTATGGATCGCCAAAATATGTGCTATGACGTTAAATTCACTTGCTTTACTTTGCTACCACTTATGATGTTGCTTTTGACGAAGGCAAAGACTTGAAGGGTGTGTTGTAGGTGTTGGTTATTGCTCGGTTATTGCTTGAAGACAAGCAAGTCTAAGTATGGGGTGTTTTGATGTACATAATTGTCCTATTGTTTATTGCATCTTTTGACTTCATATTTCATTTGATTTCCGAACAAAAGTTTCAAAAGTATATGATCTTGTGTAAGAATGAGCTAAAGTGAAAGAAATAGAGTCTACACGAGTTTTGAGCTAACCATGCAGGAATTCGATGAAATCGGAGTCAAAACGAGCAAGCCAAGTGACGCCGAGAAGAGGTCGATATCGACTGGAGACATCGATATCGACCCTGGATTTCGACACGATTTCTGAGTGTCGAGATAACCAGACAAACCAGACTAGAAGCCTCGATATCGACACACATGCATCGATATCGACCATCATCATAAACATCGACTGGAGTGGGAGAAGTCGAGCAGAAACACAAGCCTCGATATCGACCTCTGGAGTCGATATCGACCCTACATCGACAGAAGATAAAATCCGATTTTTGAGGCTCGGATTGTGAAGTCTATCAACAAAGCCATGAGTTATCTCGTTCTTTTAGATATTAGCAGATGTTTGTTATCTTTTCCTTTAAGTTTATCAAAATAAAAGACCTATCCTAATTGTTCAGATAGAGTTATTAGTTTAGATAGAAGTTACAATCCTCGGATAGCGAGGATTAGTAGCCTATAAATAAAGCCTTAGGGGCTGATTTGTTAATCATCCAATCATAGAATCATCAAAGACAAGAGCAATAGGCAATAGATAGTTAGTTTATTTTGAGCTTTAAAGTTTCAAGCGCTTACGATAGTTGGCGTTGAGATTGTAAAGATTCGAAATTTTCATTTATGCAAGTTATTTCAATTCAAGACATGTCTACGATCAACATGAGTGAGTAGTTCCCCTTTCTTCTAGGGTCGGGGTGAGCCCGACGATAGCCATGATGGTAAGGTAAGTGTGTCATTAAAAAATGTATCTTTTATCTCCTTCTACCTTGTTCTTCATCTTTAAATGCGAATTTAAGGAACTCATGTTGTAAAACTTGGGTAGTAATTAGGGTTTCTTTTCGAAAGATTATAAACTCAATTATGACGAAGGTAGACACCAATTAGGTTAAGTAATTGAAAAATCTCTTTTCCTATTGGTCGGTTTAGGTGAAAGCCTTTTCCTTTATGATAAAAGCATGCTTCTTTAGTTGATCCTTATTTCTACTATCATGGTTGTCGTCGCGGTAATCCTTGACTTTGGAAGATCTTTTCCTTTGAGTTTACATTAAAATTTGCCCGCCGTTCGTTGAGTCATCGAAAAACCCAACACCTTTGCTTATTTCTGATCATTGCTTCCTTTCCATCCTTGATTCTTCGGCCTTTTCTTTGCCGACAAAACCGCTAACCCACTGCAGGAAAGACATCGATATCGACAGCATAGGTCGATATCGACCAAACTGATAGATCGACGGTTTTCTGAGTCGATCTCGAGACTCCTGGGAACTTCTGCAAGCATCGATATCGACCACTTTGTGTCGATATCGACCCCCTGTATCGACTGGCAGACTTCTGAGCCAGTCGATTTCGTGAACTAACCTCGATATCGACCTCCACCAGTCGATATCGACTACCGTTTTTGTTTCTGCAGGTTTTCTGTTGCAGACGACATCGACAGCCAAGGTCGACATCGAGGTCTGACATCGAGATCGAGGCTTCTGGTCGAGTAGAAAGGACGTATCTTCAACGCTACTAGGATCCCGCTGACTCGCTTCCTCGTGGATCGAACCTGATTCCCTACTACTATAGCGGGGAGTCTTGAATTTATTTGAAGAGGCTAAGAGTTGTATTGGTTTATATTTTCTTATATATTTCGATTCAATTCTCCCTACGTCATCTTCCCTATTTCAGATAGTAAGTGGGTTAGTCCAGTTCATGTGGTTCCTAAAAAACGTGGTATGACTGTTGTTAAAAACCAAAATGATGAGTTAATTCCTACTAGGACTATAACTGGCCGGAGAATGTGCATTGATTACATGAAACTGAATACCGCTACTAGAAAAGACCATTTTCCACTTCCTTTTATTGATCAGGTCTTAGAGAGGCTAGCTAAGCGTTCACATTTTTGCTATCTTGATGGGTATAGTGGGTTCTAGCAAATTCCTATTCACCCAGATGACCAAGAAAAGACAATCTTTACTTGCCTTTATGGAACCTTTGCATATAGAAGGATGCCTTTTGGTTTGTGTAATGCACCCGCTACTTTTCAAAGATGCATGATGGCTATATTCTATGACATGATTGAAGATATTATGGAAGTGTTTATGAATGATTTTTCAGTTTATGGTTCTTCCTTTGATGCATGTTTGTCTAACCTGGCTAGAGTTTTAAAAAGGTGTGAAGAGACTAATTTGGTTTTAAATTGGGAAAAATGCCATTTTATGGTGAATGAAGGTATTGTTCTGGGTCACCTAGTCTCTAGTAGAGGAATAGAAGTGGATAAAGCAAAAATTGAGGTGATTGAGAAATTGCCACCTCCAACCTCTATCAAAGGAATTAGGAGTTTCTTAGGTTATGCTGGCTTTTATAGGAGATTTATTCGTGATTTTTCTAAAATTGCTAAGCCTTTGACTAACCTTTTAGTGAAGGATGTACCCTTCAACTTTTCCCCAGAATGTCTTGAGTCTTTTCGCAGGTTGAAAGAAGCTTTGGTGTCCGCTCCTATTATGCAGTCACCAGATTGGGATCTCCCATTTGAGATCATGTGTGATGCGAGCGACTATGCGGTTGGTGCTGTCCTTGGACAGAGGAAGGATAAAAAGCTTCATGCCAACTATTATGCTAGCAAGACTTTAGATGTTGCTCAGATGAACTACACCACCACAGAAAAGGAATTGCTAGCAATAGTCTATGCCTTTGAGAAGTTTCGGGCATACCTCGTTGGCTCTAGGGTGATTGTTTACACCAACCATGCTGCAGTCCGGTACTTGCTGCAGAAGAAGGATGCCAAACCACGTCTTATTCGATGGATCCTCTTGTTGCAAGAATTTGATTTGGAGATCAAGGATAAGAAAGGATCGGAGAATTATGTAGCAGGCCACCTTTCTAGACTTCTGTTGGAGCAAATAGAGGAGGTTGATGATTTGAGGCCGATTGACGATTCTTTCCCAGATGATTGCTTATTTCAGGGCTCTGCTTCTGCTATATTTGATGCCACTGAGGAACTTCTTAACATCTCTACCAAGGGGCTTCCATGGTATTCTGATATTGTGAACTATCTTGTTTGCAAAGAAATTCCGCCTGGGCTATCATTCCATCAGAGGAAGAAATTTCTCCATGATGCTAAGCACTATTATTGGGATGAGCCTCTTCTCTTCAAGCAAGGTAGCGATGGAATATTTAGGAGATGTGTCCCAGAGGAAGAAGTTGAGAGTGTTATGCGACATTGTCACACCCTCCCCACAAGAGGACATGCAAAAGCTTTCAAGACTACTGCGAAGATTATGCAATCAGGGCTCTTTTGGCCCACCATGTTCAAGGATGTGCAAAGGTTTGTGGTGTCTTGTGATGAGTGCCAACGGTCAGGAAACATCTCCAGACGGAATGAAATGCCCCTCAACAACATTCTGGAGGTCGAGCTATTTGATGTTTGGGGAATTGATTTCATGGGCCCTTTTCCCAACTCTGGTGTTTACAAGTACATCCTGGTTGCTGTGGATTATGTTTCTAAGTGGGTAGAAGCCATAGCCACGCCTACCAATGACTCTAAGGTTGTGGCAAAGTTCATGAAGTCCACTATATTCCCTAGATTTGGAGTTCCGCGATTACTCATTAGTGATGGTGGTTCACACTTTATTGAGAGGAGTTTTGAATCACTTTTGAAGAAGTATGGGGTCAATCATCGAGTGGCTACTCCCTATTATCCTCAAACTAGTAGCAAAGTTGAAGTGTCTAATAGAGAAATCAAAAGTATTTTAGAGAAGACAGTCTCTCGAAGTCGGAAGGATTGGGCAAGTAAGCTTGACGATGCATTATGGGCATATAGGACAGCCTACAAGACTCCTTTGGGCATGTCTCCTTATCGCATAGTTTATGGAAAATCTTGTCATCTTCCGGTTGAATTGGAGCACAAGGCATATTGGGCTATTAAGGCACTCAACTTTGATGCAAAGTCAGCAGGCGAGAAAAGAATGCTTCAACTCCAGGAGCTTGAGGAATTGAGACAAGACGCTTATGAGAATGCCCGGATCTACAAAGAAAGGATCAAGAGGTGGCATGATAAGCGCGTTGTTCCAAAAGAGCTTGAAGAAGGTGACTTAGTATTACTCTACAATTCTCGCTTGAAGCTCTTTCGAGGCAAATTGAAATCTCGTTGGAGTGGCCCATTTGAGGTCCGAAAGATTCATCCCCATGGTGTTGTAACGGTATGGAATGAAAAGTGGGGTGAGTTTAAGGTGAATGGTTAGCGCTTGAAGAAGTATTATGACGGGAATCCAGCTGGAAAGGTGGGACTGATCCACCTTACATTACCAAAGGTCTAATAGTTGTTGAACATCAGGCTGACGACTAAAAACCAAGCGCTTCTTAGGAGGCAACCCAGGTATGTTTTCTTTATTTCCTTTTCGTTATTCTAGAATAGATTTTTATTTTATTAATCTCCTAGGCAATATAAAAAAAAATTTTCAGCTTTTACGATCTTATTAGTCTAGTTTAGCTTTCTATTTGATCTTAGAACTACTGTTATGTCTTTACTTCTATTCTATGGTTCTCTATTTAGTTTTCAAAAAAAAAGTATTTGCTTTTCGTTTTTTTTTACCCTTTTTTTCTGCTGTCCTCTAAAAAAAACAGGATTGCATAAGCAGATCCCATCTCCTCCCATTCACCCGTTGTCTCCTTCATGCCCTCTATCTACCCACCAGCACAACACCAGCACAGCACCGACTCCTGCCCTCCTCCGCCGTGCCACCCACCAGCACAGCACCACCACCGACACTGCTCTCCGCCGCCCATCCACAGCAGCCACCAGCAGCCACAACCGTACCCACCCGCAGCAGCCACCCACCACCGACCCTCCACCCCAAGTCTCATCTAAACCCCTAATTGCAATTGGATCTAAAGATTTGTGGTATGTTTCCTCTCATTCCTTCTCTTCTTTATCTAATTGTTGTCTTTTGGTTTTAATTTCGTTGAGGATATTTGAGATACTTAGGGTTTGGGTGGTTGAAGGTGAGTTGAAGGTTTATGAGAAAATTGAAATTTTTGCCTTGTTGGGAAGAATATTGGGTAAATGTGGTGAAATTGGTTATTCTTGAATGCCGGTGATGTCGTTCTTGTGTGCTTCTGATGATATTTTGAAGAAATTGTTTGATGTGGTGTTAGGAGATGGTGATAGTGGAAGTGGATATCGATCTTGTCAATTTGTCTGATTTATTATATAGTTTCCTCTTCCATAGTACATGCTGAATTTTCAGTCTTCACTGTAGATGGAGATTTGTGTAGGGCCATCTTAATTTATTTTATTGTGATATTCTGTCAGATTGCTAATAAAGCAAGTATGGGGTCACTCTATGCGGTTACTGTTTTTGATGGAGCATAACTTGCTATATCATTGTTTAATCCCTAGCTAATCCAGAAATTTGTTTGGTCTCTTTGATCTTTATATGTTTGTTTGGTGGTGAGGATGTGCAGACCATAATGAGCAGGAGAATCAAACACTCGGGAGCACCCTCTTCATCCCAATCTAGGCTCGATAAGGTGGTGCTCAACTCCATCGAGCTTCGAGAGAAGTTCGCTTTGTTTAAGGATGCCCACCACTATGGACCTAAGTACTATCATTAGAGCGACATGGAGATCATCAACTGTCATGCAGAGATCGAGAGATTATGCGCTCATGGGGGAATTTCCCTCATCCTCATCATGGACCTTCCGGCATACCCAGCTCTCACTAAGGAGTTTCTGTCTACCGTCTCGCTGGAGGCTGATCCTGACATATTAGTGGGCAATATGACGTTCTGATTGGGCAATGCTGAGAGATCACTGACCATTGCCCACCTCAATGAGATTCTGGGATTCGACCCAAATGTGGGTCCATCACTTGTATCATCAGTTGCACTACATAGATTCTGGTACAGGATGACTGAAAAGGGCCAGTTTCTAGGAAGCAAGTCCTTAAGCGTTGACATTATTAACCCTTGCTTCCGTATCATCCATCAACTCCTAGGCTGGACTATCTTCGCTCGTCATGAGTAGAACAAGGTGAAGACTAGTGAGCTGAGGATTCTTGAGAGCCTTGTTAGTGGGCGACCTATCAACATTGGCTTTGAGTTAGCAAATCACCTTCTCTACTTCGCCAGGAACCCGTCCAATCATCTCGTTGTAGGAGGTATGATTGCAGCTCTTGCGGTTCATTTTCGGCTTGATCTCAATCGATATACACATATTGCTCCTGGTCGGGTAGACATTGCCCATTTGACTGCTCAGAGGATTATTAAGATCATCGATTCTGTGCCCCACCTCGCCCTGAAGACTGGGGATCGTCGCTATTGCGAGTTCAACCTCGAGCATATGTGTGTCTTGGAGCATCGGAACTGGTTTGAGAGTTGGACTGGTCGGCCGGTCCCGGTGATTGAGGGTATGGAGTCTGAGGAGTCTAGCGATGATGAGGAGAATGTTGATGCGGATGCAGATGATAGATATCACTCAGACGCCCAGGCTGCGATGGATACAAATGATTGGCACCAGCCTACATATACACCCTTTCAGCGGGCCGACGAGTTTCGGACATTGAGGGAGGATGTGTCTGACTTATCCACCAGAGTGAACTCTTTGACGCTTGCTCACGAGCAGATACAGCAGCAGTAATCTGGTATTCTGAACCAGTTGACTGCGTTGCAGCAGCAGAACAACCAGTCCTTTCAGTTGCAGCAGCAGATATGGGAGCACTTGACAGGCCATCCCTATCAACCACCACCACACCATTAGTTCTATGTGAGTCTTTCTTACCCTTTATTTCTTATTCTACATTGGGACAATCTAGGTTTTAAGTATGGGGTGGGATATTATATGATTATATGTTTATATATGTCTTTTATGTTTCAGGGGCTTGACAGTCTTGATGTTGAAGCCTATCTGAAGACTATTTGAAATCCTTATGTTCTTGAGTCATTTTTTTTATTTGGAGTCTATGTTATAAGAATTTGTGTTAGAAGTCTGTGTTAAGTCGTTATGGTTGTTTCAAGTGCTTCTATAGATAATTGATGTACCCTAAATATGTTAAATATCACAATGATGGGATATTTGCCTACGATGCTAACATTCTCCTTATAGTTATATGTCATTACCTTTTGATAAATTGCCTAGCATGGAGTTATTTGTTAAGATAAGCATGATTTAGTCCTTGAACAAAAGCCTTGTGAGAGTTGAGCTTAAAGGACTAACGTTTATATGAGTCATCTCTTTCCTTTTCATGTGTGGCATTCACTTTTGTTGCTATCTTCAGAACTTGCTTTAGACTCTTATTTGAGGTTGCATTATATGATTTGTGTACATGACATTAAAATGATTGAGGCATTGATTTCATTAGCCATATTTTTCCCCTCTCTTTACCCACCTTTTACATGTTCCCTTTGCTTGAAACCCCTTTGAGCCTATAACCTATTCTTTGGAAGCTCCACAAAATCATCCAAGCCATATTATTTAAGCCTTTTTACCTATTCGGGAAATTGGTCTGATTTTATTGAATGGTTGCGATGATGAAGTGGCAAAAAGCCAAGTATGGGGTGGAGATTGTTGGTGTCATGTGTTTGATATTCTATGCCTTGAATGATATATGGAATGTTGCAGAAAATTCCTTGGGATAGGAGGAGGATAAAATTCACTCCTGGGCAAAAGTCAAGAAGAAAAAAATACGGTTAGTAACTGATCCTGCCTGTGGAGGATAAAATTCACACAGGAGGAAAATATGAAGGTGAGGTGGCTGGAACACTTAGTAACTGGGTGCATTCATCACAAATGTTTGTATTCGCGTAAACCGGTGTTAAAGCTAGAGAGGTAAGAACCGAGTGAAAACAAAGAAAAAGAGAAAAAAAGTGGTTTATTGAACTTTGAAGTGCTCAATTGAGAATGGATGGTTGGGTATGATTTGGTTTGGTTTGTGAAGTTGTTGACATTGGTGTTTTACTGGTTGCTCTTCGGCGCCTTTTTCCCGGATTTTTGCACCACATAGCCTAAATATTTCCATACCTTATTTTCATTTACCTTAACCCCATTAAAACCATTATATAAGTCCTCATGATTTTTGTTGTGTGCATGATCTCAAGCGGTGGAGTTGTAGAACGCTGAGCAAGCCTATGGTCTAGATAAGCGCAATTGTTGAGACCGAGCGTAAATTTCATTCCTTTTGCACATTTGAGTGAGAGTGATTCACATAAAATACCCTTGTGAGGTTTGAGACTTTTGACTATTTTGTCTTCAATATTGAGGAAACATGCTATGATGGCACTTGTCTTGAGATTTTGATTGCATTATTATCTCCAAAAAGGCTTGAATAAGTTGAGGCAAATATTCTATCATGCCCTTGTGGTTTGATCTAATTAGTCTTGCTTGGGGACAAGCAAGGTCTAAGTATGGGGTATTTTGATATCACCCTGTAATGTGATTTTAGGTGTCTTGTGAGTAGGCTTTATGTCTATTAAGTGTTACTTTATGTGTGTTTTATGTGAATTATGTGTTATTTTGAGTATAGAGATCTACACATGGTGTGTGTGAAATTTCAGGTGTTCGGGTGCATATTTTGGAGTATTAAATGAGCCAAGGAAAAAGAGAAAGGAATGAGTCATGTTCGAGGGCGATAATTGAAGACGGAGTATGCCCATAGAGAGCATTCGAGGGACATAAGTCGAGGCAAGAAAGCTTAAGGTCAAAATCAAAGAAGTAGGGACTCGGGACTACACGTATTGAGTCGATACCCAAGCCTTCCGAGTCGATACCTTATCATACCGAGTCGATACCTCCATGTTCCGAGCAATAATTCTTTATAGTAGCTAAGTATCGAGTCAATACCATCAAGTATCGAGTCGATACTTTTCTTCAGCGTTATTTCGTCGGAATTTTTTGTTCGATTTTATTTTTTGCTGGACGACTTTTTTATTAGGATTTTTTATTATTATTTTATTCTTCTTCTTCTAAAGAGGGAAGAAGAAAAGGACGTCTAACTGGGGGATTCTAGAAAAACCCTAGTTGGAGACATTGAATTGGAGACTTTTTCAGAGATTTCTACTTGAAGGTTTGTTTTGCTGGATTCAAGATACGTTGTGTTAATCTAGTCTTATATTCTTTCATCATGAATTCTTTGATTGTGTCTGAATCTATGTCTGGCTAATTTTCTTGTTCTGGGGTTAGGGTGATCCCAACGATGCTGAGATCGACATGTGCGTGATGATTGCCTGAATGAACTCTATTATTTGTTTGATTTGATCCATGAGTGCTGAATCTGATTAATTCTACGATTGATTGGAATCCTTTTGATGTTCAATATGCGCCAGCTGAGAATTGAGATTGGATATATAGGTAGAGTTGTTAATTTTATTGGAAAACATGGATTGAACTTGAGAATTGTTTATGAGCAATCTATTTAATTCTCTTGAGGATAATAAACTATCATAGATAACCTAGGTTTGAGTTGGTTATGCAGATCGCGCCTGCGATTGTTTGATCGATTTGCTCGCTAGGGTTCTAAGTGCTTAAAGAGTCCAATTTGATTGATTAATCTGCAACAAGCGCAAGCTGAATGTTAATTAATTGAAACGGACATAGTTATTACAACAGGCGTAAGCTGAGTGATAATGAATTTAGATAGTTTACCTTCAAATGTCTCTTTTCAATTTGTTCAGGCATGAAAATTATATAGTCTATCGAGGATGCATTGTTGTGGTGAACCCTAACTCTGGAATGTTCTTCATCATATATTCAGAAAAACTTGCAATTTATTATTTTTCTTCTCCTTATTTTCTTATTCATTCGAAAATCAATTCTTCTATTTGGCTTAGTAAACTAGTTGAGGTTCTGCAATTGGTATTCACACGGTCCCTGAGATTCGACACTCGATTACTACAATCGACACCGTACACTTGCGGGGTGTTGGTTTTTAGACCGATCAGTAGTACACAAGCTACTGAGGACATTAATTCAATTGGTCTCCCACCTGCCGACGTGAGCGAGAGGATGAAGAAGCTGATGAGCTGCCCACTTGCTATGGCGAACCTCCGCGACGAAGAATCTCCGGCGGTGGAATCACACTAGTCCTCTGCCGAAGCTGTATATCCCTCTCTCACCATCCCGATTATCTCTCCGAATCCCTCTATTATATTGCCTTTGACTATACATGAGAGGCAAAGAGAGAGAATGGCGTGTGATGTGTGGGATGGGGTAGTTTGGGTTAGGGTGTAATTTTTGTTTATTGAAAGGGTATTTTTGTCCTGTTCTAAAAAGTAATTTAAATGCTCTAAAAAGTAGACCCCTAAAAATAATTGTATTTATTTGTTTATTGTTTTTTCTTTCTTTTCATAAAGTATAAAGCCCCTTATTATCACCAAATAATATTAGGGGTGGGCGTGGGACGAGATGGAACGGGATGGGACGGGATGAGGCCCGTCTCGCTTAATTTTTCCGGGACAGAATTCACCTTTTTTTTAATTCCACACACATGGGACGGGACTTGTCCCTCAGATAAAAATAATAAAATATTATAAAACTTGAAAAATAAAAAAATGTTTTCATAGTTCATGCTTCATAGAATGATATCACCATACTGTTAACACTCCCAGCAACACAATTTCATACAAAAAAACATTGTCAGCAGCACAAGCCTCCTATAGCTCTAACCGATTAGAATTTTATAGAGATTTCACTATTTCAAAATGGAGAAGAAATTGTTTTGTTTGCCTCCTAGAGCCCAAATCCCTAACCCCCAAGCCATAGTAATTTTTTATTTTCAGATTGATTACAAGTCTTACAGTATTATTGTAACTTGTGTTTAAAATAACTAATTATATCATTATAAATCACTAAATTAGTAAAAAATTTAGTACTACCAAAATTAAAACTCTTGTTCCGTATAAATATAAATATATATTTATATATATAAATTATATAATATATATATGCGGGACGGGACCGGAATTTGCGGGATCCCATAGTCTTGTCCCGCATCCTGTCCCGCATAATTTTTGCGGGACAGGATTCACTTTTTTTTTACTTAAATCCCATCGGGACCGGGACGGGTCCGGGACGGGACCGTGATTGGCGGGATTTGTGCCCACCCCTAAATAATACTAGTGCATTTCTAATAGTGGTAAGAAAGACTTGGTAAAATATCAAACTCAACATAGTACTAAACACTCAAATATTAGAAATGTTGACTATAATTCATATTAATTTATTAGCGGAGATTTAATAAAACTAATTGCTAAAGGTTTTAATAAAACTGATTGTTGACGATTTTAATACAATTGATTATTGACGATTTTTATATAACTATTTGAGACAACTTTAATAAAATTCACTGTAGGTAAATTTAATAATATTAATTGTTGATGACTTTAATAAAATTGATTGTTGATGGCTTTAATAAAATTATGCCGACGAGACACTCCTCTCTGGGCTTAGATGGTGTATCCTCTCCTAAAGAACGCGCGCCACGCGCTCTATCAATTTCCCTCGGATGAACCCCTAGAAGCTTCATCTATCTCTGTATGGAACCCTATCCCCCAAAGCCTTCCCCATCCAAACCTCCTCTCCTGTCAAATCCTCCTCTAATCCAAAAATTAATGATGAATTCTTGCTCCTCAAACAATCAATTCAGAGTGTTTCGATCTATCGATGCCTTGTTTGTGTGGATTTATCGAGTGGAAAAGTTTAGAAAAGGGGCAAAGGTTTGTGCGAGGAGATGTACGGATTGCCGTTCAAAGTTGGATTATCTGTTGGGGGTGTGGCTAACTGTGAGATTAGGGGTGATAGGGTTTGATTATTCGGCCTCCTCCGTGGCCTCATCCAAGCGCTTGGGGTGTACGGTTCTCATCCTTTCGATTTCTCTTTGGAGAAAGTCGTACGATCATTGTTCCGTGCTTTCTTTCGCTTGGTTCACTGTTGCACGGCATCAGTAAACTGGTACGTTTTTCTGAAGGGTGGTGCCGCTCGCTCTCCCTTCCCTTCCCCTCAAATCTTTTTAAGGAAGCTACGGGGTGTGATTTTTTCTCACGCTCTACTCATCTCTCTTTCTCTTGCAAATCTCTCTTGCTGTGTCTCTAATCTCTTCTTTGTTTTCTGTATTTCAATGGCTTCGTCCACCTTGGACAAAGGCAAAAAAACCTTTGGAGCCCGATTCTTTTGAGCTTCCAAACAAAAACTCCGGAAAGGGCCCACAAATCTCTGTTGATGACTGTCCTCCTAAGGGGATTTCGATTCCTTCAGGGGATCTGTCTAAGGCAAACCAAAAACAGCTTGAGAAGATGTTGAAAAAGTCAAAGATCGATGTACAGGTGCTGAAAGAAATCCAAACTGGTGTTCAGGGAAATATTTCCGCTCTCAACGACACATCTTTGTTTGCAACTATAGTGGGGAGCCCGATTGAAGCAAAATAAATCAGAAGGAAGATCAAGTTGGATTGGAAATTCTTGGCTGCTGGGTTTCAATGGGTTCCTCTTGCAAATAATTGGTTCGAGCTCCGCTTCGATCAAAAGGAGGATCGAGACAAAGTGTGCATGGCGTGGGAGGCCGTTTCATGTGGCTGGCCAACTGATGTTGATCCGTCCATGGAGCCAGGCTTTCGAGCCCTGGACTTAATCAGTGACTACCCTTGACCTTTGGGTCCGGTTTCCTAGTCTGCCTATTAAGTTTGTGAGTGAATCTCTTTTGAAGTCTATTGTCGAGAAAAACCGTATTGGCCAAGTGATTCGGGTGGCGACCTTTAACCCGAATGGGGCTAGGCTTCGCTATCCAAGGGTGTGTATCAATGCTGATATAACTCGGATCTCTAACAAATGTGTGATGGTGCCCAATGAGAAAGGTGAACTCGAAGCCTACGCTATTTGGTTCGAAGATTTCTCCGAGGGGTGTGGTAGTTGTGGGTTGATTGACCGTACTTTTGAGAGTTGCCCCAAGAGGAGAGTGTGTAGCACTGCTGGTGGTGGAGTCATGGGTGTAGGGCCTAAGGGTGCGTCCCAAGTACCTATGGAAGAGGGTCCATCCAATGATGGAGGAGATTGGATTCATGTGGCATTGAGGAAATCTGTGCCTATCCTACCTCTCTCGTTTGGTCATTCTAAGACTGAACTTTGGAAGTGTTTTGGCAAGAATGTGGTGACCTCCTCTGGGTCATCGAGTGGCAATTCCTCCCCCTCTATTAGGGAATTCTCTACCACCTCGGTTGAGGTCACTGCTGTGAATGAAGAAGCCCCGGTCCTTGAGGCTATTGCAGATGTTCAGCCTCCACTTACTGTGCATCCAAATGAGGAAAACCTTGCTGTCATCGAAGCAGATTTCCAAGATCCTGAGTACTACTAAGCCGACGATAAAGACATGCTCGACTATGATGGTGAGTTTGCTAGTGAGGAAGGGTTTGGAGGTATCCCGGTTGATTTTACTCATGAAGATTTCGATCGTATCCTGAGTAACATTCCTGCATCTACTAAGTTTGTTCTTCCAAACCTATGCTAGTCTCCTAGCTTTGCTCTTGCCTCCCTTGATCCTTTAGTTGCTCCTTCTGGCTCGCCTACGACAGCTTTGAAGTTTGAGCAGCTTGGGGTTGAGGGAGCAGTGAACTCTGAGTTGGGCAAGCGTAAACTTGGGATTGAGGATGGTGATTTTGCCTGCTCCAAGCTGATGGGTGGCGGCAGTAAGCGGGGGAAGAATGAAGGCTAAATTTGGTGGTTATGGGCTCCTTTGCTGCTCTTGGGGATGGGATGCAAGGTTGGCCATGGGTATGTCAACTCTTTGCTTACAATGTTTTATGTGTGTATGGAAGCTTTACATCTTGGTTTGATGGGTCTGTTATGCATTTATCCAGTGTAGTGGATTGTGTAGTGTTTGTCTGTGTGTCGAGTCTAGGTGGTGGTGTCCTAGGCTAGGTATTGGGGTCTGTGGTATGTTTAAAATAAAGTTGCAGTGTCGAAAGTATGTTAAGTGGTCTGGTCTAGTATCTGTAGTTTCGATTTTTATATGTCATCTCCTTGTGAGCACAATCTACTTAAATCCTTCTAATAAAGTAGTTATATGTTATGTTGGCTTCTTAGCTATATTCTTCATATTTAGTAAAGCTTATGGTCGATTTGTCGATTATAAATTGGTCATCTTTTATGCACATGCTTATTTTCTTAAGTTTAAGTTTTGTTCTTCATGATGGAACCTTGGTTGGCTATGCATAGATTGCTTACTGATGAAAATAATTAGGAAATTATATTTGTGGCTTCGTTCAGGCGGAAAACCGCTCCTCATTTCCAAAACTTGGTTTAAGGCTATCGCAATCGTGGTTAAGTTTCTAAAGGGGAAGTTAATTATGGTGTGTGCTAAGGCGTTTGGTTTCAGGCCTTGTGTTCTTCCCCTTAGCCTATTGCGTTTCCACTCTGATGGGATTATATCTATAAGTGTATATTTCTCTTGTTACTTTTTCTGGTTAAGTGTTAAGTGTGTTAGATACATTCTCTTTGGTCAGAAACATTCGATGTATTTCAGTCTGATTAGTCGACAAAGTGTAGTGAGAATTCCTTGTGTGAGAACTTATCTTTCAAGTATCCGATACACCATAAATCGCATAAGTTTTTGTGTGCTTAGGATTATGGGTATCCGGGATCTTTCCCGTCATTGTATATTGACTAGTGAAAGGGATGCTAGTGGGTGGGGATGAAAATTGGCTCATGGAATGTGAGAGGGATTGGTAGACCAAATTTTTGGGCAGAAGTGAGCTCATTTTATAAAATACAGAATATATACCTATTTGTTGTTATGGAAACAAAGACTGATCAAATTCCAAGTGAAAAGACATGGAAAGCAGCGGGATTGGATGAAGCATGTTGGGCACCAGCTGTGGGCAAATCAGGGGATATTGGCGTACTCTGGAAATCCTACCTGCTTTCTCAGGAATTAATTAAGTTTGTTTGCTACGGGAAAAGGTTTATTGTGGTTGATTATGTAAATTTTGAATCGAATTCCAAGTATCGAATATTTCTAGTGTATGCCCCTGCGCAGGAAAGAGAAAAAATAAACTTTTGGAATGAAATAATTGAGAAAATCCATGAATCTTCTATTGCGTGTATTGTGATGGGTGATTTAAATGACATTGCATCTAGTGAAGATAACATCGGGGGTGCAGAAGTCTGTTCTGCTAGGCTGAACAGACTTGCGAATATCAAGGATGCGTGCGAGCTAATGGAGTTGCCTTTTAGTGGTAATCGGTTCACTTGGAGGGAAAAAAAGTGTGGTCCGGATAATATTCTGGAGCATCTTGACAGAGCTTTGGTTCATTATTCTGTAGTAGAACAAATCCCATACATTCATGTGACTCATCATGCATTTTCATCCTCAGACCACTAACTTATCTCTCTTGACCTGTGTCCGGGTATGTATCATAAAGAAACTCCCTTTAAGTTTGAAAATATGTGGCTAGGAAGAAAAGATTTGAGGAACATTAGCCTGGAGGGATAATTGTGGAGGATCTGCCCTTTTCCAGCTAAGATTTAAAACAAAAATTCTGAAAGCTAAAATTAAAGAATGGAATCGGAAAACCTTTGGGAACATTTTCCGACAACTAATAGTGGTGGAAGAAGACTTCGTGTCCGTTCAAGAGTTAATTTCTGTCCAGGAAGATGAGAACCTAGTTTCAAAACAAAATAATTTACTTAGGAAAAGAGAGGCTCTTATTGGGTGGCACAAAACTTTCTGGAATCAAAGGGCTAAATCTAAACATATTAAGCTTGCCGATACTAACTCTGGCTATTTTCACAAGGTTGCCTCGGGCAGACGCAATAGGAATATAATTAGATCTATCACTTCGGCAGAAGGAACTCAAATCCTAGGTGAACAAAATATTAAAACGGAAATTCAGCATGATTTTGAAAAACGATTTAGAAAAGAGGGCGTCAATAGAACATCTTAGGGCAACTACGTGGACCTCATCACAAAGGAAATCACCGAGGACGATAACAGGGAACTTATAAAGCCCATCCTAAATAGTGAAATCAAAGGTGCAGTGTTTGGGCTCAGAAGGAACAAGTCGTCGGGTCCTGATGGCTTTACTGCAGAATTCTATAAACTTTTTGGGATATAGTTGGTCAGTCGGTTATTAAGGCTGCCAAAAGCTTTTTCCTCTCAGGAAAACTACTTCGCCAGACTAACCACACTTTTATAACTCTTCTCCCCAAAATTGATAACCCGAGTACTACGAATAATTATAGACCGATTAGTCTATATTCGACAATTTATAAAATTATTTCAAAAATCTTAACAGAAAGGTTGAAGAAGGTTATAGGCAAGTTAATTCATCCACTACAAGGTGCCTTTGTGGGAGATAGAGCAATTCAAGACAATGTTTTCATTGCTCACGAGATTTTTCATTCTTTCAAAACTCGTAAGGGTAAGGGGGGTTGGATGGCAATCAAGATGGACATGGAAAAAGTATATGATAGAATGAACTGGGATTTCGCCATCGAGATTCTTCGAAAGTTTGGTTTCCATCCTACGTTTATTAACTGGTTTAAGGAATGTATCTCTACTCTCTCCTTCTCTGTTCTGGTGAATAATTCCCCAACAGAAATGTTTTTTCCATCTAGAGGTATTCGCCAAGGGGATCCTATTTCCCCATTTCTTATTTATCCTCGGTGATGAACTCCTTGCCAAAAAATTACATCACGAATCATTAGTCCCGTCCAGCAAAATCGGTTTCAAGTTTGCACGTGGGGGTCCTCGTGTTCCGTTTCTGGCGTTTGCAGATGACATTATTATATTTGCAAAAGCATCTCTCATGGCTAGTCAGAAAGTAATGGAAATAATTAATGAATATTGCCTTCTGTCTGGCCAAAAAGTCAACTTTCACAAATCTTCGTTCCAAACGACTTCGGGGGTCCCCGATCCTAGAATCCAAGTATTGCAGAATGCTCTACAAACTCCCCACACAAGATCCATGGAGAAATACTTGGGGTATCCTATTATCAGCGGTAAAGTTAATAAAGAAACTTTTGAGGACATTGTTGGGAAAACTAAAGACCAGTTGTCAAAATGGAAAGCTAACGCTCTTTCTCAACAGGGAAGATCCATATTAATAAACTCTAATTTATCGGCAAAATCTCTGTATGCCATGCAAAGCTTCATGCTACCCTCTTCAATACATAAAAAATTAGACCAAATCAATAGGTCTTTCTTTTGGAATAAAGACCTTCAATATAAACCTCTTATTAGCTGGGACAAGATATGTAAGTCGCGTGCTAAAGGCGGGTTGGGTATTAGGAAGTCCCAACCTATGAATGAAGCACTTCAAGTGAAGCTATTATGGAAAACGCTTGCAGAACCCGATAACATTTGGGTAAAAATTATCAAACATAAATATCTAAAAGATCACGATGTCTTGAACTACACCAAGGTCCAGAATTCTTCTTGGCAGTGGAGGAATGCTTCGGCTCTCATTAACAAGTTTAAAGAGGGGCTTTTTCTGGTCAATTGGTAACGGTGAGTCGGTTAATATCTGGACGGAATGTTGGGTATCTCACACTCCTCTGATTCAGAGGATCTCAGGCAATTTATTCCTTGACTGAAGTACCAAAGTTAGTGAGTTTATAATAGATAGAACATGGAACCAGGACATGCTTTACTCAGTCCTTGCTAATAACATTGTGCAAGAGATTCTGTCTATCCCTCTCCCAATCATCGCAATTGCAGACAGACTCCATTGGTGGCTTGATAAACAGGGTTGGTTTTCCACCTCCAGCACAGTTAAACTAATAACTAAACAGGATGTGTTTCGGGATAACCCGTGCTCGTGGATATGGAAAGTGGATGTAATGCCAAAAATAAAGAACTTCCTATGGAAGTTTTCTCAAAATGGATTAGCTACAAAAATAGACCAAGTAGTAAGTACCAGAGGAACCCCAGTTCCGAATGGGTGTGTTTTTTGCAATAATCCGATCGAAGATGAGATCCATCTGTTTGTGGAATGTCCTTTTGTAAAGATGTCAATTTTAAATTTTCCAAAAATTTCGGATCTGTTTCGAAATGCGCAGAATCGATCCTGGAGTGGGAAATCCATAATAGAAAGGTTGGGTAACCAATTAAATAAAAGAGAAAAAGCTGAAATGACAATTAGATGGTGGACGATTTGGAATTTTAGAAACCAATTATCCTTTGGAAAGAGTAATAATAAGCCTTCAAATTTGGGATGATTGCCCACAAATTAACAACATATAAGAAACTGTCAGTGACTATATTTTAGGTGGTAGATGGTGGACGGAAAAACTTAGCAATACATTATCAAATGACGTAGTCAAAGAAATCCTGGACATTCCACTTCCCGTTTCCCCCTTTGAGGATCGCTTATACTGGTGGCCTGATAGGGCTGGTTGGTTCACCACATCAAGCGCATATAAGCTAATCACATCTCAATCCTCACTGAGCATAGACAATAACGCATGGATATGGAATTTGGATATTCCGCCTAAGATCAAAATTTTTCTATGGAAAGTTTGTCAGAATGGCCTCCCTACTGCCTCTAGGCTAGCTCAACGTGGGACTTCTGTACCTTCCACCTGTCAACTGTGCAACTGTGCAGTTGAAGATGACGTTCACTTCTTACTAGAATGCCCATACGTGCGCCCTCTCTTTCGCTTACCTACACAAGTAAACTCAACTATATCCAGTATGATAAATCATTCACGGGAGATACAACCGATCTTTTCATTCATCGGAAACAAGCTTACATCCGATGCCAAGGCGGAGCTTGCCTTCTCTTGGTGGACGGCTTGGTACATTCGAAACCAATTTTTTTTTAGACAGGTCCCCATACCCCATAGAGAAAGTTCATTACGTATCATTAAAACACATAAGGAAAATTGGAGTAAAACAGCGCGCTTTGAGTATAACTTGGATGAGGACTTTCCCTTACGCACACGAAGCTACAAGCATCCAAGGACGAATAGAAAGCATGGTAGCATCACTTGGCGAAAACCCCCTAGGGGAACTTTCAAGTTAAATTTTTATGGATCCACAATTTCAAACAATGATAGCTCGGCTGGAGCCGTAATTCGGGACTGGGATGGACATCCGATACACATCTGTTATAAAAAACTTGGCAAACAAAGTCCTTTGAAAGCGGAAGCGCTTGAACTTAAACTGGAAATCTAAAAGGCTCTACAACTCCGTCTCAATAAACTCCACATTGAAGGTGACTCCATGATAATCATAAACCATCTAAATAAAATATCTACCTGTCCTTGGGAAATCGAACTGATTTTATCAGATGTTAAAATTCTACTATCGACTTTGAAAGAAGTTTCCTTCTTTCATGTTCCCCGATTAGGCAATAGAGTGGCTGACAAGGTTGCACACCTTTGCCACTCTGCCTGTGGGGTCGATATTAACAACGATTCTGGTCTTCTTGACCTCATCCGTAAGGATGCCATCGGGTAGAGCTCACTTGCCCGAATTCTTTCCTAATCAAAAAAAAAAAATAAGCCTTCAAATATTGAGATTCACACTTTTCTAAATTCCATAAGAAATACTCCCTCCGTTCGGCAAAACATGTCGTTTACTATTCACGCACGCTTTTTTAGAATGATAAAAACTATATAAAATATTTATTTTTTATAAATTTTTTAAACAAGCTTGTACTTATTAATAATAACTAAGAAATTGTTAAAAAAAATTATTAAAAAACTAGATATTTTATATAGTTTTTATCCCCTAAAAAAGCGTGCGTGAATAGTAAAGTGACATGTTTTGCCGAACGGATGGAGTAACTGGCAAACAGCCAAAGCAGAAGATGTGGTTGGGTGCCCCTCTACTGGGGGGTGTCCGTCATACCAAAAGCGAAAAATAAGTAGGAAAAATGTTAGATGGCGCAAACCGAATTGGGGAAATGTGAAGATAAACTTTGATGGTGCTTCTTGTGCGGGTTCTATGGCTTCTGATGGCTTCATTATTAGGAACTGGGATGGAGATGTCGTCAAAATTGGGTCTAAAAGATTAGGGGTTACTTCCCCCTATTGGCGGAAGCTATAGCGTTAAGAGAAGGAATATGGCATCCAAGAAACATCAACTGTGGGAGAATTGAGATAGAAGGGGACTCATCAATTATAATCTACCACCTTCGCTCAAAAGGTAAATGTCCCTGGGAAATCGAATTATTAATGAGGGATATTAAGTGGTTGTTCCAAGATTTCTAGAGTGTCTCTTTTTCCCATGTGCCCCGCGAGGGTAACAGGGCGGCTGACAAGGTTGCACACCTTGACCGTTTTGTTAGCGGGTTTGCACTGGAGTCAAATTTAGATCTGCTTGATCTCGTCCGTCGGGATGCTATCAGTTAAGATTTTTCCAACCGAATTATTACCTTATAAAAAAAATAAAAAAAATATGCCGACGGATATTTTTTTCTTTCTTAATTGCTGACAGTTTTAATATTGAGATAATTGGATGATTAAGACCCTCTTCAATTACAAGTGATAGAGAGGTTGTTGAGATCTTCTATTATCTTTTTGATTTTTTTCATAATTAATTTGGTCAATGGATAACTTTGTACGGGTTGTCAAATGGGTAACCTAAGGGTATTTTCGACATAAAAAATTACAAAAGTTTAAATTACAATAAAAACATTAGAGGGGTCTATTTACTTTTACAATTAATGAATAGGGTCTATATACCCCATTCACCCTAAAACTAATTGTTGATAAAGATTTTTTTTTTGTAGTGGTTGATGACACTCTAATAAAATTAATTGTTGATAGCAAAAAAATAAATTAAACTAATAAATTTTCTGGCAATGAATTCGTTATTTTTTTGGTATTAGCCAACAAAGCTTTAATGAAACTAATATGCTAAAAACAAATTCCTTCAATTCATAATTAATATTATAAATAATCTGCTGATAATAAAACAACTAGTATAATTCCCGCGCTATGGCGCGGTTTTTTTTAAAAGAAAATCTTAATAGTAAAATAATTTAATATTATAAAATCAAATAACATATTAATAAAATGTTATCATAAAATAAGATAGGTAGGTTTAATAAATTTAAAAATCCCTAAAAAATTTACCATAAAAGTATCTTAGAAATAATTTTAAAAATTAATTTTTTAAAAATTATTATTATTATTAAAAATAAGGTGATGAAACCTCGTAAAAAATGGTTCTCATTTAAAGTATTATATAGATATATAGATATATAGATGATTAGAAAATAAATATATTTTAAGGGAATAAAAAAAATTCCTTTTATAATTTAATTGGTTGAAAACCCTACAATTAATATGGTGATGACACCTCATCAAAAATGGTTCTCATTTAAAGTATTACTAGTATTCGTTACTCGCGAGGTTGCGTGTTTTGTTAATAAATTATATTTTATTATATTAATTATATTAAAATATTATATTAGATAATTAATTGACGTGGCTTAAAAAAATAAAATCAAATTGATGTGGCTACAAAAATAAAACCATATATAAATATATTATATTCAATTTGATCTAAACGGTAGAATAACGCGCCAAATATTCCTTCTTCATCTTTTAAAATAATAAATAATATATTTTATTAACAAAAGCATGAAAATAATAAATATGTATAACAACTAATTCAAGTTATATTGGATAAATTATTGATCTAAAAAGATAAGTTTTTAGCTAACTATATTCGTTTATTAATTGATGTGGGCCAGAAATATAATACCACTTTAATCCAAAAAATGCCACGTAAGCAAAAATAATCCCGCTTTAATCTAGAAAATTCCGTGGACGCAAGATTGCACCAGAGCCCATTTCAGGCCTCTATTTTAGTATTTTATATAGATATAGATATTAAGTTTAATTGAAATTAAATAGTTTAATGTTCTTCAAAGAGGTAAATTTTGAAAAAAAAAATATCATTATAGTATGAAACCTCTTCCTTTATTATTGAAAAATCAATGCAAGCAATTAAAAAAAACATGGATCGATAAATATTGTATTATTACATTATCTTTACCAGATATAATTTTAAATCCAGAAGAAAAAAATACTTCTGAGCTAAATTCAAAGGAAAATCAATTCTTTTATATATAAACCAATTATATATATATATATATATATATATATATATATATATATATATATATATATATATATATATATATATATATTTATCATTCACCCAAACATTATTAGATACGATTAAATTAGTGGAGATAGATTATAAAGAATATTACATAATGATTTAATTATATATATAATAGAAGAGATAATATTAGTTATATGTTTATGTATATATATATATATGTGTTCAAATTCAAGTATAAGATATTTAAAAAAAAATGAAATTGATAGCCACGGATTGATTAAAAAAATTGATATACTTGGAAATGTATATAGTAAAGAATGAATGAATTGAAATTGTATAATTAGTTAGTGTACGTGATCTACGTTTTGCTTAATCATAATTGCAACTGTCCAAATTTTATATGAGAAAAGTAAAAATTCTAATGGATCAATTAGATTTATTAA
The DNA here is from genome assembly GCA_963922045.1 of Persicaria maculosa. Classification (NCBI taxonomy): domain Eukaryota; kingdom Viridiplantae; phylum Streptophyta; class Magnoliopsida; order Caryophyllales; family Polygonaceae; genus Persicaria; species Persicaria maculosa. Next base: position 34,959,550 of record OY998271.1, read on the forward strand.
AATAAGTCACAAAATATTATTAAAATGTAATTAATTAAGATAGGATTATAAAAAAAATATTCAAGGTAGATTTTATAACTAAGATATATATGTAGTATTAAAAGATTGTGGTTTATTATTAATTAATTTACCTTGAATGATCAATTAATTAGTTTGCATGGAAGGTATTTAAGAATATGACAATCTTTTTAACGTGATTTTGTAAAGCATATGTTACTTTTTTTAATTATTTTCTATCCAATTGTTGAATTTTGTTTTAAGTCATTTATAAATAAATAGTTATTTATATATATAAATGTAGGGGGATTTTTGTGAATTATAAAAGATAAATTACTCTTTCCCCACCAAAAAAAAAGATAAATTACTCTTTATTTAAAGAAGAGGATAGATTATTTTGATCTAAAAAGATAAGTTTTTTCACCTAACTATATTGACTTATTAATTGATGTGACCCAAAAATATAATACCACTTATATCCAGAATATGACACGTAAGCAAAAATAATCCCGCTTTAATCCAGAAAATTCCATGTATGTGAAATCGCACCAGAGCCCGTTTCAGGCCTCTGTTTTAGTATTTTACCCGCCTGTTGTGCGGTTTCTTAATAAACAAAATTATGTTTAATTTATATTTTCTTTCTGAAATTTTAAGGTTATATTAGTTTGGTTGAAATCTTTGGATCCTTTAATACACTGTAGTATAAAAAAACTATACAAAATAACTTAAGATAAAATATTCTATCGACAATAGCTTTTGTAACAATTTAAGATATTTTGCAAAAAAAAACTTATCTTTTTTGCAAAAAGTTACTTAAGGCATAGGTATAGGTATAAAAAAAACTAATCTTTTTTTGTTATTACGGTTTTGTAAAAAAAATTTAGTAAACCAAAGATATAAATAATATATATGATAGGATGGTGATCCAAAGATATAATTGTGTATACATTATCGGTGGAGATAATTAAATATGATGAAATCTTATCATTATTATATATAAATTATATAATGATCAACCAATATAATCAATTTTGATGACTGAAGATAAAAGAGATAAACATAAAATGATAGACTTTGTAACAAATAAAGATATATATAGTTGAATATTTATGTTAAAAATAACTAATCAGTCATCAATTAATATGGATATATAGGATGATACCTAAATAAAATAAGCGGGTCATTGGTTGACGTGGCTTGACTGTATTGGATCATCATTAATTTACGTGTCAAAACCCGGGTCAGATTGCATCAGAGAATGACACATAAGCGAATTCGCTCAGAACCCACCACATAGGCGAATCGCACCAAAGAAGACTCCAGACCTCTGTTTTAGTATATTATATAGATATAGATATATAGATATGGATAAGGTGTGGTTTTGCAAAAGGAAAAAAATATATAAAAAATGGTTTGTTAAAAAACTACGTGATTTGTGACAAATAATCCTAAAAAATATTTTCAATTGGTAAACCCAATGAGCAATAAAGTTAGAAAAACGGCAAAAACCAAATTCAATGTATTCTATTATATGTAATGTATATTATGGACGTCATTAATTAATTTATAGTATATGTAAATATGTAATGTATCTAATTAATATATACATGTAATGTATCTCATTAATCTATACTCGATGTGATGTATCTAATTAATAACACGCTGATTTTGACGTTATTTTACATTTGAGGGAAAAAACTTCATTTCACAAAATATTATTAAAATATAACTAAGTAAGATATGATAATAACTTATTAATTGAAGTAATATTGGATAGATTATTTGATATAAAAAAGATTTATTATAGTTGATTAGTTAAATTGGATATGTTTTCAACAATAAGTGTATTACATGTATAATATATATTAATTGATGTGGGCAAAAAATATAATACAATTTTATTTCAAAAAATGACACGTAAGCAAAAATAATCTCGTTTTAATCCAGAAAATTCCGTGGATGCGAGATCGCATCAGAGCCCGTTTCAGGCCTCTGTTTTAGTATTTTACTAGTTTTATTATTCGCCCGTTGTGCGATTTTTTTAATAAATTTTATTATATGAAACATCTATGAAAATAAAATAAATTACTACTCCATATAAAATAAATATAGATTATTTTCTTATATCAATTATGTTAATTTTTTTAAAAAAATAATTATGAAGGCCGGTAAGATTTTAAATATAACTATCTTAAACTAAGAATTATTTATTTATTTGTGATTTGTGAGTGATACATTCGATTTGGATTCTATCAATTATTATATTTGATTAGTTAGATCGGATATGTTTTCAACAATAACTGTAGTACGTGTATAATATATTTATCTAATTAAAATATAGGGTTATATTGGATAGATTATTGATCTAAAAAGATAAGTTTTATATCTAACTATATTGACTTATTAATTGATGTGGCCCAAAAATATAATATCATTTTAATTTAGAATGTGACACGTATGCAAAAATAATCCCGTTTTAATCCAGAAAATTTCACGTATAAGAATCGCACCAGAGGCCGTCTCAGGCCTCTGTTTTAGTATTTTTTATTATATAGATATAGATATGTATTGAATAATAAAAATTTATCATTATACATAATGAATTAACATAACGAAGTAATTACAATTATAAGTTAAGATAGATCAATATATATGTTTTATATAGCATTAACAACTAATTCAAGTTAAATTTGATTGAGCAAATTAATGTTGGAAAAAAATAAAGCAAAGTTAAATATTTGGTCCATAGAAAGGCGATAATTAAGGGTACTTTTTTATATATATAACTGACGGCATGGAATTGCACCATAATAATATATTTAAACAATTAGATAAAAAAATAATTTGATAGATATGTTGGCAATTAAACAAATATGTTGGCAAAAATATATGTTGAATAAATACATATATTTTTGGCAATTAATACGTATTATAATTTAAACAAATATGTTGGATTTGCCGGCATGAAGCACATCAAAAAAATAATATTAGATATATTTATCTAATTAAGATATAATATTATATTGGATAGATTATTTGATCTAAAAAGATAAGTTTTTTACGTAACTATATTGACTTATTAATTGATGTGGGTTATATTGGATAAATTATTTGATCTAAAAAGATAAGTTTTTTACCTAATTATATTCGTTTATTAATTGATGTGACCCATAAATATAATACCACTTTAATCCAGAAAATGACACGTAAGCAAAAATAATCCCGCTTTAATCCAGAAAATTCCGTGGACGGGAGATCGCACCAGAGGCCGTTTCTGACCACTGTTTTAGTATTTTATATAGATATAGATATAGATAGATATAGATATATAGATATAGATATTGTAACGGCCCGGATATAAATATCAGGGATACGTTTCGAAGGTCGGATACCTTCGTTCGGATGTTGCAATTCAGGTACGGGTCGAGGTTTCAAACCTCAAATCAGTCGAAGTTTCATAAATTCAGTTTAACGAAAGTAAAGCGGAAATATGATTTAGATACAAAAGCCACGGCAGAGCCGGGTCAAAACCAAACCAAAGTGGGTGATTTGCCATTTGTCAAGTTAGGGTGTGTTTGGCGCTAGATGGAGATTAAGGGGATTAATGAGATGTAGGTAGATGATAGTAGATGGAGATTAATGGCGTAGATTAATTCGGATGTTGGAGATGGAGATTATGTAGGAGTAAAATCTCGAAAAGGTGTTTGATAGGAAGGGGATGTTGGGGTATTGTAAGACATGAAAATTACTAAACTGCCCTTCCATATCAACATCATACCATCGGCCCTCTCCACATGTTCCACTGTGAGCAAGGTAACGGAATTAAGGTGAGGCTTGCGACTGGCGACGAGCGACAGAAGCGGCGACCGACGACGACGCTTCCCCGGCGATAAACCCACTGCCCGCCTGACGAATCCGACTCACTCCCCCTTCGTACAACTGTTGTGATAGGTGCGGCGGCCAACTCGCGAACGGAGAGGAGAACAACCAGCTGTCGGCTTCACCGTCGTTTCCCCAGGTATGATTTCGCCGCCGGTGACTGTGTTGTTTATGAATGCGCCGGATATGCATAATTTGTTGCGAAATTCGACTCGTGCATGTACTTGGTCGTTGAATATGCGCATGTCAGTTAGGATTTAAGGGGGTAGCCGACAGTATTGGGGAACCCTAGATAGAAATGGGGCTTTCATCACCGGCGGGGATTAGATGAAATTGGTTGGTCGGAGATGACATAGGGTGTACCGGAATAAGCTCCTTCAACAGGGGACGGCCTATTGTGGACAATCTTGATTGTTGTATATTGTGTACTGCAGCACCTGTGTGCTACTCCGGTTCGTGCCAAACGAACCGAGGTGCTCATTTGGTAGTTGTGAATTGGTGTTTTGTGTATTATGTTGTTGGGATGCAGAATATGCTAGAAGTATTTTACAGTCGATTCCTCGCTGATTGGGAAGCAAATTCTTGCAGTCGATAGCCGTGTGTTGCATTCGAAATTTGTGTTTGTTGATTATGTTATTGCTGTGTGTGTGTGGCATTGTATTTATTAGGCAACAGAGTAGTAAATTCTTGCATTAGAATTGAAGGAGATGTAGGTAGAATATAAGGCATAAGTGATGGGTTCGACTGAGTGTTACAGTTTCCTGTTGTAGGTGGGTGTTTGTCTGTGTAGGTTGGATATATGGATTTTGTGTGCATGCCTTTCATGAATTGTTGTCCCACATGTGGTTTCGTCATCGATGTTGTGCATGAATCTCATGGATTGGTAGTGAAGTTGTTATCGGCAGTTACAGCTTAGCCATTGTGAATGTGGTTACTCTGAAGGCGTTCCTAGCGTTTGTCGATATTGTGGTTGCATTTTGTCTTGCCATGGTTGACGAGTTTCATTCCCCAACATTAGGACATTGCCATGATCAGTGTATTGCGATTGTTTGATCTTATATGAATATTGGTTTTTGTTGGTATGATGATGCCCTATGGAGACTTCAGCAGCCATAGTATTGCATCCATGGCCTCTAGTGGCAAGCCCCCCGCGTCCGAGAAGGGAAAGAAGAGCCAGGCTGCTAAGGAACTCAAGTTTTTATGGACGCCCACTCTGTTGAAACAGTTCTTGGACCTGCTGATTGGTTATCAACGCAAGTACGGTCGCGATCAAGGGTTCAGCTGGGTTGTGTTAACCACCCAATTCGAGGAACTAACAGGGCAGAAGTGCGGCGGAAACTCACTGAAGAACAAATACGCGACCATGAAGGAGAAGTGGAAGGCTTGGAAAGAGTTGAAGCACTGTGGGACTACGAACGAGGGTGTATCGATGCCAGCGAGGAGTGGTGGGAGCGTAAATGTCAGGTAAGCAGTCTACCATTGTCTGCACGCTGTTTTCGAATTCATGTAAGCGACAAATGTTATCGTATACGTCTCCTACGTTTGTAGGAGAAGGAAGATTTCCGAAAGCTAAAGAACAAGTGCATACCTCCGGACATCGAAGACGCTTGGGACCAGATTTACGGGGGCACCGTAGCAACCGGTCAGCACTGTGTATCCCCCTCCATGGATCCCGTGCAAAGCCCCGTACCGATGTCGGCTACGCCCGATGATGGAAGCTACGTACACCGACCCATTCCCACGGCTGGAGAGGTTGACCTCGGGGCTGATGTTGACAACATTGACGAGTTCGACCTGCGTCGTTTTCCGGACCTCGTCAGAGGAGCAAGCCAGTCGAATCCGGTCCCTCCGGTTCAGCCAGCTCCCACTGTCACCCCGGGATGTAGCACCTTCCCGACGAGGTCGGGGAAGCGTCATGCAAGCACGTCCGCAGCTCCGTCTGGTAGGAAACGCAGCGCAAGGTGGTCGTCTGGGTCGGTGATGTTCGATAGGCAGATGGAGTTCGTTGAGGAAACTAGTGCGCAGATCCTCAACTACGTACGAGCCGATGACGAGGCTTCTCGTACAGAAGCTAACCGGGAGGTAGAGGTGATGAAGGTCCTCGACCATCTTGTGGCCGAAGGCTTGATAGAGGATGAAAGTCCTTTGCTGATGTTTGCAATTGAACTCTTACTCGCCCCCGAGCATGCGAGGATGTTCCTTGCGATGACGAGGAGCGACGCGGTGAGGCTGGCGTGGCTCAAATACCAGTACCGCAAAAGCGGGGGGGACGTGTAACTGGGCATCATGTTCATGTGGTGGTGAACTTTGCATTCTGTTTTATGTTGAGCTGTAAACATTGCGTGCTTACAATGGTACAGATTGTGTGTGTAGTTGAACTTTGCATTCTGTTTCTTGTTGAGTTGTAAACATTGATTGCTGACAATGCTTAATGTTATATGTTGGCTTGTAAACGTTGCATGCTCACACTGGTCCAAATTATATATGTGTTTGGGGCAGATGGAATCTCGTTCGGTTACCCGTCGGATTAAGAGGAGGCACAAGCGAGCAGTTCTGGCCCAGTGGTTTCTCATTCTACAAGTCCTGCGCAAATCAGCACACTACTTCAAATACGTTCACAAGGTCCCATGCTACACCTCCGAGTACACGGGGGAGAGGTGGATACAGGACATACTCGCCCATGAGACAGACCTCCGGTGCGTCCAAGTCTTCCGAATGCCGAAACACGTATTCAGATCTCTGTGCTCGACTCTCAAACATAGGTATGGCTTGAACGGATCGAACAACATGACCGTCATGGAGAAGGTGGGGATATTCGTCAACACCATGGCATGGGGGGCATCATTGCGGGACACTTGCGAGCGTTTTCAGCGATCGACGTCGACGATAAGCGAAGCCATAACGGAAGTGCTTGAAGCACTAGTTGGCCGCCACAACGGGTGGAATGGACTCGCACGCGACGTCATCAAACCAGTCGATCCGCACTTCTCAGAGGTTCCAAAACAGATATCTGACGATAGTAGATACAACAGATACTTTCAGGTTGCGAAACGTTCGGCCATTTCATGCTGAACTACAAAGGCTGTTATGACATATTTTAGCCCATCCATGCAGGGTTGCATTGGAGCTCTCGATGGGACACACATCGAAGCGTGTATACCACAGGAGGAGCAGCTACCGTACCGGGGACGCAAGGGAATAACAACGTTCAACGTTCTAGCTGTATGTGACTTCGATCTAAATTTCACGTTCGTTTCTGCAGGTTGGGAGGGTAGTGCCCACGATGCCCGGGTGCTCGATCACGCCCTGACAACCCCGGGAATGCATTTCCCCCACCCTCCTCCAGGGCGTTATTACTTGTGCGACAAAGGATATCCAGAGAGACAGGGATTCATGATCCCTTACTCCAAGACGAAGTACCACAGGGCTTCATTTCTTCAAGAACCGGCCGACAACGAGAAGGAAGCTTTCAACCAAAGGCACTCATCCTTGCGTGGGGCGGTGGAACGGACATTCGGTATCTTCAAAAGCATGTGGAAGATCACGAAACCCATGCACAAGTATCCCGTCGGCAAGCAGGTGGACATCATCATCGCTTGCATGGCGTTGCACAATTTCATCCGACGTTCCGTTGGGGACGACGATGTAGTCGAATACACAGGGGATGACCCAAATGTGGAGGCCCAGGCCGTTGGTGTCGAGGACGGTGATGTCGAAGCCGACTATGAAAGCGAGGACGAGATCCTGAACGGTTCGAGCGACGAGGAAGATAATCAGCCAGTGGGGATGCAAGGGCTCCGCGACGAGATCGCCAGACAAATTTGGGCCGACCGGCGTCGCCGGCGGTAGTGCGGAGTGTCACCCTATACCAACGGCTTGGGAGGTTGGGTATGTGTCCGCCCTTTTGTTTATGTCGGCGAAGTATGATCGGTTTATCTATGCCTTTGAATGTATGCCTCGCCCCACTAGTATGTATACAGATGGTAAGCTTTGCCCCTAATTTTGAATGTATGATCCAAAGGTTTAAAACACGAAAGCATGACGGAAATATATTATGCATGACGAAGCTATGTTACATCGGATGCGCCAACCTGAGGCCAACAGTTGGTTATGCCACTACCGGGCGTTCAAAACATCGCACGAGCTACGAGGCCTTACTTCAGCAAAAACCCACTACACCCGGCCTACGATCACCAAAAAACAAACCGGGTAGCGGGGTCCACAGGCATCTACACTTCCGTGGACTATCAGACGTTATAACAATATCTAATTACAGTCAAGAGTTCTACGTACACGCTGTCAACATAGACAGAAAAGATCTTGTGCAACCCTCGATGCGTCCTACCTGTTCACCATCGCAGCAACAACGACAGCTGTCATTGCGAGGAACATCCACTTGGTAGCGTTCTCGCGAGCCCTGGAAGCCACCAAGTCATCCCATAGTGTGCAGGCATGGGACGAGAGGCTAGCCAAACGTTCCGCCATCTCGTCGTTCAGCGCGTTAACCCGGTCTACCTCCTCCGCCTTTCTCTGTACCTCAGCCTCAGCTGCAAACAACCGAGCAGTGAGCTCCATGGCGATCTCCTCGAGCTGTTGGATCCTGGGATCCTCTGGAGGAGGTGGAATGGCCTGAGGGATCTCCTGTAGGGGTTGGCGGTTCTCTTGGTCAGCGCCCCTAACAGCATAGCTGGCCTCGCCGTCGTCTTGCATCTCCTGGATCGGTTACAATCTCAGATGAGGACATATGAGACAATATCCCACCATCACCTCCTGCTTTGAAAGTTGTAAAGTGTAGGAACATACCTGCTCCCACCAGGGAAGAAGCCTATCCTCGCCCCCGAGCCAGGGGTACTTCTCCGGGCAACCGCTTGGCCAGCTACCTGAGGATGACATGGTCGTCACTTCAGCTACAAACACGAATGCAGTGGGTAGTTAGCACAATCTCAACCGTTTATGGTTTTGAACAAATAAAGGATGAAAATGGTGTTCTACAGGATAGCAAATTAAGAAGCACCCACACAATCATGAGGATAACAAATCATGAAGGTGTTATACAGGATCTGTATAGTTGTTCATGTGCAACTCTTGCTCAGTCATTTAATTACTCACACTTTCGAACATTATTGTAGTACTTTGGACCTAGACAATTAGTGATGATTTAAACATTGGACAAATTGGGAAAGCAATTTTCTGCTTTCATAGACTGTCTACAGAAAACCACTATTTCACATTCGCTAATTACATTTCCAATAGAGGCATGTCATGGTTTCTCGTACAATCCATGACTATCATATTCTCCATTAATCAGATTCATTAAGGAACAGGTTACTAATTTTCTGAATATTATTTCATTGTTGTTACCTATTTACTTACTATCTGTAATTCTTGCAGTTGGTTTTCTTTAGGGATTGACACACTTCCAGAAGAAGAAACTCCAGTTCTACATTCAGCCAATCTGTACTGGTTAGAACCTCATCCTACAGTCATGAAACCATATTCCTCTTCCCGCCTAACAAGTAACAAGGTCACTGCCACTTGGCCCAGGACACAGTCATGAACTGGTGGAAAACTACAAAGGCATGAGCTGATATCGGAAGTTCCTGTATTTTTCCCTAAGAACATGGTTTTTTTCTCCACCTACATATGACCAGTCCTTAACCTTAATTGCCAAAAAGGCTACTATTCGCCATACTGGTTGCTTATAGTCTCAAAAATTGACATAATCTCCTTTGATTTATGTACAACAGTTTCTTATTACAGTTACTTATTTCCTCATGCCGAAAAATTTGTCAGTACACAAATCCTTCTCCATTTGATAAGCAAAGAAACATGTGTTGATCTACTGTAACACCATTTTTCTCATGCCGAAAAATTAGGTTTCTTCTTGAACCTTTTCCTTCCCCCTTTTAGACGAGTACAGTAAAAGGAATTCAATTTCTTAGGGTTAGATTCATCACAAACTTTAAATTCAGAGGACGATCGAACAAAGCAAATCAACTAAAGATATAAGCGAAATGAAATAGGTGACATGAACACCACCATCGCCACTGCAAAATCCACTCACACACTCACACACTGCCGTCCTCCGTCGCAGTGGCCGGAGGAGGCACCCCATTGTCGGCCTGAGAAGGGGGTCTACCCAATCCAGCGGTTGGGTGCCCAGATCGGGCACACCGTCGGCCAGAGAACCCCGTTCTACACGCCGGGGTGTCCAACGGCCACGCCGGGTACAGATCCACCACCCCCCGTCGCCGAAATGAGTTATCAGAGCGAGATCAGAGTAGCTTACCTCGTTATCGTCGACCTTGAGTTCGAGTTTCGCTTCTCCGTCCTTGGCGGCTCCCTCAGTTCGGAAATGGGATGTCGATTGGAGGGCAAGGGCAAATAAGGGCTGGGAGATGTTGAAACACCCACAATCTCCACAATCTCCCCGGGGGCAGATTATCAAACCATCTCCCAAAATCCCCTTAAACTCCATCTCCCCATCTCGCTCCATCTCCCAACCGAACGCAGTAGCTGGAGATTGTTGGCTGGGATTAATCTCCTTTAATCCCCAACATCTCCAAAGATCCGCACGCCGAACACACCCTTAGAATATATTAGCCGGATTCTTCGATTCGCCAAAAGATTTCCCCGTCACAGAAGCATGGAGCAACAAGAGCGGTACCTAACACTATCCACGAAGTCAGGCCTGGTGATCGCATGCGGGTCCTCTGACCGCGCTGAGGCCACATAACATGCCTATGCCTAAATAAAAGGTGACTAATGCGGTACAAGATTTAAATCACACTATCATGCCCCTAGTATATATATAATATGCAGAAAAGAACTGTAAAGGGGCCCAAGACAATGCCAAGTGGCATATCCCTCTCCTACCTCTGCACCCCTTCCCGTTAGTGCAGAGACTGGCCAGTTCGGGCTATAGCATAGCACTCTCTTCGTGGTGGTGCACTCACCACGGTATTATCATATCATATCTCATCATCATATCATAAAATAAATAAAACCTGCCCGATGGTACTGGGCTAATCGTATCATATCAAATCATCTCATCTCTTGCCCGATAGTGCTGGGCTATCATATCATGCTCATATCGACTCGATAGACTCAGGGCACCCGTTGGGGCTGGGCTACCCTATGACCCTAGCAAAGACTCTAGGACTATCACAGATAACGGTCGTTCTGTATTCAAACACACAAAGTAAACACATGCTCAGTTCAATGCAATCCTAGGATGATACTACATGGCATGCTTTAATATGCAACAAAACTACACATTACATGACACATCAGGCAGGAGGTCCAGGTTACTGAGTAAGTCCCATAGGATACTTACCTGTTGATGCAGAACAGCAAGATAATACAAGCAAGGGCCCAATGCAAGTCCAAAGCAATCCAAAAGCAATACACACCTATCATCAAGCCATTTCCATAAGCTACCAGATCAACATTCATACTCACGAATCCAAGTTCTCAACATCCTCAAAACCGACCGATAGTAAAACCGTTTTCCAAAATCTTTCCGATACGATCAAATCGACCAAAATCATTCTTTCAATCAAACCCATTGATAAAATCATACCAACCACATTTTCGAACTCATAAATCCCAAATTAAGTCAACTCGTATTCAAAATGATTTCTCAACTCATACTTGGCCAAATTCCGACATTAACACTTAAGCCTTGAAACCAATTTCCAAAAATCATATTATAAAACAATTCCGGCATGTTTCTTACTTACTCAAAAGTCATCATCTAAAAATCACTTAACAAACATTTATTAATAACACTTCTCCACTACTATTACTTTTAAAACCATATATATATATAATATTTAATAACACACTCCAAATAATATTTACATAAGAATTTACCAAAATCAATCTATTTTAATAACCCCCATTTATAAAAACAACAATACTAATATACTTTATAATTTCTAAAACATATATTAAACACCATGTTATATCAATGTAAGATATATCAATTAATACCTCTTTTGAACACTTTTAAAGTATATACAATTTTCAGAAATATATATTATCCCAAAATAATAACAATATTCAAATAATTTACACTTACTATCCATATAATCTCAAAACCATCCAAAAATATATATATAACTCCATAACAATAAATATCACTTTTAAAACCTTATTGGATATAAATATTAATAATTTCAGAACATATAAATATATAAATTCATTTTCCTAAAATCAGAAATAATAAAACATATAACACATATATATATATATATATAACATAAATGTGCAAAACAAATTTAAACAACCTAACCAGCCCAAGGAAACAACCCCATACCAATCCGGATCTCAAGCCCAGACCCGAGTCCAGTAGGAAGCCCCACCCGCCAACAGAAAATGAGAAGGGAAGAAAGGCCGACCCGGAAGAGGAAAATGGCAACCCGACATATGTTTGACCCGGCCCACATGATAGGCCCACTACCCGGGCTCGGAATCTGTTACCTGTCTCCTACCCAATGCTCAGCACAGAGCATCCATTGGAAGAAGGAGAAGAAGGAGGACACCAGACTCGCCGACGACTGGTCTCGACCCGACGCTCGCCCCACCCCATCAACACACCTCCCCCCCGACCATCACTCACCCAAGCGAAACTAAGAAAAAGAGAGGGGAACGAAGCTCACCGCAGGGTCTCGAAGGTTCGCCGAAGAAACTCGATCAGGGTCCGATTGGGGCTCGCCGGAGTTGGAAGCGGGGAGCTCTTGGCCTAGGACGATGGTAAGAGGTGTAAAGGTAGAGCTTTATTGGGTTTTGAAGCAAAAGGAGGAGAAATGGAGTCTTACCGAGTTCGAATCCGAAAACAGGGCGAATGAGGAAGGAGGTGTTGCTGCCCGGCGATGCGGCTCCTTCGGCGTCTTCCTGGGCAGCTGCTAGCGCTTCTGGGCGCTCATGGGGGTGGGTGCAGATGCTGCTGCTGGAGGGGTGAAGAGGAAGCGGAGATGGAGTGGGTGTGGGAGCCTCGGTAAAACAGGGGAGGTTGGAGGCGGCTGCGGTTTTGGTGGCGGCCGACGGCGGGGATAGGGAGCCGATGGTGGCGACGGTGTGGGTGGGGTTTCAGCCTCAGAAACGAAAGAAGGGAGGGGGAGGTGGAGTGAAAGCAGGTGGCTTGGCCTTAGGGATGAAATGGGAAGAGGGGGCTCTGCTGTGGGTTTGTTTGGCAAGGGGGAGGAGTAGCTGGATGTTGGGCTTTCAGATAAGAAGAAGGGGAAGAGGACAAAAGGGAGGTCTGCTGCTAGCTGCTACTACTGTCGAACCCAATGGAGAGGAGTGTGAGTGTTGTGGGTGAGGAAGAGGGCATGAGAGGAGGGGACCAGTCCACCCTTGGACAGAATCCGAGAGAGAGAGGGAGGGAGAGAGAGAGAAGAGAGAGCGAAGAAAATGGAAAGAAAATAAAAGAAATTGGTCTACTAAAAAAAACAAAAATTTCAAATTAGCGGAAAAGGTTCGAAACCCGCTCGCCCGATAGAATCCCGACTAAGTCAAATTTAAATCAAAATTTCAATTACTAAACTCAAGATAACGGAATTAAATTAATTTTATCAAAACTCGAAGCTCGAATGCGGAATTAAATCTGCTATCATCTAAATTCTCAAAACGATGCCGGAATGATTCTTAAAGTCAAAACTTACGCTCGAGGACGGGTTTTCTCAAATTTCTACCGATTGAATAAAATAATAATTTATTTACTCAAATATAATAATATAATAATATAATAATATAGAATAAATTCAGTCTTTACAGATATAGATTATTGACAAAGCTTTAAATTATTTTTTTGATATGACGAATATTTAATAAAATTAATTTGATATGACGAATATTTAATAAAATTAATTTGATATGACGAATATTTAATCAAATTAATTTGCTAACAGCAAATTCATTATAATAAAACATAATAAATTGTGCTTTTAAGTTTTCGTCAATTAATTGAGTTTATCTAAGCTTCGCTATAAATTTTTTGCTACCAACTTGATTATTGGTCAACAAAATATACAGTTTTAAAATTTTAGAATATTAACATAAATATAAAATAAAATCATATTTTTGTAATTATTATAACTTCAACAAAAACTGGATCCGCAATGAACATCGCAGGCCATGGACGTCGTCGTCGGCCCTATTGCTAGTGAACACCGCAGGGACAAAGCGGCAAAGGAGAACAGCAGCAATGGCAGCTTCAAAAAGCAATACCCCAGTGCGCGAATGCAATCCATCTACCCTCACCTTGACATCAGAGCAGGGCCGTTCCGATGTTTTCGGACACCCTGTGCGATAATTATAATTAGGCCCTTTTATTTTTATTTTTTTCATGTTTGTCAGGGCCATCCAATCAATTTCGAATGCCCTGTTCAAATTTTATTAATGATAAATTTTATATTAAAATTTCGTCATTTTTTTTAACCAAATATCTCTTATATTAAAATTTTATATTATTTTTTATGTTTAATTTATTTAGTGCATTTTATTGATAAATAATATACAAAAAGTTTTTCATTAAATTGTATTTTTTAATTAAAATTTTAGATTATTTTTGTTAATATTTAATCACTTTAATATGTTTTTTAAACCATGTTTAAAATAGAAATATAAATATCGAAGTAAGTATGGGAAAATGCAATTAAATAAAATACATTGTAATGAAAAAGGAGGTAAAGAATAACGTATATCTCTATATTTTATTTTTGTTAACATTTAATTGATTTTGTACAGTTTATTCAATGATAATAAATACTATAAATAATACTGTTAATTTAATCATATTTTACATTAAAATTTTTAGATTATTTTTTGTTAATATTCAGTCACTTTATTATTTTTGAAACAATCTATAAAATACGGAGTAGAAATATCAAACTAAATATGGTAAAATATAATTAAAAAGAAGGGGAAAAAGGTGCGCTTTGATTGGGTATCGAACCCAGGGCCCCCACGGATTGCCCAACAAGCACATTGCCATCCCGCATGAACCATTCTGCCATCTTGCACAAGTGATTCATAAACCTTTTTTAATATATATATATATATATATACTAGACTAAAATTATTAAAATGAGGCCCTGAAAAATCGGAGGCCCTGTACGATCGCTCCACTTGCACATGCCCAGGGCCGGCCCTGCATCAGAGGTTAATCAAGGGTGGGCGGCACAGGAAAAAAAAAATAAGAATATTGTAATTTACTAATTTAGTATTTGTTATATAAAATATTTTAAAGACAAAATATAAGTATTTTTAAGAATAAATTTGCCAAACAGGCACTTTTTTGGACAAATTAGTGAAATGTCCACCTTTTGGACAAATTAGCAAAATGTCCGCTATTTATACCCCTAATCTCTCGCTCAACTCACGCTCCTTCCCCCGCTCCTTCCTCTCGCACAAGGTAGGCGATCCGCCTTCTCCTTCATCTCCGGCGAGCACAAATCTTCGAAAGAACAGGGACGATCCTCGAATCAGGCCTCACCGGCAATGGTGGATTCAGCAGCGATGGTGTCTTCTTCCGTGGCCGATGCTTCCTGCGAGAGTTCTTGGTGAAGCAACAAATTGCCCTCCTTTGAGATCCGAGATCTCCTCGGTAGATCCAGATCCGAGATCTCATCGGGATGATCCTCCAGATATCGCATCTGAATCTCTTCAATTGATCCGCTCAGGCGTCGTAGTGGCGGGGGAGATCGCAGTCGCTGCTCTTGGAGATTCGCCGGCGATGAACCCCCTACTACTTCTCTCATCAAATTGCTTGGATTTTGTGGTGCTTGGATCTGTGTGTGCTTGGATCTCAAAATCGATTGCAAAATCGATCTGTGTGTGCTTGGATCTGCTCTTGGAGGCCGGATCCAGATGAGGAAGATGGACGGATCCAGATGGCCGGAGCGAGCGAGGCGAGCGAGCGAGCGACCGAGCGAGGTCGAGCAGCCGGAGCGAGTGCGATCCGAGGCGGAGGCGGCGAGGCGCAGCGGCGAGCCGACCTGTCGGCCTTTCCTCTTCGCAGAAATCGGGAGGAAGAAGATGAATTTTTGTTAAATTATAAAAATCACCCTATGAATATGAGAAATTAAAAAACCTATCTATATTTTATTATGTAATCCATAATCTATAATTTTATTTTTATTTTTTCACAGCAAAATGTTATATTTGCACAACAAATGGTTATATTTGCACAACGTACTCTTATATTTGCACGACAAAATGTAAAAAAATAAAATAAAATAAAAACTAGACTTTGGTCATATTTGCACAACTTACGGTTAAATTTGCACAACATACTCTTATATTTGCACGGACAAAATGTTTAAAAAAAAATTAAAACTAGACTTGGGTCATCTTTGCCCAACTTACGGTTAAATTTGCACAACGTACTCTTATATTTGCACGACAAAATGTTTAAAAAAACAAAAAAAAAACTAGATTTGGGTCATATTTGCTCAACATACGGTTATATTTGCACATCGTACTCTTATATTTACACGAAAAAATGTTTAAAATTTTTTTTAAAAAAAAACTAGACTTGGGTCATATTTGCTCAACATACGGTTATATTTGCACATCGTACTCTTATTTTTGCACGATAAAATATTAAAAAAAAAAAAACAAAAAAACTAGACTTGGGTCATATTTGCTCAACATACGATTATTTTTGCACATGCACAACATACTCTTATTTTTGCACGACAAAATGTAAAAAAAAAAATAGACTTGGGTCTAATTTGCTCAACATGCGGTTAATTTTGCACATGCTCAACATACTCTTATTTTTGCACGACAAAATGTAAAAAAAAAAAAAACTAGACTTGGGTCTAATTTGCTCAACATGCGGTTATTTTTGCACATGCTCAACATACTCTTATTTTTGCATGACAAAATTATAAAATTGTTATTGACAAGATGATAAAATTGCTACGGACAAGATGGACACTCCACCAATTTGTCCCAAAATGTAGACGTTTCACTAATTAGGACAAATTTTTTGGACATTTCACCAATTCCCCCTATTTTTAAAGTCTAGATGAGTCTACCACTCTACCCCATTTTAAATAGCATTAAAAAAAAATAGCATTCAATCCCCTATCATCACCGGTAAGGTATCAAAGATAACATTTAGCGATATTCTGGAATCTTCAAAAACTCAACTAGACAAATGGAAGGCCAACATCCTCTCTTAAGAAGGCAGATGCACATTAATCAAATCAACCTTAGTAGTTAAACCGCTTCATCTAATGCAATGCTTCATGCTGCACACCTCCATCCACAACGAACTAGACAGGATTTACATAACTTTCTATAGAGCAAATGCCCTCTGCATAAGTCACTGATTGGTTGGCTAGACGTCTGTAAGACCAAGCAGAACGGGGGTCAGGGTCTTCGTCGCTGGAAAGACATGAACATTGCCCTACAACTCAAACTTATTTGGAAAATTCTAGCCGAACCAACAACACCTGGGTAAAAATCATATCGCAAAAATACCTTAAGCAACAAACCATACTACAATACAAACAAAAAAGGGAACTTATCATGGCAGTGGTCGAAGCTATCAAAACTTATCCATATCTTTAAAAACGGTATCCGTTGGTCCATTGAAAATGATAATGACATAAATTTCTGGAAGGGTCGTTGGTTTAAAGACTCCCCACTTGAGGATCTAGCCAAGGACAGATTATGCATGGACTACAACATCAAGGTAAGGCACCTCATCCTTAGTAGTAAGTCATGGGATACCCAAAAACTCCATAACATGCTTCAAAGCCAGCTTGACAATGACACGATCATTGTGATCCTACAAATGCCCACTCCAAACCACATAAACCAAGACAGACTTTACTGGAGATGGAGTAAGAACGGATGGTTTTCTACCAAGTCTGCCATTGATATGCTTCACTCTATGAAGCAGCACTGTAGATCAGACCTTCATTGGATCTGCCAATTGGACACTTTCCCTAAAGTCATAGATTTTCTTTGGCGAGCCTAAAAAAATGGCATACCCACTTCGGTCAAACTAGCCAGCCGAGGAGGGGGGTTTCCGACAAACTGTCCTCTCTGTGATTCTGCTTATGAAGACCTACACCATCTTCTCTTTGAATGCCCTATCACATTCAACATTATAAAACAAATAGGCCTACAATTATCATCAAAACTAAGAACCCACCAAATACAACAAAAAGGCATCAGAAACACACACTAAACAACATTAAAAACGACTTAGGAAAATTAAAATTCACAAAGCTGGCTATTTTCTGGTGGAGTACTTGCACGGTTCTTCCGAAACAAAGAGCTTTTGAGAATATTAAGTCAGATCCGAGATAGTGGCTCACACAAATGAACAAATCTATAACCAAAACCAAGCAAAATCTTTAGATGAAGACATTGATCCTTCTAAGACCAAAACCACAACAAACAGAACACGTCATAATACAATTCTAAGCCCCCTTTAAACCACCACAAGCTAAACTTTGATGGGGCCCTATCCCCAAACAACAAAGGGATTTTTGGCTTCATAATTAGAGACCGCCTAGGTAACCTAGTATGTTCAAGGGCTAGTGCTTCACCCTTGATCTCGGTTATTGGCGTTGAATGTTATGCTCTATGAGAAGGACTACAAAAAGCTACGAAACTCCATCTAAACCATCTCATTATAGAAGGGGATAATCTCATCATTATTAATAGTCTTAATGGTGAATGGTGTTCCCCTGGAGATATCAAGATGCTCATATACCGATATGATACTTTCCTTATCTAGGTTTTTGTCTACTCAAATTTGCCATGTTTACAGGGAAGCCAATCTAAGTTTTTTTTTTTGCACAAATTCGCCATGTTTAAAGGGTTGTCCATACAAAACATGCCTCGTACAAAGAGGTCTAGATATTCAGTTTACTTAGTCTAATTCCTTATGTATATTTGTCAGTAGCATAAAACTTTGCATTGCATACAAGTGTTTTGTAGTTAAACATTGCTTGCATTTGTTGCAAAACTGTGTTTGCTCTCCACTTGGCTAATTGGTCTTTTAATTTACATATTATTTTCTCAAATGTTGTCCTATTGACTTTTCTATTGATTATCGACATCCTAGATATTTTTCCAATGTTTTTTCGTTTGAAATATTTAGTTTAATTTCTAGCTCATTTACTCTATTTTGCGTGACCCCGTTGTTGTTTGGAAGGATGACTTGTAGAAATTTACCTTTTGACCCGAGATTTTTTGCAGTAATCAGTAATAATGTTATTGACTTCCATTCATGTTGTCGAGCTACCTTGGGTGAAGATGATGATGTCGTCTGCAAATGCTAAGAATGGGATCTTAGGCCCATCTGTCTCGAATTTGAATCCAATGCAGTCTTCCCTTGAATTCGCTTCCTTCTCTAGTTTTCTTGCCAAGATCACTGCACCCAATATAAACAAGAAGGGGGACAATAGATCTCCTTGTCTAAGACCCCAAGTCGGTCAGAAGAGATCAGTTGGACCATTTTTTATTAGGACTGAAAACGAGACTGTAGATATGCACTCATAGATCCACCTTACAAATTGTGGATGTAAACTAATTTTTCTTATGACAACTTGTATAAATCCCCAATCAATCCTATTATATACTTTTTCCTTGAATTTGGTAAATAAGGAGCGGTCATCCGGGGCTCGA
The DNA here is from genome assembly GCA_963922045.1 of Persicaria maculosa. Classification (NCBI taxonomy): domain Eukaryota; kingdom Viridiplantae; phylum Streptophyta; class Magnoliopsida; order Caryophyllales; family Polygonaceae; genus Persicaria; species Persicaria maculosa. The sequence continues at coordinate 34,979,086 of OY998271.1, forward strand.
ACCGGAGACCTTTGGGTACTACCCACTAGTCCTTTCCGGTTGAGCCATTCCGGAATGGTTATTATATACTCTTTCCATATCTAACTTAATTGCCGCCCATCCCTCCAAACCTTTGAGGGTTATGAAAGAGTGAAATATTTTATGTGTAATAAGGACATTATCTTAAATTGCTCTATCAAAGACAAAAGCACCTTGTAGAGGATGAATTAGTTTTCATGTTACCATTTTAATTCTTTATGTGAGTATTTTAAAGATTATCTTGTACAGGGGTGACCACAAATCCTGCAAATTCCGTCCCATCCCGCATCCCGTCCCAATCATGTCCCGATCCTGGTGGAATTTAGAAAAAAAAAATTCAATCCCGTCCCGCAAAAACTATGTGGGATGGGATACGGGACGAGGATTCCTTATCCCACAAATGTCGTCCCGTCTCACACATTCATATTACAGTGTATATGTACAAAACTACAAACACAAATTTTGATATATTACAGTGTATATATTACAGTACAGTGTATATGTATTTACTGTACAAAACTACAAACACATATTTTGATATGTATATGTACAAGTACAGTGTACATGGCTAGTCCACTTAAGGTGTAAATTAGTGTGTATATATACATATTATATATATATATATATATATATATATATATATATATAATCATAAAATTTATTTTAAAAAAATTATAGATTTATATATGTAACATCTTTGAAAACCATAAAATATATATAAAATTCAGATACTTTTTAGAATATTTGTATTTGAGGGACAAGATCCGTCCCGTCCTGTGAGGGATAAGGCCCGTGCGAGATTAAAAAAAAATTAGTGAATCCCGTCTCAATCCCGTCCCACAAAAATTATGCGGGACAGGACGCGGGATGACCTTCGTCTTGTCCCATCCCGTCCCACGCCCACCCCTAATCTTGTATATTAATGTGGAACAAATGTTGACTGGTCTATAATAAGATGTTGTGGTCGGGTTATCCCATTTAGATAACAATGTAATAAAGATTATTAGAGTATTAATTTAATGAATCTAAATATGGACATACGGTTGAGAATTAATATAAATATCTTGATATAAGATTTTTATTGTTCAATAGATAATTAATTAATAATAATCTCATTATTAGATCTAATGAACTAAAATAATAAATCTTAATGATTAAACTTTAAAGATAAAATAATTAAAGATACAGTATTTATAAAATAACTCATGATAAAATGTGTACATCAAACGAGACTTTAGTTCTCTGTTTTATAAATTAATAAATCTTAGAGTCTGTTTGGTTATCATTCAAAAAACCCAGGAAGTTAAAAAACCCAGGAAGTAGGATAAATATATGTGTTTGGTTATTTTTTAATACGAAAAAATTAGGAATTTAACTTCTCAGGAATTCCATTTCCTACAAAATTGGGGAATTTCACTTACCTAGGGGGAATAAGTAAGTTGCAATTTCACCCTTTTTCATGGAAAAATTCAATTCTCTCTATTTAAATTCCCCGCATCTTGTAACTCAACCAAACAACTTTATAAAATTTATGTAAATTATAATTCACGGGATTTAAATTCATGGGAAGTGACTTCCTAGGAAGTGTAAGAAACTTCTTACACTTCCTATGTTCAACCAAAAGAGCCCTTATTGAATCATCATTAATTGACATGTCAAATTTTGATCAGATTGTATTAGAAAATGACACATAGACTAATTATACCAAATGAAACTTTAGTTGTTTGTTTTAGTATATTACTAGTATATGTCCCGTACCGTGTACGGAAAATACATTAATACCATTAATATAGATATAAATAAAATTAGTTCGATGGATTATAAAAAAATCTAAATATTTTTTATTTAGATTCTCTCAAAATATATAGAATTCACATTTATCTATTAATAATCTATATATAAATAAAATAACACTTATCAAATATTACATATTTATCTATTAATATTTTTGGTAAGTATGACTATGAAATATTTTTTATTTATGTTTTTGTCAATTAACTAAATATAAATAGATAGATAGATAGATAGATTTGCTTATATAACTTTCTATAAACAATGACAACATGTTATTATTTTATTAATTTTTTTTCCTAGAATCAACCACAATACGTCACATAGGATTTTTTTCCCTAAGATCAATAACCGTGTGCCACATAGGACGCTATGCATCGATTTTAGTATATTTATATAGATATATAGATAGATAGATACATAGATGGTTGGTATCCCATTATTCTCTATACAATATTGAAATGTGTTTTCAAATGATGGATCTAGTAATTTAAGGAAAAATAGTTAAAATATATACGGTCAAACAAAGAAACAAGAAGGAAGAAGAGAAAAGAAATAAAGGAAGAAAACATAAATGAAAACGATTAAAAAAGTAATAAAATAAAATAAGAAAGGGTCTATGTGAACAAGTATGAATTCAAAGTGGGGTAAGAGCACGTCGAGGAAGACCAGGGCTGGCATGAGATAACCACCCCAAATAACAGGAGTTTCTAAGAGCATGTCCAACCGCGTACTTAAAACAATCTCCAAAACAGAGAATTATAAGAGCAAACCCAAGAGATTCTCTATTTTAGTTTTTTGGAGAATATTGAGGTGGTTTTCGTTCAAGAGCTAATTTCCCATTACATTCTCCAAAATAGAGAATAGAGAGAAAATATAGAGATCATTCCTTAAATTTGGAGAAAACTCTATATATTTTGGAGTAAACTCTATAATGGGGAAACTGTTGGAATGAGGTCAAAAAATATTCAGAATATCTGACTTATAATTCTCTATTTTTGAGATTGTTTTAGAGAAGCTGTTGGGCATGCTCTAAGTCAAATATTCTGAATATTTTTTGGGTTTCATTCCAACAGCTTTCCCATTATAGAGTTTATCCCAAAATATATAGAGATTTCTTTAAATTTAGGGAATGATCTCCATATTTTCTCTCCATTCTCTATTTTGGAGAATGTAATGGGGAAATTATTGGAGCAAAAATCATCTCAATATTCTCCAAAAAAATCAAGATGGAGAATCTCTTGGGCTTGCTCTAACACCAAACGCTAACCAACCAAAAAACTAACTAAAGTAATTAATACGGAGTTATATACAAATAATACAATTATACAAATATAGAAATAGGATTTATAATCAACAAGTCCGGTTAAAAAAAATTCTCTGCCAAATAAATGTCGATCTTAAAAAAAATTATATTTTTAAAAAGCCAAAATAATTTAATTTTAAAAAATTACTTTTAATTAAGATTTATATTTATGTTATTAAAATATACACTTTTTGTCTCAAAATATAAGTCATTTTACTTTTTAGCATGCTTGTCAAATAGCTAATATTCCCTCCGATTTTTAATATAAGGCATTTGACTTTTAAGCACGTAGTTTAAGGAGCTAAAAACTATATAAATTATTGATTTTTTTAATTAATTTTTTTTACATTATAATACTTTTTATTAATAAGTATTATAATATAAAAAAATTTAATTAAAAAAATCAATATTTTATATAGTTTTTAGCTTCTTAAACTACGTGCACAAAAGTCAAATGCCTTATATTAAAAATCGGAGGGAGTATTAGTTTAAACTATTAATAAAAAAAATTTAATATATTATAAAACTTTCAAAAAGTGTCTCAAAAGGTAAAATGATCTAACCAATGACCCATTCCTCTAGTTGTAAGAGAGAGGTGACCCTTGCAAGAGGTCAAAGGTTCAAATCCCACTCCTCACACACTTTATATAATTAGTGGGTGCTCAAACCTTCATTGGCTTGGGTGGAGTCTGTCTGGTACTCTGGTGGCTTGCCACCTGGTTTACCGGTTCGAGTCCTTTGCAGGCCAGGGCTCAAGTCCGCGGGGGATTAGTCAACAACCTCGAAACCCTCCACAATACAAAAAGAGGTAAAATGGTCTATATTTTGAAATGGATGTACAAAAAACAATATATAAATATAAATCTATATATCTATATATAATATACTAAAACATAGACCTAAAGTTTCCTTTGGTATAATTCGTCTATGTATCACTTTTTACTGCAATCTAACTAGGGTTTGAAATTAATGATGATCCAATATACTTTTTTTTTTGTCAAGAAGGGGAATAGAGCCCCAAATTTATTTAAATGCTAGGATTGATTGTTTGTCCCGGAGGGCACAACCCTTGAATACAACCAGGAACAGTATCAAACAATTGGTAGTTCACCTCTAAATTAACCCCTTTGTTAGCCAAGGCATCCGCCTCCCTATTTGCTTGTCTCCGAATCAGGTATACCACTACTTCCCAACTCGCATCGTCCATCAGATGTCGGCTCTGCAAAGTCAGGTTATGGTGGGCTAAAGATTGTTGTTCATTCGTCAACGCCATGTATGCCTCCGCACATTCCACTTCCAACACCAGCTTAGATATCCCTATCTCCATGGCCATTTTCAGTCCATAGTAGGCTGCTATAAGCTTAGACTCCAGGGCGCGACAAGTGCCTATTCGACACGTGAATGCTCGAATAAACCCGTCGTCAGTTGAGCGGAGAATACCCCCTCCTCCTGCAGGCCCTGGGTTGCCCTTCGAAGCTCCGTCAGTGTTCAGTTTGATCTATCCCGGCTCCGGTGGTGCCCATGTCATCGTATGGCCTATGGGTGCTTCTTCGGTGACCGTAGAGCTCGGATTTCTTCCCTTTTCCCGGGCCTGAAGAAAGGCTTTTGACATCATCCTTGTTCTATGGGGTACCCCTTTTATGTCGTCTTGTCCTTGGAAGACAAGGGCATTCCTTGTCTTCCATAGCATCCAGAGCATTGTGGTCAAGATCGCACTCCACCTATCACCCTTTTCTATGTTACTGAATATCCATGGTTTCACATCCAAGCCCGCAAACAAGGTCGGAGGCGGATGATTTCCTGTCATGTGCATCCAAGCTTCTCGAACTCTAGAGCAATCCCTTAGGAAGTGGATTGCCGACTCGTCTTCCCCGCATCTTGGACAGGCCGCAAAGTTCGACATGTGCCTTCTCTATCTTGCTACATTCGTGAGTATGATGTGGTGCGCCTGGTTGGATTCTCTCATCGGGCGGATCCCCAAGCCACCCACTGCTTTCGGCGCATGAAGGACCTCCTTCCTTAGCATATGAATGCGTCTACGATCGGTTGTCGAACCCCACACAAATCCTCTCACCACCTTGTCAATTTCATCACATACCCCTCTTGGTAAGTAAGTAGATTGCATGGTATAGAGCGGTAAGCTCGTCAGGACTGACTTTGCCAAAGTTACTCTCCCGGCCATTGAAAGAGTACTCGTCTTCCATCCTTTTAACTTCGCTTTGACCTTGTTCAATAGTGTTGAGAATTGCTCTTTTGTCATGTGCCCACACTTTGTAGATACTCCAAGGTAGTCTCCAAAGCTCTCTGCGATCGGCATACCCAATTCCCCGCTAATTGCACCCTTCACATCAGCCGCCACATTGCGCGAGAAGACAACTGAGCTCTTTGTGCAGTTAACATGTTCTCCCGACACATTGCAGAACATGTCCAAACAATGCCTGACCGCATTCCCCTGCTCTGGTGTTGCTTCACCGAACAACACAAGGTCATCGGCAAAGAATAAGTGCGAGAGCGCCACTCCCCCTATCTGTATGGGCTTCCACCTTCCCTCCTCCACTGCATCCTGAATTATATGCGATAGATACTCCATACATAGTACGAACAGGTACGGTGAGAGAGGATCCCCCTGTTTTATGCCTCTTGTCGGTTGGAAATCACCCGCCCGCTCGCCGTTCCATAGGACTTCCATTCGACCCATCGATTGACACTTCAATATGACTTGAATCAACCCTGTCGGTAGTTGAGCCCACTCCAACGTTGCCCTTAGGAAAGGCAGTCGATGCGATCGTACGCCTTTTCTAGGTCTACCTTAATAACCATCCACTTCCTTCTTCTCCTTTCGGCCATAGAGTGGAGCACTTCTTGTACTACTACAATGTTATCAACAATCCGACGACCCGGAATGAAGCTTGCCTGATTTGAAGCCACAAGATCCGTTAGCACTGGTTTTATTCAGTAGCAACCCAAAGCCATCCCAAGATCCATAATGAACAATCCTCTGCAAGTGGTGAAGATCCCAGTGCAGGAGTGGAGAGATTTTGTGATGTCGAACCGCCGGACCGATCCCTACCTAATGCATTTCCCTCCAATTGTGAATCGAGCACAATTGGAAATCCGACCAAAGAACATGGTGGATCAGTCGATCTACTGCCAAGCGGCTCTGCCCCAAGCACTTGTTGATGCGATTCATCGCCTTGATGGAGCGGCCAACACATTTGCTGAAGCGATGAACATGTCTAGTGAATCGATGTTTAGGGCTCTTCACAATACCTTGTTGTTGATGGATAGCTTAAAAATTATAGCATGGAATACGAGCGGTGCGGGAAGCGATGTATTCCTTCCTGCTGTCCACGAGTTGATCAGAAGATATGATCCACAAGTCATTGTCCTAGTGGAACCTCGCATCAGTGGGGAGACAACGGATAGGGTCTGTCGGAGAATCGGTTTCTATGGTATGTTGAGAATGGAGGATGTGGGCTTTGCTGAGGGGATCTGGGTTCTGTGGCGTACTGCAGTAGTGGACGTTTTTCCCCTTGTATAGCACCCGCAACACATCACAATCGAAATTTACAGAAGAGGTGAGGTGTCGTGGGTATTATCAGCCATGTATGCAGCTCCAGCGCGTGCTCGGAGACTGGACTTATGGAGGAGCTTAGTGGAGTTCGCTGACACTAATACAAAACCATGGGCGTTAGTAGGAGACTTCAATGCAACAATGAATCAAGATGAACGCTCACCGCAATCATCGGTGGGTTTCAATAGAGCATCTCAAGAGTTCAAAGAATGGGCGGATTCGCTGCAGTTGATCGATATGGGCTTTTCAGGGCCCCCGTTTACCTAGTGGAGAGGTAACCATGAAGCGACTCGTACAATGGCGAGACTGGATAGGGCGTTGTGTTTCCCGAACAGGAGGTTGAAGTACTCGGAAGCCTCGGTAACTCATCTTGTGGCCCCGTATTCAGACCATGCCCCAATCCTAATGGAGCTTGAACCGAGAAGGGGGGAGCAGCCTGCGAACAGACCGTTTAGATTCCAATCGGCGTGGCTATTACTTGAGCAGTTCCGGGAGTTGATGGAATCGAAATAGGACAAGGAAGAGGATACATGCGAGGCTTTAAAAAAGTTGGAGGGTGAGCTTGGTATCTGGAATAAAGAGATATTTGGTAACATTTTCAAAAAGAAGAAAATTTTGGAAAGGAGAATTGAGGGCGTTCGAAACAGATTAGTGGAGAATGTGTGTACACATTACCTTGAATTGGAAGAAAGACTCATGACGGAGTTAGAGGAGGTCCTCACGGAGGAACAAGAGGTGTGGTTTCAAAAGTCGAGAACTAGTTTCCTTTTGGAGGGGGATAGGAATACCAGATTCTATCATCTCTCGACCGTCGTCCGACGCTGCAGGAATAAGATATATCGACTGATGAACGATGAGGGTGTGTGGGTAGAAGAGCCAGCTGATTTGAAGGCTCTAGTGGTCGCTTGGTTTGCAAATTTGTATATGGCTGATGACAATAGACCCGCCCAGCTGTTCTTGAATAGCCGCAATACCTTCCCCGCGATTGATGAAGGGAAGATGGTAGCGATCGTAGCCCCGTTCAGAAGTGAAGAGGTTTGGACAACACTTAAACAGATGGGACCGTACAAATCGCTGGGGCCGGATGGCTTTCCGACCATCTTTTATCAGAAGAACTGGAATTTTGTCGGTGGTCAGGTGACAGAAACGGTACTGAAGATGCTGAATAACAACCAGGCTCCGAGTGACATTGGCAACGCTCTCATGGTTCTTATACCAAAGAGAGATAATTCGTCGAAAGCCCAGCAGCTGCGCATGATCCAATATACTTAAGTCACGTTAGCCAATAACCTCGTCTATTTTATCTACGTGTCATCATATGTATTCATATCTCATATCTTAAGTGGTTACATAATCTATCATTTTATCACGAGTTATGTTATAAATATTGTACCATGAATTATTTTATATTTAGTCATTAAGACTGATTATTTTAGTTCATTATATCTAATGATAACATTTCATTAATTATCTATTGAACAATGAAATCTCATTATCAAAATATTTATATTGATTCTCAATCCCATATCTTAAGTCATTACAAAATCAATTATTTTTATGATTTTTTGAAAACTTCTATTAAAATCTTTCAATAAACTATTTTACTTTTCAAATAAAATTTACTAAAAATAATGTTAATATAATTAATATAATAAAATATAATTATTACTAAAAGATGCAAAAGTATGGGTAACAAATACTCCGTAATAACTAAAAGTAATAAAGCTAATTATGTATAGGGTAAATTGCATCTATCATCCCCAACCTTTCAAAAATGTTCCATTTAAGTATCTGAGCTTTAGTTTCTGCTAATATGCTCCTCAAACTTGGGTTTTAGTTTCAAATATGACCCTTCGGTCAAATTGAGCGTTTACTAGGCTTGTCCACGGGTTAGACCCGGCGGGTCACGGGTCAGGAACTCATGATTCGTACCCGGACTCGTGGGGAGGTGGGTTGACGGGTCCAGGTGACCTGGTGGGATACGGGTCGACAGGTCATATGGTTTTCAAAAAAAATTATTTTTTTAATTTCCCCCCTAATACAGCCTTTTTCAAAAAAAAAATTATCGACCCGACGGGTCATTTTCTCAAAACCCCGACCCTAACCTGGCCACATGACCCGCCTGACCCAGACCCGTCGGGTCCATGACCTGCCAAACCCGCCGGATCACGGGTTTACCCATGACCCGTGGACAGGCCTAGCGTTAACTATCAATTAACTCAACATGTGTGACTATGATGTGGCAAGTATTTGTACAATGTGAATGCCACATCACTACCATCATTTTTATCAATTTATTAAAATTAACGAAATAATAATTTCTCACCAATTATTATTATTATTATTATTATTATTATTATTATTATTATTATTATTATTATTATTATTATTATTATAAAGAATGTCAACTAAATATTACATGAAATTGGATGGAGTCGGCTAACAAGCTGAGCTCCGCAACCCTTCTGAATGCTAAATACATATCTAGTCAAAACATGACAAGTATCCCTACTATGCCAAGATATCCCCCTAGGCCCTAGCAACCCCACATATCCGCTTGAGGAGTCACATGGCCTCATCCTTTAAGTCACCAATAGTAGAAAAGGAAAACGACAAAAAGTGATATCCTTTGACTCAACAAACCTTACCTGGGATGAAATCTGAAAGACCAGAATTAATAAAGATAGAAGTACCCTTAATGTCAACACACGTGTCTTTGCCCAGAAACCAGTTGTAGAACAAAATATCAGTCAGACGACGCTCATCTCCCCATGTCATCAACCGTACTAGTAGACGCCGACCTCTTTACGCATAGAAATTCCGGCCTTCAAGCACGCATCACACTAAGCAAGGGTGTGATCTCCCCACGAATCCAAAATGCCTTTCTCGCAAGCAGGACATGATTCCAAGACGATACTTAATAATAGACCGAAAGGTGGCGAGATACATAACCTGACCAAAACCGGGTATATGTTACCTTTAGCAATTGTTGGTCATAGGGAGCTTCATGTTTGCAATTAGAGCTTCTTGCCTCCTAGTAGGAGCAAACTCCGTCTTGAGGTGCTTGTCGACATTTTTGTAATAACAACTAGCCAATTTCTTCATTAAACAAGGGCTGGTTGTATCACACATATGTCCAAGTCATCCTTACCAATAACATTACTCCACCTAGAAGTCGCTGATATGAAAGCAGACCCATCACCAAACACTCCAAAAGCCCTCAAAAGACAATCCTGCAGCACACGTAACTGGAGCCTCGAAGCAAGAAAAACATAATGTAGCGTGTCAACAAAATAATTTATTATTATTATTATTATTATTATTAGAAAAAATTACCAAAAATAAAATCAAGTCTCGAAAAATTATTGACATTTTTAGAAACTTTTATTATTAAAATTTATGTTAGAAAAATAAAAAAATATTTATTTTCTAAAATAATCAAATTTTTTTATTATCGATAATTTTTAAAGCATAATTTTTATAATATAAGTTTATAAATATATCAATATAAGTTTAAAGAGCATGACTTTATATTTTTTTTTAAAAAATATTGTTAATTTTTGTTTTGAATAATTAAATGTTAAAGTATAACATAAGATATTCACTTCATTCACCATTGACAAATACTTGCCACATCATAATCACACCTACTTAGTTAACGGGCAATTAACGCCCAATTTGACAGAAGGACCATATGTGAAACCAAAACCTAAGTTTGAGGACCATATTAGTACAAACTAAAGTTTAGGGACTTAAATGGAACATTGGTGATAGGTTGGAGATGTTAGATGCAATTTACCAGATGATATATTCCAGGGGGCTGAATGGCTGATATCTGAAAATTCACATTTGCCGTCCAAATCCGCATCCTCATCCAATCCAATAAATAATACTGCCTCCGTTCAAAATAAATGTCGCTTGATTTTTTACACGGTTTTTTAAAAGGTAAATTTACTATAAAATATTTTTTTAATCAAATTTTTTTTTACAAATTGATACTTATTAGTAATAAGTATCAATTTATAAAAAAAATTGATTAAAAAAATAATATTTTATAAAGTTTTTAGCTCCTTAAAAAACGTGCAAAAAGTCAAACGACATTTATTTTGAAACGGAGTGAGTATTTTATTCGTTTCAAAATAAATGTCATTCGTTTGAAAATCGTTTAACTTTTATGTATACTTTTTAAGAAATTTAAAATTCTATAAAATATTATTTTTTTAATCAATTTTTTTTTAAATTGATACTTATTTCCTTTTTCAAAGGATATTTCCTTTATAAGGCGTCCATAGGAGCACACATTAAAAGTGTTATATTTTGAAAGATTTTTTTTTAAAAATATTTTAGATTTTTTTTTAATACTTTAACCTTTACAATGTATATATGTAATCCATTTTTAAATATAAATTTATAACTTATATGATAAAATATTATACTGCACGTTGTAGAATCTTCTATCTACGCGGGTTTGGTTGGCGGGCCATCGACCCACGTCACCTGGTCGGTTTTTTTTTTTAAGAAAATAAATAAAAAAAATTGAACGTTGCATATACTTAACTCTTAAGTACTTAACTCTTGGAGAAGGAGGACACACTTGGCCGTCGTAGTTGAACAACTCTTTAGTCAAACCGAGGTGGATAAATCCTCTCGAAAAAGAGTTCATCTCTGCTCCCAAAAAGTCTCAAAATGCAAATTAATTCTACTTTGTAATTGGAAGAAGACGGAGATGCGAATTCGAATAAACAACTTCTCCAGTCGGATGAGTCAGATGAGGCTACATCGATCGGAAGCTCGGATGGGAAACTAGGACAATCGGAACAGACATGTAAAATGCCATAAGGTAATTAAGCGACGATCAACATGTCATATGAATAAACCTATCGACCCGCCATATCCACATATTCGAGTTAGAAATGAGATATCGCAATTCATTAATCAACCGACTCAACCCCTCCAAAGAAGAAAAAAAACACAGCAAGTTCAATCCTGATTTGATTGCCACGTGGTTGCGCGTCTCCCATTGGCACCCTACCACATCCTAATATTGAGTACTATGAGTATTATTATCCAATCCAACTAGCAATTTTGTTATTTTCCTCATTAAAAAAACAAATAATTGCCATGCGCGATACAAACTTTTAAGTAAGTAACAAATAATATTTTATTTTTGTTTATATTATTTGTTATTGTATTTTTTTCTTAGTTGAAATTTTAACATTTTTATTATTACAAAATACTCCATCTGTTTCAAAATATAGATCGTTTGACTTTTTAATACTCCATCCGTTCGGCAAAACTTGTCATTTTAGGATGTTATTTTTGTTCAAAAAAACTTGTCATTGTAGGTATTTTGCCCTTCACTTTACGAAAATGCCCTTGATATGATTGATGGTTTGTTGGTTGTAGTTTTCGATAAAGTAAAAAATGAGGGTAATAATTAAGGGTAAATTAGTACATTTGTTAATTGTCTTAAAACTTGTGAAATAAGGTAAAATGACAAGTTTTGCCGAACGGATGGAGTATAATATATTAACTTTTTTTTATTAATTTTTTAAAATAATATTATATTTATTATTAATAAGTATAATATTATTTTAAAAAGTTAATATTTTATATAGTTTTTAAATCTTTAAAAACGTGTTAAAATACAATAATGTTTTATAAAGTTACAGACTTTGTCTTTATCACTAATTTTTTTACAAAAAAACTTTATCACTAATAGATTGACAATTAAATGTTTGTATGATGTTGTATACACCTTGATAGGACATACTTACTAGATAGGCTGATAGGGGTGTGAATCTTCTGTTCCCGAGTTTATCCTCCTCTATTGTTCTCTCCACAAACTACCTTTATTTATTTATTTATATTTTTTAATCATATTTTTAATTAATTTTTATGAGGGGCACAGGTGTGGAAAGAGGAGGTGAATCCAATAGATAGATAGAGATATATTAAATTTTTTTCCCTAAAAAATATACATTTTCCGTTTTCTTTTGCCTTTTTAGTCGAAATTATCAAATAAATTCTTCGTCCCGAACTCATATTGGTATTTTTGTTTAGGAAAAGAGTGTGTAAAAAAAAAGAAAGGAAAGGCCGAACATATATATTTCACGGTCTGTGCCTCTGTGGCAGTCTCCGTCTTTCTTTCTCTCTCCTCTCTCTAAAAACTCCGGCGGTGAACGATGCCGCACTGCTACGTCGGTGGCGGTGACATCGCCGGAAACAATGGACTCAAGATCTTCTACCGGACCTACGGCCATGGACCTACCAAGGTCCTTATGATAATAGGTATACATTCTCTATCCTCTCCAATCCGAGGCTGTGAAACGTTGTCGCACCAAAAAAATATCTGATCCTGTGAGATTGAAATTTTGATTTTGATATATATTTTTTTCTGGATGTGCGATCAGGTCTAGCAGGTACGCACGATTCGTGGGGCCCGCAAATTCGGGGATTGACCGGCACCGACCTGCCGAATGCCACCAAGCCAACGGAGGCCGATTCCTCCCCGGAATCCAACGACGGTGTGGAAGTCTGTGCTTTCGATAACCGTGGGATGGGCCGGAGCTCCGTCCCGAGGAAGAGATCGGAATACACGTTAGTGGTTTCTTTCGCTGAAGCTTCTTTTTTTTCCCCCTTTATTTTATTGTGGATGTGATGGAGATTGTGATTTTTTAAAACTTACTTTCTGGTTTTGTGGGGTTAGTTTAGGTTGTATTATCTTTTCTGGCCTGTTGAATCCTCCTTTTCTTATTTTACATTGTGAAATGTTGAACTGTTTGCTGAAATTGTTGAATTTAGGTAGTGGAGTTTGAAAATTTGAATTTCCATTGACAAAGAACTTGAGACTCCTCTAGTGAATCTGAATCCTGTTTGTTTGATTTGCTTATTGCGAGATTCGTGTTATGATTTCTGTTCGGCTTTGAGTTTCTGGTAAGTGGTAACTTAATTGGGCAATTTGTGATTGATGGGTGTAGGACAACAATCATGGCAAATGATGCAATAGCCCTGTTGGATCACTTGGGTTGGAGTAAAGCACATGTTTTTGGTCATTCAATGGGTGAGTTTTAAGCAATTTCATTTTGTGTGCATTTTTTCACGCATTTTGTTGACTAGAACCTAACTGTTGTGTGGATTTTTTTTTTCTTACTTCTGGAGAAATCAGGAGGAATGATAGCTTGCAAATTGGCAGCTATGGTGCCTGATAGAATTTTATCCCTGGCTTTGTTGAATGTCACTGGTGGAGGTTTTCAATGCTTTCCAAAGGTACATTATTTCTTCTGGCATGAACATCGAATATTTTTATATCACTGCTCAGTGAATGGAATAGCATTGTATTCCTGAGGCACTTGCAATACCTTCTTTGTATATTTAGAACATTACATTGAACAGTGAATATCGTTATTCTGATTTGTTTAGAACAAATCTTTCTTGGGTTGCTCCTTGGTGCACTTCTACAGGCTCCACTCAAGGGGTTTGATAAGGGAATTACAGTTGCTATAAACATTTTGGTTAGTTGAGGATGTAGATTTAAAACTGGCATTTTAGTCAATAGGGAAATAGGACCTTTGTTCTCTTTATAGGATGTTGCTAGATGAACCCGGTGGGTACTATTGTGGACAGTGATTGGGGGCCTAGATATTTTGTATGCATAAATGCTTAGTTGTGGCATTTATGAATCCCATCTTTGTGGTCTAATCATTTTCTTCTTCTTCTTCTTCTTCTTCTTCTTTGGCAGCTTGACCGCCTAACTCTATCAATTGCTGTGCGCTTCATGATGGCAAAGACGCCCGAGGAAAGAGCAGCCGTGGACTTGGACACCCACTACAGTCAGGTAGGTGATTTCCTTTCTAATTCATGTGTGCTTCAAACTTGTGATTCATGTATAAGAATGATGAAGACAGTAACCATGCCTCTAGTTGTGCCAGCTGATACTTCAAAAAACATATCAATGCGGGTTCTCAGTTACCCTTTTGTAGTTGTTTTGGGATAGTTATGTGCAAGTTTCATTCCTCTTGGTACTTGATGTGGTGCTAGTTATTTTAAGCTGTGATGCCTCTGAATTAGCTTTTTGTAAACAAACACAAATAGCTGTATGCACTGGTTTCAGTCTTCCTGACACCTGCTAATTCATTTGATACATTGTAACTGTTCTTTGATTGGGATTTGGAAGTTTGAAGTCACTTGTTATAAGGTAAGGAAAATTGGAATAAAAGATAGAAGAGAAGATATCTCATATATGAGTTATTGTAGCATATCAAGCAAAAGTTTTAACACTTGTAACTTGTGTTTGAAACATTACATGGCACCTCAGTCAGATCAACATCAGACCTTTTCAAAAATTTTGTTGAAATTCCTCAGTTAAGAGAACTCATGGAAACTGATTCTTGTGCAGGAGTATCTTGCTGAGTTCGTTGGATCAACTACCCGAAGATCAGTCCTATACAGAGTAATAATTATGAAACTCAATAAACCTCTGCTAACTTTTGGATTATATTGCATACTAAGAGCCATATACTATATTTCCCTACCATCAAATGTTATCGTTAAGCTGTACAAAATCTATAAAGCTCTGCTAACTTTTGAATTATATTGCATACTAAGAGCCATATACTACATTTTCCTTCCATAAAATGTTATCTTTAAGCTGTAGATTAGGTAAACTAGGGGTTTGCCTGGTTGTTGTTGTGTTCAGTTAACGAGTGTAACAGGCCATGCTGGTCTTCACATAAGAATGGATGTGTCAATCCTCATTCTTTATTTCACAGCTAGGATAACTCAAATTCTATTTCACGTTTGTATCAATGCTTCTAAAAATGCAGTGCATAGAATTCATGGAGATGCACTCTTCTTGCCACTTTCCATGTTGTCATCACAACAGCTTCAAGCACATGGTTTTTTTTTTCTTTTTTTTTTTGGTCAAAACCAATCGTGGCCCATTTCGTGCTAGGTAGGCCGAATAAGGGGTAAAACCTTCCTTCACAAGCACATTAAATTCATTCTAATGTTATTTTTGCTCTTCGGCTACCGAAGAAGTCTAATGTAATGGATGTCACCTTCTTTGTTCTTGGAGAAGAAATTTTGAATCCTTTTTCTACATGGGAAATTAATGCAACACCTCTCAAGTCACATTCAACCTGAAGTACTGTGTATATAAATTTTACTAAACTTACTTCATAGCTTAACTTAATGGGGAATGTCTACAGGAATATGTCAAAGGGATATCAGCAAGTGGGATGCAGTCAAACCACGGTTTTGAGGGCCAAGTTAATGCTTGTTGGACACATAAATTGACCCGAAAAGAAATTGAATCCATTCGATCTGCTGGATTTCTTATCTCTGTCATTCATGGCAGGTAGTTCATCATAGTTAAAAATGCAAATTTTTACTCATCTTTCAATTTTCAAGGATCATGCTGAAACAATTTGAACCCTCCTAACAGGAAAGATGTCATAGCACAAATTGGTCATGCAAGGAAATTAGCAGAGAAGCTGTCACCTTTTGCAAGAATGGCTGATTTACATGGAGGGCATCTAGTGAGCCATGAAAGAACCAAGGAGGTATCCGTCTTCTTTCCCCCCAATGATAGTGCTCTATTATGTTTGAATCTCAGTGCTGCCTAGTTCAAAACTAGTTTGCCAGAAATCCAGTCACTTGTTAAAGATGGAAGGTAACGATAAAAATATATCAATATGCAAGGAAATCCCAAACTAGTTTGTCATCAATTTTCACTTACTTCCCCTCTTCCGTTGATGACCATCCCTCATAATACTTTGATGCTGAAATTTGCCAATCATATATTTGACCGAATCTTGACAAGTGAGCTGGAACCTTCTGCCCAGATATTGTATCATACACTGTTTTATTTTTTGACAATGCAAATATTTCAAACTAGTCTGGAAGTTACCTGTGGATGTATTACATTACACGAGCTTCTGTGGAACAGCAGAAAACTTTGCTGCCAAAACATTGTGCATGATTGTAATCGGTTGCTCAAAATATACTACCTGGAATATATTGCCAGTCTGGTGGCGTTGGGCTGTTGCCTGTTGGCAGCTTCTGTTCAGCAAGGAAACTTGATCTTCAAAAAAATGCTCAGGCTAAGTGAATACCAAAGGATTAAACTATCCTTTGGCCAAACAATTCACTAACCACCGGAGGGAGTTATCAGTTATCACTCTCTGGTGACTCTAACATCCTTAACAGGCAAAAACCTTTACAAAATATATTTCAAGAATATCCTGCTAGATGCCTAGAAGGCCTATCACCTTTATTTATACTACTCCCTACTCCTTAGGCCACCAATCCGTGACACTAACATTTCCTCTCACAGCCTAACATTCTGTTCCAGCTCGATCTTGAACCTCGCAGAATCTCCTAGGTCTTAATTTTCTTCCAAGTGAACTCACTGCCTTGCCTTGAAACTTTAATGTTTCCCCAATGGAAAATACTCTCTGTTTGTGTGATAGAGAACTAGTGTGATAAATTTCAAACCCTCTAGTGGTTGGTTGCCCCAATTGCACGTGGTATATTCTTTCCTTGGTTCTTTAATTTCTTCTGTTCTATGACATAGGTTTGTTGCTACTGAATACTGATTACATAACTCTTAATAATAGAGAGTTGTAACTTACAACTTGTTTTCTTCACTTAATTCAGGTCAATGAAGAGCTTCTTGAGTTGATCAAGGCATCAGAATCTAACATGAGCCCCATCGATTGGACCAATTTGCCAGATAGGAGTGTTGGTGTGTTCATTTCCCCTGATTGGATCAATTTGCCAGATAGGAGTATTTGTGTGCTTTCTAATATGTGTGATTTTCCTCAGGTTGTATGACGAAGTGGACATTAATTGGTGGTTCAAATTCCGAAGCAAAAAGTAGTTTATATACTGCCACGGAAAAAGTCAGCCGTATTCTGATATACATATTTGGTCTCTTCCTACTGATTTTTGAGTACATGGGAAGAGCTGTGAAACGTCTCAAGCCTGTACGTGTTTCAGCTGCTCTCACATAAGCTGCTCCCCGACAAAACCATCTGCTGGTAAGCTTCAATCACACAACCCTCTTATAACTTTTTTCTCTTGCCTACAACATTGCTCTATTTATCAAACAAGTTCCCTAACTAGCTCTTGATCTCATTGCAATTGGACATTGGAGTGCCTAAGCCCACATATCATTTTCTGAAGCCTTTGGAAATTTGTTTTTAGCTACACCTGTGCTGTGGGTATGTGTGCCAACTAGATTCTTAAGGAGATTATTTTTCTTCTGATAAAAAAGACAATCTGAACATTTTAAGCTAAATCTCCCATTTTAGCTTGTTATATTATCCAAAACAGCACTTTTAGTGTAGTCAAACGGGTGACTTTGAGGTGGGGAAATTGAATTCTGAAGCTACATTTGTTAGAATGGTATGCTATTCCATCTCATCTCCACTCTATGGTAGAGTTTCTCACAAGACCAATTTTAAAGAGCCCGTACAATGAATACCCACGGCTAGTTTCCACTAAGCCACCCAGGAAGCTAGATGCGCAAGTCACCTCCTGTGACATTAGCCATCTCCTTCACAGCCTTTACTGGTTGTTACACCTCACACGGTCCCCCCAACGATTTGTGTTTCATATGATCTATATAGTTCCAGATAGAATCATTGTAGCTATAAAGCTAACCAAAGCTTACCCTCTTGTACTCTACAGGTTCACCCTCCGGAGGCATTGTTGTTCTTCAACAAAGAGGAGGGAGTGAGGTGTCAACTTCAAAGTGAAAACACAGCTAACTAAAACACAGTTGGATTAATTGGAGCTTACAAATGTTGTATAAGTTGATGGCATGGGAGATGATATAGATGGCCAAGTTTTAAGGGCCAGTTACTGTCACTGCACCCCAAAGGAGGCTGTAAAAACAAGGAGAAACTAAAACATCTCCAGATGCCTAATAATGTGTTGCTTCAAATATTCAATGGGCAATTGTGAATTCTTGTATAAACTATTTATTAATCTGATCTTGTGCTTCATGAAAATTGGACTTTTTTCTCTCTTTTTAATTTTGCAAACAAAATATTTGGTTCTCTTTCACAATCGTACACGTTTGGTATTCAGCTGACGGGAATGAATACCCATCCGAGATTATCTATTCAATTACTATATTTAGTATATGCATTTCAACGGCCTTTGACCTTAAAAAAAAAATTAAGCCTATCCAAGTTATTGTATAATATGTTTGATCTGATACAACTATAGTGGTTGGTTTGACACAGCGGCGTATCCATGAATAAATTTATAGGACTAACATTTTTATTTGGATTATTTTTAGATATACATGAGAAATAATTGTTTTAGATATACTGAAAAAAAAATATGATTTACATAATAATTTTTAATTTAAGAAACTAAGAAATTTTTTAAAAAATAATAAAAAATAAAGCCTAAAAAGTTTAAACCCATAGTCTCATGGTTATCCACCCACCTTCGTGATTCATTAATCCATTTATTTATTTATACCATTTTTTAGTCCAAAAATCAGTAAAATTTACATAAAAATATATATAATTTTTTTTTCGAGGTAGGAGCTTCAACCACTAGGAGTCCCCGCTCCTCCACTAGTTTGACATGATAAGCTTATATTGTGAGGTTTTTTTTTATCAATTATATATATATATATATATATATATATATATATATATATATAGGTTGAGTCATGTGTTAACAACTCTTACGGTGTTAAATGTTAACAAATCAATATTCGGCAGAATTTATCAAATATTCATCACAGTCACTCAATTATTCATCAAAGCTTTTGTTAAAATTAATCAAATATTCATCACAGTCACTCAATTATTCACAATTTCCCAAATATTCATTACAGTCATTCAAATATTCATCACATTCACTCAATTATTCACAATATCCACCCCAATCCTGTAATTGTGT
Organism: Persicaria maculosa; assembly: GCA_963922045.1. Classification (NCBI taxonomy): domain Eukaryota; kingdom Viridiplantae; phylum Streptophyta; class Magnoliopsida; order Caryophyllales; family Polygonaceae; genus Persicaria; species Persicaria maculosa. The sequence continues at coordinate 34,998,702 of OY998271.1, forward strand.
TACTGTGATGAATATTTCTTAAATGTTGCCGAATATTGATGAATATTTGGAAAATTGTGAATAATTGAGTGACTGTGATGAATATTTGATTAATTTTAACAAAAACTTTGATGAATAATTGAGTGACTGTGATGAATATTTGATAAATTTTGCCGAATATTGATTTGTTAACATTTAACACCGTAAGAGATGTTAACATTTGATCCGCATTCTCTCTCTATATATATATAGACACACACAAATAAGATGCTTATTAATATAAATAACTTTCCTATAGTAAGCAAGTAAAAAGACATTAAAACGAATAATCAGAGAAGTGACAAGAATATTTTGAATTAAAATTATACTGTATGGTCCAAAATTAAGCAGTGATTTTGTTAAATGAGTAGCAGTAGGAAACTAGAAATGCATTCCTAAGTCCAAAGTTTTCAACAATTGATGGGTGCTTATAAACTTCATCATAATCATATTTAGGTCAATTTTAATTCTAAATTAAACCAAAAAAAAAAATTGAAACAACTCCAATAAAAATGAACCAACTTAGCGCTAGTTTAAACTGATTTTATTTGACAAGGGTGATAAAATGCCACTTAAATCAATCACTTAGTTGAAAACGCAATTACGCCAAACACTGCTTTACAAACTAAAACTAAAAGGATAAATGCTACAGTACAACTAACTAAACACAGCGGTTTCATCATTTAATTTAAATGGAAAGCAATTACAGTAAATTATTTGCTGAAGGCATGGAGGAAGCTGTGTGACCTGTTGTGAGTGCTGAGCTTCCAGAGGAAATCAGGAAACGGCGGGGGAGCAGTTTGAGTGTTCAATTCAATCCATCCTCTCAAATTACAGATGGGAGGCTTTAAGGAAGATGCAGCCATGGCGGAAGAAGCAGAGAAAATGGGATGGCAAATAATTAAAATTGAAGGAGGGAGAAACGCACCAATTAGTAATATGCCATTCGAATATTCCGCCTTTTTTTTTCAAATTCCTTCATCACGTTGCTTTCACTCGTTCCAGATCCTCTATATATTCTTTGTGTAACTTTCTATCCATCCTTTAATTATTTCCGTATAAATCAGCGACCGCAGCAGGTTTTGAGAGAGGGGAAGAAATTTGTAGTGGGTCAATTAAGCAATAGGTCATAATTAGGGTCTTTATTAGGAAAATATCCACCTTTCATTTTAAATTGGCAAAATGTCCACCTTCCTTCCCTGACCCCCTTTGCCCCCACGCGCGCCCGCTGTGCCCCCTCCTGTTTCAGCACATTTGGTTTCAGCAACCCCTATTTCAGCGTTTTTTTTTTCCGCGCGTTGCTGAAACCGAAGTTGCTGAAATTGTTGAAATTAGTTTTTTTTTTCCGCGCGTTGCTGAAACCTAAGTTGCTGAAATCGAAGTTGTTGAAACCAGGGTTGTTGAACCGGAGTTGCTTAAATTGTTGTTGCAATTGCTGAAATTAATTTTTTATTTTTTTGCGTCAGCGCTTCGACATCGGAGTTGCTGAAATCGGAGTTGCTTTTTTTCTTTTTTTTTTTTTCATGTCACCACTTCGACACCGGGTTGTTGAAACAGTGTTGCTGAACATGCTTGTGGTTTCAGCATTTTTGGTTTCAGCAACCCCTGTTTTAGCGTTTATTTTTTTACGCGTTGCTGAAACCGAAGTTGCTGAAATCGAAGTTGCTGAAATCGGAGTTGCTGAAACCGGAGTTGCTTTTTTTTTCTTTTTTTCTTTTTTTTTTTCGCGTCAGCACTTCGACACCGCAGTTGTTGAAACCGAAGTTGCTGAAACCGGAGTTGTTTTTTTTTCTTTTTTCTTTTTTCAGCATTTTTTTTCGCGTCAGCGCTTCGACATCGGAGTTGCTGAAACCGGAGTTGCTGAAACTGAAGTTGCTGAAATTGTTGTTGTAATTGCTTAAATTAGTTTTTTTTTTCGCGTCAGCGCTTCGATATCGGAGTTGCTGTAACCGGAGTTGCTGAAACTGTGTTGCGGGATATAAAATTTAGCCTTTGCGGGATTCGAACCCACGTATTTGCGCATAAGCACATCGCTCTACCATTGAGCTAAGAGGCTTCTAAAAGAGATTTAAAGCAAGGAACATCAAAATTCATTGCAGTCCGCATTTCAGCAATTGCTGAAACTACAGTTCGTATTTCAGCAATTGCTGATTAAATTACATCATATCATATATCATATGTGTGTAATCTAGCAATCTACTGATTAAACATACCACATGAAAATGAAGAAATTAAACAAGGCTTCAAATGAAAGTTGTTCGCATAGGGGTGCTGAAGGGAACAAATTGCAGTAGACACGGTTTCAGCAGTTTCAACGGTTTTTTATTTTTTTTATTTTTTTCCGCATCAGCAAAAAATGCTGAAATACTGACATGATGAAATGTTGAAATGCTAATCACCAATTAGTTCCTCTTTCTTCCATTCAAAATCAGCCTATGAAATCTCGTGCATCAATTCCTCTTTAGTCCATTCAAAATTAGCCTATGAAATCTCCAATTAATTAAGTCAATTGCAAAGAATTTAACAAAAAACTTATTCTCTTGCTCAACTCAATCCATTGCAAAAACAAATTTATCAACTCAATCAATTGCAAAACTTGAATGCCTTCAACAATCTTTCAATCAATTGACTATGTATAATGCAACCACCATTATTTATTAAAAAATAAGAAAGCAAGGCAACCTATATGCCTAAACCATGATAACTGGATTGCTTGCTTTCATAGATAAAAAGAAATTGTGATAATCCAACTCGGCAAATCCTAGCAAACTCGAAAGCAGATTCAACCTGTTTGCAGATTCAACTTGTTTCCAATCTTCAAAGAATCCAAGATTAATTTTGCAAGTCGAAAAGTTCAATGAATCGCCAATTGGACAAACTATGGTTTATGAGAGGGAGACGGAGAAGGACTTACCAATCGAGGAGCAAAAGGCCGGATCTGCTGCCTGATTCGAGCACTCAGAGGAGGCAATTGAGGAGCAAAAGGCCGGATCAGTCCCTCACAGATCAGTCCCTCACAGATTCGAGCACTCAGAGGAGGCGACACTTCATGCCGAATTAGTCCCTCACAGATTCGAGCCCTCAGAGGAGGCGGCGCTTCATGCCGGATCAGTCCCTCACAGATTCGAGCGTTCAGAGGAGGCGGCGCTTCATCGAAGGTCTCAGATCTCCCTCAACCTCGACCTGGCGTTCCGACAGCGATGATGACCCAACCTGTCGTCACCGTCGAGTTTCGCACAGATCCGCAGGACCTTCTGACAGCGAGAACGGAGGGAGCAATGGTGACCCCGACCTGGCGTTCCAACATCGATGATGGAGGTTGTGGTCGCCGGCGGTGGATGGTGGTGGCGGCAACGATGGCGGATTTGGTGGTCAGCGAGAAGGGCGATGGTGGTGAGCGCGAGAACGGAGGAGAGAGAGGGAGGCGGCGGGAGAACGACAGCTACGACGGAGTACCTGTATCCATCGGTTTAGGGGGGCACGAATTTAGATCTAAAAAAGGGTGGACTTTTAGCTAATTTAGAAGGGGTGGTGGACACTCTCCTAATTAGATCCTAAAAAAGGGTCAGTTTTGCAAATTTTTTCATTTTTAGTTCGGATTTTTTTTCTCGATATATAAAGTGAAGATTTTTTTTAAAATATATTAAAAGAAAACCATAAATTATTATATAAATATGATAGTTTATTACAAAAATTTATACAATAAAAATTAATAATGTTTTTATATTTATGTGTAGTATGATGAATATTTTTTTTAAAAAATAATGAAATAAAATTATAAATTAAAAAAATCATTTGTATAAATTGTGGTTTAAATATGACCTTGATAGTAAATTTTTTTATAAGAATGAAAATTAGAAGAATTTTTTAAAATATATGTGTAGCATCATGAATACTTTTATGAAAAATATTTAAAAGAAACTATAAAATTAGAGTTAAATATAGCATTTATAATAGGAAAATTTTGGTATGAATAAAAAGTATTGTACAAAAATAAACAATGAGGTTTAAACCCATGACCTGTTGTCTATGCCCCTCCTCAAGAGAGAGAAAAAACTACCCCTTGAATGGTGAGGGAAATGCTTCGGAAACTGCAGTCCATCTACCTGTCGAATGGTGAGGGAAATGCCGATGAATTGTTCTGGAGTCTCACTCCATCAGGTGAGTTCACGACAAGCTCTGCATCAAGACTCATCCGTAGTGAGCAAGGGGGAGCAAGTCGATCAGCCGGATGGACCAGCCCAACAACATGCATGTACCTTCCTCTACCTGGCCGCATACTATCCAACGCCAACCCAGTTCGAAGACATTACTCGACCTCAGCTTCATGTCCGAGATGCTGAACCATAGAGACCAGTATTCATATGCTTAGGGATTGCCCAACTGTCCACGAACAATGGGTCAGATCTGGACATCTTGACCTCGCATTCTTCTTCTCCCATGCGATGAACAAAGACTATATTTTCGCCTGCATAAAGAGGGAGGATAGGCAAGCAATGTTCTTCGCATCAATGGTGTGGGCAATCTGGAAATGCCGCAACAAAATGGTGTTCGAAGGCACGAATGAGATAACAAAAACACTTATCATGGTGAATCGAGACACACGGGATTACATTCAAATGACGACCTCCCCACAGCTGACGATCGCACCTATGGCGGGTGACGCCGGGAGTCGCACGGTCTCGTGTCCGCTGCTAGAGGGCTGGATAAAGTTGAACATGGATGGAGCAGTAAAGCGTAGTCCTGGAGAAGCTGGTGGGGGTGGCGTCTTCACCGATCACTTCGGCAAATTCCAGTTGGCTTTCAGCTTCGTTTGCGGCATCTGTAAACCCCGCACAACGGAGATCTGGTCAGCTTACTATGGATTGAGAACAACAAGGAGTATTGGATGCCAGAAGTTGATCCTGGTGACGGACTCTTGCGAGATGGGAGCTGCTCACCACGACGAAGAGAGACACTTCGCTCGAAGTCCACCTTGTGACACAGTGCAGAAATTGGCTAGCTCAGACAAAATGGGAGGTCTCTATCATCCATGTTAATGCCAGGCAAACCATATGGCTAATGCAATGGCAAAATCTGCTTTCTTAAGCTCAGCTCCTTTTACCTTTTTTTTTACCAATATTCCCCCTTGGTTATGTAATATGTTTGACTCTACTATTATAATAAATAACTAGAGCCTACCACCTCCTTTTAGATCAAAAAAAAGAGAGAAACTTATGTTGACCTCTTATACTCGGAATCTGACAATTCCGGTCATTCTCCTAGGGAACCTAAATGAGATTCAAAGTTCAAGTGAAAAGACCGGTGGAATTCCACCACACCCTAACCAATTTGAAAGACAACTACAAGTTTCGGATCAATGTAGCTTACTGATATACCGACCATAGGAAATAACTTTTCATGGAGAAAAAAAAAGAGATATAAACAACATTTATCAAAAACTAGATAGAACGTTGGTACAAGACCAAATACTACATCAGTATCCAAATATTGCAACAAGAAACCACACGTTATCGACTTCATATCATTACCCAATTTCAATAGAATTCCAAACAAATGATAGAAGAAAGCCAGGACCATTCAAATTTGAAAAAATGTGGCTTACGCGGAAAGACTATAAGAACATTGTGTCCCAATCTTGGAGAACCAACTATGTGGGTTCACAAATGTTTAATGTCATGAAAAAATCCAACTTCTAAAAAGACTAACGAAAGAATGCAACAAGGAAACATTCGACAACATTTTTAGACAACTGACGAAGATTGAAGAAAAATTGATGGAACTACAAAAGGAAAACAGTCATGGACATCAAAATGACAACAAAAAATTACAACAACGATTGATGGATAAAAAAGACCAACTACTGCAATATCATAAAATTTACTAGAGTCGAAGAGATACAACAAAGCATCTGAAACTATTGGACTAAAACATAGGATACCACCATAGAGTAGCATCCAGAAGACAGAACATGAAAATAATAAAGGAGATTAGAACCTAATTAAGAAGGCACAATAAGTAAAAGCGAAGAAAATATCAGAAAGGAAATGAAAGACGATTTTGAAAAAAGATTTAAAAAGGAAAACATTAATACTCCCTCTGTTAATTAAAACTTGTCGTTTACTATTCATGCACGCTTTTTTAGAATGATAAAAACTATATTAAATATTAACTTTTTTAAAAATTTGTTTTTATAAATTCATACTTAATAGTAACAAGTATGAAATTATTTAAAAAATATATTAAAAAAGTCAATATTTTATATAGTTTTTAACACCTCAAAAAGCGTGCGTGAATAGTAAAACGTCAAGTTTTAATTAACGGAGGGAGTAATAGATTGCTAGAAGAGTACCCACCCTTAATCAACACTGAAATCACGACAGAGGATAGCAAGGAACTCACAAAACCTATCACAAATCAAGAGATAAAAATCGCAATCTTCACTATAGGAAAAAATAAATCTCTAAGACCTGATGGTATGACAACAAAATTTTATAGAAAATATTGGGATATAGTCAGACCATCGATTACTAAAGCAATTAAAGGCTTTTTTTAGATTAGGGAAAATGTTACGACAAATAAATCAGACTTTCATCACGTTAATCCCAAAATGTGACAACCCAATAACAACAAACAACTATAGACCAATAAGTCTATGGACCACAATATATAAAGCAATATCATAAATACTAGTGGAAAGAATGAAAACAATGCTAAGAAAAATCATTCACTCACTACAAGGAGCCTTCGTATCGAATCGGGCAATTTAAGATAACATACTTATATAGCTCATGGAATATTTCATTCTTTTAGGACAAGAAAAGGCAGAGAAGAATGGATAACAATAAAACTAGATATGGAAAAGGCATATGATAGAGTGGACTAGATTTTTCTATTTGTGATCATGGAAAAAAATTAGATTCTGTCACAAATTCATGGGATGGTTCAACAAATGTATTAAAACAGTCTCCTTCTCGGTATTGGTCAATGATGAACCCATAGAGACCTTTCAACCTTAAAGGGGGCTCAAACATGGTGACCCGATTTCCCCCTGTCTATTCATTGTAGGGGTTGAAATCCCGATAAGAAAATTACAACAACAATGCAATGAAACAATGAAATCGATCGGATTTAAGATGACTACAAACGGAACACGAATCCCTTTCCTCTTATTCACATATGACATTATGATTTTTTGCCAAAGCATCCCAGGAATCATGTGCAAAAGTGAACAAAAAATATCAATGAATATTGTTAGATCTCTGGACAAAAGGTAAATTTCTACAAATTAGCGTTTCAAGTAATAAAAAGGGGGTTTTAAACAACTATAAACAAAGGATTCAAAGTACTTTACACATCATGAACCAAGTGGCTCTGGAGAAACATCTAGGATGCCCTATTATAAAGGTAAGAGTAAACAAAGATACAGTTGAAGATGTACTAGGAAAAACAAAAGCACAACTAACAAGATGGAAAGCGAACACATTATCCCAATAGGGAAGAACTATACTAATAAAAGCAAATTTAATGGCAAAACCAAACTATGTTATGCCAAATGTTATGCTTTCGACAAATGTGCACAATGAACTAGACAAACTAAATAGATGTTTCTTTTGGAATAAAGATCACAAATACAAACCACTAATAGGGTGAGACAAAATATGCAAACCGAAAAAGGTACGGGGCTTGGGACTCCATAAGACAAAAGATATGAACAAAGTACTGCAAATGAAGCTATTATGGAAAATTTTAGCAAAACCTCTTAACCAATGGATCATGATAATAAGAGAGAAGTACATGAAAGGAGATGAAATATGGGACTAAAAGAAAAAGAAAAACACCTCGTGACAATGGGCAAAATTAACAGAATTAAAGGGTGAATTTTGCTCATGACTCATCTAGCAAATATGGAACAGAAAAACAATAAGATTTTGGAATGATAAATGACTGGATGATGACAGAAACACCTTGAGGATCGTCGGCTGTAGAAGAACTTAATGAACAAGAAAAATTGGAAAGATTGCAAGAAATATTGCCCATAGATATTGTAGAGAAAATAAGCAGTGTTTCCCTTATAACATCAAGTGCAATAGAGTATATCACAAAGACCAGCGACAATGGAACAAGCTTGTTCAACTGGATATGAAAAGTGGACTGTCCATCGAAACTGAGAAACTTCCTATGGAAAATGGTAATGGACGACCTACCGACAAAAACCAGACTTAAGAATAAGGGAATAGACATCGAAAAGTGGCGCTCGGAGTCGAGTCTGGTTGAGGTCGTGGTGGTGTGCTCATAGACGACTCTGTTTCTAGGAGACTGCTCCTTCAAGTTTTCGTCTTCACTGCCCACGGGAAATGACGTCATGATGTACCGCTAACCAGCGATACTGCCATGGTGGTGGTTAGCTTCTGTCTGCATCTACGTTCTCGGCCAACGGTCTTCATTTACCCTAGGTTTCTCCTTTTGTACGTGTAAGATCAATCTTTATTGTGCCTATTTTTAGTTCGCTTTCTGTTGTATTGTTTTCGACGGTTAGTCCGTCTGCCGATTCGTCCGCCTCTCGGAGAATCAGGTGTGTCTGTCTCCCGAATCTTTACCTTATAAAAAATAAAAAAACCATAAAACAAAACAAAATCTACAACCACTCTATGATACACTGCTGGATTGTGATCCATTTTCAAGTGCAACTTTGGATATTGGAGACAGAAAAAAGAAAGAGATGCAAAAAAAAAAAAGGAGAGAACTGAAAACAAAATTACAACACACATCTTCTTCAAGCACTCTTTTCATTATGGACATGGTATTATAATCCATGGTCTTAACCAAACTTCCCCCTCTTCAGTATTCATCCAAGTAAGTGAATAGGTTGTCGTCTTTCTTCGACCTGCGTCTGCTGAGCAACGCCTTGAGAAGCCGCTTGCTCTTGCTCGGGTAACGTTGTATCTCTTTCTGGCTCGTCCTTTCGTCGTGTACTCGCATTGAGGCCGATTTACTAGGCTTCGATAGATGCTGCGATACACGAAACAGCAGCAATTTCGAACAATGTGATCAACTAAAGCATTGTAACACTACACAATATAATGGACGAAAGGCATTTGTTGATTACCCTTTGTTGCTGTTGTTCCATGGAGGAGTTTGGAGTTGTCGGCCCGCTAGACTTTGGTGTCGTTGTCCTCGTTGAAAGAGAGCCAGAGCGCAGAAGAGGAAACCGATGGGGAGAAACAGATCTCCGATCTGGTTGTTACGAAAAACAAATATCATTTTCATTATCCGTGAATGTACATGATTGTAACAAAGACTAACAAGTTTTCATGTATCATTATGTGCAAACCTAGATCTTTCTTCGGGGTAGTGCTACCGAAGGAGAAGGTTCCGGGAAGCCTTGAAGGCCTCAATGCAGGCGATACAGAACGCCCGTTCCTGCTTGTCAAGTGAATAGAGCATTCAGGCTTTTAGTATCATTAAGAGTGGTCGTTACATTGCGCAATGTTGTTAAGTGGTGTCTACCTGAATGATGATGAAGGGGTTTCACCAAGAGTGGCACGAACAGCTGAAGAAAACGAGTGGAAGTCGTAAGAAATGTAATGCGAATCAAACACTGCACTGACTGGATATAATGTAGAAAAAACCGAATAAATGAATGGTGCTGAGAGAGCTTACAGTTCCTAAATTGATTCCAGTCATCTTCGTCCTCCAAGTTGCATCCGCGGTATTTCAGATTGGTAATGTTTGCAGCTTTTACCGTTTCCCCAACTACGAAAGTTTTTGAAAACATTGATAAGCATCATGATTCAGCAAAATGTACACATGAAGATTCAAGGCGAGAAACGGATTCAGGTGCTTACCAGGCAAAATGTACCGCTTATGATACCTGGGAGCGTCTATGATGGATGATTGTTGAGCCACACCCTCTCGGTCAATGTACTCTCTACATGTTCTTAGTCGCTAAGATGTACAACATTAACAGTGTTAATTGGTAAGACACAGGATCTTGCAAAGGTAACAATGGTTCCACAGCATAAAACTTTCCGACACCATCAAACAAAACAGTACAGTTACCTGTCCCATACACGACACTCGTTGCTCTGTTCCCAATAGTTCTTCAGCCTTTTCCTCCAAGAGATCATTAACCTTGGATGTCACAGATCCCAAATGGTCCACCGTATTGATGATAGCCTTAACAGCGTAATCCTTTAGCGTTTCCACCACTCTACATATTCGCAAAAAACGCCCAATCAAAGATCAGTGACTTGCCTTTCGAAAACAAGCAGCAGCCAAAACCAAAATGTAGCTTACATGTCTTTCTGGTCATCGTTGATGTAAGATAGTTCAAAATACTCCGCAGCTGAGTACAACTGAGTCTTCAAATTCTTCAGGTCCTAGACAGACAAAACGGATCATCATAAATCCGTAGTTTGATTACCTTGAGTACCAACAGCTTTATATGCTTGAAATGAGTTCTAACAACCATAGACTGAAGAAGAAGGGAAATTAGGTGTCCCACCCCAAGATTTTTAGCATGAGTTGCAACAACAATTAACAAATCAATAGTTTGATTACCTTGAGACTATCAGCGAAACGAATGCTTTGCTGCATATACAGCTCGTCGTAGTTGGCTGATTGCTGATGGATCGGTAAGGAAGCAGTGGCAGACAAAGTGTCCATGAACGATAAACCCGAGTTTTAGAGCTCTCTTATTCTGCAAAAATCAACAAATGAACTGTCACTTAAAATATGAAGCAGTTCAAGAGAATAAAAAATTCAGCTATTAAAAAAGGCACAATATGAACTAAATAATACTTGCACCAAGATGACTCAAAATGGAAGAGACAGAAAATATTTTTCCCTGGAGAGCTGAAGATCTCTTCTTTATGGCAGACAAGAACTAATTGGAGTACCAAAGTAGGGGCACTATAATTTAATCCCAAACTGAGTAGGACAAGCTCAGGAATAAAGGGGTATTGTAATTGCTTTTTATGTTTGTATTACTAAGCAATGTCAAGCCAAAAATAACTCAAGAGCTTCTTTTGGCAACACTCAATACAAGCATTTATGAAAAAGCTAAATTTGTATATCTTCATCAATACTCTTTGCCTCTTTGGTGATGAAGGGATATAAGGTATACAAATTACTATCCGGGGCCCTTTTCTATAGTAAAGTCGAAATGTCAAAGTTCGATGGGCCAATAAATACGTTCAGAAACTATTTTATAACACAAAAGCTTAAGCTACTGTATATGGATCAATTTGCACCATTTTGGGCTGAATGTATCATGTATGTACATCTATTTCAAGCAATCTAAACTAGCACATCAGTTATATTTAGGTTGAGTTGAATGTGTATGAACCCAGAAAGGGAATTACATTTAGGGATTTAGATAGTAAAAAATTCCATTTACCCATTTTCAGTGAGGCTCTGAAATTCCAATTGGACAGGCATGAGTAACAGCAATCACAAATCAGACTTGATCATAAGCCTAGGAAACACACAGGTGACTGATGTGAAGGAGAGAGCAAGCAAAAATAGAAGAGTAAGAAAAAGAAAGAAGCAAACCTGAGTTGTAACTGTAAATTCACAACACACCTACAAGAAAGAAAGGGGGGAAAATGTTACGAAGGAAACCCGGGTTGTTAATGAGATGCAGTAAAATCAGCCATGAAGAAGAAGAAGAAAACTCAACCCTCCTAAACGACAAAAAGGGGAAAGGTCTTGTAGGTGAACTGGATTGAAAAAAGTTTCCAATTTTGACCCACTTTGACAAATTTGAGAGAGAGAGAGAGAAAGAGATTGTGGGGATTGGGAGAAAGAGGTAATTAATAGGGTGAGAAGAGGAAGGCGTTGATGACGGGAGGGAATGTACCTTTTGAAGGGGAAAATGCCGACGGTTGTCCCAATTGAAGGCACTGCGATGGGAGAGAGTGTGTGTGACTCACTTGTTGTACTGTTTGTTGGTTATTTAAACCCTTTAATTTGGTTTATGGTTCCATGTGAGTAGGGGTAACTATTAAGGGTAGAGAATTTGTTCAAAACAAACAGTTGATTCCATTTCCAAAAAGTGAGTTAGGATGAAATGAGGTACGTGGTTGATGAAATGAAATGGCTCTATTTCTCCGTCCATGTGCCTATATTTGTCCTCCATGTGGACTAGTTTTTCAAAGGAAGCCTAATCAAAGCAAATGTTAATTAATGGATCAGTCAATAGCTTTCAACAATAGGTGGGTCACTCAATTTTTATACACTGTAAATTTGTGGGTGTTGATGATGGGGCTGAGTGAGGAGTAGGGGTCGTAACAGGCTAACTCCCAACTGCCAAAATAAATCTTCTACTCCACATCTTACTCTCTATATCACAAACGCTCCGTTTGGTATAACTGCTGTAATCGGAATTGAAATGGAATGAGAAAACAGTAATGATCCATTTCTGAAACTAATTGTTTGGAATGCTGTCGGAATGAACCATTCATGTAATAATAATAATAATAATAATAATAATAATAATAATAATAATCGGGAATGGATGATTCCCTAGTATTTTGATGGGAATGAAATTGACCCAAAAATCGGGAATCATCCATTCCGGGAAATCATTTGGATTATAATTTTTTGTCATACCAAACACTTTTTTTTTGTACAGTAGGCAATAATTAGGACGTCTTTACGTAGAAAGATCCTCCTTGATCATCCTTACGAATGATGGTAGTCAGCTCCCTATTCAAAGGGAAGGTATACAAGTTACATATAGAATCACATCTAGTAATAAGATCAGCTGCTGAATTTGCTTCTCTAAAGCAGTGGCAGAAAGTTGCTGATGTGAATGTTGCACGAAGTCTTCCGATCTTCTCAATAACTCTAAGGATCTCCCATGGAACTTTAGCAGGATCATTGATTGCATTGGCCACCATAAGGCTATCTCCTTCAACTATCACTCGCTTCCAACCTCTAGTGCGGGCTAACTCTAACCCCAAACAAAAAGCAAGGGATTCAGTTAAGAGTACTGATCCCTTTGGAACCTGTTGTTGGAAAATTTCAATTACTTTTCCATTCCAATCCCTAACTATACCTCCAATTTTGTCATACCAAACACTTAAATCGGTAATCATCCATTCTGATTCCCATTTTTTATTCCCGTGAATGCATACCAAATGGGCCCAAAAATATTTTAACTTTTATTTATCTTAAAAAAATTATATTTATATTACTAAGACAACATATATTTATAAAATTTTATTTTGAAAAAATCATGTTTTAAATTTTTAAAAATTAAAAAGTCAATATTTAAAAAATACAATTATAAAAAAATTTAAAACATAATTTTTTAAAATAAAATTTTATAAATATATAAAAATAGATGTTAGTAATATGAATATAATTTTTATACTTTTCTAAGATAAAATAAATGTTAAAATATTTTTTTGATGTAGGGAGGGGAGTGTATTTGTGTAATAGGGGATCTCTACTGCCTAACTGGAAAGTGTTGACTTGTAATTTTCTTTTCTTTTTTCTTTTCTAGTGGCTAACCAAGAAATTTTTTTAAGGGGGTTAATACTTTTTTGAAGAATTTTTTCTTTGTATTTATATATAATTTTTTTGTTTAAATATGTCATAAAAAACTTAATTTTATGATTCAAATAGTCAATAGGAAACCAAAAACCCACAACCATCTTCCACCACCAATCAAAAAAAAAATAATCTTCCACCACCAATCTACTACCACCACCACAGCACCACCAATACATCACCATCTCTACACCTACCACCATCACAACAACAACAACACGGGGACAAACCGAGATTTTCAATCTCAACCCCAAATCAACACGGGGACAAATCGAGATTCTCAATCTCAACCCCAAATCAACAACACGGGGACAAATCGAGATTTTTAATCTCAACCCCAAATCAAGTATAAGAACAACACTTAATTTCGGGCAACCCCCGTATCTTTATTTTCAACATAGAGAATACATTCTCTTTTGAATCAAATAATCTACCTGTATTCGACTGGTTCGGGTGTCTCAGGCGCTCTTCAACCTTCTTCTCCGCCCTTCACCAGTGATTTACCCCAAATTTGATCTCGATCTTCAATCGGTTTCCTTGATGGCCTGTTTGGATCCCTCCATTCGGTTGTTCTACCGTCACCAACCTCACCGCTATCGCGGGCTCGATGCTGCCCGGTGCTATCAGAATCGGTCATCTTCGTTTTTGGGTCCTCTCTCCGAGCCCAGATCCGCCCCCTACCCTTCCATCCCCGTCGAATCCATCCTGTTTGACTCAAACCCCCACCGCAGATCTCCCCTTCCCTAGGCTCCGGCGCTCCGCCTCGCCGGCCTCAACGCATCCACCTTCTTAGGTTGGCCGCTGGCCGCCTTCTTAGGTTGGCCACCACCACCAGCAGCATCACCACCACCATGCCGCCTGCGGAATGCCCCCATCTTCCAAGCCTCTTGAACCCTCCAATTCCGGTTTTCCCGATGACGAATCTTCCTATCTGTAGCCCTCTAATGGCTGCGTAGGCGAAAGTGGTGCCTCGACCTGATGTAGCGTCCTTTTGATTTTGATTTTGGCATGTTTCTCGCCTAGGCCAATGACCCAAAAAAAAAATCAAATCCCTTAAACCGTGTTATGATTTTGGCCTAATTTCTCTAGGCCAATGACCAAAAAAAAAAAAACTTTAACCGGAGTGTTATATATATATATACCAACAATCTCTTAACTAATCGGGGTTAAAAGGTGTTTTATTTATCCTTTTTAACCTCAAACTTTGTTTCACAAATCGATAATTAAAAATAATAATTTTTATATAAATATTTATATATATATATATATATATTTTATATATATGTGGATATTTATATATTTAATGAATTTAAATTTTGGGACAACCTCCCTCCAATAAAGAACAAGATAACTTTCCTCTTTCAATTCCTGGGGTAATCTCTCTTTTTTATCCGGGATAACTTTCCTATTTCTATCTTTGAATTAATCTCTTACTCGTTTTTATCCTGTGACAAAGTTGTTTGCCCCGACTTTCTCTAGAGTATTTATTTGCTTGATTCTAGTGGTGGTATCTCTTTGAGCTCTGTGGTCTTTCTTTTGCCGCCATGCGAGAGGTCGTGGACGTGATCGAGATCTGACGGCTCGCTGCCGATCGAGTCCAAATCTGAGGTCTCCACTTTTGTTCCCCAGGGATTCCCTGCGCTACCTCTACCAACTGTCAGAAGTCATGGCTCACATTGTCCCGGTTCCAACACTGTTCGCCCTCGCTAGCTTCGATCTTCGTTCTTTAGTTTTGTTCGTAGTGAGCTTGTCTTTGTTGTTTTGGTTGTTTTTCGGTTCTTTCATAACGGTTTGTCCGTTGACGTTCTTTCGGCCACTCGTCTCACCGGGTATGTCCGGTGAGTCGAATTATTTCCGGTTAAAAAAAAATAGTCATTTTTAGTTGAAAAAATTAAGAAAAAATATCAAAAAATGAGAAATTTTTTATATGTATATTAAAAAGAATGTTTTTCTTTAAATATATATAAAAGAAAATCTTAAATTTTTTTATTTAATTAAGCATTTTTAATAGAAGGAAACTAAGAGAGAGAAATTATAAAAAAGTGAGCTTAAAATGGTTTGAACCCATGGCAGCCGATCGTTTAGCTCATGTGGCTATGGGTTCCGACTATTTTACTTGGAGTTCCGATTTAGAGCTTTAAGCTCTCATCCGAAAGGACGCCATTGAATAGTGATACAACCGTGATTGACACATCCCAAATCCTCCCATAGTCATATTGTATTAAAAAAAAATTAAGATAAGGTGAGTTATTTTTATAACATTTTATTTTTAAGCTATTTTATTCCTAAAATTATTAAAAAAAGTGTAAATTATTTTTACTCAGTTAGGGCCTAGGGGAGTAACGCTACCCGAACCCCAAGCCTGCCACTGCTTCTTAATTCCTATTTCCATTACTAGCTCATCCAATTACTCAATTAGTAGCCGTTGGTTTTCTGTGTGAGTCAGGGCTCTCTCTCTATATATAATACAATTATACACACATATATGCGGAGTATATTAAAAATAACCCATGTCTATTTTCAGTTGGCATTTACTGAGTAGAATTTATCCTCCTAATCAAGGAGTGCTATTTGTTTGTCTCGTTTGGAAATTAGGAATTAATTAGTGGGCTTCTGGCTACTGTTAATTTGGTAAATAATACAGTACTCCGATAGGGAATGTTGTCATTGACCCAAACCATTATTAATGTGCCTTGTTAGGCACTTGTTAGAGGGACAACGATTATCTTGTGCTAATTGCACAGTCTTCATTATCGTTATCGGTTTCGGAGTCGACGAAGCTCGACATATCTGAAGTCGGTAACCGGTAGATACTTGTGTCAATCATTCAGACGACGAATATTGAAAGTTCGCCTTTTGAAGTTATTTCAAGTGACGTCCAACATAGTTCAAAATTCGTCTCTTAAAGCCCGTCCACTTGTGTCAATAATTCAAGCGATAGATATTGAAAGTTTGTCCCTTGAAGTTATGTCAAGCGTTTGACATGGCCAAAGTTCGTCCTCTAAAGCCTCGTCTACTTGTGTGAACCATTCAATCGACAAATATTGAAAGTACGTCCCTTAAAATTGTTTCAAACGACCAACAGTCAAACCATCCATAGTTCATCCCTTGAATACTAGCTTGTCCATGCCAAATTTTGTCGGCTCTGGAAGCTGGCGTCGGATGAGCCCTTACTGACACCAAAAGTCGAAGAACGTACCGTATATTTTGCGATATTTGACCGTCCCATAGCAAGCCGGTTATTAATCTCCATTGTTAATTTTAAAACTTTATACTGCATTGTTTAATGATTTATTCTCTAAAAAAAACAGTATTAAGGGCCCATTTGATTACACACTAGGGAAATTAATGAAGAGGGAAAAATGTGTAGTAACCTAGTCCCAGTTTTCTCTAAAATTGGTGAATACTGTATTTGAATTTCAATACATTTTAATTAGGCAATTTTGCATAACTAGACCATTTTTTTTGAAAGTTTGCAAAAATGTCATAATTTGGTAAAATTTGCAAAAGTGACTTAGTAGGCTAGTTTTGCAAATAAATTTGGTGACCTACAATACCGGTTGCTGGTCACATGCTAAAAATTTTCCCGCCAAAATTAAAAATTTTCCCGCCAAAAAAATCAAGAATAAATAATAGTCCTGAAGACTTGTATAGGGTTTTAAATTTTTAAACATTCCGTGTCACTTGAAGGATTTTGCGCGTCACCTGCTACTTTTTTATTGTCACACGTTTAGATTCTCTTGACACTTGTTCAAATACTAGTTTTTTTTCTTGGTACATATGTTACGATGTTAATAGTCTATGTAGGATTCGAACCTACATCTATGTGTATTTAACACATTGCTCTACCTTGAGCTAATAGACTTTAAATAGTTAATAATATAATAATATAATCACTTATTTTGTAAATCGTATATGTCAGCAATATGAATTATGCATGTCACCTGTTTGTATGGTCGTGTCCCTTGAAGGATTTACCGTGTCACTTGTTTGATTTTGAAGTTTCACATTTCTGAGTGTCTGCCAATTTGTTAAGGAAATTACCCTTGTCACCTGTTTGTATGACGTGTCACTTGAAGGATTTACCGTGTCAGTTGTTTGATTTTGAAGTTTCACATTTCTGAGTGTCTGCCAATTTGTTAAGGAAATCACCCCTGTCACCTGTTTGTATGGTCGTGTCACCTGAAGGAATTACCATGTCAAAGTTCAAAGTTTCACATTCAATTAATAATATAACAATATAATCACTTATTTTGTAAATCGTATATGTCAACAATATGAATTATGCATGTCACCTGTTTGTATGGTCTTATCCCTTGAAGGATTTACCGTGTCAGTTGTTTGATTTTGAAGTTTCACATTTCTGAGTGTCTGCCAATTTGTTAAGGAAATCACCCCTGTCACCTGTTTGAATGGTCGTGTCACCTGAAGGAATTACAGTGTCATAGTTTAGAGTTTCACATGCAATTTGTTTTCAAAATGAACCATGTCACCTGTTTGTATAGCCGTGTCACTTCAAGGATTTAACGTGTCTGTATTTCCACCGAAACAATTGAAAATCACGTACGTCAGGCGCAAGCGTAGAACTCCGGAGAATACATGTCGATCTTCTTACTCGGCTCGCTGGGAGCGGAAATAACGAAGTTGCTCAACGTGGGCGATCTTCTTGGAGGATAGAGGAGGCATATCTGGAGAGAGATGGAGAGAGCTTGGAGGAGAGAGAGGAGGCAGATTTGGTTTCTAGGGTTTTTGATGGGATCTCTCATAAGCTTCCCTTTTATACTTGTTTTTTTTAAAAACAAATAACTTGCTTTTCTTTTTTTTTTTTACCCCATTTACCTCCTAAAACCGGTGGAGGCAACCGGTTATTTTTGCAATTTTTTGCCAATCCGGATTAGTTTTGCAAAATTTCAAGGGTTAGGGTTAGTTTTGCAAACTTTCCAACTTTGTGGGTTAGTTACCTCAATTCTCTCTTTTAATTATGCGTTTTTTCATTAATTTAAATAAATTTGATATTAATACATGTTCAATTATCTAATTAATTTCTTATAATATTTTTTAATTGTTACGTAATTAACATAGAATTCAACAAAATTCTTATTATTATTATATATATATATATTGTTTTAAGTTTTTTAAATAATATTTTCTATATATTAATAAACATTCTACTAATTAGATCTATGATTCTAAAATAAACCAAATATTAAATCTAAATAAATCTCATAATATATTAATATATTAAACCCAAATAATTTATTCATAAAAAAATTGAATTGTAAGAGTATGTAATTATAATTGATTATTTATTTTTTATAGGCATAAATGATTTGATCTTTTATTCTATAAATGTAATATAAACCTTAGAAAACTTATTTTATAAAGTTTTCATATCTCATACCATAGATAT
This sequence comes from Persicaria maculosa, assembly GCA_963922045.1. Lineage (NCBI taxonomy): Eukaryota > Viridiplantae > Streptophyta > Magnoliopsida > Caryophyllales > Polygonaceae > Persicaria > Persicaria maculosa. The sequence goes on from OY998271.1 coordinate 35,017,690, forward strand.
CCTTTTTTAATAATTATGGATTATCGATAGAATTGGACTGAAAAAGAAAAACTATACTACGTACTGATTAAGTACATAAGATACATTTTTTTTTATATAATTATTATCCAAGTCTTACAAAATTGAGAAAATCTTTTCAATATATATATATAAATCTGAAAAATTAAAAAAAACTTATTATGTTAACTTGTTAAGATTGATCTGGGCGAGGAGAGAAACACTATCATTTTTTTTGGTCGAAAGAAGCAGCGGTGCTCTCCGCACTTCATCAGTGCTTTATTTATTACTAAAAAGGGTTAATTAGTCATTATACGAGGATAGCTTGACCCCTAATATCATTATTCAGGAAACATAAAACACTCTAAAAAATCACAAATCAGTAATTTCCTAGGTCTCTACAAATTTAAAAACCTAGCTAGTGTTGAATAAACTGTAGTCTGTAGGAGGGTAAATAAATGGAAAAGGTGGTGGGGGCAAAATGAGTAGGCGTAATCAAGGGCGGATGGTCCGGCGTGAAGGGGAGGTTTGTAGGCCCGCCAGCGCCAGGCACCATCATATTCATTCCTCTCCCCTCCCTAAGCTCTTCCTAATTCCCACTCATCGTCGCCCTTTCTCACCTCCTTTTTTTTGTTTCCATTTATTTATTTTTAATCTTCCCACTAATTACATTAATTTTTGGGAAGACGTACGGTACAGGAACGAATACTACATACGTACCACAGGCAGGGGGCGGAGTTGAGGGGGGCCTGTGGGGTCACGTGCCCCTCCCTCTCGTTTGACGAACTACCTAGGTATATTCTCTTCGTCGATAACTTCGTTTTGATATGTAATACGTTTTAATTGACATTCGAGTGAAAAATTATGAATGTTTAAAAATTAAAGATATATTAATCACTTCAATTTTATTGCAATAGACTATAATGATTTTATATTTTACTTAAATTAACATTCACATACTATAATTCATCTCGAGAGTTTCAAAATGAGAGGTTATACTAATCATTTTGATAATTAGATAAGAAGTTATGCAAGTTTAAAATTTTTATATCTGGTTATACATTATTATACGTTATGAGTGCAACAAGTTATATATATATATAGACAATAGATCAAATGTACACAACTCTTATTGTGTATCATGTTAACAAATCTGGGCCATTAAATTAAGAAGATCAACAGATGAGATTAAAAGTAAATTCTGATTACTCGGTGGTATTGGGAGATTATTCAGTAGAATGACATTATTCGGTGGTATTGGGCGATTATTCATTAGAGTAAAATTTACATTTTTTACACTTTTTTTTACAGATGAATAATTATGTGAAAACAGACGAATAATCATGAACAAATAGACGAATAATTTTCTGAGTACATGATACACGATAAGGGTTGTGTACACCGGAACTAACCCATATATATATAGGGGAGGGTTCAAGTGAGAAGAACCCGGTCCGGTGAGAAGGAAAGAAGTAATGTGATTGGTTAATTAGAAAAATACACACGCGCTTTTTTTTTTGTTTAACCACACGCGTTTCTCAATCTGCTTTCTTCCTCAATGCTTCACCATAGCTTCCGCCTCCTTCCTCCCTACCATCATCACCGCTCCAGTCTCCGTCGCCATCAGCTCTTGTTCACCCTCCGCCACCGCCTCCAAGTTTTCGTTCTCCCTCGACCTCTTCCTCCCTCCGTCGCGTCGTCCGAATCATCCACCTCCGATCCACAGTCATCGCCCTCTCCGACTACAAGAAGATCGGCGTGCTTGGCCATGACAAAGTCGGCATAGGTCGAGTGTAAAGGCTCGGATTTAAATCCTAATTTATCGGAAAAATGAAATTTAAAATTTAATTAAATCGGATTTAAAACCCGTTTAACAGATTCCGACCTGAATTTAAATGTTTGACGAACGATTCCGTCTCTTCGCCTCGAAAAATTTAAAATAAAATCGGATGGTGATATCCTTTTAAGTTTTAACAATCTAATTGATCGGGAAAGCGAGAGTCGGGGAAATTAACATTCGGGGATTTATTTCGGGATTCGAAATTCGCGTATTCGGGATTTAATTCCAGGTATTGTTTACCCAAACCCACACACCACCCTCAACTACTCTCACCTACTCCCCCTCAACCCGAGCCCATCCCCCTAGCCCCTACTCCCTCCTTCCCTATATCATCGTTCACCATCACCATCATTCACCATCATTCACCATCATTCACCATCGTCCATCATCACCGGCGTCCATCATCACCACCGTTCTCCCTCCTCCACCACATTGCCGCCACCACCAGGAGCCACCAGCGCAGCCTCCGAGCCGCAGCCAGCACCAGACGCAGCCCCGGAGCCCCCTAGCGCAACCACCGAGCCACCGAACCATCTCCTCCCCTGTTTTGGCAAGTTAAATTCCGGTAAGCCGTTCTCGTCCGTTTTCGATCGGAATTGCTCCCGAGCTTCACCATCGCGCTCACCAATATGCGGTGCAGGACCGACAAGCCATCGCGAGCCACCAAAGGCGCCTAGAACTCCGATCGAGAGCTCCGAAGTCGCGAAAAATCCACCGGTGAGCTTCCACTTTCTTCCTCGTTTCGATTCGTTTTCGAGCCTATTTGATGTTTAGATTAGTCGGGAGTGAGTGAGGGCTGAGTGCGGGATGAGAGGGGTAGAAATGGGGAAAAACCTGAGCTCCAACGACGAGGGCAAACCAGCCCGACGAACGGAGGTTGAAGACGAAGGCCGCGGGCGCGGCCAAGCCGCGGCCGCAGCAGTCTGGCAGCGGCCGCGACACTGTTTCCCTTGGGCCGGTTTTGGCGCGACTTCTTGGGCCGGTTTTGTAATTTAAAATTATTTATTTAATTAATTAATATTTTTTAAGATTAAAATATAAAATATTATTTAGGGTATTTTAAATAAAATATAATATTATTGGAGGTTTAAAATACAACATTTTTTGGACTTGGAGGTTTAAAAAGAATTTGGAAAAGAATTTCAAGGTCGAAAAGTGATTTTATAAATAAATTGATAAAGGGAATTTGATGAGCGTTTTCAAGGATCAAAATTTATAACTAGTTGATTCGGGTTTTAAAGCGGTTTCGGGACTAACTCGAGAATTATATGATCGGTGACTAACTAGCATGATTGATGTGAATGGTTGACTAATACCATGATTGGTGTGTACTAATGGCATGATGAAGTGTTAGACTTGTGTATCGTTAAATTATTCTTTTGAGATATGATGAATATGATGAACTTAATATCTGTGATATGCGGATATATTGTGGTGAAAACATGAATGTGGCTGAATGGAATGATGAGAATGATATGGTCTTGTGGAATGTGGCAATATGATGAATGGTTGAACTTGACGGAACGATGATTGCGATATGGTTGCTATTCTCGTTGAATGATATGCTTGAGTGCTTGGATGATTGGACGTAGACTTATGTATGTGTTATGATATGTATCTAGGTGATCTTTAATCTATCGTAATGCTTGCCTTGCTGTTCTACACCGCCAGGTAAGTTCCTAGAGCTTACTCAGATTGATTCCCATTTGCATGTAATCATATGATATACTAGGTGCTTGCATTCATGATCAGCATGCCATGTAGTACCATGCTAGGTTGCATTGATCATTGAGCATTCTATTTCTTTATGCGTATGTAAACAGAACGGCCGTTATCTATGAAGTAACTAGAGTCTTTGATAAGGTTATAGGATGGCCCAGTCCCATCGGGTCCCGTCCTGAGTCAATCGAGTAATGGAACTTCCTTTACTTATATTATGAGCTGCCTGCGGGCTTTATTGTGGATACGGGTTGGGCATGCATGCCGCCCGATTATAATGGAATGCATTCACGAGCTGGCCAGTCTCTGCCCTATCGGAAGGGGGTGGAGGTAGGAGAGGGATATACCAGTTGGTATTTTGTGCTAAGGCCTTATTATTATTATGCACTTGATCATAGGGGCATGTTAGTGTGTTAATATTCCGCCTTGCATCTAGAAGCATCTTTATTAGGAATAGCGTATATGGTATGATTACAGTAGGACCTAGTCCTGTGGGTGGGCCTCAGTCTGATCCCACACCCTGTATTATTTTTTTAGGTATGTCATATGTGTAATGATGCTGATTTGGCTCCATAACCGCGGGTTTTGACATGACGGAAAGGGAGGGTTGAGACTTGACTTCACTAAATTATTAATGGTTTAGATTTGAATATTTGGCTTATGTTTTGACCCGGCTCTGCCGTGGCACACCCATTGTATTACACTTTGCTTCCGCTATTTACATGACCACCGTTTTCCGCGCTTCGAATTACGATAGGTACAAGGGACTTTCCTTGGGTTTCCAACGATCCTTTCGAATTTGGGTGCGAAATCCCTCTTTAAAAGCGAAGTTGTTGATTTCAAACCTTCAACCTGTACTCGGGGCGCAAGATCCTAACGAGGGGTTTAATCCCTCGAAACGTAACCCGGGAATCATAATCCTGGGCCGTTACAAAGGTGGTAACAGAGCCGAGGTTTTGCAATCCGAGTACAATAGGTTGAAGATGGTTTTGAAAATCGCCCAATGATTTCAAATGGTTTTGGAAATGTTTAAAGGGGGCAAAAATGAATTTAATTGGACTTAAAACCTAAATGAATAAAGGGGAAACAATCTCGTGGGTAGAGACCAAAGCGATAGACCTCCATTATGGATGTAGAACTCGGGGAACGGTTGGCAAAATACTAGCTTTTATTTACAGCTGGGCCTGGAAGACTCCAGGGAGTTTGCACCACGGAGGTTGGTGAAGCTGGGTTAGGAGGCCGTGAGGTATTTGCCCCTCCAGTCAGCCGTCCCTCGAACGATGGCATAGATCGTCTCTGTGTTTACATATGCAATTGGGCCTGAGGGCGATCCTCCTCGAAGAGGATCATATTAATATCGCTGATTGCTTCCGTGCTGAGTGCTGTTATGCTTAAGATAGAGAACTATTTGGTGTGCCTTAACTTGAACATGTAAATGACTGAATGTGCAAACGGGATAGCGGGAGAAAACTTTGTCCTTATGTAGTCAAAATTCCTTTCTTGTCGGAATAGTTCTCCCATAGTTCAACCCCCATGATGATTCCGCTTCCGGCATCCATCACACCAAAACATCCAGGCTTGTAGCAAGGTCGAAAAGCGCCTGCCCTCCCTGTTTCGAACCCTGTTCTATTCTAGCATCGATGCTTCTATCGAGTCTCATACCTAAGATTGATGTCCACGTGAAATTTGGGTTGGTCAACTAACTACCTTCGAAAATCGTGTCGAATTTTAGGGATACCTAAGTATGTTAGGGAAGGCGATTATTGAAATGATCCGAGTTAGAAGTGAGTTGTCTTATGGAGTCATCCCTCTCAATTCTTATAATGATCAACCGTGTGTTCTTGCCACAAGAGTCTAAACACGAGTTCTACCCTTCCCTCTCAAAAGCAGTGTGAATGTCCTTGTGTCCTACCGAACGAGCCATACTAGCGTCCACGGGGAAATGGGGTGATGAATCAGTGATTGCTCTTGAAGAATTCTGTCAGGTTATGATAGTAGCCCTCTTTGTGATTGCATGACATGACTTATTAGTATACTCCAGCATGACTTGCCATATATCTTGCATGATTACTGATGTACATAATTGTACCTTTGTTTATTGCATCTTTTGACTTCATATTTCATTTGATTTCCGAACAAAAGTTTCAAAAGCATATGATCTCGTGTAAGAATGAGCTAAAGTGTAAGAAATAGAGTCTACACGAGTTTTGAGCTAACCATGCAGGAATTCGATGAAATCGGAGTCAAAACGGGCAAGCCGAGTGAAGCTGAGAAGAGGTCGATATCGACTGGAGACATCGATATCGACCCTGGATTTCGACACGACTTCTGAGTGTTGAGATAACCACACAAACCAGACTAGAAGCCTCGATATCGACACACATGCATCGATATCGACCATCGTCATAGACATCGACTGGAGTTGGACAAGTCGAGCAGAAACACAAGCATCGATATCGACCTCTGGTGTCGATATCGACCCTACATCGATAGAAGATAAATCCGATTTTGAGGCTCGGATTGTGAAGTCTATCATCGAAGCCATGAGTTATCTCGTTCTTTTAGATATTAGCAGTTGTTTGTTATCTTTTCCTTTAAGTTTTATCAAAATAAAAGACCTATCCTAATTGTTCGGATATAGTTATTAGTTTAGATAGAAGTTACAATCCTCGGATAGCGAGGATTAGTAACCTATAAATAAAGCCTTAGGGGCTGATTTGTTAGGCATCCAATCATAGAATCATCGAAGACAAGGACAATAGACAATAGATAGTTAGGTTTTTTGAGCTTTAAAGTTTCAAGCGCTTACGATAGTTGGCGTTGAGATTGTAAAGATTCGAAATTTTCCATTTATGCAAGTTTTGGCGCCGTTGCCGGGGAAGCTATCAATCGCGCCCTAGTAGTTTATTTTCACGGTTCTTTTTAGTGTTATTTTATAGGTGTATGCGACGTACTGGTGACCAACCTGAATTTGAAGGACTAGACAAACCAAAACGCTTTCTCCACCTAAGATCTCGAGTCCAAAGAATCATGGCGGACAACGAGACCCAGGCACAACAAATTGAACGCTTAAGGAAGCAAGTAGAGGATTACGCTACCAGAGAAGCGGCACTAAGAGAGCGTGCTGACAGGGAGGAGGAAGCCAGGAGACGATATGAGATTCAAATCAACGCTCTCCCCCGGAATGCTAAGCAATACATGCACCCATCGCTCACAGTGCCTAAATCGGCTATTCTAATCCCTACTTCTAATTTTGAAATTAAGCCAAACTTTTTAACTGAAATAAGAAGGCATCAATATGAAGGGAAACCTAACGAATGCCCTATGGCACATATATCAACCTTCTTAGACCTCTGTGATACAATTGCTGATGGACAAAGTCTTGAGTATGTTCAACTAAAAGCATTTCGCTGGTCTCTTACAGGAAAAACATTGCAGTGGTTGGAAAGCTTAGCCCCAAGATCGCTCCGCACCTGGAATGAAGTCAAGGACGCGTTTCTCAACAAGTTCTTTCCTCCTTCTAAGATGGCGTTGATCCGACAGAAAATCACGGCTTTCAAACAAAAGCCTGGTGAGGCTCTGGCAACTGTTTGGGAGAGGTTTAAGGACCTCCTATGATCATGCCCGACGCATGGCCAACCACCGTACGTCATTCAGGAGATCATATACAATGCTCTTGACGCTGCCACCAAGGAGAGGATCAACACATACACCGCCTATGGCTACCTTGAACTCGCTCCTCAAGAGGCTTGGGAAACCATTGAAAGGTTGGTGGAATTTGACAATACATATGGGACTCCTGAGGCTTCCGACGCACCATCATTGTCGAGGCCTGCCCCATCTATGCCATTGTACGAACCCTCTAAGGTGATCGATCCGGATGTAAAAGAACAATTTCATAGGGATCAACTTAGAAAGCTCCAGAAACAAGTGAGATTCCTATCGGTAAACCAGGACTGCATCGAATGTGGATCACAGCGACATACTACCATTGAGTGCCCCCATGCTGAGCAAGTGCAACTAGCGGAGACTCATGAGGAAGCCAACTTCATGAGGGGTCCCAATCGCCAATATTGGGGAGACCAAAGGTTCCAACAACCACAAAGGAACCAGGTTAACCCTAGGGACCCCCCACCCTATAGAGCTCCTGGGCACCCTGAGAGAGACCAAAAGAAGGATGATCTTCAACTTGTATTGGACGAGATAAGGCGGAACCAAGCTAAGAATGATCAATCCAACCATGCAATCCACTCTCAACTCAATCACCTTTGCACAAGGATTGGAGAGATGGATATTTGGAAGAAGAACGTAGAGACCCAACTGGGTCAATTGGCGGCACAAATCCCTAGACCGTCCGGAACATTCCCTGGGCAACCAACTACCAATCCTAAGGGGCAATCCGGGTCAGGACACATTGCAGCCATGCAACTAAGGAGTGGCACCAAAGTTCATAAGCCACAAAAGGCGACGGAGGAAGAAGTAACAGAGCCTGTCGACATCGACAACCCAGTCGATGTCGACCCTGAGATCGATATCGACACCACTGTTGACCCCTTGGCCGACGTCGATGACACTGCAGAACCTGAGAGAGAACAACATAGGTCGAAATCGACCCTACCGGTCGATATCGACCACCCTCCCGTCGACATCGAGGTTCAGCAGGCTCCTCCGACCACCGTTTTGGCTTCTCCGCCAAAGAAGACGCTACCCTTCCCTTCTAAAGCATTGAAGGACCCCACTCAAAGTAAGTTTAGGCACTTTATAAAGATTCTCCAAGGACTGAACATTACTATCCCTCTTACAGAAGCCCTAAGCGAGATGCCCGCCTATGTTCGATTCTTAAAAGACATCCTTAGCAAGAAGCGATCCATGGCAGAGATCGCAGAGGAATGCTCAAAGATGGATTTCCCTGAGAAGAGGAGCGATCCAGGGAAATTTTCAATCACCGTGGGACTTGGCCAACATCGCTACAAAGCCCTATGTGACCTAGGGGCAAGTGTAAGTCTCATGCCTCTCTCTATTTGGCAAAAGGTGAGCATTGGAGCACTTGAACCTGTGGATATGAAACTTTATATGGCTGATAATTCATTCGTCAGACCCACAGGTATAGTTGATGACGTCCCTGTAAAGGTAGGTAAATTCTTTGTGCCTACTGATTTCATTGTATTGGACATGCCTGAAGATCCTATTGTACCTATCATCCTTGGTAGGCCTTTCTTAGCTACTGCGGATGCCAATATTAATGTACGTAGAGGATTACTAACCTTTACTATAGGGAACGAAGTCATTGAATTCTCCTTCAACCCCACAATGAAGGAAGTTAATGGTATGGAAATTAAGTCGGTCTACACTAGCATCATGGATTGCAAAGAACCGACGGAAAGGGCCCTAACTCCTGAAGAGGCCCTAGCCCTAGCTGCAGAGGAGCTTACCGACGAGGATATTGAGGAGTTCCTGGCTACATGCACGAGTGATGAGGAAATATTCGACGATGCTCTATCCATGGAGCTCGAAGACGAAGTCGATATCGACGAGGCAAGGTCGACATCGACCAATCCACTCGATATCGAGTGCCCTCAGTCGACATCGACACACTCAGTAAGTCAAGTTCTCCCTTCTTCTCTTACAGGCGAAATCGACCAGCCCATGTCGACAGAAGAGGCCGAAATCGACCAGCCGATATCGACAGAAGAGGCCGAAATCAACCAGCCGATATCGACAGAAGAGGTCGAAATCGACCAGCCGATATCGACATCAAAGGTCGAAATCGACCTTTACCACTTGACGCCAAACAGCTCCGAAGCCGAGGTATGTGCTGAACTCTCAGTCGATATTGATTATTCCTACTCGCCCTCGACCTTCTTTCTGCAGGAATATTTTGAAGAGTCCAAATCAAAGTTGGCATCACTCTATGTTTGGTCCACACCGACTCCTATAACTGATTTGGGAACTTCTATCAAGAGAATTGAGAGGGATTACCTTGGTGAGATTATGAAGACGGAGGAAGTAGAGCCAATCCTTATCCCACAAGGCCCTTCTCCGGTGCTTAAGCCTCTACCCAACACACTTAGGTATGAGTTTCTTGGTCCAAATTCTACTTTCCTTGTAATTATCAATGCTTCACTAACCACACAGGAAGTAGATAAGCTTATGGAAGTACTTCGTGCTCATCGTAAGGCTATTGGATACTCTCTTGAGGACATAAAAGGTATTTCACCTGCTACTTGTATGCATAGAATCCTCCTTGAGGATGATCATAAGGCATCTATAGAACACCAACGGAAGCTCAACCCCAACATGAGAGAGGTAGTGAAGAAGGAGATCATGCGCATGCTGGATGCAGGAATCATCTATGCCATCTCCGACAGCGAATGGGTGAGCCCAGTCCATGTGGTGCCTAAAAAGGGCGGAATGACCGTTGAGGAGAATGAGAAAGGCGAGCTTGTGCCAAAGCGAATCACAACTAGTTGGCGAATGTGTATTGACTATAGGAAACTCAACAATGCCACTAGAAAGGATCACTTTCCCCTTCCATTCATTGATCAAGTATTAGAGAGACTCGCCGAACATGATTATTTTTGCTACCTGGACGGATATTCTGGTTTTTGGCAGGTCCCTATTCATCCTGACGATCAAGAAAAGACCACCTTCACTTGTCCCTATGGGACTTTTGCATATAGGAGAATGACATTTGGGCTCTGCAATGCCCCTGCTACCTTTCAAAGATGTATGATGGCTATCTTCTCCGACATGATTGAGGACATCGTGGAGGTATTTATGGATGACTTCTCTGTTTATGGCACTACTTTCGATATTTGTCTTGCTAACCTTCGCAGGGTACTTGCACGATGTGAAGAGACAAACTTGGTTCTCAATTGGGAAAAGTGCCACTTTATGGTAAGGGAAGGGATTGTGCTAGGCCACAAAGTCTCTAAACGGGGAATTGAGGTAGACAGGGCAAAAATAGAACTCATTGAAAAATTACCACCACCTTCATCAATTAAAGACATAAGAAGCTTCCTTGGTCACGCAGGTTTCTATAGGAGGTTTATTCAAGATTTTTCTAAAATTGCCAAACCATTAACTAACCTACTAATGAAAGATGTTAAGTTTGCATTTTCTAGTGATTGTCTTGAAGCTTTCAACAGGTTGAAGGAGGCCCTCATATCCGCCCCAATCATTCAATCACCCGATTGGTCGCAACCTTTTGAGATCATGTGCGACACAAGCGATTATGCCGTAGGTGCTGTCCTAGGACAAAGGAGAGACAAAAAGCTTCATGCCATCTACTATGCAAGCAAGACTCTTGATGCCGTTCAAACAAAGTACACCACGACGGAAAAGGAGTTCTTGGCGGTGGTCTTCGCTTTTGAGAAGTTCCGCTCATACCTAGTGGGCTCTAAGGTTATTGTTCATACTGACCATGCAGCTCTTAGGTACTTAATGGCAAAGAAGGATGCTAAACCTAGGCTCCTACGATGGGTGCTCTTACTACAAGAGTTCGACGTTGAGCTTAAAGATAAGAAAGGAACGGAGAACTCCGTAGCCGATCATCTTTCACGGCTACCCATAGGGCTTCTGGAAGAGTCACATGACAACATACCAATCAATGACTCCCGCCCTGACGAGCACTTAATGAGGCAAGAGGTAAGACGGGCAGAAGAACCACTCGATATCGACCCCCAAAGGTCGATATCGACTGCCCCAAAGGTAAATCTTGCATCGATGTCGACCAATTTTGATCACAGGTTGTCCATGGCAGAGGTCGAAATCGACCTCCAGACGTCGACATCGAGGACCCATATCGAGAAGCCCATGTCGACTAAGCCTGTCGATGCCGACCAGTCGATATCGACCCCAGCAGGTAGATATCGACCACCTTCAAAACCCTCCGAAGGTGACGAAAAGGTAAGTTTCGGTGAGGATTTCTTCTTTACACCTCCTTCTAGTCCTATCCATGATCTATTTGCTGTAAGAAGGGCGAAGGTACCTTGCTATGCGGATTTTGCTAACTATATTGTAGGAGGCGAGATTCCTTCAAGCTTAACTTCGCAACAAAGGAAGAAGTTTTTGCACGATGTCAAACAATATTATTGGGATGAACCCTATTTATTCAAACAGGGGAAAGACCATATCTTTCGACGTTGTATCCCGGAGGATGAGGTAGGGAGCGTGATTCACCATTGTCATTCTCTTCCTACAGGAGGTCATGCTAAAGGATTCAAGACTGCGGCGAAAATTCTTCAATGTGGTTTTTATTGGCCTAACCTTTTCAAGGATGTGCAAAACTATGTAACCTCTTGTGATGAGTGTCAACGTGCAGGTAATATCACATGGAGGAATGAGACACCACTCACAGGCATTCTAGAGGTCGAACTCTTTGATGTATGGGGCATTGACTTCATGGGACCATTCCCTGCTTCAGCCCCCTACAAATACATTCTAGTAGCGGTGGACTATGTCTCTAAATGGGTGGAGGCTGTAGCAACTAGGACCAACGACGCGAAGGTAGTCTCTAAGTTTATGAAAACTAACATCTTTCCTCGTTTTGGTGTTCCTAGAGTCCTTATTTCAGATGGTGGCTCGCATTTCATTGAGAGAGGCTTTGAAGCTCTTTTAGCTAAGTATGGGGTAAACCATAGGGTGGCAACACCCTATCACCCTCAAACTAGCGGTCAAGTTGAAGTCTCCAATCGCCAAATCAAAGCCATCTTGGAAAAGACGGTTTCCCGCTCAAGGAAAGATTGGTCGTCCAAACTGGATGATGCGCTCTGGGCCTACCGAACGGCCTATAAAACACCGCTTCGCACAACTCCCTATAACTTGGTATATGGTAAGTCATGTCACTTGCCTGTTGAACTTGAGCATAAAGCAATGTGGGCTCTCAAGGAGCTTAACATGGATTTCGACGAAGCGGGAAAGAGGAGGTTCATTGACTTACAAGCCTTAGAAGAGTTGCGCCTAAAGGCATATGAGAATGCCGAAATCTACAAAGAGCGCACTAAGAAATGGCATGATAGGAAGTTGGTGCCAAAAACATATGAGGTAGGTGACAAAGTCCTTGTTTTCAATTCTAGGCTTCGCTTATTTCCAGGGAAACTAAGGACAAGATGGAGCGGACCTTTCAAGGTTCATAAAGTATTCCCTCATGGAGCGGTGGAGTTATTTTGCGACGATGGATCAACCTTTAAGGTAAATGGCCACCGAGTAAAGAAATATTATGACAAGGAGGACCCAGAGGAAGAGATTCGCGCCACCTTGGCGTTGAACTAGCGCAAAAAGGGAAATATGTCGAGCTAGCGACTTAAACTCAAGCGCTTCCGGGAGGCAACCCGTTCTTTTCCTTTTTCTTTCTCTTTTAGTTTTTTGTTTATTTTATATTTTTGAGATCATTCGTGGCTATTCTATCTAAAGTCAACAAAGAAATCCAGCCCAGAAGAGAGGTCGATATCGACCTATATGGTCGATATCGATCCGCCGACAGAAGGGAGCAATAGGACGTGTTAAACGGATGCAGAAGGGGGGTAAATATCGACCTCTAAAGTCGATATCGACTACAGATGGAGGTAAGTGCCAGGTCAGAATTTAATTTCTTTCAGTTTTATTTTTGGGGTTTCATCCCCTTTAAACACCCCCGACTTCGACACCCTCCTCCCGTTTTCGACACCCTAGCCGCCTCTCTCCCTCTTCATCCCTCACCCTCCGGTCACCCTCCCCACAGCCATCCATCACCGCAACCACCATTCCCACCCTCTGTCACCAGGTCCCCCTCCTCCCTTCCTCGCCTTGTGCAGCAACGCCCCAATCCACAAGATCCCTGCCATCTCTTCCTCCTCTCGACCTCGCCCTCCCTTTCTCCCTCGTTTTCAAGCCTCCTTGCCCAGATCTACACGTCGCCGGCCAAGAATCGCCAGATCTGGCCGCCCCACGCCACCGGAGGTCCCACCGCGCCACCAGCAGCCCCGACAGCACACAGATCTGGTCGATTTCGACCCTTGGGCATCGATATCGACACCCCCCTGTCGACAGTCGGTTTTTCTCTCTCGATTTTGCGGTTGCTTGCCTCTTTCTCCCCTAATTCTAACACTCTTCTGGTATGATTTCTCACCCTTCCTCTATTTTTTCTGATTTTTCATATTAAATTAGTTGATTGGGAAGAAATTTCATATTGGGTGTTTAGGTTTTGAACGTAGATTGCGCGGGAAAGAGTATTTGTATGGCATGAAATTTTTATATATATGTGGGGCTATGAATCTGAGTTTTGTATATACATGGGCATGAAATCTGATTTATATATATATTAGGGAGATATCTGACTTTTATAATTCATGTGGGGCAATAATCGGAATTTTTCATAAGTTTGGGCTATGAATCTGAATTTTATATATATTTGGGCTGATTTTGTAAATCTGATTTTTTAGGGGGTTTATATTCTGATTTTTTATATAGATTTGAAATCTGATTTTTTTTAGGCCAAACTTATTTATGTCATAAGGTTCCTTAGTGTTAAAACTTTAAGAAATTGTGTACTTTCTTCCACTTAGACATTTACCTTTACAAAATTTCTAGCATAATTGGAACCTAAGTATGGGGTTCTCCCCATTTTAATCAAAGGGAGTGTTATCTTTGGTATTGGCTTCTTTTGCAGACGATGGTTAGAGCCAAGAACATCCCTCAGGACGCGCTCCGCATTGAGGATGATCAGCAGCGCTCCCTTGCTGAGGAGTTGATTCCCCGAGCCACCAGGGCACGATGGTACCATCTCCCTGACATGATCCAGCTAGGATTTCACCCAGGCGTTCAGGAGGCGTTTGAGAACGTCTCTCTACACAGGCTGATCGAGCCACTGGAGGCGCACTACCCCGTTCTCACTGGGGAGTTTATGGCCACATTAGAGGTTCCCGAGCGCACTTCGACTAGCCGCCGAGTCATCTTCCAGCTCGGCAACAGGCGACACAGACTATCGCTCGAGGAGATGAGCGAGATTTTTGGGTTCATCCACACTCCGGCCGCCTTCAGGGTCCATGACCCCAATGTCATCTGGAGTTACATATCAGGTATACCCTACCCTGCTCCTACTGACTCCTTCACCTCTAGGGTTGTGAGTCCACTTTTTAGGGTTATCTTGAGGGTCCTGGCGAGTACCCTTTGGGCCAGGCCTGAGCTCCGTCGCCCGACTCACCGTGAGACGGAGACTCTACGGAGAATGCTTTTCGAGGATGACCCTCTACCATACCTCCACTCCTGGCTCGAGCATATAGTAGACCGCAGACGAACGGTCTCTACAGACATCCTGGACGGTGGCATGGTGGCCATCCTCGCCGAGGCTCTAGGCGTCCACACTGAAAGGTACACGGCCTACCAGCTCACGTACCTAGACGCGGCGGTATTGCGCCAGGGCGGAGTCATCGCGACAGGAGCACAGGGATGGAGACACCCCCAAATGGGGATGATCCTGCGACACGATTTCATGGATCTGCTGTATATCCCTGATTGGTACCAGTCTTGGACTGGGCAGCCATATCATACGGATATAGATCCGACCGCTGACTCCACCCTACGGAAGAGACCCCCACTCTACAACCACGAGCCAGAGGTGGATGCTATGTCCTGGGACGCTGATCCCCATTCCGACGGAGCTGAGCAGCCCCCAGCCTACCAGGGAGGCATGGATGGCAACGACGATGATGACGCCAGGGACGATGCGGTCGGGGGAGGAGAGGGCCCGCAGGGGTCCCACCACAGCCACCACAGTCACCATAGCCACCATAGCTATGTACCTCCACCTCCTCATCCCTTCCAGTCTGCCTACACCACTGATTGGCAGGAAGACATGTCTGCCCGATTTACTAGGCTGGAGCTCTCCGTCTCTGAGATGCGCGAGAAGCAGCGACGCTATGGGAGGTTCCTCGAGGGTTTGGGCTCATATATGGGCTTTTCCTTCGATCAGCAGGCTGGACCTTCCACTTTCCCACAGGCCGCCCCGACAGACTACTCAGGGACAGCTCCTACACAGGGCTGGCCCTTGCTGTTGCCACCTCCCCCGCCCCTTGAGCAGTGATATACATCTAGCGTAAGTGAGTGTGAGTGATCCTTCCCTTTACTTTATTTTTCTAACAGTGAGGACACTGTAATCTTTAAGTATGGGGTGGGGATTGAACTTGGACATTATAAACTGCTTTATCTAGTTGTGGTAGGGTTCAAAACTTGGCAAACTTGGCGTGTATTTTATTTACATTCTACTTGTATGCATTGCATCATATTTAACATTTATGCATTTTAAAGTTGAAGTTCTTAACCTTTTAGTTTGTTTTTGTTGAGTGTATCAAATGTTAAAAAAAAAAGAAAAAAAAAATAGAAAAATGTCAAAATACAAAAAAATGCATGTTTATTTTTAAGTTTATTTTTCTTTACCCTACTTAGATGTCCTAGGATGAAAACTCAATAGCTGACTTGATCATGTAAACCCTATGGCATATTTGGATGGTTTAGCCTAAGTCTTTAAATTTTTATGTAGATTGTGAACTTGTGATGAAATTGAGCACATATGATCCTAGGCTAAAAAGCAAATCCAACAAAAATTGTCCTTGTGAGAATTTTGACCTATAGGGAGAACATCAAAAATCCCTCCGCTTTCTTGAGTGAATTTACTCTTCCTATGCATCTCTAAATGTTGTGATAGTTATTCAAAACCAATGCATATATATGTTTATGTTTACGAGAATTAAATGATGGAGGCATCTTTTAAGCCATTTTTATCCTCTCTTTACCTACCCTGCATTATCCCTGCTTGAAGCCAGAACGTTAGCCTGAGCCTGAATTGCAAACTCCACAAAATTATCCCTAGCCGAATTGAGCCTGACCCCCATTTGGGAATTGAGACTTAGATTGGTTGGAACTAATGCCTTGTGGAAAGAAAAGAGCATAATGTCTAGTTTTGAGCGAGGAAATTATAGGATGGTACGTATTTACATTTTGTCATATTTTGTAAAAGGATTTTTTGGCTCACCATATAAATGCACATAGTTTTAGTATTATTTCCGAAAAAAAAAATCCGAAAAAAAAATATATATATATATATATATAAAGTGCATGAGCCAAAATCCTTAAGTCTTTTATTCATACAAATGTTATATTTTTGAGAGGTATATTAGAACTTGGAAGAAGGGTTGATGGAATACATCTTTAGAGCATTATATTGAAGAGTTATGGTTTGGGTATTGCAAGTGTTGAGATTTAGGAGTCTTGATTCCCGAATTATAAAAGCACCACATAGCCAAATAATTCCATACCCTTTATTTCATACCAAGCCCCATTACAACCCCGCCGAATGGAGTCTTCTATGAAGTCTTCCATTGAGCGAAAGTCCTCCTGATGATTCTTATTGCATTTTCATAATTGGTTGCGAAGTGGATATTTATAAATTGCAATGTTTATGAGATTGTATATGGAATTGAGTTGAGAGTTGATCTTCATAGCCTAAACACATGAGAGTTGAGTGCAAACACATTATCCCTGTGAGGTTGGATTAAAATTGCATATGCCTATGGATCGCCAAAATATGTGCTATGACGTTAAATTCACTTGCTTTACTTTGCTACCGTTTATGATGTTGCTTTTGACAAAGGCGAAGACTTGAAGGGTGTGTTTTAGGTGTTGGTTATTGCTTGGTTATTGCTTGAGGACAAGCAAGTCTAAGTATGGGGTGTTTTGATGTACATAATTGTACCTTTGTTTATTGCATCTTTTGACTTCATATTTCATTTGATTTCCGAACAAAAGTTTCAAAAGCATATGATCTCGTGTAAGAATGAGCTAAAGTGTAAGAAATAGAGTCTACACGAGTTTTGAGCTAACCATGCAGGAATTCGATGAAATCGGAGTCAAAACGGGCAAGCCGAGTGAAGCTGAGAAGAGGTCAATATCGACTGGAGACATCGATATCGACCCTGGATTTCGACACGACTTCTGAGTGTCGAGATAACCACACAAACCAGACTAGAAGCCTCGATATCGACACACATGCATCGATATCGACCATCGTCATAGACATCGACTGGAGTTGGACAAGTCGAGCAGAAACACAAGCATCGATATCGACCTCTGGTGTCGATATCGACCCTACATCGACAGAAGATAAATCCGATTTTGAGGCTCGGATTGTGAAGTCTATCATCGAAGCCATGAGTTATCTCGTTCTTTTAGATATTAGCAGTTGTTTGTTATCTTTTCCTTTAAGTTTTATCAAAATAAAAGACCTATCCTAATTGTTCGGATAGAGTTATTAGTTTAGATAGAAGTTACAATCCTCGGATAGCGAGGATTAGTAACCTATAAATAAAGCCTTAGGGGCTGATTTGTTAGGCATCCAATCATAGAATCATCCAATCATAGAACAACCCAAGACAATAGACAATAGAGTTAGAGAGAAGTTTTAGGGTTTGACGTTTGCGAAAGTTGACGTTGAGTTGTAAAGTTTCGAAGTTTAGTTTACTGCAAGTTTCTTCCTTTCAATTGACGATGAGTTCCATGATGAGAAGCGAGTAGTTCCCCAAAGCTCTTAGGGTCGGGGTGATCCCGACGTTAGCCATGCGCGCTTGAGGTAAGTATTTGATGTTGATATCGTTGTGTCTATCTCTCCTCCTACGATTCTATGTTTAGTCCTAATAGAAAGAAAAGGGATTCATGCTAACAACTTGAGTTATAAACATAAAATTGGTAGAGACAATTAGGTTTATTTGAAAGAGTAATCCTAAGAGTTGGTGTACGGCGAAAGCTTGTCCCTCGGGAGAAATAGCGCAATTGTCCGTCTTATTTATCTCATCGCATGCATTGGTTAACGTTGTGGTAAACCCTAATCCTAGGAGTTGCTTTTTACATAGTTTATACACCAAAACCCACTGTTATTTCTGTTCATTGCTTCTCTCTCCATTCTTAAATCTTCGGCCTTTCTTTGCCGACAAGAAACTAACAAACTGCAGGGAGACATCGATATCGACCCCAGACGTCGATATCGACCACTGAGTTCGTCGACAGTTTTCTGAGTCGACGACGAACATCGCTGCGGAGTTACTGGACATCGATATCGACCTATAGTGTCAAAATCGACCCTTTTGTGTCGACTGGCAGTCTTCTGAGCCAATCGATTTCGTGGACTGACATCGATATCGACCCCCATCAGTCGATATCGACCACTTGTTTTTGTCTTTGCAGGTCTTCTGTTGCAGAGAACATCGACAGCCGAGGTCGACATCGAGGCCCAAGGTCGAAATCGAGGCTTCTGGTCGACGCAGACGTGAGATTTCCAAAGCTACTAGGATCCCGCTGACACGCCTCCTCGTGGATCGATCCTGACTACCCTTCTACTACAACGGGAGGAAGTCTTGTAATTATTTGCTTAGGCCAGGAGTTGGTTTACATTTATTTACATCTTTATATTTGTAATTACTTGACATATCAATCCTCCTGCAACAAACAATTACCCTTATGAATGAATATATATGCCGAATGTATGAATCCCTATGATAGTCATTCTCCATTGAATTAGGTCCATGATAGTGTGGTCAACTCTATTTGAATGTATACCCCATACAATGATCTCCTTAGCATGATTAGTTGATGATGCCTCGATGCTTATCATGCCTTCTGTGACGTCCTCTCGTGCTTACATGAACATATGACCTGACGCCTTATATGACCACACACCACGCCACATAATGACTTCGTATGCACATGATGCATGAATGCTAGGTTGGACCTATTTGGATTACCTTGACTGTATACCATGCTCGTGCAATTGTTCATATATGAAATGCTTGTGATGCTTATTAAACTTTGCGTGACCTCGTATCTTGCATGATCATTACTAGCCCTTCGCATGAGTATGTGCCAAGCATGACTCTTACATGAGATGATAGATCGTCAGTTTTCTCGCGTGCACGTCCGTGTAGAAATTGATTATATGTACATGTATGAATGCACATGTTGTTATCCCTTGAGGTAGGTATATGATAGTGTGAAAATTAATATGACTGATATGCTCCATGATGAATACATGCTTGCTTGCCGCAATTATAACCTCATAGACTTCCATAAAGGCATCGTTGTCATTCTCGGGTTGAAACCTTGTCTCTGGTCTCGTCGTCTTTAGTCTTGGCCCGTGTCTGAATCTGTAAGGAAATTGTGTTGTCCGCCATTGCCCTCCCCTATCACCGTTGAATTGGAACTCTGTGTGATAGTTCTAGAAATAACATGATGATGAATTATGAGGTGATGACGTTCTGAGTTAACAACTACTGCCTGAGTGCTTTGCCTATAAAACGTAAATTTCAAATGTGGGACCATGAGCTAGTGATATGATATGATAGATGATAGGCTTTGTTAGTGTATGATGATGAACCATTGTGATGTTGATATGATATTATCCTTGCTGTGGTTGTTAGCATGATGCAATTTTACGAGTTGGCTCGATTATATCTATATGTATAATGATTCACAATATTATTGAGTATAGTGATACCTTGAGTTGCTTGATGTGATCGACGATGTATTGATAATGTGGTAGATATGGAATATTAGCAAGTGTGACGTACGATATGTGAGATGGATTCCATGAATGTTCTGCTTGATTATGTGGGATGAGGACCTTAGGTAGAATGACTAGAGAGCAGTGGGAGGATTTGGGTTGCCGAACTTATCTACGATAGTATGAACAAGAGAGGTAGGGAGGCGATGTTAGCTTAAATGAGACCGAGCAAGTTCTAGGATTGATAAGAGATAGTGGTTAGTGGATTTCAGACGAGCTTCTAGGTAGGCCTTAGGAGAGGAGTAGGATTAGGATGGCAGGTTTTGAGCGAGAGGTGTTGGTACAGGCAGGTAGCATAGGAGAGTAGTGGGTTGAGGACTAGGCTAGTTTCACTAGGGTAACTTTGGGAGTTGGTATGTGTACATACGGTTAGGGTAGCTCTTGAGTTGGATAGGAAAGTTAGATGTGATTAGGGAATTAGTATAGAGGAGGTATCGTTAGGTGGATTAGGGTGTAAGGAGTAGTACCTAGGTAATCTAGGAGTGGATTGTGGGAGAAATTAAGGATGATCGACTAAGGAATGTGAAAGAAATCATACAATTTGGAAATAGACTATAGGTGTTGTGGTTGATAACGATTTTGGTAAGGAAGGAGGTTGAGGAATTGCTAAGGATGAGTAGTATAGGGTTGCTCGAAAAATCATAGATCTTGGGGATTAAGTTGTACGATATTGGAATTGTCAGCAAGGTGCGTATTTGGGGGCTGCTTAGGTAAGTTTGGGAATGTTTGGCAAATTGTGAGTGAAGGATTCTAGATGCGTTGTTGGAGGACTTTAGCGTAGGGAATGAATCAAGGTTGATGTGTGGAAATTGTTTTGGCTATTGAGGTATTGATGAGGTAAGATGAATCTTCGAGGAAAGGCTGGTGGCAGAATTTTCGAAGGTTTGGCGAGATTGCGGTAATTGGGAAATTCGGATGAGGATGTCATAAGAAATTGTGAAAATGAGGATCAGTACATAAGGGCTTGAGCAGTAGAGATTTCGAGGTTTGAGGAAGTGTGATCTAGGGAAATTTGGGGACATGCGAGCATGAGGAAACTAATCTAGGTAGAGGGTGTCGGAAATTCTATAGGTCGGAGGATTACGGAAGACTTGGTAAATTTGCAATGCTATGGTTAATTCGGAATTAGGATGACATCGAGTTTCCTTGGGAATAATGAATAATGGATAGAGGCTTAAAATGTCGTGGTTAAGAAGTGATAGCTTGGGGGAAAATTTGAAGTTGAGGAGATGACGAACTAGAGTAGGACAGCTTGCAGAGTCGCGATTGGTTAAGGTTTCGTGAGGTCCGGAATGGAGAATTCAGGCTGGTGGCAGGTGAATTATCACGATCTTTTGGGAAAAGAATTGCTATGGTTTAGATCGATTGGGTCTTGAGAGCTAGATAAGTGGGTTGTGATGTGGGTTACTTGGGATAGACGCGGGTAATGAGGAACTTGGTGATTCATGGTTGAGAGTTAGCACTAGATGGTCTTCTGCGTAGAGTTGTCGGAAGTAGACGATTGAGCAAATTCTAGCAAGGGAAGATGCGAGTATTGTTTGGGATATGAGATTGGCATAGGAGGTGAACTCTTGTTGGTAATGTCGAGGATATAAGGATGGGAATGTCATGTGTGAGATGGTCAGTAGGAGTTGGGTTCTTAGAGGTGGAGGATTAGTGAGAGTGCTTAGTAGTGCGGGAAGAGTGATCTGAGTAGCAAGGTGATTCGAGATGTCTCTTGATGAATGATAGTCAGATGGATTCTTGTGAGCCTAGGAAGAGTAAGCGGTATTGCTAAGGGACACCTAGATCGATCGTAATAGAGGTTCGGTTGGGGACTTTAGTTTGAGATAATGAGGTAAGATTCGAGTACTGAGGCGACTTGGTATTTCTCTTTAAGGGTAGTGATGGGACTGGTAGGAAACCCCTAGGGCAAGTATGTGTTTAACAGGGAGTCTTGGTAGATGGTCGATGTGTGAGCTTGGCGGAATAGGGAATTTGGGCGATTTGGAAACTTCGAATTATGGGTTTTAGATGTTGAGTGAAAGGTTAGGATTTGAGCTTTGGATATTGAAGTAAATTGATCACTAGATAGCTTGAGGGAATAAGAGTTGGGATACCTAGAAATTGGTTTGGGACGTAGGCCTGGAATTGAGGATAGATATGAGGCTAGAGAGGTTGTAGACTATGCAGAATGCAATGGTATTTAGAATTTGTATCGGATTTGAGTGGGAAGGCATAGGTGAGGTTGACCGGCCTTGATGCGAGAGATGTTGAGTAGTGGTCGTGCCCTGGTATGTTTGGTAGTTATAGACAGATTATCTCGAGATGTGACCTATGATTATGCTATACTTGGGAGCGAATAATGTGCAAATTCTCTTCTATAGACGATGTTGACACTCGAATGTATTGCCATAGACAATAGTGAGGTATTAGTACTAGCATAGTATTCCTTGAGCTTGATATAATGTTGGTGCGCGACGGTGCCTATATGACTCTGATGTGATACCTTCTGGTAGTTAGCGCTAGTATGATGTGATTTATCCGAGTGTTATGACGTGCAACTTCTTTGATGTGATGTGATGAATCCTTCTATGAGTGATGATGTGCTAGCTGTGCTATGGTGCGTGATTATTATCTATGAAACTGTAGCATGCTATTGAATGTGCTCTATGATTGTGATGTTTATGAAGTCCTGGAATCGGAATGTTGGAAATGATAGAACTAAATTGATAGTATATGATTCTGACTTGGAACCTAGGAAGAGAATATGGGATTAGCCCTTAGAGGTGGATGATTCCACCTCCTGATGAAAAATTGCTTGACTAACGCCGGGTTAGGGAATTTTTGAACGGTGTTTTAAAGAGGACGTTGTGATGTTTTGAGTTATGATATCACCGAGGAGTCGGAGTAAGGATGTGGTAGGGGCCCATATTACATTCTTGCTACGGTCTTTTGGGGATATTATGATCACGGCAACGGTATTGTGCGGATCTCATGGGGGCACTTATGAGATGCTTACAGAATCAATTGCATGATCCTTGGACTCACCAATTTCAAACTTCATCCCCAGTTTTAAAAAATTTTTAGTCTCGGGGACGAGACTTGTTTTTAAAGGTGGATGATGTAAAGGCTCGGATTTAAATCCTAATATATCGGAAAAATGAAATTTAAAATTTAATTAAGTCGGATTTAAAACCCGTTTAACAGATTCCGACCTGAATTTAAATGTTTGACGAACGATTCCGTCTCTTCGCCTCGAAAAATTTAAAATAAAACCGGATGGTGATATCCTTTTAAGTTTTAACAATCTAATTGATCGGAAAAGCGAGAGTCGGGGAAATTAACATTCGAGGATTGATTTCGGGATTCAAAATTCGCGTATTCGGGATTTAATTCCGGGTATTGTTTACCCAAACCCACACACCACCCTCAACCACTCTCACCCACTCCCCCTACAACCCGAGCCCATCCCCCTAGCCCCTACTCCCTCCTTCCCTATATCATCGTTCACCATCACCATCATTCACCATCGTCCATCATCACCGGCGTCCATCATCACCACCGTTCTCCCTCCTCCACCACCTTGCCGCCACCAACAGGAGCCACCAGCGCAGCCTCCGAGCCGCAGCCAGCACCAGACGCAGCCCCGGAGCCCCCTAGCGCAACCACCGCGCCACCGAACCATCTCCTCCCCTGTTTTGGCAAGCTAACTTCCGGTGCCACCACCAGGAGCCACCAGCACAGCCTCCGAGCCGCAGCCAGCACCAGACGCAGCCCCGGAGCCCCCTAGCGCAACCACCGAGCCATCGAACCATCTCCTCCCCTGTTTTGGCAAGCTAACTTCCGGTAAGCCGTTCTCGTCCGTTTTCGATCGGAATTGCTCCCGAGCTTCACCATCGCGCTCACCAATATGCGGTGCAGGACCGACAAGCCATCGCGAGCCACCGAAGGCGCCCAGAACTCCGATCGAGAGCTCCGAAGTCGCGAAAAATCCACCGGTGAGCTTCCACTTTCTTCCTCGTTTCGATTCGTTTTCGAGCCTATTTGATGTTTAGATTAGTCGGGAGTGAGTGAGGGCTGAGTGCGGGATGAGAGGGATAGAAATGGGGAAAAACCTGAGCTCCAACGACGAGGGCGAACCAGCCCGACGAACGGAGGTTGAAGACGAAGGCCGCAGGCGCGGCCAAGCCGCGGCCGCAGCAGTCTGGCAGCGGCCGCGACACTGTTTCCCTTGGGCCGGTTTTGGCGCGACTTCTTGGGCCGGTTTTGTAATTTAAAATTATTTATTTAATTAATTAATATTTTTGAAGATTAAAATATAAAATATTATTTAGGGTATTTTAAATAAAATATAATATTATTGGAGGTTTAAAATATAACATTTTTTGGACTTGGAGGTTTAAAAAGAATTTGGAAAAGAATTTCAAGGTCGAAAAGTGATTTAATGAATAAATTGATAAAGGGAATTTGATGAGTGTTTTCAAGGATCGGAATTTATAACTAGTTGACTCGGGTTTTAAAGCGGTTTCGGGACTAACTCGGGAATTATATGATCGGTGACTAACTAGCATGATTGATGTGAATGGTTGACTAATATCATGATTGGTGTGTACTAATGGCATGATGAAGTGTTAGACTTGTGTATCGTTAAATTAATCTTTTGAGATATGATGAATATGATGAACTTAATATATGTGATATGCGGATTATTATTGCGGATATATTGTGGTGAAAACATGAATGTGGCTGAATGGAATGATGAGAATGATATGGTCTTGTGGAATGTGGCAATATGATGA
The DNA here is from genome assembly GCA_963922045.1 of Persicaria maculosa. Taxonomy (NCBI): domain Eukaryota; kingdom Viridiplantae; phylum Streptophyta; class Magnoliopsida; order Caryophyllales; family Polygonaceae; genus Persicaria; species Persicaria maculosa. The sequence goes on from OY998271.1 coordinate 35,042,612, forward strand.
ATGGTTGAACTTGACGGAACGATGATTGCGATATGGTTGCTATTCTCGTTGAATGATATGCTTGAGTGCTTGGATGATTAGACGTAGACCTATGTATGTGTTATGATATGTATCTAGGTGATCTTTAATCTATCGTAATGCTTGCCTTGCTGTTCTACACCGCCAGGTAAGTTCCTAGAGCTTACTCAGATTGATTCCCATTTGCATGTAATCATAGGATATACTAGGTGCTTGCATTCATGATAAGCATCCCATGTAGTACCATGCTAGGTTGCATTGATCATTGAGCATTCTATTTCTTTATGCGCATGTAAATAGAACGACCGTTATCTGTGAAGTAACTAGAGTCTTTGCTAAGGTTATAGGATGGCCCAGTCCCATCGGGTCCCGTCCTGAGTCAATCGAGTCATGGAACTTCCTTTACTTATATTACGAGCTGCCTGCGGGCTTTATTGTGGATACGGGTTGGGCATGCGTGCCGCCCGATTATAATGGAATGCATTCACGAGCTGGCCAGTCTCTGCCCTATCGGAAGGGGGTGGAGGTAGGAGAGGGATATACCAGTTGGTATTTTGTGCTAAGGCCTTATTATTATTATGCACTTGATCATAGGGGCATGTTAGTGTGTTAATATTCCGCCTTGCATCTAGAAGCATCTTTATTAGGAATAGCGTATATGGTATGATTACAGTAGGACCTAGTCCTGTGGGTGGGCCTCAGTCTGATCCCACGCCCTGTATTATTTTTTTTAGGTATGTCATATGTGTAATGATGCTGATTTGGCTCCATAACCGCGGGTTTTGACATGACGGAAAGGGAGAGTTGAGACTTGACTTCACTAAATTATTAATGGTTTAGATTTGAATATTTGGCTTATGTTTTGACCCGGCTCTGCCGTGGCACACCCATTGTATTACACTTTGCTTCCGCTATTTACATGACCACCGTTTTCCGCGCTTCGAATTACGATAGGTACAAGGGACTTTCCTTGGGTTTCCAACGATCCTTTCGAATTTGGGTGCGAAATCCCTCTTTAAAAGCGAAGTTGTTGATTTCAAACCTTCAACCTGTACTCAGGGCGCAAGATCCTAACGAGGGGTTTAATCCCTCGAAACGTAACTCGGGAATCATAATCCCGGGCCGTTACATCGAGCACCACTCCACTGGTGACGATAACACTCTCAAGGTCGTCAATTGCAGCTCTGATTCGACCGGAAGCTGCGGTCCTGCGGAGGAGAATTGCTCGGAGGTCCTGATGGCTACTCTGATCGAGGCTTGGTAGCGTGAAACTGGATTGTGTTTGTAAATGTTGGTTGCTATTGGAATTAACCTAAACGTTGGGTGCAATTGGATGTTGTTCGTGCTGTTTGGCCCTTCACTGTGGTCTATACAGGTGGGATCAATCCACTGTAAGTAAACTATAGTGGACATAAAATTGTAAAGAGTCAGCTGAATGCCTTGCCACTGTAATTAGAGTAGTTATTTGCTTTATGAAAAATCTCTTGCTTCTTTGTTGTACTAATGATTGTTAACAACAAACTTGTAAATAGATTGTATTGTGAATGCGATTTCGAATGCGAATAATCAATAATACTTTATCTCAAAAGGGTAAGTGGTAGATGGATATGTGGTTCAACACATGTATAGAGAGTGGTTCAGTGACTAAATAGAGATTGGTTCAGTGATTAAATAGAGATTGGTTCGGTACTAAATAAAGAGTGGTTCAGTGACTAAATAGAGATTGGTTCAGTGACTAAATAAAGAGTGGTTCAGTGACTAAATAAAGAGTGGTTCAGTGACTAAATAGAGATTGGTTCAGTGACTAAATAGAGAGTGGTTCAGTGACAAAATAGAGATTGGTTCAGTAACTAAATAGAGAATGGTTCAGTGACTAAAAAGAAAGTGGTTCAGTGATTAAATAGAGAATGGTTCAGTGACTAAATAGAGAGTGGTTCAGTGGCTAAATAGAGAGTGGTTCAGGGTTATTATACCAAGTGGTTCATCAAATAAATAGAGACTAGTGGTTCATCAAATAAAGAGTAGTGGTTCATCAAATAAAGAGTAGTGGTTCGTCAAATAAATAGTATTGGTTAATGAATCATTTTATTTAAAAAAAATTAATTAAAAAATAAACATTAAAATAAAATTAAAGAAGTAAAAATTATTACAATTATTAAATAGTAGTGGTTCATAAAATAAATTGTATTGGTTCGTGAAATACAGAGTAGTGGTTCATAAAATAAATTGTATTATTTCATCAAATAAATACTATTGGTTCATCAAATAAATAGCATTAGTTCATGAACCATTTTATTTTAAAAATAACTAAATATATAATTAAAACATATTACAAGAAAATAAAAGAAGAATGAAAATTTTACAATTATTAAATAGTAGTGGTTCGTGAAATAAATTATTGGTTCATGAAATAAAGAGTAGTAGTTCATCAAAATAAGAGTAGTGGTTCAACACATGTATAGAGATTTGAGGCAATTTTGATCGGATTAGTTGCTTGGTTGAATCAATTTTTGGGTTTAATTTTGTTGTCGGTTTATTATTTATTCCTAAAACCAAACCTACAACAACAGCAGGAACGAAGAGGGGAAAAAACAAAACTTACTCAGCCAAGTCCACGAACGAATCAAAGAGGAAGAAGATGTGAGATAGACAGCTCAAGATAGGCGACCACGAGGGAGGAAGACTGTCATTGAAGATGAACCATGAGCTGCCTCGAAGACCAAGAAGACAGTTCAAGAGGCGACCATGGAAGAAAATAGGAGGGAGAAAAAGGCATAGGGTATGAACCCGGTCCAACTATTTATTTTTTTCCTAAAAAAAACCGTTTAAGAAAAACCTTGTCAAAAAATCCATGTGGGATGCCTTGTCAGCATTTTTGACCCGTGAGAAAACTCGTGGTAATATATTACCACTACCCTCAAATGTCGGGATATTTTTATTACATTTGAAAGTTGAGGATATATTTTTACCATATCTCCAAAGGTGGGGGTATTTTAATTAGTTTTCCCATATATATATATATATATATATATATATATATATATATATATATATATATATATATATATATATATATATATAACCAGGGGTGTTATTCGAGCCAAACAAGTCTAATATTGTTTGATTATATTTAGCTCATTTAGAAACAAGTCAACCTCCAGTCGAACCTATATATATAAACCAGGGGTGTTATTCGAGCCAAACAAGTCTAGTATTGTTTGATTTAGACGTGGCCACGGGTCGGACCCGCCGGGTCGAGAACCCGGGGTACATGACCCGAACCATAACCCGGAAACTCAACGGGTCAACGGGTTCGGGTCACCCGGCGGGTCGACGGGTTGACCCGCCGGGTCGGGACACGTGGCAAGGAACCGGGTACCCGCCGGGTTTGGCAGGTCAACCCGTCGGGTCAACCATTTTAAAAAAAAAATTTGGTTTTGAAAAAAAAAAAACTCAACCCATCGAATACTTTTAACTTTCACCACACTTTCGAAATAGAAAGATTTAAGGTGGACAAAACATGGTATGTGGGAAGATATATATATACCTTCATTCCACTCCATCATTTCATCACACTTTAGATGTGGGAAAGAAAAAGTTGGATTGTGGGAATGACAAGTAGGGATATGAGAAGATATATATAGAGAAAATAGAGGTAGATAGCACACTTTCGATGTGGGACAGAAATATGGGATATGAAAGAAATTGTAGAAATTGATGTTTTGACGAATCGAATTATATGATGTAAAATGTCATGTAATTAAAGTATTTGGATTATATGGTGGAATATATAATGTAATTTAAGTCTTTGGATTATATGATGTAATATATAATATAATTAAAGTCTTTACCTCTTAAGATTTAATGAAATGAATAACACATGGTGATGGAACATAATGATACATTATATCAAATTTGTTGGATTAATCTTTCTATTTAATTCAATTGATAGTTGTGTTGATCCATTGATTAATCATAAGTGTTTTATTTTATTTGCATTATGTTAATTTCTTGGTTGTTGATTTCAAATCTAGGCTCATTTTCATATAGATATATGATAATCTTTCTCGTTTAAAGTTGAATTAGCCACATTTTGTGTATACACATAATGATGATGTTATTGGATTACCTATTTGTGTTGCATGTTATAAAATGAAAAGACACATTTGAAAAGTATTACCCAATAATATATTTCATTATTGTGCTGTGGAGATTTTGATTCAATTCGTTTTTGTGCTGACTTGTTATATTTTTTGATAATAAAGTGTGAAAATGGTGATGAATTGCTAGTGAGAGGCTCGGTATTAGACGGTGATGGCGTTGCAAAAGAGTGACCATCGTGTATTTGAAAGAAAATGTGATTTCGTCCATTAACAAACCTCAAGAGGAGAAACCACTGTCAGCCCTTTGCACACCACCTGTTTGATAGAATGTCTAAGAGAAATTTTTTTCCTTTGAAATATTTTGATACGTGGGTATGTCTAGGATGTAGGGATGGACCCTATGAGGCTGATGTATCACTTTCACTGTGAAATATCTTGATTTCCTACTTTGACCAAAAAAAAATCTTGATTTCCTATTATTAATTAAATAATGGACTCCTTTATTACTCTCTTTTGTAGCATACTAGAAGGTTTAATCTAAGAAAAGAGATGTTATTAACAAATTTGTTAGAAGAAAAGATATATGTCAAAGATATGGAAATATGAAATTGAGAGGGAAGCAGGAAAGTGCACAGTGGACAAGAGGGTTATAGACATTGTAACCAAAATAAAAACAGGGCTATAGACACTGTCACCACTATAAAAACAAGGTAATAGAAGATGTAACCAAAATAAAAACAAGGTCATAGACACTGTAACCAAAAGAAAACCATAGGACAAGGGAATCATAAACCCTATAGGGGCTAATGAGAAGCCAAAATACATGTGGTAACAGTTCTTCTCTAATATATGAATGGGTAAGAGGGTCATATACGCTGTAACCAAAATAAAAACAGTGTCATAGACACTGTCACCACTATAAAAACAAAGTCATAGACACTGTCACCAAAACCCTAAAGGAGCTAATGAGAAGCCAAAATTCATGTGGTGACAGTTCTTCTAATATATGAATGTGTAAGAGGGTCATAGACGTTGTAACTAAAATAAAAACAGGGTCGTCATGGTGTCATCACTATAGTTTTTTTTCATTTGTTTACAATTTTTTTCATTTGGTGACAGGAGTGTAACCATGGTAAAAACAGTAGAATAAAAATTTGTAATCAAAGGAAAACCCTATGACAAGGGAAGCGCAAACCTTAAAGAGGCTAATGAGAAGCCAAAATACATGTGGTGGACAATTCTCCCCCAATATATGAATGGGTAAGAGGGTCATAGAAGTTGTAACCAAAATAAAAACAGAGTCATAGACACTGTCACCACTATAAAAACAGGGTCATAGATACTGTCATCAAAATGAAAACAGTGAAATACATGTTGTCACCAAAGAAAAACACTAAAGGGGCTAATGAGAAGTCAAAATACATGTGGTGACAGTTCTCCTTTAATATATGAATGGGTAAGAGGGTCATAGACGCTGTAACCAAAATAAAAACAGGGTTATAGACACTGTCGCCACTATAAAAACAAGGTCATAGACACTGTCACCACTATAAAAAACAGGATCATATACACTGTAACCAAAGGAAAACCCTAGAAAAAGGGAAGCACAAACCCTAAAGGGGCTAATGTTGAGCAAAAAAACATTTGGTGTTCAGTATATGTCATCACAAAGATCAAATACCAATGTCACCACTGCTGTCACCAAAGGAAAAACCTAGGACAAACAAAGAAAAAACCCTAGAGGGCTAATGTTAAGCAAAACCTTTCGGTGATTACACTATATCACCGTAAAATACAGTGTAACCAAACATAATAAATTATCAATATGCTGAAATTGAGGTTTTTTTTTTGCACTAGTTACGCTTTGGTTATGCACCCTATAATATTGATAGTTTAGCAATTAAAAGTTCAAAGTATATATCTCTTGATTACAGTTTGGACATGAGTGGTGACAGTGACCCCGTAAAAAAAAACTCTAAAAACGAAACTGTAATCAAGAAAATTTCATGTCACCACTGTCACCACTGTCAAATAGTGGTGATAGTGACCCCGTAAAAAAAAACTCTAAAAACGAAACTGTAATAAAAAAAATTTAATGTCACCACTGTCACCACTGTTAAAGAGTGGTGACAGTGACCCCGTAAAAAAAAACTCTAAAAACGTAATCAAAAAAATTTCATGTCACCGCACACGTGTCACCACTGTTAAAGTGTAGTGACAGTGACCCCGTAAAAAAAACTCTAAAAACGAAACTGTAATAAAAAAAATTTCATGTCACCACTGTCAAAGAGTGGTGACAGTGACCCCGTAAAAAAAACTATAAAAACGAAACTGTAATCACAAAATTTACATGTCACCACACATGTGTCATCAAAAGTCAATGCCTTTGACCAGTCAATGGTCAATGGTCAAATTAAAAAATGGGAAGGAGGAAAATGGGAAGTAAGGGCAAAATTGGAATTTTTGGACACCCTCCTAATTTATTCCCCCTTTTGTCATAGGGCTTAATTTTTGCCCAAAATATGGACACTTACCAAAATTTCCCAAAAATAAAAGGGAAAAAATGTAAATGTATGAAAGAGATGAAGAGAACAAAAAAAGAAATAATAAGCGAAAATTTTGATTAGTTGAAAAACCTTAAATTAAGAAGGTGGTGACACATCATCAAAAAGTCTTCTAAATTAAGATATTACTAGTATTATCCCCGCGCCATGGGGTGATTTTTAATATATAAAATTTTAATAACATAACAAATTAACGTTATAAAATATTAATAAAAGTTAGGGTACAATAATGAAGGTAGCCTTGAAATCTTTAAAAAAATGGTAAAAATGTCTACTATAAAGTTAGACTTCTTCAAAAAGGTTTTTCAATTAATATATTATATTGATATAGATTAGTATTATTATAATATATAAAGATTTAAATATAGACTAATAGTAGACATTAATTTTCATTCAATATTTCGAATTAAATCCAATGGTTAGTAAATTGGTAAAAAAAATAAAAGGAGAAAAATTTTAATGTATGAAAGAGATGAAGAGAAAAAAGAAAAAGAAATAATAAGAGAAAATTGTGATTATTTGAAAATAATTAAATTATGGAGGTGTTCACGCATCATCAAAAAGTCTTTTAAATTAAGATATTACTAGTACAATTCCCGCGCCATGACGCGATTTTTAAAAAATTAAATCTTAATAAAATAAAAAAAATTAATATTATAAAGTATAAATAAAATTTAGGATAAAAATCTTAATAAATAATTATAAAGGGGATGAAAAAAAATAATTAAAGGAAAGAATTCGATTGATTTAAGGTATTACTACCTCCGATACAAAATAGATGTCGGTTGACTTTTCAACACGTATTTTAAGAAGCTAAAAACTATATAATATATTAACTTTTTATTATTTTTTAATAACTTAATACTTATTACCAACAAATATTAAGTTGTACAATTTTTTTTTAAAAAAAATTGATATTTTATATAGTTTTTAGCTTCTTAAAATACATGATGAAAAGTCAAACGACATCTATTTTGGATCGGAGGGAGTAATTAGTAGGATAAATCAAAAAAATAATTACAAGAAATAAATTTAATTAATTGGTTGAATTCAATATTTTTTGAATTAAACCCAATAGTTTGAAAAATAAAAGTGGGGGAAAAAGTCGTGATTGGTCGGAAGGGAGTGAAGGGTGGAGAGCGCGTCACGTAAGCAAAAGTATTTTGAATTAAGTATATACTAGTACAATTCCCGCGCCACGGCGTGATTTTTAATAAATAGAATTTTAATAATATAACAAATTAATATTATAAAATATTAATAAAAGTTAGGATAACATAATGAAAGTAGACTTCAAATCTTTAAGGAAATGGTAAAAATGTTTATCACAAAGTTAGGCTTTATCAAAAGGTTTTTAAATTAAGATATTATATAGAATTAATTTGCTTAACAGACCATTTTTTGGGCCTAAATTAGGTAAATGTCCACGGACCTATTCAAATTAGGTCAAAGGCCACTTTTTTTTTTCTTTTTAATCAAGCTCTGTGTGCCCCCTCCTCCCTCAGATCCAGAACAAGGCAAGCGACCTGCGTTTTCAGCATATTTGGTCGAAGGCGAAGACGATGGCGATCCGAGGCGAAGCTGTGATGAATCAGTTTGATGAACCGGTAATTACTAAGAAATAACCAACATTGCATCCATCTATCTATTGTGGTTCAGTTAAAGATGCTGTTAAAGGCCATCTATCTATACTTGATGTGTATTCTTATGATGCTCTAAATGTAATAAATCCTTGCAGCAAGCATATATAAGGCACTATATACCGAAATCAAATAGATTTGAAGTTGCAAAGGTGCACAAATGCATTTTGGCGATGTGTTTCATGTAACAATATGTGTGTACTGATGCTTCTTCCATCTGATTTTATGGAGAGTTAATGTGGAAATTTGATTGTGGTGCTCCTCTTACCCCATGATGAGTGAGACCTAAGATGGCGTAATCGGTTATCACAGGTCTTTAATGGAGGGCTTCGATTGTAATTTCGCATCCAAATAATGAATATAACTGAGTAACTAGTACAATCCTCGCGCCAAGGCGCGTATTTTTCTTTTAAAAAAAAATAAAAATAAATTTTTGTAAGTATAAAAATTAAATTACCGCTATAAAATAAAATAAAATATTACCATACGTTAACATAAAATAGAAAAAAATTGATTTGATAAAGTAAGTAAATATTTGTGAAAATGTGTAAAAATTACATTAGTTTAAGATTTAAGTAGAATAGGTTGGTTGAGTGAAAATCCTAAAATAAAGGTGCTTATAAGTTAGATATAGATAGATTAATTAAAGAAACTTGTCCAAATTTTAATAGTTGGATTTTTTTTCTAGGTTCAGTTGATTGGGAGGAAATTGTAAAATTAAGGTGATTATGACATCTAATTAATAAAAAAATATTTATCATTTAATAGTTAGAATAAATAAATCTCATTGTTTAAAAATTTTATCATGTGAAATTTTGTGTAGATTAGTTTGGTTAGGTGAAATTACAAAAATTAAGGTTATGATAAAAACAAAAATAGTTTTCAATATATATATATATATATATATATATATATATATATATATATATATATATATATATATATATATATATATATATATATATATAGATTGATTGCTCCAAAAAAATCATATATTTGGAATGTACTATATATATATATAAAGTTTTAAATTATTCTCATTGTTTAAAGAAAATAGCTTGAAATGATATTGTATAATTAATATAGAATGAAATAATATTGTATAGTTAATATTAAATTTATTAAAATAAGTTTTGAATTAATCCCATTTTTTTTAAAAAGTTATTTCTAAATATATTCAATATAAATGTTGCCAAAAATAACTTTGCGCGAGGGAGCGACAGTGGCGTAGGTGCTTTGGTTTTAATTAATATATAGATTAATATATAGATTGTTTAAAAAAGTTATTTCTAAATATATTCAATATAAATGTTGCCAAAAATAACTTTGCGCGAGGGAGCGACACGTGACCTAGGTGCTTTGGTTTTAATTAATATATAGATAGATAGGTTGGTTGAGTGAAAATCCTAAAATAAAGGTGCTTATAAGTTAGATATAGATAGATTAATTAAAGAAACTTGTCCAAATTTTAATAGTTGGATTTTTTTCTAGGTTCAGTTGATTGGGAGGAAACTGTAAAATTAAGGTGATTATGACATCTAATTAATAAAAAATATTTATCATTTAATAGTTAGAATAAATAAATCCCATTGTTTAAAAATTTTATTATGTGAAATTTTGTGTAGATTAGTTTGGTTAGGTGAAATTACAAAAATTAAGGTTATGATAAAAACAAAAATAGTTTTCAATATATATATATATAGATTGATTGCTCCAAAAAAATCATATATTTGGAATGTAATATATATATATATATATATATATATATATATATATATATATATATATATATATAAAGTTTTAAATTCATCTCATTGTTTAAATAAAATAGCTTGAAATGATATTGTATAATTAATATAGAATGAAATAATATTGTATAGTTAATATTAAATTTATTAAAAAAAAGTTTTGAATTAATCCCATTTTTTAAAAAAAGTTATTTCTAAATATATTCAATATAAATGTTGCCAAAAATAACTTTGCGCGAGGGAGCGACAGTGGCGTAGGTGCTTTGGTTTTAATTAATATATAGATTAATATATAGATTGTTTAAAAAAAGTTATTTCTAAATATATTCAATATAAATGTTGTCAAAAATAACTTTGCGCGAGAGAGCGACACGTGGCCTAGGTGCTTTGGTTTTAATTAATATATAGATTGTTGAAAAAAAGTTATTTCTGAATATATTCAATATAAATGTTGCCAAAAATAACTTTGCGCGAGGGAGCGACAGTGGCGTAGGTGCTTTGGTTTTAATTAATATATAGATTAATATATAGATTGTTTAAAAAAAGTTATTTCTAAATATATTCAATATAAATGTTGCCAAAAATAACTTTGCGCGAGGGAGCGACACGTGGCCTAGGTGCTTTGGTTTTAATTAATATATAGATGATTTGATTCCTTATTTTTACGTTGACATTCAACTGAGCATTATATTTCTTTCTTTTTTCTACATCATATTGCACACAAGCATATATTTTAGCATTTCATCATTTCAACATTTTTTGAAATTTTTTTTAGCATTTCAGCATTTTTTGAAAAAAAAACTCCGGTTTCAGCAACTCTAGTGTCGAAGTGGTGACGCGAAAAAAAAAAACAACTCCGATTTCAGCAACTCCGGTGTCGAAGTGGTGATGCGAAAAAAAAAAGCAACTCCGGTTTCAGCAACCCTAGTTTGAGCAACTCCGATTTCAGCAACGCGCGAAAATTTTTTTTTTAGCATTTCAGCATTTTTTGAAAAAAAACTCCGGTTTCAGCAACTCCGGTGTCGAAGTGGTGACGCGAAAAAAAAGGAAAAAAAAGCAACTCCGGTTTCAGCAACCCTAGTTTCAGCAACTCCGATTTCAGCAACGCGCGAAAAAAAACTAATTTCAACAATTTTAGCAACAATTTTAGCAACTTCAGTTTCAACAACGCGCGAAAAAAAAAACGCTGAAATAGGGGTTGCTGAAACCAAATATGCTGAAACAGGAGGAGGGCACAAGGGGCGCGCGTGGGGGGGGGGGCACAGGGGCAAAGGGGACAAGGGAAGGAGGTGGACACTTTGCCAATTTGGAAGGCTAGGTGGACATTTTCCTAATAAAGGACCTAATTATGGCATATTGCTCAATTGACCTTATTATATATTGATATAGATAATAATAATAATTATTATTATTATTATTATCATCATCATCATCGTCATCATCATCATCATCATCATTATTATTATTATTATAGTAGACATTAGAATTAATTCAAGGGCCATTTGCTAAACTAACCCTATTATCCGGAATGTTTGCGTGAGTGACCCAATCCGAAAAAAATTTGCATAAAAGTGGATATCCGGTGGCAAGGTTCAGCCGGTTGTAGGTAACCCAATGGGGTACAGCTGGACACGGATAGAAAAGCAGGAAAAGTGTGTGAGAGAGAGAGAGAGAGCGTTTTACTAAAAAGCGAAGACAAGTCAAAAAGAGAGAGAGAGGTGAAAAACAAAAGTGCAGTCTGAGAGGAGAGAGAGATCAGCGAGAGTGTCAGTGAGGGGGCATAAAAAGATACCGTCAATTAAATTTGAAGCTTCAGAGAAAACAATTGAAGTAGGAATGGGGCGTGGGTTTATTTGCAGAATCACGTGTAAGAAGTAAGTGTTAACTGGACGTCTATATCAAAAAAACATGTCACATATTGCATTTAACTGGACAAATTTGCTCGGAGAAACAGATCAATACAGCATACGGAATCGACTGAAGAAGATTTGTGGGAGAAGCAGATTCACTATAATGACATCTACTATGCTTTAATATTTACCCATAGTTTGATGCCATGATTTTGTTCTCTCATGTCGACACTACTATGCTTTAATGTGACTGGTCCAAGTGTAAGACTCATAGTGAGGGTGAAATTGAGGGGGCAGAAATATACTTGTAATTAAATCTTAAGTTTCAGAGAAAAACCATCGAAGAAGAAGGTGGGTGGGAGGTAATTTGTAGGTTGACGTGTAAGCTGTTCGTTTAAACTGGACAGTCAATGGAATATGACATGTCACATATTGAGATATACTGGACATAATATATGGGAGACAGATTCACTAGCATTAAACAAATACAACATCGGAGCAAACATTTAAAAGACAGTAGCAAATAGTACAGGTAGCGAAAATGCGGCTGCGTGGTGAATCTGCACCCATTCCACTCGAAGTGTGGGCGCATATCGCGGGCACGATGATCAGTTGTCTCCCTGCTCAGCGGGAAGTGGACCGAGAAAGTTCGGTCATTCCCATAACCGGACACACGAACGACCCTGCCGGACCAATACCCATCGTTGACGTGACAGTCCACACGGTCGTCGACTGCGTAGGCATCATATGAAATACGAGGCGGACGGGGACGAATTCGTAAAACCGGTATGATTTCCTTCAGCAGGTCTCTTCTGTTGTTCCGTAGGAGGGTCACATATTCCACCAACCAGTGGCCAGGATCCACTTTGCGTACAAGGGTCGCCTCGTAGAATGACCCGAGCATCCCAGCCTCACCGCCGACGATCTCTACCTTGTGATTTCGTCGGTAAGGCGGCGGCATTGGTCCTGCATAAAAAATAAAAATACGGTAGTATAATCATACAAGTAGCACAAATCTAAACCAATGAAATGCTTGACAAACCTGCAACCTCATTCCCATCGTCCGAGCTGTCGGATGATATAACGATGGGCCCTGGTCGGGGAGGGAGGCCAGATGAGGAAGCATGGTGGTGTGATGAGGATACCATTTCGTTGAAGGGGTGTTGGAGAGGTGGTGAAATGGCAATGGAGATTTAACTTCACCGAATTTGGGTGAGTAGGGACACTGTTCAGCATGTGACATTTAACATGACAGTGTGTTGGTATATACTTGACACGTGTCACTGTTGACATGCCATAAAATGGTTTTGTACTGGACATATTGTCGGTGCGTTTTATTCAATGTTTGACCTTGGTATAAAACTGGGTTTCCCACTCACACTTCATACTCATTAAATGCAAATCTGTAGGAAAATGTAGCAATCAGCAATATTGAAACGATAAGAAGTTCAAACCAATGAATACAATTTGACCAAAAAAAATCAAAGAGAGAGGGATAGAAAAGCAAAGGCATCCTGCAGAGGAGAGATAAATTGTCAGACAGGACAGTGGATAAGACAGGGGGGAGAGAGAGAGAGATAGAGAGAGAGAGAGAGAGTGAGAGTGAGAGAGAGTGAGAGCGGGAGAGAGAGACCGTTTTCCGCCCAGGCAATAGCGCCAAAAGGGAATAAGAGGGAGATGAGGGAGGATGGGGAGAGTTTAAACCCATTCAAGCGCCTGACACCTATTGGGGTTTACTAGACAACCACCGACATCTGATAGAAAATGAGTAAGTATTCATTCTTTTTAGGTTATGTGATACGTTTCTACATAAAATATATTCATCTTCCTGTAAAACTAAATGTGTCCCCCTCTAACTAATGGATCAGGGGACAAATCGTTCGTCTGTATGACTGTAGTGTTTGGAGGATGGTGGGTATGTGAACAGGGCACTTGGGTCGTGGAGGGGTACAGGAGCGAGAAGGCTGTCCTGGTAGACGAAAGTATTGACTACGTCTCCCTGAAGAAACAGCTGATGGCCAAGTTTAATGTCGATGGGAGGAGGCATGACGTCCAGCTCACATATGCAAAGCCGCAAAAGGAAGGGTGCAGACGTTTTTCCATTGGGGATGACGAAGACCTGTAGGCCTTCAAGTTTTTAAATGGTCTATCTGGAGAACGATCATGGCCTATCGACCTCCATGTCTCCCTGATACGCAAGTTTGGTGGAGAAGTGGCCACTAAAGAAGGATCCACAACGGCCCATTCAGTCGGGGGTGGGCCACCCGTGACCCAAGAAGATCACCCACATACGGACCCCCGCTTGGCAGGGGATGAAGAAGTGGAAGTTGTGGGAGCACAAGGTGTCGGTGGACAACCAACTGATGTCCAGTTAGAAAATCAGCTCGTCCAGTTAGAATATCCATCTGTCCAGGTAGAAGATTCACGTGTCCAGTTGGAGCCAAGTGGGAAGCATGTAATTTGTGTCAGCAGTGACGTCGAAGATGTAGTCAGCCCATGGGATCACGAGGCGGAGCGAGCGGTGAGGGAAGTAGAGGAAGCATACCAACGCGCAAAAGGGAAGTCCGAAACATTTCTAACAACTGTCAAAAGTGAACCAATAGAGTGGGCGGGTGTACATAAGATGCACTTCACTTGACATTGTGACTGACCAAGTCCACCTTTTGCAATTCAGTATGTAGCTATCCCAGTTTGTACCTTTGGTTTGGTCTGCCCTACTTTGTTCTACTTTGTGTGGTTACCCCAATATGTACCTTTGGTAAACATGACAGACAATGAACTTGGCATGACATATAATAAATTTCACATGACATCTAAGAAATTTGACATGACATAAGATGCACTTCACTTGACATTGTGACTAACCAAGTCCACCTTTTGCAATTCAGTATGTAGCTATCCCAGTTTGTACATTTGGTTTGGTCTGCCCTACTTTGTTCTACTTTGTGTGATTACCCCAATATGTACCTTTGGTTTACATGACAGACAATGAACATAGCATGACATATAATATATTTGACATGACATCTATAAAATTCTACATGACATTAAGACTAACTAACCAAGTCCACAAACCAATAACAATGGCAAAGTGAAATGTCTACAACGAAACAACAACAGTCTAAAACGAACCAACAAAAATGTCTAAAACCAACCAATAACAGTCTAAAACCAAACACAACAGTCTAAAACCAATCGGGAAGTACTTTTAAGAGTCGGATGGAGGTGTAAGACGTCCGTGAAAGATGGCAGCACAAAGGAATTGGCGGTACACCGCAATGAAGTCATCGTCAAGGCCATGGAACGTGGTGTCTCCGGCCGCAAGGAGCTGCATGAAGCGGATGGTGTATGGACTACAGTCGCCCCTACATCACGACAACGAAACATGTTCACCCAACCCGCGACAATTGTTTATATTTGGAATAAGTGGAAATATTACTTACGATTGTTTGTTTTGGGGAATCTCTTTCACCCTCTTGTATGCAAAGGGTTTCGGGACTTTGCCGACCCATTTAACCCGAAGTTCGGGATGGTTGTCCATCAGAATGGGGAGGAGGTGGGTCACCGGCTTTAGAAAGCCCGCCATGTGGCGCTCGGCGACTAGGTTGATGTCGGGATCGTAGACGTTCACTGTCCACTCCGCGAGATTGATCTCTAGCGCCACCCAGTGCTCGTTCTTGACATTTCAAGGCGCCAACAACCGGTCGACAACGGCCCACTCCGTTGCAAACCTCTCCGGTGACTTGCCGTCGAAGTAGTTGGACAACTTCTCGTCCCCCTTGACCACATCAAGTTTCCCCTTCGCATCCGCAAAATGCTTCTGCAGCAGATACCCCAGAAGAAATCAAGGACGCCGACATCTTCGTACTTGTCGTCGTCCTTGATGTCCTTCCGCAGGAGGGCGCATGCCTGCTCGATATGCTGCACGCACGAAAAACCATTCATATGGAAGAGTATATGACGAGGAAGGAAATTCATAGAATCACGTTGTGGGAACCTAACCTCGGATGTGACCCAACTTGTCGGTGATTGGAGTACCGTGAAGAACTCCCTATGCAGTAGGCTGCCTTCAACCGACCGGACAGGGTCAGTTTCGTCCTTCATCCACGATGAAAACGCATCAACGTCTGCCCTCGTGGTCATGCCTAGGTCCACGGCATCCACTGCTTGCGATGCCTTCTTGCCCACACGCGGCTTCTTCGCTGGCTGCTTTACTTCCCCCGGGGAGAATGTATCAGGATGTAGACGGGTCCTCCTACCGCGCCGTTGGAGGGGCACCTCAGCCTTAACACCAACCTGCACCCAGCACACCATAGTGCATATAACATGACAGATAGTTAATTTGACAGGACAATCAAATGTCCATACCTCGCCGATTTTCAGAGTAGGTTTCTCCGACTGATTGTCCTCCTTGGTCGGCTGTATCTCCTCCTCTTCCTTGTACTTTTCCTTTTCCTTCACTGCTCCATAAACCTATCCATATGACATCAAATTAAATTGACAGAAACTGATATTTTTATGACATGTGCTGACATTAACATGACACCTACCAATATTGACATGACAGTGATATATAATTACATGACGCTCTATATGATGCCATGACACACCAAAAGCCTTACCTCCTTCTTTGGCAGCACCTCCCCTTGCTCCTCCGACTCCTAGTCCCCTTCCCCCTCAATTCCCTCTTCAAGTCTTCAATCGACTCCTCAAGCATCGCCATCTTCGATCCTAACTCCGCGGTTATGCTCCTCGCCATGTCGTCCAACTTTGCTAGTAATCTTGACTCGATCTGTAAGATGGCAGCTTTTGTCTGCGTACCCTCCTCTGATTCTGGCGTTGACCCAGGTGCTTCCTGTGGTTGTTCCTTCCGTGGGGGTTTCGCATTTGCTGCTAAGAACGCCCGGACAATGTCATCGAAGAAGTGGTCCCGTTTATCGTGACCGTATCGGGCATCGCGGTACAAACGAGTAGCTTCCTCCACTTCGTCCGGGATGAGAACCGGCCTCACAACGTCAGGGTCATCGAAATACCCGAGCTCCACAGCCTCCCGCAGTCGGGTTTCGATGGCGGAATACTCGAGGTTCCCTTCCTTAGACTCGTATCGCAAACACCTAGGGTACAGGTTCTCATCTATGATGCTCGCACATTGGACGCCCACTGGAGGGAGGGCTTCGTACACCCAGATCTGCAGACAACGCTTGTCCAGTACAAGGTCAATTATTGTCCAGTATAAAGTATATGAATGACTAGTATTAATTTATTAGTCGTCCAGTGAGGTTTGTGAACGAACCTGGAAGGCGAGGGGGAATCCCATCAGCACGTACGACGGACGTGGTGCAGTGGGGCTGCTGCCAGTGTGTTGGAGCTTCCTCTCGATTGCATGGTTCAGGAACTCGTTCGTTCGCTCGTAGGAAAGCCGACCCCATGGATAGGCCAGGAACCTTTCAATGTCCGAGACGAGGTTGACCACCCACCCCTGAATGTAGTTTCGGGGTTCCTTCGCGAACAACACGCCCTCGACCAGCATCAGCAGGACATATTTAAACTTTTTGGCTGACGATTTCTCATATGCCATTGCCACTTGGAACATCACCTCAAATTCGGACATCTTCAACTTGGTAACTCCAAAGAAATCATACACTGCCGTCTCGCACGCCGAGTCGTTCTCAGGTTCGTCCACATAGCTGCAGTTGAGACCGGTGACAAGGGTGAACTCAGTTATTGAGAACCTCACAACCGCATCATGGATCTTGTACCATGTTTCATGCTTCTTCTTCGTCGTCAGTTGTCGTTGGAGAACGTAGTGTACAAGCTGCCCGGAGAACTGGACCCTTGTGCTTATGCCCATTCTTGCAACGCCCCCCAACGGGCTGTCCATAAGGCGCTTCCACTGGGACTCGCTCAACCGGTTGTCAATGTTTACTAGGAGGGGCAACCGACAGTATTGGTTACATCGCGCTTTGAAGTGTCTGTCTTCCTCGACAGCGTACACAGCCTGCAAAGACTTCAACAAGTGAGAAATGCTGTACCACGACAATCACAACTTACATTACTCAACGAATGCCCATCATACCGCGCCGGAGGTTTGCGATGCAGGGTCGACAATCTTCTTTCCACTCCGCCGCTGCGACATTTTTTATATTTAGCAGATATCCTGCATGTTGGGATACCAAATATCAGTAATCTCGAAATCAATTCGCGTCCCCCAGCCCACAGTTCCCTTCTCATCAGTCCCACAAACATTGTAGAATTCAATATGTACATGACAGTTACTCATTCAGAACCTATGCATATCAAGTGTCAAGATTGAATGCACCCAATGGTTCAATATGTACATGACAGTTACTTATTCATCTTAAGATTGAATGCACACAGTGGTTTCATATTCATCCCTGCAGTCTATCTTACATGACACCTAAACATTTATACATGACACCTAATTATTTATACATGACAGTGGACTGGACTTATTCAATTTGTACATCTCTAAATTGCACACGAGTGTCAAAATTTTTCATCAGAAATCTCGACCTACTGACATTAATATTCAGTTCCCCTGTCCAATTTCAATCTCCACATATGAAAACTCACCCTTTGTAACATTTCCCCTAACCCTAATTCGCCCCATTCCGGCCAATTTCCCCCCTAAAATGAACGTATCTACAGCTACCCTACTCCTGAAAATTCGAATTCGACATAAACGTTCTCCAATTTCCCCTTTCCCAATAATTCCCTTCTCTCCGCACACCCCAGTTCCCAAACTTTCCACCCTTTGGTTTTAACGTGACGCCGGTTACTTCCTACACGACAGGGAAAATTGCGAACTGTCAACCCATTCGACCCCTTTATCCCATTTTCACACAATCAAAAACAGTTTAGGTTCTTCCAATCGGTTCCTCCCCTACGAATCCAAGCAATTGGTAATTAATCGATCTAGTTAGGGTTTACTTACTTCAAAATCGCCCTGTTCAATGTCGGCTCACCTTCTTCGAACCTCTCTTGCACTGCACTGTCGGCTTCTTCCTCTTCTTCCTTCTCTTTTTCTTTTCCTCGGGTTTGCATGAGCGACTGTTGCCCTCTCTCTTTTTCTTTTTCTTCTTCCTCTTCTTCCTTCTCTTTTTCTTTTCGTCTTTTGTAGGCCCGTGAGATACAATTGATTTTACAGTTTTTTTTATAAAATTGTTTCCTCCCTCTCTCACTCTCTCTCCTCATTAACTTCCCCCGGTTACTCTCTCTCTCCACATTCACTCTCTCTCTCTCCTCTGTCCCGGTTGCATTTTACCGGATGGAGTGCAATTTTTTTGGGTGGAGGGTTATCCTTTGCAATTGGTTCGGATAGTGGGTTATGGGCGCAAATGTGTTCGGATAGTGGGTTAGATTGTGCAAATCGCTCTTAATTCAATGTTTTGAATTAAACCCAATGGTTAGTAAATGAGTAAAAAATTAAAAGGTAAAAATGTAAATGTATGAAAGAGATGAAGAGAAAAAAAAATAGAAATAATAAGAGAAAAATTGTGATAAGTTGAAAAACCTTAAATTAAGGAGGTGTTGACACATCATCAAAAGTCTTCTAAATTAAGGTATTATATATATATATATATAGATATATATATATATATATATATATATATATAGATGATAATTCTTCAACATAATTTTTTAAAAAACTTGTTAAGAAATCATAAGTATAAATTTTGAAAATAATTTTGAGTTGAAAGCTAGGATAGATGTAATTATGTAAACTTTAAGATTTTCATTTTAACTATTTTATAAAATTTATTTCTTTATGATTTTTTTTAATATTTATATTAAAAAATGATATTTTTTTTAATATTTCTATCTTTAAATATTATAGTTCGACAAAAAAAAGATCGAATATTATAGATGATTTTTCATCTTCTAAATAACTTAATTAAAGAATCTATTTTATATTATATATATTGAATTTATATTGTTAAATTGAATAAATAGAAAAGAGATAATATATGGATGGTGAGAAATTAACAATTGGATATAATTTAAAAAAAAGGTTAAATCTATATGATTAAAGGGGCATTTACTAGGATGACCATATTTAAGGCATTTATTAGTAAATTGTCCACCAATGTTTCCCAATTAGCAAAAAGTCCACCTCCCTTCCCCTGCCCCCTATGTGTGCCCCCTGTGCCCCCCCTTCCTTTTTTTTTCGAGTCAACACTTCGACACCGGAGTTGCTGAAACCAGAGTTACTGAAACCGGAGTTGCTGAAACCGTGTCGCTGAAACAAGAGTTGCTTTTTTTTTTTCGTGTCAACACTGCGACACCAGAGTTGTTGAAATCGTATTGCTGAAACTGGAGTTGCTTTTTTTTTCGCATCAGCGCTTCGACATCGAAGTTGTTGAAACCGGGGTTGTTGACACCGGAGTTGTTATAACCGGAGTTGCTCAACACTGAATTTTGATTTTTCCCTCATTTCAGCAATTACAACAACAATGTCAACAATTTTAGCAAAAAAATCACACCAATTTCAGCAATTACAATACAAATTTCAGCAATTTAAGAAATTACAACAACACTGTTTTTTGGAGTAAAACTGGGAAAATCGGAGACCTCTCTACATTAGAAATGCAAGAGGAAAGCAATTCAATACTCCCTCTGTTAAATAAAACTTGTTGTTTACTATTCATGCACACTTTTTTAGAATGATAAAAAATATATGAAATATTAACTTTTATTTTAAATTTGTTTTTATAAATTCATACTTAATAGTAACAAGTATGAAATTATTAAAAAAAATATATTAAAAAAGTTAATATTTTATATAGTTTTTAACACCTCAAAAATCGTGCATGAATAGTAAAACCTCAAGTTTTAATTAACGGAGGGAGTACTATATTACATTGATTTCAGTAACTTGCTGAAAATCGGAGACCTCTCTATAATGTATTGTAACCAGATAATTTAACTTAACAATACAATTGAAACCAGGCCTATAAAGTTTACTGTAGCTAGTACTCGTAAAAAATATCCAATCCAACATCAGAAAAACGTTGAAAGAGTATCACGAGACTTGTAGCTATAGCACATGGGAGATTCATTCTCAATGTTGACATGAATCGGAACAAAATCAAAATCAGGCCACGCACAAAACCGAGGCATCCTGTACATCATCATCATCCAATTAAGAGCAATTAGCAACGCCCCCAAAGATCGACGTCGAAGATCGACGACGCTCAATCCGGATCAAGTTTCATTTCCCCGTCCCTGGCGGTCCGTACAACAAGTAGCCACGTTTCCAGGCCTTTCCGACTCTCTTGTAGTAGTCCTTCCGGCTACGAAACCTGTCCAGATCTTCAATCAGTTCCTTCTTCCGATCCGGATCCATGGCGATCTTGTCTATTGTTGCAGGATGATCCAGATTTGGCGGATCGAAGGAGTGATTTCAGACCCGAGGTAAACGGTGGCAACGTAGGTGGAGAGAGATGGCATAGGCGGAATTGGAAACGTAGGAGGCGGAATCGGAGCGCTTGACGGCGTTGGTGGAGGGATCAAGCTCTTTGTCTTCCTCCACGGCGGACCTCTCTTGCAATGGAGTTCCATCATTGATGGTGTAGTAGACCGAAAATGGTGGGGAGAGGATGAACGTGGGCAAGGAAGGAAGGGAGAGGAAGAGAGCGAGAGAAGGAGGAGGTTTGCTGTC
Source organism: Persicaria maculosa (assembly GCA_963922045.1). Lineage (NCBI taxonomy): Eukaryota > Viridiplantae > Streptophyta > Magnoliopsida > Caryophyllales > Polygonaceae > Persicaria > Persicaria maculosa. The sequence goes on from OY998271.1 coordinate 35,064,217, forward strand.
GGCCAGGTCTGAGCAACGAATTTGCTGAAACGGCGAGGAAGAAAGCGAGAGAGATCTGAGATTAGGTCTGAGATTTGGTGAGAGAAAGGGGGAGGAGCAAAGATCTGAGATCTGGGAAGGTTAATTTAAGAGATGGATTTTTTGCAAATAAAACAAATGGGTGGACAATATTTCAATTTGGACGGGAAAAATGACATGTGACGCAAATTATTTCATGATTAAATTGGATAGAAATTAAGAATTTTATATTGAGCTTGGGGGATTACATACATTTTAGCATTCGACAAACCATATGGCATCACTCCTTCTAAACCGTGACAAAGACTTGATTGTGGACAACAACCCAATTCTTTTGATAGAAAATCATCGGAAAACCGTCTAGTCCTGTTGTAGCCATTATGCAAGGGTCCATACACTCCATGGCAGAGTGTTGAGCGACAAAAAAGGTATAAGAACAGAAACTCATGGTGGCTGAGACGAAGATGCTCACGTGGATGTGTGGGTTTACCTTGCGCGACAAAATCAGAAACGAGACTATCCAAGAAATGGTAGGGGTGACTAGTATTCAAGGTAAGTTGTCGGAATTGAGACTCCAATGATTTAGACATGTTCAGAGGAGAGATCCAAGTGCGTCGGTGCGTTGATGTGAGAACTTGGACATCGGAAGTGATTAGCCAAGACTTGGTCATTTTGGAACTAACTGAGGAGATGCTAGATGATAGGGTGCAGTGGAGGAGCGTTATGCGAGTCGACGAACAGTAGTCGTGTGTAGTGTTTCCCGCATCGTACTTTTCTGTTAACATAACTTGCTTATGCATAATTTAGATTCTAGAGTGTGTGTTAACCTTTTTTCTTTCATTCCTTTGTATGTTGCTTGTCGGTATGAAGTCTTGTTCGTGTTTGATTATCTTGTTATAGGTCATTAGGAAATACCCTCTCATCCAATCAGTAAAAGGGTGCGTACAACTCAACCTTTACACCCTATACTTTGAGAAGGATATATTGAGATGGTTGTTGTTATTATTGTTACTTTGAGAAGGATATATTGAGATGGTTGTTGTTATTATTGTTGTTGCTCTTATTTTGATTTTTAATACCTGGTCGCTAACATATATCGGTATACACTCACTTAAATCGATGGGACAAAATAAAAGTCTCTCTTCTAATTTTTTTTTTTTTGATGACGAGGAACCCACCTTCGGTGGCAAACCCCGGGCACGTGACCCAGCCGGCAAGAGCCACGCACCAGGTAAACCGGCTTGCGCCGACCAGCTCGACCCACTGGAAAGGAGCAAAGCAAACCTTGGATTTTAATCCAAAGAAAGGGGCGGAGGTAGGGATCAAACCCGAGACCTCCTGACATCCCCCTTGCTCCCCACCAGTGAGCCACCCCGACTGGGGCAAAGTCTCTCTTCTAATTGAAATTAGACAACAGTTTTCAAACACACTTCAATTTTTCATATTTTTTTTTTTGGTTGGCGTGAACATGTGTACAATGAAATCCATCCGCACTTGATCGAGGACATTTCATATTGGTTAGCCATTTCACCTTCGCTTATCGGGACCATATCGTCCACGCAACATCACTTGCTTCAAACTTCCATATATACTCTCCTGCGAATACATTTGTGATATAAACCCATCAACATCCTATCCTATATATTTATAAAATCAACGTACATAACCCATCATTTCAAAATTTTTGATATTCAATAAACGAGAAGAGCTTACAAGAAGTAATTGGCATCGCCGGTGGGGCGAACTGAAAAAGCTACCTCTCCGCCTCAATCTCGTTATCTTCGCCTTCACCTCCACCACCTCCTCTCCGGCTCGATCCTCCTCCTCCTCCTCCTCCTCAACTCCATCTAACACCGTTGTGGGAGAGGGCAAATCAGCAACTTTGCCGTTGATTGAAACCACCCTCGGAGGAAGCTTCAGGAGCCTCGCGCTCTTGGGCTTGCTTATTGGGCTTGTGCCTGGGCTGCGGGTCCTATTGGGCCTGATCCTGGGCCTGCCGGGAGCTTCCTCCCACTGGAACGGAACGGACGCCATGGGGAAGAGCGGTGGGGTTAGCAGCCCAGGTGGCTCCAAGGCGGCCTTGTGGTGGCTCGGTAGCGTCGTTAGTGTCAGTTTTGGTTGGTCGGAGCCTAGCGGCTCACCTGGTTTCCTTCGCATTGTGATCTTAGCTATTAGGAATGGAGGAAATTGAAGTGTGGGGAGAGATATATAGCTCGGGAAGGTGATGTAAAGGAGGAGTTTGAATTTGATGATCACATGAAATTGGAGGTGGGACTGGTAGTGGTGGGTGGGAAACGCTCCTTGAACGTTAATTTGATCCATCTGCCGGTCACGAGGGTGGAGCCGTTTCGTACGTTTTCTCACGATTTTTTTTTTTTTAAAATTGGGTCAATTGTTTAATTTGTTTTATATTCGTGGATGAGATAAGAATCTTAAATTTGTTATTGCAACGGTCGTCATTCAACCTTGAGCGGGAGGAATTAGGTAGGCGTGATCGGAATTGGATCCCATGAAAATTCATGGGTGAATTTAGATAAACCTCACCATAAAGAAAAAATAACCATGAATTTAGTAGATGGAAGCTAATAGAAATAAAAATTATAAAAGTGAGGACAATAAAGTTTGAACTCATAACCTCAAGGTAATAAATATTCTCCATTTTCAACTAAGCTAAACTATCTTACTTTGTTTATATTATTTTATCTCTAAAATTAATTAAAAATACCAAAAAATTCATAATTTTTTTTCTTATGCTTATTTTCCAGATTACATGGGCTTTAGCCACCCTGAGCTCCCCTTTAGATCTCCCATTGGGTAGGTATCCAAGCAAGAAGGCAACAATTAAGTGTGAGTGATCAAATTCATAGTCCAAATGAGAGTAAGAGTGAGTGTAAAGTGAGCTAATAAAAATTATATAATGAGAGTTGTAATTTTGTAAAGTATTTCCACTGTATAATATATGTTTTGCATACAAAAGTGAATCGTGCCTATTTTAATCCTACGAAGAGAGAAAATACAAAATTTTCCAATAGTGGTATTAGGGTCCGATTCATTTTCGGAGAGAGTTAGCTCGTGCAAATATAGATGGAGGCTACTATATAATTTCCTATTTACGTCTTCATGTAAACTGTGTTTATATTCTTATATGCTAATGAAGAAATCAGTTTTGCTCCCGTATTAATTCTTCACCTTGAAATAGAGATGATCCTCCATCATTGGCTGTAGATTCGACGCGAACCTCCTACCTCTCAGATTGGAGGTAAGAGATTAGGATTCTTGAGTTTTACGGAAACAACCAAACGAACGATAAACGTAATGACACAACGGATTTACGTGGTTCGATCCGAAGATCTACTCCACGGGGCCTCAGCAGGGAGGCACGGAGTCAAATCCACTAAGTCAGAACAGATTTACAGAGTATGGTTGCCGAAAGACCAAATCAGTCAAGGCAAGCAAAGAACAGACAAGATACAAGAGAATAATGAAGGTAGAAAGCAAGAAAAGGTCGAACACTCCCCGGATCTGAAGTACGGAGTCAGATCTGCGTGTGGGAGCACGTCGGAGAAGAAGAACTTCGCCGATGGAGGAACTGAAGGCCTTGTTCGTCTTGCTGTAACCTGGATCTAGGGTCTCACTAGGAGATTCGCCCTAGAACACCGTCTTCCTTCAAGATCGCCGCCGAGGAACCACCAGGAAAACCCTAGCTCTCAGAGCTTCTCTCTCTTCTTTCTCTCTCCGTCTTTTGGGTGAACTGAGCTTCGGTGGTGAAAACCCTAGCTCCTCTTTGTATATATACACGGAGACCAACTAACCAAAACGCTGCGTTGGAAGGAAGGATCCAGAAGGTGAGCTGCTCCAAGCTACGGGCTTCAACAGAGTCAGCTTGTGGGCTTCATCCGAATGGGCTTCCAAAATAGGCCCAATGAATAAGGTAATGTTCCGGCCCTCATATATATATATTATGGCCCATATACACTATACTTGTATATGTGAGCATAGTATAAGATACTACACTTCAAACATATGATATAGTATATATTGTTGTAATATATATATATATATATATATATATATATATATATATATATATATATATATATATATATATATATATATATATATATTTGTTATCTTGTTAGTTATAAAGATTGCCTGTTTTGAAACTGATTTAATCTATCTACCCTCCTATACTCCTAGATTAAATATGATTTGGATTAAGAAGACTTAACAATTTGCCCTCCTAATCTGGATCATATTTAACCTACAAAAAATATATTAGTTCTTTAGTGGATTTGAGTCAGTACCACATCCTGATTCATCATTGACCCTTTACCTGTATGCTTAAGTAATCTCTCCGAGATGGAGAAAGTCCCTGCAGAAGATGAACTTGTTGGCTGGGACGATCTTCGTTTCGAAGTCTGCTGGATTAACGTCGCCTTTAATCTTCCGTACGTCGAGTTCTCCCTTTGATATCTTTTTCCGGATGAAGTGATATCGAACATCGATATGTTTAGTCTTTTCGTGATACATCGAATCTTTGCACAGATAAAGTGCGCTCTGGTTGTCCATATGTATGACTAGTTTGAGCGGCTTTCTAAGAACTTCTTGTAAGATCCCTTTTAGCCATATAGCTTCTTTTGCTGCTTCAGTGGCAGCTATGTACTCTGCTTCTGTGGATGATAAGGCAACAATAGGTTGTTGCTGAGATTTCCATGAGATGCAGTTACCTGCCCATGTGAAGTACAGGGCTGAAGTTGACTTTCGGTTATCTTTGTTGCTGGCATAGTCTGAGTCTACATAACCCTGCAGCTTAGTAGTGGATTCATGCAAACTATAATGCAGACATAGTTTTTTCGTACCAACAATATAACGAAGTAAATATTTCATAGCATTCCAATGATCTAAACCAGGATTAGACATAAAACGGCTTAAAACACTGATGGCAAATGCTAGATCGGGCCTAGTACAAAGCATGGCATACATCATAGAGCCTACAGCTGCGTCAAAGGGTATCTTACTCATTTCCTTGACACTTTCTGGTTTGGAGGGACAGCTCTTTTTGGTGAGTTCTAAATGCCCTCCTAAGGGAATGGTCGTTCGTTTAGATGAAGATATATGAAAGCGGTCAAGGACCTTATCAATATAGTCATCTTGAGATAACCATATTGATTTTGTATGTCGGTTTCTAATGATATTTATGCCAAGAATCTTCTTAGCACTTCCTAAGTCTTTCATCTCAAAGTATTTCTTTAGATTACTTTTAGTAGTGCTAATAGGAGGCATGCTATCACAAATAAGCAGGATATCATCAACGTATAAAAGCACATAAAGCATGGAGGAAGGAGAAATACTTTTAAGATAAAGACAGGTATCATAACTGCTTCTGGTAAAGCCAAGTTTCTGAATTACAGCGTCAAACTTAAGATTCTATTGTCGAGGGGACTGCTTTAGTCCATATATGGATCTCTTAAGTAGACACACATGGTCAGGAAACTTAGGGTGTTCAAACCCTTTTGGCTGTCTCATATGGATTGTTTCATCCAGAGACCCATGTAAAAAAGCAGTTTTCACATCCATTTGTTCTAATTCCCAATCAAAGACAGCAGACATAGCAAGCAGTAAACGTAAGGTCTTATACTTAACTACGGGGGCAAAGATGTCAGTGTAATCTATGCCTTCTTTCTGGGAGAACCCTTTGGCTACTAATCGGGCTTTATACCTAGGTGGGTCACTAGGGTTTTGACCTTCCTTGATCTTAAAGATCCATTTAGAATCTATAAGACGAGTCCTAGGAGGTCTTGGAACCAATATCCAGGTCTGATTGGCCTTCATTGATTCTAACTCTTCTTTCATTGCATTCTTCCAGAGTATGGCATTAGGGTCTCTAATGGCTTCATAGTAAGAGTTTGGAGTGGAAGGATTTCTAAGGGTGTCAGCAGTTAACAAAGCATATTCAACAATGTAATTGGTATACTTCCTATTTGGGATGCTAACCCTAGGTTCTCTATCCCTAACAAGCTGGTAGTCATGCAATGTAGGTATGTTAGTAATAACATGATCAGATGCATGCATATCCGAAGAATGGGGTGAGGAGAAAACAGAAGACTCCGTTAAGGAGTCATTAGACAGGCCGGTTACATCACCAGAAGAAGGAGAAACAGAAGGACTTAAAATAGGGGAGGGGGTTTCATCAGCTCTTGCTGCTGGTGCTGACTCATCTGCAACAGCTTCTGAGGTTACAGTGTTGCTGAGATCCTCTCTATTTGGTTCCTCTTGATCTGTGTTCCCCCCTTGTTTTGTTGAAGCTGGCACTCTATAAAATCTTCCAGTGTCGTACTCATCATTGAAGTCATCACTGTTGTCTTGAGGATTGGAGCTGTTGATTTCTTCTACTTGTTGTGGGGTACCTGTTAACTCAGAAAATGTAGTTAGAGAACCTTTTAGAGGAAATTCCTTCTCATTAAATCTGCAATTCATAGTTGTTACAACTTTGTAGGATCCAGGTTGCAAGAGCAAAACCCTGAATCCTTTCACCCCTTCAGGATATCCTAGAAAAATACCCTTTAAAGCTCTTGGCTGGAGCTTACCCTCATTCACATGAGGATAAGCTGCACAACCAAAAGGCTTTAGGTAGGATAAATTTGGAGGCTTTCCTGTCCATTTCTGTTGAGGGGTGATAAAGTTAATAACACTGGAAGGAGATCTATTTATAAGGTGTGCTGCTGTATGAACAGCTTCACCCCAAAGAGAAGGTTTTAATCCAGAACTAACAAGTAAACATCTAACTTTTTCTAACAGGGTTCTATTCATTCTTTCAGCTGTGCCATTTTGCTGTGGTGTACCAGGCACAGTCAAATGTCTTTTTATCCCATTAGATTTGCAAAAATTGTCAAAATTAAGATTGCAGAATTCCAAACCATTGTCAGTTTTAAGACATTTAAGCTTGTGAGAGGATTGGCTTTCTACCATCACCTTCCAATTCTTAAATGCCTCAAAAGCCTGATCTTTGGTTTTGAGTAAGTTAATCCAAACCTTTCTAGAATAATGATCAATAAAACTGATAAAGTATCTCATGCCACCAACAGTAGGAACTTGAGCAGGTCCCCATAAATCAGAATGCACATATTCAAGGGGAAGTTTAGCAGCATAAGAAGAAGTAGGAAAACTAAGCTTTGAAGCTTTTCCTAGTACACAGTTTTCACAGAAATCAATATTCACAGGTTTCTTAGAGATTAGTCCAGTTTCATGCAATTTCATTAGGCCTTTGTTTCCTATGTGACCAAGTTTGTTATGCAAATCAAGAATTTCAGTAAGAGACATAGGGTCCTTGGAGGAGATTGAGTTCAGTTCCACTTTAGAAGATTGGACATAGTACAATTTCTTTATCCTATGGGCTTTCAGGATAACCTTGTTGTTAAAGGTTACTGTCCTGACCCCATTGGATGAAGCTATGGTACATCCTAACTCTTCTAAAGAAGATTCTGAAATCAGATTCCTCCTTAGACTGGGAACAAATTTGACATTGGTGAAAGTTCTAATCACATTATCATGCATGCACATAGAAACATCACCAGTACCAGTAACATGTAGAGTAGTATGATCACCAAGCATAACATCACCACCTTTAAACTTATTTAAGTGTTTAAACAAATTTTGGTTGGGGGTAGCATGCATAGTGGCTCCAGAATCAAGTATTCACACATCAGGGTCAAATTGTAAAGACATATCAGCACACATGAACAATTCAGAAGGACAATCATTCATGTTTTCAAGCACAGCAGCAGAAAGATTAGTGTTGTTCTTTTTAGCAAGCTCCTCAGCTCTCTTTTTCTTTCTACATTCTTTAACCCAATGACCTAAGTTGCCACAGTAGTTACACTTAGCATTAGGATCAGATTTCTCGGACTTCTCATTCTTGGACTTACTGTTCTTATTCTTCTTATTCTTTGCCTTTGGTCCCTTTTGGTTATTCTCATTAGTTTTTGAAAACAGAACCTCAGGTTTATCAACTTTATCAGATTTCAGACCTTTAACTTTAAAAACTTTCATGATCTCATTTTTTTCAATGATGGATTCAATTAGTTTATCTTTTGTAAGGTCATCTCGACTGAATTGGATTACATCTTTAAAGTTGTCGAATTGGGAAGGCAAAGAATTAAGAAGTAAGATTGCCTGATGAGAGTCTTTGATCTCGTCCTTGCATCTTTCAAGCTCTTGTGTCATTTTCAGAAATTTGTCTAGGTTATCATCCAATGTAAGAGCAGTGTTCATTTTAAAGGTAAATAAACGACAGAGCAAGGAGATCCTGGAGGGCAAAGATTTAGAAAGAAAGAGCTCCTCCAGGGCATGCCATAGAGAGTAAGCGGAAGAGTATTTTACCACCTGACGGGCTATGCCGTCAGTTAACCGCAACATGATCTCAGAGTGGGCCTTCTCATCGAGCTCCGGGTCCACATCAGGTGGGGCTGTCGCCGGGTCGTCTGTCCCCTTAGGTTTGGAATCCCCGATCTTCGGGACCTCAGTGGAAGAGCTTCCTTGGCCGTCACTGATCTTGATTCCCGGAGCCGGAGTTGCCTTAGGTGCGGTTGCCTTTACGGCCTTCTAGCACCCTTCCTTGATCAGTACGGCTTTCATTTTGATTTGCCACATGGCGAAATCAATGGTGCCATCGAAGGGCTTTATGCGAAGAGCGCTGTCCATTTTAGAGTACCTGTGTAAAACAGAAGAAAAAAAAAATGAACAATCAGTACCAGATCTTATGCAAGTGGAAGCGTAAGATGCGTTTCAAGTAAATCTTGAAACAACCAGCAAACCCTTGGATCAGATCTAAGTGTTGGAGCTTATGGCTCTGATACCACTGTAGATTCGACGCGAACCTCCTACCTCTCAGATTGGAGGTAAGAGATTAGGGTTCTTGAGTTTTACGGAAACAACCAAACGAACGATAAACGTAATGACATAACGGATTTACGTGGTTCGATCCGAAGATCTACTCCACGGGGCCTCAGCAGGGAGGCACGGAGTCAAATCCACTAAGTCAGAATAGATTTACAGAGTATGGTTGCCGAAAGACCAAATCAGTCAAGGCAAGCAAAGAACAGACAAGATACAAGAGAATAATGAAGGTAGAAAGCAAGAAAAGGTCGAACACTCCCCGGATCTGAAGTACGGAGTCAGATCTGCGTGTGGGAGCACGTCGGAGAAGAAGAACTTCGCCGATGGAGGAACTGAAGGCCTTGTTCGTCTTGCTGTAACCTGGATCTAGGGTCTCACTAGGAGATTCGCCCTAGAACACCGTCTTCCTTCAAGATCGCCGCCGAGGAACCACCAGGAAAACCCTAGCTCTCAGAGCTTCTCTCTCTTCTTTCTCTCTCCGTCTTTTGGGTGAACTGAGCTTCGGTGGTGAAAACCCTAGCTCCTCTTTGTATATATACACGGAGACCAACTAACCAAAACGCTGCGTTGGAAGGAAAGATCCAGAAGGTGAGCTGCTCCAAGCTACGGGCTTCAACAGAGTCAGCTTGTGGGCTTCATCCGAATGGGCTTCCAAAATAGGCCCAATGAATAAGGTAATGTTCCGGCCCTCATATATATATATTATGGCCCATATACACTATACTTGTATATGTGAGCATAGTATAAGATACTACACTTCAAATATATGATATAGTATATATTGTTGTATAATATATATATATATATATATATATATATATATATATATATATATATATATATATATATATATATATATATATATATATATATATTTGTTATCTTGTTAGTTATAAAGATTGCCTGTTTTGAAACTGATTTAATCTATCTACCATCCTATACTCCTAGATTAAATATGATTTGGATTAAGAAGACTTAACACTTCTAATAAGAGTAGTTGTCCGTCGTGAGCTTGATCATGTCGTCATTATAAGTGACAGTTAGATTTGATCAAACATGGGCCAACCCGCTCGGCCCGGCTGAAAAAATATGCGGGCTTCGACAGAGTAGTTGGCCCAAGCGGGCCAACGGGTCCGACCCAGTAGTCCCAGAGGGTCGGGCTTGAGCAAATGGTGAAGCCCAAGCGGGCCGACAGGCCCTACTCGGTTTTATATTAAAATTATATATATAATTATAATTATATAAGTTATATATAGTATTAAATTATTAACATAATAAAAATATATACATAATTTCTATAATTTATAACTATATTATGGGTGTCATACTACTTCTAAGTGATAACTATTCTTAATCCTAAATGCTCTGATCTTCAAAATCAAATCCAGTTGAGAAATAAGAACTCTAAATGCTCTCTCGTATATCTCAAGTGTCGCCTGAAAGTATTGGTACAATGTAACGATGATTTGCATTTTTTAGATTGCATCAATTAGGTTATACTAGACTTGAAAATCAAATCCAGTTGAGAAATAACCTAATTGATGCAATTAATATTCGGTCCAGCCCGGGCACTATACGGTTCGGGCCTCGGTTCGTGAAAAAAGAAATTTCAGTTTCGGTCCGAAAACCGGAACCGAACCGAAATTTTCGGTTTTTAACCGAATAAACCGAATTTAAAAATAAAAATAAATAATAACTTAATAAATACCTACCTACTCCGTATTACCTTTTCCCTTTACAGTGAGTACGGGCCTTTCAATTTTTACTTTCCCAATCCCAATCCCCGCAGAAGCAGACTCGCCGCACTCGACACTCGACCTAGCCGCCTCGTCGAACTCGCCTGCCCCTGCCGTTGTCGTCGCCTTCCCCCACGGTTGCCAGTGCTTCTAGTCTGCCCTCTCCCTCTCCCTCTCCCCCTCCGGCAGTCCCGCAACCTCACTTCCAAGTCCCAAATTCAATCCAAGTCGTAGGTTTCCAATTTTCAATTTTCTAAAATTTCACCTTTCTCTTGTTAATCTACTTTTATTACCCTTAATTTGTGATTGTGCACTTGTAATTTCAGTTTTACAGAGCAATTGTTTGGTTTCAGAATTTCATAATACCCAAGGTCGGTTTTTTCGGTTTTTCCGGGCCTAGAACCGAAAGAACCGAAAACCGAGTGGTCGGTTTCGGTTCGGGCTTCAGTCTAATCCACCAAAAAATTCGGGCCGTCGGTTCTAGCCCGAACCGTTTGGCTCGATTCGGTTCGGGCCTGTTCGGCCCGTTTGCGCCACCCTATGTGGGTCAAACAACGATTTTGACTTGAGCGACCAGTTAAGCGAGGTTCTAGGATTATTTAAGGAGAATGATTTGCTTTTATAGACTCCTAAAAAGGCTCCACCACGACAACAATATCCAAAGATACAAAAAGGACTTCTGTTCACGTTTTGGATCTTGAAGACGGATTTGATAGTCTGGCGACATCTTAGTAAAATAGGTCATTCGGAGTCCATATTTAATGGATTTGGTCATACCATATCTTGTTGGAAAGAAGACTAGGACATCTACAACTTTGATGCTGAAGACCTCTCCATGTTTGGCTAGAAAGACACAGTAATCTCCCCATCTTTACAATAGTTCACTATTTGGATGAGATTAATTATCTTTCAATAATTAGTTTATCATTTAGGCATTATATTTTATATGTTTTTATTTTTTTAGGAATAATGTAAATTAGAATAATATATTTTAGTTGGTTTTTCAATTAATTGATATTATTTCTAATTAGCTTTTATCTTAATAGACGCTTAGTTAGGATATATTATTTATATTAGGAAGTAGTTTCTATCTTATTGTTATAGATAGAATTAGGTTTGAGATTATCGATTTAGGAATTAGGGTTTTATATGTCTATTATTTTACATTCAAAATAAATGATTGAAAATATTGGAGAAACCCTTGGTTAAGGGTTCTTCGATCGCAATCCGAAAACCTTACTTCTTCCTACTATTGTTTTCACGAAAAAATAATCCAAACACATCAAACCCTAACTTTGCTCAATAAAGTTGAGTCTTGACATCAAGAATAATTAAAGAACGTAAGCAAGATCGAACCTACAACATGGCCTGGTAGTTCTCCCAAATCATCATGCATCAAGTGGTACTTGATCTATGTCGAGTTTGATAGCAATAGAAAGCATATGTACTCAAGCAATCATGATTATTACATGTTCGTTACTTAGATGTGTTTATATGGTGAATATTTGCTTTGGTTTCAAGCGACCACAAGGAACTATGTTCGTTGACCTAGTCATTTCCAATGGCGATAATTTGCTAAGTTCGTTGCCCTAGTTATTTCCAATGATTTTGCTAACTTTGTCGCCTGGTTTGTAGTAGAGTTTTGAAATAAGAACTTTACATTTGCTTGTACACCCTCTATATAGTAATCAAACAACAAATTACCATGCATGGGTAATCATAATCTATATATATTCGACATCGCACAAAAAAACAACCATGTCATACACGTTATTATCTTCAAAAACATTATTAATCATCAGCATTATCGTTTATATCGACATCTTCCTCTTCCACTTCCTTTTCATACCACTTCCTCTTCATCGTTCTCTTCATCTTCCTCTTCCTCTTCCATTTCCTTTTCCTCGTCGTCTTCCTCTCCCTCTTCATTTTCTTCTTCCTCTACTTCAAGATCAATGGTAAGATAAAAAAAATTTCAATGAATATCGGGCTAAGTTCTTGATATGGTTATTCAAGAGCAATGATAAGACCATCTCCGTGTGTTTCAAGTGTTCAAGGATCATACGCGCTTATGTGGGACATCACATTCACTATTTTACAAGCCTCACCCTCATTTGGATCATCTACGTAAAACATTTGGCTTGTTGATAGTGCAAACAAAATGAGGAATCCTCGCACCAACTACTGTTTGTATCCACTGATAGCAAACCTAGATCTAGCTTGGTGCTACTGCTCTTTTCAAGGTCAATGTCAAATCACTTGCATTTAAACAACAAAACTAGCATTGGAGTAACTGATGTACATATTTGTACCCTCTTTTTATTGCATCTTTTGACTTCATATTTCATTCGATTTCCAAAGAAAAGGTACAAAAGAATATAAACTTGTGTAAGAATGGGCTAACGTGCAAGAAATAGAGTCTGCACAAGTTTTGAGCTAACCATACAGGAATTCGAGCGAAATCGGAGTCAAAACGGAGAAACCAAGGAGAGCAGAAGAGAGGTCGATATCGACCTTACAACATCGACATCGACTACAGTACATCGACACATAACTGAGTGTCGAGACAAACCATCACACAGCAGAGAAAAGCACTCGATATCGACCTTACATCATCGATGTCGACCTCAACCCAGGAATCGAGTGAAGCTGAGCTCGTCGAGCAGAAACAGAGACATCGAAATCGACCTTCCTGGTCGATATCGACCCTATTTCGACACGGGTTGGACACGCTTTTCGAGACGCGGATTGGCAATTATATCTTCAAAGAGGCACGAATTATCTTGTAACAATTAGATAGATAGTAGCTGTGATTTATTTATCTTTACCTTTAAGTTTTATCAAGTTGTTTAGAGTTTTATCAAAATAAAAGATCTATCCTACTTGTTTGGATAGAATCTATAGTTTATATAGAAGATACTATCCTAGGATAGCAAGGATTAGTAGCCTATAAATAAAGCCCTAGGGGCTGGCATTCATCCATCCACACAGACACACAATCAATAGCAATAGAGTTAGAGAGAAGTTTTAAGGTTTGGCATTTGCGAAAGCCGACGTTGAGTCGTAAAGCTTCGAAGTTTATAGTTTAATGCAAGTTTATTCCTTTCAATCAATGATGAGTTCCATGATGAGGTGCGATTAGTCTTCCAAAGCTTCTAGGGTCGGGGTGAGCCCGACATTAGCCATGCGTGCCTGAGGTAAGTGTTAGATGTTGATAACGTTGTGTCTATATCATCTCCTACGATTCTATGTTTAGTCCTAATCGAAAGAAAAGGGATTCATGCTAACAAATTGAGTTATAAACATAAAATTGGTAGAGACAATTAGGTTTATCTGCAAGAGTAATCCTAAGTGTTGGTGTACAGCGAAAGCTCGTCCCTCGGGTGAAATAGCGCAATTGTCCGTCTTATTTACCTTATCGCATGCATTGGTTAACGTTGTGGTAAACCCTAATCCTAGGAGTTGGTTTTTATATAAGTTAATTCATCAAAACCACTGTCTTTATTTCTGTTCATCGCATCCTCATTCATCCTTAAGTCTTCGGTCTTTCTTTGCCGACAAAAAGCTAACAACTTTGCAGGAAAAGACATCGATATCGACCCCAGACGTCGATATCGACCACTGAGTTCCGTCGACAGTTTTCTGAGTCGACGACGATCATCTCTTCCGAGTTACTAACGTCGATATCGACCCTCCCACCTCAATATCGACCACCTGTGTCGACTGGCAGTCTTCTGAGCCAGTCGATTTCGTCTGCTAACATCGATAACGACCTACCCTAGTCGATATCGACTACCGTTTTTGTCTCTACAGGTCTTCTGTTACAGAAAGGATCGACAGCCTAGGTCTACATCGACCACCAAGGTCGAGATCGAGGCTTCTGGTCAAAGAAAGACGTGAGATTTCTGACGCTACTAGCATCCCGCTGACTTGCCTCCTCGTGGATTGATCCTGGCTACCCTTCTACTACAACCGGAGGAAGTCTTGTAATTATTTGCATAGGCTAGGATCCGGATTCGCATTTACATATCTTTATATTTGTATTTAAGAACTCGACAATCCTCCTACCCAACAGTAACCCATAGTTGTTTGCATTATCGTTCTCCACCATGACTTTAATATTTTGTGTCCTCAATGATACAAACTCCACCACGTTGACATAACAAGTGGAGTAGATCCTACATCCTTGTGGTCTTTTTGCAAAGTTGAGAACCTCTGGTTTAAGGAAGGAGTCCCTATCTTTGTGCAACCTAACGACCTATTTGTATGTGATATAACATATTAGCTAGAGTACAGTTTGGAAAACAAACATAAATTGAACAAGAAAACCTCACACATCCTTACCCATTTGTAGAAATAAATGTGAAAATTGTTCTTGCGTTCCCTCTCATCATAAT
The DNA here is from genome assembly GCA_963922045.1 of Persicaria maculosa. Classification (NCBI taxonomy): domain Eukaryota; kingdom Viridiplantae; phylum Streptophyta; class Magnoliopsida; order Caryophyllales; family Polygonaceae; genus Persicaria; species Persicaria maculosa. The sequence goes on from OY998271.1 coordinate 35,079,263, forward strand.
CTAGATTCACTTGCTTGTAGCATCTTTCGTGTGCTTGGAAATAGTGATCAACTTCATGGCACTCAATCAAAACCTGTTAGTGAGCCTCTGCAGTCAAAACTTCACTTAACCTTTAATGAGCGATTTCACTTTGTGAAAGCACAAGGTCTGTTACAACAGAAATATCATAGGTCGACGCCTCACTAGTGGTTGCCTCTTCGCGGCTCTCATTAACACGTAGGTATAAGTTGTAGTATGTAGTTGACTCTTCGATAGTATAACACTTAACAATACACTCCTTTGGTTAACGTGTGTTCTTAGCATGGTCTTTATAAGCACCAAGTTGCATGAAAAAAGAACTTAAATGCATGGATATGAAAGTGTGAAATCTAAAAGCAACTAGATTGGTGGTGTAACTACAAGTGAAAGTACTAGCATACCTTTTCTATTAGATACATCCAAGTATAATGCACATGTCCAGTTTCTAGCAGTTATTGTGGCAGATGAACCGTAAGGTGCACCATGGTTGTGAAAAAATGTAGAGGATAAATCATCTATAAGCTGTACAAAATCTGAGATATCTCATCTTACATTAGTTGTACATCCTCCTTTCTCAACTCTCTAGTACACCATTTTTGAAACCATTTGGATAGTGTAACCAAAGGCTTTGCAACACTCAATGGTAAGTATGCATGAAATACTATTGGGAGAAGACGATAAAACATCTCATGACAAGCATGAGTCTTCAATCCAAGACGATAAAACATCTCATGACAATCACGAGTCTTCAATCCGTGAAACTTTTTCTCTTGAACGTTAACCTTATTCTTCGAAGCTTTGACGTAGCCATGAGGGTACTTTACTTCACTAAACCATTCGAATACTTCTGATATATCCTCTGGCTTCACTAAGAACGACGCATGAAGGAGTCTTCCATTACTCCTTTGTGCCTGGCTTTTCTGCACTGCTCTTTGTTGGAAATCAGCTCGAGCTTTGGGACCATCTTTTCACTTCCTGTCAGTGCTAAAAGTGGTGCTGATGATGTTATCGAAAACGTTCTTCTTATTGTGCATAACATCGATCTAATGCGTATTTTACTCTAGTATATGGAAAATACGACAACCTCCAAAACTGGCACTTATTAGTCCAACATACTTTGTTTGTCGATTTGTAAGGGGCCTTGAACTTAGCGTGTGAGATGAGGACAGGGAATTTGATCCTACACGGACATTGTTGCGGCAAGTTCTACACGGACAAAAGAAATGGGTCATCCCATTCACATTGTCTCTGATAGTGTTCAAAAATTTATAAATTCCATGAAGGTAGTCATTGTGAGCGTGAGGGAGTTGCATCCAATGCTTATCGACCATTGTCCTACCATTGTCAATCTCAATATCTGACTCCAATCTCAACCAAAATCTGTATACTCATTCTCAATCATAATCGCACAAAAAAAAGGTCTCAACCACATTCTCAATTTCAATCACAAACGACATACTCATTCTCAGTCACAATTTGACACAAAAAAGCTATCAATCTCATTCTCAATTTCAATCACAAACTACATACTCGTTCTCAATCACAATCTCACACAAAAACAAGATCTCAATTGCAACTACTAATTTCAATCACAAACTAGATTATCATTCTCAATCTCATTCAAATCCTCATTCTCAATTTCAATCTCTAACCATATTCTCATCACTATTTTTCAATCCCTAACATCATATATACATATATTAAAAAACACACAAACAAACAAACAAATTTATACATACCTTACTTACAAAGAGCGGAATCAACTTGAAATCCACTTGTGCATAGATGAATCTTGAGAAAATTAGGAATTAGAAAAGGAGTTGAAATGGTGGAGTAATGGGAAAGAGAAGGCAATTGTGTGGGAGGTTTGAAGTGGTGGAAACGGGTATCAACTCCGGTGGTATGTACATTGTAGTAAATTCAGCAGTTGAAAAAACGTTACCTCAAGAAACGAACTTAGTACAATGTCACACGCCTAAAAGAACAGTAATAAATACAGATCTACCCTTATTCAAGTGATGAACATACGACTATATTGGTCGCCTTATTGCACATACAGTAATAAATAAGACAGCTGGATGCCCTTTCTTTGACACTCTTTCATGCGAAGGAAATAAATTAATGCTCATCGCTTGAGAAGTGCATTAAATGAGGACATATTCAGGCGATGAATTATGATCCTTTATTTGTCTATTGTAAGTTACTTCTGACACATACCGTTGGGTTCTTCGTTACGTTGACCAACATTATTTACTTATTCGTTTCCTGAAGTTGGTAAAATTTTTGACACTCTTCTATGCGATGTGTTTATTAAAGTTCATTACCTTATATATATTGAAGCAACGAATTTTGAAATTAGCTGGTGGTTCAATGCCGACCAAGGATGGGTCACAATCTTGGGAGATTCGGGTGACCATGTTGAGTTTGGTGGTCGCCAGAAGTGTTGTCCAGCAATGGAACCATTGATATCGTTTGCCTGAGTTGCAATTTGGCTTAGTGGATGCATGATTCCCGGAAATCATTCTGATTTCAAATTTTTATCATTCCAAACACTTAAATCAGAAATCATTAATTCCGAGTCCCATTTTTTTATTCCCTGAAATGCATACCAAATAGACTCTTAAAACCAATCTTCCTTATATTTTGATCGGTATTTTCGCTCAGAAACCAACGTGAAATTCCCAAATAATTGTTAATTAAAAAAAAACTTGTACATATATAGATTGGATATATGAATACGAAGATTATAACAAATAATATATCATTGGAGGTACAGCAAACAAACTCAATCGAACACTTACGTACGGAAAACATATATCATGACCCAATATATATATATATTACACTTTGGAATCGTGGACGTTGTTAATTAAGAGCATCCATCATTTGTTGAAAGGTGTCTTTGAAGCAAGCAGCTAAAAATTTAGGGTCAGGTACAGCATCCTCATCCACCATGATTTGCAAGTCCAGATTTTTCTTGTAACTTAGCAGAAGCAACAGGATTCCCTGCGTCATGTTATATATGTAGCACACATGCATTAACTAACTTAATCACCCTTACGTACAGAACACTTTTCATAAAATGATACATAAAATTAAAATATTATTTTCTGAAAATAAAAACAACTATGGGCATTTTTATGCTTAATTAATACGGAGTAATATTTTTAAAAGTGATAAACTATATATCGATTTGTTATTAAATATTAATAAATGCTAAATTTTGTTCATTGATTAAGTATGTTTTCATTTTAGAGGTAAGTAACTTGCATCTTCCTCTTTAGTAAAAGAAGTTTTTTTGCCATAAATGAGGTGAAATAAATGAGAAATATTGAAAAATTTGAAAAAGAAAATAAATCATCTTAATAAGAAATTAAAGAGACTAAAAAGAAAATAAATAATATTTATAAGAAGTTAAAGAGACTAATTTTATTTTATCTAATCAATTAATACTTCTATAACATTTGAAAATTAGAGAGCCAAATAATCATCAATTTCATTTTAATTACTTTAATAAATTTAACTTTTTATAAGTATTAATACACATTCAAAAGAAATAAAATGTATAATTAACGTAAACAAAAAATTTTGTTACTATTTCTAAAAAACGTTTTTTAGTATAATTATATATAAATTCATCGTAAATTTAAATTTAAAATTTTATAAAATATTAGTAGGAAACATGGTAGTGAAGTAAAATTTTTAATCAATTATTTGTGTAATATTGTCAAATTAGAAAACCAATTATCGTTTTTAAATCAACATGCACTTGAGTATTTGATTAAAAAATCAACACTTGAGTAAACACAATATACAATGAAAACAACAAATTAAATTATATTCATGAGTTTTGCCAAATATTTTTAAATTGTAAATTACCAAAAATAGATGCCATATATAAAAATAATAATTTATTATATACAATAATATATTTTAAAACATCTAATGCTATAAAATTTTCATTATTGGATAAATAAGTACTCCGTATAATAGTAAGATGCATGCTCTACCATAATTTCAGTTTCCGACAAGAAAAAAAATAGTGTATAGAAAAATAAAACTAAAATAGTTTTAGTATAATCTAGATGGAAAATTAAGACCTTACCTACTTAATTTAAGGAATAACTAAAATATGAAATGAAAAGGTCTAAAAAAATCAAATAGATTAGACCGAGTTTCTATTTAATTAATTTTTAATTTTGATTTAGTTTTATTTGAATTAATATATGAATGTATATATTCATTGATGCAAAAGTCGATAATCCCGTGCGTAGCACGGGGTAGTCCACTAGTGATTAGTATATATGTTTGGGGTTATGAATAATAATTTCATTTACGTACATGTACTACACGTTTTTAAATTTATAATTAAAATTTAAATAAAATCAATCAAATATATATTATTTTTAGTATTTATTTATCATATTTTTGTTTATTATAAAGATTTACAATATCTTGTATTTAATAAAAAAAATTTTCCATTTCAACCATATATAATTAACATATCATATACAATCTTATCAAAACAAAGCAAATAAATACTCCTCCGATTGTAAATATAAGACATTTGACTTTTATGCACGTAGTTTAACGAGCTAAAAATTATAAATAAATATTAATTGTTTAATTATTTTTACATTATAATACTTATTATTAATAAGTATATTATAATGTAATTAAAAAAATTAACTAAAAAACCAATATTTTATATAGTTTTTAGCTCAAACTACGTGTATAAAAGTCAAATGTCTTATATTTACAATCGAGTGAAGTAAGATATAAGAAGCCTAACCACAACCTGTGACGTACCATATATTTATCAATTTTAGTATAATATATACTCCCTTCATTCCCTAAAATATGATAATTGTTATGGTTTTTCGTTTATTAAAGCCCGTTAATAGCCTAGCACATAAGCCGAGTGGGGTTCCTTCCTAAAACTAATTGACAATATATAGGAGGAGTAGCCCACTAGTTTATATATTACTAAGGCTTGTTCTTTCATATTTTCAATCTGGGATTCTTTGATCCCTTCACATCTCTCATCACGCCTCTACAAGTGCAACTATAAGGTTGTTTTTGCCTCTAGTTGACACTTGGACAACAGGTCTAGCATCTCATTCTCTTTTTTGCTAGCTCAAGATCGAGAGTCGGACCGTTTGACTTTACCGCTCTTATATATATCATACTTAAGTCTGCTGGGATTCCTGATCGAGGGTCGTGTGCACACGTACGCTGATGCGCTAATAGCCTAGCATATAAGTCGAGTGGGGTTCCATATATGCTAAGACTTGTTCTTTCATATTTTCAATGTGGAACTCTTTGGTCTCTTCACAGTATATATATATATAATCATTCAATTAAACCATCAACCGTTATTTTTTGGCCAAATGATTTAATTTTTTGGTGAAATTTTATTTTAGTATATGGAATGAAATTAATTAATTAATTGTAGAAAAAATATTACAAGATTTTTATTTAATACTCCATCTGTTAATTAAAACTTTTCGTTTACTATTCATGCACGCTTTTTTATAATGATAAAATTTGTTTTTATAAATGGATACTTAATAGTAAGAAGTATGAAATTATTTTAAAAAATTATTTAAAAGTTATTATTTTATATAGTTTTTAACACCTAAAAAAGCATGCGTGAATAGTAAAACGTCAAGTTTTAATTAACGGAGGGAGTATAAATCTTTTATTTTTTACAAAATAAAGCACAAATTTTTTATTATTTAGGATTTAAAAATAAATGAAAAATTTTTTTTTGAAGGAAAATTTATATTTTCGTTAGCAATTTAATTACTATATAACTCAAAAAAGTAATGTAAATAAAATAGCCAAATTTAAAATGAAAACTAAATTAAATTATAAAGGCATTCCCAAATAATAATTCAAAAATAATATTATAATACTGTTTACATAAAAATATTTTTCTATAATAAAAATATATTTTATTAAAAAATAAGAGTGGTTTGGTTAAGAAAATGATAATCTTATAATATTTTTCTATAAGAAATTCATTTTTTTGTTTTAAATAAATAAATAAAAGGAATAAAGACAACAATAAAAATTTGATTAATTGGAAAGAGTAACATCAAACATAAAAGTCTAGGGGTGAAATTGTAATTTCTAGCATTTGAACAGAAAATAAACTGTTTAATAGGTGGTTTCCTGTAATTTCGGATATAAAAGGAAGGTTGAGGGCAATATGACATATTTAAAGGGTAGTTTTTTTTTGTAATTTAAAAGGTAAAATAGTATAGTTGTTGATTTTCGAGTGATTAAAATGATACTCAGTTAAAGTATGACTTAAAAAAAGAAATTTATTACTACAGTAATAACTTACCAAAGGTGTACTAGAGGGTGAAACTCTGAGGTAAATAACGGGGTTGCCAGCAATCGACATCTGTTCTGTAGGACCCATCACATTTGTAAATCCAAATGTAGCTTTTTCAGCCGCATTCATCATAATTTTACTCGCGACCTTATAAAAGCAAACAATTAATTTTACTCCGTAGATTAGTGATTAAAACACACATTAATTAATTAACTAATTAATTAATTAAGGAGTACTATTAAGCAATTAATTAATGTAGCCTAATCAATAATTAAAGAAATGTAAATGTATACCTTTGGACCAAATAAGTGGAACGCCGTTTTAAGGAAGAAGAGACTAACACGGGGCTCCGCTGAGCGCTTCTTGTTGTTGAGTATAGACTTTGCCTTCCTCACAAGGCTTAATACATCTTCATCCTTTTTTGTGTAGCGAATAGGAAGTACAAACACTCCTGTTTCATTCCCCCAAAACTTTTCAAATCTTTTTCCTTCCATTGTAGACAACTCCTATATATTCATTCCATCCATCACCAAATTAATTAAACAAAAATTCACTTTCAAATATATATATATATATATATATATATATATATATATATATATTAATTATTTTCAGGTTTGAGTTGTTTTCGGATTCAACAAGTTTAAGAGGTATAAATGCATATACCTGTAAACCAGCTACCTTTCTGACATTAGCCATGAGGACACCTGTTATTTCTTGGCCCTCTTTCATTGCTATTGATCCATCACCTACACGTACGTACAGTATTTTTGCAGATGTGGACACCTTATTTACATATATAGTTCATGTGACTACAATCAGGGGCGGAGCTAGGGGTTATGGGGTCACATGCCCCTCCTCTTATACGACGAACTACCTATGTTTATTTTTTTCGGATATTTCATTTATATATTTATATTTCTTTTTTTAGGTACGAAAAAAATGATAGCATTTTATCATAAACAGATGACATTTTATCTTAAAATAACACAATTTATTATCGTATTATATATAATTCATTATGCCAATTTAATCCAGAACTATTTCGCATGTACAATTGTGCCCCTTCGAATTTTTTCTGGCTCCACCACTGACTACAATACAACGACAGTGCGACATATACTCTTCTACAAGTTTATTTTTAACTATTATTTTGTTATCCGCACTTTTCCACTTTTTTATTAATAAATTATATTTTATTATAGTATTAAAATTATTTTTTTAGTAAATTTTATGTGAATATGAAAATAGTTTATTTGAAATTTTTTAATAAATTTTTTTAAACAATTATAAAAATAGTTGGTTTTGTCACGACTTAAGATAGGCGGGTGAGAATTAATATGAATATTGTGATGATAAATTTGTTATTATTCATTAGGTAATTAATTAATAATGAACTAAAATAATCAATCTTAATGACTAATAAAATAATTCAAGGTACAATATTTATAAAATAACGCTGATAAAATGATAAATTTGTAAACACTAAAGATATGAGATAGACATATAAGATGACACATGAATAAAATAGAAAAAATCATTATCTAACGCGACTTAAATTTATTGGATTATCATTAATTGATGTGTCAAAAAATTATGTCAGATTATATCAAAAAATGACACATAGGCAAATTGTATCAAAAAAGAATATCTGTTTTAATATATTATAATAGAAATAGATAGATATATCTATCAATATATTATAATAGAAATAGATAGATATATAGATAGATAGATAAAAAAGTGCAACCCTAAAATGATCGGATTTTAAATAAATTTAAAATGTAAGCATAGTTCACGATAAATATAATTGATCTATATATGTAGCTAATTGTTTTTTTAGGAGAAAGAGGCCCAAAGCACTATTAAAAAATAAATTAAAGGCTATTGGTTGAAAAATTAAGTTTGAAAAATCTTCGAAAGAAATTACAATATAATAAAAACAACAACTTTTGTTTTAATATTGTACAAGTACATGCAGTGGCGACTCCTAATACAATTAGTTGAGGGGACTCCTAATACAATTAGTTGAGGGGGTGGAAAATTAAACCCTAATTTTTTTTTCCGAAAAATTACCAATATTATGAATGAATAATTAGAATAAAAACATAAATCGTATATACTTTATTTCACAGTTTTTAAATATTTTAATATAGCATGATAATATGAAATTTTTTGATTTAATTATATTAAGTTACAATATTTGACAAACGATAATTACGATAGAAGTATACCAGTTAGGTAAATGATATATATGTTCAATCTTTAAAGGTTTATAATTTTTTACTCGGGTGTCGGATTTGAGCTTATAATATATCAAATCGAAGTTATTGACGAAAAGAATATATATATTAAATTTTATTTTTAATTAGGGGGCGACTAACCCCTCGTACTTAAAAAAATCCGCCCTTGAGTACATGTTAATTGTACGTACCGGAGGAGGTTCGAGCAGCGATGTATTTCTTCAATCCACCCCATATAATCCCACACATGACGTCATTAATTGTCTGTGTACAATGCGACATATATGAATGACAAAACTTAAAATTCATGATTGGATTAATTATAAAATTAAAACGGTTATTCCTTACCGCATTTGGAATGAGCTTCTTCACAAACTTGACATCGTCAAAGTTGAAGCTCGCCGTCGCCAACTTGCTTCGATGCCGGTTTCCGACGACCTTACCCTTACCAGCCTTCAACATCGTCCCCTTATCCTTGTTTATGAAAGCTTTCACCCCCAAATTCAAACTAAACACCGTCGAAAACCAAACATACCTTAACATCCCTAATAGGCCTTCACCCTTCCCCAACCTAAAATTAGCCTTATTAGCTACCTTGCTCTTCTCCTTCTCATCGCCCTTGATTCTCGGGTTTCCCGACGGGCTGATCCCTATCTCCCGGATCATCGACAACAAGCTTGCACCGTCGCCTATCGCGTGGTGAATCCGAAGCACCAAGCACCTTGCGTCGACCAGCACGTGGATCTCCCAAAGGGGCTTGTCAGTGCTCATCGGAGGGTCCGTTGCTAGATCGGCTATGTAGTCGTTGATGAGGTCTTCGTATTCGGATTCCTTGTTCTTCGGAGTTTCTTCTTCGATTAGACGACGGATGATGAAATGCTTGTTGATGTCGACTTTAGTGCTCCGAAAGTAGTGTCTGCCGTTAGGGCGCTTCACAAGGAGGCTTGACATCCTTGGGATTTTGAGCATGATGGATGTGGAGAAGAAGGATTTTAAGGCCTCGATGTTGTCGATTGGATTCTCTAGTCCGATGGCTATGTGGACGACGACGTAGGATGTCGGCGGGTTGAGGAATGACTCGCCCGTGGGCGTCGCCGGAACATCTTTGTAGGTTTGGTCTTTCATGTTAATTATGATGCAACAAAGAAGTTGAGTAGTTGACGAGGGGAGCTAGACCGTGTTATATATATATATGAATTACTTATGAAGGTGTTATAGTCCAATACTGTTACGTACGTACAACTAATTGTGAGTTATTCTTGTAAAAAAAAATAATTCAAATAGACAAACATTACACCCTACGGTTTACCACTAAATTATTTTGGATATAATTTTATTTTAAAAAAATTTTAAAATATATATTTACATTCCACATACATATTTTAACTCAAGACCTTAATTCTCCGCGTTCGTTGTGGGGATTTCCTGCGGGGAATGGGACCATCGTAATCATTCACTTTAAAAATAAAATAATACTCCGTATATATGATCGAATAAAACAACTTGCATGGTAATGGAGACGTATTTTAACCAAACGGTAGGTGGATGGATTAAATTACTGATTTGCGATGACTTAATACATATATATGTTGGGCACCGATCACCGTACTTGAAGTGTGTATTTGGGCTCCCCAAAATTAAAGAACAAAGGCAGTGGTGCCCACACCATATATAATAACATTCATATACTTGATAAATTAAAGTGGGAGGATGCAGTAGGTGGAGGTGGATCGAGATGCCCACACATTCACAACCAAGCTATATAATTAAGGTGATAGCCCCTCGTGCCCTTGTGGTGGATGGTGTATGTACTAACTACGTAGTTATTAATTACGTAGTAATTGATTGTGGTCCGCCCTGCATGTGGACAACCCATATTTGGCAACTTGTACCTCATTGGTCATTACATTTTCTAGATTAGGAAATTTAGGTTTGGGGGATGTTACTTTTAATATAAGGTAGTTGAGTACACCAATTTATTAAGAGTGAGCATATTAACAAGATCTTTGTATGTTTCGTCGATTGGATTCTCTAATCCGGTGGCTATGTGGACGACGACGTAGGACGTTGGCGGGTTGAGGAATGACTCGCCCGTGGGCGTCGCCGGAACATCTTTGTATATTTGCTTTTAAAAAAAATTGATTCAAGATAATAGACAAATCTACTAGCTTGACAGAAGATAACATACTCTACAACCTTTTGATGTTACGTAACATATAATTATATATGCTATAAATTTATAATAAAAATATTTTCGAAAATTATATTTATACTTTAAACAATTGTTAGTATATATTTATAAAAAAATTGATGAAAATGAATATTTAATAATTTTTATAAAATTCATATTTGCAATGAGAATTAAGGAGCATATTCCATATTATTAACTCATAAGAAGTTGAAAATAAATAATTTAATCATTGCGTTGACTGAAACTCTTGATTAGGGGTGGGCACAAATCCCGCAAATCCCGGTCGACCGGTCTCGGTCCCGGTGGGATTTAAGGAAAATAAAGTGAATCTCGTCCCGGTTCCGTCCCGCATATATATATTATATAATTTATATATATAAATACCAATTTATATTTATATTTATATTTATATTTATATTTATATTTATATTTATATTTATATTTATATTTATATTTATATTTATATTTATATTTATATTTATATTTATATTTATATTTATATTTATATTTATATTTATATTTATATTTATATTTATATTTATATTTATATTTATATTTATATTTATATTTATATTTATATTTATATTTATATTTATATTTATATTTATATTTATATTTATATTTATATTTATATTTATATTTATATTTATATTTATATTTATATTTATCAAGAGTTTTAATTTTGGTAGTACTAAAATTTTTAATAATTTAGTGATTTATATGATATATTTAGTTATTTTAAACACAAGTTACAATAATAGTGTAATGCTTGTAAGCAATTTGAAAATAAAAAATTACTATGGGCTTGGGGGGTTAGGGATTTGGGCTCTAGGAGGCAAACAAAATAATTTATTCTCCATTTTGAAATAGTGAAATCTCTATTCAATTCTAATCGGTTAGGGTTACAGGAGGCTTGTGTTGCTAGCAATGTTTTTTTGTATGAAATTGTGCTGCTGAGAGTGTTAATATTATGGTGATATCATTCTATGAAGCATGAACTATGAAAACATTTTTTTTTATTTTTTTATTTTTAAAATATTTTATTATTTTTATTTGAGGTACAAGTCCCGTCCCGGTCCCGTCCCGTCCCGTGTGAGATTAAAAAAAGGTGAATCTCATCCCGGTCCCGTCCCGTTCCATCCCGTCCCACGCCCACCCCTACTCTTGATATATAAAGTTCAATGTAGACATATTAAAGTTAATTATAATGCTCATCTTTGGATCAGATATCCGAAATTAATAAATAAAAATTAAAATAGAAAGGGTGATTAAGACAAACTATGCAAGATAAGTAATTAATTATATAACATCATTTTCGATGAAAATATATAGTTTTAAATCTATGATAGGAGTCCGGATCTCCTACAACTCATGGTACATCCTACGGTGTATTATTAAATTATTTTGGGTATAATTTTATTTTTAATTTTTTTTAAAAAAATATATTTACATTCCATATACTATATACTTGTACTTACATGTTTATAAACTTTTATTGGAAAAAAATCATGTTTTAAAAAATATAAATTTTATTTTCTAATATAATTCATCTTTTAATTTTATAGATTTTTTAAAATGAATTTTTTTATAATAAAAGTTTATAAACATGTAATACAAGTATGTCCAATGTAAATATATTTTTATTTTTTTTAAAGTACAATTATACTCGAAATAATTAGTGGTGCACCATAGGGTGCACCGTAAGTTGTAGCGGATCAGGACTCATATGATAGGGTTGAAGATGCTTGATTGTATGACCCATAAAGACCAATCTGTCTGCTACGTACATTATTGATTTCTGTAAATACATGATGAATATAAAATGTTTTAAAAATGACAAAGATATATCAGAAATGATTCTTTTTGATTTTTCAAGAACATTTCTAAATACTATAAAATGTATTAATAATAGAAAGATTTTTCAAGAACAGTTTCCGACGGGGTCTCCGTCCCCTATGGGGAATCGTTGTCCCCATTATTTTATTTATTTTTTCTTATTCACATTACAACGTATAAAAAAATTGACACAATTAAACTACGGGGTATCTAATGAAAATCAAAACAATAATAATAAAATATTATGAAATCATCTAGAAGTCTAGAATCAAACTACTTAATGAAAGTATCAAATCCAACGATTCCTAGGGCAGGAAAGGGTGTGAAGATTTTAAACGGGACCGATCGAGGTCGTGGATCCCCAACGGGGCCTAGAGCGGGGATCCCTGATCGATGAGGACGGGGATCGGGATGTTGGGCACCGATCACCGTACTTGAAGTGTATTTGGGCTCCCCAAAAGAACAAGGGCAGTGGTGCTTACACCATACTCCGTATATAATAACATTCATACTTGATAAAGTGGGAGGATTGATAAACACAGTAGGAGTAGGTGGAGGTGGAGATGCCCACACAAACAAGCTAATTAAGGTGACAGCCCCTCGTGCCCTTGTGGTGGATGGAGTATGTACTAAGACCATCTACAATGGTTTTCAGTAAAATGTATATATTTGTACAAGATGTGTAAAAATATATATCACTTTTTAACAATTTACTCTATTAGTAAAATGTGCATTTTTTACACACCATTCAAATATAATTTATTTAAAACAAAAAGGAAAATAAAATCATTAAAAAATTAATCAATGAAATTGTCTTACTTTTTGTAAAAGTTTTTACACATAGGGGAGGTGGTGTGCTCAAATTTGCACATTACATGCTCAAATGTGTACATTTGCACACACGTAAAACAACCAATGGAGTTAAAAAAATGTCTAAAAAGTGCATATTTACATATTTACACACAACCATTGTGGATGGTCTAAGTAAATAGTTAATTAATTAATTGTGGTCCGCCCTGCATGTGGACAACCCATATTTGGCAACTTGTACCTCATTAGTCATTACATTTTCTCGATTAGTAAATTTAGGTTTGGGGGATCGGTGTAACTTTTAATATAAGGTAGTTGAGTACACCAATTTATCAAGAGAGCATATTAACAAGATGGCACAACAGGTATTGATAAAATAATTTATATTAAATTGCATATAAGTTTATTATTATTATTATTATTATTTTAGAAAATAATTAGATATTCCCCAAGAACAAATGAGAAATTAACCTAAATGTTAGATTGATTTAATTGCTTCTTTGTTTATCAATTTATTTTCTCAATCCAATCATGTACTTTCAATTTTGAGTTCTCAACGTTTGAGTTTACTCTAAATTAATTCATGAAGCATAGAAAATGTATGCTAGTTGATTTCTTGATACCCAGATGCGTCTTAGTTACCGACCATATATTATCTCTATTTACAATTTTTAATAATTCTAGTGCATATCTATCTCACTGGATCGAATTAGTGGCAATTTGTCTTGGAAGGAAGAACCCTCAACCGATTTCATCCGAAGCACCTTTTCCTTCTCTTACATGAAGCATCCAACTGTAAAAATTCGATCGAATCTAGAGCTACTTTGGTTTTGAATCCCTCGATTGATGTTGATGCAGTTCCACCACATCAATCGAGGGATTCAAAATCACTAAATGACAAATCACTAAATGACAATCGATGGTGGTGAAGTTGAATATGATTGATTCTTACTAAATTAAAGTGTATTTGAATTTAACTTCATGATCCGGATACACCAAATCATTAAATGACAAGCTCGAATTGATATTTGAAAAAACTGATGAATACACCAAAGAACCGAAAGGATGAAGACAAAGACTGAATATATAGATTGTTGTAGGAAGTCAGTTACAATATGTCAGGAGGCTCTATTTATATAGAGCTTCGGTTAGAACTTTCTTTTTTATTACACAACTATAGTTGGAGATGAATCAAAGATCATCCCCAACTAACGTGTGACAAAACGCTCTTAATGAAGTCCGTCCGATAGAGATGTCTCAGCCCCCCCTCACGCCTCTCCGCTGACGTTGGACCCTCCTCCGGAAGGGATAGGGGATCAAGCTAATTTACAGACGGATGCCTCGGCCAAATCCAACTCACCGATTGTCCCTCCTGGTTGTCAATCGGAACCGAAAAGATCTTGGAAGGATACGGTGGTTTGGGGGGGGGGGGTGTCCCAGCCCCGCACAACTATTTGTGGTGAATTCTTAAAGGGCAAGGTTAGGGTGACTTTTCCGTTCGGGAAAGGAGGTGATCCGAATGTCCATATTGATGAAGAGGTGATAGATTGATACGTTTGGGATACCCGATCCTTCGCCTGTGGGCTTAAGATCAAGAACCACGCCGTATATTTGCCCGATCTTGCAATATTCTTTGATATCTCCTGATTTGGAACAATTATAATTCAAATATGAGTGAGAGAAACTAGAGTAATCGAAACCGAAGCAATAAAGAATAACACAAAACGAGGCAAAACAAGGTAGGCGCTGAAGCGGCAACAGAGGCCGCGGGGGATGCAGCAACCGCAGCGGCGGGATGGACTCGGTGGCAGCGGCCGCTGCAGGGCTTGGGGTGGTCGCCGCCTAGCTTGGGTTGTGAGGCTTCAGCGATGGTTTCCTCTCCTCTGCGACGGACGACCTAGGGTTTCAGCGACGGTATTATGCAAGAATTTGTTTTGTGTGTTTGGATTGTGTTTGGATCAAAGTTTCGAATCACAATTGTAAGGATGATTCAAAGTATGGAGAACTATATGAAATTTATGAAGCAAGTGTTTGGATTGAAATCGAAGAAGCCTTTAGCCAAAGGGTTTCCTCAATTCTATTCAATCTCACTTTTCCTAAAGACTCGAACATACGTTAAATAGAAATCGATAAGCCATCCTCATCTTGCAATGGATCAGCATGGCTGAATAATAATAATAATAATTAATTAAAACCCTAGATTTAGTTTGAAAAGTCAAACCTTAGTGGTTAAGGAAGAATCTAAGTAGACAGACTTTCCTTTTTACCTTATTTATCTAATATGAGATAAATAAAATAAAAATAGTCTAAAAATCTGAATTTGCCGCCAGCCCTATAAGGAGGCACGAAATGGGCCTTCATGGTGGGTCAGACCTCACCTTCATGAGCTTGGACTGAGGTCTTAAGCTCAACGCTTGGACTGGTGGTCTAGTTTTGAGCAAAGTGATCCAAGGTGGCCTGAATCCTTGCTCCATAGATCCTTGGTAACGAATGAGAAGTGCTTGGGTAGCATCTTGAATCTTCTTAGCCCTCGCACGAGTGATAGGACCATCAAATGGCACCTTCATGTTGCCCTCAATGTCACCAGGAGTCATCGCCGATTGCACTGCATCATTCTCCTCCACTTGAGCACGATTTGTCCTCAAATCGTCGTCAGAGTAATCGTCAGGTACGAACAAAGAGAGGTCGGCCACATTAAAGGTAGAATGGACGTTGTACTTGTCGGTAGGGAGATCCAACTTGTAGGCATTCAGTCCCATCTTTTGAACCATGCGGAATGGTCCATCTCCCCTGGGATCCAGCTTTGATTTCCGTTGCTGCGGAAACCTTTCCTTCCTGAGGTGCAACTAGACAAGGTCACCAACATTGAACTACATATCCTTGCGATGCTTGTCCTTTGCCGCCTTGTACTAAGCACTCTTCCTTTCCAGCTGCGCCTTGGTCCGCTCATGCAGGCGTTTAATGAAATTAGCCTGCCTGGTGGCATCCACACTCTCCTTCTCCTTCATAGGGCGAGGTGTCATGTCCACAGGCGTAAGAGGATTGCCCCCATAGACCACCTCGAAAGGAGTCTTCTTTGTTGCAGAATGCCTGGACCTGTTATAAGCAAACTCAACAAAAGGTAGGCAGTCTTCCCACCTCCTAAGGTTAGTGCGCAACATGACTCTCAGGAGAGCCCCAAGAGTCCTGTTAGTAACTTCAGTTTGGCCATCAGTTTGGGGGTGACAAGATGTAGAGAATAAAAGCTTAGTACCCAACTTAGACCATAAAGTTTTCCAAAAATAACTCAAAAACTTAGAATCACGATCAGACACAATTGATAATGGTAAACCATGCAATCTAACAACATCTTTGAAGAAAAGATTAGCAACATGAATAGCATCATCAGTTTTGTGACATGGTATGAAATGAGCCATTTTGGAGAACCTGTCCACTACAACAAAAATAGAATCATGTCCTTTAGATGTCCTAGGTAATCCAACAATAAAATCCATAGATACATCTTCCCAAGGAGCATTAGAAATCGGCAGTGGAGTATACAAACCATTAGTATTTTCTTTAGACTTAGCTTTAGCACATGTGATACAAATTTTGACAAATCTAAGCACATAATTAGTCATTTTAGGCCAAAAGTAATGTTCCTTTAATCCAGGTAAAGTCTTTTCTAAACCACCATGTCCCCTAGATTCATGCACTTCTTGAGTAAGGAGTCTCCTAATAGACGAAGATGGGATACAAAGCTTGCCCATCCTAAATAAATAACCATTATCAAGAAAGTAAGAATCAACTTCACCTTTGGATACACACTGAGCATAAATGTTCTTAAAGAAACTATCACTAGCATATAGTTTCTTTAATCAAAGCAAAACCCAAAATATGTGCATCACAATGGTTCAAAAGGACATACCTGCGTGATAGCGCGTCAGCTACCACGTTATCCTTCCCCTTTTTGTGGTGAACCACATAAGAGAAAGTCTCCAAGAACTCAACCCACCGAGCAAGGCGCCTACTCAGCACCGACTGACCTTTGAGATATCTCAGCGCTTCATGATCCGAATGGATCACAAACTCCTTAGGCCATAGGTAATGTTGCCATGTCTGTAAGCAACGGACGAGAGCGAACAACTCTTTGTCGTAGGTGGAATAGTTGAGCTCAGCAGGACCCAACTTCTCGCTGAAATAGGCAATGGGACGCCTATTCTGGAGAAGCACACCACCAATGCCAGTGCCAGACGCATCACACTCGAGCTCAAACGGTTGTGAGAAATTGGGTAGCTACAGCACATGCGCGTGGGTGAGTCGATCCTTGAGAGCATTGAATGCCCTCTGATGCACATCGGTCCAGCGAAACGTCACATCTTTCTTGGTCAACTCATGTAGGGGGTGGCAATGGTGCTGAAGTCCTTGACGAATCGTCGATAGAAACCAACAAGGCCCAAGAATGAGCGGACATGAGTGGGAGTTTGTGGCTGGGACCACTCCTGGATATCGCGAACCTTCTCCTCATACTTTCAAACCTGTTGCAGACACTACAAAACCAAGAAAGATAGTAGACTCGGAAGCAAAAGAACACTTTTTAAGTTACCATATAATTTCTCTTTGCGAAGACAATCAAAAACTAACTTTAAGTGGCCAACATGATCAACAAGGTTCTTACTATAGATCAAAATATCGTCAAAATAGACAACGACAAGTTTCCCTAAGTATCGTCTAAGAACATGGTTCATAAGCCTCATAAATGTAGAAGGTGCATTAGTCAATCCAAAAGGCATTATTAACCATTCATATAAGCCATACTTAGTTTTAAAATCCGTTTTCCATTCATCTCCCTTTTTCATCCTAATTTGATGATAGCCACTCCTAAGATCAATTTTAGAGAAAATACAAGCACCATAGAGTTCATCAAGCATATCATCTAAACGAGGAATAGGGTGACGATACTTAACTGTGATTTGGTTGATTGCCCTGCAATCAACACACATACGCCAAGAGCCATCCTTCTTAGGTACCAAGATAACAGGAATGGCGCAGGGACTAAGGCTCTCGCGAACAAATCCCTTATCCATAAGCTCCGTGACTTGGCGTTGAAGCTCCTTTGTCTCCTCAGGACTAGCTCTATAAGCAGCACGGTTGGGCAAGGCTGTGCTAGGGACAAAGTCAATCTGGTGCTCTATCCCCCTAATGGGCGGCAAGCCTTGTGGAAGCTCAGCGGGAAGCACATCTAAATAGTCCTGCAAAAGGTTAGCAATAGGCGCAAGAATATGACTCAAATCCACAACATTAAGTAATACTTCTTTCATGATCAAAAGGATATGAGGTCGATGAGCATCCCAAGTAATCGTCTCCTGCTGGGGCTGAGATATAAGTGCTCGTCGTTTGACGGAACCCTTGATAGAAGAGGAGGGGGGGCTTCGTCAAAGCGGAAGAAGGTGAAGACGATGATGCAGCTGGGGCAGCCGCGGGAGCAGAGGCGGCGACCGCCGCCTGGGATGCAGCGGCCGCTGCATTCTGGGCAGCATGCTCCTTACCGTGAGCAGCAGCTTGCCTCTAGGCCTCCTTCTGGGCGTCCTGGTGTTGTTTCTTGCGTACATGTTCCTTCAAAACAGCTTGAGGAGACAAGGGTAGAAGAGTAACTCTCCTCCCATCAAAAGTGAAAGAATAGGTATTCGCACGACCATCATGCAACACAGAACGATCATAAAGCCAAGGACGACCAATTAAGATATGACTACAATCCATCCTAGCGACATCACACAAAATCTGATCATGATAGGAACCAATAGATAAAGAAACTAAGCATTTTTTAGTAACCATAATATCAGACCCATCATCAGTAATACCATTAAGACCATAATGAGTAGTCCTAGGAGTAGTAGTCAAATGGAGATAATCAACTACCTTTTCATTGATGAGGTTGCAGCAACTTCCTCCATCGATGATGACATTCAAGGTAGCCTCGCAAACCACACACTTTGTGTGGAAGATGTTCTCCCTTTGATTAGCCATGGGAGCCTTCTGAATGTGTAGGACTCGGTGATTGACAAGGCAAAGAGCCTCTTGAAAGCATGTAGGATCAATCCCCTTAATAGCCGAGTCCTCCTCCACTTTACCTGAAGTTATGGGTTCTTCCAGAATCTCATCATCATAGTAGTAGTTGTTTTTGCCTCTCCTCGACATGTTCCTACAAATCAGAAGAGCAACAAGTAAACGGACCAAAGACCAGAAACCAAGTAATGCAAGCCCTTTTGATCCTAAGAGTGATTCAGTTTTAGAAATCAAAGAGGCGAGAAAACAAGGCACTCAATTCAAGTAATCTTCCCTGGACAAAGAATTTTGCAATATTGAAGATAGCAAGTAGAGATTAAATTGCAAAAGAAATCAGCCACAAGTCGGATAGCAAGGATCACAAGTATAAACAAGCGGCTAAAGTGGAGAAAATAATAGCTACAATGTGATGCTCGAAAATATAATAATATGTATCAATAGAGACGATGCAATCACAAGGGTAATCAAGTGCACACACTCCGTCAACTATTATCTGACGGTTGCAACACGGTTCAGAAAAAGAGGGGTGTGACCAAGGCTCCTGTGTCGGCACAGCACAAAATCACACAAGGGGGTTCTTTTGTGAAGCTTAAAACCAATCAGATCATCGAACAAGTAGCTAACTAAAAGAAAAAACAAGATCAATATGCAATGAGTTACTAACTCAACAAAAGGTAGGAGGAATGCTCTTTTTTTTTGAAGCTCTCGGCTTTTTCTGTTTTTTTTTTTACTAGAAACGCTGCTGTAAAGGTGCTGTAATGCGACAGAAATAGCAAAAAAAAAAAAAATTCTAAGCTACGATCATCCAAAAGTAAGCAAAAATAAAGAAAATAAGGGAAATAGGCTAGAAATCTAGAAAATTAGGGTTCTTTAGTGGTGCAAGTTCATATAATGCTTTAATCTAAGAATCACATTCATAGGCATGATATGTAGCAAAAAGGAATAAAAATCAAAACTTGCAATCAAGACCTCAATATCTTCCAAATTAAAGATCCAAACAAGAAAATAACTAAAATAAAGTTCCAATTTTTAGGGTGAATAATAAAGAACTAAAATTTATGCAGCGGGAATCGTGAAAAAGATGGCACGAAAATAAATCACTAAAAAAGGAATCAAGAGAGTAAGGAACTTGCATAAACCTGAGAATCCGATACCACTTGATACGTTTGGGATACCCGATCCTTCGCCTGTACCACGCGGTATATTTGCCCGATCTTGCAATATTATTTGATATCTCCGATTTGGAACAATAATAATTCAAATATGAGTGAGAGAAACTAGAGTAATCGAAACCGAAGCAATAAAGAACAACACAAAACGAGGCAAAACAAGGTAGGAGCTGAAGCGGCGACGGAGGCCGCGGGGGATGCAGCCACCGCGGCGGTGGGATGGACTCGGTGGCAGCGGTCGCTGCAGGGCTTGGGGCGGCCGCCGCCTGGCTTGGGTTGTGCGCTTCAGCGACGGTTTCCTCTCCTCTGCGACGGACGGCCTAGGGTTTCAGCGACGGTATTATGCAGGAATTTGTTTTGTGTGTTTGGATTGTGTTTGGATCAAAGTTTCGAATCACAATTGTAAGGATGATTCAAAGTATGAAGAACAATATGAAATTTATGAAGCAAGTGTTTGGATTGAAATTGAAGAACCCTTTAGCCAAAGGGTTTCCTCAATTCTATTCAATCTCACTTTTCCTAAAGACTCGAACGTACGTTAAATAGAAATCGATAATCCATCCTCACCTTGAAAAGGAACATCATGGCTGACTAATAATAATAATAATAATAATAATAATTAATTAAAACCCTAGATTTAGTTTGAAAAGTCAAACCTTAGTGGTTAAGGAAGAATCTAAGTAGATATACTTTCCTTTTTACCTTATTTATCTAATATGACATAAATAAAATAAAAATAGTCTAAAAATTTGAATTTGCCGCCAGCCCTGTGAGGAGGCACGAAATGGGCCTTCATGGTGGGTCGGGCCTCGCCTTCATGAGCTTGGACTGAGGTCTTAAGCTCAACTCTTGAACTGGTGGTCTAGTTTTGAGCAAAGTGATCCAAGGTGGCCTGAATCCTTGCTCCATAGCTCCTTGTAACGAATGAGAAGTGCTTGGCTAGCATCTTGAATCTTCTTAGCCCTCGCACGAGTGATAGGACCATTAAATGGCACCTTCATGTTGTCCTCAATGTCACCAGGAGTCATCGCCGATTGCACTGCATCATAGATGCACTTGCTAGCGTGTGCAAAAACTCTTTAGTGGTGAAGATGCTTGGAAATCAAATCCCTCTCCTTGTGATGGAAAGGAAGATTACACTACTAGAAACACAGCCAGTAACAACGGTCATTTTTAATGGAAACTCCAACGATTTTCACTAATTTCCATCCGAAACTACAATGTTGGAAAAAAGGGCGTTGGAATTGATTCCAACTCTTACTTTTTGATGGAATTTCCAACGTAATGTAGTGATGGGAAATTACCAACGGCTTAAATGGTTGGAATATATAATCCATTTAAAGAAAAATAATATTATTGAAAACTTGCTTAACCGGTTGCTTTTTCCATGTTCCAACCGTGTATCCATTGGAATTTCCAACAATATCTACTATTGGAATTAGTATTCAACCGGTTGCCATTCCCCGGTTTCCATTTAGAACTTCCAACACTTTGCCTATTGGAATTTCCAACTATATGTAATGTTGGAAACATTTTTTTTTGCAATAATATAATTTTTTTAAATACATTTTACCTGGCTATTAGTATGAAGAAACTAATCCACTGGAAATATAAAAGCATCGATCGCTATTAAATTAAATCAACAGTATAAAACACAATACCATAATTTTCATTTCCAAATCTTAAACACCTGTACAGATCAGTGCACATACCAACAGATGGTAATTACAAAATACCTTCAACAAAATACAAGAGAAAGTGGAACCAAAAGTACCAACTGATGGTAATTACAAAAACTAATATCACCCCTTTTATAGTCCGCTCCCATTCCGACCAGTTGCACCCCGTGACCTGCCTCTAACACTTGTAAGCCTAGTTGTAGCACTACCTCCAAACCCACCTGTTGCACCGCCATCGACTCCATTAGTAGCACCTCCAAACCCGCCATCACCACCTCTAAACCCAGCAAACCCCGCCCCATGGATGGAAGTAACATTTGCATTACCAACAGCTGATGCATCTATGGAGGGGGAATAAGACAATGGAGATTGCACCTGTGTAGGAATTGATGCAAACTGACCAACGGTATTTGGGGAGGTAGATACCTGATTTGTCGAATTCAACAAGGCAACAAAGGATCCCAACTCCGGTGGCTGCGTTGATGGTGCTTGTTGTTCCAACAGTTGGCGTTGTAACACCTCATAATCCAGTTGTCTCTGTTGGGCCAAGCGTTGTTCAAAATCGGCGGCCATGGACTTGCGAACATCTTCTTAAATTTGTTTCTTCACATCATTCGCAATTGTTCTCTTCAACTCTTCGAACTGATCAGGAGATAGACCAGCTGTTGAAGATGCGGATGGGCCCTTATCATCCGGGTTGCGAAAATCTCACATGCCCTTTTTGCTTTCCACCACCATCAGCCGCCTCTGCCCACATTCTATCAATGTCTGTTTGGGGTACTCCTTCAGGATGTGCTTGTGCCAATGGTTCATACTTGTCTTTGAATTTCTCCTATACAATAAAACAAAAAAATCATATAAATGTCAAGGCACGAACAATTGTGATGGCATATGAGTTCTGAAATGTTGTCGAATACAGTTTCTCAGCTGACATACCATTACTACTTTTGGGCCAACACCGGACCATTCCCTTGTTCCTTTCTTTTGAAAGGTTGTCGAATACAGTTTCTCAGCTGACATTCTTTTGTTGTGCTTTTTCTCCTACATATCAATTTAGCGTACATGAATATACAAATGAAAGTGCAACAACAATGAAGATAAAATAAACGAACAATGCCAATTACTTACATAATCAATAATACGCTCTAGCACTGGCTTAGACCCTCCACAATGGATAGCAGCGCCATATGCGGGCATTGAAGCTCGATTGCGCTTGTTTCTTGCACATGTCTCTTGATACTTTGGATCATTCTTCAAATCCTCTTCCTTTTTGTCCCACTTCTCAATACTAACATATCTGGGTTTTCGGTGATATCTTTTAGCATCGGCATTATCTTGTCGAACTTTGTCACGTAACTTTCTCCGCCATATACTCCAGACTAAGTTCGAATCCTCATCATTCCAATAGAAACGGTTCTGTGATAAGATAAAGTTCGTGTCAAAGAAGGTAGTATCAGTTTTACATTCCTATTTAACATAGTTCCTTATCTCTACATATGGGAATTACAGATAAGCTTTCCGATCATTGAAATCTCTTACTATTTGTTTACATCAAAATGATGCATGCAAAAGATGATGAGAGGGAAAATTATACTGACAGTTGACACTTGACAGGTAATTCAGTTGGTCTTGAACCACTACTGAATATTAACCCTACACTAATGCTGGCTTCTGGCTGACTCTATATAGTCTTTTTTCGCAGTAATAATTAGACTATTTTAGCTTTGATTACTCTTATGGATAATGACCCTAACCGAAATTTCCCCATTAACACTCATTTATCACTAATCTTATGTGTGCTGTTTTGGAAGTTGGAAAAGATGCAGAAACATTCAGTTCAGTCATTTAAGATACAGTTCTCAAATATTGCTCCAAAAGCTGATACAAATCATTAATTTGGAGACTAAAATGTATTTCACATAGGTCTTTTCCCTTAGTTTTTTCTTCAAGTTGGTAACTGTTTTCAAAAGCTTAGAAAAAGAACCGCTTTTGAAATTACAACATTATTTACTGACCAAGGGTTCTTTCCCTTGTTCTAGTATGTGCTAGCTTCATGATCCTTCTTCACCAGCTTATAGTATATATAGTTTAAAACCATATAGCCTTTGCTTCTAGGAGCTTGTCCTTGAGTGAACCGTCAAGGTGTGCACCGAGAACATCCCTAGCAGAACCACTGTAATTAATTAAGGTTTTATCTTTTTATGAGCTTTCAAACTCCGACTCCGACTCCATTTTCCAATCCATTAAGTATATATGTACAATAAGTCAAACATATAACATCAATGAGTATGCATATTCAAATCATTCACCAATGTTAAAATAAAATAATGGTAAAGCATACATACCTGAAACTCCTTTCACCATTCATCTTTGACATCCTCGGGAATGTATTTCCAACTTCTCCAGGCTCCATTGAAGTGAGATTGCATGATTGAAATAGCTTCATTCATCACAACCTTTCGGTCTTTAAACCTATAAATGTAAGGATAATTTTTTGCACATTATTGCTTATATAGTAATACCCATAGGAAATAAAGAGAAGTGGGACATTAACACAAGCGTATAAATATGAAATTTGACACTTGTAGAAAGTATATGATAATTAAAGTACTCGTACTTACATATTGCCAACAATCTCGATTCTTCTTCGATTTCTATGATCCTTCTTTGTGATGGGATATGTAGTATCAAAGTCGGGACTTGGTCTTGGTAAAACCCCATTGTCAATGTCCTCCTCCTCCTCCTCCTCCTCAATAGAGTCTCGGGAGTCACCACTGTCAACTCCCTCCTGCAATGGGCGGGTAGCATGGACTAACTCGGCAATATCACCTAATTGAAAACAAGTTATAACCATATATGGACAATGAGAAATGATTAAGTTACAATTCGCAGCAAGAAAAGAACATAAATTATCACGCATACAATAGTTATCACCTAAATAATATGAAAGAACATAAATTATTGTTTAATCTTTGCTTGTGTAGTCACTAACAGACACTTGTCTAACGGCCGAGGCGATTCTGATATATTTCCATACCTAATAAATCTACTATATTTGGTTTAACATGTTGCTTTGGTTACCATACCTAATAAATCTACTATATTTGGTTATGCCAAGGGCGATTCTGATATATTTCCCTGGTTATTGTTTAATCTTTGCTTGTGTAGTCACTAACAGTCATATACTTTTTTCCACTACTATATTGATCAGCCGATTCCAAAACACAATATTTTACAAGGAACGTCATTTGATATTAAGCCCACTAGCTGTATGAAGTGCTATCAAAATAAACTCCTCAGTTGAATCACTACCAGTATAGACAACCTCAAATTTCAACATAAGCTAATTTACTGCAAGAGTATATGCATCTTGAAAGCTAAATTTCTTTGATACGATGGTCATACATGCATCAGTTGAACAATCTATTTTTATCACTTGAATCATCTTATGTTTTGGGGCATATAACTATGTTATTTCATCAATATGCACAGTGAAAATACATACTGCAATACTAAACTTGAAAGTGTTCAAGGGGAAACAAAATAGTAAATAAACATACCGTCTGAAATGCTTATTTAACTCCTCCGTCCTACCAAAGATGAAATTGCATTAGCTCTAATCTCTCCCCTAAGACTATTCAATTCCGCCCCAAATCAGAGCTCTGACCGGACTAAGCGCCGCCGAGGGAGATCGGAAAATGGGTTCGGAGCTCACATACCGCGGCCACGACGACGACAGCGCGCCGCCTGTCTCCGACGCCTACTCCCCCGAGCCACACAAGCCAAGGGGATTTGGTTATGCCAAGGGCGCCACTCTGTTAGACTACAAGGACAATAAATTAGGAGGCGATGGGTTGAATTGAGGGGTCGGAGTCGATGTGGCGGTGGATTGCAATGGTAGGAGGCGTTGTGGTGGGGGATTGCAGTGGTTGGAGGTGATGTACCTGTACGTAGTTAGGGTTTGGAGGTGGAAGGGAACCGCCTCCTGTAGTGGTATGTTGGAGTGCCGCCTGTGGTTAAAAAAAAATACTTGTTTACCCGTATAGATAACCCGTTTACAGATTAAGTAGCAAATATCATGTTATAGTCTTTATCTTGATTGCATTTGAAAGGATTTACATGAAAACATCCACTTGTGTATTAATATAAGTATTAATATAAATTTTATTTAAATTTTAAAAAATATGCACTTACCATATATTATAAGATAGATTTAACCTTTGTTTTTTTAAGAAGATAAAAAATCTAAAAAATAATAAAATAATAAAATAATTTTATGCTTATTACTAATTGCATGAAATTATTTTTAAAACAATTATTTAAAATTTTGATATTTTATATATTTTAAATTTTATTAAAAATTATGAGAAATAAAATTTTTTATCATATATAGTATATAATTACAAGCACTATAACTTATAAACCATATCTTTAATTTTAACATTTTAAAATTATCGGAAAATTACCAAATAGATAGATATCTACTTACCATATACGCATCAATCATCATCTTCCTCGTTCTCCATTCCTTCGTAATGTTCTTCAGAATGTGCTTCAATTCCTAATAATTGCTCATCATCTGAAATCGGTTCCGCGCCCAATCCATCATAATCATCATCGAAATTTTGTACGGTAATGGCACCTAATGGCTCATCGTCCACGTCAATCAGTTCTCCACTTGGATCTCTAAAATTTTCAGTACTGGTTTCATCAATTGTCGGAACTCCTATTGACTCTTCTGGTTGATATGCATCATCAGGCTCATCCCACTTTTGCTCGATTGTGCTCCTCGCTTTTGTTATACACACGGCTCGCCAATCAACCCGGTCACGCTTTGCGCCAGGATACGTTGTATAATAAACCTGGAGTGCTTGTTGTGCCAATATAAAACAATCATTAGTTTTATACTCGCGTTTAGGATTTACCTCAATGAGCTCGTATTTGTGGTGCACCCGTCGCGTTCCCGTTGTGGGATGAAACCACCGACATTTGAAAAACACTATCTCCTTCGAAGGTATGCCGGTGTACTCTAGTGTTATTATCTCCTCAAGTTGACCATAGTAATCAACTTCGTTTTCGCTATAGTTTGATCCCTTCACCGACACTCCACTATTCATTGACAGTTTGCCTTCTTCTCTTTCCAAAGTATGGAAAGTATACCCATTTATTTCATATCCAGAACATGTATGAATTTTCGCCTTCGGACCCCATGCTAAACGTTGAATTAAGTTATCTTGAATGTCGTTGTTCCTCACCTACAAAAGTGAACATATGTGTCAAGTCTTAATATAAAATTCGTAAATAATATGTGATGACATATTATCATACACCTACATATTCTTTAAACCAAGGAGCAAAATTGGCATCAAGGTTTTTATCCATGTCGTCGGTACTCTGCTCACAAAATATCATGAAAATTTGACCAATATAAATAAATGTAAGGAGAAAAAGGTGGTGTACGTAGTCAAGTTGGGTACTACATAATACTTTTTCCCCGAGTTTTCTTTGTATCTTTCTTGCTTGCAGAATTTACAGCGTTGTAACTCAACATCACCATTCCAATATAGCATGCAACCGCTAGGACATATATCAATTTTCTCCATCGGCAATCCTAATTCCCTCACAATCTTTTTTGTCTGATAGTAATTACTTGGAAAAGTATGCTCTCGGGGCAGGCACCGTCCCACCCATTCACAGATCTGATTGTAACAATTTTGTGATAAATTATAAGTAGATTTTATTCGAAGCAGTTCAGTTATGGCAGACAATTGAGTTTCAGTCTCACATCCAGGCCAAAGAGGTTCATCTGCAGCTTTCAAGGCAGCCCAAAACTTTTTGGATAATCCGATGTCATCGTCCAAATTGGCATCTACTTCAGGTTGAGCATCAGGAGATGTAGTATTTGCTGCACCAGAGGAAGAAAAATCTTGCTCGTCCACTTGATCTGAATTCGACGTAATATTTGCTGCCCAGGGTGGAATAAAATTCGGGCCGGCCGTGTCAAATACCATCCGTTGTTGTGGATTTAATGTATCATTAGTCTTTCCTCATTGGAAACGATTGGGTGGTATTAGAAGGACAAGGCACAGATGATGCAGATGGCTCAGGTAACCGACTTTCCCCATGACAAGTCAATCGGTAGTAATTTGAAGTGAACCCTCTTTTAAATAAGGGGGAATTGTGCTATAGGCCATAATTAGGGCCTTTATTAGGAAAATGTCCACCCTTCCCCCCAAATTGGCAAAATGTCCACCTTCCTTCCCTTGTCCCCTTTGCCCCTTTGCCCCCCACGCGCGCCCCCTGTGCCCCCCTCATGTTTCAGCACATTTGGTTTCAGCAAACCCTATTTCAGCGTTTTTTTTTTCGCGCGTTGCTGAAACCGAAGTTGTTGAAACCAAAGTTGTTGAAACCGAAGTTGCTGAAATTGTTGAAATTAGTTTTTTTTTTTCGCGGGTTGCTGAAACCTAAGTTGCTGAAATCGGAGTTGCTGAAACCAGAGTTGCTGAAACCGGAGTTGCTTTTTTTTCTTTTTTTTTTTCGCGTCACCACTTCGACACCGGAGTTGCTGAAACCGAAGTTGCTGAAATTGTTGTTGTAATTGCTTAATTTTTTTTTTCGCGCGTCGCTGAAACAGAATTTTTTTTTCAAAAAATGCTGAAATGCTAAATTTTTTTTTTAAAATGCTGAAATGATAAAATGCTAAAATATATGCTTGTGTGCAAGATATAATAGCTCATACAATTTTATAAGATTTAATTTCAGCATTTCAGTATAACGAATTAATTTCAGCATTTCATCAATTCATTATATTTTCAAGCATATCAAAAGTTTACAATCACAATCTTAATAACACTTGCATATTCCACATTGTATTAAACTAGCTGAAATCTTATTGGTTGTTTTATGGAATAATTAAATTCTAAATAAAAATAAAAAGGAGCTTGAGTGCTGAAAATAACTATTCATATAATTTTTCATACTTGTGAACATTTTTTTTTGCACATCTAGCAACTTTCTTTCTGCAAAATAATGTATGATTGGAGCCACCAGTATAAGCAGTAAGCAATCACTTTGTACCTGCAAAATATGTATGATTGGAAACCCCGTCACGATTGATTTTAGCAATCCATGGACATCCATTGTACTGATTCAGCATGACCGATCCAAAGCTTATGGAATTGTTTCAGCAATCCATGGAAATCTTTTTTTGGCATCGATGATCTGTCACTTAATAATTACATGCCCAAACTGTTTACATACAAGACAAATTAATACTCGATCGGCAACCATTCATTCGAAGTCATGATCTATGAAACTAATTAAAAACAAAGATGCTCGTTGTCTTTGAGGAAGAGTTTTGTGGGTTCCAATCTCTCTGAAAAAGGTCGGCCATCAATTAATCTACCAAATGTGATGGTTGTGCCTGAAACAACGCCAATTAATTAGAGTCGCATATCCATTCCTTGGTCGTCTCAACAACATCTTCCCCTCGATCGATCCGTATCTTCAGCATGACTGATCCAAAGCTTATGGAATTTGCTGAAAGAAATCGGTAGGGAGGTGACGGATCTGGTCACCGGCGGCCCATAGCCACGCCGTAAAACGCAGAGAACGCTTGGATCTCATTTCCGCAAGTGCTATGCTAGAGAGTCGGATTGGTACACCACGCTTGCAGATCTGTTACAGAAGAAGATCTATACTAGAAGAAGCCTCGATTACAACAGCTAGATCTTGAGAGAGATGGTGGACTCAGATCTGTGGCGGCGTGCGGCGGTGGTGGTGAGGAAAGGTGGCGCCGACGACAAGATTACATCGTGATCGGAGAACAGCAGAAGAGGATCGATGAGTAATTGACACATCCAGGAGATCAAAGGACTCGATTGAGGATCTAGGTTAACCACTGAGCGAGAATTACCAGTTCACCATTGATAATCGAGAGGGAGCGGTCGATTACCGGCTCGGTTAAGAAGCTCTTGATCCATTACCGGCTCAGAGAAGAAGGGAGCGGTCGATTGTCTGTGAGTCTCGGATCTGAGAGAATAAGCTCTTCTTCCCCTAATTTCAGCAGAGAGCGCATTCCATTGGAGAAGGAAGGGGGGCAACAGAGAGCGTGAATAAAAATAGGTGGACTTTAACCTAATTTGGATACCTTTGTGGACAGTTGTCCAATTTGGGCCTAAAAAATGGCCTGTTTGATAAATTAATTCTTTAAATAAGTGATCCTTAACTGTATTCGGAAATTCATACTTCTTATTTGCGCAGTTCCAACAAGGACATCTAATTTGGCTTTCACTACTGTGAGACAAAGCGAATTTCATAAAGATTTTGACTCCTGCGAAAAATTCTTTGGTTGTTCCGGCTCGTCCAGGTAAATTCTTATTGTACATCCAACTTCTATCGTCCATGCATCCTATTACAATCATCACATCAAAAAATATTTTATTTATAAAGTTTGTTGTATAAGTTAGGGACATATATTCATTATATAAAATTCTCACAAATAAGAATTGAACATAATATGGAGTTTATATTTGTTCTCCTAGGTGTTGATCCGTTAACTATATTCATACAATACTCCGTATCATTTTATTCAATGAATGAAGGTTATTGGTAGTATTAATTTCCCAAAATTAAGATATTGTTATTAAAGTAATAAATATTTGTTCTCCTACGACGTGGAACTCTTTTTGAAATTTAAATTTTTAAATGAAAGTTTTAAAAGTCTCTCCTACCCATCTAATGATCAGTTTCATTTGAATTAATGATCAAAATCCTTAATAATTAATTTAGGGATATTTTTTTGTGCGAGGTCTTTTCCCTAGCTACGGTTTTTTCAACTGTTTTTAAAGTTTGGGATTTCGCTTATATAGTTGATTTGTTTGGCTTCGATTATTTTATTTAGTTAATGTAATTAATACTTGGATTCAATTCAAGCTGAATTGAGGAATGAGATTTTAGAAATTATGAGATTAGGTTAAATCTCATCCATTAGCCATTAATTTTAATCTAATGACTAACATTTATTTATTAGGAAATTGAAAAACCTCTTAACGATAGTAATTCGAAGTATTTCATCTATAATGAATATCGTTAAGAGGTTAGGTTAACATTTATTTATTAATTTTTAAAAACCTCTTCATCTAATGGCTAAAATATATTAATAATAGGTTTCTAATGGATGAAATTTTAATAAAGGAAATTGAAATACTTCGAAGCCTCTTAATCTAATGGCTAAAATTAATGGCTAACATTTATGTATTAGGAAATTGAAAAACCTCTTAATTTTAATCTAATGGGCTTCGGACGCAATTCGGCATGCGTCTCAGAAGCAAGTCGGCATACGTCTCATATATAATCATACCAAATATCATTTTATTAATTTCTCTCACACAAAAAATATAAAACTAAAGAAAAGTTTAGTTCGATCTACCTATTTGTAAAACTGTAACAAGTAATATTCAACAAAGTTATTTTGTCTATTTGGTTTACACAAGTAACTAGATTGACAATAAATTAACAATTCTACTATCCTGAAACATAAAAAATACATTAATATGGGGACAAAACAAAATGTATATAGCATGTATGTACAACATGAAGCATTTAGTGAGATTCAAAGTTAATTGTAACGGAGAACGGGCTCAACCCATATATATATATATAATAATTGCCAACTATAATGAGGAGGTTGAGACAATTACCTGCACAATGATTGTACTCCCTCCGTTCGGCAAAACTTGTCGTTTACTATTCACGTACGCTTTTTTAGAATGATAAAAACTATATAAAATATTTATTTTTTTTAAAATTTTTTTTAACAAGTTTGTACTTATTAATAATAACTACAAAATTGTTAAAAAAACTATATATTTTATATAGTTTTTAGCTCCTAAAAACACGTGCGTGAATAGTAAAACGTCAAGTTTTGCCGAACGGAGTGAGTATTGATCACCAATACGAAAGGAATATATTTAAACTAGACCTTTGATGCCAATCACCGGATCGGAGTGAAAAACTCCCCTTTTGGACCGTACCTTCTTCAATTAAAATCTTCAATCTCAATCAATAGAACTGAATACAATGAATCTTCGACCTTTGATCACCCTTTTGGACCGTCAATCGCAATCAATAGAACTGAATACAATGAATGTTCGACCTTTGATCACCAGAATTGACTGAGTAAACCTTTTGCCTACAATCACGAAGTTGAAGACACTCGCAATCGGATCCCACAAAATTAATTGACGTGCAAATGAGGTGTGATTTTTTGTCTTTAAATTTAGTGCAGATCCTATATTTATAATCTGTTGAATTTTTTGTCCGTTGCATTTTTCTCATTTACATTTTCAATTTTTTTTTCCGTTGAACAACAAATTAATCAAGATTCGTAATTATACGTGGAGGGAGTTGGAGAGAATTAGGGGGCTCACTTCCAACGACACACTGCCTTCGACAATGGTCGGATAGTTGAGATCAAAATCGTTTATAACCTTTTGATCTCTGTTTGACGAGGTTGTACATCTTCCGATATTGACTGTATTGTTTCCCTCATCCATTAGCGACAAATATATGCAAAATCAATTATGTTCCACTTATAAAAATTTTATCTGCAAAAACATTAATCCAACTACCACATTAATACATAGAACATAAAATACAATGGTAAACTTGATACAACAAAACTATAAATTATATATGCTTTCGTAAATAGACTTTAAGTTAAAATCAAATTACACTTTAAAAAAATAATATAAAACTCAAAAAGTTACCTGATGTCTCAGTCTTTACACATTCAAATTATATCCTTTACATCCAAATCAGTGTTATGTGTATATATAGTCGAGTGTGAGATGGTAAGTAACAAGAGTAGCTACTATGAATGCTATGCCGCCTAAACCGGTCAACACTTAATTGATATATATATATATATATCTAATTGACATAAATGTAGAAGCATTCAGTTTTAACCGGCCGAGCCCAAAATTTCAGAAGGAATTAATTTCTATTAATTTTTTAAATATAGTTTCCATCGAAAGTTATTGATGGAAGCTAATTTTTCTAAATTTCCAACAATCAAGTTATTGGAATAATTTTGGAAAACTACTTCCAACGAGGTATAGCGGTGGAAAATAAGGAATACTTCTTTCCAACAACGTATACAGTTGGAATTTTTTTTCCATTGTATTTCATTGTTGGAATTTCATCCATCGAATAACAACGTTGGAATCCTCTTGTTGGAATTCTATGTATTTCCAGTAGTGTTAAGGAGATATGGAATAGATTTGCAAAACTTCAGGTTGTGGATCTTCCAAATGGCTATTTCCTGGTGAGATTCGAAACGGAGAAAGGGTGTATTGGTGCTTTTTCGGGTGGCCCATGGTCTGTCTTTGGGCGCTGCCTTGCTCTAAGAACTTGGACCCCGAATTTCAGACCAAGAGATCCGATTAAGATGATTCCGACATATGGGCTAGGATCATCGACCTCGATCCCTCTCCATCTTTATAAGGAGGATGTTCTACTTCAAGTGACGGCTGGGCTGGGAACGCCTATCAGAGTGGATAACAAGACCTCTTTTGTTGGCCGTGGGCATTTTGCGAGAGTCTGTATAGAGGTTGATCTAGAGGAATCATTAAAGGGTACTATTGGCATCAATGGCCATAAGTATCTAGTGGAATACGAAGGGATTCCGTTGATTTGTTTCAACCGTGGAAGAGTGGGTCATATGAGAACGAATTGTCAGTTAAAGGTGAATGCAGAGACATCGGAGACCCCACATCCCGAAAATGAGGAGAAATTGGAGGAGAACACTTTCCCCCATTCTAGGGGTAGTAATCTAAGGGGAAGTAACACCCCATGCCCTAATGGGATGAATGGAAGCCATGGAGAATGGATGGAAGTGAAGAGGAAGAAGAAGCCTGTGAATCGGGTCCAAAATCACCAGAATGCTCATGCATCTAATCATTCAAATGCTGCTGCGAAGCACATCAAGCAAGGTGCGGGTGGTAGTGGTAAGGCGAGGACTGGCGGAGCTATGGAAAATGAGAAAAGATATATCCCAACCCCAACGGGGAGCAAGGCTAGCTCATCGGCGGTGGTTACCCCGGCACTGGAACCGGTCAGTTCTTATGATGTTACCGTTAACACCGAGACGGAAGAGAGACAAGAAGTTAGTGCTGGTGTTCCTGATCCCAAAGAAACGTTAAAGGAGAGAGATATTAATGACAGGGAAGGAACCAAGAGTGCTCATGATAATACAAACTCTGGAGGGAGTAAAGAGGAAACAGTTCCCAAGAAAGATTGCAAGAGGGATGGAATTAGTTCAGAAGATGTGATCATGAAGGATGGAAATATTAGTGTTGTTGTGCATAACAACCCGATTTTTAATACATCGGGTAAACCAGGAGAGGATGATGCGAACCAGGCCCGCAAGGCTAGAGTAAGTAAAAGAAAGAAGGCTGTTAAGCCCAAAGGCATTGGTGAGGAATCCCAATCTTCTTTGGTTCTTTTCACTAAGGAAGGCCCAACTTGGAAGGGGCCCAAAAAGAAATCTAAACTTGATGATCTGGCCCTTACGGTTGAAGGCCATAAGACGTCTGATTGTAATCAAGGGCAGTCTTTGGATGCGCTTCAATGGACTTCAGAAATGGAAGGGGGTTTGGTTACTCCAATCAATGGAAAGTTCTGCTGTCGAATCATGTTCGCTACTAGAGCGGGAGGTAGATTCAAATATTCAATATAAACTCTAACTAGGCTAACTCCCTGTCCCAAACAAATAATACAAGAATCCCTCTCGATGTAGTGATATGGTAATTCAGGATCGAATCCACGAGGAGGTATGTCAGCGCTTCCCTTGTTGCAATCACGATCAAGCTTTCGACCTCAGAAGACACTCGATATCGATGTGTCTGGTCGATATCGACCTCAGTTCTGGTCGATTTCCAGTAGAGTTCCTGCAGAAGACAAAAGTAGCAAAGTCGACGTCGAGACAGACCTCGATATCGACGTTAGACCTCGATATCGACCTTTACAGTCGATTCCGATGTTTGTCACAGAAACTG
Organism: Persicaria maculosa; assembly: GCA_963922045.1. Classification (NCBI taxonomy): domain Eukaryota; kingdom Viridiplantae; phylum Streptophyta; class Magnoliopsida; order Caryophyllales; family Polygonaceae; genus Persicaria; species Persicaria maculosa. Next base: position 35,114,655 of record OY998271.1, read on the forward strand.
TAATTTGTAACCAATTGTCGAAAAAGAGTCCAAAGAACGTAGAATGGTAAAGAAGGATGATCAGAAACAAAACTAAAACTTTTATATGAATTCAATTAATTAAAAAAGCTTCCAAAGTCGGGGTTTCATGCCACAACGATAACAATGCAAGTTTGATGCTAAAGTTATGAAATTTAATGCCTTTCCGTCAAATAACTTTCGTTATCAACACTTAGGTGATTAGAGGCTCTCGCATAGTTCCTAAGAATTACTATCCAATTCATGAGTAATCCAAGTTCACAATATAAGTGGCTTTCGCTTCAATAATGCAAATAATGAATCTCCCTAACCTTCGTAAAGGATCATGCATAAGATAGAAGACAGAATCGCATAAAAGTCATACCTTTGATGCAGTTACCCTACATCGCTATCGTCGGGCTCACCCCGACCCTAGAAGTGGGTTGACCACTCGCTTCTCATTATGCAACTCATCATCATCATTGAAAGAAAACTACTTTGAATTATACTATGAAAGAAATTACAACCGAACAAGCCAAATCTCCGCTCTCGCTTCCACCAACTCAATTCGGCCTTCTCTCTCTCTCTCTCCTAATTCTCTGCGTTTGAATAACTGAAATTGGATGTAATTGAATGCCTAAACTCAGCCCTAATGGCCTCTAGATATAGATATCGAACCTTGCTATCCAAAGACTCGAAACTTTATCGTTATTCTATAAGATAAAACTTAAATAAACTAAAAACTAAAAGTTCCATGGTAAATCAGCTCATATGATAGCTCCGACGTTGAAGATAAGAAATCTCGACTTTTGGATAGACGTGCAAGCTTCGAATAGAATTCTATCAAAATCTGAGTCGGATTCATCTTCTGGGCAACATCGATATCGACCTCCAGACATCGATATCGATCTCTGTGAAACTCCATCTCGAGCTCTCCTTCTTCTACTCGGATTGGCACTCGACTTCTATCATTTATCTCGATCTGGCCACTCGATATCGACCTTGCATCCTCGATATCGACCTTTCTGGTGTCGACATGCTCTGTTTTCTTTCTGCTCGATTCCTATGGCTCTGCTGCACTCGATGTCGAGGTCCCTAGTCAATTTCGACCTCTTCAGAAGACTTCGAGTTCTTTTTCCGCTCTTTCAAATCTATCCATCTTTATCCTGTTTTATGCGAAATCACATAGAAACTCGTGCAGACCCATATATGTGATATTTAAGCACAAACTACGCTAATCCCATGTTTAACCATTAACATGCATGCAAAAGAATGGTAAAATGGACTTATATGTGCATAGAAAATATGGCAATTTGCGCGCACATCAAACACCCCATACTTAAGCTTGCTTGTCCCCAAGCAATACCTTTAATGGTCATTCAGGGGAAGAAAGTAAACCCTCAACATAATAGATTCATTTTTCATATGTCCCTACAATCAATTGCTATCCTCGATAAGGTACTTATGTCAACCAAGTCCATGCCTGTGCATAAAATCAATTTCATACTCATAAAAGGAGGTTTATATGGAAAAACAATTTTAGCGACATAGCATTAATAATCAAGAGGACTTTTGCAAGCTTGTGAGAAGTAGATGGGTAAAAGGCTAAAGGTGGGCTAATATTTGGCCATGTGGTGTTAAATCCGGGGAAATAAAACTTTCTTTCCCAAATATTCCACATTCCTTCTTCATAATGTCTCACCTTTCACTCTTCGCTCAATGCTTTTTTCACTTATATGCTTTTACCTCTTTAACCTTAGTACTGCCTTCTCGCGAGTCGCAAACATGGGTGTCATGAATGGCCCCAGATACTTAGTACTTCGGACTCCTTAACTTGTGTCCCATATCGCTGAACTAACATCTCAAAGAGCTGGGTCGACCTACCTTTATCTCCTGAGGTGATCGGATTTTTTCTCGCTCATTAAATTTTCCATAATTCATAAATTCTTTCATTTCTGCCAACAACTTCATATTAATGCACAAACTCCATATAATAACTCCAAAGATGACATCCATTCTCAAACTTGTCCCCGGATAGGGTATAAGGTATTAAAAATGGCAATATGTGATAGATGTGGAGCAATAACGATATAAGGATATGGCTTGTGACTTTTGCAAACATGCATAGGTAAGGCTAGGATATGAACTTGTATATGTAAGCACTTTGTACGGAAATTTCATAAAAAGTCCTCCATCATCTTATCATGCACATGTCAAAAGCAACTTTAAATTCATGTCCTTTATTTTTGTTTTGTTTTTGCACTTCATTGGGACTTCCTTTAACTAGGCAATTTCATGTTATATCTCTAATGAATCTAATTTTGCAACATAGATCTCTTTTTTATACTTCCATGACTCTTTCTTTATTTTCAAGTTTTGATGGGGGTCATTATTATTATTTTTTTTAACTTTTTTTTCCGAATTATATGAACTAAATATGCATTAAGATAAATATGCAAATCTAAACTAAGTATGAATATGCTTGAATTATATAAATATGCAATAACTTATAAAATATGCTAAAATATGTAAGTAAGCTTTCCCCCCGCCCCATACATAAAGTTTACAGTGTCCTCACTGTATTAGAACTAGGGTTAAGGAGAAAACTTACTAAACCGTCACAAATTTCAGGAGTCGAAGAAGACAGCAGGCATGGTCGATATTGACCTTGAACGTCGATATCGATGTCTCTCATCGATTTCTAGATCAGGCTTCAGGGTGATCCTGCCTCGACCATAAGCCCATCTAAATCGACCTTAAGGTCTATGTCGATCTTTAACATCGAAATCGATGTCTTTTCTGTGTGCTTTTCTCTTTCCTGCAACTTGTAAAAAATAAAACAAAAATAAAAACAAAACATGCAAAACAATAAAGTGTAGTGTCTCAATCCAAAGTAAAACTGTCCCAAAACCAAAACTAAGTCTTTGTTACATGCTCCAGACTTTTAAGTCGCTAGGCCGACTTCTTCCTTTGCGCTTCTCAAGGCGGCATCTACAGAGCCCATTTGGCTTGGGCCTCAAATATCACTCCTTTCTTGTCACGGAGCCGCATTCCACCGGGATGGATCTGATTTACAGTGTATGGTCCCAAATTCTTGTCCTTGAATCTCGTAGGGAACCAATGGTCCTTAGATTTGGCAACATAGACTTTGTCTCCTATCTCATATTTACTCGAATCATCATCGGATACCCTAAATAAGCGCACATGCCAAGGCACACCTCTTCCAAATAATGATAAATCTTTGATTGTAATGGAACAGGAGGAATCCGTACCTTGACTTACTTTTTAGTCAATCTCTTGTTCAGGTCAATTTCGATGTTCAAAGGTCGATATCAACCTCTGTTGTACTCCTGGAGGATGATGTGCGCGCAAATTGCCATATTTTCTATGCACATATGAATCCATTTTATTGTCTTTTGCATGCACATTAATGGAAAACATGGGATTAGTATAGTTTATGCTTAAAATGTCAAATATATGGGTTTGCACGAGTTTCCATGTGATTTCGCAGAAAACAGGATGAAAATGGATGAATTCGGAAGAGCGGAAAAAGAACTCGAAGTCTTCTGAAGAGGTCGAAATCGACTGAAGACCTCGACATCGAGTACATCAAAGACATAGGAATCGAGCAGAAAAGGAAACAGAGCATATCGACACAGAAGAGGTCGATATCGACGTCTGGGGGTCGATATCGAGGCTGCCAGATCGACCAAATTGATAGAAGTCGAGTGCCAGTTCGAGTAGAAGAAGGAGAAGCTCGAGATAAGATTTTGGAGGGGTCGATATCGAGGTCCAGGGTCGATATCGACCATGCCAGCAGAGGAATTCGACTCCGATTTTGATAAAATTATATCCAATGCTTGCAATATCTATCCAAAGGTCGAGATTTTCTATCATCAACACCAGAGCTATCATGAGGAGGCTGATTTCACCATTGAGTTTTAGCTTTTACTTTGTTTTAGTTTATCTTAGAGAATAAAGATAAGGTTTCGAGTCCTTATCGACATCTATAAATAGAGGCCAATAGGGCTGAGTTTAGATATTCAATTTCGTATCCAATTTTCGCAGAGAATTTCAGTTGCAATAGAGAGTAGAGAGGGAGAGAGGAGGCCGAGTGGAGTTGTAAAGCGAGAGTGGAGTGGCTTGTTCGGTTGTACTTTCTTTCGGAGTTTTAATTCAAAGTAGCTTTCTTTCAATAACAATGATGATGATGTGCATGATGAGGAGCGAGTAGTCAACCCACTTCTAGGGTCGGGGTGAGCCCGACGATAGCAATGTGAGGTAAGTGCATCAAAGGTATGACTTTTATGCGATTCCGTCTTCTACCCCATGCTTGATCCTTTGCGAAAGTTAGGGAGATTCATTATTTGCATTATTAAAGCGAAAGCCACTCATATTGCGAACTTGAATTGCTCATGAATTGGATAGTAACTCTTAGGAATTATGCGAGAGCCTCTAATCACCTAAGTGTTGATAACGAAAGTTATTTGACGGAAAGACATTAAAGTTCATATCTTTAGCGTGAAACTTGCATTGTTATCGTTGTGGCATGAAACCCCGACTTTGGAAGCCTTTTAATTAATTAAATTCTTCATAAAAGTCCTAGTTTTATTTCTGTTCATCTTCCTTCTCCTTTCTATTTTCTTCGGATTCTTTTCCGACAAAATTGGTTACAAAAACAGTTTCTGTGACAAGCATCGAAATCGACCATAAGGGTCGATATCGAGGTCTAACATCGATATCGAGGTCTCTGATCGACGTCGACTTGCTGTTTTGTTTTTTTGTGCAGGAACTGCGCTAGGAAATCGACCAGAATTGAGGTCGATATCGACCTGTATACTCGATATCGAGTGTCTGCTGAGGTCGAAAGCCTTGATCGTGAGTACAACAAGGGAAGCGCTGACATACCTCCTCGTGGATTCGATCCTGAATTACCCTAATACTACAAGGGAGGGGATTCTTGTATTATTTGTTTGGGACAGGGAGATAGTCTAGTTGTGCTTTATTTTATTCTCCTACTTTACCACACTCTCCGCCCTCCCGCGCGAACAAATTGGCGCTGTTGCCGGGGAGGCAATCAATCGCCACCTAAGTTAATCACGATCTTTTTTTATTTTGCAGGTTTATGCGACGTTCTGATCGCGGACCTATCCTGGAACCAATTGACGAGCCTGAACGTTTCTACCATCTTCGCAACAAAGCAATTCGCATCATGGCTGACAACGAGACGCAGGCTGAGATCATAGAGCGGTTGAGAAAGGAGATCGAGGACCACAATGCTACAATCGCTGCTGAAAGGGCCGCTGCTGCTGCTGAGCGAGCCCGTGCTGATAGGGAGGAGGATGCGTGCAGACAAGCCCAAGAGTGGCTAAATCAGTATCCACAGACGGCGATGCAATACATGCATCCGCCGCTTCATGTTCCTGAATCTGCCATTATAATTCCTCACTCCAATTATGAATTGAAAATTAACTTCCTATTTGAGATTAAAAGAAATACTTTTGAAGGAAGACATAATGAATGCCCCCTGCAACACATCTCTACTTTTATGGACTTATGTGAAACAGTTGCTGATGGAGTAAACTTAGAGTATGTGCGGCTAAAATCTTTTCGATGGTCTTTGGCAGGAAAGGCATTACAATGGCTTGAAAGTTTGGCTCCACGATCGCTAAGGACATGGGCAGAGGTGAAAGATGCATTCTTGAACAAATTCTTCCCACCTTCTAAAACGGCGATGCTACGACAAAGGATCACGACTTTCAAATAAAAGCCAGGTGAAACCCTAGCACAGGCGTGGGAGCGCTTTAAAGACTTGCTGAGATCATGCCCGACGCATGGGCAACTTCCATATGTCATCCAAGAGATCTTTTATAACGCCCTTGATGCACCGAATAAGGAGAGGATAAATTCATATACCTCCTATCGGTACATTGAGCTTACACCAACGGAGGCATGGGAGACCATTGAGAGGCTTGTGAACTTTGACAACACCTATGGGGCTGCTGCGGCCTATGATACAAGGCCTGCCCCATCTATGCCACTATATGAGCCTCCAAGGGAGATAGATCTTGAAGTACGGCAACAATTCCATAATGATCAAACACGCCACCTTCAAAAGCAAGTAAGGTTCCTGAGCAACAATCAACCTTGTCAGGAGTGTGGTTCAATAAGGCATAACACCAGTGCCTGTCCACATACTGAGCAAGTATCCATGGCGGAACAACATGAGATAGGTCAAATGGACGAGAGGCCCCTATGGAGGGGGCAATCAACAAAATTGGGGTGATCAAAGGTTCTATCAAAGGGATCCCCCAACATATAGGGCACCAGGGCACCCTGAGCGGGAGACTAAGAAAGATGACCTGCAAATCATCCTTGATGAGATGCGGAGGAACCACGCGGAGTTCAAACAAGCCAATAACTCCGTCCATACGCAGATGCAGGGCATCAATTCTAGACTTGGGGAGATCGACGTTTGGAAGCGCAACATGGATACTCAAATGAGTCAATTGGCGGAAGCAATGCCCAAAGCGTCCGGATCACTCCCTGGATCCACTGTGCCCAACCAAAAGGGAAAAACCACAGGTCATATTGCGGTAGTAAACCTAAGGAGTGGGCGTCAATTACAAACGCCCGAGCAAAAAACGGAGGAGAAGGAGCCAGAACAGACGTCGATATCGACCCCCCCTGTCGATATCGACCAAGGTGACATCGATGTCGACCCTCCTATCGATGTCGACCCTAATTCTGCGTCACCATAGAAATCAACTCCTCCAGTCGATATCGATCCTACTGATGCCGATATCGACCTCACTGCAGCCGCAGGAAGGAAGAAGGTGTTGCCATTCCCAACTAGAAAGGTGACTAAGGACCCATCGGAAAAGAAGTTCCAACGGTTCGTGAAGATGTTCCAAGAGCTTAATGTCTCTATACCATTCACAGAGGCACTTCACGAGATGCCATCTTATGTAAGGTTCCTTAAGGACATCTTGGGTAAGAAGCGATCGCTCTATGAGATCGCAGAGGAATGCAACAGGTTGGAGCTACCACAAAAGCGGGCGGACCCAGGTAAGTTTTCTATCGCTATAGGTCTAGGTCAATTCAAATTTAATGCTTTAGTTGACTTGGGCGCTAGCGTTAGCATGATGCCACTAACCATTTGGCACAAGGTAAAGATAGGTCCTCTAGAACCCGTGGATGCAAGATTGTACATGGCTAACAATACGGTAGTGATTCCAACTGGGATAGTGACGGATGTGCCAGTACAAGTAGGTAAATTCTTTGTCCCTGCTGATTTCCTAGTTGTTGACATAGCGGAGGACCGTGCTTGTCCAATTATTTTAGGTAGGCCATTCCTAGCAACCGTCGATGCCAACATTAGCGTGAAGAAAGGATTGCTCTCACTTACAATTAGTGATGAAGTAATAGAGTATTCCTTCAACAAGACGGTGCAAAGTCAAGGGCCAATGGAGATTAAAGCCATCAATGAAGCCCAAGTAGAGGAAGTTGAAGCAATCTTGGACGAAGGAGCTCAACAGAACATCGAAATCGACCCAGGTAAGTCGATATCGACCACTAATGTTCAAGATTCTGTGTCAGGTCATAATTATGGGGTCGACGGAGGAAAAGAGAAAGCATCAAAATCAAGGTCAAGGGTCGATATCGACCACACCCTATCGAAATCGACAACCATCAGCACTGAAAAGGGAGGCAAGGAGACCTCGATATCGATCTCTGAGGGTCGAAATCGACCTGATCATATCGAGTCAAACCTCCCCAAATCGACTGATCCTCCAGGTGTACAACAGGGGTCGATATCGACCTCCAAACATCGACATCGACCTGAGCCACAGACAGAGAAGAAGGTAAGTCAAGGTACGGATTCCTCTTGTTCAATTACAATTAAGGACTTATCATTATTTTGAAGAGGTGTGCCTTGGCATGTGCGCTTATGTAGGGTATCCGATGATGATTCAAGCCAATATGAGATAGGAGACAAGGTCTATGTTGCCAAGTCTAAGGACCATTGGTTCCCTACAAGATTCAAGGATAAGAACTTAGGTCCATTCACGGTGAATCAAATCAATCCCGACGGAATGCAGCTGCGGGACAAGAAAGGAGTGATATTTGAGGCCCAGGCCACATGGGCTCTGCAGATGCCACCTTGAGAAGCGCAAAGGAAGAAGTCGGCCTAGCGACTTAAAAATCTAGAGCTTGTAACAAAGACTTAGTTTTGGTTTTAGACAGCTTTTGTTTTGGTTTTAGACACTTTATTGTTTTGTATATTTTGTGTTTATTTTTTTCAAATTGCAGGAGAGAGAAAAGCACACAGAAAGGCATCGAAATCGATGACAGACATCGAAATCGACCTTAAGGTCGACATGGATAGGGTTTGTAATCGAGGCCAAATCACCCTGAAGCCTGAGCGGAAATCAAGAGAAACATCGATATCGATGTAAAGGGTCGATATCGACCTTCCCTGTTGTCTTCTTTTACTCCTGAAATTTGTGACGGTTTAGTAAGTTTTCTTCTTAACCCTAGTTCTAATACAGTGAGGACACTGTAAATTTTAAGTATGAGGTGGGGGAAAGGCTTACTTGCATATTCATACTTAGATTAGGGTTGCATATTTATTTTAATGCATAAAAAAAAATTACCCCCATCAAAAATTTTGAAAAAGAAAAGAGTCATGGAAGTATAAAAAAGAGCTCTATGATGCAAAATTAGATTCATTAGAGATATAACATGAGATTGCCTAGTTAAGGGAAGTCCCAATGAAGTGCAATTTTTTAGAGAAAACCATAAAGGAGGTGAAAATTTGAAGTTGCTTTTGACATGTGCATGATAAGATGATGGAGGACTTTTTTTATAAAAATTCCATTCAAGCAAAGTTCATATCCTAGCCTTACCTATGCATATTCACAAAGCCATATATGAGACTTATCATGATCATTATTGCTCCACATATACACATATTGCCCATTTTTTACCTTATACCCTATCCGGGGACAAAGTTTTTTGAATGGATGTCATCTTTGGAGTTATATGGAGTTATGCATTTATGAAGATTTTGGCAGGAATGATACAATTATGAAATATGGAAAATTAAATGGGCGAGAAAAAATCCGATCACCTCAGGAGATAAAGGTGGGTCGACCCTGCTCGCTGAGATAATAGTTTGGCGAGATGGGACACAAAGGTGAGGAGTCCGAAGTACTAAGTATCCGGGGCCATTCATGACACCCATGTTTGTGACTCGCGAGAAGGCAGTGCTAAGGTTAGAGAGGTAAAAGCATTATATTGAAAAAAGCATTGAACGATGAGTGAAAGGTGAGACATTATGAAGAAGGAATGTGGAATATTTTGGAAATAAAGTATGTTTCCCCGGATTTAACACCACATGGCCAAATATTAACCCACCTTTAGCCTTTTACCAATCCACTTCTCACAAGCTTGGAAAAAGTCCTCTTGATTATTAATGCTATGTCACTAAAATTGTTTTTTTGCATATTACCTCCTTTATGAGTATGAAATTGCTTTTATGCACAGGCATGGACTTGGTTGACATAAGTACCTTCTCGAGGATGGCAATTGATTGTAGGGACATATGAAAAATGAATCTATGATGTTGAGGGTTTACTTCTTCCCCTGAATGACCATTAAAAGTATTGCTTGGGGACAAGCAAGCTTAAGTATGGGGTGTTTGATGTGCGCGCAAATTGCCATATTTTCTATGCACATATGAATCCATTTTATTGTCTTTTGCATGCACATTAATGGAAAACATGGGATTAGTGTAGTTTATGCTTAAATGTCAAATATATGGGTTTGCACGAGTTTCCATGTGATTTCGCAGAAAACAGGATGAAAATGGATGAATTCGGAAGAGCGGAAAAAGAACTCGAAGTCTTCTGAAGAGGTCGAAATCGACTGAAGACCTCGACATCGAGTACATCAAAGACATAAGAATCGAGCAGAAAAGGAAACAAAGCATATCGACACAGAAGAGGTCGATATCGACGTCTGGGGGTCGATATCGAGGCTGCCAGATCGACCAAATTGATAGAAGTCGAGTTCCAGTTCGAGTAGGAGAAGGAGAAGCTCGAGATAAGATTTTGGAGGGGTCGATATCAAGGTCCAAGGGTCGATATCGACCATGCCAGCAGAGGAATTCGACTTCGATTTTGATAGAATTATATCCAATGCTTGCAATATCTATCCAAAGGTCGAGATTTTCTATCATCAACACCAGATCTATCATGAGGAGGCTGATTTCACCATTGAGTTTTAGCTTTTACTTTATTTTAGTTTATTTTAGAGAATAAAGATAAGGTTTCGAGTCCTTATCGACATCTATAAATAGAGGCCAATAGGGCTGAGTTTAGATATTCAATTTCGTATCCAATTTTCGCAGAGAATTTCAGTTGCAATAGAGAGTAGAGAGGGAAAGAGGAGGCCGAGTGGAGTTGTAAAGCGAGAGTGGAGTGGCTTGTTCGGTTGTACTTTCTTTTGGAGTTTTAATTCAAAGTAGCTTTCTTTCAATAACAATGATGATGTTGTGCATGATGAGGAGCGAGTAGTCAACCCACTTCTAGGGTCGGGGTGAGCCTGACGATAGCAATGTGAGGTAAGTGCATCAAAGGTATGACTTTTATGCGATTCCGTCTTCTACCCCATGCTTGATCCTTTGCGAAAGTTAGGGAGATTCATTATTTGCATTATTAAAGCGAAAGCCACTCATATTGCGAACTTGAATTGCTCATGAATTGGATAGTACCTCTTAGGAATTATGCGAGAGCCTCGAATCACCTAAGTGTTGATAACGAAAGTTATTTGACGGAAAGATATTAAAGTTCATATCTTTAGCGTGAAACTTGCATTGTTATCATTGTGGCATGAAACCCCAACTTTGGAAGCCTTTTAATTAATTAAATTCTTCATAAAAGGCCTAGTTTTATTTCTGTTCATCTTCCTTCTCCTTTCTATTTTCTTCGGATTCTTTTCCGACAAAATTGGTTACAAAAACAGTTTCTGTGACAAGCATCGAAATCGACCATAAGGGTCGATATCGAGGTCTAACATCGATATCGAGGTCTCTGATCGACGTCGACTTGCTGTTTTGTTTTTTTGTGCAGGAACTGCGCTAGGAAATCGACCAGAATTGAGGTCGATATCGACCTGTATACTCGATATCGAGTGTCTGCTGAGGTCGAAAGCCTTGATCGTGAGTACAACAAGGGAAGCGCTGTAATTGAAAGAAAGCTACTTTGAATTAAAACTCCAAAAGAAAGTACAACCGAACAAGCCACTCCGCTCTCGCTTCACAAACTCCACTCGGCCTTCTCTCTCTCTCTAACTCATTACTACTGTAATTGGAACTGAATTGTATGTCAAATTGAATGTTATTGGATGCCTAAACTTAGCCCTAATGGCCTCTATATATAGATGTCGAACTTTGCTAACCAAAGACTCGCAACTCTATCTTTATTCTCTAAGATAAAACTTAAATAAAGTAAAAACTAAAACTCCTACGGTAAATCAGCCTTCATATGATAGATATGGTGTTAATGATAAGAAATCCCGACTTTAGGATAGACGTGCAAGCCTCGGATAGAATTCTATCAAAATCTGAGTCGGATTCCTCTGCGGGTAAACATCGATATCGACCTTGAACATCGATATCGACCTCTATGAAACTCTATCTCGAGCTCTCCTTCTCCTACTCGAACTGGCACTCGACTTCTATCATTTAGCTCGAACTGGCAACATCGATATCGACCTTTAGACGTCGATATCGACCTCTCTGTGTCGACATGCTCTATTTCATTTGCTGCTCGATTCCTATGTCTCTGATGCACTTGTTGTCTAGGTCCCCAGTCGATTTCAACCTCTTCAGAAGACTTTGAGTTCTTTTTCCGCTCTTCCAAATCCGTCCATTTTTATCCTGTTTTCTGCGAAATCACATAGAAACTCATGTAGACCCATATATTTGACATTTAAGCATAAACTACTCTAATCCCATGTTTTCCCATTAATATGCATGTAAAAGACGATAAAATGAACTTTTATGTGCATAGAAAATATGGCAATTTGCGCGCACATCAAACACCCCATACTTAAGCTTGCTTGTCCCCAAGCAATACTTTTAATGGTCATTCAGGGGAAGAAAGTAAACCCTCAACATCATAGATTCATTTTTCATATGTCCCGACAATCAATTGCCATCCTCGATAAGGTACTTATGTCAACCAAGTCCATGCCTGTGCATAACAACAATTTCATACTCATAAAAGGAGGTAATATGCAAAAAACAATTTTTGCGACATAGCATTAGTAATCAAGAGGACTTTTTGCAAGCTTGTGAGAAGTAGATTGGTAAAAGGCTTAAAGGTGGGCTAATATTTGGCCATGTGGTGTTAAATCCAGGGAAACATCCCTTCTTTCCAAAATATTCCACATTCCTTGTTTATAATGTCTCACCTTTCACTCATCGCTCAATGCTTTTATTCAATATAATGCTTTTACCTCTTTAACCTTAGCACTGCCTTCTCGCGAGTCACAAACATGGGTGTTATGAATGGCCCCGGATACTTAGTACTTCGGACTCCTCACCTTGTGTCCCATCTCGCTGAACTAACATCTCAACGAGCAGGGTCGACCTACCTTTATCTCCTGAGGTGATCAAATTTTTTTCTCGCTCATTAAATTTTCCATATTTCATAATTTCTTTCATTCCTGCCAAAAATTTCACAGAGATGCACAACTCCATATAACAACTCCAAAGATGACTTCCATTCTCAACATAATCCCCGGATAGGGTATATGGTATAAAATGGGCAATGTATATATGTGGAGCAGTAATGATCATGATAAGGCTAATATATGGCTTGTGACTTTTGCAAATATGCATAGGTAAGGCTAGGATATGAACTTGTATATGTAAGCACTTGTATGGAATTTTCATAAAAAGTCCTCCATCATCTTATCATGCATATGTCAAAAGCAACTTCAAATTTTTCATCTCTTTTATTTTTTTCTTTTTGCACTTCATTGGGACTTTCCTTAACTAGGCAATCTCATGTTATATCTCTAATGAATCTAATTTTGCATCATAGAGCACTTTTTTATACTTCCACGACTTTTTTTTTTTCAAAATTTTGACGGAGGTCATTTTTTTGTTTTCGAAAATAAAAACTAAATATGAATTAAGATAAATATGCAAATCTAAACTAAGTATGAATATGCAAGTAAGCCTTTCCCCCACCCCATACTTAAAATTTACAGTGTCCTCACTGTATTAGAACTAGGGTTAAGAAGAAAACTTACTAAACCGTCACAAATTTCAGGAGTCGAAGAAGACAGCAAGCATGGTCGATATCGACCTTTAACATCGATATTGATGTTTCTCCTCGATTTCTGGCTTAGGCTTCAGGGTGATCCGGCCTCGATCACAAACCTATCTAAGTCGACCTTAAGGTCGATGTCGATCTCGGACATCGAAATCGATGTCTTTTCTGTGTGCTTTTCTCTCTCCTGCAACTTGTTAACAAACATAAAACCAAATATGCAAAACAATAAAATGTCTCAAACCAAAGTAAAAGCTGTCTAAAACCAAAACTAAGTCTTTGTTACAAGCTCTAGACTTTTAAGTCGCTAGGCCGACTTCTTCTTTTGCGCTTCTCAAGGCGGCATCTGCAGAGCCCATGTGGCTTGGTGTTGTTGCAAGAGGATGATATGTCGAGTAATTACAAATAATAAAGATGTAATAAACGTCAATCAACTCCTAGCCTATGCAAATAATTACAAGACTTCCTCCCGTTGTAGTGGAAGGGTAGTCAGGATCGATCCACGAGGAGGCGTGTCAGCGGGATCCTAGTAGCTTTGGAAATCTCAAGTCTGCGTTGACCAGAAGCCTCGATTTCGACCTTAGGCCTCGATGTCGACCTCGACTGTCGATGTTCTCTGCAACAGAAGACCTGCAGAGACAAAAACAAGTGGTCGATATTGACTGGAAAGGGTCGATATCGATGTCAGTCACGAAATCGACTGGCTCAGAAGTCTGCCAGTCGACACAGTAGGGTCGATTTCGACGTCTGGTGTCAATTTCGATGTTCAGCAACCTCCGCAGTGATGATCGTTGTCGACGAACTCAGTGGTCGATATCGACGTCTGAGGTCGATATCAATGACTTCTTGCAGTGGGTTAGTTCTTCGTCTGCAAAGAAAGGCCGAAGATTTAAGAATGGGGAGAGAAGCAACGAATAGAAATAAAACAGTGGTCACTACTAGAAATTTGTTATTTAACATCGGGTAATAGCCGATGTCTTTAAAAAAAAATCGATGTCTATGTGGGGGATGTAAAAAGTCAAAAGTTTTTCACATCGGCCAGAACCCGATGTCTTTATATGTTATAACATCGTTCATATTTTAAAATCCGATGTCTTTGATATCCTATAACATTGATTATAAAATATAACCGATGTTATAACATACAAAGACATCGGCTATTACCCGGTGTTAAAAAGTTTTGACTTTTTACATCCCCCACATGGACATCGATTTTTTTTTGAAAGACATCAGCTATTACCCGATGTGAAATGACATATTTGCGCTTTTTTTATTATTGTAGCCTATGCGGGATTTGAACCCGCATCTTTGTGTTTGAACACAATGCTCTACCATTTGAGCTAATAGGCTTTAAATTAGATAGAATGTTCTTACATAATAGCAAAAAGAGCGTGTAAAACCATACATTACAATCGTATCGAGTAGGGTGCAACATAATCATGAGGAAAGACAACTGCCTGCAATTGTTTAACCTAATTAGGGTTGTTTGGATGACTGCTGATTATAACTTATTAACTTATAATGTATAATATTAAGCATTATAAGTTATAATTATCGGCCATGTAAACGGACAACATATGTTCCTCTTCTATAGTTATTAAATGCAGGTCCAATCCAATCTCAATAATCACATAACCATAGACAATCTTTTGTAAATTGGTATAGTGTCTTTATCCATATTCCAAACAGCCATACTAAGCTTTATTTTCAAGGGGTAGTTTTATGGACGACTTGATCCTGATCTTGCAGCATCATTACACGTTCAAAACATACAACATCAAAAGAAAAAGAAAAGAAAAAAGATGTTTGGAAAACAAGTTGCATTAGCCACAAGGAGCTAGTTTAGTTCTTGCTCAAAATAATGAGAGCAAAACATGCAAGATCTTCTAGGAATCCAAACTATGCAATATGCATTACTCTGTAAAAAATACACTTCGCTGTCTCATGGACGAACCCAATAACTGATATAAAGCATAACACAAATTTGAATTAAGGAATCATTCTGTAAAAAGATCATCTTTAGTTCAAAGTTCAAACCCATGATAAAATAAAAAGCATATACCAGGGGGGGAAATGGCTAAGAAATACCATGTTCTGCTGCATATTTAAAGTGCTTTCTCAACTGAATATACCCTAACTCCAGTAACTGTGAACATGCATCTGTTAAGCTAAAAAGAAGTTACTTGCCTATTAATATGGTTCTGTTGTGAAGTTGTAACCATGGTCTCGTTGATCCTAGTGCAGTTCGTAAGAGTCGAATGCTTGTCGATATCAGCTGCAATTCTGCAAAAGGCGAAAAAATCATAAGTAGGTACAAAGAGATCAGTTGTACAAACCTTATATAACCTCTCATATTCATCAATTTCAGCAGGTGATTTTTTGTTGTTTGAAGGTTCAATGGATTTTGATGAACTGCCCATCTTAGATTCCTGTATCTCCTCTCCATGCTGCTCACCCGAAAGGCTCCCACTTTGTTTAGTCATCCATGGAATTTGCAGCTTCTTATTCGGTTCATTTGCAATACCGAAAAGTGAAACATTAACCTGATCCTGACCAAAAAAAAAAAGTGAAAACATTAACCTGATAGCATGCAATTCAACACAATTCAACCTTTATTTTAATTGCTCGGTAAAGACAATGGCTATAACTATAGTAATTTCCGAGACCAAAATGTCAAATTGAATGAAATAACAAGGCCATGAATCACCTTTGTTTCCCCAAGGAATGATTTAAAGGCATCATCATTCTTGTTTTATGTGCTAGCTGCAGCGTTAACCTTAGCCTTGGCCTCCCAAGTCTGCAGATTTCCAAAATCAGGAGCTTTCAAATCTTTTAGAATATCTATGTGATCTATGAGTGGCTTCAATTGAACCTCTATGGAACAGGATTTTAAAACAACCTGTATTAATATGTGGAAATATATTTGGAGTCTCTTAGTCTCATGCTATATTTAGTAATGCTAGCACTTAAAGCAACAAACAAGTTGGTCAAGTAAACAAAGTATTTACCCCTCGTTGAATCCACGACCATTATTACTGTCATCTTAACAATCAGATCCAATCATAAATTATGTAAGATCATAAAAAAAGTGGGTTTTTAAGCCACTCTAGAAATACCTTTTAAGAATCCCAACAATGAACTCGATAAACTTTTGAAGGTTTTCTTTCCCCAGTTTCCTTACTAACTCACCTACGAAATCCATTGCAGTTGTCCTTGGGTTGTATAAAAACCTTCAATAATATCTGCACGAAAGAAAATTAATCACCATGAAAACTACAAATAGTTTTTCCAAATAACAAAATAAATGAGTCTTTAAAAAAAACATGAGTAGAAACACCAAACACAAGCAACAGCTTCCCTATTTCAAAGGGAAAAAAAGGTGTTTGTAAAAAAAGAAAGAATGTCATCCTTTTGAAGAAAAAAAAAACTAAACCACCAATAAATTCAGAAAAGCATGTATAGTATATACCCACTTCATGGTCCAACAACAGTAGAAAGCAAAGAAAACATACGACTTGGGATGCTGTCATAAGTTATAACCTCTTACCCATTGCAGAAAAAATCATATCCTATATATTACCTCTTTTCAAGAAATGTCTTTGCATTTGAAACATTCTTCCCCATTGCTGAGGCTTTCCATGAGAAATATGAACCAGAGGGATCCACCTAGAGCAATATCCAAAAACC
The DNA here is from genome assembly GCA_963922045.1 of Persicaria maculosa. Lineage (NCBI taxonomy): Eukaryota > Viridiplantae > Streptophyta > Magnoliopsida > Caryophyllales > Polygonaceae > Persicaria > Persicaria maculosa. The sequence continues at coordinate 35,131,685 of OY998271.1, forward strand.
ATTAATATTAGCAGTAAAATAATATTTAAGCATGACAAGTAAAAAAATGTATATGGATTAAAAAAATCATGAACAAGAGCTAAATAAACCATCATGCAAAGTTCTAGAACACCTAACAAATGAAATCAACAATCATGACAAAAGAAATATCCATCCAAAATTTTGCAGTCCCTTTAGATGATATTTTAAATATTAGGTTTTGAGAAAAGAACATCACTGCAAATATATTGGCACTTTCCAATATTTGTTTAAATATCATATAAGAGAGCCATCAGCAAAAAGCTCTACAAAACATCACTAAAGTCATTATGACATAAATGTATATTTGATGCTGCAAGTAAATAGCAAAAAGTAAAATAATCAAGATTTAGCGTTTGGTATTTATGTCATTCATCCAATAGATTTTACATGCAATCAAAAAATGAGTTGGCAGGCCATCATTGTACCCCAATTACATGAGAACTCATGGGATTCAGCTGGCGAATTATCAGCATTAAAGAAAATAGTAGCAGTTTGCAAAGTAATTGTTAACGAAGCATTTTGAACATATAGAAGGGGAAACAAAGCGAAGGCAAAAAAAATTAACCTGCAACAGGTATGAAAGACTCCATGAGGGGCTGCTTTGGATAGATGCCTCTTTGTTGACTGCATAACATCAAAATGAAGCGGATCTATTTAGCATCTACAAACACAACAAAGAAAATCCAAATCGGTAACCACATAGCAACTGACCGCTAAAGCTTCAGACACACCATCTAACTGTTTTGAAAACTCTAACCAAAAACCTAAAATTGAGAAAATCAAAATCAGTAACCACAAAGCGGATCTGTTAGAGGATGGAGAAGTAACAAGTGAAAACCCTAACCAAAAAAACCTAAAATTGAACAATTAAAGGTGGGGATAAAGTCAGCGGCAAAAATCACTTATTCGGACGAACAAGGAGGTGCGACACCAATCTCCTCACTAGATCTGAAAGGGGAAAGAGCGAGAGAGACTGACCAAAACCGGGGAATGAAGAGAGAGTTGTGATTTCAGGTTCATGGCAGTAGATCTGGACAGGAATCGTGTCGCCCCATATTTGTGGTAGTTTTCCATCGACAGAGAGAAGCACAAAAACGTCAGTCTCATCGCAGATCCGATATTGGGAGAAGAGGAACAAGAGGAAGAAGCTTACCAATGGAGATGTGTTGCACTCCTCTTTTGAGGGCCATTGACAGAAGTAGGAGCTAAAAGAGAGCATACAAATGTTGTGTTTTTAGATTTAGTTTTGGAGAAGAAAGGCTGGAGAGAGGGAGGAGAGAGATAGGTTTCACGTATGTTAACTCTTTGTCTGAACAAGGGAGAGAGTGAAAATGAAGAAGCGCCTTCTAAAATGGTTGAGCGGGTGTTCAAATGAATTTTAGAAGCGCCTTCTAAAATGGTTCCGCGCCTTCTAAATTTTTTTAAAACAAATATTTAACATCGGTCAAATAAGTTGGACGATGTCTATGCTTTTATTTACATCACAAATTTAGAAACCGATGTTAAAAAACTGTTTAACATGGCAGGTTTTTCTAACAGATGTTAATGAGCCGATGTTAAATAACAGAATTCTAGTAGTGGGTTTATGTGAATTAAACTATGTAAAAGAAACAACTCCTAGGATTAGGGTTTACCACAACGTTAACCAATGATGCGATAAGATAAATAAGACGGACAATTGCGCTATTTCACCCGAGGGAAAAGCTTTCGCCGTACAACAACTCTTAGGATTACTCTTGCAAATAAACCTATTTGTCTCTACCAACTTTACGTTTATAACTCAAGTTGTTAGCATGAATCCCTTTTCTTTCGATTAGGACTAAACATAGAATCGTAGGAGGAGAGATAGACACAACGATATCAACATCAAATACTTACCTCAAGCGCGCATGGCTAACGTCGGGCTCACCCCGACCCTAAGAGCTTTGGGGGACTACTCGCTTCTCATCATGGAACTCATCATTGATTGAAAAGAAGAAACTTGCATTAAAATAAATTCCGAAGCTTTACAACTCAACGTCAACTTTCGCAAACGTTAAACCCTAAAACTTCTCTCTAACTCTAACTCTATTGATTGTCTTGATTGATGATTCAAAGATTGGATGATTGAATGCCAGCCCCCTAGGGCTTTATTTATAGGCTACTAATCCTCGCTATCCAAGGATTGTAACTCCTATCTAAACTATGAACTCTATCCAAACAATTAGGATAGGTCTTTTATTTTGATAAACTTAAACTAACTTTGATAAAACTTATAAGTAAAAAGTAAATAAACCTCCAGCTGCTATCCATCTTAAAAGTACAAGATAAATCCATGCCTCCTTAAAGATAAAGTTTCCAATCCGCATCTCGAACTCGAGTCTATCTTCTGTCGAGATAAAGGGTCGATATCGACACTAGAGGTCGATATCGAGGTCTCTATTTCTGCTCGACTTGTTCAGCTCCGGTCGATGTCTATGTTGAGGTCGATATGAGGGTCGATATCGACACTAGAGGTCGATATCTATGTTGAAGGTCGATATCTACCTCTGCTCAGCCTCACTTGGCTTCTCCGTTTTGACTCCGATTTCGCTCGAATTCCTGCATGGTTAGCTTAAAACTTGTGCAGACCCTATTTCTTTCACTTTAGCCCATTCTTACACAAGTTTATATTCTTTTTAACCTTTTCTTTGGAAATCGAATGAAAATACGAAGTCAAAAGATGCAATAAAAAGAAGTACAAATATGTACATCACTTGGGCCTCAAATATGACTCCTTTCTTGTCACGCAGCTGCATTCCGCCAGGATTGATTTGATTCACTGTGAATGGTCCTAAATTCTTATCTTTGAATCTCGTAGGGAACCAATGGTCCTTAGATTTTGCAACATAGACCTTGTCTCCTATCTCATATTGACTCGAATCATCATCGGATACCCTACATAAGCGCACATGACAAGGCACACCTCTTCCAAATAATGATAAATCCTTATTCGTAATGGAAAAAGAGGAATCCGTACCTTGACTTACCTTCTTCTAAGTCTGTGGCTCAGGTCGATGTCGATGTTCAGAGGTCGATATCGACCTCTGTTGTACTCCTGGAAGATCAGTCGATTTGGAGAGTTTCGGATCGATATGATTAGGTCGATTTTGACCCTTAGAGATCGATATCGAGGTCTTCGTTCCTCCCTTCTTAGCGCTGATGGTGGTCGATTTCGATAGGGTATGGTCGATATCGACCCTTGACCCCAATTTCGATGTTTCTTTTCTCCCTCCGTCGACCCCATACTTATGACCCTACACATAATCTTGAACATTTTTAATCGATATCGACTTACCTGGGTCGATTTCGATGTTCTGTTGGGCCCCTTCGTTCAAGATTGCCACAACTTCCTCCACTTGGGCTTCTATGGCCCTCTTCTCAAGCTCCTCCGGTGTCATACTCCTTACTTTGGCTTCTCCACATGCAATGTAGACGCCATTGATGGCTTTTATCTCCATTGGCCCTTGATTTTTCACCGTCTTGTTGAAGGCATACTCTATCACCTCGTCACTAATTGTGAATGAGAGCAATCCTTTCTTTACGCTAATGTTGGCATCGACGGTTGCTAGGAATGGCCTACCTAAAATAATTGGACAAGCAGGGTCCTCCGCTATATCAACAACTAAGAAATCAGCAGGGACAAGGAATTGACCTACTTGTACTGGCACATCCGTCACTATCCCAGTTGGAATCACTACCGTATTGTTGGCCATGTATAACCTTGCATCCACGGGCTATAGAGGACCTATCTTTACCTTGTGCCAAATGGTTAGTGGCATCATGCTAACGCTAGCGCCCAAGTCAACTAAAGCATTAAATTTGAATTGACCTAGACCTATAGCGATAGAAAACTTACCTGGGTCCGCCCGCTTTTGTGGTAGCTCCAACCTGTTGCACTTCTCTGCGATCTCAGAGAGCGATCGCTTCTTACCCAACATGTCTTTAAGGAACCTTACATAGGATGGCATCTCGTGAAGTGCCTCTGCGAATGTATAGAGACATTAAATCCTTGGAGCATCTTCACGAACCGCTGGAACTTCTTTTCTGCTGTGTCCTTAATTACCTTTCTAGTTGGGAATGGCAACATCTTCTTCTTTCCCGCGACTGCAGTGAGGTCGACATCGACATCCGTAGGGTCGACGTCAACTGGAGGAGTCGATTTCTGTGGTGACTCAGCTTTAGGGTCGACATCGACTGGAAGGTCGACATCGACGTCACCTTGGTCGATATCGACAAGGGGGGTCGATATCGACGTCTGTTCTGGCTCCTTTTCCTTCACTTTTTGCTCGGGCGTTTGTAATCGACGCCCACTCCTTAGGTTCACCGCCGCAATATGACCGGTGGTTTTGCCCTTTTGGTTAGGCACAGTGGATCCAGGGAATGATCCCGACGCTTTGGGTAATTCTTCCAACAATTGACTCATTTGAGTCTCCATGTTGCGCTTCCAAACGTCGATCTCCCCAAGCCTAGAATTGATGCCCTACAGCTGAGTATGGACGGAGTTGTTGGCTTGTTTGAAATCAGCATGGTTCCTCCGCATCTCATCAAGAATGATTTGCAGGCGATCTTTCCTTGTCTCCTGCTTAGGGTGCCCTGGTGCTCTATATGGTGGGGGATCCCTTTGTTGATAGAACCTTTGATCACCCCAATATTGTTGATTACCCCCTCCATAGGAGCCTCTCGTCCACTTGACCTCCTTATGTTGTTCCGCCATGGATACTTGCTCAGTATGTGGACAGGCACTAGTGTTATACCTTGTTGAGCCACACTCTTGACAAGTTTGATTGTTGCTCAGGAACCTGACTTGCTTTTGAAGGCGGCGTGTTTGATCGTTATGGAATTGTTGCCGCACATCAGGATCTATCTCCCTTGGAGGCTCATATAGTGGCATTGATGGGGCAGGCCTTGCATCATAGGCCGCAGCAGCCCCATAAGTGTTGTCAAAGTTCACGAGCCTCTCAATGGTCTCACATGCCTCCGTTTGTGTAAGCTCAATGTACCGATAGGAGGTATATGAATTTATCCTCTCCTTATTCGGAGCATCAAGGGCGTTGTAGAAGATCTCCTGGATGACATATGGAAGTTGCCCATGCGTTGGGCATGATCTCAGCAAGTCCTTAAATCTCTCCTACGCCTGTGCTAGGGTTTCACCTGGCTTTTGTTTAAAAGCCGTGATCCTTTGCCGCAGCATCGCCATTTTGGAAGGTGGAAAGAACTTATTCAAGAATGCATCCTTCACCTCCGCTCATGTCCTCAGCGAGCGTGGAGCCAAACTCTCAAGCCATTGTAATGCCTTCCCAGCCAAAGACCATAGAAAAGATTTTAAACGCACATACTCTAAATTTACTCCATCAGCAACTGTTTCACATAAGTCCATAAAAGTAGAGATGTGTTGCAGGGGGCATTCATTAGGTCTTCCTTCAAAAGTATTTCTTTTTATCTCAGATTGGAAGTTAATTTTTATTTCATAATTGGAGTGAGGAATTCATATAGCGGTTTCAGGAACATGAAGCGGCGGATGCATGTATTGCATCGCTGTCTGTGGATACTTATTTAGCCGCTCTTGGGCTTGTCTGCATGCATCCTCCTCCCTATCAGTACGGGCTCACTTAGCAGCAGCAGCGGCCCACTCAGCAGCAATTGTAGCATTGTGGTCCTCGATTTCCTTCCTCAACCGCTCTATGGTTTCAGCCTGCCTCTCGTTGTCAGCCATGATGCGAATTGCTTTGTTGCGAAGATGGTAGAAACATTCAGGCTCGTTGATTGGTTACAGGATAGGTCCGCGATCATAACGTCGTATAAACCTGCTAAATAAGCTCAAAAAAAAAGATCGTGATTAAACTTAGGTGGCGATTGATTGCCTCCCCGACAACGGCGCCAATTTGTTCGCTACGGGGGATAGGTGTATGCGTAGGGATTAAAATAATTCAACTTAAACAATTCATGACTAGACTACTCCATTGCTCAAACAAATAATACAAGAATTCCCTCCCTTGTAGTAGTAGGGTAATTCAGGATCGAATCCACGAGGAGGTATGTCAGCGCTTCCCTTTTTGTACTCACGATCAAAGCTTTCGACCTCAGAAGACACTCGATATCGATATGTCTGGTTGATATCGACCTCAGTTCTGGTCGATTTCTAGTACAGTTCCTGCAGAAGACAAAAGCAGCAAAGTCGACGTCGATCAGAGTCCTTGATATCGAAGTTAGACCTCGATATCGACCTTTACAGTCGATTTCGATGTTTGTCACAGAAACTGTTTTCGTAACCAATTGTCGGAAAAGAGTCCGAAGAAATTAGAATGGGAAAGCAGGATGATCAGAAACAAAATTAAAACTTTTATATGTAAATTCAATAAACTAAAAGCTTCTAAAGTCGGGGTTTCATACCACAACGATAACAATGCAAGTTTAATGCCAAAGTTATGAAATTTAATGTCTTTCGATCAAATAACTTCCGTTATCAACACTTAGGTGATTACAGGCTCTCGCATAGTTCCTAAGATTTACTATCCAATTCATGAGCAATTCAAGTTCACAATATGAGTGGCTTTCGCTTCAATAATGCAAATAATGAATCTCCCTAACTTTCGTAAAGGATCATGCATGGGATAGAAGACGGAATCGCATAAAAGTCATACCTTTGATGCACTTAACCTACATCGTTATCGTCGGGCTCACCCCGACTCTAGAAGTGGGTTGACTACTCACTCCTTATCATGCACATCATCATCATCATTGTTTAAAGAAAACTACTTTGAATTAAACTTTGAAAGAAAGTACAACCGAACAAGCCACTCTGCTCTTGCTTCACAAACTCCACTTGGCCTTCTCTCTCTCTCTCTCTCTAACTCATTACTACTGTAATTGGAACTGAATTGTATGTCAAATTGAATGTTATTGGATGCCTAAACTCAGCCCTAATGGCCTCTATATATAGATGTCGAACTTTATTATCCAAAGACTCGAAACTCTATCTTTATTCTCCAAGATAAAACTTAAATAAAGTAAAAACTAAAACTCCTACGGTAAATCAGCCTTCATATGATAGATCTGGTGTTGATGATAAGAAATCCCGACTTTAGGATAGACGTGCAAGCTTCGAATAGAATTCTATCAAAATCTGAGTCAGATTCCTCTGCTGGGAAACATCGATATCGACCTTGAACATCGATATCGACCTCTTTGAAATTCTATCTCGAGCTCTCCTTCTCCTACTCGAACTGGAACTCGACTTCTATCATTTAGCTCGATCTGGCTACATCGATATCGACCTCTCTGTGTCGACATGCTCTGTTTCATTTCCTGCTCAATTTCTATGTCTCTGATGCACTCGATGTTGAGGTCCCCAGTCGATTTCGACCTCTTTAGAAGACTTCGAGTTCTTTTTCCGCTCTCCCAAATCCGTCCATTTTTATCCTGTTTTCTGCGAAATCACATAGAAACTCGTGCAAACCCATATATTTGACATTTAAGCATAAACTACACTAATCCCATGTTTTCCCATTAATATGCATGTAAAAGACGATAAAATGGACTTTTATGTGTGTAGAAAATATGGCAATTTGCGCGCACATCAATTGACATCCTAGCGCTTTTTGAAACTAGAATTTCTGGTGAAGAGGCAGACTGCGTTTGCAGGAAACTGTGTTTTGATAATGTGGAAAGGGAGGAGGCTGTGGGTTTTGCAGGAGGTGTTTGGCTGCTTTGGAAGAACAACTCCTGCAATCTTAAAATCGAGCAGAAGAATCCGAATTTTATTCATGCTTCATGCACGAAGGGTAACAGGAAGAGTAATCTGTTGACGGTCTACGGGCCACCTTCTGTTGCACATAGAAGAACCTTCTGGGAGGATCTTAACACTATGGTCAGCAATCTTGAGGGTGAGGTGATTATTGGAGGGGATTTCAACACTATCTTGGACAAAGAGGAAACGAAGGGGGGTACTGGCGCTATTCACAAAGATGCAGACTAATTTAAGGAGGTGATCGATCGCGCTAACCTTATTGATCTCGGTTTTACTGGGCAAGACTTCACTTGGAGTAAAAAGATCTTTGGTGGGCGGGTTGTTCATAAACGTCTGGATCAAGTTCTTAGCAATATTCCTGGGCGCCTTCTCTGGCCGGAGGATAGGGTTAGACACCATCCGAGGTACTCCTCTGACCACTGCCCTCTTCTTTTGGAGCTTGAACCAAAAGTGCTTAAGAATATAAATCGGCGTCCGTTTCGTTTCAAGGCGGCCTGGACTAAGCACCCGGATTTTCATATATTTGTTAAGGAAAACTAGATTAAGGATGAACGGGTGGAATCTACGTTATGTAATTTGAAAGACGTCTTGAAAGTGTGGAATAAAAAGAGTTTCGGGAACATTTTCGTGAGAAAGAATCTGTTGATGGAGGCTTTGAGCGAGGTCCAAAAGCAGATTGTGAGGGGAGTGGATCCTTCTGCCTCTGTTCAAGAATCTTGGCTCAAATTGAATTTGGATGAGGTTCTTGAACAAGAGGAGTTATTGTGGATGCAAAAATCCAGGGAGATGTGGCTTGTTGGCGGTGAAAGGAACACTAAGTTCTTCCATGCCATGACTATTATTAGGATAAAATATAATAGGGTGGAAGGATTTTTTAATGATAACAATGTCTGGATTGAGGACAAAGCTGAGCTTGAAAGCATGGCCCTGTCATTTTCAAGAAGCTGTACACCGAAGATGGTGCTACTGGAGGATCGGATCGTGTTGCTACTGAGTTCCCTAAGTTAGGTATTGAGGTTTAGGAAGATGTGAGTAGGGTGGTGACTAACGAGGAGATCTGGATAGCTTTTAAGAGCATAGACACCTACAAGTCCCCCGGAGTGGACGGTTTTTAACCGTTGTTCTTTCAGATGTGTTTGGATACAGTGGGACATGATGTTAGAGCGCTTGTTCGAGATTTCTTCTCCACGGGTAAGCTCCTCCTCGGGCTGAATGATACTCTTATTACTCTTCTCCCTAAGGTTTGAAAACTCGTATTTATCAATCAGTTTAGAGGCATCAGCCTTTGTAATGTTTGTTATGAGGCTATCACCAAGATTATGGCTACGAAGCTTCAACGAATTCTTGCTAAGTTATTCGGTCCTACCCAAGGGAGTTTTCTCCCTGGAAGGCTAATAACGGATAATATCGTTGTCGCTCAGGAGGTCGTCCATTCAATGAAAAGAAAGAAGGGGAAAAAGGGTTGGATGTGCTTGAAGCTTGACCTTGAGAAGGCCTATGATCGCCTAAATTAGGACTTTATCGAGAATACTCTGAATTGGGTTGGTTTTCCTTCTAAGTGGACCCGTTGGATTATGGAATGTATTCGGAGCCTGAGAATGTCGGTTATATGGAATGGTGAAGTTAGGAGACAGTTTATACCGTCTAGGGGTATTCTTCAAGGGGATCCCATGTCCTCTTACATTTTATCCTATGTATGGTGAGATTATCGCATATGATAAATTGGGCTATGGATGAGAGCAGTTGGAAACTTGTCAAGGTCAGTAGGAACAGGTCTAAGGTGTCACATCTTTTCTTCGCCGACGACATCCTCTTGTTTGTCGAAGCGTCGGTTGGCCAAGTGAGCATTATTAGGAGTTGTCTTGAGGCATTTTGTGGCATGTCGGGGCAAAGGGTCAGCCTTTAAACGTCCAGATTTTATGTGTCAAGTAGCGTGGATCCGAGTTTGGTCAAAACTATCAGTAGAGGGAGTGGGATTGAAGCCACCTGTGATCTTAGGCACTACCTCGGAGTCCCACTGCTTCACAAAAGAATTAAAGCTGCAGATTTCAACTTTACTATTGAAAAATTCTCTAGAAAGCTTGCGGGGTGGAAGACGAATTAGTTGAGCTTTGCCAGAAGAATCACCCTAACTAAGTCTGTCCTTGGAGCAATACTCGTTTACTGCATGGGAGCGTTGATTCTACCAGAGGGAGAGGGAGTGTGTAGAAAGGTGGATAGATTGAGCTGAAAGTTTCTATGGGGGTCTACGGACTCGAAACGGAAAGTCCACAAGGTGGCGTGGGAGGAGGTCACCAAACCGAAATGGCTTGGGGTCTTGGGGTTAGGTCCATGGTTGATCTGAAGAAAGCGCTTGTAGCTAAAGTCGGCTGGCGGTTTATTATGGAAGAAGAAGGCTTATGGAAAAAAATTCTGATGGATAAGTATATTGGCAGCGCTCTTGGATCCTCGTCGGGGGCATCGCACGTTTAGAAAGTCATGCGAAAGGGATTGAGTAAGATTGTGAATCCTGGTCTTAGGTGGAACATTCATAATCAAACAACAAATTACCATGTATAGGTAATCATAATCTATATATATTTAACATCGCACAAAAAAACAACCATGTCATACACATTATTATTTTCAGAAACATTATTAATCATTAACATTATCATTTATATCTTCATCTTCCTCTTCCTCTTCAACTTCCTCTTCATCGTTCTCTTCATCTTCCTCTTCCATTTCCTCTTCCTCGTTGTCTTCCTCTCCCTCTTCCATTTCTTCTTCCTCTAGTTCAAGATCAATGGTAAGATAAAAAAAATTCAATGAATACTGAGCTAAGTTCTTTATATGGTTATTCAAGAGCAATGGTAAAATCATCTCCATGTGTTTAAAATGTTCAAGGATCATACACGCTCATGTGGGACATCATGTTCACTACTTTACAAGCCTCACCCTCATTTGGATCATCTACGTAAAACACTTGGCTTCCCGAGAGTGCAAGACGGAATGAGAAATCCTCGTACTAACTACTGTTTGTATCCACTGATAGCAAACCCAGATCTAGCTTGGTGCTACAACTCCTTTCAAGGTCAGTATCAAATCACTTGCATTTAAATAACACAACTAGCATTCGAGTACCCATAGTAGTTTGCATTATCTTTCTCCACCACAACTTTAGAATTTTGTGTCTTCAAATCTTTATCTTTAGTCAATGATACAAACTCCACCACGTTGACATAACATGTGGACTAGATCCTACATCCTTCTGGTCTTTTCGCGAAGTTGAGAACCTCTAGTTTAAGGAAGGGATCCCTATCTTTGTGTAACCTAAAAACCTATGTTTATGTGACATAGGTTGTTAAAATCGTTCTTGCGTTCCCTCTCATCATAATCTGGATTATAGTTTGGAAAACAAACATAAATTGAACAAGAAAACCTCACAAATCCTTACCCATTTGCAGAAATATATGTGAAAATCGTTATTGCGTTCCCTCTCATCATAATCTTGATTCACTTGCTTGTAGCGTCTTTCATGTGCTTGTAAATAGTGATCAACTTCATAGCACACAATCAAAACCTGTTAGTGAGCCTCTGCAATCATAACTTCACTTAACCTTTAATAAGCGATTTCACTTTGTGAAAACACAAGGTCTGATACAACATAAATATCATAGGTCGATGCCTCACTAATGGTTGCCTCTTCGCGGCTCTCATCAACGCGTAGGCATAAGCTATAGTATGTAGTTGACTCTTCGATAGTATACACTTAAAAATAAACTTCTTTGGGTAACGTGTGTTCTTACCATAATCTTTATAAGTGCCAAGTTGCATGAAAAAAAGAACTTAAATGCATGAAAGTGTGAAATTTAAAAGCAACTAAATTGGTGGTGTAAGTACAAGTGAAAGTACTAGCATACCTTTCTATTATATACATCTAGGTATAATGCAGATGTCTAGTTTCTAGCACTTATTGTGGCAGATGAACCATAAGGTGCACCATGGTTGTGATAAAAGTGTGGAGGATAATCATTTATAAGCTGTACAAAATCTGAAATATCTCATCTTGCATTAGTTGTACATCCTCCTTTCTCAACTCTCTAGCAAACAATGTCTGAAACCATTTGGATAGTGCAACCAAAGGCTTTGCAACACTCAATGGTAAGTATACATGAACTACTATTGGGAGAAGACGATGAAACATCACATGACCATCATGAGTCTTCAATCCGTGGAACTTTTTCTCTTGAATGTTAACCTTATTCTTCGAAGCTCTGACATAGCCATGGGGGTACTTCACTTCACTAACCCATTCGAATACTTCAGATATATTCTCTGGCTTCACGAAGAATGACGCATGCGAGAGTCTTCCATTACTCCTCTGTGCCTGGCTTTTTCGCACCGGTCTTTGTTGTAAATCGGCTCGAGCTTTGGGACCATCTTTTCACTTCCTTTCGATGCTAAGAGCGGTGCTGGTGATGTTATTGAAAACGTTCTTCTCATTATGGATAACATCTAATGTGTATCTCACTCTAGTATATGGAAAATACAACAACCTCCGAAACTGGCACTTATTAGTCCAACATACTTTCTTTGTCTATTTGTAAGGGGCGTTGAACTTAGCATGCGTGTTGAGGACAAGAACTTGATCCTACATGGACATTGTTGCGAAAAATTCTACACGGACAAAGGAAATGGGTCATCCCATTCACATTGTCTCTAATAGTATTCACAAATTTATAAATTCTATGCAGGTAGTCATTGTGAGTGTGAGGGAGTTGAGTCCAATGCTTATTGGGCATTGTCCTGCCATTGACAATCTCAATCTTTGACTCCAATCTCAGTCGAAATTTGTATACTTGTTCTCAGTCATAATCGCACAAAAAAGGTCTCAACCTCATTCTCGATTTCAATCACAAACAACATACTCATTCTCAGTCACAATTTCACACAAAAAAATTATAAACCTCATTCTCAGTTTCAATCATAGACTACATACTCATTCTCAATCACAATCTCACACAAAAACAAGGTCTCAATCACAACTACTATTTTCAATCACAAACTACATTATCATTCTCAATCTCATTCAAATCATCATTCTCAATTTCAATATCTAACTATATTCTCATCATTATCTTTCAATCCCTAACATCATATATACATATATTAAAAAAACACACACAAACAAATAAATTTATATGTACCTTAATTACAAAGAGCGGAATCAACTTGTAATCCACTTGTGCATAAATGAATCTTGAGAAAATTAGGAATCAACAAGGGAATAATGGGAAAGAGAAGGCAATTTTGTGGGAGGTTTGAAGTGGTTGAAATGGGTATCAACTCCAGTGGTATGTACACTATAGTAAATTTGGCAGGTTAAAAAATGTTATACCTCAAGAAACGAACTTAGTTCAATGTCAGTCGCCTAAAAGAATAGTAATCAATGCAGATCTACACTTATTCAAGTGATGAACATATGGCTATACTAGTGAGCATGCACGTGCTACGCACGGAACTTATTTTCAATATATATTTTTAATTAATATATTATCATTGTAATTTTATTACTAATAATTTTTATCTCAAAAAATTTTAATATGTTCATTTATTTTTGAAATTTGACTGATATATTAATTCGACTCTATTTTTCTTCTTACTCACTTTTACATGCAATTCAACTATATAAGAAAAAATTGCTTTATAAATGCATGTGTTTAGGTTTAAATCAAATAAAAAATATAGTATAAACTTGAAAAATGTTATACTTATAGAGGACATGTTATAAATATATATTTTTAATTAATATATTATCATTTTAATTTTATTACTAATAATTTTTATCTCTAAAAGTTTTAATATGTTTATTTATATTTGAAATTCGATAAATATATTAACTTAGCTCTATTTATCTTCTTACTCACTTTTACATGCAATTCAACTATTTAAGCAAAAAAAATGATAATTGCTTTAGAAATGCATTATCTCTATAAGTTTTAATATGTTTATTTATCTTTGAAATTCGACAAATATATTAAATTGACTCTATTTATCCTCTTACTCACTTCTACATGCAATTCAACTATATAAGCAACCAACAAAATGATAATTGTTAATTTAGAAAAGGAATGAGTTTAAGTTTAAAACAAATAAAAAATATAGTATAAACTTGAAAAATATTGCGGTTATGGAGGACTTATTTTAAATATATATTTTTAATTGATATATTATCATTGTAATTTTTTTACTAATAATTTTTATCTCTAAAAGTTTTAATATTTTTATTTATCTTTGAAATTCGATAAATATATTAACTTGGCTCTATATTTATCTTCTTACTTAGTTTTACATGCAACTCAACTATATAAACAAAACAATATACTATAAACTTGAAAATGTTGTAATTATAGACATTTGATCCCTTAACATGGTGGATTGTATCTATACCTCTAACCAAAAAGCTACAATAACTTTTTGTTTTCTTAAGCTAATATTAAATATATATATATATATATATATATATATATATATATATATATATATATATATATATATATTAGATTTATTTATAAGTATTTAATATGTGCAATTAATGGGCTTCCACCCAAATTTATATATACAGTATAGATAATAATTTTTATCTCTAAAAGTTTTAATATTTTTTATTTATCTTTGAAATTCGATAAATATATTAAATTGGCTCTATAATTATCTTCTTACTTATTTTTACATGCAATTCAACTATATAAGCAAAAAAGTGATAATTGCTTTAGAAATGCTTGCGTTTAGGTTCCAAACAAATAAGAAAATATACTATAAACTTGAAAAATGTTGTAATTATAGAGATTTGATCCCTTGACATGGTGGATTGAAACTATATGTAACGGCATTGGATTATGATTCCCGGGTTATGTTTTGAGGGATAAAACCCCTCGTTGGGATCTTGCTCCTCGAGTACAGGTTGAAGGTTTAAAATCAACAATTTTGTTTAAAGGTGGGATTTCATACCCAAAAACCGAGAGGGACTATTGGAATCCCCGGAGTAAGTCCCCTGTACTTGCCCTATGGCCTAATTCATAAAATCCATTTATCATACAACCAGTAAAGTTTCCAAAAATCATACATAAGGTTGCCACGGCGGAGTCGGGTCAAAACATTATCCAAATATGTAAATCCAAACCGTTATTAATTCAGTGTAGTCAGAGTCTCAACACTCTCTTTTCGCCAAGTCAGAACCCCGCGGTCATGGAGCCAAACCAACATCAATAGTGGTAAGCATAATTGATACCTAAAAATGTTAAAAGTGGGCGGGATCAGATGATGCCCACTTCGCTCTTTCCCCACCCTAAGTACACACATACGCTATACCTAATAATCATGCTTTTAATGCAAGACTATATTTTAAATCATGCAAGTATGCTAGCAATATATATATATATATATATATATATATATATATATATATATATATATATATATATATATATATATATATATATATATATATATATATATATATATATATGGAGAAAGCGGTAAATGGACCCACACAGAATGCCAAGTGGCATTTCCCTCTCCTAACTCCACCCCCCTTCCCGATAGGGCGGAGACTGGCCAACTCATGAATGCATTGCATTTCCAATTCATTCATATTATCATCATGCTCATAATCATGATCATGCCCGTAACAGTAATAAGGTGTTGCTCATGAATCATATGACTCATGACAAGACCCGATGGGACTGGGCCGTCCTATGACCTTAACAAAGACTCTAAATACTTCACAGATAACGACCATTTTGTTTACATACGCATACAGAAATAGAATGCTCAACAGTTAATGCAACCTAGCATGATACTACATGGCATGCTGATCATGAATGTAAGCACCTAGTATATCATGCACATAAAGCAGAGAGGTCTCTTTCGATCTGAGTAAGCTTCAAAGAAACTTACCTGGTTGTGCAGAACAGCATTGTAGCAGTCACACAGTTTCAAGTCACCTAATAGTCATAATGGAAGTATAAGTCTATCTATTCAAACATACAAGCACACACGATTTCACATAATGATGAGACCCAAGGACCGGGATCGACCAAGGCTCGAGCTTTCGATCACTCTTTTTGTGGGGCTAATTTTTGGACTTTTTGGAAACTGAAAAAAGGGATATGTGGAGCAAGATTCGCAGGCCTCTCACTCTTGAATGCCCTACACTCGATCTCAATCCTCTCGGAATCACACTCTGAGGATCTCGACCCTTTGACACCTTCTCCTCTCAATAGGGTATCACCCTCGGCCTCTCACCAAAGGGTTTGCTCTTAGCCTCTCACCAAGAACTCGATCCTTAACCTGGAATCATAGGAAGCTATTAGTACGTGGCTTAACCTTTAACTCAACTAAACTTGACTTGATTCAAAATGAAGTTCTTACAAGAAATATATAAGCTGAAAATATAGCCCCCAAGCATCTATAATCGATGTGGGATTTATTTTGAAAGAAATAAAAGCATGAAAAAACGTCTAGATTTGAGCTGCTGGAAATAACGTCCAATTCTAGCATCTTCGAAGCTGATTTAAGGGAAGTGTCTTTCATGTTGTAGCCACTTAAAATAGCTTTCCAAGAAGTGCTCATCGGCTTCAATCGGAATTTTATACAGCCCGAAAGAGCCAAAATACCACGGTGTCGCCATGCTGTTTTCTCAAATGAGAGTTGATATTCGGCTCCAGCGACAAAGCTTTGTAAGATAAATGAGTCGAGCTCATTGACCACTAAGATCACATCATCTTAGATGGATCCTCTTGAAGTTGAACTACGCTCGAGAAGAGAACATTGATGTGCACGCAAATTGCCATATTTTCTATGCACATTTAAGTCCATTTTATCATTATTTGCATGCATATTAGTGGGAAATCATAAGATTAGTGTAGTTTTTGCATTATTATCAAATATAGAGGTCTGCACGAGTTTCTATGTGATTTCGCAGAAAACGAGGTGAAAATGGACAGATTTGGACAAGAGAAGAAGAGCGAAAAATAAACTCAAAGTCTTCTGATGAGGTCGAAATGGATTATGAACCTCGACATCGAGTGAACAGAGCACCAGGAATCGAGCAGAGGAAGAACAGAGCATGTCGATAAAGAAGAGCTCGATATCAATGTCTGAAGGTCGATATCGAGTGGCGTAGATCGATGATATTGATAGAAGTCGAGTGCCAATCCGAGGAGAAGGAGTGCTCGAGATAGAGATAAAAGAGAGGTCGATATCCATGTCCCAAGGTCGATATCAATGTTTCCAGCAGAAGAAGTCCGACTCAGATTTTGATAGAATTCTATCCGAAGCGTGCACGTTTTTAGTAGGAGGAAATCGAGTTCTTAAATACAAATAGAAAGATATGTAAATGTGAATCCGAATCCTAGCCTATGCAAATAATTACAAGACTTCCTGCAGTTGTAGTTGAAGGGTAGTCAGGATCGATCCTGAAAGGGAAATTGATTGAAAGGGAAATTGCATTAAAAACTTCGAAACTTTACAACTCAACGTCGGCTCTCGCAAACACCAAACTCTAAAGCTTCTTCTAACTCTATTGAATGTAATTGAACTCTAAAATTGGATGATTCCATGCCAGCCCCCTAGGGCTTTATTTATAGATACTAACCCTCGCTAGCCAAGGATTGTAACTTCTATCTAAACTATGAACTCTATCCAAACAATTAGGATATGTCTTTTATTTTGATAAAAGTTTAACAACTTTGATAAATCTCTAAGTTAAAAAATAGGTAAAACTTCAGCTGCCATCTATCTATAGTTACAAGATAATTCGTGCTCCTTGAAGATAGAATTGCCAATCCGTGTCTTGAAAAGCATGTCAAACCTGTATCAAAGTATGGTCGATTTCGATGTCTCTATTTTTGCTCGACGAGCTCAGCTTCTCTTCATTCCTGGGTTTAGGTCGATATCGATGTATAGAGGTCGATATCGAGTGCTTTTCTCTGCTGTGCATGGTCTGTCTCGACACTCAGTTCTGTGTCGATGCTCTGCAGTCGTTATCGACCTTCTGGGTCGATTTTGACCTCTTCTCTGCTCTCCTTGGTTTCTTCGTTTTGACTCCGATTTCGCTCGAATTCCTGCATGATTAGCTCAAAATTTGTGCAAACTCTATTTCTTGCACTCTCGCCCATTCTTACACAAGTTTACATTATTTTCAACCTTAAATTTGGAAATTAAATGAAATATGAAGTCAAAAGATGCAAATAAAAGAGGTACAAATATGTACGTCAAAACACCCCATACTTAGACTTGCTTGTCCTCAAGCAATAACCAAGTAATAACCAAAACCTACAACACACCCTTCAAGTCTTTGCCCTTGTCAAAAGCAACATTATAAGTGGTAGCAAAGCAAAGCAAGTGAATTTAACGTCATAGCACATATATGAGCGATCCATAGGCTTATGCAATTTTGATCCAACCTCACAGGGATAATGTGTTTGCACTCAACTCTCATGTGTTTAGGCTATGATGATCAACTCTCAACTCAATTCCATATACAAACTCATAAACATTGCAATTTATAAGAATCCACTTCGCAACCAATTATGAAAATGCAATAAGAACTATCAGGAGGACTTTCGCTAAATGGAAGACTTCAAAGAAGACTCCATTCGGCGGGGTTGTAATGGGGCTTGGTATGAAATAAAAGGGTATGGAATTATTTGGCTGTGTGGTGCTTATATAATTCGGGAATCAAGACTCCTAAATCTCAACACTTACAATATACAAACCATAACTCTTATAATGTAGCACTTTCCAAGCTCAATCTCCCATAATGCTCTTTCCAAACTTGTCTTTCCATAATATGCTCTAATAACCTCTAAAGATGTAGACCATAATATCAACTCTTCTTTCAAACCCTTAATATGCCTCTAAAAAATATAACACTTGTATGAAATAAATAAAGGACTTAAGGACTTTGGCTACTGCACTATGTATATATATATATATCTTTTTTTTTTCTTTTCGGATTTTTTTTGGACGAAAATAATAAATAAATACTAAAAAATATGTGCATTTATATGGTGAGCCAAAAATCCTTTTACAAAATATGACAAGATGCAAATATGTACCATCCCATAATTTCCTTGCTCAAAACTGGACAATATGCACTTTTCTTTCCACAAGGCATTAGTCCAGCCATTCTAAGTCTCAATTCCCAAATAGGGGCCAGGCTCAATTTGGCTAGGGATAATTTTGTGGAGTTTGCAATTTCAAGCTCAGGCAAATTTTTTGGCTTCATGCAGAGATAATGCAGGGTAGGTATAGAGAGGATAAAAATGGATTAAAAGATGCCTCCATCATTTAATTCTCGTAAAAATAGACATATTTATGCATTGGCTTTGAATAACTATCACAACATTTAGAGATGCATAGGAAGAGTAAATTCAGTCAAGAAAGCAGAGAGATTTTTAATGTTCTCCCTATAGGCCAAAATTCTCACAAGGACAATTTTTGTTGGCTTTGCTTTTGTAGCCTAGGATCATATGTACTCAATTTCATCACAAGTTCACAATCTATATAAAAAATTGAAGGACTTAGGCTAAACCATCCAAATATGTCATAGGATTTACATGATCAAGTCAGCTATTTAGTTTTCATCATAGGACATCTAAGTAGGGTTTAAAAACAAACTTAAAAAAGTAAACATGCATTTTTTTTTGTATTTTCGACATTTTTTCTATTTTTTTTTTGTATTTTTTGACATTTTTTACAAAAGTACAACTAAGAACAAAAATTTAAACATGAATGCAATCCGAAGGAGAAAACCAAGTTATGACCATAAGACATGTCTTTCCCCCACCCCATACTTAAAATATATAGTGTCCTCACTGTATTAAAAGAAGAACAATGGTAGAGAGAAACTCACAACGCAACCTGCGGATTTAGGTTGATTTCAGGTTTGGTCGATGCCAGAAGTCGGTATCTATGTCCGTGGTCGATGTCGACCGCATCTGTCGAAGTCGAGGAAGAAAGTGAAGTCGAGGGCTGCTAGGTGATGGTCGATATCGATGATTATGGTCGAAATCGACCGTTGCTTTCTGCTCCTGAGTCCTCAATGTCGACTCCAGGAGATGGCTTGACCCTGGGGGGTCGATTTCGACTGGCCTGGTCGATTTCGACTGCCTCTACAAAAGCTTCTTTTCTTCTTCGTCATTCCTTTTGCTTAACAAACTGAAATTTGTGTTTGATTTATAGATAAAACCACGAATTATCTCAGTTTTAAAAGTTTAAAAATACAAAAATCCTAAAAACCATCTATGCAAAATTTAAAGGTTTTATGTACATGCTCTAGAGTTTTGAGTCGCTAGGCCGACTTCTCCATCAATTCGTCATGAGCCTTTAATGTAGGGACCCTTCAAGCTCTAGCCTTCTCCTGGATCATCTAGGTCCTTTTGGTAGTATCTAAGTTCGGCGACCAAGGCTTCTTCATTGTTAGATTCTTCTTTATTGGGTGCTTTCCTTCTCTTTCTTGCCCTAACTTTTGCAATATAGGCAAACCATGGAGCTTTGACCCTCTCATTAGTTGAATTATCAATAGTTGGCTTAATTGATTTAACAATAAGAGATAGAGGAGGGTAAGGAGTCATACCTGGGCTTACCTGTTTGGGCCCGAAACAGAAATCCTGGGGCTGAGGGGTGGTCGATTTCGACCAAGGTGGGTCGATTTCGAGAGCTTTAGTCAATGTCGACATGTTGAGGTCGATACCGACGTCAGGGACCCCATACTTAAGCTCCTGGCAACAATCTGGCTTACTCGATTTCGACCAAAGGGGGTCGATTTTGATGTTTTTAGTCGATATCGACTGGTTTCAATCGATGTCGACCCTGCTTGCTGTTTCCGTCCTTGCCAACAAAATTTTCGAAGCTTCTCCTTAGCGGTTGAGAGGACAACTTGCTCCAGATGTTTTGTTTCGCTCATGGTAGGATTGAAAGAGAACTCTATCACTTCGTTCCCTATAGTAAAGGTTAGTAATCCTCGACGTACATTGATATTGGCATCATCAGTAGCTAAGAAAGGCCTACCAAGGATGATAGGTACAATAGGATCTTCAGGCATCTCCAATACAATGAAATCAGTAGGAACAAAGAACTCACCTACCTTTAACGGGACGTCATCAACTATACCTGTGGGCCTGACAAATGAGTTGTCAACTATATAGAGTTTCATGTCCACAGGTTCAAGTGCTCCAATGTTTACCTTTTCCCAAATAGAAAGAGGCATAAGACTTACACTTGCCCCGAGATCACATAGGGCCTTGTAGCGATGTTGACCAAGCCCCACGGTGATTGCAAACTTCCCTGGATCACTTCTCTTCTCAGGGAAGTCCATCTTTGAGCACTCCTCTGCGATCTCTGCCATGGATCTCTTTTTGCTAAGGATGTCTTTGAGGAAACGCATATAGGCGGGCATCTCGCTTAGGACTTTTGTAAGAGGAATGTTAACGTTAAGACCTTGAAGAATCTTTACAAAGCGCCTAAACTTACCTTTGGTGGGATCCTCCAATGCTTTGGATGGGAATGGCAACGTCTTCTTTGGCGGAGGGGCCAAAATGGTGGTCGGAGGGGCCTGCTGGACATTGACTGGGACTTGGTAGATATCGACCGGGAGGGTCGATGTCGACCTATGTTATGGCTCTGATGGCTCTACAGTGGCCTTGACGTCGACCAATGGGTTGACTTGGGTGTCGATTTCGATGTCTGCCTCAACATCGGCTGGTCTGTCGATGTCGACTGGATCTGCTGCTTTCTCCTCCGCTTCCGTTCATGGCTTTTGTACCTTGTTGCCACTCCTTAGTTGCATGGCTGTGACATGGCCCGTTCTGGATTGCCCCTTAGGATTTGTAATTGGTTGGCCAGGGAATGTTCCGGACGGTCTAGGGATTTGTGCCGCCAATTGACCTAGTTGGGTCTCTATATTCTTTTTCCAAATATCCATCTCCCCAATCCTTCTGGTAAGGTGATTGAGTTGAGAATGGATTGCATTGTTGGATTGATCATTCTTAGCCTGATTCAACCTTATCTCATCCAGCACAAGTTGTAGATCATCCTTCCGTTGGTCCCTCTTCGGGTGCCCAGGAGCTTTATAAGGCGGAGGATCCCTGGGGTTATATTGGGGTGGTTGATTTCCCCAGTTTTGGTACCCCTGGCGATTGGGATTCCTCATGTAGCGTGCCTGATGGTGAGTCTCCACTAGTTGTACTTGTTCAACATTGAGGCACTCGATGGTGGTGTGCCGCTGCGATCCGCATTCGATGCAATCTTGGTTCACTGAAAGGAACCTCACTTTCTATTGGAGCTTTCGAAATTGATCTCTATGGAATTGCTCCTTCACGTCCAGATCAATTACCTTGGAGGGTTCATATAATGGCATAGATGGGGCAGGCCTCGACGATGATGATGTGTCGAAAGCCTCAGGAGTCCCATATGTGTTATCGAACTCCACCAACCTCTCTATGGTGTCCCAAGCCTCTTGTGGAGCGAGTTCAAGGTAGCCATAGGAGGTGTAGGTGTTGATCCTCTCCTTGGTTGCAGCATCAAGAGCATTGTAAATAATCTCCTGAATCACGTACGGTGGTTGGCCATGCATCAAGCATGATCATAGTAGGTCCTTAAACCTTTCCCAAACAGTTGCCAGAGCCTCACCAGGCATTTATTTGAAGGCCGTGATTTTTTGTCGGATCAACGCCGTCTTGGATGGAGGGAAGAACTTGTTGAGGAACGCATCCTTGACTTTATTCCAGGTGCGGAGCGATCTTGGGGCTAAGCTCTCCAACCATTGCAATGTTTTAACTGTAAGAGACCAACGAAAAGCTTTTAGTTGGACATATTCCAGAATTTTTCCATCAACAATAGTATCACAGAGGTCTAAGAAGGTTGATATATGCACCATAGGGCATTTATTAGGTTTTCCTTCATATCGATGTCTTCTTATTTCAGTAAGGAAGTTAGGCTTAATTTCAAAATTAGAGGCAGGGATAAGAATCGCCGATTTAGGCAGTGTGAGCGCGACGTGCATATATTGCTTGGCATTCCGAGGGAGGGCATTGATTTTGGCTTCTATTTGCCTCTTGCCTTCCTCCTCCCTATCTGCACGTTCTTTAAGTGCCGCCTCTCTAGTTGTTAAGTCCTCCACTTGCTTCCTTAGTTGCTCAATTAGCTCAGCCTGGTTCGAGTTTTCTGCCATGATTCTTTGAGCTTGGGATCTTAGATGAAAATAGCGTTCAGGGTCGTCTACTCCTTCAAATTCAGGTGGGCGATCAGCGCATCGCATACACCTGCAAGGCAAAACTAAATAGAAACGTAAGATAGACTACTAGGGCACGATTGATTGCCTCCTCGTCCACGGCACCAATTTGTTAGAATGAGGAAATCGAGTTCTTAGGGCTTGTTTGGTATGCATTACTAGTAATCAAAAGGGGGAATGGTAATGGATGATTCCCACTTTTGTTGTTTGGTATTTTGAAATCGGGAATTAAATTGATTAATGGGAATCTCCTAATCCCCAATTTACCCCAACTTTCATCCCCTCACAAAAGGTAGGGGTTCTTCCCATTCCCATTTTACAAATCCCTCTCCATGTTCAGCAGCATGCATCCAGTCTCTTACAGCCGACCTCCGACCTTCAGGCACCATCACCAACGGCCTCCTCCGTTGCCGGCGTCGCCTCTCCGTCGCCGACCTCAGATTCGTTCTCTTTCTCCCCTCTAGCATCACTTTCGTCCCAAGGTAAAGACCTCCAGGCGTCTCGTCGGTCGGCTTCCTCCTTCACCGGCAGCCAAGGACCGTCGTCCACCGGCAGCCAAGGTCCTCCAAGCGTCGCCACCGTAATTGTACTTCGTCACCCTCTATTCCCTCATCGAATCCAGATCTGATGCTCCCTCCTTCCCTCTGTCTCTCTCTGTCTCTCTCTCTCTCTCTCTCTCTCTCTCTCTCTCTCTCTGTGACCAGGTCTCAACCACCATCCAAGTTTTAGGCTGTAATTTCTTCGAATTTGTTTATTTTTGTGATTAATTTATGAAATTATATGTTGATTTTGTGTATTTTTATTCTTAATTTGAGAGATTGAATGTGTTTGCTCTTGAATTTGGTACTTTGATTTTTTGGATGTTTAGATTGAATTTATGAATTTCTCATTCCGATAGCATACCAAATAACGTGTCTCGATAATGGTTTATTCTGAATTTTGATTCCCATTCCCATTCCGATTCCCATTCCGATTACCATAGTCATACCAAACGGGGCCTTAAGTACAAATATAAAGATATGTAAATGTGAATCTGAATCCTAGCCTATGCAAATAATTACAAGACTTCCTCCCGTTGTAGTGGAAGGGTAGTCAGGATCGATCCACGAGGAGGCGTGTCAGCGGGATCCTAGTAGCGTTGGAAATCTCATGTCTTACATCGACCAGAAGCCTCGATCTCGACATTGGTGCTCGATGTCGACCTTGGCTGTCGCTTCTCTCTACAATAGAAGACCTGTAGAGACAAAACTAAGCAGTCGATATCGCCTAGGGAGGTCGATATCGATGTTAGCAGACAAAATCGACTGGCTCAGAAGACTGCCAGTCGACACAGGTGGTCGATATCGAGGTTGAGGGGTCGATATCGATCTCAGTAACTCGGCAGGGATGATCGTCGTCGACTCAGAAAACTGTCGACTAAACTCCGTGGTCGATATCGATGTTGGTGGTCGAAATCGATGTATTTTTCTGCAAAGTGTTAGCTTTTGTCGGCAAAGAAAGGCCGAAGACTTGAGGATGAATGAGGATGCGATGAACAAAATAAAGACAGTGTTTTCATGAGTATAAACTATGTAAAAAGCACCTCCTAGGATTAGGGTTTACCACAACGTTAACCAATGCATACGATAAGATAAATAAGACGGACAATTGCGCTATTTCATCCGAGGGATAAGCTTTCGCTGTACACCAACTCTTAGGATTACTCTTGCAAATAAACCTAATTGTCTCTACCAATTTTATGTTTATAACTCAAGTTGTTAGCATGAATCCCTTTTCTTTCTATTAGGACTAAACATAGAATCATAGGAGATGATATAGACACAACGATATCAATATCTAACACTTAGCTCAGGCACGCATGGCTAATGTTGGGCTCACCCTGACCCTAGAAGCTTTGGAAGACTACTCGCACCTCATCGTAGAACTCATCATTGATTGAAAGGGAAATTGCATTAAAAAATTCAAAACTTTACAACTCAACGTCGGCTCTCGCAAACGCCAAACCCTAAAGCTTCTTCTAACTCTATTGAATGTAATTGAACTCTAAAATTGGATGATTCAATGCCAGACCCCTAGGGCTTTATTTATAGCTACTAACCCTCGCTAGCCAAGGATTGTAACTTCTATCTAAACTATGAACTCTATCCAAACAATTAGGATAGGTCTTTTATTTGGATAAAACTTTAACAACTTTGATAAATCTCTAAGGTAAAAAATAGGTAAAACTTTAGTTACCATCTATATATAGTTACAAGATAATTCGTGCTCCTTGAAGATATAATTGCCAATCCGTGTCTCAAAAAGCGTGTCAAACCCGTGTCGAAGTATGGTCGATATCGACCAGGAAGGTCGATTTCGATGTCTCTGTTTCTGCTCGACGAGCTCAGCTTCTCTCGATTCTTGGGTTCAGGTCGATATCGATGTATAGAGGTCGTTATCAAGTGCTTTTCTCTGTTGTGCATGGTCTGTCTCAACACTCAGTTCTGTGTCGATGCTCTGTAGTTGATATAGACCTTCTGTGTCGATTTCGACGTCTTCTCTGCTCTCCTTGGTTTCTTCGTTTTGACTCCGATTTCGCTCGAATTCCTGCATGATTAGCTCAAAACTTGTGCAGACTCTATTTCTTGCACTCTCGCCCATTCTTACACAAGTTTACATTATTCTCAACCTTAAATTTGGAAATCAAATGAAATATGAAGTGAAAAGATGCAAATAAAAGAGGCACAAATATGTACATCACACGTCTATCCTAAAGTCGAGATCTTCTATCCAATACACCAGACTTCATCTTTTCTGAGTTTTACCCAATGAGTTTTAAGTTTTTACTTTATTAAGTTTTATCTTAGAGAATAAAGATAGAGTTTCGCGTCCTTGGCTAGCAAGATTTGAGATCTATATCTAGAGGCCATTAGGGATGAGTTAGGTAGGAAGCAAGAAATCAGTGTTACATTATACACGCAGAGATTAGGAGAGAGAGAGAGAGAGAGAGAGGCCGAGTGAGGTTGGAGAGAAGCGAGAGCGGAGGTTTGGCTTTGTTCGGCGTATTCTTTCTTTAGAAGTTAATCAAAGTAGTTTTCCTTTACATGATGATGATGATTACAACGATGAAGCGCGAGTAGTCAACCCACTTCTAGGGTCGGGTTGAGCGTGACGACAGCAATGTAGGGTAAGTGCATCAAAGGTATGATTTTTATGCGATTCCGTCTTCTATCCTATGTATGATCCTTTGCGAAAGTTGAGGATATTCATTATTTGCATTATTGAAGTGATAGCCAATCATATTGTGAACTTGGATTACTCATGAATTGGATAGTAACTCTTAGGAATTATACGAGATTCATTATTTGCATTATAGAAGTGAAAACCAATCATATTGTGAACTTGGATTACTCATGAATTGGATAGTAACTCTTAGGAATTATACGAGAGCCTCTATTCGTTTAAGGGATAGTGTGGTATTCAAATAATTCAAATATAATTCACAACTAGACTACTCCTTGTCTCAAACAAATAATACAAGAATCCCCTCCCAATGTAGTAATAGGGTAATTCAGGATCGAATCCACGAGGAGGTATGTCAGCGCTTCCCTTGTTGCAATCACGATCAAAGCTTTCGACCTCAGAAGACACTCGATATCGATGTGTCTGGTCGATATCGACCTCAGTTCTGGTCAATTTCCAGTAGAGTTCCTGCAGAAGACAAAAGCAGCAAAGTCGACATCGAGTGGAACCTCGATATTGACGTTAGACCTCGATATCGACCTTTACAGTCGATTCCAATGTTTGTCACAGAAACTGTAATTCGTAACCAATTGTCGGAAAAGAGTCCGAAGAATGTAGAATGGTTAAGAAGGATGATCAGAAACAAAACTTTAAACTTTTATATAGATTCAATTAATTAAAAAGCTTCCAAAGTCGGGGTTTCATGCCACAATGATAACAATGCAAGTTTTATGCTAAATTTATGAAATCTAATGCCTTTCCGTCAAATAACTTTCGTTATCAACACTTAGGTGATTAGAGGCTCTCGCATAGTTCCTTAGAGTTACTATCCAATTAATGAGCAATTCAAGTTCACAATATGAGTGGCTTTCGCTTCAATAATGCAAATAATGAATCTCCCTAACTTTCACAAGGAATCATGCATAGGATAGAAGACAAAATCACATAAAAGTCATACCTTTGATGCACTTACCCTACATCGCTATCGTCGGGCTCACCCCGACCCTATAAGTGGGTTGACTACTCGCTTCTCATCATGTAACTCATTATCATCATTGAAAGAAAACTACTTTGTATTGAAATTATGAAAGAAAGAACAACTGAACAAGCCAAATCTCCGCTCTCGCTTCTCTCCAACTCACTCGGCTCCTTCTCTCTCTCTTTAACTCGCTAAAACTTAATGTAAAACTGAAATTTTCTGCGTAATTGGATGTGTGTTGATCATTAAACTCAGCCCTAATGGCCTCTAGATATAGATATCAAACTTTGCTATCCAAAGACTCAAAACTTTATCTTTATTCTCTAAGATAAAACTTAAATAAAGTAAAAACTAAAAATCCTATGGTAAATCAGCTTATATGATATCTCTGATGTTTAAGATAAGAAATCTCGACTTTTGGGTAGACGTGCAAGCTTTGGATAGAATTCTATCAAAATCTGAGTCGGATTCTCCTGCTGGGAAACATCGATATCGACCATGAACATCGATATCGACCTCTGTTAAACTTTATCTCGAGCTCTCCTTCTCCTACTCGGATTAGCACTCGACTTCTATCTTTTATCTCGATGTGGCACCTCGATATCGACCTCTAGACGTTGATATCGATCTCTCTGGTGTCGACATGCTCTGCTTCATTTCCCGCTCGATTCCTATGTCTCTATTGTACTCGATGTCGAGGTCCCCAGTCGATTTCGACCTCTTCAGAAGACTTCGAGTTCTTTTTCCGCTCTTTCAAATCTGTCCATTTTTATCCTGTTTTCTGCGAAATCACATAAAAACTCATGCAGACCCATATATTTGATATTTAAGCGTAAACTACACTAATCCCATGTTTTCCCATTAATATGCATGCAAAAGATGAAAAAAATGGACTTATATGTGCATAGAAAATATGGCAATTTGCACGCACATCAAACACCCCATACTTAAGCTTGCTTGTCCCCAAGCAATACCTTTAATGGTCATTCAGGGGAAGAAAGTAAACCCTCAACATCATAGATTCATTTTTCATATGTCCCTACAATCAATTGCCATCCTCGATAAGGTACTTATGTCAACCAAGTCCATGCTTGTGCATAAAAGCAATTTCATACTTATAAAAGGAGGTAATATGCAAAAACAATTTCAGCGACATAGCATTAATAATCAAGATGACTTTTGCAAGCTTGTGAGAAGTAGATTGGTAAAAGGCTAAAGGTGGGCTAATATTGGCCATGTGGTGTTAAATTCGGGGAAACATACTTTCTTTACAAAACATTCCGCATTCCTTCTTCATAATGTCTCACCTTTCACTCATCGCTCAATGCTTTTATTCAATATAATGCTTTTACCTCACTAACCTTGTTACTTCCTTCTCGCGAGTCGCAAACCTGGGTGTCATGAATGGCCTCGGATACTTAGTACTTCGGACTCCTCACCTTGTGTCCCATCTCGCTGAACTAACATCTCAACGAGCAGGGTCGACCTACCTTCATCTCCTGAGGTGATCGGATTTTTTCTCGCTCATTAAATTTTCCATATTTCATAAATTCAAATTCTTTCATTCCTGCCAACAACTTCATAAATAATGGACAACTCCATATAACAACTCCAAATATAACATCCATTCTCAAACTTGTCCTCGGATAGGGTATAAGGTATAAAATGGGCAATATGATATATGTGGAGCAATAATGAGCAAGGTAAGGCTCATATATGGCTTATGACTTTTGCGAATATGCATAGGTAAGGCTAGGATATGAACTTGTAAGCACTTGTATGGAAATTTCATAAAAAGTCTTCCATCATCTTATCATGCATATGTCAAAAGCAACTTCAAATTTTCATCTCCTTTATTTTTTTTCTTTTTGCACTTCATTGCGGCTTCCATTAACTAGGCAATTTCATGTTATATCTCTAATGAATCTAATTTTGAATCATAGAGCTCTTTTTTATACTTTCATGACTCCTTTTTTTCAAATTTTTTTATGGGGGTCTTTTTTTTCGAAAATAAAACTAAATATGCATTAAGATAAATATGCAAATCTAAACTAAGTATGAATATGCAAGTAAGGCTTTTCCCCACCCCATACTTAAAACTTACAGTGTCCTCACTGTATTAGAACTAGGGTTAAGAAAAACTTACTAAACCGTAACAAATTTCAGGAGTCGAAGAAGACAGCAGGAATGGTCGATATCGACCTTCAACATCGATATCGATGTTTCTCATCGTTTTCTGGCTCAAGCTTCAGGGTGATCCGACCTCGACCACAAGCCCATCTAAATCGACCTTAAGGTCGATGTCGATCTATAACAGTCATTTCAATGTCTTTTCTGTGTGCTTTTCTCTTTCCTGCAACTTGTTAAAAATAAAAACAAAACATGCAAAATAATAAAGTGTAGTGTCTCAAACCAAAATAAAACTGTCTAAAACCAAAACTAAGTCTTTGTTACAAACTCTAGACTTTTAAGTCGCTAGGCCGACTTCTTTCTTTGCGCTTCCCAAGGCGGCATCTGCAGAGCCCATTTGGCTTGGGCCTCAAATATCACTCCTTTCTTGTCACGCAGCTGCATTCCGCCAGGATGGATTTGATTCACCGTGAATGGTCCCAAGTTCTTATCTTTGAATCTCGTAGGGAACCAATGGTCCTTGGATTTGGCTACATAGACTTTGTCTCCTATCTCATATTGACTTGAATCATCATCAGATACACTACATAAGCACACATGCCAATGCACACCTCTTCCAAATAATGATAAATCCTTAATTGTAATGGAACAGGAGGAATCCGTACCTTTACTTACCTTCTTATCTGTCTGTGGCTCAGGTTGATTTCGATGTTCAGAGGTCGGTATCGACCTCTGTTGTACTCCTGGAGGATCAGTCGATTTGGAGTGTTTCTGCTTGATATGACCAGGTCGATTTCGACCCTCAGAGATCGATATCGAGGTCTCTATTCCTCTCTTCTCAGCTTCAATGGTGGTCGATTTCGTGGTCTCTAGGGCATGGTCGATATCGACCTTAGACCCCGATTTCAATGTTCCTCTTTCTCCTCCATCGACCCCATACTTATGACCTAGGACAAAATCTTGAACATTGTTAGTCGATATCGACTTACCTGGGTCGATTTCGATGTTCTGTTGGGCCCCTTCGTTCAAGATTGCCACAACTTCCTCTACTTGGGCTTTTATGGCCCTCTTCTCAAGCTCCTCCGGTGTTATAATCCTTACTTTGGCTTCTCCACATGCAATATAGACACCATTAATGGCTTTTTATCTCCATTGGCCCTTTATTGTTCACCGTCTTGTTGAAGGCATACTCTATCACCTCGTCACTAATTGTGAATGAGAGCAATCCTTTCTTCACACTAATGTTGGCATCGACGGTTGCTAGGAATGGCCTAACTAAAATAATGAGACAAGCAAGGTCCTCCGCTATATCAACAACTAAGAAATCAGCAAGGACAAAGAATTTACCTACTTGTACTGGCACATCAGTTACCAATCCTGTTGGAATCACTACCGTATTGTTTGCCATGTATAGTCCTGCATCCAAGGGCTTCAGAGGACCTATAACCTTGTGCCATATGGTTAGTGGCATCATGCTAACGCTAGTGCCCAAGTGAACTAAAGCATTAAATTTGAATTGACCTAAACCTATATCGATAGAAAACTTACCTGGGTCCGCCCGCTTTTGTGGTAGCTCCAACCTGTTGCAGTCCTGTGCGATCTCAGAAGCGATCGTTTCTTACCCAAGACGTCTTTAAGGAACCATACATAGGATGGCATCTCATGAAGTGCTTCTCTGAATGGTATAGAGACATTAAGTCCCTGAAGCATCTTCACGAACCGTTGGAAGTTCTTTTCCGCTGGGTCCTTAATCACCTTTCTAGTTGGGAATGGCAACACCTTCTTCCTTCCTGCGGCTGTACTGAGGTCGACATCGACATCAGTAGGGTCGACATCGACTGGAGGAGTCGATTTCTGTGGTGACGCAACATCATGGTCGACATCGACTGGAAGGTCGACATCGACGTCACCTTGGTCGATATCAACAGGGGGGGTCGATATCGATGTCTGTTCTGGCTCCTTTTCCATCGCTTTTTGCTCGGGCGTTTGCAATTGACTCCCAATCCTTAGGTTTACAGCCACAATATGTCAAGTAGTTTTTCCCTTTTGGTTGGGCACAGTGGATCCAGGGAATGATCCTAACGCTTTGGGTATTGCTTCCGCAAATTAAATCATTTGAGTCTCCATGTTGCGCTTCCAAGCCTAGAATTGATGCCCTGCAGCTGAGTATGGGCGGAGTTGTTGGCTTGTTTGAACTCAGCATGGTTCCTCCGCATCTCATCAAGAATGATTTGCAGGTCATCTTTCATTGTCTCTCGCTCGTGGTGCCCTCTCTATATGGTTGGGGATCTCTTTGATAGAACCTTTGATATCCCCAATATTGTTGATTGCCCCCTCCATAGGAGCCTCTCGTCCACTTGGCTTCCTCATGTTGTTCCGCCATGGATACTTGCTCAGTTTGTGGACAAGCACTAGTGTTATGCCTTGTTGAGCCACATTCCTGACAAGTTTGATTGTTGCTCGGGAACTTGACTTGCTTTTGAAGGCGGCGCGTCTGATCGTTGTGGAATTGTTGCCGCACATCAGGATCTATCTCCCTTGGAGGTTCATATAGTGGCATTGATGGGGCAGGCCTTGCATCATAGGCCGTAGCAGACCCATAGGTGTTGTCAAAGTTCACAAGCCTCTCAATGGTCTCCCATGCCTCCGTTGGTGTAAGCTCAATGTACCGATAAGAGGTGTATGAATTAGTCCTCTCGTTATTCGGCGCATCAAGGGCGTTGTAGAAGATCTCCTGGATGACATATGGAAGTTGCCCATGCGTCGGACATGATCTTCACAAGTCCTTAAACCGCTCCCACGCCTGTGCTAGTGTTTCACCTGGCTTTTGTTTGAAAGTCATGATCCTTTGCCGCAACATCGCCGTTTTGGAATGTGGAAAGAACTTATTTAGGAATGCATCCTTCACCTCCGCCCATGTCCTCAGCGAGCGTGGAGCCAAACTCTCAAGCCATTGTAATGCCTTCTATGCAGACCATCGAAAAGATTTTAATCACTCATACTCTAAATTTACTCCATCAGCAACGGTTTCACATAAATCCATAAAAGTAGAGATGTGTTGCAGGGGGCATTCATTAGGTCTTCCTTCAAAAGTATTTCTTTTTATCTCAGATAAGAAGTTAATTTTTATTTCATAATTGGAGTGAGGAATTAAAATAGCGGATTCAGGAACATGAAGCGGCGGATGCATGTATTGCATCGCCGTTTATGGATACTTATTGAGCCGCTCTTGGGCTTGTCTGCGCGCATCCTCCTCCCTATCAGCACGGGCATGCTCTGCAACAGCGGCAGCCCTCTCAGCAGTGATTGTAGCATTGTGGTCCTCGATCTCCTTCCTCAACCACTCTATGGTCTCAGCCCGCGTCTCGTTGTCAGCCATGATGCGAATTGCCTTGTTGCGAAGATGGAAGAAACGTTCAGGCTCGTTGGTGTGTTCCAGGATAGGTCCGCGATCAGAACGTCGTATAAACCTGCAAAATAAGCTCTAAAAAGATTGTGAGAAAACTTAGGTGGCGATTGATTGCCTCCCCGGCAACGGCGCCAATTTGTTCGTTTAAGGGATAGTATGGGATTCAAATAATTCAAATATAATTCACAACTAGACTACTCCCTGTCTCAAAAAAAAATAATACAAGAATCCCCTGCCAATGTAGTAATAGGGTAATTCAGGATCGAATCCATGAGGAGGTATGTCAGCGCTTCCCTTGTTGCAATCACGATCAAAGCTTTCGAGCTTAGAAGACACTCGATATCGATGTGTTTGGTCGATATCGACCTCAGTTCTGGTCGATTTCCAGTAGAGTTCCTGCAGAAGACAAAAGCAGCAAAGTCGACGTCGAGTGGAACCTCGATATCGACGTTAGACCTCGATATCGACCTTTATAGTCGATTATGATGTTTGTCACAGAAATTGTAATTCGTAACCAATTGTCGGAAAAGAGTCCGAAGAATGTAGAATGGTTAAGAAGGATGATCAGAAATAAAACTTTAAAGTTTTATATGATTCAATTAATTAAAAAGCTTCCAAAGTCGGTGTTTCATGCTACAACGATAACAATGCAAGTTTTATGCTAAAGTTATGAAATTTAATGCGTTTTCGTCAAATAACTTTCGTTATCAACACTTAGGTGATTAGAGGCTCTCACATAGTTACTAAGAGTTTCTATCCAGTTCATGATCAATTGAAGTTCACAATATGAGTGGCTTTCTCTTCAATAATGCAAATAATGAATCTCCCTAACTTTCGCAAGGAATCATGCATAGGATAGAAGACGGACTCGCATAAAAGTCATACCGTTGATGCACTTACCCTACATCGCTATCGTCGGGCTCACCCCAACCCTATAAGTGGGTTGACTACTCGCTTCTCATCATGCAACTCGTTATCATCATTGAAAGAAAACTACTTTTTATTGAAATTATGAAAGAAAGAACAACCGAACAAGCCAAATCTCTGCTCTCGCTTCTCTCCAACTCACTCGGCTCCTTCTCTCTCTCTCTAACTCGCTAAAACTTAATGTAAAACTGAAATTTTCTACGTAATTGGATGTGTGTTGATCATTAAACTCAGCCCTAATGGCCTCTAGATATAGATATCGAACCTTGCTATCCAAAGACTCGAAACTTAATCTTTATTCTCTAAGATAAAACTTAAATAAAGTAAAAACTAAAAATCCTATGGTAAATCAGCTCATATGATATCTCTGATGTTTAAGATAAGAAATCTCGACTTTTGGATAGACGTGCAAGCTTCGGATAGAATTCTATCAAAATCTGAGTCGAATTCTCCTGCTGGGAAACATCAATATCGACCATGAACATCGATATCCACCTCTGTGAAACTCTATCTCGAGCTCTCCTTCTCCTACCTGGATTAGCACTCGACTTCTATCTTTTATCTCGATATAGCACCTCGATATCGACCTCTAGACGTCGATATCGACCTCTCTGGTATCGACATGCTCTTCTTCATTTCCTGTTCGATTCCTATGTCTCTTCTGTACTCGATGTCGAGGTCCCCAGTCAATTTCGGCCTCTTCAGAAGACTTCGAGTTCTTTTTATGCTCTTTCAAATTTGTCCATTTTTATCCTGTTTTTTGTGAAATCACATAGAAACTCGTGCACACCCATATATTTGATATTTAAGCATAAACGACACTAATCCCATGTTTTCCCATTAATATGCATGCAAAAGACGATACAATGGACTTATATGTGCATTGAAAATATGGCAATTTGCATGCACATCAGCCTCTAATCACCCAAGTGTTGGTAACTTTAGCATCATACTTGCATTATTATCGTTGTGGTAGTAATCCCCAACCTTGGAAGCTTTTAGTTAATTGAATTTACATAAAAAGTTGAGTTTTATTTCTGTTCATCTTTCCATCACCATCCTACGCTCTTCGGACTACTTTTCTGATAATAGGTTACGCTTTACAGTTTCTGTAACAGACATTGAAATCGACTGGCAAGGTCGATATAGAGCACTAACATCGATATCGAGGTCTATCTCGACGTCGAATGCTTTGCTTTTGTCTTCTACATGAAACTCACCGAAATCGACCAGAACTGAGGTCGATATCGACCAGACACCTCGATATCGAGTGTCTCCTGAGGTCGAAAGCTTGATCGTGATTGCAACTAAGGAAGCACTGACATACCTCCTCGTGGATTCGATCATGAATTACCCTACCACTACATCGGGAGGGATTCTTGTATTTATTTGCTTGATAAGGAAGTTGGCATAGTTAGAGTTTATATTTGAATATTTTATTTAAGGCGAATCACACCTCCCCTAAACGAACAAATTAGCGCCGTTGCCGGGGAGGCAATCAATCGCCACCTAAGTTTTCTCACGATCTTTTTCTTAGTGCTTATTTTGCAGGTTTATGGGTCGCTCTGATCGCGGACCTATCCTGGAAACCATTGACGAACCTGAACGTTTCTTCCATCTTCGCAACAAAGCTATTCAAATCATGGCGAACAACGAGATACTGGCTGAGACCATAGAGCGGTTGAGGAAAGAAATTGAGGACCATAATGCTACAATCACTGCTGAAAGGGTCGTCGCTGCTGCAGAGCGAGCCCGTGCTGATAGAGAAGAGGATGTGCACAAACAAGCCCAAGAGCTGCTAAATCAGTATCCACAGACGGCGATGCAATACATGCATCCGTCGTTACATGTTCCTGAATCCGCTATTCTAATTCCTCCTTCCAATTATGAAATTAAAATTATAATCCTGTCTGAGATTAAAAGAAACACTTTTGAAGGAAGACCCAATGAATGCCCACTGCAACATATCTCTACTTTCATGGACTTATGTGAAACTATTGCTGATGGTGTAAATTTAGAGTATGTGAGACTAAAACCTTTTAGATGGTCTTTGGCAGGGAAGGCATTGCAATGGCTAGAGAGTTTGGCTCCACACTCGCTGAGGACATGGGCAGAGGTGAAGGATGCGTTCCTAAACAAGTTCTTTCCACCATCTAAAATGGCGATGCTGCGACAAAGGATCACGGCTTTCAAACAAAAGTCAGGTGAAACATTAGGACAGGCGTGGGAGCGATTTAAGGACTTGCTGAGATCATGCCCGATGCATGGGCAACTACCATATGTCATCCAGGAGATCTGCTACAACTCCCTTGATTCATCGAATAAGGAGAGGATAAATTCATATACCTCTTATCGGTACATTGAGCTCACACCAACGGAGGCCTGGGAGACGATTGAGAGGCTAGTCAACTTCGACAATACTTATGGGATTGCTGCGGCCTGTGATTTAAGGCATTCCCCATCTATGCCACTATATGAGCCTCCAAAGGAGATCGATCCTGATGTGCGGCAACATTTCCATAGCAATCAAACACGCCGCCTTCAAAAGCAAGTCAGGTTTGCTGAGCAACAATCAACCTTGTCAGGAATGTGGCTCAACAAGGCAGAACTCTAGTGCCTGTCCACATCTTGAGCAAGTATCTATAGCACAACAACATGAGGAAGCCAAGTGGAAGAGAGGCTCCTATGGAGGGGGCAATCAACAATATTAGGGATATCAACGATTCTATCAACAAAGAGATCCCCCACCATATAGAGCACCTGGGCACCCTGACCGCGAAACAAGGAAGGATGACCTGTAGATCATTCTTGATGAGATGCGGAGGAACCACGTTGAGTTCAAACAAGCCAATAACTACATGCATACTCAGCTGTAGGGCATCAATTCTAGGCTTGGGGATATAGACGTTTGGAAGCGCAACATGGAGACCCAAATGGGTCAATTGGCGGAAGCAATACCCAAAGCATCAGGATCATTCCCTGGATCAACTATGCCCAACCGAAAGAGCAAAACTACTGGACACATAGCGGCCATGAACTTAAGAAGTGGGCGTCAATTGCAAACGCCCGAGCAAAAAGTGGAAGAGAAGGCCCCAGAACAGACGTCGATATCGACCCCCTGTCAATATCGACCATGGTGACGTCGATGTCGACCCTCCTGTAGTCGATGTCGACACTGCTGCTGAGTCACCACAGAAATCAACTCCTCCAGTCGATGTCGACCCCAATCTAGTCGATGTCGACCTAACTCCAGCCCAAGGGAAGAAGAAGATGTTGCCATTCCCATCAAAGAAGGTGGTTAAGGACCCGACGGAAAAGAAGTTCCAGCGATTCGTGAAGATGCTTCAAGGACTTAATGTCTCAATACCATTCACCGAAGCACTTCAAGAGATGCCATCATATGTAAGGTTCCTTAAGGACATATTTGGTAAGAAGCGATCAATTTCTGAGATCGCAGAGGAGTGCAACAAATTGGAGCTACCACAGAAGCGGGTGGACCCAAGTAAGTTTTCTATCGCTATAGGCTTAGGTCGACATCGCCTTAATGCTTTAGTTGATTTGGGCACTAGCGTTAGCATGATGCCACTAACCATATGGCATAAGAAAAGATAGGTCCTCTAGAGCCCATGGATGCAAAATAATACATGGCAAACAATACGATAGTGATTCAAACAGGGATGGTAGATGATGTGCCAGTACAAGTAGGTAAATTCTTTGTCCCTGCTGATTTCTTAGTTGTTGATATGGTAGAGGATCCTGCTTGTCCAATTATTTTAGGTAGGCCATTCCTAGCAACCGTCGATGCCAATATAAGCGTGAAGAAAGGATTGCTCTCATTTACAATCAGTGATGAGGTGATAGAGTATGCCTTCCATAAGACGGTGAGGAACAATGGGCCAATGGAGATAAAGGTCATCAATGGTGTCTACATCACATGTGGGGAAGTAAAGGTAATGAGTATGACACCAGAATAGCTTGAAAAGAGGGCCATAGAAGCCCAAGTGGAAGATGTTGTGGCAATCTTGAACGAAGGAGCCAGAAAGAACATCGACATCGACCCAGGTAAGTCGATATTGACTAACAAAGTTCAAGATTCTGTGGCAGGTCATAAGTATGGGGTCGACGGAGGAGAAAGAACCTCGAAATCGAGCATTAAGGTCGGTATCGACCATAAGCAAATGCCAAAATCGACTACCATAGAAGCTGAGAAAGGAGGAGCAAAGACCTCGATATAGATCTCTGAAGGTCGAAATCGACCTGATCATGTCGAGCAGAACCACTCCAAATCGACTGAACCTCCAGGAGCACAACAGAGCTCGATATCGACGACTGATGATCGATGTCGACCCGAGCCACAGAAAAAAGAGAAGGTAAGTCAAGGTACGGATTCCTCCTTTTTCATCTTAATAAGAGATTTATCATTATTTGGAAGAGATGTGCCTTGGCATGTGCGATTGTGTAGGGTATCCGATGATGATCCGAGTCATTATGAGATAGGAGACAAGGTTTATGTCGCCAAGTCAAAAGATCATTGGTTCCCTAATAGATTCAAAGACAAGAGGATGGGATCATTCACGGTGAATCAAATACATCCGGGCGGAATGCAGCTGAGAGACAAGAAAGGAGTATTATTTGAGCCCCAAGCCACATGGACTCTGCAGATGCCGCCTTGAGCGTGAAGAAGGAAGTCGGCCTAGCTACTTATAAAGTCTAGAGCTTGAAACAAAGACACTTAGTTTTTGGTTTTAGACATCTTTTTACTTTGCTTTGAGACTTTACATTATCATTTGTTTTTGGTTTTGTTTTTAGTTTTCTAACAAGTTGCAGAAAAGGAGAAAGAGAGCAAAAACAGAAGAACATCAAAATCGAGTAAGAAGCTCGATATCGACCTTAAGGTCGATTCCGAGGAGCTTGTGGTCGAGGCCGGATCACCCTGAAGCTTGAGCCAAAAATCGATGAAAGAGGTCGATTTCGATGTTAAAGGTCGATATCGACCACCATTGTTGACTTCTTCGACTCCTGAAATTTGTGACGTTTTAGTAAGTTTTCTTTCTTTAACCTAGTTCTAATACAGCGAGGACACTGTAATCTTTAAGTATGGGGTGGGGTAAGGCTTACTTGCATATTTTTAGCATATTTTGAAATTTTACATAGTTATTGCATAGTTTTTACATAGTTTTGCATAATCATACATAGTCATCTTTACCTTTAAGCATTGCATACATAGTTTATATTTCGAAAAAAAAAAGAAAAAATGACCCCCATCAAAAATTGTGAAAAAATGACCCCCATCAAAAATTAGAGATATAACATGAAATTGCCTAGTTAAGGGAAGTCACAATGAAGTGCAAAAAGAAAAAAAAACATGAAGGAGAGGTAAAATTTGAAGTTGCTTTTGACATGTGCATGATAAGATGATGAAGGACTTTAAGAAATTTCCATACATATGCTTAGAAAAGTTCATATCCTAGCCTTACCTATGCATATTTGCAAAAGTCACAAGCTATATATGAGCCTTACTATATCATTATCATTATTGCTCCACATATATTACATATTGCCCATTTTATACCTTATACCCTATCCGAGGACAAGTTTGAGAATGGATGTCATCTTTGGAATTGGTATATGGAGTTTGTGCATAATTATGAAGTTGTTGGCAGGAATGAAACAAAATTTTGAATTATGGAAAATTTAATGAGTGAGAAAAAATCTGATCACCTAAGGAGATAAAGGTAGGTCGACCCTGCTCGTTGAGATGTTAGTTCAGCGAGATGGGACACAAGGTGAGGAGTCCGAAGTACTAAGTATCCGGGGCTATTCATGACACCCATGTTTGCGACTCGCGAGAAGGCAGTGCTAAGGTTAGAGAGGTAAAAGCATTATAAGAAAAAAAGCATTGAGCGATGAGTGAAAGGTGAGAAACATTATGGAGAAGGAATGTGGAATGAGTTTGGAAATAAAGTTTTATTTCCCCGGATTTGCAACCACATGGCCAAATATTAGCCCACCTTTAGCCTTTTGCCAATCTACTTCTCTATATCTTGAAAAAAGTCCTCTTGATTATGAATGCTATGTTACTAAATTGTTTTTATGCATATAAACCTCCTTTTATGAGTATGATGTTGCTTTATTGCACAAGCATGGATTTGGTTGGCATTAGTACCTTATCGAGGATGGCAATTAATTGTAGGGACATATGAAAAATGAATCTTTGATGTTGATGGTTTACTTTCTTCCCCTGAATGACCATTAAAAGTATTGCTTGGGGAGAAGCAAGCTTAAGTATGGGGTGTTTGATGTGCGCGCAAATTGCCATATTTTCTATCCACATTTAAGTCCATTTTATCATTATTTGCATGCATATTAGTGGGAAATCATAAGATTAGTGTAGTTTATGCATTATTGTCAAATATAGAGGTCTGGACGAGTTTTTATGTGATTTCGTATAAAACAAGGCGAAAATGGACAGATTTGGACAAGAGAAGAAGAGCGGAAAAAGAACTCGAAGTCTTCTGAAGAGGTCGAAATCGACTATTGACGTGGGGAGAATTGAATCGAAATATATAAAAAATATAAACCAATACAACTCTTAGCCTCTTCAAATAAATTCAAGACTCCCCGCTATAGTAGTAGGGAATCAGGTTCTATCCACGAGGAAGCGAGTCAGCGGGATCCTAGTAGCGTTGAAGACACGTTCTTTATGTTCGACCAGAAGCCTCGATCTCGACGTCAGACCTCGATGTCGACCTTGGCTGTCGATGTTGTCTGCAACAGAAAACCTGCAGAAATAAAAATTGTAGTCGATATCGACTGGTGGGGGTCGATATCGAGGTTAGTTCACGAAATCGATTGGCTCAGAAGTCTGCCAGTCGATACAGGGGGTCGATTTCGACACAAGGTGGTCGATATCGATGCTTGCAGAAGTTTCCCATGAGTCTCGAGATCGACTCAGAAAACCGTCGATCTATCAGTTTTGGTCGATATCGACCTCTGCTGTCGATATCGATGTCTTTCCTGCAGTGAGTTAGTGGTTTTGTCGGCAAAGAAAAGGCCGAAGAATCAAGGATGGGAAGGAAGCAATGATCAGAAATAAGCAAAGGTGTTGGGTTTTTCGATGACTCAACGAACGGCGGGCAAATTTTAATGTAAACTCAAAGGAAAAAGCCTTCCAAAGTCAAGGATTACCGCGACGACAACCATGATAGTAGAAATAAGGATCAACTAAAGATGCATGCTTTTATCATAAAGGAAAAAGGCTTTCACCTAAACCGACTAATAGGAAAAGAGATTTTTCAATTACTTAACCTAATTGGTGTCTACCTTAGTCATAATTGAGTTTATAATCTTTCGAATAGAAACCCTAATTACTACCCAAGTTTTACAACATGAGTTCCTTAAATTCGCATTTAAAGATGAAGAACAAGGTAGAAGAAGATAAAAGATACATTCTTTAACGACGTACTTACCTTACCATCATGGCTATCGTCGGGCTCACCCCGACCCTAGAAGAAAGGGGAACTACTCACTCATGTTGAATGTAGACATGTCTTGAATTGAAATAACTTGCATAAATGGAAAATTTCGAATCTTTACAATCTCAACGCCAACTATCGTAAGCGCTTGAAACTTTAAAGCTCAAAAAACTCTAACTATCTATTGTCTATTGTCCTTGTCTTTGATGATTCTATGATTCGATGCCTAACAAATCAACCCCTAATGCTTTATTTATAGGCTACTAATCCTCGCTATCCGAGGATTGTAACTTCTATCTAAACTATTAACTCTATCCGAGCAATTTAGGATAGGTCTTTTATTTTGATAAAACTTAAAGGAAAAGATAACAAAAAACTGCTAATATCTAAAAGAACGAGATAACTCATGGCTTCGATGATAGACTTCACAATCCGAGCCTCAAAATCGGATTTATCTTCTGTCGAGGTAGGGTCGATATCGACACCAGAGGTCGATATCGATGCTTGTGTTTCTGCTTGACTTGTCCAACTCCAGTCGATGTCTATGACGATGGTCGATATCGATGCATGGGTGTCGATATCGAGGTTTCTAGTCTGGTTTGTGTGGTTATCTCGACACTCAGAAGTCGTGTCGAATTCCAAGGTCGATATCGATGTCTCCAGTCGATATCGACCTCTTCTCAGCTTCACTCGGCTTGCCCGTTTTGACTCCGATTTCATCGAATTCCTACATAGTTAGCTCAAAACTCGTGTAGACTCTATTTCTTACACTTTAGCTCATTCTTACACGAGATCATATACTTTTGAAACTTTTGTTCGGAAATTAAATGAAATATGAAGTCAAAAGATGCAATAAACAAAGGTACAATTATGTACATCAAAACACCCCATACTTAGACTTGCTTGTCCTCAAGCAATAACCAAGCAATAACCAACACCTACAGCACACCCTTCAAGTCTTCGTCTTTGTCAAAAGCAACATCATAAGCGGTAGCAAAGCAAAGCAAGTGAATTTAACGTCATAGCACATATTTTGGCGATCCATAGGCATATGCAATTTTAATCCAACATCACAGGGATAATGTGTTTGCACTCAACTCTCATGTGTTTAGGCTATGAAGATCACTCTCAACTCAATTCCATATACAATCTCATAAACATTGCAATTTATAAAAATCCACTTCGCAACCAATTATGAAAATGCAATAAGAATCATCAGGAGGACTTTCGCTCAATGGAAGACTTCATAGAAGACTCCATTCGGCGGGGTTGTAATGGGGCTTGGTATGAAATAAAGGGTATGAAATTATTTGGC
This sequence comes from Persicaria maculosa, assembly GCA_963922045.1. Taxonomy (NCBI): domain Eukaryota; kingdom Viridiplantae; phylum Streptophyta; class Magnoliopsida; order Caryophyllales; family Polygonaceae; genus Persicaria; species Persicaria maculosa. The sequence goes on from OY998271.1 coordinate 35,174,211, forward strand.
TATGTGGTGCTTTTATAATTCGGGAATCAAGACTCCTAAATCTCAACACTTGCAATACCCAAACCATAACTCTTCAATATAATGCTCTAAAGATGCATTCCATCAACCCTTCTTCCAAGTTCTAATATACCTCTCAAAAATATAACATTTGTATGAATAAAAGACTTAAGGATTTTGGCTCATGCACTTTATATATATATATTTTTTTTTCGGATTTTTTTTTTTTGACATTTTTCTATTTTTTTTCTTTTTAACATTTGATAGACTCAACAAAATCAAACTAAAAGGTTGAGAACTTAAACTTTAAAATGCATAAATGTTAAATATGATGCAATGCATACAAGTAGAATGTAAATAAAATACACGCCAAGTTTGCCAAGTTTTAAACCCTACCACAACCAGATAAAGCAGTTTATAATGTCCAAGTTCAATCCCCACCCCATACTTAAAGATTACATTGTCCTCACTGTTAGAAAAATAAAGTAAAGGGAAGGATCACTCACACTCACTTACGCTATATGTATATCACTGCTCAGGGGGCGGGGGAGGTGGCAACAGCAAGGGCCAGCCCTGTGTAGGAGCTGTCCCTGAGTAGTATGTCGGGGCGGCCTGCGGGAAAGTGGAAGGTCCAGCCTGCTGATCGAAGGAGAAGCCCATATATGAGCCCAAACCCTCGAGGAACCTCCCATAGCGTCGCTGCTCCTCGCGCATCTCAGTGACGGAGAGCTCCAGCCTAGTGAAGTGGGCAGACATGTCTTCCTGCCAATCAGTGGTGTAGGCAGGCTGGAAGGGAGGAGGAGGTGGAGGTACATAGCTATGGTGGCTATGGTGACTGTGGTGGCTGTGGTGGGACCCCTGCGGGCCCTCTCCTCCCCCAACCGCATCATCCCTGGCATCATCATCGTCGTTGCCATCCATGCCTCCCTGGTAGGCTGGGGGCTGCTCAGCTCCGTCGGAATGGGGGTCAGCGTCCCAGGACATAGCATCCACCTCTGGCTCATGGTTGTAGAGTGGGGGTCTCCTCCGTAGGGTGGGGTCAGCGGTCGGATCTATATCCGTATGATATGGCTGCCCAGTCCAAGACTGGTACCAATCAGGGATATACAGCAGATCTATGAAATCGTGTCGCAGGCGCATCCCCGTTTGGGGGTGTCTCCATCCCTGTGCCCCTGTCGCGATGACTCCGCCCTGGCGCAACACCGCAGCGTCTAGGTACGTGAGCTGGTAGGCCGGGTACCTTTCAGTGTGGATGCCTAGAGCCTCGGCGAGGATGGCCACCATGTCGCCGTCCAGGATGTCTGTAGAGACCGTTCGTCTGCGGTCTACTATATGCTCGAGCCAGGAGTGGAGGTATGGTAGAGGGTCATCCTCGAAAAGCATCCTCCGTAGAGTCTCCGTCTCACGGTGTGTCGGGCGACGGAGCTCAGGCCTGGCCCAAAGGGTACTCGCCAGGACCCTCAAGATAACCCTAAAGAGTGGACTCACAACCCTAGAGGTGAAGGATTCAGTAGGAGCCGGGTAGGGTATACCTGATATGTAACTCCAGATGACATTGGGGTCGTGGACCCTAAAGGCGGCCGGAGTGTGGATGAACCCAAAAATCTCGCTCATCTCCTCGAGCGATAGTCTGTGTCGCCTGTTGCCGAGCTGGAAGATGACTCGGCGGCCAGTCGAAGTGCGCTCGGGAACCTCTAATGTGGCCATAAACTCCCCAGTGAGAACGGGGTAGTGCGCCTCCAGTGGCTCGATCAGCCTGTGTAGAGAGACGTTCTCAAACGCCTCCTGAACGCCTGGGTGAAATCCTAGCTGGATCATGTCAGGGAGATGGTACCATCGTGCCCTGGTGGCTCGGGGAATCAACTCCTCAGCAAGGGAGCGCTGCTGATCATCCTCAATGCGGAGCGCGTCCTGAGGGATGTTCTTGGCTCTAACCATCGTCTGCAAAAGAAGCCAATACCAAAGATAACACTCCTTTTGATTAAAATGGGGAGAACCCCATACTTAGGTTCCAATTATGCTAGAAATGTTGTAAAGGTAAATGTCTAAGTGGAAGAAAGTACCTAAGGATGGTATTTTATCTAAACATAATTTCTTAAAGTTTTAACACTAAGGAACCTTATGACATAAATAAGTTGGGCCTAAAAAATCAGATTTCAAATCTATATAAAAAATCAGAATATAAACCCCCTAAAAAATCAGATTTACAAAATCAGCCCATATATATATAAAATTCAGATTCATAGCCCAAACTTATGAAAAATTCCGATTATTGCCCCACATGAATTATAAAAGTCAGATTTCTCCCTAATATATATATAAATCAGATTTCATGCCCATATATATACAAAACTCAGATTCATAGCCCCACATATATATAAAAAATTTCATGCCATACAAATACTCTTTCCCGCGCAATCTACGTTCAAAACCTAAACACCCAATATGAAATTTCTTCCCAATCAACTAATTAAATATGAAAAATCAGAAAAAATAGAGGAAGGGTGAGAAATCATACCAGAACAGTGTTAGAATTAGGGGAGAAAGAGGCAAGCAACCGCAAAATCGAGAGAGAAAACCGACTGTCGACAGGAGGGTGTCGATATCGATGCCCAGGGGTCGAAATCGACCGGATCTTGTGTGCTGTCGGGGCTGCTGGTGGCGCGGTGGGATCTCCGGTGGCGTGGGGCGGCCGGATCTGGCGATTCTTGGCCGGCAACGTGTAGATCTGGGCAAGGAGACTTGAAAACGAGGGAGAGAGAGAGAGCTAGGTCGAGAAGAGGAAGAGATGGCAGTGGCGTGGGGCGTCGCTGCACAGGGCGAGGAAGGGAGGAGGGGGATCTGGTGACAGTGTGGGGGTATGGTGGTTGCAGCGATGGGTGGCTGTGGGGAGGGTGACCGGAGGGTGAGGGATGAAGAGGAAGAGAGGCGGCTAGGGTGTCGAAAAGGGGAGGGGGGGTGTCGAAGTCGGGGGTGTATAAAGGGGGCGAAACCCCAAAAAATAAAACTGAAAGAAATTAAATTCTGACCTGGCACCTACCTCCATCTGTAGTCGATATCGACCTTAGAGGTCGATATCGACCCCCCTTCTGCATCCGTTTAACACGTCCTGTTGCTCCCTTCTGTCGGCTGATCGATATCGACCATATAGGTCGATATCGACCTCTCTTCTGGGCTGGATTTCCTTGTTGACTTTAGATAGAATAGCCACGAATGATCTCAAAAAATATAAAATAAACAAAAAACTAAAAGAGAAAGAAAAAGGAAAAGAACGGGTTGCCTCCCGGAAGCGCTTGAGTTTAAGTCGCTAGCTCGACATATTTCCCTTTTTGCGCTAGTTCAACGCCAAGGTGGCGCGAATCTCTTCTTCTGGGTCCTCCTTGTCATAATATTTCTTTACTCGGTGGCCATTTACCTTAAAGGTTGATCCATCGTCGCAAAATAACTCTACCGCTCCATGAGGGAATACTTTATGAACTTTGAAAGGTCCGCTCCATCTTGTCCTTAGTTTCCCTGGAAATAAGCGAAGCCTAGAATTGAAAACAAGGACTTTGTCACCTACCTCATATGTTTTTGGCACCAACTTCCTATCATGCCATTTCTTAGTGCGCTCTTTGTAGATTTCGGCATTCTCATATGCCTTTAGGCGCAACTCTTCCAAGGCTTGTAAGTCAATGAACCTCCTCTTTCCCGCTTCGTCGAAATCCATGTTAAGCTTCTTAAGAGCCCACATTGCTTTATGCTCAAGTTCAACGGGCAAGTGACATGACTTACCATATACCAAGTTATAGGGAGTTGTGCGAAGCGGTGTTTTATAGGCCGTTCGGTAGGCCCAGAGCGCATCATCCAGTTTGGACGACCAATCTTTCCTTGAGCGGGAAACCGTCTTCTCCAAGATGGCTTTGATTTGGCGATTGGAGACTTCTACTTGACCGCTAGTTTGAGGGTGATAGGGTGTTGCCACCCTATGGTTTACCCCATACTTAGCTAAAAGAGCTTCAAAGCCTCTCTCAATGAAATGCGAGCCACCATATGAAATAAGGACTCTAGGAACACCAAAACGAGGAAAGATGTTAGTTTTCATAAACTTAGAGACTACCTTCGCGTCGTTGGTCCTAGTTGCTACAGCCTCCACCCATTTAGAGACATAGTCCACCGCTACTAGAATGTATTTGTAGGGACCTGAAGCAGGGAATGGTCCCATGAAGTCAATGCCCCATACATCAAAGAGTTCGACCTCTAGAATGCCTGTGAGTGGTGTCTCATTCCTCCATGTGATATTACCTGCACGTTGACACTCATCACAAGAGGTTACATAGTTTTGCACATCCTTGAAAAGGTTAGGCCAATAAAAACCACATTGAAGAATTTTCGCCGCGGTCTTGAATCCTTTAGTATGACCTCCTGTAGGGAGAGAATGACAATGGTGAATCACGCTCTCTACCTCGTCCTTCGGGATACAACGTCGAAAGATATGGTCTTTCCCCTGTTTGAATAAATAGGGTTCATCCCAATAATATTGTTTGACGTCGTGCAAAAACTTCTTCCTTTGTTGCGAAGTTAAGCTTGAAGGAATCTCGCCTCCTACAATATAGTTAGCAAAATCCGCATACCAAGGTACCTTCACCCTTCTTACAGCAAATAGATCATGGATAGGACTAGAAGGAGGTGTAAAGAAGAAATCCTCACCGAAGCTTACCTTTTCGTCACCTTCGGAGGGTTTTGAAGGTGGTCGATATCGACCTGCTGGGGTCGATATCGACTGGACGGCATCGACAGGCTCAGTTGACATGGGCTTCTCGATATGGGTCCTCGATGTCGATGTCTGGAGGTCGATTTCGACCTCTGCAATGGACAACCTGTGATCAAAACTGGTCGACATCGATGCAAGTTTTACCTTTGGGGCAGTCGATATCGACCTTTGGGGGTCGATATCGAGTGGTTCTTCTGCCCGTCTTACCTCTTGCCTCATTAAGTGCTCGTTAGGGCGGGAGTCATTGATTGGTATGTTGTCATGTGACTCTTCCAGAAGCCCTATGGGTAGCCGTGAAAGATGATCGGCTACGGAGTTCTCCGTTCCTTTCTTATCTTTAAGCTCAACGTCGAACTCTAGTAGTAAGAGCACCCATCGTAGGAGCCTAGGTTTAGCATCCTTCTTTGCCATTAAGTACCTAAGAGCTGCATGGTCAGTATGAACAATAACCTTAGAGCCCACTAGGTATGAGTGGAACTTCTCAAAAGTGAAGACCACCGCCAAGAACTCCTTTTCCGTCGTGGTGTACTTTGTTTGAACGGCATCAAGAGTCTTGCTTGCATAGTAGATGGCATGAAGCTTTTTGTCTCTCCTTTGTCCTAGGACAGCACCTACGGCATAATCGCTTGCGTCGCACATGATCTCAAAAGGTTGCGACCAATCGGGTGATTGAATGATTGGGGCGGATATGAGGGCCTCCTTCAACCTGTTGAAAGCTTCAAGACAATCACTAGAAAATGCAAACTTAACATCCTTCATTAGTAGGTTAGTTAAAGGTTTGGCAATTTTAGAAAAATCTTGAATAAACCTCCTATAGAAACCCGCGTGACCAAGGAAGCTTCTTATGTCATTAATTGATGAAGGTGGTGGTAACTTTTCAATGAGTTCTATTTTTGCCCTGTCCACCTCAATTCCCCGTTTAGAGACTTTGTGGCCTAGCACAATCCCTTCCCTTACCATAAAGTGGCACTTTTCCCAATTGAGAACCAAGTTTGTCTCTTCACATCGTGCAAGTACCCTGCGAAGGTTAGCAAGACAAATATCGAAAGTAGTGCCATAAACAGAGAAGTCATCCATAAATACCTCCACGATGTCCTCAATCATGTCGGAGAAGATAGCCATCATACATCTTTGAAAGGTAGCAGGGGCATTGCAGAGCCCAAATGGCATTCTCCTATATGCAAAAGTCCCATAGGGACAAGTGAAGGTGGTCTTTTCTTGATCGTCAGGATGAATAGGGACCTGCCAAAAACCAGAATATCCGTCCAGGTAACAAAAATAATCATGTTCGGCGAGTCTCTCTAATACTTGATCAATGAATGGAAGGGGAAAGTGATCCTTTCTAGTGGCATTGTTGAGTTTCCTGTAGTCAATACACATTCGCCAACTAGTTGTGATTCGCTTTGGCACAAGCTCGCCTTTCTCATTCTCCTCAACGGTCATTCCGCCCTTTTTAGGCACCACATGGACTGGGCTCACCCATTCGCTGTCGGAGATGGCATAGATGATTCCTGCATCCAGCATGCGCATGATCTCCTTCTTCACTACCTCTCTCATGTTGGGGTTGAGCTTCCGTTGGTGTTCTATAGATGCCTTATGATCATCGTCAAGGAGGATTCTATGCATACAAGTAGCAGATGAAATACCTTTTATGTCCTCAAGAGAGTATCCAATAGCCTTACGATGAGCACGAAGTACTTCCATAAGCTTATCTACTTCCTGTGTGGTTAGTGAAGCATTGATAATTACAGGGAAAGTAGAATTTGGACCAAGAAACTCATACCTAAGTGTGTTGGGTAGAGGCTTAAGCACCGGAGAAGGGCCTTGTGGGATAAAGATCGGCTCTACCTCCTCTGTCTTCATAATCTCACCAAGGTAATCCGTCTCAATTCTCTTGATAGAAGTTCCCAAATTAGTTATAGGAGTCGGTGTGGACCAAACATAGAGTGATGCCAACTTTGATTTGGACTCTTCAAAATATTCCTGCAGAAAAAAGGTCGAGGGCGAGTAGGAATAGTCAATATCGACTGAGAGTTCAGCACATACCTCGGCTTCGGAGCTGTTTGGCGTCAAGTGGTAAAGGTCGATTTCGATCTCTGATGTCGATATCGGCTGGTCGATTTCGACCTCTTCTGTCGATATCGGCTGGTCGATTTCGGCCTCTTCTGTCGACATGGGCTGGTCGATTTCGCCTGTAAGAGAAGAAGGGAGAACTTGACTTACTGAGTGTGTCGATGTCGAATGAGGGCACTCGATATCGAGTGGATTGGGCGATGTCGACCTTGCCTCGTCGATATCGACTTCGTCTTCGAGCTCCATGGATAGAGCATCGTCGAATATTTCCTCATCACTCGTGCATGTAGCCAGGAACTCCTCAATATCCTCGTCGGTAAGCTCCTCTGCAGCTAGGGCTAGGGCCTCTTCAGGAGTTAGGGCCCTTTCCGTCGGTTCTTTGCAATCCATGATGCTAGTGTAGACCGACTTGATTTCCATACCATTAACTTCCTTCATTGTGGGGTTGAAGGAGAATTCAATGACTTCGTTCCCTATAGTAAAGGTTAGTAATCCTCTACGTACATTAATATTGGCATCCGCAGTAGCTAAGAAAGGCCTACCAAGGATGATAGGTACAATAGGATCTTCGGGCATGTCCAATACAATGAAATCAGTAGGCACAAAGAATTTACCTACCTTTACAGGGACGTCATCAACTATACCTGTGGGTCTGACGAATGAATTATCAGCCATATAAAGTTTCATATCCACAGGTTCAAGTGCTCCGATGCTCACCTTTTGCCAAATAGAGAGAGGCATGAGACTTACACTTGCCCCGAGGTCACATAGGGCTTTGTAGCGATGTTGGCCAAGTCCCACGGTGATTGCAAATTTCCCTGGATCGCTCCTCTTCTCAGGGAAATCCATCTTTGAGCATTCCTCTGCAATCTCTGCCATGGATCGCTTCTTGCTAAGGATGTCTTTTAAGAATCGAACATAGGCGGGCATCTCGCTTAGGGCTTCTGTAAGAGGGATAGTAATGTTCACTCCTTGGAGAATCTTTACAAAGCGCCTAAACTTACTTTGAGTGGGGTCCTTCAATGCTTTGGAAGGGAAGGGTAGCGTCTTCTTTGGCGGAGAAGCCAAAACGGTGGTCGGAGGAGCCTGCTGAACCTCGATGTCGACAGGAGGGTGGTCGATATCGACCGGTAGGGTCGATTTCGACCTATGTTGTTCTCTCTCAGGTTCTGCAGTGTCATCGACGTCGACCAAGGGGTCGACAGGATTGTCGATATCGACCTCAGGGTCGACATCGACTGGGTTGTCGATGTCGACAGGCTCTGTTACTTCTTCCTCCGTCGCCTTTTGTGGCTTATGAACTTTGGTGCCACTCCTTAGTTGCATGGCTGCAATGTGTCCTGACCCGGATTGCCCCTTAGGATTGGTAGTTGGTTGCCCAGGGAATGTTCCGGACGGTCTAGGGATTTGTGCCGCCAATTGACCCAGTTGGGTCTCTACGTTCTTCTTCCAAATGTCCATCTCTCCAATCCTTGTGGTAAGGTGATTGAGTTGAGAGTGGATTGCATGGTTGGATTGATCATTCTTAGCTTGGTTCCGCCTTATCTCGTCCAATACAAGTTGAAGATCATCCTTCTTTTGGTCTCTCTCAGGGTGCCCAGGAGCTCTATAAGGTGGGGGGTCCCTAGGGTTAACCTGGTTCCTTTGTGGTTGTTGGAACCTTTGGTCTCCCCAATATTGGTGATTGGGACCCCTTATGAAGTTGGTTTCCTCATGAGTCTCCGCTAGTTGCACTTGCTCAGCATGGGGACACTCAATGGTAGTATGTCGTTGTGATCCACATTCGATGCAGTCCTGGTTTGCCGATAGGAATCTCACTTGTTTTTGGAGCTTTCTAAGTTGATCCCTATGAAATTGTTCTTTTACATCCGGATCGATCACCTTAGAGGGTTCGTACAATGGCATAGATGGGGCAGGCCTCGACAATGATGGGGCGTCGGAAGCCTCAGGAGTCCCATATGTATTGTCAAATTCCACCAACCTTTCAATGGTTTCCCAAGCCTCTTGAGGAGCGAGTTCAAGGTAGCCATAGGCGGTGTATGTGTTGATCCTCTCCTTGGTGGCAGCGTCAAGAGCATTGTATATGATCTCCTGAATGACGTACGGTGGTTGGCCATGCGTCGGGCATGATCGTAGGAGGTCCTTAAACCTCTCCCAAACAGTTGCCAGAGCCTCACCAGGCTTTTGTTTGAAAGCCGTGATTTTCTGTCGGATCAGCGCCGTCTTAGAAGGAGGAAAGAACTTGTTGAGAAACGCGTCCTTGACTTCATTCCAGGTGCGGAGCGATCTTGGGGCTAAGCTTTCCAACCACTGCAATGCTTTTCCTGTAAGAGACCAGCGAAATGCTTTTAGTTGAACATACTCAAGACTTTGTCCATCAGCAATTGTATCACAGAGGTCTAAGAAGGTTGATATATGTGCCATAGGGCATTCGTTAGGTTTCCCTTCATATTGATGCCTTCTTATTTCAGTTAAAAAGTTTGGCTTAATTTTAAAATTAGAAGTAGGGATTAGAATAGCCGATTCAGGCACTGTGAGCGATGGGTGCATGTATTGCTTAGCATTCCGGGGGAGGGCGTTGATTTGAATCTCATATCGTCTCCTGGCTTCCTCCTCCCTGTCAGCACGCTCTCTTAGTGCCGCTTCTCTGGTAGCGTAATCCTCTACTTGCTTCCTTAAGCGTTCAATTTGTTGTGCCTGGGTCTCGTTGTCCGCCATGATTCTTTGGACTCGAGATCTTAGGTGGAGAAAGCGTTCTGGTTCATCTAGTCCTTCAAATTCAGGTTGGTCACCAGTACGTCGCATACACCTATAAAATAACACTAAAAAGAACCGTGAAAATAAACTACTAGGGCGCGATTGATAGCTTCCCCGGCAACGGCGCCAAAATTTGACGTGGGGAGAATTGAATCGAAATATATAAAAAATATAAACCAATACAACTCTTAGCCTCTTCAAATAAATTCAAGACTCCCCGCTATAGTAGTAGGGAATCAGGTTCGATCCACGAGGAAGCGAGTCAGCGGGATCCTAGTAGCGTTGAAGACACGTTCTTTATGTTCGACCAGAAGCCTCGATCTCGACGTCAGACCTCGATGTCGACCTTGGCTATCGATGTCGTCTGCAACAGAAAACCTGCAGAAACAAAAATTGTAGTCGATATCGACTGGTGGGGGTCGATATCGAGGTTAGTTCACGAAATCGACTGGCTCAGAAGTCTGCCAGTCGATACAGGGGGTCGATTTCGACACAAGGTGGTCGATATCGATGCTTGCAGAAGTTTCCCAGGAGTCTCGAGATCGACTCAGAAAACCGTCGATCTATCAGTTTTGGTCGATATCGACCTCTGCTGTCGATATCGATGTCTTTCCTGCAGTGAGTTAGTGGTTTTGTCGGCAAAGAAAAGGCCGAAGAATCAAGGATGGGAAGGAAGCAATGATCAGAAATAAGCAAAGGTGTTGGGTTTTTCGATGACTCAAAGAACGGCGGGAAAATTTTAATGTAAACTCAAAGGAAAAAGCCTTCCAAAGTCAAGGATTACCGCGACGACAACCATGATAGTAGAAATAAGGATCAACTAAAGATGCATGCTTTTATCATAAAGGAAAAAGGCTTTCACCTAAACCGACCAATAGGAAAAGAGATTTTTCAATTACTTAACCTAATTGGTGTCTACCTTAGTCATAATTGAGTTTATAATCTTTCGAATAGAAACCCTAATTACTACCCAAGTTTTACAACATGAGTTCCTTAAATTCGCATTTAAAGATGAAGAACAAGGTAGAAGGAGATAAAAGTTACATTCTTTAACGACGTACTTACCTTACCATCATGGCTATCGTCGGGCTCACCCCGACCCTAGAAGAAAGGGGAACTACTCACTCATGTTGAATGTAGACATGTCTTGAATTGAAATAACTTGCATAAATGGAAAATTTCGAATCTTTACAATCTCAACGCCAACTATCGTAAGCGCTTGAAACTTTAAAGCTCAAAAAACTCTAACAATCTATTGTCTATTGTCCTTGTCTTTGATGATTCTATGATTCGATGCCTAACAAATCAGCCCCTAATGCTTTATTTATAGGCTACTAATCCTCGCTATCCGAGGATTGTAACTTCTATCTAAACTATTAACTCTATCCGAGCAATTTAGGATAGGTCTTTTATTTTGATAAAACTTAAAGGAAAAGATAACAAACAACTGCTAATATCTAAAAGAACGAGATAACTCATGGCTTCGATGATAGACTTCACAATCCGAGCCTCAAAATCGGATTTATCTTCTGTCGAGGTAGGGTCGATATCGACACCAGAGGTCGATATCGATGCTTGTGTTTCTGCTCGACTTGTCCAACTCCAGTCGATGTCTATGACGATGGTCGATATCGATGCATGTGTGTCGATATCGAGGTTTCTAGTCTGGTTTGTGTGGTTATCTCGACACTCAGAAGTCGTGTCGAATTCCAGGGTCGATATCGATGTCTCCAGTCGATATCGACCTCTTCTCAGCTTCACTCGGCTTGCCCGTTTTGACTCCGATTTCATCGAATTCCTGCATAGTTAGCTCAAAACTCGTGTAGACTCTATTTCTTACACTTTAGCTCATTCTTACACGAGATCATATACTTTTGAAACTTTTGTTCGGAAATTAAATGAAATATGAAGTCAAAAGATGCAATAAACAAAGGTACAATTATGTACATCAACTATGAACCTCGACATCGAGTGAACAGAGCACCAGGAATCGAGCAGGGGAAGAACAAAGCATGTCGACACAAAAGAGCTCGATATCGATATCTGAAGGTCGATATCGAGTGGCCTAGATTGATGATATTGATAGAAGTCGAGTGCCAATCCGAGGAGAAGGAGTGCTCGAGATAGAGATAAAAGAGAGGTCGATATCGATGTCCCAAGGTCGATATCGATGTTGCCAGCAGAAGAAGTCCGACTCAGATTTTGATAGAATTCTATCCAAAGCTTGCATGTCTATCCTAAAGTTGAGATCTTCTATCCAATCCACCAGACTTCATCTTTTATGAGTTTTACCCAAGGAGTTTTTAGTTTTTAGTTTATTAAGTTTTATCTTAGAGAATAAAGATAGAGTTTCGAGTCCTTGGCTAGCAAGATTTGAGATCTATATCTAGAGGCCATTAGGGCTAAGTTAGGCAGGAAGCAAGAAATCAGTTTTACATTATACACGCAAAGATTAGGAGAGAGAGAGAGAGAGAGAGAGAGGCCGAGTGAGGTTGGAGAGAAGCGAGAGCGGAGGATTCGCAGCTAGCAGAGTACTACCTCCGGGACGAGCTCAGTTGTCCTCCAGACCATTGGGACTAGCTCATTTCATAGGAGTGACGTACTTTCGGAGGGACAGACGCCAGTTTAACTCCATCGCGTGTTGTTCATAAGACCGGAGCAGATGATGGTCTCGCCCCTCCTAATACAGGTTGCGGGTTTTCGCTTACTTGACTCTGTGGCTTCTACGGTGTCGGCATATGATATTGAGGTTGACATGTAGCGACATGCTAACTCCATGATACATAATCCATTGATCTCCTGACATGTGTGTTTGCGTGGTTCCCATGATGGTTCTATGATGCACTCGTTATGCTCTCAGTATGAGTTAGAGATACTTTTATGACTCTTAGTACGATGTAGAGACCTTGTTATTACTTTAGCATGCTTTGTGATGTTTTGTGTGATGTATGGTCGGTTTTGGAGATGTTATGAAGTTGAGATGCTTTTGACATATTTTGTATTGAGTAGAGACATGATAGCTATTATATGTATGAGTTGATGCATTATGATTGATGATTTCCTATTGAGTTGCGATTGGTAGATTGATTTGATTCTGGAACCTAGGAAGAGAATATTGGAATAGCCCTTAGAGGTGGATGACTCCACCTCCCGAGATTGGTTGAGTTGATGAATGATTGGGGTTTGAAAGAGTTTTGAACCATTTTGAGAAAAGGATAACTTTTGGAAAGGTTTTATTCTCGAGGACGAGACTTGTTTTTAGAGGTGGATGAATATAAAGACTGGAATTTTGAATAAGTATTTAATTGCCAAAATTGGAAAGTTTCGAAAAACCCGTCCCCGAGTGTATTTCTAAAACTGGAAAGTCTTTGAAAATAATTTTGACATGTTTTTAAACATAGATTTTCGAGCTAAATCCCTGTATATTATTTGAATTTAAAATATAGAGTATTGTGAGTCATATAAAACGGAATTAAAACTAGAGTCGGATTTTAGGATAGATGGTCGAACTTAGAGTCGAATGAGCAGGATCTCTCTCTCTCTCTCTCCTTGGCCGACCTCCCTCTTTCTCCTCTCTTCCACTCATTATCTCTCCTCTCCCCACTACCCAATATTATTTTATCTTTACCCTCATTAAACACTAATGAGCCACTATAAATGGAATGCACCCATCCCCAAAATTCTCAGAAAATCCACATCAAAATCTGAGCCACCAACCTCTCTCTCTCACCTCATCATCTCTTTCAAAAATGAAAACCTAAAATCAAAGTTTTCACTTTTGCTCCCTTCAATCCATCCTGCTCACTCTCCATTCTCAATTTCTTGTTTCTCACCCACAAAATCACCCTAAAACACCTCTCAAAAGACCTCCTCTCAAAGAAATAACCCAAAAATCGGAATCAGAAAGCAATTTACACTAAAAAACCACTTTATGTTCATTTTTGCCGCCGCGAGAAGCCATGTCGCGCCTGCGAGTTCTTGGCCGCACCCATGAGTTCTAAGTTATGACTGCAACACCCAAGCCTAGAAGCCAGAGTTCTTACTCGTGGCCGCGAGACCCCCTTTCTCCGCCGTGACTGGTGCCCAGATTCACATCGTTGGCTCGGTAAATCGACTCGTTCTCCCTCATCTTAACTCCTTTCTCTTCCCCATTTATTCTTACTTGATCCTCACTCTTTTCTCTACCTTCTAAGGTTAAGAAATGTCAGATCTAACAACTTGTGAAGGGGATTCAAGCTCATTTGTCCCTCTTTCCACTATTTTGAGCAAGGTACGCTCTTCTCCTTCCTTCCTCTCATTTTGGATCTACATCTATGTAAAGGTCCTCTTTAACCTAGATCTATCACTCCTAGGCCATGTCTTAGCAAGATATCGTTGAATTGGAGCCCAAGGACTCACCTCCTTCAAGTTTTTGAAGAAAGCCTCCAAGAGGCTAGGTAATCCCTCTTTCGCTCTCCCCTATAGTCCACGTTTGAGTCATATACGGTTGTTTGATGTCAGTTTTATGTTAGAAACGTTTTGAAACAAGTTTGATTTAAAACGGTTTGGAATCGAAGCAAACAAGTGTGAATTGAAGCAAAAACGAGCATCCCGGTTCAAATCTCGCCGCGGCGAAACCATGGTCGCCGCAGTGAGTTAGAACACAGACAGAGGAAGAAAAAGGCACTCGCGGCCGCGACTGCGGTTTTCGCCGCGGCGAAATCCTTATGACACGACGAGTGAGCGCCTTCTCGTGGGGGGATCCTGGGGAGATTTCGCGGCCGCAACCGACCCTCTCGCCGTCGCGAAATCCCCCCAGTGGCTTGGTCGAGCCACCCCTTGACCCCTTTGGCATTGACTGTTGGTTTTATATTCCGATCCTTGACCCTTATGGCGAGAAATTGCTTGGGCGATCATAATCAGAATTCACTTGGCTCAAATGATTTCATAAACATAAGATTTTGAGGTTTTGGTTTTGACCCGGTCTCGCCGTGGAATGTTGTACTCTATTTCTATTTTCCGCCGTTTTAGGACAAACAATTTTCGTGATATAGTCTCATAGGACAGGATAAGGGTATCCAACAACCCTACGCTTTATTTGGGTCATTATACTATCCCTCCTAAGCCATGTCGTAGCAAGTAAAAACACAAATAGAGGAAGAAGAATGGGATTTTGGAATATCATGCTTAGGTTGCACACTTGAATGAGCGTCTGTTTTTTAAGCATCTTTATTTTGCCCTACGCTTTTTTTGCCTCGATTCAAAAACATTATATCTCCAATGGGAACAATAAATAGAGGCTGTCTTAAGGTACTATCGGTACCCAGAGGAGGAGAAAGTTGAGCTAGCCACCATTCACTTCACCAGCATAGCGCAATTTTGGTGGCTCTAAGATGTGTCAGATCGTGAGTATAAGATGTGGGATCCCATCACTACATGGGAGGATTTGAAGGAGCTCAAGCGAGCACACTTTGTGCCATTTGATTATGAGAACAAATGCAATTTTGCCTAGACCGTCTTCGACAAGGCTCCCTTTCCCCGGAGGAGCTCTACGCTGAAATGCGTCATTTGATGCAACGAACGACATTCGTTACCCGGAGAAGATTATCTTGTCAAAAAGTTGAATGACAATGGTACTCTTCAATTAATGATGCACTTTACTTTGCTACTATGTTATATGAACAACGTTGTGCAGGATCCGCATTTTCACCTAGCTCCATCCATAGGTGGTCTCCGCAACCCCTAGGACCACCTCCCATGATGGCACGGCTGCGACCGTCATTGCCGAGATCCACACATCCTAATCGTACTGCATCCATCCGCCCTTGGAACCCGCGTGGAGCCCAATAGCCACTCATTAGGTCTAAGGAGGCCCCATCTAATGCCCCAAGGCAGGACATTCGGTGATACAAGTTCCAAGGGCGTGGCCACTTTGCTCGGGAGTGTGGCAATACTCAAACGGTGCTAATGACAACATTTGGTGATTACATTGTCCAAAAGGATGACGAGCTCATTGACTATGATGTGGTGCAACCCATTTATGATGAAGAACCACAACTCGATGACCAAGATCTGGAGGAGATCGAGTGTAAGCCTGTTTCTAGAGAAGCTTTTATGGAAATTAAACAAGTTTTTTACTACATATAAGGTACCACGCTCTTCTCAACATGAAACTATCTTTCATTCACGTTGTTTCATTCAAGATAAGGTTTGTAGTCTAGTCATTGATGGTGGTTCTTGCTGCAACATTATTGATACTCAAGTCGTTGAGCTCTTTAAGTTACCTACTATTGATCACCCTATCCCTTATCAATTAAGTTGGCTAAATTTTAGATTTTGGTTTTGAAACTTTGATATATCGTGGCTTTATCTATTATTATCTAACAAGAATTTCAGGTTAAAAAGCAAAAGGAACGACGAAGAAGAAAAGAAGCCACTGCAGAGGCAATCGAAATCGACTAGGCCGGTCGAAATCGACTGCCTAGGGTCGAGCCATCTCCTGTGATCGACGTCGATCAGTCAGGAGCCAAACAATGCACTCGATATTGAGTAGGGCCCTCGATATCGACACCACCCTGGAGACCCTTGATGTGCTGGCAAATTGCCATATTTTCTATATACATTTATGTCCATTTTGTCGATATTTGCATGCATATTGGTTGGAAAAGTATAAGATTAGTGTAGTTTATGCTTATTTGCAAAATATAGAGGTTTACATGAGTTTTTATGTTATTTCGCAGAAATCGAGACAAAAATGGATCAATTTGGACAAGTGGAGAAGAGCGAAAAAAGAACTCGAAGTCTACTGAAGAGTCGAAATCGACCTAAAGACTCGACATCGAGTGGAAACAGAGTACCAGAAATCGAGCAGAGGAAGAACAGAGCAAGTCGACACAGAGAGGTCGATATCGACATGAAGTGGTCGATATCGAGTGCCCTGAATTGAGTGAAAAGATAGAAGTCGAGTGCCAATCCGAGGTCGAGTAGAACTGCTCGAGATAGAGAAAAGAAGAGGTCGATATCGATGTCCCCTGGTCGATATCGACTGCTGCTGCAGACAGATCCGATGCTGTTTTTGATAGAATTCTATCCGAAGCTTTGCAACTATCCGAAAGTCGGGATCTTCTATCATATACCACCAGACATGTTATCCTTTATGGTGAATTTGATATTTACCTAAGGAGTTTTAGTTATTTACTTTATTCAAGTTTTATCTTAAGAATACAAATAGATTTTCTTATCCTTGGATAGCGAGGTTAGAAATCTATAATTAGAGGCCATTAGGGTTGACTTTAATTATCCACAGACAGCAATAACATTCAGTTTTATCGCAAAGAATAGGTAGAGAGAGAGAGAGCCGAGTGAGGTGGAGAGGAAGTGAGAGCAGAGAAGTGGCTTTGTTCGTTGTACTCTTTCTTTGCAAGTTTAATAAAAGTAGTTTCTTTTCCATAATGATGATGAGTTCAATGATGAAGCGCGAGCAGTCACCTTACTTCTAGGGTCGGGGTGAGCCTGACGATAGACAAGTAAGTTTGTGCATCAAAGGTATGATTTTAAAATCGATTCTGTCTTCTATCCTATGCATGATCTTTTCCGAAAGTTGAGGAGATTCATTATTTTCATTATTGAAGCAAAAGCCAATCATATTGTGAATTTGGATTTATCATGAAATTGGATAGTAACTCTTAGGTTTTATGCGAGAGCCTCTAATCACCTAATAGTTGGTAACGAAAGTTATTTGACGGAAAGGCATCATCTTTCATGAATTTGGCACAATACTTGCATGGTTATCATTATGGCATGAATCCCCGATCTTGGAAGCTTTTAGTTTTTGTTGAAGACTCGATTTCGACTACAGAGGTCAATATCGAGTGCTGACATCGATATCGAGTGAACAACTCGACGTCCCCTGTGTCTGTTTTGTCTTATGCAGGAACATTGCTGGAAATCGACCAGAACTGAGGTCGATATCGACTGCACTACTCGATATCGAGTGATCTTATGGAGTCAAAACTTGATCATGATTGCAAGCTTAGGAAGCGCTGACATACCTCCTCGTGGATTCGATCATGAATTACCCTACCACTACATCGGGAGGTATTCTTGTATTTTATTTGCTTGTACAAGGGAGTCAGTCTAGTTTGATATTTATTGATATTTTATTTAAGCGATCCCTCCCCTTACAAACAAATTGGCGAAGAAAAGAAGCCACTGCAGAGGCAATCGAAATCAACTAGGCCGGTCGAAATCGACTACCTAGGGTCGAGCCATTTCCTGTGATCGACATCGATCAGTCAGGAGCCAAATAATGCACTCGATATCGAGTAGGGCCCTCGATATCGACACCACCCTAGTGACCCTCGACTTCAACTTCTTCCTCAATACAGACAGATGCAGTCGACATCAACTACTGGCAACGACTTAACTTGAAATCGACCTCCATCCGTAGGTTGCTCTGTGAGTTTCTCTCTTCAACCTTGTTTTTCTTTTAATACAGTGAGGACACTGTAGATTTTAAGTATGGAGTGGGGATGAAACAAGTCTTACTTGGCTTACTATTTTATTTTCGCATTGCATTCATGTCTAAGTTTATGTTCTTAGTTTATTAGTTTATAAAAATGCAAAAATTAGAAAATGTCAAAAAGAACAAAAAATGCATATTTACCTTTTAAGTTTGTTTTTAGACCCTACTTAGATGTCCAATGATAAAAAAAACTCAATAGCTGAATTGATCACGTAAATCATATTGCATATTTGGATGGTTTAGCCTAAGTCCTTAAAATTGTTTTTATGTAGATTGTATACTTGTGATGAAATTGAGCACATATGATCCTAGGCTAAAAAGCAAAATCCAACAAAATTGTCCAAGTGAGAATTTTGGCCTATTGAAATATGCTTTGGCTTTGAATAACTATCACAACATTTAGAGATGCATAGGAAGTGTAAATACACTCAAGAAAGCAGAGGGATTTTTAATGTTCTCCCATTTGGGAAAAATGGATCAATTTGGACAAGGGCGAAGACAGGAAGGGTGTGTTGTAGATGTTGGTTATTTCTTGGTTATTGCATGAGGACAAGCAAATCTAAGTATGGGGTGTTTTGATGTATATATTTAGAGTCGTTTTTATTGCATAATTTGACTTCATATTCCATTCGATTCCTAAAGTAAGGGTTGAAAATAATGCAAATTTGTGTAGAATGAGCTAACGTGCAAGAAATAGAGTATGCACAACTTTTGGTCTAAATTTATAGGAATTGAAGCGAAATCGGAGTCAAAATGAAGAAGCCAAGTGAAGCTGAAGAGAGGTCGATATCGACCAGAAAGGTCGAGATCGACTAGACAACTCGGCGTGAACACTGAGCGTTGAGACAGACCACACAGACCTACTGAAGATACTCGATATGACGTAGAGATCGAGTGGAGGTATCGACATCGACATAGCACCAAAGCTCGAGTGAAGTGCGATAGATCGAGTCAAGATGAAGCACTCGATATCGAGTGACCAGGTCGATATCGAGTGGAATTTGACACGGATGAGACGCGGTTTCAAGACGCGGATTTGAGATTTATCCAATGTAAGCCACGATTTATCTTCTTTATTAGATAGATTATGTCCTAGGGAACTTGCCTTTTTACCCTAGGATATTTTATATTTACCTTAATAATGTTTCATCCTATCTATGATGGGATAGAATTTTAAATAGAAGTTTTTGTAGGATTAGAACTACTTTCGTTGGCTAGCAAGGATTAGTAGTCTATAAATAAAGCCCTAGGGGCTGGTCTTTTATTTATTCCACATTCAATCACACAAAAACAATACAAAATAGTTTAGAGTTTAGGAGAAGCTTTAGGGTTTGGCGTTTGCAAAAGCCGGTGTTGGATTGTAAAGTTTCGAAGGTTTCATTAATGCAAGTTTCTTCTCTTCCAATTATGGTGTTTGTTGTGATGAAGTGTGAGTACTTCCCAAAGCTTCTAGGGTCGGGGTGAGCCCGACGTTTGCCATGCGTGTTTGAGGTATGTACTTGATGTTGATATCGTTGTGTCTATATCTTCTGCTACGATTCTATGTTTGATCCTTATCGCAAGAAAAAGGGATTCATGTTATCAACATGGGTTATAAACATAAAATTGGTAGAGACAATTAGGTTTATTTGCAAGAGTATTCATAATCGTTGGTGTACGACAAAAGCGTGTCCCTTGGGTGACATATCGCAATTGTCCATCTTATTTACCTTACACATGCAATGGTTAACGTTGTGGTAAACCCTAGCCTTAGGAGTTTCTTTCTTTATATATTTTGTTCACATAAAAATCTGTCTTTTTTGTCCATACTTCGAATTCCATCCTATTTGTCTTCGGCCTTCTTTGCCGACAACTAACGTTACTGCAGGAACTACTCGATATCGACATATTTAGTTGATATCGACCCATCTGTTCTTTGTCGACGGTCTTCTGTGTTGATGCACCATCTTTCTACTGCTGAGCTCGATATTGAGTCCTCTACTCGAGATCGAGTGCCCTGTGTCGACTGGCAGTTTTCTGAGCCAAGTCGACGTGTGCTACTGACATCGATATCGACACCCCTAGTCAATATCGTATTCTTGTTTTTGTCTCTGCAGCTCTTCTGTTGTAGTCGAAATCGACAGCCCGGGTCAACATCGAGTAACCTACTCGAGATCGAGGCTCCTGGTCGATTAAAATGTGAGCTTTCAAAGGCTATCTAGGATCCCGATGACACGCTTCCTCGTGGATCGATCCTGATTCCCTACCACTACGGCGGGGAGTCTTGAATTTTTTCGAAGAGGCTAAGGGTTGCATTGGTTATATTTTATTATATTATTCAATTCAATTCTCCCTACGTCAAATTTTAGCAGCGTTGCTGGGGAAGCGATCAATCGCGCCCTAATAGTCTATCTCATGTCTTCTTCTAGTAATGTCTTATAAGTGTATACGACGCGCTCATCGTACGCCTGAATTTGAAGGAGTAGACGACCCTGAACGTTATCTCCATCTAAGGTCCAGAGTACAGAGAATCATGGCAGGCCAAGAGACCCAGGCTCAGCAGATTGAACGGTTAAGAAAGCAAGTCGAGGATTTCACCACAAGAGAGGCGGCACAATGAGAGCGTGTTGACAGGGAGGAGGAAGCGAGAAGGCAATATGAAGCCCAAATCAACGCCTTCCCTTAGAATGCCAAGCAATACATGCACCCTGTGCTCTCAGTGCCTGAATCGGCCATTCTTATACCTCCTTCTAATTTTGAGATTAAACCTAGCTTCTTAACTGAAATTAGGCGACGTCAATTTGAGGGAAAACCTAATGATTGCCCTCTAGAGCATATTACTATATTCCTCGATTTGTGTGATACTATTGCTGATGGACAAAGCCTTGAGTATGTAAAACTAAAGGCTTTTCATTGGTCTCTTGCAGGGAAAGCACTAGCATGGTTGACGAAGATAGAAGCTGCAAGTAGAGTCGAGATCGACTGCCCCTAGTCGAAATCGACTCACATACTCGATGTCGACCCCCCGGACTCAATATCGAGTGCCACTAAAGATCAACCGAGTTGCCAAGAGCTTAAGTATAGGGTCCCTGATGTCGATGTCGACCATGCCATAACGATGTCGACCTCTGCACTCAAGATCGACACCACCCTGTCGAGATTGACTGACCCTCAACCCGAAGATCGTTGTTTCGGGCATGAAAAGGTAAGATCATGTATGATCCCTAACCCTCCTTTGTGCATTACTGATAATTCAATTAATGGGAGGGTCAAAGCTCCATGGTTTTCCCATATTGCCAAGATTAGGTCAAGGAAGAGAAAGAAAGCACCAAACAAAGAACCTAACAATGAAGAAGCCTTGGTTGCCAAGCTTAGCTACTATCAAAAGGATCTAGATGATCTAGGAGAAGGAACAAGCCTTAAGCGTCCCTACTTTAAAGGGTCGTGAAGCATTGACGAAGAAGTCGGCCTAACGACTAAAAAATCTAGAGCTTGTACATAAACCTTTAAATTTTCCGCTTAGATGGTTTTTTTAGGGTTTTAAATTTTAGATTTTGGTTTTGAAACTTTGATATATCATGGCTTTATCTATTATTATCTAACAAGAATTTCAGGTTACAAAGCCAAAGGAATGACGAAGAAGAAAATAAGCCACTACAGAGGCACCCGAAATCGACTAGGCCAATCG
This sequence comes from Persicaria maculosa, assembly GCA_963922045.1. Lineage (NCBI taxonomy): Eukaryota > Viridiplantae > Streptophyta > Magnoliopsida > Caryophyllales > Polygonaceae > Persicaria > Persicaria maculosa. The sequence continues at coordinate 35,195,961 of OY998271.1, forward strand.
AAGTCGACTGCGTAGGGTCAAGCAATCTCATGTGATCGAAAACGATCACTCAGGAGCCAAACAATGCACTCGATATCGAGTAGGCCCCTCAATATTGGCACCACCCTAGCGACCCTCGACTTCAACTTCTTCCTCGATACAGACAGATGCAGTCTACATCGACTACTAGCATCGACTTAACCTAAAATCGACCTCCATTCGTAGGTTGCTATGTGAGTTTCTCTGTTCACCCTTGTTTTTCTTTTAATACAGTGATGACACTGTATATATTTTAAGTATGGGGTGGTTATGAAACAGGTCTTGCTTGGCTTACTCTTTTATTTTCGCATTGCATTCATGTCTAAGTTTATGTTCTTAGTTTATTAGTTTATAAAAATGCAAAAATTAAAAAATGTCAAAAAGAACAAAAAAATGCATATTTTCCTTTTAAGTTTGTTTTTAGACCCTTCTTAGATGTCTAATGATAAAAACTCAATAGCTAACTTGATCATTTAAATCCTATGGCATATTTGGATGGTTTAGCCTAAGTCCTTAAAATTGTTTTTATGTAGATTGTGAACTTGTGATGAAATTGAGCACATATGATCCTAGGCTAAAAAGCAAAATCCAACAAAATTGACCTAGTGAGAATTTTGGCCTATAGGGAGAACATTAAAAATCCATACGCTTTCTTAAGTGTATCTACTCTTCCTATGCCTCTCTAAATGGTGTGATAGTTATTCATAGCCAATGCATACATATGTTCATGTTTATGAGAATTATATGATTGAGGCATCTTTTAAGCCATTTTTATCCTCTCTTTACCTACCCTGCATTATCTCTACTTGAAGCCAGAATATTAGCCGGAGCTATATATTGCAACTCCACAAAATTATCCCTAGCCGAATTGAGCCTGACCCCCATTTGGGAATTGAGACTTGGAATGGTTAGAATAATGCATTGTGGAAAGAAAGTGCATATTGTTTAGTTTTGAGCAAAGAAAATTTATGTGTTGGTACATATTTGCATCTTGTCACATTTTTTAAAAGGATTATTGCTTCACCATATAAATGCACCTATTATATTATTATTCGAAGAAAAAAAGAGCTATTATATTACATTTAGTGCATGAGCCAATTATTCCTTAGTTCTTTTATTGTCTTATAAGAGTTATATTTTTTAGAGCATATTTAGGATTGAAAGAAATGTTGATGAGCATCATGAAAAGCAAGTTTGGAAAGTGTACCATTTTGGAGATATGGTTTGGATAAGTTGTGCTAAAGTTTAGGAGTCTTGATTCCCAAATTTTTATAAGCACCACATGGCCAAATAATTCCATACCCTTTCTTTCCTACCAAGCTCCATTACAACCTAGCCGAATGGAGTATTCTTTGAAGTCTTCCATTGAGCGAAAGTCCTCCTGATGGTTCTTATTGCATTTACATAATTGGTTGAGAAGTGGATTATTATAAATTGCAATGTTTATGAGTTTGTATATGGAATCGAGTTGAACTTCATAGCCTAAACACATTGAGAATTGAGTGCAAACACATTATCCCTGTGAGGTTGGATTTAAATTCACTTGCTTTGCTTTGTTACCACTTATGATGTTGCTTTTGACAAGGGTGAATACTTGAAGGGTGTGTTGTAGGTGTTGGTTATTGCTTGGTTATTGCATGAGGACAAGCAAATCTAAGTATAGTGTGTTTTGATGTACATATTTAGAGTCATTTTTATTGCATAATTTGACTTCATATTCCATTCGATTCCTAAAGTAAAGGTTGAAAATACTGCAAATTTGTGTAGAATCAGCTAACGTGCAAGAAATAGAGTATGCACAAGTTTTGGTCTAAATGTATAGGAATTGGATCGAAATCGGAGTCAAAATGAAGAAGCCAAGTGAAGCTGGAGAGAGGTCGATATGGACCAGACAGGTCAAGATCGACTGGACAACTCGACGTGGACGCTGAGAGTCAAGACAGACCACACAGTCCTATTGAAGACCACTCGACATGACCTAGAGATTGAGTGAAGGTGTCGACATCGACATAGCACCGGAGCTCGAGTGAAGTGCGATAGATTGAGTCGAGATGAAGCACTCGATATGGAGTGACCAGGTCGATATCGAGTGGAATTTCACATGGATGAGACGCGGTTTCAAGACAAGGATCTGAGATTTATCCAATCTAAGCCACTGTTTATCTTCTTTATTAGATAGATTATGTCCTAGGGAACTTGCCCTTTTACCCTAGGATATTTTATATTTACCTTAATAATCTTTCATCCTATCTATGATGGGATAGAATTATAAACAGAATTTTTAGTAGGATTAGAACTACTTTCCTTCGCTAGCAAGTAGGATATAAATAAATCCCTAGGGACTGGTCCTTTATTCATTCCACATTCAATCACATAACAACAATACAAAGTTGTTTAGAGTTTAGGAGAAGCTTTAGGGTTAGGCGTTTGCGAAAGCTAGCGTTGGATTGTAAAGTTTCGAAGGTTTCATTAATGCAAGTTTATTCTCTTCCAATTATGGTGTTTGTTGCGATGAAGTGCGAGTAGTTCCCTTAAGCTTCTAGGGTCGGGGTGAGCCCGACGTTAGCCATGCGTGTTTGAGGTATGTACTTGATGTTGATAACGTTGTGTCTATATCATCTCCTACGATTATATGTTTAGTCCTTATCGCAAGAAAAAGGGATCCATGTTATCAACTTGGGTTCTAAACATAAAATTGGTAGAGACAATTAGGTTATTTGCAAGAGTATTCCTAATTGTTGGTGTACGGCGAAAGCTTGTCCCTCGCATGAGATACTGCAATTATCAGTCTTATTTACCTTACGGATGCATTGGTTAACATTGTGATGAACCCTAGCCTTAGGAGTTGCTTTCTTTATATCTTTTGTTCACATAAAAATCTGTCTTTTCTGTCCACACTTCGAATTCCATCCTATTTGTCTTCAGCCTTCTTTGTCGACAACTAACGTTGTTGCAGGAACTACTCGATATCGACATATCTGGTTGATATTGACCCATCTGTTCTACGTCAACGGTCTTCTGTGTTGATGCACCATCTTCCTGCTGCTGAGCTCGATATCGAGTCCTCTACTCGAGATCGAGTGCCCTGTGTTGACTAGCAGTTTTCTGAGCCAACTTGACGTGTGCTACTAACATCGATATCAACGCCCTTAGTCGACATCGAGTGCCCTGTGTCGACTGTTAGCCTTCTGTTGCAGTAGAAATCGACAGCCAAGGTCGACGTCAAGTAACTTACTCGAGATCGAGGCTTCTCGTCGATCAAGACGTGAGCTTTCAAAGGCTTTCTAGGATCCTGCTGACACGCTTCCTCGTGGATCGATCCTGATTCCCTACCACTACAGGGGGGAGTCTTAAATTTATTTGAAGAGGCTTAGGGTTGTATTGGTTATATTTTATTATATTATTCAATTCAATTCTCCCTACGTCAAATATAAATCAAAATGAATCCTAGTCCACGCAAATAAATTACAAGACTTCCTTCCGCTGTAATGGTAGGGAGTTAGGATCGATCCACGAGGAAGCGTGTCAATGGGATCCTAGATAGTCTCAAATCACACGTCTATATCGACCAGAAGCCTCGATCTCGAGTAGGGTACTCGACGTCGACATGGGCTTTCGATTTCTACTGTAATAGAAAACCTGCAAAGACAAAAACAAGCAGTCGATATCGACCAGGGGTGTCAATATCGAGTATCAGTAGTGACGTCAACCTGGCTCAGAAGACTGTCAGTCGACTCAGGGGCACTCGATCTCGAGTTGTTCACTCGATCTCGAGTTGTTCACTCGATATCAAGCTCAGATGCAGGCTTGAATGGCGTCGACTCAGAAGATCGTTGACGTAGACTTAGTATGTCGATATCGACCTGATGTGTCGATATCGAGTGGTTCCTGCAGTGGTTAGTAACGACTCGACAAAGAAGGCCGAAGACAGATAGGATGGATAAAGGAGTATGGACAGAAAAGACAGTGGTTTTGATGAATAAAAGTTTATAATAAAACGCAACTCCTAAGGCTAGGTTGTACCACAACGTTAACCAAAACATGTTTTAGGTAAATAAGACGGATAATTGTGCTATCTCACCCGAGGGACAAGTTTTCGCTATACACCAACGATTAGGAATACTCTTGCAAATAAACCTAATTGTCTCTACCAATTTTATGTTTATAACCAAAGTTGTTAACATGAATCTCTTTTCTTGCGATAAGGACTAAACATAGAATCGTAGAAGATGGTATAGACACAACGATATCAACATCATACTTACCAAAGACACGCATGGCTAACGTCGGGCTTACCCCGACCCTCGAAGCTTTGGGGAACTACTCCCACTTCATCGCAACAAACACCATGATTGGAAATAAGGAAACTTGCATTAATTGAAACTCTGAAACTTTACAATCCAATGTCGGCTTTCGCAAACGCCAAACCCTAAAGCTTCTCTCTACTCTCTAACTCTCTAACTATGGTGAGATATGAATCTCTTGCTTGAATTATTAAAAACCAGCCCCCTAGGGCTTTATTTATAGCCTACTGAGATGATTAGAGAGACAATCGACCAAGTTGGACGCATCCGAGAGTATATGAGGAATGCCCAGGATCGACAAATGAAGTATGTTGATCACAGCCGGACAGAGATTGAGTTCGAGGTTGGATCGCATGTCTAGCTTAGAGTATCACCGACTAGACGGGTTCGTTGCTTTGGCATCAAGGGCAAGCTGAGCCTTAGATTTGAGGGTCCCTTCGAAATTGTTGAGAGGGTTGGTGAGGTAGCTTACCGTCTAGCCTTACCCCCATCGTTGGTCGGCATGCACAATGTATTCCACGTATCCCAGCTTCGGCAGTATGTCCCTGACCCGAGTCATATCCTTAACCATTTCGACCTCCTGATAGAGCCTGACCACACCTGCGTGAGAGTCCTGTTAGGGTGCTTGACCATCGAGTCAAGAAGTTGATGACCAAGAAGGTTCCTCTTCTTCTGGTACAGTGGGCTAGGAGGAGTCCCGAGTAGGCGACGTGGGAGACTGAGGATAGCCTTCGAGCAAGTTATGGGAGCGTTGTAGATGAGCTCTTAGCTTCTTATATGGAGCCGAGTATTGACATATCTTTGACCTCGTGAGCTAGTGGTGGGTCATAGTCATCTTTTATTTTGGGTTGGGGGTTATCTCAGTGACTTCATGCTTATGTGTGATTACTCTGTACAGATTCCATGTTGATGTGATATAGCTGGATATGGATTCTCTTGGCATGCGTGCTAGTCTGGCTGCTTTGATGGCTCGTCGATCCTTGTGATGCTTTCCCCTATGATGTAGAGATACCTTATGACTCATAGTGTGGTGTTGAGACTTTGTTAGTACATTGACATGTTTTGAGATGCATCATATGACTCATGTTTTGATGTTATGCGGTTGTGACACTTTTGATATGTTGAGACTATGTTGGTGTTTGGAGAGGCTCGCCACACGCGATGTGGTTAGAGACATGATGGTTATTATATACATGTGTTGATGCATTATGGTTGATGATTCTTATTAAGTTGAGATTGGTAGATTGATTTGATTCTGGAACCTAGGAAGAGAATATGGAAATAGCCCTTAGAGGTGGATGCCTTCACCTCCCGAGACTGGTCGAGTTGATGAATGATTTGGGGATTTGAAGAGTTTTGAACTGTTTTAGAAAAAGGGTTTGCTTTTGAAAGGTTTTTAGTCTCGGAGACGAGACTTGTTTTTAGAGGTGGATGAATGTAAAGACTGGAATTTTAAGTAATTATTTAATTGCTAAAATTGGAAAGTTTCAAAAAACCCATCCCCGAGCGCATTTCTAAAACTGGAAAGTCCTTGAAAATCATCCCGAAATGATTTAAATCATAGATTGTCGAGCTAAGGTCCGCTATTATTTGAATTTAAAACATGGAGTCTTGAGTCATTTGAAATGGATTTAAAGTCGAGTCGGATTTCAGGATAGATAGTCGGGACTTAAGGTCGAATGAGCGGAATCTCTCTCTCTCCAGCTGGCCCCATCTCTCCTCTCTCCCACTCATTCTCTCTCTTCCTTCCCATTAGCACCATAATGGTTTTGTCTTTTTCTCCATTAAAACCCTAAGGTTCCACTATTTATAGGAAGCTCCTATCCCTAAAATTCCCATAAAATCTTCATAAAAACCAAAGCCTAGCTCAACCTCCATCCTCTCTCTCTCTCTTCATCATCTATTCAAAGACCAAAACCCTAAAAATCCAAATTTCCAACTTTTCACCTCTTCAATCCATCTCCCTCACCCTCCACCCTTCATTTCATGTTTTTCCTCCACTAAAGATCCCTAAAATACCCTCTATATGACCTCATCTCATAGATCTAACCCAAAAATCAGAGTCGGAAAGCAAATTCCATTGAAGAACCAGGTTTCTGCCCTTGTCGCCGCCTTAGTATTACTTGGCGACGTCTGCAACCAGCCATAGTATTACTTGGCAGCACCCTATTTCTGTTAAGCAAGTAAAGATTGATGGTGCAGTAGCATTTGCAGTTTCTAGTTTGTATCAGTTTATACGGAGCTATCTCTCTAAAAGTCCATTGTCTGTTTTTTAATTGGCTAATTATTCATTCTGCGTTATCATTGCTGGAATACTTGGTAGATGTTCCTATTATATTTGAACCTTCCCTTGTTTATTCATTTTGCATTCTGGGATGAACTTTTGAGTAGTTGATGAGTGACACGTGCAATTCACAACTTTACATTGCATAAAAGTTGCAAATTTATTTTACCTTGTAGCCTTGTACATCTAATACCATCCTAGAATATAGTCTGAATAATGAGAAAACCAAGATGATTGCCTACCTTGAGTAGAAGAGGATGGCATCATGATTTTTTTTTTAAAACGGAAAAAATTTGGCAATAAGATAACCTTATATGCCAAGAGCATCTAGACGGATGAAATCACGGAGCGCTGGAGGGCATAGTAGGCAAAAGGAAGGTGCGATATTCGATCAGTCACCTGGTTCGCCTCTCGAAAGACATGACGAATCAACAGAGATTGGAGGAAGCTAAGGGAGACTATACTGTCTGAAACAATCATTTCGGAGTCTCTCGGAGGTTTCCTACAGCCCTTGAGGTTGTTAATAATGGTGAGGTTATCACCTTCAATGATTAGTTTAGATATGTTCAGATGGCGTACTGCATTGATGCCATTCCTTAGGCCCAAGGACTCTGCGCCTTGGCGTACTGCATTAAAACTCTGCCTCTTGTAGCTTCTTCTTCCTCCTTGATAATCTTTGTTGCTACATCCCCGCTCGGTTGGGGTCTCCCAACATGTTAGAGATTGTTTTTTCATTCTTTGAGTACTTCTCACATCTCGACATTTCTTCTCTACCCATTTTCTTACATAGGAAATTATGTTACCAAGTGAATCTTTACTTCCACCTTTTAACAATTCTTGATATTCTTCACTTATTTGTTCATTGATTGGGGCAGGAAGTTTTATCAAAGAACATTTGCAAATTAGTGCCATTTTCCCCTATCTTATAATAATACTTCTCAAATTCTGTTATGTAGTGATGTACATAATTGTACCTTTGTTTATTGCATCTTTTGACTTCATATTTCATTTGATTTCCGAACAAAAGTTTCAAAAGCATATGATCTCGTGTAAGAATGAGATAAAGTGTAAGAAATAGAGTCTACACGAGTTTTGAGCTAACTATGCAGGAATTCGATGAAATCGGAGTCAAAACGGGCAAGCCGAGTGAAGCTGAGAAGAGGTCGATATCGACTGGAGACATCGATATCGACCCTGGAATTCGACACGACTTCTGAGTGTCGAGATAACCACACAAACCAGACTAGAAGCCTCGATATCGACACACATGCATCGATATCGAGCATCGTCATAGACATCGACTGGAGTTGGACAAGTCGAGCAGAAACACAAGCATCGATATCGACCTCTGGTGTCGATATCGACCCTACGTCGACAAAAGATAGACTCGATTTCGAATGCGGATTGGAACTATATCTTCAAGGAGGCACGTGATTATCTCATACTTTCAAGATAGAGGACAGCTGAAGTTTTATTCATCTTTTACCTTTAAGTTATTTTAAGTTTTATCAAAATAAAAGACCTATCCTAATTGTTCGGATAGAGTTATTAGTTTAGATAAGAGTTACAATCCTTGGATAGCGAGGATTAGTAGCCTATAAATAAAGCCTTAGGGGCTGATTTGTTAGAGAAGCCCATCCAATCATAGAACGACCAAAGACAATAGACAATAGAGTTAGAGTTAGAGAGAAGTTTTAGGGTTTGACGTTTGCGAAAGTTGACGTTGAGTTGCAAAGCTTCGAAGTTTAGTTGAATGCAAGTTTCTCCCTTTCAAACGATGACGAATTCCATGATGATAAGCGAGTAGTTCCCAAGCTCTTAGGGTCGGGGTGAGCCCGACGTTAGCCATGCGCGCTTGAGGTAAGTATTTGATGTTGATATCGTTGTGTCTATCTCTCCTCCTACGATTCTATGTTTAGTCCTTATCGAAAGAAAAGGGATTCATGCTAACAACTTGAGTTATAAACATAAAATTTGTAGAGACAATTAGGTTTATTTGAAAGAGTAATCCTAAGAGTTGGTGTACGGCGAAAGCTTGTCCCTCGGGTGAAATAGCGCAATTGTCCGTCTTATTTATCTCATCGCATGCATTGGTTAACGTTGTGGTAAACCCTAATCCTAGGAGTTGCCTTTTTACATAGTTTATACACACCAAAACCTCTTGTTATTTCTGTTCATTGCTTCTCTCTCCATCCTTAAATCTTCGGCCTTTCATTGCCGACGAGAAACTAACACACTGCAGGGAGACATCGATATCGACCCTAGACGTCGATATCGACCACTGAGTTCGTCGACAGTTTTCTGAGTCGACGAAGAACATCGCTGCGGAATGTTGTTGCAGGAGGATGATATGTCAAGTAATTACAAATATAAAGATGTAAATAAATGTAAACCAACTCCTGGCCTAAGCAAATAATTACAAGACTTCCTCCCGTTGTAGTGGAAGGGTAGTCAGGATCGATCCACGAGGAGGCGTGTCAGCGGGATCCTAGTAGCTTCGGAAATCTCAAGTCTGTGTCGACCAGTAGCCTCGATTTCGACCTAGGGCCTCGATGTAGACTTAGGCTGTCGATGTTCTCTGTAACAGAAGACCTGCAGAGACAAAAACAAGTGGTCGATATCGACTGGTGGGGGTCGATATCGATATCAGTCCACGAAATCGACTGGCTCAGAAGACTGCCAGTCGATACAGAGGGGTCGATTTCGACACAAGGGGTTGATATCGATGTCCAGTAACTCCGCAGCGATGTTCGTTGTCGACTCAGAAAACTGTCGACGAACTCAGTGGTCGATATCGACGTCTGGGGTCGATATCGATGTCTCCCTGCAGTGTGTTAGTTTCTCGTCGGCAAAGAAAGGCCGAAGATTTAAGAGTGGAGAGAGAAGCAATGAACAGAAATAACAGTGGGTTTTGGTGTGTATAAACTATGTAAAAAGGCAACTCCTAGGATTAGGGTTTACCACAACGTTAACCAATGCATGCGATGAGATAAATAAGACGGACAATTGCGCTATTTCACCCGAGGGACAAGCTTTCGCCGTACACCAACTCTTAGGATTACTCTTTCAAATAAACCTAATTGTCTCTACAAATTTTATGTTTATAACTCAAGTTGTTAGCATGAATCCCTTTTCTTTCGATAAGGACTAAACATAGAATCGTAGGAGGAGAGATAGACACAACGATATCAACATCAAATACTTACCTCAAGCGTGCATGGCTAACGTCGGGCTCACCCCGACCCTAAGAGCTTTGGGGAACTACTCGCTTATCATCATGGAATTCGTCATCGTTTGAAAGGGAGAAACTTGCATTAAACTAAACTTCGAAGCTTTACAACTCAACGTCAACTTTCGCAAACGTCAAACCCTAAAACTTCTCTCTAACTCTAACTCTATTGTCTATTGTCTTTGGTCGTTCTATGATTGGATGGGCTTCTCTAACAAATCAGCCCCTAAGGCTTTATTTATAGGCTACTAATCCTCGCTATCCAAGGATTGTAACTCTTATCTAAACTAATAACACTATCCGAACAATTAGGATAGGTCTTTTATTTTGATAAAACTTAAAATAACTTAAAGGTAAAAGATGAATAAAAGTTCAGTTGTCCTCTATCTTGAAAGTATGAGATAATCACGTGCCTCCTTGAAGATATAGTTCCAATCCGCATTCGAAATCGAGTCTATCTTTTGTCGACGTAGGGTCGATATCGACACCAGAGGTCGATATCGATGCTTGTGTTTCTGCTCGACTTGTCCAACTCCAGTCGATGTCTATGACGATGGTAGATATCGATGCATGTGTGTCGATATCGAGGCTTCTAGTCTGGTTTGTGTGGTTATCTCGACACTCAGAAGTCGTGTCGAATTCCAGGGTCGATATCGATGTCTCCAGTCGATATTGACCTCTTCTCAGCTTCACTCGGCTTGCCCATTTTGACTCCGATTTCATCGAATTCCTGCATAGTTAGCTCAAAACTCGTGTAGACTCTATTTCTTACACTTTAGCTCATTCTTACATGAGATCATATGCTTTTGAAACTTTTGTTCGGAAATCAAATGAAATATGAAGTCAAAAGATGCAATAAACAAAGGTACAATTATGTACATCAAAACACCCCATACTTAGACTTGCTTGTCCTCAAGCAATAACCAACACCTACAACACACCCTTCAAGTCTTCGCCTTTGTCAAAAGCAACATCATAAGCGGTAGCAAAGCAAAGCAAGTGAATTTAACGTCGTAGCACATATTTTGGCGATCCATAGGCATATGCAATTTTGATCCAACCTCACAGGGATAATGTGTTTGCACTCAACTCTCATGTGTTTAGGCTATGGGGATCAACTCTCAACTCAATTCCATATACAATCTCATAAACATTGCAATTTATAAAAAATCCACTTTGCAACCAATTATGAAAATGCAATAAGAATCATCAGGAGGACTTTCGCTCAATGGAAGACTTCATAGAAGACTCCATTCGGCGGGGTTGTAATGGGGCTTGGTATGAAATAAAGGGTATGGAATTATTTGGCTATGTGGTGCTTTTATAATTCGGGAATCAAGACTCCTAAATCTCAACACTTGCAATACCCAAACCATAACTCTTCAATATAATGCTCTAAAGATGCATTCCATCAACCCTTCTTCCAAGTTCTAATATACCTCTCAAAAATATAATATTTGTATGAATAAAAGACTTAAGGATTTTGGCTCATGCACTTTATATATATATATATATATTTTTTTTTTTCGGATTTTTTTTTCTCGGAAATAATACTAAAACTATGTGCATTTATATGGTGAGCCAAAAAAAATCCTTTTACAAAATATGACAAAATGTAAATATGTACCATCCTATAATTTCTTTGCTCAAAACTAGACATTATGCTCTTTTCTTTCCACAAGGCATTAGTCCAACCAATCTAAGTCTCAATTCCCAAATGGGGGTCAGGCTCAATTCGGCTAGGGATAATTTTGTGGAGTTTGCAATTCAGGCTCAGGCTAATGTTCTGGCTTCAAGCAGGGATAATGCAGGGTATGTAAAGAGAGGATAAAAATGGCTTAAAAGATGCCTCCATCATTTAATTCTCGTAAACATAAACATATATATGCATTGGTTTTGAATAACTATCACAACATTTAGAGATGCATAGGAAGAGTAAATTCACTCAAGAAAGCGGAGGGATTTTTGATGTTCTCCCTATAGGTCAAAATTCTCACAAGGACAATTTTTGTTGGATTTGCTTTTTAGCCTAGGATCATGTGTGCTCAATTTCATCACAAGTTCACAATCTACATATAAATTTTAAGGACTTAGGCTAAACCATCCAAATATGCCATAGGGTTTACATGATCAAGTCAGCTATTGAGTTTTCATCATAGGACATCTAAGTAGGGTAAAAAAAACAAACTTAAAAATAAACATGCATTTTTTTTTTGTTTTTTTTTTGACATTTTTCTATTTTTTTGGATTTTTGACATTTTATAAAAGTAAAACTAAAAATTTAAACATGAATGAAATGCGAAGAAGAAACCAAGTTAAGACCATAAGACATGTCTTTCCCCCACCCCATACTTAAAATATACAGTGTCCTCACTGTATTAAAAAGAAGAACAAGGGGAGAGAGAAACTCACAGTGCAACCTGCGGATTCAGGTCGATTTCCAGGTTGGGTCGATGCCAGAAGTCGATATCTAGGTCAGTGGTCGATGTCGACTGCATCTGTCGAAGTCGAGGAATAAGATGAAGACAAGGGCTGCCTGATTGGGGTCGATATCGAGTATTATGGTCGATATCGACCTCTCTTTTTCGCTCCTGAGTCCTCGATATCGACTCAAGGAGATGGCTTGACCCTGGGGGGTCGATTTCGACTGGCCTGGTCGATTTCGACTACCTCTGTAGAAGCTTCTTTTCTTCTTTGTCGTCCCGTTTGCTTGATAACCTGAAATCTTTGTTAGGAATATAGATAAAGCACGAATTATCTCAGTTTTAAAAGTTTCAAACAGCCAAAAATTAAATCCTAAAAAACCATCTATGCGAAATTTAAACGTTTTATGTACATGCTCTAGATTTATGAGTCGCTAGGCCGACTTCTCCGTCAATTCTTCATGACCCTTTTATGTAGGGGCCCTTCGAGCTTGAGCCTTCTCCTGGATCATCAAGGTCCTTTTGGTAGTAGCGAAGTTCGGCGACCAAGGCTTCTTTGATGTTAGGTTCTTCTTTGGGCGCTTTTCTTCTCTTTCTTGACCTAACTTTAGCAATATAGGCAAACCATGGAGCTTTGACCCTCTCTTTAGTAGAATTATCAATAATGGGTTTAATTGATTCATCAATAATGGACGGAGGAGGGTTAAGATTCATACCTGGGCTTACCTGTTTGGGCCCGAAACAGAAATCTTCGGGCTGAGGGGTGGTCGATGTCGACCAAGGTGGGTCGATTTCGAGAGCTTTGGTCGATGTCGACATGTGGGGGTCGATATCGACTTCTGTGACCCCATACTTAAGCTCCTGGCAGCGATCTGGCATACTCGATTTCGACCAAGGGGGGTCGATTTCGATGTTTTTAGTCGATATCGACTGGTTCCAGTCGATGTCGACTCTGCTTGCTGTTTCCGTCCTCGCCAACAAAAAATTTCTAAGTTTCTCCTTAGCCGGCGAGAGGACCACTTGCTCCAGGTGCTTTGTTTCGCTCATGGTTGGGTTGAAAGAGAATTCTATCACTTCGTTCCCTATAGTAAAGGTTAGTAACCCTCGACGTACATTGATATTGGCATCAGCAGTAGCTAAGAAAGGCCTACCAAGTATAATAGGCACTACAGGATCTTCAGGCATCTCCAATACAATGAAATCAGTAGGCACAAAGAACTTACCTACCTTTACTAGAACGTCATCAACTATACCTGTGGGTCTGACGAATGAGTTGTCAGCCATATAGAGCTTCATTTCCACAGGTTCAAGTGCGCCAATGTTTACCTTTTGCCAAATAGAGAGAGGCATGAGACTTACACTTGCCCCTAGGTCACATAGGGCTTTGTAGCGATGTTGGCCAAGTCCCACGGTGATTGCAAACTTCCCTGGATCACTCTTCTTCTCAGGGAAGTCCATCTTTGAGCACTCCTCTGCGATCTCTGCCATGGATCTCTTCTTGCTCAGGATGTCTTTCAGGAATCGCACATAGGCAGGCATCTCGCTTAGGGCTTCTGTTAGAGGGATAGTGATGTTGAGTCCTTGAGGTATCTTTATGAAGCGCCTAAACTTACCTTTGGTGGGGTCCTCCAATGCTTTGGAAGGGAATGGCAACGTCTTCTTTGGAATAGGGGCCAAAACGGAGGTCGGAGGGGCCTGCTGAACATCGATGTCGACTAGAGTTGGGTCGATATCGACTAGTAGGGTCGATTTCGACCTCTGTTGTGGCTCTGATGGCTCTGCAGTGTCATCGACGTCGATCAGGAGGTCGACATGGGGGTCGATTTCGACCTCTGGGTCGACATCGACTGGTCTGTCGATGTCGACTGGGTCTGCTGCTTTCTCCTCCGTTTCCGTCCGTGGCTTTTGTACTTTGGTGCCACTCCTTAATTGTATGGCTGCGATATGGCCTGTCCCGGATTGTCCCTTAGGATTTGTGGTTGGTTGCCCAGGGAGTGTTCCGGACGGCCTAGGGATTTGTGCCGCCAATTGACCCAGTTGGGTCTCCACGTTCTTCTTCCATATATCCATCTCCCCAATCCTTGTGGTAAGGTGATTGAGTTGAGAGTGGATAGCATTGTTGGATTGATCGTTCTTAGCTTGGTTCCGCCTTATCTCGTCCAGCACAAGTTGAAGATCATCCTTCTTTTGGTCTCTCTCCGGGTGCCCAGGAGCTCTATAAGGCGGAGGGTCCCTAGGGTTAACCGGGTCCCTTTGTGGTTGATGGAACCTTTGGTCTCCCCAATATTGGTTGTTGGGACCCCTCATGTAGTGCGCCTCTTGGTGAGTCTCCGCTAGGTGTACTTGTTCGGCATGTGGGCACTCGATGGTGGTGTGTCGCTGCGATCCGCATTCGATGCAATCTTGGTTCGCTGAAAGGAACCTCACTTGCTTTTGGAGCTTTCTAAGTTGATCTCTATGGAATTGCTCCTTCACGTCCGGATCGATTACATTGGAGGGTTCATATAAGGGCATTGATGGGGCAGGCCTCGATGGTGATGATGTGTCGGAAGCCTCAGGAGTCCCATATGTGTTGTCAAACTCCACCAACCTCTCTATGGTCTCCCAAGCCTCTTGTGGAGCGAGTTCAAGGTAGCTATAGGAGGTGTAGGTGTTGATCCTCTCCTTCGTTGCAGCGTCAAGCGCATTGTAAATGATCTCCTGAATTACATATGGTGGTTGGCCATGCGTCGGGCATGATCGTAGAAGGTCCTTGAACCTTTCCCAAACAGTCGCCAGAGCCTCACCAGGCTTTTGTTTGAAAGCCGTGATTTTCTGTCGGATCAACGCCGTCTTAGAAGGAGGGAAAAACTTGTTGAGAAACGCGTCCTTGACTTCATTCCATGTGCGGAGTGATCTTGGGGCTAAGCTTTCCAACCACTGCAATGCTTTTCCTGTAAGAGACCAGCGAAATGCTTTTAGTTGGACATACTCTAGACTTCGTCCATCAGCAATAGTATCACAAAGGTCTAAGAAGGTTGAAATATGTGCCATAGGGCACTCATTAGGTTTTCCTTCATATTGGTGCCTTCTAATCTCAGTTAAGAAGTTAGGTTTTATTTCAAAATTAGAGGCAGGGATAAGAATTGCCGATTCAGGCACTGTGAGAGCGGGGTGCATATATTGCTTGGCATTCCTAGGGAGGGCATTGATTTGGGCTTCTATTTGCCTTCAGCCTTCCTCCTCCCTATCCGCACGCTCTTTAAGTGCCGCCTCTCTAGTCGTTAGGTCCTCAACCTGCCTCCTTAGTTGTTCAATAAGTTCTGCTTGGTTCGCGTTTTCCGCCATGATTCTTTGTGCTTGGGCCCTTAGATGGAAATAGCGCTCAAGGTCGTCTACTCCTTCAAATTTAGGTGGGCGATCAGCGCGTCGCATACACCTGCAAGACCAAACTAGAAAAAGACGTGAGATAGACTACTAGGGCGCGATTGATTGCCTCCCCGACAACGGCGCCAATTTGTTGTTGCAGGAGGATGATATGTCAAGTAATTACAAATATAAAGATGTAAATAAATGTAAACCAACTCCTGGCCTAAGTAAATAATTACAAGACTTCCTCCCGTTGTAGTGGAAGGGTAGTCAGGATCGATCCACGAGGAGGCATGTCAGCGGGATCCTAGTAGCTTCGGAAATCTCAAGCCTAGGTCGACATCGAGGCCCTAGGTCGAAATCGAGGCTACTGGTCGACACAGACTTGAGATTTCCGAAGCTACTAGGATCCCGCTGACACGCCTCCTCGTGGATCGATCCTGACTACCCTTCCACTACAACGGGAGGAAGACTTGTAATTATTTGCTTAGGCCAGGAGTTGGTTTACATTTATTTACATCTTTATATTTGTAATTACTTGACATATCATCCTCCTGCAACAACATGTAGTTATCAACATATTTCATGTTACAGATTTCTAGGTTGTTTAATGTCCTTTGCCATTTTAACGCTTCCTTATCTTTATCTTCTTTTTCTCCAATGAATTCATCTTCTATTAATTCGCATATTAAGGTGAACATATTCACTCGACTTGCCAGATTGCTAAGTTCTTGTTTAACTTCATCACCAATGGCTTCATACCAATCGGCAATACATCCATAAAAACTATGTTCTATATAATTAAGGAATTGAGAAGATTTCCATCCTACATTCATGTTTAATACGCTCATCATACTTTTCTTCCATAATTCTATAACTTCTCGTATGTTTCTTACTCCATCCAGGTTTAATTTATAACTTGTCTCACTTATAGGTTCTAAATTCATTTCTCTTTGATTTGGCCTATGGTTTGGCATAATGCTTACTCCAAATCTATCTTTCTTTTTTAGAAATTCTTTTGGATTTAGCCTGGATATGTAATTGCTGGTGGAACCATGTTCATAGCTTCTGTAGTTTCTCCTAGCTTCGTTATGTTCTTCTGATTCATTTCTTTTTAGGCTTCTTTGTCTTAGGATTTCTTCTAACCTTTATTGGACATTCGATATAGGGATGCTTTCCATGTCTTTTAGGTTGATTAATCACATTTTCTGGCATACAACTTCTTCATCTGAATTTCTTTCAGACTCATCATCGCTTATGACTTCTTCATTCATGAAGTTTGTTTCAATAGATTTGAGTTTTTGTAACTTCGGCTTCCATTCTAGGTCATCCAACTTAGTTCTGAACCTCTTTATTTGTCGAAGCGGATGTCGATTCATTTTTAAGGATTTGATTTTCGTCTTGATTTTCTTCTACACTAACACCTTTTTTCTTTATACTATCTAACTTAGTAGAGAACTTCTTTTTGGATTTTTTTAAATGGATAACTATATTTAAAATGATCTCCTTTCTTAATTTCACCACCTGATTTTAGGCTTATCTGATGGCTGATTTCGTTGATGGCTTTTAGATTGGTTGAGTGATGCACTTCACCTGTTTCTTTTACAGTCTTAAAAATCTTACTACTAATATCAGTATATATTGTTCTAATTTTTTAATTTCTAATTTTAAATCTATAAGTTGATCTGATATGACATTCAAAATTGCTCCAAAGTGCTTATCATTTATATCTAAATGTAAAGCATGAGGATAAGTCTTATGGGGACAATTAGTAGATACCTCTAGATTGGCTTATAGATAAATACAGAATATTTTTAATTAACTAGGCTCTGATACCAAATTACAGGATCACACAAAATACACAAAAATACTAAATAATATTAAAGCGAAACTTAGAAAGATACTTAAACTTACTAAAAGGTAGGGTTTATTTTTATGATTTTTTGTTCTTTAAGGGAAAAGTTTACAATTACACAAAAAAGAATAGTTGATTTTGGCTATTCTCCAAAATACATTGGAAAATTGGCTATTCTCCAAATTACATTGGATTTTTTTGGCTAAATTGCAAGTTTATTCCCAAAATTTTGTTTAAGTGTTTCGGTTCCGCGCTTCAACTCAAAACCTTGAGCTTTATTTTTTTAATGAGCAATTTTACATCCGTCAAAAATTTTAACAGATGTCTAAATAATTTTCAACATCGCAAATTTAAAAACTAATATAAAAGGCTAATTAAAATCTGGTATTTTTTTGACATACTTAAATCACATGATGTCTAATTGCAGCATTCTAGTAGCTAGTGAAATTTATTCTGTCAAGTTTCGATTATTTGACAAGTTCAGAGTTAGTATTCGTTGATAAATTGCTCATTTGATTATTGATTACTTGGCCAAGTTCAGAGTTAGTATTCGGTAATTTGGGAGTCATTATTCATTTTAATATAAAGAATTATTTGTTTTTAAGTTGACTATTAATTAACTCAACTATTCAATTGGAAAAAGGTGAATTATTGCTTAGTCACGTGGTTCCGCATCAATCTTTGATTGAATATAAAGAATTATTCATGTGTATGTGGGAAATAAAGTTTTAAGTGTTGCTCGCGTAGTTGGTAGAGATGATACGTGGCACATGTAACACACGCTCCATTGAAGGAGAGTGTAACAAATATGACGTGTTTTAATTAAAAAATAGAAAATTGAGGATTAATCTAAACTTCAATCTAATGACCTTGATTTGTTAACATTTAACACCCTAAGGGGTGAGTACACTCTCCTTCAATAGAGCGTGTGTTACATGTTCCACGTATCATCTCAACCAACTACGTCATATATATACACACACACACGATTTCTATTTAGCGCAGGGGCATTTTGCCGTTTAGCGCATGGCCTCACGGTCGCAACAACCATATGCCAAATGGTCGTTACGACCACTATTTTTAACCAAAATCATAAACTGGTCGCAACGACCATGTGGTATATGGTCGTTGCGACCATTTTTTTTTAAATTACAAAGTGGTCGCAACGACCACAAAGAGACCAGTCGTTGCGACCAATTGTCGACCTCATCAGCTCTGGAAGGCTACAGACAGTAATCAGAGCACGTACATGGTGGACCTTGACGATCCTCACCGTAGGATCTGCGACCGTCCCATTGTCCCTCGGAATCTCCGTCCCTCTCCCTCGTCGAACCGCCAGAGAAGCGGCCACCGTAGTTAGAAAATCCCCCTCCTAGGTGGTTGCCAGCGTACAATTCGTTGGGAGAGCGCGGCTTGGGGTCGGTTGGGAGTGATGTGCGCGCAAATTGCCATATTTTCTATGCACATATGAATCCATTTTATTGTCTTTTGCATGCACATTTATGGGAAAACATGGGATTAGTGTAGTTTATGCTTAAATGTCAAATATATGGGTTTGCACGAGTTTCCATGTGATTTCGCAGAAAACGGGATGAAAATGGATGAATTCGGAAGAGCGGAAAAAGAACTCGAAGTCTTCTGAAGAGGTCGAAATCGACTGGGGACCTCGACATCGAGTACATCAAAGACATAGGAATCGAGCGGAAAAGGAAACAGAGCATATCGGCACAGAAGAGGTCGATATCGACGTTTGGGGGTCGATATCGACGTTTGGGGGTCGATATCGATGTTACGAGATCGACCAAGTTGATAGAAGTCGAGTGCTAGTTCAAGTAGGAGAAGGAGAAGCTCGAGATAAGATTTTGGAGGGGTCGATATCGATGTCTAAGGGTCGATATCGACCATGCCAGCAGAGGAATTCGACTCCGATTTTGATAGAATTATATCCAATGCTTGCGATATCTATCCAAAGGTCGAGATTTCCTATCATCAACACCAGATCTATCATGAGGAGGCTGATTTCACCATGAAGTTTTAGCTTTTACTTTGTTTTAATTTATCTTAGAGAATAAAGATAAGGTTTCAAGTCCTTATCGACATCTATAAATAGAGGCCAATAGGGCTGAGTTTAGGTATTCAATTTGACACACAATTCAGTGGCCATAGAGAGTAGAGAGAGAGAGAGAAAGGAGGTCGAGTGGAGTTTTAAAGCGAGAGTGGAGTGGCTTGTTCGGTTGTACTTTCTTTTGGAGTTTTAATTCAAAGTAGCTTTCTTTCAATAACAATGATGATGATGTGCATGATGAGGAGCGAGTAGTCAACCCACTTCTAGGGTCGGGGTGAGCCCGACGATAGCAATGTGAGGTAAGTGCATCAAAGGTATGACTTTTATGCGATTCCGTCTTCTACCCCATGCATGATCCTTTGCGAAAGTTAGGGAGATTCATTATTTGCATTATTGAAGCGAAAGCCACTCATATTGTGAACTTGAATTGCTCATGAATTGGATAGTAACTCTTAGAAATTATGCGAGAGCCTCTAATCACCTAAGTGTTGATAATGAAAGTTATTTGACGGAAAGACATTAAAGTTTATATCTTTAGCATGAAACTTGCATTGTTATCGTTGTGGCATGAAACCCCGACTTTGGAAGCCTTTTAATTAATTGAATTCTTCATACAAGTCTTAGTTTTGTTTCTGTTCATCTTCCTTCTCCATTCTATTTTCTTCGGACTCTTTCCCGACAAATTGGTTACAAAAACAGTTTCTGTGACAAGCATCGAAATCGACCATAAGGGTCGATATCGAGGTCTAACATCGATATCGAGGTCTCTGCTCGATGTCGACTTGTTGTTTTGTCTTCTGTAGGAACTGCGCTAGGAAATCGACCAGAACTGAGGTCGATATCGACCTGTATACTCGATATCGAGTGTCTGCTGAGGTCGAAAGCCTTGATCGTGAGCACAACAAAGGAAGCGCTGACATACCTCCTCGTGGATTCGATCTTGAATTACCCTACTACTACAAGGGAGGGGATTCTTGTATTATTTGTTTGGGACAGGGAGATAGTCTAGTTGTGCTTTGTTTTATTTTAAATATTTGAATCTCCTACACCACTCCCCGCCCTCTAGTGAACAAATTGGCGCCGTTGCCGGGGAGGCAATCAATCGCCACCTAAGTTAATCACGATCTTTTTCTAAGCTTATTCTGCAGGTTTATGCGACGTTCTGATCACGGACCTATCCTGGAACCAATTAACGAGCCTGAACGTTTTTACCATCTTCGCAACAAAGCAATTCGCATCATGGCTGACAACGAAACGCAGGCTGAGATAATAGAGTGGTTGAGGAAGGAGATCGAGGACCACAATGCCACAATCGCTGCTGAAAGGGCCGCTGCTGCTGAGCGAGCCCGTGCTGATAGGGAGGAGGATGCGCGCAGACAAGCCTAAGAGCGGCTAAATCAGTATCCACAGACGGCGATGCAATACATGCATCCGCCGCTTCATGTTCCTGAATCTGCCATTATAATTCCTCACTCCAACTATGAATTGAAAATTAACTTCCTATCTGAGATTAAAAGAAATACTTTTGAAGGAAGACATAATGAATGCCCCCTACAACACATCTCTACTTTTATGGACTTATGTGAAACAGTTGCTGATGGAGTAAACTTAGAGTATGTGCGACTAAAATCTTTTCGATGGTCTTTGGCAGGAAAGGCATTATAATGGCTTGAAAGTTTGGCTCCACGATCGCTAAGGACATGGGCGGAGGTGAAAGATGCATTCTTGAACAAATTCTTCCCACCTTCTAAAACGGCGATGCTACGACAAAGGATCACGGCTTTCAAACAAAAGCCAGGTGAAACCCTAGCACAGGCGTGGGAGCGCTTTAAGGACTTGCTGAGATCATGCCCGACGCATGGGCAACTTCCATATGTCATCCAAGAGATCTTTTATAATGCCCTTGATGCGCCGAATAAGGAGATGATCAATTCATATACCTCCTATCGGTACATTGAGCTTACACCAACGGAGGCATGGGAGACCATTGAGAGGCTTGTGAACTTTGACAACACCTATGGGGCTGCTGCGGCCTATGATGCAAGGTCTGCCCCATCTATGCCACTACATGAGCCTCTAAGGGAGATAGATCCTGAAGTGCGGCAACAATTTCATAACGATCAAACACGCCGCCTTCAAAAGCAAGTAAGGTTCCTGAGCAACAATCAACCTTGTCAGGAGTGTGGTTCAATAAGGCATAACACCAGTGCCTGTCCACATACTGAGCAAGTATCCATGGTGGAACAACATGAGGAGGTCAAATGGACGAGAGGCCCCTATGGAGGGGGCAATCAACAAAATTGGGGTGATCAAAGGTTCTATCAAAGGGATCCCCCAACATATAGGGTACCAGGGCACCCTGAGCGGGAGACTAAGAAAGATGACTTGTAAATCATCCTTGATGAGATGCGGAGGAACCACGCTGAGTTCAAACAAGCCAATAACTCCGTCCATACTCAGCTGCAGGGCATCAATTCTAGACTTGGGGAGATCGACGTTTGGAAGCGCAACATGGAGACTCAAATGAGTCAATTGGCGGAAGCAATGCCCAAAGCGTCCGGATCACTCCCTGGATCCACTGTGCTAAACCAAAAGGGCAAAACCACTGGTCACATTGCAGCAGTAAACCTAAGGAGTGGGCGTCAATTACAAACGCCCGAGCAAAAAGCGGAGGAGAAGGAGCTAGAACAGGCGTCGATATCGACCCCCTATCGATATCGACCAAGGTGACATCGATGTCGACCCACCTGTCGATGTCGACCCTAATTCTGCGTCATCACAGAAATCGACTCCTCCAGTCGATATCGACCCTACTGATGTCGATATCGACCTCGCTGTAGCAGGAAGGAAGAAGGTGTCGCCATTCCCAACTAGAAAGGTGACTAAGGACCCAGCGGAAAAGAAGTTCCAACGGTTCGTGAAGATGCTCCAAGGGCTTAATGTCTCTATACCATTCACAGAGGCACTTCACGAGATGCCATCTTATGTAAGGTTCCTTAAGGACATCTTGGGCAAGAAGCGATCGCTCTCTGAGATCGCAGAGGAATGTAACAGGTTGGAGCTACCACAAAAGCGGGCGGACCCAGGTAAGTTTTCTATCGCTATAGGTCTTGGTCAATTCAAATTTAATGCTTTAATTGACTTGGGTGCTAGCGTTAGCATGATGCCACTAACCATTTGGCACAAGGTAAAGATAGGTCCTTTGGAGCCCGTGGATGCAAGATTGTACATGGCTAACAATACGGTAATGATTCCAACTGGGATAGTGACGGATGTGCCAGTGCAAGTAGGTAAATTCTTTGTCCCTGCTGATTTCCTAGTTGTTAACATAGCGGAGGACCCTGCTTGTCCAATTATTTTAGGTAGGCCATTCCTAGCAACCGTCGATGCCAACATTAGCGTGAAGAAAGGATTGCTCTCACTCACAATTAGTGATGAAGTAATAGAGTATTCCTTCAACAAGACGGTGCAAAGTCAAGGGCCAATGGAGATAAAAGCCATCAATGAAGCCCAAGTAGAGGAAGTTGAAGCAATCTTGGACGAAGGAGCTCAACAGAACATCGAAATCGACCTAGGTAAGTCGATATCGACCACTAATGTTCAAGATTCTGTGACAGGTCATAAGTATGGGGTCGACGGAGGAAAAGAGGAAGCATCGAAATCAGGGTCAAGGGTCGAAATCGACCATGCCCTATCAAAATCGACCACCATCAGCACTGAGAAGGGAGGCAAGGAGACCTCGATATCGACCTCTGAGGGTCGACATCGACCTGATCATATCGAGTCAAAACTCCCCAAATCGACTGATCCTCCAGGTGTACAACAGGGGTCGATATCGACCTCCGAACATCGACATCAACCTGAGCCACAGACTGAGAAGAAGGTAAGTCAAGGTACGGATTCCTCTTGTTCCATTACAATAAAAGACTTATCATTATTTGGAAGAGGTGTGCCTTGGCATGTGCGCTTATGTAGGGTATCCGATGATGATTCAAGCCAATATGAGATAGGAGACAAGGTCTATGTTGCAAAGTCTAAGGAACATTGGTTCCCTACAAGATTCAAGGATAAGAACTTAGGTCCATTCACGGTGAATCAAATCAATCCCGGCGGAATGCAGCTGCGGGACAAGAAAGGAGTGATATTTGAGGCCCAAGCCACATGGGCTCTGCAGATGCCACCTTGAGAAGCGCAAAGGAAGAAGTCGGCCTAGCGACTTAAAAATCTAGAGCTTGTAACAAAGACTTAGTTTTTATTTTAGACGGCTTTTTGTTTTGGTTTTAGACACTTTATTGTTTTGCATATTTTGTGTTTATTTTTCAAATTGCAGGAAAGAGAAAAGCAAACAGAAAGGCATCGAAATCGATGTCAGACATCGAAATCGAGCTTGAGGTCGACATGGATAGGGTTTGTGATCAAGGCCAAATCACCCTGAAGCCTGAGCAGAAATCAAGAGAGACATCGATATCGATATAAAGGGTCGATATCGACCTTCCCTGTTGTCTTCTTCGACTCCTGAAATTTGTGACGGTTTAGTAAGTTTTCTTCTTAACCCTAGTTCTAATACAGTGAGGACACTGTAAATTTTAAGTATGGGGTAGGGGAAAGGCTTACTTGCATATTCATACTTAGATTAGAGTTGCATATTTATTTTAATACATAAAAAAAATATGAGAAAAATGACCCCCATCAAAAATTTTGAAAAAGAAAGAGTCATGGAAGTATAAAAAAGAGCTCTATGATGCAAAATTAGATTCATTAGAGATATAACATGAGATTGCCTAGTTAAGGGAAGTTCCAATGAAGTGCAAGAAGAGAAAAAAACTTAAAGGAGATGAAAATTTGAAGTTGCTTTTGACATGTGCATGATAAGATGATGGAGGACTTTTTATAAAAAATTATATACAAGCAAAGTTCATATCCTAGCCTTACCTATGCATATTCACAAAGCCATATATGAGACTTATCATGATCATTATTGCTCCACATATACACATATTGCCCATTTTTTACCTTATACCCTATCCGGGGACAAAGTTTTTTGAATGGATGTCATATTTGGAGTTGTATGGAGTTGTGCATTTATGAAGTTGTTGGCAGGAATGATACAATTATGAAATATGGAAAATTAAATGAGCAAGAAAAAATCCGATCACCTCAGGAGATAAAGGTGGGTCGACCCTGCTTGCGTTGAGATAATAGTTCCGCAGGATGGGACACACAAGGTGAGGAGTCCGAAGTACTAAGTATCCGGGGCCATTCATGACACCCATGTTTGCGACTCGCGAGAAGGCAATGCTAAGGTTAGAGAGGTAAAAGCATTATATTGAAAAAAAAGCATTGAGCGATGAGTGAAAGGTGAGACATTATGAAGAAGGAATGTGGAATATTTTGGAAAGAAAGTATGTTTCCCCGGATTTAACACCACATGGCCAAATATTAGCCCACCTTTAGCCTTTTAGCAATCCACTTCTCACATGCTTACGAAAGTCCTCTTGATTATTAATGATATGTCGCTAAAATTGTTTTTCGCATATTACCTCCTTTATGAGTATGAAATTGCTTTTTATGCACAGGCATGGACTTGGTTGACATAAGTACCTTCTCGAGGATGGCAATTGATTGTAGGGACATATGAAAAATGAATCTATGATGTTGAGGGTTTACTTTCTTCCCCTGAATGACCATTAAAGGCATTGCTTAGGGACAAGCAAGCTTAAGTATGGGGTGTTTGATGTGCGCGCAAATTGCCATATTTTCTATGCACATATGAATCCATTTTATTGTCTTTTGCATGCACATTTATGGGAAAACATTGGATTAGTGTAGTTTATGCTTAAATGTCAAATATATGGGTTTGCACGAGTTTCCAAGTGATTTCGCAGAAAAAAGGATGAAAATGGATGAATTCGGAAGAGCGGAAAAAAGAACTCGAAGTCTTCTGAAGAGGTCGAAATCGACTGGGGACCTCGACATCGAGTACATCAGAGACATAGGAATCAAGCAGAAAAGGAAACAGAGCATATCGACACAGAAGAGGTCGATATCGACGTCTGGGGGTCGATATCGATGCTACCAGATCGACCAAGTTGATAGAAGTCGAGTACCAGTTCGAGTAGGAGAAGGAGAAGCTCGATATAAGATTTTGGAGGGGTCGATATCGATGTCTAAGGGTCAATATCGACCATGCCAGCAGAGGAATTCGACTCGATTTTGATAGAATTATATCCAATGCTTGCGATATCTATCCAAAGGTCGAGATTTCCTATCATCAACACCAGATCTTTCATGAGGAGGCTGATTTCACCATGAAGTTTTAGCTTTTACTTTGTTTTAATTTATCTTAGAGAATAAAGATAAGGTTTCGAGTCCTTATCGACATCTATAAATAGAGGCCAATAGAGCTGAGTTTAGGTATTCAATTTGACACACAATTCAGTGGCCATAAAGAGTAGAGAGAGGGAGAGAGGAGGCCGAGTGGAGTTGTAAAGTGAGAGTGGAGTGGCTTGTTCGGTTGTACTTTCTTTCGGAGTTTTAATTCAAAGTAGATTTCTTTCAATAACAATGATGATGATGTGCATGATGAGGAGCGAGTAGTCAACCCACTTCTAGGGTCGAGGTGAGCCCGACGATAGCAATGTGAGGTAAGTGCATCAAAGGTATGACTTTTATGCGATTCCGTCTTCTACCCCATGCATGATCCTTTGCGAAAGTTAGGGAGATTCATTATTTGCATTATTGAAGCGAAAGCCACTCATATTGTGAACTTGAATTGCTCATGAATTGGATAGTAACTCTTAGAAATTATGCGAGAGCCTCTAATCACCTAAGTGTTGATAACGAAAGTTATTTAACGGAAAGACATTAAAGTTCATATCTTTAGCATGAAACTTGCATTGTTATCGTTGTGGCATGAAACCCCGACTTTGGAAGCCTTTTAATTAATTGAATTCTTCATACAAGTCTTAGTTTTGTTTCTGTTCATCTTCCTTCTCCATTCTATTTTCTTCGGACTCTTTCCTGACAAATTAGTTACAAAAACAGTGTCTGTGACAAGCATCGAAATTGACCATAAGGGTCGAAATCGAGGTCTAACATCGATATCGAGGTCTCTGCTCGACGTCGACTTGCTGTTTTGTCTTCTGCAGGAACTGCGCTAGGAAATCGACCAGAACTGAGGTCGATATCGACCTGTATACTCGATATCGAGTGTCTGCTGAGGTCGAAAGCCTTGATCGTGAGCACAACAAAGGAAGCGCTGACATACCTCCTCGTGGATTCGATCCTGAATTACCCTACTACTACAAGGGAGGGGATTCTTGTATTATTTGTTTGGGACAGGGAGATAGTCTAGTTGTGCTTTGTTTTATTTTAAATATTTGAATCTCCTACACCACTCCCCGCCCTCTAGTGAACAGGGAGATGCATCATCTTGACGGGGTTAGCCCTTGCCTCTCGCCGGAGCGCTGCTTAGGTTTTGCGGTGACGGCGGATTTTTTCGATCAATTTGGTGTAAATTAATGGCGGATTGAAGCCATTATCCACTAAGAACAGTCCCACCTTCAATTTCTCTAAATTTCTGTAACCGTGGTTTTACTAATTAAAATTTCTCTTTGATTGTTATTCCATTTGTATACACTAATCAATCCCCCAAGTTCACCAACTTCAGATTGATTGTTTGTTTGTTTGTGAAAGGGTTGATTTTTTGTTTGGTACATGCTTTGATTTGGAGTTTTGACGGTATGCCATGGCTAGGGTTAGTGGAAAACTTTTGGTAATGGCATTCCATAATTAATCAGAGATAAAGGGGTAAATAATTTTTGTTCTAAAGATTAAAATTCCTTGTTCTAAATAACACTCCTATATATATATATATATATATATATATATATATTCATGAAGATAATAATCTGTTTTTATGTATGTATAATTATTTCTAATTATACATATGTAAACAAGGGTTTGAAATCCTGCTCAAGAAGGCTTAAAATAAATCCCAAAAGAGCTTGACTTAACAACTCCACAACTCCCGTAAGGGCTTAAAATCTCGCTCAAAAGAGCTTGAATCAAATCCCGTTAGGGCTTGACCGGTCCACTTAGACTGGTCCTTCGTGATGCGGTTTGCTTGGGTGGCGTGCGGATTTACTTTGGTATGTCTAGGCATTCTTCTTCTTTGTTGGAGTTCTGGCACTCGGAGTCGGAACTGGTTGGAGTCGAGGTGGTGTGTACGGGGTCACTCCATGAATGAAAAGGAGTTTCTTGGAGGTTCGTCTTCACTGTCCATAGAGATTCTTGTGGCCAACGAGGCTGTTTCATAATGGTGCGTGACTTCGTCCGTAGTCTGTGTCTCCAACCTATTAGATTTAGTTTTTGTAGATTAGTCTTTTGTAGGGTGCGATTTTGTTTGTTTTATTGCACCTTTTCTGTTTTCAATTGTTTGTTTTGACGATTATTCATTTTTCGACTTGTCGGCCATCAAGATCCAGGTATATCTAATCCCAAATTTTTTTCTTAATAAAAAAATTAAAGTACATGAAAAGATGGTACGAAGAGGGTACCATAACATGTCCTTAGAGAGGGTGCATATGGATTATTATATATTTATACATATGCATTGCACATGCACGAAACTAGGAATGAAAATTGAGATGGATGAAATCGCCTTATACAATAATTTTTTAAGAGTTATTAATATCATATGTATAACACATATATACACACCCAGAAAAAAAACTAATAAAAAAGAAAAGTAAAATTGAGATGGATGAACCCTATATGTTGGCAATTTAGCCATATTGGGCGGTACGCAACCAACTAAAGCAGACGAAATTTATGATACCTTTCTACTTCCTACTCCCTCCGTTGCAAAATATAAGGGCGTTTACTATTTGGTACGTTTTTTAACGAGCTAAAAACTCCATGAAATATTAATTTTTTATTAAATTTTTTTACATAGTATTATACATAAACAATATGTATAATACTATGTAAAAAAATTTAATAAAAAATTAATATTTCATGGAATTTTTAGCTCGTTAAAAAACGTGTCAAATAGTAAACGCCCTTATATTTTGCAACGGAGGGAGTATTACATAAGTTTTAAATTAGCAAAGCACATCCCACCCTTAAATTCGTGCATGACATTGCATAAATAATGCAGATATATGGGAACATCAAATAAAATGAATGTATTCAAATATTCAATGAAACCCAATGAAACTAGACGTCCTTATATTTTACATTTGTACAAATTGAATAGCACATGAGTTTAACGGTTGAAGGAATTAATCGGTTGTTTGGATTCTGTTAAATTCCGGTGTGCTTGGATGTGGCACACCATGTGCTAACCAAGCGGAGTACACAGGACCAGTGAGGTTTGATAATGCATATTTTAGATAGGTATTATAGGTAGATTTAGGTTTATTTTGATGTAAATATTACATGTTTAGTTGGTTGTTGGCATACTTTGTCATTGGCTGGTCAAAATTCAAAATCTACGCATTTTAGTGTTTAGTTTCAGGTTTATAGATCTGAGGTGGCGAGTGGAGTATTCATAAAAAGTTGGGAAGTTAGCCTAAATGAAGAACAAGTCAACAACAACTGCTCGACCAATAGCTAGGCTGAGCTTGCAACACACTTTTTAGAGGCCTCGTTGATCCGATTGATGCATATGAATATGCGTTAGAAAGCTGTTTCCGAGGTTTACAAGGATGAAGACATTGGGACCAGATTTGAATTGTTCGAGGGAAAAAAGAGGAAGTTTCAAGCCGAAACTCTAAAGTTCTGACCTGAAAGGTTTTACACTAAAGAGCACAACACCCCCTGTGGGAAATGGCTCCCGTCATTGCCACAATGCTTGTCGTGACTCACACGATGCCCGCCATGTGTGATGAGACATAAACTCTATCAAATTTGCGAGAAATTCTATCTTTCCATTTAATATCTATTCTATTAGCATGAGTATTCTATGGTTTTTTAGGCTTCTATAGCTACTTATAGACATGTTTAGACTCATTTTTGATAATCGAAGCATTGAAGATTGAAGTTTAGAGATTTCTGGTACGTTACGGGTACCTAAGATTTAAGACTTTGTTAATTGGTTGAATCGTGAAATTTGAATTATGGTTATTTTTATTGATTATTTCATCTTGTTTGTGTTGATTATTATGTTGTGTGTTTTATCTTAATTGATCACCTTGATAGAATTGTATCGCGCTAGGGTTTTTTTTATTGATTCGGTGAATGATCGGACTTGTCGTAGCAAACATATTCTTGTTGGATCTAGTAGATGATACTTGAATGTCTAGGAAGGTGACATATCAACTAAATATCGATTCCTTAGGGAAGTTGGTATTGCCTATATGCCAACTATATTGGGATTTTGTGATATTTCTATGTTAAATCGTGTAGGGTTAGGGTTGCGTAGGAGTATAAGAAATTGTTAGGTTTGGTAGGAATAACAATCTATATATACCAATATCAGAATAATCAAATAACTAGAAGGAGATTCAATGATCGAGTAAACTAACCAATGTTGTGAATTCATACGTGAAACCGCTCTTTCCTCCATTATTAAATCGTGCAGGGTCCTAAATCTCCCCGTTCTAATACCATGTTAAATTCTGGTGAGCCATATGATGTGAGAGGTCATACGTCTGAGTGCATCATGCACTAACCAAGCCAAGCACACACATGACCAGTGGAGTTCCCTCCTAAAACCAATTGATTTTAAGAGGAGTAACCCACTAACTTATATGCAAAGTTTGGATTTCTTATATTATCAATGTGGGATGTATCATTTCACACTTTCCACATATTCCAAATTAACTATATTTTTAAATATAAATATTTTAAATTGTTTGATTAGCACACTTTACAATATTTCTAAAATAATGCAAATTTACAATAAAATTTCTTATAAATTGTGTTATTTAATTACACTAATATTAAAATAAAATTACCAACATTACTCAATAGTTTGGATTGAATTGACACAATTCATATAGTGTCTAATTTTAAATTTACGTGATTTTAAATATATTATAAAAAGTGTTAAGCAAATTACACTTATAAGGTGTTTATGTTTATAATATAGGTTATTTATGTTTACATTATGCTACATTGGCTTTGATTAATTGTGCCTTGTCCTTTCACACTAGACAGTAGACACGCTTTATGTACCTATCGATCACTGGATCGGATTATATATCGAAGTCATGATTATTAAGCATCAACCCTACCAGAACATAACGTACGTACAATTCAAATTATATATCGGCTCGATCAAACTAATTTAATCAATAGTTCAAATCCATAAAAAAGATGCACAAGTACAGCTAATTAGACAAAGTTCAAAAGTGCATGAAAATAATAGGCTACTTTTATCATATATAATTATATTCTGTTTTGGGGGATATGCATTTAGATATTTGTCTCTCCGATCGATCTGTACTTTTCAAAGGGATTATTCAAAGCATCTCAAAACCGGCCAATGAATTTGCATTTAACTCATGAATTTATATATGCATTATATATCTCTAAATTGGGGTGGGGGTGGGGTTGGGGGGTGGGTTGTGGTTTAATCCGTCGACCAAATTAACATTTTATTTATATCGGTTGGATAAACCTCTCACCTCGGTGTAGGTTATTATTATACATTGTGTTAGGTAATTAATTATTATATTGTGATACATAAAATCTGCATCATAGTTGTTGAAGGAGATCGATCTTGACCATCGACTCCACCCGAACCGTAACCTGTCAAACAAGAACAAACGAGGTCGGGGCGGGGCTTGTCTCCCCCGGAGGACCCTCCGACGCTCAAGTCAGTCATCGTCCATTAGAAAGAAACTTCTTCTCGTATTTATATTAGTCGAGCATAAACGAAACAGTCAAGGCATTTAATTCAAGGAATTGAAACGGTTTTGATATTTAATAAAAGAAACCGTTACCGTATTGATGTCGGCCGAGGCATTAAATATAGAAAACGGTCGAGGCATTTATGTGGGTCATCACAATAGAATAAGCGGTAATTGATAAAAGACGGAACCGCCCCTGCATCATGATTTCGGGATTTTCCCTCTTACAATTGCACCTCGGGTTTCCTCATCATGTCTCAATGATGAAGGAAGCCCGAAAAATAGTTGATTCATTGGCCGTAAATGGCAAATTATTGGCCTCGAGTGGTTGTTTTGGCGTTGAGTGGCTATCGTTGGCCGTAAGTGGCTATTGGCCGTAAATGGCGATTCATTGGCCGTAAGTGGCGATTTATTGGCCGTAAATGACGATTCAATGGCCGTAAGTGGCTATTTCCGGTGGCCTTAAGTGGCGATTTCCGGTGGCCTTAAGTGGCGATTTTCGGTGGCCGTAAGTGGCGATTTCCGGTGGCCGTGAGTGGCGATTTCCGGTGGCCGTAAGTGGCGATTTTTGGTGGCCGTAAGTGTCGATTTCCGGTGGCCTTAAGTGGAGATTTCCGGTGGCCTTAAGTGGCGATTTCCGGTGGCCTTAAGTGGCGATTTTCGGTGGCCGTAAGTGGCGATTTCCGGTGGCCGTAAGTGGCGATTTCCGGTGGCCGTAATTGGCGAATCTTCACCTTCTTGAATAATTATTTGTAGCTTTGAAGACGTTGTTCCATGACACCTACAGTCGTTGATCCTGGTCAAAAGCATTACACTTCTACATAATTTAGAGCAATTAAGCCATTAGATGATTAGTATTGTAATGTGTAATGCCCCTAGCACGTTATATGCCCCTGCACAAAATTTATATACCTTTGTGGAGAAGCGGGCAGCTAAAAATCTAGCTCGTAAGAGCTACACATTTATTAAAAAATTCTCCACAAGGGGAGTAGAAAACTTAGCTTGCAGCACAATCTCATGCTTTCATTGATTGAAGCCTTGTCGTTGTTTGTTACACTGAATCTTTACAGTGTCATTTTTCACCCATGGCTTGCCTTTGCATCTTTAACGTATGCGGCTCCTAGTGCACCATACCCTTTTGGTTGCCTTAGGAGTGAATTCACCTCTTTCAATGCCTGTCCCTTCATAATTACCTAGCTAAAATTGCAAAACAAGCAAAACAAACCAAAACAAAGCCCAGGGAGCACGACCCTCTATTGAAATATTAATTGCAAGAACACGCTCAATTCAACGGTATAATAAGCTAATAACACGTATAGCAACCTTAAAAACCGTTCATATATTTGAAAAGTTAGATCATGGTCAAATGAGCATCAAGTGAACAAGTGCAATTGAAGAATAAGAACAACACAAAAACACTAGGTGGCCAACAAGATTAACGCCTCCATGAGATGTTTATTCTGATATGTGAATGTCATAGATTACAAATCAGTAGCCAAAAGATAAATATTCCACCGGTAAAAATCTAAAGATACCACTCTTTAGCAGCTAAGAGTATAATTCCAATCTAGTGTCCCTCCATTTAGAGTAAATTATGAATCATGCAGGTCTTAAACTTTAAAATCACAACACAAGTCGTTGATGCTATCAACTTTCAAGTCCAAAATCCCCCACCAAAGGGTTAATTTAAAACTTTTAACAAAGCAAGCAAGAGACGATTCATATACTCAGCAGCATTCATGATTCAATTCATATATACTAGAATGGATCCCTCGCTAATCGACCATAGAGAGACAAACGGGTTATGCTTTAGCCTGATCGAAAGCAATATGTAACT
Organism: Persicaria maculosa; assembly: GCA_963922045.1. Classification (NCBI taxonomy): domain Eukaryota; kingdom Viridiplantae; phylum Streptophyta; class Magnoliopsida; order Caryophyllales; family Polygonaceae; genus Persicaria; species Persicaria maculosa. The sequence continues at coordinate 35,229,182 of OY998271.1, forward strand.
ATCAGCCCACAACAAATTCAACACAGCTTTAGGAATTTATAGAAACCTGCGCGTACCTTCATCGGGTTCGGGCTCAACCGATCGGAGAAGAAAGAGGCGAGGCTCTTGCCAAGGCGGCCGGAGGCTCCTTGCAGGGCAGTCGGAGGCGGGCAAACGACGCCGGCCATAACTCAGGCGTCTTCACTCGCTGCCGAGGAGATTGCCAGATCTACTTCCTTCTCTCTCCCCCCCCCCCCCTTCACTATAGATCGATCTTTTTGAGATCTGCGATTCGCGAGATGGGCGACGATGATGCGGAGGCTAAGGCGCGACTTTTCGGTGTTGGAATCGTCATCGCTTCGACCGTCGAAGATTAGGGTTTGGTGAGACACGAGGATCTCCTTGTGCTTCAGGCTCCTTTGTTTGATCTTGGAGATGGCGCCGAGGTATCCGACTCCGATCGTGAAAATTGCTCCGACCGGAGATGGTCTCGAAGCCGTCACCCTTTCCCTAAGAGGCTGCACCCTCGATGGATCTGTTCCTCTTCTTTTTTTTTTAAGATCCGATCTCGTAGCCTTTTGATCGAATCCCCACGGACGGCGCCAATTGTGATGCATAAAATCTGCATCATAGTTGTTGAAGGAGATCGATCTTGACCATCGACTCCACCCGAACCGTAACTTGTCAAACAAGAACAAACGAGGTTGGGGCGGGGCTTGTCTCCCTCGGAGGACCCTCCGACGCTCAAGTCAGTCATCGTCCATTAGAAAGAAACTTCTTCTCGTATTTATATTAGTCGAGCATAAACGAAACGGTCAAGGCATTTAATTTAAGGAATTGAAACGATTTTGATATTTAATAAAATAAATCGTTACCGTATTGATGTCGGCCGAGGCATTAAATATAGGAAACGGTCGAGGCATTTATGTGGGTCATCACAATAGAATAAGCGGTAATTGATAAAAGACGGAACCGCCCCTGCATCGTGATTTCGGGATTTTCCCTCTTACATATACGTTACGTTGTTGTATTTATATTATTGTTTAGAACCCATATGTTTGGTAATCAACTAAGTGTGGATTACAAAAGAACGAAAAAGAGGGAGTTACGTGCACATGAATAGCTCGAATTCGACTCGTAATCGCTCGATAAAAATTCGCTCGAACTCGTTCATTTTCTAAAAGAGCCGAGTATGCACACATTTTTAAGCTCGGTCCTAAGCTCGGTCCAAAACTTGACTCATTCGAATTAAGTTCGAATAGCTCGAATTTTATAGAATTTCTAAAATTTCCTTTAAGTTACTGTATAATAAGCAAGTAGAACTACTTAAAGCTCGGCTTGAGCTCGTTCATTTCCTAAAAGAGTCGAGTATGAGCACATTTTTAAGCTCGGTCAAAATTTAAGCTCGGCTCAAGCTCATTCATATCCTAAATCAACTGAATATAAACAAGCAATACTCGGCTTGTTCTGCTCGAATAATAGCCCTAGGCCCGAGTTACCTCTAAATTAGAAGAAAAAAAAAGAGAGAGAAAATTATGAATCTTTTTGTAATTTTTACTAATTGTATGAAGTGTTCTCTCCCACATTGTAGATAAAAGAATAAAAATGATGGATTATAAAAAAAAATATAAAACTTTACACAATAAATTAAGTTTTTGTGTTAGATGGTGGGTAACGACCTTATAATCGTAAAAATAATAATAATTAATCGATTTAACCTTAGCTGGTAGTAGGCGTGGCCACGAGTTACGGGTCGACCCGTGACCCGACGGGTCATACGGGTCAGTAACCCACCGGGTCAGTGACCCGGCGGGTGCGGGTTCTCGGGTCAAAGGGCCAAGGCGGGTTGCGAGTTAGGGTTAGGGTCGGGGGTTTTAAAACCCGCTGACCCGGCGGGTTGAACCCGGCGGGTCGACCCGCCGGGTCAAACATACTTTTTTGAAATTTCTAGCCGTTGTGCAACGGCTAGTTCAACCCAATACGCCTATAAATCTTGTCTCCTTTGTTCATTTCATTTCATTACACTCATACATTTCATTTTCGTAATAACGTTATCATGTCTGACCAATCTGTGACTTTGTTTGAAAACCTAAGGTGAATTAATGTTGTGTCTTGACGAACATCTGGTTATTCATGTTGTCCCTCAAAGTGTTTAGGTGACGAACATTTGGTTAGTCATGTTGTCTCTCAAAGTTTTACGTGACGAACATTTGGTTATTGATGTTGTCCCTCAAAGTGTTTAGGTGACGAACATTTGGTTAGTCATGTTGTCTCTCAAAGTTTTACGTGACGAACATTTGGTTATTGAACCTCCTTCAGACCATTCAACGGACAGCGTTTGTTGTGACCTGAGAGTTTTGGGGATCAACTTTGGGTTCAAAATGTTTGTGTCTTCAGTTAATAGGAGTTTAGTCATTTTAGGTTTGTAGCCTGAGTCTATAAAAAATTTAAAAAAAATATACACTGCATTTTTTTATGCTCCCTGTCCGAAACCAAATGTAACCCACAAACACTACATACAAAATAGAGTGCACCAGCACCCATTTCCATACAAACCAAATGTAACCCACAAACACTGCATATTCCATACAAACAAAACACATTGTCCATACATTAAAACCTGCAATACCATGTCATGTTGTTCATCAACCAACCCAAACACCCATTTCAGCAAAACAACCTATCAATGTACTTGAGTTGAAAGACACAAACGGAATTAAAGTTTAGAAACACCATGTTCAAACACAAACTGCACTTAAAGTCTAGAATTGTGACCCAAAAGTTGCATAAACTAACCCAAAAGTGAAGCAAAGAAGTTGTGCAAGCTGCAACCAAGTTCTTGTTAATCGTCACCTACCTAGATCGCCAAGTGCTCAAACCTGCACTTCGGTAGGGAAGTGTTGAGCCATCAGCCTCTCAAAGCACTCCATTTTTTCCTTCATCTGATCATATTTTTCATTGGCTAGCTTGGCGTCCTCCTCAACCTTCCTTGCTCGCTCATTAGCCTCCCTGGCTTGGTCTTCCAGCTGTTGTCTTTTTGCCGCGCCTTGAGTGGACCAATCAGCCCCTCGCTTCCTTGGAGGCTTCCTCACAACCGCGCCCATCCCTAAATGAAGGCAAAGAAGGTGAAAGTTACATGGATATAAAAAGTAAAAAAATCAGATTGATAACATGAAAATGACAGTATGACATTGGTTCCTAAAATCTGATGGTAAAGTTCCTAAACGATGTATGATATGAAATGACAGTATGACATTCATGCTCTTATTCAGTTGGATTTCATGTTGTCATGTAGCTCTTAAGTGATGTAAAGTTATGAAAATCGGATTGTAAAGTTCCTAACTCAGTTTGAGATGAATCAACTTATATATAATTGAACTCATTTTGAAGCTTTATATAGTTTTATATATAACTGATAGTAATGATAATATATAATCATCAAGTTATATATATATATATATATAACTGATCAATTATTAAACTCATTTTAAAGCTTTATATAACTTGGTTTACCTCGTACAGAAGTGCCCCTCCTCTCTCCAAAGGCCTTGACGATTATCTCACACTGAGTAGCTACTGGTATGACATCATGATCTTCTTCCTCTGGTCGCGAATTCACATAGTCGTCAATTGCCTGCTGCATAATTGTCTGGGAACACAAACAAAACATTAGCATCCTACACAATAAAATCATCCAAGGAACTCAATAATCACATCCTAGAAGTCAGAGATAGCTAAACCGTGAGTACACACTCACCACAGTCGACTCATCTTCATCGTCCTGGAGGTATTCGTCTATTGGAGCTTGCACAAAAGGGGCCAAGTGTCCGTCTTTGTAGAGCTGCTCTGCCCGGTAGCACACAGGTCTAGGCCCTGAGTGGTGCTTGATAGGCTTGGGATTCTTAGTTCTATTGAGCTTGTTGCGGTTGCTTATTGCCTCCAAAGACACAAGAACATATAAACATCAGAGAACAACAAAACTAAAGCTATGGAAATAGTTGAATGAAAAAGAAACAAATAAGCTAACCAGTTTTTCAGGGGCGAGGAACTCCTTCTCCACAAGGTAGCGCCATTTCTCAGGACGGAGTTTGAACTCAAGAGGTATGGCTGGACCATGCTTCAAGAAGTGGGAATGACACTTGTACTTCCAACTACGGTACCTTGATGCTGCCTGAGTCTCAATATACTTTTTCAATTTTTCATCATCAGGAGATACAACGTACATATTCTACATAAATAAGAATGCAATTATATATATCAATTACCAGTTCTGAAAATTTACATGCAATAATAAAAAAAAATTTATACTGGAACAACTAACTATCAGCACATATCAAACTTGATGATGAATTGAGCTTGATGAAGATTGAGATTAACCTTGATCATACAGAATGCAAGTGAAGAACACAGAACAAGAGAGATGGGCAAAGCAAAGTGAAAATGAACAGATGCAAGTGAAGAAAATAGTTTGTTGCATTCAGAATGCAACAAAAGAACACAGAACAACTAACTATCAAAATGCAAGTGAAGAAAACAGTTTATTACATTTAGTGAAAATGAAATTATCATATCATTATCAGACCATGAGAATGCAAGTGAAGAAAGCAAAGTGAACAACTAACTATCATTCCGTGAACAGCTACCTATCATTCCTTATCAGCAAAGTGAACACAGAACAACTAACTATGAGAATGCAAGTGAACAACTAACTATCATTCAGTGAGAATGCAAGTGAAGAAAGCGAAGGATATTTAACTCCTAAGACATTGACAACTAACTATCAGCAACTACCAAACTCCTCAAACTCCTAAAACATTATCATATATTATTATCATACCATTATCAAAATTCAGCAAATACCAATCTCATAACACATTATACAATCCAGCAAAATAAACACTTCAATTTATTGACAACAACTCCTAAACCAGCAGACAAAATAGTAAAAGAAGGGAAGAGAATAATTGATTACATCCAAATAAGCGGCAAGCGTATCCTGGTGCTCCTTCTCAAGCTGCTCGAAGGAGGAGGCTAGCATTGGCACATGTGTCTTCACAGCAGTCCCTATGTCCCTGATCAGCAAACAAAGATAAACCCTATAAAAATTGGGGAATCAAATAACCCTAAAACCTCTGAAATTATAAAAAAACCAACCTCGAATTGGTAGATAGACCTCCTGGGGTGCTTCCTCAGCCTGTTCTCCACCGACGGACAGAGGGGGGGTTGAGGGGTGGTCGACCGAGCCCGTTAGGCACTGACTGACTCAGAGGAGGCCAGAGAGGTGGTTGACCGAGCCCGTGCGCCACCGACAGACGGAGGAGAGTCCAGAGGGGTGGTGGTCTCATCTTCCGCTGCAGCCACTGATAGATGGGGGGGAGCCTGTTGGGTGGTGGTTGTCGGTGTTATTGGAGAGGAGGCCATGGCTGCCGACGAGGAAGAGTCGCCCCGTACCAGTCGTCTCTTCAGGGGTGGTGGCTTTCGAGGAGCTGCTGTCTTCCGAGGGCTCCTCCGAAGTGGTGGTGACGCGGGCTGAGTTGGCCTCGGAGGTAGTGGTGACGCGGGCTGAGTTGGCCTCGGAGGTGGTGGTGACGCGGGTTGAGTTGGCCTCGGAGGTGGTGGTGACGCGGGCTGAGTTGGCACCCGAGGTGACCTCCGAGGAGTGGTGGCCGGTTGTGGAGTGGTGGCCGGTTGTGGAGTGGTGGCCGGGCTCGGCGGTGGTGGAGTAACCCTTGGGCGAATGTGGACCTTCTTTGCCTTTTTTGGTGGCATGATGGAAGAGGAATCGGCGGTGGTGAGTGTGAAGAGGGGTTGGGGTTTGATGGCGAGAGAAATGACAGATGAGGAGGCCGGAATCAGAGGTGGTGAGAGTGAAGAGGAATTGGAGGTGGTGACTGGTGAGGGTTTGGGGTTTGAAGAGGAATCGGCGGAGAGAGAGAGAGAGGAGGGTTTGGGAGGGTTGGGGTTTCAGAATGACAGATCTAGAGAGTGAGTACGTGTGAGAAATGAGAGATCTAGACAGTGAAAATATTGGGGGGAAAATACCGCCTTAATTGACATTCATTCAAGACACGAACGGAGGTTATGTTTGTCCCTTCAATAATCTAGGGTTAAAAACTTTTATAAAGGTATATGATATTTATATGTGTATATGATATTTATATGTTTGTAACTTTGGAGGTGTTGATAATAACTTTTATAAAGGTATGTATCCCGCCAATATATTATATAAAACTAAAACCAATGTATCTTGATTTGAATCTTTATCTCGAATCTCGATCTCAAACGGAAATATGAAATTCATAGATCTTCATCTCGAACGAAATTTAGAAATCTCGGCCTTGATCATATGTTTTGCTTCATTCTTCGTCCTCGACGTCTTCCGTCCTCGACGGCATATTTCTTGTATGCGCCAAGTTGTCTGAAATAGGATGGGTGACTTTCAATGCGACGATATGAACAGAAGGTATAAACTAAACGGAATTAAAGATGATGAAATGAAATGTACCGTTCTATTGGATACATCCAGGTGTAATGAACAGGGCCGGTGAGCAACACTTGACGAGGAAGATGAACTAGGAGATGGACCATAATGGTGAAGAAGTGAGGAGGAAAAATCATCTCAAAGCTGCATAGAATCTGTACTATCTCATCTTCCATTAGTCGAACTTCCTCCTTCCTTAATTCTCTAGAACTTAATTTCTGAAACCATTTGCATAGGGCCACTAAAGTCGTCACAACGGAAACTGGTAAGTACGGCCGAATTACGATCGGAAAAAGACGTTGAAGCATTACATGGCAATCGTGTGTCTTCAATCCGATAAACTTTTTTTCTTGTACACTTACTCTACTTTTCAAACATCCAGCGTAACCATGAGGATACTTCACATCACCAAACCATTCAAACACCTCCTGAAGATAATCTGAATGGACTGTGTATGGTGCAGGAGGAAGTTGACCATTACCCCTTGCATGTAGAGCTTTCCGCACCCCTCTTTTCCTTAAAGTTGCGCGGGCTTGGGGACCATCTTTGGACTTTCCTTCAATACAGAAAATGGTTCCGATGATGTTGTCATACACATTCTTCTCAATGTGCATGGCATCAAGACAATATCTCACTTTCGTGTACGGCCAATAAGGCAATCTCCAGAATATGGATCTATGAGTCCAACAAACTCTATTACTAGAATTGTACGGAGCCTTGAACTACTCGTGTGAACTGAGGGTGGGGTACGTGCAGCTGATCAAAAACAAATGATAGAATTGATATAAAGAAATGAAAGTAACGATGGAAATTAAATGTACCATAATGATAGAAAGAATTTTGTACCTGTCAATTTGTGCCAGGAGTTCCTCCCCATCAACGTTTGGCGGCCTTGACCGTAGCTCAGATTTCCCATTGAAAGCATGACCTGCTGTCCGCCAAGGATGGTTTAAAGGAAGCCATCTACGGTGACCATCGTAGACCATTCTCCCGCATTCAAATGTTGATGAGATATCATCCAAACAGGTAGGGCATGCTTTATACCCCTTAGTGGCTGACCCTGCTAGCATCCCTAAACCAGGAAAGTCACTAATAGTCCACAACACAGTTGCTTTCATTGTGAAAGTTGTTTGCGAGTAACGATCAACCGTACAGACTCCAGTGTGCCATATTTGAAGCAACTCGTCGACCAAGGGCTCCAGGAAAACACTTAGACACTTCCCAGGTGACTTCGGACCTGGGATCAGCAATGTCAACATGTTGAACTCCTTCTTCATGCACATCGATGGCGGTAAATTATATGGAATTAAAATGACAGGCCATGTACTGTTTGTAGTTGTCATATTCCCAAATGGATTGAATCCATCAGTTGCTAGCCCAAGCCGCACGTTCCTCGCGTCATGAGAAAAATGAGGGTACAATCTATCAAATTATTGCCAGGCTTCCCCGTCTGCAGGATGTTTCAAACAACCATCATCTTTCACCTGTGAGGCATGCCACCGCATATGCTTTGCAACATCTTTGGACATGAACAAGCGTTTTAGTCTAGGAGTCAGAGGAAAGTACTTTACCACTTTTCTAGCGACCTTGCATCCATCCTCACCTACCCGTGTCTTCCATCTTGAAGTATGGCATATGGGACACACTTCCAGATTCGAATACCTCTTATAAAACAACACACAATTGTATTGACAAGCATGAATATCCACATAACTCAATCCGATATCCTTGCACACCTTGCGAACCCTGTTCCATTCCGGAGAGAAGCTGTGACCTTGCGGAAGAATGTCATTGATAAACGCACAGTTGTCATCCACACACTTATCAAACATCCCATGTTTCGCCTTTAACTTCATTGCCTTCAAAGCAGCGCTCAAAATAGTTTCCTTACATCCATGAAACAACGGAGTTCGAGCTTCCACTAACAGTCTCTCATATTTTTCATAATCATCATCCACCACATCCTCAAAACGAACTGAATCATCACCTGCCCCATATCCGGCATGATACGGGAAGTTGTCGTAAAGAATGTTCATCACCGGATCAACGCTAGAAGAACTTGAAGCCCCTTGCTCCAAATATCGCCTTCTGGCAAGGGAGAAACTCGGCGAAACCGGGGCTTCTCCATGTTTGTCCCAAACTGTATAACATGGATCCATACCTCTACGATACAAGTGTGAAAACATTTGTCCAGGTGTCAATGGTTCTCGACCATTACGATAATGGTTGCACGGACAATGAAAATGGGTCCTCCCTGTTGCTTTCTCAATCTCATGGACAATTCGCACAAACTCGATTATCCCATCAACGTATCCTTTAGATTGAAAAGGAATTTGCATCCAACTCTTATCCACCATCTTTTCGCAAACCACTCCTTATTAAGAAATATATCCACCATAAATTCAATTAATTTAAACTCTTAACGAAATTACATGTATCAAGCAACACAAACAACACACATCTCTCATCATTGCATACAAATTTCATTCTTGTTAAAAACTATGAAGTCAAACATCTCATATCCAAATTTCATTCTCCACAATTTCACAAATTAAAGTTTCTATCAACACAAACACACACATATACTATATATTACATATTTGACGCAACACAAACACACATATCTCAACATTTCATCCAATTTTCATTCTTTTTCAAAAGTACCAAAAACTCCACAATTTCAACCCTAGCACAATATAAACACATATTTACTACTATATATATAATCACAATACACAAATGATTTAAAAATGTTTTGCATCACTAACCTCAAATGTAACCAATACTTCCTCAAATGTAACAAATTCGGGGAGAGTTTGTGCAATTTGTTTTTGTGAAGATCCACCATGAAAGAGAGGATGAAGAGGAAGAGCAAGCTCGTTTGTGTACTACTGCTCCCGTATACCCAACACAACAACTTAACCTTAAACATTTAAGGTAACAAGTACACATTCATTAATGCGGTGGTTGGACAGAGAGTATTCAAGGGACGAACATATAAATGTTCGTCCCTACAATGATGTGGGTATGTTGAATTGGGTCAAATGCAGCAACTTCAGGCCGGTGGAGTTGGGCTGGATCTATTTAATTCAATTTTACAAATTTAAAGGCCCATATATAGTTTTGTAGCCCAAATATAACACATAAGGCCCATAGTTTTGTGGCCCACATTGTACTAATGCTAAGTTCAACAAACCGACATTCGAAATGTTATGTTCAACTAACTGACATGAAGAACGCTAGTAGCTACAATACGATACAAAAGTCTGGGAGTTAGAACGATCTAGTTGCCTTTTTATCCAATCCTATGAAGAGAATGACACGATTACATAAGGTGGAGGCCACGCCTACTTCTTCACAAATGCAAGGAGGAGTTCTCCCATCTGACGGTTGCGTTCAGTTAGATCCCGGTTGCGCTCAGTTAGCTCCCGGTTACTCTCCGTTAGATACCGATTGCGTTCTTCCACTTCATGTAGCCGCTCAGTTAGATTCCGTTTGTGCTCAGTTAGATCCTGGTTGATTTCTACCATCTGACGGAGCAATGGGTTCTCGCTACTGGTTGCATCATCCTCTAGAGCAGCCGTGACATGGTTGTTATTTTTGCTGCCTTGCTGCGCTTCCTCCATCTCTTCACTGTAGACCGTCCACTATGAATCATATATGAAATAAGACAAACGAATCATGAAATTATATTCAGAAGCATGACATTATATTTAGATGCAATCATAACGTCATTTTCAGGGGATACTAATATATGTATTCATACAATGTATTGGATGATTTAAAGGCAAATAATTTCCTTTCAAGGGCCATATGCACCCAAGGAACAATCAATCAACAAAATCATGTGAGAAGTTCATCTCTAACAAAATCAAAAGCAAGTTGTTTACCTCACGTTCGTATGGCTCATCCCCTCCAATCCAAGGGTACTTTTCGGGGCAACCGCTCGGCCAACTATCGGAAGTGTCTGACATACCTGTGGACGGAACAATAGAGAGTATAAGAAACACCAGACAATTCATGACAACAATCGAAACCTTAATGATTTCCCCAATCGAATCCCTTTCGATTTGAAGATATTCCTCTTTTAATTCCTTTAAGACAATTCCAAATTTCACCTAATTGAAACACTTCTACCTCTTTTCACTCTAATTAACCTTTTCAATTGGAGATTGGAGATTCTACAGCTAGCTTAACCCACACAAGCAAGAGGAAGCAATGCTGTTCCGGGCACACGAGAAAAAGGAAGCAATGCTGAAACAGAAAAGGTTGTAACAGAGCAAACAATGCAGCTAGCTTAACCCACACAAGCCAGAGGAAGCAATGTTGTAACAGAAAAGGCTTCTCTGATCGATTTTCTCATTCTCATCTACAAAAACCGGTTGTAAACACTCCCAAATCAATGTTGTAACAGAAAAGGCTAGAGCGAACCCCCAACTGTAATATATCAGTGTATATAGTGTATATAAGTTTAATTTCAGTTCCAAGAAACACTCTGATTTTCTTAATTACATATTTGGAGACAGTAATGGAGGCTAGAGCGATTTGGGTTTCAGATTTCATTTTCAGATTTCACAATCAAGGAGATCGATCGAACAAGGAATTGAACTCGAAGTAAAAGAAATAGGTGAAAAAAATCAAGAAATAGGCGACAACAATCAAGGTGTAAGTAATCAAGGAGATTTCGTTTTTCAGATTCCTCACAGATCTGGAATTCAAGCCGAAGTAAAAGAAAGGTGACAGCAACCAAGGAGATTGATCGAACAAGGAAGGAGAAGAGGTATGTACCTGACTGTGAGAGCGACTGAAGAACGAATTGGAGGTCGACCAGGGGAGAGATGCCAAATAGCCCTCACTGTCCGGAAGAAGACGATGCCAAAATAACCCCACTGTCCGGAAGAAGACGATATGCCAAACACGAAGAATCACATGTTTTTATTTAAAAGTAAAGTTGATTCAAGGGACGAACTTATATATGTTCGTCCCTTCAATGATGGTGACATGACTGCATCTGACAATCCTTGTTGAATCATCATGTTTGTTGACGGTCAACGGTGTGGTCAACTTCCACTTCTTATTCAGGCGACGGACTTATTAATTATTCGTCCCCTGAAAGCTTCTCTTGGATGGGTATACATCCGGTCCTATTGTAAGTGACAACTCAGTCTATGTTTGTCCCTTGAATTGAATTCAGGAGACGACTAAAAAGGCGTCCGTGTCTAGAGTGTCAAACTGGCCTAGTGAGCCAGGTTTGGTTTTGCATGTGTTCAAATAGAACATACCTATTTTAGGCAATCACTAGTACTTTATTCATCTTTGCTAGAAACCACCTACCTGTAAGCTGACCCTCCCAATAACTCAGTTGCAATCTAAGATTAATTTGATACCAAAAAAGGATTAAAGTAGGACACTTTAGATAGACAATTTCAAACCCTAAATTACACCAATTTTGGAGTAACTTCAAAATTACAGGCAACGCTAACAGGAGTAAAGATTTCAAAATTACAGGTGACTATAATAAATTAGAAATTAAAAGTACAAGTTGAGTACTTGAGCTAGTGCAGTATATAAACAAAAAAAGAGGTACTATTCCGGCATGAGTTTCGGTAAGAAATGTAAGTGTTTAGATAACTGAGTCCTTGAAGGATCTCAAAGGAGCCTACTCCTGTATATATATCATTGGGTGAAAACCCTGAGGGTACAATCGTAAATATGTACAACTCTATCTATAAAATATATACTGCTAACATCCTCCCTCAGTCGCAGCTAGAGGTGAGCGAATAGCAAGACTGGAACGAAAAGAAGTAAAAAGAGGAGTAGGTAATCCTTTTGTGAAGATGTCCGCATACTGATAGGCAGAAGGGACATGTAACACTCGAACCTGGCCTAGAGCGACCTTCTCTCTGACGAAATGTATATCAATCTCGATGTGCTTGGTCCGCTGGTGCTGAACCGGGTTCGATGCGAGGTAAACTGCGGAGACATTGTCGCAGTAGACCAATGTAGCGGCACGAAGTGGAATGCGAAGCTCGCAGAGGAGGTTGCGTAGCCAGCATGTTTCCGCCACGGCGTTGGCGACACCTCTATACTCAGCCTCGGCACTGGAGCGAGATATGGTTGCCTGATGCTTGGAGGACCACGATACAAGATTGTCACCAAGGTAGACGGCGAAGCCAGAGGTGGAACGGCGGGTTTCTGGACAACCCGCCAAGTCAGCGTTTGAGTAGGCTGTGAGAGTGTTGAAGCGGCCGCGACATAGGTGCAATCCCAGGTCACTGGTGCCCTTGATGTACCGGATGATCCGCTTGAGTGCCTGTAGATGATGCTCACGGGGATCATGCATGTATAAGCAAACCTGCTGGACGGCAAAAGCAATGTCTGGCCTAGTGAACGTCAGATACTAGAGGGCACCTGCCAGACTGCGATATGCGGTAGGGTCATCAACCTTGGGACTGGAGGCAGCATCGAGCTTGGACTTGCAGTCGACAAGAGTGGTAACGGGCTGGCAAGATGTCACCCTAGCCTTGTCGACAATCTCAAGGGCATATTTCTTCTGATGAAGAAACAATGTATCCCGAGTGCGAGTCACGGAGATGCCGAGAAAATAGCTCAGGGGACCAAGATCCGTCATGGCAAACTCTGAACGCAGCAGTCCCATCAGGCGAGACAGTAATGATGGAGAAGATGCAGTAAGCACAATGTCATCAACATACATCAATAGATACGCCGTGTCAGACCCTGAATGGAAGACAAATAGGGAGTGATTTGACTGACTGCTCCGAAAACCAATTGCACTGAGGTACGTGGCGAAACGCTGATACCAGGCGCGGGGCGCCTGTTTCAACCCATAGAGAGACTTCCGGAGAAGGCAGACGTGAGAGGGTCGCGAGCGATCATAGAAGCCTGGAGGCTGATGCATATACACAGTTTCCTGAAGGTTACCGTGTAGAAAAGCGTTCTTGACGTCCAGCTGGTGAATAGGCCAGTCCTTAGAGAGAGCGATGCTCAACACAGTGCGTATGGTAGCGGGTTTGACGACCGGGCTAAACGTTTCGTCGCAGTCCACACCAACCTCCTGAGACTTGCCATTGACAACGAAGCGAGCCTTGTGTCGTTCAAGTGACCCATCAGACATGTACTTATGTTTGAATAACCACATGCAGTTAATGATATTAGAGTCCCGAGGCCTAGGAACGAGGTCCCACGTGCCATTTTTAATTAAAGCACTAAACTCATCGACCATGGCGGCATGCCAGTTTGGGTCCTGTAAGGCCTTTTGTGGTGACTTAGGTATAGGTGATATGGGAGTGGATGGGGTGAGGAGGTTGTATTTGGGGTTGGGTTTGACGATCCCAGCTTGAGATCGCGTAGTCATGGTTGGGGCGGGCGCTGCGGGTGGCGACGGCCGCGGCACTGGGGCGGCGGCTGCAGCAGGGGCAGGTGCAGCAGGGGTGGGTGCGGCGGGGACAGCGGCGGGCGCAGCAGGATGCGGCGGTCGCGGCATGTGGGCGGCGGCCGCGGCATGGTGCATATCTGCGGCGGGTGGGGCGGCGGCCGCAGCTTGAGGCGGCGGCCGCGGCATCGGTGGTTTGCTGCCAAGTAGGAGACGTAGGAGGGGTGGGAATGAGGCCGAGTTGCTAGATTCTTGGGGTGTGGGGACAGTGGGTTGATGGTGGGGGGCAAAGGGGAAGGTATGTTCGTCGAAAATCACATGGCGAGATGTCACAACCCGATTGGTATCCAAGCGAAGACACCGGTAGCCTCGATGGTGTGGGGAAATTCCTAAGAAGACACATTTTGTGGACCGTGGGGAGAGCTTATGAGGAGCGGTGGCACTCATATTGGGAAAGCAAAGGCATCCAAACACTCGAATATGATCGTAGGATGGGTAGCGATGGTAGAGTGCCAAGGTTGGGTTAGATTTGCCAATGGCCTTTGATGGTAGGATATTGTGGAGGTAAGTGGCCATGTGAAGAGCTTCAACCCAAAAGGAGGGGGGTAAAGAGGCATGTTGAAGGAGAGTTCGGGTTTTGTCATTGAGCGTGCGGAGAATGCGTTCCGCTTTGCCATTTTGAGGTGACGTTTGTGGACAAGAGAAGCGGAGGGCTATCCCTTGTTGTTGACAAAAGGAGCGGACAATGTTGTTGTCGAACTCGCCTCCCATGTCACATTGAATGGCCTTGATAGGCAAACCAAACTGGGTGTGAACAAAGCTGTGGAAGCTAACAAGGTGGCCCTGTGTTTCCGATTTATGGTGCAGTGGAAAGACCCAAACAAAATTGGTGAAGTCATCAAGCACAACCAAATAATAACGAAAACCACTAGCACTAGGAATAGGCGATGTCCACAAATCACAATGAATAATGTCAAACGGTGCAAAGGTATGAGAATGGGAAGTGCTAAAAGGAAGTCTTTTGCTCTTGGCGATCTCACATGAAGTGCAAACGCCCGAGGCTTTATTACAAGAAATGAAATTGCTAGAGCGAAGACTTTGAAGCACGTGATCGCCAGGGTGGCCAAGACGAGCATGCCACAAGTCGGAACTAAGGGTGACTAGGGCGGTGGGGGCGGCAGGGGCGGAATTGTCCGCTGGGGCGAGTGGATAGAGGTCGCCGGAACTATTGCACCACATGATTGGGGTCCCCGTGCGAAGATCCCTCACAAGGAAACCAAAAGGGTCAAATTGGACAGCCACGTGATTATCAATGGTAAATTGACGAACAGAGATGAGGTTTTTGACTATGTCAGGGGCAAGAAGGACGTTGTTAAGGCGGAGGGGTGGGCCAGTGGGGAGGGTTGCTTGACCTGAACCGACAATGGATAGTGGGGCGCCATTTCCGACATAGATGGATGGTAGAGTGCTAGAATTAAAAACAGTTTGTAGGTTACCTGACGCGTTCGTCATGTGAGAGGAGGCCCTGGTATCCATATACCAGTTGTTGTCCGGCTGCTGAAGTCCCATGGTGGAGAAAGCGGCGGAGAGTATCGGCGGCGGTGGGTAGTCCGCCCACGTCGGATAGGGGGAGGGCGGCGGGGGGACATACGATTGATGATGCGGGTAGGGCGGCGGGGGCTGCGGCGGACTGTGCGGCGGCCGCGGCATGATGCTGCGGCCGCGGCATGTTGCTGTGTCCGCCGTTGTGGCCCCGACGGGTATTCCTCCCTTGGTCATGGCCTCTGCGTTGGTTGGTCGGCCTGGGCTGGTTTGTTGGTAGGTTTCGTGGGTAAAGGTTTTGTGGCTGCGGTGGGGGTGGGGGTTGACAACGTCAGCCATCGAGAAAGGAAGGTAGGTAGCGGCGGCGGCAACAAAAGAGGCGGCGTCGGCTTTAGGGTTTGGCGGCGGCGGCTGCGGCAGGGAATGCGGCGGCGGCGGCAGGACAGTGTGGGGCAGCGGGTGTGGAGCGGCGGCGGCTCTTGGAGCGGCGGCGGCTCTAGGGTTTGGCGGCGGCGGCGGCGACAGGGGATGCGGCGGCGGCTCTAGGAGCAGCGGCGGCTAGATCGATTGAATTTGTGAAACGAAAAAAAAAATTTAGGGTTTCACAAAAAGGTTGTGATACCATGTAAGTGTTTAGATAACTGAGTCCTTGAAGGATCTCAGAGGAGCCTACTCATGTATATATATCATTGGGTGAAAACCCTGAGGGTACAATCGTAAATATGTACAACTCTATCTATAAAATATATACTGCTAACAAGAAAAGCAACAAGTAATAGATTCATCATGATATACTAATAGAAGTGCCACTTCTAGTTTCAGCATCTAATGTATAACCAACTTAATCAGCAAATAGAAATTCTTTTCAGTAAAAAAATATAAGCTTAATGTTTGATCATCAAACATTAAGTTTTTATGGAGTGTTCTTATCTTGTAATTCTAGGGCCTATGATGTCTCATACTTGGAATTCCGACTTCAGTTATATGTGGAGGGAGGGAGTAGGCGACGAAGACACGAAGGAAAAGCTAGAAGAGAGGCGGCGGAGAGGAGATCTCTGGACTCAAACTCTGTGGAAGGAAGAAGGGTGGAGCGGATCTAAAGTCTCAGGTTTTTATTAATGTATTATACTTCATATTTAATTAAAAATATGGATTATATAATAACCCAGAGCATTTATACGGGTCATTTGAAAATGATTAAACAGACCCTAAATAATAGCCCGAAGGTAATATAAGGCCTACACGCCTGGGTTATTATCTATATATATTAACCCAGATTTTTGAGATCCGGGTTATTTGATAGAATGTAAAATGAAACTCTCAACTTAGAATAGCCCGGGCATGTCTTAAAATCTGGGCTATATACCTATTTTCAATTAAAAAAAAAAAGAAAAACATGTATATAACAAGTTTAATCCTATTAGAGCCCGCGGATTTTACATCCAGACAATTATATAGTGTGTTAAAATGTGTTTTTTCTACTAGTGAACACTCAATTCAAAACTTCTCGATCGCTAGTTTGTTGCAACACGGTCGAGAAGAGTGCTCAATGTAACATCTGACCGGACGATTGACACCGACGCAAGCACATGTACGTCCTAAATGCAAACTTGGCCACACTACATTATGATGTAGTTATAAACTTTTTATGCGTTGGCAATTTAGTACGTACGCAGTTAGTAATGAGCGCGTACGTACTCCTACTGGCACTCTTCTTTCCCATGTTTTATGGCATTGTTCAGAGGCGCTTTCGAATAGTGTGTATTGACTAGTCACTAATCGAGATCGACAGACAGGCTTGGTCCATATGTTACCTTACCTTTAGGTATAGATTTTCCTTTTTTCTTTGGATAGAAAATGATGGAGCTAAATGTATAAAATGGATAACAAAAGGGCCCAAACATTTAACCTACATGTTATTGAAAAAGTTTTGGTTGGATTTTGGCAGGACAATTGAATAATTGATGTCTTATATGTGTAAATGAATGTGTGGATTTGAGGAGGCAGGCCAAGTGATACCTTCTGCCCTAGATCTGTTCATCAAATCTACAACTTTGTTTTATTTGCAGCTCACATGGTTTACTCGTAAAACTTCCTACGTTTAATGAAATTAATTAATTTTGGGTTGGCTTTCTATCAATAATACATTAGTACTATAGTACTTGATTAAGTAGTAATGATCAAAGTTTGTTGAAAGCTAGGTTTACAATATATTCTTAATTAGTTCTCTAGCTTGCATCAATATGATCCTTTTTTTTTTTGTTATTTGATTTTGAAACTTCCCACCACCGCACTAGCTTTATAGTTCATTTTTTGTAACGATTAATTTTGTCCATGATATATATTATTAGAGCATTCCCAACAACCATTTTAAAAAAATTTTAGAGAACAAAATAAGGAAATTTTTAAAAATTTTACACCATAACTCCAACAGCTTCTCTATTATGTAAATTTTTACATTTATTATAAACTATAATAAATGCATAAATTCATAATTTAATAAATAAAATTCAAATAACTTAATTAAATCAATAGATTCCATCCAATGGACAAATAAGGAATTTTTTTTAAAATATTCACTAAAAATAACTATTTACAATAATATTCACACATTTAAACAATTTACAAAAATATTCATTTTTTGCAGATTGTTCAGAAAAAAGCGGTCTGAGACCGCGTTTCATTCAGAAGTCGTAAAATTTAAAACCGGAAGAAAATTGAAAAAAAACTAAAAAAAAATGGTTTTATATCCCGTTTTATAACCAATTTAAAGTAAAACGCAACTTCAAACCACGTTTATATATAATATGTTAAAATTTGAAAACAAAATTAAAAAAAAATCAAAACCCATGTACATTTAAAAAAAAGACTTCTTTTCTTGTGCAGTCTTCTTTTGTACGCTTGTCAGTCTTCTTTTCAGACCCATGTACATTTGATAGGTAAGTAAATAGGAATAGACATTTAACAATTAATTCAAAAGGTAGGACACTCCGCTAATTAAGGCAATTTTTATGGATATTCCACAAATTGCCCCTTATTAATATGGATGTAAAATTGAATGGATAAGGTGCCACACTCCATAAGACGTCATGTAGATCTGAGTCCTTTAGTGATGCCAACTAGGACGAGTTTGCTTTTCCTTTAATAGGATTAATAGATAGATAGATTAAACGGATGGAGTATAAAGTATCTATTTATACTTTAACTAGTGTGTATCTTGTCCTATATATAAAATATGTTAACATAATATTATAAAATTACATTTGATATATATAAAAAAAACTTATTAAAAATATAACAAAAATAATAAATCTAAATTACAAATGTGAGAATGAAACTAATAACTATCAAATTGTGTAGAAAATTGAAAATAAAAATTAATCTAGCTAGATATAAACAATTCATTCTTTCAAAAAAATAATATAGATATAAATAAAATGATAGCTATTAAATAAAATGATATAAATATAGATATAAATAGATATAAATAAAATGATATAAATATATCTTTCCACCAAAAAAATAGAATATTATAAAATGATATAAATATAGATATATTATTCTTTCACAAAAAATATTATAGATATAAATTAAATAATATAGATATAAATAAAATGATATAAATATTTCTTTCCACCAAAAAAATAGTGCAGATATAAATAAAATAACATCTATCAAATATTTTTCTATTAATATTTTTATTAAAGATGGCTATTAAATAGTTTTGACTTATATTTTATCAATTAAGTAAAATATATATAGATAAATCGTGACTTATGGTAACTTTTTATAAATTAAAATTATACCCATTATCTATAAAAGAAAAACCTATTAAAAATATGACAAAAAATTATAAATTTGAATTACAATGTGAGAATTAAACTAATAACGATCGAACTGTGCAAAAATATAAAATATAAAATAATATAGGTATAAATAATTCATTATAACAATAAATAATATAGGTATAACTGAAATAACAAAATGAAATATTAATTTAAATATAACTAATTTTTTCACCAAAAAATAATCTAGATATAAGTAAAATAACATCTATAAAATATTTATCTAGTAATATTTTTGGTAAATATGACTAAGAAATAATTTTGATTTACATTTTTCTCAATTAACTAATATAAAATGCTAGATTCTGGCTGATGATAATTTTCTAGAAATTATGAAAATATATTATTTTAATAATTTTTATCATGAATTTTTTTATTAGAATCAACGACAACACTTCATGTAAGACGTTATGTATCGATTTTAGTGTACGTAGATAGATTAGACCTAGAAATTTGTATTGCATTGAAGTTACAAAAGATGTTTCTTAATTTGTTTGTTTATTTATTTATTTATTTATTTATTTATTTATTTATGAATCAATTCCATTAATCCATTCCATTAATTCATAAATAAACTACTTATGATATAGCTCAGAATGATCATTAAATAGGTTAAAATCTCGCTGACGATGTATATCAAAATGAATATTAAAAGGATCATCCTTACCAAAGGACCTCTATAGTTCTCCCTCCGGAAGTAAATTTACTTTGGCTAATCGAGCCGCGATCATGATCCAAAAAGAGTATTATTAATAATACAGTATTGTAGAAGGTCCATCAATGCACAACATAACAGCTTTCCTAAGCTTTAGCTTGTTTGTAAGATTCGTTTCTTGGGAAAAGGCACCAATTAGACCCTGAGCACTCCGCCTTGCCATATGAATATTGATCATTGAAAACAAATGATTGAATCTTTTGAAATTATATTATAAATAAATAAATGGCTTTGGTAATGTGTCTCCTTGGCATACATTAGATTTCAATGCATTGATTCTATAGTATTTTTAGAAGGAGAATTTTTTTCCTTTTTAAACTACTTACTGTGTATACTCAGGAACACACATCATATGGGTTTTAGGGTTTTTTAATTTGGATCCTATAGTATTTTTTTGGAACTTAATCGACTCCTCCACTGGTTGACGGCTTGTATGAGTTTTTTTTTTTCATCTTTATTGATTTGTGTTCGTATTATGATGTATGTTGACGAATGACGGTTTAGTCCGTCTGCCGATTCATTGACCTCTTGAGCTTCAAGTTTGTCTGAGCTCGAATTTTTACTTGAGAAAAAAAATTAAAAATTAAAAAATCATATATAAAACATTAAATAAGCCTTTTGTTCTCGAAGATTTAAGGGTAAATTGCAACTAATATCCCAACCTTTAGGGATAGTTGCTTTCAATACCCTAACCTTGTAAAATTTCACAAAATATCCTAACGTATCCATTAGTTGCAATTAACACCCTAAATGAGTTTCTTAAATTAAAAAATTACACACATCAAACAAAAATTACAAAAAATCACCCATAATAATAAAATATTTTCAATGAATCCCTAATACATTTTAAAAAAAAAAGAGAATTAAATAAATCTCTTACAATTTGACTCCACTTGACCCACCATCCAAAAATAATTATAATAGATATATATATATATATATATAAAATATACTCCTTTAAAATATAATATAATTACTTTAGCATCTACAAAAATAAAATAAAGTAGATTTCAAAAAATATAAATTTGCGCATCTATATATTCCCTGTATATTATTTGATACGATATATACTATCTTTTTTGTTAATATTATGTTATATATACTAAAACTAATACATAATATCTTATACTGTATCGCACATAAATTTCATGGTATTAAAAAAATGATTCTATAAGAAATGTTTAACATAATAGTTTTACAAAAATAAAATAAAGTAGATTTCAAAAAATAAATGGTAAAAGATATGATAACCATTTGCAATAAATAATTATAAAATAAAGATATATTCAAAATAATATAGTAAAAATAATAATTTTACCATATTATTTTTAATATATCTTTATTATGTAACTATTTATTACAAATTGTTATCATATCTCATACCATTTATTTATTAAAATCTACATTATTTTATTTATGTAAAAGTATTATGTTTAAGATAAATAATTAATTATTTTGAGTAATTATATTAAAATATTAAATGAGTAAATGCTAGAATAATTATATTATATTTTTAAAGGAGTATATTTTATATACCTGTTATAATTATTTTTGGATGGTTGGTTGGGTGGGCTTAAATTATAAGAGATTTTTTTTAATTTCAAATTTTAAAATATATTAGGAGTTTATTGAAAATATTTTATGAATATGGGTGATTTTTTATAATTTTTGTATGATATGGGTAATTTTTAAAATTTAAGAATCTCATCCAGGGTATTAAGTGCAACTAATGGTATATGTTGAGATATTTTATGAAATTTTACAAGGTTAGGGTATTAAAAGCAACTATCTCTAAATGTTGGGATATTAGTTGCAATTTACCCAAGATCTAATGGATAAAATTACTTCTTTATTGTAATTTGTAAGCTACGAGGGTATTGGGTAGACGAGTATTTTTTAATTTATAATAATTAATACGGAGTATTACCTATCAACAGTGGCGAATCTAGAAATTTTCTTAATGAGTGACTAAGTTTTTTAAAAATTAAATTTGTTATTTAATTAGACATTTTTAGTAGAAAAAAACTAGAAGAAACAAAAATTATTTTAAAAAATGAGGCTAAAGGAGCTTAAACCCATGATCTCAAGGTAATAAATACACCTCCTTATCGACTCAACTAAGCTGTCTTTGGGATCCCTTACTCATTTTACATTCTTTTATTTATAAAATTAGTAAAAATTACCAAAAAAATTCAAAATAATTTTTTCTTTTACGTTTTCTTCCGGGCCAAGGGAGGCTTCAGCCCCCCACAGTTCCGCCAATGCCTATCATGTAATTAAGGATTTTGAAATTTAAAATTTATTTTTTTAAAAAATATTTCTCATATAATAAGTTGGTGTAAAATAGTTTTGATTTAGAATTCTAATAGAAAGTGTATTAAATCACCCCGTAAAATGGAACAAAAAAAACCTAAATTGGACAAAGAGAACGCGCTCTCACACGCGCCCCTCTTTACCTTCTCCTTCAACACGAAGCAAGAACCCAAATCTGAAAAAGCCCTCAAATCTCTTACTTTCGCTGCCTTAATCTACTTCTACTCTCAGTCTACGATTCGATCGATCAGTTTGAAGTGCTACTGGAATTGGATCTGGTACAATAATTGGTTCTTGTGGTTGGTCACGTTCTCTCTGTCCTCTCTGATCTTCCTGTTAGGGTTCCGGCCTCCATGTACAGTCAAATCGACCATTCGGCTCCATCTCTCAACCATCTTTGTCACAATCAGAGGGCTTCCTTCTATCCTCGTAGTTTCTACCTTGGATGGGCGTTGGGATGGGAGCTTTCCTCATATTCTCTCTCTGTGGGGCTTCATCGCTTGTGTCTAGCCTCTCCATCATTGCTCGCTCAGTTCTCAGGTGTGCTGGATAGCAAACCTAAACCCTCACAGGTATGCCATCTACACTTTGACATTCCCTTCTAAACTCTGGATGCTTTCCAAAATCAACCTAACTTTTCAAGATCTAACGTTTTCAAGTTCTTATTAAATGCTCATCCTTTTCACTCCTGGTCTCCCCTCTCCTCTCTCTATTTACTACTCTCTGAAACTGCAGTTGGGTTCTACTCCAATCCTACGAAGTTAGCTTCAATGGCTAACAATCCACCAACTCCTAAAGGGAAGGGGGGTCTCTCTAGGATCCACCGACACCCTCTAAAACTCTTAATGGGAAGCCTTCGGGTGAACTCCAAACCCAACCCAGTTCCTCTAAATCGCTCAAGGGTGATAATGGCAAAGGAAACATTGATCTAAGCTCCTTTTTCAGCCAACTCTAGAAATTCCTACCTAAATACAGATTTGAAACTGAAGCCATTGTGTTTGGGAAAGCCTTTGGTGCCCCGATAGAATTCCAAAAAATCGAATCCAAACTTACACATGACTTGAGGGGGATCTCTAGGGATATGTAGATCCTTGTAATGCCCAACCACTGGTTCGAGGCTCGCTTATCCAAAGTTATTGGCCTCCAAGGCGTCTGGGAGGCTCAACCATATCATGTGTATGGTCAGCTTATTATTCTAAGGCCATGGAAACCCAACTTTGACCCTCAACAAGAAAACACCATCTCCCTAGATATGTGGATCCGTATTACTTCGATTCCAGACATGTATAAGAAGCCTAATGCTATCCAAACCATCATCCACCACAATTCATTTGGCACCTTCATCAAAGCTGACCCAACTATTGATCCAAATGCAAGGTATGCACGGGTATGTGTCAACCTTGATATTGCTCATAAAGTTTCCAATACCATCCTTATCCCAGTGGACCTAAAAGAAGTCTTTGCACACATAATATGGTTTGAGGAATTTCCAGCTGGTTGTGGGAATTGTGGAGGACATGACCATCTTTTCAACCACTGCCCTCTCTTCACTCCCAAGCCAAAAAAAAAATTCAAATAACCATCAAGAAATCAGGTTGAAAACCTACTATCCCTGAGTCCTTCAATGCTGATGAAGGGTGGACCAAGATAGGCAAAAATGGGAAGGTCCTTAAGCTTCCTAACCCAATTCAAGCATTTAGAATCAAACCATAGTTATTAGGCGGGGGGTGAGGGTGTCTCTATTGCCTTTGAAGCACACTCCAACTCCTCTACCTCCTCCAAAGACTCCAATCCACCCTCTGAAAACAATGTTAAAGATGCTACTGACCTTTGCTTTGATCCTACTGAAATGCAACCTGAGATGCTGCATTGCCCTCTTCTGCCTTCCCTTGTAGACCCTGCTTTTATCCCACCATCTGTTGGTGCTGGGTTCAATGGGGTCTCAAGAAGCAGGGAGGTGTTGGCTCCTCCCACTTGCATGCCCTCAATTATCTTCCTTATGTTCCTGAGGAAGGTGATCTACTTGAGGGGGAATATGAGATGGAAGATTACCTAGTTGAGAACCCCATGGTAGATGGAAACTATGATGACACCCATGAAGAACTGGTATCTGAACCCTCCTTTCACTCAATACATTCAAACTCCACTGTTGTCAGAATGCTAGCTACCATGAATGTCCCACCAGTGGAGGCTTCAACATCAGACTCAATTAAGAGGGAAGCTAAAGGGGGGGGAGAAGATACCGCTAACTCCAACCTGAAGAGGAGTAAAAACATTAACTAGAAGACTATGATGACTGAGATTTTGCTAAGCAATGAAGAAATAAGGCCATTTCTGCAGGCCTGCTTCACTAATCCCACTGGATTTAAACCTCCTGAAGCATCTTTTGTTAACTACCTTATTTTCATTTCTTGGTAAAATCTTGAAACAATTTGGGTTCACCCAATCTTTTGTTTAAAATGCTACTTAGTAGACTCTAAATTATGTCTTCATCAGATATTATGTATCATTTGTTTCTCTTGCTGCTCGCTTGAACTATTTGGCTTGCATGTTAAACATCTTTGTAACAGGTGGCATGACTGCCCTTTAATCCATTTCTACCAGTATCTATTATCCATATGTTCTCTAACTACTATTATGAATTTTATTTACATGCAAACTACTACAGTCTTGATCACCTTTATACTATATAACACAACTCTCTGCTTGAATACTCTCTCATGTATCTTACAAATGTCTCCTAATCACATTGAGAGGGCTTTCCTCTCGAGTACTTGAATGAATCTTATATGTTACAGCAATACTTGCTACTAATTGCTCTCCATGGCCACTGGGGGATCTCAACTGTCAGCCTCTACCTCTTGGAATACCTCAACTGTTTAGCTTACCAGAGGACGGGTGTGGCCAGTTTCTGCTTTGGTTACAACACAAACAACCATTTCTCAAGAACTACAACTACATCCTTTAGTTGTAAAAATCAAAAATTTCTGTATGACATTGTTGTAAACTACCTTATTGTATGCTTATTATCTTTTTGTTTAGTTATTAGTTTTCATAAGCTTGTTCTTGCCACATTTGATGAGAATGATCACCAAGGTACACATAACACCCCCACCTTGAGCCACCTGGATTTAGATTGTGTACATTACCCAATCACTACACATACCTCACTGCTCTCAAAGTGTTCTATTACAATTATGGCTACAATTCTATCTCTTAATTGGTTAGCCCTAAAGCAAATTTCAATCTATACTATTGAATCCAGCAATCAATATAATGAACAATGCTCATTATGGTTTAAGGAAAGTGATAACTACTTTGCCGTTAACTATTTCGCTCCTTTCATCTTTGTCTTTCTCCTCCATCAGGGAGGAGTTATTAAGCAAGAAACATCAAAACTGAACCTACAATAGAGAATAATACCAAAACCAACCATCATTAACAGATACAAAGGTGACGACATAACCAAATTCACAAGTACAGTAACCCTTTTTTCTCCAAAAGGTGCGTTATGAAGTTTAGTTTCAGGAACATTCGTGGACTAGGCAGGAAAAATGTTTGGACTAAGAATGAATCAACCTGTAGAACAGATCATATAAAGATTCTAGCCCTTGCAGAAAGAAAATTGCAACACCCCCCGCCTGACAACTGCTGGCGCAAACCAGGTTTTGACAACATACATTTCTGCCCCTCGATAGGGCAATCCGGAGGTCTCTGCCTTCTTTGGAAGGCCTCTCAATTCCATAACGAATCGTTTGATGTCATCTGTTCTAGTGACAGGATTATAAACACCAAATACATAAACAATTGCCTCAATATAGAAATACCCATTCTCTTTATCTATGCTCCACCGCACGAGTCTGATAAGGACTTATTCTGGTCTTCTCTGTCTCAAACCATCACCAACATAACCGACCCAATAGTAGTAATAGGGGATCTAAATGAAATTCTACAGCCATCCGATAAGATTGGTGGCATCATACCAACGGCGAGCCGATTCTGTAGGCTCACATAAGTTGTCACGACCCATAACTTACTGGACACTCTAACAACATGTAATAAATATACATGGAGAAAAAGACCTCACTGTCAGGAAAAAATATCTATGAAAAGCTGGATCGTGCTATTCTCAGTCACACTCTTTTGCAATACTTTCCAAACCTTACGACAAAAAAAACATGCTTTTATAAAATCATATATATCACACACAAATTAACCTTGACTTAATTGACAATCAAAAACCAAAACTACAAACATTCAAATTCGAACTGGCCTTGATGACTAGGCCAGATTTCGAAACTCTAATTAAAAATGCATGGAGGGTAGACGTTCCCGGTTCCCACACATATAAATTGACAAAAAAAAAGCTTCAGGAAGTCAAAAGGAAACGTAAAATTTGGTGCAAGCTTTCATTTGGTAATATCTTTCGACAATTAACACTAGTTGAAAATGAACTTCAGGAATTGCAATTGCAATTATGTGACAGATATGAAAGTAAATTAGATGAAAAAATCAAAAGGTTGTCAGCAAAACACGCCTCGCTACTAACCTACCATAATAAATACTGGGGGCAAAGAGCGAAATGAATCCATACACAATCAGTATATGCAAACACAAAATATTTCCACAGAATTGCAACATGACGAAGAAATAGGAACATTATTAAATCCATTCAAACATCAGCAGCCATATCGGTAAACACTGACAAGGAAATTCGAGACATCATCAAAGGAGACTTCATGAAAAGATACCAAAAAAACCAAAGACAAAGAATACCGAGCAGATTACTAAGCAACATCAACCCCTAAGTCACAGATGATGACAATCAATGGCTCACTAGACAAATAAGCAACTCGGAAATTAAAAATGCGGTCTTCAGCTTAGCAAACAACAAATCGCCGGGCCGAGATGGTTTCCCTGCTGGTTTCTTAAAAATATTGGCACATAGTGGGACACTCCGTCACTAAGGCAATTAAAAGCTTCTTCCTTAGTGGCAGAATCTTAAAGAAAATAAACCATACTTTCATTGCTCTTATTCCAAAATGTGATAATCCGACAACAACAACATATTACAGACCGATTAGCCTATGCTCAACGACATATAAGATCATCTCAAAGGTTTTGTCAATTAGGCTGAAAAAGGTGATTCCTAAAATTATAAACCCACTGCAAAGTGCGTTTACATCAGGAAGAGCAATTCATGACAATATTCTAATAGCTAACGAATATTTCACTCTTTCTCAAAGAAACGAGGGCAATCTAGATGGATGGCCGTTAAACTAGACATGGAAAATGCATTCGACATGGTGGACTGGGACTTCCTCCTCTCCACTATGGATAAGTTTGGCTTCTCTCCCCAATTCACGGGGTGGATAAAGGAATGTATAACCACGTTCACTTACTCAGTGTTAGTAAACAATGAACCAACTGAATTGTTCGCTCCCTAGAGAGGTCTTCGACAAGGAGATCCCCTATCACCTTACCTATTCCTTATACTATCAGAAATACTTGCACGATGGCTATTTGAAGATTCTGCAAAACCTAGAAGTCACCTCGGGATATCAATCACACGAAATGGATCCAGAATTCCCTTCTTAGCCTTTGCTAACGATATTGTCATTTTTGCGTCGGCCACTAAAACTGCCTGTGATCAAATCAATAGGGTCCTCAGGGAGTTCTCTTCCTTATTATGGCAGAAAGTAAATAGACATAAATCACAATTTCAAACAACGCCGAATATTTCAACAAATGCAAAAAACACTATACACGCAAAACTTGAAATCCCATTCACCACTAACCTAGGACCTTATCTGGGTTGCCCCATTATTTGTGGTAGGGAAACTAAGGAGACTTTCCAAGACCTACTATCCACAACAAAATCTCAACTACACAAATGGAAGGCTGACTGCCTTTTGCAAGCTTGACACTGCACTTTGATTAAAAAAAACCACACTTTCTGCCAAACCACTGCATTTGATGCAATGTTTCCTATTGCCAAAAGCAATACATACCGAGCTAGACAAGATAAACTGGAACTTTTGTGGAACAAGGGCCCGCATCATAAACCGCTAATTAGCTGGTATGAGATTTGCAAGACTAAGTCATATGGGGGGCTTGGTCTTCGAAATTCCGAAGATATGAACAAAGCTCTTCAACTCAAACTACTTTGGAAAATCCTAGCAGAACCAAAAAACCCATGGGTCACCATTGTAACAGAAAAGTACCTTAAAAACTGTGACCTACTACACTATCACAAGAAGGGTGATTCGTCCTGGCAATGGGCGCAACTTACCAAGCTAATTCCTCTATTTAAGGAGGGCCTACACTGGTCTGTTGGAAACGGAAACAATATCAACTTCTAGTCTGACCTCTGGTTTGGTAGTAAGCCTCTGTCCGATTACCTCCCCACTGATCACTGAATTGATACTAACATCACAGTACAACACTTTATATCACCTGATAAGACCTGGGATCTAGAAAAACTAAAAAAATGAATACCAAACTATACTACCAGAGGAAGTAACAAAAATGATAACACATATCCCAATACCAAAAAATATACACACAGATAGACTATACTGGAAATGGAGTAAAAACGGTTGGTTTTCAACAAGCTCAGCGATTAAAATGATCAACCAATCTAAGAATCACCACAAACCGGATATGCATTGGATATGGAAACTAGATATGCCACCAAAGGTCCAAACTCTACTATGGAAAATCACAAAAAATGGTGTCCCCACTTCGGTTAGACTCGCCTCTCGTGGGTTCGGGATCCCAACAACATGCCCACTATGTGACTCCAACTATGAGGACCTGGCACATTTGTTATGGACTTGCCCTATTACATGTGAGACAATCACTTCCATAGACCCATCACTAGCCTTAATCATAAACACCTGTTTCCTCCAAGGAACGACAATAAATGAGACTATCCGGAACATCAAGGACAATATTGGTACTCATCGGTTCACCAAATTAGCTTTTACTTGGTGGTGCATCTGGTATTTCAAAAACAAAACACTATTTGGACAGAACATTCCTGAGGCGAGAGGGATTGTCTCATTCATAAAGGACCAACTCCTTCTATGGAATGTCACCAAACAATCGGATGACCTAATTCCTGATCAGGGAACTCAATAGAAAACCGGAAATAACGAGAGCATAAAGGCAAAAAGAAGAGCAAAATCAAAATGGCGCCCCCCAGCAGGAACCAACAAAATTAATTTTGACGGTGCCTTTTCTGCAGCTTCTAAAGGCACCTATGGGTTTATTATTAGGAACCACACAGGACATCCGATCTATTGCGACACTGGCCCTTCCTCTTTTAACTCCATCTCTACAGCAGAGAGTCTTGGTCTTTGACATGGTATAACCGCTGCACGACATCTGAACATAACAAAACTCGTAATAGAAGGTTAACTTAACCATCATTAACAACCTTAAGGATTGTGGTTTGCCTTCATGAGACTCTGAGATGATTGTTGCCGACAATCTAGTCTCCTTAGACAACTTTTCCTATACTGAGTTTCGTCATGTATATCGAGAGGCAAATAGAGTTGCGAACCGCTTATCGCATCTTGATTTTGTGTTCTCGGACTCATCCACACCTGACGACTCGGCTCTTTGCAATTACATCCGTTTGGATGCTCTTGGCTTATAAGATTTACCCTTATAGCCAAATTATTTCCATTTAAAAAAAAAGTTGTGATTTAGAGTTCGAATTCTCTTATTAACGTGAATTTGGTCAATTCAGTCGTAAAAGGGTTGAACCTCATCGTTCAAATCTTAGGAAGCCTTCCAAAAAAAAAAAAAAAAAAGATGTGATGTGGGTCACAAGATTCTCTTAAAATTACAAGGGCAAATTTAATATGGAAACATGGTTTTATGGACCACCATACCTTTCATGTCTCCTCCTCCTATACCACCCTTTGTTTCTCATATGTATATATACTTAACTTCCCATCCTTTCCTTCCACAACTCAAAATTTGATTTCACTCAAACTAATTACACACTAACTCAACTACTACTTCAACTTATCAACAAAGATGGCACACTGCAACGACTGGTCAGCCGAAAATGCAACCAATGCCTACCTTACAACCCTACAAATGGTAATTAAGCATATATATCATAAACTCCATCTTAATTACACATTTATTTTCATTAATTAGCTAGTTATCTTATCTTTGATTTCAATTTTTGTTAACGGCAATGAAATGCTTAATTTTGGGCAGGGAAAGAAAGCAAGAGACCACCAGCCGGATGTGTCCGAGTTTATATCCGCCATTGCGGCCGGTAACAACTCCCAGCTGATGGTCATTGCTTGTACCGGCAGCCCGGTCACGGGACCCACCACATCCGCCATCCTGGCCCTGGTGGCAGCCGCCCACCAGACAGGCGGTCGTGTGGTCTGCATCGTCCCCCAAACCCTAAAACAATTAGAGGAAGACGAAGCCATTTTCAACGCGTTCAAGCAAGTGGAGTGCGTGGCGGGGGACGCCCGAGCCCTGATAGTTAGCGACTACAGCGAAGCCGATTTCGTGCTAGTCGACTGCAATCTCGAGAGCCATGAGAGGATCCTCCAGGCAGTGCAAAGACTGGCACTCCATGGGGGCCAGAAGAAGGGCGTGATTGTATTAGGTCAAAACGCATTCCGCGCAGGGTCTTGGAGGTCGAGTTGCAGAGGGAGAGAGATGAAGACGGCGACACAGTTGTTGCCAATTGGAGGAGGGCTGCTGATAACTCGGGTGACCGGAAAGGAGAGAGGGGTGGCGGGTGGTGGGAGTTGTGGTTATGGTGGTGGGTTTGGGAGGAAGGGGGGTTGGGTTGTCAAGGTGGATGAGGCCACAGGGGAGGAGCATGTGTTCAGAGTTAGGCCTCCACATGGGAAGGTGGTTCATGCTTAATTTCATTTTTATTAATCAAGGAGATGAACAATTCACTTATTGTTATATATTAATTGTTATCTCCCTTGATTAAGCTAGCTCCTTATATAATATTCTGGCTTGGGATTGATGGTATATATAGATATATAATATAGTAAGGTAGAGTCCTTAATTTGTTTGTGTTTGGATGGATGTGTGTATGTGTGGGAAGCCGCATCGATCATGATACATCGAATAGTAGCTAGTGATTCGAATCCAGCCAAGTCTATGTATGTACAGATATATGAACGAATTTTCTACCATATTCTTTGGGTCAAAGGATAACATTGTCAAATTTAATTTTTTTTTAGTTTATTTTTAATATTGCTTTTCTAATGTCGTTTATTTATTTGGCATGGAATTTTTTTCAATTAAGGTTCTTATCCTATGCCCTTGTATGCTAGAACATAAATTGTCCATCAACAACTTGGTCATGGTACGGTGAACGTACTTAGTTGCATTAAATGGTGTGTTGTAGATCATGTGACATTTTTTTCGTGATAAAATAAAAAATGAAAATTTCACGAGGTACCCTTAAGGTAAGACATAATTCCACTACTAGAATTCTGTTATTTAACATCGGTTCATTAACATCGGTCGGAAAAACCTGCCATGTAAAACAGTTTTTTGACATCGGTTAATAAATTTGTGATGTTGAAAATAAAACAGACACCACACTATTTTTTAACCGATGTTAAAAATGCGTTTTTGGAAAAAAAAATAAACGCGGGATTTGTCCCGCCTATATGAAATACACACGAAATAATTCAACACTTTGAAAAAATTTTAAGACAAAAGAAACACACCCCCAACCCCTTCATTCCTCTCTTCATTCCCTCTTCCAAACCCGACTGAGCCAGTGAGCCTCCCGCGACAGCGAAATCCCGCTTCCTCCTCCAACTCCTCCTTGTTCACCCCCAACCCCTTCCTCCTCCAATCTCGCCGGCTTTCGAACTGAGGGTGGCTCCGGTGGGGATGACGGGATGTAGGCTCTCTGGTGAAATCCCGCTTCTTGTCTCTCGTTCCCATCTCTCAGCAGTAAAACCCCTTCATTCTCGTCGTCGTGTCTCCTCTTTAGACTCCAGACTCTGAGCACCGTCGCTTCTCCCGCCGCCTCGATCCGTCCCCGTAGACCCTAGTTCCGAGACCATTCACGACGAGGAGCACCGCCTACACCAGATCTGAATCCGCCAAAAATTGGACATGTTCGTCTCCTCACTATGGCGCCAAGAAGCCTAGATCCGAGCGAGCGCGACGAGGCCGTTGTCGTCGACGTTGAGGCAGTGACTGCTATAGAGAGCCACTTCTCTCTCTGGTACAATGTTTCCCCTATCCTCACTTCTCTGCTTCTTTTTTTGTTCGATTTTAAAATTAGGTTATTCTTCGATTTTAAAACAAGAGAGATCGTCAAAACCTCAGATCTGTCATCTCTCCATCAATCTATGGTTAGGTTTGCCTCTGATTGTCGATTTTGTGGAATACTTTTTGTAGAGACTGCTTGATTCAAGAACTTTTGTGAAGCTAATTTGTTATTGATGGC
The DNA here is from genome assembly GCA_963922045.1 of Persicaria maculosa. Classification (NCBI taxonomy): domain Eukaryota; kingdom Viridiplantae; phylum Streptophyta; class Magnoliopsida; order Caryophyllales; family Polygonaceae; genus Persicaria; species Persicaria maculosa. Next base: position 35,261,918 of record OY998271.1, read on the forward strand.
CGATCCACCTGCGAGGGCACGAGTCAGTTATGATTACCTCATCAAACTTCTTCTAATAGGCGATACTGGTATGTGGTTTCTCTCTTCCCCTTGTGATTTGTATTAATTGATGGTTTATCCAAAGCTGGAAAGCTTGAGTATGCTATGATGATTTGGAAGCATATGACAGATCGAGGATATAAACCTTATTCTGTTGCTTATAGTTCATTGATTCATGGTTTTTACAAATATACAATATTTTTAATTGAATCTGATACAAATATACAATATTGAGGGTGTCTCTTGCTTTGATAAGTGAAGTTATATCTTATCTTTTTAATTGAATCTGATACAAATATACAATATTTTGATTGTGTACCTGCTTTGCATTCTTGCTCATATATTTTCCTTCTTATAACTTTGGCAGCACTCGGAATTTGTCTTCTGCTTTGATCTTGGATCTGTTTTTAGTATGTCATCAATGAAATATACTATTGGAATTTTGTTTCTGCTTTGATCTTGGATCTGTTTTCACTGCCAATTCAATCCGTGTTTTTCATTTTTTCAGCATTGAAGAATATGGTGGGTGAGTTCTAGACTCAAGGAAATGTGGTAGGACCTTTCCTCATGCCACTAGGTGGCTGGCCTGTAAACTCAAGGCAATGTGGTGGGTGAGTTATAGACTCTAGGTAAGAAACACGATACTTTTTTCTTAAAATAATTTTGAAATTTGTAAGAGGGCACTAAAACTAAAAAATTTCAACTTTAAAATAATCTTGTTAATGCAGGAGCCCTAGTTCTTTTCCATGGAAACCTTATCTTTGTTATCTTCTTTTCAGTGCTGGTGGAATGGCCTTATCTACTTTGGTACCTGCAACTGTGAGTGCCATTTCTTCGCTGGCAAAAAGCTCAGTAGCTGCTTCACAGATCTGGCCCCTGCGTGGACTTCTTCTAACCATTGAAGCAGCTGGGTCTTCTTATGTTTCTCTTTTATCAGGTAATCTCTTCAACCCCTTTCACTTCAATTTGGTATGATGTTTTTCTTGCTTTCCTTCCATCCTCTTTGTTTTAACTTGTTGTATACTGTTTAAAGATTGAAGTTCCTTAATGATGATTACTTTATTATTATTAATACATAGGGATAGAAAAGCTTTCATTATCTTCTACTGAATAGTTCGAGAGGGAATGGCACACATTTGAAGTAATTTTTCTGATGCTGTCTTTGGATTGGATGGTTCTCTCTTTGTAGGGTACGTTGTTGTTGCTATTCTCTCAGTATGTGAAAGGATTGGATAGTTCTCTCTTTGTAAGCTTTCATTATCTCCTTTGAATACTATATTGTCAAGTAGTGAACACTTTTCTCCTTTGTGACATTTTTGGAAACTCTGTAAATTCTAAGCAGATATTCTCTGCTATGTTTGTAGACAAGGGTCGGTTCAGCAGGATTTTTTGGGTCTATGATGCTGCTGAATTATTAACCGAGAATGCATGCTCCATTTGCAACAGGTTCTGTAGCCTCTCCCAGTAAATGATACAGCTGCATTCATCTTTCTCTAACTATTTGCATCCTTAGACAAGGAAAGGGCTTATATTGTCAAGTGGTGAACATTTGCACAGGTTCCATTTGCAAAGGGCTTATATAGTCTATTATACGTCAAGAAATGGTGCCCTTAGACAGCAACTATACAAGGAAATTGAGGTGTTCTCCCGATTCAATACCTATGCACATTACTAATGTTTTGTGTTGTTTTAATTTTAGAAGTAATTCTGGATTTGAAACACTTAATTATGAGAATAGTTAAATTTTTATTTGAAACTTTAGAAGGGATTTATTTTATTAATGTTTTGATCTTTATTATTGCTAATTTAAAGCCTATTAGCTCAAATTGGTAGAGCGATGTGTTCAAGCACAAAGGTGCGGGTTCGAATCCCGTATAGGCTACAATGACCTAAAAAAAACAAATATTTCATTTAACATCGGCTAAAAACCGATGTTAATCAAAATAAAAAAATCGATGTCTATGTGGGTGATGTAAAAAGCCAAAACTTTTTAACATCGGGTAATAGCCGATGTCTTTGTATGTTATAACATCGGATTTAAAAATATAAACGATGTTATAAAATACAAAGACATCGGCTACTAGCCGATGTTAAAAAATTTTGACTTTTTACATTACCCACATAGACATCGATTTTTTTTTGAAAGACATCGGTTATTACCCGATGTTAAATGACAAAATGCTAGTAGTGTTCACGCGGTGTCAGTTTATTTGACATATTTTACATGGTATCCTTGAGGTTTTGTCGTTTTTTTTGTCAAATACCAATCCATCCCAATTTGGAATTTTTAAAATCCCCATTCAAGGAGCTTAATTACTTACGAGATCGATAACTCCTAGCTCAAAATTTTATTTTCTACGTTCGACGTATCAAACCGACGATGAAAATGTGTACAAGAGCCTAGTATAGACGATGTGATTGGAGGAAGCAAGGTGACATCGGAAAAGAGCTCGCAAGTACACTGTAGAACAATTTCAAACCCAGGTAAAAAAACACAATCTTCAATCAAACACAAATTGGATTGAACTTTTGATAGATTAAGCTTCCAACAACTTGGAATAATATGTACGAATAGGCGTGGCCACGGGACAGACCCGGCGGGTCGACGGGTTCGACCCGCCGGGTCAAGGGTCGGAGAAGGGTGACCCGAACCCTAACCCGGGAATCCCACGGGTCGGCGGGTTCGGGTCACCCGACGGGTTCCAGGGTCGACGGGTCGACCCGGTGGGTCGAAACCCGTCGGGTATCTGGCATGTCGACCCGTCGGGTATTATTTTTATAAAACGCAGAAAAAAAACGTAAATAACTTACTAATGTCCATATTTTAATTGAGAAAGAACACTAAATAGTAAAATTACAAATATTTGGCCATAGCTAGTTTCTCTGGATGCTTTAATTGGATATGACGACTGAAGTGTCCATATCCTCCTCCATTCGGGTGCTTGAAGACCATCCCGCATAAGTTACAACTGATGTTGCAACTGTTTTCATCCCTCGGGTGCTTTGTGAACCAGCATGTGAAAATAGCGGCCCGAACTTGGGCCACACTCAACTGACTCAAGAGCCTATGCGTTTCTTGTCGCGGAACTTCGACACTGGATTCGCCATCCTCATCGTCGTGTCGCGGGCTTGAAACTCTGGATTCGCAATCGCTTGTCCTGCTGCTCATCACGTCGTGGGGCTTAATACAGAGCGTTTTCAGAGTTTGAGATGAGGTGTGAGTAAAATGGGAGGGAGGTGAGGATTATTTCTAGCCAAATCGGGAGGCAAAAGAAGAAAGGAGACCGTTGGGCAACGTTCGACCCGGCGGATCGAACGTTGCCCCTTTTTTTAAAATTTTGACGGATGGTTTCGCACTTGAGCAGTTTAGCTTCGTAGCCTGATGGTTTTATACTATGTTTTATAAATATTCAGTTTATTTTATGTCATTATGTCACTCGTAAATCGTAAAACGGTTCGAAAATTGGAACGGTGATTACGTGTACATCGACATTCGACACTACACACACTGACATACACATAACATGAGTACATGACACTAACACGAAGTCTCTAATAGTGTGACACACTCACACTTAACACACCTGCACTGCTAGAGCCTAGACTCTAGAGTCTAAAGTACTAGATGACCTAGACACATAGTCACCTGACGCCGAGCCCGAACCTCCTTAGATTTGCATCTTGTCGGGATGCTTCCTCGTTATATGAAGCTTTAGATTTCCATAACCGGCGCCTCTCGTAACCTTGAACTTGTGACCGCAATGACGATAAACCGCTTTGACCTTCCCTAGGTCTAGCTCGACCTTGTCGAAATGGTTTTCGAACAAAGGCACGGATTGATCGAACATGATAACGTTATTACGAAAATAAAATGTATGAGTGTAATGACATGAAATGAACAAAGGAGACAAGATTTATAGGCGTATTGGGTTGAACTAACCGTTGCACAACGGCTAGAAATTTCAAAAAAATAGGTTCGACTCAGCGGGTCAACCTGCCGGGTCAGCGGGTTTTAAAACTCCCGACCCTAACCGGGACCTGCTACCCGGCGACACCCGTCAACCCGTAAACTCGAACCCGACGGGTCAACGACCCGACTGGTCGTTGACCCGTACGACCCGACGGGTCACGGGTTGACCCGTAACCCGTGGCCACGCCTATGTACGAAGAGGCTCCTAGACTTTGGGAGGATTTGGATTGAACCCGGATTCACCATCCACCATTGTCGGCCATTGAAGCGCTACTGCGAGCACCTATTTCTCCCTCATTTCTTCACCAAAATGTCTCACTCTAACCCTTACACCTTCAAAAAGATTCCTCCTCCGACCCCCATCGCTAGTTCAAGTCAACTCACCGCCAATCGATCCAACTGCACTCGCCCGACGCCGAAAAAATCGACCTCCTTGTGCAGCCGATCTAGGGAAGTCTCGAGCTCTTATTTCTCTCCTACATGTTATTCCAAGTTGTTCGAAGCTTAATCAATCATCAATTCAATCCAATTCGTGCCCGATTGAACATTTTGTATTTTTTTCCCGAGTGTGAAACTGTTCTACAGTGTACTTGCGAGCTCCTTTTCGATGCCACTTGCTTCCTCCGACCACATCGTCTATGCTAGGTTCTTGTACACAATCTCATCGTTAGTTTGACTGGTCGAACATAGAAAACAGAGTTCTGAACTAGGAGTTATCGATCTCACAAGCAAGCTCCTCGAATGGTGATTTTGAAAATTCCAAATTGGGATGGAAGGGTATTTGGTGGAAAAAAAAACCTCAGGGGTACCAGGTGAAATGTGTCAAACAATTGTACACCGCATGAATTACACTTTACGTCAGGGATACCTCGTGAAATTTCCAAAGAGTGAGGTTAGAGGCAAGATGCCCGAATGTCTATTGACAAGATAAGTTCAACTAAATTACACACAAGTCCTTTTCATTTTTTTCAAACAATTGCAAATAGACTCAAAACTCTCTCATCTACGAATCAAAGCGAATTGAAAAAATCTAAGTGCATTCATCCAAATACTCCATCTTTTGAACAAACTTTTAGTAAATTTATCAAGGAATGAATTGATCGATACTTATTTTGGTATATCAATCGCTTCGGATGATTATCGAAAGACTTTCGACTATTATTCTTGGTTGTCGTTTGAAAATCTGTTGAAGCTTTGAGAGGATGAGCTAAATAAATAATCTCGACTCTATTGAATGAGGTTAATGAGGAAGCTCGGTGGATAATGGTGAGGTTATGAAGGGAGTTCCAACCCAATGCCATAACTAATTAAGCGATGTCCTCAATGATCGATCTGTAGATATGATATGATATGATTAAAAAGTTAATGAAATCCAGGAAAATGGGAGAAACCCTATAAAGAAGTGGCTGCTCAGCTGCAAAAAATGAATCACCACCCCTCTCTCAAGAATATATAATACACATAAAAATAGATACAATTTATTTTTTATTTTTTTTAACTCCATTATATATATATAGAGAGAGAGAGGATAGATCCTGTGTAAGCAAGTCTTATTGTGTAATTTGTGAGCAAATCTAGAGCGTCGGATTAAGAAGATCAAACGGATGAGATTAAAAGTAACTTGTGAACAGTGACATTATTCGTAGGTATCAAGTGATTATTCGTATGTACATACATATGAATAATCCTTTGTTGCATACGAATAATTACATTTGTTCATACATACGAATAATTACATTATTATACACGAATAATCACTTGGTACCTACGAATAATTTCTCTGCTCACAAATTACACCGTAAGGGTTGCTTACACGGGATCCAACCTCTCTTTCTCTCTCTCTCTCTCTCTCTCTCTCTCTCTCTCTCTCTCTATATATATATATATATATATATATATATATATATATATATATATATATATATATATATATATTCTCTTTACAATTCTTGAGAAATTGCATCTTCTTTACGTTTTGAAGTACTTCTGTGTGTAGAAAATGTCCCTTTGGAGTGTACGCATTATAGATGTCTTCTTGTTTTTCTCTTGTTCTGCATCCGCTACCTTCTACTCGTTCCAGAAAACCTCATTCCCCGATTTCCTACAAAATGGCGACCCATACCCTAATCCCGTACCCCTAACACCGAAGACGCGGTTGATACAAGTCGTCTAGAGATCGAACTTGTACCAAATTTCTGTTCTTTAATGTGAATCACTTGCCCTTGCTTGTACTAGTGTACTACTAGTTTTTCTTAGCTGAGATTAAGCTTTGATAGTTTGATTTCTCATATGTGTTTGGGTACTACTAGGAAAAACAAAGCCATGTTGAGACAAGTTTCCGTTTTAGGGTTTAGGGATTAGGGTTTAGGGTTTAGTGTACGCATTATAGATGCATACAACATCTGTCTGCGCATCCTGGATGCGCATAGAGACCAATTACATTATGCTCTGTCACAAAAGTTTCAAACTTGACCAACATGTAATCTTTGTCAATTTGTGATTAAAAAAAAATATTAAACTCGACATGTATGACGACAGACTTAGATCTGTCATTAATAGCCATAATCTTTTCGAGTTTATTTATTTGACAATGGTCAAACAAAGGAAGGGTCTTGGGCTGTAGGAAAGTCAAAGGAGGTGAGAGGTCACCCTTTCTACTATTACATAATTATGTATACATTTTCCACAACTCATGAGAGGTTTGAATAGTCGGCTTCGCAGAAGAAGGCGATGACATAGCAAGTGAATAAAAAAACGTAAGGGGCCCACATGTCGTCTATTCCAAAACGGAGCCAGATTAATACCTTTAAGTCAGATTCAATCTTCGCCGCCATAACCGATGACGACGAACAGGTGGTGTTGCAGAGGGACGTCCATCCCATAGTGATTCCCGAGGAAGATTATTGCTACGACATTCCTCACGCATCTACATCTGCAATCAGAATTGGTAATTTCACCCTGTATGTCAAGGGATTGGTGTTGGAGGATAACAAGGAAAAGGGGAAATTTGGGCCGATTGGGATAGCCATCTTCTATTCGAATAACACTAGTGTGGCTAAGAGGACTGAACCGATGGCTTCGCAGACGACAAATAAATGACCTCTACAACTACAACTACAGCTATGCGCCAAATTAAACCCTTATGTCTTTTTTTTTTCTCTTTTTCTGCATCCGCTGCCCTTCTACTCGTTCTGAAAAACCTCATTCCCCGATTTCCTACAAAATGGCAACCCATACCCTAACCCCGTACCCCTAGCACCGAATACGCGGTTGATACAGGTCATCTAGAGATCGAAATTGTACCAAAATTCTGTTCTTTAATATGAATCACTTGCCCTTGCTTGTACTACTAGTTTTTCTTAGCTGAGATTAAGCTTTGATGGTTTGATTTCTCATATGTGTTTGGGTAATACTAGGAAAAACAAAGCCACGTTGAGACAAGTTTTCGTTTTAGGGTTTAGGGATTAGGGTTTAGGGTTTAGGGATTAGGGTTTAGGGTTTAGTGTACGCATTATAGATGCATACAACATCTATTTGCGCATCCTAGATGCACATAGAGACCAACGACATTATGCTTTGTCACAATAGTTTCAAACTTGAACAACATGTAATCTCTATCAATTTGTGATTAAAAAAATATTAAACTCGACATGTATGACGACAGACCTAGTTCTGTCACTAATAGCCATAATCTTTTCGAGTTTATTTATTTGACAATGGTCAAACAAATGAAGGGTCTTGGGCTGTAGGAAAGTCAGAGGAGGTGAAAGGTCACCCTTTCTACTATTACGTAAGTATGTATACATTTTCCACAGCTCATAAGAGGTTTGAATCGTCGGCTTCGCAGAAGAAGGCGATGACATAGCAAGTGAATAAAAAAAAGCTAAGGGGCCCACATGTCGCCTATTCCAAAACGGAGCCAGATTAATACCTTAAGTCAGATTCAATCTCCGCCGCCATAACCTATGATGACGAACAGGTGGTGTTGCTGAGGGACGTCCATCCCATCGTGATTCCCGAGGAAGATTATTGCTAAGACATTTCTCACGCGTCTACATCTGCAATCAGAATGGGTAATTTCAGCATGTATGTCAAGGGATTGGTGTTGGAGGATAACAAGGAAAAGGGGAAATTTGGGCCAATTGGGATAGCCATCTTCGATTCGAATAACGCCAGTGTGGCTAAGAGGACTGAACCGATGGCTTCGCATACGAAAAATAAATGACCTCTACAACTACAACTACAGTTATGCGCCAAATTAAACCCTTATGTCTTCTTGTTTTTCTCTTGTTCTGAATCCGCTGCCCTTCTACTCGTTCCGGAAAACGTCATTCCCCGATTTCCTACAAAATGGCGACCCATACCCTAACCCCGTACCTCTAGCACCGAATACGCGGTTGATACAGGTCGTCTAGAGATCGAAATTGTACCAAATTTCCGTTCTTTAATGTGAATCACTTGCCCTTGCTTGTACTACTAGTTTTTCTTAGCTGAGATTAAGCTTTGATGGTTTGATTTCTTGTATGTGTTTGGGTACTACTAGGAAAAAGAAAGCCACGTTGAGACAAAGAAATTCGAAAAACCACCTAGGACCGACATATCCTCCAATTTCAGATTTGCCTCTTAACAAGGAAAATCAAATAATAATTCATGTTGATAATAATGGATCAATCGGTGACAAATTTACGTACATAACCATACCCGAATACCCCATCAGTGTGGTCATTTATTCTCGTACCAATTCTTGAGAAATCATATGTTTTTTACGTTTTGAATGACTTCTGTTTACAGAAATTGTCCTAATAGAGAAAACACATCCTAGGTGTGCAGGCACATTGTGGACACATCCTGGATGCGCACAGAGAGAACACAAGTTCATATTATTTTTGACAATTTTTCGAACTTTAACAACATGTAATCTTTGACAATTTGTGATTACAAGAAAATATTACACTAAACAAGTATGACCACATACCTAGATTTGTCACCAATAGACGTAATCTTTTCGACTATATTTGTTTGAAAATACTTTAGTGGCCTTGTTCCTGGCGAGACAGTACCGCTACTCTGGTTCTCCCGGAAATTTTGTTTGATGGTTTCGTGATGCACTTGGCTAATTGTGTTAGCTATAATCCTATCATTAGCCTTTCGATGTAGGAGAGCGTTTTCTCCTCTCTATTAGATGCCCAATCCTACGCGGGCTCCCTTTGTTGTCCCAACTTTTGTGATCTAGGTTGTTCTCAAATCATTGCTTATTTTTGGTATCTAATCTGAATTTTGCTTCAAATTTGCTCATATAGTGGTATGATTGAACACATTTGTTTGACGGGTTCGGCTCAAATCATTGCTTATTTTTGCATCCTTCTCATCCTTACCGACATTAGTTTAACTTTCCGTTCTATAGTGTGAATCATTTGCACTTGATTGTACTACTAGTTATTCTTAGCGGAGATTGAGCTTTGATGGTTTGATTTCTCGTATGTGTGTGGGTACAAGTAGGACATTGGTATTGCTGTCAATGAGCTCGAAAACACAAACATCTCCAACTTGTAGAGGATGACACGCAACAAATAATAATTCTTAAATAATATAGTCGATAATAATGGATCGATCGATGACAAATTTACGTACATAACCATACCCCATCAGTGAGGTCATTTATTCACGTGCCAATTCTTGAGAAATCGTATGCCTTTTACGTTTTGAATGATTTCTGTTTACAGAAATTGTCCTAATAGAGAAAACGCATCCTAGGTGCGTAGGCACGTTGTGGACACATCCTGGATGCGCACAGAGAGAACACAAGTTCATGTTATTTTGACAATTTTTCGAACTTTAACAACATGTAATATTTGAAAATTTGTGATTACAAGAAAATATTACACTAGACAAGTATGACCACATAACTAGATTTGTCACCAATAGACGTAATCTTTTCGATCGACTATATTTGTTTGAAAATATTACAAATTTTATTGTAATCCTAAAGAAATTATAATTCCCACCAAAAATATTACAGTTCCCGCCTACAAATTTTATTGTTTCTCTGCCATGTTGAAGATGTTACTTAATCTGTCACATCCATCGCGGCTCCTCCAACCCATCACTCGTTATGTTCAAGAAGAGCAGCTCCCAAGCTGTTGTTCCTGCCAGTGGTGGTCTTTACACCACCGTCATGATCCGCAATATCCCCAACTAGTACACGTACATATTCTTTTCTTTTTTTTTATTTTACATCGACTAAAAAATATGTGATCGAGTTTCATACTCCGTGTTCATTACTATTCAAGTTGATGTTGACAATACTATAAGTTTGAAAAAACAGTTTCCTCGATCACCCTTTTCAATATTGCTTAGGTCTGCCAATTTAGATTTAAGCCACTAGGGTAATGGATATCCAAATAGGTAAAACATTAACTCATTTGGATGCCCCACTTAGATCTGCAAGTATAGAGTTAATTAATCTTTTTGAGATTATGGGTTATATGTCATATGTCTGCGTAATTAGTACGGAATAGTATAGTTTCTATAGCTATATATTCTGTATGTTCATCTTCTTGTGCAAATTTAATAATTAAAGTGGGAAGATATATCCAAAATTAGAAACAAAGTGGGTTTCTGGTGCCAGATCGACTAACAATATGAATTGAATTGAATTGAATTGAAATGAATGAATGATTGTGGTACAGGGCAAGATTCGCATACGTATTTTCCAGTTTATTTCACCCCGCCCAGAAACGGAGAGCCCAACAAAGCAGTAACACAAAGAAACATTGGGGATTTAATTTGCTGCCACGCCAACAACAAAAAGACTCACAACTCCTCCAACTCCTATGATAACTCCACTCCCTTGATGAAAATCGGAATAAGTTTCAAAGGCCTTGACAGTCTGTTTGTTTCAAAGGTCTTGAAGCTTTAACAGTATTGATGAAACACAAAACCTGTTCTATATGATATTATGTTCGAATATTATTTTATGTTATTATATGCTTCCATTATATTATTATATATACACTAACCTTTCAGGAAGTATTTTCGAATATTATTTCCTTCCTTATGTTGTAAATTGAGAAGATTCAAATCGGAAGATCATGGCCTCCGAAAGTTTCCAAAGATAGAAGATCCAGCTCAAGCCATGATCCTCTCTAGCCGTTGGTGAAGATCCTTAGGCGCCGATTTGTTTCAATAAAAAGAAAAGGAAGAAGAAGACAGCTACACACCGGTTGAACACAAACTTCCATACACTCAAGCCTTCAAGCGAGATCTGTCTTCTTCGTGTGCTCTCTGCTAGTCCTTAAGAGTCTGTTATTTCATTTCAAAGCATTTGAGAGTTACACTGTGAGCTTATAGGATATATTTCGAGAGAGTGTTATACTCAAGAGTTTGTAACTCGGGAAGTAGACACTAGGCGATTGATTCACTAAGTGTAAGAGGATTGTACTAGATAGCATAGAGAGGTGGGGCTCTTCTAGATTGGTCTAGGACTCCAAGGGAACGTGAGTTGACTAGATTGCAATTGTATAGGAGAGAGGCTTCTCGGTGAGCTACTAGGATCCTAAGTCTTGTGAATCAATAAAAGCCGGTTGAATCCTAGGGTTGTGGAAGAACCCTAGGCGGGGACGTAGGCCAAGTTCATCCCGAACCTCGTAAACAACTCATCGAGTCCTTTACTTATTGCTTTACCTTATTTCCGCACTTGGTTCGACTGTTTAACTTTGTGATTCAGGTTTTCAGAGAAAAGACTAAGTCTAATCTCAAAGGATTTTGCACGAGCTTCAAAAGTCTTGAGAATCTGCGAAAAACCGGCATACTCTATTCAACCCCCCCTTCTAGAGTATTTCTATATTACTTTGTTTTACATTATCGAACCTTCATCCTACTCCAAGCAGTACGTAATTAAATATCGGGTAACCCCCGAATCCATCACATATTTTACCTTAAAATTCATTTTCATGAAGCAGCGTATGTTACCCCCGAATCCATTGCGGCGTATGCTTCAGCACCGGATTCGGAGTTAGTTTCACTTATTTATTTATAATAATAAATCTTCATTTATTTATTTAATGTATTTTTTTATTGTTATTATCTCTGTATTAATTGTATATATTTTTATTTTGATATTAATTAATTAATTAAGTGTTTGTTTATTACACAATTTTTATATTTATTATTTATAAATTACATTAAACGGGTTATTAATTATTATTTATTGATTTATATTTTATTATTTTTTACAAATTTATTAATTATACATATCTTTTTGTATATTGAGTAATTATTTATATTCATTTATTATTAACTATTCATTTATTTATTCATTTATTTTTTACAGTTTTTATCTATGTATTAATTATATATATATTTATTTACAACAAAACCAAATAAAATTTTATTTTATTTTCATTATTTTCCTGTGATTACCTAATTTCATTATTTAAATGATTTTCTATTGATATATGTTTATTTTTTTTATTTCATTTAATTGAGTTTTATTTTCAAAAAATATTACGAAAGATTTTAAATTAATACAATTTAATATTAATTGATTTATCAATGAATAAATTTAATTTATTTATATATCTTTGTAATTATATTAATTATTTATATGCATAATAATTTGTAATTATTTATATATTTTTGTATTAATTATTTATAAAATATATTATTGTTTTTATCAAGTATTCATTTATTTATTTATATAAACAAATTATTTTTATTTTATTTATTTATATATATTTCTTATAGTTATTAATTATAAATTATATTAATTTTTTATTCAATATTCATTTATGTTTTATTGTTTTTATCTATGTATTTATTATATAAATTTTTATTTTTATTTGTATTAAGTAATTATTTATTTGTTTATGATATATTTTTTTTATCTATGTAGTAATTATTTCTTTATTATATTTTTTTATTATTAATTATTCAGTTATTTATGTATGTTAACAAATTATTTTTATTTTATTTATTTATTATGTATTGTTTTTATTTATTTCATATATATAAGTTATTTTTTTAATTATTATTTATTGTTTTAATTTTTAAAAAAAATTACTCCCCACGTGTGCATGACTTGATGTGTTATTGTTGTAAAGGCAGTGTTCTAAAAATCGCGCCTAGGCACCGCCTAGGCGCTAGACGGGAGGGGACCTAGGAATTTTTAAGCCTATGTGGCCCTCTAGGCGGAAATCCGCCTAGGCAATGCCTAGACGCCGCCTAGACCCACCTAGGTGCCGCCTAGACCCGCCTAGGCACCGCCTAGTCCTGCCTAGGCACAGCCTCGTCCTGCCTAGGCGCCGCCTAGCCTGACTATTATTCAATTTTAGCTTTTATGTATGTGATTAGTCAACTTAGAGTTTTTTTATCCCCTAGGTCGAGATATATTTGTTTTTTAGTCGAACCTATGGTTTTGGATTTTAGGAGGTTTAGAGTCGTTAGGCGGACGCATAATTTTGCGTTTATTTACTTTAATGTTATTTAAGCACCATAAATTTGGGTTAAAATCATTATGAATGGCCGAGCGCAGGAGTAGATTGGGTTAAAATCATTATGAGGAGGAAGAGGGAAAGGAGAGGCCGACGGTGGCGCTTCCGGACTCCGGGAGCGCCACCGTCGGCCTCTCCTTTCCCTCTTCCTCCTTTGTTCATGGCCGAGCGCAACAGCAGAGTTGTTTCTCTGCTATTTGTCGACAAGGGGAAAGAAGAAGAATCGGCGGGCCCCATCTCCACATAAGCTGACACCTCAGGCGCGGGCCCCCCTCCTTCTTTTACTTCTGATTTCAGTCTTGGGTTGGGCCGGTTCCATTTCGTATCTGGGTTATATCGTTTGTCATCCGGGTCCCTTTCTTTCCTCTTCTCTCTGATGGGCCTTTCTATGGTCCGAGCTTGTGGGCCTAATTCTTGGGCGGGTTGGCTCTTTCTCTCTTTTCTGTTGGGGCCTGTCCTCTTCTTCATTTTCTTTTTGGATCCGGATTCCCTTTTCGGGTCTCCCTTTCCTTCAGATTTAATGGGATGGTTTTGGGCTGTTGAGTTGGGATTTTGGGTTGTTATTATGATTTTGGATATGTGTTAAATATATATTATGTGTTATGTTACATTATGTATATGCTATATTTTGTTGTATTTCTGATTTTTCAGAATATATATATATATATATATATATATTTGATCTGAAATTATTAACATATATATTTTAAAAGGTTTTAAGTGTAATATTAATTGATTTTGGATTATTTATATATGATGCATTTTATGAGGATTTAAATATGAGAGTGAGGAATTTTAAGGTGAGTTGTTGGTTTTGATTTATAAATATGAGGTATGAACATAGGATTATTTTGATGATTTAATGTTGGAATTTATTTATATAATGTTTTTGAAATAAGAAACATGTCGGAATAATTTCTATAATGTGATTTTGAGAGACTAGTTTTAAGGCTTCAATGTTTAATGTCGGAATTTGGCCAAGTATGATTTGAGAAATTATTTTGAACATGAGTTGACTTAAATTGGGATTTATGAGTTGAAAATATGGTTGGTATGATTTTATCAAGGGGTTTGATGGAAAGATTGATTTTGGTCGATGTGATCATATCGGAAAGATTTTGGAAAACGGTTTTAATATCGGTCGGTTTTGAGGATGTTGAGAACTTGGGTTCGTGTGTATGAATGTTAGTCTGGTAGCTTATGGAAATGGCTTGATGATAGGTGTGTATTGCTTTTGGATTTGCTTTGGAATTTCATTTGGGCCTTGCTTGTGTTATCTTGCTGTTCGGCTTATCCAGGTAAGTTCCTTTATGGGCTTACTCAGATTCGAAAGAGAATACCGGCTTGTGAATATATGACATACTAGGTGTTGCATAAGCATTAAAGCATGCCATGTAGTATCATGCTGGGATTGCACTTATGAATGAGCATTCGGTTACTTTGTGTGTTTGAATATAGAACGGTCGTTATCTGTGAGTCTTAGAGTCTTTGCTAGGGTCATGGGGGCATGCGTGTTTTATACCGTTTCGGTCCCCAATCGAGTCGATGAGTATGGTCTATATATATATATATATATATATATATATATATATATATATATATATATATATATATATATATATATATATATATATATATATATATATATATATATATATATATATATATATATCTGATACGGTTCGGCATAGACCGAGCGCCCTACCTCGGAGTGGGTACGGGAGTATATCTGTTACGGTTCGGCATAGACCGAGCGCCCTACCTCGGAGTAGGTATGGGAATATATTTATTACGGTTCGGCTAAGGCCGAGCGCCCTACCTCGGAGTGGGTACGGGAAATACAGAGATATGGGATATGCCACTTGGCATTGTCTTGGGCCCTTTACAGTTCTTTTCCGCATATTGTAAATTAGGATCATGTTAGTGTGATTTAATTTCCGCATTTGCATCATCTTTATTATTAGCGTATGTGTATGTTCGCTTGCGGGACAGGGTGTGTTGGGGCCTCGGTCTGATCCCGCTCGCACCAATTGTTTTTAGGTATGATTGCTCCCTGTCTCTATGGCGTGGGAAAATCCCCCGGGCGATCGCAAAGAATCTGTCTAACCCCGCTAATTTGGCGATATGACTTAGAATTTATGTTTTGGTTTTGACCCGGCTCTACCGTGGCTTTTGTATCTAAACCGTATTTCCGCTTTACTTTCATTTAAATTGAATTTCTGTGACTTTGATTGGTTGGGGTTCGAAATCCCCGCTTTGAATACTAATTGATCTTCAGAGGTTCGAAACCTCGACCCGTACCTGAATTGCAATATCCGAACGAAGGTATCCAACCTTCGAAACGTATCTCGGATATTTATATCTGGGCCGTTACAAAGTTGGTATCAGAGCCAGGTTATGCAATTCGGGTACGCAAGGGTCGAGCGTATGTTTTGGAAAACCGCCCATGGATTTCAAAAGATTCGGAAGCGTTTTAAAGGGGCAAAATGAACTTAATATGCCTAACTCAATTGGACTAAATATGAACTTGGCTTGTGATAAAAGAGGAGAATCAACTAAAAGGGGATCGAGAGGGTAGTTTCGGCGATAGACCATCCCTATTGGATGTATTCGGGAATGGGTAGGCGAAATATTAGCTTGTTCTTTACAAATGGGTCGGGAAGACTCCAAAGAGGTTGTTATATGTGGCATTGACTGATTCTATGTTGAGTGCTTGATATGCTAAAGATTGATTGGTATGTCCTAACTATTTGATGACTATTGAATGGTTTGTGAACGAGATAGCGGGAGTACCCTTATTTCCCTATGGTTAAGCCAGCTTGTATGAAATAGCCCCTCCACTATATTGACCCCCTGATGGTTCTATCGAGTCTTTCTCCCGGATGTCAGTGTCTTCCACGGGAATTGGGTTGGTAGAGACATTGTGTCAGAAATCATGAATGGATGTAAAGGTTGTCTGAGTGAGTATTGGAAGGTGGTCCTTGATGTCCATTTGAGTCAAAAGTAAGGTGTTTCTGAGGGTGTCTTTCTTGATTCTTATGACGATCAACCAGTGTCTTCTTGCCAGGAAAATTCGTATCCGAGTCTCACGGGAAAGATGGGTGATGAGTCAGTCAGGGAGAGTCAATGTTGCCCTTATGGATCTCTATCGGGTTATCTTGATTGCTCTGTCCATGATTGTGTGATACTATGTGGTACTACTCCTTGACCTACATATTGATCCTTAGTGTGAAATTGTGCTTATGTGCCTTAATGTTCATAATGACTATTGTATAGGTTCGAGCTACATTTATCATATCCATACCATCCCGACGTGATCTACTTAGTATATTGCATTGTCATACTAGAGCACGAATAAATATGTCAAATGCTAGGATGTCGTCTAATTGATGTCCTCCCTGTGAATAGGTTCATGATAGTGTGATCGTTCAGTTCTAGTATCAGGATGGAGTGAGTCCCTTACTTGACGGATACGTTTTATAATTTGATGTCAACATGCTTTATATGCTACGTAATTCTCAGCACATGTTGTGATGATGATCTGTAATGTAAATTCGTGGTTATATGACATTCTGTACCCATGTTGCCCCATTGCTTAGGTCCCGTGTTGTGCCTTGCTTCCTATCATGATTATATGTTGTCATGGCATGCCTACTTGACCCCTTTGTACTGATCGTATGATTGATTAGAAACATGAACCACATGATATGAGTCTATATGATTGTTGCTCCTCTTGGATTAGGCCCATGATAGTGTGATCGACTATTCCTTATATGAATGCCTCATAAGATGTGCTCTTTAGCATGCTAACCGATGATGCCTTGACGCTTATCATTCATTTTGTGACAAGAATCTATAGCATGCCCACCTATTTTGTATTCCTCAGATTAACTGTTGTTGATTATTCTAGTATCGCTATGCGTTAATTATGCTAAATGGAGAATATGATAGGGTTATTGAGTCTTGATAAATACATGTTTTATCCCGGTATACCTTGATTGAAACTCATGTCCCCATATTCTAGTCATGTTGCCCCATTACTTAGACTTGCACTATACCTTGCTACACTTCCTCCCATGCTTCTATATTACGGGAATGTGATTGAATTGAAGTGTGCTTAATATCGAGTAATCAATCAGGTGCATGTATGTATCACATGTCATGCTGAGCCATTAGTATCATGCAGGACCCCTGGTTGTGACTCGTGCGAATTTATGCCTTGCCTACATTATTGTCGATTCTCTCTTGAACTAGGTCCTTGATAGTGTGGCCCTCCCTCTTTCTATCCTCATAAATGTCTTACTTATCCGATTAGATTGATGTTGAATTCGGTGATCGATTTGCTTTCCATGACAATTAATCCTAGCATGCTTACGTGGTTAAAATGTCTATTACTCTATGATATCCTCTCGCACTTGCATGAACGTATGACTTGACACCTCGCATGATCACACACCACCCTATATCATGATTTTGCATATGCGTGATGCATGAATACCAGGGATAAATCTGGTTGAATCACTTTAGTTGTACTCCTGTTCGATGTGTGCTATTAGTATCATGTAAGACTTATGATTTCCAAAATGACCCGCTAAATGATCACGTGCTGTACTTGTTCTATGATGTGATAACTATTGTACCATATATGTGCTCTATGATGGTTCGTTCTTAGCATGATTATAATCTAGCACCCGTGATGTCCTTCTTGTTACTTTTGATGATGCCTCATGTTTCGTGAATATTATGTTAAACTCCTCTAAATGACTCTTGACTATGCTTGTCTCACATTATGTATCACTAGTATCATGTAGGACCCATGCTCTCTAAATGTATCTCGTCATATGATTACGTGCCATGCTTGACCTAATATATGATCATTGTGTCAGATGAGATAATTACTATGTTGCCCTTATATGATCTCGTATGATGCTTCACCTGTTTGTTACGACATACCTTGCCATGATATGTTTGGACTCATTGTTGATGTGTATACCATGCTTTTACATTGTTCATATGCATGATGTTGGTTATCTTCACTAAATTCCGCATAACTTCGAATCATATATGATCATTGTTGGTTCCGCCTATCTTGCTTGAAGTTGCTAGGCATATTTGTTTCCATGGAACACTAGAATGTTAGCTTGTTTTACATACCTCAACGTGGGACTTGATTGTGTCCTTGATATGAATACGAATGTTGCTCCCGAGATAGGTACATGTTAGTGTGGATTGATTTGATTGATATGCTCTATAATGAATTTGTGCGTGTTTGTCACATTGTAACCTAATAGACTTTCTTAAGGGCATCGTTACTATTCCCGGGTCGGAGTCTTGTCTCTAGTCGTGTCGTCTTTAGCTTTGGTCCATTTTGTCTCTGAAAGAAACGTTGGGTTGTCCGCTCTTATCACTCCCCCTATCTCCGCTAACTTAGACTCCTACGCGATACATTGGACGAGCGACCACATGGAAAAGGGAACGGGAAGTCGAATAGCGATAGAGCAGCGCAGCGGAAGCGTGGGCCCATAACCCACGGGCCTCAGGATCGACAAGGTCGACGGAACAAGCTCGCTTCGAGGGTTGCGATTATTGAGTACGTTATGACTTGCAAGTGAGAGTGTCCTTCCTTCGGATTGCTAATCCTTTCTGAACTTGTTGATGATGATATTGCACTAACTTGATGTTGAAAGTCGCTTGTTGATGTGATGACTTGGTGATGAATGTTGCTTGATTGTCTGTTGACTATGATGATATGATTCGATTGCCTTACAGCTTTAATGTGCCATGATGATTTGATGTGATTCTATTCTGAGTTGCTAAGCTTGATCTAAATTCCTTGCCTGAAAGTATGAACTGCAAATGTTGTGAAACCTGGATTGCTTATCTGATAAGGTTATGATGAAACTTGCTAGTTGAATTGACTTTATTCATATATGGTGTTTTGCAATAATTTTGAGCGTGACGGTAAATTCAGACTTAGTAATATAGTTACAATGCCTAATGATGAACTAATGATGCTATTGATATAAATGCTAGATGACATGATGTAATCCTTATGTGTAATAATGACCATAATTGCTTCTTCTTTGAACATGAGAGTAAGGTCCTTTGGTAGAATGGTCGGAGAGCGGTGAAGGAAATTGAACGGTTAGAATGATCGATGGTGGTGTGAGGTAAGTCACAGGAGAGGGGTTTGGCTTAAGTAGGAACGAGTGGGTTTGGAGAACTATAAGAGGCGATGCTTAGTGGTTCCGATGAGCTCCTAGATGAATCTCGGGTGAGAAACAAAGATTGGGTTGGATTCTTATAGGTGGATTGATAGTGAGAGTGCTTGGTGAAATGAGGGGTGAGACTGGAGTATCAGAATAAGATGGGGTTTCTTTGGGGATTTTATCCGAGTTAGTGAGTCTAGATGAAGATTGGTCTTGGCTTGAGAGTGAAGACGAGCGAGCGGGGATTGCGTTGTATTTTGATGGGTATGATGTGAGGGTCTTCTTGATTATGTGATTTATTAACATGTACTAGCATGATGTTAGATAGCAACCATGATGAACCTGATATGGCATGATATTTCATGTTGATATGCAAAACTGAAATATGATTGGTAATGACAACTATGAATATGACATAATGATAATTTACTATCCTATTATGCTGTCCTAGAAGCATCTTATGATGTGTTGTAGGAATCATGAGATGATGATATGTTGTTATGTGGAAGCATGATGTTATACTATATGATTTGGAGCATGAATGTGACTCATGTGTATATATGAGATGATGGTGCATGACTGTTAATAAGCGTTATATGGCATTGTGATGAGCTAAGATGATGTCTGGAGAGCATGATGACACTTGATGTTGATATACTGCTTGATCTCCCCTTTTGTTTGAATCTTAATAGCATGATTTTGTTTGGATTGATGTGTTGATAAGTAGTTTTATTTCGTGGACTTATGATGAAATTTCGTTATGTCTAACCTTGCAAGTGTCAATGATTGATGTGACAATATGTTATGATAATTAGATAGGATGACTATGTGAATTTATGCTTTAAACGAGATCCCTTGTTATGACTGGTTTCACTAGTGTGCGATGTTGAGATGCGATCGTGAGATTCGACTGGTAGTAACGTACTGACTCCATGACACCTAACCTCTTTGATCTCTTGACATGTGTGCTTGCGTGATAAGTTATGAGAATTCGATGATGCACTTGTGATGCCTTCTGTATGAGATAGATATACTTTATGACTCATGGTGTGATATTAAGATTTTGTTATTACTTTTGACATGTTCTGAAAGAATGATATGATTTGTTTATGGGTAATCATGTTATGCGGTTGAGATGTCGATTGGTTGAGATTATTATGATTGATGTTGAGATTTCCATATGAGAGGTGGTTGATGATGTTATGAGTCGATGAGTTGATTATTTATGTGCATATTGAGTTGAGGATGATGGTAAAATGATTCCGGAAACTAGGAAGAGAATATGGGATTAGCCCTTAGAGGTGGATGACTCCACCTCCTACCTTCTGAATTTGATTGATTGGTATGCGAGAAGCTGATTGGGTTTTTGGAAGATTTTGATGAAACCTTGATTTGAAAGGATTTGACTTGTTTTGGCGTAAAGATGCTTGATTAAACGTTAAATTTGAAGATTTTGAGCGGTTTTGAAAATGGCCAACTTGGGGTTTTTAAAGAAGTCGAGAGTTTCAATGATTTAGATGGCAAACTTTCCACTTATAACACGCATTGAGGTTTTACGAACTGGATTTACATTATGACGTCTCACGAAGTGGATACAAGCATTGTATAGGGGCGCCTATAGATTGCTTGCTAAGACCTAGTCGGACGCTATAATACTTTTAGAGTTGTGATACTTCCGAAAGGTCGAAGCGAGGATGTGATAAGGGCGCTTATTACACACTTGACAAGACCAATTGGAGATGTCACGACCGTGACTAGGGTGTTGTGAGAATCCCGGAAGACGCAACCGAGATGATTACAAGATCCTTGGACATGGTCCTCGAACTCACCGATTTCAAACTTTCTTCCCCTTGCTTTGAAATGGTTTTAGTCTCGGGGACGAGACTTGTTTTTAAAGGTGAATGAATGTAAAGGCCGAAATATTATTTTAATATTAAATTAAATTAAAAGTATATTATTTTATATATGAGATATAAATTGGAGAAGAACTTGTCCTCGAGCAATTTCCGAGTTAAAATCATTATGAATGATTCCGACATCGTTTTAAAATTTTGATTCCGACAGATCCTATTTCCGCCTTCTTACTTCGAGATTTGAAATTTAATTGAGGTTCATTATTTTACTGCGGATTCGGAAATTTTATTTAATTCCAAACGAGTCGGGATACGTCGAGATAGCGGGTTCCGGGTATTTTGAATTTGGTCTTGTGGGGACCATCTCCTATTTCATTTCCTTTTTCTCTCTCTCTCCCTCTTTGTCTCTTCTTCCTCACACACAACTCCCACCTCCCTCCTCTCCTCACTCTTATCCAATTCTGAAAAGCCCTCAGTCTCTCCTCTCCTCTCGTCTCCTACATTCACCTCAAAACCCACAAAAGGACCCTCTTTTATTACCCCATTTTCATTCCCCGGTAGCACCACCTCTCCACCACCGTCGTCGGCCTCCAGGCGCAGCCAACAGCACCGGCAACCACCCCCTCCAACCTTCCCGAGCACCAACTGGGCACCCCCGGAGCTCCGAGCGCTCCTCCCTCTACGTCTCTTCTAACCACCGTGCACCTCCCCTCCTCCTGCGAGCCAGCAGCAGCCAGGAGTCGTCGCCGTCACCTAGCTGCCGCCCTCTCTTCGTCTCCCCTATTTTCCGGGTTCGAGTGTGGTAAAGCCCTTCCCCCCTCCTTTCACTTCGAAACCGCATAAAGATCCACCTTTTGACCTCCTACCTCCATCCTAGGCCATCTCCAGGTGGGATTCGACTCCGGCGAGGCAAACCGAGTACCAATCGAGCATTTCCGGCGAACCGAACTTGGTGAGCTCCTCCCCCTTCTCCCTCTTCTTTGGTTGCGTTTTAAGCTCCCTTTTGTGTCCTTAAGCTCGGGATGGGTGGCCGGAGTCCGGGAGCGCCACCGTCGGCCTCCCTTTTCCCTCTTCCTCCTCCGTTCATGGCCGAGCGCAGCAATAGAGTTGTTTCTCTACTATCTGTCGACATGGGGAAAGAAGAAGAATCGGCGGGCCCCACCTCCACATAAGCTGACACCTCAGGCGCGGGCCCCCCTCCTTCTTTTACTTCTGATTTCAGTCTTGGGTTGGGCCGGATCCATTTCGTATCTGGGTTATATCGTTTGTCATCCGGGTCCCTTTCTTTCCTCTTCTCTCTGATGGGCCTTTCTATGGTCCGGGCTTGTGGGCCTAATTCTTGGGCGGGTTGGCTCTTTCTCTCTTTTCTGTTGGGGCCTGTCCTCTTCTTTATTTTCTTTTTGGATCCGGATTCCCTTTTCGGTTCTCCCTTTCCTTCAGATTTAATGGGATGGTTTTGGGCTGTTGAGTTGGGATTTTGGGTTGTTATTATGATTTTGGATATGTGTTAAATATATATTATGTGTTATGTTACATTATGTATATGCTATATTTTGTTGTATTTCTGATTTTTCAGAATATATATATATATATATATATATATATATATATATATATATATATATATATATATATTTGATCTGAAATTATTAACATATATATTTTAAAAGGTTTTAAGTGTAATATTAATTGATTTTGGATTATTTATATATGATGCATTTTATGAGGATTTAAATATGAGAGTGAGGAATTTTAAGGTGAGTTGTTGGTTTTGATTTATAAATATGAGGTATGAACATAGGATTATTTTGATGATTTAATGTTGGAATTTATTTATATAATGTTTTTGAAATAAGAAACATGTCGGAATAATTTCTATAATGTGATTTTGAGAGACTAGTTTTAAGGCTTCAATGTTTAATGTCGGAATTTGGCCAAGTATGATTTGAGAAATTATTTTGAACATGAGTTGACTTAAATTGGGATTTATGAGTTGAAAATATGGTTGGTATGATTTTATCAAGGGGTTTGATGGAAAGATTGATTTTGGTCGATGGTTGTTTTTGAAATAAGAAACATGCTGGAATAATTTCTATAATGTGATTTTGAGAGACTAGTTTTAAGGCTTCAATGTTTAATGTCGGAATTTGGCCAAGTATGATTTGAGAAATTATTTTGAACATGAGTTGACTTAAATTGAGATTTATGAGTTGAAAATATGGTTGGTATGATTTTATCAAGGGGTTTGATGGAAAGATTGATTTTGGTCGATGTGATCGTATCGGAAAGATTTTGGAAAACGGTTTTAATATCGGTCGGTTTTGAGGATGTTGAGAACTTGGGTTCGTGTGTATGAATGTTAGTCTGGTAGCTTATGGAAATGGCTTGATGATAGGTGTGTATTGCTTTTGGATTTGCTTTGGATTTTCATTTGGGCCTTGCTTGTGTTATTTTGCTGTTCGGCTTATCCAGGTAAGTTCCTTTATGGGCTTACTCAGATTCGAAAGAGAATACCGGCTTGTGAATATATGACATACTAGGTGTTGCATAAGCATTAAAGCATGACATGTAGTATCATGCTAGGATTGCACTTATGAATGAGCATTCGGTTACTTTGTGTGTTTGAATACAGAACGGCCGTTATCTGTGAGTCTTAGAGTCTTTGCTAGGGTCATGGGGGCATTCGTGTTTTATACCGTTTCGGTCCCAATCGAGTCGATGAGTATGGTCTATATATATATATATATATATATATATATATATATATATATATCTGATACGGTTCGGCATAGACCGAGCGCCCTACCTCGGAGTGGGTACCGGAGTATATCTGTTACGGTTCGGAATAGACCGAGTGCCCTACCTCGGAGTGGGTACGGGAATATATTTACTACGGTTCGGCTAAGGCCGAGCGCCCTACGTCGGAGTGGGTACGGGAAATACAGAGATATGGGATATGCCACTTGGCATTGTCTTGGGCCCTTTACAGTTCTTTTCGACATATTGTAAATTAGGATCATGTTAGTGTGATTTAATTTCCGCATTTGCATCATCTTTATTATTAGCGTATGTGTATGTTCGCTTGCGGGACAGGGTGTGTTGGGGCCTCGGTCTGATCCCGCTCGCACCAATTGTTTTTAGGTATGATTGCTCCCTGTCTCTATGGCGTAGGAAAATCCCCCGGGCGATCGCAAAGAATCTGTCTAACCCCGCAAATTTGGCGATATGACTTAGAATTTATGTTTTGGTTTTGACCCGGCTCTGCCGTGGCTTTTGTATCTAAACCATATTTCCGCTTTACTTTCGTTTAAATTGAATTTCTGTGACTTTGATTGGTTGGGGTTCGAAATCCCCGCTTTGAATACTAATTGATCTTCAGAGGTTCGAAACCTCGACCCGTACCTGAATTGCAACATCCGAACGAAGGTATCCAACCTTCGAAACGTATCTCGGATATTTATATCCGGGCCGTTACAATTGTGTTCCTAACATGTCCTACCCAGATGACCATTGAGATAAACTCATGCTTATATGTCATTATATTCATGCTTAGCCACATTGCTCTAGGCTCGTGTTGTATTCGCTATATCCCTTTCATATTCCTATGTCGCCACAACATGAATTATTTGGCTTCTTGCATTATCGTATTAGCGATTGAATGCATATGTCACATGTTAGGTCTCCGCATATTTGATGACCTCTCCTTAACTAGGCGCATGCTAGCGTGGTTGCTCTTTTTTTATATCATGATAATATGAGTTCTTTAATTGATGGATGTGTGTACAAGTTGATGTATGCCTCATATGACGCTTAATTCTTAGCATGCTTAACAAATGTCACGCCATGATTATCTCCATGTTCCTCTCATACATTCATGAACGTACGACCTGACACACCGCATGATCACACACCACGATGTATCCTGGGTTTATACATGCATTACACATAATTGTACCATGCTTTCACTTATATCCCTAGTGTTCTGTAGAATGCAAGCTTCCTAAATATAACTCATCCGATAGTTACGTGTCGTACTTACCCTATCATGTTTTTGTCATAAAGGTGATAGATGTTATTCCACTCTGATGTGCCCTTTCATAGCATAAAGCCTGATTGTTAATATGCTTTTGTGAAGCTGGCATGATATTATCCCTGTTCTGATTATTAGCATGCTGAAGCTCGATAACTTGGCTTATTATGTCGATACATGACATTCTACCATAATTCTGAGCATAATGCTATCTTGAGATTTATAACATGAGATTTACTTGAGATGATCGATGATATGCTGAGGATGTTACGATTGTGATGTGTTAGAAAGTTATGACCTGGTGTGTATGATTGATGACTATACCATGAATGACATGTTTAGATGTTGACTATTGGATTGAACGATACTCTTATCATGATGAGTTCTTGTGGATATTTTAAACTTGAAATGCGAAGATGTGACTCCAATCGACGTTCCCTACGCATTGACACCCTGGGGGAGTAATCGAATCTATGTGCCACATTTGAGACGTGTGTTTTGATTGTCTATCTATGTGACGTTGTGCTTATATGATTGATGGTTGTGTGTTAAATACATGATGATATGATTGGCGATGAAACTATTGATGTGTGATGACTTGCTAATAGGATTCTAGTACGATGTTACCCTTGATGTGCTTTTGATGAGTTATGACTTATTATTCATGATATGACTTGAGAGTGATAGAATTGAAACTGATTTCTAAAAGATGAACCTAGGAAGAGAATATGGGATTAGTCCTTAGAGGTGGATGACTCCACCTCTTGAGTTCTGAAATTGCTTGATTAACGTCGGATTTGAAGAATTTTGAACGGTGCTGAAAAGGACTAACTTTGATTTTACAAGACCAAACGCGATCGAGAATTTCATCGGTTTTGAGGCAAATCTTTTCCAATTGCGAAACCCTTTTGAAACTTCCAAGTCCCGGGTCAATCTATGATACTTCACGAAGTGGATACAAGCATTTTATAGGGGCGCTTGTAGGGTGCTTGCTAAGACCTAGTGATGATATTGTAGAACTTTTAGAGTTGTGGTACTTCCGAAAAGTCGAAGCGAGGATGTGATAGGGGCGCTTATTGCATACTTGTCAAGACCAATTGGAGATATCACGACCTTGACTAGGATGTTGTAAGAATCCCGGAAGACGCAACCGAGATGATTGCAAGATCCTTGGGCATGGTCCTTGGATTCACATTTTAAAACTTCCTCCTCTTACTTTGAAGTAATTTTAGTCTCGGGGACGAGACTTGTTTTTAGAGGTGGATGATGTAAAGACTCGAAATTTTAAGATATTATTTTATAAATTAAGAATTAATTTTGATTTAATATTAATTTAATTGGGATTTGAATTCTAAGGATTCGAAAAATTTTGAATAATTCCGTCCTCGAGCAAAAAATTTGTTTGAATTCTTTCGACCAATTCCGGCATAAATTTGTTATTTAATTTAAAAAAATGAATTCATTCCGTTCTATTACTCTAAGGCTTGGAAATATTTTCGAGTTTCATTATTTTATTCGGATTCGAATGTTTATTTAAATTAATTTTAATCGCGTCGGGTTAAGATCGGGAAGCGGGTTTCGAAATTTATTTACGGGCATTAATTTTGACTTTTTTTTACCCACTATTACACTCAACCTCTTTTCCCACTCCCTCACCCAGCCTCACCCTACGTTACCTACTCTCTCATCTCTCTCCTATTTGAATTTTTTTTCCAAATAGCCAAAAATCAAGAAGATATTATGGAAGTAGCCAAAATCCGAAACAATTTAGCGATTTAGCCAAAACAGAGTAAAGTCGTTGTTTATAACAGCGACTTTACCCAATGTTTTAGAAAAAATATTTAAAAAAGTAAGTCGTTGTTTATAACAGCGACTTACATGTATTTCGGTTTTTTTTTTAATTTTTGGGTTTAAATTAATTTATTTTAACCGAAATGAAAAAAAATACATTTCTAGGGAGAGTCGCTGTTACAAACAGCGACTCTCCATTTTTATTTTATTTTTTTAAACATTTGGAAGAGTCGCTGTTTGTAACAGCGACTCTTCCTTTTTTAGTTGTTTTTTTATACGTTTCTGTCATTTAAAACTGAAAATGGAAAAAAAAAACCACAGAGTCGTTGTTAGTAACAGCGACTCTATGGTCAACCAGATTGGGCAGACCACCCCTGTCCTGCTTGTCTCCTCTGCCGAAGGGAATATATTCCCTGGTCACCCCTGCCTCCTCCCTAAACACCGTAAACTCCCATAACTTAGTGTTCGATTGCAAATTATATATATATATATATATATATATATATATATATATATATATATATATATATATATATATATATATATGTCTAAAAGATGTCTAAGTAACTGACAATCCAAATCAGAACTTAGTGAAACTAATAATATCCAAACCATAATACTAAAATAGTCCTATCGTATACGACTACTACGTTGTAGATGATCCTCCTCCTAACTGTCATCGTCACCCCCTATTCGTCATCTCCACTTGCTGAATGATCCTCCTCCTCCTCATTTGTATGGTCCTCCTCACCCTCCTGGTTACCCTCTTGTTGGATGTTCTTTCGCCTGTCATCTGGAATGAGTACAGGATAAGTCAATGGAGGCCAGTATTGCTCATGACCAAGTGGTCTGAAATGCGCTCTGTATGTCTCCACCTGAGCCTCGGAACTAAACCAGGGGGACACATATTGGAAGAACGGCAATCCCCTACCATGACACACGGCGAGGACATGGGCGCACGAAATATGGTATAGATGCCACCTCTGACAAGTGCAGGTCCTCTCCTCGAGGTTTTACAGTAAACCTTCTTTGAACAGTTCTAACGTGTCCCATTGGGGCAAAGACAGCAACCTCAAACAAGTTCCCTTGGACGCTAAAAGGGGTCACCTGCATCATCGGGATGAGCTTGAAATTCTTCCCCAGTGCCTTCGCCAGTGCCTCCGTGTAGTCATGGCCTTCTGCGATGCGTGACTGTCCCTGACCAAACCAGGACACAAAGTAGCTGTTTGATTTGTAGAATCTGGCCTCCACCAGGGCTTTGATGGGCAAGAATCTCGCACCCTTCATGACCCCATTGAATGACTCCGACATGTTCGTGGTCATAATACCATATCTGAACCCTCCATCCCATGCGAGAGCCCACTTCTCTGGTGGAATTTCACGAAGGTAGTTATAGGCCTGCTCATCACATCTCTGGATGGCCAACATCGCCTGATCGAATTCTTCTCGTTCCTTTACATACGCAGCATTTTTCAGTAGAGCCTTCAGAGGGCGATTTTTTAACGTGTTGTTCACATTCGATGCAAGCTGTTGGATGCAGAATCTATGGTGGGCATGAGGTGGCATCCAATGAGGATGTTGCATCGCTCTGAGGATGCCCTGATGGCGATCAAAAATACCACAAAGCCCAGTCCGCTGCGTCACACGTTCGCGGATTAGCTGCATGAACCACGGCCAACTTGAAGTGTTCTCACTCTCGACAACTGCATAGGCCAGAGGGAATATGCGGTTGTCAGCATCAATTGACATCGCCATCAGCAACACTCCTTTGTACTTCCCATAAAGGTGGGTACCGTCAATGGAGAGCACCGGTTTGCAGTGATTGAACCCGGTAATTGCCGACCCGAATGCCCAGAAGACACGATGGAATACGCACAATGACCCAATTGGCTCCGATATCGATGACAGCTCATATACCGACCCTGGGTTGCTAATGACTATTGCTTCCAACAAACTTGGCAACTCGGCATATGATTGCTCCCAATCCCCATAAATTTTTGCGATTGCACGCTGCTTTCCATCCCATGCCCTGAAGTACGATACCAACACATCGTACTTCAAATTGATGATCTCTATGATGACATTTGGTCGCAGTGTTCTGTCAGCACGAATGAGTGGGATAATCTCACGTCATATGAACTCCCCAGTGATAATGCGATTATCCATAGCCATCACATCCTCCGTGCATGTATCATCGTGAGGACCTGCGTAGGATACTATCATCCATAACCCAAGGCCATCAGCAACATGCCTCGCCGTCAGTTTCCATGTACATCCACTTGAAGCAGCTCGACTACATACTGCTGCATACCTCTCAGTATTGTGCTTCACAACTCAAAACGATTTTTTGTTGGAGATGGAGTACACTTTCATCTGGTATACCAACTCTTCTATACTATTGAAGAACAACCCCTTCTGGAATTCCATTCCGCACTTGAAAGTGGTGGACGGGTCCCATGTTGTCCATGTGTCCAGCTCTTGGGGCATGGGGTCGTGCACATCGTTCCATGATGGAGTTATACCCCCAGCTACTTTCATAATAATCTCACTGGCCTTCTCCCTTGTCACTTCGACATCGTCACCCTTCGGATCGTCAGTACCCTCCTCTTCTTGATCCAGATCGTCTTCATGGTCGATCCCAAATGCATCAGCTTGAACATCTTCACCGATCTCAGAATCCGTTATAGTCGAATGAGATGTGCTAGTTTGACTCCCATGTTCAACGTCGGCCAAGAGACCGGTGAATCCCCCCGTACCGACGTACGGTATATATTGTCCGTTGTTGTCCATATCTATATGTACATGTATTATGTCTTGTTAATAACTCATGTACTATATTAATCATTTTTCACTTCTACTATTTCATATACTCCCTAATTTCCCCAATTTTTCACTTCTACTATTTCATGTACATGTATTGTGTAGAATGTACTATATAATTCATTTGTCACTTCTACTCATTCATATAACAAATCTAAGATTACAACTTCACAACATGATCGACTCATATAAATTTGAAATTAGATTTCTAGTTTTCTAGTTTCCTTTGTCACTTCTACTCCCTAATTTCATCCTTATTTTTGTCTTCTCAATTTTGAAATTAGATTTCTAATTTTCTTAATCTAAAATTCCACCATTTCATATAAATTTATTTTCCAAATTATTCGGCTCATATAAATACATAACTTCAAAGCATAACATTTTTAATTGTCATTAACCTTTCAAATAAGAATTTTAATTTTTCTAATTATTCGGGCCATATAAAAATATTGTCACCCCATTTTTTTCAAACATTCCTATATACCATTATTTATCCTACAACATTATTTCATATAATCTTTATTTATCATACAACATTATTTCAACAACTACATAATTTCATCATTTTCATACAAATTAATGACTACAATTTTTCTCACCACATGAAATTATATATTAGTTACAACTATATAATACTTCCAAATTCAAGATTTTCCCGTACATATCGATTATACAACTAATTATAAAAATACATCAATTATAAACCTATGTTTTTCGATTATAATATTTTTCCGACAACATACAAAATGAAGATTTCGTTACTTACCTTTTTGTCGGGATTGTTGGGGTCTTGTGGGGTCAAGGTCGCTGTTGTCGCCTTCCGGAATGCTCTGTCGGGCCCTCTTCAATGGCGGCGGTTTCCAACTCCAAACGGCGGCGGTCTCCACCTCCTGGCGGCGTCGGTTTCCGTCCGGATTTGGGACGATTCTGGGCCACTTGGAGGGTTGTGGGTTGTGGGAAGGTTAGAGGAAGGCTGAAGGTTAGAGGGTTGTGTTTGTGTTCGTCGATGATGGCGGTTTCGGCTGAAGATGGGGTAGGGTTAAATAGGGGGGAAGGTTTTGTTTTTTGTGGAAGAAGAGGGGTGAGTCGCTGTTTATAACAGCGACTCACCTATTCCCACTGCACCGCAAAGTACGGGGGGCAGAGATTCTTTGACCGGGGTCCAGAGTCGCTGTTACAAACAGCGACTCTGGTTTTTTTGTTTGACAGAATATTATAAAAACAAATAAAAAAACAGCGACTCTCCCTAAAAATGTATTTTTTTCATTTCTGTTAACATTAATTAATTTAAACCAAAAAATTAAAAAAAAAACGAAATACATATAAGTCGCTGTTATAAACAGAGACTTATATTTTTTAATATATTTTTTTAAACCTGGGGTAGCTAAATCCCTAAATTGTTTCACATTTTGGCTAGTTCCATAATATTTTCTTAATTTTTGGCTATTTGGAAAAAAATTCCTCCTATTTCTACCGTCAAGCCATCCCCCTCCCTCTCCTCACCTTTCATTTCACCAGTCACCACCATCCCCTTCACTTTCACCCTTCACCATCACTCCATTTCAAAACGCAGCTCCCTTGGCTGCCTTGCCACCAACCCAAACTCCCCTCTGCTCGTTCAAACACCGTCCTCCCCCTGCTCCTCTTCGAACCCAGCCGTACACACCCAATCCGCTGCCATTTCGAGCCACCAAGCGCCTCTCCTGTTCAAAGAAAACCATCGAGCTCCACCTCATTCCTCCTCCTTCGAGCAACTGTGCCCACCCTCCTATCCTCCGACATCTGACGTGCCCAGCACCGACGCCGAGCAACCCGGAGCCGTGGAGCCTCCACCTTCCTCTTCTCCTTGCCCTGTTTTTCGGCGAGTCCAAGGACCCCACGGTGAGCACCCGACTACCCCTCCTTCCTTGATTCATTCCAAGAAATTGTTTCGTTTTATATCGTGTGAGAACGAGAGGGCGAGAGCGGGTCAGAGAGCGGCAACGAGTTCAAGCTCCGGCGAGCTTGCGGGTGCGAGCGAGTGCGACGAGAGCGTGAGCGAGGGACTGAGTGAGGCTGTGTGAGTGCGAGAGAGTCGAGGAAGAGCGAGGCAGAAGGTCGAGCGAGCGAAGGAGGTAGCTCGGGCGGACGGCTTGGAGGTTGAAGAAGGGCTGAGGACTGGTGGTGTGGGCAACTGATGGTCGGGATTCCTTTGGTTTCAATTTGGGAAGAAGGGGCCCATCTTCATTTTTTTTCCTTCTTAATAGTATTTTGTTGGGTTTAAAGCAAATCTGGAAATGGGAAATGGGCCAAGGGGCTTTTGGGCTGAGATTTTTTTTGAAAGGGTTGGACTGGGCCGGTTTGGGTTTTAAATAAACTTGGGTCTGGTTTTGGTATAAGGCTTGGGTTATTGGTGTGGCCTGATCCAGATTTAAGAGGGTTTGGACTTGTGGGATCCGGGTCATTTTAATGGATTTTGGACCTTTTGGGTTGTTTTAAGGTTTGTTATAATTGTTTCACATATTATGTTATTAGATTAGATAGTTAGTATATAATTGTTATTATTATTATTATTATTATTATTATTATTATTATTATTATTATTATTATTATTATTATTATTATTATTATTATTATTATCATCATCATCATCATCATTATCATTTTTCTGATTTATTAATATACTAATATTTATTTTCTGTAAATTATTTATATATTATAAGTTGTTTTAAAAGTAGAATTATTGGCATATATTATGTTATGATATGATGATTTTAACTTGTGTTTTTAGAAAAGTTAAAGTGGTTTATTAATGTTATTTTATTTGTGTGGTTTATTAAAAATGGATGATTTGGTGTTTTAATTAGTTAAATATTGTTTGAGAAATTGTTTAAAGAGGTTTAAGGTTTCCCAAAATATTTTAAATTAGGTTGAAATCATAGTTAATATTTTCGGTAGTGATCCTTGACTTGTATTTTGAGAAATATCTTCTCAAATGGATTATTGTTTAAAACCGATATGCCGGAATTATTTTAATGATATGGGTTGTTTAAGATATTTCTTAAGTTTTGGAATTTAATTAAATGATAATTTTTGAGAAAGGAATATGCCGGGATTATTTTAATAATAAAATAATTTTGAAAAATTGGTTTAAGGATTCAAATGTTTAATATCGGGATTTGGCTAAGTATGACTTTAAAAGAATTGTTTGACTATTAAACTGACTTCTTGGAAATTTAAGGGCTTTTGAGGAACTTTGAATTGATTTACTTGAGTTGACTTGATGATTTGATTAATGAAATTATTTGAGCATTTATGTGAGTTATGGCATGACATATATGAATATATGAGTTAAATGCATGATTTGAGACGTTGGAAATTCAAGATGATTTATGGAAATGGGAATGGAATTGTGATGATATAAGATGTTGAGTTAAGTTAAGATGGAGATGATGATGATGATGTTGATATGAATAAGATGTGATGATGAGAATATGCCCAAGTTGTGGAAACGAGATGAGGAATTGAATTGAGAAATTAATGTTGATGATGATGGGATGACTAACTTATATATGTTTTATGTGAATCTTATGTGTGTTATTTGATATGCTTTGTGTAAGTTAGACTTAGACTCATTATGTTACTTATCTTCTAGGTGATCTCTAATCTGTCTGGATTTGCTTGATTTCTGTATTGCTTGGATTCTACGCTTCTCCAGGTAAGTTCCTTGAACTTACTCATGATGGGCGCTTTATGCACTGGGTGTTATATAGTAGGCTAGTGTTCATGCACCATACGACATAGAATCAAGCTTAGGATGTAAAACGGAAACCATATGACTTGCTATTTGTCTTTGCTAGAAAACGGCCGTTATAGGTGTTTATTGGTTGTGACCTTTTTCTTTATTCTTATCATCCTAGTTGGCGCTTATATAGAAAGTTGCTTGCAATCGATGATGCGGTAGGCTTTTGGTATGGAAAGTTGCTTGCACTCGATGATGCGGTAGGCTTTTTAGTAAGTGTCATAGGACTCTTAGAGCCTTAGGCCTTATATAAGTGTCATTGCTTGCTCCTTTCATAGTTAGTAGGCTCATTGCGTGGGGTTGGCCTGCACCGTAGGGTGAGGTAGCTCCTTTGATGGTGAGTTGCTATAGGATTTCTTAGGAGCCTAGAGGGACATGCTATTTGGCATTTCTTGTAATTGGCGCGCTTCTTTAATTATTTCTGCATTTACTTATCCGCATGCATATCTGTTTAACTTCCGTTTTGCATTACGCATTTCATCTTAGGAATAGGATGCTTATTATATGCCTCTCAGAGTGTGTTTACACACGCGCAGGAGTGACCCAATGATTCACCCAGATCCCCTTCTTTTTTTTAGATTCAGGTAACCGTTAACCGCTATCTTTGCTCATATGGATGTTTGACGGGTTCAGACTTTTGGCGTTAGATCGAGAGCTTGAGAGACCACTACACTTCTTCTCTTTTAAACTCTTTTACGTCGTTTTGACTCGGCTCTGTCGTGGCACCCTATTGGATTGTATTCTGATTTATACTTTATTTCCGTTTTCGCTTGATTTCACGATTAGACTAAGGCAGGTACTTGGTCCCCACTGGGCCTACGATCTTTAAGGGTTCGAAATCCCTATTTCAAAACCTTGCTTCTTTTTATTTCGAAAACTTGCGACTCGTACTCGGGTTGTAAGATCTACTTGGAAGGTAACCTTGCCTTCTTAAACGTAACTCGGATAATTAGGTTTTCTTTCCTATGCCCAAGGGAGGGGCAAATAGGGGAAAGAAGATCCTTATTTTCCGGGCCGTTACACGAAATGTGGCTAATTCAACTTTAAACGAGAAAGATTATCATATTCTATATGAAGATGAGCCTAGATTTGAAATCAGTAACCAAGAAATTAACATAATGCAAGTAAAATAAAACATTTATGATTGATCAATGGATCAACACAACTATCAATTGAATTAAACAGAAAGATTAATCCAACAAATTTGATATAATGTATCATGATGTTCCATCACCATGTGTTATTCATTTCATTAAATCCTAAGAGGTAAAGACTTCAATTATATTATATGTTACATCATATAATCCAAAGACTTGAATTACATTATATATTCCACCATACAAATACTTTAATTACATTACATTTTACATCATATAATTTGATTCGTCGAAACATCAATTTCTACAATTTCTTTCATATCTCATATTTCTGTCCAACATCGAAAGTGAGACAAAGTGATTTAGTGCATTGAAGATATATATATCTTCCTGAATCCCTACTTGTCATTCCCACAATTCAACTTTTTCTTTCCCACATCTAAAGTGTTATGAAATGATAGAGTGGAATGAAGTGTGTATATATATATATATATAGGTTGGATCCCGTGTAAGCAAGTCTTACGGTGTAATTTGTGAGCAGAGAAATTATTCGCATGTACCAAGCGATTATTCGTGTATAATAATGTAATTATTCGTATGTATGAACAAACGTAATTATTTGTAAGTAACAAAAGATTATTCATATGTATGTACATACGAATAATCACTTCGTACCTACGAATAATGTTACTGTTCACAAGTTACTTTTAGTCTCATCCATTTAATCTTCTTAATCCGACGCTCTAGATTTGCTCACAAATTACACAATAACACTTGCTTACACAGGATCTATCCTATATATATATATATATATATATATATATATATATATATATATCTTCCCACATACCATGTTTTGTCCACCTTAAATATTTCCATTTCGAAAGTGTGGTGAAAGTTAAAAGTACTCATTGGGTTGATTTTTTTTCCAAAACCATTGTTTTTTTAAATGGTTGAACCGACGGGTTGACCCGCCAAACCCGACGGGTACCCGGTTCCTTGCCACGTGTCCCAACCCGACGGGTCGAGCCCTCGACCTGCCGCGTGACCCAAACCCGTCGCCCGTTGAATTCCCGAGTTAGGGTTCGGGTCATGACCCCGGGTTCTCGACCCGACGGGTCCGACCCGTCGACCCGACGGGCGCGTTCTCCATTGCTAAGTTATTTTACTTTTTCTCGTAGTCATATATGGTATGTGTATAATTATCACGTATCCTTACTATACCGCTTCCATTCCATTATAAATTGCAAGATGCAAATTTGCATTTTATTTACTTTATTTTGTCGTCTTTTTTGTTTTTTTTTAATAAATATTTTGCGTGTGTCGTATTATAATTGCAAGATGCAAATTTGCATTTTATTTACTTTATTTTGTCGTCTTTTTTGTTTTTTTTAAATAAATATTTTGCGTGTGTCGTATTTCTCGTGCCTCTCGTTCATGCTGCCAATAGCTTCTTCCCTATCCCTTTCATTGCATACAAACATTGGTTTGCCTTCTTCTTCCCATTTAATGTCTCTCCTCTGCATTTCTTTCGCAGGATGTTCAATCTTATAAAGAATTACATAACCTCTGACAAAATCATGCATTCGAAGTGCACAATTTTCGAAGAAATTTAATTCGTGGGAAGAAGATATTAACTGGGAAATTTCTCAGCTGAATTTAATTTTTTGCAAATCATAAAACGAACTTGAACCCGACCCGGGTAAATTTCTCCTCAATTTGATTTCCCTGATCCAAGAAATAGGTTTGATTTCTCTCTTCCTTATGAATTTCCTTTTTCCTGATCAAACGTGGTTAATTTCTCCTGAATTCTCGCGCACTTTCATCCAAGTTTGTTTTTTTCGGGTCTCTATTTATTTGTTTGATGCTCATAAAAGCAAAAACAAACGTCAATGATTGATGTTCGGAATTGCAAATTCAAACTAAACATTAGTTCCTAAACCCTTCCTGGTTTGATAATCACCATTCTCAGTTTTCCCGTCAATGGGTATTTGTTGTGCTCTAAAGTCAGAATCTTTTTGAACTTCTCTTTGGAATAGGAATTTGGGGGTTTATGTTGAATTGCGTTAATTGTTTGTTTTTTTTGGTGTTCTAGGCTATCATCTACTCGGAGCACCCAAAAAACGGGTGCCTTTTAGCATATTCTCGGTGCGAAAGAAAGTACAAGCTGGTTTAGATCTAGGTAATAAACTAATAATGATTCTTTTGCATCCAGCATTAAAAAAGATTATAACTTTGTTAGATGTTGTTCTTTGTCCACTTTTGCAAGTTGGATTTTAGGTTCGTTTTTAACCACTTACAATTGAAACCCACCCTTTTTTTTTTTTTTGCAGGTTTATAAAAACTCATTTTCAGCAACTGGGGAGGCTTAAGCTGAAGCTTTGACATTGAAGCTGAAGCTTTCGCCAGGTGCCCATTGTTACTGCAGTCACAGTATGTGAGCAGTTTTGTTCATCAATGCTTCAAAATGGCTTCTTTTTCAATTTAGTAAGCTCTATTTCACTTCGATTGTGGTTTTTGCAGATTGATCAGCAAAAATGGAGGATTTCTGGAGTGCATTTTGTGGGGAATCCAACTGTTCTGATACCAGTCAAGAGCCCTGCAATGCTAGTTTTAAGTTCCTTACTCAGCCAACTTCATGTATCAACCATGCTTTGATAATCTGCTTTGATCTGATCCTTGTAGCCTTGCTCATGTTCAATATGGTTCAAAAGGCATCTCCTAAAACAAGCCCTCTTCCAGGTCGCTACAAGCGCTTTTCGTGGTTGCAAGTAGCTTCAGCTGCCTTTAATGGCTGCCTTGGCTTGGTTTACTTCTGTTTAGGCATTTGGGTTTTGGAGGAGAAGTTGAAGAACTCTGAATCTCTATTGCCTTTGCATTGGTGGACCATAGTTTTCCTTCACGGATTCACTTGGTTTTCTGTAGGACTTACTGTGAGTCTTGGGGGAAGGCATCTTCTGAAAGCCCCTTTTCGGTTGTTGTCCATTTTCGCCTTCTTAACAGCTGGGCTAGTCTGCCTTTTATCATTGTTTGCTTTTGTTGTTAACAAGCAAGCTTCATTTAAGGGTGGTTTGGATGTGTTGTCATTCATTGGAGCCATCCTCTTGTTGCTGTGTACTTACAAGGGCTCCAAGAGGGAAGAAAGTGATGAGATTTTTGACAATGAGAGTTCTCTTTACACTCCCTTGAATGGTGATGATACCATAGGAATTGCTAAGGCTGATTCTCCTGATCAAGTCACTTCGTCATTTGCAAAAGCTGGCTTGTTCAGTAGGCTCTCATTTTGGTGGATGAATTCTTTGATGAAAAGGGGCAGGGAGAAGCCTCTAGAGGAGAATGACATACCCAAATTGAGGGGTCTAGATGGAGCCGATGCTTGCTTTACACAATTCAAAGAGCAATTGAACAAGCAAAAGTGGAATGATCCTTCATCAAGACCATCGATCTTGAGAACCATCATCCTTTGCCATTGGAAAGATATCCTGATTTCTGGGTTCTTCGCACTTCTTAAGGTTCTTACTGTCTCAGCTGGTCCGCTTCTGCTTAACGCATTCATAAAAGTCGCTGAAGGAAATGAGAGCTTTAAGTACGAAGGTTATATCTTAGCCATTTTGCTCTTCGTTTCAAAGTCATTGGAGTCTTTGTCTCAAAGGCAATGGTACTTTCGGACTAGATTGATCGGTCTCAAGGTGAGATCATTGCTCACAGCTGCTATATACCGAAAGCAGCTACGGCTTTCGAATGCTGCTAGGATGACACATTCAGGCGGTGAAATAATGAACTATGTGACAGTTGATGCATACAGGATAGGCGAGTTCCCTTTCTGGTTCCACCAGACTTGGACGACGAGTGTCCAGCTTTGCTTGGCTCTTTTCATCCTATTCCACGCAGTGGGGCTTGCAACAATTGCTTCCTTGGTGGTTATAATCATTACTGTTCTTTGCAACACCCCGCTTGCAAAACTGCAACACAAGTTCCAATCAAAGCTTATGGTTAGTCAGGATGCTAGGCTTAAGGCCAGCACCGAAGCTCTCGTGAACATGAAGGTGCTAAAGCTTTATGCTTGGGAGAATCATTTCAAGGAATCCATTGAAGGCCTCAGAGAAGAGGAGTCTAAATGGCTGTCTGCCGTGCAGTTTCGAAGGGCCTACAATTCGCTCCTCTTCTGGTCCTCTCCAGTGTTGGTCTCAGCTGCTACTTTCGGTGCCTGCTACGTCCTGGGCATCCCTTTGAACGCGAGCAATGTATTCACATTTGTCGCAACACTACGTTTGGTGCAGGACCCTGTGAGGACCATTCCTGATGTCATAGGCGTGGTGATTCAGGCAAAGGTTGCGTTTTCTCGGATTGTGGTCTTCCTTGAGGCGCCAGAGCTACAGCGCAGTGTCCGGAAAACCAACATTGTTACTAGCACTGGTAACCGTGTTATTATGATGCAATCTGCCAATCTCTCATGGGAAGAAACCCTGTCAAAACCAACATTAAGAGACATGAATTTAGAGGTTAGGCCAGGTGAAAAAGTAGCTATATGTGGAGAAGTCGGCTCTGGCAAATCAACCCTCCTAGCAGCGCTTCTTGGGGAAGTTCCATGTATCCAAGGAACTGTATGTTTTTTTTTTTTAATCATCAATCATTCCTAAATGTATAACTGATTCATTAGTACTTTATAGTCTTTACTGTTGACATCTGCAGGTGGAAATTCTCGGAAAGACTGCTTATGTTTCTCAGACGGCATGGATTCAGACAGGGACAATACGCGAAAACATTCTGTTTGGATCTTCTATGGACGAGCAAAGATACCAAGAAACACTTGAGAAGTGCTCACTGGTGAAGGATTTGGAGCTGCTCCCTTATGGTGATATGACCGAAATAGGGGAACGAGGAGTTAACCTGAGCGGTGGACAGAAGCAGCGGATTCAGCTTGCCCGTGCACTCTACCAAAATGCTGACATTTATCTTCTAGATGATCCATTCAGCGCTGTTGATGCTCACACCGCAACAAGCCTTTTCAATGTACTTGTTGTCTGACTCTTTTTACCAATCACCCTTTCCAATTCAATGTACAGTTATTCTTACTAGCTTCACTCTCTGCAGGAGTATGTTATGGAAGCTCTTTCTGGCAAGACGGTCTTGCTTGTAACGCACCAAGTTGATTTCCTCCCTGCATTTGATTCTGTTCTGGTTAGTCTACTTTCAGATTATTTGGTATTTCTTTTCGATATTGTCTTCAACCAATTATGTGAATGTTTTTTTTTGTTTTTCATCTTCAGCTTATGTCGGATGGAGAGGTCCACAAAGCAGGCCCTTACGACGAGCTGTTATGTTCATGTCCTGAGTTCGTAGACCTAGTTAACGCGCACAAAGAGACTGCTGGTGGCGCTCAACGACTAGCTGAGGTAGCTACACCTGATGACAGACGGAATAATCCTGCACAAAAGGAGATCAAACTAACCAGCACTGATGGACAAAGCAAGGCATCTACCGGAGATCAGCTGATCAAACAAGAAGAAAAAGAAGTCGGAGACACGGGCTTGAAAGCATACATCCAGTACATGAAACAGAACAAAGGCTACTTGTTCTTCTCCATTGCTGCCCTTGCTCACCTCACCTTTGTCATGGGGCAGGTATCGCAGAATGTCTGGATGGCTGCTAACGTTGATAATCCTAATGTCAGCATGTTGAAACTCATTGGTGTTTACCTCATCATTGGATTCTGCTCGCTGTCATTGTTATTAGTCCGGTCTCTTGCCAATGTCTCACTTGGCTTACGGTCATCAAGATCATTGTTTTTGCAGCTGTTGACTTCCCTCTTCAGCGCCCCAATGTCTTTCTATGATTCCACACCTCTTGGAAGGATATTGAGTCGAGTAAGCATATTCTTATCGCTTTTCTTGGCTTTCTAATGA
Organism: Persicaria maculosa; assembly: GCA_963922045.1. Lineage (NCBI taxonomy): Eukaryota > Viridiplantae > Streptophyta > Magnoliopsida > Caryophyllales > Polygonaceae > Persicaria > Persicaria maculosa. Next base: position 35,302,905 of record OY998271.1, read on the forward strand.
ACAACTCTTATGAATGAATGTTATGTTGTTTGAATGTGCAGGTATCTTCGGACTTGAGCATTGTTGATCTTGACGTTCCCTTCGGTATAGTCTTTGCTGTCGGGGCTACAATAAACACATATGTCAATCTTTGTGTTCTGGCTGTCATTACTTGGCAAGTATTGTTTGTCTCTATACCGGTGGTTTATTTGGCAATTCGTCTGCAGGTGATCGTAGCAGCTTTTCTTTTTTTTCGCCTTTTTTTTGGTGCGTTTTATCTCTCAATCTCTCTGACTATATTGATTTGTTGTGCATCAGAGTTACTACTTCTCAACCGCAAAAGAACTGATGAGGATAAACGGTACCACCAAGTCCTTTGTGGCGAACCATCTGGCTGAATCGGTAGCAGGTTCCATGACAATAAGGGCTTTCGAGGAGGAAGACCGATTCTTTTCCAAGAATCTTGATCTCATTGATACAAACGCTTCTCCGTTTTTCCACAGCTTCGCAGCTAATGAATGGTTGATCCAACGGCTTGAGATGCTTAGTGCCACTGTTCTATCTGCTGCAGCTCTAAGCATGGTTCTTCTCCCTCCGGGAACTTTTAGCTCAGGTGAGGATTCAATCTCAGCCAATACATGTCATTTTTTCGGTACGAAAACATACGCCTGATAAATTAACATATACACTTGACATACAACGCAGGATTCATTGGCATGGCATTGTCATACGGTCTCTCGTTGAACATGTCTTTGGTGAATTCGATTCAAAATCAGTGCTCAATAGCGAATTATATCATATCTGTGGAGAGGCTGAATCAATACATGCACATACCAAGTGAAGCTCCTGTAGTCATAGAGGAGAACCGGCCACCACGAAATTGGCCTTCAGTAGGCAAAGTAGAGATCCAAGACTTGCAGGTCAGTTGGATTCTAAGCTAAAAAGTATTAGTCGTCGTAGGAGGTCTATCTTTTACCAACACACTTTGCTGTCGAAACAGATAAGATACAGACCGGATACTCCTCTGGTTCTTCGAGGGATCACGTGTACATTCCAAGGAGGACACAAGATTGGTATCGTTGGTAGGACGGGGAGTGGGAAGACTACACTTATCGGAGCACTCTTTAGGCTGGTAGAACCTGCTGGAGGGAAGATTGTAGTAGATGGGGTCGACATATGTTCAATAGGACTTCATGATCTTAGATCACATTTCGGAATCATCCCTCAGGACCCGACTCTCTTTAATGGCACCGTGAGGCTGAATTTGGACCCCTTGTCGCAACATACTGACGAACAACTATGGGAGGTGAGAAATTCGTTGAAAATAGCATTCAAACCCGACTTATGATATTTGCGTTGCGTCCCACATGACTATTAACGGTTGTTCATGTAGGTACTCGGCAAGTGCCAGCTCCGAGAGGCTGTTCAAGAGAAGGAAAAGGGTCTGAGCTCATCAGGTACAAATTCCTTCCCTCAAATATGTATATATATATACTTAAAACCAAAGCACCTACGGCACATGTCGTCCTCTCTCACAAAGTTAATCTATCCATATCTAACTAATAAACCGTAAACATTTTTTATTAGGTGTTATAACTTATAAGAACCTTTATTTAGGATTTTCACTTAACAAATCTATTCTACTTAAATCTTAAACTCAAGTAATTTTTACACATCTTTCATAAATATTATTTTTTTTACTTACTTTAACAAACCTATTTTTTTCTATTATATGTTAACGTATGGTAATAGTTCATTTCATTTTATAGCAGTAATTTTTTATACTTAAATTTTTTTAAAAAAAATACGCGTCATGGCGCGGGGACTATACTAGTGTGTATATATATATACACACACCATTTATGCATCTTTTTGCTGATGATTTCCGTGTAGTTGTGGAGGATGGTTCGAACTGGAGTATGGGGCAGAGGCAACTTTTCTGTCTGGGCCGAGCTTTGCTGAGGAGGAGCAAGGTATTGGTGCTCGATGAGGCCACAGCATCAATCGACAATGCAACTGATATGATCCTGCAGAAGACGATAAGGTCGGAATTTGCAGATTGCACTGTGATCACAGTGGCTCACAGGATACCAACCGTCATGGACTGCACCATGGTCCTCGCTATCAGTGATGGTAAACTGGTGGAGTATGATGAACCGATGAAACTGATGCAGAAAGAAGGGTCGCTTTTTGGGCAACTCGTGACGGAATACTGGTCACATATTCACTCTGCGGAGCTGCACTGAATGCCAGAAGTTGATCCATCCAACTCAAAGCACCAATGGAGTAAAGCACCAATGGAGTAAAAATTCATTGTAATTATATATATATATATATATATGACAGTCGCTTACTGACTTGTACTCGATCTAATGATGAATGCATTCTGTTACCTCCTAATTTTTAAAGAGACGTACACCTAATTCATGATTCATGATTACTCTCTAAAGCACAACTCAAAGCTCATGTTGAGCTTATGGGTAACTTATCACTATCAGGGCACTTCCTTTTGCTTCATACCCTCTGGTTGAGTTTTAGGGGACGTGTTTACTTTGTGTTTGTCGATCTAGTGCATTTGTCCCTATTGTCGGATTATTGTTACCTCTGCTATTTATGCATGGTAGATGTAGGGAACAAAACTGCGTCAAAGAAAAAACTTCAAGAGAAGAAGCTCTTCGATTATTCCTTCTTATAGGCTTGTACTTCATTCAAATTCTCATTCTCTTTGCCTAATTTCAAACCTGAGTTTAATCAAAATTCACATTCTCTTTGCCTCTGCTCAACAAGACAAAGAAGATGTTTAGGGTCGGAAAAGTCCATATTTACATCTAAGGTAACATATCAAGTGTTTATTGGACTGAGTGGCATATTTGTCCAGCCAAGTAAAACCCATCAGGTGGCTTTTGTTTGAAGGATTGAAAAGATACATTTTTGCCTTTTGGCTTGGGTTGTACGAGAGAGTAAAAAGCAGCAGCCCTAGCTGAGAGATTCCAAAAAAAATTCAGCAGCACAAAAGTGAGGAGGTAGAAAGGAGAAAGAGGGGAAAAAAGTTGTGGGAAAGTGAGTGGATCTTCCTTATCTCAACCGGGTTCGTTCACTTCTTGATTTCAGTAAGTCAACTTGTGTTTATGTTGGTTTATTCCATCTCATTTGAATCCCTAATCTTGGTGAAAGTGGTGTTGCACCAATTTGAGTGAAATTGGTGGTGGTCTCATTGTGTGAGATTTGTAAGTGGTGAACACTTGTACCCATTTTATTGGTTAGTGGATTTTGGTGCTCATGGAAGGCGACAGTGGTTTGTGATCCTTCGGGTTAGGGAGGGTTTTCCACTTAAATTGTTGTGTTCTTGCTTGTGATTGTTTGTGTACTTGTGTTGCTTGGTTTGATTGCATTTGCGGTTATGTAAATTTGTGAACTTGGTTATCAGCGGGAATGAAGCTCGAGTTGCTAGGTTCCCGATTCATCTTCTCATTTGGGTCTTGTCGATCCCAACAAGTGGTATGAGAGCTTGTTTGCTAGTTTGGAAGAGGAAATGACGACCAAGTCAAATGATTTTTCTGGTACGATGATCAAGTTGACATCTTCCAGCTATTCGATTTGGAAATTGAGAATGGAAGATTTGTTGTACTGCAGAGATTTGTATGATCCGATTAAGCTTGGGTCTCACAAGCCGACTAATATGTCTGAAAGAGATTGGGAGAAGCTACACCAGAAGTCTGTGGGAACCATAAGACAATGGGTTGATAAGAATGTCTATCATCATATAAGCAACGAAATGGATGCACAAGTTTTGTGGAAGAAGTTGAAATCCATGTATGAGAGGAAGTTTGCGCAGAGCAAAACCTTTGTGATAAGGAAATTTGTAAATTTGAAGTACTGATGTACATATTTTTAGTCCTTTTATTTGCATATTTTGACTTCATATTCCATTCAAATCCTAAATTATAGATTGAGAATAATGCAAATTTGTGTAGGATGGGCTAACATGCAAGAAATAGTCTGCACAAGTTTTGGTTTAAATGTATAGGAATTGGAGCGAAATCAGAGTCAAAACGAGAAGCCAAGTGAAGCAGGGAAGAGGTCAAGATCGAGTACTGCACTCGAGATCGACCATATGGATCGACGGCCAAGACACAGAGCTACTAGAGGTTAATCGACATGACTTTGTGTCGAGAGGATATATCGACATCGACATGACACACGGGCTCGAGTGGAACCAAGACAAATCGAGCAGAAATGAAACACTCGATATCGAGTGACCATGTCGATATCGAGTAGAAGAAATCCATGGATTGGATGCAGTTTGACAATCCGAGTTAGAGATCCACTTTGAATCCATGGTTTTATCATATCTTTTAGATAGATTATAATAATGTTTTATCCTAAGTGTTTTGGGATAGAATTTAGAATATGAGTTTTAGTATGATTAGGACTATTTTCCTTGGTTAGCAAGGATTAGTAGGCTATAAATAAAGCTCTAGGGGCTAGTTTTTATGCATTCAAGTTCAGAGATTCATATCTCACCATAGTTATAATGTAGAGAGTAGGAGAAGCTTTAGGGTTTGGCGTTTGCGAAAACCGACGTTGAGTTGTAAAGTTTCGAAGTTCAAGTTAATGCAAGTTGTTTCCATTCCAAGCAAGATGTTTGTTGCGATGAAGTGCGAGTAGTTCCCCAAGCTCTTAGGGTCGGGGTGAGCTCGACGTTAGCCATGCGTGCTTGAGGTAAGTATTTGATGTTGATATCGTTGTGTTTTGATCATCTCCTACGATTTTGTGTTTAGTCCTTATCGCAAGAAAATGGATTCATGTTAATAACTTGGGTTATAAACATAAAATTGGTAGAGACAATTATGTTTATTTGCAAGAGTATTCCTAATCGTTGGTGTACGTCGAAAGCTTGTCTCTTGGGTGAGATAGCGCAATTGTCCGTCTTGCTTACCTTATGCATGTTTGGTTAAGGTTATGGTAAACCCTAACCTTAGGAGTTGCCTTTAATTTATATATTTTATTCATACAAAATCTCTTTTATTTCTGCCCATACTTCCATTACCATCCTATTGTCTTCGGTCGTTCTTTGTCGACATTGTTACTAAAGTTAATGCAGGTCCACTCGATATCAACACAACAGGTCGATATCAACACTATCTATGTACGTCGACGGTCTTCTGTGTCGACGTTGTTCACTAAGCCTGCATCTGAGCTCGAGATCGAGTGAATAGCTCGATATCGAGTGCCCCTGAGTCAACCGACAGTCTTCTGAGTCCGTCGACGTTGCTACTGACATATCGAGATCGACCCACCAGGTCAAGATCGATTGTTGCTTTTGCTTTTACAGGTCTTCTGTTGCATTAACAATCGACAACCACAGTTGACGTCGAGCGAACTACTCGAGATCGAGGCTTCTGGTCGACATCAGACCAGAAGCCTTCAATCTGATAATTATCATCCTTTAATTAGTTGGGAACATCTATATACTCCTAAAAAAGGATGGTGGTCTAGGCTTTAAATCAGCTGAAAAAACTAACATTGGGATGCAAATGAAACTCCTCTGGAGTATCATGGCAAATCCTGATAACATTTGGTCTAAGGTAATCTCAGATAAATATCTCTCGAAAGAATCATTAATGAAAAGAGGGAAATTCAAAACCTCATGACAATTTGGAAGACTTTTTAATATCAGAGATCTATTTTCTAAAGGATTACTATGGCTAGTAGGTAATGGGAAAACAATAAATGTATGGACTGACATTTGGGTAAATGAACAATATCTTGAAATTTTTCGAAATGATCAGGATCCTAATCTAAAAGTCTGTGACCTTTTTACAAACAACAATTCTTGGGATATGAATAAATTAAATGATATTTTCCCCCTAATATTGTTCAAATGATCACTAATATACATATTCCAATAACTGATATTCCAGATAAATTAATTTGGATTTTTAGTAACAATGGAGACTTTACGGTTAAATCCACTTCATCCCTCTTTAATACCAAAAACACAAAAAAAAAAATTAATGCAAACTGGATTTGGAAACTTAATAATCCACCAAATATTAAAAATTTTATCTAAAAAATTTTCTTATATATCTTACCTACTACTGCCCGTTTAAATAGATATATAAACAGAGTTCCTAGTACTTGTTCTCTATGTAACTCTGATATAGAAGATACAAACCATCTATTATTTAATTGTCGGATCACCAAATCTCTTATCATAAATTTGGGTGTTAAATTTAAAAAATATTTATTATACCAAATCTAACAAATAATATCTCAGAAAATATTATAAATACTAAAACTCTTAACATAGATTTCTTAGACCTTTGTCATTCATGACACTCAATTTGGGAATTAAGAAACAGAATTATTTTTCGGAATAATAATAATACATATATTATCAATACCCTAAATCAAACAATTGAAAAAATCTCATGCTGGGATAAAGAAATTGCTAAAAATAAAGTACCTAAACGCATTAGACCCCTTCATAAAATGATTTGGAAATATCCACCAATAAATACAATTAAAATCAATGTAGATGCTTCGATAAAAATTGATCGTGAACCTCAGATTGGTTGCATTCTGAGGAACAACTATGGTCAAGTTGTTCGAATATATAAATGTAATATTAGGAAGAGTTCTGTTATCATAGCAAAAGCTTTTGTTGTATATGCAGGTATAAGACAGACAGCTGAATTAGGAATCAGAAGAATCATAATTGAAAGTGATTGTGCAATCATCATCAATGTCATCAATCATATAAACAAGATACCATGGGAGGTGGCACAATTAGTTCAAGAAATCAACTCATTAAGTGAAGACTTCGAGTTCATCACTTTTCAACATTGCTATAGAAAGGCGAATCGTGCAGCTGATTTCCTTGCCAAATCTCTCTCGAGTTGTAATTTCATCCTAGGCTCTTGCTGTTATGAGTTCCAAAACATCATCTTTTTAGATGATCATGGTTGTCGTTACACATCCAACTTTTCGCATACGGTAAAAAAAATAATAAAAACAAAAATAATCATCATCATAATCACGTCGCTGAACTGAATCCGACAACTCATAAACCTCCATCCCCACAAAACCGGAAATTTGTGAGCTACGCATTTCAAAAAAAACATCTAGTGTGCATACCTATGCCGAGAATTTCCTCCAGAAACGCTAAATCAAAGAGCAAAGTAAACAAAGAATACAAAGATACCTCAGGGCCACCGACGTCATAGATCCTAATAGCTTTAACCATTGAACAATCGAGATCTCTCGCGGAGACTACTAGCTTGGGTGTTAGGATATTGCAGTGAAAGGAAGAACAAGAAGAGTGTAGAGATTAGTGTATTGGGGATTCGAAATGAAATGGTCACTGGCCAGCTCCTGACAGCAACGGAACTTGATGGTTGGCTTTGAATGTGCTGGCGTAATTGCTGATGACAGCGAGGCCGTGTTCTTCCTCCTGCTAATGTAAGCGATGACAATATGGGCCGACCTTCTCTATATGGGCCCGATGGTGACTGCTTTTGTTTCGTGTTCAGGCAAGAATTAACGCCAAAGTAAGTGTCTTTTCTCCTTCACACTATGACCTTTACACGACTTTATTTTAAGTGTCGAATATGCATAATTTTTTCTTGCGTAATAGTGCAAGAATGCAAGTGCACGTCTAGTAGGATAGCGTTTTTGGTCTTGAGAAATGGAGTTTGAAGTGAATGATCCAATTACAATTCTTCATTTTGCAGCTTCTTGGATGCCATGGGCGTCTTGCAAATCGTCAACCACGAAGAGCTTTCCTAGTGAGTGCCACTGCTTAAGAGCCTTGGGCTATCATCTTTTGCAGTTCACCCAATATTCCCGAGTTGTCATATCTTTTACTAGAGCCATCACCTGAAGTGTTTTTTGTTCGTTCTTATTCATAACTCTAGGCTTTGAACATTGCTTTACTGCCATTAGATACTTGGAGCGTTTGAGGTGTTACTGATCTGGTTATTCCTGTTTCTGTTGTCATTTGATTTGAAGCCAGACTTAAAAACCACAATTTTTTTATTAATGAAGTTACCGACTGAGTGACTCTCAAGTGGCTACCCCCGGGATTTGGACTAGGGACTTCTGGGTACTGTAGCCCCTTTCGAACTGAGCTATGCGAGGATGGTTTAAAAAACCCATAATTTCACTCACATAAACAGCACTCACATTTCGATGTATTGCAGTATGCATCTACACAATGAACTAGTGAACTACTCTACGACTCCAGAATTGTAGAAAATCTCCACAACGATCATTGAGCTTCTTTTGGGAAACTTTGAACTCGATTTCATCAATTAGCAGTGGTTGAAAAAGGAATGAATAAAACGCTTCCTAACAGATTTTAAAGATGTTTCATTCCTGAGCCTCATACTTAAACCACATTAACAGAGGTTTGCAATGCAAACTAACCCTTGACCTTTGTATATTTGTTTGCAACTAGATATATCAGCTTCATTTTTACTGTGTCAACAAACACTATTTGGTTTCAAAAGCAAGAACGGTCGCTTTGCCCTTGATATTTGTTCTGAATAGGAAGCTAATGTTTTGGCTAGTATTACACAATTGAAGTACACATTCTCCGAACAGGGCACATGATTACCGATGCCCTCCTTTAACATTTTCAACACATTTTGAGATACATTACCGCTACTTGTCTACCTAAATAATCAGCTCCGTTGACTAGCCAAGTGTTTACACATTTGAACCTTTGGTCACCTTTCCAAATAAAGCTGCACATTTTTCTTCTTACGAACGTCCAAGGATAAGTTAGAATTCCGACTGGAAAAGAGAAAAAAACAGAGAGTTATAACCAGAAGGATTATGAATAAACCAGCAAAAGGATGAAGCTAGGTTCCTTTTATTTTGTATGTAACCCGCCAAATTTGAAGATGAAACGATCACACACGCAAATGAAATTTCATTTAGTGCTTTCTAAATTCTAATACTAGACAGAGTCATATGAAAAGATATCAAAACCACCAGCTTCATAGCTTACTTTCAAGAAAATTACTTTCTAGAGAAAACAAAAGCCTATCTTATGAGAAAGGTTAAAATAGCCAACAACATTAAAATTACAGCATGTAAAGGACTTTCAGGTAAACCTTGAAAGGTATAACAATCCTAATTAATTTATTTGGCCAGAGAGAAGAACAAACGATGGCTTACCAAAAGATGAGGGATATATGAATCACTTGCGCGAGTTAGTGACAGTTCTTTGAACGGTGGAAACTCCATCCACAAACTTTGTACGGAACAGAACATTAGCGTTGTTGAACATTCCTTCCTTCAGAGATACCACAATGAACTGCCAGAGCAAAAGATACATACCTTTGTATCAACATATCAATGGCTCAGAGGCAACTTATTAATAACTTTGAACTACAACTTTGATTTTAAATTATAAATTTCAGCTAGCAAACAGTAAGGTGGGAAATCAACATTAAACATGCCTAAAGTTTGCTAGTTTGATGCAGTCTTAATTTCAGAAGGAAGATCATATTTAATCATGAAGAAAATTCCACAAGTAAAATCTCCGAGAAAGGAAAGATGATTACGGAGAGGTGAAGGAAAATCCAAGTTTGTCACTTTGTTGTAATTTTATTTTATCAAGGGATACACAAAAAGGCTCCACATTTTTTCCTTCTTTATTTCGATTCTCATTCTTCTTATTCATTCCCCCCTCTCTTCACATTGGAATCAGATGAATAAACAATATAACCTACACATTATGATTCTTAGATGCATTTAACCATGATTTAATGTGTTCTCTTTCCCTTTTGCTGCTGTCCAATTTTAGCAGTTTGTCAATTATTGACTCTTTACAGCACTAACTCTCCATCCTGACAACAATCCCCATAAATACAGCAGAGAAGTGGCAATATATTCTTTGACACATAGACACAAAGGTGAACTTTTTTTTATTACTCAATAAATTGTCTCTGGGCGTGACTGAACTTTTTTAAAATGCTGTTTTAAAGAGAGTAGGCACCAACCTGTGAGTGTGGAAAGTGAGTTTTGATCATCCTACCGATATTTTGGGTGTGACTAAGATCTAGAGCTGCATCAACCTGCAATAAAACGCACAAAAACCTTGGTATTAAGATTCAAACTAAAGGCAGTGCTTCAGCAGCTCCTGAAAACGACCAGACAATCTAGTTTACTTGGTTGTCAAAGTCTGATCACTTTATGCAAGAAAGCATTTCAATAACAAGCCCCTCAATGTTTGCAGAAGAATATTATCACTAAATATGGCAGATCATAATTAAATGTAAAACAATTACAATTGGAGGGCGTATCTACCTCATCAAGTATATAAAGCGGAGCAGGTTTGAACAGAAGCAATGCCAATATCAAAGACAATGCTAGTAAAGACCTCTGCCCTCCACTAAGTTCAGAAAGAGACTGTTTCCAGACACCTCCAAAAGCAACTCGAACCTCAAGGCCATCTAAGAAACTGCCTCCCTCAGGAGGTTCTAACTTTGCTGTTGTGCCAGGGAGCAACGTAGAGAAAATGGATCCGAAATCACTGGAGATCAAAAAGGTTTGAGTAGTGCGCATGTTATTGATACGTAATAGGACAGATATTGGAGCCAAAACACTTACCTGGTAACTTTAACCCAAGTAACCTTAAGAGTTTCCTTCTTCTTCTCATCAAGCTCTTTGATAACATTATTGATTTTCGCCTTATCATTCTGTTTGAGAAACACCATGCACTAAGTTCAGCTTCCAACATCAAGCTAACCACCAAAAAAGAATGAAAGAAAGGATGCAGCTGAAGCAGACCTCAATTATGTTCTTCCTAGAAATCAGATCATTGTATTCATCTTCTGCTTTCTCAAACATTGTCATAACTTTCTTATTTACCCTCTTCTCCAGACTAAAGCAGTACAAAAAGAAAGAAAGAAAATATGGATGTTGGTTACAATAAGCATATTTATATATGATGGCAAAATGTATGCACTGCAGATAAAGACCAACATGCATACAACTTTTGATCAAAATAAGATGGTTTTCCATGCACCTTGTTTGCTCCATTTGCAATCTTTCTAGTTCCTGCCTGGCTTTAAGAGGGTCACGAGCTGCAAAATCATAATCAGTTCCACTCCTTCCAAATAGCTGTTTCTCTGATGCTATCCATGCATGCTTTTGAACTAATTTATCAACCATCTGGGAGCAATCTGTCTGCTCTGTTTCCATCCTTTTCACCTATAAAATATAAAAAGAACCACGAAGGGATAAATTATCATATTTGTTCTGCTGCATAAAGCAAAAGAACCAACGAATTGAATGAACAGTTACCTCATTCTCCAACTTTTTCCTCTCCAAGCACACTTCACTCAACTTATTTTGAAGCTTCTGTTGTTCTTTTAAAATTCCATTAATTTCTGAGTCACATGCCTTCATCTTTGCACGGACTGAATTCAGATCAGATCGAGCCTGATCATGACTTTGCTTCAGTTTGGACACCTGTATTATGGAAGCTATCAGAAGAAGCAAATCTCTATTCTTTAACCTAAAGATTTAGGAGACAAGAAAGTATAAAAACCTTCTCCCGTTGTTCTTGTACATCTGAGTTAAGACTCTGAATTTGAGTTTGCAGAAGCTCCAGTTGTTTCTCCAAAGATGTGTGTTCCTCACGGACTGCTTCCATTTGCATTACAAGCTTTTCTCTTTCATTCTCATGGCCCTATCAATACGAACACACACATCACAACATATTTTACAGGTTTTACTCAGGAATTAAACAATCTTAAAGTAGAATATGTAATGTAGTTATTGTCGAAGTAATGCAAATAGCAACATTCAAGGAAGCAAATTAAAATCAACTGGAATCTGAGGAGTCCCTTGGATTGATGTCAATATAAGTTACTACAGTAGATATCAGTATTTTCAAGTAGAATAGGGATAAAATAGACTACTTCCCTGGATTGTTTATGCAATAGAGTAAGAGATAAGGCAAAAAAAGAGGCTAAATGGCCTAGGGTGATGGAGAATTGTAAAACCCGGATCTCCATGAGGTGCAAAGGCAAAACACCCAGGGACCGGGCGTGGATTAGGCAAATCACGAGGAAAATAGGTTAGTAATAGAGTAGTAGAGATTTGGGGACTGTGGGTTAGTGGAGATGTTCCTCCCTTGGTTTTTGTTATGATGGGAGGTGTCGCTTGCGGCCGTAAGTGTGGTTTCACACTCTCTTTTGTACATTTTGACTTTACATCTATACATTTACCACTTCAGGGAGGCTAAATGGTCAGAATGCTAGAGCTTAAAACAGGTTACATAGATAATATGTCAAGTAGCAGCTGCCAGCTAAAACTCACCTTAAGCTCCTTTGAACTTGCCTGCATCTGAGCCTTTGCCAACTTAATTTTGTTTTCTAAATTCTTGAGAATATTTTTCCGATTACTGTCATAATCTTTAATTAAGTTTTCAGTAGACACCACTTTCTCAAGACTTGTCTCATATTGAAGTTGCTTTTCCTTGAGAGCAGATGTTGCATCTGCAAGATCTTGCTCAATTTTCTTAACTGTCTCTGCTAGCTAAAATCATAACAAAAGTAAATAAGTTACTTCACAATAATCGACATTACAACAAATAAAAACGAAGCACATCATAAACAGAGATAACTACAAGAGACCTTATGGTGTTCATTTTGCTCTAATCGTCGCTGGAATAGCTCAAGTTCATACTCCTTCAGCTTCAAATCGTCATTCACCTTAATGAACTGTTTTTGAAGGGGAAGCAATCTGGCAATCTGCAAATAAAGGATTTAGTCCTTCAGACAAAACATCAGAACCTAAGACCCAACCAACTAAATAACACTTAAAAACTATAAATATTTCTAGCAAGAATGTAGGTGATCTTAGAAGGAAGGGAAATCAGGGGTCAATCATTTCACAACAAGCTAATTCTAATTTTTTTAAATATAATTCTCCTGAACTGAATCTTGTATGGGAGTTATAACTATATCATAGCACTTTTAATTATTTTTTAAATAAATCATATGGGAGTTATTAGTTATTACTATATCATAGCACCTTATCTGAGCCCCGTCGTCAAAATTATTACTCTGGAATGCCCTAATATGGCTCTACTCAAATAAAAAAAAAACAAAGCTTCTATTTACTTCAAAAAAAAAAGTCTATGTTGCGAATCTTACATTGTGATGAACCCAATTGTATGAGGGAAGTTTCAAGGAGATAGTTCAGGATGAGAATTGGCTAACCTCGGCTTCTATATTGAATAAATTCTTCTGGTGGATAGAAAGATTTGACTCAGCATCTGCCAATTCACAAAGTTGCCTAAGCAATTCACCACGGCCCCTGCAACATCAATCTGTTAGCAGTCTCCTCAAAATGATGATGATAAATATGTACAGTGCCAAAAACAGTTGCATTTTCCAAGTCAACTCTCTTATTAGACCACTTTAATGGTAATGACCTTAATGACTATCATAAACCATTGAAAAAAATAAAATGAATTAAATGTCAGATTTTTTGTGTGACATTGATTAACTACAAAATTCTGACATTTAATATCTTTATCCTTGTATTTATTAACTAAATGTCTAACCTATAAACAGTTGCTTGTACATAAACCCAAAATATACGGATTAGAAACATTTAAAAAATTCTAAATGTTTTGTACATGAGCATAGGTAAGGGACCAAGACAACAAGATTGAGAAGGTATCATAATGTACAACAAGCAATCATCATAATAGGGAAAGTTCTCTAATAAAATGCAAAATAAGTACACAGCTAAAATGTTGTCTTTTGTTTCAAAGAATCGGCACAAAGACAAGAAGCTCTCATATCTTTATCAATAGATGGACAAAGATAAGTTGACAGTCTACAACCAAAGTCCCCTACCTCCGACTACCACCAGTCAGAAGACCACTTGGCTGAAATACATCACCTTCAAGAGTAACACAGGGCTCCCTAACATCATTGCCTCTATCTTGATTAAAAGCAACCTGAAAAACATAATATGCCCAAACAGTTCAGAAAAAATACTAAGTTTATCCCTACAATAATAGAGGTCACAAGAAATGGCAGACAAGAAAAATACATCTCGCATCAATCATAATATGGTGAAAGCACTAATGAACCTGCAAGGGGGACTGCCTTCAGGGCCCAGAACCAGTCAATTTTACCAAAAGGGTAGAAAAGGCGTGGGCCTTCACATCAGACCTCAGGGTGAAGGCCTCCAAGACTCAAAGATAAGGAGTGTATTTTCTGGATTAGTACTTGTGAAAAAAAATATATATTGCAATCTAAAACTAATTAACCCTCGTTTTTTGAACACCACCAATGGACCCATTTTCTACTCAGTGGGGAAATGTGGTTTAGTTGTGTGAATCCCATATTGAGGCTGCACCTTGCACAAAATCGAAAGACCCCCATATGTCTTATCATTGTCATATAAAAAGAATCTATTATGCAACTATAGTCCAAAAAAATAAATTTAAAAAAAAAGTGTATCTATATTTTTCAGAAAAAAGTTTTAATAAATAAAAAAGCATTTAGAAAAAGAAAAGAAGAAAGAGTCCTATGTTCTGTAGCAAAAAGAGAACAATATTAGAACAATCTTACGTTCAACTGTTCAAGAACAAGGGGTAAGTGGGTAAGAGTGTGAGACTAAAACCTCTTAAGGCACCTTTTAGACCACAAGGGGAGAAGCTTACCCTCAAATCTGTTTAAGAAACTGAGATCACTAGTATCAAGCCAGAGACACCAACAGGTGGCCGAAAATAAAATTGATGAAATTGTGAAGATATAACATTTACCACTAAGCAACCCATGTTGAGAAAGAATTAAGCTCTAGGTTCTACTAGTCTAGCTACTATTGTTAGTGAAGTCAATGCAAAATAAAATTTTAAAAAAGCTTTGGCACTGATATCCTATAGTCTGGCTAGTGGCTACTATAAAAGTGAAATCCATCGCCTTCTGCAGAAGGATATGCCACTGATGATAAATGTTTCTCTCAAGGAAGTCCTTTCTTTATCAAAAAGACCAAAGGCAGACATACCTTCACTGCAGCTTCCCTCGTTTTGCAAACAAAGGTTGAACCAAAAACATACTCCATTGCTCTCTGCATAACAGACCAAATCTTTGAGACCAGCAACTAATTAAAGAGGGCTTGTGAGCAAATACAATGTAAAAGTGTGCATCGATGATATTTGAAAAAGTATGTTGCATACAAATGAATAAATATGGGTACAGCGGTACAAATATGAAACAGACAGAATTTATGGCATAGTCAACTTCCGGCGCATTAATGCAATTATTATTATTTTTATATTATATAAAACCACTATATGAGACTAAACAAAAGAAGTTAAAAAAAAAAAGTAAACTGAATTCATGTTTAGGCATGTTAATTGTATCCATTTTTATGTCAGTGCAACCCATTTTGAAATTCAAAGAATAAAACATGTTTATTTTCTATCACATATTGACACGTTCGAGTGTTTGATAAGCATGCAACCTAACCACAATGTCTGTCAAATTATCAACCTTGGTTGTGAATAAACAATCAATTCATAATCAAAGATACACTCAACTTTTACATGTGAATAAGATGATAGTCTTGAAATAAAAGTACAACCTACAAGCATTTTAATGAAACTGAGTGCCAAGCCATGTGTAACAACGCAGAGGAGCAATTATTGCATAAAGCCATAAACATACCTTGAGTTCTTCATCATATTCCACCAAAGAAAGAGCCAATTTTGCATTTTCTGCACCAACCTGAAGAATATAGATAGTTTTTTATGCAAAAAGGCTTGGCTAATATCTTTCACCACATCAAATGCATAATGTAAACACTGACCATCTTAGCAGCAGCCCTTTGCTTCTCTGGATAAACCACGTAGGGTTGGATTTTGTTTAAAGGTATAATTGTAACTCTTCTCTGGAGATTTCCATTTTGCAACAGCTGCTTTCCAGTATTTTCAGTGTCCACAACTATATTAAATAATCGGCCACCTGCCACAACCTGCTTGTGATTTTTGGTCAGGAAACCAAAGAGGAGTATGCATAGCAAAGAAGAAAATCCAGGATTCCATACCTCTAGAGCAGTCATTGTGGAGCTATCCTTCACTCTTATGAGCTTTGCAACAACTCCTTTTATCCTTGACCTATCAAAATTCCTAGCGGGGTCAGAGTAAGTGAACTCAACATTTGTTAGCTGAGCAGAAAGAATCCTTATTTTGTCCTTGAATTTCTGTACCAGCTCCATTTCAGTTGTACGGGCCTGACAATTGCAAAGAAGAGACAAAAAAGAAGAAAAAGTATATAAATTTTGATCATATTTAGAACCAATGGATTATGAGTTGTGAAAAGCAACAAAAGCACATAGAATATTCAACCTGCTGTAACTCTTCCATACGCCTGTTGTCTTCATCTTTGAAAGCTAAAGATGCTAACAATTCTTTGTCGTTTTCAATTTTTTTTACCCTAACAAGAAGCTCCTGTTCATCATTAGCAGCTTCTTTATGCTTTGACTTCAACTGGCTTTTCTTCTCTTTCAGCTCTTTCTCATCATGGCTTATTTTCATCTTCAGCTGCTTTAGCTCTGTTTCAGCATTCCCAACAGCTACTTTAGCATCAGCTAACTGTTCCTCGAGACACTTGTCCTCATTCTGATTAGTCTTTCCAGCCAGCACTCCCTGCACATTTCAGTTCAACATCTTTCAGATAAACATATTGCAGTGCATAATCAATACAGAGCAATTATGCTTAAAACATAGCCGAGGTTACCTGATATTCCTTTTCATGCTCTTCTAAATCCTTGGAAAGATTCTGAACTCTTTTCTTAAGATCAGCTGCTTCATCCTCGGCCCTTTTAACAGCAGCAGCCCTCTCTTCTTCAGACTCTTTCGATTCTTCAATGCTCCTCTCAATCTGGCATGGAAAGAAAAAAGACATAAACATGTTATAATAGGCTTAATAGTGAAATGTAAAAAATAAGATAGATTGATAGAGAAAATATCTCTCAGGAGGATGAAACAGTGCAAGAGAGGAGAACAAGCATTGTACTACCTTATTAGTATTTTCAACTTCAGTTTTCAGAGTGTCCTCTTTATTTTTCAGCACGGATGTTTCTCTCACAAGATTTTCAGACAATTTATCTACGTCGAGGGACAAGGTTTTAGCCTCCCCCCCAATTTTTGCTTCCTTCTCAAGTGTCAACTGAGATACTTTTGCTTCCATTTGCTGAATTTCCCCATTCATCCTTTGTGTTTCAGTATCAATGCCAACAATCTTAGCCTTTACTTCCTCCAGCTCAGAAACAGTGTTTTCTTTCACTCTCTCTGCTTGTACATACTCAAATGCAATACAAAACCTTTTGAGGCGATCTAATTCTGCATTTCCATTTGCCCATTGCATATACTGCATCCTTTCCTTTCTCAATTTTTCTAGTGCAGGGAGTATTTCCTGATCAAGAAGTTTATCAATCTCATCAACTTTACCCTGCTTTTTTTCAAGTGTCTTCAGAGCTGCCTCTTTCTTTGTCTCATACATTCTTGTTCCAGCAGCCTCTTCAAGCATGGATAAAATTTCAGGAGGTTTCATATTTAAAACCTTTGTTATGCGGCCTTGCATTATAAGGAAATGTGGATTGTTAACATTGAGCTGCACAGAATGGAACAGATTTTGGACCCGGCTAGGCTGGGCAAGATGCCCATTAATCAGATATTTGTTTCTTCCGCCAACCACAATCTGCAAAAGTTGAAAAGAAGTACAAAGATGACTTATAATAGCAGTAACACGTCATCGATGATGCTGATGAATGCAGGAAAACAGGAGGACAAACATTGCTGTCTGTAACGCAAAGAGAACTATTGAAGAAATTGAGAGGAAAATAAAGCAGGTTAGCTTTCACATCACCACCGTTTTATTCTCAAAATTGCATTTAAAACCACCCTTTATATCTATCTGGTTATCCAGTTACCACCATTCATGAATTTTACTTAGCCATCCATCAGATGTATACTGCTGTAATAAATATTGCACTAAACCCCCCATTTTTTGATGCCCCAAAAGAGCATAAGTAGTAGTTAGCTACAACTGAGGCCACCCAGGATAGAGTTTTTAAAATTCAACTAAATAGTGCCCCGTCAAAAATCAAACCAGTTTTCATTCCCGAAATAAACCCCTCAAAACATTAACCACGCTCCACAATCCAGCTCGGTTCCTCACAGATTTCAAAACAACAAAGACACCGCAATTGAAACGAACTTTTCGAAAAGATACCTCACCTGGCGAGTGACAGTGATTTCAGCGCAATCCTCATAACCCAGGGGACTCCGACTACGATCGGAATTATCAAACACAACGGAAACGGTAGCCTTCGTGATCCCAGCCTGGCCCTGCTTGTAGACGAGCTCTTGGAGATTGGAAGCCCTAACCTGCTGCAAGTTGGTGATTCCAAGGACGAAGCATATGGAATCGAGGATGTTGGACTTGCCGGAGCCGTTGAGACCCGTGATGGCGTTGAAGTGGGGGTCAAATCCAGATACGACGGTTCGAGTGGCGTAGGATTTGAAGCCTTCGAGGCAGACTTCCTTGACGTGCATCGTGGTGAATGCGTCGAGCGAACTGAAATTCAAACTTGTAAAACCCTAATTGGAAGCGATTCTGAAACGTTTGTTTAGTATAACCTGGAGAATTTTGGCTTCAGCGATTTGGAAGAGAGATGGGAAAGAGGGAGGAGAGAATGGATGGAATTTGTGGAGGGAGATTCGAAGACGAGATGTGAGAGAGAGAGGACACTGGTTAGAGAAATTGGGGCTCCTGAAGGCGGGAAAAAAGTGTTTTCATGGAGCGGGTGGGTGAGGGTTTTGAAATTTGAGACTCCGGTCCACTGTGAGACGGGCCGGTCAACGGTCATTCGCTACACACAATTCTATCCTCACGCTAGGCCTGATATACGAGCCTACGAGCTCGAGTACTGACTGTTCAAGCTCGGCTCGTTTATAAACGAGCCGAGCTCGAGCTCAAATCCTATTCGAGTATATTTATGAGCTCAAACTCGGCTCGCGAGCTTGATGTAGAGCTCGAGCTCGGCTCGTTGAGCTCGTTTGTTCTCGAGCCCGAACTCGAGCTCGAGCTCGATAAGCTCGGTTGGGCTCGTTACAAGCTCGAACTCGGGCTCGACGAGCTCGATATGACTCGAATTGAAAGCAAAGTTCCACATTCAAAGTGACACTCATAGTTCAACACAGCAGCACCTTAAATTCAACAGCAAAATGAACAGCAAAATTCAACAGCAAATTAAATTCAAGCAACACTCATAGTTCCACATTCAAAGTGAAAGCAAAGTTCAACACAAACGCACATTTGCACCATTCAAAGTTCAACACAACAGCACATTTTCACCATTCAAAGTTCAACACAGCAGCACATTCAAAGTGAAAGCAAAGTTCAACACAGCAACACAAAGTTCAACACAATTGAAGAAAATTCCAGCAGCACCGCAGCACAGCAGCAGCCCCTATGTCGACTGATTCATTGACATCTTAAGACTCATTGACATTTGGAGACTCATTGACATTTGGAGACTCATTGACACTTGGAGATGACATAATCTACAAATAAATTATCATCACAAATCAGAATTCCCCGTCTACAAATTGACATTGAAAAACTTTACACATCCATAATATAAATGAAGTAAAACAAATTGCTTGTAATTGCTTCACTTACTTGGTCAATAAGGGACATTATCTCCACATGTAAGAAGCTCAACTCTTTCTTTGTTTATCCAATAAACTGGTAACTGGTAAGATTCGTAGCCAACAAAGCTATTAGATTCGTAGCCAACAAAGCTATCAGATTCAAAGCTAACAAAGCTATCATATTCAAAGCTATCAGACTAATTCGTATCCAACAAACTCATTAAGCAACAACAAACTTATCAAATTCGTAGCCAACAAAGCTATCAGATTCAAAGCTAACAAAGCTATCAGATTCAAAGCTAACAAAACTATCATATTCAAAGCTATCAGACTAATTCGTATCCAACAAACTCATTAAGCAACAACAAACTCATCAAATTCGTAGCCAACAAAGCTATCAGATTCAAAGCTAACAAAGCTATCAGATTCAAAGCTAACAAAGCTATCAGATTCACAGCTAACAAAGCTATCAGATTCGTAGGCAACAAAGCTACCAAAACACAGCAACAAATGGAGCCGAAAATCAGCTCACCGGTGGTGCTATCAGATTGCGCCGGAGAAATGGTGGATTGGGAACGAACCGACGAAGGCTGCTATCAGATTCTTAACGATGGAGCCGAAAATCAGATCTGCAAATGGAAACACAAAGCTATCAGATCTGAAATGGAAACGCAAATGGAGAGCAACAACGAACGAAGCTATCAGATTCAGCACCGCCGGTGAGGAAATGGACAGAGGCAGCACCGCCGGTGAGGAAAACGCTGGACTGGAGGCAGTGGAGGGTGATAGACGACGGCTTCCGGACTGGAGGGTGACAGACGACGGCTTCGCTGGACTGGAGGGTGACAGACAACGGCTTCCGGACAGAGGCAGCACCGCCGGTGACGAAAACGCTCCGCGAGCTTCGTTGGAGGGTGACCGGCGGTGACGGCTACGGCTTCGCTGGACTGGAGAGTGGAGGGTGACAGTTTAGGGTTTCTGTTTGTGACGAGAAGAATGGCCGCCCGCGCCGAATGGGGATGACGGGGTGGGTGAGTGAAACACATTCTAATTGGGGGGTAATTTTGTAAATTCAAGTATGCACCGAGTTGCCGAGCTACTCGAGCTCGAGCTCATTTATAGGCTCGAACTCGGCTCATGTATTATTCGAGCGATCCCGAGTCGAGTTTTTATCGAGCCGAGCCCGAGTCGATCCCGAGCTACTCGGCTCACGTATCAGGCCTACCTCACGCGCTCTATCGGTAGTTTCAAAACTTTTTACAGACCCGTTTGTTTCTGAAAGACAATTCATTAACACGATTTCTATTTAGCGCAGGGTTAAATTTCCGTTTAGCGCATTACCAAGAGGTCGCAACGACCAAATGTCAATTGGTCGTTGCGACCACTTTTTTTTTTACAAAATACAAATGGTCGCGACGACCAGATAAAACATGGTCGCAACGACCATTTGTAGTAGGGTCACAACAACCACTTTTAATTGGGAGGGTTTGGTTTGGGTACGTCTGCACTCTGCAACAAGATCTCATCATCTTCTCGTCATCTTCCCTGATTGATCTCCCCCTTTTTCTCTCAATCAAACCTCTAAGATGTCATCGTTATTGCCTCTCTTCGATCCGGTATTTGCTTGGATTTTCTCGGTTGCCGAATTCGTACTTGATCCCGTCGGACATTGACGGCGGCTTTGCAAGGATTCGATTTCGGCAAATCTGTAGCAGCTTATGCAATCGGCTTCTACTTAGAGCGGTTAATTGATCGATGATGATCAAGATTCAGTACATATTTAACCTTAATTTGCTAATCTATTGTAGTTGTTCAGTTGATCAATTTTTCCCAATTAGTGTTTTCAATTTTTCCCAATTAGTATTTTCTTAATTGATTGATTTGTAAGTACATCCAGTTGGATCAACTAATTGGGTAGCAGTGGTAGTAGTGATGTTGTTCAATCTCTCTAAATTATTGCGGAATGTGACATTCATTCTCATATACTGTCTTCAATCTCCATTAATTTTTCTTTCTAACCTTCGGCGTAAGGGCTGGGTATGGGAGAGAGATTGGGGTGGGGTGGGGTAGGGGTGTAATTTGTTATAGTTGTAAGGGTATTTTTGGTATGCTCTAAAAGGAATTTTTAACTGTTCTAACAAGTAGTTCCCTTCATTAACACGATTTTTGTTTAGCGCAGGGCTTTAATATCTCATTCGAACTTAAAACTCTAAATTTAAATTAAGTTCGAATGAGATATTAAATTAAGCTGCGACTAAATGCTGAAATGGTCGCTGCGACCAGATGCATTGTGGTCGTTGCGACCATGTCATCAGTAAAAAAAATTATTTGTTGTGGTTGATATCTTTGATTTGTTGTTTGTGGTTTCCGTCGATCGAAGAGTGCATTTGCTGATATTTTAGTGTCTTCGTTTTATAGAATTAGTTTTTTGTTTTTTGTGATTTGTTTCGAAATTGATTGTGGGAAAATAATTTGCGATGTGTGAATGCGGACATTATGATGGAAGAACTTGTTATTTTTTATTATGTGTTTCGAAATAGAATTAGAGTGAAATGTTGATTAGTTTCTTTCCTTGTGTTAACTCAAGCTCATTTTTGTTGATTAGTTGCACCTAATGTAGAAAAAGCTCATTCTTATTTATTTGCTAAGGCCAACAATATTAACATGTATGGTGATTGCTTGTTTTTGTTTGATTTATGTAATGAACTTGATTATGATGTGTTTGGGTGTGTAAAGCATGTTGATGAGTTTAAATGCATCAAATTTCTCATCCTAGAATAATAACTCCGGTTTATGTGGATTGTTTGTTTTGGTTACAGATGGATAGACAATCAACACTACACGCATCGGCACGGCGTCAGCGCGCCGCTGCTCGGGCTATACACGAGGCAGATCCGGCCGACGACAATATGATACCGGAGCAGACGGCTTCAGCGGCTCAGGATGCACCAGAGAGTTCTAGCTGACGGCCTAGGGCCTCGATAAGTAGGCAGCAACAGCGCGCAGGTCCCACGATAGCTCATGCCATTTGGGCTGGGATGGTTAGTAAAATCTTATTAACGTTATTTATTGTATATGCGCATGTTAAATTTCATAAAATAGATATTCTTATCATCTATGATTGATGTATGTTTCGATATGAGCGGGAACCACTGAAGCTTCATATTCGTACGACACAACTATCAAGATGGGTTTTGGACAAGAACCTGCCATGGGTAGATATTGTGTCATGCAGTGGTCTCACACATCTCCAGACTTCGATGTACAGCAAAGATAACGAAAGTCTTGTGGATGCGTTTGTTGAGCGCTGGCATCCAGAAACGAACTCGTTTCATATGCCGTTCGGAGAGATAAGTATCACGTTGCACGACGTGTACTATTTGCTTGGGAACAACATTACTGGAGACGTAGTCTCACATCGTATGGATCCGAAGGTAGTGTTGCGAGAACTGGTGGAGGAGTTGCAGATTGATGCGAAGGAGCTTAATGATCACCAGATAGGGAGGCGGGGGTTCCCATATGAGTTTCTGGTTAGCCAATGTGAGGACGAGAATGCTGAATATCTGCCACCTGAATCAATTGCAACATGTTTCCTCCTCTACCTCATTTGTTCTACCCTGTTCACTAACAAGACACAGAACAAGCTTTCTCTATCTTACCTCCCATTGTTGCGCGATCACAGTCATGTGAGCTCCTTTTCATGGGGTTCTGCTACTCTAGCATATTTGTACCACCGGCTGGGAGAGGCATCTCGTAGAGATTGCAGCCAGATGTGTGGTTGCATTACACTCCTCGAGGTGCGTATCAACATTTATTTCCAATATTTCATAATTTTTTATTATAAATTTTGAATGTTGATTATATAATTTTTTTTAATGAAAATAGGCTTGGGTATATGCATATTTTCCAAGATTTCGTCCTACTAGATCGAGCGATTGGGATAGAGACACAGAGCCACTCGCACGCCAATGGAAAAATGCGACTCTGCCTTCTCCTCTGTACCCCAACTACAGAAAGTTGTTGGATGAACTGTAGGCGAATCAGGTATGCTTATCTTTCATATTCAATGATAATGTAGACCCAGTTTTGAATAAAGTAGATTGAGCAGACAGGAGACGATTTGATCTGTTTGAATGCACACAGGTGGATTGGAAGCCGTATGAGGATGTCGACTTTTATAACCCTGATATAGCGCCATCTAGATTCCATGACATAATCTCATGTCTGGATATTAATGAGTCGTATATGCCAGATCAATTCGCGAGGCAATTTGGTCGCCAACAGAGAGTGCCATCTGCGGTCATCCAGCCTACGACTGCTCTGAGGGGTGTGAAGAACACAGAGTACAAGGTGGTTTACGAGTCTGGGGCGTGGGCTTGGACTCTTCCCCACATCCCCTCCATGTCCATGGACATGATCGACCCTATGAGTAGGTATGATGGTCATGTGTCCGACGATTATGCTTCATGGTACGAGCCGTGAACACATCGGTTCGTACATCCTACTTCCGCGCCGGCTTTTGAAGAATCAGTGGTAACACTCCATAAGTTCATCCTACTTTCGCGCCGGCTTTTGAAGAATCAGTGGTAACACGACCATTTATGAAATGGTCGTTCAAGCCCATATACCCTAGCTCAATCACTGCGTAGATCATGCTCTGGTGGACTTCGTCAGGCACTAGTGACCTAGTATCCTCGGCAAACCACGGGGTGAGATGTTCAAGCGCCCGCTGCATATGCTGAAATTCATGCAACACAAAACTAAGTATTGATAATATATTGAATGATAATAACGCAGAATAGAGCAATATGTAATTATGCAGTGTTACCATTGATTCTTCCAAAGCAGAAGCAGAACTAGGATGTATGAACCGATGTGTTTGCGGCTCGTATAATGAAGCATAATCGTCGGTCACATCACCAGCATACCCACTCATATGTCCAATCATGTCCATGGACATGGAGTGGATGTGGGAAAGATTCCAAGCCCACGCCCCAGTCTCATAGACCACCTTGTACTCTACGTTCTTTACACCCCTCATAGCAATCCTGGGGTGGATGACGGCAGATGGCACTCCTTGTTGGCGACCAAATTGCCTCGCGAATTGATTTGGCACATACGGCTCATTAATTTCCAGATATGAGATTATGTCATGGAATCTAGATGGTGTTGTAGCAGGGTTGTAAAAGTCAACATCCCCATACGGCATCCAATCCACTTGTGTGCATTCAAACAGATCAAATCATCTCCTAGCTGCTCAATCTATTTTATTCAAAACTTGGTCTACATTATCATTGAATATGAAAGATAAGCATACCTCATTCAGCTGCAGTCCATCCAACAACTTTATGTAGTTAGGGTTCGAAGGAGAAGGCAGAGTCGCATTTTTCCATTGTCATGCGAATGGCTCTGTGTCTCTATCCCAATCGCTCGATCAGGTAGGACGAAATCTTGGAAAATATGCATATATCCAAGCCTATTTTCATATAAAGAAAAATAATATAATCAACATTCAAAATTTCTAATAAAAAATAATGAAATATTGGAAATAATTGTTGATACGCACCTCGAGGAGTGTAATGCAACCACACATCTGGTTGTAATCTCTACAAGATGCCTCTCCCAGCCGGTGGTATAAATATGCTAGCGTCGTAGAACCCCATGATAAGGAGCTCACCTGGCTGTGATCACGCAACAATGGGAGGTAAGCTAAATAAAGCATGTTCTGCGTCTTGTCAGTGAACATGGTAGAACACAGGAGGTAGAGGAGGAAGCAGGTTGCAATTGATTCAGGTGGTAGATAATCAGCATTGCATTTTCGTCCTCACATTGCCTAACCAGAAACTCATATGGGAACCCCCGCCTCCTTATCTAGTGATCACTAAGCTCATTCACATCAATCTGCAACTCCTCCACGAGCTCTCACAACACGACCTTCGGGTCCATACGATGTGAGACTACGTCTCCAGCAATGTCGATCCCCAACAGAAAGTATATGTCGTGTAACTTGATGTTCATCTCTCCAAACGACATATGAAACGAGTTCGTTTCTGGATGCGAGTGCTCAACAAACACATCCACAAGACCTCCGTTATGTCTGCTTTACATCGACGTCTGGAGATGTGTCAGTCCAATGCTTGACACAATATCTACCCATGGCAGGTTCTCATCCAAAACCCACCTTGAAAGCTGTGTCGTACGAACATGAAGCTTCAATGGTTCCCGCTGCTATCGAAATATACATCAATGATAGATGATAAGAATCTCTATTTTATGAAATTTAACATGAACATATGTAGTAAATAACATTAATAAAATTTGACTAACCATCCCAACCCAAATAGCATGAGCAATGTGTCCCTCAAACCTCAAAAGGAGATCCGGAATACGAGGCCCTCCCGGAGCTGGACATGTAAGCAATGGTGATATCGTGGGACCTGCACGTTGTTGTTCCCTACTTCTGGAGGCCCTAGGCCGTTGGCTAGAACTTTCCGACGCATCCTGAGCCACCGATGCCGTTTGCTCCGGTATCATATTGTCTTCGGCCTGATCCGCCTCGCGTATAGACTGAGCAGCGCTGACGCCGTGCCGATGCATGTAGTGTTGATCTTCTATCCATCTGTAACCAAAACAAGCAATCATCATACATGTTAATATTGTTGGACTTAGCAAATCAATAAGAATGAGCTTTTTCTACATTAGGTGCAACTAATCAACAAGAATGAGCTTGAGTTTCACAACACAAGGAAAGAAACTAATCAACATGACAGAGTTCCTTTCACACATTATTTCACTCTAATTCTATTTCAAAACAAATCACAAAAAATAACAAGTTCTTCCATCATACAAATTCAATATGAATATACTTTTGCATTTACATCTCTTTAGCATATTTGAATATGAATATAAAACACGCAATTATTGATAATATATCATAATGTCCGCGTTCACACATCGCAAATTTCCTTTCAGAAATTATTTACCCACAATCTATTTCGAAACAAATCACAAAAAAACAAAAAAAACTTATTCTATAAAACAAAGACACTAAAATATCAACAAATGCACTATTCAAACGACAGAAACCACAAACAACAAATCAATAGATATCAACCACAAAACTGCTTATGACATGGTCACAGTGACCAAATATCACTAGGTCGCAGCGACCACTAAGACCTGGTCGCAGTGACCACATGGTCCTAGGTCACAGCGACCTCTTGGTGATTGGTCACAACGACCACTTGCTGCTTGGTCCCAGCGACCATACTCCCTTTTGGTCGTTGTGACCTGTCGTTGTCTTCTACCTTCGGCCGCGAAAGAGCTCACCCACATATCCGAACCAAAATCAAATTTTCAACCTTTACCATCATAGATATGTGTATACACATATGCCTATATACTGCTGATTTGACCACAAATGCACAAATTTATACCAATTTTTGCACCCTATTTCAAATCCAAACATCAATCCCCCAAAATCCCTAAAAACTAGTTCAATCACCCGAAATCACAAGCAAAAGGTTGAAAACGTACCTTAACTTTGCTAGATCTTTGAGTTGAAGGCGTTTAATTGAGAAAAAGTCAAAGAAATCAAGCTTTTTTGGAGGGGGATGAGTGTTTGGAGGAGGGCTGCATGAGGCGGTTAAACAGTGAAGAGGAGGGGTTGTGGGTGTGGGAGGGTATGAGGTAAGGGGTAAATTTTAACAATTACAAGGGTATATTGGTCATGCTTGATCTAAAAGGTATCTTTACCTTATTCTAAACAGTAGAGGCCTGAATTAAATTTTACGGGTGAGTATAACGGCACAAGGGCAGTTCATTGGAAATGGACAAGAGAGTTGTACAAACTAAATGTAAATGTCTTGATTAAACCTTAATGATTGTGGGCAGATGATCGATATCCTTCATCAAGTTGTGATGTGTAACTCAATTTCACAAACAAAAGCATTAGTTGTATAGGGCTTAAGCATGTTGTAAAGAGTTTCAATAATTTGAAGTTGATGGAGATAATATGGGAGTCATCAATACCATTAACAGCAGCGACAACAGTCCATGGGTGATCTTGCGGACCATAGAGAAGATTCAAAAAATTGCAAGAAGTCAAAGTTCGGTTCGGTTCCAACACTGTTTCAGAGAAGCTAATAGTAGAGCGGATCACATTGCTAGACATGCTCCATACACTAGTTTATCTTCTCTCCCCTTTTGTAGGGTGCATTATACTATCATCCTTAGCAAATCCATCCATATTCTTGCCTACTGTAAATAAAATAAAATAAATACCAATGAAAATGTTTTTTTCCTATCTTAGCAAGTGTTTCATTCACATTTCAGCTTGCTACTGCGACGGCGTGGTATCGCCAAATATATAGCATGTTATCTGATTTTCGGTGTCGGCAAGGGTCTAGCTGACACTAACTTCGAAAGCTGACAAAGCCCCAAGGAAACTGTGAAGAGGTTTTCATTGACTTCCAATGCCGAAGTCGGCAATGACATTCATACACATAGTTAATTCCTTTAAGGGGTTGATTCATATACGATTAATTCATTTTACCCTCACCGACTCTTGAGTTCAGAGTTGACACATGCAATCCTACAACTATACTCCCTACGGTTTTTAATGTAATGAAGATGTCTAACATATACTTTTGCCCTTTTACTATAATGAAATGTGTGACATATAATGTACTCCCTCCCTTCGTTCCCATCACTTTTCCCCTTTTACTTCAATGAAGATGGCTTTTGTGTTGAGTAGATTTAATTAAGATTTTATTTGCTTTGGAGTCCAAAATGGTTTTTGTAATGAATATATATTTAATTAATGGGTGGAATACACAAGAGCTATAATTAGTCAAAATGGTTGACCCACACATGAGCTTCCTTAATTAATGTGCATAAACTCAAATCGTCTTTTGAGTTTGGAGTCAGCAAAGCGACATCAACTCGGAGAGTTGTCGACACCAGTTGTCGGTAACGGTTCGATCTTATTGTCATCGACTTTTGCAGTCGGTATATCCATCGTTTATATGACAAAAAATTAACTGTCCCGGTAGTAACCCCTTCATATTTGGTAGGCTAAAAAAGGGGGTAAAGTACTTCCTCAAGTAAAATTATCTACTCCCCCACGATATCTTCTGAAAACACCATTTTTTGAAGAAAAACATGACATCACTTAGAGCATCTAAAATAGAAATTAGAGTATGTAAATGTCAGATTTTTCAGATTTATATTTTCTTAATTTTTTAGTTTGTGTCTAGCCATGGAAACTCTAATATTTCAAAACAAAATTTCTCTAACATTACATACTCTAATTTCTTTTTTTTTTTTTCAAAATGAAGAGACCCACTTGGGTATCTCCATTGTGGATGCTCTTAAAAAGTTACTACGGACAACATTTTTTATAAACTTATAAGAGTTACATAATATATTTTGCTGGGACATTTTGTCAATGACCAATCTTCTGGTAAAAAGGGCAATAAGATAAAAGTTTACCATATCCACCCCTAATACATATAATTTCATAAGCAAAGTCTTTGTAAAAATTTGCGCCACGTGTCCTTCTCTGAACAGCCCTAAGAATTCCCATTAGCAGCCCGCGTTCTCTCTTTAAATTAATTAAGAGACCACCTCCTTTTTTCAAGTGGCTTTTAGAAAATTAACCTCCTTCCCACGTTCTCTTGCAGGTACCTTCTTCAGGGACCAACAAATCGGATTAATGTCGGGCCAGACGAGGGTGGTGACTGCAAGAGATTGATCAATCGTGTGGCGGATAGACGAGGGTGGCAACGATGTGATCGAGACAGACCAACTGTCTGGCGACTCGGGTGGAGGCGGCTCAATTGATGATTCAATCATGTGGCGGGCATACGAGGGTGGCGACACAGGAAGCGGTTCAGTCGGCGACTCGGGTAGAGATGGCTCAATCGATGGCTGGAGGCGGTTCATAGAGGTATAAAACTCCTTCTTTCCATTGTTAATTACTTTATTCTTTAAACAAAGCTTCAGATTTGAGTACATAGTTGATTTGTTGTTTCTTATGGCTTCAATTTGTGCTTTATTTTACTGGTTTGAGCCGTTGCGGATTAGGGTTTTACATATTGGCTCGATTATTTGAGGTAGATGGTACTGTTGAGCGTGGAATCGATAGTTATGGGGGATTGATGGTGTGGTTTGCAATTGTTTCTACATGGAATGTGCTCAACAATGGTTTGGACATGACTTTTTCATGGTTTTGTTGTAGTTTGATTTATTTTGGGGTTTAGTTTGGGGTATGACTTCTTGGAATATGATGGGTTTGTCATTTTGAATGTGTGATTTATCTTAATTTAACAATTTTGTTGGTATATAGAGGGAATTTCACTATTGCGAATGGAAGGGGTTGTGCTTATTTAGACTAAAAATTCAAGGGGGCTTTCGAAGACAATGTTGCTGTTTTTTTTCCATCAAATGAATTTGTGTTTTTCGATGATTTTGGAGTTGATTAGGAGTTGTTTTCAGAGCGTTTCTTGCAAGTTTTGAGGACTTGCTGCAGTTGTATATTCATGGGTGGTTGGGTGTTTTTTTTTGTGTTAAATTGCAAATTGAAGGGTTGTTTTAAGGCACTTAATCATTATCACTGCTCTTGTATTCTCTTGCCTGGGTTTGTACATATTTTTTTTTGAAAACGTAACGCAATTTCGTTCAATCATGTTGGTGACTTTTTTGCCAGCAAATGAATATGTATTTTGGAGTTAATTAAGAGTTGCTTTCAAAGCGTTTCTTGAAAGTTTTGTGGACTAGCTGCAACTATATATTCATCAGTGGTTGGGTGTTTTTTTTTGTTAAATAGCAAATTGAAGGGCTATTTTGAGGCACTTGACCATTGTCACTGCTCCTGTATTTTCTTAACCGAGTTTGTGCTGATTTTTTTTGAAAACATAATACAACGCCTTTCAATCATGTTGCTGATTTTTTTTCAAGAAATGAATTTGTGTTTTGGGACGATTTTGGAGTTGATTAGGAGTTGTTTTTGGAGCATTTCTTGCATGTTTTGAGGACTGGCTGCAGTTATGTATTCATGGACGGTTGGGTATGTTTTTTCTTTTGTGTGCGTTAAATTGCAAATTGAAGGGATGTTTTGAGGCACTTGATCATTGTGTCTGCTTATGTATTTTCTTGGCTAGGTTTGTGCTAATGTTTTTTTAAAACATAACGCAATTCCGTTCAATCATGTCCTATTGTTTGGATGGTTGCAAAATGCAATTTAGTGGCACTAGATCATTTGCATTCTGCTCTTTGATTTCAGGATAACAAGGAAGGTCTTCGGTTATTAAAGATAATTGTCGAAAAAGCAAGATACTCTCATGATAACACACACGACCTTAAAACAAGTACAATCATAAATCAATTATTTTTCCAACCACTTTCACAGTCACGGTGTGAAGTATATTATGGCTATGAATCGGGTTTCGACATCAAATACAATATGAATAAAAAATAAAAAATTTTAAACTTCTGAAAAGAAATCATTTAATAGATGTGAACTTAGAATAATCAAACCCCGATTAAAAATACAAATAGCCTTAAAACAAGTAAAAACATAAATAATTTATTTTCTTCAGCCCAGTTCACATGCATAGTGTGAAATATATTATGATGAGTAAAATAAGGTTTCAATATTAAATACTCCGTACAATAACAGTAAAAAAAAAAAAGTAAAAACATTTGAAAATAAATCATCTATTACAAGTCAATTTGGAATAATTGGATTTCCATGAAAATACACATAGTCTTAAACTGAGTAAAAACATAAATCATTCATTTTATTTAGCCCGATTCAAAGGAATGGTGTGAAATATTTTCGTTGGAATATTTTTTGGGCAAAATATTTAGATAGCAGTGCATAAATTGCTTACTCCATTGATGAAATTTGTGAAATTGAAGATTATAAACTATTGATCAATTTTCATCACCAGATATTGGTGTTATTCAAGTGAAATAGAAGGTTATAAATTGTAAGTTGATGGGTTTAATCACTGCCCATGAAGTGTTTGATGAAATGCATCTGAGTATTTAATATTTCAAATATGGAATTGAATTTAAAATTAATTTTTAAAGTGGGTCGTATTGAAATTGATTTATAATTTAGACTAATTTGAGAGGTATAACATTTTTTTAATGTTTTGACCTGTTAGGGTTTATACACTAAAATAGAGAGTTACCTTTTTCTAATTAAGGGTCTAAGACATTATAAAAAAACACACACTAAATATCATTTTTTTATTCTTTAGCCATATAAGGTTTATACATTTAAACTTAATATATCTTTATCAAATCGGTTTATAATTTAGACAAATTTAAACCGTTTAAAATGATAGGTACTAGATAAAGCATCATAGGAGGTCCAAACTCAATTTTCTTAAGCAAAAAACTACTACTATAAGGTTTCTTTTCATTGTCTTCAATTGGGACGGATGTTAGAAAAAGTGTGGAAGCGACAACCGATTTACTATTCTTTGTCAAATTTGAAGTATCGATCATCTCAGCAAAAGAAAATTTCAAAGAACAACATAACAAGAAGCATGAGCAATTTATTAGTAGAAAATTGATGCGTCGAATATTTTGTTTAATACATCAAACTTGACCGAAAATATTATGAAAAACCCCGAACAAGGTTCAGGAAAAGAACTAGTTTGTTGTAATATTGAAAATTGGTGACACTAAACACAACCATCTTCGAGAAGATTGTGTAACAAAAAATAACCTTTGGGTAAGTTGGGACTGAGATCACAAGTCTTACTGTCGGTAAGTAGATAATGGAATCTCTCGTATTGGATTGTATTTTATTTTTTGTTCCCTATATGAACCAACAAACTTACAACATAACCAACCTTGGAAAAACAGCACTCCTACAATCATCAACCAACAGGCGCCGGGGCTTACAAAGAACAGTTTCACCTATCCTCGCTTGCATTTTCCGTCCTATTTTCCGTCCCCCTCGATTCAATTCGGGCTCAGGGAAACAGCCACTGCGAACCTCAATTCAACATGCCAACACCAGCTACATGTTGTCCTAGTTTTAAAAATACCACTTGGGTCTGGTTTCTTCTTCTTCTTCTGTCAACTCTCTATACTGATACCACTCTGCACCGGCTTTACCAACTGGCAAGGGTGCCCGAACAAATACCTGAACAGGTTTTGGTACGCAAACGGTCAAATGGAGTTCATCGAGCGACTCGTCTGTTCCTGGACCTAGTTCATCCGTCTCCGGTGATTTGCTGGTTGGCTCCACAGATATCCATCCGAGACCAGAGATAGCAACGTCACAAGTTGGCCTGCCACAAAATCAAGAGGTTTTAACATCCTTGATAGTTATCACACACACGTTTTGTCATCTTTGACGAAGCCGCTCATACAGATAATGGGGCGCCCGTTTTCGGGGGTGATAAATTTCAGTGATGTTTTTTTTTTGTGTGGTACGAGTGTAACTTGGCATCAACACTGTGCATAACCTACCTCTCAGCCTCTTCAAATTTGAGTTGTAGCTTGTGCTCGGTTTCAAGCCCATCCCACTCTGCTATTTGCTTCCCACTTGGAGGAGTTAAGAGATTACCCAGCTCCCTCTACAATCAACAAAGCTCATAACACAAGGAATTTCAACAAAACACGCACCAGAATCAATATCAGAGACAAAATGCCTCAGTCAATTATCTGGATAGTAATGAAAAGAAGATTGCCCCTTTTATGATTACTTGAAATATTCGTTCTTTTAAGCCATTTCCCGCAACAAAATGATACAACTAAGGCCCTAACTTCATCAAATAAAAATTACAATCAGTATGATCAATACCTTGTAAAATTCATCTGCATCTTCGGCAGATACAATATGGATCTGCAAAGCCTTTGGTCCATAGAAGGTTAATCTTGTGGCCGGGTGAACCTGAAGTTTTAACAAAGGAGAATTGGGGTTACTTTCGAAACACTGATGCAATTTTGAAGACTAGTTATGAAATCTCCAATTTTAAGGACCTTTAGGATATCAACTCTGACAAGACCACCCCAGAAAATAGAAAATCCATTCAAGCCATGGGAGCATGATCTCCTCTCTGCTTCAGTCTTACATGTCGATAGCGACTTCTGGTTTACACAAGGCAAGAAAATTTAAGTACACAAGTAAAGAGAGAAAAATATAACAAGTTTTTAGAAAACGCACGGGGAAGGACTGGCCCCTGAGACGACTCCTAGGAGCAAGAGCAGGTAGATCTTCAGAATGCACAACTGCAGCTTGCCTATGGTGGAGATGAACTCCAGGTGTATCATACAACTTCTGTAAAGTGCAAGGCTCCCAATAAGTTTTTGAATAACAGAAAACAATGAACAACACTGATTATACATCTGCAATAAGTATGCTCCAGGTGCATCATACGTCGGAATGATAATGAACAACACTGATCATACATCTGCAAATGCAGCTGATATTTACAGTTTACGGGTAAGTTAAGGAGCAGGGGAAGATAAATTCCTTGAAAAGCAATAAAGGCCTGAATTGTGGAAAAATAAATAAATATGGCATACCCCGCCTCCAAGGAAGGCTTCAATTGGTATTGGACCTAATGTTGTACCAGGAACTGCTGACTGTATTGGCTTGTACTTTTGAGCTGCTGCCGCCACTGGATCCTTTTGTCCCATCATCACTTAATTTCAGAAGAAAGTATGGGTCAATAGGAAGTTGGAAATAGTGCTAAGATACTGGTAAGGAGGACCATCATATGGAAAATAAGACAAATATAAGGTAATTAGGTCAAAGACAGAATACAATCCATGGCATTAATCTATTTTGGAGAAGTACTCAAATATATCCATTGATGCTCAAATGGCACCAACTAACATGTTGTTTTGTCAAATCAGTATAAGCTGTGCATAAACGCAATCTTTTGATGAATCGCAACTAAAATTCTTGTTATCTTACTTAGCATTGCATTGATGAAGGCAGATTTTCCAACATTAGCAGAGCCCTGAAGAGAGATTGGGGTTCAATAGTCAGTTGCCAGTTTGAAGATTGTTACAAAAAAGGTTCCACACAAGTAAAAGATGGAGTGAAGTCAAGAATTTTCCAGGAAAATACATAAAAGAAGATTGGTGCCATAACTAAAAGAATCAATACATATAAATCAGACAACAAGGTAACCAACAAAATATTCGGAACAACCCAGTATATCCTGCAGAAGCAGGGTCTGGGGGTCAGGATGTACGCACTCTTTCCCCGAATCAATCGAGAGAGTGTTTCCGATAGACCCAAGACAATAAGAAACAAGAATTACAAGAAAGCGTGACTCATAGATAGGGAAACAACATCGGAATCAAAGCAGGAAGGAGACAGAGATGAAGCTAGGACAAAAGTGCAAAACAACAAGGCCCAAAACTCTATAAATCCACAGCCCGAATGCACCCCCTCCAGCGGTCCCTATCCGAAGTCATATCTCCCGACAGGTGTAGCAGATTGAGGTCATGATCTTCTTCGGTATACCTCTCCTCCTATGGATAACTCCGAGATCCAAGCTCTCACACCACCGAACCAGAGCCGCAGACGGTCTCCTACGCACGTGCCCAAACCAACGCAATCTACATTCCCGCAATTTGTCCACAATACTCACAACTCCTATCTTGCTCCTAATATCTTCGTTTCTATTAAATGATGCTTATTTCTTAATAATGCACCCGATTACAGGTTGCCTAATGAAAATTATAGCTGATAATTGGAAGAATACAATTTCTATTAAATGATGCTTTCATGCACAACAAAAAGGGAAAAGGCCCAAATACACGGCTGGACCTTAAATTTTAGCAAATTGGATTCATAGGCCCTTCAATTTAACTCTATCCAACTCGAGCCTCGAACTTTTACAGCTAAGACATATGAACATAAGTCCAACTTGGATTAACAAAACTCTAAAGAATAACAGTCACAGACTCGCAGTTTCCTACATTCTTATCAGCCATGTCCTGGCTGAGAATATTTAAGGATGAAGTTTAACCGAGCTAAAGTTGGGTAAAGTATTCAAGTTTCGACTTGATTCAAATCTTCAGGAAATGATGTATTGGATAGAGGATGTAGCTCATACACTAAACAGAAGATTAATTGCTTTGGCTTATG
This sequence comes from Persicaria maculosa, assembly GCA_963922045.1. Classification (NCBI taxonomy): domain Eukaryota; kingdom Viridiplantae; phylum Streptophyta; class Magnoliopsida; order Caryophyllales; family Polygonaceae; genus Persicaria; species Persicaria maculosa. Next base: position 35,338,718 of record OY998271.1, read on the forward strand.
AGAAGTAAAAGACACTAAATATAGCGACAATAAACAGCTTAATCCAACACATGTCAAATCCAGTATTAGAAGGATAGATACTAACCAATATGTAGGCATCACGTCCCTGCCAAGGTACCCAAAAAAAATTGCAATTAGACAGGAACTTGACATTAGTAAATAACAATGATAAAACTAAAGTCTTCTGATTTTTGTTCCTTGGAAATGTTATTCTCCTTCTCAACTATTTTACAAAATGTACAGCTACTAACCTTCTTCTCCTTCTGAATTTCTGAGACGGTTCCAGCGATCCCAATCAAAGATTTTGAACTTGTCAGGTGAACACTCAAAACACTGCAAATTTGAGTAGCCTTGAAATTTACTGCTTAAAGTAATTGTTTAATTATAGAATCTAGCACATTAAACAAATGTTACAACTTACAAATGAAAGGCACAGAAAAAAAAGGTACAAAAAAGGCATCAGCTTCTACTACGGGAGAGCAATGTCTCAACTTTAACATAGGAAGGAAAATTGTGCACACACTTTTATTACAAAGTTACAAGCAACCAAGTATATCAATCAAGTCACTTGATGAGCAAAGCAAAAGCCAAAAAGTCATGCTGTTAAGAAATTAACCACTGATGGAAGGCTTACTCAAAGGGAATCCTGATTTTGTAGTAACAGCAATCACCATATTAAGTTTACAATAAAATGCCTACTAAATATTCTCTTGTTCACAATACAACAACGTTCTTCACCATGCAAAGTTTTGAAATTATATAGGAGCATAACTATTTTTTCAAGTAGAAACCCTTTTTACAATGTGAACAGGAATTGGTTATGTTAAGTTTGAAACTTACTTCAGCCGCTTCTTTGTGGTAGCTTCTACAACCCAATCACCAATACAGTTGAGCTCAGTCCCTTTTGGAAGGAGATCAATCTGGACTAAATTTAACATCATAATTCATATAAAGTTGCATATCATTTCATGATGAACCTCTGAAATGGAAGTAATTACCTTGGTGATAACTAATATTATAGGGTTTGCACCAACAAGATCACGAACACGGGACAGAAAACTGCCATTGAAGTCTACAATATCCACCTAGGAAAATCAACATTGACGACCAGAAAAATGTGGCAAAAAAGTATCAAATCCTGTGGTAAGACAGTAAGACTGCGTAATGTAGATTGTAATGTTTCAAGAGCAAGTATGTAAAAGATAGGTTCAATAGAACAATATAATTAAAGTTTTATATTGCACTGTTGACAAGGGGGAAACGCCAAAATGGAGAACATATATATGCAAGGCTACAGTGCAGACATATTATCTCGTGGATACAAGTCAATAAAGCCAAGCTCCAATTAACCCTGACTTTGGGGCCAAATCCTTGGAATGAGTCATAAAATCTTGGCTTTCATTAGATGCTTAAAAATAAATCAGTCTTCCATAAAAAATAAAATCAGTCTTGAAATTCATTAACGGAAGAAAGTTATTTTGCAAGTAAATAACATAAGTCCATAGTACTGATTGAGCATGATCATATCCACAGATCCTTGAAAGATTGAGCATAAAGCTGTAGTTCAATTTTTATTTTTCATTTAAATTCAACATCACCTTTTTTATTTTCAAAATTGCACTAAAATGACAGAAATGGCATGAATCCTAATAAGGGTGCTTAATCCGAAGGTTTTATATACACAATCCTATATTGAGCTTTAGTGCATAATCACAGAATCAAACTCACAATTTTAACTATCAAGGCCTTTTCATGGCGCAAGTGGGACAACTTCTCCCGTAGCTGCTCTGCAGTAACAAATTCCTTCCCACCAGAGTAACCTCCATGGCCACCAACGGCAGTAATCATATGCCCGTGGGATAGAAGCCGGCACCTGCCACAAAGTACTGTTCTAAGTTGCCGGTGCTTCTTTTTCTGCAGTTTTCAAACACAGGATCAGGACAAACCGCAATCAGTCCTTGCAATTTCTCATCATGAAGAAACCACATTGAACTAAATGCCAGTTCAAAAGACACATATGGGCATATAGCTACCCAAAATGCTAGACTGATACACCTGATACAACCACTTGGTATCAGTTTCCACCCCAACTACTAATTTGGGAAACTCTCTCGAAACATAAATACTCCACATCCCAATTCCCAATTACACATCAGCCAAAAAAGATCACTGGAAGAATGCGACCCCAGTTATCAGCTACAGCACTTTCATACATGATTCATTCCTTGATAGTTACTTCAAATTTCCACTCAATCACATGCTCATGTTATCGTGTCGGAGGTAAATGGATTATTTAGTTGCTTCCTTGACGATAGCGCCTAAAGAACCAAGCTTTCACCTAATTAAACCACTTGATATCAGTTTCCACCATAACTAATAATTTGCAAAACTCTCTCGAAACTTTAATACCCCACATCCCAATTACACAATAGCCAAAACAGATCACTGAAACAATGTGCCCTCAGTTATCATCAGCTAAAACACTTTCATACATGACTCATTCCTTGATAACTACTTCAAATTTCCACTCAATCACATGCTCATTTTATCATGTCGGAGTTAAATGGATTATTTAGTGACTTCCTTGACATCGGTGCATAAAGAACCAAGCATTCAAAGTCCATACCAGTTCATAGGTACCCGTATCCACGTAACCTGGTCCATCAACCTCCTGAGTCTGCAGCGGAGCTCCGCATCCATAACAAGAAGCAACGCCCGAATCGAAGACCTTCAAAGACTCCTTCTTTTCCTTCTCCTTCGCCTTCTTCTTCTTCTTGACCGAAGCAAGCACAACCTTGGTAGCTACCTTGGACTGGTGGTGCTCGAGGAAGACCTCGCCCCGGGTCGGAGCCGCCGCACCCGTACCTTCGGTTTCGGGTCCGGACCCGGAAACGGAGAAGTGGGTCTGAATGTCGGGCGGGTCCTGGCGCGTTGGCGGGTCATGAAATGGCGCCGATTTACAGGTGATGAGGGTGAATTTGGCCGGTGGCGAGTGGAGGGTACGGAGAGGGGGGTGGAAATTGGGGGATTTGAATTGGGAATTGAAGGAGAATGGAGCTGGAAGCATGGATAGAGATTTGGCAGACATTCGTCGGAGAGTTTTTCCGTTGTGAATGGATTGGGAAATGGCTCAATTGATTTGATTCATCCAGTGTGGGGAGTTTTTGGGCAAACTCTGTTTCTTGCAGCGCATTTGGCACAATTTGGAAAAAGTGACTCAACTAATGGATAATTTACAAAATTGACCCAAGTTTATAAAATTCACCTTCTTCTTTTCTATCTATCTATCTAATTTATATACCGCTAAACGAGGCGCACCCGCGGGCGCATGCTGAATGCGCACACCCGTATGCGTATTCAGGGTGCGCACGCCCGCGGGCGAATCCTCGCGTGTTACCACACGTGGGGAGGAATTAAACAAAATTAAAAAAATGAAAAAAAAATAAAGAGAAAAATTTAAAAAATATCAAAATTATAAAAACAAATTAAAAAAATATAAAAAAATAAATAAGAAATTAAAAAATATATCAAAATTATAAAAATAACTTAAAAATTTAAAAATATAAATAAAAATTTAAAAAAAAAATATCAAAATGTAAATAATAAAGAAATTAAATTACATTATGCATTAAAAACATATATTAAAAACACATAAAAAAATAAATGAATTATAAAAAGAAATTAAAAAATATATCAAAATTATGAAAATATAAAGAAATAAATAAGAAATTAAAAAAATTATCAAAAAGTAAATAATAAAGAAATTAAATTACATTAAGCATTAAAAACACATAAAAAAAGAAATGAACTATAAAAATAAATTAGAAAATATATCAACATTACAAAAATAAATTAAAAATATAAAAAAATAAATAAGAAATTAAAAATATATCAAAAAGTAAATAATAAAGAAATTAAATTACATTATGCATTAAAAACATATATTAAATACATATAAAAAAAGAATGAATTATAAAAAGAAATTAAAAAATATAATAAAATAAATAAGAAATTAAAATAAATATCAAAATTACAAAAAGAAATTAAAAAAAACTATCAAAAAGTAAATAATAAAGAAGTTAAATTACATTATGCATTACAAACATATTATTAAAAACATATAAAAATAAATGATAAATAAAATAAATTAATTTCTTCATAAAAATAAATGAAATTACAATGGAGTTAAAAAAATACATAAACAAATAAATTGTATCTATTTTTTTGGTTATTGATGATATTTAAAATTTTTAATTGTTTGTTTATTATACATTTATTAAATTAATTGTTTAATTGTTTTTGTTTCTCTCCTCTAATTTCCCAGCTCCTCCAAAACATTACTCTCGGACTGAAATCAAAGGAGTAAGTAGGCCTCTTAAACGGGTAATTCGGGTTGGTTTCGAGTCGGGTCACTTCGGGTCGCGGGTAAAACGAGTTCCGGGACTCATAAGTTCTAGTGCTTGCAATTGTTTGTTTTATTACATTTAATAGAGTTTTATTTTCAAAAAATATTACGAAAGATTTTAAATTAATACGATTTAATATTTATTCATTTATCAATGAATACATTTAATTTATTTATATATCGATGATTAAATTTATCCATTTATTTTATATTGTTATTATATATGTATTCGTAATGATTTAAAATTAATACAATTTATTTACAATTACTTTATCGATAAATCAATTTTATTTATTTATATATGTTTTGTAATTATATTCATTATTATATAAATATATGAATATATTTTTATGTTAATTATTTATAAATTATATGAATATGTTTTTATATTAATTAACTATATGAATATAGTTTTATGTTAATTATTTATAAATTATATTTTTTTATTGCTTATTCATTTAGTAATTATTTAAACGAATTATATTTATTTTCTTTATTTATTCTTTTTTTTCTTTTCCACTACCTATGCACATCCAGGATGTGCGCGCATCCTGGATGTGTGCACACCCAGGATGCATATAACTTATTGTTTTTATCAAGTATTCATTTATTTATTTATATAAACAAATTATTTTTATTTTATTTATTTATATATATTTCTTATAGTTATTAATTATTCATTTATGTTTTATTGTTTTTATCTATGTATTTATTATATAAATTTTTATTTTTATTTGTGTTATGTAATTATTTATTTGTTTATGATATATTTTTTTATCTATGTAGTAATTATTTCTTTATTATATTATTTCTTTATTATTAATTATTCAGTTATTTATGTATGTTAACAAATTATTTTTATTTTATTTATTTATTATGTATTGTTTTTATTTATTTCATATATATAAGTTATTTTTTTAATTATTATTTATTGTTTTAATTTTAAAAAAAATTACTCCCCACGTGTGCTTACACGCGGGAATTCACAAGCGGGCGTGCCACCCCATGCGCACCCTGGATGCACATGCAGGTGTGCGCACCCCGCATGCGTCCGCGGATGCGCAACTTACCACCCAAAATCTATTAGAAAGTGTTTCAATATATATTAAGAAGTGATTCAATAATATCCAAGCAATTCGTTCATCCAACATGAGAGCTCTATAATATAGACCTATAGGTTAAAAAAATGAATCTATGAAGAATTAGTTTAAGAAAATGCTCGTAATAGGCAAATATTTATGATTTAATAAGAAAAAGGAATGTATAAAATAATAAAGAAAGTAGTTTAAAAAAATTATATACATATGTGTGTGTATATATATATATATAAAGAACAAATCAACGATCAGAACCAATCTACCAAGAAAACGGAAAAATCTAAAATGGGAAACACCATCAGAAGGAACCTACAAAATAAATTCTGATAGTAGCAATTACAATCTCGGCCCAACGACGATTGGATTCATTATTCGTTGTTATCGTGGTGAAACAGTGGCTTGTGGAGGGGCATAGGTTGGACAACGCTCGACCAATGGCTCTCAAGCTCGGGGTCTTGAAGGCTAAAAGTTTGGTCTCTCTAGTATCACCGTGGAAGGAGATAATTTTACGGTGATCAATGCTTTGAAGGGATGCTGGTCATGTCCGTGTGAGATTGAAATCCTCATCACTATTGTTCTTCTCCTCCTCTAGCACTTCGAGACAGTGTCCTTCTCACACGTCTTTCGTGAAGTCAACAGATGTGTGGATCATATTGCTCAGCGGTTTCAGACCCTTTTCGCACCAAATCTCTGGATAGACAAAGAACTCCGTATTCTCATTCATCAGAATGCTATTGGATAGTGGCCTAGCAGAGTTTATCCCCATCCAAATTCAAATTATTGCATGTATTAAAAAAAAAAAAGTACTTCAAATCTCCTTAAATACATGTAAGTTGTATTTTCCATCTTACACACGAGATGAAAGTTACACTTGTTTGTACAAATAAATTTAATGTGAGTGGTTCAAATCTCATTTTTCTACTCCCAAACAAGCCGCTACCATTTTTAACATAATGTACCTTTTTCGGCCCCTAGGAGTAGGATTGAAGCTTAAACATGTAGTGTAGTTGAGTTAAACCGGGAGACGGATCTCCACATTCCAGCTTCGATCCCCATTCGGCCGAAGGTACTGGCAATCCCTGCAGATCTCTCATCTATTCCCCGCCTAATTCTCCGTTTCTTTCTCTGTTTTTCCCATTCGGTTTGATTTTGCTGATGTAATTCTCATTCTTCCGAGTTTTTTTCTTTTCAATTTTGGTCTAGGAATCAAGATCAAGGTCATTGTCATTTGCCAGTGTGACACAGATCGCAACAATGGCGGACGGGACGAGACAAGCATCACATTATGTCAAGTTAACCAAAGAGCAGGCTCTAGCGGAGGAGATTACGCCTGGTGAACTCAACCAACCAATTCCCACTTCTCAGGTTCTCGTTGGCTTTCCACTTGTCTCTGGAAAATGTTCGATTAGGTTTCCACTTGCAGAGTTTTTTTTTTCCCTTCTTGCAGCTATCTGTCTGAGATTTAGCCTCGGAATTGAAACGCGCGTGCTGGATTTTTTTCTACTTTTCTAGGTTTACCAGTTTGATGAGTCATTCTTTTATGCGATTTGGTAAATTCTTGATGTGAGAACCGATAGCGGCAGCACAGTTCAGGTTGTTAGCTTCTAATTGAGGTTGAGGATTGCAATTTTCTGTTAACTTGTGTTGTCAAGAGCTTTGCTTTCATCAATGGCCTCACGTTGTTTTTCTTTTAGGTTTTCGGGGTTGGGGTTGGAGTGGTGTCACATGACTGAACTTCGTAGAAGGGCTGGAATTTGTAGGCATGTCAGGCATGAATGATGAATATGTCAAGTTCTCCCATACTCCTTCATAGATTGAAGGATAATTTGTTAGAATAGATGCCAATTTGATGCTTCGGATTTCCGATGCTATAATTTGATCATTGGGATAACCGTGTAAAATGTGGACGACAGAACTTATATTTTCTTGTATACTTTATAACTGTAAGCTGTTATTGTTCAATTCATAAATATAACTTTTATCATAGTGTTGGAATCATGATGATTGGTGAGTAGTCATCTTCCTGGTTACATCTAACTTGACAAGGAAATGAATGCATGTGCGGTTTTAGATAAAAACATAGCTTGAAAAAAAAAAAAACTGGACCAATTTTTCTGAGTAATTCATGCATGTATTAAATGCCTAGATAGGTTAGGTAATTTTTGCTTTTCTAATTTTTAGAGGAATTTTCCACCAAAAAAAAATTATAATCTTTAGAGTTGCAAGTTTTTGGTGTAACTTGTAAGCTTGAAACTAATAGTTCTTTGGGTTCTTGGTGGGTGCATGAGCAGTTGGCTGTCCGCAAATGTTCCGAATGCGGGCAGCATTTACCTGAAAGCTTTGCTCCCCCAGCTGACGAGCCTTGGTCTAGTGGAATTTTTAACTGTGCTGAAGATACCGAAAGCTGTAAGTTACTAGAGACTTACCTTTAAATCTCTTCTTTGGTTACTTTCATAGTGTTTGACAAATGAACTTCGGTCCTTGCCCTTTGAACCTCAACAGCTGCACACTAACAATTTTGCATCATATATCAATAGTGGTCAAGAGCAATATCGATTTGATAGAAAGAGCATTCTGTATGAAGCACATAAAAGTTTAAATCTTAGATTTGGTTATTCCAACTTGTAATGTTCTTGATATGATAATGAGGTTTTTGAGTGCTTGTAAGGAATATTGGGTTATTGGGAAATTAGGGACAATTATAGGGTTAATTGTGTAAATTGGGAAATATCTTAAATAGGCTATTAGCCCTTATACAGATTATGAATGATAATAGAACATTTACCCTTTCTCTCTATCTTCTCTCTTCTGAAATTCTTCATCTCTAATCTAAATCTTCCCCTATCTATCTCAATCAACCATGGAAGCTATGGCTTCCCCTTATCCGATCCTTGGGAGTTGGGTCATAACAAATTGGTATCAGAGCCTTTCGATTCTGAGTTCCGCAATTTTGATTTTGAACCTCGAAATCTGTCGACGACGATGGTAGTTAAGGTGGCCGATTGAACGATTCTCGTCAAGATCCACATAGAGTTCTACTCGATCTTCTGGGAAGTGCTACAAGGCTACAACAAGTATTTTCTCCGTTTGGGGTGATCGAATAGATAGAAGTATTTTGTCTCGAAGAGGAGTTTCATTCGAAGATCCGCTTCAAGAGCAAGGAATCCGCCATTGAAGCATTGGAGTGCATCAATGGGATGTCTACGATGGGTGTTGTCAATTGGAGCTTATTCATGAGGCCAGTTAGATGGAGACGCCTTCACCATTGAATCAAGAAATCGCAAGGGAGCCACGCCAAATCGGGATTCAAGACTGGGAGTTGAGACTGAAGGAATCAGACCTTGTTCCTTTGTTCCATTGATTCATTCAATTGCCTTTTCCTTGATGAAGTCAATGGATCTAACCTTGTAGCATTTTCGGCAGTTTCACATGTTGAATCCCCACTGAATTTAGTCCCCAAAAATTCAGCATCTCTAGAGTCAATGATTAGATTTGAATCTATATCCAAAAATCTATAAGCTTTAGAATTTTCAGCATAGCCTATGAAGATACTTTTCAAAGCCTTAGGACCCAACTTAGTCCTTTTAGGATCTGGAATCCTATAATATGCTAAACAACCCCAAGTAACTTAAATTGGGTTGTCTACCGTTCCAGATCTCATATGGAGACGTCTTAGTCCTTCTTGAGGGAATTCTGTTGTGCAAATAACATGCTGTCAGTAGTGCTTCACCCCATAGATTAGAGGGCCCTTTGGCATTCAACATCATCGAATTCACCATATCACATAGTGTTCGATTTTTCCTCTCAACCAAGCCATTCTGCTGAGGCGTATAAGGGGCTGTTCTCTGATGAATAATGCCACTTATTTCACAGAATTCATTAAACTCATTAGAGAAATATTCTCCACCGCTATCGCTTCTCAGAATTTTAATCTTCCTTTCTTTCTGATTTTCTACTTCAGCTTTGTATATTTTAAATTTTTCAAAGGCTTCATCCTTCTTCCTCATCAAATAGACATGAGTATATCTAGACTTATCATCTGTAAAGGTAATAAAGTACCTATTTCCACCTCTTATTAACACTCCATTTAATTCACATATATCCGAGTGCACAAACTCTAAAATCTCATTTGATTTTTCTACCATATGAAAAGGTCTTTTAGCCATCTTTGCTTGAACACAAATTTCACAATTTTGATTTGAAGGATTAAAATCTGCATTAATCATACCATTCCTAGACATAAATTTCAATGATCTAAAATTCACATGAGCAAGTCTTAAATGCCATAAATAAGACTTAACGATATAAGCAGAATTAGAAGATTTATTCATAATACTGAGCTTAATCATTCCATTACATGAGTATCCCTTGCCTATAAACAAACATTCCACCCTTGGTTAAAATCAATTTATCTGATTCTAAGATAGCCCTTATACCAACCTTACATTGCAAATATCATCCTTCTCAGATGCCTTGTATTCTATAAACTGGGAAATATCATTGCAAACATGAACTCTAGCATCAGAATCATACCACCAGTCCTTGGTGATCACTGCTGCAGCCATGTTTAATTCAGTCACCATGCCGATTTATAAGTCAGAAACCATGGCAACAATTTCAGAGACCTCTTTATCAGCCATGGTGGCCTGTTTGTTTTCCATCTCTTGTTGCTTTTTCTTCCAGAATCTGCACTCCCTCTTGAAGTGTCCTGGTTTGTGACAAAAATGGCACTTGGGTCTGGTATCATTGCCATCTTTCTTTGGCCTTTTGTTCCTGTTGTTGTTGGCTGCTTCGTTGGGCTTCTCCCTTTTATTTCCCGCACTCATGTTAGAGTGTTCACCAACAACATTGTTGATCTTGGAAGCAGACTCAACTTGTGTGTTGTATTGTCTCCTTGTTTCCTCTTCAATCCTTAGATGTTTCTAAACTTGCTCTAAGGAGAGTTCCTCAATTATGTGCAAGAGTTTCTTCCTATAGTTGTTCCAAGTGTTGGGTTACTTGGCAATAATGGCCCCAACTTGAAAGGGCTCAGAAATGTCAATTTTCAACTCCTTAAGTCGATTGACAATGCTCTGCAGATCATTAACCTGATCCATAATGGGTTTAGCTGCATTCATAGTGAACTCAAAATATTTCATGATGAGAAACTTATCTGTCCCTTGCTTTTCGTTGTTGTATCTTGTCTCCATTGTAGAGTCTTTCTGAGAGGCGGTTCAAAATGTGGCCTCTACATAGAACTTCATCTTCGTCTCTCTTCTTTCTCTGGTCCTTGATCTCCTGATCTTCGTCTTCTGTTGGATCTGGAATTGCCTCCAAATTGTCATCCAACGCAAAGAAAATCTTCAAGGCGGTCAGCAGGAATATCATCTAATCCTTCCAGCGGTTGTAGTTGGTTCCATCGAACCGATCAAGTTTGAAAAAGTCTTGATTCATCGGGGTAAGGGCGGCTGCTTGTGATTCGGCCTCCATGACAGAATATCACTTAAAAATTGTTGGTAATTTAGGGTTTCTATTGCTTTGAGGCGTGAAAGATCACTATCTTTAAAGTGATATTTGTACCCTTTAATTGCTCTTACAGTTTCAGAAAAATTCACCTCCTAGGATACAACAAAGCCCTTAGAAAATTCAAATAGCAAATCTGAAATTTCTGCTTATTTTCTTATGTGAAAAAATCTCCTTTTATAGAGGAAATGTCACTGAAACTGCCAAACAGTTAAGTCAGTTTTACAGTTAATAGAAGTTGGGAAATCTCATCCAAAAGGAAGAGATCATAGCCATTGATCTATATCAGATCTGGACCATTGATTTATAACAGATCTGGACCACTGATTTCAGAAATCAGAACCAACTATAACTAAATAAATTCAGTCTTATTTTTAGACTTTATCCAACATATTCATACGGATTTTTTTGTATTTTCATACAAGCTTTGAGGACAAAGGATTTTGCAGCTCCATTTTGACAGTTAATGTACATGTACATGTTCTCATCATCATGGGGTATATTCATGGGGATTTTTTTGTATTTTCATACAAGCTTTGAGGACAAATCTTTTACAAGGGGTGAGCATTGTAAGGAATAGGGTTATTGGGCAATTAGGGACAATTATAGGGTTAATTGTGTAAATTGGGAAATACCTTAAATAGGCTATTAGCCCTTATACGGATTATGAATGATAATAGAACATTTACCCTTTCTCTCTATCTTCTCTCTTTTGAACTTCTTCATCTCTAATCTCAATCTTCCCCTATCTTTCTCAATCAACCATGGAAGCTATGGCTTCCCCTTATCCGACCCTCGGGACATAACAGTGCTTTGATTAGATATTTGTTACGAAAAATTGCAGAAATGTTTAAGCTCAAGGATGAAAAGATTGACGGCCAACAATACAGTTAATATATTTATAACAGTTTATAGGAAAGGACTCCACTTGTTTTGTCACTTCCGTGGGATACCAAAAATGTTGTTAAAAACTGGAATGAGGACTATGCAGTCCTAGATGGCTGTCTTTGCATATGTTTATTAAACCGTTGCTTGTAAACTCATCCCTAATTTTCCATTCACAGGTTGGAAAGGGCTTTTCTGCCCATGTGTTCTGTTTGGTGAGAATATTGAAAGGCTGAGAGATGACACCCCATGGACTACACCGTGCATTTGCCATGCTATTTGTGTTGAAGGTGGCATGGCACTGGCATTAGCCACATCAATCTTTTACGGCGTGGACCCAAGTACATCATGTTTGATCTGTGAGAGCCTGTTCTTTGCCTGGTGGATGTGTGGAATTTACACCGGTCTTGCACGTCAAAACTTACAGAAAAAATATCATCTTAAGGTTAGTTCTTTTACATGATTATCATTATAAAGAAATTCATTATCTTTTGCCTCAAGATTATATATTTTTTATGTTGATATATACCAGTTTTTGTACAAATAAGGATACTATTGTAGTATTGTTGTTATACACATAGCTCAAGGAAAAAAATAAAGATAGAAATTTTTTCTGCTCCTGCAAAACAGGGACTGGTTGAAATTAGATCTTCTTCTATAACTGAAGCTAGCTCTGTCAATTTAACCAGAGAACAAGGCTTTTATCAGATTTGCTTATCTTAGACTAACATCTGTCAATGATGACAACTTGTTCCTCTGGAAGGCTCTAAATAGTCCACATGGAGATATGTTAGTGTCCTAGAAGTAGAAGAATTTGAAGTTCAAAACTGCTGCAAAACTAGAAGCCAATAGAATTATACATTAGACTTTTTAGCAAGTGGGATTAGTGTGGGTTGATAAGTAAGTTGCTTGATCCTATGATTTCGCAGAGAAAAACGATTTGTAAAAATATCCTGCATATCTTGTACAGTTCTTTGATGACATGATAAATAAGTAAACAACTAAACACTAGTGTGTATTGTTAGTGTTATATTTTGCTCTTATTTGACTGGTTTCATCTTTTGGGACCGCAGACCATTTAACCCATCAGAAAGCAGTAATTATTTTCTGATTTATTCAATTTCTAATTATGGGCACTTCCAGTTGTTCACTAAGTGGAATACAAACCTTCTGCCTGTAAAGTGCTCATATGAGTTATATTAATAATGTACCAGTGTAATTAATTCTTCAATTAACTCTCAATCTGATACAAGTATACAACAATTGTAAAAGCTCTGAAGCAGACATGTTGTGCTTTGCTACTACTGAGTACTGACTCCTTATCTTTATTCAAGAACTGCAGACCTTTGTTACTTTGCTTAAATATTATTACACTTGCATGCCTTATCTTTCAGACTTCAGTTCTTCCATATGAGCTCTACACCCGAGAAAGAGTTATCAATGCATGCCATCATGCATTTTGTGTTTTTGTTTGCATTATGCTCAAACATCCTGAAATTTTTGTGGGAAGTTTTTTCAATTATTTCATGTAAAATGCGCAGAACTCTCCGTGTGACCCCTGCCTAGTTCATTGCTGCTTCCATTGGTGTGCCCTGTGCCAGGAGCACAGGGAGATGAAGGCTCGTCTCTCTGATGACGCTATCACAGCCCTGACAGCGCTCAATCCACCCCCGACCCAGGAAATGACAGCCGACAGGGATTTGGCCACAGGAGCCACGTCTTCCTTGACAGCAAAGGAGGATAATGATCAGAAATCCAGTTTAGAGATGCAAGCTTTGTAAGTTTGTTTGCTGGTATTGTAAGTAATGAACATGTATAAAGAAGTGGGGAAAGGCCAGTGGGTCAGTAGTATTTCACATTATCAAGACGTCGGTGGATTTACTCCTCTTTTTCAAGTTTTTCTCTGGATTTGATCTTAGTAAAATTCATATCATAAGTTTTTTAGAAGTGGAGAAATTTCATCTCAAGGTTATGGATTAGCCATTTCATTGCTTTACTGTGCTGATAAAATGACAAGGAGTTAAGGAGCCAATAACGTTTGATGTGCATACGGCCCCTTGAAGGAGCTTACGAGTTTAGACTTGAGACCTTGTAAACATCAAGGAGAGTTTGTGTCAACAATATGGTACTATCTCACTTCATTGGTAGATCAATTCTTTTTAGATAAAAGTTTTGTTACAATTTTTTTTTTATATATATATAGGGTGTGGATAAAATGAAAATGATACTTAAAATGAAAAAGCGGTTGTTATTCACACCCAAAAAATTACTATATTCACCACAAATTTCGTTTCGCAATTTTTCAACATAATTGGTGCGCCTCTTATGGCGTAGATATGCGAATCTAATGGCGCAGGGTATTTTTATTTTTTGATACCCTGCCCCTCTTGAGTCACAACCCTATGGATCAAGAGGCGCAGGGTATTTTTTTTTTTTTAAAGATAAAACTACCCTGCTCCTCTTGAGTCACAGGGTTGTGAATCAAGAAACGCACCATATTAATATTTTTGGAAAATAAATTAGCAACCTTTTTGGAAAAGTAATTATGTGATTTGTAAGTATTTTATATTTTAATTATAAATATATAATTTAAAATATAATGTACAAATGGATAATTATTTTAAAAAAAATTTGACCGTATACTCAATAAATTAAGATAAAAAGAATTGCAATACGTAAATTAAAAAGAATTATATATGAAAACATTCAAAGTTTTGTCGAATATATTTAAAAAGAATCATATATGATAACATTTTAGTTTTATTTAAATGTGCAAATATATTTAATTAGATTAATGTATATTATTAATATATTGGTATCAATTGAGCAATTATAATAAAGAAAATAAAATTTATAGAAATAATAATGTAGGCGCAAGTAATAAAACTATCTATATCTATATTTATCTATATCTATATAAATTCTTAAAACATAAGAGTTTTTGCTTATGTGTCACATCTAGGTTAATCCTCTCATTTTTCCTTTTTCAATTGATTTTTATTTTTTACATAACAAATGGTTTTAATTCAAAATATTAAATTAATATGTAACATATATCTATGTTAAAATCTATATACTAAAACAGAGGCCACTGGCGCGACCTCGCGACCATGGAATTTTCTGGATTAAAACGGGATTATTTTTGCTTGCGTGGCATTTTCTGGATTAAAGTGGTATTATATTTATGGGCCACATCAATTAATAAACAAATATAGTTTGCTAAAAACTTATCTTTCTTAAAATTTTAATGACAAAATAGTTTTCCTTTGAAATATTTTAATTTTCAATAGATGGATAAGGTAAATGCTAGAAGAAAAAAAGGATTTGTACGTACCAAGAAAATATTAAATAACTACAAGAAAAAAAACGGATTTGTTCCAAGAAAATTAAACTTGAAGAGATGATAAAATTTTATCAAATATATTTATATTAAAACAATCCTATGTAATATGGATTCACTTTATTGATCCCATTTCACGATCCCATATTTCTTAATAAATATAATTAATTAAAAATTTAAAAGTCATCTATATATTAGTTTTAAAAATCTTTAGGGATTAAAATAAAATTTTCACTAAAAGATAAGATTTTTACTTAAATATATAATTTTGTTTATAAAAAATCTCATGAAAAAATTATTACTAACTTTTAGCAACAATAAGAAAAGATCGATCTATATAATAATCATAGTTGATAAATTGGTTGAATCATCATACGCCAGTATATATCGGTAAAATCTATCTCATATAGTAAATATGAATTAATTGTTTAAATATATATATATATATATATATATATATAAAGAGATCAAATAATTTTATTTGATCTAAACAAACATATAAAAAGAGATCAAATATACTACGAAAAACACTCGTGTTTATACTAAAAAATAACACAACTGAAGATATAAAAATTTATCAAATAATCTATCCAATTATGTTTAAAGATTTCTAACCACCTACATTTTGACTTAGTTTCTCTCCATTAAGGTGAAAATGATGTTAAATTATATGTTATTATCATCTGATTGAGTTTGATACATTTTCTAATAATTTTAGACAAATTTGGTCAAATAAGTTAGATAAAAGATATAAAATTATTAATTGATATGGTTAAAAGTGTTTAGACTACACGAGTAAGCGACATATAAGTGAAGTTAACCTCTTAGTTGTATATTCAATTTCATCTAACGAGATTTTACTTTAATTTATTTTACAATTGATTGAACGTTTTATTAAAATATTTCAAGCACAAAATTTAATAAAAATAATATTTCAAACAAATTAACATAATAAAATATAATTTATTAACAAAACGCGCAAACGCGCGGGTACCAAATACTAGTGTCTATATATTATCACAATAGAGTTCATCTTGAATGAACTTATTACACCCTTCTCTTCGGAGTTTGTTCTTATAAGTTTAATTCAAAAAATTAAACTAATATTTTATTTAATTGTATAATATTAACTTATTTAATTATTAAGATTTTATTTAATTGAGCCACATGACAATTACTTCTTAATCATAGATTTAGTGACCAATTGAATTTATAATTGACCAATTGAATTTATAATTCACATATTTATCTAATCTCTTGTTGGATGTTATTCATTTTGAACCATTCAATTGATGCATAATCCAACAAAGCCATTTTAAAGCATATATCCTTACCAATATTCATTAAACTATTGTAACAAAATAAATCTTACTTGTTATATAATAAATTTATTTTAAATCAAAATACATAAATCTACAGTGTGTGTATTGGTAAGTATTAATTACGGTGAATATTTTAAAGAAGAAATTTTAGTGATTAAGAAATTTATCAATACATATTTATTGTTTGTTTAAAAATAAATTACTTTCATCCCCACAATTTATCAATTAAAAAAATTTATAAGTCGTGATTTAATAATGAATATATTATGGAATTGTTAAGATAGAATATTATCTAATGCTATTATGAAACGTTTAAGAAAAGATATTGTGAAAAGAATATATTATGAAGTGTTATTAGATATTTTTATATAATTTTACCCAATTATCTTCATTCTAAATAATAATTGAAAGAAAATAAAAAATTATATAATAAAAAGTATTGTTATTATTGATTTAGGGTTTTAGGGTTTAGGGTTTAGGGTTGGTTTAGGGTTTAGGGTTTAAGGTTTAGGGTAAAATAAGTTTGTGAAGTTTCTACTCATCGGGAGTCATAGGCGTACTCCTCATAAATCAAAGAGCTGCTCCTCAAAAGTTATAGGCCTGCTACTCTTGAGTCGTAGCTCTGCGCTTCTTGAAACGCACACAGACAAGCTTATTTTCACAAGTCCCAGCTACCTCCAGTTCAGATATGTTGAACAACAAAAATGTCATCCGACGAAGAAGATGGAGGGGCATAAGAATTTCTTCATCCAGCGTTTTTCTCAGATTACGTTCCACCTCAGGTTTGTCTATTTTTGATATTTTTGTGAGAGTTGGTATGTAGAGTATGTAATGTCGACTCTAGGAGCTTTGAAAATTTTCTCAGATTACGGAATATGGAATGAGTAATTTGGGAACTTTAGCAATTAGTTAGTTATCTGGTTATCTTGAATAGTTAAGAAGGAATAAGATTGTTTGTATCGCCAATTTGTAAGTATTGGGTGGCATTATCTGTGTAGGCCAATCATATTCCAATTCCCTCCAGTGGATCAGAGAATTATCCTGACTTCACAGGTGTTTTCGACTCCGGTTATCATACATGGCCAGACCGTGAAGCTATGATAAAAAAGTGTCGTGAAGTGGCAACCGGGTATAATATGGTGCTTACTATAAAGAGGTCATGGGGTGTTGGCGGTGGGCGCCTTGGACGAGTTCTGCTCGCTTGCGAGCAGTATGGTAAAAAGCGGAAAAAACCTGAAATGAAGAATAATGAAGGTGGCGTGAGACGCCACCGTGCAAGGAGTAAGATCTCGGGGTGTCCGTTTGCCTTATACGGGTACGAGATCAATGGAGGGCGGTGGAGATTACATGTTCAACACGGGATACACACCCACGCTCTGCCAGACAGCTTGGAAGGGCATGCGTATGCTGGGCGACTCACAGAAACTAGCTATCAGGAAGTGAAGAAGCTATCAGAGACTGGGACTATGCCAAAGCCGATCTTAATGGGATTCCTTTTGGAAGATGAAAACACACCCACGTCAAGGCGACATATATATAATGCTCGCGCAAAGATGAGGAAGGAGGCACGAGGATATAGGTCGGTAACCCAACACATCCTCAAGTTGCTATCGGATAGTGGTTACTACGTCGACGCACGGAGGATGTCTGGGAATGAAGATGTGATGAGTGACTTGTTTCTAGCCCATCCGGAATCAAGACATTTGTTGGAGTTGTTTCCATATGTGGTTATCCTAGATAACACCTATATGACGAACAAGTAAGTGAATTTAGACATTTAGTGTATATGCAATGTCACTATATATGCTATTAGGACAGGTTACAATTTCGAATAATTTGTCTTCTTTTTGAAGGTATGGAATGCCGTTGCTGGAGATTGTCGGATTTACATGCACAGGGATGACCTTTAACATTGCTTTTGCATTCATGCGGAATGAGAATGAAGATAGCTACTCCTGGGCGCTGTCCTAGCTAATGCACCTATATGACAATAAATGTCCAGAGTTGTTTGTGACCGACCGAGAGTTGGGTCTCATCAATGCATTGGAAAATGTATTCCCCAATGTGAAACATACTTTATGCTGGGTGCATATAAGTAGAAAATGTGAAGAAGCTGCGCTGAAGCATACTGGATGTCTAATAGCACAACAGGAGTTCAAGTCTGACTGTTGGGAATTGTTCAATTCAAAGACGGAGGAAACGTACGAGGGTCGTCGAAGGGGAATGTATGGAAAGTGGAGTGCAACACCTCAACTCATGGGCTACTTGGACAGTGTGTGGCTACAAAAGCACAAGAAGCGCATCATTAGAGCGTGGACAGATACTGTACATCATTTTGGTACAAGGACTACAAATAGGTAAATATTCTGGTCACAACATTATGGTGAATATATTAGTTTGCCTGGTAGTTCGTCCTATCACCGCTCTAGTTTTCACACTCAGGGTGGAAAGTTTGCATGCTGTGCTGAAGAAGGTCCTAAATTCGACCATTGGAGGCTTCGATGCAGTTGTGAAGGCGATCGACCTTGTCATGCTTGACCAAATTCACGCATTGAAAGGTTCGTTGGAGATTGATCGTTTTAGGCCTCTAGTAGAGATACAAGAAGAGGAGATATTCAGTCGCCTTATTGGGAAAGTTTCTAAACTCTACTTCGAACACTTGGAAAGCATAGTAAACAAGGTCAAGGCAAAGAAGCACGAGCCAGAGTGTTCTGATAGGTGGTGGCGTGATTGCTACGGATTGCCATGTGCACATGATATCCAATGGTGTCTCGATAACAAAACTCCAATCATGCCCGGTCACATTCACAAGTTCTGGAAACAGTTGGAGTGGAAAGGGGTTGATATCGAGAGGTCGGACGATCACATCCCACTGTCATTAGCCGATGTGAAATTTCGTGAGATGATGATGAAGTATGAGAGTGCTCAACTCGACCAAGACACCCTTTGGAGAGTTACTACAGCATACACGGACGCCTCCAACCCCGGTGCTTCAACATTGAAGGAACCAAGTTACGAACCTACAAAGGGAAGGCCTAGAAAGAACCCATGTGGAAGAATCCGTTCGAGTTGGGAGAAGACTCAATCAGACTTCCTCAAGGTGCAGAATAGGCGCTCATCTAGCGACTCTAGAGGTCGTGGGTCACGTGGCCGTGGACAGAGTGGCTCTGGAAGTGGTCGAGGTCGGAGTGAGGTGTCATCGGGAAGTGTTAGTTTCTCGGGGGCCTTCGAGGAGAATGTGGCTAGTCAAGATCAACAACCTCTGGACCTTATTTACAAAGATTTCAATTGGGGCCATGACAATGTTGATGAGTTCATGATGCCTTATGTTTCACGGGTTACGGATGTCGAAAGAGATGGCCACTGTGGATATCGAGCCCTTGCTGAACACCTAGGTATCGGGCAGCATGCTTTCACTCAAATACGGTGGGCACTAGCAGAAGAGCTTCAAAGGAATTATTCTATTTACACATTGGCAAGTTTGGCAACCCCATTAGATGAACTGATCTACAATTGCAACTACACGGGCCTGGAAGGATGCCTCCCACGCTACTGGATGGAGATGCCAATGATCGGGTTGGCGTTTGCGACATTTTATCAAGTGGTCGTTGTTCTTCTTTCTTGGAGCGGACCTCACACATGTTTGCCGATGATTGCAAGCTCACACAGTGAAAGCCCCCCAACTAAAGAGTACACGTTAGCGCTCGTCGGGAATCGTAACCATTTTGTTCCGGTAACCCCAATCATCGTCTACTGTACGTTGTATCGTTTGTTTATTTTCTGTAAACATCATGTAACCATCTTCCATATTTCTGACAGGTTTGGTTGCGTCCTGGAGCTCCTATGCCCCCCATAACACCGGAGTGGCACAAATTTCATCATCCGAGTGTGAATGGATTTGACCAACCTTTTCTTGCAAGGATACAAATGTATCGAAATTACCGTGATCGAGTACGATGTCCCCTACTGTTCTAGTACTTGTATCCTGTACTTGTTAATGTGAATGCAGTAGCTTCATGCAGCTGGGAAAAGTTCAGATGTTTCCATGTCTAAATATCAACATTTCCCTATTTATAATGTATATGTGCACTCTAGATGCAGTAGAATGTATACTCTAAATATCAATCATGGAATTGCTTTCAATCTTTGAATGGATATCTGTGTGTTTTTTATGGAGAAGGATTAGAATGAAATGTATTAATATGAAAAAGAAAGAAAACAACAAACACCGTAAAACAACAAACACATAATACCTGCTATTTATACACCATATTGGGTATATGGAAAATATGTCAAAGACCATTACAGTGGCATATACACAAAATTTCAAAATGTCTAATGACATCAGTTCAGAGAATGTAGCAGATTGTCGATACAGATAACAAAATGGGCTGCATATGAGAATGTTGCGGCAATATGTTCAGAGTGGGCAGCCAGAAGTTCAGTGGGGGATAACTACTACAAATACTACGTCTATTGATCACCATAGGCATAAAAGTCGTTTATCACTCGCGTCTGGTCATCCACCGTCATGACCACTCCTCTCCTTGCGAAAGCGCGTATCTGGCCCAACAACCTTTGAACTCGCTGCATGTCACAATACACTCACATTAGCAATGGCAGAAAATAATACAGGAGCGTAGTATTTTTTTTCTACGTCAAATAACACGACATACTCGCTCTAGGTTCAACGCACGTTGCGGAGGCGGTGGAGGGGGTGCTGATGTACGTAAAATACACGGATGTGTGTGCTGATGGAACCAATCTCTATAGCCCTCCTCTACCTCCCAGGGATCGTGAACACGGGGAAGCTCCAATATAGGATGGAGGTTCTGGTGCCTTTGAGCCCACTTGTTGTTATCCGAATGGAAAATAGCTTCATATCTTTTCAACTTATCCCTTCGAATGCAGTGGGTGGGTCTGATCGGCAAGTCAGGCACACCTTGAACTCTACCGAATTGGCGCACAACCCTATCGGGCATATATGGCTCCTCCTCATCTAGAAATTGGATCGTCCCACGATAGGTTGAGAGGCAAAAACTTCCCTCGAAATCAAGGTCCCCAAATGGCATCCAGTCAACCTGCACATACAATTCATAAATAAACCTATTGCAAAGACACCAGTAAACCTGTTGAAAGGAATTATTCTACTTACATCTTCTGCTCGAAACTCATCTAATTGCTTCCTGATCTCCATCAACCTGTCTATAGTCCTCTTTGGAGTAGAGGGAGATGCATACCGTGCTGCGTATCTCACATCTTTCTGCATCACCATGTCTGTGACTAGATGACCACGGAAGACAGGGAAGTAGCTCCATATCCAACTCTACATAGATAAGGAATTTCATATTTGGGTAACTGTTAGCTGGATGGAATTTCAGGAGCAATGGAATAGGATGATTCATTTTTAATGTAGACAACTACTTATTTTTTAAACATATCTTAAAAATTGTATTCTAAAATCAGAACAAACACAAAAACCTAAACTTATAATCTACATTAGAAACTTTCGATCAAGTTTTAAACCATATTTACAAACTCATTACCTGAAACGTTTATGCAGATTTATGACTTATAAATACACAGAACAAATTGTTACCTGAAGGAGTAGTGTGCACCCATCCATCCCAGCTGCTGCGGAGCGAGATGCCTCTCCTAATCCGCAGTACAAGCAAGCCAGAACACCTGTTCCCCAAGCATACTGAGCTCTGTGACTATGGTCGATCACATAGAAGGCCCATCAGTCGATGATGCTTCACCCGTTGGGTCGACTTGTCGATAAATAAGGTGCAACCCAACAGAGTCATCAAATAACCGGAGGCGATGTGAGCCATTGGCGCATCTTGGTCAATCATCTCAGCCAACTTCTTATCCAAATCTTTTAATTTTATCCCCCCACACTTATGATAATCGTCCAGCTCCTCAGCAGTCCATCCAAACATGTTTGTAATTTTCTCTATCAAGTCAGCATCTTCCCAACTTATAGCAAGGGCGTCCCCATCAATTGGTAATCCCAATAGACACACAACATCATGCAATGTGATAGTAATCTCACCCCAATCGAAATGGAAAGAATTCGTTTCAGGGTGCCATTTTTCTACAAAACTAGAGATGAGCACGTGATCTACCCCATCCCATTTAAGATCTCTTAGAGATGTGATCCCACTGCGAAATGCCTCATCGAACCATGTGCGTGGACCATAGCAAATTTTCTTATCCAATTTCTTAATCCACTTTCCTCGTCGGTGGATCTTTAGAATCCTTCCCATCGCTTTCTGGAAAATTATAAATGTACTTCAGATGAATGCATAATATATATTTTCAAAACCAAAATTAATCTTAAACCTAATTAATTAAGTTCAATACCTCCTCGCCTGCCCAAACCTTCCGAGCGATGTGTGTGGAGTAGTTCAAAAGGAGGCCGAGATTACTTGGACCTCCTGGAAACCCCTCCGCGGGTGAATGTAAAGGCCGAATATATTTTATATTATTTTAATATTATTTTAATTAAATACACTATTATTTTATTCAATTTGTAAAAATGGAATAAAAACCCGTCCTCGAGCATCAAGTTTCGATTTTAAAAATCCTTCCGACATCATTTGAATTTTCGATTTTGACGGGATTTGACTTCCGCTTTCGAGTTCCGGGTGTTAATAAAATTTATTTAAGCTCCGAGTTTGATTGAAATTTATTTACTTCCGTTATATTGAGATTAGTAAATTAAAATTTAATTAAAGTCGATTTAGTCGGGATTCGTTCGGGCGAGCGGGTTTCGAGGTTATTCCGCTAATTTAATTTCTTTAGTGGACCAATCCTATTTTATTTTCCCTTTTCTTTTATTTCTCTCTCTCTCTCTCTCTCTCTCTCTCTCTCTCTCTCTCTCTCTCTCTCTCTCTCTCTCTCTCTCTCTCTCTCTCTCTCTCTCTCTCTCCCCCCCTGCGGTCCCCCTCCCATCCTCACACACTCTGCACACCACCCACCAGCCCAACAAACTGGTCCCCCTCTCCCTCTTTCGGATCTTCAGAACAACCCCCACACCTCCCAGCCCTTCCTCCCTACCTCACACTCCCTCTGCTGCCTTCCATCAGAACCCCATTTGTGCTTCAAAAATCACTTTTCTCCCTATCTCCTCCTCTCTCTCCCAGTTTTCTAATTCTAAAACCCCATTCCCCCTCCTTGTCCTCTGGTTTGCCGCAGCCCATTCACCCCTCCTCCGCCGCCAGAAAACACCACCAACACACTCCCCGGCTGCAAGCTCCCCCTCCATCTACTCTGTTTTGCCGAGGAGCCACAACACCCTCACCTCACCTTGCCTTGCTTCTTCCTCCCGGAGTTGAGCAGCAGCAATGGCGTCCCAGAGGCCGAGCCTAGGAGCGCTGCCAGAGGCCACCGTCGGAGCCACCAGCGCCGCCACCAGTTCTCCGCTCCCCTGTTTCCGTTCAAGCAAGGTCGAGCCTCCCTTCTTCCTCCTTTCGTTTCGAACCTGAGCAAAGGTCCACCTTTATAACGTTCCCCTTCAATCTAGGCCATTTCCAGCTTGGATCCACCTCCGGCGAACCCAAATCGAGCCCGACAACGTTTCCGGCGAAGCTTTTTAAAACTTCGGTAATCTCTCTCTTCCTCCCTCCTCCTTGTGCGTGTTTGGTTCATTTTGTGTGGGATGTGGTCGGGGAAGCTTATAGCTCAGGTGGGGTGAGTCTCAGGCCGGAAGGCCGCCGGCAGGCCTTCAACCTCTCTCCTTCTCCCTTGCGTTTTCGAACGCGAACAGAGGATGAAGAAGGGCAGGTGAACCCGGTTCCCTCCTTTTCCTTTTCTTATTTTTGTTGTCCGGTTTAGGCACTAAATCGTCCGGGTCATTAAAAAAAAAGGGGGAGCTGGGAGTGAGTTTGGGAAATGGGGTGTGGGCCGGGTCATGGGCTCGGACCCTCTTCCGGGTCTGGGCTCCTTCTGTTGGGCTCTTGGGTGGGTTTTCATAAGGGTTTGTGTCATGTTATACATATATATATATATATATATATATATATATATATGTTATATGTTATAGTATATGTTAGTATTTAATTATTAGCTTATTATTATTATCATATTTCTGGAAATTTTATATACTTTAAAAGTGTTTAAAATTGGTATTATTTGATATATCTTATATTGATATAATATGGTGGTTAATATTTGTTTTAGAATTATAAAGTAATTTAGTATTTTGATTTATAAATGTGGGTTATTAAAATGAATTGATTTTGGCAATTTTATTATATTTAAATATTCCTTGAGATGTGTATTATATAATGATTTGTAGGATGATTTTAAGATGAGGGTTTTAAAGAGATAAATGCCGGAATTATTTTATAACATG
Organism: Persicaria maculosa; assembly: GCA_963922045.1. Lineage (NCBI taxonomy): Eukaryota > Viridiplantae > Streptophyta > Magnoliopsida > Caryophyllales > Polygonaceae > Persicaria > Persicaria maculosa. The sequence goes on from OY998271.1 coordinate 35,363,628, forward strand.
ATTTTGGGAAAATGGGTCTTAAGGTTTCAATGTTTAATGTCGGGATTTATATAAGCGATTTTAAAAGAGTTGTTTGATTTTCTAAGTTGAGTTCTTTGAGATATTATTTTGGAAATGAGATGAGATGAACCTGAAATGATAAAATAAGATGGAATGATCTGAAAACGAGATATGAGACGAGATATGTATGATAGTTAGGGGCGCCTTGTGTGAAATAGGTAGACTTATGCATTTATATGTTATTAGGTGTTTGTGGATGTTGGACATTGCTTGCTATTGGTGACTCTTACTTGGATTCCGCTTCTGCTTTGTTCTCTGTTGTTCGGCTTATTCAGGTAAGTTCCTTTATGGGCTTACTCAGATTCGAAAGAGATTACCGGCTTGTGAATGTATGACATACTAGGTGTTGCATAAGCATTAAAGCATGCCATGTAGTATCATGCTAGGTTGCACTTGTGATTGAGCATTCTATTTCTTTACGCGTATGAAACAGAACGGCCGTATCTGTGATAGTCCTAGAGTCTTTGCTAGGGTCATAGGGTAGCCCAGCCCCATCGGGTGCCCTGAGTCTATCGAGTCGATATGAGCATGATGATAGCCCAGCACCATCGGGCATGATTTATTTATTTTAATTTATGTTATGATGATGAGATATGATGATGAGATATGATATGTTATAGCATCGAACCGGCCGGTCTCTGCACTAACGGAAAGGGGTGCAGAGGTAGGAGAGGGACATGCCACTTGGCATTCTTTGGGCGCCTTTACAGTTATTTCTCGCATATTGTAAATTAGGATCATGCTAGTGTGATTTAATTTCCGCATCTGCATCATCTTTATTATTAGCGTATGTGTATGTTCGCTTGCTGGACAGAGCGTGTTGGGGCCTCGGTCTGACCCCACTCGCACCCATTGTTTTTAGGTATGATTGCTCTCTGTTTATATGGCGTGGGAAAGTCCCTCGACGATTGCAAAGAAATCTGTCTAACCCCGCTAATCTGGCCATCCGACTTTAGAATTATGTTTTGATTTTGACCCGGCCTTGCCGTGGCTTTTGTATCTAAATCATATTTCCATTTCACTTTCGTTTAAACTGAATTTATGAAACTTCGACTGATTAGAGGTTTGAAACCTCGACCCGTACCTGAATTGCAACATCCGAACGAAGGTATCCGACCTTCGAAACGTATCCCGGATATTTATATCCGGGCCGTTACAAAGTTGGTATCAGAGCCAGGTTGTGCAATTCGGGTACGCAAGGGTCGGGTGTATGTTTTGGAAAACCGCCCACGGATTTCGAAGATTTGAAAGCGTTTCAAAGGGGCAAAATGAACTTAAAATGTCTAACTCAATTGGACTAAATATGAACTTGGCTTATGATAAAAGAGGAGAACCAACTAATAAGGGATCGAGTGGGTAGAAAAGGCGATAGACCATCCCTATTGGATGTAGTCGGAAACGGGTAGGCGAAATACTAGCTTGTCCTTTACAGACGGGTCGGGAAGACTCCAAGGAGATCATTGTAATTGCCATTGACTGATTCTATGATTGAGTGCTTGATATGCTAAAGATTTGATTGTCATGTTCTAACTATTGAATGAATATTGATGATTTGTGGACGAGATAACGGGAGTACCCTTATTTCCCTATAATCAAGCTCAGCTTTTGTGGAACTGCCCCTTTCCTTATGAACCCTTTTGACAATTCCATCGAGTCCTCTCTTTGAATATCGGTCTTCCACGGGAATTGGGTTGGTGAACACATGGTGTCGGGAATCATGATTGAATATAAAGGTTGTCCGTGAGAGTATTGAAAGATGGTCCTTGATGAAATTCCGAGTTAGAGAGTGAGATGTTTACGAGACTGTCGTTATCAATTCTTATGACAATCCATTAGTGTCCTCTTGTCACGAAAAGTCGCATCCGAGTCCCACGGGAAAGATGGGTAATGAGTCAGTTGGGATGAGTCAATGTTGCCCTTATGGACTTCTATCGGGTTATCTTGATTGCTCTGTCCATGATTATGTGATCCTATATGCATTACTCCTTGATCAACAGTTTGATCCTTAGTTTGAAATTGTGCTTATGTGCCTTAATGTTCATAATGACTATTGTATGGGTTCGAGCTACATTTGTTATACCCAAATCATCCCGACATGATTTACTTAGTATATTGCATCGTCATACTAGGGCACGAATAAATATGTCATATGCTAGGATGTCGTCTAATTGATGCCCTTCCTGTGAATAGGTTCATGATAGTGTGATAGTTCGGTTCTAATATCATGATAGAGTGAGTCCCTTACTTGATGGATACATGTTATAATTTCATGTCAACATGCCTCCTATGCTACGTAATCCTCGGTACATTTATGATGATCTTTAATACGAATTCGTAGTTGTATGACATTCTGTACCCATGCTTGCCCCATTGCTTAGGTCCCGTGTTATGCCTTTCTTTCTCTCATGATTATATGTTGTCATCGCATGTCTACTTGGCATATTGATCGTATGATTGATTAGAAACATGAACCACATGGTATGAGTCTATATGATTGCTACTTTTTCTGAATTAGGTCCATGATAGTGTGATCGACTCTTCCTTATATGAATGTCTCATAAGATGTACTCTTTAGCATGCTAGCCGATGATGCCTCGTTACTTATCGTTCATTTTGTGACAAGAATCTATAGCATGCCCATCTATTCCGAATTCACCAGATTATCTATTGTTGATCATTTTGCAATTAATATTGTGTGTGTTAGTTGTGTTGAACGGAGAATATGTGATATAATTGAACCTTGAGGAATGCATGTTTTGTCATATTATGTGTTGATTCGAGCTCATGTCCCCACATTCTAGTCATGTCGCCATGTTGCTTAGACTTGCTCTATACCTTGTTGCGTTTTCCCCTCGTGCCACTATGTCTTTGAGATGTGATTGAATGAACTCTTGCATACCGTCGTATTAACCAGTCAAGTGCATGTATGTACCATATGTTATACTGAACCACTAGTAACATGTTGGGCCCTTGGTTGCGACTTGTGCGAGTTCTACTTTACCTACATTATTGTTGATTCTCTCTCGAGCTAGGTACCTGATAGTGTGGCTTGTTCCTCTTTCTATTCTCTTAACATGTTTCACTCGTCCTGATGAGTTAATGTTGAATTCGATGTTTGACTAGCTTTCCGTGATAAGTTAAACCTAGCGTGCTTACATAGTAAAGATGTCTATTATTCTATGATGGCTTCTCGTGCTTGTATGAACCTATGACTTGACACCCCGCTTGATCACACACCACTCTATATCATGATTTTGCACCTGCATGACGCATGAATATCGGAATGGACCTAGTTGAATTACTCTAGTGGTACTCATGTTCGATGTGTGCTATTAGTATCATGTGGAGCTTATGACTTCCAATATGACATGCTGAATGATTTCATATCATGCTTGTTCTATAATGTGACAGCTATCGTACCATATATGTACTCTATGATGGTTCGTACCTAGCATGATTATAATCTAGCACCCATGATGTCCTTCTTGTACTTTTGATGATGCCTCATGTTTCGTGAATATTATGTTGAACTCCTCTAAATGACTCTTGACTATGCTTGTATCACATTATAATTCGCCAGTATCATATAGGACCCCTGCTCTCTAGATGTATCTCGTCATCTGATTTCGTGCCATGCTTGACCTAATATATGATCATTGTGAGATAGTTACTATGTTGCCCTTTATATGATCTCGTATGATGCATACACCAAACTTGTACATTGTTCATATATGTGATAATTGCTATTCTACTCTCATGTGTTCTCGTATGACGCTTCATCTGATTGTTATAATATACTTTGCCATGATATATTTGGACTCAATTGTTGATGTGTATACCCTGTTCCTACATTGTTCATATACATGATGGTCGTTTTCTTCATTAAATTCCGCATGACTTCGAATTATATATGATCATTGTTGGTTCCGCCCATCTTGCTTGAAGAATGCTAGGCATATCTGTTTCCATGGAATACTAGAATGTTAGCTTGTTTTACAAACATCAGCGTAGGACTTGATTGTGTCTTTGATATAAATCCGAATGTTGCCCCGAGATAGGTACATGTTAGTGTGGATCGATGTGATTGAAATGCTCCATAATGAATTCGTGCGTGTTGTCACAATTGTGACCCTATAGACTTTCCTAAGGGCATCGTTACTATTCCTGAGTCGGAGTCTTGCCTCTAGTCATGTCGTCTTTACCTTTGGTCTATTCCGTCTCCGAAAGAAACATTGGGTCGTCCACTCTTGTCACTCCCCTATCTCCGGCGAAGCTTTTTAAAACTTCGGTAATCTCTCTCTTCCTCCCTCCTCCTTGTGCGTGTTTGGTTCATTTTGTGTGGGATGTGGTCGGGGAAGCTTATAGCTCAGGTGGGGTGAGTCTCAGGCCGGAAGGCCGCCGGCAGGCCTTCAACCTCTCTCCTTCTCCCTTGCGTTTTCGAACGCGAACAGAGGATGAAGAAGGGCAGGTGAACCCGGTTCCCTCCTTTTCCTTTTCTTATTTTTGTTGTCCGGTTCAGGCACTAAATCGTCCGGGTCATTAAAAAAAAAGGGGGAGCTGGGAGTGAGTTTGGGAAATGGGGTGTGGGCCGGGTCATGGGCTCGGACCCTCTTCCGGGTCTGGGCTCCTTCTGTTGGGCTCTTGGGTGGGTTTTCATAAGGGTTTGTGTCATGTTATACATATATATATATATATATATATATATATATATATATATATATATATATATGTTATATGTTATAGTATATGTTAGTATTTAATTATTAGCTTATTATTATTATCATATTTCTGGAAATTTTATATACTTTAAAAGTGTTTAAAATTGGTATTATTTGATATATCTTATATTGATATAATATGGTGGTTAATATATGTTTTAGAATTATAAAGTAATTTAGTATTTTGATTTATAAATGTGGGTTATTAAAATGAAGTGATTTTGGCAATTTTATTATATTTAAATATTCCTTGAGATGTGTATTATATAATGATTTGTAGGATGATTTTAAGATGAGGGTTTTAAAGAGATAAATGCCGGAATTATTTTATAACATGATTTTGGGAAAATGGGTCTTAAGGTTTCAATGTTTAATGTCGGGATTTATATAAGCGATTTTAAAAGAGTTGTTTGATTTTCTAAGTTGAGTTCTTTGAGATATTATTTTGGAAATGAGATGAGATGAACCTGAAATGATAAAATAAGATGGAATGATCTGAAAACGAGATATGAGACGAGATATGTATGATAGTTAGGGGCGCCTTGTGTGAAATAGGTAGACTTATGCATTTATATGTTATTAGGTGTTTGTGGATGTTGGACATTGCTTGCTATTGGTGACTCTTACTTGGATTCCGCTTCTGCTTTGTTCTCTGTTGTTCGGCTTATTCAGGTAAGTTCCTTTATGGGCTTACTCAGATTCGAAAGAGATTACCGGCTTGTGAATGTATGACATACTAGGTGTTGCATAAGCATTAAAGCATGCCATGTAGTATCATGCTAGGTTGCACTTGTGATTGAGCATTCTATTTCTTTACGCGTATGAAACAGAACGGCCGTATCTGTGATAGTCCTAGAGTCTTTGCTAGGGTCATAGGGTAGCCCAGCCCCATCGGGTGCCCTGAGTCTATCGAGTCGATATGAGCATGATGATAGCCCAGCACCATCGGGCATGATTTATTTATTTTAATTTATGTTATGATGATGAGATATGATGATGAGATATGATATGCTATAGCATCGAACCGGCCGGTCTCTGCACTAACGGAAAGGGGTGCAGAGGTAGGAGAGGGACATGCCACTTGGCATTCTTTGGGCGCCTTTACAGTTATTTCTCGCATATTGTAAATTAGGATCATGCTAGTGTGATTTAATTTCCGCATCTGCATCATCTTTATTATTAGCGTATGTGTATGTTCGCTTGCTGGACAGAGCGTGTTGGGGCCTCGGTCTGACCCCACTCGCACCCATTGTTTTTAGGTATGATTGCTCTCTGTTTATATGGCGTGGGAAAGTCCCTCGGCGATTGCAAAGAAATCTGTCTAACCCCGCTAATCTGGCCATCCGACTTTAGAATTATGTTTTGATTTTGACCCGGCCTTGCCGTGGCTTTTGTATCTAAATCATATTTCCACTTCACTTTCGTTTAAACTGAATTTATGAAACTTCGACTGATTAGAGGTTTGAAACCTCGACCCGTACCTGAATTGCAACATCCGAACGAAGGTATCCGACCTTCGAAACGTATCCCGGATATTTATATCCGGGCCGTTACAGGTGCTACATCCTCGGATCCCTGGACCGCCTCCACTGCCACCGGACCCGCATCCCTGGGCACTGGGACTGCATCCTCGACCAATGAGGCTGCCTCGTCAGCCTCTTGGATCGGTTGCTGGGGGGCCGACTCCTCATCCATCGGGTTAACCTGTTCAGCCGACTCCTCATCCATCGGGTTAACCTGTTCAGCCGACTTCTCATCCATCGGGTTAACCTGTTCAGCCGACTCAGAGAAGGCATTTGACTCCTCTGCAATCAGGACCTCATGTCGAGTAACGGTCGGTGACTCAAACGTGAAAGACTGAGGAGCCGCTAAAAGGTCTTGTACCATGTCTAGACTTTCCTGCAACTGCCTTGAATCGTCTTGTATAGGGTCACTCGCTGGAACAAATGTATGGTCCAAGTCACCTAGACTCCTCAACTCTTGGGACAAGTCCAATGTGACATCATCAAGTTCTCCTTCCAAAAGCGAGGACCAAGTCAAGGGTTCCTCAACAACCTCAGATGACTGCAAAACTGCTGGATCGGAAGCATTCTCGAGTGTAGACATCATAGATGGGTCCTTATCCCCACTCTCATCCTGTAGTTCTTCCTCCATAACATCTGCCTCCTCGATTATCTCTCGTGTGCGTCTCCTTCTATGTGTTTGCCCTTGTATACGAGCATTTGCACGCCTAGCAGATTGTGTCACCACTCGACCATCTACCCGAGGTTTCTACATTACATCATCAATCAACCTTATAATATGTATGGTCATTTTGAATATCTAATTTCCTTATTATATTCATTTACATTTACCTTTGAAATGTCTTTTCCAATGGTGAGGCGTCTAAGATCAGTCCGAGTTATTATCTAGTAATTAAAACAATGAAAAAACAACCACCACATATTTAGTATTTCCTCAAATCAATTTCATCTCAATAAACACCAATGCAGTGTTTACCCAACCATTTTTTTGACAATTGAAAACAAGTTTATGCAGTAATAAATGGTTCTTGTGACTTGTTTCCAACTTCAATCTACTACCGAAAGCAATCACCCCAAGTCTGGTGAGAATAATGTCCTATATAGTTAATTTTAATCTATATTTTAAAAAAAATTATTGGGTTATTTTAAAATAATTTGTACTCATGCTCATTTTGCAGGTAGTATTTATGTCAGCAACTTGTGTTTAGTTTTCATTTCTTTAGCCAGTGATGAATACAGATCACCTTATACTATAGGCTTATATAGCAGTAGTATATATTTACTGATATGCCTTTGCTTTATTGTAAAAGTAGCCACCTTGTTTGACTTTTATAAAACTATAAGATATATAACATATTATATTCTAGTATGATGAAGATATCAACTGTTTTTCCTTGGTTACTTATGGAATTCCTTTTTCAACTTGTGCATTTATAGTATGGCCATGTTCTAGAATTATTTGTTTTGGAATCCTAAATTTAGTATTTCCCCAAATCAATTTTACTTCAATAAACACCAAATGCACAAACTACTAAAATAAGAAATTAGATTTCTAACCGGGCAAATAACGCATCTCCGATCACCATGGTCGTGGAGGCGCCGACTCGGTGTAGCAGTAGACTTCACTGCAACCTTCTTGCTACGGGCCATGGATTCAAAGCCTGATTATTGCTATACATTAGTACTATTCTCATCAAAGTATCAACATCAACCACTTAACGCTACTCCATCTCCTTACAAACTATTCAATTCCTTTTTAGCTTATGTTTTTCAGTACAGAAAACAACAAAAGAAGAAAAAGAAACAGATAAAATCCTTCCTCACGTGTGACAATAATTGCAAGTAGCTTTACAGGAGCAACACAAACAGACAAAATCTTTATTTCGACATATACAAACCGGAAACCTAACCAGATGAAAAGGAAAACCCCCTGACTAAATGGCGAAATTCCGATTTCACGACGAAGCCCTATCAAAACCGGAAACCTACTAAGTAAATCCTGTCAATTCGGTCTTAAAACACAAAAAGAGATTCTCCAACTTACTTTTTCGACTACAGAGGGACTTCAGAGTCGCAAAATCGGTTGAGCTCTGGTGGGGCACCAATCGTGCAAGCCAAGGGATGACTAAATGGCGAAATTCCGATTTCACGACGAAGCCCTATCAAAACCGGAAACCTAAGTAAATCCTGTCAATTCGGTCTTAAAACACAAAAAGAGATTCTCCAACTTACTTTTTCGACGACAGAGGGACTTCAGAGCCGCAAAATCGGTTGAGCTCTGGTGGGGCACCGATCGTGCAAGCCAAGGGAGCTCGCCTGGGAGATAGAGCGGCAGAGAAGAAGGCCAAGGTAGCAGATGAACAGGAAAACCACCGGGTTATGACTTGTGTACGCCTTTGGAGGCGTAGACACCATTTAAAAAAAAAAAAACCTACGCCTTTAGAGGCGCACGAATTTACAAATAAAAAGCCAAATTTCTTTTTGTGGTGCACATAGTAAATTTACGCGGTGTAAACATTATCTCCCAATGAAAATGACTTAAAATGAAAATGAGCCTAATTTTAAAATTTTAAATCTGACCCGGCCCAATAAGTAAATAAAATAGAGAAAATCTGACTCGGAGCGAGCGAGCGAGGTCGAGCGCCCGGAGGGAGCGATCGAGGGAGCGAGATCGGAGGTTTCAGCTCTCCGGCGTCAATCGAGGGAGCGAGATCTCGCCTCCGCTTCGCTCTCTTCCAAGGCCGAAGACTCTCTTCTCCTTCTTCTCCGATCTGCTATCCTTCGCCATCTTCAAACCAAAGTCCATGATCTAGATCTGGATCTACGACAGAGTCAGAAGAAGACAACGATGATGAAGATCTGGCCTCCTCTCTCACCATGGATGTTCGTTGAAGATCTAGGGTTCAGATTCGACGCTTTTGATATTCAAGGCTCCTGATTTGCAATCGCACCTTTCTCCATACTACCGGACCTGCAGATCCATCTATGGTGGAGAAGCAATTCAAATTCGTTAGCCTCGGTGGTGGCGTTGCCGCGGTGAGCCCCAATCACTTTCATTTTCCTTATTTTGTTGATCTCGGAATCCTTTTTAAGTCTGATTTTTATTTTTGTCTTATTATTGTGTGTTCAAATTGCGGTTTCATGTGACGATCCTCCGTTTATTGTTGATATTCGATGTTAATTCTCATGCCATCTCTTAGAAATGAACTGCAGATGCAAAATACTAGTAATTCTTTAGTAGTGTTGATGCACTTTAACCAATTCAAAATACTAGTAATACTAGTAATTCTTCAGTAGTGTTGATGCAAAATACTCTATGTTGTGCCCAAAGTAAATAACTTCTTTTATTTTTGCACTTGTTTAATCTGTTTTTTTTTTAAATTGGGGAGACTAGTAAGCAACTCATCACCCTGTGAATTTTTAACAGCCTTTCCCTGGTCATAATTATGTATTTTTCTTATATATGTGCAGCATGTGCTATTAGCCTATATTACCTTCTAACCTTGTGACTGGATCTTCATATATGTTTATCTTTGTTAAAGAGTGTTTCTTACCTTCATTCATGTTGAGGAAGGCAATAAAAATGAGACAGTCACTTGGTGGGTTAAGTGGGGTTTAGTCAAGTTGTCTTCTATATCTAATTACTTGTTCCAACTGTATCTTTTTCATTTTGAGGTTGCTGCACCATAGATTGCTAGTGGCTGAGATTTGTGCAATTTGTGTTTTTTAGCCTTTTTGGCTTGTGATTTTGGTTTTTGGTGAAAAAGATTGAAATCAAGTCCTTTAATGAAGGTTCTACTTTTTGTGCTTCTTTTTCTAAGAGATGGCATGGGAATTAAATTTGACAGAAGGGTAATTTTCATTGAAAGGGTGCATGTGGGAAGGATGCCAGGATGGCTTACTTACCAAAGCTATTCAGGTGGGTTCTTTTCCTGCTTTATGTTCTTGGTAATGTGCTAGCAAAATTTAGAAGGATGTTGCATAAGGATGTATTTTACTGCATAAATCCATGCCATATAACTATGCAGTAAATTTCTTTCCTTTGGAAATGAAATTGGAACTGATTCCCCTTTAGCTATGATTACATATTTACCAATTTGCTTAAAGACACTCTACTACCAGTTGGTTTTCATCTTTATAAAAAAAAAATGAAATTTCTTTCCTGGTACGTTCATATGTGTGTGCTAGATGCTTTGAAAGATTAGGTCAATATTTGACCTCACATGCCGAGTCTTCATCTAAATTATATGAATCATTTATATGCATTCATGATTTCAATTGATTAAGTATTTGATTACGAGATTTCAATTATATCTTATTTTTGCACTTTTTTTTAATGTTATAGGATAGATTGCAAGTATTCGATTTATATCTTTGGTCTAGTAATTATTGAGCTTTAAAAGCCTCTTAGCTCAACGGTAGAGTGATGTGCTTATGCACAATACGAGAGTTCGAATCCCGCATAGGCTAAAGTTTACATTTTTTTAGTAATTTGCAAAATTTATATTTGCACAACATAAACTTATATTTGCACAACAAAAAATGCTTACACGAAAAACTCTAATTTGCACAACAGATTGTTATATGTGCACAACATAAAGTTATATTTGCACAACTAAAAGTATTGAAACGAAAAAAAGCACGGGAAAAAATATTACAATTGCACAACATACACTTATATTTGCACAACATATGATTATATTTGCACAACAAAAAGTGCTAAAACGAAGAAAAAAAACTGAAAAAAATATTACATTTGCACAACATAAAGTTATATTTGCACAATAAAATGTTATATGTGCACAACTTAAAGTTATATTTGCATAACGAAAAGTGCTGAAACGAAGAAAAAAAAGTGGAAAAAAATATTACATTTGCACAACATAAAGTTATATTTGCACAACAAAATGTATATGTGCACAACATAATGTTATATTCGCACAACGAAAAGTGCTGAAACTAAAAAAAAAACGGAAAAAATGAGATAATTTGTTGGGATGGCAATTTTTTCGGCCTAATTGGCGGATTGTCCAAGGTTTTGGACAAATTGGAAAATTGTCCACCCAATTAAAACCCTAATTTAATTAATTGGATCTCGAATCGGCGTTCATTGATCTGGATCTCGTCCTCGGTTTTCTTGCAATCGGTTTCGACTTCTGGAAAATCGACTGATTTTGGTCGATCTCCGGCATTTGCAATCGAGTTCGGCAAAGCGAGGGAGCGGCCGGAGGGAGCGAGCGAGCGAGGCAGCGGTGAGGCGGAGTCGGAGGCCGGAGTGAGCGAGGGAGGGAGGGAGGGAGGGAGGCGGTGGCGAGCGAGGGAGGGAGCGAGCGGGCCGGAGGCGGAGCCGGCGGCGGTGGCGATCGCGGATCTGATTCCAGATCGGTTTCCCGTTCGCAGAAATCGTGAGGAAGATGATGACTTTTTTGTTAAATTACAAAAATCACCCTATGAATATGAGAAATTAAAAAAACTATCTATATTTTATTATGTGATCCATAATCTATATTTTTATTTTTATTTTTGCATAACAAAATGTTATATTTGCACAACTTACGGTTATATTTGCACGACAAAATGTTAAAAAAAAAACTAGACTTGGGTCAAATTTGCTCAACATACGGTTATATTTGCACATGCACAACATACTTTTATTTTTGCATGACAAAATGTAAAAAAAAAAAAAGAAAAAGAAAAAAAAGAGTGAGACTATAGGCAAGATAATAAAATTGCTATTTGCACATGCACAACATTAGGAAAATGCACATTTATTAATAATAATCTTTATTGTATTATTTCTTCACTTTATATTTTGTAATCTCATATTTTTCACTTTTTAAAATAAAGACAAGAAATGTGATGTAGCATATTTTGTTGCATTTTGTAATCTTATAAATGCACCTTATAATATTATTTCAAATAAAAATTACTGGCTAAAATCTGTAATTTCTATAATTGAAATAAGGGCGATATTGGTAGAAATAGAAAGTATGCGAGATGTAGTGACATTTATCTCATAATTAGGGTCATTTAACCATTTACCCATTTACACCATAAAATTAGGCCCATTTATACATTAATTAGACCCATTTATCTATTACTCATTTAATTAGGCCCATTTACCTTTAAATTAGGCCCATTTACCTTCAAATTGGACCATTTTCATTTTAAGAACCATTTTTATTTGAACAATTACCTATATATATATATATATATATATATAGAGGATGGATCAATTGTGCACACCCCCTAGGGTGTACTTTGTGCACAATTTGTGGCCATTGATCTAATGTTGTTGGATGGGTGAGATTAAATGGGATTTCCCCCTTTTTTTAAATCAAAATTAGGTGGGGTCCGCACTCAAAGTGCAAACCGGACTCACTCTCTTGGCATGGGGCGTGTGTGTACGCCATAAACATGGGATCTGATTGTGGTTTTTTTAATAAAACCCTACCACTTTTTGGGCTGCTTCTTACCTCCATCCCCCACCTCTGTAATCCCTCTGCAGTCCGCATCTCGCCTCCATCCCTTCCTCCACATCTCGTTCACTTCACAATTGAAAATTGAGAGCTCTCATCTCTCTATCTCCTGTTGACAGCGCTACTACGACCCACAGATCGTTCGAATCTAGGTACGTTCTACGGTGAAGGCGCTACAATCGGAGGCGGCGAGGGGCGAGGAGATGAAGGCTGGCGGTGAGGCGAGAGCCGAAGGATGGTTGGGACTACTGATTTGAAGGCCAAGTTGTGCGGTCGAAGGGTCGAATCGAGTAGACTCCCAGGTCGAGCCACTGTCTAGGCGATTCTAGTCGAAAGGGGTGCGAGGAGGTGTCGATTCTTCGTCTTTGTTCTTCGGCGGTGAAGAAGGCTGAGCCATCTTATTCGACACACAAGGTATTCGAAGCGGAACCCCTCTGTTGCCTCCGACTCGTCGTCTGCGTGCAATTCCTTTGCTTCTGTTGCCACCGTTCTCTGCTTAGGTATGTCCGGTTCAATTCGAACTCAATTTGTTAAGTTAACGGCAATCTCCGATCTAATTACCTATGATGTAATACATCAGCCTATCTAAATATTAATATTGTATTATTGATGCAGAAATTCCAGTAAATTTCAATCTGATTGAAGTACTTTGTGTATAGAAGAAGATGGCTTCAAATCGTCCTCCTCGCCGACCTCGTTAGTCTCCAGAAAATTTTGGTGTATTATTCAATTATTATTCAACACATCTCATCGGACAAGTTTCATTATTATTCAATTATCTCTGGTGTATTATTCGCTAAAATTTATGAAATTTTGGTTAAGAATATGTGACGGACCACCGAATAATGTTCCCAGAATATATATATATATATATATATATATATATATATATATATATATATATATATATATATATATATATATATATTCGGTGAAATATGATTCGTTATTTTATTGTTTAATCAACATGATTTCCGCATTATTCGAGGAAATGTGTCAATTTTTTTGTTACGAGTGGTATTGAGTTGGTAATTATTCGGTGAAAAATGATTCATTATTCGTTAGTCCGTTTGATAAACAACTTAAAAAATTATTAAGTGAAATGTGAAACATTATTCGGTGAAATATGAAGCATTATTCGTATAAATCGTAAGTATTGTTTAGAGATTTGAGGTTTCTTTTATTTGAAATTGATAAACAAAAAAAATATTATTCGGTAGCATGTGACAAATTATTCAGTGTAATCGGTAACTTTTGATATAAAATAGATGAAAAAAGATAACATAATATTATTCGGTAGCAACATTATTCAGTGGAATTGTCAAATATTAGAAACAAACGAAATCAGGTGGGTCCCATCGATGAATCACCCATAATTATTTATTTATTTTTAAATATTTTTGTACAAAAAAATCGGACCAAATTAAAAAAGCTAAAAAAAACAAAGAATGAGGGATGAGGGTTGATTACACGCACTTGCAAAGGGGAGGGGTGGTTATTTGGTATGTGGGTCCCACAACCTTATTAATAAAAAAATAAAATCCCTTTTAATCCTAGCCTTCCATCTTCTTTCAATCAAAGGCTCAGATTTGTGTACAAGGTACATCTTAAGAGGTGTGTACAATTGAACCACACCCTATATATATATATAGGGTCAAGTTCAGGTGAGAAGAGGTGAACCGGTGAGAAGGAAAGAAGCAATCTGATTAGTCCACGTGTACAAAAATAAATTAAAAATAGGAGACACGTGTATTCCCCCAATTAATTAGTAACACCCACCCAAATTAATTGGTAACACCACCACTCTCACATGTAACACTAATTAATTGCACGCGGCAATCAACACAACTTACTAATTAATTAAACAATATACGTACATATGAAAGTGTTTACATGGACTTTTAAAAATTATTTTTTTGGCATTTTCACTTGTTAAAAAAATATAAAAAATATATTTTTGGGTGTAATTTAATTTTATCTACACATAGATACCCACTTTGTATATGTTTTGTTGAAAAAAAAAGTGGTTCACAAGCTATAAAGAAGTGGTTCATGAAGTTACCAAGAAGTGGTTCAGCCCTTTTACTCTTTGTGGTTCAGCCCTTTTACTCTTAGTGGTTCAACCCTTTTACTCTTAGTGGTTCAGTCATTTTATTCATAGTGGTTCAACCCTTTTACTTGTGGGTTCAGCCCTTTTACTCTTAGTGGTTCAGTCCTTTTACTCATAGTGGTTCAACCCTTTTACTCGTGTGGTTCAACCCTTTTACTTATAGCGGTTCAGCTCTTTTACTCATAGTGGTTCAGCCCTAAAAAGAAGTGGTTCATAAAGCTATTATTTAAGAAGTGGTTCATGAACCTATAAAGAAGTGGTTCATGGAGGTATAAAGAAGTGGTTCATGGAGGTATAAAGAAGTGGTTCATTAGCTTATAAAGAAGTGGTTCATGGAGCTATAAAGAAGTGGTTCATGAGGCTTTAAAGAAGTGGTTCATGAACCTATAAAGAGTGGTTCATGAAGCTATAAAGAGTGGTTCATGAACCTCAATATAAGTTTACAACTTTTAATTTATATGTGCTGAACCACTTCTATAATTAAATTTTTTAGTCACTGAACCAATCTCTATTTAGTCACCGAACCACTCTCTATTTAGTCACCGAACCACTCTCTATTTAGTCACTGAACCAATCTCTATTTAGTCACTGAACCAATCTCTATTTAGTCATTTAACCACTCTCTATTTAGTCACTGAACCAATCTCTATTTAGTTACTGAACCAATCTCTATTTAGTCAATGAAACTTTTTTTCCAAACAGTTTTTGAATTTCCTGTACCTTAATTTCAATTCATCATTCAAATACCAGTATCGCTCATTGTTGACTCACAGCCTTTTTTTCCAAACATTTTTTGACTTCCCTGTACCTTAATTTCAATTAATTAACCTCAAATGGCTTCATCAATTAATTCAAAGAAATTCCCAAATCAAACTCTCCGGCCAAGATGGAAGCTTGGTCAGCACTCCTCCTCCTCCTCATCTCCACCTCCGCCGCAACCACCACAGCTCAGGTCACCAACTTCTACTGCCTCAGCACCACCACCTACACCGCCAACTCAACATTTGCCACCAACCTCCAAACCGCCCTCTCCGCCGCCTCCTCCACCGCGAAATTCTCCAACACCACCGTGTCCTCCGCCGTCTACGCCCTCTACTTCTGCCAATATGACCTCCCGCTCTCCGCCTGCCATGAATGTGTCTCTAACGCTACACAGTACATCGTCTCCTTCTGCCCTGCCCAAACGGAGGCTATAATCTGGTACGAGCACTGCACCCTGCGATACGGTACGGCCCCGCTCAACCGCCTCGAATCCTCTTCTTACTTCTGGACATGGGGTGGTGGCAACGTATTCCTCGAAGTCGCCGACTTTAACACGACGCTCGAGTCCACACTCCGGGAGACAGTCGATCGGGCCACCAACGGCTCGGCGTCGCCGGCGATGAGGTTCGAGATTAGGGAGTGACCGAAGAAATCGACCATGAAGAGGCCAATTAACGAAGCAGCGAGATCGAGATCGAGAGCCCACGAGAGCGAGATCGAGAGGAGTGCGAATCTGGATGAGAGCGAGATCTAGAGCAGAGACTATGAGGAGGATGAGGCGGGTGAGATTTTTTTTTAAAGTTAAAATCAGATCCGTTTCAACCAATTAGATTACTTCTTTTCTTCTTACCGGACCGAGTACTTCTCACCTATATATATATATATATATATATATATATATATATATATATATATATATATATATATATATATATATATGGACTTTCACATGAGGTGGGTGCTTACCATGTAACATAAGGAGGATTGTGGACCATTAGATCAAAATCATTCAATGGACAAGATCAATCTTTTTTTTTTAATGAGAGAAGGATAATTGTAATTAATTTTGAAGAATTAACGGTTATACGGAAATCCAACCGCCTTCTCTCAATTCATGAAATCTACAGTAATCCGTAATTTTTTTCCGACTTTTCTCTCCCTCGTTGATATTTGCCATTAACGTACAGTAAAGATGCCATATGGCCTCAAAGCCTTCAATTAATGATGAGTTCTTTGTGGAAAGATTATTTCCCAACTTTTATTGAAAGATTTCAATTATTTGCCATTAACGTACAGTAAGAGGCCATTAACGTACTATACAGAGGTCATTTGAATCACAGTTAATTTGCTTATGAATTTTGCTTGTTCATTTTTAAGGATCTGTTTATTCAAATATAGATATTAATTATTCATTTATAACCATTTAAATGTGAATACTAATTGCCAATTTAAATATGAATAATTGAATATTTAATAATTTAAAATCTGAATAATTATAACAATAAATATGAATATTAACAAATTTGGTGATTAATAGTTGTTGATTACTCGCTTAAGCATGTACTAAGGTAAATATTCATTTTTACCTTAAATACGAATAATAGAGGTGGTTACACACTTGAGCGTGTTTTTTTAGTTAATCCAATCCGTTCATTTTTTTAATCCAAAAGCCCATATTTGTCCTCCCGTTTCATGATAAGGGGTGTCCTCACTAGAAAGTCCCCCTATATATATATAACAAAATTGTAACAAAACTTTTACAATTGTTATATATATATATGTAGATGGGGGCGTGCTCTGCACGCCTCGAAGTTGAATGTGAGAACCAAGAGGCCAAACCTATCCCATGTATACTCTTGAAGCAAGCTCATGTTTTGGTGTTTTGTTACCTTGGGAGGAACCGGTTCAACAACTGAGAAGAGAGGGAATGCGAGGTTCACAAATGTGTTCCTGTAGACCGCCAACTTGTGCCCTCCATCCAAGGTCTTATAAAGCTGAAGACAAACAAGACTCGTGGCCATAGCAGTTCCTGGTATGATTCTTCTAGCAATGAATTGAGCTTCCAGCTTATCGACTTCGGGTATGCCATAGTTCCTGGCCCTCGTATTGGCGAGCTCAACTATATCATATCCATGTGATCTTTGGTATCATCATCCTGGATAGAAGAATGAGATAATTAGACCTCTAAAGTCAGGGTTCAAGTGGGTTAAGTCATAAATAATGTCTTGGGATCAAAGAAAAGCATCTTAAAACACTTATGATTGGAAACGAAAAAATAATGTACTCAAACCAATTACAAAAACAATTTAAACACCTCTTTTTTCTTTTTAAAGCTTCCAGATATTCCTTTGACAACCCATCTCATACACTATGAGAATAGACAAAAATCTCTAAGTTCCAAGTAAGCATTAGATCTTATTGCTTGTGAATACATCAATGGAAATCTAACAAGCCAGTCATACAATTTTTGCATCAAGATATATCCACAAATGACAAACCTCATATTGTAGGGCCCATAGTCTTCTAAACTGGTAAACATTATAAATCATATTATGTTATGTCTCTTTTCAAGTTGTTTCCTGACTTCTAGTCTGTAGTAATCCATTAACAAACGGAATTATGCAATGAAAATTTGTTTCAGTATAGCATCTAATATTCAGTTAGAGTTGGAGAACACTTGA
This sequence comes from Persicaria maculosa, assembly GCA_963922045.1. NCBI lineage: Eukaryota > Viridiplantae > Streptophyta > Magnoliopsida > Caryophyllales > Polygonaceae > Persicaria > Persicaria maculosa. Next base: position 35,381,961 of record OY998271.1, read on the forward strand.
TAAGGAAATAAGCTTACCATCTTGCCAGGAGACAATAAAGTTGTCAATAGAATCATGTATTTTGTAAATGTGAGGATAATTAATCCCGCAAGAAGACCTCCAAGATATCTATCAATTTGTGCATGTCCAGCTACATTCTTCCTGATAAAAGAAATTGATATTAACCAGGTTAACAGATTTTACAGTATTGGGTTTTTGACAAGCACATTATGGGTAAGGTACCTGATACAATGAAACCAATGAATAGGTAAACAACACCAAGGTCGGCGATCCGAACAAAGTTATTTCCATTCTGATTGTAGGATAGCAAATAAAAAAAGGTATCTGAAAAATCAGGACCAAATGTTATAGCTTTTGTCAATACTGCAACACGTATGCAGAATGTGGATCAAGAATTTCTAAGCTATAAGGGCAGAGTTACAACTCATGTGGTAAGAATAAAATGACAAAGCTTAGTGTACAAGTAGGCAACACGAATTTCTAAGCTATAAGGGCAGAGTATATTCCAAAGAAAGTAGTAGTTCTCTATTCAAACATTTGTAACCTGAAGATGTCATAGAAATCAAATGTGCATCAAGACTTGCCAATAGTAGTAACTACTAAGCATATGAAGAAATTATTCATTGCACTATGTCTCCTTAGCAAAATCCTTTTCTCATACTTCTAAACGCAATTGAGTTCACAAGTCATGTGAAAATGAAGGAACCATATTCTTGTACGGCTAAACACAATTGAGTTCATAATTTTAGTAAATACCCAAAATGAGGTATTAATGACTTTAGTTAAATTCCTTTCTTGAATGATTATAGCAACACGATTAGCCTCAATGAATGAGAAAAAAGAGTAACAAATAAATATTAGTTCCCGAAGCATATGAAGGATCCATCTTACCTTTGTTTAATTTTCTACACGCATCAACTGCTCAACTGAACGATGTGGATGTAACACCCCCTTTTAATCCCAAGGGAGGGCTACAGCGCCAGTGAATTCTCAGACTTTAATGTCTTTGCATTCACCTGAGGCTTATAGGGACATGCTACCATGCTCCCATAAACAAGACGATACTTCGAACAATTGATTAAAATAGTGCGGAAGTCAAGTAAATATCGTAGTTTAAACTATTCAATCCAAATAACATAGCTTAAAATTCCAAAACCATAAATTATAAATAAACATTCAAAATAGCTAAAACCAACGTAGCATTGCGAAAACTGTAAAAGTTTAGAAACTGCAGTTTTAAAAATCCATGGATGATAGTCCTCTCTTTAGCTTTCTCCTGCTCCACTGCCCGTGCTAAACCTGTGGAATATGGTCTAGTGTTTCGTGAGTATGAAGGACACCAACCATCCAATAAATAGGATGGTTAGTACAATTAAGACTAGCAAATGATAGGAAAATATTCAGACTTTAACCATACAATAACCATAAAACGGTATGTCATAGGTTAAGGGAAAGACACGAATATTTAATGTGGAACTGAATAAGAAGGTAAAAATTCACACATGACTCGGATGATCATAATGATCGATTATAAGGTAAGAAAAGGAATTATACCCGAAACAGATGAGTATAATAACTGAAGTGATCACCTATTTATTAATCGATAATAACCATAATCACACTAATCACAATAATAGTAATAGTAATAATAATAATAATAATACGTGGTACCGGTCGAGCCTTTAACAAGGACCCCGACCTACATCAGATCGTTGTTTTACCACCCCGCGGAGAATGCATTCCGGGATGGATGTTTCATGAAACCTTGTAAGGCGGTGGCTTAACGAACCACAACCTGCAAGTCCTTCTACTGCAAAACTTGCCAATGACGTATAGTCACTCGCATCACGTGGTGCGCATTTTAACTTATCATACCTAAGCATCACATGGTGCATATCTTAACTTAACATACATAACCAGTTCATACTAGGTGATCATAATAACGACATTAAACCAACAAGGACGTGCAAGCACGGATATTTCAAGGATCTTAATATCGCATGCTATTAATTTGCATGAAAGAAACAAGCAGGATATCATGCAATTTAGGAAGAAGAAAATGGGCAATTTTCACTTATCTCAAGTTATAAACAAACAACATATTCAACTCACATATCACTATAATTAATTTAATAAATTGCCCATCAATTTATACTCATGCCAGTTTATGAATAAAGAGATAAATTACATCAAGCAGACGAATATGCAATTTATCGAACTGGCAAGGAAATTGGCCACAGGGCCGCATTCGACACTGAAGAGTTAAAAAGGCACGTCAAAAGAATCACAAAACACGCAAAGGGCGTTGAACGAAATCACTTGCCTTAACATTCGATGATCAGTTGACAACAACAAGACGAGATTTTAGCACCTATTGAATCCAACGGAAAAGGAATATTTAATATTGGTATTTTATACAATTAACTTTACTTAACTCAATTTGAAATTGAATTAATTCTATAAAGTTAAGAATTTATACCAATATAAATTCCTCGGGGAGCGGGATCCGGCGTGGGTGCTTCGAGGTTGCTTGGTGTCGCTGAAACGGGCAAGAATCGAATGGTTTAGAAATATAGGCCATTTGACTTAATAAATAATTAAATTAGGGCCAGAAACAAGAATAGAATAAAAATAAGGGGAGTTTTTGTAATTTAACCAAAAGAGATTAAAAATCTCAGATCTGCTTTCTTTCCCCTTTGAAATCACGTACAGAGGAGGACAAGGAGTTCCTCCGGCGGCGATGGGTCTTCGATTGTGTGGCTCTTCCTCGGCGGTTCGGCGGCGATGGACTGCAGCAGGGCAACGATCGGGGCGGTGCTCGAGCAGTGGCTGGTGGAGATCCGAGACGCAGGCAGCCACAATCGAGGGCGGCTCGGCAATTGTGCGTGGGCGTCGCGGCTCGGCCCTCTGTTCTCCAGCAAGGCTGCGTTTTGCAGTTGCTCGGCGGCGAGGACAGTGGCAATGGTGGCCGTCGGTGGACAGGGGCGGCTCACGGGATGAATTCGAGAGAGAAGAAGAAGGTGATGATGCGGTGGTCCGGTCAGCAGGGGCGAAGAACAGTGGTGGTCAGGCGGTGGTGATCTGCGGAGGTCGGGGGGCTGCGGCGTACGGAAGAGGAGGCGAGGGTGATGGATGACGGTGATGTGAATGAGTTTTGGGTTGCGGGAACCCTAGGTTTGACGTGTATCTCCTTGATTTAGGTTTAGATAAAAGATAGATTTTAATGAAAATAAATAAAAGAAGCGGATAAAGATGGAGGTAGAAGATAAGTTTCTCCACTTTACCGGAATGAATATTATTTAATTTAACTTTGTAAATTAAATAATAAGAGTATCTAGATATTTTATCTAATTAAATCAACTCTATATCATTACTCTTTAGAATAATTTAATTATTCTAATTCATACCATATATCTTATGTGAATTTATTAAATGACCAAATTCACAAGATATATACTATAGTTTAATATAATATAGATTTATTTAATTAAATAAAAATAAGAAATAGCCCAAAAATAATTTGGGGTATTTCAGTGGAAAAATAAGTTCAAGATGTATGTCTGTCTGACCTACATCCCTAAGATACAAAATATTAGGCTGCAAGGGGGGAAATGTTTTTTAAAAAATTGAGGCATAATATAACATTAAGAAGGCTGACTTTGTATCAAAATAAAAATGTTGAAGAGTTCAATTAACGGACAATGGCTATCATTACCTTTCTAAACAAATCACGTCCAAGAGGATGCCTCCTCCAATACAGCTTTTGAACGGGAACACCAAGTTAAACAAATTTAAGAAAATACATAAAGATAATAGATGAAAGACAGTAATTTAGTAGTCGAATAAAGTGATCATCTCAAATCTTCATTTATTCACCAAATTCTCAAACATGAGACTAAATTTGAAGTGCTTGAGCAATCAATCAACCTTGATAGACTGCACAAAAAACTGATTAGCTATGATTAAACGCGAGTAATTTGGTCAGAGCTGCAATTCTAGTGATCCATAGAACCCTAGTATCAGGGTCATGGATGCCAAAAACCCTCAATTTATAGACAAATTAGAAGAGCCTTTCAAAGAACAAAAACCAATTCAACTATAAGCATGCACCATAATAAAGTACCCGAATGAGAGAAGAAACCAAACAAACCTTGCAAAAAGAAAGACCAAAAAGAGACAATAAACAAATCAATTGGGTTAAAAAAATATCATAATGATTAGTAGTCGAAGGAAATAAAATGTTGCATTGCTCATGTATTTAAAACTACAATATCTCAGTCATTAGCAACCTATAATATCATAACTTTGAGTCAAGCAATAATAGAGATCATGTATCTTGTGACAATAATTAAAAAAAAAATTAAAATAAGACCTATAATAAGGAATCCCTAAATCTGTTGTAAAAACATACGAGTGGTTATTTTAACAAGTAAGAAGTTACTCCAAAAACAGAACCTACCACCAGTAACATCAAACAATCAATTCAAAGGCCCTAATCCTCAATTTTGAGGTGACAATCTTGAATTTGAAGGTCATAACTTGAATATCAAACAGAACCTACCACCAGTAACCTTCAAATTCTCGGTTTATTGATCCCAATCCTCCATATGATGGGGTTATGAGGAGATCCATGAACTGAAAACCCTCCGACAGTAGACCGAACTATACCATGCTATATAAAAATCTAGAACAATCCTCCAATAATGATTAAAAAATTAAAGATTTGGAAAATTGGTAAGTAATATTGATTGATTAGTTAAAAATTACAATGGTAAAACAACTAAGCGCACAAACTTTCTTAAAAGGTTGCACCTCTGATTTGAAGAGGTGAGCACAAGTTTCACTAACTCAACCAACCATCACAAAATAATGCATATAGTCATAGGTGGATATGTCTGTGAGATGAAAGAGTTCAGTAAGTTCATACAAACCATCACAAAAGTTGCCCAAAATGTACTTCCTACAAGATTAGTTTTTGTTGCTGATCTATTTTTTTACAAAATCCTTTTCTATGTTTGTGCATTATGTGAATCCACTAAGAAAACCTCAAAAAAAATGTTGCACTTTTGTTGAAATATATAAGAAGACCAATAGTGAGACTGCATTTATCCTAAATTTCCAATGAAGATTCATTTACAAGTCACTCAATATACTCCTATGCATTAGCCAACTGCAGATTCATTTACGAGTAAACAAACACAAGAAATCTTGGTGGAAATCGTAGAAAACAGTTACCTAATGCCAACATGTAAAATTTTGAAACAAAAACCAGCGGGATTTGGACATACCAAACGAAATCCATTATTAAAACACCCAAAATTAACTCTAATGATATATGCTCTAACTCCATAATTTGAAAATCCATTTCTGAACTCTTTTGCCACAGAAACCCATCTACCCTATTGTTCCTTCTAGAAGTGTAAGAAATTATTTATTTGAACTAAGCAGACGTGGGTCTTCACTTGAGAAATTATTCAAAATATAGATCACAAAAGAAATATTAAAAGCCCTGCACATTTTGTTTGCAGGCTCATGAGATGGTTGTAATTTTTGTCATTAGCAAAAAAGAAAAATGCAATCAACAGGTAAATATGTTGCTATTAGTATAAAGAATTATCCCTCTCAATAAAAGAAGCTAATGAGGATATGGACTATACGGGGACTCAAAACCCAACCCAAGTTTTCCAACTTCCTAAAAGTAAAACTCTACTGTCCTTCAAATACCACACAATACAACAGAACTCATCACAACCAAAAAAAAGAGGCAAAACGCACCAAGTAATCTAAGAAATAATGAACAGTCATAAGGGATAACAAAGCTAATGGCGAAAATTAAATCCAACAATACCACTCTATAGATAACTAAAGAAGCTGAAGGGAAAGTGAAAATGGATATTCTACCAATTTCAATTAGGTTGTAGTTTAGGCATGTCACTGTGAGAAATTGCCAATCAAATCAACAAGAGGTTGCTAGATGGGAAATAAAGCAGAGGCAAGATCATTAGATGGGTATATGGAAATGAAAAAAAATCTAGGTGATTCAAGAGCTCCTATAATTCAGGTAACATGGCTTCGTTGACAGATTGGTAACTACCAACAGAATAACCACAACTCCCAACAACCAATATAAAAGGGGGAAAAACCCTAAAAATCGGAATCCATAACTCCAACAACTTAAAAAAAAAAAGACTTAAAGATTACCTTAAACTGTAGGATAAAAAGCTCAATTAAAAACAAATCAGATGAGAACATAAAGCCCCAAAATTACGACCAATATGAGTTGAATCAGGCATGTAAGAGTACTCGACTTCTTCCTAATTGATAAAGGATATTAACGTACTGGTTTGGTCATTTCTAATGAAGAAAGAGATAATAGAAACTATAATTAAAGAGATAGATAAACTATAATTACTGGTTCCTAAACCACTCCAAATCTATTATTGCTGTTAGTGTTTCCTAAACCATAACAGTGATCCAATATTAATATGATCAATAACTCCCATTCAATACTTAAAAATATTGTGCCACTATTATAGTTAAACCACAACATAGTCATCGACTATATGAATGTATAATTATAAAAAATATAAATCCTAAGGAATAAGGATAGAGGGAAAACCTGGGAGCCTAACGAACTGGGAGAACCGATGCCCAAATCTGGAACCTAGAGGGAAATTGAAGCAGAGATCGATGATTGAGACCAAAAACAAATGAATCCAACAAGAAAGTTAACAAACATAGTTTGAATTATAACATGCAATCCTCCAAAAAAAAAATAAAAAACACAATGCAAATAACTTAAACTAAAAGCCAAGCAAAGATATATCAAGCTTTTTCATCCAGATCAGCTCATCTTAAGTCGTTTTCAAATTTCAACATTTTGCCAGCCAAAAGTAAATGAGTTTCCTTACCTAACTGCAAAGGAAGACTAAGATGATGATGAGCATAACATGAAAGCACATCTATCCTCCATATATGAATGAATGATCACAAATAATTATACAAGAGAACAAGTGAATTAAAGAACCGTACAAAACAAACAAAGCACATAATCTAAAATTAAGAAAATGAAATTAACATCTATGGCTGAAATTTTTTTAAGGGAGGAAATAATTTCTAATTTGACCTCCTCTGAAACATCGGGTGGCAATTTTATTGAAAATGAACTTTTGAGCATATATAACTTCTTACTTGAATGTATTTATCAATGTAATATATACAAAACACTTGTGACAAGAAAAGACTTACATATGTCATTTTGTATTTAATGTATAATGTAAATGTAAATTAAACCTCACAATGACTAAAATAATAAACCCCTGAACACAAGTTACATAGACTTTCAAGTTACATAGTGCTCATTTTGGAGAAATAAAACCCGAAGATTGTTCTACTTAATGTATGCCCAGATTTGCTTGAGAGCTAGGGTGCAGGGAGCCTCAAAGACGCTGTCGAGGAACTTCTGCATTGCAAGGGAGACGGGAATGAGCTTCAATTAGTATTTTCAGTTCGAAATTCTGATTCATTCAGAAACCTAATACGCAGTACAAAGAAAACTAAAGGAAAGAAGAAGTCAGAATATATGATGGTGCAACCACACACTTCTTTATCCACACTAAACAAGGAGATTTAGCTTTGAAGATCAAATGAGATTCAGAGTATAAAGTTAGTTGATCAATCAATTGATCAAAAATCAAGCAAACATCAAAAGGGAATAAAGTAGGGCAACCGAGACAAACCTAGGGATAAAGAGGATACACGCAACATATCAATAAAAGATACGCCGATCAAGTGAAGATCTTCTGCCGAGCAAACTGCGTACTCGTCCAAGCTCTTTGAAGCCCTCCAACACGTTTGCTGCCGCGCCATCGCTTCCTCTCCGTCCGCCACCACCACTCACAGTAGATCCGTTTGTGACGTCACCGACAAGGCCCTTGAAGAACGACTCGCCCAACCCTTGCGTCCTCCAATCGGTCAAACTTCAAACTCAGGCTCGCCCTCTCATATTGGCCTTCCTTCTTTCTATAGGGAGTTTGGGAGAAAGGATTCAGATCGTGGGAGAGAGAGCGCGCCTCCACTTACTTGTTCAGTTTGTCATAAAAAAATAAGAAGAGAAGGGCAAAAAAGGAAAGAAAAAAATCAAATAGTCCTCCACGTGGATAGCCTGAAAGGGTTGGAAATTTAAGTTCTATGAAGATCTTGTTGATTTTTGTTCTTTTTAAAATAAATAAAAAAAAGATCACAATCCACCCATAAGTTACCTCCTCAGATTCGGCCAACGATATGTTCACACCGTCGGTAAGCAGCTTTGGCAAGTGCCCTCCGGTGTGGTCATCGGGATTTAGTTGCCCACAAAGTAAATTATTGGAGTTCATTTGCCTACGACTTCAATTGTTGTAATTTTTCCGAAATACGAGATCGGTTTGAAATCGAAGCAAGTTTGAAAGAACACAGGGGCATCGAAAGCGTAAACCAAACACAAGAACATCGAGAGTTTTACGAGGTTCGGTCAAATGACCTACATCCCAGATGCCACAAGTATCAGGTCCTAAATCCACTAACTCGGAAGTTAAAAGGGCATACACGAATACAAACGAAAACAAAAGCAAGAAGAACATGCAAATACAGAACAACATAGAATACTAAAGAAGAAGCGAGAGTAAGACAAAGAAAATCTTCGCCGAAGGAGATCTGAAGAAGACCAACAAATCCAGCCACCAAGAAAGCACTAGAGAAGACCACCGAAGCCAGGAAGAAGCGACGCTCCCGGAAAGGGATACGGTGGCGCTAGGGTTTTCTTGACGACGCCTCTCTCTCTCTCTCTTCAACTTACCATAGACAGAGCTTCAATAATGAGCAAGCAAGAAGAGAATAGGAGTATATATAGGCCAACCATAATTCAAAACACAACGCTTCAACTTAGGGTTAGAGAGGAGTCCAAACAGCTAACAACTAACACAAAGGAGTTGGATTGCAAGTGTTATGGGTTCATCAGGTTTGGGCGGCCCATTACCCAGCTAGCAGCTCAAGAGAGCTAACACCCAAGTTGGATTAAGACTCAACCCATTCCACCTTTCCATCATAACCTATACCTATAATACATCCATTCCACACATATATTTACACATACATATAAATGCTTAAGTAAATATATTCAAACATTTTCAATGTTTAAATTGTCTACATTTACCAATGGTTTATACCATCGATGGAGGGAAGTCAAATGGTAAAGACGAATGTCATCATTGGGATTCAGCCACCTGCCCATGACTTGAATCATCCCACGCTACAATTTGCTGGAAAAATATGTACCATAACCGTTCAAGGCATTTCTAGTAGTTCACAATCTTCTTCAATCAACATAGAATGAAATATATATATATATATATATATATATATATATATATATATATATATATATATATATATATATGAAATCTAATAAAAGCCAAATCGAAACCAAATTAAACGAGAAAGAAAATTGGTGTAGGAAACACGACTGTGAAATCGATGGACGGAGGAGGGAGCTTCGACAAAAGTGACTTTGTAAGGTGGTCAATGAGAGAGGTATTCGTGCATAGAGAACCAGAAACCAAGTTGATGAGGTGGAGGAGTTTGATGAAGAATGGAGGGAGACGCCAACAAGGAGGAGGTGTAGAGATGGAGACTCCTCGTCGAGGAGGAGGTGGAGTAAGTTTTATGCGGCTTCAATAGATCGAGCGAGGCTTTGAAAGCTTGATTTGGTGGAGAAGATCGAGATTATAAGATACATCAGAGACCGATAACATTTGTGAGGCTTTTTTTTAAAAAAAAGAAGAAGTTGACACCGGTTGTATATGATAACTGATAATAACATTGTGCGGATATTTTAAAATCAGTAATTTATGAAAAAACAATCTTAACTTCTTTAAAATCAATTTAATACCAGTTATACTAGATAACCGGTATGTGAGAAGCATATATTACCAATTTAAAACAACTGGTATTAAGTAAAACTTTTGTATTAGTGCCACAATGTTTGATCAATTTGTAAGGTACATATTTTAAAGAACATGGATGTTATGGAACAATCTTATGAATTCTTATAACTTTCTTTTCATCATATACCCAAAGCTTAATAGCAAATCGAAGATAATGTTTTTCGAAACATGACGAGGCAGAAAAATGCAACTTATTGCCAACTCAGTAGCCAGCTCAAGATTGTTAACCTTTGGTAATATAATTTCACTGATCGAAGATCACAATATGAAATAAACTAATTGACTACGGAAAGATATCAATTAATTTCAACTATTAAATTACCACATTTTGATCTTTGACCCCCTTTTATTGGATCAGAGCACCATTTGATTAAATACGTACCCGAATAATGACTATAGTCTATAGGCATACATCTATTTATGTATATAAATTGATACGTATAGAACTTCAATTACTTCATTTTTTCTAGGTTGATAATTAGGATACATGTATGTAGGGGTGGGTAAAAATCCCGCAAATCCCAGTCCCGTTCCGGTCCCGTCCCGGACCCGTCCCAGTCCCGGTGGGATTTAAGGAAAAAAAAGTGAATCCCATCCCGGTCCCGTCCCGCAAAAATTATGCGGGACGGGATGCGGGACAAGACTATGGGATCCCGCAAATTCCGATCCCGTCCCGCATATATATTATATAATTTATATATAAATACAAATATATATTTATATTTATATTTATATTGGGAGGGGGAGTGCTTTGGAAATGTGAATAAAGAACTCCGGAAGGTAAGGAAGGAACTTGAAGACATGAGGGTGAGAGGCATGACAGGCCGGTTGGTGGGGCGGCGGAAGGAGCTTGAAGCAAAGGAGAGGGAGCTCATGAAAAGAGAAGAGATCATGTGGCATCAAAGGGCGAAAGCCAATGAGCTCAAATGGGGAGATAGAAATACCACTTTTTTCCATAAGAAGGCTAGTGGACGGCAGAAGCGAAACAAGCTTACAAAACTGGGGGATGACGACGGAAGGGAGTGAAGGAGTAGAGAGGGGATGACGAAGGTGGCGACTGAGTATTTCTTGAACTTATTTGAGTCTGATGTGAAGGCCCCTCTAGATTCGGCTACTCAAGGAATCGAGCAACTAGTGTCGACTGAAGATAACTCTGAGCTGCTACGTCCCTATCTTGGGGAGGAGGTACGTCTTGCTCTATTTTCTATGCACCCCACAAAATCCCCAGGGCCTGACGGGATGTCAACACTTTTCTACCAAAAGTACTGGCATATCGTCGGTCCTGAAGTCACTAAGTTTGTAATTGATATTTTGAATGGGGGCGAGTTGCCTTCGGATTTGAATTACACATTTATATCCCTTATTTCGAAGTTTACTAACCCCTGTAGAATGAAAGATCTAAGGCCTATTAATTTGTGTAATGTGCTTTACAAGTTAATCTCTAAAGTGTTGGCGAATAGATTGAAGAGATGTTTGGGGAAGCTTGTGTCACAGAGTCAGAGTGCCTTTGTTCCGGGGACATTAATAACAGACATTGTTCTGGCTGCGTTTGAGATCTTTCATCACATGAAGAGCAAGAGGGAGGGGAGAAAGGGGCTGATGGCTGTTAAGTTAGAGATGGCTAAAGCCTATGATAGGGTGGAGTGGGGTTTTCTGGAGCACTGTATGAGGAGATTGGGGTTTGGGGAGAGGTAGGTGGCCATAATTATGAAGTGTGTTTCTTCGGTCTCCTTCTCGATCCTCCTTGATGGCAGACCGACTACTCGGTTTGTCCCGCATCGAGGACTGAGATAGAGGGACCCGTTATCCCTTTACCTTTTCTTGTTGTGTGCAGAAGGGTTGTCTGGTTTGACCAGGGAGAGTGAGAAGGCGGGCCGGCTGTCAGGAGTGGCAATAGCTCGGAATGCGCCTAGAGTGTCTCATCTATTTTTTTACAGACGACAGTGTATTGTTTGCGAGAGCTACCTGTGAACAGAGCTCCAAAATCGTGAGGATACTCCAAGTATATGGAGAAGCATCAGGACAACAGGTGAACTTCACAAAGTCAGAACTGTTGTTCAGTAAAAATGTGGAGGGAGCTCGGAGAGCTGAGATCCAGCAAATCATGGGAGTGAGAGAGGTGGAGCAGCACGAGAAGTACCTGGGGTTGCCTACGATGATTGGGAGATCAAAGAAGGCTATTTTTCAGGGATTGAAGGAGAGAGTCTAGAAAAAATTGAAAGGCTGGAAGGAGAGGTCGCTTTCAAGCGCAGGGAAGGAGGTGCTCTTGAAGTCGGTAGCGTAGTCCATCCCGATGTATACCATGTCTTGCTTCCTACTACCAGTGGAGTTATGTAGGGAGATAGAGAAAATTATGTGTAATTTTTGGTGGGGGATGGGGAGGATAAGAGGAAAGTTCACTGGCTAAGTTGGAAAAGGTTGTGTAGGCCTAAGGAAAAGGGCAGAATGGGGTTTAGGGACCTTGAAGCTTTCAACCTGGCGATCTTGGCGAGACAAGGGTGGCGGCTTTTGCAGGAGCCTGAATCCTTGTTGGGGCGCATGTTGAAAGCAAAATACTAGAGGACTGGCTTCATGGGGGCGGGAGTCGGCTTTAGACCTAGCTACACTTGGAGAAGCTTAATGGCTAGGAGAGACTTGTTGGAAAAAGGAATAAGGTGGAGCGTAGGAAATAGAAGTGATATTAATATTTGGAGGGATAGATGGATTCCTCGAGAGAAGGAGTTCAAGGTCCTTAACTCGCCGGCTCAAGGGATGGAAAATTGGAGAGTCAACGAGATGATCGATTGGGATAGGAGGGAGTGGGATGAAAACCGGCTTCGTCAAGTTCTTTGGGAGCCAGATGTCGTTATCGTCTTGCAGATGAGACTGGTCAAACCGAATGCTAGAGATGAGCAGGTGTGGCACTACTCTACAAATGGGAAGTTCAATGTCTGATCAACGTATAAGTTGGCGATGGAGAGCAGGGGAGAAGCAAATGTCGCCGAGCAGTCGGATGGCGCGAGGATGGCTAAGGCATGGAAAGATGTATGGAGTTTGAAGGTCCTTCCGTGAGTAAGAATGTTCGTGTGGAGAGCCTGCAAGGAAGTTCTGCCATGTAAAGCTAATTTATCAAGGAGACATGTGCTGAGAGAGGACTGTGGGTTTTGTGGTATGCAGAAAACGGGGTTTCATACGCTATATGGGTGTAAAAGGGCTAGGAGTTATTGGAAACAAGTCCCTGATGTAGGTAGGTGGGGGAAAGGATGTAGCACCATTCTGGATTTCATGGAAAGGGTGGGAGGAAGCAAGAGGGAAGGCGCTCTACAAATTTGGGCGATGGTCATGGATGCGGTATGGAAAGGAAGGAACAGAGAGATTTTTGAGGGAAAGCGAGAGGATCCACAAAGGGCTGTGGGGGAGGTCATGACTTTAGTTCAAGAGTTGAGAGAGCAACAGGGTAAGGAGGAATGTAGGGGGAGAGTGGAAAGGGAGAGAGAGGTCAGGAGCTGGTGCAGACCAATGGAGGGTACGGTTCGGGTAAATTGTGAGGGGGATGTGGATGGGGTTAAAGGGTGTGGGGTGGGGTTTATCGCTAGAGATCACAGGGGCAAGGTGCTTGTGTGTGGAGCCAAGTTGGTGCAGAATTCAACGGAGGCGGAGCTGGTTGAGGCTGAAGCGGTCCTTTGGGCTTTGGAGGCAATAGAAGCAAGCAACTTCGAGCGAATTGAGGTCGAGACGGACTGCCTGTCCCTTGTCCACAAGCTGCGTAACGATGAGGAAGTGAGAGGTACTCTAGGGATGCTGCTGGCGGAAATTTCATCTCTTGCCCGGAGCCATGAAAGCTGCGTTTGGAGGCACACCCGTAGGACAGCAAATAAGGCAGCCCACTGCCTCGCGAGCTCATGGCATGTGAGATCTTTTATTTCATGTTCTAGTGTGTCTTTTCCTCATGAATTGGAGGTTGTTTTGGATGATTTTTTTTATTAGGAAAAAATTCGAGGTCAGACATACCTGAACCTCGATGGCCAACAAGTCGGCAGACGGATATCCGTCTAAGAAAACATAAAAACACAAAGATGGTGCAAAATACAGGCAAGAACTCTACAATGGCGAAACTAAATACAACTACACCGAACAAGACGAGGACGTAGACGAAGGACGAAGCCAAGCACTCCCCTGAAGCAGCGCCGTAGGCCAGCGGCACATCAGGAATCACCTGTGGACAGTGAAGACGAACCTCTAAGGAAAAATTCTTCCGGAGAAAGGAGACGCCTAGATACACACTGCCATGACCCCAACATATCCCGTCTCCGACTGCCAGAACCTCATCAAACGGAGGAAAAAATCCAGTCACGCCAAACAAAAAGCCCCACACCGCCTGAACCGAAAGCACCAGAAACCCTAGCGGGAAATACCAAACTCAATCGGGAATTATATATAATAATTATAAAAAATATTGATTATTCTAAGTTACAATTTAATTTATTTTACAATTCCAAGGGCCAGCTTTGGGCCCAAGGAATTGCCTTGGGCCCAAAGGGAGGAAATCGGGCCCAACAACGGGTTTGAGATTTAATCCAGCCCCAAAAGCTTGCAACACACACGGAGGACGGAGGACAAGGAACAATCCAGTCACCGTATGGAGCAAGAAGCAAAGGGACGATGGGGGCAATCGGAGAAGCGGCGCCGCCGAAGACCGCAAGAGAGGTCATTGGCAACGCAGACAGCGGCTCTGCCCTACCTCGACGGAGGGAGGACGAGAGGACGAACAGAGAGGCATGGACGGACATGAAAGAGCATTGAGAAAAACCCTAATCGGAGTGCGAGACAGCAAGATCGGAGTACAAAGACCCCAAACCCAACCAAAACAGTTCGGTTGAGCCACAAAGAAGCTGATATGCAGAGGTAGAGTTGAAATAGAGCAGTAAATCAAAAAGCCCCAAATCGAATGTATGAATGGGGGGTTCGACACACCTACCCGGACGCAGATGGGAACAAGTGAGCGGTGGTGGTCGAGACTGATGATTGAGAATCGGAATAGGGGAAACCACCACCACAAAGGAGGAGGGCACCACTACCGAAGAAAAGTGCGATGGTGGTAACCGAGGCCGAAGCCGATATTACGCACGTCGAGAGGCGGGTCGGTGGCTCCCGAAGGAGATTTAAGGGCTCCTGAAGGAGATTTAGGGGCTCCCGGAGGAGGGGTTTAGGACTCCAATCGAAGACGCCGATCGAAGAACATCAACCAAAGCTTAAGAGTTGGTGTGGCGGTGGTGTTCCAACCCCAACTGGGGTGTTTCCAGGCGCTCAAAAAAGAGAGCGTTTCAATTACCAACATGTTTACCTCAATGTGAGTCTAGGTTGTTTTGGATGATGATTTGCATTAATTAATTTGGTCCGGTTGATCTCAAAAAAAAATATTTATATTTATATTTATATTTATATTTATATTTATATTTATATTTATATTTATATTTATATTTATATTTATATTTATATTTATATTTATATTTATATTTATATTTATATTTATATTTATATTTATATTTATATTTATATTTATATTTATATTTATATTTATATTTATATTTATATTTATATTTATACGGGACAGTTTTAATTTTGGTAGTACTAATTTTTTAATAATTTAGTGATTTATATGATATATTTAGTTATTTTAAACACAAGTTACAATAATACTGTAAGACTTGTAAGCAATTTGAAAATAAAAAATTACTTTGGGCTTGGGGGGTTAGAGATTTGGGCTCTAGGAGGGAAACAAAATAATTTATTCTTCATTTTGAAATAGTGAAATCTCTATTCAATTCTAATCGGTTAGGGTTACAGGAGGCTTGTGCTGCTGGCAATTTTTTTTGTATGAAATTATGCTGCTGGGAGTGTTATTCATTATGGTGATATCATTCTATGAAGCATGAACTATGAAAATATATTTTTTTTTATTTTTCAAGTTTTCTAATATTTTATTATTTTTATTTGAGGGACAAGTCCCGTCCCGTCCTGGTCCCGTCCCGTCCCGTGTGGGATAAGACCCGTGTGGGATTAAAAAAAAGGTGAATCCCGTCCCGGTCCCGTCCCGAAAAAATTAAAGCTGGACGGGCCTCATCCCGGTCCCGTCCCACGCCCACCCCTACATGTATGCATAAAAAATAAAAGATAAAATAAATCAATCATTATAACACAACAATAAAACCATGTAAACAAAAGCATAGAGTCTATAGAAGAATGATACAGAACTCCCTCCTCTCTCTAATTTTCTAGAGAAATAGGGACCCGAAATCTCGGCTTCGGCTGATGTGAACCTGGCTTCGACCGTCGATTACCCCGCTTCGGCCGCTATTATCTCCGGTTACCTCTCTTGGTGACCTCCTATTTTTGTTTTCAGCTCAATTCGCCGGTGGCCTCTGTCTATATTGGACGCTTGCCTCAGTCATCTTCTTTCTTGCCTCGAATCCTTCTGAGATTCGGGGCCTCAGACCCTCTTTCTTCCCACACCTCGCCGTTGCTTCGCCACGGTTGGATTATGGTGATGGATCCGCTTCTTCTCGGAAACCGGAGCTGGGTCTCCATCTTGTGCGTGGCTTCAAGTTTCTCAAGCCTATTCTGGGCGTCTGTTTTTGCCCTCCGTCTTGGACTCAGCTCGACCTCACTTTCGCAGCCTTTCTTCTGGCTCAAGGGCTCTCTCTTTAGGGCTTAAGTTGATTCATGGTCTTGGATCTCCGATCCATCATGTTCTCCTCCAATTTGAACAATCGACCTCCGAATTTAAATACTTTGTGCTCGGATTGGCCTGAATCTCCTAGCGGCTGTTGTTTTGGGTCGTTGATGTGGCTGTCCGATCGAGGTTGTTGCCCCCATCGGTCGCCATACTACATTTTGGTGTTGCGGTTCGTCGCCAGTGTCGGCGACCTGGTCTTGGCACCACAACTAAGCACACCTGCTTACCTCGCAACCTCTGCCGTTGTTGGTCGGCGGCCATGGCTCCTTCTGCCTTGCGTTTGCTGCAAGTTGTTGGCCAAGGTTTTTCCTTGGGCCTAAAGCAGACCCAAGGATGGGCCCGATTTTTCTTTGGGCCCAAGGAAAATTCTTGGGCCTAAAGCAGACCCGGCAAAAAACAAAAACAAAAACCCCTCGTGTGGCTGGACTAAAATCCCGAAAGGGCGCTAAATCCCGCTCGAAATGGCATATTCTAAATCCCATTAGGGTTCGAACAATATTATATAAATAAGGAATAACTGTACTCCCTGAACGTCCTGTTTGGTTTCGGGTAGCCTGTTCACATTATCGAGGGTTGATCGATCTTCCCTCTTTTGCCCTGTCTTTGTCTCGTCTTCTAGCGTCGAGTCGGTGCTTTTGTGTGTATGCGTTTGCTTTGTGTTGGATTGCAGTATCGGGCTTTCTGTTTGATTGATACAGATCATAGTTGTGTTCGTGGTCTTTGAAGATCCTCCATTTAGGTAGGGGCAACGTCGGCGATCCACAGTTCCTCAGGAGTTGCCCTTTTCGGCTGGGGTACTGTCGTGAGTCTACACACTCTCCCGCTCTCTTGGCACTCGTGGTGCGTCTAGGTTCTCCATTGACTTCTCGTCTGACTGACGTCTTGTATGGGTTGATTGGGGTTTTCCTTCTTCTCTGATGTTTTGTGTTATTGTGTATTATTTGTATTAACGGTTTTCCATCTGCCGACGTAGTCGGCCATCGAGTTTCAGGTATTCCTAAACTCAAATTTTTACTTAATAAAAAAAAATAAAAAAGCAAAAAATCCGAACACACCTCAGGCTGACGAACTGTGGAAAACAGTCTAGTATGTAAATGACAAACAAATACAATAAGCTAGTAAAGTGATTAAACGAGTACGGAGTATAATTTATGTAGATTAAATGAGTATTTACAAAAGGGAAATACAATTCAAAATTACTATATATAAATGTGAATTTATACTACGGTCACTAGAAACCCCTTTTAAAAATTGGCTTACATGTAACACCACCACAAACGCACTTAATTATAGTTATATATATATTCCATTAACGAGAAATTAGGTAATCAAGTAAAAGAATTAATGGCGGGAATGATCCGGAAAATAAAAATAAAATAAAAACAATTCAAACGCCAGTATTGAAAGGCACCCCGGTAGCCGGCAACCACGACCCGCCCGCAATGAAACGCCCCACGCTGAACCTCAACGCCGCGGTGGGGCTCATCGTCTTGCGGTATCCGGGCCACTGGACCCGCTTCTTAACCGCCGAGCCCGGCCCGAAGTTCCTATACTCGGCGTAAAACAGGGTGCTCAACGAACTCACACTCTTCCACGCCAACCAACCGGTGGGGTCCACAAGAGACCCCAAGTACGTCTTCATGATAATAGTCCTCGAGTAGGGCATCCAAGGGCGGCCCAGGTACGTTACGACCGAGCTCGTCACGTTCGCGAGGTCGGACCCGGCCATGACCCGGGAGTTGTGGATGACGATCCCGGTGTTCTGGTTGGGGTCGTTGCGGCCCTGGGCTGTGACGACGTTGGCCTGGCCAGGGACGGGACGGCGGATGTAGAACATGCAGTTCTGGAAGACGACGGCGGCGTTGCCGAAGATGATGTCGATGGTGCCGAAGATGAAGCACTCCCGGTAGAATTGGCGCTGCGAGTGCACGAACAGGGTGTCTTGGTAGCCGTAGAAGGCGCACCGGTAGAACACCGAGAGGTCCGAGCTCGACCGCAGCGCTACCGCCTGCCCGGCGTTTAATCCCGCCGCGTTCTCGAACGTGATGTCTCGTGCCATGAATTGCACTCCGTCGATTCCTAATTAAAAATTATACAGATCGAATTTGATCTACATTAATTAATATCGTAGATTTGCAGGTGTACAAGTCAACGATTCTTTCTTTTTAAATTGATTTCGTCAGTGGCTATATCTTTTTTTTTTTAATTTAATGTAGGGAGGCATAATTTTTAAAGTATATTAAGATTCCATCATCGATGGTAAAGAATCGTGATAGCTGATAATGGTTGTCATGTATAAACACATACGCATAATTAGATACTTAAAATGCGTACTTTATAAGGAATTAAAGAGTTCTTACAAAAAAAAGGAATTAAAGAGAATGTAATTTAAACCATTTTTTGAATTTTGAGACGCCAAGCAAATGATCACATACATATTATACGATTTTTTTCCTTGTGGACATGGGAAAAATTTTCATGCGGTGACATATATACAAGTTCGATTTTTCTATCCTATTCCTTAAGGGTATAGGATAAGACTCTAAATTGAAAAATATTTTTTAAAATTTAATTGATTTAGCTTTTCTTTTAATTAGATTCCTAGGGTCGCTTGTCTTTTTGGTAGGAAATCTTTCTCAATTTAGGGTTTTATCCTATGCCCTAAGGACCTAGGATAGAAAAACCGATACAAGTTATATATAACGGGCGAGATGGATCAAGTCCATTTGTTTCGAGTCGATCTATGGAAACAAATATGCAATTATTGATTCTACCAAGTTCGAAGTGGAGACTAAACCACCCATTTCAACAAAATTTACAAGTTCGAAGTGGAGATGAAAAAACTACCATTTTTTTTTAACATGTACCATATATATATATTTTATTGGTCGATCATATTTAAATATATCATGTCGGTGTTTATTCTATTAAGAAGTGACAATATTTTGATAATGAATACTTAATTTCATCTTATTAGCTATGGATTTTAATATTAGTTATAACTTATAAGACTAGTTAAAACAAAATAAAGAAAATCTGACTAGAACATTTGGAAATATTTTTTTATTTGAACCCAATGTTTTAGATTTAAGACCTAAAAGCTATTTTAACTCGAACAATTAGTGAATTTTAGGGACCATATCTGTATGGGATGGAGTTGAAAAAGTGATTAAAATTTAAAAACAGTTGAAATTGAAAATTTTTGTAAAATAAAGGTTGAAAGATTATGGAATAATCTAAATTTCATATGGGGCGAAAAAGAGTTTATTTGTAAAAAGTGAAGTTTATTTGGTTGTTATTAGGGGTAATATAATAATTTCAAATCAAATAAACAAAATAAACAAGTGAAAAGCTACAACAAATAGTTTTTTTTTGAACTTCAAATTTCAACAAAAAATTCCAAATAATCCGCCCTCATACACAGTTAAAAAAAACTCTCCCATTTTAATGGTTTTTAAACTGTTAAAGGGTGCCCCATACCTAATCGTCCGTTAAGGCAAAGTCGACTAGGTGATTCCCCACCATAGAGTCACCACACAAGCACCACATAAACCACATATAGTTTCGTCATGCAATATTAGTTGTAAATATTACTTATATATTTTATAATTATAGTATGTTTGGAGCACTTATTATACAGATATAAAAATTTTTATACTTCAAATATTTATATAATATTATTATTATAATAAATATTTGTAAATTTAATTATAATATTGTTATTAATTAAGTTTAATTTGACATATTTGTATTACAATTTAATGTTAATAATATTTAATATTTTGAAAATGTCCTTAAAAAGGTTGAGTTTTTGACTTGTTGGATCGAATCGAAATTGAGACAAACTTTTTTTGGCTCAACCCGAAATGACCCGTGATATGATTCATCTAAATCCGATCTCTCTGATTGACAAATCTATTATTTATACATCCATTTCTTAATATAATACCTCTTCTGTTAATTAATTAAAATATGTCATTTGTTATTTATGCATGTTTTTTAAAATGATAAAAATCTTATATAAGATGATTGACAAATCTATTATTTATACTCCTTTTGTCTCAAAATTTAAGTCGTTTGACTTTTTGGCACGCTTTTTAATGTGTTAAAAACTCTATGAAATATTAAATTTTTTTAAAATAATTTCAAACTTATTATTTATAAATTCTTATTATTTTCAAATTTTTGGAAAAAAATAATATTTCATAGAGTTTTGAATACATTAAAAAGCGTACCAAAAAGTCAAACGACCTAACATGAGAGATGATTAAATTACAGATTTTATATATGAAATCTAGGGTTATTTATAAAAAAAATCCCCTTTTAAACAAGACTATTTTTTTAACAAACCATTTTTTATAAATTTTTTTGTAATCCCATCTTATATAAGATTTTCAGATATATTGAACAACCTCCTAGATTAATACTCTATGTGATTTCTTTTTAAAACAAATTATGTAATTTTGATCAAAGTACCCCTCATCCATACATTCAATTTTACAATAATTACTCAAAAATTGCCTCTAATTTATATTTTTCAAAACTAAACTCCTCTTTTCTTAAAAAAAAAGAAGATAAAAAATAATTTATCAAAAATAAGCATCTATAAAGTTAAAACAAATTTTTTAATATCTTAGTTTACTCAAAAGACAAAAATACAATATTAATAATATAATATGATGATATACCGGCCATGATATCATAAATTTTATTTTTTTTTAAAAAAAATTGTCATTAGTAAACATAGGAACCGGACCTCCAAAATTCATTATTCGGCCTGATCTATTTAGCTCAAAAGATGCCTAATTATATAACTAGGATTACTTGTACTTATAATATTTCAACTCTCCCGGTTAATAAGAATATGTGTAACATTATCCGTATGTTTACCTACTGTTAAAAAAAAAAGATAGTATATACAATTAGATTAATGTAACGTACCGGCGGTGGCTGAGCTGTAAGTAGTGTAACCACCCTTAACGCTGCGGCCGCTCGTAATGACGGTGAGCTTGAGTCCGTCGCCGACCAACATTACATTACTCGTATCGAAATTCACCCATATGTTCTCCTTGTATATCCCTCTCCTCACGTGTATCACCTTCCTCCCAGTCCCTCCCATCTTCGCCGCCGCGTTTATCGCCGCCTGCACCGTCCCGTACTGTCCCGACCCATCCTTCGCCACCACGAACGTCGCCACCTTGGTCGCCAGCGACCTCCTCACCTCCAGCAGCACCCTGTCCTCCCTCCCCACCCAGCTCGGAAACCGATCGTCGTCGGTAGAGGTGCTGTTTTCAACGGCCAGGATCACCTCGTTGATCGCTAGGCTGTTGCTGATCAAGTCGGAAACGTTGAACTCCACATGCGGGAGCGTGAAGTTTGTCGCCGACAACGGCACATTGAGGTCGGATGAACTGCGGCGGCAGGTCTCAAGGTTTGTGAGGGCGGCGCTGAGCCACGTCTGAGCATCGAAGTCGGTGCAGCCGGAGTGGGAGAGGCCGTGGAGGGTTTGGTTGAGTTGGGTTATGGTGGAGTCGTAGAGGCTCATGCAGTCGATCCAAGCCGCCCGCTCCTTGTGGGTCCGGCATTGCTTCCGCCACCGCCAAGATTGGGCTTGGGCCGCCACGGCCCGGGCTAGGGCGACCTGTATCGTCATCTGGAGGAACTCAGGCCTTTTCTTGGGCCGGAATTGGTCGGGCTTCCGGCCCATGAAGAACCTGCAGGGGCCCGGGTGGGGCACCATGGCGCACCACCCGTCTATGTTGTCCGGCGGGGGTGGCTGCATTAATTTGTTGTGTTGCGGTGGCGTCGGTGGTGAATGGGTGGTGTTGCAATTCGTCGTCGGAGGAGGTTGCGATGACGATGTGGCGGTAGTGAAGGTGAGGAAGAGGAGGAATGGAAGGAGGGGGAGTTGACGGATTGGTGCCATGGGAGAGTAGAGAGGCTTATTGTTTATTTTTTTTGGCTTATTGTTTAATGCATGTAATGTGTGGGAAAGAGGGACTCAAATCTCAGGACAGATTTAGTTTATATAATGAATTAGCATAGAGATCTATAGCGAGGAGATAACTTGTAAGCAATACATTTGCCAATACATTCGTGTTGGACTGTTGGTTAGTTATGAGAGATATGTGCAGGTGGATAATTAATTTATAAGTAATTACTAGCTTCATCTTGTATGTGCTGGAAGGAACATATATGGCAATGGATTGAGATCACTCGACGGTGAGTATTCAGATCATCTTTGTTTGTGTCGATACAATTGAAACTCTCAAGAACAGTCAAAAGGAAAAACAAAGGGGAAAAAGCAGAGCTCTCAAAATTCAAAATTTATTGCTTTTTGTTTTTTTTGGTGGGGAAAATTTTATGAGTAGTTTTTCAAAATATTCATAGAAAAATAAAAAATTATAAAAATATTCACACTTTGAAACATTTTATAAAAATATTCATTTTTGTAGGGAAATAAGAAAAACACGGCTTCAGACCGCGTCTTATTCGTATAATGTGAAAATCCATTGGCGCGCCAGATGATTTTTGAAAATTACTAAAGAAACGCGGTTTGAAACCGCGTTTATTTGCTGGACTTTCCACCTGTCAACATTGTCTCTGACTAGGATGAGTTGGCAATTACTTTATGCAATAAAAAAACAGAGATTCCCTAGGTGATGGATCTGACAAGTAAAACGTGGCCTGAGGCCGCGTTTTATGACCAATATTTTTCTGAAGAGATTCTCCCCTCCTCTTCTAGGGGAATCTCTGTAACCCTAATTAAAAATGCGGTTTGATCCCGCATTTTTATGTTCACTAAAATACGAAAGCTCCGCTCCTCTTGCTTTATCTTCTTCCTTTGCTAGTTTTCAGCTCAAAACACTCTCCATCCTTCTCCTTCTCCAATATCTACGTTATCTCATATTTAGTTAAGGTAAGTTATTATTTGTATTATAATTTCTCGCTCTTATTTCGATGATATATGTATGTGCTATTGTTAATTGAGAAATTGGAGGATTAATTATATAATTTTGTTATTGTTGATGACATATATTGAATTAGGATTATGTAGTTCATAGCATGAGTGAGCTTATGGAAATATAGTTGATATTTGTTGATGAAATTTATTGAAATATGAGTGAGTATATAAAATTTGGTAGTTATTATCCAGAGTAATTGGAAAGTTGATCTTATATTGAGAAGATTAATGAGAAGATTTGAACGTTTCTAATAAACTAACTTTTGTCAATGATAGGATGGATGGACATAACCACATATCTGAGCAGAATGAGATATATGTTGATGCTCTTGGGGTTGATCACGAAGACGACTTGGACGAATATGAGGAGGACGATGATGCTACTAGGGAGGCCGCGATTGAGGATGAGGCCATTAATCCCAATTGGAAAAATGTGGAAGATGATCCAATGATAATAAATTCTTTGCAAGAATTAAATTTGCACATACAAGAAGAAGATGGAAGGCAGTTTTTTCGCGGGCAACTATTCGACTCACTTGGCGAGTTGAAATGTGATTTGACGGAGTATTCTGTATTTCTGTTAAACTGAGGAAGCCATACCGTACAACAAAGGCGAGTCCAGATTGGTACACAGTCGTCTGTGATAGGAAGGGCAGTTGTGGGTGTCCGTGGCGAATGTCCTCTCGTCGTGTGGACCGAACTGTTGAAATGTGGACAATTGTCAATTACAGTGGGCCTCATGCGACCAACTGAGCATCAGACATTTTACAGTTAGATAATCGTAATGTCACCTCATCTTTTATTAGGGGTGAGATTCTCGGGTTTCTACGCAAAGATCCAGACACGAAGCCAAGCACCGTACTAGAGCATTTGCAAAAAAGGTATGAGATTTGTGTGTCCTACATGAAAGCCTGGAGGGAAAAACAGAAAGCTGTAGCAGAGATTTATGGTGATTGAGAGGAGTCGTACACGGAGTTGCCTAGGTTCATGGCTGCACTCCAAGCTACGGACCCGGGAACAGTGGTTGAATGGTGTCATTTGGATTCGCCAAACCCACAAGAGAAGATATTCGGTCCTATGTTGAATCACACCATTCGTCTACAAACATAACACTTACAAACATTAGGTTTCTGATTTATTTGTTCCATTCATTTTACTTTTTTAAGACTTCGTGTAAACAATATATACCTACATATTCCTCGCGATTCCATACATCAGTTGACCTATGGAGATGTTGTCTGTGGAGCACATCGCTCACCAACGGACCAGGATTCAATTGCATTTCCATTTTCAACTCCCTAAGATAAAAAAAAATTAATTTTTACAAACTGTTAATATAAGGTTCTGAATCTAAATTACTTTATGGTAATCAAAATCTATTCTCCTACTATTTCTATGCTCACATTCAAATTTAATCGATCACATTCAAATTTACACAGTTTCATATGAACTCTACAATTTACTAACTTATATTTTATGGTAATCAAAATCTGTAATCAAAATCTGTAACAATATATTTTTACAAATCTACAATTTACTAACTTATATTTACTAACTTATATTTTATGGTACCCAAACTCTACAATTTACTAACTTATATTTTATGATAATCTAAATTACTTTATGATAATCAAAATCGGTATTTCACATTCAATCTTTCATATATAATCACCCATCACAATTTCTTATCCACAAAATCAATTCACACAACCGAAATTGATAAAAAAAAAAACTAATCGTTTCAACAATCACAAATTTCATATCTATACTCATCACAAGTTCAACTCAAAATTTCATATCTATAATAATCACAAATTTCACTCACAACCGAAATTAAAAATTCGTTTCAACTCACAATTTCATATCTATACTAATTTCATAGAACTCTACAACATTCCGATGACGGATTTCATCACCATTAAAAAATCAAATTTAAAAAAGAAAAAAACCAGAATTTAAAAAAGAAAAAAAAAACACTAACCTTTGACACGAAGGACGACGACGGATGATGGCTGAAGGACGATGATGGTTGAAGACGAAGGTTGAAGACGACATTAGTTGCTTCAGACGAAGGACGGCGGGTGCAAACTAAGGATGGAGGGCGATGGATGGAGAAGACGAAGGATGGAGGCCGCAAGGTTGAAGACGAAGTGAATTAATGAGGGGAAGGAGGGCGGTTTCGGGTAGGTTTTATTGCTAAACTAAAAACGTGGTTTGGGAACTCGTTTCATTAAATGCCACGAATAACCCGTGGTCCCCAACCGCGTTTTTACCAGTGAAATCTTTGACTTTTTTTCTCTGAAAACGCACAGAAAAACGCGGCTTCATGCCGCGTTTTTCTTGCCACCTCATCGCAAATCAAGATTTTCTCTGTCAGGTAGAAAGTCTACCATAGAAACGCGGTTTCAAACCGCGTTTCATTAGTAATTTTCATACACCCTCTGGCGCGCCAATGAAATTTCACATTATACGAATAAGACGCGGTCTGAAGCCGCGTTTTTCTGATTTTCCTGCCGAAAATATTCGTAAAATGTTTCAAAGTGTGAATATTTTTGTAATTTTTTTATTTTTTTTATGAATATTTTGAAAAAAAAATTCAAATTTTATTGCTTTGTAAAACAAGTTGCATACATGCTTTGATCTCCTATAGAGCAAGCTATGATAACTGATATGTAACAAATTACTAACAGAGGCCTGCTTGATCTTTCCTACTTTAGCTGACTTACAACAAGGTCAACAACTTCTCCATCTTGAGTTTTTTGAGAATATTTGGACTTTTTTTGGCCCAACAACTGTCCCATTACATTCTCCAAAATAGAAAAAGCAGATATCATTCCCTAAATTCAGAGAAAACTCTATATATTTTGTGGTAAACTTCATATATAATGTAGAAGTTGTTGGAATTTGGCCAAAAAAAATTCAAAATATACGATTTATAATTCTCTATTTTGGAGAATTTTTTAGAGAAGATATTGGACATGACCTTACTAACTCCCTTCCACGTTATGAGTTCGCAACATGATCACAACGTACTCCTAAGTTGATTATTATATACCATCTTCTCATATTGCTCTTGATTGACAATCTTGGCATAAATGCCCGTTGTTTGCTCCTTTGTTGGAATGTAACCAAGGTATAACCTCATTTTGTTCAATGCCTTATTCCTTATAATGTGATAATAACCTTTAATATGAATGGTCTTTCATGGAACATTGGATTTTTAGCAATATGAGGACTTTCTGATTATCACTGTCAAGTTGTACTAGTTCTTATCTTACCCCCTTGATCTTGAAGCAACTTCACTAACACGACAATGGATTGAAACAAGGAAGAATTTTTAGCAAGGAGATGCCTTATAATTAAACAATACATTCATGTTGGTTGGTTATGAGAGATGCATAGATGGACAATTAATTTATAAGTAATTACTAGCTTCTAAATATACTCGAAAGTATGAGATATGAAAATGGATTGAAACCACTTGAGAAAGAGTATTCGGGTCATTAATACTCCATTCATCCGGAAATAAATGATGTTTGACTATTTTGCACGTAGTTTTAGAAGCTAAAAACTATATAAAATCTTATTTATTTTAGTTAATTTTTTTTCATAGTTTAATACTCCCTCTGTTAATTAAAACTTATCGTTTACTATTCATGCACGCTTTTTTAGAATGATCAAAACTATATGAAATATTAACATTTTTTTAAATTTGTTTTTATAAATTCATAATTAATAGTAACAAGTATGAAATTATTTAAAAAATATGTTAAAAAAGTTAATATTTTATATAGTTTTCAACACCTCAAAAAGCGTGCGTGAATAGTAAAACGTCAAGTTTTAATTAACGGAGGGAGTAGTTATTAAAACATGTCGTTTACTATCCACACACGCTTTTTTAGGAGCTAAAAACTATATAAAATATTTATTTTTTCATAAATTTTTTTAACAAGTTTGTACTTATTAATAATAACTACGAAATTGTTAAAAAAATTATTAAAAAACTAGATATTTTATATAGTTTTTATCCCTTAAAAAAACGTGCGTGAATAGTAAAGTGACATATTTTGCCGAACGGAGGGAGTATTAAACTATGAAAAAATTAATTATTAAATAGATTTGTGTTTGTTTCTCCTGTTTGAACTAGTGCATCTAATTTGGTGTGGGGACTTCCTTCAAATAAGGGTCTTTGAGCATCCTCAACGAACTTCCTAAACTCAATGGATTCCTCCTCGAACTCATCCTTACTTGTAAATGCAGCTTCACACATCTCCACAGTTTCAGATCCAAATTGGGGGAACTAAGCTGATTTTCCTTCAGTAGGTGTAATTTCGCACGAGGGGGCAGCAGGTTCTCCATGCCAAATCGAATTGGTGTACCCCAAACTGAAGCCAAATCGATGACAATGCACTCTCATGACTTTAAATGACCGTTTCTTAAATTAACACATTTTGAACAAGGACATGGGACTTTCTTAGCGTTATTAGTATTTGTCTCAGCAAAGGTGAGGAAGTCTTTCAACCCCATGTCATACTTTTAACTACACCTATCCTCATATATCCATGATTTATCCATGGCTGAAATTGTATACAAACAAATGCAAACAATAATAGAAATAATGTCATAATTAAAGGAACACAAAATTGAAGTTGATATAGGTTATATGAAAAATGATTGCATAATTCATGAAGAAAGAAAAGATGTCACATGTGGATGCTATAAAATTTCCATTTTCTATACAATGTCCCCATATTAAAAAAAATTAGAAAGGAAAATGGTGGTTTACACGAAAAAATTCAGCAACAAATGACTAGAAAATTCAGCAATGATTATCCAGTATGTTTGAAATGGAGCACTATCTTACTCCATAGCCATATACATATATATTGGTTAACTCTTAATTCTGAAACTTTTTATTTGAATTTATGGGAGGGAGTTAAATGAGCAGATAATGATTGAATAGATCCATTGATCAAGTTAAAAGAACTGTGTTCAAGAATCTCACTTCAGTGCACATCAACTGAAACCAAATCAACTGAGCCTCCGACCCAATCCCTCTATATTCGGGCAGGTTTTAACAATGCACATCACATTGCCTCAATTGGAACAAAAGGGGGCTTTTGGATTTTATTCAAGACTTCAAAATTTACACAATCTTTAGAACAAATCTCAGCATCAGATAAGTACATTATTTACCGAGTTAATATTGATAACTTTAGCTTTATTATTACTTTCATTTATGCTCCTTCAAATCAAGTAGATAAAAATACTAGTAATAAGTGTGGAAGGTGAGTCGAGAGAAAACCCTTCCGGTGTAAAAGAACGCGCCTCACGCGCTTCTTACGTCCCTCCAGTGTTGTCCCTTCAAGCTTGCCCCAATTCTTCGATGAAGAACCCTTGTTCATATACGCTTATGGCAAAAATTATTGTCAAGATCTACTTCCTCGTCCTAATTTCTGATGATTGGCCTATAAATCCCCAATTTTCGATCAACCTAAGCCTCGATTGGCACTGTACTGACAATTTCCTCTTCGTTGATGATGAAATCCCTAACGCGGAGTTTGCGTACTGGGTTAAGCGGTGGCTTAATCTACTCTCCTTTGCTCATCGTGGGAGCGATATGGGTGTTCTTATGGGGTTGATTTCTCGATTCTGGTCCTGTCGTCCCCCTCCATGGCCAAATCCAATCTGTACGGAGCCCAGAAAGTTGATGGTATGGGCGATTTCATTTGGCCCTCTTCCCTGCTCTTCTGGTTGGAGTGAGTGTCTGCAAGATCTTGATTTGTAAGGGCACGCTTATTCCCTTCGGAAGGGTTTGTATTCTCTTTGTTCTCTTCTCCCCTCTTTCTTCACAAAATTTTCCCTATATAAGGTCGGGGAGTAGGTGCTTGGAAACTCGCACCTCCTCTCATCCTAATCTCAATCTCCTCTACTCTAATATGATTTTCTCTTCTTGTGTTTTGTCGATGGCAACCGATGGAGTGGATAAAGGAAAGAAACCCATGGTGGCGGAAGATCCCGCCCCTCAAAAGACTAACACCCGAAAGGGGAAGCCGGAGGGCTCAAAACTCATGATCCAGACGTCTAAACCCCGAAAGGGAAAAAACATGCCGAAGGGCACAAAACTCACCGAGAAGCCCTCTCCCTTTGATGATGATCAATTGGTGATGCTGAGGTCTAAGGCTGAGGAAAAATTTAAGAGATGCACTATTACTAGGGGCAAACTCACTGCTGTGCAAAAATGGGTCCTTGAGATCATCTCAGCGCTAGATCTTGCTGAGTTTTGGATTGCTAAAGAGGATGGACTAAAATCGTTTGGGTGTGTGCAATTAATTACTTATTGCTGGCAGCCCATGTGCTGGCACTTCTGTCACCATTGTAATTGGGAACATGAAGTTGTGTGTAGAAGTTTAAAGTCTTTAAGGTTAGTATACATCTCCTTCTCTACTTCTTTGTCTTTGATTATGTCTATGTGGATTCACATTAGCATTGCTATTAATCCACTAAATGAATTGAGTTTGACTTCCTGGTTGTTCACACTCGTTTGTGGGTACAGTACTTTCAAATGGGCTAATGACCATTGTAAGACACTCTTGGTGGTCTTGACTAGATCTAGAGTACAACCTATGGATTATACACCTATTACTATGGTCTCAAAGCCAATTACGATTGCTCCCAATCTTAGTTCAAATCATTTGCTACATTTTTTAATGACAAAAAATATTTTAGGAAAAAACTTTTTTATTAAACAAGGGATGCTTGGTGATACCGATATTGTCTCTGTGTTTAGTTATCAATTGGAAGTGGTCATTCTCTATAAAAC
Organism: Persicaria maculosa; assembly: GCA_963922045.1. Classification (NCBI taxonomy): domain Eukaryota; kingdom Viridiplantae; phylum Streptophyta; class Magnoliopsida; order Caryophyllales; family Polygonaceae; genus Persicaria; species Persicaria maculosa. The sequence continues at coordinate 35,412,443 of OY998271.1, forward strand.
TTGTTTAAATGATGATGTATATGTCTTTGATCAGCCTTGGTATAGAACTGTAATGGTTAATTGTTTAATGGGTGGATTGAGTTGGTGGTTTGTTTGGACAAATTCTGGTAAGGGCAGATGCAACCGTAAGCTCTGTTGTTGCAGATATTATGATCAGTTAAAAATGGACAAGAAGTATGTTTTGAAAGCTATATTTCGATTGGGCAAACTTGAATCCATGATCTATTGTTCAATGAGTGGGTTATCTTGGAGCTGTGTCTGGTCACCTTCTGCTAGAGGAGAGGGCTGCTATGTGCGCCATTGTTGCCGCCCATATGACCTTTTACATTTAGTTCAGGTATACGGTAAAAGCGTTTTTATTCAAATAGGTAATTGGCTCTTCATGAAAAAGAGTGTCATGTTCTTAAGAAATAAAAATTCGGGGACAGATGATCCTGTTCCTCAGATGACTAAACCCCGTATGGGATCTATACTGCCGGAGGGCATTAAACTCTCAGTGGAGCTTCCATGCTCTAAGAACTTCAAAACTGAGTACAATCCTTTTCTGTCAGAAGCTCTGCACCCCTGGCTTCTGATGGACCATGTAGTCAAATAATGAAAGTCTGCTATTCGAATGTTAGAGGTTTAGGAAAGTCGGATATTTGGACAGACCTTAAAGCCATGAGAATCAATGAGCATATATCGATAATGGCAGTTGCAGAGATGAGAACAAATAAAGTTCCTCTTGAGAAAACCTGGAGGTCGAGTGGATACAATAATGCGATTTGGTCCGTAGGGAATGATAGATCTGGAGGAATAGGTCTCCTTTGGAATAAGAACGTTCTTCAAAATGAATCAGTAGAGGTTGACATGGTTCTACCAAGAGCAATCCGCGTCAAATATTCATGCTTAGATAAAAACTTTATAGGAGTATTATTTTTTGTTTATGCCCCACCCCACGAATCTGACAAAGATATCTTCTGGAATGAATTGTCAAGTATCATCATGAATGAACCCCTACCATGCCTAGTAATAGGAGATATGAATGAGATTAGTAGCAGCAGTGAAAAGCTTGGGGGAATAGAGAATAGTCATACGAGATACATTAGAATAAACCAATTCAAAAATCGATGCACTATGCTTGAAATCCCATCATGGGGAAATAAATTCACTTGGAGGAAAAAAAAGGAAGGTGAGGACAATATTTGGGAAAAATTAGACCGAGTATTGGTTCAACATGAGTTTCTGGTGACCTTCCCTGAGCTAGCAACATTTAACGGAGCCTTTACAGGATCTGATCATTGCCCCATCTCTATCAGCCTATCGTCTGGAAAAGAATTCACGCCTCCGCCTTTTAAATTTGAAAACATGTGGCTACAAAGAAAAGACTTCAGAAACATAGTGAAACAGGCATGGAGAATTAGGTGTACGGGATCAACGATGTACAGATTAATGTATAAAACTAAACTTCTGAAAGGAAAGATTAAAGTATGGAATAAAAACTCCTTAGGAAATATCTTCCGTCAAATACAAACTGTAGAAAAAGATCTGGTTAGTATCCAATCAAATACTATAGCCAGGACGTGTCAGGATTACTTAATCGAAAAACAATTGATCAGGAAAAAAGAACAATTACTAAAATTCCAAAAAGAATATTGGGGACAGAGAGCAAAATCAAAGCACCTCAAGCTCACTGATTCGAATACAGCATACTTTCATAGAGTAGCTTCTGGGAGACGAAATAGGAAGATTATAAGAAATATCACGACTAGTGATGGGGCACAGATTATGGGGGAAGTGAATATTATAGAGGAAATTAAAAATGATTTTAGGAGGCGATTCTCCAAAGAACAAATTAACATGACATTACTTATTGAATACCTTGAGCTAATTCCGCAAACAATAACGGATGAAGAAAATAGGACCCTAAGCCAGCAGCCATCTAATAGTGAAATAAAAAATGCGGTATGGTCTTTAGGCCTCAACAAATCCCCGGGACCAGATGGAATGACCGCGGAGTTTTATAAGTCCCACTGGGACATTGTCGGGAATGATGTGATTAAAGCAGTTAAAGCCTTTTTTCATTCAGGCAGAATTCTTCGACAGATAAATCATACATTTATCACTCTGCTACCAAAGTGTGACAATCCATCGAAGACGTCAGACTATAGACCTATTAGTCTGTGTTCAACAATATATAAAATAATATCGAGAATTTTAACAGAAAGACTCAAGAAGGTGATTGGGAAATTAATCCACCCCTTTCAAGGAGCATTTGTATCCGATAGAGCAATTCAGGATAACATACTGATAGCACATGAGATCTTCCATTCATTTAAGTCAAGGAAAGGATCAGAAGGATGGCTAGCTATTAAACTAGATATGGAAAAAGCCTACGATAGAGTTGATTGGACCTTCACCAAGGCATTATTAAGAAAATTTGGTTTCAGCGACTATGTCATAAGCTTAATAATGGAATGTGTAACAACGATTTCCTTCTCGGTTTTAGTGAATAATGGGCCTACAGAGGTCTTTAAACCATCTAGGGGATTAAGACAAGGCGACCCCATGTCTCCATTCCTGTTCATCCTTGGAGCAGAAGTGCTCGCGAGGAAACTAACACATGAATCAAATCTCAACCAGTCTGGTATTGGCTTTAGGTTTGGTCCTTCTGGACTGAGAATCCCTTTCCTTGCATTCGCTGACGATATCATCATTTTCACAAAGGCAACATGGCAGCATGTGAAAAAGTAAGGAAAATTGTCGATGATTACTGCTTATTGTCTGGGCAGAAAGTTAACTATAACAAGTCGGCCTTTCAAGGTTCCCCAGGGATTCCTGCATCACGAATAGTAACAATTGAGGGATGTCTAAGTATATCAAAGCATGTTAAACTTGATATGTACCTAGGGTGTCCAATAGTTGACGGTAGAGTAAATAAAAACTCCTTTGAAGAAATCATCGGAAAAACGACTAACCAATTGGCAAAATGGAGAGCTGACTCACTATCTCAACACGGGAGGTCAGTGTTAATAAACTCTAATTTAGCTTCTAAACCACTGTTTAATATGCAAAGCTTTATGCTCCCGGTGACAATTCACACCGAGCTAGATAAAAACAATAGGACTTTCTTCTGGAACAAAGACCTCCAATACAAACCCCTAATTGGATGGGACAGAGTATGTAAACCAAAAGCGAAAGGAGGAATGGGATTAAGGAAAACCAAAGAAATGAATGAGGCACTACAAATGAAACTCATTTGGAAAATCATTGCGGAACCGGATAACTGTTGGGTCAAAATTATTAAACACAAGTATCTAAAGTCAATACCACTACTTAATTTTAACAAGAAAGGAAATGCATCGTGGCAATGGACACAACTAAGAAAACTTATTCAGCCATTTAAGGAAGGTCTAGCATGGTCAGTCGGCGATGGAAAAACAATCAAGTTCTGGCTTGATAATTGGGCCCCCGTGAAGGATATTCAAAATGCTTGTCTCGACCCAACAAAGGTTAACTGGGAAGAAACAATTGATCAGTACATACTTAATGGAGCATGGAATTTGGATAAATTACGAACGGTAGTACCAAATGGTATAGCGCAACAAATCATAGATATTCCACTCCCAGTAACTCGAATTCAAGACAGAATGTACTGGTGGCCAGACAAAAAAGGATGGTTTACGACGTCTAGTGCGTACAATCTCACCACGAAAACAATAGAATTAAATAACGACAATAATGCGTGGATCTGGAACTTGAATATTCCACCTAAAATCAAGAATTTTATGTGGAAAGTCTGTCAGAATGGACTCCCAACAGTGGCCCGTCTCGCAAAAAGAGGAATTGCAATACCCCCTTATTGTACCTTGTGCAATCATCACGAAGAAGACACCACCCACCTATTATTCGAATGCAGATTCTCTTTCTGCTGTTCAAGTTTATCACCAAAAGTGAAATCCGAAATCAAAGACAATATCAGGATAACAAGGAATATAGAGGAACTAATGACCAAATTAGGCAGATTGCTTGACACACAGCAAAAAATGAAATTGGTATTCCATTGGTGGACCATCTGGATGGTTCGTAATAAACTAATCTTTCAGCAACAAAAAGTGCCAAATGAAAGAGGATTTGTGAAACTTGTGGAATCATACATTAACGAATGGAATAAAGCAGGGAAGCAAAGTGAAGAAGATGACAACAGAACACAAAGACAAGCAACTCCCCTCAGGAAAATTGGGAATAGAAGGAAGAAGGAAAAATGGAAAAAGCCACCAACTGGGAAATTAAAACTAAATTTCGATGGATCTGCATCAGGCCAACGACAGAGTTCGATAGGTTACATCATTCGTGACAGCACAGGGAATTCAGTAGCATTGGGTAGTGAAATGGTTGGATACCAAACCCCTCTAATAACCGAAGCCTTGGCACTAAGGAGGGGTGTTCTCAGAGCCCTCGAATTGAGAATCCCTAAAATAATAATAGAAGGTGATTCACTAACCATTATCAATCATTTACAGTCTAAAACTAGATGTCCATGGGAAATTGAGCTAATCATGGCTGATATTAGCACCCTTCTTACGGGGTTTTATGAAGTATCGTTTTCACACATCCTTCGTAACGGCAATTGTGTGGCGGATAAGGTTGCACACCTTGCTCATATTGCCTCCACCCCATCTATATACAATGACCCAGGTCTCATTGACCTCATCCGAAAGGATGCTGTCGGATAGCGGTTTCGCATCCGAATTTTTACTTAATCAAAAAAAAAAAAAGTAGATAAAAATAGATTCTGGAATGAATTATTCGTTATTATTCATAACCAATCTCTCCCATGTTTAATTATGGGAGATTTCAATGAAATCGAATCAGTTTCTGACAAAATTGGTGGGCTAGTTCCGCAGGCTAATAGATTTATGCGAATTTGACAGATTGTAGAAGAATTAGATGTGCATACGATCCCTTGTACATGTAGTCCTATAACGTGGAGGAAGAGTCAAAATCCTATTAATAATATCTATGAGCGATTAGATAGAGTAATGGTACATACAGACATCCTAACACAATTCCCTAATTTATCAGTTCACAATCATCCTTTTACGACTTCAGATCATTCTTTAATGTCTATGTCCATAGGAAGTACGAAAATCAGAGCTGGTTCACCTTTTAAATTTGAAATGTCTTGGACTAGTAATGATAACTATAACAGGTTAGTTAAATCAACTTGGCAGAATAAGCTACATGGGTCGTTTATGTTTACACTTCTACAAAAACAAAAACTGCTTAAAAAAAACACAAAGATCTGGTGTAAGTCTCACCCAAATAATAATTTCCGACAGATAAAGGATATTGAAGATCAGCTTCTGTTACTTCAAACACAACAAATTAGTGGGAATTCAAATGAGGCCATAAATATTAGGCGTAATAGGTTGTTAAGTAAACGTGAAGCTCTTATGGATTTTAATAATACCTTCTGGAAACAACGAGCAAAATCAAACTTCTTAAGATTTGGAGATAGAAATACTAAATACTACCAATCAATATCTAAAATAAGAAATTCTAAAAATGTCACTCGCAGTTTTACAAATAAAGATGGTTTTGTGATTGTGGATGAGGATCAAATTAGAAATGAAATTACGACTGAATTGGCTGAAGGATTTATTACAAATAACGCACCGGTTAGTAATAATCAATATTTCCTAAACTTAATTGATCAGACCATCACTGAATCCGAAAATAGAAATTTAACACAACATGTTTCAGATGACGAAATCAAGGATACCCTTTTTTCAATGACAGATGATAAGTCTCCAGGACCTGATGGTTTTCCACCAGAGTTCTATAAAAAATACTGGAATATTGTCGGTAAATTATTTTGCAAAGCTGTTAAATCCTTTTTCCATTCTGGAGTGCTACTCAATGAAGTAAATACAACCTTCATTGCACTTATTCCTAAAATTGAAACGCCTAGTAATATTAACCATTACCGTCCAATTAGTCTATGCAATACTATTTATAAAGTTATTTCGAAAATTTTGGCTAACCGTTTGAAGCCTATATTACCACGCATAATTAACCCTTTTCAAGGAGCTTTTGTACAAGGTAGAAATATTCAAGATAATATACTAATAGCTCATGAGGTTTTCCACTCTTTTCATAACAAAAAAGGTAAAGCTGGGTGGATGGCATTAAAATTAGATATGGAGAAAGCTTACGACAAAATAAACTGGAGTTTTATACGCATTATTCTAAATAAATTCGGTTTTGATTCTAGATGGATTGATTGGGTTATGACATGCCTAACCAAAACTAGCTTTTCAGTTTTAGTAAATAATTTACCGGGCCGTACATTTCATACCCATAGGGGAATTCGACAAGGAGATCCTCTTGTACCATATATTTTTGTATTGGTTATGGAACTATTAGGAAGAATGTTACAACAAGAATCTTTGGAATATGACCCTTTGGTTGGAATCAAACTTACAAATAATAGTGATCCTATTCCATTTCTTTCCTTTGCAGATGACACCTTAATTTTTGGACGAGCTGATGATTTAAGTCTTCACACAATTAGAAATCTTCTAAATACTTTCTCCAATATGTCTGGATTAACTATAAATTATAATAAAAGTTCTTTACAAGTTTCTAAAAATATTCCTATCAGTAAAGCCCAGTCCCTTGCTCAATAGCTAAATATTCCAGTTACGAAATTTATGGAAAAATACCTAGGGATTCCTCTTATTAGTGGTAGGGTTAGCAATATCATATTTGATGAGGCGATAAATAGTCTCAAAAAGCAGCTATCCAAATGGAAATCCAATACTCTCTCTCAAGCTGGTAGATCGGTACTAATTCAGGCAAACTTAAATTCTAAAACAAATTATTTAATGCAATCGTTTCTTCTTCCAAAAGGAGTCCTACAAAAAATGGATCAGATCAACAAAAATTTCTTCTGGAATAAAATTGAATCTGATAACTATCATCCTCTAATTAGCTGGGAATATCTGTGCACTCCCAAAAAAGATGGCGGGTTAGGTTTTAAATCAGCTGAGCAAATTAATATTGGCATGCAAATGAAACTTCTGTGGAGAATCATGGCTGATCCAGATAATATTTGGTCTAGGGTAATTACGAATAAATATCTCTCGACATAATCTCTTATGGAAAGAAGTAATTTCAAAACTTCTTGGCAATTTGGTAGGCTTCTTAATATAAGGGATCTTTTCTCTAAAGGATTACTCTGGTTAGTTGGCAATGGGAAAACAATTAATGTATGTTCTGACATTTGGGTAGATGCACAATATCTTCATAGGTTCCGGAATGATCGTGATCCTAACTTAAAAGTTAGCGATTTATTTACAAATACCGATTCTTGGGATACTAATAAGTTAAATTCTATCTTTCCTTCTCATATAGTTCAAGCAATTACTAATATCCATATTCCTGTAACTGATATTCCAGATAAATTAATTTGGATTTACAACAATAATGGAAAATTCTCTGTTAAATCCACTTCCTCGCTTTATAAAACTAGGAATATGAACAAAATTCCAGCAGATTGGATTTGGAAACTTAATATCCCTCCGAATATTAAAAATTTTATTTGGAAAATATTCTCAGATATCCTGCCCACGACTGTCCGGTTAAATAGATATATAAATAGAGTTCCTAGTACTTGTTCTCTTTGTAATTTTGATATTGAAGATACAAATCATTTATTGTTTAATTGTCAAATTACAAAATCCCTTATTCAAAATCTGGGTGTTAAGTTGAACAAATGCTTCATTATTCCAAATTTAACATGTGATGTTCAAGAAAATATTCTAAATACTAGGGCTCTTAATCTAGATTTTACAGACTTATGTCATTTATGGCATTCAATTTGGGAGCTCAGAAATAGAATTATTTTTCGCAACTCTTCCGATACAAGTATGATCTATGTGTTAACTAGAGCTATTGATAATATCTCTTGTTGGAATAAAGGTCAAATTAAAATCAAATTACCTAAACATGCTAGACCTCCTGATAAAATGATGTGGAAATGTCCACCAATAGATGTAGTTAAGATCAATGTTGATGCTTCGGTGAAAACTGATACTTAACCACAGATTGGTTGTGTTGTAAGGAATAATAATGGTCAAATTATGCGGATACATAAATGTAATGTTAGGAGGGGTTCTGTCATTTTGGCAGAAGCCCTTGCTGTTTATACAGGTATAAGATTGGCAGCGGAGATGGGAATCCGTAGATTGATACTTGAGAGTGATTGTGCGATCGTCATCGACGCCATTAATCATGCGAACAATAGTCCATGGGAGATCACTCAAATTGTCCAAGAGATCCTTTCATTTACAAGAGAATTTGAGAGCATCAATTTTCAGCATTGCTATAGAGAGGCCAATGGTGCAGCTGATTTTATTGCCAAATCTCAGTTTAATTGTAATTTTATTTTGAGCAATTGTTGTTGTGAGTTCCAGAACATCATCTTGCGAGATGATCATGGATGTCATTAGTACATCCAAAGTTTTGCCTACTGTAAAAAAAATTAAAAAAAAAAGAATCTCACTTCAGTGCATGTTCCATTTATATTTCTAAACAATTTAGGGTATGTTTGTGAGGTTAAAATTTAATCTAATTTAAGATTAAAATTTATATGAACAATTTAGGGGAAGACTCTATATAAAACTTGAATATTATTTACAAAACACATGAAAAACTTCTTGATAAAATTCTATAGATAGATTTTTTTTTAGCTTTGTAGATAAATTAAATGAATTAAATCTTATTTGCAATAAAAAAAACTCCTATGACTTTTTTCAAAGCTATTTCCTTAACAATAGTATTCAAATTAGGCCAAAAGTCATACATATTTGACTAAGATCTAAAGTTAGCTTAAAGCTTGAAACTTGAATTTTTTTTCGAAATATTCACAAATAAATAAATAATTACGAAAATATTCACTGTTTTAAACATTTTATAAAAATATTCATTTTTTGCAGGTCCATCAGAAAAACGCGGTTTCAAACCGCGTTTTATGGGTAAAATCTGAAAATAGATTGGCGCGCGGGAGGGGCTTTGAAAATTGCCAAAGAAAGGCGGTTTGAAACCGCATTTCTTGGTCAAATGTCCACCTGGCATGATGACCAGAGGCAAGCGCTGATGTGGCACAGAGAAACGCGGTTTCAAACCGCGTTTCTCTGTGTGATTTCAGAAAAAAAAAAAAGTCAAAGATTCCTCCAAAAACGCGGTTTCAAACCGCGTTTCGCATATTGTCGTCCTTTGATATCTATCGATGGCACCCATTTGTATGGGAAGTACAAGCATGTTGTGCTAATGGCAATGGCGTTCGATGCAGACGATCATATTTTCCCTCTTGCATTCGCTATTGTTGAGAGTGAGAATGGAGATAGTTGGGCGTGGTTCATGGATTGTCTAGGCCGACATGTCACCGATAGAGTCGGATTATGTGTTATTTCAGACAGACACGCAGGCATCTTGAAGACCATGGCGGAGTTGCCTAGATGGAGTGCGCCGAATGCACATCATAGGATGTGCATCCGACACTTGAAATCAAATGTGAATTCCATGTTCCATGACCATAAGGTCAAAGACATGGTAGGCTGGACTGCTCACCAACTTACGACAAGTGGGTTCGAGAAGGGATGTCGCGCCATCCAAGAGATGAACGCCGAGGCTTGGGAGTACCTAGCTCAGATAGAGCCAGAGAAGTGGTCAATGGCTAAGGATGGGGGGGCGAGGTATGGTGTCCTGACGACGAACTTATCTGAGTCTTTCAATGGCGTGCTAAAGGGTGGAAGGAGCCTTCCGCTCACATCGCTCGTGCGTCAGACTTTTTATAAAGTCAACAGTTACTTCGTCAGGAGGCGAGGTGAAGCCGCTGAGCGCATTTATTTGGGTTTCCCACTAACAGACGCTACTGATAAGAAGATTGGGTTACTTCTCACTGCTGGGTTGAATGCACATGTCGTTTCATTTGATTTGCATAATGGAATCTTTGAGGTGATTTTGAACCCAAGGGGGTCGCAAGGTAGGCGAAGTGGGAGGTCATACACAGTGAACTTGCGACGTAGAACATGTACATGTGCCAGTTGGAAGTTGTTGAAGATTCCTTGTGCTCACGTATTGGCTGTTTGTAGAGACCAGAGTATCTCATATGTGCCACTTGTGGACCAGTACTTGACAGCACAGGCATACTGGGGAGCGTACCAATCGACTTTTCTACCTGTTGGTGAGCCTTTCAATTGGCCAGAAGTGGGAGGCCCTCGCTTGGTTGCTGATCAAACGCGTTTGCGTGATGTTGGGCGGACTCCCTCATGCAGAATTAGGAATGAAATGGATGTAGGGGTCCCCGGTCAGGTGCGTTGTGGCAACTGTCGAGGTCATGGGCACAACAGACGATCTTGCCCGAGTCGTGCGGGTCCATCAGGCTCATGAGCCTCAGTTGTCGAGGACTATGCTGATGTTTGTTTGGTGGTGTTGGCATCCTTATTATGCGTGTTCTGTACTGTAGTTTGATGAACTGCTTGGAGATGTTTCATGTATGGTGTTGTGATGAACTTATTATGTGTTGTTTTCTGTAGGAATGTGTGATGAACTTATTATGTGTTGTTTTCTGTAGGAATGTGTGATGAACTTATTATGTGTTGTTTTGTGTATGGTTGTTTAATGCTAATTCTACATTTCCTATGATATGCTTTATGTCTGTTTTTCGATTCATCCAGATTGCTAATCTCATTCGGTACGGTCACAAACCAACTAGCGGCAGGAAAAGGCTAATAATTCAATTAGACACAAAGTAGTAAAGAGTTCTGATAAAACGATAGCATAAACAAAGTACTAGCGTCAGAAGTGAACAATCCAAACATACAACACAAAAAATAAAAACACTAACCTTTGTATTTTCGGATGAGAAGTAAAGGGTGACGAACGATTCTTCAGTTGAAGGTTGAAGATGATGGTAATTGGAGAGGATGGGGGGCGAGGGTTTGGGTTGGGTTTCGAAGAACCGGCGATTGTTGATGTTTGGAGGTTGAAGATGATATTAATGGGGTAGGAAGCGGTTTCGGTAGGGTTTAATTAATGCGACACATAAACCGCGGTTTGGAACCGCGTTTTTGGGGGAATCTTTGACTTTTTTTTTTTTTTCTGAAATCACACAGAGAAACGCGGTTTGAAACCGCGTTTCTCTGTGCCACATCAGCGCTTGCCTCTGGTCATCATGCCAGGTGGACATTTGACCAAGAAACGCGGTTTCAAACCGCGTTTCTTTGGCAATTTTCAAAGCCCCTCCCGCGCGCCAATCTATTTTAAGATTTTACCCATAAAACGCGGTTTGAAACCGCGTTTTTCTGACGGACCTGCAAAAAATGAATATTTTTGTAAAATGTTTAAAACAGTGAATATTTTCGTAATTATTTATTTATTTGTGAATATTTCGAAAAAAAATTCTTGAAACTTCACTTGATTCAAATTAAACGAATGGGATGAATCCATACACCGACTAAGGCAGCTATACTTCATTATAAGTTTATAACAATTGATGCTACTATATATGTCACATTTTTATGTGATTGGAATCATTCGTTTTATATAATATAATATAATATAATATAGGGGTTTGATTGAACTATATACTTGGGAAATGGGAATATTATTTGTAAGAATTTTCCGAGGTTAATTTTTTCATTAAATTAAATTTTGTTTTATTTTGATAAAGTAAAGTAATTAGATTCGACACTATTCTATCCTCTCTAGCTAGCTCCCTCCGGGCCTCTCCCCAAGGCCTGCAGACTACAATATATATGTTAACATATCCATATCCTCTCCAATTCACTCCCCATATGCATGTCGTCATTGCCAATCCAACTTCCAAAACTCCCTCAGCTCTCTCATATTGCTTCTCAAACTGAGCTTAATTGCTTCCTCTCTTGTACGTTTTAGCTTCAACCCTTCCTTGAATAAAAAGGTGATCTTTTTTTTCCAGAAAAGTTAAACAGAACGATATATGTGCCCCACCTATATCAGTAGGGATCCTCTACAACCCTCCATGCTCCACTCCCTACTCCACCCATTTATTTTATCATTTATTTAATTTTTTTTAAAATAAAAAATTTATATTTATATTTCTAACATCTATTTTTATATATTTATAAAATTTTATTTTGAAAAATCATTTTTTAAAATTTTTAATAATTATGTTTTGTAAAATATTGCCTTTTTATTTTTTAAAAATTTTAAAACATGCTTTTTTAAACAAAATTTTATAAATATATAAAACCAAATATTAGGAATATAAATATAAATTTTTAAATTTTTTTAAGATTAAATAAATATTAAAATAAATTTGTGGAGTAGGGAGTGGAGTATGAAAGGTGTTCCTATATATATCATGTTGATTATGTACATAATAAAGACATGTCTTAAATATTTTGTTTAATTACTTGTCGATCTCTTGTGTGTGTCACTAGCTAACACGTGCATTATATTTTAATCAATATATATATACTTAATTTCATTGGTAACAAGCTAGCTAGGGTCATGTACGTGCCTTTTTCTTGATTTAAAGAAATATGTCTTAACTTCTATGATGCATATATATGGCATTGAAGAAATTAAGGCATATATATGTACACTTGTCCTTGTACGTCCATCTTCTCCGATCCATTATATTTAAAATATATGGATCAGTAATTAGTTAAACTGATGGAGTGATTGTTTATATAACAAAATTGCAGGTGGGTGAGAACAAGTATCCAGAAGGAAGATCAACGTATTGATCTACACAAATTATTTGGCCTAATTGGTTTCTAAATAAGAGAAAATCAGCAGTTCAAATTGATCAGGATATATACATATCTTATCAGCAAATATTCACATAAAAAAACTTGGACTTGTCTTCAAGTGGTATTGTTTCAGTGCTAAGAATTCAACACTTGAGTTGGTGAGTTTTGAAAATCGTTTCACTCTTAAGCTAACACACACGGAAAGGACACCTTATGAATACAAATTATCAGTCATAAATGAACTTGGTGTTTTAATTTTTCTCTCGATGTTTAGGGCTTTTGGCAGTAGAAATGTTAGTTTAGTTTACCATTGCATAATTCTTGGACAGAAAAATGAAGAAAAGAAAACATGTGAAACGAAATCAAAGCACATAAGATACGAGCACCTTGTTTGAAAGCCTTCTTCTGAGAGCTGCCTTCCTCTGAGACAACACATATAGGGTTGGGTTAGGGATTCATGAAAATAAACAATAAACCAAAGGAGAATGAAGATGGAAAACAAATGAAACCAAACAAATAGGTTGAAATATCGAATACCTTGTCGGTGATGCTTTGGGGGTTTGGTGCGTGGCTCGTATCTGGAGAGAGGTAGATCCTTACAAAAGCCTTGTCATAAGTGCTATGTCCCAGTGAACCATTATGCAGAAAAGAAAACATTAGTTTACCATTGCATAATTATTGGACATAAAAATGAAGAAAAGAAAACATGAACACAAGATTCCCCAATGAACCATTATGAAATTTCCTGAAAGATTGTAGAATTGAGATAATGATTGAATAGATCCATTGATCAAGCTAAAAGAATTTTGTTCAAGAATATTTTTATAGTAAGACACCGTCAATATCAAACTTACCTCTAATATTTTATCAATCTCATTTTGCAACCTCCAATTACAAACTATTGTATGAAGAAAAAAATTTGACATTAAAGAATTACAAGCTTATAAACTATTGTGTGAATCACATATTGATCTATACAAATCACTTGGCCTGATTGGTTTCTAAATAAGAGAAAATCAGCAGTCCATATTGATCAGGATATATACATATCTTATCAGCAAATATTCACATAAAAAAAAACTTGGACTTGTGTTCAAGTGGTATGGTTTCAATGATAGGAATTCAACACTTGAGTTGGTGAGTTTTCAAAATCATTTCACTCTTAAGCTAACACACACGGAAAGGACACCTTATGAATACAACTTATCAGTCATAAATGAACTTGGTGTTTTAGTTTTTCTCTCGATATTTAGAGTTTTTGGCAGTAGAAATGATAGTTTACTTTACCATTGCCTAATTATTGGACAGAAAAATGAAGAAAAGAAAACATGAGAGACGAAATCAAAGCACATAAGAGACGAGCACCTTATTTGAAAGCCTTCTTCTGAGAGCTGCCTTCCTCTAAGACAACACATATAGGGTTGGGTTAGGGATTCATGAAAATAAACAATAAACCAAAGGAGAATGAAGATGGAAAACAAATGAAACCAAACAAATAGGTTGAAATGTCGGATACCTTGTCAGAGATGATTTGGGGGGTTTGTTGTGTGGCTCGTATCTGGAGAGAGGTAGACCGAGGGTTAGAGGCTTAGAGTTGATTGAATGTGAAAATAACCCAGAAAGCAAAGGATAATGAAGATGGAAAACAAATGAAACGCGCGCTATAGGTCGGAATGTCAAATACCTTATCGCCGATTTAGGGTTTCAACCCCCATCCATTTTCACGATTCTTTTGACAGATGATGGCCGGAGGAGGAAGGCAACACTGAACGACGGTCGCCAGAGCTAGCTAGCGGCCGAAGCTTGGATCTGGAGAGAGGAGAATATGATTTAGGGGTTTGGTATGTGGCTCGAATGTGAGGGGAGAGAGAAGATGAGTAAAGCTCGGCTAATTGAATGTGAGGGGAGAGAGAAGAAGATAGAAAAATTTATGTTATAAATTTTAATAAAGGTGAAACAAAGTTCATATTTTTTCTAAGTTATTGCAAAAAGGAACAAAAAAGTATATTTTTTTTCTAAGTGTTAACATTACCTCCAAAATTTGAAAGTCCGGGCTCCAATTTTTTTCCAAGTGTTTGAATCCCGCCTTTTTTCCTTACACCGCGCGTTTTGGTTTTTTCCCGAACTAATAGTTTCACATCTGTCCACATATTTGACCATTGTGTAAACCGTTTTAGACATCACTAAAAAAATTATCGATGTAATAGATAAATTTAACATTTGTTGATTTATTGACAGACTTAAATGACATGTTGTCTAATTGCAATATTCTAGTAGTGTAAGTTAAATAAATTTAGATGAAGCCGAAGAGACAACCAATTTTATATGAGATTACAGGATGATTGTAAGCTCGCTTTAGCTTAGATTTATTGATTAAGTTAGCTTAGATTTATAAATTTATAAATTAAGTTAGCTTATATTTTTTGTTTGGTAAGCTCACTATAGCTTAGATTTATTGATTTATTAACTTGGATGAATTTTCCCACTTAAATTGGATGTTAGCTTAGAATTTTCCCACTCCTATTTTATTTGATCATGAATTTTACATGAAGAAGACATTTCTTCATCAAGCTGCTGATCACATTCGCAATGTTTTTAAGGCATGTCGTTTAAGAGGTACAATACCAAGCTTTATCGGTGTGAAACAATGGCAAGCAATGGAGAAGCTTAGTAAAACTGACAAAAATATGTTGCACCAAGCTGAGGTCAACAAGAAGAACAAGGGATCACAAAGGGCAAAAGAATCTGGGGTTTAACGAGGTGGTTCTCGCAAACTGACGAAGCATCTTGAGGAAATGGCAAGTATCTTAATCTATTTACTCTTTTTATTGACTCAAACTAAATTGTATTTTTTATGTACTCAAATTAAATACTTGTCTTTGTGTTTTTATTGACTCAAACTAAAAACTAATTTGCCTCTTTGTATTTGTAGAGAAAGGATGGTACAAAGCCAATGATATCAGATATGGTGCGCAAACTATTTACAACATTAGATGGAGAATGGACTGGGTCTCGACCTAAAGCATACGTGGTCAGTTTTTTATTTGATTCATATGTTCTTTTGAACAAGTTCAATTTGCATTTCTGATTAGTTTCCTTCCTCTTATAGTCTTGCTCAGTTACTGCAGTTTTGTTTGCAATTGAACTTGCACTTTTGTGGTTTTTTTATCTGTTTGCAATTCAATCCTATTGTTACGTACAGTTGTTGTTATGCTGTTTTGCTACTGTTCTGTTCAATTTTGCTGCTGTTTTATTTTGCCTAGATTTTGTTGATATTTTGTGAACCTTATTATCATTTTGCTTTTTCTGCTGTTCTGCCATTGTTACGTACAACTGTTGTTCTGTTTTGTTAACCCTATTGTTACACACAATTGCTGTTGTTGATGTACATATTTGTACCTTTGTTTATTGCATCTTTTGACTTCATATTTCATTCGATTTCCAAAGAAAAGTTTCAAAAGTATATAAACTTGTGTACGAATGGGCTAAAGTATAAGAAATAGAGTCTGCACGAGTTTTTGAGCTAACCATGCAGGAATTCGATGAAATCGGAGTCAAAACAAAGAAGCCAAGTGAAGCTGAGAAGAGGTCGATATCGACTGGAGACATCGATATCGACCCTAGATTTTGACACGACTTTTGAGTGTCGAGATAGGCCACACAGACCAGACAAGAAAGCCTCGATATCGACATACAAGCCTCGATATCGACCATCGTCATAGACATCGACTGGAGCTGGACAAGTCGAGCAGAAACACAAGCATCGATATCGACCTCTGGTGTCGATATCGACCCTACCTCGACAGAAGATAAATCCGATTTTGAGACTCGGATTGTGAAGTCTATCATCAAAGCCATGAGTTATCTCGTTCTTTTAGATATTAGCAGTTGTTTATTATCTTTTCCTTTTAAGTTTTTATCAAAATAAAAGACCTATCCTAATTGTTCGGATAGAGTTCATAGTTTAGATAGGAGTTACAATCCTTGGATAGCGAGGATTAGTAGCCTATAAATAAAGCCCTAGGGGGCTGGCATTCAATCATCTTTCATTGAATCCAATCTTTCAACAAGCAAGCAAGACAATCAATAGAGTTAGAGTTAGAGAGAAGTTTTAGGGTTTGACGTTTGCGAAAGTTGACGTTGAGTTGTAAAACTTCGGAGATTATTTTAATGCAAGTTTCTTCCCTTCAATAAACAAAGAGATCCATGATGAGAAGCGAGTAGTTCCCCAAAGCTCTTAGGGTCGGGGTGAGCCCGACGTTAGCCATGCGCGCTTGAGGTAAGTATTTGATGTTGATATCGTTGTGTCTATCTCTCCTCCTACGATTCTATGTTTAGTCCTAATCGAAAGAAAAGGGATTCATGCTAACAACTTGAGTTATAAACATAAAATTGGTAGAGGCAATTAGGTTTATTTGCAAGAGTAATCCTAAGAGTTGGTGTACGGCGAAAGCTTGTCCCTCGGGTGAAATAGCGCAATTGTTCGTCTTATTTATCTCATCGCATGCATTGGTTAACGTTGTGGTAAACCCTAATCCTAGGAGTTGCCTTTTAAATAAGTTTATATTCAGTCAAAACCACTGTTATTTCTGCTCATCCCTTCTCATCCATTCTTAAATCTTCGGCCTTTCTTTGCCGACGAAGAACTAACCCACTGCAGGAAGACATCGATATCGACCACTGAGTTCGTCGACAGTTTTCTGAGTCGACGACGATCATTCTGCGGAGTTTGTTGAGCATCGATATCGACCCTACTGTGTCGACTGGCAGTCTTCTGAGCCATTCGATTTCGTGGAATGACATCGATATCGACCCCTACCAGTCGATATCGACCACTTGTTTTTGTTTCTGCAGGTCTTCTGTTGCAGAGAACATCGACAGCCGAGGTCGACATCGAGCTCAAAGGTCAAAATCGAGGCTTCTGGTCGACGCAGACGTGAGATTTCCAAAGCTACTAGGATCCCGCTGACACGCCTCCTCGTGGATCGATCATGATTACCCTTCCACTACAACGGGAGGAAGTCTTGTAATTATTTGATTAGGTCAGGAGTTGGTTTACATTTATTACATATTTATTATTTGTAATTACTCGACATATCAATCCTCCTGCAAACAATAAATTGGCGCCGTTGCCGGGGAGGCAATCAATCGCGCCCTAGTAGTCTATCTCACGTCTCTACCTAGTCTTATTTTTGCAGGTGTATGCGACGTGCTGATCGCCCACCTGAATTTGAAGGAGTAGACGACCCTGAGCGCTATTTCCATCTAAGAGCCCAAGCTCAAAGAATCATGGCGGACAACGTGAACCAGGCTGAACTTATTGAGCAACTAAGGAAGCAGGTTGAGGACCTAACGACTAGAGAGGCGGCACTTAAGGAGCGTGGGGATAGGGAGGAGGAAGGCCGGAGGCAAATAGAAGCCCAAATCAATGCCCTCCCTAGGAATGCCAAGCAATACATGCACCCCGCGCTCACCGTGCCTGAATCGGCGATTCTTATCCCTGCCTCTAATTTTGAAATAAAACCTAACTTCCTTACTGAGATTAGAAAGCACCAATATGAAGGAAAACCTAACGAATGCCCTATGGCATATATTTCTACCTTCTTAGACCTTTGTGATACTATTGCTGATGGACGAAGTCTTGAATATGTCCAACTAAAAGCCTTTCGATGGTCTCTTACAGGGAAAGCATTGCAGTGGTTGGAAAACTTAGCCCCAAGATCGCTCCGCACCTGGAATGAAGTCAAGGATGCGTTCCTCAACAAGTTCTTTCCTCCTTCTAAGACGGCGTTGATCCGACAGAAAATCACGGCTTTCAAACAAAAGCCTGGTGAGGCTCTGGCGACTGTTTGGGAAAGGTTTAAGGACCTACTACGATCATGCCCGACGCATGGCCAACCACCATATGTAATTCAGGAGATCATATACAATGCTCTTGACGCTGCAACTAAGGAGAGGATCAACACCTACACCTCCTATGGCTACCTTGAACTCGCTCCACAAGAGGCTTGGGAGACCATAGAGAGGTTGGTGGAGTTCGACAACACATATGGGACTCCTGAGGCTTCCGACACATCATAATCGTCGAGGCCTGCCCCATCTATGCCCTTATATGAACCCTCCAATATAATCGATCCGGACGTAAAGGAGCAATTTCATAGGGATCAACTTCGAAAGCTCCAAAAGCAAGTAAGGTTCCTTTCAGCGAACCAAGATTGCATTGAATGCGGGTCGCAGCGGCACACCACCATCGAGTGCCCCCATGCTGAAACCTAGCGGAGACTCACCAA
The DNA here is from genome assembly GCA_963922045.1 of Persicaria maculosa. Taxonomy (NCBI): domain Eukaryota; kingdom Viridiplantae; phylum Streptophyta; class Magnoliopsida; order Caryophyllales; family Polygonaceae; genus Persicaria; species Persicaria maculosa. The sequence continues at coordinate 35,431,518 of OY998271.1, forward strand.
GAGGCGCGCTATATGAGGGGTCCCAATCACCAATATTGGGGAGACCAAAGGTTCCATCAACCACAAAGGAACCAGGTTAACCCTAGGGACCCTCCGCCTTATAGAGCTCCTGGGCACCCGGAGAGAGACCAAAAGAAGGACGATCTTCAACTAGTACTGGATGAAATCAGGCGGAATCAGGCTAAGAATGATCAATCCAACAATGCCATCCATTCTCAACTCAATCACCTTACCACAAGGATTGGGGAGATGGATATTTGGAAAAAGAACGTAGAGACCCAACTGGGTCAATTAGCGGCACAAATCCCTAGAACGTCCGGAACACTCCCTAGGCAACCCACCACAAATCCTAAGGGACAATCCGGGATGGGCCATGTCGCAGCCATACAATTAAGGAGTGGCACCAAAGTACAAAAGCCACGAACGGAATCGGAGAAAGCAACAGATCAAGTCGACATCGACAGACCAGTCGATGTCGAGGATGAGGTCGATATCGACCACCATGTCGACCCCCTGGTCGATGTCGATGACACTGCAGAACCTGAGAAATCACAACAGAGGTCGAAATCGACCCTACCAATCGATGTCGACCCAACTCCAGTCGACATCGATGTTCAGCAGGCCCCTCCGACCTCCGTTTTGGCCCCTTCACCAAAGAAGACATTGCCATTCCCTTCCAAAGCATTGGAGGATCCCACCAAAGGTAAGTTTAGGCGCTTTGTAAAAATACTTCAAGGACTTAACGTTACTATCCCTCTTACAGAAGCCCTAAGCGAGATGCCTGCCTATGTGCGATTCCTGAAAGACATCCTGAGCAAGAAGAGATCCATGGCAGAGATCGCAGAGGAGTGCTCAAAGATGGACTTCCCTGAGAAGAAGAGTGATCCAGGGAAGTTTGCAATCACCGTGGGACTTGGCCAACATCGCTACAAAGCCCTATGTGACCTAGGGGCAAGTGTAAGTCTCATGCCTCTCTCTATTTGGCAAAAGGTGAACATCGGAGCACTTGAACCTGTGGACATGAAACTTTATATGGCTGACAACTCATTCGTCAGACCCACATGTATAGTTGATGACGTTCCGGTAAAGGTAGGTAAGTTCTTTGTGCCTACTGATTTCATTGTATTGGAGATGCCTGAAGATCTTGTAGTGCCTATTATCCTTGGTAGGCCTTTCTTAGCTACTGCTGATGCCAATATCAATGTACGTCGAGGGTTACTAACCTTTACTATAGGGAACGAAGTGATATAATTCTCTTTCAACCCGACCATGAGCGAAACAAAGCACCTGGAGCAAGTAGTCCTCTCGCCGGCTAAGGAGAAGCTTAGAAAATTTTTGTTGGCGAGGACGGAAACAGCAAGCAGGGTTGACATCGACTGGAACCAGTCGATATCGACTAAAAACATCGAAATCGACCCCCCTTGGTCGAAATCGAGTATGCCAGATCGCTGCCAGGAGCTTAAGTATGGGGTCACAGAGGTCGATATCGACCCCCACATGTCGACATCGACCAAAGCTCTCGAAATCGACCCTCCTTGGTCGAAATCGACCACCCCTCAGCCCGAAAATTTCTGTTTCGGTCCCAAACAGGTAAGCCCAGGTATGACTCCTAACCCTCCTCTATCCCTTATTAATGAATCAATTAAACCCATTATTGATAATTCTACTAATAAGAGGGTCAAAGCTCCATGGTTTGTCTATATTGCTAAAGTTAGGTCAAGAAAGAGAAGGAAAGCGCCCAAAGAAGAACCTAACATCAAAGAAGCCTTGGTCGCCGAACTTCGCTATTACCAAAAGGACCTAGATGATCCAGGAGAAGGTTCAAGCTCGAAGGGTCCCTACATAAAAGGCTCATAAAGAATTGATGGAGAAGTCGGCCTAGCGACTCAAAATTCTAGAGCATGTACATAAAACCTTTAAATTTTGCATAGATGGTTTTTAGGATTTAACTTTTGGCTTTTTGAAACTTTTGAAACTGAGATAATTCGTGCTTTATCTATATTTCTAACAAAGATTTCAGGTTATCAAGCAAAAGGAACGACGAAGAAGAAAAGAAGCTTCTGCAGAGGTAGTCGAAATCGACCAGGCCAGTCGAAATCGACCCCCCCAGGGTCAAGCCATCTCCTGGAGTCGACATCGAGGACTCAGGAGCAAAAAAGCAGAGGTCGATATCGACCCTAATACTCGATATCGACCCCAACCTGGTAGCCATTGTCTTCATTTTTCTTCCTCGATTTCGACAGATGCAGTTGACATCGACCACTGACATAGATATCGACTTCGGGCATCGACCTAACCTGAAATCAACCTGAATCCGCAGGTCGCGCTGTGAGTTTTCTCTCTACCCTTGTTCTTCTTTTTAATACAGTGAGGACACTGTATATTTTAAGTATGGGGTGGGGGAAAAACATGTCTTATGGTCATAACTTGGTTTTCTTCTTCGTATTGCATTCATGTTTAAATTTTTTGTTCTTAGTTTTACTTTTATAAAATGTCAGAAAATCCAAAAAAATAGAAAAATGTCAAAAAAAACAAAAAAAATGCATGTTTATTTTAAGTTTTTTTTTTTCTTTTCCCTACTTAGATGTCCTATGATGAAAACTCAATAGCTGACTTGATCATGTAAATCCTATGGCATATTTGGATGGTTTAGCCTAAGTCCTTCAAAAATTTTATGTAGATTGTGAACTTGTAATGAAATTGAGAACATATGATCCTAGGCTAAAAAGCAAATCCAACAAAAATTATCCTTGTGAGAATTTTGACATATAGAGAGAACATCAAAAATCCCTCCGCTTTCTTGAGTGAATTTACTCTTCCTATGCATCTCTAAATGTTGTGATAGTTATTCAAAACCAATGCATATATATGTTTATGTTTACAAGAATTAAATAATGGAGGCATCTTTTAAGCCATTTTTATCCTCTCTTTACCTACCCTGCATTATCCCTGCTTGAAGCCAGAACATTAGCCTGAGCCTGAAATTGCAAACTCCACAAAATTATCCCTAAGCCGAATTGAGCCTGACCCCCATTTGGGAATTGAGACTTAGATTGGCTGGACTAATGCCTTGTGGAAAGAAAAGAGCATAATGTCCAGTTTTGAGTAAGGAAATTATGGGTTGGTATATATTTTCATCTTGTCATATTTTGTAAAAAGGATTTATGGCTCACCATATAAATGCACATAGCTTTAGTATTTATTTATTATTTATGAAAAAAAGAATAAAGATATATATATATATATATATATATATATATATATATATATATATATATATATATATATATATATATATAGTGCATGAGCCAAAATCCTTAAGTCTTTTATTCATACAAGTGTTATATTTTTTTAGAGGTATATTAGAACTTGGAAGAAGGGTTGATAGCATGGTTTACATCTTTAAGTGCATCTTTAGAGCATATTATATAAAGATGAGTTGGGAAAGAGCATTATAGGAGATTGAGCTTACATTAAAGAGTTATGGTTTGGGTATTGCAAGTGTTGAGATTTAGGAGTCTTGATTCCCAAATTATAAAAGCACCACATAGCCAAATAATTCCATACCCTTTTATTTCATACCAAGCCCCATTACAACCCCGCCGAATGGAGTCTTCTTTGAAGTCTTCCATTGAGCGAAAGTCCTCCTGATGATTCTTACTGCATTTTCATAATTGGTTGCGAAGTGGATTATTATAAATTGCAATGTTTATGAGATTGTATATGGAATTGAGTTGAGAGTTGATCTTCATAGCCTAAACACATGAGAGTTGAGTGCAAACACATTATCCCTGTGAGGTTGGATCAAAATTGCATATGCCTATGGATCGCCAAAATATGTGCTATGACGTTAAATTCACTTGCTTTGCTTTGCTACCGCTTATGATGTTGCTTTTGACAAGGGCGAAGACTTGAAGGATGTGTTGTAGGTATTGGTTATTGCTTGAGGACAAGCAAGTCTAAGTATGGGGTGTTTTGATGTACATATTTGTACCTTTGTTTATTGCATCTTTTGACTTCATATTTCATTCGATTTCCAAAGAAAAGTTTCAAAAGTATATAAACTTGTGTACGAATGGGCTAAAGTATAAGAAATAGAGTCTGCACGAGTTTTTGAGCTAACCATGCAGGAATTCGATGAAATCGGAGTCAAAACGAAGAAGCCAAGTGAAGCTGAGAAGAGGTCGATATCGACTGGAGACATCGATATCGACCCTAGATTTCGACACGAATTCTGAGTGTCGAGATAGGCCACACAGACCAGACAAGAAAGCCTCGATATCGACATACAAGCCTCGATATCGACCATCGTCATAGACATCGACTGGAGCTGGACAAGTCGAGCAGAAACACAAGCATCGATATCGACCTCTGGTGTCGATATCGACCCTACCTCGACAGAAGATAAATCCGATTTTGAGACTCGGATTGTGAAGTCTATCATCAAAGCCATGAGTTATCTCGTTCTTTTAGATATTAGCAGCTGTTTATTATCTTTTCCTTTTAAGTTTTTATCAAAATAAAAGACCTATCCTAATTGTTCGGATAGAGTTCATAGTTTAGATAGGAGTTACAATCCTTGGATAGCGAGGATTAGTAGCCTATAAATAAAGCCCTAGGGGGCTGGCATTCAATCATCTTTCATTGAATCCAATCTTTCAACAAGCAAGCAAGACAATCAATAGAGTTAGAGTTAGAGAGAAGTTTTAGGGTTTGACGTTTGCGAAAGTTGACGTTGAGTTGTAAAACTTCGGAGATTATTTTAATGCAAGTTTCTTCCCTTCAATAAACAAAGAGATCCATGATGAGAAGCGAGTAGTTCCCCAAAGCTCTTAGGGTCGGGGTGAGCCCGACGTTAGCCATGCGCGCTTGAGGTAAGTATTTGATGTTGATATCATTGTGTCTATCTCTCCTCCTACGATTCTATGTTTAGTCCTAATCGAAAGAAAAGGGATTCATGCTAACAACTTGAGTTATAAACATAAAATTGGTAGAGACAATTAGGTTTATTTGCAAGAGTAATCCTAAGAGTTGGTGTACGGCGAAAGCTTGTCCCTCGGGTGAAATAGCGCAATTGTCCGTCTTATTTATCTCATCGCATGCATTGGTTAACGTTGTGGTAAACCCTAATCCTAGGAGTTGCCTTTTAAATAAGTTTATATTCAGTCAAAACCACTGTTATTTCTGCTCATCCCTTCTCATCCATTCTTAAATCTTCGGCCTTTCTTTGCCGACGAAGAACTAACCCACTGCAGGAAGACATCGATATCGACCCCAGACGTCGATATCGACCACTGAGTTCATCGACAGTTTTCTGAGTCGACGACGATCATTCTGCGGAGTTTGCTGAGCATCGATATTGACCCCTAGCATCGATATCGACCCTACTGTGTCGACTGGCAGTCTTCTGAGCCAGTCGATTTCGTGGACTGACATCGATATCGACCCTTACCAGTCGATATCGACCACTTGTTTTTATTTCTGCAGGTCTTGTGTTGCAGAGAACATCGACAACCGAGGTCGACATCGAGCTCAAAGGTCGAAATCGAGGCTTCTGGTCGACGCAGACGTGAGATTTCCAAAGCTACTAGGATCCCGCTGACACGCCTCCTCGTGGATCGATCCTGACTACCCTTCCACTACAACGGGAGGAAGTCTTGTAATTATTTGCTTAGGCCAGGAGTTGGTTTACATTTATTACATATTTATTATTTGTAATTACTTGACATATCAATCCTCCTGCAAACAACAGTTGTGTTGTTTTATTTTGCTTAGATGCTGTTTTGTTCAGTTTTGTTGTTGTTGCTATGCTGTTTAGCTACTGTTCTGTTAAGCTTTTAATTCTGTTCTGTCGATAGCTTATTTGTTATAGTTTGTTTAAAATTTAGCTTCCAATTGTATTGTACAAGTCTTTTTTTTTGCTTAAATGATTTTGTTCATTATTTTCTTACTAGGAGTTTGAACGCTTAGTTGCTGAAGAGTTTCCTTCCTCTTCCGCTGAGGATGCTTGCAATGGTGAATCTAGACTGGATCTGACCGATGACGTGAGAAAAAGATATGGATCCAAGCATCTGAAGGACCCAACCATGGAAGGATTTATGGTGTAGGGGAAGAGGGTGCAGCCATCATTCGCGATGGAATAGTAAACACTCATATCCCTAACAAGAATACCTCAAATTCATCACAATCATTTGAAGAGTCTCAAGTTCAACCACTTAAGGAGGAGATGAAAGTGATTCAATCAACATTGCAAGAGTTCGTGCAACAACAAAACCAATAGAAAGAGTTCATGCAACAAATCATACAACAATTGGGTCAACTTCAAGGAAGCCAAGTCATGTTGTCAAGTGGTTCAAGCTCCAATCCCGCTCCTTAACTACTTGTTGCTATTGCGTCTAGCTACTATTTTTTGCAGCCATATGAGATGATTATTTTGTGCACTTTTGCTCATCTCATGTCATATACTATGGCACATGGAAGTACCATTTTACTTGGGATTTAACAGGTTATGTTTTGTGCATATTTAGGAATGATAATGATTCAATTAGATCGGTATATATGTGAATGCCATATTAGGTAATCATGTGAAGTAACTTGGCTGAGTTTGTGACTTTGGAGGTATATTTTGTGATTGGAATTGCCTACTATTTTATGGTTAGACTACTCTTTTATGGTTATATGGAATTTGTCTACTTTGAATGATCAAAAGCTTATTTTTCGAGGTTAAATTCAATAGCTCATTACCCTCAAAACTTACCTTCGAATAAATTCGTAGTAACATTCGATACAGTTTAACCTCGAAGCATTGGACTTCGAATAATGTCTCGTAATTTATTTGATCCTAAATTCGAGGTTGAAGGCTTGAAATTAGCCTCTAAAAGGCTCCAAAAGGCTCGAGGTTTGGGCCATTGAAATTTCTCTCAAAAGTAATATTTGAGGCTATTTAACCCCGAATAATAATTTCGAGGCCAATTATTCGAAACTAAATTTAGCCTCGCATTTATTGGGTCGGATTTTGTTTCAAGGTTAATTCCGAGGCCATATCCAAGGCTAAAAGTTTTTGTGGTTACTTTCGATGTTACCTCCGTGGCTAAATACGTAGCAATGATGCGTGTTTCTAGCAGTGATAATATAAGATATTAAAAAATAATTTTTATTTGATTTACAACGTCCATTTGGACGTTGTGTTTTTTTTTTTGGTGTTGTGGGTGGAAAAATTGTGTAAAATTTACCCTAGCAACTTTCGATCCGACGTTATTAACTCGGTTCGGCCCGATCCGATCCTTCACTTCACATATTACAACGTTGGATCCGACATTGTAATATAATTAACGCTACCACATCGAATCCGACGTTAATTAGCAGCTTTAATCCGTGAATTTGCGGTGTATCTAGGTACATGTGGTTGCCCTGGATATTTACTAATGCAAAATTGATTGAAACTTTGCCTAATAAGTATTACAAAAAAAATGTATTACCAAATTATTGTGGATTTAATTTGCAATAAATCAAGTTTTCGTTATTTTTTTTATTTCCCAAAAAAAAAGAATTTTTTATTTAATTCCAAAATAATATGGACCGACAACAATGCATTATGCATGTTACCCAATATTTCATTGAATTTGTCAACAACAACTAAAAAAACTATTGACACTTACATGTTTTTTCCCCATCTCCCAACGTACTAAAAAAAATGTTTTATACTGAGAAATAAAAGAGAAAAATAAGTGTACGTACATTCAGATCGAGGTCGGTGTATTATTATTTAATTTTAGTTGACGGTGGAAAAATGGGAACTTAAATTCCATATGAAAACACAATTAAAGAGGCTAATCATTGCCAAATTTAATCTTCCACGAGGGTAGCTTAAGCTTGGGCTTTGGTGGTCATATCATGTGTGTAGAGTGGTTCAACTTCAACTAATTAAACAGTCTAAATTAAACCATACACCTATTGAAAAAATCCATTTTTATGTTGATTAATTATATCTTCTGTCGTAAACTTGAAGTTTAAGCATAACCGATTGTATAAAGAAACTAGCTTTTAATTTGAAACAAGGCGGAATGGCTCAGCAGGGAAAGTTTAAATAGATACGATAGACTTAGGATAACAATCGATTAATGCAATATAAGAAGTCATTCCATTTTGCAAACTCAAACCATGTGTCTTCCAAACAGTGCGTTGAATGCGTAGCTTAAACCCATGTGCCTCAGCAAAATTAGGGCACGCAATTTCTTATGGTCTAATGCATGAAATTGATTATATTTGAAAACTAAACAATTAGAACATTTATCCAGCAAAGATGAGCCAAAAACAGAGAAGAAGAAGATGAAAAATGGAGGAAGAGGCTCACTGTTTCATCAGCTCAAGGCAACCGTTTTTAGTGATTTAAAAGGGGAAGCACATATCCCTAAAACTAAGCATTCAATAGGGGTTTTCCCTTGTTTATAAGTGTGATCACCTAGGAGAGGGCAAACACTACTTACTATGAGGTCTATTACAATTAACACCCCCTCAAGTGAGGAGTTCTTAAAGTATGGAACATATTTAAAACTCCTAACTTGGAGAGAACTTTGTGGTACTGATCAGTTGAGACAATTTTGGTGAAGATATCAGCTCGTTGCTCTTTGGTAGGGATGTAGCCGAGAGCCACTTCTTTGTTGATCACCATGTTCCTCACCAAGTGACTGTCTCCTTCAATGTGCTTTGTGCGCTCATGGAACACTGGGTTCCTGGCTATGTGAAGGGCAAATTGATTGTCACATAACAGACGTACGAGATTGGTTTGTTCAACATTTAGATCACTCAGAAGCTTCACAAACCATGTGATCTCACAACACAAAGTTGTCATGGCTTTGTATTCTGATTCAGCTGAAGAGATAGCAATATAAGATTGCTTATTTGTTCTCCAAGATATGAGAAAGTTGTCAAGCATTACACAGAAGCGCCTATGTTTCATGTCGTTGGCCCGACGTATTTGATTTCTTGCTATGTTCCTCCATCTGGGTTGCCCATGCCTATCCTTTTTTTTTTTGACAAGTATAGGCACATTGAAAGATGTATCGTGCTATCCATATGCTCATCTAGCTCATTAATTAGCCTTTCTTGATTTGGCTCTGGTGGTTGTCATACAATCACAAAAGCATTTACACTATTTAGAAACAATTTTTCATAAGGCAAAAGTATAGGCTTTTGTGTTTCATAAAAGAACTAGTGGTGGATATGAGAAAAAAGGGATTAGTTGTGGTTTGTAGGTTTAAAGTTGGAGGGTGAAGAAGATGGTGGTGGACGGACTGAATTAGGGTGTTTGGATGGTGGTGAGACAGGAAAGGCGGGCTTTTTGGCCGGGTTTTGTGCTGAGGTGGCCGAAATCGGTGGTGGTGATTGTAGGGTTTAGGGTTTTCATTGCTTGGGGAAGGGATTTGAGAAAAGGGGAGAGAAAGGGATGATGGGTTTTGAATTTATATAGAAGGGTAATTTGGATATAAGATAAAAGATGGAAATAAGTGGTCCAAACTCCCCCCCCCCCAAATTCGGCATTCGTGTTTTCTAAAAACGCAGACGACGATGGTGCTTGTTGTAATGGAGGGTGTCGTGAGCAGTAGTTGAACTACGGGTGGCGGTTATGGCGGCGGACACTGTTTTGTTTTGGCTTCCTCTCCTTTTTTTTTGAGCTACTTTCTTGCTACAACTTAGACCTAACACAGAATATATGAAAATAATGCAAATAACAAAATCTATCATACTTTGATTGAAATGGAAAAGACAAATGCGAGAATTGAAAACCTATCTAATCACCACGAACTGCCTCCTGAGAAGCGCCTATGTTTCACATCGTTGGCCCGACGTATTTGATTTTGTGCTAAGTTCCTCCATCTGGGTCGCCCATGCCTATCCTTTTCATGACAAGTATAGGCACCTTGAAAGATGCATCGTGCTATCCATATGCTCATCTAGCTCATTAATTAGCCTCTTCTCATATTCTTCATTTGGCTCTGTTGGTTGTCATGCAATCACAAAAGCTTGTACACTATTTGGAAACAAATTTTCATACGGCAAAAGTATAGGCGTTTGTGTTTCATAAAAGCATTGGTGGTGGATGAGAGAAAAAAGGGATTAGTGGTGGTTTGTAGAGCTTTTTGGTCGAGTTCTGAGCTGAGGTGGCCGGAATTGGTGGCGGTAATTGTAGGGTTTAGGGTTTTAGTTGCTTCGGGAAAGGGTTTGAGAAAAGGGGAGAAAAAGGGAATATGGGTTTTGAATTTATATGGAAGGGTAATTTAGATATAGGATAAAAGATAGAAATAAGTGGTCCAATGTCTCCCCCCCCCCCAAAAAAAAAATTGGCATTCTTGTTTTATGAAAACCCAGACGACGACGACGCTGGTTGTAATGGCGGGTATCATGAGCAGTAGTTGAATGGCGGGCGTCGGTTATAGCGGCGGACATTGTTTGGTTCTGGCTTCCTCTCCTCTCTTTTCTGAGCTACTTTCTTCCTACAACTTAGTCCTGACAAAGAATATATGAAAATAATTCAAACTAACAAAATCTATTCTACTTTTATTGAAATGGAAAAGACAAATGCGAGGATTGAAACTTATCTAATCACGTCGAATTGTCTCTTGAGAAGCGCATGTGTTTCAAATCGTTGGCCCGACGTATTTGATTTCGTGCTAAGTTCCTCCATCTGGGTCGCCCATGCCTATCCTTTTCTTGACAAGTATAGGGACCTTGAAAGATGCATCGTGCTATCCATATGCTCATCTAGCTCAGTAATTAGCCTCTTCTCATATTCTTGATTTGGCTCTGGTGTTTGTCATGCAATCACAAAAGCCTATACACTATTTGGAAACAAATTTTCATAAGGCAAAAGTATAGGCTTTTTGTGTTTCATAAAAGCATTGGCTGTGGATGAGAGAAAAGAGGGATTAGTGGTGGTTTGTAGGTTTGAAGTTGGAGGTGACAGGAAAAGTGGTTAAGGGTGAAGAAGATGGTGGTGGATGGACTGAATTAGGGTGTTTGGATGTTGGTGAGACAGGAAAGGTAGATGTTGAACAAAAATGCGCGAATAATTGTAAAACATATTTTATTTAATTTTTTAGAATTTGAGTTCGACCCCTTTTGGTTATCCTTTTGATTCGAAGTTGTATCGATATCAAGACTTGAATGGTTTTGGTGATTTGGGTTGCACCCGAATTTTTAACGGGTTGCTACGTATCTCTTGGAAGAGAATCAAGCCTTACGTAGTTTAGAGTGTTAGAATTTATTTAATTTTTGGGTTTGTGATTGAACCCGACAATCTTAAGCTTTATGTCGAGTGTCCTACGTACCCGTTTGGAAGGGGATCAAATTACCCGTAGTTCTTTATTTAAGAACAAATTTAATTTAATTTGAGATAGGCGACTGGATCCAATATATATGGAATTTTGATATCGGACTTCCTACGTAACTCATAGAAGAGTATCAAGTCTTTACGTAGTTCTTTCTAGAACTAATTTGAATTTTTTTTTTGGTTTGATGATTGAACTCGACGGACTTTAACTTTGTATCGAGTGACCTACGTATCCGACAAGTCGGAATCAAATCTTGTGTAATTCTTTTCTTAGAACTATTTGAATTTGAGGAAATTTTGTTTAGGGTTTTGACTCCATTTTGACTTAGGAGTCAACTTTGAAACCGGCCCACTAGAATAAATTGGCAATAATTTTTTTTAATGACTTTAACTTTATATTTTTTATCAAACTCAATTTCAATTTGTGCCAATTATAATTAATATATTTTAATGGGTAAGTTTTGCAATTAAACCAAAGTTTTTAACAAAGATGAATTGCCATTACAGAATATGTTCGACACTTCTTTCTTTCTTCTTTTTGTTTCAAAGGAAAGAAATGGGCCAAGCCCAGCATCAAGTCTGTTAAACTAGATGGCCCAAAATCAATTTAACCCATATTTTCATCGAGAAGCAAGGCGTCATTTTTTTTTATTTGCCGAACGTCTCCTTCCCCGTTCCCCGTAGGCCATGACAGATAGAAGAGCACGACATCAGCGACGTATCCACGCCTGAATTCGTGGCTCCAGATTTCAGCAACTGAGATGGGACGATGCGGACGCATCAGGTTTCGTTAATCTGGAACAAGCTAAAGGCGTAATTTCAACTCGAATCTTCCCCGACCAGGTACGCTTTTTTTATTTTTTTTTTCTTTGCGAATTTCATACTGAATCTGATCGTTGAGCAGCCTTCGGTCTAAATTTCAGCTTCTCCTACAAATCCCTTTTCGATTTAGCGTTTAATTTTCACGCTCAATTGATTTTTTTTTCAATTGCGATTTTTTGGGCTTTAATCGGTGCGATTTGGGGCTTTTCGATTTGGCGATTTGCAAAAGAGGACGGATGAATTTAGAGCTTAGAAAGTTGAACCTTCGCCTTGGTAAGTTTAGATCCTAAGGGCTCGTTTGGTATTGATATCAGTTGATATCCTGATATCCTTGTTTGGTGTGATGTAGTATTTCTGATATCAGATATCTGCTTTTTGGTATGAAATTTCTGGATATCAGATATCATATGTATATTTTGTATTAGTTTAAAACATTTTGTTAATAAACACACAAATCATAATATAATCTAATCAACCCACATCATTAAACATGTCATAGATACAAAAATAGAGTATTTTCCAAATACCATACAAGTGGGGGATGCATACACTTGTTGAAGACCTATCACCAACAAAATGGTATTGCAATCCCATTTATAACCTTCTCTCCTAGCCGTGACTTACACCCGAAGGACCAAAGGTTTGACTTGTACCTGAATTACCATGAAGTCTTGCAAGAAGCCTTTCGACATACAACTTCTTCCATTCATCAGTAACCGTAGAAGGCATCAAGCTCACATGTGGACTTCGAAAGAATACTAGTAGCATCAACAACATCAATATCGGAAAGTCCTAACATAGATAATTCGGATAGCAACAACTTCCTTTGTTGAGAGATGTATTCCTCACGATTTTCACCTTTCTCCAACGTCTTAGCTATGCTTTCTAAATGAGCATTGATTTCCCTCATGCCAATAGCGAATATGTCATCGCTATCTCGAGTGAGTCCAAGAGGGCTTTAACCTAGCTTACGCCTCTTGGGAGCCGGTGGTCTCGATTTTGGTTCGGGAGATGAGTGGCGTGGGCTGTCTTCCTGGAGTTGATCATCATTATCTAGATCAATGCACTCATTGTCCATGTTACTCAGCATATCCTCCACATCCTCGGTGTGTTCCCCAGTAGCTCGATCCGGCCCGAATATGAGATCTAACTTGTTAAATAATGGAAAAGCAACTTGATATAATTCTTTAGCCCTAGCATGTATCTACAAAAACACAATAAACCCCATAAAATTCAGCAATAATCCTATAAAAAAACAAGTTGTAAAACTAAAGCAATACTTGTAAAAAGCTTAAGAATAAATACATTACCTTACAGAAATCAAGGTAAGCTTGTTTCTCGCAGTTGATCATATTTGTGTTCTCATCCCAGCTAAATCCGGATAATTTGGTCATCTCATGGATGATAGAATACTTCTCTTTCAAGAACTTCACCTTTGCTTCAATTTGGTTAGCCTTTAAATCAATTCCACGAAACTTTTGAGCAAACATGTTTTCCAATTGCTTAAAAAATCCAGTTTTAAAGCCACCTTCGCACTTCCATTGAGGATCACCTTTGAGTTCCAATATAAAGTCCAAAGCCAATTCCTCCAATCAATCTATGTAAATTTGTCAATCTATGGATTTCTCTTTCCTTTCGTTTCATTTTAACCTCCTTAATTCGTAGAGATTGTTCACGATACATTGCCATCATAATCGTAACCCATTTTACGACAAGCATGATAACAACATGTACGAGTTTTCGCCTTTCCTTCTTTCTCCTTAGTGATTCAAGCTCATATGTCTCCATTTCTAATCATAAAGAAAATAAAAATAAAGCATGAATTCATCACTAATGAAAGAAATATATGAACCAAGGAAAGATAAAGCCAAATTGTGTAGAAATCACACCATTTCATCAAAAAAACATGCCAAAACATGCCTATTTCGTCTACTGCAGTACACATGTATACAACCTATTATCCATCAAAAAAATGCCACTCACTACTGCAGTACACATGTTTTACAACCTATTATCCATCAAGCAATACATTTCAAGACTACAGGCACAAGAAAGAGGAGGGAAGTAGCAACACCATGGAAATCACATAAACCCTAGATCTACAAGTTGCCCTAATCCCCAAATCGAAACCCCTCTGCTGCCATAGATCTACCCAAATCGACTAATGACAAGAGAAGAGTAGAAGCCAGATTAAGCCGAAGAAGGAGAGGAGAGGAGAGGGCATACCTGCGCAGCGATGAAGTGCAGAGCGAAGAGTCGTGGAGAGCATACATAGAGATGGTCAGATGGGTACGTGAAAAAGATATCAAGTGATACCGGGCTTCAAATTAGTATATCACTTTGGGTCCAAATCAGTATATCAAATGATATCAAGATATGAGGTGATATCTATATCTTCCCGTACCAAACGCCCCGATGTCATATCCGATATCCGATATCTAGATATCAATACCAAACGGGGCCTAAAGATTTTAATCCGGACTTGTTATCCTTTAGAGCTTCTTCACCATCCAGTGCCAGATTTTCTTTATTTTAATTAGGGCATTGTATCCTCGTTTGGCAGCCAAAACGGGAGGGAGGTGTTGAACATGGCTGGTGGATCCGGGAAATCCCGACTTTGATCGGGGCAGCACAGCAAGTCCTGGGTGTGATTTTGCGACGTCGGACACAGCCCTCCCTTGGTACGTTAATTTGATTTCTTGTTTCTTTTGAATTAGGGCTTAGGTTTGTGCACTTGTGCCAAGGATAGGCTGATTTAGTTCTGTTAGGCATGACTTTGGCATCTTCAATTTGCTTGAATTGCCTAGTTTGGGGCTGTTTTGATTTGGAACAGCCGAGGAGAAAAAAAAGCTGTCGATTGACATATATTTTCTTTGAAACTTATCAGTTTGCCACTGGCTTGATCAGGAGTTTGATTTGATGTCGCTCTGCTGCCTTGAGTTGATTTATACTCCCTCCGTTCTAAAATATAAGTCATTTTAAAAAACGTGCCACAAAGTCAAAACGACTTATATTTTAGAACGGAGGGAGTATTATCTTTTAACACTCTTTTTTCCTGAGAAAATTCCTTTGGTCTGCTTTTAGGCACATTGTGATTCTGAAGTCTGGAGGTTAGAACTTATCTGACTTGAGAATTTGCTTTGATCAGAAATTTGTTTGCTTTCTTTTTCTGCATTAAATTTTCTTTTTGCATTGCTCTAACTGAATTTGTTTCTTTTTTGGTTTAGGCTCCTTTTGACGCCTTTGATTTTTGATTTGGGTGAGAAGCAATGCGTTCTCACAACTGATTTGCTTAGTGTAGGATACCAATTGGTTTGGTTTATTTGCGATTAGAAATCGGGCTTTGATTTAGAAAAAAAATCTATCCGGCTGTAGTGAAATCACTCCCTTTTGTTTGTTTGAAACTTGCTTGAGATTTTGTGTGCTTGAATTTGTGGGCATGTTTAGGAGAAAAATCTAGCAGGGTTCCGCCCTCTTTTAGGGCGGTTCGATGATTCCGAAACCCAAGCCACAAGCGAAAGCTCGCAGGGTTTGCAAGGGCGGGGTTTCGAGAATCGATTTTGATAGCACTTCAACTTGTTTTGAGTGATTTGATGACTCTGAAACCAGGCCACGAGAAAAGCTCACAAGGTTTCCAAGGGCAAGGTTTCGAGAGTCGATTTTGACGATCTTTTGACTTGGCTTGAGGGTGATTTGATGACCCCAAAACCCAGGCCGCGAGAAAAGCTCGCAAGGTTTTCAAGGGCGGGGTCTCGGAGTCGATAGGAACCCCCGGAGAGAGAGAACTGCCGTCTTCCTTTCTTCTTCTTGTTGTTTGGTGTTTGTGTGCTCTGCTTTGAACCTTTCTTTCTCTGCAGTTGTGTTTGTTTTTCTGTTCAGCCGTATGTCCTGCTTGCAGCCCCAAAAATCAGGAACCTTTATAGGGAGGAATTGAGAGGCGGATGGAGCCCTACTTTCCTTATTTTTCGTGTGTAATATTATCTTCTTTCCCTTATTTTTTTTTTTTGAGAATACACAGTTTCCATTTTTTTTCTTTGCATTACTGATTTCTCCCGAAAGCTGCTGATCCTTACCTTTTTTACTTAGATTCCAGCAATGGGCTGACTTCCCAAGCCTCTCTTTTTTTTTAATGACTGATGCTTGTTTATTAATTTATTCCATCATGGGTTGGGCGTTTAATGACTGATGCTTGTTTATTAATTATTCCATCATGGGTTGGGCTGTATTTTGGGTTGCCCTCTAATTTAAAAACCCATGTGGGTAGTTTTTCAAAACCCACTAATTTATCCTTGTTTTACTTTTGCAAATTTGAACAAACAGCTTGAGCTAGCATCGGATTTCGAGAAACTCGCAACTTGAGCGACGGGATTTGTGCTCTCGACAGCTTAACTATATATTTTTTTTATTGTATGCTCAACTATTGTATTAAATTTGTATACTTTTGTTTATGAGCTTGTAGTACGCTAAAATGGTGTATTTGACATGTAACACATTCTGCGCAATCTTTACTTGTTTTCGATTATTGCTAACCAATTGGTATTTGTGTTCAATATATAAATTCCCGAATGAAAGTTTCCACGAAAATAATTTCATAAGCATTGATGTGCGTGCAAATAGCCATATTTTCTTTGCACATTTAAGTCCATTTTATCATTTTTTGCATGCATATTAATGGGAAAACATGGGATTAGTGTAGTTTATGCATACTTGTCAAATATATGGGTCTGCACGAGTTTCTATGTGATTTCGCAGAAAACAGGATAAAAATGGACAAATTTGGAAGAGCGGAAAAAGAACTCAAAAGTCTTCTGAAGAGGTCGAAATCGACTGAAGGACCTCGACATCGAGTGCAGCAGAGAGGCAGAAATCGAGCAGAGAAAAGAGCAGAGCATGTCGACACACAGAGGTCGATATCGATGTCCGATGGTCGATATCGAGGGCCTAGATCGAGCTTATTGATAGAAGTCGAGTGCCAATCCGAGGAGAAGAAGGAGAGCTCGAGATAAGATAAAAGAGAGGTCGATATCGATGTCACTAGGTCGATATCGATGTTGCCAGCAGAGAAGTCCGACTCAGATTTTGATAGAATTCTATCCGAAGCTTGCACTTCTATCCTAAAGTCGAGATTTACTATCTTCAACATCAGAGCTATCACCTTGAGCTGTTTTTACCATGAAGTTTCTAGTTTTACTTATTTAAGTTTTATCTTAGAGAATAAAGATAAAGTTTTCGAGTCTTTGGATAACAAAGTTCGATATCTATATCTAGAGGCCGTTAGGGCTGAGTTTATTCATTCAATTACATCCAAGCACAACGATTTTTAATAGTTTATCACAAAGAATTTGTAGAGAGAGAGGATGCCGAGTAAGGTTGGTAGAAGCGAGAGCGGAATTGGCTTGGTTCGGTTGTAATCTTTCATTCATAGTTCAATACAAAGTAGTTTTTTTCAATGATGATGGTGAGTTGCATGATGAGAAGTGAGTAGTCAACCCACTTCTATGGTCGGGGTGAGCCCGACGATAGAGATGTAGGCTAAGTGCATCAAAGGTATGACTTTTATGTGATTCCGTCTTCTATCCTGTGCATGATCCTTTGCGAAAGTTAGGGAGATTCATTATTTGCATTATTGAAGCGAAAACCACTCATATTGTGAACTTGGATTACTCGTGAATTGGATAGTAACCCTTAGGATTTATGCGAGAGCCTCTAATCACTTTAAGTGTTGGTAACGAAAGTTATTTGACGGAAAGACATTAAATTTCATAACTTTAACATCATACTTGCATTGTTATCGTTGTGGCATGAAACCCCGACTTTGGAAGCTTTTAATTAATTGAATTTCATATAAAAGTTAAGTTTTGTTTCTGTTCATCTTTTCTTAACCATTCTACGCTCTTCGGACACTTTTCCGACACATAGGTGACGCTTTGCAGTTGTTGTGACAAAAATCGAAATCGATTGTATAGGTCGATATCGATCACTAACGTTGAAATCGAGGTTCCGCTCGACATCGATCTGTGTTGCTTTTGTCTTCTGCAGGAATAAGCTGAAAATCGACCAGAACTGAGGTCGATATCGACCAGACAACCTCGATATCGAGTGTCTTCTGAGGTCGAAGGCTTGA
Source organism: Persicaria maculosa (assembly GCA_963922045.1). Taxonomy (NCBI): domain Eukaryota; kingdom Viridiplantae; phylum Streptophyta; class Magnoliopsida; order Caryophyllales; family Polygonaceae; genus Persicaria; species Persicaria maculosa. The sequence continues at coordinate 35,449,793 of OY998271.1, forward strand.
TCGTGATTACAACAAGGGAAGCGCTGACATACCTCCTCGTGGATTTGATCCTGAATTACCCTAACACTGAATCGGGAGGGATTCTTGTATTATTTGGTTGATAAGGGAGTTATCATAGTTAGAGTTTAATTTGAATATTTGAACATACATCCCGCCCTTACGAACAAATTGGCGCCGTTGCCGGGGAGGCAATCAATCGCCACCTAAGTTTTCTCACGATCTTTTAGAGCTTATTTTGCAGGTTTATGCGACGTTCTGATCGCGAACCTATCCTGGAAACCATTACCGAGCCTGAACGTTTCTTCCATCTTCGCAACAAAGCAATTCGAATCATGGAGGACAACGAGACGCAAGCTGAGACCATAGAGGGATTGAGGAAGGAGATTGAGGACCATAATGCTACAATCGCTGCTGAGAGGGCCGCCGCTGCTGCAGAGCGAGCCCGTGCTGATAGGGAGGAGGATGCGCGCAGACAAGCCCAAGAGCGGCTCAATCAGTATCCATAGACGGCGATGCAATACATGCATCCGCCGCTTCACGTTCCTGAATCTGCTATACTTATCTCTCCTTCCAATTATGAAATTAAAATTAACTTCCTATCTGAAATTAAAAGAAATACTTTTGAAGGAAGACCTAATGAATGCCCATTGTAACACTTCTCTACTTTTATGGACTTATGTGAAACAATTGCTGATGGTGTAAATTTAGAGTATGTGAGACTAAAATCTTTTCGATGGTCTTTGGCACGGAAGGCATTACAATGGCTTGAGAGTTTGGCTACACGCTCGCTAAGGGCATGGGCAGAGGTGAAGGACACATTCCTGAATAAGTTCTTTCCACCCATGGCGGCTTCGTCTGGGCTCAGTCTCGCAGGAGGCTAAAAACAAAGCGTTGTGAGGCCTGGCAAGTAAAGTGTCGTCCGTTGCTGCGGATGTGAAGAAATCTCCTTGGCTCGTGTGCTCAGGTGGTCGAAAGTTGATAGAGATGAAGGTTAATCGAAGGGTAGTAGTTCCGGTTAGAAAAAACATCATAAAGCGGAAGAAGATCCCTTATGCTTGGGGATGGAGGGGTCCATTTGTTATGTCAGAGGTCGGTTGTTCTTGGGGTCAACTTTTTTCTAGGTGTAACGGCCCGGATATAAATATCCGAGATACGTTTCGAAGGTCGGATACCTTTGTTCGGATGTTGCAATTCAGGTACGGGTCGAGGTTTCAAACCTCTAATCAATCGAAGTCTCAGAAATTCAATTTAAACGAAAGTAAAACGGAAGTACGGTTTAGACGAAAGTAAAAACAAGTGGTGCGAGCGGGATCAGACCGAGGCCCCAACACACCCTATCCCGCAAGCGAACATACACATACGCTAATAATAAGGATGATGCAGATGCGGAAATTAAATCACACTAACATGATCCTAATTTACAATATGCGAAAAAGAACTGTAAAGGCGCCCAAAGAATGCCAAGTGGCATATCCCTCTCCTACCTCTGCACCCCTTCCCGTTAGTGCAGAGACTGACCAGTTCGGTGCTATAGCATAGCAATATCCTCGTGGTGGTGCACTCACCACGGCATCATCATATCATATCATATCATCTCATCTCTTGCCCGATGGTACTGGGCTATAATATCATGCTCATATCGACTCGATAGACTCAGGGCACCCGATGGGGCTTGGCTACCCTATGACCCTAACAGAGACTCTAGGACTATCACAAATAACGGCCGTTCTGTTTACATACGCATAAAGAAATAGAATGCTCAATCACAAGTGCAATCCTAGCATGATACTACATGGCATGCTTTAATGCTTATGCAACACCTAGTATGTCATATATTCACAAGCGGGTATTCTCTTTCGAATCTGAGTAAGCCCATAAAGGAACTTACCTGAATAAGCCGAACAGCAGAGAAACAAGGCAGAAGCAGAGTCCAAGTAATGAATCATCCAATAGTAAGTTATGTCCAACATATCACAATCACCTAATAACATACAAATGCATAAGTCTATCTAATTCGAAGGCGCCCCTAACTATCATACATCTCTTCACATATCTTGTTTCAGATTATTCCATCTTATCTTATCATAATTCGAATATCATTCCATGTTCATCTCATCTCATCAACTCATTTTCAAAACAATCTCTCAAAGAACTCAACTTAGAAAATCAACAATTCTTTTAATATCGCTTATCCAAATCCCGACATTAAACACTTAGGTCTTAAAACCAACTTCCCAAAATCATATTATAGAAATCATTCCGGCATGTTTCTTATTTTAAAAACATTATATAAATAAATTCCAATATTAAATCATCAAAATAACCAATGTTCACAAATCATAGTTATAAATCTAGACCAACAATCCACTTTAAAATTCCTAACTCACATAGTTAAATCCTCATAAAATGCATCAATTAAATAAACCAATGAATACTATTTTAAAACAAATAAACAATATAAGACGATTAATTTTCCAGAATTTATAATTATAACCAATTCCAAAATAATATTAATATTCAAATAATTTAACACTTTCTATCCATATCATCTCAAAACAATCCCTAAATATATTTATAACTTCATATCAATTAATATCACTTTTAAAACCTTTGTAAAATAAAATAAAATATTACTATTTTCAGAGTATATAAATATTATTATATTCCAAAAATCAGAAATATTAAATAAAATAACATACATATATATATATATATACTAACATAACATATATTATAATTATGCATAACATAAACACCAACCCTATTTGAAAACCCACTCAAAAGCCAGCCCAATGCCCAACCCGATAGTCCAGCCCACAACCCAGAAGAATAGCCCGAATCCGAGCCCAAAACCCGCCTGCCCCTATCCGGATCCCACCTTAAACTCCCAGATTAATGAACCGAAAAATTAACCGAACCGGCCCCAAAAGAATAGAAAAAGAAAAGAGGGAGCCGGCTCAAACCGAACCCATCTTCCCCAAAACGTCGTCCCTGTTCAATCGGAGAAGAAGGAAGGGGAGGAGGGAACCTCGCCGGCGACTCTCCCTCTTGCTCTCACCCCAAGCTATCCCAAACGATAGTAACCTAAAAGGCAGACAAAGAGGATACAAGGAAAGGAAGGAGGAGCAGAAGGGGTGCTCACCGAAGAGGGCTCGAGTCTCTCGCCGGGAAACGTTGTCGGGCTCGATTTGGGTTCGCCGGAGGTGGATCCACGTTGGAAATGGCCTAGATCGAAGGGAAACGTTATAAAGGTGGACCTTTACTCAGGTTCAAAATGAAAGGAGGAAGAAGGGAGGCCTTACCGCGCTGTACCCGGAAAACAGAGGAGGAAAGGGAGGGAAACGGGCGGCCCTGTCCCTCCTGGTGGCTCGTCAATGTTAGAGGAGGGACGGAGGTGGATGACGCTGCTGCTTGGACAAGGAAAGAGGAGAAAAGGGGTTTATGGGGCTCGGTCCTTAGGGAAGCAGAGGCAGAGCGCTCGGAGGCGCTCAGGAGCTCTCGGAGATGTTCTGGTGGCTGTATGGGCGTGCTGGCTGCAAGCTCGGGAGCTCTCGGGTGATGCTCGGACGTCGGAGTGCTCGGCTGCTCGGCTGATGGGCAGGGGTGCTGGTGGGACGCCAGAGCAAGGTGGTGGTGGTGTGGGTGTGGGTGGTTTGAAGAAACGGACAAGAGGGAGAGAGAGGAGGGCTCTGTGAGGATTACCAATTTGGGTGAGAGTAATGGAATAGAGAGGGAGGAGAGATGTGTGAGCTGAATAGGTGGGAGAGGACAAAAAGAGTGTTGTGTGAATTGCAGCTTGTGGGGATGAGGCAGGGGACCGCCGAGGGAGAGAGAGAGAGAGAAGAATAAAGAAAATGAGAAATAAAATAAATGAAATTGGTCCCCTCGAACGAATTCGAATTAGCGGAATAGACTCGAAACCCGCTCGCCCGATCGAATCTCGACTAAATCAAATTTAATCAAATTTTAATTCAATTTCAAGATAAACGGAATTAAATAAATTTCAATCAAAACTCGGAGCTTAAATTAATTTTTTATTAATACCCGAACTCGAAGGCGAAATCAAATCCCGTCAAAATCCTAATTTAAAATGATGTCGGAAGGATTTTAAATTTTAAACTCGTGCTCGAGGATGATTTTTCTCCGCTTTTACAAATTGAAATGAATAATAACATATTTAATTAAATAATCAATAATATATAAAATATACTCGGTCTTTACACTAGGCTGGTCAGTTGGTGGTTGTTTTTTAAGACTCTCAATTTCAGGTATCATGTGAATCCATTGCTTGTTTCATTCTTCATCCAAAAAATTTGTGTCCTTTGTTGGATGAAGTCTGAGAAGAAATTTGCTTGTTTTATTAAACTGGGAATAATGAAGCCTGTTTTTCACTGTAATTCATCAATAACAGTGACTTCGAGTCACACCCACCTCCCTTTTAAGGGCTGGAATACTGCTTTTAAGCAAAAAAAAAACTGGTGCTAGAGGTCTATCCCTCTGCACTCTTTACCCCCCGACTTTCGGGTTCACTACAACAACCTGTGGAATTGCTTTCCATGGCTCTGTCTACTGACAACTTAATCAATGTGTTGAGGATAAGTTATAAGGTTAGAAAAATGCAATTGTCTCTAGGTAGTAGAAATGTGCTATATTCATCCACAAAAAGCAATTCATTAATCCCCATTTATGGGTAACAACATGTTGTTGTTTCAATTGGTGCTAATTTATTTTATTTGGTTTATTATCCCTATTAGGATATGCTATTTTATGACACATGTCTTGGTTTATTTGTCATGCTTTGTGCAAAACTACATCCTTTGGTGGGTTGTTTGGTTTATTTTCATGATTATACTTTGCTCTTTCAACCCCTCTTTGAATTGGTTACTACACTCTCATCTCCTCTGCTCAATGTTTTCTCTCGGTGACCAGCTCATTTGTTGCTATCTGTCGGCTGAGGTTGTGTTGATGCTCTCCCTCGTTCAAGTTTTCGTTACTGGGGATTGTGTTCTCCCTTCGTTATTTGTTTCTACTTTGGCTTCTATTTTTGCCTCCTTTTACCTTAAACTGTCAGGGTGCTCGATGTTTTGCTCTCCTTGGCTTGAGGTTCTTGCATCTGTTGCGTTTCTGCTACTGATTCACTCCAATATCTGTCTCCTTGTTTTAGGAGGTCTAGTTTCACTCATCTCAGGTTATTGTTGGGACATTGTGTTGGAGTCCTTGCCCGACCCATTTGGGTTCTGCATGTATCAGGGAAACTTGTGTTTTACTGCCTTTTGTATTTGGTTTATTAAATTACATTATGATCTTTATATGGGTTTAAAGACACATACTTCATGAAATTTTGTTCTCCACATCGATTTATCAGTACACTTGTTTTTTGGTATGAGGATCCTTACACCTTTTCCTCATACCCCTGAAGGTTATAAATGAAGATCGCTTACTGGAATTGTAGAGGTATAAGGAAAAAAAACCTTCTGGACGGAAATTAATAGTTGATGTAAAAACAACCACATTCAAATGATGGCTCTCACTGAAACTAAGTATGAATACATTCCTGAAGATAAGACTTGGAAACATGCTGGCTTTGATGAGGCGATCTGGTCACCTGCTTCTGGGCGATCGGGTGGTTTGGGTATTCTTTGGAAATCCTACCAATTATCAAACGAAATTATTTCAGCAGAAATTCATTTGTCTCGAATTATTTGACTCCGCTACGAAAATGTCAACGACAGGTTTACGTGCCTCCTTCTGTTTGTGTATGCCCCTCCAAGTCCTAATGATAAAGACTCCTTTTGGGATTCGCTGACACTGATTGTGAGGGATTCGATTATTCCTTGTATTGTGATAGGAGATTTAAATGAAATTTTATGCAGTGAAGACAAGCTGGGAGGCGTTAATCCCCGCTCTTCCCGGTTCACTAGACTACTAGAATTTTAAAATAACTGCTCTCTTTTGGATCTTACTACATTCGGGAATCCCTTCACCTGGGGAAAGAACCTTGACGATGAAAACAATATCCGCAAAAAACTAGATCGTGTGCTAGTTCATCACCAGATTATTCAGAAATTCCCTAATCTAATTACTTATAACGGGGCCTTTTCTTCATCCGATCATTGTCTTGTATCAATAACTCTCGAAAGTGGCTGAGTTTTTCAAGCTCTTCCTTTCAAATTCAAGAATGTCTGGCTTCAGAGGAAGGAATTTCGGAACATATTTAAACAATCTTAGCGAGCTTCTTGCCCTGACTCGACTATGTATCAACTGATGTTTAAACAAAAAATTCTTAAGAAAAAAGATAAGGATTGGAATAAGCTCACATTTGGAAATATTTTTCGTTAGTTACATGATGTGGAGAATGAGCTTCTTTATATTCAATTGTCCCAGGCCGGTGACAACATTCGGTCAACCAAAAATAGAGAAAAAAGTCTTATTACAAAGAAGGAAAAACTACTTCTCTTCCAAAAAACTTTTTGGAATAAAAAAGCCAAAACAAAGCATCTCAAGTTTTTAGATTCTAACACATCGTATTTCCATCGTGTTACTTCTAGGAGAAGACATAGGAAACAAATCCGCAATATAATAACCATTGAAGGCACATTCATAATAGGCGAAGAAAATGTCAAAAATGAGATTAAGAGCGATTTTGAAAACAGATTCAAAAAAGAATCGATAGATGACAGACTTCTAAATGAAATGCTGAATCAAATCCACCCCTCCATAACTTCTGAGGAAAATAATTTTCTTATTCGATACCCGTCTAATAATGAAATTAAATCAGCTGTGTTAAGCCTCGGAAATAATAAATCACCAGGCCCTGATGGTTTTACAGCTGAATTTTACAAAAAAAAATATTGGGATATTGTAGGTATATCCATTATTAGAGCGGTGAAGGGTTTTTTCCACTCGGGTAAACTTCTAAAACAAATAAATCACACGTTTATCTCTCTTCTTCTTAAGCGTGATAACCCGACCATTACTAGTCACTACCGCCCAATTAGTTTATGCTCTACTTTGTACAAGATAATATCAAAAATCTTAACAGAAAGATTCAAAACTATTATTGGCAGGCTTATCCACCCCTTACAAGGGGCATTTGTGTCTGATAGGGCTATTCAAGACAATGTACTCGTTGCGCATGGAATCTTCCACTCTTTCAGATCTCGTAGGGGTTGTGAGGGTTGGCTGGCGATAAAATTAGATATGGAGAAAGTGTATGATAGAGTCGTTTGGAATTTCACTAAAAGGGTGTTAGAAAGATTTGGGTTTCACAACACTTTTATCTCTTGGATTATGGAATGTGTAACAGCTGTGTCATTTTCAGTACTTGTGAACAATGAACCCGCTGAAATGTTTTTCCCGACTCGTGGTCTAAGGCAAGGGGACCCCCTTTCTCCCTTCTTGTTCATCCTAGGTGCCGAAATACTAGCAAGGAGACTCTCAGCCAAAACAAATTTAGTTAACAACCCTATTGGCTTTTCCTTCGGTAGGAATGGTCCCCGTGTTCCTTTCCTTTCCTTTGAAGATGACATTATCATCTTCACAAAAGGCAGCGCGGATGCTGGTCAGAAAGTTAGAACAATAATTGATGCATACTGTAAAGTTTCCGGACAAAAGGTTAATTACCATAAGTCGAGCTCTCAAGCTACTAAAGGTATCTCCAACTCTAGCTTTTCTGAGCTACATAATTGCTTGAATATTACAAACGAAAACTCCCTGGAAAATTATCTCGGTTGCCCTATTATTAACGGTAGAGTTACCAAACATACATTTGAAGATATTGTATGTAAATATAAAGAGAAACTAAGCAAGTGGCGTGCGAATGCCTTATCACCACAAGGTCGTGCGATCCTAATCAATTCGAATGTAACGGCCCGGATATAAATACCTGGGTTACGTTTCGAAGGTTGGATACCTTCGTTCGGATGTTGCAATTCAGGTATGGGTCGAGGTTTCAAACCTCTAAAGATCAGTATTCAAAGCGGGGATTTCGAACCCCAAGAAATCGAAGTCGCGGAAATTAAATTCAAATGAAAGTAAAGTGGAAGCAAAGTTTAGATACAAGTGCCACGGCAAAGCCGGGTCAAAACCAAAACATAGTGGGTGATTGCCATTTTATCAAGTTAGAATATTGGCCAGGTTCTTCAGTTCGCCAAGAGATTCCCTGTCACAGAAGCAAGGAGCAACAAGAGCGGTACCTAACACTATCCACGAAGTCAGGCCCGGTAATCGCCTGCGGGTCCTCTGACCGCGCTGAGGCCACATAACATGCCTATACCTAAATAAAGGATGACTAATGCAGTACAAGATTTAAATCACATAAGCATGCTTGACAGTTATAATATGCGGAAAAACTGTAAAGGGCCCAAGACAATGTCAAGTGGCATATCCCTCTCCTACCTCTGCACCCCTTCCCGTTAGTGCAGAGACTGGCCAGTTCGGTGCTATAGCATAGCAATTTCCTCGTGGTGGTGCACAAACCACGGCATCATCATATCATATCATATCATATCATATCATATCATATCATATCATATCATATCATATCATATCATATCATATCATATCATATCATATCATATCATATCATATCATATCATATCATATCATATCATATCATATCATATCATATCATATCATATCATATCATATCATATCATATCATCTCATCTCATTGCTTGCCCGATGGTGTTGGGCTATCATATTATGCTCATATCGACTCGATAGACTCAGGGCACCCGATGGGGCTGGGCTACACTATGACCCTAGCAAAGACTCTAGGACTATCATAGATAACGACCGTTCTGTATTCAAACACACATAGTAACCACAAGCTCAGTTCAATGCAATCCTATCATGATACTACATGCAGTGGCGGAGCCAGAAAATTTTCGAAGGGGGGAACAATTATACATGTACGATATAGTTGTGGATTAAATTGACATAAAGAGTTATATGTAAGATGATAATAAATTGTGTTATTTTAAGATAAAATGTTATCGGTTTATGATAAACGCTATTGATAACTCCACTCCCTTGATGAAAATCGGAATAAGTTTCAAAGGCCTTGACAGTCTGTTTGTGTCGAAGGTCTTGAAACTTTAATAGTATTGATGAAACACAAAACCTGTTCTATATGATATTATGTTCGAATATTATTTTATGTTATTATATGCTTCCATTATATTATTATATATACACTAACCTTTCAGGATGTATTTTCGAATATTATTTCCTTCCTTATGCTGTAAATTGAGAAGATTCAAATCGGAAGATCATGGCCTCCGAAAGTTTCCAAAGATAGAAGATCCAGCTCAAGCCATGGTCCTCTCTAGCAGTTGGTAAAGATCCTTAGGCGCCGATTTGTTTCAATAAAAAGAAAAGGAAGAAGAAGACAACAATAAACCTGTTGAACACAAGCTTCCATACACTCAAGCCTTCAAGCGAGATCTGTCTTCTTCGTGTGCTCTCTGCTAGTCCTTAAGAGTCTGTTATTTCATTTCAAAGCATTTGAGAGTTACACTGTGAGCTTATAGGATATATTTCGAGAAAGTGTTATGCTCAAGAGTTTGTAACTCGGGAAGTAGACACTAGGCGATTGATTCACTAAGTGTAAGAGGATTGTACTAGATAGCATAGAGAGGTGGGGCTCTTCTAGATTGGTCTAGGACTCCAAGGGAACGTGAGTTGACTAGATTGCAATTGTATAGGAGAGAGGCTTCTCGGTGAGCTACTAGGATCCTAAGTCTTGTGAATCAATAAAAGCCGGTTGAATCCTAGGGTTGTGGAAGAACCCTAGGCGGGGACGTAGGCCAAGTTCGTGCCGAACCTCGTAAACAATTCATCGAGTCCTTTACTTATTGCTTTACCTTATTTCCGCACTTGGTTCGACTGTTTAACTTTGTGATTCAGGTTTTCAAAGAAATAGACTAAGTCTAATCTCAAAGGATTTTGCACGAGCTTCAAAAGTCTTGAGAATCTGCGAAAAACCGGCATACTCTATTCAACCCCCCTTCTAGAGAATCTGAGATTTCGGGCGAGCTTCAAAAGTCTTGAGAATCTGAGATTTCCAAAGCTACTAGGATCCCGCTGACACGCCTCCTCGTGGATCGATCCTGACTACCCTTCCACTACAACGGGAGGAAGTCTTGTAATTATTTGCTTAGGCCAGGAGTCGGATTACATTTATTTACATCTTTATATTTGTAATTACTTGACATATCAAGCCTCCTGCAACAACATCAACCCCCAGGTTTTGAAAGTTTGGAATTTCCTAATCATGTTTATAAACTTGACAAAGCGCTTTATGGTTTGAAACAAGCCCCAAGAGCTTGGTATGAGCGCTTGTCAAAATATCTTTTAGAAAATGATTTTAAAAGGGGGTTGATCGACAAGACTCTTTTTATCAAGACCAAAGGAAAGGACATTTTGGTTATTCAAATTTATGTTGATGATATATTATTTGGTGCTACTAACACATCTTTGTGCAAGGAATTTTTTGACATCATGTGCAGCGAATTTGAGATGAGCTTGATGGGTGAACTCAACTTCTTTTTGGGATTACAAGTTCATCAATCCAAGAAAGGGATCTCTGTCAACCAAAGCAAGTACACTAAGGATCTCTTGAAGAAGTTCAAGATGGATCAATCCAAAGCAGCCAAGACTCCTATGAGCTCAACATTATCCCTAGATCAAGACAAGACTGGGAAGAGTGTCAATCAAAAGGAGTATCGGGGAATGATTGGATCTTTACTATATCTTACAGCTAGTAGACCTGACATCATGTTTAGTGTTTGCATGTGTGCTAGATTTCAAGCTGATCCTAAAGAATCTCACCTCGTGGCTGTGAAGAGGATCTTTCGATATCTCAATGGCACTAAGGAGCTTGGACTATGGTACCCAAAGCAAAAGAATTTCACATTAATCGGGTATTCTGATGCAGATTTTGCAGGCTATAAGGTGGATAGGAAGAGCACATCAGGATGTTGCCAATTCTTAGGAGCATCTTTGATCAGTTGGCATTCTAAGAAACAAAACTCAGTTGCCCTATCCACTGCAGAAGCCGAATACATAGCAGCTGGAGCATGCTGCTCCCAAATCCTTTGGATAGCTCAACAAATGCGAGATCTTGGCATCAACCTCAAAGGCATTCCCATTAAGTGTGACAATACAAGTGCCATCTCCATTACGAAGAATCCTGTTCAGCATTCAAGGACCAAACATATTGATGTAAGACATCATTTCATTAGAGACCACGTCGAAAAAGGTGATGTGTCCATTTCCTTTATTTCAACTGATTATCAATGGGCTGACATTTTTACTAAGCCTTTGGCAGAGGACAGGTTCACCTTCATTAGACGAGAGATCGGGATGCTTAACAAGGATGCACTTTCGTAGGGGGAGCTTTCCCTTTACGAAAGATAAATTCTACTCAGTGTCAAGACCCTTGAGTTTTATGTCAAGGTTTGCGAACTGAATGATAGAAAACAGATATCGGATCGTATATATTTGGTTAATATCTTTTTAGATATTTGATCAAGTATTATTTTCATCGGATTTCAAAATAATTTATTTATGTCACATATTTTATCCGTAGAGATATTTTTGGAACAAAATATTTTCGGTTATTTCCCTCCTATTCTAAAATGGTTAAGAGAAGATTTGAATTTTGAATTGAAATATTTTTCAAATTGGCAATGTTATTATTACTTACATTGGAACCCTAAACCCCGTCCCATCACTCAAATCTATCCTATTTAAAACCAAAACCCCTCTTAATTACCTCATAACCTCATAACTACCCAAAACTCTTCCAATTCTCCCTCTTCAATCTCTCAAACTATCCTGAAACCCTAGCCGAATACCTCCATGGCTCCCAAATCAAAGAAAGCTTCCACACCCAAAAGACTTGGCGCCACCCCCAAGGGACGCCAGGTCACTGCTACTTCTCCTACACCTGAACCCACTCCTTAAGCCATCGTCCATGCTGTTGTCCAGAGCACCATCGCTGAGAGCACGACTACAGTAAGCAAGGGCTCTCAAAAACGCTCTGCTAAGAAGCCTCTCAGTGTGAAGCAGAAAGGGAAAAAGAAGGTCATCGCTGAGGAAGTGGATGAGGAAGAAGAAGAGGAGGATCTTGATGCTTTTCTGGAAAGGGATGCAGCCAAGGAAGCCGAAGAAGAAGCTTTAAGGAAGAAAAAGGCCGAGGAGGAGGCCGAGCTTGCAAGGAAGTTGGTCGAGGAGGAAGCTGAGAGAATCCGGAAGGAAGCCGAGGCGGAGGCTCTCAAGGAGGTTCCTTCTGAAGAGGAGCCTGAGGAAGAGGACGAGGAGCAAGACGAATCCGGAGAGGACGAGGATACCGATGGAGACAACGCTGAAAGGTCCAGTGAGGACTCGGGGTCAGAGGAAGAAGAGGAAGAGGAGCCCGAGCATGCTCCCTCTCCTTCTCCTCCTCCTCCTCCCCCATCTCCAAAGAAGCGGAAAGCCTCTACAGCCAAGCCTCCTTCTCTCAAGCGCACCAGGAAGGGCACCCTCAGAAGCCTTGAGGCGCCTGCCAAGAGGTCTGCTCCAACACAGGCTAGAAGGAAGAACGCTGATCCTCCCGCTCTCATTCAGGTAAATCAATCCCTCCCCTCTTCATGGTTTGAAAATGCTGAAATGGTTGGTAAGTGGGTAGATGAGTTTCGAACTCGTAGGATCTGCTGTTCTGATTTTTTAGATATTGCGTTCTTTGAAGCTTTGAATTTACCGTGCATTGCTATTCTTAAAAAATCCCCAGGACCCTTCTCAATCTTGAAACCGTCTATTATCCCCAACTCACTCGCCTGTTCTATATAAATCTCAAAGCCAAACACACTGACGATGGTTGGTTCTTGGAATCTGTCGTCAAGGGAGTTAGAATCTCTTTCAACTCCTTTGACTTCGCTGATTTCCTTGGCCTTCCTAGCCCTTGTCCACCCTCTCAAGAAAACCCCTCTAAAGAAGACTGCATTACCCTTGCCCGATCCAAATATCTTCTACCCGAGGCATCTACCAACACCTCAAAGCAGCTAACCCACTCATCCCTTACCCTAGAGGCAAAGATCATATTTAACATCATTGTGCGTTGCCTCTTACCCCGTCTAAACTCCGGCTCTCTCCTGACCGACAATGCCATGATCCTACTTTACCGAATCCTCAATGGCCTTGATCTTGGTCTGGCCAACACCATTTTAGGATCCATGGCTCACACTAGAAAAGCCAAGAAAGGAACTCCCCTCCCTTTCGCTACCCTTTTGACCCAAATCTTCAAAGCTTCTGGAATCGATTTTAAAAATGAAGAACAACAGCGTCATATGGGTAAGTTCGACTCCAAGAGCCTTGAAAAGATTGGCATCACTCGGTCCCCCCAAGGGACTTGGAGTCTTGCCTCTCCTTCAAAAGCGCTTCCCACTGCCTCAGCCGTTGATGAACGCATGGACAACCTGGAGTTGGGCTTGGAGGAAGTTCGCCTGGATATCAAGGAGCTGCACAAGGAGTTTATGACGGAGATGAGCGGGGTAACCAAGATGTTGCAAGGTCTGTGGTCACGGCTCACTGATGATGTTCCGGACGATGAAGCTTAACCCTATCCTACCCTACCCTAACCCCAAATCTGAAACATTGCTGGTTTTTGGAAACTGTTTCAAAACTTTTGGTGACTGTTTTACCTCCTCCCTTTGTTGAAAGACAAAAAGGGGGAGATGATCGATCTGTGGTGGTGTTAGACTTTTTAAAACTATTGCGATTTAAAGGTCTTGGAAGACCTTGGTTTTATTTTCCGTTGGATGGTCTTCTTGCTTTAAAATTTTGATCCAACATTTGTCTAACCCATGTAGGTACATAGTCCGATTTTACTTATATTATATATGCTTGACTAAGTTGCAGGGATGCACATGTTTTTTCTTTCATCAAGGGGGAGATTGATAACTCCACTCCCTTGATGAAAATCGGAATAAGTTTCAAAGGCCTTGACAGTCTGTTTGTGTCAAAGGTCTTGAAGTTTTAACAATATTAATGAAACACAAAACTTGTTCTATATGATATTATGTTCGAATATTATTTTATGTTATTATATGCTTCCATTATATTATTATATATACACTAACCTTTCAGGAAGTATTTTCGAATATTATTTCCTTCCTTATGTTGTAAACTGAGAAGATTCAAATCGGAAGATCATGGCCTCCGAAAGTTTCCAAAGATAGAAGATCCAGCTCAAGCCATGATCCTCTCTAGCCGTTGGTGAAGATCCCTAGGCGCCGATTTGTTTCAATAAAAAGAAAAGGAAGAAGAAGACAACAATACACCTGTTGAACACAAGCTTCCATACACTCAAGCCTTCAAGCGAGATCTGTCTTCTTCGTGTGCTCTCTGCTAGTCCTTAAGAGTCTGTTATTTCATTTCAAAGCATTTGAGAGTTACACTGTGAGCTTATAGGATATATTTCGAGAAAGTGTTATGCTCAAGAGTTTGTAACTCGGGAAGTAGACACTAGGCGATTGATTCACTAAGTGTAAGAGGATTGTACTAGATAGCATAGAGAGGTGAGGCTCTTCTAGATTGGTCTAGGACTCCAAGGGAACGTGAGTTGACTAGATTGCAATTGTATAGGGGAGAGGCTACTCGGTGAGCTACTAGGATCCTAAGTCTTGTGAATCAATAAAAGCCGGTTGAATCCTAGGGTTGTGGAAGAACCCTAGGCGGGGACGTAGGCCAAGTTCGTGCCGAACCTCGTAAACAATTCATCGAGTCCTTTACTTATTGCTTTACCTTATTTCCGCACTTGGTTCGACTGTTTAACTTTGTGATTCAGGTTTTCAGAGAAATAGACTAAGTCTAATCTCAAAGGATTTTGCACGAGCTTCAAAAGTCTTGAGAATCTGCGAAAAACCGGCATACTCTATTCAACCCCCCTTCTAGAGTATTTCTATATTACTTTGTTTTACATTATCGAACCTTCAGCTATCATTTTTTTCGCGCCTAAAAAAAATATAAATATATAAATGAAATATCAAAAAAAAATTAACTAAATAAGTATAAGAAATGCGATCTAATAAATAGTAAGTTAAGGTTATGATTGTTATATGAGCTCAAGCTTGGCTCGAGTTTAGCTCAATAAAAGCTCGGCTTGAGCATCATTTACAAAATGAGTTGATTACGAGCACATTTTTATGCTTAATTCATGATTCAGCTCGGATCCATTGAAACTCAAATAGCACGAATTTTGTGAAATTTACAAATTTTCTTTTAACTTACTATGTCATGAGCAAGTAAAGTTGCATAATACTTGGGAAAAAAAACTCAGCTCAAGCTCGTTCACTTACTAAACAAGTCGAGTATGAGCTCAAGTTCAAATATAGGTTCGACTCGAGCTTGACTTGTTTCTAAATGAGCTAATTATAATCAAACAATACTAGACTTGTTTGGCTCGAATAACAACCTAGTTAATATATAACTTGTTACACTTATAACATATAATAATGTATAACCAGATATAAAATTTTTAAACTTGTATAACTTCTTATCTAATTGTCGAAATGATTAGTATAACCTCTCATTTCGAAGCTCTCGAGATGAAATATAGTATGTAGATTTTAATTTAAGTAAAATATAAAAGCATTATACTCTATTGAAACAAAATTAAAGTGATTAATAAACCTTTAATTTTAAAACAGTCATAACTTTTTACTCAGATGTCGAATTAAGGCGTATTATATATCAAAACGAAGCTATCGACGAGGAGAATACACATAGGTAGTTCGTCAAATGAGAGAGGGGGCACGTTCCCCCCTAGGCCCCCTTCAGCTCCGCCCCTGGCTACATGGCATGCTTTAATATGCAACAAAACTACACATCACATGACACATCAGGCAGGAGGTCTAGGTTACTGAGTAAGTCCCGTAGGATACTTACCTGAAGATGCAGAACATCAAGATAACACAAGCAAGGGCTCAAATGCAAGTCCAAAGCAATCCAAAAGCAATACCCACCTATCATCAAGCCATTTCCATAAGCTACCGGACCAACATTTATACACACGAAACCCAAGTTCTCAACATCCTCAAAACCAACCGATAGTAAAACCGTTTTCCAAACCCTTTCCGATACGATCAAATCGACCAAAAACGACCAAAATCATTCTTCCAATCAAACCCATTGATAAAATCATACCAACCATATTTCCAACTCTTAAATCCAAAATTAAGTCAACTCGTATTCAAAATAATTTCTCAAATCATACTTGGCCAAATTCCGACATTAAACATTTAAATCCTTAAACTCAATTTCTCAAAATCATAGTATTGACATAGTTCCGGCATTTCATTTCAAAACTTGACTTTAATATTTCAAGTAATTTAAGACGTTCATAATCATTTCCAAAATAAATCCATCTGTATAAACCTCATTTACAAAACATTCATTCTTCAATCAACTTGCAAATGTATACTACTTAAAATAATTCCGGCATGTTGGTTTTCAAATAACAATTCTTCTAAAAGACATTTCTAAACTTGAAAAT
Organism: Persicaria maculosa; assembly: GCA_963922045.1. NCBI lineage: Eukaryota > Viridiplantae > Streptophyta > Magnoliopsida > Caryophyllales > Polygonaceae > Persicaria > Persicaria maculosa. The sequence continues at coordinate 35,466,330 of OY998271.1, forward strand.
CTCTTGTTTAATAATTTAACATCAATATCTCAAATAAACATAAACATCTTCTACCTTTATTAATAATTCATTTTAAAGATCCCAAATTTATAAGTCATTAAATAAATCCCCTTATACAATATTATTTAGTAACACATCTCAAATAATATTACTTTTAAAACCATTTATAATATATTTTAATATTTTCAGAATATATATATATATATATATATTCCTAAAATCAGAATTAATATATAAATAACATACAAATATATAACTAATCATAACACATAATATATATATATATGTATAACATAAACACAAAACCCTTTTTATGAAACTCACCCAAAGGCCCATACCGAAATCAGCCCATACCCGAAGAAAGAAAAAGAAAAGGTCCAAGTCAATACCTGAAAAAGGAGATCCGACCCAGCAAAACCAAAGAAAAGAAGGAGGATTCGGGTCCAAGAAACCAGCCCAACAGTTTAGGCCCAAGCCGAAACCCAGTAGAAGAAGGGAAAAAAAAAGAGGAGGGCCCACGGGGCTGATGTGGTGGCTGACGAGGATGTCAAGGTGGGGCCCGCAATCTTCCTCTTCATTTTGAGGGTTGAAGAAAGAAATCAGAACCAGGCTCCACTCGAAGATGGTGGAAGGGAGAAGAAGATGTTGAGCGGCCGGCAGCGGTTTCCGACTCCGACTCCAGCTCCGACTACCCGACACCGACTACCCGACGCTCATGGGTTCAAAACGACAAGAAAAGGAGAGAGAGAAAGTGCTCACTGAGAAGGAGACTCAAGGGGGTCGGGGGTGCGCCGGAGGCCCGATGGGGCTCGTCGGAGGCGTGGCTTTTCTCCTGGACCTAGAGAAGGGCTCGGAGGTGAGCTAGTGACAATTGCTTGGCAACTTCGAGCGGAAAGAAGGGTGAGAAGGCTTACCGACATTTTCGATCGAAAAGGGGCGACGCCGGAGTTCGGGTATGGTCGGCGACAATGGAGCTCATCTCGGGCTACCTCGGGCTCGCCGGAATCGCTGGGAGGAGGGAGTAGTGGCTTGAGTCTTCAAACGAAAGGAGGTGGTGGGATTTCAAAAATAGGGGAGGAGGAGGAGCCCCTTTCTCTCGGCTGTAATGGAGGGCGACAACGAGGGTGGAGGAGCAGCTGCTGGGAGATGGTGGTGGTGGTGGAGCACAGCAGCGGTGGGAGGTGGGAGTGGTGGTGTTTTTGGGGAAAAGAACACAGAGATGGAGAAAATAAGGAAAGGAGGGGGATGTGGGCTGGTGATGGTGGTTGTTGGTGGCCTGCAGAACCGAAAAGAGGGAGAGAGAGAGAGAGGAGGGATTTGTGAGGGCTTGCTGAATTGGATGAGAGTGAGGTGAAGAGAGATTTGTGATATGCAGGGTGTGAGGAAGAGGACAAAGTGAGGGAGGGGGACCAGTTTCATTTGCCAGCAAAATCCGAGAGAGGGAGAGGGAGAGAGAGAGAGAGAGGAAAAGAAAGAAAAGGGAAATGAAAACATAAAAGAGTGGTCCCTACATTAAAATGAAAAGATTCCCGGAATTCAAAACTCGAACCCCGCTAATCCCGACGCTCGATCCCAATTCCGCTCACTAAAACAAACTTGACACTCGACAATTTTAATCGAATTATAAAATCATTATCGGAATCAAATTAATTTATCAAGACTCGCAACTCGAAAGCGGAATTAAATTCCGTAAAAGAAAAATCTAAATTCTAAAACGATGCCGGAAGGATTTTAAAACCAAAACTTATGCTCGAGGACGGGTTTTCTCCCATTTTTACCGATTGAATAAAATAATAATTTAATTAATTAAAATAATCATAATATATAAAATATACTCGGTCTTTACATCAAACCTTTTAGCCAAACCGCAGTATATAATACAAAACTTTATGCTACCAAATTCAATACATAAAGAGCTTGATCAAATTAATAGAATGTTCTTCTGGAATAAAGATCTTCAACATCGGCCATTGATAAGTTAGGATAGGATTTGTAGACCGAAAAAATGAGGTGGATTAGGCCTTAGGAAAGCAAAAGAGATGAATGAGGCCCTCCAAATGAAATTATTATGGAAAATTTTGGCTGAACCAGATAATGTATGGGTTACGTTGAATAAGTATAAGTACTTACGATCTTCTATCATCTTTGAGTACAACAAATGTGGGGACTTGTCCTGGAAATGGGCTAAACTAATTACTCTCATTAACAGATTTAAGTCAAGGCTTATTTGGTCAGTTGGAAATGGAAAATCTATTACATTTTGGATAGATAATTGGATTACAACATCCGCCTTGCAGTCTAGGGAAGACTGCCCCTAAATTGGTAACTTAGAGGAAACTGTTAGTGACTACATTTTGGGTGGGAGATGGTGGCCGGAGAAACTCAACAATGTGCTACCTACTAACATTGTCACATAAATAATGGACATTCCACTGCCTATATCCTCTTTTGAGGATCGGTTATATTGGTGGCCTGATAGAGCAGACTGGTTTACAACGTCTAGTGCGTACAAGCTAATCACATCTCAATCATCCTCTAACGTTGACGTCAACGCCTCGATTTGGCGAATTGACGCCCCACCTAAGATAAATATTTTTTTATGGAAAGTCTGCCAGAACGGTCTCCCTACTGCTTCAAGGCTTGCCTCCCATGGTGTTTCTGTACGTTCCACATGTAGTCTTTGTGGCGGAGCGGCCGAGGACGAGGTTCATCTCCTAGTTTAATGTCCTTTTGTCCGTTCTCTTCACTAATTTACTCCAAGAATAGACTCAACCTTATCTAACATGATATATCAATCTCGGGATATAAAACCTATTATCTCCTTCTTAGGGAACAATCTCAGTTCTGCGGCTAAAGTGGAGCTCGCATTTGTCTGGTGGAATACTTGGTATACTCGAAACCAACACGTATTTAGATAGGTTCCTATCCCTCGGAGGGACAATTTAATACGCATAATTAAAACTCACATGCATAATTGGAATAAAACTTATCAACTGGAGGCTGATTTAGATGAGGGGCCCACATTGCTCAACATAAAAACACGCACCCAAAGAAGAGAAATACGTTCAGGAATACTAAATGGCGTAAACCCCCGGGGGAACCTTCAAGCTAAATTTCGATGGTTCTACATTATCAAATAAGGATAGCTCAGCGAGAGCCATAATCCGGGACTGGCAGGGCCGACCCATAAGCATAAGTTTTCAAAAACTCGATAAACAAAATCCTCTCAAAGCAGAAGCGCTAGCTTTAAAATTAGGAATCCAACGTGTCATTCAACTCCATATCGAGAAAATCCACATCGAAGGTGACTCCAGCATAATCATAAATCATTTAATCAACCACACTACATGCCCTTGGGAAATCGAACTCGTGTTGTCAGATATTAAACTTTTACTATCGACTTTGAAAGAAGTATCCTTCTTTCATGTTCCCCGTTTGGGCAATATAGTGGCAGATAAGGTCACACACCTTTGCCACTCTGCCTGGGGTGTCGATATTTACAAAAATTCTGGTCTTTTAGACCTCATCCGTAAGGATGTTGTGGGGTAGAGCTTGCTCGCCCGAATTCTTTCCCAATAAAAAAAAACTATATTTATATGTTTATAAACTCTAATATTAGAAATATTTTTTTAAATTAAATATACAATTATTTGAAATATATACTTCTGAAAATTTTTAAACTATTTTTCAAAATAAAAATTTATAAAGATATAAATATAGTTCATTAAGATATAAATATAATCTTTTTAAAATTTTTTAGAGATAAAATTTATGTTTAAATAATTTTAAAAATGGATACAGTTAAGTAAAAGAATACACCATCCATCTCAAAATATAATTTGATTACCCATTTTTTTAGAGATAAAAATTCTATAAAATTTTAAATTAAATATTATATTTATTAAATACAGATTTTCATGGCCGTGGATTGCGGCTGGCGAGATAATATTGTGTTGACCATTCCGTAATGGTTCAACCGGAAAAGACTTGCGAGTAGTACTCAAATGTCGTCGATTCGAACCCATAATGGCCGCTCTTTATTTGTCAAATTTAAGAGAAAATATGATGTTATAGGTCCCTCAAAGTTAGGGGTGGGCACAAATCCCGGAAATCCCGGTCCCGTTCCGGTCCCGGTGGGATTTAAGGAAAAAAAAAGTGAATCCCGTCCCGGTCCCGTCCCGCAAAAATTATGCGGGACGGGATGCGGGACAAGACTGTGGGATCCCGCAAATCCCGGTCCCGTCCCGCATATATATATTATATAATTTATATATATAAATACAAATATATGTTTATATTTATATTTATATTTATATTTATATTTATATTTATATTTATATTTATATTTATATTTATATTTATATTTATATTTATATTTATATTTATATTTATATTTATATTTATATTTATATTTATATTTATATTTATATTTATATTTATATTTATATTTATATGGGACAAGAGTTTTAATTTTGGTAGTACTAAAATTTTTAATAATTTAGTAATTTATATGATATATTTAGTTATTTACAATAATACTGTAATTCTTGTAAGCAATTTGAAAATAAAAAATTACTATGGGCTTGGGGTTAGGGATTTGAGCTCTAGGAGGCAAACAAAACAATTTATTTTTCATTTTGAAATAGTGAAATCTCTATTCAATTCTAATCGGTTAGGGTTACAGGAGGCTTGTCTTGCTGGCAATGTTTTTATGTATGAAATTGTGCTGCTGGGAGTGTTAACATTATGGTGATATCATTCTATGAAGCATGAACTATGAAAACAATTTTTTTATTTTTCAAGTTTTATAATATTTTATTATTTTTATTTGAGGGACAAGTCCCGTCCCGTGTGGGATAAGGCCCGTGTGGGATTAAAAAAAGGTGCATCCCATCCCGGTCCCGTCTCGGAAAAATTAAAGCGGGACGGGCCTCATTCCGGTCCCGTCCCGTTCCATCCCGTCTCACGCCCACCCCTACTGAAAGTACAAGTAGTCCACGAGCGGGGCCAAGCAGCCCCTTCTCCGATCACTCTACAATCATTCAAACTACCTACCATAAAAAAAAACGTACCTTGAATTTGGTAAATAAAGAGCGGTCATCCGGTGTTCGAATTGGGGACCTTTGTTACTACACACTAGTCCTTTCGGTTGAACTATTCCAGAATAGTTAAAATAAAAATAAAATTATATATATGTCGTTAATTACAACTAAAATGTCGTTAATTACATTTAAGACTTTTAATTATATATATATATATGGATCAAATGTTAACAACTCTTACGGTGTTAAATGTTAACAAATCAATATTCGGCAAAATTTATCAAATATTCATCATAGTCACTCAATTATTCATCAAAGCTTTTCGACAACATTTAATAGATTCATTTCAATTAATAATTATTGCCAATTAAAAAAAATTATCACCCAAAAAACTCAAACTCTTGCGCATGTATCCACCCCCAATCCCGTAATTGTGTTACTGTGATGAATATTTCTTAAATGTTGCCGAATATTGATGAATATTTGGGAAATTGTGAATAATTGAGTGACTGTGATGAATATTTGATAAATTTTGCCGAATATTGATTTGTTAACATTTAACATCGTGAGAGTTGTTAACACATAACCCAACCTCTCTCTCTCTCTCTCTCTATATATATATATATATATATATATATATATAGAGGTTGGATCCCGTGTAAGCAACCCTTACGGTGTAATTTGTGAGCAGAAAAATTATTCGTAGGTACCAAGCGTTTATTCGTGTATAATAATGTAATTATTCGTATGTATGAACAAATGTAATTATTTGTATGCAACAAAGGATTATTCATATGTATGTACATACGAATAATCACTTGGTACCTACGAATAATGTCACTGTTCACAAGTTACTTTTAATCTCATCCGTTTGATCTTCTTAATCCGACGCTCCAGATTTGCTCACAAATTACACAGTAAGGCTTGCTTACACAGGATCTATCCTCTATATATATATATATATATATATATATATATATATATATATATATAGGGGGATTGTTAGTAAGTAACCCACATTTCCAAAAGGTTTGCAAGGTTAACCCAACCCGAAAAAAAATGTGTTAAAACCGGATAGTAATGTGCAAGGGAGAGCCGGTTGCAAGTTAGTGAGGGGGATGAATAGCCTTCCAGAAGTCGACAGCTGGACGAATTGAGAGAGAAAGAGAGAGAGAGAGCAGGTGAAAAAGCAACAGAGGAGAGAGAGAGCAGTGAGAAAGGAGTGAAAAAAAAAGTAAAGACAAAGTGAGAAAGACAGAGAGGGAAAGAGAGAGCTGAGTGAAAAATTAATAGGAAAGTTGCAGATGAGAGAGATCAGTGAGAGAGGACAGAAGAGAGAGAGAGAGAAAGAGAGCAGGTGAAAAAGCAACAAGAAAGCTGCAGAGGAGAGAGATCAGTGAGAGAGGAGTGAAAAAAAAGTAAAGTTGCAGAGGAGAGAGAGAGATCAGTGAGGATAGGACAGAGAGAGATGGAAGAGTCATCTCTCCTCTGCGACTTTACTGTTGTTGTTTCACTTCGAAGAAGAAGCAATTAGGCGGGGGTTTATTTGCAGGTTGATGGGTAAGCAGTAGTTTTAACTGGACACCCAATGCAAAACGACATGACACATATTGGAATCGACTGGACAAGAGTTATCGGAGAAACAGATTCACCATCGACTTCAGATAGAAAATGGGTAAGTTTGCTTTCGATAAAGGTTATGCGAGAAGTGTCTCCCTCAAATCTAAAGCAAATTTACCAATTTTCCATCTGAAGTTGATGGTGAATCTGTTTCTCCGATAACTCATGTCCAGTCGATTCCAATATGTGTCATGTCGTTTTACTTTGGGTGTCTAGTTAAAACTAACTGCTTACATGTCAACCTGCAAATAAATCCCCACCCAATTGCTTCTTCTTCGACGGTTTTTATCCGAAACTTAAGATTTAATTCAAATTATATTAATGCCCCCTCACTGTCACTCTTCCATCTTCTCTGTCCTATCCTCACTAGTCTCTCTCTCCTCTACACCTTTACTTTTCTTTTTCACTCCTCTCTCTCCTGTCCTCTCTCTCATCTTCTACAACTTTTCTTTTCTTTTTCACTCATCTCTCTCTCATGTCCTCTCTCTCTCCTCTGCAGACTTTCTCTTGGTTTCTCTCTCTATCTCTCTGATTTTTTATCGAAAGCAAACTTACCCATTTTCTATCCGAAGTCGATGGTGAATCTGTTTCTCCGATAACTCTTGTCCAGTCGATTTTAATAGGTGGCATGTCGTTTTGCTTTGGGTGTCCAGTTAAAACTAACTGCTTACATGTCAACCTGCAAATAAATCCCCACTCAATTGCTTCTTCTTCGATGGTTCTTATCCGAAACTTAAGATTTAATTCAAATTATATTAATGTCCCTCATTGTCACTCTTCCATCTCTCTCTATCCTATCATCACTAATATCTCTCTCTCTCTCTCATCTGCAACTTTACTTTTCTTTTTCACTTCTCTCTCTCTTCTGTCCTCTCTCTCCTCTACAACTTTACTTTTCTTTTTCACTTCTCTCTCTCTCTCATGTCCTCTCTCTCCTCAGCAACTTTACTTTTCGTTTTCACTCCTCTCTCTCTCATGTCCTCTCTCTCCTCTGCAGACTTTCTCTTGCTTTCTCTCTCTTGCTCTGATTTTTTTATCGAAAGCAAACTTACCCATTTTCTATCCGAAGTCGATGGTGAATCTATTTCTCCGATAACTCTTGTCTAGTTGGTTGCAATAGGTGGCATGTCGTTTTGCTTTTGGTGTCCAGTTAAAACTAACTGCTTACACCTCAAACTGCAAATAAACCCCAAACCACTTGCTTCTTTTTCGATGGTTTTTCTCAGAAACTTAATATTTAATTCAAATTATATTAATGCTTCGATGGATTTTCTCTGAAACTTAAGATTTAATTCAAATTATATTAATTCCACCTTACCGTCACTCTTCTCCCCTCTATCTCTGTCTCTGTCTTATCCCCTCTGTCCTCTCTCTTTTTACCGCCTGGGCTTAGGGGGGCGACACTAGAACCAGGGAAACATTGAACAACATGCAAGACAGGAAACAACTATAGGGTGTCCAGTAGGAAATCATTGGGTGTCCAGTAGAGTACCAAAGGGTTTCCAGTAATAAACAATAGAGTGGAAAGTTGCTATATTGTTCATTGTTCAATAAAAAAACAAAGCGGTTCACCAAGCCTCTGCGAGAGTTCCTCCACTTCGATTCCACCTCCTCTACTTCAAATCTGGCCTCCACTCGCCTCGAATTGACCTGGAAAAGTCATCACAACGAAGGTGAAGGACGAAGGCACCAAAGCGGTGCTCCGACGGCGATTCACACCAGCGGCGCAAGACAAATTCACACCAGCGGGAGAGAGATATAAGACAGAGAAATTAAAGAATAAATAAGCTCTTCAAAGGAGCTCTTTGATGGAGAGAGAGGTGGAGAGAGGCATAGAGAGAAAGGGTTTTGGATGGGTGACGAGATCATGTCCTCTCTCTCTCTCCCCATCCACACGTCTCACTCTCTCTCCTCCATAAATGCAGCCGGTCTCTCCCTCTATTGTAACCGGTTGGGGTGCAATTTTTTAAGGGGTTAGGGGTTAGTTTTTGCAATTAATGTGTATAGGGGATAGAAGGTGCAAACCCAACCGGATAATTGAGTTATTTTTGCAAATATATATGGCTATCAAAAATAAAAAATTATGGGGCAACCTAACAAAATCATGGCTACCATCCTTTGACGCTACGCTGCAAGCTTATCATTCAACCCCAATCAACAAGCACAAGTACTTTTTCAAACATCATTTCTATTTATTTATTTTATATACAGTAATAAATTAACTCCTTTGAAATTTCCAATATTCCATTTTAAATGAAAATAGCAGATAATTATAATTTGTTATGTACGGATGAAATAATACACATTTTACCTAATTGTATTCTCCTCGTCGATAGTTTCATTTTGATATATAACTAATGATTTTCCCAAACCGTGTTCGGGTTTTTTATAATATTTTTGATCGAATTTGACATTTTAGACAAATATTCGACACGTCAATTTTCTACTAATATATTGATCTATTTGTTGTCATGTTGTTCTTTGAAATCTTTAGTTATCATAGTGAAGTACTCTTTTCTTGAGACGATCGATACTTCAAATTTGACCAAAAATAGTAAATCAACCACTTGCATGCTTCTCCTAGCATGCATCTTAATTGAAGGCAGAGAAAATAAACTTTATAGGTTTTGGATTAAGAAAACTGATTTTGGATCCTCTATGATACTTTATCTATTACACATCATGTTACACATTTTAAATTGATCTGAATTATAAACCAATTTGATAAAGACACCTTAAGTGTAAATTTATAAACCCTATATATTGCTAAAGAATTAAAAAAAATTATATTGAGTGTGTTTTTTTATAATGTCTTAGACCCTTAATTAGAAAAATAAAAACTACTCTATGTTTAAGTGTATAAACCCTAAGAGGCCAAAACATTTTTAAAAAAATGTTATATCTCTCAAATTAGTCTAAATTATAAATCAATTTCAGTAGCCCCTCTTTAAAAATTAACTTTAAATCCAATTCCATATTTAAAATATTATATATTTTGAGGCATTTCATCAAACACCTCACGGGCAAGGATTAAACTCATCAAATCACAATTTATAATTTCACTTAAATAACACCAATATCTGGTGATGAAATTTGATCAATAATTTATAATCTTAAATTTCACAAATTTCATCAGTGAAATAAACAATTTATGCATTACTATCTAAATATTTTGCCCAAAAAATATTCCAACGAAGATATCTTCAAACCCTTGTCAAATCTCTTCCCCATGCTTAAATATATGATGGGTTGAGCATCGAGTATTTTTGGTTTCTTTTCTTCCCAATGTATTTAATATTGGAAATCAATTTTCATAACCCTAATAGATTTCACACCATGCTTATGAAATGGGCTGAGAAAATGAATGATTTAGGTTTTTACTCGTTTTAGGGTGTTGTGTATTTTAATTGGAACTCAATTACTCTATTTTCCCCCATATAGACTATTTCTTTTTCGATATTTTTTGTATTTGTTATTCCTGTTGTATTTAATATCGAAACCCGATTTTTATAGACATAATATATTTCACACCATGCATTGAATCGGGCTGAATAAAATGAATGATTTATGTTTTTACTCCTTTTAAAGTTGTATGTATTTTCATGGGAAGTCAATTACTTCTAATTGACCTATAATAGACGATTTATTTCCAGATATTTCAATGGATTTTTTAATTATTATTGTATTTAATATTGAAACATGATGTTCATTCATCAACATAATATATTTCACACTATAATGATTGATTAGGCATGTTGAATGTGTTGTAATTGTAAAACCCTTACATGCCCCCGAGTCACCACTGGGCAATTGGTATCCTTTTCAAAAATCAAAATGATCTGCATATTTATGCAAGTAAAAGAAATGGAAGTGAATGAGTGGAACTAAGAGAAAATTTTCAAATTGAAGAATCAAATCAAAATATTAATATGCTTGAAAAACTATACTTCAAAAGACCTTAGTTTCGATCAATTACGACAAAAAAAGGGAAAAATAAGTCTAACTCGGCATAGCACAACTTGATCACAATTGCAAATCAATGAGAGGAGGGTAATAATAACCAGCCTGAGAATCTTCAATACATGACCTAATCAAAATTAATATTAAATAATATCGTCAAAATGTAAAATATGATGGAGTTGTTGGAATTTGTTTTTCAAAATATTCACTAAAAAATATTTATTTATCATAATATTTATAAGTTCAAAATATTTATAAAAATATTCATTCTTTTTTACTTTATCAGAAAAACGCGGTATTAAACCGCGTTTGTTATATAAATCGTCAATTTGAATCCGGAGCCAGAGTGAAAATTTATTTTGATATAAAAACACGGTTTCAAAGCGCGTTTTAGTCATAATTTAGGGTAAAACGCGGTTTTTGTCCGCGTTTATTATATAAAAACCAAAAAAAATAAAAAAATTGTAAAACGCGGGATTAGGCCGCGTTTTACATATATTGCCAACAGAGGACTCCATGGCTGCACGCGAACAGGGAGGGGACTCCATGGTTGCACACCACCTCCCTTTGCGCGCGGCTCCACCTTACACCACCTCCCTCCGCGGCTCCACCTGCACAGCACCTCCCTCCGCGAATCCGACGTCCTCCCTCCCTCTGCTACCGCCGGCCGTCGACCTCCGCCTGCACGCACCAGCCATCGACCTCCGCTGCACACCACATGCCGTTGAACTTCCGCTTGCACACCACCGGCTTTCGACAACGCGTGCACACCTCCAGCGTCCTCCCTCCCTCTGTGCGCTACCTCCGGCAGCCTTCCCTGCCCCCGCCACCCTCAACCACGCGGTATTACCCCGCATTTTACTTTTTTTTTTGGTTTTTTAATTGAAATAAACGCGGGTTAATATAGCGTTTTACCCCATATTAGGACTAAAACGCGGTTTCAACCCGCGTTTTTATATCAAAACAAAATTCTCCAACGGACCCGAATTCAAATTGATGATTTGTACAAGAAACACGGTTTGAAACTGCGTTTCTCTGATAAAACTGAAAAGAATGAATATTTTTGTAAATAAATATTTTTTAGTGAATATTTTGAAAAAAAATTCGAGTTGTTGTACAAAGGAGAGTAATAATCTATTACGTGGGGAGAATTGAATCGAAATATATAATAAAATATAAACCAATACAACTCTTAGCCTCTTCAAATAAATTCAAGACTCCCCGCTATAGTAGTAGGGAATCAGGTTCGATCCACGAGGAAGCGAGTCAGCGGGATCCTAGTAGCGTTGAAGACACGTCCTTTATGTTCGACCAGAAGCCTCGATCTCGATGTCAGACCTCGATGTCGACCTTGGCTGTCGATGTCCTCTGCAACAGAAAACCTGCAGAAACAAAAACTGTAGTCGATATCGACTGGTGGGGGTCGATATCGAGGTTAGTTCACGAAATCGACTGGCTCAGAAGTCTGCCAGTCGATACAGGGGGTCGATTTCGACACAAGGTGGTCGATATCGATGCTTGCAGAAGTTTCCCAGGAGTCTCGAGATCGACTCAGAAAACCGTCGATCTATCTGTTTTGGTCGATATCGACCTCTGCTGTCGATATCGATGTCTTTCCTGCAGTGAGCTAGTGGTTTTGTCGGCAAAGAAAAGGCCGAAGAATCAAGGATGGGGAGGAAGCAATGATCAGAAATAAGCAAAGGTGTTGGGTTTTTCGATGACTCAACGAACGGCGGGCAAATTTTAATGTAAACTCAATAAAGGAAAAAGTCTTCCAAAGTCAAGGATTACCGCGACGACAACCATGATAGTAGAAATAAGGATCAACTAAAGATGCATGCTTTTATCATAAAGGAAAAGGCTTTCACCTAAACCGACCAATAGGAAAAGAGATTTTTCAATTACTTAACCTAATTGGTGTCTACCTTAGTCATAATTGAGTTTATAATCTTTCGAATAGAAACCCTAATTACTACCCAAGTTTTACAACATGAGTTCCTTAAATTCGCATTTAAAGATGAAGAGCAAGGTAGAAGGAGATAAAAGATACATTCTTTAACGACGTACTTACCTTACCATCATGGCTATCGTCGGGCTCACCCCGACCCTAGAAGAAAGGGGAACTACTCACTCATGTTGATCGTAGACACGTCTTGAATTGAAATAACTTGCATAAATGGAAAATTTCGAATCTTTACAATCTCAATGCCAACTATCGTAAGCGCTTGAAACTTTAAAGCTCAAAAAACCTAACTATCTATTGTCTATTGTCCTTGTCTTCGATGATTCTATAATTGGATGCCTAACAAATCAGCCCCTAAGGCTTTATTTATAGGCTACTAATCCTCGCTATCCGAGGATTGTAACTTCTATCTAAACTATTAACTCTATCCGAGCAATTTAGGATAGGTCTTTTATTTTGATAAAACTTAAAGGAAAAGATAACAAACAACTGCTAATATCTAAAAGAACGAGATAACTCATGGCTTTGATGATAGACTTCACAATCCGAGCCTCAAAATCGAATTTATCTTCTGTCGAGGTAGGGTCGATATCGACACCAGAGGTCGATATCGATGCTTGTGTTTCTGCTCGACTTGTCCAACTCCAGTCGATGTCTATGACGATGGTCGATATCGATGCATGTGTGTCGATATCGAGGCTTCTAGTCTGGTTTGTGTGGTTATCTCGACACTCAGAAGTCGTGTCGAATTCCAGGGTCGATATCGATGTCTCCAGTCGATATCGACCTCTTCTCAGCTTCACTCGGCTTGCCCGTTTTGACTCCGATTTCATCGAATTCCTGCATAGTTAGCTCAAAACTCGTGTAGACTCTATGTCTTACACTTTAGCTCATTCTTACACGAGATCATATGCTTTTGAAACTTTTGTTCGGAAATTAAATGAAATATGAAGCCAAAAGATGCAATAAACAAAGGTATAATTATGTACATCAAAACACCCCATACTTAGACTTGCTTGTCCTGAAGCAATAACCAACACCTACAACACACCCTTCAAGTCTTCGCCTTTGTCAAAAGCAACATCATAAGCGGTAGCAAAGTAAAGCAAGTGAATTTAACGTCATAGCACATATTTTGGCGATCCATAGGCATATGCAATTTTAATCCAACCTCACAGGGATAATGTGTTTGCACTCAACTCTCATGTGTTTAGGCTATGAAGATCACTCTCAACTCAATTCCATATACAATCTCATAAACATTGCAATTTATAAAAATCCACTTCGCAACCAATTATGAAAATGCAATAAGAATCATCAGGAGGACTTTCGCTCAATAGAAGACTTCATAGAAGACTACATTCGGCGGGGTTGTAATGGGGCTTGGTATAAAATAAAGGGTATGGAATTATTTGGCTATGTGGTGCTTTTATAATTCGGGAATCAAGACTCCTAAATCTCAACACTTGCAATACCCAAACCATAACTCTTCAATATAATGCTCTAAAGATGCATTCCATCAACCCTTCTTCCAAGTTCTAATATACCTCTCAAAAATATAACATTTGTATGAATAAAAGAATTAAGGATTTTGGCTCATGCACTTTATATATATATATTTTTTTCGGATTTTTTTTTTCGGAAATAATACTAAAACTATGTGCATTTATATGGTGAGCCAAAAAATCCTTTTACAAAATACGACAAAATGTAAATATGTACCATCCTATAATTTCCTCGCTCAAAACTAGACATTATGCTCTTTTCTTTCCACAAGGCATTAGTTCCAACCAATCTAAGTCTCAATTCCCAAATGGGGGTCAGGCTCAATTCGGCTAGGGATAATTTTGTGGAGTTTGCAATTCAGGCTCAGGCTAATGTTCTGGCTTCAAGCAGGGATAATGCAGGGTAGGTAAAGAGAGGATAAAAAATGGCTTAAAAGATGCCTCCATCATTTAATTCTCGTAAACATAAACATATATATGCATTGGTTTTGAATAATTATCACAACATTTAGAGATGCATAGGAAGAGTAAATTCACTCAAGAAAGCGGAGGGATTTTTGATGTTCTCCCTATAGGTCAAAATTCTCACAAGGACAATTTTTGTTGGATTTGCTTTTTAGTCTAGGATCATATATGCTCAATTTCATCACAAGTTTACAATCTACATAAAAATTTAAAGACTTAGGCTAAACCATCCAAATATGCCATAGGGTTTACATGATCAAGTCAGCTATTGAGTTTTCATCATAGGACATCTAAGTAGGGTAAAGAAAAATAAACTTAAAAATAAACATGCATTTTTTTTTGTATTTTGACATTTTTCTATTTTTTTTTCTTTTTAACATTTGATAGACTCAACAAAAACAAACTAAAAGGTTAAGAAATTAAACTTTAAAATGCATAAATGTTAAATATGATGCAATGCATACAAGTAGAATGTAAATAAAATACACGCCAAGTTTGCCAAGTTTTAAACCTTACCACAACCAGATAAAGCAGTTTATAATGTCCAAGTTCAATCCCCACCCCATACTTAAAGATTACAGTGTCCTCACTGTTAGAAAAATAAAGTAAAGGGAAGGATCACTCACACTCACTTACGCTATATGTATATCACTGCTCAGGGGGCGGGGGAGGTGGCAACAGCAAGGGCCAGCCCTGTGTAGGAGCTGTCCCTGAGTAGTCTGTCGGGGCGGCCTGCGGGAAAGTGGAAGGTCCAGCCTGCTGATCGAAGGAAAAGCCCATATATGAGCCCAAACCCTCGAGGAACCTCCCATAGCGTCGCTGCTCCTCGCGCATCTCAGTGACGGAGAGCTCCAGCCTAGTGAAGCGGGCAGACATGTCTTCCTGCCAATCAGTGGTGTAGGCAGGCTGGAAGGGAGGAGGAGGTGGAGGTACATAGCTATGGTGGCTATGGTGACTGTGGTGGCTGTGGTGGGACCCCTGCGGGCCCTCTCCTCCCCCAACCGCATCATCCCCGGCGTCATCATCGTCGTTGCCATCCATGCCTCCCTGGTAGGCTGGGGGCTGCTCAGCTCCGTCGGTATGGGGGTCAGCGTCCCAGGACATAGCATCCACCTCTGGCTCATGGTTGTAGAGTGGGGGTCTCCTCCGTAGGGTGGGGTCAGCGGTCGGATCTATATCCGTATGATATGGCTGCCCAGTCTAAGACTGGTACCAATCAGGGATATACAGCAGATCCATGAAATCGTGTCGCAGGCGCATCCCCGTTTGGGGGTGTCTCCATCCCTGTGCTCCTGTCGCGATGACTCCGCCCTGGCGCAAACACCGCCGCGTCTAGGTACGTGAGCTGGTAGGCCGTGTACCTTTCAGTGTGGACGCCTAGAGCCTCAGCGAGGATGGCCACCATGCCGCCGTCCAAGATGTCTGTAGAGACCGTTCGTCTGCGGTCTACTATATGCTCGAGCCAGGAGTGGAGGTATGGTAGAGGGTCATCCTCGAAAAGCATCCTCCGTAGAGTCTCCGTCTCATGGTGTGTCGGACGACGGAGCTCAGGCCTGGCCCAAAGGGTACTCGCCAGGACCCTCAAGATAACCCTAAAAAGTGGACTCACAACCCTAGAGGTGAAGGAGTCAGTAGGAGCAGGGTAGGGTATACCTGATATGTAACTCCAGATGACATTGGGGTCGTGGACCCTGAAGGCGGCCGGAGTGTGGATGAACCCAAAAATCTCGCTCATCTCCTCGAGCGATAGTCTGTGTCGCCTGTTGCCGAGCTGGAAGATGACTCGGCGGCCAGTCGAAGTGCGCTCGGGAACCTCTAATGTGGCCATAAACTCCCCAGTGAGAACGGGGTAGTGCGCCTCCAGTGGCTCGATCAGCCTGTGTAGAGAGACGTTCTCAAACGCCTCCTGAACGCCTGGATGAAATCCTAGCTGGATCATGTCAGGGAGATGGTACCATCGTGCCCTGGTGGCTCGGGGAATCAACTCCTCCGCAAGGGAGCGCTGCTGATCATCCTCAATGCGGAGCGCGTCCTGAGGGATGTTCTTGGCTCTAACCATCGTCTACAAAAGAAGCCAATACCAAAGATAACACTCCTTTTGATTGAAATGGGGAGAACCCCATACTTAGGTTCCAATTATGCTAGAAATTTTGTAAAGGTAAATGTCTAAGTGGAAGAAAGTACCTAAGGATGGTATTTTATCTAAATATAATTTCTTAAAGTTTTAACACTAAGGAACCTTATGACATAAATAAGTTTGGCCTAAAAAAATCAGATTTCAAATCTATATAAAAAATCAGAATATAAACCCCCTAAAAAATCAGATTTACAAAATCAGCCCATATATATATAAAATTCAGATTCATAGCCCAAACTTATGAAAAATTCCGATTATTGCCCCACATGAATTTTAAAAGTCAGATTTCTCCCTAATATATATATATAAATCAGATTTCATGCCCATATATATACAAAACTCAGATTCATAGCCCCACATATATATAAAAAAATTTCATGCCATACAAATACTCTTTCCCGCGCAATCTACATTCAAAACCTAAACACCCAATATGAAATTTCTTCCCAATCAACTAATTAAATATGAAAAATCAGAAAAAATAGAGGAAGGGTGAGAAATCATACCAGAAGAGTGTTAGAATTAGGGGAGAAAGAGGCAAGCAACCGCAAAATCGAGAGAGAAAACCGACTGTCGACAGGAGGGTGTCGATATCGATGCCCAGGGGTCGAAATCGATCGGATCCTGTGTGCTGTCGGGGCTGCTGGTGGCGCGGTGGGATCTCCGGTGGCGTGGGGCGGCCGGATCTGGCGATTCTTGGCCGGCAACGTGTAGATCTGGGCGAGGAGACTTGAAAACGAGGGAGAGAGAGAGGGCTAGGTCGAGAAGAGGAAGAGATGGCAGGGATATTGTGGCTTGGGGCGTTGCTGCACAGGGCGAGGAAGGGAGGAGGGGGACCTGGTGACAGTGAGTGGGTATGGTGGTTGCGGTGATGGGTGGCTGTGGGGAGGGTGACCGGAGGGTGTGGGATGAAGAGGAAGAGAGGCGGCTAGGGTGTCGAAAAGGGGAGGGGGGTGTCGAAGTCGGGGGTGTATAAAGGGGACGAAACCCCAAAAAATAAAACTGAAAGAAATTAAATTCTGACCTGGCACCTACCTCCATCTGTAGTCGATATCGACCTTAGAGGTCGATATCGACCCCCCTTCTGCATCCGTTTAACACGTCCTGTTGCTCCCTTCTGTCGGCTTATCGATATCGACCATATAGGTCGATATCGACCTCTCTTCTGGGCTGGATTTCCTTGTTGACTTTAGATAGAATAGCCACGAATGATCTCAAAAAATATAAAATAAACAAAAAACTAAAAGAGAAAGAAAAAGGAAAAGAACGGGTTGCCTCCCGGAAGCGCTTGAGTTTAAGTCGCTAGCTCGACATATTTCCCTTTTTGTGCTAGTTCAACGCCAAGGTGGCGCGAATCTCTTCTTCTGGGTCCTCCTTGTCATAATATTTCTTTACTCGGTGGCCATTTACCTTAAAGGTTGATCCATCGTCGCAAAATAACTCCACCGCTCCATGAGGGAATACTTTATGAACTTTGAAAGGTCCGCTCCATCTTGTCCTTAGTTTCCCTGGAAATAAGCGAAGCCTAGAGTTGAAAACAAGGACTTTGTCACCTACCTCATATGTTTTTGGCACCAACTTCCTATCATGCCATTTCTTAGTGCGCTCTTTGTAGATTTCGGCATTCTCATATGACTTTAGGCGCAACTCTTCCAAGGCTTGTAAGTAAATGAACCTCCTCTTTCCCGCTTCGTCGAAATCCATGTTAAGCTCCTTAAGAGCCCACATTGCTTTATGCTCAAGTTCAACGGGCAAGTGACATGACTTACCATATACCAAGTTATAGGGAGTTGTGCGAAGTGGTGTTTTATAGGCCGTTCGGTAGGCCCAGAGCGCATCATCCAGTTTGGACGACCAATCTTTCCTAGAGCGGGAAACCGTCTTCTCCAAGATGGCTTTGATTTGGCGATTGGAGACTTCTACTTGACCGCTAGTTTGAGGGTGATAGGGTGTTGCCACCCTATGGTTTACCCCATACTTAGCTAAAAGAGCTTCAAAGCCTCTCTCAATGAAATGCGAGCCACCATCTGAAATAAGGACTCTAGGAACACCAAAACGAGGAAAGATGTTAGTTTTCATAAACTTAGAGACTACCTTCGCGTCGTTGGTCCTAGTTGCTACAGCCTCCACCCATTTAGAGACATAGTCCACCGCTACTAGAATGTATTTGTAGGGGCCTGAAGCAGGGAATGGTCCCATGAAGTCAATGCCCCATACATCAAAGAGTTCGACCTCTAGAATGCCTATGAGTGGTGTCTCATTCCTCCATGTGATATTACCTGCACGTTGACACTCATCACAAGAGGTTACATAGTTTTGCACATCCTTGAAAAGGTTAGGCCAATAAAAACCACATTGAAGAATTTTCGCCGCGGTCTTGAATCCTTTAACATGACCTCCTGTAAGGAGAGAGTGACAATGGTGAATCACGCTCTCTACCTCGTCCTCCGGGATACAACGTCGAAAGATATGGTCTTTCCCCTGTTTGAATAAATAGGGTTCATCCCAATAATATTGTTTGACGTCGTGCAAAAACTTCTTCCTTTGTTGCGAAGTTAAGCTTGAAGGAATCTCGCCTCCTACAATATAGTTAGCAAAATCCGCATACCAAGGTACCTTCGCCCTTCTTACAGCAAATAGATCATGGATAGGACTAGAAGGAGGTGTAAAGAAGAAATCCTCACCGAAGCTTACCTTTTCGTCACCTTCGGAGGGTTTTGAAGGTGGTCGATATCGACCTGCTGGGGTCGATATCGACTGGTCGGCATCGACAGGCTCAGTCGCCATGGGCTTCTCGATATAGGTCCTCGATGTCGATGTCTGGAGGTCGATTTCGACCTCTGCAATGGACAACCTGTAATCAAAATTGGTCGACATCGATGCAAGATTTACCTTTGGGGCAGTCGATATCGACCTTTGGGGGTCGATATCGAGTGGTTCTTCTGCCCGTCTTACCTCTTGCCTCATTAAGTGCTCGTCAGGGCGGGAGTCATTGATTGGTATGTTGTCATGTGACTCTTCCAGAAGCCCTATGGGTAGCCGTGAAAGATGATCGGCTACGGAGTTCTCCGTTCCTTTCTTATCTTTAAGCTCAACGTCGAACTCTTGTAGTAAGAGCACCCATCGTAGGAGCCTAGGTTTAGCATCCTTCTTCGCCATTAAGTACCTAAGAGCTGCATGGTCAGTATGAACAATAACCTTAGAGCCCACTAGGTATGAGCGGAACTTCTCAAAAGCGAAGACCACCGCCAAGAACTCCTTTTCCGTCGTGGTGTACTTTGTTTGAACGGCATCAAGAGTCTTGCTTGCATAGTAGATGGCATGAAGCTTTTTGTCTCTCCTTTGTCCTAGGACAGCACCTACGGCATAATCGCTTGCGTCGCACATGATCTCAAAAGGTTGCGACCAATCGGGTGATTGAATGATTGGGGCAGATATGAGGGCCTCCTTTAACCTGTTGAAAGCTTCAAGACAATCACTAGAAAATGCAAACTTAACATCCTTCATTAGTAGGTTAGTTAAAGGTTTGGCAATTTTAGAAAAATCTTGAATAAACCTCCTATAGAAACCCGCGTGACCAAGGAAGCTTCTTATGTCTTTAATTGATGAAGGTGGTGGTAACTTTTCAATGAGTTCTATTTTTGCCCTGTCCACCTCAATTCCCCGTTTAGAGACTTTGTGGCCTAGCACAATCCCTTCCCTTACCATAAAGTGGCACTTTTCCCAATTGAGAACCAAGTTTGTCTCTTCACATCGTGCAAGTACCCTGCGAAGGTTAGCAAGACAAATATCGAAAGTAGTGCCATAAACAGAGAAGTCATCCATAAATACCTCCACGATGTCCTCAATCATGTCGGAGAAGATAGTCATCATACATCTTTGAAAGGTAGCAGGGGCATTGCAGAGCCCAAATGGCATTCTCCTATATGCAAAAGTCCCATAGGGACAAGTGAAGGTGGTCTTTTCTTGATCGTCAGGATGAATAGGGACCTGCCAAAAACCAGAATATCCGTCCAGGTAACAAAAATAATCATGTTCGGCGAGTCTCTCTAATACTTGATCAATGAATGGAAGGGGAAAGTGATCCTTTCTAGTGGCATTGTTGAGTTTCCTGTAGTCAATACACATTCGCCAACTAGTTGTGATTCGCTTTGGCACAAGCTCGCCTTTCTCATTCTCCTCAACGGTCATTCCGCCCTTTTTAGGCACCACATGGACTGGGCTCACCCATTCGCTGTCGGAGATGGCATAGATGATTCCTGCATCCAGCATGCGCATGATCTCCTTCTTCACTACCTCTCTCATGTTGGGGTTGAGCTTCCGTTGATGTTCTATAGATGCCTTATGATCATCCTCAAGGAGGATTCTATGCATACAAGTAGCAGGTGAAATACCTTTTATGTCCTCAAGAGAGTATCCAAAAGCCTTACGATGAGCACGAAGTACTTCCATAAGCTTATCTACTTCCTGTGTGGTTAGTGAAGCATTGATAATTACAGGGAAAGTAGAATTTGGACCAAGAAACTCATACCTGAGTGTGTTGGGTAGAGGCTTAAGCACCGGAGAAGGGACTTGTGGGATAAGGAATGGCTCTACCTCCTCCGTCTTCATAATCTTACCAAGGTAATCCGTCTCAATTCTCTTGATAGAAGTTCCCAAATCAGTTATAGGAGTTGGTGTGGACCAAACATAGAGTGATGCCAACTTTGATTTGGACTCTTCAAAATATTCCTGCAGAAAAAAGGTCGAGGGCGAGTAGGAATAATCAATATCGACTGAGAGTTCAGCACATACCTCGGCTTCGGAGCTGTTTGGCGTCAAGTGGTAAAGGTCGATTTCGATCTCTGATGTCGATATCGGCTGGTCGATTTCGACCTCTTCTGTCGATATCGGCTGGTCGATTTCGGCCTCTTCTGTCGACATGGGTTGGTCGATTTCGCCTGTAAGAGAAGAAGGGAGAACTTGACTTACTGAGTGTGTCGATGTCGACTGAGGGCACTCGATATCGAGTGGATTGGTCGATGTCGACCTTTCCTCGTCGATATCGACTTCGTCTTCGAGCTCCATGGATAGAGCATCGTCGAATATTTCCTCATCACTCGTGCATGTAGCCAGGAACTCCTCAATAT
The DNA here is from genome assembly GCA_963922045.1 of Persicaria maculosa. Taxonomy (NCBI): domain Eukaryota; kingdom Viridiplantae; phylum Streptophyta; class Magnoliopsida; order Caryophyllales; family Polygonaceae; genus Persicaria; species Persicaria maculosa. The sequence goes on from OY998271.1 coordinate 35,488,151, forward strand.
CCTCGTCGGTAAGCTCCTCTGCAGCTAGGGCTAGGGCCTCTTCAGGAGTTAGGGCCCTTTCCGTCGGTTCTTTGCAATCCATGATGCTAGTGTAGACCGACTTGATTTCCATACCATTAACTTCCTTCATTGTGGGGTTGAAGGAGAATTCAATGACTTCGTTCCCTATAGTAAAGGTTAGTAATCCTCTACGTACATTAATATTGGCATCCGTAGTAGCTAAGAAAGGCCTACCAAGGATGATAGGTACAATAGGATCTTCGGGCATGTCCAATACAATGAAATCAGTAGGCACAAAGAATTTACCTACCTTTACAGGGACGTCGTCAACTATACCTGTGGGTCTGACGAATGAATTATCAGCCATATAAAGTTTCATATCCACAGGTTCAAGTGCTCCGATGCTCACCTTTTGCCAAATAGAGAGAGGCATGAGACTTACACTTGCCCCTAGGTCACATAGGGCTTTGTAGCGATGTTGGCCAAGTCCCACGGTGATTGCAAATTTCCCTGGATTGCTCCTCTTCTCAGGGAAATCCATCTTTGAGCATTCCTCTGCGATCTCTGCCATGGATCGCTTCTTGCTAAGGATGTCTTTTAAGAATCGAACATAGGCGGGCATCTCGCTTAGGGCTTCTGTAAGAGGGATAGTAATGTTCAGTCCTTGGAGAATCTTTACAAAGCGCCTAAACTTACTTTGAGTGGGGTCCTTCAATGCTTTGGAAGGGAAGGGTAGCGTCTTCTTTGGCGGAGAAGCCAAAACGGTGGTCGAAGGAGCCTGCTGAACCTCGATGTCGACAGGAGGGTGGTCGATATCGACCGGTAAGGTCGATTTTGACCTATGTTGTTCTCTCTCAGGTTCTGCAGTGTCATCGACGTCGACCACGGGGTCGACAGGATTGTCGATATCGACCTCAGGGTCGACATCGACTGGGTTGTCGATGTCGACAGGCTCTGTTACTTCTTCCTCCGTCGCCTTTTGTGGCTTATGAACTTTGGTGCCACTCCTTAGTTGCATGGCTGCAATGTGTCCTGACCCGGATTGCCCCTTAGGATTGGTAGTTGGTTGCCCAGGGAATGTTCCGGACGGTCTAAGGATTTGTGTCGCCAATTGACCCAGTTGGGTCTCTACGTTCTTCTTCCAAATGTCCATCTCTCCAATCCTTGTGGTAAGGTGATTGAGTTGAGAGTGGATTGCATGGTTGGATTGATCATTCTTAGCCTGGTTCCGCCTTATCTCGTCCAATACAAGTTGAAGATCATCCTTCTTTTGGTCTCTCTCAGGGTGCCCAGGAGCTCTATAGAGTGGGGGGTCCCTAGGGTTAACCTGGTTCCTTTGTGGTTGTTGGAACCTTTGGTCTCCCCAATATTGGCGATTGGGACCCCTCATGAAGTTGGCTTCTTCATGAGTCTCCGCTAGTTGCACTTGCTCAGCATGAGGGCACTCAATGGTAGTATGTCGCTGTGATCCACATTCGATGCAGTCCTGGTTTGCCGATAGGAATCTCACTTGTTTTTGGAGCTTTCTAAGTTGATCCCTATGAAATTGTTCTTTTACATCCGGATCGATCACCTTAGAGGGTTCGTACAATGGCATAGATGGGGCAGGCCTCGACAATGATGGTGCGTCGGAAGCCTCAGGAGTCCCATATGTATTGTCAAATTCCACCAACCTTTCAATGGTTTCCCAAGCCTCTTGAGGAGCGAGTTCAAGGTAGCCATAGGCGGTGTATGTGTTGATCCTCTCCTTGGTGGCAGCGTCAAGAGCATTGTATATGATCTCCTGAATGACGTACGGTGGTTGGCCATGCGTCGGGCATGATCGTAGGAGGTCCTTAAACCTCTCCCAAACAGTTGACAGAGCCTCACCAGGCTTTTGTTTGAAAGCCGTGATTTTCTGTCGGATCAGCGCCGTCTTAGAAGGAGGAAAGAACTTGTTGAGAAACGCGTCCTTGACTTCATTCCAGGTGCGGAGCGATCTTGGGGCTAAGCTTTCCAACCACTGCAATGCTTTTCTTGTAAGAGACCAGCGAAATGCTTTTAGTTGAACATACTCAAGACTTTGTCCATCAGCAATTGTATCACAGAGGTCTAAGAAGGTTGATATATGTGCCATAGGGCATTCGTTAGGTTTCCCTTCATATTGATGCCTTCTTATTTCAGTTAAAAAGTTTGGCTTAATTTCAAAATTAGAAGTAGGGATTAGAATAGCCGATTCAGGCACTGTGAGCGATGGGTGCATGTATTGCTTAGCATTCCGGGGGAGGGCGTTGATTTGAATCTCATATCGTCTCCTGGCTTCCTCCTCCCTATCAGCACGCTCTCTTAGTGCCGCTTCTCTGGTAGCGTAATCCTCTACTTGCTTCCTTAAGCGTTCAATTTGTTGTGCCTGGGTCTCGTTGTCCGCCATGATTCTTTGGACTCGAGATCTTAGGTGGAGAAAGCGTTCTGGTTCGTCTAGTCCTTCAAATTCAGGTTGGTCACCAGTACGTCGCATACACCTATAAAATAACACTAAAAAGAACCGTGAAAATAAACTACTAGGGCGCGATTGATAGCCTCCCCGGCAACGGCGCCAAAATTTGACGTGGGGAGAATTGAATCGAAATATATAATAAAATATAAACCAATACAACTCTTAGCCTCTTCAAATAAATTCAAGACTCCCCGCTATAGTAGTAGGGAATCAGGTTCGATCCACGAGGAAGCGAGTCAGCGGGATCCTAGTAGCGTTGAAGACACGTCCTTTATGTTCGACCAGAAGCCTCGATCTCGATGTCAGACCTCGATGTCGACCTTGGCTGTCGATGTCCTCTGCAACAGAAAACCTGCATAAACAAAAACTGTAGTCGATATCGACTGGTGGGGGTCGATATCAAGGTTAGTTCACGAAATCGACTGGCTCAGAAGTCTGCCAGTCGATACAGGGGGTCGATTTCGACACAAGGTGGTCGATATCGATGCTTGCAGAAGTTTCCCATGAGTCTCGAGATCGACTCAGAAAACCGTCGATCTATCTGTTTTGGTCGATATCGACCTCTGCTGTCGATATCGATGTCTTTCCTGCAGTGAGTTAGTGGTTTTGTCGGCAAAGAAAAGGCCGAAGAATCAAGGATGGGGAGGAAGCAATGATCAGAAATAAGCAAAGGTGTTGGGTTTTTCGATGACTCAACGAACGGCGGGCAAATTTTAATGTAAACTCAATAAAGGAAAAAGTCTTCCAAAGTCAAGGATTACCGCGACGACAACCATGATAGTAGAAATAAGGATCAACTAAAGATGCATGCTTTTATCATAAAGGAAAAGACTTTCACCTAAACCGACCAATAGGAAAAGAGATTTTTCAATTACTTAACCTAATTGGTGTCTACCTTAGTCATAATTGAGTTTATAATCTTTCGAATAGAAACCCTAATTACTACCCAAGTTTTACAACATGAGTTCCTTAAATTCGCATTTAAAGATGAAGAGCAAGGTAGAAGGAGATAAAAGATACATTCTTTAACGACGTACTTACCTTACCATCATGGCTATCGTCGGGCTCACCCCGACCCTAGAAGAAAGGGGAACTACTCACTCATGTTGATCGTAGACACGTCTTGAATTGAAATAACTTGCATAAATGGAAAATTTCGAATCTTTACAATCTCAACGCCAACTATCGTAAGCGCTTGAAACTTTAAAGCTCAAAAAACCTAACTATCTATTGTCTATTGTCCTTGTCTTCGATGATTCTATAATTGGATGTCTAACAAATCAGCCCCTAAGGCTTTATTTATAGGCTACTAATCCTCGCTATCCGAGGATTGTAACTTCTATCTAAACTATTAACTCTATCCGAGCAATTTAGGATAGGTCTTTTATTTTGATAAAACTTAAAGGAAAAGATAACAAACAACTGCTAATATCTAAAAGAACGAGATAACTCATGGCTTCGATGATAGACTTCACAATCCGAGCCTCAAAATCGGATTTATCTTCTGTCGAGGTAGGGTCGATATCGACACCAGAGGTCGATATCGATGCTTGTGTTTCTGCTCGACTTGTCCAACTCCAGTCGATGTCTATGACGATGGTCGATATCGATGCATGTGTGTCGATATCGAGGCTTCTAGTCTGGTTTGTGTGGTTATCTCGACACTCAGAAGTCGTGTCGAATTCCAGGGTCGATATCGATGTCTCCAGTCGATATCAACCTCTTCTCAGCTTCACTCGGCTTGCCCGTTTTGACTCCGATTTCATCGAATTCCTGCATAGTTAGCTCAAAACTCGTGTAGACTCTATTTCTTACACTTTAGCTCATTCTTACACGAGATTATATGCTTTTGAAACTTTTGTTCGAAAATTAAATGAAATATGAAGCCAAAAGATGCAATAAACAAAGGTATAATTATGTACATCAATCTATATACATATCCTTCCCACCCGTACATAGATTATGTACAGAGGAGAGTATTTATGTAGCCGCAATCCACCCGTACATAGATATTTTAGTAAACTAATGTAATAAATATGTACTACATATCTAATAAAAAATATTAAAATATTTTTAAAAATCAACTATCTATTATATTACATGAGATTTAATTAACAATAGATTAAAAAAATTATTTATATATAATATGTCGAACTAATTTCATATCTATATTATTTTTGGTGGAAAATTTTATTTATATTTATATTATTATTTTTTATTTACTAGAATCTATCTAGATTATTTATAATATTGTATTAATGTATTCTCCGTACACGAGACGGGACCTACACTAGTAACCAATAAGTAAACGACAACAATGCAAATGACATCCTCCTATAATATATAAATGATACTCATAACATGTAAATCCAAGAAGGGAGGAGAATCAGAAAATGTATATCAATATTTAACAACCAACATAAATACCTTAAACAGCTAGGGCAATTATCCTAATCAGATAAAAAAAAAAGGATATCATTAGAAATTTAGAATATAAAGCAAACTGAAATTCAAAACAACAAAATCTCACCAACTCCCGTTGAAACATCAGAAGGAAAGCTATAAACAAAATACTCATGTTTACTAATAAAAAAACCCAATACCACAACTCTTTAAACTGCTTGATTCATATTGCTTCGTGATAAATTACATATCCGCCAAAAATTGTAAGCTCTTGTACTGGCTTCTTTTAATAGCAAAGTGAAGGGCCGGGTAGTATATCTACCATTGGATAATCATATATTTGATACATTCATAGCAAACGAAGATTATTTCATCAATAACACCTATATATAATGGTGATATGTGAATGATTTTGTGTTATTACTTTTATCATGACCGTGTTATTTGTCACTACACCCCTGTGAAGTGACTTGTAAACCTTAACTTGATAGGAATTTATAAGCAATTGAAATAGTAAATATACGTGAAGTCAATGAATTTGATAATTAACATGCATAACGAACTTATATATTTTAATATATTTATACGAAAACCACAAAATTTAAAACAAAAAGTGAATTTATGATATCATATAAATATTTTAAACGACACCATGGACTAACAAAAAGGTTCATCAATTACAATTTATATCTTTATTAGTATATAAAGTAGATATTAATGCTAACTAAAATAGGCAAAGAATGTCAAAATAGAGTAATAATTTAACATACCTTAGCAGTAGATACAAATACTTATTTGAAGCCTATAATGATGATAACATCTTCAATTATGTATAAAAAAAGATTAAAAACAATGAGCAACGAAAGAAATATAAAAAAACTGACCAAGTAAAGGTAAGAACCGCATAAAGATGATAAAATACATTTCAAGGAACAAATGAGATAAATAAGAAACTTAAAGATTATACAAGCAAATTTCCATTCTGATTTTATCAATGTAACAAAAGGTCTTACTCTTTTCAAGCTTACCAAGAAAGTTAAAGATTATATTCGTGACATAAAATCATATTTATATTACCAAGAGCCTTGGCTTTAATGTCCACAGCATCCACATCCTGGCATCTCTTTTCAAGCTTTTACATAAGGACTTGCTCTTGGCTTGTACAAAAGACCAATTGTCAACATTTTTGAATGAGAAACAACGAATAGCAAGGCAAATAATGAACATCAAATGAAAGTTAATCTAGTTAGGGCATTGAAGAAAACGAAACAATAACTCAATGTAATGCATCATATAAAAACCTAAATAAGAAGAATTTGTAAAAAAAAATTGAAATCTCAATCCATCATGCATAAAATAAGATGGACAAACTTAATATCGCTTACACAATCCTCAAACGGAGGTGCATCAAGATATGCATCTTGGCTTCCTACTTCTTGCCTCTGATTTGATTAAATTAACCATCACTCGTCGTGTTTTGGAGCTAGTAACATCATCAACTCCTTCTAGGTAACCAATTTCCTCTTCCACACATTATAAATTAAAAACATTTAGGTCGCTTGATAATGCATATTTCATATAGGCATTTGCATTTAGATATGAGTTTTGCATATATTTTAGTCTATTTCTATATCTTTTTTTTTGAAGTATTCGAGTTCGGAATCTACGCCTTTTTAGTGTTTATTCTATAGTTTTACATTCCGACCTTGGATGGGATCTTGGAGGAGTTTAAATGGATGATTTAGGAGCATATGAAGGCTAAGGAAGGAGAATCAAAGGAGCAAGGAAGCACAATGTTGAAGCTAAGAAGAATTGCGGAGTCTGTTGGGGATGACGCCCGCGGCTACTCCACCGGCGCCCGCCGGTGTCCCATGTTCAACGATTGCTAATTTTAGTCCAAAGATTCTATTTTATTATTATTAATTCCCCTAGGGTTTTGCACGATTCTATTTAGGTCATTTTCATTCAGCCAAGAGAAGTGTGTTGAGTTTTAGGTTTGCCGTACAATAGAAAGAGAGAGATGAGCGTGGCTTTGGCTATGAGTTGCTAAACTCATAGTTTTGCATGTGATTCGAAGACATGATTGAATGAATTGTGAGGATTTGATTTCAATTAGTTATTTATAAGTATATTTATTATCTTGTTCTTATTGATATGTATTTGTGTTCCTTTCTATGATTGATCACCATGTTAGGAATTGCATCTATGCTATGAATCCGTTGTTGGTTTCTCGATAGCAAACGAAGTCATTGATTTAGTGATATTTTTGTGTCTTTTTAGTGGATAATATTGATTGATCTATGTCGAGTAGGTGTTTATAGGGCCGAGTGGGTTGTCCCCTTGTCTTCTATTTGCATTGAATCGATGTGCCAATTGGTCTAAGAACTTGAATCGTTAATGCTATTCTTTAGTGATATTGAATAAGAAGATTTTATCTTTGTGGAACAATCAACCTTAAGCAAGTCGACATATATCTTATAAATACTATTGAATCAATCCTAGGACCTTGAACCTCAACCATTGTCGAGAATTACATGTGAAATGCTTTTCTATCATATTATCAATACCTTACAATCATTATCCTTTTTACTTTATTTTGTCATTAAGTTTCTACAAACTATTGTTATTGTCCCTAGAAATCATTGTTAGGAATATTATCATTGAAACTGTTCTCTCTGTGGGTTCGACTTCAAATTTCATCGCTATACTAATCTATTGGCTTAAGCATTGAGTTAGGATATTATTATTATTTGGGCGAAGTGAAAGCTAACGACGTTCGTGGACCACCATCGCTCATCGAAATTCTAGATTGAAACTAATAATTCAGATTACAAAATTCTGCATACACTTACCAGCCTCACATGCCAAAATCGTCATCGAAAACTCTCAAGATTTGCATCAACACTTGGCTCTACCCTTATGATCTTAATAGTTAATGCCTCTATAATAGGGCAATGTGAATATTCTTTCCTTATCTACGAAAAATAGTTGTTGTTCAACCCAATAGAGGACCCAAACAATACAAATATCTTATTTGACATTTCTTCAGACACCTTTAAGGCATAGTCAAATTCCAATTCAATTTTTGTTTCTCTTCAGTCCGTTTACACAATTAAGAAGCTCCTAAAACCTCTTGGTCAAGGATTCTTAAGCCATTCCTCATCCTAATTCGTAGTTGAGAAGCACAAGCATTGAAATCACAAAAAAAAAAAAAAGAGAAACTCCACAAATTTCCAATCTCTAATTATTCATAGAGAATGAGAAATCATTCACAAAGAGGTTCTTAATGAAGTAGGGAATGGACTTAGGGTTTACAATTGGGATAATGAATATAGTACAGAGAAAGAGATATTACTCGTGCTACTAAGAGAGAGAAAGAGAGAGAGAGAGAGAGTCGCCTCTAGCCATTGCCGAGCCATTGCCCACCAATTGGCCGCCTCCGACCACCAATCGATTGCTCCCCACCTCCAACAACGACAACACCAGTGGAAATATCAATTCTGAGGAAGAAGGAAAATATTGTGAAGAAGAAGATAATACAATGTGGGAAAAGAAAACCAATCTCATATTAGAATTTGTATTGGGAGGTAGTTGAATGGAGAGAACGTGGAGGAGAAAGAGATGAAAAGTTTGCTTCTTAATTTTGCTCAGTCATGGACACGTGGCTCATTTTTTAACAAAGAGCATGCTTCTGATTTTATAAGTATTATGGTGGGATACTCCCTAATCCGATATCTGTGTAAAAAGTTATGAAGCTTAAAAATTGAAAGTACATTAATCACTTTAATTTTATTTCAATAGAATATAATACTTTTATATTTTACTTAAATTAACATTCACATACTATAATTCATCTTTAGAGCTTTCAAACGAGAGGTTATACTAATAATTTCAACAAATAGATAAGAAGTTACGCAAGTTTGAAATTTTTATATTTGGTTAAACATTATTATATGTTAAGAGTCAACAAGTTACATATTGACCATGGTTGTTATTCGAGTCAAATGAGTCTAGTATTACTTGATTATATTTAGCTCGTTTAGAAATGAGTTGAGCTCAAGTTGAACTTGTATTTGAACTTGAGCTCAAGTTAAACTTGTATTTGAACTTGAGCTCATACTCGACTTCTTTAGTAAATGAATAAGATTGAGTTGAGTTTTTTCCAAGTATTATATGCAACCTTACTTGCTCATTACATAATATCTTAAAGGAAATTATGTAAATTTCTCAAAATTCGTGTTAGTTAAGTTTAAATCAAACCAAGCCAAACCGAGCTTTGAATTGAGCTTAAAAATGTGTTCATACTCATATCATCTTTCTCTTTAGTAAAGTTAGCTTTTTGGAGTATTAATGGACATTTAGAAGACAAAAAGTCTAATTAATAAAAACAATAAAAGATTAATACTATTTCTAAAAAAAAGTTTTAGTATAAAATCTTTTTAGAAGATAAAAAGTCTAATTAATGAAAATGACAAAATATTAATGTACTATTTCTAAAAAAAATATTTTAGTAGTATATACATAGATGAACTTTCTAGTGAGGATAACCCTTACCGTGTAGCGAGAAGAGGATTATGAGCCACTAGATCCTTCTAAATCAAAGGGTCACAATTTTATATGAAAAAAAAAAAAGAGAAAAACAAATATAGTTATTAGGATAACAAGTGAGGTAACCGTTTTTTTTTTTACCCACGTTGATCCACATACATTTTGTTGTGGTGTATTTCTGAATTTGTTAAATTTGCACTAATCATAGATTAAACAATTGAATTTTGATATAATTCAAAGTTCATCTGGACATCTCGTTTCATGTTGAACGAATGGCACATACATATTTATTATTGGAAGTGAATATTTACAAAACAAAATATGAATATTTAGCCTATTGAAATTGACCACTTTTTTCTTTAAAAAGGAATAACAACAAAAAAATATCTCAATTGATATTGAATAGAAACACGAATATTTTGTTTATTAGAAGTGAATATTTAAAATACAAAATGTGAATATTTAACCAATTAAACTTGAACACTACTTTCTTAAAAAAGAAATCACAATAAAATAACGTAGTTCTCTGCCAAAATAAAATAAAATAACGTAGTTATTAAATTTGTATAGGAATATGAAGAAGTAATATCAATTGGGGGATTTGGACCATACATTACATCGGCAAATTATTAAAAAAAATTGGTGATGGTCCGAACAAAAAAAATAATTTTGGGTGAAGGACAGTTGGGTAGTTTTTCTTTTTTTTTTTCTTTTAAAGAAACAACACTTTATTAGTATATTTTTGGGAATTTTTTTTCAAAATATTCAAAGAAAAATAAAATTTTACAAAAAAAATTCATACCTTAAAAATATTTACAAAAATATTCAAAACTTGCAGAGATCTCAGAAAAACGTGGTTTGAGACCGCGTTTTATTCATAATAAGTGATATCTGAAAGTGAAAAAAAATGAAAAAACGCGGTTTCAAAGTGCGTTTTATAATTAATTTCGAGTAAAACGCGGTTTGAAACCGCGTTATATCAATTTGTGTTTTTAAATTAAAAAAAAAAAAGAAAAAAAGTGAAACGCGGTGGCCGCGTTTCATTTGTGGCTCTGTCTGCCACCCTCTCGTTCTCCATCCTCCTCATCTCCTTCCCGCTTCCTCAATCCTCTCCCATGGCACCCATGGATCCCCGTGCAACGAAGTATCCTCAGGGACGGTGTTTTATCCAGTCTTCTAGCACAGAGGATGTTGTCCGAATTTACACAGAAGCAGCCACACAAGAGCCTGCAGATTGTTTAGCCAATGTTGTAGCACGCAGCTACAACAGTGGATGAATTCCTTGGATTTGGCAGCAACAAGGAGCAATGAGTCTCCTCATTTAATTCCTAGTGCAACTTAGCCATATATTTCCTTGTGTAACTTGTTAATCATTCCTAACAACCCAATCGTGAATTGTTTAGATTTCATTTTGGGGTGGGAAGATGGAACAAAAACAACATTTTTTTATGATTCTTCGTTTCCTGATTTTTTTTTACAAAAATGCTAAATGTACACTGGGTTGATTTACGGATCGTTTCCTGATATTGGACTGCCATCGCCAACACCTCGAGCACCTCCGCCATCGTCGTCCATCAATGGAGTCCTTCATCGTCGCCATCTCCAGCGCCTCAGCCATTGCCAACACCTCCGCACCACCCGCGACGGGGCTTCTTCAATTGTATTAGATATGAAATAATGATGTCATTATATGACGTCACCCTCTGTTATAAGAAGAGGAGTTGTAACTGATTCTGTTACAACAGTAATACAACATTACATTCATCGTTCTCTCTCTCTATTCTCTGAGTTCTCTCCATCTCTCTCTCTCTTCAAGCTCGATCTGTACTGTCAAGATGGTATCAGAGCATTGACGATCTAGATCGAGATGCAGGCGAGAACAACTGAGATTGGAAACTCATCTAGCGGGGAGCGTCGACGGGATCAAATCACTTCCATGGATTTGCAGAATCCGTTCTTTATCCATCCAGCAGATAACTCAGGTATGATTCTTACTAGGTTGCAGTTGACTGGTGGTGAGAATTATCGAAGATGGAGTCGTGCAATGATGAAAGCTTTGTCAGTAAATAACAAAGTAGGATTTGTGGATGGATCTTTGATAGAAACGGGGGAAAATTCGTTGATGTGGCAACGATGCAACGACATGGTATGTGCGTGGATCTTGAATACTGTCTCAAAGGAGATCTATGTGACGATTGATGAGTTTGATCTAGCAAAGGATATGTGGCATGATCTTCAAGAGAGTTTTGGTCATCGAAGTGGTCCTTTGATTTTTCAATACAAACGAGAAATTGCTGAATGCTCTCAAGGAAATCTGTCTGTCACAGATTATTTCACAAAGTTGAAAGGGTTGTGGCAACATCTCTCTGGAATTGTCACTCCAATCAGGTGCACTTGTGGGAAGTGCGAGTGCAATGTGTCTGGAAAGCTTGAAGCAGCTGATCAAGAAGAGAAGCTGATGAAGTTCTTGATGGGTCTTCATGAGAAATATGATGCAGCCAGGAGACAGTTCTTGATGTCTACACCATTGCCAACTGCAAGTCAGGCTCATTCCTTGTTAGTTCAAGATGAGGCAAGCCTGAAAATTACCTATGGCTCGATCACAAGATCTCTCATGGAGAAACCAACTCTGAATCAACTGCACTTATGGGAAGAAACCAGAGTGAAAAATCTGAGAAATCTGACAGACCAAGAAAGGAGAAATGTGTACACTGTCATGGCTATCATAAGTCTGACAAATGTTGGGAAATGTATGGTTACCCAAGCTGGCACAGCAAGAGCAAGCAGAAGCCACAAATGCTCAGGAGTGATGGAAATGATGACAAAGGTAAGCAATACAAGGCAAGCAATGTGTTTGGAGCAGGATCTGTGGAAGGTGGGCAAGTGTTTCAGAGTCTCTCCACTGAAAATCAGAAGCTCATGATGTCTTTGCTTCAACTGATGGAACAGAAGAGCAAGCCCTCGTATGAGGTCAACCTTGCAGGTAAATTTCTGTGTTGCAATGTATCTAACAGTACAAATGTATGGATTCTAGATTCAGGGGCAACAGACCATATGACTTGTGATATTGCATTCCTTGATAAACCCAAACCAGTGTCCAAACCTATCAAAGTTCATTTGTCTGATGGATCTAAAGATCCAATAACTATGCTAGGTACAGCCCCTGTACTGAGTACTCTCACACTCATTGATACACTGTACATTCCAAATTTCAAGTTCAATTTGATTTCCTTGAGCAAGCTTGTACATGATTTTGGCTATGACATGCATCTAGTGTCTAATATCATGTTCATCCAGGACCCTGCAAAGAAGAAAGTGATTGCAGTTGGTGAAGAATTTGAAGGCTTGTACTACCTAGCTTCTGAGTCCAGGATGAAAGATGTTCTGTCCAAAACACGTTGGTGCAATTCTGTTTCTTTACCTACCTTCTTGCCTATTGACATTAGCAAAAATAAAAGTGCTTTATGGCACATGCGTTTGGGTCATGCACCTGTTGATAAACTCAAAAGTGTTCCTTGTATTGAGTCTATTGTAAACACAAATTCTGAGTTTGTTTGCACCATATGTCCTCTTGCAAAACAAGTGAAACCCTCTTTTGATTCTAGTATATCTCATGCTGACAAAATCTTTGAGCTCATTCATTGTGACTTATGGGGGCCATATGAAACTCCTACTTACAATGGTTTTGAATACTTTCTTACCATTGTGGATGACATGAGTAGAGGAGTGTGGGCTTTTCTAATGAAGTCCAAAACAGATACCTTTTATCATCTTCAATCATTCATTAATATGGTTGAAAAGCAGTTTAATGCTAAGGTAAAGACTGTAAGGAGTGACCAAGGGTGTGAGTTTTTCAATTCTGAAACAAACAAGTTCTTTACAGACAAAGGCATCATTCATCAAAGCTCTTGCACAGCCACACCTCAACAAAATGGGCGGGTAGAGAGGAAACACAGATACATTCTTGAGACTACAAGAGCTCTCAGATTTCAAGCCCATCTTCCTGTGAGGTTTTGGGGGGGCTGTGTTCTTACTGCTACATACATCATAAATCTATTGCCAAATGCTATTCTCAAAATCAAAACCCCATATGAGTGTTTGTTTCGTGAGAGTCCATCTTATGATACACTTAAAGTGTTTGGTTGTTTATGTTTTGTATCTACTGCAAGCACAACAAGGAAAAAGATGGAGCCTAGAGCTGATGCTTGTGTATTCTTGGGGTATCCCTTTGGTGTCAATGGGTACAAGGTTTATAACCTAAGAACTCAAAAGGTTCATGTCAGCAGAGATATCAAATTCTATGAGCACATATTCCCTTTTAGTCCTGAATACAAGTCTCAAAATCATGCAAGTATTTCAGAAACACCTTCTTCTTCTGTGTCAAATTATCATGAGTTTACTCCTATTGAAGTTCATGAGTATCCTTCTGCACCTTCTCTAAATCCTCCAAGTCAGATTGAATCTCATGGAGATTACACTCCAACTCCTGTACCTCCCGAGTTTGATGAGATTCCTGCAGTGGAGCAAAGCTCTAATCCACTCCCTGCCAGGCAATCTTCTAGGATCTCAAAACCTTCTTTCTGGATGAAGGACTATGTGTGTCAAGCTTCAAGGACTTCACCTACTGCACACTGTAAGCCTACTACACCATACCCAATTACATCCTTTCTCTCTTATTCAACTTGCTCAGCTTCCTATCACAAGTTCATATGCAATGTTACCTCTGTATCTGAACCTACTTCTGTCAAGGATGCATTAACACAACCTGCTTGGTGTGAAGCAATGATCACTGAACTAGATGCTCTAGAAAGGAATAACACTTGGAAGCTGACAGCTCTTCCAGTGGGGAAATCTTTGGTGAGTTGCAAATGGTTGTTCAAATTAAAGTTCAAGGCTGATGGCTCACTAGATAGACACAAGGCAAGGCTGGTAGCTCGAGGGTTCTCCCAGCTGCAAGGAGTGGACTATAGTGAGACCTTTGCCCCAGTAGCTAAGATGATCTCTGTGCGTACTCTGCTATCAGTTGCTACTGCTAAGGATTGGAGCATTCATCAACTTGATGTCACAAATGCTTTTCTCCATGGTGATTTAGAGGAAGAGGTATACATGGAGTTACCTCCTGCATACAGGGAGCTCAAGAAGCTTCACTCTCCCACTCAGGGGGAGTCATCTGTAGGGGGAGTAGAGTGTGAGATGAAGCAGAAGTTGGTCTGCAAACTGCAAAAATCCCTGTATAGATTAAAGCAAGCACCAAGACAGTGGTTTGCTAAGTTCTTAGAGGCTGTGAAAAGTGCAGGATACACTCAATCTCGTGCAGATTACTCACTATTTGTAAAAAGAACCAAGACAACAATGAATGCACTACTAGTCTATGTTGATGATATATTGATTACAGGAAACTGCAGTGAGGAAATAGAAAAGCTGAAGAAGCATCTGAATCAGCAATTCCAGATGAAGGACTTAGGAGGAATGAGGTACTTCTTGGGTATAGAAGTGGAAAGGAATGAGGAAGGCATACACTTGAATCAGAGGAAGTATGCTTTGGAACTTCTTGAAGATGCAGGGATGACAAGGTGATTGTCATTTGGTCAGAAACAAGGTGCTGAACAAGGAGATTACTCTAGGTTATATCCCTACAAAGGATCAACCAGCTGATGTGTTTACCAAAGCCATATCATATGATCAATATATGAAGAATCTCAGCAAGCTAGGAGTTACTAATCTGTTTGTAAACAATTAGCACTCCTACCTTGAGGGGGAGTATTAGATATGAAATAATGATGTCATTATATGACGTCACCCTCTGTTATAAGAAGAGGAGCTGTAACTGATTCTGTTACAACAGTAATACAACATTACATTCATCGTTCTCTCTCTCTCTCTGTTCTCTGAGTTCTCTCCATCTCTCTCTCTTCAAGCTCGATCTGTACTGTCAAGAAATTGGACTCCAATTTGCGGAGGTTCACTCCAATTCCCGCCATGGATGGAGCAAAGCTGCAGATCGAGGTCTCGGATGTGGGCGCCATTGAAATGCGGCCTTAAGCCGCGTCTCACTCATTGTTTCTTTTTTTTTTAATTTAAAAACACAAATTGGTATAAACGCGGTTTCAAACCGCGTTTTACCTAAAATTAATTATAAAACACGGTTTGAAACCACGTTTTTTTCGTTTGTTTTTTTTTTCACTTTCAGATATCACTTATTATGAATGAAACGCGGTCTGAGACCACGTTTTTCTGAGATCTCTGCAAATTTTGAATATTTTTGTAAATATTTTCAAGGTGTGAATTTTTTTGTAAATTTTTATTTTTCTTTGAATATTTTGAAAATAAATTCTATTTTTGGGGTTTTTTTCCCAACCGTCCATTTTTTCTTATCTAAAGGCCCACAATTGACCTTCCGTTTCATAGTAAGAGGTATCCTCATCGGAAAGCGCCCCTATATACATAAAGTTTCAATTCATCACAAATTAGGGGTGGACGCGGGACGGGACGGGACGGGATGGGAGTCGTCCCGCGTCCCGTCCCGTGTAATATTTGCGGGACAGGACCGGGACGGGATTCACTACTTTTTTTTCAATCCCGCGCGGGCCTTATCCCTCACGGGACGGGACAGGTCTGGGACGGGACGGGCCCTGTTCCTCAAATAAAAAACATTATAAAAAAAATAAAATTTCTATATATTTTACGGTTTTTAAAGACATACCATACATAAATTTATAATATTTTTTATATTTTACGATTTTTCTTATATATACACATTGGACACATTATACATATAATTACACAATATATATATTTATACACAAAGTATACACTGTTTTGAAAAAAAAAAGTGGTATACTTTGTACACAATATATTTTACAGTGTGTATACATTTTACAGTATATACATGTATACTTTGTACGCGATATATACATATACTTTGTATACAGTAGTATTCTTTGTGTATATATAAATAACGTACAGCTAGTGTATACTTTGTTTTATATATTTTTCAAAACTGTGTATACTTTGTGTATAAATAAATAAATAAATATATATTAATATATATGCGGGACAGGACGGGATTTGCGGGATAAAAAAACCTCATCCCGCGTCCCGTCCCGCATAATTTTTGCGGGACGGGCCCAGGACGGGATTCATTATTTTTTTTTCAAATCTCACCGGGATCGGGACGGGCCCGTGACGGGACCGGGACGGGTCCGGGATTTGCGAGATTTGTGCACACCCCTATCACAAATTATGGAAAGGAGATAAAAAAATCTAATTAATGAGCATAAAAAAAGATTTATATTTACACAGATATACATTTTTTTACTATTT
Source organism: Persicaria maculosa (assembly GCA_963922045.1). Classification (NCBI taxonomy): domain Eukaryota; kingdom Viridiplantae; phylum Streptophyta; class Magnoliopsida; order Caryophyllales; family Polygonaceae; genus Persicaria; species Persicaria maculosa. The sequence continues at coordinate 35,504,901 of OY998271.1, forward strand.
GAAAATATTAATTTTTAATAAAATTTTAAGTAAGTTATCCGAATAATCAATTGAGTAATGTAAATCAAAGAAGAATATTACAAGAATAAAATAATAAGTAAACCATATAAAACAATTAGCTAGAAAAAAATATTGAAGAAACTTATTTGAATATAAAATTAATTGATTAATGTAAATAAAAGAAGAAAATTAAAAGAATAAAATAATATTATTTATATTTTATACAAATAAAATAATTGGAATAAATATTATTTAGGTATATATATGACAAATGGACAAATGTAGATTAATTTAATTTAATTGAGAAAATATGATAGCAATGGATAAAATTATAAAATAATTATATTTATACATCTAAGAAAAAACTAAAATTATAAAATAAAATATATTTTTCAAACTTGCTTCCAATAACAAGTAGTCCATGTTATATAGAGTTACTGATGAAATAAAGCGTTAAAATTATAAGATTGAAACTATATAAATTAATACGAGTAATATAAATTTTATTAAAATTTTTAAAAAGTAAACCCGTGTATAGCACGGGATTGTCCATTAATTTAATTTAGTAAATGATCCTTAAGCTGAGCTTTTATTGTGCAAAACTCAAGCCAAGCTCGAGCTACTTGACTCATATAACAACCCTAATATTAGCTTAATGTTTATTCTATTGTCTTTCGTATCCTCATTTAGTTGATTTTTATTCGAATATTTCATTTATTTCTTTCTTTTTTTTAACAAGAAAAAATGATAGCATTTTATTATAAACCGATAATATTTGATCATAAAATAACATCATTTATTATCATGTTATATATAACTTTTTTTTTATACTGATTTAATCCAAAATGATATCTTTAATTGTGCCCCTCCCAATATTTTCTGACTCTACTTACCTAGGCGATGCAATTATGGATAGAGGTGGACCATTGGCCATGGGTGCACGGTGCACCCATAAAGGTAGACATCAAATAGTCTACAGTATTTTGTTAAATTGGTATGTTTTCTTTTTATTGGGAGGTGAATCAGATATGGTCTTAACATTTTTCGGTCTTGTGTTATACTCCCTCCGTTAATTAAAACTTGACGTTTTACTATTTATGTATGCTTTTTGAAGTGTTAAAAACTATATAAAATATTAACTTTTTTAATATATTTTTTAATAATTTCATACTTGTTACTATTAAGTATGAATTTATAAAAACAAATTTTTAAAAAAGTTAATATTTCATATAGTTTTTATCATTCTAAAAAAGCGTACATGAATAGTAAACGACAAGTTTTAATTAACAGAGGGAGTATTAAAAGAAAAAAAACTGATAAGTTCTAATTAACTTCATCAGCAAATTAAGGCCGATTGTGCAACTTAGTCCAACCTTATATTAGTTGGCTTCTTTGATGATAAAAAAAATGGGTTGTTCGATACACCGCAAATTTTTACTGGATGCACCGCTAATCTCCGCATCAAGCTGCGGAACTCGCTACGCAACATTGTGCGTACATTGGCGGGCATCAGGCCAAATAGGGTGTTTGATACAGTGTTATTACGCATAAGGTTGCGGAACTGGGGGGCACTGTTTACAAGTCTGCCAAACAACTCCTTATGGTACCCGGTGTTTCTCCGCAATCTGATGCGGACCTAAGGCAACAGTGTTTTGCCGTATGACAAGCACTGTACTCCTTATGCTTGGTATAATAACTTCAGTTATGTTAGTTAAAGAATAATTCGTTGACAACGTGACACATTCATAGAAAATCATAAATAATCCTCGGAATAAGTGTTTGTTTTGAATTGTAGTTGTAATAAACAAAAGATAGTGACACAAGTAACACATCGGAAAATCACAGGTAGAACAGGGGGGTCCATCTCGAAGTCAGAAGGGACGGTATTGGTTGATTTTTGCCATAAACGGTTGATCCCATCCAAAAACGCTCTGTTGTCGGTGCCGATACCACTCAGGGTATATGGGTGGGAGCAATGAGTCGTCACGCAACCATACCTGTGGAAAGAGTAAAATGAATACGTCAGTATTTGTGGCTGTGAAGTCGGAAAAAAATATGTCAGGTAATTGGTAGCTCACCGGCACCCAATGGGTTCTGTTGTTGATGATGCAGATTGCCAAGTTTGCTTTCTGTGGGGGAGGGTCGCGTGCATCGAGAGGGAGTAGAAGCATCGGATAGTTCCTGCTGAGGATGACCAAGGGCGTCTGGAATCTTGTGGCGAAGACGAAACCCATCATAGGACACTCCATCCAGTACTCTCGGTCAGCAATGGGGCCGGTGAAGGTACATTTATAAATGTAGTCGTCCAGTCGCGGTTCGTGGCTATAAACGTGTCGATGCTCAATCATCTCCTGTGCGAGGGCGAGGCGAACTTGTTTCCACTCATTCTCGCCCAAACCAAGGAGCTCAACAAAAGCTCGATATCCGCAATGGCTGTCAGAACCGACGTTCTTGACTCTGTCGATGAAGATTGGCATGAATGGGTCGATGTCATCATCTGCCCAGGGGAAATGGGTCTGCACTACTGGTACGGTAGGTGCGGCCTCCGCGTCGGCTATGTTGGAAGCCGCCTCTTCGTCGCGCAACACATCTGTGGAGTCGTTCTGGGCACGGCCGCGGCCACGCCCGCGGCCTGTTCCGCGTGGACGCGGTGCCTGTGCCCGCTCCTGGCGGCGTCGTTCAGCCGATTGCGTTCTCTCCCATGCCAAGGGGTTAGTTTGACAGGGGTTACGGCGCCCTCGTCCCCGAGGTCTGCCCCTCGATAGCTCAGGGGGATTGGGTGGAACTAGGTTGGTGGTAACAGGGAACTGGCCGTCCGCCAACGTAGTTGCCACTCTAGCCAACTCGTCCTGGGGCACTTCACCGCGTTGGTACCTTTGCAAGAAGTCTTTGATGGCGATCTGAGCCTCGGTCATGGGGACGGAGTCCGGCGACGAGTCCTGCTGAATGCCCTTCCAATCCAACTGCTTCCAAAACGTGTGAATCTGGCTCGGCATAATAGGGGTACTATCTTGGATGCAACGATATATGTCGTGAATACATGGTATCCCGTACGTGACTCTCCAAACCTGGTCGGTGCATTCTTGGGTCGGTGGAGTGTCTTTAACCTTCTGGTATAGTGCATTGAGGAGGTCGTAGCATCGCGTTGAGATCCTATCTCGGACCCTGCAAAAAATGTCAACGTTGTGCATGTCGGTGCACCCCGTGTTGCGGTCCCTGTTTAGTGACGCTCTGACCTCTAAAATTTGATCCTTCATCAATAAGTCGATGGCTGCGAACACGCAACCGAAGTCTCCTATGGGGGACTGCAACGCGTTTTTCAGTACTGAGTGTGCGGACTCGACCGAGTGTGCGGACTCGACCCTTAAAGGAAAATTCCATTTTGTCCAGCTTAGCATAAAATATAAACGTGAGCACGTAAAGGTATAGATTGACGAGGGCAGTGGATGTAAAACTTGTTTGTGGTCCTCGTCCCTAAGTGAAGGCTGGTGTCCACCCAAGCTCTTACAATTTTGTTTCAGTGATGCAGTAGCCACGTGGAGGAGAGGTACTGCATCAATCCGGGGATGTGGTTCCACTTGGCATATATCCACCGGCGGCGACTGTCGTATGACTCGGGGGATCTCGACTTGAACACAGCTCTACAGTCGTTCTTGAACTTTCGCGTTGTTTCTAAGTCGCGCGTCCGTTCGAAGGCCGCTTGCTCGCACCCCCGCAAAACGTGGACCCAACATAATATATGGTTGACAGTGGGGAAGGAAGCGGCAATCGCACTAATTAGACCAAGCTCCCTGTCAGTGACGATAGCCTCCGGTGTCTTGTCTCCATACAGGAAGCGGAGATGGTTGAGGGCCCAAGCGTAAGAGTCTGCGGTCTCATCGTAGAGGAAAGCGAATGCTATACTGAAGTTCATCCCCGTGCATGTGAAGCCAATGAACTCAACCAAGGGCATTTTGTACCTTAAGATGTGGCAGCAAAAAAAAAAGGTTAGGTGAAACTCAGGCGATAAATATTAGATGAAATTTAGAACAAATTGCAACAACAACAACAGTTAAAGGGAATGACATGAATACGTACTGGTTGGTTTTGTACGTACTGTCGATTTCGACGACATACGGAAATAGTTTCAGCAAATGCAGGGAGTCAGGGTGGGTGAAGAAAAGACCTCCTACCACGTCGGAGTTAGGCTTCCTCCTTACAACGTAGAAGTACCGTTTTGCCTTCATCTGGTTTAGTACATCTTGAGTGATGGTTCTGTCACCTCGAGCCTTGGACTTAAGCTTGGCCTTGGCGTTATACAGCTGACGTCGTGATGTAACACATCCCTCTTCTGAGTGTAGCAACGAGTATATCGGCTTTGGCGGTGTCCCATGCGACGATAACATCTTCACGACCTCCAATGCTTGCGGGTGGATACGCCCACGGTAGGCGTGACCTAGTAGAATATCTGGAAGGTCGTGGTTGTGCGTTCCAGATAAAACGTACATGTGCCACTTTCCGCGTTCGAATTCCCGACCCATTTAAGAGAATGGACAGTTTGTGAGTTTCGTGTTACCCTTCTTCGTTGCCTCGCCGCGCTCCCTACGTTCTCTCACCTTCTTTCTCGGTTCATAGATGCCGAATTTTTCACACGCGAGGAGTACCATACCGAGGAGCCGTTCGGTTGACGGCCATGATCTCTTGATCACTAGCACCATTTTCAGATGGGTAGCGGCTGCTTCTTGGAATGTCCGAACCATCTCTTCGCGATTTGTCCACTCCCGGTTGGTTGTAAAAATATCTGTGAAATCCGGCAGTTCTACTGAGGCGTCGACATCTGCGTCCTATTCAATTTTTTTATTTGCGTGCATATGTGAGAGGGGGAATAAAAAATTTTTTGTTGTAAATGAGATGAAAATGATAGGAAACGAAGCATACCTCATCGACGGATAACTGTTCTATTGATACGTCATCGACGGGATCGCCAGAAGAACTCGACATGGCGACGCAAAGCAAGAGGAAATGAGGGGGGAAAGGATTTGAGAGACGAGGAGGGAAAGGGTTCGAGGATTAGGGAACCAAGCGACGCTTACTATTTGTTGTCAGCTGTAATCGACAATTATAGAATGTGTCAGTGGGTCTAATTACTCCGCAACGTCTTGCGGAGAGGACCGACGCGTGATGAAGGGCCCACGTGATGGGACAGGACCGTTGAAAGGCGCGTGTAGTTCCGCAACCCCTAGCGTAATTGTGGGAATGCAGTACGGAGCAGGTTGCATAATATTACGCGGGAAAGAGCGGATCCATGGATCCTCGCCGAGCCGTTACGCACCAACGGCCATTCTCCGCATGACGGTGCGGACGGAAGTCAACCGTTGTGAAAGCGCGTGCTGTAACGCATCATCATGCGTAACGAATTCAGTCGTTGCCGCTGACAAATTTGAAATTTGAACGGCTAAAACTGTCCGCAACGTAGTGCGTCTGTATTATAGGAGGAATTTTCCATACGTGACGCAGATGCAACATGTTAATAATACCGGTGCAGATTGTCATTGGTGAATATCGATACGGCGATGGATACTGAATAACTAAAAACATTTGAGAAAATATCCATAATTGATTAGTATTTTGTAATTGTTGTTTATTTTGTAGATATATGTTATTAAAGTGGGTTCATCATATTATGCAAAATAGTAGACATATAATGGATAAACACTTAGATATGTTTTATATGTCATTCATACAGATGCGCCATGTGGTAGTTTTGGAAAATGAGGACAAACCGCGTGGGATTGAACATTGCAGAACATCGCAATGTAAATATTTGCACTGTATAACGCATTAATACAAACCGTCGAAACGACTAAGCAAAAATGTTATCAATTTCATCATAGATCTGTAACAAATGTATCGAAATGTTAGTAAAAGATAGATGAAAAACACTATTACGGTAGTGTATTCCACGAATGACCAACATGTATTGACCAACTTACACTAATAATGGAGGAGATAAAGTCAAGTTAATAAAACAACAGTAAGATAGTTCATAGGTATTCGTAATAGGGCGCAAACGAACAACGTTTGTATCGTATACGGCGAGAGGCGATGTGGTGGATGCAACGCAACCATGCAAGTAGAATTGACGATATTTGAACGAATAATCGGATATGTCATCAAAATGTTCACCGATCTTTACTTAAATTCGTAGGAATTGTAACAAAAGATCGGTGAAACAGTTTGATAATATATTGATATTCGACAACGTATACCCATTGTGGATGAATATTTTGAGTTCTATGAAAACCGCCGATAAAGTTGGTCAATTGGATAACCGGATAATCTATCAAAGGACTTGTAACAACATGTTGGTGAAACACTTTGATAATATATTGATATTCGACAACATATACCCATTTTGGATGAATATTTTGAGTTCTATGAAAACCGCCGATAAAGTTGGTCAATTGGATAACCGGATAATCTATCAAAGTATTCCATGATCTTCGACTAATCTTCAAAGAGATTATATAAAGATCATGGAAGCACTTTGATAGTTTACGGGCATCCATAAACGACGATTGAAAATAGAAATTAGTGAGAGAGAAAGCGGAGGGTGCAACGAAGTGAGGTGGGGAGTGGAAGTATTTATAGGGGACCGGGGGAGATAGCATGCGCTGTGTTCCGCGAGATACCACGTGTGCGGGTAAATCCGCAATTCGAAGCGGATATATCCGCATGCTGACGCGTGAAGTTACGCGGTTGATCGCGGAATCCTCCGCAGTAAAATAGTAACTCATATATAGTGTAGTTACGCGTTCTTCGGATGGTGCGTTACAGTGAAGTTACGCGGTTCATTGCGGAACCGGGACAGTCTGATATATACGCAATACATTGCGTATATGTACGCATGTAAACGGAATCTGCCACTTCATCGTGGGTCCCTTATATCTATATAAATGCATCACCATTCATCTTGAGCATATGCTCTAAATGTCACTCACATGTACTGCACTGCTATATTCTCTCACCTTCTAAAGTCATACTTACGAATGTAAAGATCATGGAAGCGGTTTGAGGTAGGGACGATGAAAATACACCGTCGGTTGTGTAACTTCCAACTCGCGCCCTGTCGGGGTTGGGTCGACCGGTGGATGTGGTGGACTCTTCGGGTGCTGGAAGAAGCGAGATAGCCTGTTGGGCACTAACATGTGAGTGGGTACCGTCGGCGAATGGCTCTTCCTCCTACACAACTGGGGACACGTTGGGACAATGTGTCCCTAAATCTTGCGGAATAGCTGCGCAATTACATGCGTAACAGATATGCATCCCCACGTGTAACTATTACGCATGTACGTGCGTAACCTTTGTAGGGGCCTCCCCTATCGTGAGACCCCGCACCTCCGAACCTTTCCTAATAAACGTGTACACAACTATCGTATTGCTATTGTATTAATTGTTCTTTCATGTACCGTTTTATTTCCCCAAGTTTCACCATCATGATGTTACGAAGTTGTACCAAGTTGTTTAACGATCGGTGAAGCACTGTGATTCTCATGCTAGATAAGAAAAATGGTCTCGCTTTGTGAGGAGTACGTATTCTTAACCAAACGTACGGGGGTCGTCCATTCTCCGATTTTTCATGTACCTGCAAGCACACTTCTGGGACGGAGAAGATGGAGGTACGCTACGTACGAGGTACGCTTTGTGAACAGTACGTATTCTTACGCATAAACATGCCTATGTACGAGGTACGCTACGCAGCAGGATGCGGATATATACGTGTTGCTCCGCACCGACGTGCGTAGAAAACTACGTATTTGGCTCCGCACCTACTTTCGATGGGGATACCTCCGCGACCAATTGCGCAACAGCATGCATATATATATACGGCCTAGAAAAACCTGAAGGTTCTGCCCCGGGACACTGCATGCTTGCGTAAAAAGGGGGCCACGACCTCTGTACACGTTACGCATCTACTTGCGTAACAGACCGGCGGACAAAAATCTGAAGGTCCTGACCCAGGACACTACATGGTTGCAGTAAAAGGGGGGCGACGACCTCTGTATATGTTACGCATCTAAATGCGTATCAAAACGGCCTACACATACGTGTACAATCGGCCACGACCTCTGTATTCGATACGCATGTACATGCGTAATAAACCCGCCGACACATACAAGAAGGGCATGAGCCGGGACAGTGCCTACTCTCAATAGTTTGAAATCTCCCAACGACAATGTCACAAGGCTACAAGTAGCGACGACTCTCAATAGTTCGAAATCATGGGAACGATAGACAAAACAATATTTCAAATACTACATACTTCAAAAGTAATTGATGTAAAGGTATCCCGTACAATTTTATTTTGTATGCGGGATATCGCATAAAAATTGAAAGAACATTGTCGTTATCGATGCGGGACATGGAAGTTCAATACGGGTTGGTGTATCCAACAGAGCAGCTCCCGACTGACTCTTCTGGGGGCTTTGGGTAGATCTAAATTTGTATATGTTGGAACGCGTACGTCGTCATCTCTTCTTGGGCGGGGCATACCGCTAAATCAAATGCAAAAGATGTGACGTCTCGAATTCGAGAGACAGAAAGGTCGTTGTACAAAACGGCCAGCATATTCTTTATCTTCTTGTGGATAGATCGGAAGTAATTCGCAGGGTCGTCGTCACACTCCTTGCAGCCAAACTTCAATGGCGTTGATGATAAAGACATCCGAACACCACGCACGGTCAGTAGGCTGCACCGGAAAGAATGGTCATATTGGTTGTGTTTGCAGTTGCATGCGCAATTTTCAGGTGGACGACGGTGTTTGTCCACCGTAACGATGAAACGGGTTCCATCGGTGAACTCGCCGGGTTTATCAACAGTGAGCGAGCTTCACTGATACATATCTCACTACCTTGTTGGTGATGTCTATGTGTGGACCGTTGATGGCAATTTTATAGGGCGAATCCATGGTCCCCGCAACTACCTTCACAACTAACTGCGTAGTTATTGGATCACTGGCATTCTGCACCTCCATGCGTAACCCAGCATTTGAACACGGCGCTCTGGACTTGGATAGTGCATGAGTCGATTCGTGGATGTAATTTTTGGGTGTATGCATCGGGCGAGCTGTGGTGCATGCATCGATACGTGGCACGACAAACATTGTTCCGCATGCCGATGCGCAGTGTATCCATCATCCGTGCACCGAGTTCCATGCATTACATTCAATTCTCATACACTCCGCAACCGGATGCGGAACTACAGTAGCACCTTCATTTGCCTATATAAAGACCCACATGCGGGAAGTGCAGTCCAAACCTACACCATAGCCTCCCACCACTACCAGGGCATTTAACGCCGATACACATTAACATCTGCAACGACGTAATTTTCCGACAATGTCTTCTAACGATGTTGAAATTCCGTGGGAGCACTTGTTCACCCGTCACCACGAGAAGGAGGTGGTAGGAGGTGGCGCCTTCCACGCAACATGTCGTCATTGTGGCCACCGCTACAAAGTGACGAATAATCTACAGTACGGACATTTGAAGAGGCACATCACCACCAAACATTCCGACAAGGTCTAAGTCATAGGCGGTCATTATTTGTAGTTGCCTTTGTGTGTGTGAAACTTTGTTTATTTACATCTTTCCAGTTGTAAGAAAGTGGGGCTTTTAAACACCATATTTTGGTGTTTTGATTTCAACATGTCGTTATATTGCTTGTTTTCGTAAAGCTCCACAACCTGTGTTGACGATTTTCATTTCAACTGCACGCGTCATCAGGCAATGGTAAATCTGCAAAACATTGCGTACTTCTACTATAGACTCCGCACGGCAATGCGGAGCCTACCGCGACTTCATGCGGAACACTTATGTAGAAATCTGTTAAAGGTCCGCAACCGGTTGTGGAACATTCGGGGTGCTGTCTACAACCTAAATCAAACGAACCCTCATGTTTCTATTCTCTTGACACAATACAACAATCTGACTTTCGTCGAAATGAAATAGTTGGTCGATGTCGGGAGAATAAAGACGCATATCACAAATACGTGTACATTACATTTAAACAATTCAGAGCATTACGACCGAAACATAAAAACAATATACAATCCATATAATTTTAACGACACATATCACAAATACGTGTACATTGCATTGAAACAATTACGTTACATTACGACTGAAACAACATAAAAACAATCTACAGTTAATACAATTATAACGTGTCTACTCTTTCGTGGTATGCACCGAAAGCGCGTCTGCTGCTGGTTCTATATTGTTCGCTTCAGGGTGGTGGTAGGAGATTCAAATATTTAAAACAAAACAAAGCACAACTAGACTAACTCCCTGTCCCAAACAAATAATACAAGAATCCCCTCCCTTGTAGTAGTAGGGTAATTCAGGATCGAATCCACGAGGAGGTATGTCAGCGCTTCCCTTGTTGTATTCACGATCAAAGCTTTTGACCTCAGAAGACACTCGATATCGAGTATACTGGTCGATATCGACCTTAGTTCTGGTCGATTTCCTAGCGCAATTCCTGCAGAAGACAAAACAACAAGTCGACGTCGAGCAGAGACCTCGATATCGATGTTAGACCTCGATATCGATGTTAGACCTCGATATCGACTCTTATGGTCGATTTCGATGCTTGTCACAGAAACTGTTTTCGTAACCAATTTGTCGGAAAAGAGTCCGAAGAAAATAGGATGGAGAAGGAAGATGAACAGAAAAAAAACTTAAGACTTTTATGAAGAATTCAATTAATTAAAAAGCTTCCAAAGTCGGGGTTTCATGCCACAACGATAACAATGCAAGTTTTATGCTAAAGTTATGAAATTTAATGTCTTTTCGTCAAATAACTTTCGTTATCAACACTTAGGTGGTTAGAGGCTCTCGCATATTTCCTAAGAGTTACTATCCCATTCATGAGCAATTCAAGTTTACAATACGAGTGGGTTTCACTTCAATAATGCAAATAACGAATCTCCCTAACTTTCGCAAAGGATCATGCATGGGGTAGAAGACGGAATCGCATAAAAGTCATACCTTTGATGCACTTACCTCACATTGCTATCGTCGGGCTCACCCCGACCCTAGAAGTGGGTTGACTACTCGCTCCTCATCATGCACATCATCATCATTATTGTTGAAAGAAAGCTACTTTGAATTAAAACTTCGAAAGAAAGTACAACCGAACAAGTCACTCCGCTCTCGCTTTACAACTCCACTCGGCCTCCTCTCTCTCTCTCTACTCATCACTACTCTCTATAAACTTGGAATTCTCTGCGAAATTGGATGTTATTGGATGCTAACTTCCCTCCCTAAACTCGGCCCTATTGGCCTCTATTTATAGATGTCGATAAGGACTCGAAACCTTATCTTTATTCTCTAAGATAAAACTAAAATAAAAGTAAAAAACTAAAACTCTATGGTAACTCAACCTCCTCATGATAGAACTGGTGTGGAAGATAAGAAATCTCGACTTTTGGATAAACGTGCAAGCTTTGGATAGAATTCTATAAAAAATGGGAGTCGGATTCCTCTGCTGGCATGGTCGATATCGACCCTTAGACATCAATATCGACCCCTTCAAAACTTCATCTCGAGCTTCTCCTTCTCCTACTCGAACTAGCACTCGATGTCTATCAATTTGGTCGATCTGGCAGCATCGATATCGACCCCCAAACGTCGATATCGACCTCTTCTGTGTCGACATGCTCTGTTTCATTTCCTGCTCGATTCCTATGTCTCTGATGTACTGGATGTCGAGGTCCCCGGTGGATTTTGACCTCTTTAGAAGACTTCGAGTTCTTTTTCCGCTCTTTTGAATTCGTCCATTTTTATCCTGTTTTCTGCGAAATCACATGGAAACTCGTGCAAACCCATATATTTGGCATTTAAGCGTAAACTACACTAATCCCATGTTTTCCCATTAATATGCATGCAAAAGACGATAAAATGGATTTATATGTGCATAGAAAATATGGCGATTTGCGCGCACATCATATATGTGCAGCTAAACTCGGCGTCCACATTTGAGCTCTACATCTGCCTAACCTCGCAGCGGGAGCCAGAATACGACCACTCTGCTACACCATTTTGCGCCGCTTGGTCTATTCAATTCCAAAGTGTTCCACCGATCTCTACACACTTCGACACGTAAATTGACTTCAAACCAGACATATAATGAAATGCCGTTGCCAATGACACATTTGTGTGGATGTGACGATCGAGAGCAAATGGAAACATATTTATAGGGATTATTGTCCTCACCAGGAGTTACGCTTCTGCATGCTTACATGTTTCGCAAGTAAGTGCGGAGACATCCGCGAGAAACCGCGGCTATATCCGCATCCCATTGCGTAACTTAGGTCGTTCTTTCGTAGGTATAATTTCACCCTACTCTAGCTGAAGCCCGATTGAATAATTAAAATTTTAAAACTAATAGATATGTCGGATACACGAACATGACTAAGTACCGGGTATCCAACACCAAAACCGGTGTCGGAAACTGATAGATATGTTGGATACACGAACACGACTGATAGATATTTATTCAATTTCTTCAAAATGAACAATGTCCGAACAGTTGTGTACTATCTACTAGCCACCAGACACCCAACGTCTTGCGTCCGGCCACCACCTTCCCTCCAACCCCTACGTAGACAATTTGCGGCCGCCACTGCCGCCACTATCGAGCTGGATACTGACTTGGCTCAGCTGGTATTTCCCAAGTTAGGAAAACGCCAACTGTACCTTACAAATACCCCACCTGTCCGTTCCCCTCCGCAACCTGTCCACTACCCCTCCGCAACCCTTCCACTCCACCCCGCATATGTACAATCAAAGTACTTCCATGATCTTCAAAGTGTTTATTTCATATGGGAGATATAAGGTTTGTAAAGCATCGCTGTATGGGAATTACACAATTCCACTATATGCTTATGAGGTCGAGCATCCCCATCCGCTGCCTTTTATAGACGTCTAAGTTCCGCAACTACATGCAGATATGCATTGTGCATTTTAATGCGGATCGTTTCGCATTTTTTTGAGTTTCATCTCCGCATGTTAATGCGGAATTTACCGCGCATACCGCCGGAACCGCCGCGGAACTTAGCTGCGCACCACTGTTTTGTAGCTGCGTATAAATAGGGTCACTTGGTTGCTAGGCACTTACACACGCAATCATTTTCATACTATCATTCTTTCAATCACAATGCTTGCCACACTTGTAAAGTCCAGCAACCCGGTGTGAAGATCATGGAAGCACTTTGACATTATGGTGACAAAAAGAAACCGTCGGTTTGCATTCTTGGATCCCTCATCTCATAATGTCTCGGATCACTTGTGTCACCATTGACGCTCACCCCGAGATGGTGTTTCGAAACAACTGCGAATCGCTCGATTTAATCTACGTATGTAACGTAACCAAGTAACGTTTACAATGGGTGTGTATTATATTGTAGTCGTTTATCTCGTAGTCGTTGCAATTCACATCATTTTGTGGTATGTTTTGTTTCAATTCTCATTGTCACAACCCTATACATCATCGATTATAACTACTACTTCCCGAATACCATTTTGCGGATCTCAAACAGTGCATGCATGCAACGATCGAGGGGAAACACTTGAGTTGCTCCGCAACGTATTGCGTAGCAGTACGTACGCATAACTTTCTCACCGGCCTGAACTGGGACAGGGCATGCATCCATCGACCAGCCGACCGGGTACACGTCATCTGATCCGCAGTGTTATGCGTAACCCCGCATCATATTGCGTGCATCCAGTGACCAGCCGAATAGGTACATTCCACATATTCCGCAGTGTTATGCGTAATTACCTTGATGACATAGAAAACACTGGCCTGAAGCGGGAAAGTGGATGCGTGCAATATACATCGATCAAGGGCCATTTTGTAGTGGATGATGCGAAACATGCCGTTTTGTAGTGGGAGATACAAACACATATCACAAACTTCATTTTTTGTCATGTAATGTATTCGATGGACCCTTACAATCCCGTTTTGTATGCGTATAATCTAATTGAAACTACGCTAACCACGATTTCCTACAAATACACAAACCTCTGTCTTCATGATTATACACGGTGAACAGTCCCGAGTTGGAACTGACCTGACAAATTTGAACTGACGTAACACGCCTCTAGTGGTGTATCTGCAATCAAAGTGTTACACCGATCTCCGATAGTTTTGGTTTTCATTGTTGTCGTATTCGACGAGAAAATTTCACCTTCGTTGAATTGGATGTACAGAGCATTTGTATGGCAAAGTTCTTCACCAATCTCTCTTTGACCACATGTATTTGACATTGCAAGAATTCATTTGCAACCTTCATTCCGTTGTATATGATGTGTGCCCCCATGATACCTCATTTATAGGGGAACGACCCGAATATTCACACGTTACGCAGCGCCATGCGCAACCATAGCTACGCATGAAGTTGCGGAGTGAAGGCATCTTCCGGTCACCAAGTCCATTCACTTCGCATTATGATGTGGAAGTCATACTAGATAATTTGTCATTTACTTAATTTCATGTATACCCTTACAAAGTTGTTCTAAACATATCATTTACAATGTGAAATCTTTCGACGTTTGTAACATTGCAAAATAAATCTCGCAAACTGTGACGGAAGTTATGAGTACAATCAAATTAAAAGTAATCTGTATTGACATCTCAAGTTTCGGAAGTCAACAGGTAATTGTATTTCGATATGAGTTACATTGTTACAGTCACAAAATAAATACTATAAAGTAATCGATACAGAAAATAAATAACATTTATTACAAATTATTAATAAATTGATGTAAATACGAACTAGTCCATACCTCAATTACCATTTAAAGTATTGCATATAGGAAATTAAAGTAACAACACATAATATATGTCATCAACAAACTCTTCACTATTCTTAAACTATGGATTTAACGTACCATAATAGCACTGCACTTGACAAGGCGGATGGAGAACCAGCAGGTGTAAGATAGCTTGAATCGCACTTGGAACCGCAATTTCGTATGGATCCCAAGAGAGATTACTGCAGCTCCCTAACCAGCTGATTCATTTCCATCACCAGTAGCTTCATATCCATCAAAATCAAAGTGATTCCGTGATCTTTTGATAGTTAATGTATGAATACATATTAGAGATGGGTGAGAAATATACCGTACATTGAGCCATGATTTGGGGATACGGTTGGTCTGTGCCGTATTTATAGCCGTCCAGCATATTTGCGCAGCTAGGTGTGCAACGAGGTGCCTTGTTACGCAAGTATGTGCGTAACTAGTTGCCCAACTAGTTGCTTGTTAATAGGCGTCCAGTCTGCCACCTACCATTCCCAGAGGTGTCGGTGTTTAGTTACGCATCACCATGCGTAACTAAATGGCCGACACAAATCACCATGCCCTGACTGATAGTGCATTTGACCTGCATAGGAATTACGCATATTCATGCGTAACTAAACGTATCTACGATGAATTCCTCGTCTCCCCTGGATAATGCCACTCAATTCGTGCGATAGACGCTAAAGAGTTCTTATACTAACTACTTTTATTATTTAGTACATTTTATGTCCATCCTTACAATGTTGTTGTACACACGTCATATCGAATGTAAATTACAAAATCAACGTATGTAGTCATTGGTGGATGCGGACCACCACAGAACGTAGCCTGCGTCTCCAATTGATCAAGTGTGCATTCAATTCCAATCGTCGTACAGTACAATTTATTCAATCGAACTCATTATACAACAAAAGTTAATGGATTTTGACAATATTAGTACAAATATAACAAACGTGTTTCTATCACACACTCATCAGATACACCAACGACTAGGCACGAGGTTCACCCGGTTGTTGTTGAACCGCCATTGTTGTCATCAGATACACCAACGAGCAGGCATGAGGTTCACCCGGTTGTTGTTGAACCGTCATTGTTGATCCAGGTAGACGCCAACATTTACACATGGCGGCGTTAGGGGTGAAACTGTGCTTACCCAGGGATATTTCAGCCTCCAATCTTGTCGGACGAAGTCACATCGTAATCCCAGCTCATTGAATCCTCAAAGCTGTAACGACGACTAGATGACTTCGCCCCCTGCGACGGGAGTTTTCTATTATTGCAATCAAAGTGTTTCACCGATCCTTCAGCACCTTCCTATTTGAAATAACCATTTGGAACGAGTATGAAACAACAAACATTTCGGACGAGTATGAAACAACCATTTCGAGAAATGGGTGCAACTTCCGGGGCACGACCGACTCTATTTATAGGGTGAAATGACGCCATCCTCCGAACGAGCTACGGTAAGCCCCAGGACCCGGATGCCTCAGCACCTATTTGCGGATTCCTCCGCACCTAGTTGTGGATTCCTCCGCACCTTCTTGCAGACTTCTCCGCACCTAGTTGCAGATGGCTCCGACGTGGTAGTTCCCCTGGCGTGGGGGAGTAGTCCCATCGATGAATGATCCGCAATATATCGCGGAAACCAACGCATAGATATGCGTACATATCCGCAATGTAAGGCGGACCCCACCGAAATGACATGCGGAGTTGTAGGTGCCGGAGGTCTCCCCTGCATATTTAGGAGTGACGAACGATGTTAGTTTCGGAATTGTAGGTGACATAAAATTCAAGTCAATGTTGTTATTCAGCCATTCGTTAGTTGATTTTATTCCCCATTTACAAGTGTTGTAAGGGTCATGGAAGCACTTTGTCGCGAACACGTTCCGGCTTACAGCATCCATAACGACAACCCCTATCAGAATGTATTTCCGTTTGTAGGTCGCTACAGGAAACAATTGGTTCTCGTTGTTATTGTTACAGAGCGTTATTGTTAAAGGCAAATATTGTAATGATTTCAGCCGTTAAAGAGATTGTGTTATATTCTGTCATTAGGCAATAGGTTACAATACAATGTCATACATCATGTGTGTTCCGTACGTTACATTTTCAACCCTATGTTATGTCTACTTGGTAACCTACTGAAGGACGAGATTGTTGGCGGAACTGTATCACCGTTTGTTGTTGGCAGAATTGGTGGGGGTCTTCATATGGATCATGTATCTTGTTCTGCATAACGTACCCACAAACACCAAATAACTTAGTTCACCAATACTTGAAACGAAATAATGTTAAGCAACTATCGGTTACCGAAATACGAAGTACCCACCTCAAAGACCGCCCAAATCAAAGTGTTACACCGATCTTTTCCCATGTTGATTGTTGGAGATTAAAAAATTTGACTTTCGTACAAGTTCATATACATCCACTTTGCAGAGCGAAGTGAGTTGCCCACCCCTACACCACCACATATGTTGTTCATTGGAAGTGCGTACGGTATGTCGTGTTTGATGAAGTAACAGTATGTCAATGATGGTTTTTATATACAACTCCCCAATGGTACGCACCATTTTGCGTAGCTCACCCACCTGATCCCCCGACACAAATCTGACGGGCCTGACCCGGGCCAGTCCACGCTTGTGTCGGACTTTATCTCAGTAACTACGCAACTTCATGCGTATTGTGTCGGAGTTCACTACATACGCAGCTTCATGCGTAGCTTACCCACCTGATCCCCCGACACAAATCTGATGGGTCTGACCCAGGCCAGTCCACGCTTGTGTCGGACTTTATCTTAGTAACTACGCAGCTTCATGCGTATTATGTCGGAGTTTCACTACATACGCAGCTTCATGCGTAGCTTACCAACCTGATCCCCCGACACAAATCTGACGGGCCTGAGCCGGGACAGTCCACGCTTGTATCGGACTTTATCTCAGTAACGACACAGCTTCATGCGTATTGTGTCGGAGTTGCACTACATACGCAGCTTCATGCGGAGCTCACGAACCTGATCCCCCGACACAAAGCTGGCGGGCTTGACCCGGGCCAGTGCACGCTTGTGTCGGACTTTATCTTAGTAAATACGCAACTTCATGCGTATCTCACCGCCCGCCACCTACATCGGACCTTGCACGCTTGCTGCTTAAAGGGTTACCGAACTATTGCTCCCCCATTATAAATACCCGACGATTGTGTAGTGAAGCACTGAGCCATTGTCGGTATCATAGGTTCGGTACATGTTTGGGTCAATGGGTTATTTTCAAGGGTTCAACAGGGAGCGCAGTCCCCCAAATATAAGTTCTGTAAGGGTCATGGAAGCACTTTGAAGACAATTGTATATTTGGGGTTTGGTTAGGGTTTCGTGGAACTCACTCGATTGAAATGAGGGGACGAGATGTTCACGGAGGGGCCCAACACTCTCTCCAGCCTGCGCCGTTTGCCTCCGCAATGATCCGCAACATCATAAGAGGAAGTGGAGGGCAGGCTCGTGGATCTCCATATCCACGGCGAGAGGAAACCAACGCAGGCACTGCAACAATCCCAACATGATCGACTCAATCATGGACTGGTAGGGCAGACTCATGGAATTCCACAGCCACATCGAGAGTATAGTTGAGTGCGCAACGAGTATATCCAGTCATGGCCGACTCGCGAGTGAATGTGGTCACGCGAACCCAGGACCTAGGCTTACTAAGCAAATGAGAATGGAGGTTCGAACCCAATGTTCGAACCTCGACCAAACTTTAGTAAGCAAAAGAGACATCTACACATATGAAGTGTCCATTCTGTAATTGTTTCTATTATCACATATAGCACTGGTCTACACATATGAAGTGTCTATTCTGTAATTTTTTCTGTAATTGTTTCTATTATCACATGTAGCATTGAAAGTGGTCATGTCCATACTGCACACTGTATGTAGCAGTCTACAAGGATATATTTTGTAATCAACTAACTGCACACAGGAAAGATATTGCAACCACACAAACATTGAAATCAACTATAATCAAGTTCACTCGTTCTTCATAAAAGTTAGCGACCCTCACATACTAACTGCAAACAGAAAACATATTGCAACCACACAAACGTTGAAATCAACTACACCAATTTCACCCCTTATGGAGATTTTCAGATTACAACCCTTATGGAGATGTGGAGATTACAGGTCACCAGACACTCGCCTTATCAGCTCTATACCATTTTCACGCTACACGCTACAGAGGTGGAGCATCTCGTTCCGACGCTGCCTGCCTTGTATAGACGTCTGAGGTCACTGAGATGGAGCATCTCATTCCGACGCTGCCTGCCTTGTATAGATGTCTGAGTTAGATACATGCAGATATTAATTGCGCAGTTTAATGCGGAGAGTTTCGAATTTTACTGATTTCCGCATGTTAGTGCGGACATTACCGCGTGTAGCCGCGGAACATTACGCGGTAAACAACGTAACTCGCATGTCCTCGTTCGCACAAACTGTTGAGATAATGGAAGCACTTTGCACAACAAAGTTATTTGCTTTACTACATTGTCTATTTACAAAACAACGTTTTTAAGCGATTCGTATAACATTGTAGTCGTTTATATTGTACTCGTTAGAAAATCCGAAATATCATCATTCATTTTGTTGTTTGTTAAGTTTCAATTGTCATTGTCACATGAAAATAGATCTTCGATAATAACCAAGACTTTCCGAATACAATCAAATGGTGACACGCATTATGTAGAAGTTACTTCGATACGCTCCATCTAATATAAGTATCAAACGTAACCACACATTCACCTCCATCGAAAGCATGACCACGGTTCAATTCCATTCAAAACCAACCACACGTATGTACGAAAGTTCAAACCCGCCATGCAAACAGACATCCAACTACAGTTCTGCACAACCCCAATTCCGCAACAAATCAATACAAAAGTCAACACAAAACAAAAGAAATGTACGCGTACACATACGTCACTGCGTCTGCACAAACGACGGATCAGCAGTGTAGTACCGCCCTAGAATGCGCAAAATCTCCGCCCTCCATGTATCCTCCGACTCCGACAGAAGATGGGTCAACTCAGCCCCCACAGCGTCATATCGAGCCGCCACATCAGAGGCACGGGGTGAAAGGATGACAGTCCCAGATGGTCCCTCCGTCGGAACGAGCTGCGCCTCCTCCGGAACGGGCGGCGGCCCCTCCGGAACAATCGGCTCCGGTTCTGGAGGGATGACGGACGAAGGTAGGATGCAGACGTGTGACCTCGGATGAAACCACTCCAGGTACCCTTCCATCGACGCCCATGGACGCTCTACAGTAGCCATCGGTGTGGCCTCGAGGTCAACCAAGTGTGCATGGCAGTCAGCCCAGTGGTTCGCCTCCCCCGGCATCACCAGCTCGTAAGGACGGTGTGGTCGCGCATCTCGTACCGCTCGCACAGGAATGAAGGGATCCATCGGGATGCCCTGCATGCGGCCGAACTGTCGTACCCCCTATCAGGCATGTACGGCTCTACCCCCTCCGCCCATGTGATCGTCCCGCGGTAGGCCGACACTCTGTGGACCCCCTGAAGATCCAGGTCATCCCCGTACGGCATCCAACATACCTGCGATCATAATGTATACATACAGGTTACACAATAACATTGTTACGACTCTAATAGTCAACGATTATATATAATTCACACTCCAACGTCCACATACCACTCGGGGTCCGCACTGGTCAATGTCCCGGCGTATGGCTCTAATCCGCCCTTGCTCCCGCCTCGGGGTCGCAGTCGGGACGAACCGGGCCGCGTACCTCGCATCTACCCTCATCTCCATCGTCGGCGCAAATGTGCCATGCTGAATAGGGAAATAGTTGTATATCCAGGCCTGCATGAAAACTCATTTTAATCAAAGTCAACCACTATCTAACATCTTACATTTCATTGTAAAGACACTTGACCCGTTACGATGATCATGTCCATTACCTGCAACAGGAGCGGGCAGCCGTCCATCCCTTTCGCCCTCCTTCGCGTTCCCTTCCCTATGGCTTTGTACTGGTACGCCAACGCCGCAGCCCCCCATGCATATCCCCCCGTCGCTGCAGGGTCTCTGCACATGTAGATCAATGGCACACGTATCCTATCCTTCGACTTGTCGATCATCAACGTCGGCGATAGAAGGTACGCCAACCACAACGTCGTGACCCTCTGGCGGCCGACCCCATCCTCCGGGAGGCCTGCGTCGATGTACGCAGCTAACTTCGCCTTCAGCTGCGACTGTGGGATCCCACCCGTCGTCCTCCACTTGTTCACGCGAGGCAGCGGCCACCCAAAGCTCTCCGCCACCCACTGAGCGGCCCCCAACACGTCTACGTCCATCATCACTTGCGCACCCTCTATAGCCAGCCCAAACAACAATTGCACATCGTGTAGAGTAATCGTCATCTCACCCCACTCGAAGTGAAATGAGTTCGTCTCCGGCTGCCACCGCTCCATGAAAATCTGACACAGCTCATGGTCAACATGGCTCCAACTGAGATCCAACAACCCCATCAGCCCGCTCTGCACGACTAAGGGAACCCATGTCTCCCTTCCGTGCTCCAAGGCCTCCCACAACCAACTAATCATCTTACCCCGCCTATGCACGTCCAACAATACCAGTGGGTCGTTCGGAGCCGCCCAAATCCTCCGCGCCACATGAGCGCCAAAGCTCAACAGCAACGACTTATCTTCCGGCCCCCCGCCAAACACCTTATCCGGGTCATCCTCCTCAGACGAACTGCCTCCACCATGCTCACCACCGTCGCTGTCATGCTGATCCTGCGGGCCATCCGGCTCCTGGTAAGCATCCTGCTCATGGGGAGCACCCTGATCGTGGGGAGCATGGTCCTCCTCCCCGACCGCACCCTCCCTCGCAACAGACGCAGACGTCCTCGCTTCTGTTGTGGATTCGCACACAGAACCCACTTCAGGGGACCTCTCCGCACTGTCGTCCCCGCCTCACGGAAGGTCCCCCACATCCACCCAACCTTTTCCGCGCGCTCTCAGGGAGGACGGCGGCCCCCATGGAGGAGGCTCCATCGGCAAAATCATCTCTAGGTTTGGCCCCTACGCTCCAGAACTCATACAAGCCTGCAACTCTGCCACCAACTCTCCCACTCGTGCAGGGTCGGGCTGGTCGCCATCCGCAGGCGACGCCGCGTCCACCATCTCCGACTCCACCACTGCAACAGCTGTCGTTACTACAACAACTCTCTTCAGCTTCTTCTCAAACTTCCCACGCGCTGAGGCTGAAACAATTCGTCCACTAGTGCGATCTCCTTCTCCGGCACCCTCAAGCCCACATTTACGGCTTTCGTACAACTTTGCTACGAACTTGTCCCTCTCCTGTCATTTTAATCGTTCTCATTGTTTCTAATTATTTTTTACTATTCAAAGTTTTCTACTTATAATGTATATTTCACTCTGTTTACTATAACGTTTTCCAGAATTGTAATTTCTGTATTTGTACTATCCATTTTGTCATAGAATTCTCTGCTTTCTGTTCAGCATATGTAATTACAGCTCAACTTTATATACTTACAATGTATGTATCTCTAATTTCTAACGATTATTTTAATTCTCTATTTTCCGACCACTATATTTCCCATCTTCTGCTCTTTCTTCCTCTATTTGGTACCTCCGCCAGTGATGCCTTTCTTGGTCGCGGACGCAACACTCTCTTCCCTTCTACCACTGCTGCCCTCGCCGCCTCCGTCCTCGGTGCCTCCTCCGCTGAAACCCTCGCCGCCTCCAGCGCGGCCACCCTCGCTGTCTCCTCCGCTGCAAACATGTCCGCCTCCGCCGCCGCCGCCCTCGCTGCCTCCTCCGCCCTCGCTGAAACCCTATCCGCCTCCGCCGCAGCCGCCGCGGCCCTTTCCTCATCCACTACCCTCTCCCGAGCCCTTTCTTCCTCCGCCGCCCTTTCCTCCTCCGCTGCCCGATTAATGTACGCATCTTCCTCCTCCTCCCGCTCCATCACCGCACACGCCGTCTCAATCGACACCTCTAGAACCCCCGACCGAATCCCTTCTCCGGCCTCTCCACCCCGGCCCCCATCACCGACCAAATCCCCGCCACCTAATTGTGTTAACAGCGCCGCCGCCTCCACCCCGTCCTCCCCCTCCGTCGCATCCGCCGGCCTCTCGCCCTCAACCTCTAATTCCCCCAGCGATGTCGTCCTCACCTGCTCCGCCGACCTACCCAACTCCGCCGCCTCCATCGCCGCCCTCTCCCCGTCTCTCCAGTCCAATGAATCAAAGACTTCCGCCGCCCTACCAGCACCACCGGCGTACCGACCGGCGCTCCACCGCCGCCCTCGCCTCCTGTACCCCTCTCTCCGCCGCACTTTTCACCCGCCATTTTCTTCTCCGCCGATCACTCTCTCTCGCACTCTTTGTCCGAATCACAAACCGTCGTCGCTCTCATAATCGGAGTTCGAAAGTCGTACCACCGATTGCGGTTACTACGCGGTAATTCGTACACCCCGTTCTCCACACCCCGATGCGCAACTCCTTTTGAATTTCAAATACCATATTACGCAACTCGATGCGGAGTCCTTTCGTATTCCTTATGCCGCATTTGGTTTGATTCCCAAACATTCCGCATTCTTCCGCGTACCGCATTTCGCATTCCGTCGCGGAATGTTTGGCGGGGGGTGGTTAGGGCGTGTTTGGGCTGATGCAAGGTGCGCTTCGCATCGTCTTGCGGAACCAGTTCCGCAGCCTGATGCGAAGATTAGCGGTGTATCCAGTAAAAATTAGCGGTGTATTTTGCTTTCCCGTAAAAAAAAGTGAGTAATTAAATTAGTGTGATAAACAAAAGAAAATAAAGATTAGAGAGACGGAGGCGTAGAGAGAAGAGAGGAGAACTGATGTCTATTAGGGTTACCAATGAGCCCTATTTATAGGGATTACTAGCCTTGGGCCTCAAGTACAACTAGGGTTTTCCATGTATATCCACACATATAATAATATTATAACACTTCCCATTTGATGTACATCACTAATAATACAAAACTGGCATATTAAAAACCTTGCCTAGAAAACCAAATGGGACTAAAACTAGTATCAAGGAAACAATACAAATGACATGTGATATTACCTCGTTACAAACCTTGTCAGGAAAACCCAGTGGGACAAAACCTGATTGAAAGGAAAAAGAGTGCAGTGCGTATATACCCCATGAATTCAACGACCTTCTTGCAGTCTTCTCATTCGGGTAAGCTCTTTAAACTTCTTAATGGTGTTGATTGTATGTGTAAAGACCGGAAGTTTTTAAAATAGTATTTTCTATTTAAGTAATGAATTATAATGGATTAGTTTTGAAGTCCAGAAAATTTTGAAAATTGCCGTCCTCGAGCGATTTATTCTATCTAAAATTTTCCGAAGCAAGTGCCGGCATTACTTTTAAACGAGTTTTCTGACGGATTTCATTTCCGCTCCCACGACCTAAGATTTTTTTTAATATGGTAGAGATTGTTATCGAAATATTTTATTTCGATTTCAAAGGTTCGATTTGAAATTTTTTAAAAATGAGTCCGGATCGGTTCAAGCGAGTTTTGAGGTTTATTTTAATGTGGGTATTTGAAGTTCCCTTAGGACCACACCCTTTGTCACCTTCATCCCACCCATTTCTGATTGTTGACCAACCCAGCTGCTCTTCTCATTTTGAGCAAGCAACCTCTTCCCTGATTCCTCTTCTGAGTGCTCAACAGTGAACGAAAGAAGGAAAGACAGCAACTACGTGCAGTGCACAACAATTAAAAAATAAAACAAACCCCCCCCCCCTTTCGTTCCCTTCTTTTGTCTATCACCACCCCAAACTTTCTTCCTCCCTTGTGTTCAAAACCCCATTTCTTCCTTGTTCACTATCTTCACAAAAAAACACAAAGCTTAACCCTTTCCCTCCCTGTTCAATCGGCCGCTAGCCGCCACACAAACACCCCACTAAGAAGTTTCTCTTTTTCATTTCAAAAGGAGCTCACCCATTTTCCATTTACCCACACAAATTCAAGCTTCCCATTCCCTTATCCTTCATCCCCTTTTTCGTTTGGACTCAACACCTCCGAAGGAGCCCCTTCCCTGTTCGTTTTTTGGAATCCGCCGAGCACCCTCCACCTCCTCCATCCATCGAAGCCAGCACCTCCACTCTCGTTCTCCAAGGTCCGATGAAGATGAACCTCAGGCCGCCGCCCAGAAGCGCCCCCGAAGCCGCAACACCACCACCATTCTCCCTCCTCCCCCTATTTCGGTCCCAACTGTTGGTAAGGCTCTTCCCCTTCCTTTTTTCGATTAAAAGCTCCATAAAAGCTCGCCTTTAAGCTCCCTACCTTCTTCTCAGGCCAATACAGAAGAGATTCCGACGCTAGCCAGTCTAATCGAGCATCGACGACGTTTTCGGCGAGTCGACTCCCCTCGGTGAGCTTCGAACCCTCTTCCTTCCTTTGTCTCGGTTCTTGGGTGCTTCATATTCTTTTAATTTACCTGGTCGGAGAGGAAGTGATTCGAGAGCGGGTGAGTACGGGGCAGCTCCGGCGAGATCGAGTGTGCGAGAGAGAGAGAGAGAGAGAGAGAGAGAGAGAGAGAGAGAGAGGGCTCGAGCGCGAGAGCTGGAAGGAGAACAAGAGAGCGAGCGAGCGAGCAGCTATGCGAGCAAGAGAGATGAAGAGGGTTGAGGGGGAGAGTGAACTGAGGGCAAGAGCTGAGCGAGGTTGGGCGGAGGAGGAGCGGCAACAGCAGGGGAGGCTAAACGGAGGTTGAAGAAGAAGGCGCGAGCCCCACCATCGCCACATCATCAGCCTCTAGGACCCACTTTCTTTCTTTTCTTCCGAATCTAAAATTTTAACAAGGGAGATTGGTTTGGGCTTGGGCTGGGAAATCCTTGGGCTACTTTGGGGTCAAAAAATTGGGTTGCCTTAAAAGAAATTAGATTTTGAGCCTAATTTATAAAATGATCTCGGTTTTGGATTTCTAACAAAATAAGGGAGGTTTTTGGTAATTAAAATAAAGGACCGGTTTGTATAAAATAGAATGGTTGGGACTAATTTTGATAAGATTAATTATTAAGGGTATTTAAAATATATTATGTGCCTTGGAATTATATGGAGATTTAAAATAAGTTATTGAAGTTGAATTGGAATAGGAATTTGGAAAATATTTTCGAAAGTCCGAAATTGATCTAATAAATTAAAAGGAGTATTTTTGGAAAAAGGTTTTAAGGTTGGAATTTGATTTGAGAAATGGAATTGGATCTAATAAGATTTAAAACAGGAATTTTTTGAAATGACCTAACCTTGTCGGATTTATTTTGATAAAATAATAATATAAGTTGATTAAAGAGCAATGGTTTATAAATGGATTTTTAGGTCAAGTGTGATTTGGAAAAGATGTTTTAAATAAAGATTGATCTAACTCGAGATTTAAGAGTTCTGGGAATCTTGTGAAATTGACTAGCCTTTATATAACTTGTGAATGACTTGGTGAACTTATGTGTGAAATTTTGTGAAGCAAATTATGATATGTGAATTATGATGTGAGACTATGATGTGTTATTATAGTAAAGCGTGATGTTATATTATATGGTTGATAAGGATGATTATGGATATGTTATATGATGATTAATTAAAGTATGAATATGACTTATATACGAGATAATGATATATGTTTTCTAAAAGGATTGATATATGGTATAATAATGAGTTGAGATGATGACATTAATCAGATGTTATATGATGCTATGAGTTAGGAGATAATGATTATGATGTTGAGACAATATGTGAGATGATATGATTGAATTAATAAGATGATATGATAATATATGAGGTGAGTTGATATGAGGGTGATGACGATATTGAGACCTATGAAATATTTGGAGTTATATATGATAGTTAGGGGCGCCTTGTGTGACTTAGACGTAGACTTATGCACATCTTATATTATATACTATGTGATTTGTGACATGATTGGATTTCTTGCTATTGCTGAATATTTCTTGGATTCTGCGATTCTCCAGGTAAGTTCCTTTATGAGCTTGCTCAGATTCGAAAGAGAAATCTCCTGCTTGTGATCAAATGATACACTAGGTGCTTCATATGCATTTAAAGCATGCCATGTAGTATCATGCTAGGGTGCATTGACCGTTGAGCATTCTATTTCTTTATGCGTATGTAAACAGAACGGCCATTATATGTGAAGTAACTAGAGTCTTTGATAGGGTCATAGGACGACCCAGTCTCATCGGGTCTCGTCCTGAGTCATTCGAGCCATATGGTTGATTGCGAGCATGATTATAAGAGTAGCATGCGGGCTTATATATGATTACGGGTCGGGCCTGTGGGCCGATTCGATGATGATGAAATGGAATGCATTCATGAGCTGGTCAGTCTCCGCCCTATTTGGAAAGGGGGTGGAGGTAGGAGAGGGATATGCCACTTGGCATTCTTCGGGCGCCTTTACAGTTTTCTGCATATTATTTCAACTAGGAGCATGCTAGTGTGATTTAAATTTCCGAACTACATTAGAGCATCTTTATTATAGGTATAGCGTATGTGTATGCTTGCTTGCGGGACATAGTGTGTTGGGGGACTCATTCTGACCCCGCTCACAACAATTATTTTTAGGTATGCTTGCTCTATGTTTCTATGGCGTGGGAAAACTTCCTGGGCGAATGCGAAAAACCTGTCTAACCCCGGTAACTTGGCTAAAGGCTTTCTTGAATCTATGTTTTATGGATTTGGTTTTGACCCGGCCTTGTCGTGGCAAGTTGTACTTTAATTCCGCTTTCGCATTTTCGTTCAAACGAATTTTCGCGACTTACTCTTTAGGACAGGTTAAGGGTACCCGACGGCCCTTCGATTACGTTAGGGTTCGAAATCTCCGTTTTAAATATTGATCTTTAGAGGTTTGAAACCTCGACCCGTACCTGAATTGCAATATCCGAACGAAGGTATCCAACCTTCGAAGCTTATCTCGGATATTTATATCCGGGCCATTACAAAGTTGGTATCAAAGCCAGGTTTTGTAATTCGGGTACGCAAGGGTCGGGTGTATGTTTTGAAAAACCGCCCATGAATTTCAAAGGGATTTGAAAGAGTTTTAAAAGGGCCAACTGAACTTAATATGACTAACTCAAATGGACTAAATGTGAACTCGACCTATTAAATAAGAGAATTCAAACAAAGGGGATCGAAAGGGTAGAAAAGGCGCTAGACCATCCCTATTGGATGTAGTTGGGAACGGGTAGGCGAAATATAGGTTATTCTTTACAGATGGGCCTGGAAGACTCCAAGGAATTTCACCGCGGTGGTTGGAGTAGCGAGTTAGGTATAGATCGTGAGGTATTTGCCCCTCCGGTCAGTCACTCCTCGAAGAGCGGCATTAGATAGCTTGACGTGTTTTATATCAATCGGGCTTAAGGGCAATTTCCCTCGAAGGAGATCATTATAATTGTCACTCACTGATTCTGTGTGAGTGCTATTATGGTAGAACTAGAAATCTGTTGATATATATAGATATAGTGCTGCATCTCTATGTGAGTGGGATAAGCGATGGACCCTTTCTTTTCTAAGTAGTCGGAATTCCTGTCTTATAGGGCGGTTTCCTCCATGATTCACTTGTTGGTGTCTTTCCCTTCTGTTTGTCTCTGGTTCGACAAAGTTCAGTTAAAGATTGGTGATAGTTGAGAAATGTGGATTCGTTTCATTCAGATTTCCTCCCCTTCTATCTTCTTCCATGTCTCACTTGGTATTCTGATCGAGTCGTTCTTTATGGTATCGATGTCTTTAACGGGAGGTGGAATTGGGAATCTAATCTTGGTCGAGAATTAGGTTCGGGAACATTGACTACTTGAGCGTGTGATGAGTATGGTACTTGACACTATAGGTCATACCACGAGGTGGTTAGTGTACTAGAATATCAAACTTCGAACGATTGTGAGTCGATGGAATGAGTTGTTTTGTGGAGTCACCCCCCTTGTTCCTCGCAGTGGTCAATTGATGTCTCCTTGTCATTAACTTCTATACGAACTTCGCCATCTTCTTTCGGGAGTAATTTGAGAACCCTTTTGTGTTCTCGAAATGAGTCACACACGGATTCCACGGGAAATGAGCTTTTGAGTATGTGAGGATAAGTCGACATTGCCCTTGGGAATCACTGTTTGGTCATAATGGTAGCCCTATTTATGTTTACATGACTTGCTACATTACTAGGTTGAATGACTTGATGCATTATTATATGAATGACTTGATACATTACTGATTTAAATACATGACGTGTACTAATATTTATTGACTCGTATTCGTGTACATATGTCCTTTATATCCATATAGTGTTATACTATCTTAGGCTCATGTCGTCCCCCTCTATCCTTCTTCCTTGTTCCCATATGGTTGCGTTATGATTGGCTTGGCCTCTTGTGTATATTGGTGCTAAGTTTTTAAATGTAAATGTGTTGTATGCTGCATATCTACGCCTTTCATCGAGACATTAGTATCCTGTAGGACCCTGATAGAGATATTTTCGCGGTCGTTAAATCCTATCAAATAGTTCTGAACAAACCTAACTAGTATAGCTTGGCAAGTACAGGTCGAACACAAAGAGACTTGTGCAATTCGTATGCTTAATTTGTATGCTAAGATGAGAATGATATGAAAAGGGGGGTTTTGGAAGTATGGAAAGTAACACAAAAATAAGCAAAGGGTGCAATGATGGTGATTGATAACAATATGTGAGAAACACGCTTGATTAATTAGTATCCACTCTCAATTTGGATTTCGATCCTTGATATTCCCTAAACCTATAAGTCTTGAGCAACCTATTGTGAAAATCAATTGTACCTTGACAATAACTTTCAATTCCTTCCTTGCAATTAGCGAATATGTCAACTAGACTCTAAACACCCTTATTGATGAATAACCTAGAAACTATCTAGATTCAATTCAACAATAGCAATGCACACCAAGGAATGTCAATAGGAACAATTGAAATAAGGCAACTAGCAATAAACCAATTGTATCTTTATCCTTATGCAATCAACCAAGTCAACTAGCCCTAGATAATCACAAGTTGCTACTATGATCCAAGTTCTTCAACTAGCGTCCCCATAGATCTAGCGATAGATTGAATTCAAGTAATATTAGGTGGCCAATCTAATAGAACACAAACTCAATCATAAGCAATGACAACAGAAGATAAAGATTACTCAAAAGTAAATAGAGTAGAGAATATCTCACGGAATATCAAATCGAAAGCTTCAAGCTAATCAATCAAACGAAAGAGGAGTTTAGTTCGCCATAGCACAAAAGCTCTCCTCTAGGGTTTCCTCAATTGCTAAAACGATCCATAATAAGTCTCCTAAAAACCCCTTTAATAGACGTCCAAAAGGGATACAAAATAACCTAATTAAAAATAAGGAATTCGACAAAGTAGGGTTTCGGCGCTGACAGAGGCCGCAGGCGCGGCTCAGGACATAAGTCAACATTCTCCTCTCAGCATTGACCGCGGGCGCGGCTCTACTGTTCACAACACTCTCATTCCTTCTTTCCTTGATCGAATCTTGTAATCCTATCTTCACTTCATGCACCTCCCATATGAGCTTCTCATACCTGAAATTGACCACAAATATGTGTAGATTCTGCCTCGATAACCATAACAATCTAATTCACGAATTAATACTAATGAGGACATTATTTACAATTAAACTATGCTAAATAAGTCATATAACACCTATATGAATGGATGCTATCAGACCCATGACTTGTGGCTTGTGTAAATTCATGCCTTACTTGTTTTATGATCTACTCCAACTTAAAATAGTTCCTCGATGGTATCGACATTCATTCCCTATGTCCTTGAAATATGAATTGTGTTACACCTCAATACTCATTATGCCTTATGTGATTCCAACTAGTATCATGCCTATCTACTTGTCTCGTTTTATACTTTTAATCATGAATAGTCTGACACCTTACATGTTCACACACCGCCTTGTATTTAGATTCCTCGTGTGCTGTTAGTATCATATAGGATGTATCTCTTCTAAATGGCAACTCATCATGAGAATATGTGCCCTAATTATCTCGTTTACGTACGGGAATATTGCATTCATAATGTCATGTTGTTCCCTTGCATCTTAATGTCTAGTAGCACCTTAGATGATCATCTTTCCATCTTTGCATTGACCTCATACTCTGATGACCTCGATATGACTAGGATATGTTACACCCCTTGGTACACCCTTACTTGAGACAATGCCTTTACACGTTTTGCATGAATGCAAGCATGATAGTTGCAAGATGCTCGCATGATTACCCTTATATGTGTAAGCATAGCGTATTGTTCTCTTGTAACATGACACCTTAAGAGCATTATCTTGTTCTGCATTATGAGGTGTGCATGATTCACCTGTTGTACTTGCTTGTATTCCCCTTATATGCATTGATGCTCGTTGTGATGGTAGCCTTGCTTAAGCCTCTATGACTCCCCATGTTATTAGGTGAAGTTATTCGATGCACCTTATTCTCACCTATCTATGACTTGTCATGCACTATTAGTATCATGTGGAATCTAAGCCTTTAGAAATGTGACTTGCATAATCTCATGCCCACTTTGTATCATCGTTCAGTTACACTTGCCATAGGTTGTGATAACCATGATGTTCCCCTTTATACCATCTTATGACTATCTGAGCATATTTTATGTTGGTAACCTAGTTATCATGTTATGCCTCAACAACCTATTAGCATGCTTAATATGACTAATGACGTGCTTATGTGTGTGTCTCATATAATTTGTTGGTCTTACCATACAATGCTCTTATGATGCTTATTGTATTATAGTAGCTTGCACCTCTTTCGACTACGTACCCCCCTATTATAGTTCAAATCATGTCTAGGTTCACACGTGATAATCTTGCTTAGGATATATCGTCAATCTATGCTTATCTTGTTGAACTCATATAATTGCGAGTATTGTGTTAAATAGTAATTGGGTGCCGCCTTGCATGTTACATACTACGACACGATGAAATGCACATATATATGAAATATGATCCGATGTTGAACTTGTACCTCAGTAACCATCTTTGGTTATACTTATGCCACGTCATGACCGGTTAGAATCATGTAGGACATGCTTTCCGATTATAGCTCATCATATGACTACATTCCATACTTATCATACTAGGTAGACCTCGTTGCTCTATGATGTGATAGTTACTGTACCCCCCTTATGTGTTCCTTCTATAGTGCTATGGCATGTCTTAGCATCTTAGTATCGGATTCTATATTGATATGACCTGTCTATGTGTGTATCCGACATGAGTAACTAATTATTATTTAAATATCCTTCATTAAATGTTAAGGTAAAAAAAATATGGTTTTAAACGTTTATTTAACTGTTAGTTATATTATTGTTCGGAATTATTATATAAATGTTGTTGAGGTCGGGGAAGGATATCGAAAAGGATGAGAGTAGTTGGGAAATAAACGATCGAGTTTAGATCAAAAGCGAGCTCATAGTTACTTGTTTCGCTGCGGCGAAACCATGGTCGTCGCGACGAAGAAGGACTAGGAAAAAAGGAAGAGAATGATGCTTTTCGTGATAGTGAGAGGTATCACTAACGAGAGACGAAGAACTGGATTTCGCCGTAGTGAGCGGCCAATTTTCCGCGACCAAAAACCATGTCTGGGCTCTTGGCCGGAGCTGGTTCTCTCCTTTCTTTGGGCGTTGACTCGGTTTTGGTTTAAACTCAGTTTGGGTTATTCCATATATGTGATTAAGCTCTTATGTGATGTTATGTAATTTGATATGTGAGTTAAAAACGATTTATGATTCCATGATTTATACGGATTTGGACTTGGATTAGTTATGATGATAGGTATAAATACGATGTTCTGGGATTTTGGTGAACATGAGTAGTCAACCATACATATGATACCCATTATATTACTATGTCTTTCCTGGCTTGTACCACACAGATCTATTGTTGGAATTCATGCATCCGTGATTCTCAATAATGTCGAGCTTGCCTATTATTTGTGGAATGATAGGTGGCTAGATTGTCTCATATGTACGTCTGTGTAGAACTTGATCATGTTCCTTGCTATCAATATGTGTTGTCATTATTCATCGAGATAGGTACATGTTAGTGTGTATTGATGCGACTAGTTTGCTTCATAACTGATTGATACATGTTTTTCTTGTCGCAATTATAACCTCAAAGAATTCCATAAGGCCACTATTGTCATTCTCAGGTTGGGGTCTTGTCTTTCATTCTCGTCATCGTCGGTTCTGTTCTATGTTTGGGTCTGTAGAGAATCAGAGTTGTCCACTTTTGTCTCTCCCATATCCCCGTTAACTTAGAACCTTTGCGCTACTTACGACGACATTGAGAAGAGAACGGCCAGCTGGGTGGTACTCGAGCGGTGCAGCAGAAGCGTTGTGGGCCCATAACCCACCGGTCCCAGGACTTGAGGCAGGGGATTATGCAAGAGGCACACTTCATCGCTATTCAAGAGACTTGGCGTGTTTCGAGGCTAGGTGAGGAGTCCATTCGACGGATTTCGAGGCTCTATGAAGTTCCTGAGAGGATAGTTCCCGATAGATATGGATGGTTCACTCCGAGATTCTGGCAGTATGTTCATGAGTTCCAAGGCATTGACAAGGACCGAGATTATCTTTAATGTGGGATCACACGTATGGCTGAGAGTATCACTACCCGAGGGGTCCGACGTTTTGACATCATATATAATCCGAGCCCTATGTTTGATTGATCCTTTTGATTTTTTGGAGAGTTAGCTTATCGCTTAGCTTTATCTCCGTCCTTAGCTGGAGTGCACGATGTCTTTTGTGCCTCAACTTCGTCGATATGTTCTCGATCCTGGCCACATTATTGACTATTCTGACCTCTGTGTTGAGGTTGATCATTACTTGGTATAGCGTCCTGAGCTAGTTGTGGAGATACTTCAGATGAGCTACTCACGTCTTACGTAGAGCCTGACTTAGAAATTGACTTGACCTCTTGACCTAGTGGTGAGTATACCCTATTGTGTTGTTTTGAGATTTGTGCTTTGATGTTTATCTCTATGCCGTTGAGCTTATATGATTGCTAGTTATGTGCAGAATATGTGATGATATTAGGCGATTGGCGATGAGCCTCTTGATGAGTGATGACTTGCTTGCATGACACTTGTATGATACCACCCTTGATATGCTTGTTAGCGTGATGAAACTTGATAGCTGAGCTTGATTATTTTGATATATGAAGTTCTGAGACTTGTTTTGAGATGATTGTTGTTGAGATCGATGATATCTTAAGAGTGATAGTTAAAACCGATTCTGAAAAATGAACCTAGGAAGAGAATGCGGGATTAGCCCTTAGAGGTGGATGATTCCACCTCTTGAGTTCTGGAAATTTGGTTGACTGATATGGGTAGAGTTGACCTGAGCTTTTGGAAGATTTTCTCGTATTCGAGGTTTTGAAAATGGTTTGACC
Organism: Persicaria maculosa; assembly: GCA_963922045.1. NCBI lineage: Eukaryota > Viridiplantae > Streptophyta > Magnoliopsida > Caryophyllales > Polygonaceae > Persicaria > Persicaria maculosa. The sequence continues at coordinate 35,539,250 of OY998271.1, forward strand.
CGGATCTTGAATAATTTTGTTGGGTTCCATGTCTTGAGAAAGGCTTGTCGATTTTGGAAACGATTTTAGTCTCGGGGACGGGACTTGTTTTTAGGGGTTGATGATGTAAAGACTAGAAGTTTTTAAAATAGTATTTTCTATTTAAGTAATGAATTATAATGGATTAGTTTTGAAGTCTGGAAAATTTTGAAAATTTCCGTCCTCTAGCGATTTATTCTATCTAAAATTTTTCGAAGCAAGTTCCGGCATTACTTTTAAACGAGTTTTCAGACAGATTTCATTTCCACTCCTACGATCTAAGATTTTTTTTAATATGGTAGAGATTGTTATCGAAATATTTTATTTTAATTTCAAAGGTTCGATTTGAAATTTTTTTAAAATGAGTCGGGATCGGTTCGAGCGAGCGAGTTTTGAGGTTTATTTTATTGCGGGTATTTGAAGTTCCCTTAGGACCACACCCTTTGTCACCTTATTCCCATCCATTTCTGATTGTTGACCAACCCAGCTGCTCTTCTCATTTTGAGCAAGCAACCTCCTCCCTGATTCCTCTTTTGAGTGCTCAGCAGTGAACGAAAGAAGGAAAGACAGCAACCACTCATCTGCAGTGCACAACAATCAAAAAATAAAACAACCCCCCCCCCCCCTTCTGTTCCCTTGTTTTGTCTATCACCATCCCAAACTTTCTTCCCCCTTGTGTTCAAAACCCCATCTCTTTCTTGTTAACTATCTTCACAAAACAACACAAAGCTTAAGCCCTTCCCTCCCTGTTCAATCGGCCGCTAGCCACCACACAAACACCCCACTATCCAGTTTCTCATTTTCATTTCAAAAGCAGCTCACCCATTTTCCATTTACCCACACAAACTCAAGCTTCCCATTCCCTTATCCTTCATCCCCTATTTTCGTTTGGACTCAACACCTCCGAAGGAGCCCCATCCCCTGTTCGTTTTTTGGAATCCGCCGAGCACCCTCCACCTCCTCCATCCATCGAAGCCAGCACCTCCACTCTCGTTCTCCGAGGTCCGATGAAGACGAACCTCAGGCCGCCACCCAGAAGCGCCCCGAAGACGCAACACCACCACCATTCTCCCTTCCTCTCCCTGTTTCGGTCCCAACTGTTGGTAAGTCTCTTCCCCTTCCTTTTTCCGATCAAAATCTCCATAAAAGCTCGCCTTTAAGCTCCCTACCTTCTTCCCAGGCCGATACCGAAGAGATTTCGACGCTGGCCAGTCCAATCGAGCCTCGACGGCGTTTTCGGCGAGTCGACTCCCCTCGGTGAGCTTCGAACCCTCTTCCTTCCTTTGTCTCGGTTCTTGGGTGCTTCATATTCTTTTAATTTACCTGGTCGGAGAGGAAGTGATTCAAGAGCGGGTGAGTATGGGGCAGCTCCGGCGAGCTCGAGTGTGCGAGAGAGAGAGAGAGAGAGAGAGAGAGAGAGAGAGAGAGAGAGGGCTCGAGCGCGAGAGCAGGAAGGCGAACAAGAGAGCGAGCAAGCGAGCAACTGTGCGAGTGAGAGAGATAAAAAGATTGAGGGGGAGAGTGAACTGAGGGCGAGAGCTGAGCGAGGTTAGGCGGAGGAGGAGCGGCAGCAGCAGGGGAGGCTGAACGGAGGTTGAAGAAGAAGGCGCGGGCCCCACCATCACCACATCATCAACCTCTAGGGCCCACTTTCTTTCTTTTCTGCCAAATCCAAAATTTTAACAAGGGAGATGAAGAGGAAATCATTGGGCTACTTTGGGGTCAAAAAAATGGGTTGCTTTAAAAAATGAGATTTTCATCCTAATTTATAAAATGATCTCGGTTTTGGATTTCTAACAAATTAAGGGAGGTTTTTGGCAATTAAAATAAAGGGTCGGTTTGTATAAAATAGAATGGTTGGGACTAATTTTGATAAGATTAATTATTAAGGGTATTTAAAATATAATATGCGCCTTGGAATTATATGGAGATTTAAAATAAGTTATTGAAGTTGAATTGGAAAAGGAATTTGGAAAATATTTTCGAAAGTCGGAAATTGATCTAATAAATTAAAAGGAGTATTTTTGGAAAAAGGTTTTAAGGTTGGAATTTGATTTGAGAAATGGAATTGGATCTAATAAGATTTAAAACAGGAATTTTTTGAAATGACCTAACCTTGTCGGATTTATTTTGATAATATAATAATATAAGTTGATTAAAGAGCAATGGTTTATAAATTGATTTTTAGGCCAAGTGTGATTTGGAAAAGATGTTTTAAATAAAGATTGATCTAACTCGAGATTTAAGAGTTCTGGGAATCTTGTGAAGTTGACTAGCCTTATATAACTTGTGAATGATTTTGTGAATCTTTTGTGTGAAATTTTGTGAAGCAAATTATGATATGTGAATTATGATGTGAGACTATGATGTGTTATTATAGTAAAGCGTGATGTTATATTATATGGTTGATAAGGATGATTATGGATATGTTATATGATGATTAATTAAAGTATGAATATGACTTATATACGAGATAATGATACATGTTTTCTAAAAGGATTGATATATGGTATAATAATGAGTTGAGATGATGACATTAATCAGATGTTATATGATGCTATGAGTTAGGAGATAATGATGATGATGTTGAGACAAGATGCGAGATGATATGATTGAATTAATAAGATGATATGATAAGATATGAGGTGAGTTGATATGAGGGTGATGATGATAATAAGACCTATGAAATATGTGGAGTTATATATGATAGTTAGGGGCGCCTTGTGTGACTTAGACGTAGACTTATGCATATCTTATATTTTATGCTAGGTGATTTGTGACATGATTGGATTGCTTGCTATTGGTGAATATTTCTTGGATTCTGCGCTTCTTCAGGTAAGTTCCTTTATGGGCTTACTCAGATTTGAAAGAGAAATATCTTGCTTGTGATCATAGGATACGCTAGGTGCTTCATATGCATTTAAAGCATGTCATATAGTATCATGCTAGGGTGCATTGACCGTTGAGCATTCTATTTCTTTATGCGTATGTAAACATAACGGTCGTTATCTGTGAATTAACTAGAGTCTTTGCTAGGGTCATAGGATGGCCCAGTCTCATCGGGTCTCGTCTTGAGTCATTCGAGCCATATGGTTGATTGCGAGCATGAGTATAAGATTATCCTATGAGCTTATATATGATTACAGGTCGTGCCTATGGGCCGATTCGATGATGATGAATGGAATGCATTCATGAGCTGGCCAGTCTCTGCCCTATCGGGAAAGGGAGTGGAGGTAGGAGAGGGATATGTCACTTGGCATTCTTCGGGCGCCTTTACAGTTTACTGCATATTATTTCAACTAGGAGCATGCTAGTGTGATTTAAATTTCCGTACTGCATTAGAGCATCTTTATTATAGGTATAGCGTATGTGTATGCTTGCTTGCGGGACAAAGTGTGTTGCGGGGACTCGGTCTCACCCCGCTCACACCAATTGTTTTTAGGTATGCTTGCTCTATGTTTCTATGGCGTGAGAAAACTTCTTGGGCAAATGCGAAAAACCTGTCTAACCCCACTAACTTGGCTAAAGGCTTTCTTGAATCTATGTTTTATGGATTTGGTTTTGACCCGGCCTTGCCGTGGCAAGTTGTACTTTAATTCCGCTTTCGCATTTTCGTTCAAACGAATTTCCGCGACTTAGTCTTTAGGACAGGCTAAGGGTACCCAACGGCCCTTCGATTGCTTTGGGGTTCGAAATCCCAGCTTTAAATACTGATCTTTAGAGGTTTGAAACCTCGACTCGTACCTGAATTGCAATATCCGAACGAAGGTATCCAACCTTCGAAACGTATCTCGGATATTTATATTCGGACCGTTACAGTATGAGCTGCATAATTTAGTCTCAACATTGCCTTTGACGTGTATAAGTTGAGATGTCTTCATACATTACAATTGACTTCGAATGCTTAACTTTCATCTACTGGCGTTGAGTTACTTTCAATGCACACGCATAAGGTACTTTAGGACCTAGTATGCCATTTGATCATGGGGGATTTGGTGTATTAAATGGTGTCGAGGTTGCCTCGTTAAAAACCTCAACATGGAAAAACCAAGAGTAAGGAAAAGAGTACAACATTGTATGATACTTCGGGACCTAATAAAATGTCACCATTTTCACAATTATAGGTACTTCAGGTACTCTTATAAGGATTTTTAATCAATTTAATGTGACTGTACTTTGACAATAATGCTTCAGGCATTTTCAATCAATCCTTTCCATTTATATGAGTATGCAACTACCACGTCCGTCAGTTACATTTTGAGTCAAATTTATATTCACTTCTAGTGAATACATTCTCCATATAACCTTTGGGAGGTTGGCTTTTGTGCAATCAATTTGGCTTTATATTTTCTTTTGAACGAACACCCATTTAAAACCAATTGATGTTACACTTTCAGTGTTGGAGCTACAGGTCCAATACCATCCCGCTTTAAGAATCCATATTTGCATGGATTGCTTCTTTCTAGCGTTTTATCATCATTTTGATGTCGACATCCATTATTTGTTTGATGATCATCATATTCTCATAGGCTCTTTCCACTTTTGGGGAATTGTATACCAAGAGCCCAGTGATCTCCAACACTTCTAGTGTACTTGAGAACCACTTGATATTCATTGAGTTTGAGTTACTTTTGGAACTTTCAAATGAACTAACTAGTATGATTTGTGACTTTAATTATCACTTTCTTGGCATTTAGTAAATGCTTATTTGTCAAACTACAAAATCATGTCATATATTGAACTTATGGTTCACTTGTATTTATCCGCGGATATGAAATGACAAAGACGTTGCTTTCGTGCAATCTCTTTCTTAATATTTAGTCTCATTTCCTCTCCCCCTAAATACTGAGCATTTTATCACCATTATAAAGCTCTAGGTATTTGATATCAATAGGGACTCAAACCCCATGTATAATCCAACTTCTTTGTGGTCTCATTGTAGTTCATTTGGAGTAGGTACGTCTCGGAACATGTGTTGCTCATTGAAGACCTTTGAATGGCATGCTCTCTTCTGGAGATTATTAAGGAGATGCTATTGTGTCAAATTTGAAATGCAAACTAGCTTGCATGGGCCCATTTGACTAACGACTCTTCTGGGTCGTCGTGATAACATTCTCTACCTGTTCTATATGGTAGTGTTCCGTAGGTGTCTCATTGTATCCAATCAAGAGACATTAGAGACTTTGCATTTACTCACAATATAGATGGTCTTATTGTTGATTTTTGCCAAGATGATAGACCATATATGTTCGGTCACCCTTAATGAGGATCTTCAGGTCCTAGGGTCTTCTTGTCCCTCTTAGTGGGTGTCTATGTGAATTTCAATGATCCCGCACATCATTGATTCACATGAGTGACCGAATGCCACAAAGTAAAAATATTTTATCATTAACTAACTTCTGGTTAGTGATAAGTTTCAATGGGATAAATGAGTGTCAAATAAACCATGTATATACATTCTCATTTTTGTAAGACTTGCTTCTGGCTAGTCATATGAGATACTAGTGTGCAATACCATGTCAATTCATACAAATGTGTCATTGTTACTTCAAGTAACAAGATCAATGCTCTTCTGGAGCATATATGGTATTCATTTTGGTTTTTCCATTCAAGATTGTTTGAGAAAACTTCAAGTTTTCAAAATTGTTTGACACTTATAAAACCATAACATTCAACCATTGAACTTTGTATATGGTGATCCAATTATTAATTTAGATGCCATTTAATGGGTATTGTCAGAACTTTCGTTTGTGTCATACTTGAGGTATGAGTCATTTATAATGTTCTTCAAGACATTTAGAATTAACCGTATAACAACTACCTAGCTACAAGCCACAACAATAACATCGGTTGCGCGCTTAACCTTCTTTCGTACCTTGTACTGGCGAGGGGCATGCTTCAGGCTATGCTTAGAGGAATGTCAGGAAGTGACATTGTTAACCGGATTGTGTTATGTGGTTACCTCTATTGGTTGTACCAACCGAATGATAATCGTTCTGAACTTGATAAAAACCCACATTCCATGTACTTCTTCAAGAGTGCAAATGATAAGATTAGAATCATATACTCTTCTAGAGTTTATAAGAATCATATACTCTTCTAGAGTTTATAAGAATCATTCACTCTTCTGGAGTTTAATAAAAATCCACCACTAGAGTCTTCAGGCTCTTAAGTTGGTGTTGAAAAACTTCACACTCTATGGGATTGTGGTAAACCTTTCTCCTAAATATTCATTTGCCAAACAAAACTTCGTATTAGACACTCATGATAAGTTGTTTCTTCGGGAAACACTTTGAGCTTTGAATTACAATAAGTTAAATCATAATAATTTTATTCAATATAAAGCAATGAATAAAAATACAAATAAATAAAAGAAATTTGTATTTGTCCACATCAAGTGGAGTCATGGAGAAACTTTTTAATTTATCGTTTTCTTTAAGAAATGATTTTATTCATAAGATGATTCATTTGTCAACTTTGAGTGACAATTAGTCTCTACTCCCTCCGTTCGGCAAAACTTGACATTTTACTATTCACGCACGCTTTTTTAGAAGCTAAAAACTATATAAAATATCTAGTTTTTTAAATAATTTTTTTCACAATTTTGTAGTTATTATTAATAAGTACAAACTTGTTAAAAAAATTTTAAAAAAAAATAAATATTTTATATAGTTTTTATCATTCTAAAAAAGCGTGCGTGAATAGTAAACGACAAGTTTTGCCGAACGGAGGGAGTATTATGTATCTTTCATGTACTCCAAACAATAATAAGTTGCATTCAAAAATATAGTAAGTTGTCCATAAACTTTAATCATATTCTTCAAGAAAATGGTATGATTGATTCGTACTCACTTCAGGGAGAAGACAACTTGTATACAACCACTTCAAGGGTATATCTATGTTTACTTTATACACATCGCTTCATGAATTATTTCTGCATCTTTAAAATAAAAAAATCATACACTTCAGGGCATGGTTTCATCATTAGGAGAATATACAATATGTCTTATCAATCATTTACTTCACGCCATGAATATTCTTATCATTCATTTACTTCAGAAAATGAATATTTGTCACTTCAGGGACAAATCTGTATTGACGAGAGAGTGAGACATTTTATGAATTTCCTTTTCATATACATCTCTTCAGGAAATGATTATCGTTACTGCAGGAACAATTTAGGAGGATTAATATGTTTTCATCCTCTTCAAGTGACGAGTTTATTTATTTCGAGAGATGATCTAAATAAAAAAGTAGTTGATATAGGGTAAAAAACTATAAAACATAAATAAATGAAATAAAATTAGCATATTGTCAACTTCTAGTGACAAGAAATTAAACATCCCCACAAATACATATTCGTCTACTTCCGGAGACTGTTAGATATCGAAACCATCTTCTACATGAGATAAATTTCATCATGATATATAATCTAAAACAATTTATCTTCTTCAGGAGATAAATAAGAATTTCATCTTCTTCAAGAGATGTGATAATTGTGTTTACTTTATCTACTTCATGAGATAAACTACCACTTTTTGGGATGATATACAAGTTTAACAATTTATTTCTACTTCGGAAGATAATGTTTGTCTACTTCTGGGGAAAAAAACAATATAAATTGAAATGAATAATAAAACTGAAATAAGTTCATCAGTACGGGGATGATTTTCAGTCGTTCACGTCTACTTCAGGAGATGGTCCGTTCATCTACTTAGGGAGATGAGGATTAAACAAATATAGTTTTAAATAAATAAAATAAAATAACAAACATATAAGTTAAATAAGCATAAATAATAAATATAATTTCATCACTACAGGGATGAAATTTATCGGCTCGATCAATCTCTGCGGGGATGAGATTTATCGTTTCATCATTTCGGTGATGAGATCAATTTATCGTTCATCACTACGGGTATGATATTCATTCATTGGTTCATCTACTTCGGGAGATGAGGGAAAAAATATAATTTAAATAAAATAACATACACATAAATTAAATAAACATAAATAATAAATATAATTTCATCACTATGGGATGAAATTCGATTGATTCAACCGCTTCGGGAATTGAGATTAGTTTATCCACTTCAGGGGATTAATTTTAATCGATTCAATCACCTTGAAATAACATTAATTCACTTTAGGGGATAACGATTATATATCAAAAAATCAAAACAAAATACAAAAAAAATACATAACATAGATCATCATCTCATACAACCGTGAACATGGATAAAAAAAACCAACAATATATCTGTATGACCATACGAGCCATTAGAGTAGCCGAATTCAAAGAACAATCTATTAGCAGATTTAAAGTAACCCTATCGGAGTACTTTGCATCCTCGATCAGTAAGGAATAAAAAAAAAAACATATATTATAACAATGTAATAGAGCATCGTTAAAGGCATACAACAGTATGCATTATATGGTCAAAATTGAGATTAAAAAATAAAAATAAAACTTGTCCCGTGGATCAAATAGCATGGATCAAAATTTTACATAAAGCGAATAATGCATATAATCGGACAAAAACATGGGCAAATCAATTAAGAGTTTGTAATCGGTAGGGGTAAAATGAATTAACAAACCATACAGTTCGATCAATCAATTTTGATCGTATGCGTTTCTACCTTTTCTCTTTGGATCAAGTTGGTGCAATATCGTGTTGATAACGTGTGATAAACCAAAGAAAATAGAGATTAGAGAGACGGAGGCGTAGAGAAGAGAGGAGAACTGATATCTATTAGGATTACCAATGAGCCTTATTTATAGGGATTACAATTAAGCCTTGAACCTCAAATACAAGTAGGGTTTGCTATGTATATCCACACATATAATAATATGATAACAATTAGGAGGTTGTGGATTAAGATATTTTTGCTTTATTGACTGCATATATTATAATGCGATATTATGTATTATAAATCATAATTAATGGCGAACAAAACATACCTTTAAGCCTCTTTTTTTTTGGAGCAAACCCTTAAGCCTTACTATGGGTTACAATAAGTAGAAGAGAAGTTAAACCCTGACTAAATAGATTACAAAATAATCGGTATCATCTATGAAATTATGTGACCGACTTAGGCATCATATGACTCCGAAGGGATGGAATAGGAGATCGAACATGTGGGTGTTGTTATCTATCGTTACCAATTAAGCTTGAATAAGGGACTCCATGAAATAAATGTTGAGAATGACATGTACAATACGTTATTTAGTGGCGGATTCTTAAGCATTTAGTTAAGGAGGGAGAAAATTAATCTCTAATTTTTTTTTAAAAAAACCATCAATATTTAAAGTTTTTGGGTTTTAATTATAGTAGTATGTTACGAAGTTTAACAAATAATAAGTATGATATCCATCCGTTAATTAAAACTTGACGTTTTACTATTCACGTACACTTTTTGAGGTGTTAAAAACTATATAAAATATTAACTTTTTTAATAATTTTTTTAATAATTTCATACTTATTACAATTAAGTATTAATTTATAAAAATAAATGTAAAAAAATGTTAATATTTTATATAGTTTTTTATCATTCTAAGAAAGCATGCATGAATAGTAAATGACAAGTTTTATTAATTGAGGGAGTATTAATTTGGTAAATGATTTGAAAAATAATTTATATCGTTTTAGTTTTGAAACGCTTATAACTTTTTACTCAGTTATCGCTTATCGGATTTGAACTTATAATATATCAAATTGAAACTATCGACGAGAGAAAAATATATATATTAAATTTTATTTTTAATTAGGGGATGACTGTGACCTCTAATCTTAAAGAAAATCCGCCCCTTCCGAGATCCAAATATATGAAGCTACCGACTACGTATGTACCCAGTACCCGCGTCTCTTATTTGCAGCTGCGGGTCCTTTTCATCAATAATAATTCAATTAACTAGTTAGGCAAAAAAAAAAAAAAAAAAAGGGAGGGTTCGAGAACACAAACTGAATGAAATACAAAGACTTTCATTCAATAATATAATATATATAACACATTTAATACCCAAAACGCGCGTACCATTCACCACCCATGTCGTACATCACATCGATCATGTCCATCCCTAATAGACTTGCCCTGTTGCCCACACTATTTTACCAAAATCAAAATTAAACTATTTTACAGACAGAATCTTTAATTAATTTAGGCCGTATTAATATGAACGTTCTAATTTCTTTGCGCTTAAATAAAGAAAGATTAAAAACGACAAATCAGGAGCCGTTGGCGAACTGATTGATGAGAGCGAGCGCGTTGCTAGTGCAGTGCACGGCGTCCAGCACCGGGGCCCTGATCGACGCCTTGACCCGCCCGTCCAAGGCCCGACCCGCAAACCCGTCCAGGCACGTGTTCTCATCGGTAAGCCCGGCGCTAACCCACGTCTGCACGTTGCTGATCCGCCAGCTCCTCTCGCTGGGGCCGGCCCGCCCGGCCCGGTGGAACTCCCGGGTCGACTGGACCAACCGGTCAACAAGGTCGCCCATCTGCTCGGCGCAGTCCTCCAGGGCGGCGGCCTCCTTGCGGCGGAGCCCCTTGGTTTTCCGGAGCTTGGCCATGTGGGATTTGGCGACGCGGCCCCGGGAGAGGCTCACCGTGAGGGCGGTCTGGGCCAGCTGGCGCGGGCTCTGCTGGATCTTGCTGGCGAAGATGACGAGGGATTGGACGCAGAGCTCCGGGAAGCTGGTGGAGTTGCACTTGCTCTTGATGAAGTTGGTGGTGGGCGGTGGTGTGGTGGTGGGGGCCGCGGCGGCGATGAGAAGGTTCAAGGAAAGTAGGCAAAGGGTGATGAATGGGATGAGGAGAATTGATTTGGCCATTTTGTTAGTTTGTTTGGTTGGATGGGTGGATTTGTGGAATTAGTTTGGACAAAGGGATTCTAATTTATAGAACGAGAGGGAGAGAGAGAGAGATGGGAATTAGGAGGATGAGTGGGGGCAAAGGCAAGTCACATTAGTTTCGGCATGTTGTGTAAATTCTCAATTTTTTTTCTTTATTTTTTTTATCAACGCAAATTCTCTATCTTTGGGTCTTCATGAAGTAAAATTTGGGGTTATTAGGCCGTTGAGGGAGTGTCGATCCATTAAATATAGTGAAATTTATAGCAATGTAGGCCCCATTGTTGTACATATATATATATATATATATATATATATATATATATATATCATGTTTATCAGTGAGCCCCGTTTCAGACTCTTAACTTACTTTTCAACTGTCACATCAGTTTAAGAGCTCAAGCCAATTTTTTACCTTTTCAGCAAATTATCAGTGAGTCCACTCCGGGTCTTTTAACTTCATTTTTTTAAAAAAAAAACATATGCAATATGGGTGTCTATGGGTAGATAAAAAGAAATTACATTCAAAAATAATTTTTTAAAATTTTTTACATTAACAAAAATAGAGAAAAATCGATTTTAAAAAAAATTAATCAAGCGCTGCCACATGGCAGCGCTGCAGTGGCCCTCCCTGCAATGAGTCCGGGCTCATCTTCAAGGTTGTTTTTCCCCGGGCTCATGGTCACCTCACTTCTTTTATTTTTCTTTTATTTTTTTGCCTATGTGGATTATTGATGAGCCTCACCAATAATCTTTCTCTATTTTTTGCCTATTTGGATTATTGGTGAGCCTATATATATATATATATAGGAGTTTACTCCGGTGAAAACCTCAAATTGCGGTAAAAACCGCGAGGACTACTTTATAGCTTGGTTTATTTGAAACCCGTGCTAAAAACCTCAATTACATAGTGACTTTACAACTCAGTTCAACCTAAAAACCGTGCTAAAAACTCCAGTTTTAAAATAACACATGACTTTATATATCGATTAAACATAAAAACCGTGCTGAAAACTCATGTTTTAAAATTACATTAGTGACTTTATAGCTCGGTTTTATTCAGAACCGGGCTAAAATATGTGACCTTATAGATCGGTTCTATTTATAACCGGGCTATAAAGCTAGTGAACGGGGCTAAAAAGTCGGTCCTCACAGGTTTTTCCCGCAATTTTGGTTTTCACCGGAGCGCAACCCTATATATATAGGGATTGACTCCGGTGAAAACCTCAAATTGTGGTAAAAACCCGTGAGGACTACTTTATATCTTGGTTTTTTTGAAACCCGTGCTAAAAACCTCAATCACACGGTGACTTTACAACTCGGTTCAACCTAAAAACCGTGCTAAAAACTCCAGTTTTAAAATAACACATGACTTTATAGTTCGGTCAAACCGAAAAATCGTGCTAAAAAGCTAATGTTTTAAAATTACATAGTGACTTTATAGCTCGGTTTTATTCAAAACCGGGATAAAATTTATGACTTTATAGATCAGTTCTATTCATAACCGGACTATAAAGAAAGTGAACCGGGCTAAAAAGCCGGTCCTCACGGGTTTCTACCGCAATTTTGGTTTTCACCGGAGCGCATCCCTATATATATATATATATATATATATATATATATATATATAGGGATGCGCTCCGGTGAATATAGGATAGATCATGTGTAAGCAAGCCTTACTGTGTATCATTTGTGAGCAAAACTGGAGCGTCGGATTAAGAAGATCAAACGGATGAGATTAAAAGTAACTTGTGAACAGTGACATTATTCGTAGGTACCAAGTGATTATTCGTATGTACATACATATGAATAATCCTTTGTTGCATACGAATAATTACATTTGTTCATACATACGAATAATTATATTATTATACACGAATAATCGCTTGGTACCTACGAATAATTTTTTTGCTCACAAATTACACCGTAAGGGTTGCTTACACGGGATCCAACCTATATATATATATATATATAGGGAAAGGTTCTAATGAAACAGATAATACGGTGTAACGGTGAAACGAATCAATATTGGGTCATATTAATATGAATATTATGTTATATGAATATATAAATATGAATATTATGTTGTGTGAATATGAATATGATTTAAATATGGGTATATGCATATGTTATTATTTATATTCACATAATATAAAGTGAATAACATCATATTCATATCCACACACCACAATATTCACATATTCATATCCACACAATGTCATATTCATATTAATCTAATGCAATATTCATTCGTTTCACCGTATTTTTTGTTTCATTGGAACTCTTGCCTATATATATATATATATATATATATATATATATATATATATATATATATATATATATATATATAGAGGTTGGGTCCTGTGTTTGTATCTCTTATGGTGTTAAGTGTTAACAAATCTGGGCCATTGATTGAATCAAATGAGTGGTTGAGATTATTAGGTAATTTTGGTTTTTTCTTTAATTAAAAATTAATGGGACCCACCTTTTTCCTTCCCCACTTACTGAACGTGCGCGTGCGTCTCTTTTTTTTTTTATGGCGTTACATTTTTTGGTGGGGTAATGTTGTGTTTTTTTGTGTGGTGCACTGTTTGAAATATTCGATAAGGTGATATTAATTATTCGCTAACTTATACTTATTATTCGTGTGTAAAGAGGAATTATTGTTTAGATAATAACAAAAGAGTTGGAAATTTTGCAACTATTCGCTAGATTAATAGTAAATATTCGCTAAATTAATCGTTATTATTCGTTTGTAAAGAGGAGTTATCATTTAGATAATAGCGAAAGGGTTGGTCAATTTTGTAAATATTCACTAGGTTAATAGTAATTATTCGCTAAATTGATTGTTATTATTCATCTGTAAATAGGAATTATCATTTAGATAATAGCAAAAGGGTTTGTCAATTTTGCAACTATTCGCTAGGTTGATAGTAATTATTCGCTAGGTTGATAGTAATTTTTCTCTAAGTTGATAGTAATTATTCACTAGGTTGAAAGAGTGTGTAAATGTAATTCTTGATTTCCCACAACTAATTTACCACATACATATGAATAATTCATTATTATCAACGAATAGTGTCTCTGAACTTGCCGAATAGTTGATAAATTGAATTGACATTGCTTGAAGCACAAAATCGGTCTATACATATGAATAATTCGAATTTTCCCCCGAATATTTCTTAAATCCCATGAAAACACACAAAATTTACCACTCCTCTTAAACAATTTGGTCCCGATCCCCCATTCATTCAATCAACATGAAACTTGAGCCCTTATCCTAAATTTGTCAACTACCCCTAACCCTAACACATTCAAAAATCACCATTCAAATCTTTGGTGAATGCAATATAAAACTATGAAGCAATTGAGCCCAATCACGGATACACAAATAAAAAGAAACTAAATCAATCAAAAGTTATGCTCTCCAATGACATCAGATAACCAAAACACTAGCTAGCTAGTCAACGATAGCAATTTCAAACAATTAGGTAACCACTGGGACATGATTTCATAAACGAGGAATCTTGAAACCTCCAATTTCAAACTCGACGAGGCCGAGAGGCAGGGAGATGGTGATGAATACTTTACTCATGGTGCAGATCGATGGTGCGGTGGCGCCATCGGACCGCTGTTCTCGTCGTCGATCGATGGTGCAGGCCGAGAGGCAAGGATGCCGGCCAACGCCTTGTTGTTCTCGTCGTCGCCGGACCGCTGATCGCTTCCACTTCGCCGCTGCTTGCTTGCCGAAACCCTCCGATCTTGCCCTCGAATCGATTTCGGCCAAACTCACCTTCGATCTCACCCACTCCGCCGCCGTTGGTTGCAGAAACCCTCGCCCTTCTGTACGTGGAAAGCCCTTTCGCTCTCTCTCTCTCTTAATAACCCACGTTTAATCCGGGTTTGGGCAGTTTCAGAATTTGGGTTGTGATTCACACGCTTTTGATAACTGAGAGTGGTGTAGGTTTTTCAATGGGGCCCACGTTTTTTTTAAAATAAATTATTAAAATTCAGAATTAATCGTAGCCTTCCATTTTGATTCGATCAAGGGCCAAGATTTGTTAACATTTAACACCGTAAGACTTGTTAACATTTGATCCATACTCTCTCTATATATATATATGAGGTTGGGTCATGTGTTAACAACTTTTACGGTGTTAAATGTTAACAAATTAATATTCGACAAAATTTATCAAATATTTATCACAGATACTCAATTATTCATCAAAACTTTTGTTAAAATTAATCAAATATTCATCACAGTCACTCAATTATTCACAATTTCCCAAATATTCATCAATATTCGGCAACATTTAAGAAATATTCATCACAGTAACACAATTACGGGATTGGGGGTGGATACACGCGCAAGGGTTTGAGTTTTTTGGGTGATAATTTTTTTTAATTGGCAATATTTATTAATTGAAATGAATCTCTTAAATGTCGTCGAAAAGTTTTGATGAATAATTGAGTGATTGTGATGAATATTTGATAAATTTTGCCGAATATTGATTTGTTAACATTTAACACCGTAAGAGTTGTTAACATTTGATCCGTATTCGTATATATATAGACCTGTCAAAACGTAACCCGATCCGAAAAACCGACCTGACCGCCCGGAATGTTTTGGGTCAAGACCCGAAAATTTTGACCCGGAAAATTTTTTGGACCCGAACCCGAAAAACCGATATTTTTTTGGGTCAAATGGGTTTCGACCCGGTGACCCGATGACCCGCCCGATTTGTGAAAACAAAACTTTCACTAATTAATAAAGAGCCAAGAAAATCTCAAAGTCATATTAGGGTAAGTTTAGTAATTAAATTATTATTAAAATTAATTAATTTATAATTATATATTATTCAAATTATTCGTGGAGATTCCAAGTTATTACATTTTATAATTACAAACACTTAATCTTTCTTTTTCAAATTAACATTTATATTTATTTGTATTGTATATTACTCCCTCCTATCAGTAATATTTTATTTTTTATTTTTCAACATGTTTTTAAAAAGCTAAAATAACTCTATAAAATATTAAAATTTTTAATTAAAATTTTCTACTCATTAGTCATTACTAATCTGTATGTAATAATTTCAAAAAGTTAATTAAAACTTTAATATTTTATAGATTTATAAATTTTGTCAAAAATAATGACTAATAGTAAAAATCAAATGTTTTAGATCGAGCTTAAATGACATCTTCTAATAAGTATAGCGCCAAAAAAGAATAACTTACCAATCACATCATTAAATTTACGTTTTGAAATTATCATAAAGTCATCAAAATACGATTTTTTTATTAAAAATAATAAAATTGACCAACCCAAAATTGACCCGATTTGACCCGAAACCGGGTCAAACCCGGGTTCGAGTTAACCCCATCTACCCGATACCCGTTTTACCCGAAACCCGTTTTACCCGAAATCCGAAATGACCCGACCCGAACCCGACCCGAATGATTCGATTGACAGGTATATATATATATATGTGAATTGGATCAAATGTAAAAAGGTCTTAAGATGTAAAATTATTTAAGGTGTAAAATTTCCTTATAAGGTAACCCGCGCCCAAAATAGAATTCGATTGAATTGAAAGGCTGAGCTCCTCAACTTCAACTCTTATCGCTGATTGAGATCTCCATGGATGAGCATCACAAGGTTTGTCGTCATCAAGTTTTCGACCTTGTTAGGGATGTCGGAATTTTGCTAGCACCTGAGGACGATGTCAGAGAAGGAAGGAGTAGGGAAGACGGTGGCCGAGGATTTGAGGCAACGAAATCAGTTACAGAGGATGGAAAATATGGTGGCCGATGTCGGAGAAGGAAGGAGTGGTGAAGATGGTGGCCGACTCTTATCGTTGGAGACTATCGAAGAGGAAGATGAAGAGCCAAGGACCAACAACGAGGAAGATAAATAAATCATGGCCCCTGTCTCCAGCCAAAAAATGACAAGGCAAGCGAGGAATTCGAGCCCTTCTCGGATGGTGAGTTCTCAAATTCTTTTATGGTTTTGAATCCACTTAATAGTGAGTTTGGGAATTCGAACATGATGAGTCTTCAGTCTATTAAGTTGCTTATGGAATTGGAGATTGAGCACGATAGGTTTGGTCTTGAATTTTCTGAAATTTCGAGGCCTAATTATGCCGACAAGTTGTTTGTAGAAATGGCTAAGCGAAGTATGGCTCCAAAGACAACAATTGAGATGGCCTATCTTTACCTTTGCCTCTCTTTACCTTTGTTTGTACTGTCTACTAAATATACAAAAATGAAAATTGATGTGATCCAAGGATATATCAAATAACTAAATAAATCTGACAACTAGTGTTGATTGTGTAGGTTCTTGTTTGTAACAAAATGTAGCTGGTTGAACCTATTTTCACTTGACTTTAAATTGGGTTCTCACCTTGTAGCTGGCACAACAAACTTCATACTCAAAGGACGTGCATTTTCTTATGGAGCTCAAAAAGGTTTTGCACCTTTACTGCCTGATTTTATAAACATCGGATAACCTTAAAGAACCTTTAGAGTGCTGCTTGTAATTATGATTTTTAAGCCTCATTTTCCCCTCTTAGCATCGCCAACCTCAAGTAATGGAAACGTGCAGATCATTTGAGCAATATGGGAAGCTCGTGAATGCCCGATTCTACATGAATGGGGTGCCCTTCTCTGATACAGCTTCCTTGGAAGGAAAACTAGCATATGACAACTTTCTCCTCATTGAGCATCCACAGATTTGCCCGGAACTCGATTCTAGCATTGTTGACAAGATGTTACTTTGGGTAGATGTAAAGACCGAAATTTTAAATAAGTATTTAATTGCCAAAATTGGAAAGATTCAAAAAACCCGTCCTCAAATGCATTTCTAAATTTGGAATTCTTTGGAAAATATCATGGCATGTTTTAAAATGTAGGTTGTCGAGCTAATTTTCGCTATCATATTCAGGTTTTAAAATGTGGAGTCTTGTGAGTCGTTTGAAATGAATTTAAACTCGAGTCGGATTTTGGGATAGGTAGTCGGGACTTAAGGTCGGACGAGCGGAATCTCTCTCTCTCTTTCTCTCTCTCTCACCCGTCTCTCTCTCTCTCTACCACTCACTCTCTCTCACTCGCTCCCTTCCCACTACCATCTTAATTATTTTGTCATCTTCCTCATTATAACCCTAATGTGCCCAATTTGCTCCACTTTCAATTTCTAAAAACCTAAAATATCATCATAAAAATCTGAGCCCCAACCTCAGCCTCTCTCTCTATTTGGAATTCAAAATGAAACCCTAAAGGAATCATCTTTCCTCTCTCTCCTCTTCAATCCTTCTGATGCAGATCAAGATGGCCTTCTGTTGGTCGAACGATGACCTTGACCCAGGCGAGCTATAAAGATCAATTCATGGGCTATTAGAAGGAGAGTGTGTCGTCCTCAAGCGCAAGAAGAAGGCGCCACCATGGCTTGAAGAGAAGAAGACATTGAAGAGGCCCACTCACCAAAAATAATTTAATTATTACTATTATTAGTTCTTTCCATATTTAGTAACTCCTATGTTAGTTGGAGCTATTTATGGAATGTCTTATTTTTAGTAATACTTAATTAGGTGAATAAAGTGAAAAATGAAAGTATATCTCTTTAAGATATTTTCCTTGGCCACTAAGTAGTAATCTTAGAAGATCTTTATCTTCTAAAAAGTATATCTCTTTAATATATTTTCATTGGCCACTAAGTAGTAATCTTAGGAGATCTTTATCTAGATGATTTTATGTTATTTTCAAATTAATTCTCAACCAAGTCTATCCTTTTGTAAAGAATGGTTGGCCAACCCTAGAAGATATTAGGGTTTCTAGAGATTAGGATTTCTATTTAAACGTTCTTTGTTATTTAATAAAAATTAGTTTGGAATTAGAATTGAAGAAACCTTTTGGCTAAAAGGTTATTCGATTACCAATCCAAACACTTGCTTTCATCATTTCAGATTGTCATTCATATTCCTAATCATCCATACAATTTTCATTCAAAACCCTAACCCCAAACACAACCTCAAACACAAAGAGAACAACCGCAAGTCATCGCAGAAACCCTAGAAGAAACCGTCGCAGAAGAGGAGGAACACCGTCGCTGTGCTACAGCCCAAGGCCAGGCGGCGGCCGCCGCCTCCTGTTGCTGCCCAGCCGTGGCACCTAGCCACGCCCCTTCCGTTGCTTTGCCCTTCTCTTGTGTTGTTCGTGGTTACTTCGAGGAGCTACCGCAAGATTGGGACGAAACAAAGTTAGTTATTCTTGATTCGAAGCCCATAGGCTAAGGATCGGGAATAGCAACGCATCACCTTCAAACCCTCATTCAAATCCTATATTTTGTGTTTCTCCAGTCACAAATCCCTTCCAAACACACTTCAATCATCACCTCTTTGAAGATCGAGCCCAGAAAACAATGGTCGGACATCATTCCAAGCAAAACAACACTTTTTGGGGAATTTCGCCGCCGCGAGTTGGAGCCTAGAACACAAGTCGCCGCCGCGAGTTCCCATGTTGATATCGTTGTGTCTATATCATCTCCTACGATTCTATGTTTAGTCCTTATCGCAGGAAAAGGGATTCATCTTATCAACTTGAGTTATAAACATAAAATTGGTAGAGACAATTAGGTTTATTTGCAAGAGTGTTCCTAATCGTTGGTGTACGGCGAAAGCTTGTCCCTCGGGTGAGATAGCGCAATTGTCCGTCTTATTTACCTTATTGCATGCATCGATTAGCGTTGTGGTAAACCCTAGCCTTAGGAGTTTCCCTTTTATTATATATTTAATTCATTAAAAACGTGCCTTTTTTGTTCATCATTCGTCTCCATCCTATTTGTCTTCGACTTTTTTTGCCGACATCGTTACTAACCACTGCATGAACTCGAGATCGAACCAACAAATCGATATCGACCCATCCAGTCTACATCGACGGTTTGCAATGTTGACGTCCATCCTTCTTGCAGCTGAGCTCGATATCGAGTCATCTGATCGAGATCGAGTGCCTTGTGTCGACTGACAGTTTTCTGAGCCATGTCGACGTGTGCTTTTGACATTGATATCGACACCCCTAGTTGATATCGACTACTTGTTTTAGTCTCTGCAGGTCTTCTGTTGCAGTAGAAATCGATAGCCCAGGTCGACGTCGAGTGAACTACTCGAGATCGAGGCTTCTGGTCGATCAAGACGTGAGCTTTCAAAGACTTCTAGGATCCCGCTGACACACTTCCTTGTGGATCTATCCTGATTTCCTATTACTACAGCAGGGAGTCTTGAATTTATTTGAAGAGGCTAAGGGTTGCATTGATTATATTTTATTATATTATTTAATTCAATTCTCCCTACATCACTGTTGACCCCTGCCATTGAACCCACTTTGATAATTTGAATTGTAATTTGAATTGAAAAAATTGTTACCAATTTCAGCGACGTCCATAATCCATTCCATTGAAATGAGCAACCTCCTCTTGAATCGATGGACATTTATCATTAGGATGATTTGGATCTCTGCAGACTCCGCAGGGTTTAGGTTGTTGTGTCTGATTCATCTTCATAGCCATGTTCTTGACTATCTCAGCAAGCTTGTTAAGATCATCTCTGCGATTGTCTCCAGAGTTGTCCAATCTATGAACTCCTCTAACACCTTGATGTCTCCCATATTATTGCGAAGCATTGGCTAGGTCTTCAAAAATTTTGCATTGCTTCCTCGGGCGTCTTATCTAGGATATCTCCTCCACTTATAACATTGATGACACTTCGCTCTCTATCAAGCAAGCCTTCATAGAGATAGAGGACTAGATCATCCTATGGTATACCATGTTGCGGACAACTTCCTTTAAGCTTCTTGAATCTCTCAACATACTCATATATGCTCTCAGTAGGTGATTGCTCAATACTAGACAACTCCTTCTTGAGTTTGCTAAGGTGAGTAGCAGGAAAGTACTTTTTAAGGAAAGCCTTCTTCAATCCAACCCAAGTAGTGATGCTTTCAGGTGGAAGATAATATAGCTAATCACTTGCTGCATCTTTCAGAGTAAAGGGGAACACTCTAAGTATCAATTGGTCATCCGTCAGGCCTTGAGGTCTCAGTCTATCGTAGATACTAGCAAACTCTGCGAGATGTTTGTTTGGCTCCTCTCCAGACCTTCCATGAAAATTAGGTAAAGCATTAGACCAATTGGATTTATATTCAAACCTGGGACCTTCAGGGAGAACAGTGATGTACATATTTGTACCTATTTTATTTACAAGTTTTGACTTCATATTTCATTCGATTTCCAAAGAAAAGGTTCAAAATAATATAAACTTGTGTAAGAATGAGCTAACGTGCAAGAAATAGAGTCTGCACAAGTTTTGGTCTAAATATGTAGGAATTTGAGCGAAATCGGAGTCAAAACGGAGAAGCCAAGGAAAGCAGAAGAGAGGTCGAAATCGACCCACATGGTCGATATCGACTACAGAACATCGACACAGAACTGAGTGTCGAGACAAACCAACAACACAACAGAAGAAAAGCACTCGATATCGATCTCCATACATCGATATCGACCTGAACCCAGGAATCGAGAGAAGTTGAGCTTGTCGAGCAGAAACAGAGACATCGAAGTCGACCTTCCTGGTCGATATCGACCATACTTCGACACAAGATAGACACGCTTTTTGAGACGCGAATTGGCCATTCTATCTTCAAAAGCACGGATTATCTTATAGCTTTTAGATAAACTACAGCTAAGGATATTTACTTTTACCTTAGAGATTTATCAAGTTGTTAGAGTTTTATCAAAATAAAAGATCTATCCTAATTGTTTGGATATAATTCATAGTTTAGATAGAAGTTACAATCCTTGGATAGCAAGGGTTAGTAGCCTATAAATAAAGCCCTAGGGGGTTGGCATTCAGTCATCCACAGACATACATTCAGTTTACATTCAATAGAGTTAGAGTTAGAAGAAGCTTTAGGTTTGGCGTTTGCGAGAGCCGACGTTGAATTGTAAAGTTTCGAAGTTTTTAATGCAAGTTTTCTCTTTTATATCAATGATGAGTTCCATGATGAGGTGCGAGTAGTCCCTCAAAGCTCTTAGGGTCGGGATGATCTCGACATTAGCCATGCGTTCTTGAGGTAAGTATTAGATATTGATATCGTTGTGTCTATATCATCTCCTACGATTCTATGTTTAGTCCTAATCGAAAGAAAAGGGATTCGAGCTAACAACTTGAGTTATAAACATAAAATTGGTAGAGACAATTAGGTTTATTTGCAAGAGTAATCCTAAGAGTTGGTGTACAGCGAAAGCTTGTCCCTCGGGTGACATAGCGCAATTGTCAGTCTTATTTATCTTATCACATGCATTGGTTAACGTTGTGGTAAACTCTAATCCTAGGAGTTGCTTTTTATATAGTTTATACTTCAAAAACACTGTCTTTATTCTGTTCATCGCTCCTCATTCATCCTTAAGTCTCCGACCTTTCTTTGCCGACAAAAAGCTAACAACTTTGCAAGAGAAGACATAGATATCGACCCTAGACGTCGGTATCGACCACTGTGTTTCGTCGACAGTTTTCTGAGTCGACGTCGATCATCCCTGCACGGTTTGTTGAGATCGATATCGACCCTCCAACCTCGATATCGACCATACTGTGTCGACTGGCAGTCTTATGAGCTGGTCGATTTCTGGATCTAACATCGATATCGACCTTCCCTAGTCGATATCGACTGCCGTTTTTGTCTCTACAGGTCTTCTGTTGCAGAAAGGATCGACAACCAAGGTCGAGATCGAGGCTTCTGGTCGACTAAAGACGTGAGCTTTCCAACGCTACTAGGATCCCGCTGACACGCCTCCTCGTGGATCGATTCTGACCATCCTTCCACTACAACGAGAGGAAGTCTTGTAATTATTTGCATAGGCTAGGAGTCGGTTTACATTTATATATCTTTATATTTGTATTTAAGAACTCGATTTCCTCCTACTATCAAGCTGGAAGCCTGATTGCAAGGGGTTGTGCATTCAGATTTGGCTCCTTTAAGCTTCTCAAGGTTCTTCTTGGCGAATTTTTAATGTTTCTGTCACCGAAGTTATTGTAATCAATCTTCTCTACTTGATTAAAATCAAGTTTTCTTCTCAACCTAGATAGAGACCTTTCAATCTCAAGATCAAAAGACAAAGATGATGAATTAGTAGAACGGGTCTAGACCATACAGAGTAGGTCAGACCTAAAAGAAAATAAGAACTAAAAATAAGCAAAAATAAACGAAAGATAAACAAAAGAAAATCAACAAAAGAACACGAATACTAGACTTCCCCGGCAAAGGCGCCAAGATTTGGTGGGCTGTTTTTACCAGGTGTAATTGTGTCACTCACTGGTCCTAGTCCCCCAAATACAAAATATCCTAACTCGATGCTAGACAAAAAATTAGTATAGCAGACAAGTAAGGAGTCGATCCTACAGAGAAGACTGATTCGTAGTTCTTAAGAAGATTCTCTAAACTAAAGGCAACAAGATTGTAGTAAGCAATTGTAATAAAATAAAGACGCAAAGGAATAATGATTGTAAGTTGATAATAATATGGGAAAATGCTTCACCTGCAACTCTTGATAATGGTTTCGAATTCATGGTCCTCGGATTGATTTCATTAGTATTTCTAAAGGTATGCCTGACTTGGCTTTGGTAGATGAAACTGCATGAGCAATCACTTATTCAAGTAACATTACAAGAACAACATTAATTTACCTGAGTACTTGACCTAATACCAATATTAGTTACCATCCCATAGAGCAATCGATAAACTTACGTAGTCAATTCCCCCGCTTGCTACAAAGATACCAATCTAAAGATAGGAATCACTAGCAGAAATGCATTTTCTATCTAGATGATCAGTCATAGAGAGAACATGTGCAAATATCAAGCAATATAGAAAAAGGATGATAAATAACCAAAGAATAACTAATATGAAATCAAATCCTCACAATTCATCCAACCATGTCTTCGAATTGCAGGAGAAACTATGAGTTTAACAACTCATAGTCAATGTAAACCTAATTGTCTGTAACACCCCCTTCTGTAAACGAGGGAATGTTACATCGCCAGTGATTACATTGACTTTAATGTCTTCGTAACCTCCTTAGGCTTATAGAGACATGCAAATGAGCATAGAAATCTCGGAATGTCACTTGCCATATCGTCTGGTTGGATTTCGATACCAAGTATGGACTTCAAGATAGTTAGCGACAAACAATCAAACTATCTACAAGCCTACATAATAATTTACCAACAATTCCCTCTAAATTGATAGTCTTTAATCAGATGATTTGATTTGGTAATGCCTTGAATCAATTACGATAGCAGATCTTACCAATGTCGAAATTATTTGTGAATTCCAATTGACGAACGAAATCGAGTTGCTCGGGCTATTGAAAACAGGATGCACAATTTACATGAAAATTGTGTACTTGCATAAGAACTTAATTCAAAGAAAATTGAGGGCCCTTATTGAAAATTTAACTAAGGAATGGGCAAATGGTGTAATTATGCTCCAAAGGAGCTTTGCCTGTGTCTTCTTAATGTCCCCCAATGTTTCACTTACCGAAGGTGTCGGCACGGTCTTGGCGGCGATGGCGACGGCGGTGGAGATGGCTACCGGTGGCTAAGGCTTCTTCTTGTGGAGGCACACCCGCTGGTGGTGTCGGATGGTAGTGGGCGGAAGCGGAGCGACTTGTCCCCGTCGGAGAGAAATCCCAAATAAAAATTGGGGCTTTTTGGTAGTATTTGTTTTTGCCAAACATTTGTGAATGAAAATGTTCCTAGAGAGATTTACAACAGATTGGGATAGGTTGGGAGTTCGGAGGTTGACTTCTAATGGTGGAATTGAGTCCCTAAACTTAGAAAAAAACAAGCTCTTAATCTACCTTGATTTGTGAACGGAAAATTGAATTGATAAGGGGAATTGATTCGCATTAAAGATGTGAATCAATGTTAACAATCAATTTCAATCTCTATCCGTGTCGTCCACGTCAATTTAACGAATTACAAATCCTAAGGTTTTTGAATTTGGACGGAATTGGGGTTTGATTCATGAGTGGAATCTCAAATTGACCATGTGGTTGTGATTAGGGGAGTAGTTTTGAGCTAATGAATGCATTTTGAAGTCGAAATGATGCAAAAATCCATTTTCCCCATGGGAGCACGAACCTACAGTACCTATTGTCGTTCACGAAGGAGGAGGAAGAACCGGTTCAGTGAACTGGCTTCTTATTTATTTTACGGAAATTTCGCGAGCTGACCTTGGGTATTACAATTTTCGCGAGATATATAACTCTTTTGCATATTTCGCATGATGCCCAGGTTTTTAATTTTTTCGCTTCGCGCCCTTCCTTGTTAAATCTAACATATCTCCGTTAGTTTTCAATTGTGAAACTAAAAAAATGATAATAAAAAAAGAGATCTGCCCTACTACCCGTCCAACCCGATCTATTTCACGACCTGATCCGCCATTGATTTCTCAACAAATCTCCCTCCCTCTTTGTCTCCCTCCGTCGCCGATATGCCATTGCAGTGACCTGCTTAGCTTCGCATTTCTTTTGAATGAGCTTACAACACTCTTGAAATCACCAAACAATGGTAATTAGATCAAATCGATCAACAATCCCAAAACCCTAGAAATCATCAGATTAGGCGGTTCCCAAATTTGAACATGCCACCAGCACACTGGTAATCGGCTACGCCCTCTACTCCTCCCTCCTCGCCATCATCAACACGTTCACCATCACCAAATTCCCCTTCCCCGACCTCCTCATCGCCTTTCAATACCTCACCTCCGCTCGAAGTGAACTCATTGTGAGTCGAATCGGTGGATTTGGGGGTCGAGTCGACTGAGGGTTTGAGTTCCGATGGCGAGTCGACGGAGGCGCACTACTACAATTAAGCCCTATTGTTGCACTTTATTGTGGCGGTTAATGTAATGTGGCGGTTTTTGAAACGGTTTAGACTATTGTGGCGGTTATAGAAGCGGTTTTGATCATGGTTTATCATAATACCTACTGTGGCGGTTTTAAAGACTCTAATGTGGCGGTTTTATGACCTATTGTGGCGGTTTTTTAAAACACTTTTTCCCTACGTATATTGAAGCAGATATTTGGACCTATTGTGGCGGTTTTTTTAAACACTTTTTTCCTACCTATATTGAAGCGGATATTTGGACCTATTGTGGCGGTTTAGAAACTTGTACATTTCGCGCCATCCAAACGCGCCATAGTTTATTTCTTTAATGAAGCTAAATCCTTAAATACTTTTTAAAAAAATTAATATAATTTATTTTTGATAAAAAAATAATACAAATAAATTATAATGAGCTATTCATTTTTCTAAAAAAATAAGCAATTACGAAGTATATTTTTAATGGTAATAAATTAAAGGAGCTATTCAATTTTTATTTTTTTAAAAAGTGTAAGCAATCAGTATATTTTTAATATAGAAAAAAAAATTAAAGCAGCTACTAACTTACCTTTTGATTTCTAAAAATCAAAGCTTCCATTAGACCCTCACCGCCTCATGCCATTTGCAACTGTCGAAGACCTGCTTCAATCACCAAAGTTTGGATTTCGAAGACGGCGCCGACAATTTCACACATTGAAGAGGGCGTGGGCAAGCATCCGAATTGGTTCAGTTAGCGACTACTTTGAGCATCCGAATTAAGGGCCTGGACAAGCATCTCATAGGGCGAGTCGAAGAGGGCGTGGACGACGACGTCGGGCGGTAAGTTAGGCCTAGATTCCGATTTTATTCAATTGGTTAGTAATTGTGTTTGAATTTGGTGTGCTCATGAAGAAATATGAGGATTCAATTCATTTCCTACTTTATTTTTGGCAATTGTTTTTGGATTGAATTAGGGTTGGAAAATGAAATTAGGATTTGCTGTTAGGAATTCAAACAGGTCCCAACACTGTAAGGAGATCATCAAATGCAAACATATTAAGCTCACTGTAGATATCATACGAAGCTGTATGGAAACATGAGAATGTCTTCGTTCTCCCCTTTCTCCTTACAATTAAAATAAGTAGTAAGGTTCAACACCAAATCCTACCGATATTTAATTATTTACAAATTATTAGTGGCAGAGTTCATCCATTTTTATAATTACTAGGCACGAGACTGCGCGACTCTCGGCATCCGATCCACTTAATACTATTATGTAGGATTATCAAGCATGCAGTTATAAAAATATATCAAGGCATATAACTGGACACATTATAAGAAACATGGTTGAACATATGCATAATTGAACTTACTGCAAATTAACATTGTTGATTAATTCTCATAAACATCATACTGACATAGACTTGAGCTTTAACTACTATTTTATATCTAGGTAAGAAAAGGTCAAAAGTAGGTGAAAACAAATTAAGCAATCCAACTCCATTTGCAACATCTTCTTAATACGGGAATATATACAACAAATATTAAGAAGGAAAGACTAAAATTAAATCTCCAATGTAATGGAGATTGGAGAGTAGAAATGATAACTTCTTCTTTTTGATATGTCATACAATGTGTTATTTGTCACTTTTTAGAAAGAGTATCAAAGAGCATTATGTGAAGCCAAAATTGAGGGAACAACCCAGTAAATCCAAAACAATCACAAAAATCAGCCAAGAACAGGGCCAATACACGCAGTTAAGACCAAGGGCAGTATACAAAATCAAGAAAAAGGGCTCACAAATTAAGAGTGAAGGTTGTCTACTAACTGTTAATGATATCTGGCGAACTCACAAATCAAGAGTGAAGGTTGTCTACGACACTCCATATGTAAGGGAAAGCATGCAGGAAAGGTTAAGCCATCGACCCGATATCATACCAATTTCCCATTTCAATGATTTGCTTAAATTTTGGGACTCTGCACAAGCAAAGGTATGCATTCTAATTTCCGGATATGATCAGAATGTGCACATACGAAAAATGTCCATGAGTTGGTAATTTATACATCTTTGGTTCAATCAGGAAATAAGTGCCAAAAATAGAGAAAATCGTCAAAAACAATGTGACCTACATACAATGGGGCCAAAATCGTATGCCATGTTACGTCATGAGTTAGTAATTTATTTTTATTTGGTTCATTGTATCATTAACCATATGGGAAAGAAAATACTTTTTGGTTCATTCATGAGGTTTCCTATTGTTTATGTAGCAACAAAAGGATCCAGATAAGCGGTTACCATCAAATGCAGAGGTATACATAGAATCCTGGAAGCGAAAAGTTGGGCGCTCATACGTACCTTACACAAAATGAGGAGACTCATGAAAACATAGTGAGTATTTCTGTTATATCAACTACTTGGATGATGATATGTTTCTGAAATGTTTTTATGATTTTCCAACTTTAAATCTTCCTTCTGCACCCCAACTTTCTGTAAGAGTTGTTGAGTTGTATGTGTTAAAATCTAATCTTTTATGATTAGTATCCTCTTAAGGAGTGGAGAATCATTGACTTTGTGCACGTTCTATCTCCATATACTTCCTTGTTGTAGGTATTAGGCCTCTTTTACCATGAAAACACCCCTGCAGGTTTCCATTGATATTAAGAGAAAAAGATGATGTGCAGATGCATTGAAGAATCCAATTAATAAAATTAGGAAGAAAGTTAAGATGAGAGGGCATTTCTTCAATAACTTTCCATGAAAGTGTCTCATACACCTTTCTAAGATCAATTTTTAGAAGACATCTACTACTTATTCTCTTTCTTGAATATCTTCTGATCAGCGCCTGTAACTACATGATGTTTTCACTCATCAATCTTCATTCTATGAACCTAGATTGTGGAGGAGATACAAGATAAATCAGTTCAAGTTTAAGCCTTATAGCTAGGATCTTTAAGATGATTTTGTATGTGTCGCTCTTGCAATTAATCTTCTCTTACAACGGACCTTTTCTTTGCACAATTAAGAGAAATTGAGAGGAATACAAGATAAATTAGTTCAACCTTAATGTTATAATTTCATGTTTCTATAATCCATAGTTGTTTTATGGCGCTCTTGCAACTAATCTTTTCTTTGCACAATTAGGAGAAATTGAGAGGAATACAAGCATCAGCAGATGATGGGAAAAGTGAAAGAGACCCATACTTTGATGTTTTCACCAAAAAGGAGCATAGTGGATGTTTACGCTTGTATGGACGAAGTGTCTTAATGTCAACTCGTGTGAGAAAGGATGGAAAAACCCCATTTATAGTCCCCTCGGTATTCTTAGAGAGTATCACTGAACAGGTGGAGAAAAAGTTGCTGGAACAAGTGGAAGAACAAGTTGACAGAAAAGTCGAAGCAAGATTGGAGGAAAAAGTCACGCATCTATTATCAAAGATAAGAGAAGCCAATCCTGGAGTTGATCTCATTGTTCCACACTCACCAACATCCGAAGGAGATGGACTTAGTTTCGATTGCCATTTAGGGGGACAATCGAACTCAACATAAATAAAGGTATTCTTTTTTTTTTATTTATTTTTCTATTATGAAACTTGCTAATTGCTTCTCTTGGGTATTTGATAGATGATGCTAATTGCTTCTCTTGTGGGTGTGTTGGGTGTTGTTTTAACTGAATTTACAAGGTGATTTGCCTTTAATGTGTCAAGAGGTGATAGGTGGACTTAATATATTTAGAGTAGACAGTGTTAAGCTGCATAAAAGGGTCTTGGGTTCTTAGTAGTTTTGAATCGTTAATGAGCAGATACATATGGTTGGATACTAGGGTCTTGGGTTCTCTCATCCACATGTTCATTTTGCTGAGTTGTTTCTAGTAGGTCTTTATAGAAGTGTTCAAGCTGCATAACCACTTGGTCTAGAGAGGTAGCTTCTGTGGCATCTTCCTTTTACAGTGAGTTATTGTGATTTCTTTTCATTTTTTCCTCATTAGCCCATGGAAATAGGTCGTACATCTATCTTCTTCGAATGCATGCTTTGCTTTGGCCAATAGTGAGTTGAACTTGAACTTTTGGCCATCTGTAATTCCTCTAGCAGCGTGGTTGATTCAGTGTCCTCCCTTAAAGCACTAAAAGCCCTTGCATAATCCTCTTCTGCTAACTTTGCTCTTGCTCAGATGCTTGACAAATGGTTTTTGTCTAGATTTGTCAGGGTTGTTTAAGCTTCTGCAGCGTCTTTAACTCAACCTATTTATGCATGATAGCTTTTTTCCTGCCCATCTGTAATTCCTCTAGAAGTGTGGTTTATTCAGTGTCCTCCATTAAAGCACTAAAAGCCCTTGCATATATCATTCAACAACCATAATCAGCTTCATGGTCTTTCCCTGATAATAATAAAAAGGTAGAGCTGTTGTAATTAAGGTCCAAGACACAAAACTTAAGGCAGAAACCATGCTTGCTTTGGTCCACACTTGGTAAAGACCAGAAAGTAAAGCTAGCTCACATGACATTCTTCTTTAATAAGTTGTATATGAAGTGGATTTAATGAAAAATCGATAATCCAGCAGGATTGATAAGTCAAATGTTCATTTAGTCAACAGTTGCCAGTTCAAAAATCAGTAAAAAATATCTAGGTATAGGTGATCCATGTAGGAGATAAAGGATTCCTGGAAGGAGTATTCTATTAAAGCAAGCATGAGATAAAGAATATTTTACCACTGACTTGATTGATTTAATGTCAAGACTATATATCATTTAACAACAATAATCAGCTTCATGCCTCTTTCCCTGGTTGTTTATTGTTCTATTATGAAACTTGCTAATTGCTTTTCTCGGGTATTTGATAGATGTTGCTAAATGCTTCTCTTGTGGGTGTGTTGGGGGCTGTTTTGACTAAATTTACAAGGTGATTTGCCTTTAATGTGTCAAGATGTGATAGGTGGACTTAATATATTTTGAGTAGGTAGTGTTAAGCTCCATAAAAGGGTCTTGGGTTCTTAGTAGTTTTGAATAGTTAATGAGCAGATACATATAATTGGATACTAGGGAGTGGTTGAGTGAATTCATGTTGCTTGTTTTCTGACCTTTGATCATAAGCTACCATCAAGATAATCTCATAAATTGCGAATGAGTTGTGGATGGTTCTTTTGAAATGCTTATGCTTTTTTTTTTATTGATAGTGGTGATGCTCCTTATTTGAGGGACATAAATTATTTATAGTTCTTTTTTTATTTGAGGAAGATAATTGCAATTGCATCAAAGCAATGGGTTTGTGTTCTTGTTCTTGTTTCTGGATGGTTCAACCAAATTACCCTTCAGGTTCTGTTCTATTTTGTGTTCTTGTTCTTGGTTCTTTGCATTTATTGTTGTGTTGCGGGTGCCTTCATACATGCCATGCTTTTTTGCTCTCTCTGTCCTTCCAGTATCTTTTATGAGTGTTGTGGAGAGTATCTTGAAGCTATGTAGAGAAGAAAAGGTGTGTGTTTATATAATTGGTTTCAATGGTTCCTATATATGCAGCCTTACTTTTGACTTAATTATATAAATTACATATGTCATATATATACATGCACTACTAAAATCATTATTATTTGTTGTTTATACTTTTTGTTTCAGCTTCGTACCTATACAAGTTGATTCCACTATATAAGGTGTGCCCCTACGCTACGAGAAGATGAATGCTAGTACACAAGCGACACTACGGACTCTTCAATTTAATATAGTATATTTTGAAATAGAATACACTTATATGTGTTCTTTTGTTAATGAATTTTAGTTATCGATACTTTTGAATATTATATATTAAGTTATTAGTGAAAATACATATTTTGATGTAATGGATAATATATATATGCTATGATTATATGCGTTTATGTATATGGTGGTTCCTTTCTATTCATGAAAATTATGTACTTTGTTATTATTCTAAATTTCAAGATTATAAATTTGATTTAATTATTATTAAAAATTAATTTTATGAACCATAAATAGAAAAACGTGCTACAATTATAATATAAATATTATATTGAAAATAAAATTTTAAAACCGCCACAATAGTGTAAATAATTGTTTCATAGAGTAAATAAAAACTGCTTCTGTAGCTATAAAAATCGTTGCAATAGAATTCTAAACAATCAACAATGTGTTAAAAAACCACCACATTAGATTATAAAACTTCCACAATAGATATAAAATAACCGCCACAATAGATAGGTTGTTGTGGCTGTTTATCTACCTATTGTAGCGGTTTTGAGCTTCCATAATAAACCGCCACAATAGAGAACAAAACCGCCACAATAGACCTAATGCAACCCGAGCAACAGAGGCGGGTAAAAACCACACAATAGGCCTTTGGAAGCGGTTTTCTTATCTATTGTGGCGGTTTATAGCCGCCACCTTAAGCCTTAATTGTAGTAGTGCGGGAGGTAGTGGTTGTTGTTGGGGGAGAGAAGAAGGGAGAGACTTGAGGCGGCGGAAGCGGGACTCGAGGTTTTGGGGGAGGATGGAATCGGAGACACTGGAGAGGTTGAGGGCGGAGATTTAATTATATACTTCTGATTTATTTAATTAAATATTTAATTTGATTTATGGAAAGTTTATTTATGTAAATAATATATTTGTTAAATGTTGGTATTGTAAATGATTAGTTTAAAATATGTCATTTTGAGATAATTCTCGAAGTATGGGAATATGCTAAAACCCTAGGTTAATGATTTTAAAATAAAGTAAGTTATGTCGGGATTATTTTAGTAATATACTTTTGCAAGTTTGCCTAGAAGTGGAACAACTGCTCGTTCATCATCATAGAACACATCATCATAAACATGGAAAACATAAACTTGAATTAAAATCGAAATCTTACAATCGCAAATCGTCTTTTCTCCTCTTCACACCACTCGACTGTAATCTCTCTCTTTTCTCTAACATGACTTGATTGCTCAAGGAATGGATGATTAAAACCCTAGTCCTAGTGGCTTTATTTATAATAGAGTTAACTTGCTTATTAAGAAAATATAATATATCTAATTGGAAAATATAAAATCCTTATCTAAACTAAGTTCTATCTAAATAATGACCGATCTCATCATGGAAAGATAGAAGATTTCATGCCTTGGGTAAACCCTTAAAAGTTTCAGGCTAAAATCCGCGTTTTCTGCGCATTAGGCCAATCGACGTCGAGTGGAGCGGTCAATGTCGAGAGCTCCTCTGGTGCACTCGATCTCGAACAGTAGTTGCCAGTCGACGTCGAGTGGAGTGGTTGACGTCGAGAGCTCTGGTGCACTCGATCTCGAGCCGTGGTCGACATGGGCAATGAATTTCGACTGATCTTCTTTCCATTCTAGTAGCTTAAATCTTCACTTTTTGCATTCGACACCAAGGGGACAGGGTCGATGTCGAGCTATCCTTCAGCTCGTCTCTTTTACTTGCATTTGCTTCAATTTCGTTCCGAATTCTACAAAATTGAACGAAAACTTGTGTAGATCTCTATATCTTGCAAATAAGCATAACTTACACAAATTCATAGCATTCCTAACCCAAAATGCATATAAAGGATAGAAATCGGAATTAAAGTTAGCACAAAACATGGTCAATTATGCACACATCAATTGCGTTAGTGTACAGGGGGTGAACAGTGACTACGGTAGTGGTTCTCATATCCGACTCCAGGGTTGGACTCAAGCACCAGGGGCAAATGACGACTGCGGCAATATTGCCATTGTTGAAGCCAATGAAGGTGGAGAAAGGTTCGAGTTTTTCTCGATAAACTATAACTACGGTTAGTTTTACAAAATTTTATAAAACTTTCTCATTAATTACCTTTTGAATCTAAATTAACCTTTTGTTTTCAAATTTTGGCCATTGTATTAATTTTGGTTTAATATGATATAGTTTGTATATAAATTAGTAATTTTTATAGTTCGTATTATTTTTAATTTACCGTAGTTATATTATTTTTAGTCATTTTTTTCCATTTTATTTCGAATTTTATTTTCCTTTTATTTACAAGGAAAAACACAGGAAGAAACCTTGGCGTCAAAACCCTCGCATCCAAACCGCTTCCGCTCTTGGAATCCATTCCACACTTCCATCGGCAGCCCCCATTAGCGCTCCCCACCATCACTTCAAATCCAAATTCTCCTGTTGAATCTGCATTCGCCATCAATCTCCACCTCCCAAACTCCTCTCCAATCTTCATTTCTCAATCCAGTGATGTCGTCCGCGCCCGAGAATCCCCCGGTTGCTGCGTCGGAGGCGGAGAGCCAGGAGCAGCAGCAGAGCAAGAAGGCGGCGAAGAAGGAGGCCGCCAAGCAGGAGAAGCTTCGCCGCCGTCAGGAGGCGGCTGCGGCCTCTGCCGCCGCGGCCCTGGAGGAGGCCTCGATCGACGATCCTCTGGCTGGCAACTACGGCGATGTGGACTTCAAGGACGTCCAGTCGAAGGTATCCGCCGGCCGGCGTTGGGCCGATGTCAAGGCTTTGACTGAGGAGTTGAAGGACAAGGAAGTGCTGGTGCGTGGCCGGGCTCAGGCCATCCGTGCCGTCTCAAAGAAGATGGCTTTCGTTGTTGTGAGGGAGCTAGGGTTTACGGTTCAGTGCGTGCTGAGTGTTGCTCCTGATAAGGTTAGCCAGCAGATGGTGAAATTCGCGACCATGCTGAGTAAGGAGTCTATTATTGTGGTTGACGGGGTTGTTTCCGTCCCATCTGGCCCCATCAAAGGAACTTCTCAGCAGGTTTAGTTTCCCCTTTCATTGACTCGAATCCCATTTGCAATCTGGAATTTAAATTGATCGTGTTTAGCGAATTTTGATTGATTGAATGGTTATGTGTAGTTCAATGACCTCTATAGTGATAGGGAATTGGAAGGATTAGTGTCAATTTAGAGTAGTGATATGTTGATTCATTAGAATTTTGTAGTTTTTTTTTTTTTGGAAGTGGGAAGAGTGTGTGGGATAGTTTAGTTCTGGATTGTTCCCTCTTATAGATGTTTTTGGTTGTCCTGGACCCTTGGTTCCCTAGAATTTCAAAGTGGTTGTAAAAGATGTCAAGATTTTAGCATTTATTGTCAATGCCTTGTTTTGCTCAAATTTTTATTATTGAGATTATATAGTTCTGGATTGTTCCCTCTTATAGAGGTTTTTGAGGCTGATGAAATACCTAGATGTTCTATTGTTTAGTGTTGCTCTTGCGCTTGATTTGGAATGTTCTGTTTACTTTCTCATTTCTTTGTTCCTGCAGGTAGAAGTGCAGGTCCGTAGGATTTACTGCATACATCGAGCTATGCCGACTTTGCCTATTAATATTGAGGATGCTGCTAGGAGTGAAGTTGAGATTGAAAAAGCCTTACAGGTTGAAGAATTTTTTTCCTTCATCTATTTTTTGAAATATCTTTATTTCCATTTATCCCCAGTCTTCTAGATTGAACCTCCTACTTGCTGAAATTGGCTAAATCTTCACTTCTGCTGCTAAAAAAAAGATTGCTATCTTTTATTTGACACTACAGGCTGGAGAACAGTTGGTTCGGGTTAATCAAGATACACGATTGACCTACAGAGTTCTTGATTTACGAACTCCTGCCAACCAAGGCATTTTTCGTGTACAAGGTCAAGTTGAAAATGTAAGAATTTGAGTTTCATGTATTGCATGTTGCTTAATATATGCTTTATAGCCTTTTTCTTGGTCTCTATCTCTTTCTCTTGCATCATTATATTAGTTCTTTTTAATCGCATCAGCATATTACATTGTGCGACTATGTAGTAACTAGTAAGGGAATGCCATAAGTTTCATTTCCTATTATGGAAACATTTTTGCCTAACATAATTTGAAAATATAAACCCAACTTCTGAAAAAAGAAGAGAAATAGACAACTCATGCACAACCAAACTCACCAGAACTGCATGAAATATATCTTTGGCTGTTAAAAGGCCTTTGAGTTGTGGCATTTGATCTTGGATCTTTATCCTAGTTCTTCAGATAGATGATTTTGACAAGTTTATTTTTGGTAAAACTCTGCATTATTCCCTTAATGGGATGATTTTACAAGCTAGAGTTCATTTCATTCCCTGTTTAAATTACTATGTTGTACTCAACTAAGGCCTTTAAAAAGTCAGAGCTTAATGGAGTGAGGAGCTTTTCTTTTCAAGTCCTTGGATGATGTTGATGATGAGATAATGCTGAATTGCTTGCACGTCTAGGAGACGGGATTAGATGATGAATTAATTAGTTTAGTTTCATTTTTTTTCCCTAGATGTGCTTCCCTGCTACTTTTATCTTTTTTTTTTTTCATTTAGCCTATGGGGAAAACAGAATTTTAAGAAATCTTAGTACAGAGCAATGACTCATTCATATAGCTAGAAAGTAGTAGGACTCTGTAATCTGGGGTTTTGTCTACAAAAAAATAGGTTTTGATTAATTTGAAGTATTCTTTAGTGTCTGGGATGATACCTTCATGGTGTTTGAGGTACGGACTAGATTTAAGGATGTGGCGCTTCCCAGCATTGACCTTAAAATTCTTGAGAGAATGTTTCCATGAAAATGGGTGCCCTCCTTAAAGATATATGTATTGCATTTTTCTCACTGCATAATCCCCTTTCATCAAACTGCTGCATTGCTATCACACTTTTGACATATCAAACGCATTTCAAGGGTGCTTTATGTGGCTTTGCAGGAATTTAGACACTTTTTGCTGGCTGAGGATTTTGTTGGAATTCATTCACCAAAATTGATTTCTGGCTCCAGTGAAGGTGGTGCAGCAGTTTTCAAACTTGACTATATGGGACAACCAGCATGTTTAGCTCAGTCACCCCAGCTTTACAAACAAATGGCTATATGTGGTGATATGGGGCGTGTTTTTGAGATTGGTCCTGTTTTTAGAGCAGAGCGCTCCTTCACACATAGGCATCTGTGTGAGTTTATAGGTCTTGATGTTGAAATGGAGATCAAGGAAAACTATTCAGAGGTTTCAACTGACTACTTCTTTCACAATAGCATAGATTCAGCATATGGCATATTCCTTACAAGGCCTATATTGGTTCTGCAGGTTATGGATGTAGTGGACCGCCTTTTTGTTGCTATGTTTGACCATTTGAACACAAACTGCAAGAAAGAGCTAGAAGCTATCAACAAGCAATACCCATTTGAGCCCCTAAAGGTAAATTCTTACCTTGAGAAAGTATCATCTTAATTGTTGGCGGTGCCTAAGGCTGCACACTAAAACCAGTTTTGTGCAAGATAGATGTTTGCACTCTAGCTTAGATGGATTATGCCTTTGGTGGATGTGATTCTGACTTTTGCAAATTCTGCACCTGCAGTACTTAAGGACAACACTACGACTTACCTTTGAAGAAGGGGTGGAAATGCTCAAGGTGAGGAAGCAGTCGTAAATTTTACCACAAGTGAAAGTCAAATGGCGCTTTCTTTCTGTAGCATAAATTTTTTTGTAGTGGATATTGTGATGCTAACCAGTAAAAAATGTGAAGCTATAAGTCATTGGCTTCCACTTGTTGAAGAAGTTGAATTTATCCCAACAAAAAACGAGTTTTGCTTTGTAACATTAGTGTGCTACTTACATAATTTGGTTTGTCCATCTCGCTGTCTCCACAATCTGTAAACAGATTACTTGTTTTTGAGGGCCTTCATAAAAAAAAAAATCCATATCAATATAATAGTCCCAATTATTTTGGTCTAATGTAATTACTAGGGCACATCTGCTTTCAGCAAGAGTTATTATCTATGTGGGAGACACTATTTTTTCTATATAAATGATGCTTTATCAGTTTGCTGTGATCATCAACGCCCAGATTCTCTTGAAAATTATGGATTTTAAGTGACTGTAGCGTACAATAATGTCCTTTGTAAATGCCACTCATAGTTATTCTCAGCTTCCTATAACTAAAAAGATTATCTTAAGCTGAAAGAACCTTTTTCTTGAAGGTTGGCAATGGAGTTTAACTCTTGTATACATGAAGTTGGTAGTTTTTTCTGCTTCCCTTTATTTAAGCATTTGATCAATATTAGATTGTCATTAGTTAATAACAAAGGTGGATATCATCCTTAGCAACCTTTCCCTCTGTGCCATGTTCTTCTGGTGCCATCAGTACAATTTGGTCAGAGCTTTTTGCAGTGCGATGTACACGTGTAAAATAGTTCTCCATCTATTGCTTGGTTTGAAATGGAAATTCAGATCATGTAACAAGGAATTGCAGGCACTTCAGTGGCACTAGAAAGCTA
Source organism: Persicaria maculosa (assembly GCA_963922045.1). Classification (NCBI taxonomy): domain Eukaryota; kingdom Viridiplantae; phylum Streptophyta; class Magnoliopsida; order Caryophyllales; family Polygonaceae; genus Persicaria; species Persicaria maculosa. Next base: position 35,577,242 of record OY998271.1, read on the forward strand.
AAATTGTCATCTTTCTTGACAATATTGGAGTGTATTGAGCAGATTTTTATCTTGATCTCTGTCTTCTGTATGCTTTTTTTTTGGTCTTATGGCTTCTGCATGCTGATGATAATATTCTATCCTGGAACAATACCCCCTTTATTGCTTTTGAAACTGACAATAGGACCAGTTCTCTGATCCATATGCTAAGGTACATTGATTTTGTAGCTATGACTGTAGTGTAGGGAATTGATTGAGTCACTTTCCCAAAGATTATTTGACAATGGGAATAAGGATTTTTGTAGGTGATTTTGGCATGATCTTCATTTCTCTTGGTATAATAATATGGTTTAACTTAGATTTCATCTGCATCATGCTGATATTTCTTTTACATGATGAACTTGTTCACACAGGCAGCCGGCGTAGAAGTAGATCCATATGGGGACCTTAACACAGAGATAGAGCGAAAACTTGGCCAGCTGGTTTTGGAGAAGTATGAATCTCTTTGAAGATGTTGTTTATGCTTATTTTTTTAATTCACTTTGAAAACCTCATTTATACACATTACTAAATTCCTTATCTTTCTTTTCTCTCTTTATGCTTCTTAATCTTCTAGCTCAGCTCTTGCATTCTTATTAAAAATGTAGGTATGGAACAGAGTTTTACATACTTCATCGCTATCCACTGGCTGTCAGGCCTTTCTATACTATGCCTTGCTATGATAACAATTTGTACAGTAATTCATTTGATGTCTTCATCCGAGGTAAGCAGTCTTGTGGGCATCTGCCTCTTTTTGTGTATCTTAGTGAAGTCCATTCTTTTCCATACCTTTGGTGTGCTCCTTTCTACGTCTCTTTACTGTCTATTGCCCTCCTCTTGATTCTTCAACAATATGCCCAAGTTTGGCTTTATGTGACTCAGAATATCTGAAGCTTGAACCATGGATCAATTTACTGGATGTATGTTTTGTAAATTCCCATGGCTAGTTCACTTAAAGGCTCTCATCAAGCTTCTTGCCTCAGTTCTGAACAATCATACCCCCGAACCCCAACCCCATCTAATAACATCCAACTATGCTCTTTTTGTAAATGGATTACCGAGCCTTCTTTTGAACTGATTGCTTCATTAGGAGTTAAGAACTATGTTTCTGAACTAGAGCCTTACAGGTCAATCTTATACTTCATCAGTGGTCCCACAGTGACATAAGCATCCATCTCTGGTTTGATTGGTGATGCTATCATTCAAGGAGAACTTGTGTGAGATGAATATTATTGCTTTGTGGTTCATCCTCAAGTAATCACTAGCGTTGTGTTTGTTCAGGTGAGGAAATTATATCAGGAGCCCAGCGTGTTCATGACCCAGATCTCTTGACCCAGCGTGCAGTTGCTTGTGGAATTGAAGTGAACACAATCTCAACTTACATTGACTCCTTCAGGTAAATTGTGCCTTCTCTTCTTTGATTTACCTACATCAGATTTTGACCTATATATTAGTTTCATATTTTATCTGAATCTAGAGAAATAATCGCAAGATAGTTGCTGTTAGCTTGCAAGTAAACTCTTTATGTATTGTTGCAAGTGCTTCAATGACTAACAAGCTCCTAGATATACATTCTTCATTGTTGCTCTTGCAGCTTACATTAAAGTTTAATCTGTCTCGGGTTTGGTATTACAGGTACGGTGCACCCCCTCATGGTGGATTTGGAGTTGGTTTAGAGCGGGTTGTGATGCTCTTCTGTGGCCTTAACAACATCAGGAAGACGTCTCTCTTCCCCCGTGACCCACTTAGGATCACTCCTTAGTTGCCAGTGCGTTATTTTAAGCTTAATTAAAGCTAAAAATCTATCAACATGTTATATTATTACTTTGTTTCCTACCAGATTTTTCTTTGGAATTTCAATGAATTTCATCTTGGCTGGGTTGGGTGCCCCTATTTAATCCTTTTCATTTTCTTTTATTTACCCATGCTGTACATACTGTGATGTGGAGAAACAGTCTTAAATCTAGACGTGACCACGGGTTTAAATCTAGACGTGGCCACGGGTCAACCCGTGACCTGTCGGGTCGTACGGGTCAACGACCCGTCGGGTTGGTGACCCGGTGGGTACGTGTCAACGGGTGGGGCGGGGTTGCGGGTTAGGGTCGGGGTTTAAGAACCCGGTGACCTTGTGGGTCGACCTATTTTGTCCATGAAGGAAAGTAGCTGTTGGATTGTGGGCCCCATAAGGTGATTTTTTTTAAAAAAATGTAGTCGTTTGACCCGGAATGCCTATAAAATCTCGTCTCCTTACTTCATTTCATATCACATCTCATCCAAATATCCCATCAACTTACATTACAATCATACATTTCATTTTCGTAATCTTGTTATCATGTCCTATCAATCCGCATTCATCGATGTTCTTCGGAAGACGTTGTTCGACAAACATTTCGACAAGGTCGAGATAGGTCCGGGGAAGTTCGAAGCGGTTTGTCGTCGTTGCAGTCAGAAGTACAATATTACGAACAACTTGGGCTATGGAAATTTGAAGCTTCATATAACGAGGAAGCACCCCGACAAGGTGAACACCGGCGGAACATCGAGCTCGGGTAACTAGTTATGTGTGTGGTTGGTAAGTTTTATGAAGTTGTGATGGAGTAAGAACTAAGTAGTAAATAAGGTAGGAAGTAATTTAAACGTGTTGTGATATTTGTCAAGTTTAAAAGAGCTCGATCCCCACCAAGACAATGAATCCGGTCCGGGTTGTAATCGCAGTTCAGTTTGTAATAAACTTGTGTTTCACGTAGTTCGGTTTGTAATTGTAATTATGTTTTAAAAGTCGAAGCTCGATCCCCACCGAGACAATGAATACGTATTATTTACGTTTGACGAAAATAATAGGTAAACGGTGAACATGAAACAATATTTTCAAAACGTCAAAGTGTCACGCAAAGACGCAAACCCGTTCAACCTAAACCTTAACCGGCGTGTCGACCCGCCGGGTGACCCGAACCCGTGGACCCGTTGGATTCCCGGGTTAGGGTTCGGGTCACCTCTTCCCGACCCTTGATCCGGCGGGTCAAACCCGTCGACCCGCCGGGTCGGACCCGTGGCCACACCTACTTAAATCTGTGCAATTTTGACCATAAAAGAGTATATTGGCAGGAATACTTGCTAAGTATACACATGTAGTGTAGTTCCTCCCTAAGTTATATCTCTCTCTATATTATTATATAGGGGGATTTAGTTAATTGTACCTTTGGAAAAACCTAATTAGCAAAATTAGGTGGTGTGTACTCTGATGTGCGCGCAAATTGCCATATTTTCCATACACTTTTATGTCCATTTTGTCTATATTTTCATGCATATTGGTTGGGAAAGCATAAGATTAGTGTATTTTATGTTTATTTGCCAATTATAGAGGTCTACACGAGTTTTTATGTTATTTCGCAGAAATCGAGACAAATTTGGAGCAATTTTGAGAAGAGAAGAAAAGCTGAAAAAGAACTCGAAGTCTACTGAGGAGTCAAAATCGACCAATTGACTCGACATCGAGTGGAATTGAACACCAAAAATCGAGCCAGGAGAAGAACAAATGTACTCGACACAGACTGGTCGATATCGACTAAAGTGGTCGATATCGAGTGCCCAAAATCGAGTAAAAGATAGAGTTCGAGTGCAAATCTGAGGTCGAGTAGAACTGGCTCGAGACAGAAGAGAAGTGGTCGATATCGACTAGACCCTGTCGATATCGAGTGCTTCTGTAGACAGATTCAACGTTGTTTTGATAGAATTCTATCAGAAGGAGTTTACATCTATCTTAAGTCGAGATCTTTTATCTTCTTTATTAGACATTATATCCTTTATGGTGAATTCATATTTACCTAAAGTGATTTTAGTTATTTACTCTATTTAGTTTTATCTTAGGAATAAAGATAGATTTTCTTATCCTTGGATAGCGAGGTTTGAAGTCTATAATTACAGTCCATTAGGGCTGAGATTCGGAAGGAGGCAATTCATCCAAGAAAACAGTTCATAGTTACAGTAGAGAGAGAGAGAGAGAGGCCGAGTGGAGTAGAGGAAGCGAGAGCGGAATTTGCTTTGTTCGGTTGTACTATTTCGTTTGCAATTTCAATTCAAGTTATTTTTCCAACGATGATGATGTAACGGCCCGGATATAAATATCCGGGATACGTTTCGAAGGTCGGATACCTTCGTTCGGATGTTGCAATTCAGGTACGGGTCGAGGTTTCAAACCTCTAATCAGTCGAAGTCTTAGAAATACAATTTAAACGAAAGTAAAGCGGAAGTACGGTTTAGTTACAAAAGCCACGGCAGAGCCGGGTCAAAACCAAAACAAAGTGGGTGATTGCCATTTGTCAAGTTAGAATATATTAGCCGGATTCTTCGATTCGCCAAAAGATTTCCCCGTCACAGAAGCATGGAGCAACAAGAGCGGTACCTAACACTATCCACGAAGTTAGGCCTGGTGATCGCCTGCGGGTCCTCTGACCGCGCTGAGGCCACATAACATGCCTATGCCTAAAATAAAAGATGACTAATGCGGTACGAGATTTAAATCACACTATCATGCCCCTATATATATAATATGCAGAAAAGAACTGTAAAGGGCCCAAAACAATGCCAAGTGGCATATCCCTCTCCTACCTCTACACCCCTTCCCGTTAGTGCAGAGACTGGCCAGTTCGGGCTATAGCATAGCACTCTCTTCGTGGTGGTGCACTCACCACGGTATCATCATATCATATCATATCTCATCATCATATCATATTTCATCATCATATCATATCTCATCATCATATCATAAAATAAATAAAACATGCCCGATGGTATTGGGCTAATCGTATCATATCGAATCATCTCATCTCTTGTCCGATAGTGCTGGGCTATCATATCATGCTCATATCGACTCGATAGACTCAGGGCACCCGATGGGGCTGGCTACCCTATGACCCTAGCAAAGACTCTAGGACTATCACAGATAACGGCCGTTTTGTTTCAAACACACAAAGTAAACACATGCTCAGTTCAATGCAATCCTAGCATGATACTACATGGCATGCTTTAATATGCAACAAAACTACACATTACATGACACATCAGGCAGGAGGTCCAGGTTACTGAGTAAGTCCCGTAGGATACTTACCTGTTGATGCAGAACAACAAGATAACACAAGCAAGGGCCCAAAATGCAAGTCCAAAGCAATCCAAAAGCAATACACACCTATCATCAAGTCATTTCCATAAGCTACCAGATCAACATTCATACTCACGAACCCAAGTTCTCAACATCCTCAAAACCGACCGATAGTAAAACCGTTTTCCAAAATCTTAAATCCAAATTAAGTCAACTCATATTCAAAATAATTCTCAAATCATACTTGGCCAAATTCCGACATTAAACATTTACCTTAAAACCAATCTCTCAAAATCACATTATAGAAATAATGCCGGCATTTAATCCAAAAACTTGACTTTAATATTTCAAGTAATTTAAGACATTGATAACATTTCCAAAATAAATCCATCTTTATAAACCCCATTTACAAAACATTAAATCTTTAATCAACTTGCAATTTACATTACTAAATAATTTCGGCATGTTTCTTATTTCAAAATCGTTATATAATTAAATCCCAATATTTAATCATCAAAATAATCTTATGTTCACGAATCATTTTATAAATCAAAACCAACAAACCACTTTTATAATACCTACTAACAAAATAAAATACCAACATCACATAAGGTATAGCACATATGTATATAACCCAATATCAATTAATCTTACTTTTAAAACCATTTAAAATATATTTTAATATTTTCAGAATATATATATATATATATATATCCAAAATCAGAAATGACTTATAATACAACATATATATACGTATAATAACATAACTCATGACATATAAGTACATTACCTATAATAAAATTTAGAACACAACCCATTAATCAACAACCCAGCAAGCCCAAAACAAAATCAGCCCAGCCCTTACCCGATGAACCGGATCCAAACCCAAACCCGAGCCCATACCCGCAACCATACCCGGATCCCCTTTACCCAGCAGAAATAGGCCCACGAAGAAAAAGGCCCAAGAAGACTCCTTGTCTTCAACCACCAGCCGAAGCAGAGGAGGAGCAGGGAGCGACGCCGGATGCAAGCGAAGGGAAAGGGAGGAGAGAGATCAGGCCACCGGCGGCCATTCTGGCTCCGACATTCCCATCCCAACCGACCACGAATTCCGACCACAACGGACTCAAAAGGACAGAAACGAGAGTAAAGAGGAAGGAGGAAGAGGAAGCTCACCAGAGGGGGTTACCGTGAGCTCGAGATTCCGACTCCGAGGGCGGCTCTCCGGCTGAAATCGACGGAGGGAAAGCTTGCTCTGGCCAAGCTCTGAATCGGGGAAGAGGAAGCGGAGAGGAGGAGGGACGAGGGCGCTCGGCGTCTTGGAGCTTCGTACAGGGGAGGCGCGGCTTGCACTCCAGTGGCTGCTGGCGGCCGGAGACAGGAGGGGTGGAGATGGTAGTGCAGCGAGGTTCCTTCAACGACGGAAATGGTGGCTGCTTGGCAAGGAGGAAAGGTGGAGGCGCTGGGCAGCGGCGGCTTCGGCAAAATAGGGGAGGGAGATGCTTCTGGTGGCCTCAATGGTGGCCGGCGACGAAACGACAGTGAGGAGGAGGAGGCTTGGGAGGAGTGGAGGAGCCGTGGTGGTGCTCTGGCGGCCAATGGAGGAGAAGGTGGCTGTGGTGGCTCGGCAAACCAGAGGACAAGGAGGGAGAATGGGGTTTTTGTGTTGAAATGAAAATGAGAGAGGGAGTGGAGAGGCTGAGAGTTTGCAGAGATCAATTGGAAGAGAGAGGGAGGAGGAAGAGAGGATGAGGCAGAGGGCAATTGGAGGTCTGTTGTACATGGAAGGAGACAAAGAGGGAGGGGAGTAGGGGACCAGAATTGAAAAGAAGAGGCAAAGAGGTGCTGTGCTGCAGTGGCGTGGGGGAGGAGAGAGAGAGGGAGAGAGAGAGAGAGGGAGAGAATAAAGAAAAGGAGAAATAAAATAGGGAATAAAAGAGGTCCCCACAAGATATTTTGAACCCGAAAAAATATCCCGAAACCCGCTAATCCCGACTCTATCAATTCCCGACTAAATCGAATTTAATTAAATTTAATTTACTAATCTCAATATAACGGAATTAAATTAATTTCAAAACTCAGAGTTTAAATTAATCTTTATTAATACTCGATCTTGAAAGCGAAAATCGAATCCCGTCAAAATCCGAAATTTAAATGATGCCGGAATAACTAAAATCCAAAACTTACGCTCGAGAACGGGTTTTTATTCCACTTTTACAAATTGAATTTAATAATAATTTATTTAATAAAATAATCATAATATATAAATATACTCGGTCTTTACATTTATCCACCTCTAAAAACAAGTCTCGTCCCCGAGACTAAAATCATTTAAAACAATGGAAAGGAGTTTGAAATCGGCGAGTCCGAGGACCATGTCCAAGGATCTTGCAATCATCTCGGTTGCGTCTTCCGGGATTCTCACAACATCCTGGTCACGGTCGTGACATCTCCAATTGGTCTAGTCAAGTGTGTAATAAGCGCCCCTATCACATCCTTGCTTCGACCTTTCGGAAGTATCACAACTCTAAAAGCATTATAGCGTCCGACTAGGTCTTAGCAAGCAAACTATAAGCGCCCCTATAAAATGCTTGTATCCACTTCGTGAGACGTCATAATGTAAATCCAGTTCGTAAATTCTCAAAGTTTTTTGTAAATGGAAAGGTTGTCGTCCAAATCATTGAAACTCTCGACTTCTTTAAACCCCAAAGTTGGCCATTTTCAAAATCGTTCAAAATTTTCAAATTCAACGTTTAATCAAGCAACTTTACACCAAACAAGTCAAATTCTTTCAAATCAAGGTTTCGTCAAAATCTCCCAGAACCAAACCAGCTTCTCGCATACCAATCAATCAAATTCAGAAGGTAGGAGGTGGAGTCATCCACCTCTAAGGGCTAATCCCATATTCTCTTCCTAGGTTCCAAAATCATTCTATCATCATCCTCAACTCAATATGCACATGAATAATCAACTCATCGACTCATAACATCGTCAACCATTTCTTATATGGCAATCTCAACATCAATCATGAAAATCTCAACAAATCGACATCTCAACCTTGTAACATGTTTACCCATAGCATAAAGTATACCATTCTTTCAAACACATCAAAAGCAACAACAACATCTCATCGTCATATCACGAGTCATAAAGTGTATCTATATCATACCGAAGGCATCACAAGTGTATCATCGAATTCTCATAAATCATATCAGCACACATGTCAAGAGATCAAAGAGGTTAGGTGTCAAGGAGTCAGTACACTACTACAAGTCAAATCTCACGATCGCATCTCAACATCGCACACTAGTAGAACCAGTCATAACAAGGGATCTCATGTAAAGCATAATTTCACATAGTCATCCTATCCAATTTCTATCTCGCATTATCATAACATTTTATCACATCAATCCAACAAAATCATGCTATTAAGATTCAACCAAAAAGGGAAGATCAACAGTATATCAACATCAAAATGTCATCATGCTTTCACATAACAACGTATCATCATCTCATGATTCATTCAACACATTATAACATGCTTTTAGAACAACACAATAGGACAACAATGGATCATTATATCATGTTCATAGTTGTCACTACAAATTTTAACTCAGTATTGCATATCAACATGTAATATCATGCCATACAGGTTTATCATGGTTGCTATCTAGCATCATGCCAGTACATATTAATAAATCACATAATCAAGAAGACCCTCACACCATACCAATCACTCGATTTCCTTAACCGCTCTCTAACCATTCTACCAAGAGACCTCACTCACATGTTTCGAGAAGAAGAAATCATGGACATTATTACACAGAAGGGCTACATCATATCAATCAGCATTTATCAATAGCATCATTAGCTCATCATTTACGCATTGCAACTGGGTTTAAAGTCTCAATTTACTGTCATGCTCAATAAGTATTGCAAAACATCATATATGAACCTAATCAAGTCAAGCTAGCACATCTCATGATAACCACATCTAATAAACAGTTCAGGTTCTCAGCATTTGCAGTTCACATTATAGGCAAGGAATTTAGATCATGCTTGGCATCTCAGAGTAGCATCACATTAAGTCATCAAGGCACATTAGGATTGTAAGGCATCGAATCATATCATCATAGTCAACAGACAATCAAGCAACAGTCATCACATCAACAAGCAGCTTTCAACATCAGTCAGTGCAATATCATCATCAACAAGCTCAGAAAGGGTTAGCAATTCGAAAAGAGGACATTCCCACCTGCAAGTCATATCATACTCAACAATCGTGATCCTCGAAACGAGCTTGTTCCGTCAACATTATCGATCCTGAGGCTCGTGGGTTATGGGCCCACGCTTTCGCTGCGCTGCTCTATCGCTATTCGACTTCCCGATCCCTTTTTCCATGCGGTCGCTCATCCAATGTAACGCGTAGGAGTTTAAGTTAGCGGAGATAGGGGAGTGACAAGAGCGGACGACCCAATGTTTCTTTCGGAGACGGAATAGATCAAAGCTAAAGACGACATGACTAGAGACAAGACTCCGACTCGGGAATAGTAACGATGCCTTTATGGGGTCCATTAGGTTACAACTTGTGACAAACAAGCATGAATTCATTATGGAGCATATTAATCGCATCAATCCACACTAACATGTACCTATCTCGGGGCAACATTCATATTCATATCAAAGACACGATCAAGTACTACGCTGATGTTTGTGAAACAAGCTAATAGTATACGATTTCATTGGAAGCAGATATGCCTAGCAACTTCAAGCAAGCTATGCGGAACCAACAATGATCATGTATGATTCGAAGTCATGTGGGATTTAGTGAAGATAACGAGCATCATGCATATGAACAATGTGGAAGCATGGTGTACACATCAACAAATAAGTCCAAATATATCATGGCAAGGTATATTATAATAATCAGATGAAGCGTCATACGAGAGCACATAAGAGTAGCATAGTAATTATCACATATATGAACAATGCACAAGTTTGGTGTATGCATCATACGAGATCATATAAAGGGCAACATAGTACTATCTCACAATGATCATATATTAGGTCAAGCATGGCACGAAATCATATGGCGAGATACATCTAGAGAGCATGGGTCCTACATGATACTAGCGATATATAATGTGATACAAGCATGAGGCATCATCAAAAGTACAAGAAGGACATCATGGGTGCTAGATTATATTCATGCTAAGTACGAACCATCATAGAGTACATATAGGGTACAATAGTTGTCACATCATAGAACAAGTACAACACGTGATCATTTAGCGGGTCATATTGGAAATCATAAGCCCTACATGATACTAATAGCACACATCGAACATGAGTACAACTAGAGTAATTCAACTAGGTTCATTCCGATATTCATGCGTCATGCAGATGCAAAATCATGATGTAGAGTGGTGTGTGATCAAGCGGGGTGTCAAGTCATAGGTTCATGCAAGCACGAGAGAATAACATAGAGTAGTAGACATTTTAACCATTCAAGCATGCTAGGTTTAACCATCACGGAAGGCTAGTCAATCCTCGAATTCAACATTAAGCTAATCAAGACGAGTGAAACATGTTAAAAGAACGGGAAGAGGAAAGAGCCACACTATCAAGGACCTAGTTCAAGAGAGAATCAGTAATAAGGTAGGCAAAGTGGAACTCGCACAAGTCACAACCAAGGATCCTACACGCTACTAATGGCTCAATATAACATGTGGTACATACATGCACTTGATCGATTACTCGGCACTACGCAAAACTTCCATTCAATCACATTCCAATAATACAGAAACAGGAGAGGAAGTGTAGCGAGGTATAGTGCAAGTCTAAGTAATGGCAACACTACCAAAATATGGGGACGTGAGTTCAAATTAATGTATACTGAGATAAACATGTATTGGTCAAGACTCACTTATACTAACATATTCTCACCTTAGCACAATTAACATATAACAATACTCATTTGCAAAATCATCAACAATAGCTAATCTGAGGAATACGAAATAGGTGGGCATGCTATAGATTCTTGTCACAAGATGAACGATAAGCATCGAGGCATCATCTGCTAGCATGTTAAAGAGCACATCATATGAGGCATTCATATAAGGAAGAGTCGATCACACTATCATGGACCTACTTCAGAAGAAGCAACAATCATATAGACTCATATCATGTGGTTCATGTTTCTAATCAATCATACGATCAATAGGCCAAGTAGACATGCGATGACAACATATAATCATGAGAGGAAGAAAGGCATAACACGGGACTTAAGCAATATGACCAGCATGGATACAGAATGTTATACAACTACGAATTCACATTAAAGATCATCATCATAACGTGTACCGGGAATTACGTAGCATATAAGGCACGTTGACATCAAATCATAACACGTATCCATCAAGTAAGGGACTCACTCTATCATGATACTAGAACTGAACGATCACACTATCATGAACCTATTCACAGGAAGGACATCAATTAGACGACATCCTAGCATATGACATATTTACTCGTGCCCTAGTATGACGATGCAATATACTAAGTAAATCATGTCGGGATGATATGGATATGATAAATGTAGCTCAAACCTATACAATAGTCATTATGGACATTAAGGCACATAAGCACAACTTCACACTAAGGATCAAACTATCGATCAGGAGTAATGCATATAGAATCACATAATCATGGACAGAGCAATCAAGATAACCCGATAGAAGTCCATAAGGGCAACATTGACTCTTCCCAACTGACTCATTACCCATCTTTCCCGTGGGACTCGGATACGAATTTTCCGTGACAAGAGGACACTGATGGATCGTCATAAGAATTGATAACGACAGCCTCGTAAACATTTCACTCTCTAGCTCGGAATTTCATCAAGGACCGTCTTCCAATACTCTCTCGGATAACTTCTATATTCAATCATGATTCCCGACACCATGTGTTTACCAACCCAATTCCCGTGGAAGACCGATATTCGAAGGGAGGACTTGATTGAATTGTCAAAAGGGTTCATAAGGAAAGGGGCGGTTCCACAAAACTGAGCTTAACCATATAAGAAGAAGAAGGGTACTCCCGCTATCCCGTTCGCACAGATCATTCAATATTCATTAAATAGTCAGAACATAACAATCAATCTTTAACATATCAAGCACTCAACATAGAATCAGTCAATGCTACATATAACGACCTCTTTGGAGTCTTCCCGACCCATCGTAAAGAACAAGCTAGTATTTCGCCTACCCATTTCCGACTACATCCAATAGGGATGGTCTAACGCCTTCTCTACCCTCTCGACCCCTTATTAGTTGGTTCTCCTCTTTTATCATAAGCCAAGTTCATATTTAGTCCAATTGAGTTAGGCATATTAAGTTCATTTTGCCCCTTTAAAACGATTTCAAATCTTTTGAAATTCATGGGCGGTTTTCCAAAACATACACTCGACCCTTGCGTACCCGAATTGCACAACCTGGCTCTGATACCAACTTTGTAACGGCCCGGATATAAATATCCGGGATACATTTCGAAGGTCGGATACCTTCGTTCGAATGTTGCAATTCAGGTACGGGTCGAGGTTTCAAACCTCTAATCAGTTGAAGTCTTAGAAATACAATTTAAACGAAAGTAAAGCGGAAGTACGGTTTAGTTACAAAAGCCACGGCAGAGCCGGGTCAAAACCAAAACAAAGTGGGTGATTGCCATTTGTCAAGTTAGAATATATTAGCCGGATTCTTCGATTCGCCAAAAGATTTCCCCGCCACAGAAGCATGGAGCAACAAGAGCGGTACCTAACACTATCCACGAAGTCAGGCCTGGTGATCGTCTGCGGGTCCTCTGACCGCGCTGAGGCCACATAACATGCCTATGCCTAAAATAAAAGATGATTAATGCGGTACGAGATTTAAATCACACTATCATGCCCCTATATATATAATATGCAGAAAAGAACTGTAAAGGGCCCAAAACAATGCCAAGTGGCATATCCCTCTCCTACCTCTGCACCATTTCCCGTTAGTGCAGAGACTGGTCAGTTCGGGCTATAGCATAGCACTCTCTTCGTGGTGGTGCACTCACCACGGTATCATCATATCATATCATATCTCATCATCATATCATATTTCATCATCATATCATATCTCATCATCATATCATAAAATAAATAAAACATGCCCGATGGTACTGGGCTAATCGTATCATATCGAATCATCTCATCTCTTGCCCGATAGTGCTGGGCTATCATATCATGCTCATATCGACTCGATAGACTCAGGGCACCCGATGGGGCTGGCTACCCTATGACCCTAGGAAAGACTCTAGGACTATCACATATAACGGCCGTTCTGTTTCAAACACACAAAGTAAACACATGCTTAGTTCAATGCAATCCTAGCATGATACTACATGGCATGCTTTAATATGCAACAAAACTACACATTACATGACACATCAGGCAGGAGGTCCAGGTTACTGAGTAAGTCCCGTAGGATACTTACCTGTTGATGCAGAACAGCAAGATAACACAAGTAAGGGCCCAAAATGCAAGTCCAAAGCAATCCAAAAGCAATACACACCTATCATCAAGTCATTTCCATAAGCTACCAGATCAACATTCATACTCACGAACCCAAGTTCTCAACATCCTCAAAACCGACCGATAGTAAAACCGTTTTCCAAAATCTTAAATCCAAATTAAGTCAACTCATATTCAAAATAATTCTCAAATCATACTTGGCCAAATTCCGACATTAAACATTTACCTTAAAACCAATCTCTCAAAATCACATTATAGAAATAATTCCGGCATTTAATCCAAAAACTTGACTTTAATATTTCAAGTAATTTAAGACATTGATAACATTTCCAAAATAAATCCATCTTTATAAACCCCATTTACAAAACATTAAATCTTTAATCAACTTTCAATTTACATTACTAAATAATTTCGGCATGTTTCTTATTTCAAAATCGTTATATAATTAAATCCCAATATTTAATCATCAAAATAATCTTATGTTCACGAATCATTTTATAAATCAAAACCAACAAATCACTTTTATAATACCTACTAACAAAATAAAATACCAACATCACATAAGGTATAGCACATATGTATATAACCCAATATCAATTAATCTTACTTTTAAAACCATTTAAAATATATTTTAATATTTTCAGAATATATATATATATATATATATATATATATATATATCCAAAATCAGAAATGACTTATAATATAACATATATATACGTATAATAACATAACTCATGACATATAAGTACATTACCTATAATAAAATTCAGAATACAACCCATTAATCAACAACCCAGCAAGCCCAAAACAAAATCAGCCCAGCCCTTACCCGATGACCCGGATCCAAACCCGAACCCGAGCCCATACCCGCAACCATACCCAGATCCCCTTTACCCAGCAGAAATCGGCCCACGAAGAAAAAGGCCCAAGAAGACTCCTTGTCTTCAACCCCCAGCCGAAGCAGAGGAGGAGCAGGGAGCGACGCCGGATGCAAGCAAAGGGAAAGGGAGGAGAGAGCTCAGGCCACCGGCGGCCCTTCTGGCTCCGACATTCCCATCCCGACCGACCACGAATTCCGACCACAACGGACTCAAAAGGACAGAAACGAGGGTAAAGAGGAAGGAGGAAGAGGAAGCTCACCGGAGGGGGTTACCGTGAGCTCGAGATTCCGACTCCGAGGGCTCCGAGGGCGACTCTCCGGCTGAAATCGACGGAGGGAAAGCTTGCTCCGGCCAAGCTCTGAATCGGGGCAGAGGAAGCGGAGAGGAGGAGGGACGAGGGCGCTCGACGTCTTGGAGCTTCGTACAGGGGAGGCGCGGCTTGCACTCCAGTGGCTGCTGGCGGTCGGAGACAGGAGGGGTGGAGATGGTGGTGCAGCGAGGTTCCTTCAACGACGGAAATGGTGGCTGCTTGGCAAGGAAGAAAGGTGGAGGCGCTGGGCAGCGGCGGCTTCGGCAAAACAGGGGAGGGAGATGCTTCTGGTGGCCTCAATGGTGGCCGGCGACGAAACGACAGTGAGGAGGAGGAGGCTTGGGAGGAGTGGAGGAGCCGTGGTGGTGCTCTGGCGGCCAATGGAGGAGAAGGTGGCTGTGGTGGCTCGGCAAACCAGAGGACAAGGAGGGAGAATGGGGTTTTTGTGTTGAAATGAAAATGAGAGAGGGAGTGGAGAGGCTGAGAGTTTGCAGAGATCAATTGGAAGAGAGAGGGAGGAGGAAGAGAGGATGAGGCAGAGGGCAATTGGAGGTCTGTTGTACATGGAAGGAGACAAAGAGGGAGGGGATTAGGGGACCAGAATTGAAAAGAAGAGGCAAAGAGGTGTTGTGCTGCAGTGGCGTGGGGGAGGAGAGAGAGAGAGAGGGAGAGAGAGGGAGAGAATAAAGAAAAGGAGAAATAAAATAGGGAATAAAAGAGGTCCCCACAAGATATTTTGAACCCGAAAAAATATCCCGAAACCCGCTAATCCCGACTCTATCAATTCCCGACTAAATCGAATTTAATTAAATTTAATTTACTAATCTCAATATAACGGAATTAAATTAATTTCAATCAAAACTCGGAGTTTAAATTAATCTTTATTAATACTCGATCTTGAAAGCGAAAATCGAATCCCGTCAAAATCCGAAATTTAAATGATGCCGGAATAACTAAAATCCAAAACTTACGCTCGAGAACGGGTTTTTATTAAACTTTTACAAATTGAATTTAATAATAATTTATTTAATAAAATAATCATAATATATAAATATACTCGGTCTTTACAGATGAAGCGAGAGCGGAATTTGCTTTGTTCGGTTGTTGGCAACGAAAGTTATTTGACGGAAAGGCATCATCTTTCATTAATTTGGCATAAGTCTTATATGGTTATCGTTGTGGCATGAATCCCCGATCTTGGAGGTTCTTTAGTTTATTGAATTTATACAAATTTGAGTTTTTATTCTGTCCATCCTTCCTACATCATTCTTACTTTCTTCGAACTCTTTTCTGACACAAAGGTTACGTTTTACAATTTTTGTTCAAGACTCGAAATCGGCTGCATAGGTCGATATCGAGTGACTGACCCGATATCGAGTGCTCTACTCGACGTCGACTGTTGCTTTTGTCTTTGCAGGAATTTGCTGGAAATCGACTGGAACTGTAGTCGATATCGACTGATCTACTCGATATCGAGTGATCTTCTGGAGTCGAAATCGAACGTGTTTGCAAGCTTAGGAACCGCTGACTTACCTCCTCGTGGATTCGATCCTGACTAGTCTACTACTACATAGGGAGGGATTCTTATAATTTTATTTGCTTGGATAGGGAGTAGGTTTAGTTTATATTTAATTGATATTTTATTTCGAACTAGCATCCCTCCTCTACGAACATACCCTATGCCCCTTTCCTTCCTTTCCTTTCCACCTCTTCCATTCCTTCTTCCCACTTTCCCCCTTCCTTCCCTTCTTTTCTTTCCACATTGACCATTGATGACATTTTTTGTGATGCCATTTTTTTTACCGTTAACCACTGATATCACTTTTTTATGCCATTTTTTATATCATTTTTTACCGTAATGCAATTTTTTAAGTAGTGTTTTGATGACATTTTTTTCTTTAATATGATGTCACTTTTTCAAAATAGTGTTTTGATGCTAATTTTTTAATCAAATCGTTTGATATCACTTTTTTAATTTAGTCAATTGTATATCTATATATTTGCATTGATTCTATTTTTATTCACTAAAGACACATTTGTGATTACACTTAATTGATGCAATCATTTGTGGTGACATTTTTATTATATTTTTATACAATTGATGACACAAGAGCATAAAATGTGATTAAACTTCATTAATGAAATCTTTTATTGATGTCATTTATTTATTGATGACATTTGTGATTACACTTCATTGATCTCAATCATTTGTGATAATATTGTTTGTTGATTACATTTTTATTTATAGTATTTTTTTATACAATTGATAACATATTATCATAAATGTGATTAAACTTCATTGATAGCATTTTTATTGATGACACATTTGTGATTGCACTTCAACGTTGTGTAATAGGCATTCAAACCACCAAGATCTAGACCTTTTGACATTCTCAAAGTCCAAAATATTAGATTTTCCTTTACAACAATTAAGGCTTTTTGTAGCGGCTCAAAACCGCCACAAAATGTACAAAAACTGCCACAATAGGCCTATTGTGGCGGTTTTGAACCGCTTCTGTTGCTCGAGTTGCATTAGGTCTATTGTGGCGGTTCGCACTATCTATTGTGGCGGTTATTTATAAATGCTAAAAACCGCCACAATAGGTATGATAACCGTCACAATAGAATATCTATTGTGGCGGTTTTGTATGAGCTATTGTAGCAGTTTTTTAATCTATAGTAGCGATTTTATTCTCTAATGTGGTGGTTTTTATTTCCCAAAATTAAAAAACATTAATACAAACAACCCGGATTTAGATGACCCGGGCTAAAAAGTCCTTTTTTTAAAAGAAAAAACAGTAGAATGCACCCTATTGTTGGGTGCATTCTTATACAACCTCAAGCCAGTTAGAAATCGTATATACCTATAGGAAACCAATTACAAATCATATATTCCAAGTACAACAAGTATTAAATAAAAAATAATGTTTATGAAGGAGTAGTATGACAGTAGGGAATTGCATGTACAGATAGGGGATTCATTGTCAAAGGGGGAGACAGCAGGTTCAATTTGCCAAGCAGAGACTCTCAGGGTTAGGAATAATTGATGTTTCATCCCAGCGAACCTAGGAACACGACAATAATTAACCATCACTTATAAAGAAAGGGCAATTATGTTTTATAAAGTTTCAAAATCAGAATAAAAAAGAAGAAATACTTTCAGTCACCTCCATTTTGAATCCTTCCACCTATCATCAGTTTCTTCAACAATGGTTCCGGTAAATCTACATGGATCATTTCACCAAAATACTATTACCTTTTGACTTCAAAAATATGAATAGGCTTAATAGTTCCATTTTGATCAAAGCCCAAATAAACACGAAAACAAGCTGAAGCCAAATGTTAATATACAGAGGACAAACCTCTGTTCTGGAGCCTCTTCACCTTCAAATCTCATTTTAAACCTCATTCCTATGGAATAATTGTTCTTCATGGACTCCAAGTACTGATCAAGTGGAACAATGAACTCAGCAGGGCTTGTCCTGCATTAGATGAAATAATTATGACAATTAACACACTGTTATCAGATTCAAGGAAGAAGGTTAAACAACACAAACCATTCACAACGCATAAACAGTAGAAATACCACACCTTGGTTTATAATAGACAGTGAATATGGTTTTGGTTGAGACTGCATGCCAAGCAGTTGCAAGGACACCAAGGTGTATGTTGTGACTAGATATTACTGATGAAGGAATTATACCTTGCTTTCTCATGGCACGTCTTACTCCAACACGAAGCTCTCCATTTTCCCCTCTTGAGGATTAAAAATACAAAAAATAAATCAGTGGGATAGTGACACATTAATTGCAAACACTAGAAATTAAAGGTTCTTATGACATCAGTCAGCAGACCTTAGAAATATGAAGGCATCACTAGCCACAAGTCTTTTTAAGCTTACAAACACACTCCATCCACTTTGAAGCAAGTGCCTTCTTGGTTGGCCTGAAATAATAATAATGAAACAAACTGTGTTGACTGGATTTTATCAATGAACTAACTACAATCGCCCATTCTAGTTCCGAATACAATTGCTTAAACCCAGATATGGGACAAACATCATAAACAATGACTATAGCAGGAGCATGAACCATTTATATAATCAGGTGGGAATCAAAAGACATTACCCCGAAAGATATGGCAGAAACGCCACTCAATTCCATGCAAATCCTTGGCCACCAATTCCTGTTTAGGAGGCTGGCAAGACCGCAAGACATGTCCTGCAAGCAAGCAATATATATCTCATGAAAGAGTCATCATAAAGACAAATTAGTCTATATCATCATGAAATAGTCATCATATATACTCACCAAGGGTGGAAGGCACTCATCTTTATGTCGCCTTAAGACAGAGCACCCACCATGAGTGCTTGTATTAGAAGCAGCCAATGTTTTACAAAATGAGTGGACATGGAAGCGTGTAGGAGGCAGGGGAGGAATCACCTTCTGAAAGGAATGTTCATCTTGCTGGGATTAACATCAATTTGTTAGAGTTTTCAGGATACATAGGCCCTCGATTTTGATCAAGATAGTAACATTACAAAAGATGTTAAGGACAACTCACGTAGATTTCAGGCAACAAAGTCACTTGTGCAAACACCTCATCCGTGTCCGGTTCAGCCTAAAGAAGATAAAATTTCTGTATAATCCATAATGCACACAACTAGTAATAGATTTGAATATCATATTAGGATTAGAATACCCTTATCTGTACTACCTACCCTAAGATTTATGTAGCTGATAATTAGCTAACAATAACCTGGTTACAACCAGTAATCTGAATAAACCTCCCTCACAACCTTACTGTTTGGGATTTTGACCTGGTCTCTAACTTGAGCTAAAACTCTTCCACCCCTTTTCTTTCATGATTTTTTCCTAGACATAACAGATAGAATGGAGTTTTTCTTTGACTATGGAATATGTTTGAATTCTTGTCATTATAGTTCCTTAACTCTCTTTATGGGAGGTAACTGTAGTTGATTGGCTCCTTACATTGCAGGACTAATTTAATGAAACTCCGTTCTAATTACAAGGATGCCTTTCTCGAGAAGCATGGTGTCAAGATGGGTTTCATCTCTGGCTTTGTGAAGGTACAGATGCACTTGACACATTCAAGAACTTTATTTTGCAGTCAACTAAAGTAAAACAAATATGCTTTACAACAAGTGCAATCATTATATTTTTGTTTATAACTTGATTTTTTATCTTCTTTTTTCCCTTAGGCTGCTGTGAATGCATGTAGTCAATGCTATTATTGATAAACATGATATCATTTAGAGAGACTACGTTGATATAAGCATAGTTGTTGGTGCACCAAAGGTTTGTAGTTTCATTTCGTAATGTCAAATGAAACGAGCAGATCTATACATTGTGGAAGAATCACTCATTTATACACGTGGGTTCTCCATGTTTATTTGTAGTTCTACTATGGTTTTCTAATTTCGCTACTACACATGGCATATGATCTTCTATAGAAAATGAACAATCTAATCCTTTTTGACAGCCTTTCTACATCCACACCTTTTAATCCCCTTTCATTTATCACAACTTTTTTCAGCATAAAAATTTAAAAAGAGAAAAAAAAAAGATTTATTGTAAATACATTCAAGTGGCAGGGACTTGAGTTAGGCCATAAGCACATAAATAGGTAATTGATGTATGTGTTAATTGATTAGAGATGTGGAATTGGAGTAAAATTATTCTTGTGTTATACACTAATACTTGAACCTTGAGTACCCTAAATAAATATTGATCATAAACCAATTTCAACACTAAATCAAATAAACTAAACCAATAACAACTCTATATATCAATAACCCTAAATTCACATCTTAAATCAAGAACCCTAAATCAATTACAGTGAACCAGTATTAATCTAAGAGCAACAAAATCAGTGGGAATAGACGTGTTATTTACCTTCGTAGTGACAAATTCGCAACAAGAAGTAAAAAGGAAGAGATCAAAGTCATCGTCATTGGCTTATGGTCGTCGGTAGAGTATAAGGGAGATGAGGAGTAGCTCTTGCTAACATTGTGAGGAATTCGAGTAGGCAACTACGAGAGATTTGTTAGAAATTAGTCAACACCAGTACAAAAGGTGGAATTAGAAATTCCAGATGGCTATTTGAAAAGGAAAATAGGGCAGAGAAAACTTACTGATGTTCGACAAAGAGTCGGGACAAGATTCTCCTCTTTGAGAGTGAGGACTTCCGGTTGCCGCACTGAGAATAAGAGAAGGTGGCCGATGGGAGACAGAGACGGCGACGCCGAAGGTGGTTGGTGGGATTGACTGGACGTAAGAACGGAGACGGAAGAATGGAGAAGACGACCTTCGCTCGTCTCTCTGGAAAAGGGGGCCGGAAAAGAACTGATTTAGGATTACACCTCAAATTGTTTTTAATTAAAGAAAAGCGGATCGAACTGCTTCATTAGGTTAATTTTAACATTTTTGATAAACCGCTTCAATTGACCAGTCTAGTGCAATAATAGCCTATTAAAAACCGCCACATCAGGTCATAAAAAAAAGTATTTTAAAAACTGCCACAATAGTATTTTAAACTGCCACAATAGCCGCTCTCTTAAAATACAAAAGCTAAACCGCTTCATTAGATAAAAAAACCGCTCCAATAGAAAACCGTCGCAATGAAGTGCTACAATAGGTCTTAATTGTAGTAGTATAATCTCAATCATTTGTGATGACATTGATACAATTTTGATGATACAATTTTGATTACACTTCATTGATCACAATAATTTGTGATGACATTCTAATAACATAAATACCACATAACATGTCTCCCATCCTCCTTTTTTCCGGGCTTGGGACCGATTGTGTACCAAAACACAAGCGGAGTTAAAAACATGTTATCATCTAGCTAGCAAGCAATAAACAAAGAGCAAGGAACCACTCAATGCTATAAAGGCTATATAGCTTTAGGTTTGTTTGCCTTGTCGGTTGGTAAAACTCTTGAGCTGTATTTGGAGGATATGCAATTTGGAGTGGGTGTTTTAGGAGGCGGAGAAGCGGTGTTGCATGTGATCACCAGGTTAGTAGAAGCTCAAGGGTATGATAATAGCATGTCTATGCTTCTAGTTGATTTCAAAAATGCTTTTAATCTCGTTGATCGTAGTGCTATGATTAAGGAGGTTCATCGTATGTGCCCTTTCATTTTCCATTGGGTCGAGTTTTGCTATGCACGCCCCGCTCGCTTATATTATGGTGATCAGGTTCTATATTCATGTCCGGGAGTTCAACGGGGTGATCCTCTTGAACCTCTACTTTCCTTCTTCAACGAGGTGATGATGAGGAGAGTTTTGAAAACTAATGCTCTGATGGAAGCCATCAAGAAGTTGGAAGATCCTCAATGCGAGTTATTGCTCCTGCGAGCCTGTTTAGGAGTCTCTTGTCTTTACTTTGCGATGCGGACAACCCCACCCCCATGTTTTATAGATTCCCACCACGTTTTTTATGATTCTTTGAGCCTTTCAGTGGAACAGATAGTTACACTTGGAGGATCAGGCTTTGGCCCTCTATAGTGACGTCTATCTACTATGCCCCTCGAGTATGGTGGTCTTGGGGTCTACACTGTTGCAGATACGTTGCGGTATGCTTTTCTTGCTTCGAGGCTCCAGTCCCGCGGTTTACAGGACCGCATTTTGAGGAGTGCTTCGAGGATCGCTTTTTGCAGGAATCCCGCGGTTTGCAGATACGTTGGGACCTCTTTCAAATTAGCGGTTTCCAGCTGGGTTAGTGCTATCGATAAGATTGACTTAGACATGTGTGTATTACAGCTAGCCCCCTGTCTAATGAAGAAAATGGCTAGCTGCTACTACCAAAATGTGGACAAGCACCTCAAGATGGACTTTGCTCTTACTGGGAGGGAAGAAGCTCTTATTGCAAATCTGAAGCTCCATATGGCCCAACAGTGGCTGAAGGCAGCTCCTATTCCCGGTCTTGGTCAGGGTATGAATCCCGTCACCTTTCGCTCAGTTATTAAATACCGTATGGGAATTGAGTTGTTTAGTGCGGGTTCCAAATGCCCTGCTTGTGAGAAAGGCATTTTGGATGCGTGGGGAGATCACGCACTTGCTTGTGCAGCTGATATTGGTGTTAAGCATCGACATAATGTGGTACGTGATCCTTTGTACGATGAATGCTTGAAGGTCGGGATCTCTGTTCATAAAGAGGCGTCTACTGGTATGGTTGATGACAAAGGAGGGGAGCTCCGATCGGCCGATATTCTATTCTACAACTGGTTCCAGGGTAAGGACACTTGTGTGGACATTACGAGGACTTATCTTTAGTTCGGCTGGTCTTTCAAGTTTTATTCTGGGTAAAGCGGCTAGAGTGGCTGCTGATAAAAAGAGGAAGAAGTATGAGGATATTTGCAAGGCTAAAGGTTATCACTTTTTTCCGTTCTTCTTTTCCACTATTGATGATTTATAGGATGATGCTATGAGACTTCTCAAGAGGGTGTGTGGCGTAGCTAAGGGGGTACCGGATATAGTAGGGATTTTTGTCACACTTTGACTAGGATTGCGTTTAGTATTCAAAAGGGATGCGGGGCTCAGCTTGTTAGCCGGCTCCGATCTAATTTCATGTAGAAACTTTAATAATATATAAATAAGGTTTATAATAATAATAATAATAATAATAATAATAATAATAATAATAATAATAATAATAAGCTCAAAATCAACTCATGCTAGAAAAATGCAATTAGACATCTGTTCACAACAGATGTCTTTCAAAAAAATTCCGACCTTATTGTGCGTGTAGTAAAAGATCAACTTTTCCACATCGGTTTTAAGACGATGTCTTTTCTTGGTTAAAACATCTATTTTATTTTGAATATAGATATAAATCATCCCATCAAATTTATTTTTGACATGTTCATTTGTTGTTAAAAGAGGATAGGACATGAAATTAAACAATTAAGAAAAGAGAAAAGCATGAATGGGTACCTAGGCTTTGTCAAATTGGTAATGAACATTGAAACTATCCCAATGGGAAAGCAAACATAGATGTTAAATTATCAATAAAATCCAACTTCAGCTGAGAGAGAAAAATATTCAGATTTAGCAGTTACAACTGCACAACATGTCAAGATCAACATATGCATACAACATACAGAAGAAGATATTTGACCTAAGATTAGTATCGCCCTATATAAGTAAATGAAATTAGGCTCTCTTCACCAAAACATTCAGAAAGGGGCTACAGTCACATACGACTTTAACACTTGGTTCAGGAAAGAAAAACCTTTATTATTATTGGTATTGAAGCTCCATCACAAGGATCTTCTTTTTAATGTACATTTTTATAGTGCTCACCATCATGATACGACCTGTATTCAAAGAAAATTTCATAATTCATTTACAATTCTATGCGAGGTGAATCATTGGATTAAAACCCTCATCAAATAATTCATTTATTCTAGCTATAAATGAATAAATTTGTTTCAAATATCATCTAAAGGAACAAGAGAGAATTATGTCAAGCAAAATAAAAACAGTGAAGGCACACCAACAAAAAAAGAACAATAGGACAACAAACTATTTATTCTAAATAAAAAAGATTTCAATTCAAACTCCAATCAGTGCCCACTCATGTAAGAGTAACACTAGCCAATGGAGGATACTAGACCCTAGCTCACATTGTCCAGGCAAATATTTAAAAAAAATAAAGTTGAACAAGCTATGGAAGGTTCAAGTCTATAACTTTTTGGATTTTTTTGGTAAGTGTCCATTTTCATAATGACATTTTGCAAAATGTCCATTTTTATAATGCATTTTGCAAAATGTCCATTATGACATTTTTACCCCTAGCTTCAATAACCTTACTTTTTCCTATTGCACTGTTCTCCCCCGTTTCTTCAGATTCACGGAACGACGAAAACCACCAGGCATCCCCGTTCTCCTCGATTTCGAAGATTTCGATCTTGAATTGGAGCAGGAACGCCAATTTCTTCATCAGGCATCGTCGATTTCGCCATCAGTCATCAAACCTTAACGAATTTGTGCTTAGTTATAGCACTGTAATCCAGAATTCAGATTTCAAAAGAGGTAAATATCGAATTTGTGCTCGTTTGTTGTTTGAGATGTGAATATTGTCATCGATTTTGATCTCAGTTGATGATTTTCATCTCAGTAGCTAATTTGGTGATTGTTGTACTGTTTTCGAATTCTTTTTTGATCAAAATTGGATGTCTGTCATCAATGGGTTTCTTAGATTGTCATAACTAATACATGCCTTTTATGTAATCTCGAGTACAATTGTTGTTTGAGATGGGAATATTGTAATCAATTTTGATCTCAGTAGCTAAATTACATGCATGTCATCAAAAGTGAGTTTGATGTTGATCTCAGTTAGATTAAAATTGTATGCCTGTCATCACAGTAGCTAAATTTGATTTTGATCTCAGTTTGATTAAAATTGTATGCCTATCATCACAGTAGTTGAGTTTGATTAAAATTGTTCCATCAAAGTATATGTATTAAATTTAAGAGATGTCACCAGGGAACAGGTATAATGGATATCAATCTGCTAACAGTAAAATTTGGAGGAGAATGGACAATGGAAGAAGATGATTTAGTTTTTGTTGGGGATGTGTCATCAAAAGTGATTGTCATCAATCAGCCTATGAATATGTATGAGATGAAGACTTAGATAATTAACAGATTCATCAACAATGACAGTTTGGCTCCTAATCTTCAATTCAGTCACTTGCATCCTTTCAAGAAAACTATGGAGCCTTTTTTGATTGAGAATGACATTGATTTGAGGAGTTTGTTTCAAATTAGTGAATTGAAGGCAGTGAATTGGACATTGCCTTTATATGCTACTGTTGTGAAGGAAATCAATGAAGATCAGGTTACACAATCTATGAATGATGAAAATCAGTTGGTTTTACATGCTAACAGCTATTTCAAGGATACATATGTAATGGAAGAGAACTTTTGTGTGCAAAATGATGATGTAGACTACATAAATGATGACAATGATACAGGTGATAATGGAGAAGATACCGAGATTGAGAGTGGCATCAGTAGCATTACAATGTCCACAAATTATGCAGAACCTATAAGTTCAAGAAAGGGGGGCAATCTTATAGCTTTGGGACAACTGTTCAGAACAAAGGAAGATCTAAAAAATGTTATTGCATTGTTGGCTGCACAAGAAACGTTTGCTTACAGGTTGAAAAAGACAACACCAAGTTATTACAGAACAGTTTGTATTGATGAGAGCTGCGATTGGAAAATTCACGGTGCCATATTAAGTGGGTCAACTATATTTCAAATTAAGAAATACAATCAAGAACATAGTTGAAGTTTGGAAGTAAGGATTGGAAAACGTTGCGCTCCTAACTACAAACTTGTATCTGAAAAGATCAAACCAAGATGGTTGCAACTTCTTCCTTCTTCTACTTTGAATCCCGACCCATCACCCTCTTCGATGGTAGCCTACTCCCCCTCTTCCTTTCTCTTTTCCCTTTGATTCAAATTCAGGTATTCAATTTCGTTGATTTCATTCCCAATTGATTCGAGGTTCGTTCAATTAAAATTGAAATCAAGAGTAATTTTAATCGGTGTATACATTGATGCAGCAAGAATGTAAGCTCTGTCACATGATATAATCGAATAATCGGGAGTAGTTTTTGTTCGCTCAATTGAAATTGAAATCATGAGTATTTTTTGTAAGTGTTGTCACATGATGTAAGCTCTGTCACATGATGAAATTGAAATCAGATATCATCGAATTAAATGGGGGTACCATCAATTGTAAGCTCTGTGAAAGGATGTAAGCTCAATTGAAATTGAAATCAGGAGTACTTTTGTTTATGGGTGAATTGAATTGGGGTACCATCAAATAATCATGCGATACAATCGAATAATTACGTGATACCATCGAATAATCGAGTGATACTATCGAATAAATTTTAGTTATTTGTTAAGATGACATAAGTAACCGAATAATATTGTAGCACCATTGAATAATCCATCGATACCATCGAATAATCAATCAATACCATCGAATAATCTGGCAATACCATCGAATAAATTTTAGTTATTTGTTAAGATGATATAAGTAACCGAATAATACTGTAGCACCATCGAATAATCCATCGATACCATCAAATAATCTGGCGATACCATCGAATAAATTTTAGTTATTTGTTAAGATGACATAAGTAATCAAATAATATTGTTACACCATCGAATAATCAAGCGATACCATCGAATAATTTTTACAATTCAACATATATATCCACTAGGGTTTCAAACGATAAAAAAATCTAAAATATATCCATTAAGGTTTCAAGCAAAAAAATATATTAAAATCGGGCCTCACAAATCAACACAAACACACCCCTACTCTTCAATTCACTGCCCAACACGCACCAGGATTTGGCAAGTGAGCCAAACACATTTGTGGGTCCCACATTTTTTTATTTAAAAAAAAGGAAAATGCCTAATAACATAGTCATCCATTCCAATCAATCAACGCCCCAGATTTGTTAACATGATACACGTTAAGGACTGAGTAAACCGGAACTAACCTCTCTCTATATATATAATCTATATATATAATTTATAATAATAATACATAAAAAGTTGTGTTCACCTCCAATTTAATGCTCATTCATTTAATGATTCATCTTTTATATTTTTTTTGTTTTTATTCCATAAAATATCAAAAATACTTCTATGGCTCAATGGTTAGAAGAGTTGTTTGGTATATATGAGGTCTTTAGTTCAAATCCTAGTAGTTGCACTTTTCTTTTATTTTTTACACTTGTATTTTTTTTTGGATAACCATTTTTTACACTTGTATTTTTTTTTGAACCGGAAATAATTTGACTACTGGACAAGCCCAGTGGGTCGAGAGGCCGAAAAGATCGGCAACGGACAAACCGTTATGAAAAGAAACGAAAATTACAAGACCAAACAACAGAGACCAAAGCACCACAAACAAACTAGAATTTTTTACACTTGTATTGTTTTGTCTTCAATTGACATATTTTTTACATGTAATTTTTTAAAATTAAAATGAATGTGTATAAAAGAAAACGTGGAGAAGATTGGAAATTACAATATTTTCTTTGCATATAAATTCAAACAAAGATGTAGATTATTTTACTAAAAAAATTATATGTAGTTTATACTATACAAATATGCTGATGAAATAATTTATTATACCATCATCAAAAAAAAATCTTATTATTTTAACGGAATTTTCGCCAAATGCCCTTGAGGTTAAGACTAATTCGCGTGGTGTACGAAAGTTTGACATATTTCAACAGATGCCCCTGAGGTTTCCATTTTTTTTGCCAAATACCCCTGAGGTTTTCATTTTTTCGCCAAATGTCCATCTGTCGAATTTGTTAACATTTTTTATTGAAAATAAAAAGAAAAGAAAATATTATTTCATTATTATTTTTGTAAGGTATTATTTGCACAATATTATTTAATTATGGTAATTAAATCATCTAATATTATTTACACAATACCATTTCATATTACATTTTTTAACCAATGGAATTAATTCAATTTTTTGATAAAGTTAAAAGTAACTATAAAATATTATTTCATTATGTATTAATTACATGATATCATTTCATGCTATTTTTTAAACAATGGGATTAATTCAAAACTTTCTTTTATAAAAAATTACATAGTTCTATATATACGGATTCTTTTTTTTTTCCAGAGCAACCAATCTCTCTCTTTGTGTGTATATATATAATGAAAACTATTTTTTTATATAATAATCTTAATTTTTGGAATTTCACCCAATCAACCTAATCTACATAAATTTTCAAATAATAAAAATTTTAAACAATTAGAATAGATAAATCTCATTGGTTAAAAAATGTTTAAAATTTTTAGATTGATTAAAGAAACATGTACAAATTTTATTAGTTTGATTTTTTTTTCTAGATTTAGGGCTCATTTGGTTAAACGTGGGAAATAGACTTCCTAGGAAGTAACTTCCTAGGATATGTAATTCCCATGAATTTTATTTCATGGGAAATCTAAAAAAGTGTTTGGTTGGAAATAATTTCCCATGAATTCAATTCCTATGTTTTGTTTGGTTAAACATGGAATTTTCATAGTAATTGGAGATTTTTTTAATAAAAAATAAAATTTATAGGAGATTTGGGATAAGTGAACGGAAGAAGTAGATCTTACCTACCCCCTTCATGGTAAGCTAACTTCCCCCATTTCATAGGAATTGAAATTCCCATGAATTGAAATTCCTATGTTTTTCCATTTTTAAAAATCATACCAAACACATGTATTGAGGCTTACTTCCTAGGATTTTGGACTTCCCGTGAAGTAGGAAGCTAACCAAACGAGCCCTTAGTTGATTGGGAGGAAATTGTAAAATTAAAATGATTATGTCATCTAAGCAAAAATATTTCTCATTTAACAGTTAGAATAGATAAATCTCATTGGTTAAAAAATGTTTAAAATTTTTATTATTTGAAAATTTATGTAGATTAGGTTGATTGGGTGAAATTATAAAATTTAAGATTATTATATAAAAAAAATAGTTTTCATTATATATATACACACAAAGAGAGAGATTGGTTGCTCTAGAAGAAAAAAAGAATTCGTATATTTAGAACATAACTTGTATTTTTTTATAAAAAAAGTTTTGAATTAATCCCATTGTTTAAAAAAATAGCATGAAATGATATCATGTAATCAATACATAATGAAATAATATTGTATAGTTACTTTTAAATTTATCAAAAAAAGTTTTGAATTAATTCCATTGGTTAAAAAATGTAATATGAAATGGTATTGTGTAAATAATATTAGATGATTTAATTATTATAATTAAATAATATTGTGCAAATCATACCTTACAAAAATAATAATAAAATAATATTTCCTTTTCTTTTTATTTTAAATAAAAAGTTAATAAATTCGACAGAGGGGCATTTGACGAAAAAATAAAAACCTCATGGGTATTTGGCGTAAAAAATGGAAACCTCAGAAGCATCTGGCGAAATATGTCAAACTTTTGTACACTACGTGAATTAGCCCGACGTATTTGGCGAAAATTCCGTTATTTTAATGATCATCTATATTTTAATAGATTAAGACTCAATTCTCTTTGGTTTTAACCTTTGTAAATTATTACCCTCTTCGTCTCTCTCCTTCCAACAGATCCGTCCTCGCTACCTCCGTGCTCCGGCGACGCCGCAACAGCTACTCTCTCCGAACGGGTATGTTATGATTTTTGTTTAGTTTCAAGAAGTCCTAAATCGATTTTTGTTTAATTAATGTGATGAATAGCCTAGAACTGAATAATCCGAAAATTAGATCTCACTTGCTTGCTAGGAGTTTACATTTCTGTGTGTGATATCAGTATCAAAATCCCCACTTTTCCTATATAATAAAAGCCTTTGTGTAATTAATCAGTGAGTCTGTCATGTCTTGCTAATTTGGTTAGTTGAATTTTTAAGTTATAGGTGGATGCAAAGTAATTTTAACATTTCTTGGGGCATTGAGCTTTGTATTATCTTGCTAAATTCTCAATTATGTTCAATCTTATGCCCATTATAGTTGCAGCTTGAGGCACAAGAGGTGTTCGATAAAATGCCCAAGAGAGGTTTGAGTTTCACCCCTGATAATAAGAGTTACAGTATATTGCTTCAAGGGTGGGGGCAAGAGAAGGACTTGTCAGAGCTCAATGAGGTTTACAGTAAAATGGAGATTGAAGGGATTCAACCGGATAGTGTGACATATCTCATGAATGCATACTGCAAGGTGGGGAAATTCAACAAAGCAGTGGATGTGTTTCATGATGGAGCTATATAGCAATTAGCAAATGAAATTGCTTTATGTAAGGATTGATTAATGCACTTTTTAATAGACAAGAACACAACCATTTCAAATTGTTAATCATGCACGTTATAATCTTAGTTATGCACTTTTTAACTTTAACTATGCACTTTTTAAATCTTAATTATGCACTTTAATTTGAAATTATTGTACATAAAAAACAGATAGACGATAGAACCGTTTAAAATAAACATTGCATACCGTAAAGGTGGGATAACGCTGCCCCCCTAATGGACCCCTGACTCGCTGACCGGTAAGCGAGACCACCGCCGGATGGCTCCGCCCCCCGGACCCCACGATGCATCGCCAGTAAAAAATGATTCAAGACACATTAACAATAATCTTAACTACACACTTCATATTATTATTCATACACATCGTCATTTTATTCTTTCACTTTATAATGTTATTTATGCACTTTATAATCTTAATTATGCACTTTATAATCTTATTCATGGACTTCCTCATTTTATTCTTGCACTTTATCATTTTATTTATGCACTTTAATTTGAAATTGTTTTAAGGAAAAAAATCGTTTGAAATCTATCGACCTAAATTATGCGAGAGATGAACCCAAACTCTCATAAGTAAAAAAACAAAATTAAAACATCGATTTCAAAAACCCATCTTGTGTCTCATTCATGCACTTTATGTGTAACGGCCCAAATATAAATATTCGGGTTACGTTTCGAAGGATTGGATACCTTCGTTCGGATCTTGCGATTTGAGTACGGGTTGAGTTTTAAAATAAAGTTTTTAATGCTCAAAGAAGGGATTTCGCACCCTAAATTCGCGAGTGGTCCATTGGGGCCATAACCTATCCTACTTGCCTAAGTCGCTCAAAACGTTTTAAGTTCGAAAGCATAAAGAAGGAGATATCATAATACAAATTGCCATGACATGGCCAGGTCAAAACCAAACACGAGGAAATAAGCAGCAAAAGTGTGGAGTTCAAGTCGGTCTTTCTCTCCCTCTCACTGCGCCATAAAGTATCCCCGCCACAACAGCACACGATCAAGCAAGGGTACGGTTACCTGAAACTAACCATGAAGTCAAGGTCGAGCCACTCATGCGGGCCCTGAAGACCTCGCTGAGGACATATAATATGCCTATACCTAGATAAAGGATGCTCTAATGCAATGCGGAAATATTAAACATACAAGCATGCTAGCAGTTTATATATATGCAGAAAGCGATTAAATGGGATCCCGCATAGAATGCCAAGTAGCATGTCCCTCTCCTACTCCCGCACCCATGCTCGTTAGTGCAGGAACCGACCGCGTTTTATACTCCCGCACCCATGCTCGTTAGTGCGGGAACCGGTCGCGTTCAATATCATAACATCATCAATCGTATCAATAGTCATGCTCGTCAATTTAAAAGTCTGACTCGATGAGGACAAAGCCCGATGGGACTGGACCGTCCTATGACCCTAGGAAATGACTCTAGGACTCACAATTTAACGGCCGTTCTACCATACGCAGAGAGAATACGGATGCTCGATTAATTTGTGCAACCTAAGCATGTTACTACATGAATATGCAGGATGCAACACCTACACACTATATGACACATCAGGCATGAGGTTCTAACTTGAGTAAGCCCCGGAGGACTTACCTGGAAGCGCGGAGCAGCAAAATAAGGCAACAGGAGTAAGCAATCCAACAGATCAGAAATCACCTAGAAATTTCATAAATAATTTAATAAGTCTAAGTCTAATTTACACAAGCACACAATTTACACAAAAAAAAAACATATAAGATACACATAATAATATAGCCCATCCATTTCATCATGATCAACATTATCATTTCATCTCCATTTCTCATTTAGTTCAATTATCCCTCATAATCCGATATCTTTCTCAATGCGATCATAATATCATCATCACCATCATCCTTAGTCAACTCATCACATTCTTATTTCCATGAATTATTCCAATGTCTCAATTTACCCATTTCAAATATCAAAACTTAGGAATTTATTTATTCATA
Organism: Persicaria maculosa; assembly: GCA_963922045.1. NCBI lineage: Eukaryota > Viridiplantae > Streptophyta > Magnoliopsida > Caryophyllales > Polygonaceae > Persicaria > Persicaria maculosa. The sequence continues at coordinate 35,609,956 of OY998271.1, forward strand.
TAAATCATTCTCAACAAATTAGATTAAATAACTAAATAAACAGATCGAGGAAAGATAACCAATCACTTAACCATATAAAGGATCACAATCCATAAAATATTTAAATAACCTTTACCCATTAAAATAATATAACCAAGCAACTAAATAATATTTTAAAATCAGATTTTAAATATATATTAAAATAGATAATTAAATACTCTAATTAATTCCATATCATATTCAAATAAAATTCAGAAAAATATAAGTAAATAATCTTAGTAACTATCAAAGGGTTCACAAGTTGTGGAACTATAACCTTAAAATAATATAATCAACTAATTATTCAAATAATTCATATTTTAATAACTTACAAATGAATAAGTAAATAATGAATTAATTAAATAAATAAATCGGAAAAATAAATTTAATAATAATTAAAATAACAATTATATAACCATCCTATAGATTATAACCCAAAATACCCAACCAAATTAAGCCCAAACAGTAGCCCAACCCATTCCCCTTCCCGGTCCAAACCCGAATCACAACCCAAGCCCCATTTCCGGATCTAGCCCAAACCCATCCCCAATTTAATCAAAACTGAACCCATTAAAATGTAAAAGAACCGGATCCCTAAAAATTTAAGAAACCGAACCCAAGGCTTCTTCTTCCTTCACTCATCTCGCTGCTCGACCATGGAGGAAAAGAAAACAGAGGAGGAAGGTCCTCGCCGCCGGTGTCCCAGCCACCACTCCGAGCTCACATCCCCGCCCAGAAATGAAAGAAACAAACCCAAAGAAGAAGAAAGGGGAAGCTCACCGAGAGGCTCGAGATTTCGCCCGATTGCTCGCCGGAGGAACGATTTGGCTTCGTCGAAGGCTCGGTCTGTGCTTGCTCGGCCTGGATCGAAGGCGGGAGGTCAAAAGTTGAAACTTTATGGTGTTTTTGAGCAGAAGATAGAGGAAGGAGCCTTACCGGGCTTGATAAAAAAAAACAGGGGAGACGGGGAGGAAGGAGGAGGCTCGGCGTCGGCGGTCAGCTCTGGCCTTGGGACGCTCCTAGCTGCTACTGCTGCCGTGGAGGGAGGGTGATGGAGTTGAGCTGCACAGCTCTGGCTTCGACAAAAAGAACAGAAGGGGGGGAAGAGGAGCTTAATCTTAGCTTCAAATGGAGGAGGAGGATAGATGGAGATGGTGCCGCTGGTGTGAGGAGGAAGGCTGGAGGTGGCGCTGCTGAAGATCGAAGGAGAGCAGCAGGAGGGATGAATGAAGGAGAGAAGTAGGGGCTTGTGCTAGTCCGAGAACGGGGAACAAGGGCTCGGTGGTGTTTGGTGAGAAAGGAGATTGAGTGTGAGCTAGTCTTTGAAATGAAATAAGGAAGAAAGCTGAGAGGGAGCACGAGAATGTGAAATGAAAGATGAAGAAATGAGGATGGCTTTACAGATGAAATAGAGAGTAGGGGGGTTGTAGGGGTGACTAGGAAGTGAAGGATGTGAAATATGATAAAGTCAACTTATATATCCGGAAATAAATTCTGAAACCCGCTTTCCGACCTTAACCCGACACAATTTAAAATAAATTTAAAATAGACATTCGAATCCGAATTTAAATAACGAAACCCGAAATTATTTTCCAGTCTCGGAAAAATAAACGGAGTTATTTCATTTTCAATTTGAGTAAAAATTTTATGCTGGAATTGTTCGAAAGAATTTAAATAAGTCGTTGGCTTGAGGACGAAAATTTTTAAAATTTTTCGGAGTCTCAGAAATTGAATAACTTTTAATCGAAATGAAATTTATAATTATAAAAAAAATATTATTTAAAAATCTCGGTCTTTACATCATCCACTTCTAAAAACAAGTCTCGTCCCCGAGACTAAAATCCTTTTTAAAGCAAGGGGATGAAGTTCGAAATTTGTGAGTCCGAGGATCACGCCATTGATCCCGTAAGTACCTCATAAGTGCCCCTATGAGATCCTCGCAGAATCTTCGTCATGATCATAATATTCTCGATTGGTCGTGGCAAGAATGTTATATGGGCCACTATCACAACCTTACCCCGACTTCTCGGTTACATTATAACTCAAAAGAATCATAACGTCTCCACTAGGTCTTAGCAAGCAATTTATAAGTGCCCTATAAATGCTTGTATCCACTTCGTGGGACATTATAATGTAAACTCGGGCTGAAAAAGATTCAAAAGGGTTCTCAATTTAAGTTGGTCAAGTAAATTCTCGATCGCGCTCGGTCTCTCAAAATCCCAGTCATTTCTCTTATTTAAGTCTATCAGATTTCAAGAATTTCAAGAGGTGGCAACATCCACCTCTAAGGGCTAATCCCATATTCCGCTTCCTAGGTTCATGTTTCAGAATCAATTTCAACATAGCAATTTAGCACAATCATCATATCAACATAACTAAACCGCATCCCATCAGAACATCACATACAAAATTCAGTGTAACAAGAATATCCTTTTATCAAAGCGATAACACATCGACACATCAAATCACGTCATTAACAGTTCATAAATTCAGGAAAACCTCCACATTGTTACTAATCAAATCAAACGCAACCATCGTACACATACCTCACCATCAAGCTGTCGAAATCAAGATCAAACCCCCGCTAGGTTCACCAAACTCAATTCGTGTTAAAACCCCCAAGTACAACCGCATCTCACGTTCCTTATAACCAAAACTCATAGGTGTCCTCTTCAATTTTTTTTTTCACAAAACCCATAGGGTCCAAGCCTATTCCAAATTCATCCAATACATACCTCAAAGCCCCTGTCAACGTGTCCTCTAAGGATCAATTCACTCAAGATCTCAAGCTCACAGTCCCAACTTCCCACTTAACCAACAAATCCCAATTGCCTGAACTCATAACTCTCCAAGAGTCACAGACTAAGTCTAACGTTCCAACATCAGAATTCACCCAAATTTTCCAATTCTCATCAAAACCGCTAACAAGGTCAATCTAGGTGTTCCTTAACACTCGTATCCATTCCTCCTATGTCCTTAGGATCCATCCGATCATTGTCTCTAAAGCATACACCCAAGCTGCTACACTATTTTTGTTCTATTTCCCAAGCCACTAAGCACACTCACTGCTAATCCACCTCTAGGAACCAACTTCTACTGCTAACCCTAACAAGAGCACTCTTACATTCTATACCCTCAATATTCAACGACAAAGGTTCATCTCCCAAGCTATTCATGCATCTCAAATAACACAAGCACCTCACTCAGCTATATCGAAAGGTCCTAGCAATTCTCAATCGTCTGCATTCCTGATATTCTAAGCCAGAGAGCCAACTAGTGATAATCATGTAACCATAAAACATCAAGTTTCTCCTCATCTGTACCTATCCCCAAGTGGTCAAGCACACAAGGGTTACCCAAGCAACTCATCAGAACATTTCTAAACTGAATCACATCTTCTCATTTTCCAAAGGTCACAACATTTTCACTTACTCCCAACACTAATTCATCGCTCGAAATTCCACTATTTTCCCAAAACAATCACAATCTCCCAAGTCGTCTTATTCTAATTCCTTATTATTGCACACTCCCAATTAGCCTTAGACCACATTCCTCAACCAACGATAGCTTACCCCTAATTGACCTTTATTACCAATCATTTCTTCAGAGAATCTCTACGTTATCCTTATCCGAAATTACCCAAGGCATCAGAAGCTATTTAAATTTCCCAAAGTTCCACAACCATTGGTATTCCTATATTCAGCATTCAAAACTTCAATCTCTACACCCAATCAAACAGACCTACGATCAACCCTAACGATCCCCCTTACACAGCTATAGCCCCTTTCCTTGAAAACCCATTTGTCCTTCCCTAATACCTCAGTGTTCAAATCACTACTATTCATATCCAATTACAATCGCCTTCCTATTCTAGAATTCTCCTGATTACGCCTTTAATAATTCTCCAATTATCTTCTAGCAAGTATCCATAATAATGTACGAGCCTATCTCCAAGTACATATTTCATATTCTGGCGCCTATCATAAGAACAACCTTATTCTCAAGATCAACTAATTATCGACCGTCCTAGCCACTCAAACCTTAACAATATCCGTAATTCACTCCTCTTTTACCAAAGTCGTCCCTGTTCTCAATATAAATATCCTGAGTCCCGAGGTCTATAACTTCACAACAACCCTAGTTACCCAAACCTTAACGCCATCCACAATTCGCTCCTCGACAACATTGCTACCACTCCTAGTATGATAACCTACCTATCATTACATTCCCTCTACGAGAACTCCTAAATCAAACATGTCTAGTCTACTCATATCTTCCCTCAAGGATAACTAAACAGATTTACGCTATCCTTCATCCCAATTTACTCACGTATACTACAATCGTAATTCCGCAACTCTTGTCATTCTCATCCCTGTGCCCCATCTAAGGCCTACCTAGAAGGCTCATCTGAAAATTCCTAGCCACCGTTTCCTACTGGTCCTAGGAACTCTCTCAGTCTTGCCTAAACCAATGTCTTTTACCTATGTTCCTATCTCTCATAATCAACGATCGGAATCCACGACTTCTAGTCCTCCTATAAACCCCTCTAATTCTATTGCAAATGGGACCCTAATCCCTAAGAGAAGAAAAAGGGAAGAAAAGGAGAGAAAGGAAAAGGAAAGTAAAGGAAAGAGAAGAAAGGAAGATGATCAAGCGTACCCGCTACGTCAAAACTCGCTAACACATCAACAACCATCTACTCACTAGTATTAGTAACCCATGTCTCATGTGCAACGGCAACTAGGCCATACTCACCGACAACTCAAATATCAACATAAAAACATCATAGCATCAGAATCATATCACATCTAGGCCTATTACACACAACCCTCATTCTCAATCATCACAAGGAAGGTTAGTAGCTCGAATGGGGAACGCCCCCCCTTTCATAAGGCATATCTATGAATCTACTGCGTACTCATCCTCCAAGGCTGCGGACGACATCAGATCTGAGACTTGTGGGTTATGGGCTTACCATGCTTCCGATGCGCCACTCTAGTGCTACCCGACTGGTTGTTCTTTTCCTCATGTCGTCGTTCGTTCCAAAAAGATAACACAGAGGTTCTAAGTTAACGGAGATAGGGGAGAGACAGATGAGGACCACCCGGATTCCCTACTGAGTCACATACAGACCAAAGGCTAACGGGACTAGAGACAAGATTCCAACCCGAGACTAACAACGAGGCCCTTATGGAGATCTGTGAGGCATAATCGCAGCAAGTAAGATACACATAGTTCATAAAGTACACCAGTCATATCAATGAACACTACCAAGTACCTATCGCAATGAACAATGATAACATATATTCATGACACAAAATCATATAAGGGTGGTATAGTAAGCTATCACATCCTACAACGACAACGTTCACATAAGGATGCATGCACGACTCGAAATCATATGATGAGTTATATTTGGAAAGCATAGTTTCTACATGACACTAGTAATTCATGGCAAAGCATAGGTACAGTAAGGGGTGTTCTGAATAAGTTTAATATAACTGCATGGGTCATGTATACACGAAACCAGAACATTTCGTGGTGTGTGGTGTAAAGGCCGAATATTTTTTTATATTATTTTTATATTATTTTAATTAAATATACTATTATTTTATTCAATTTGTAATAGTGGAATAAAAACCCGTCCTCAAGCATCAAGTTTCGATTTAAAATCATTCCAGCATCAATTTAAATTAAGATTTTTGACGGGATTTGATTTTCGACATCGAGTCCGAGTATTAATAAAAAAAAAATTTAAATTGAGCTACGAGTATTGATTGAAATTTATTTAATTTTCGATTATCTTGAATTAAAAATTTTATTTAATTCCGTTATCTTAAAATTAGTCATTGAAATTTTATTTAAATTGATTTAGTCGGGATTCGGTCGGGCGAGCGGGATTCAGGTCTTTTTCGCTAATTTGAATTGGTATTGTTGGGACCACACAAATATTAATTTCTTTTCCTTTTTTCTTCTCTCTCTCTCTCTCTCTCTCTCTCTCCCCCACCCCGGTTTCCTGTTACATTGCAGCTGGTCCCCTCCCCTCTATTTGCCTTCTTCCCTTCACTGTACTACACACCCAACCCATTTCACCTCTCTCTCCCTTCCTCTCTTCTGTTGATTATGCAAAAATCACAAACCCAAACAACACCCCTCTTCTTTTCTTCTGATTCAAACCCAGCTCAAAAGAAAACAAAACAAACCCCCTCTGCCCCCTGCTTCCACGCCCTGTTCTCCCTTCCAATTAGTCTGACCAATTCCAGTGAGGCAACCCAAACACTCTCCTCCTCATCTGTTCACTCTCTTTCTTTTTCAATCCGAGCACCGAGCACGAGTCCCGCAGTGTTCTCCTCCTGCGCATCCCCGTCGAGCGCCTTCCTTGCTCTCCCGAGCACTCTCGAGCACCAACTGGGCACCCCCGGAGCTCCGAGCGCTCCTCCCTCTGCGTCTCTTCGAACCACCGAGCACCTCCCCTCCTCCTGCGAGCCAGCAGCAGCCAGGAGCCGTCGCCGCCGCCCAGCTTCGCCCCTTATCGCCTCCACCCCTATTTTCCGTCCAAGGTGCGGTAAGCCTCCCTCGTCCTCACTTTTCCGCTCCCAAATGCCATAAAGTTGCACCTTTCTAATTCCTACCTCCGAACCAGGCCACGCCGCCTTGGTTTCGTTTCCGGTGAGGCAGCCGAGCCTGATCGAGAGTTTCCCGGACGATGAACAATCGGTGAGCCCTTCTCTTTCTTCTTCCCTTTCCTGCTCGAGTCATGGTCCACGTGTGTCGGTGTCGTCGGAGTCGTGGTCATGGTCGGAATCGGAGTCCGGGAGCGCCACCGCCAGCCTCCCCTTTCCCTCCTTCCCCTCCGGTTCCACCTTCAACACAGGAGCTCTGCTCCTCCTTTCCTTCATTCGGCTGGGGAAGAAGAAGATAGGTAAGGGCCCCTTCTCGCCACGTCACTGGCCATATCACTGGGGGGGGGCCCTCCTTCTTTTAAAATCTCAGCTGAGTGTATTGGGCCTTTTCTTTCCTTTGGTTCGGGTATGAGCTGCGGGTTGGGCTGAGATTTGGGTAAGGGTTTGGGTGTTGTGTTTATATGTTATGGTTATATATATATATTATGTGTTATATTGATTATTATTTTGGATTTGGGAAAATATATAAATATATATTTATAAAAATTCTGAGATATTTTAATATATTTAAAAGGTTTTAAAAATAATAATAATTGATATTGGGTTATGCATACATCTATGGATTGTTTGAGATTTTATGGATAACGAGTATTGAATTATTTGAATATTATTATAGTTTTGGAAATTGGTTATAATTATAATATTCTGGAAATTAATCTTTATATATTGTTTATATTGTTTTAAAATAGCATTAATTGGATTATTTAATTGATGCATTTTGTGAGGATTTAAACATGTGAGTTAGGAACTTTAAAGCGAATTGTTGGTTTTGATTTATAAATATGATCTGTGAACATAGGATTATTTTGATGATTTAATGTTTGAATTTATATAATGTTTTGAAATAAGAAACATGCCGGAATTATTTTATAACATGATTTTGGGAAATTGACTTTAAGGCTTAAATGTTTAATGTCGGAATTTGGCCAAGTATGATTTGAGAATTATTTTGAATATGAGTTGACTTAATTTGGATTTAAGATTTTGAAAAACGGTTTTACTATCGGTCGGTTTTGAGAATGTTGAGAACTTGGGTACGTGTATATGAATGTTGGTCTGGTAGCTTATGGAAATGGCTTGATGATAGGTGTGTATTGCTTTTGGATTGCTTTGGACTTGCATTGGGCCCTTGCTTGTATTATCTTGCTGTTCTGCATCAACAGGTAAGTATCCTACGGGACTTACTCAGTAACCTGGACCTCCTGCCTGATGTGTCATGTAATGTGTAGTTTTATTGCATATTAAAGCATGCCATGTAGTATCATGCTAGGATTGCATTGAACTGAGCATGTATTTACTTTGTGTGTGTGAATACAGAACGGCCGTTATCTGTGATAGTCCTAGAGTCTTTGCTAGGGTCATAGGGTAGCCCAGCCCCATCGGGTGCCCTGAGTCTACCGAGTCGATATGAGCATGATATGATAGCCCAGCACTATCGGGCAAGAGATGAGATGATTCGATATGATACGATTAGCCCAGTACCATCGGGCATGTTTTATTTATTTTATGATATGATGATGAGATATGATATGATGATGAGATATGATATGATATGATGATACCGTGGTGAGTGCACCACCACGAAGAGAGTGCTATGCTATAGCCCGAACTGGCCAGTCTCTGCACTAACGGGAAGGGGTGCAGAGGTAGGAGAGGGATATGCCACTTGGCATTGTCTTGGGCCCTTTACAGTTCTTTTCTGCATATTATATATATACTAGGGGCATGATAGTGTGTTTTAAATCTTGTACCGCATTAGTCATCTTTTATTTAGGCATAGGCATGTTATGTGGCCTCAGCGCGGTCAGAGGACCCGCAGGCGATCACCAGGCCTGACTTCGTGGATAGTGTTAGGTACCGCTCTTGTTGCTCCATGCTTCTGTGACGGGGAAACCTTTTGGCGAATCAAAGAATCCGGCTAACATATTCTATCTTGACAAATGGCAATCACCCACATTGTTTTGGTTTTGACCCGGCTCTGTCGTGGCTTTTGTATCTAAACCGTACTTCCGCTTTATTTTCGTTTAAATTGTATTTCTGAGACTTCGACTGAATTGAGGTTTGAAACCTCGACCCGTACCTGAATTGTAACATCCGAACGAAGGTATCCGACCTTCGAAACGTATCCCGGATATTTATATCCGGGCCGTTACAAAGTTGGTATCAGAGCCAGGTTGTGCAATTCGGGTACGCAAGGGTCGGGTGTATGTTTTGGAAAACCGCCCACGGATTTCAAAGATTTGAAAGCATTTTAAAAAGGGGCAAAATGAACTTAAGATGCCTAACTCCAATTGGACTAAGTAATGAACTTGACCTGTTATAAAAGAGGAGAACCAACTAATAAGGGATCGAGTGGGTAGAAAAGGCGCTAGACCATCCCTATTGGATGTAGCCGGGAATGGGTAGGCGAAATACTAGCTTGTTCTTTACAGCAGGGTCCGGAGGGTTCTAAGGAGATTGTTATAGTTTTCATTGACTGATTCTATGTTGAGTGCTTGATATGCTAAAGATTGATTGGTATGTCTTAACTGTTGAATGAATATTGAATGACCTGTGCGAACGAGATAGCGGGAGTACCCTTATTTCCCCTATGGTTAAGCCAGCTTGTGTGAAAAAGCCCCTCCACTATATTGACCTCTTGACGGTTCTATCGAGTCTCTCCCGGATGTCAGTGTCTTCCACGGGGAATTGGGTTGGTAAACACATTGTGTCGGGAATCATGATTGAATGTAAAGGTTGTCCGAGAGTGTATTGGAAGACGGTCCTTGATGTAATTCCGAGTTAGAGAGTGAGATGTTTATGAGGCTGTCCTTATCAATTCTTATGACGATCCATCAGTGTACTCTTGTCACGGAAAATTCGTATCCGAGTCCCACGGGAAAGATGGGTAATGAGTCAGTTGGGAAGAGTCAATGTTGCTCTTATGGATCTCTATCGGGTTATCTTGATTGCTCTGTCCATTATTGCGTGATACTATGTGGTACTACTCCTTGACCTACAATTGATCCTTAGTGTGAAGTTGTGCTTATGTGCCTTAATGTTCATAATGACTATTGTATAGTTTTGAGCTACATTTATCATATCCATATCGTCCCGAGATGATCTACTTAGCATATTGCATTGTCATACTAGGGCACGAATGTATATGTCACATGCTAGGATGTTGTCTAACTGATGACCTCCCTGTGAATAGGTTCATGATAGTGTGATTGTTCGATTCTAGTATCATGATAGAGTGAGCCCCTTACTTGATGGATACATGTTATAATTTCATGGCAACATGCCTTATATGCTATGTTATCCTCAGTACACGTTATGATGATGATCTTTAATATGAATTCGTAGTTGTATGACATCCTGTATCCATGCTGGTCATATTGCTTAAGTCTCGTGTTGTGTCTTGCCCTCTATCATGATTGTATGTTGTTATAGCATGTTTACTTGGCATATTGATCATATGATGGATCGAAAACATGAACCACATGATATGAGTCTATATGATTGTTGCTTCTCTTGGATTAGGTCCATGATAGTGTGGTCGACTCTTCTTTATATGAATGCCTCATAAGATGTGCTCTTTAACATGCTAGCCGATGATGCCTCGATGCTTATCATTCATCTTGTGACAAGAATCTATAGCATGCCCACCTATTTCGTATTCCTCAGATTAACTATTGTTGATGATTTTGCAAATGAGTATTGTTATGTGTTAATTGTGCTAAGGTGAGGATATGTTAGTATAAGTGAGTCTTGACAAATACATGTTTATCCCAGTATACATTAATTTGAACTCATGTCCCCATATTCTGGTAGTGTTTCCATTACTTAGACTTGCACTATACCTCGCTACACTTCCTCTCTTGTTTTTGTATTATTGGAATGTGATTGAATTGAAGTCTTGCTTAGTGCCGAGTAATTGACCAAGCGCATGTATGTACCATATGTTATATTGAGCCATTAGTAACGTGTAGAATCCTTGGTTATGACTTACGCACATTTATGCCTTGCCTACCTTGTTGTTGATTCTCTCTTGAGCTAGGTACCTGATAGTGTGGTTCTTTCCTCTTTCTGTTCTCTTAACATATTTCACTCGTTCTGATTAGCTTAATGTTGAATTCGATGATTGACTAGCTTTCCGTGATGGTCAAACCTAGCATGCTTACATGGTTAAAAGGTCTATTACTCTATGATGGCTTCTCGTGTTTGCATGAACCTATGACTTGACACCTCGCTTGATCACACATCACTCTATATCCTAATTTTGCATATACATGACGCATGAATATCGGAATGAACCTGGTTGAATTACTTTAATTGTACTCATGTTCGATGTGTACTATTAGTATCATGTAGGGCTTATGATTCCCAATATGACCCGCTAAATGATCACGTGTTGTACTTGTTCTATGATGTGACAACTATTGTACCATATATGTACTCTATGATGGTTCGTACTTAGCATGATTATAATCTAGCACCCATGATGTCCTTCTTGTGCTTCTGATGATGCCTCATGTTTCGTGAATATTATGTTGAACTCCTCTAAATGACTCTTGACTATGCTTGTATCACATTATATACCGCTAGTATCATGTAGGACCCATGCTTTCTAGATGTATCTCGTCATATGATTCCGTGCCATGCTTGACCTAATATATGATCATTGTGAGATAGTTACTATGTTGCCCTTTATATGATCTCGTATGATGCATACACCAAACTTGTGCATTGTTCATATATGTGATAATTACTATGCTACTCTTATGTGTTCTCGTACGAAGCGTCATCTGATTATTATCATATACCTTGCCATGATATATTTGGACTCATTTGTTGATGTGTGTACCATGCTCTTACATTGATCATATACATGATGCTCGTTATTTTCACTAAATTCCGCATGACTTCGAATCATACATGATCATTGTTGGTTCCGCCTATCTTGCTTGAAGTTGCTAGGCATATCCGTTCCCATGGAATACTAGAATGTTAGCTTGTTTCACAAACATCAGCGTAGTACTTGATCGTGTCTTTGATAGGAATACGAATGTTGCCCCAAGATAGGTACATGTTAGTATGGATTGATGCGGTTGATATGCTCCATAATGAATTCATGCTTTTTTGTCACAAGTTGTAACCTAATGGACCCCATAAAGGCATCGTTACTATTCCCGAGTTGGAGTCTTGTCTCTAGTCATGTCGTCTTTAGCTTTGGTCTATTCCGTCTCCGAAAGAAACATTGGGTCGTCTGCCCTTGTCACTCCCCTATCTCCGCTAACTTGAACTCCTACGCGTTACATTGGATGAGCAACCGCATGGAAAAAGGGATCGGGAAGTCGAATAGCGATAGAGCAGCGCAGCGGAAGCGTGGGCCCATAACCCACGGGCCTCGTGATCGATAATGTCGACGGAACAAGCTCGCTTCGAGGATTACGAATGTTGAGTACGATATGACTTGTAGGTGTGAGCGTCCTCTATTCGAATTGCTAACCCTTTCTGAGCGTGTTGATGATGATATTGACCTGACTTGTTGTTGAAAGCTGCTTGTTGATGTGATGATTGTTGCTTGATTGTCTGTTGATTGTGATGATATGATTCGATGCCTTACAATCCTAATGTGCCTTGATGACTTAATGTGATGCTACTCTGAGATGCCAAGCATGATCTAAATTCCTTGCCTATAATGTGAACTGCAAATGCTGAGAACCTGAACTGTTTATTAGATGTGGTTATGATGAGATGTGCTAGCTTGACTTGATTAGGTTCATATATGATGTTTTGCAATACTTATTGAGCATGACAGTAAATTGAGGCTTTAAACCCAGTTACAATGCGTAAATGATGAGCTAATGATGCTATTGATAAATGCTGATTGATATGATGTAGCCCTTCTGTGTAATAATGTCCATGATTACTTCTTCTTGAAACATGTGAGTGAGGTATCTTGGTAAAATGGTTAGAGAGCAGTTAAGGAAATCGAGTGATTGGTATGATGTGAGAGTCTTCTTGATTATGTGATTTATTAATATGTTCTGGCATGATGCTAGATAGCAACCATGATAAACCTGTATGGCATGATATTACATGTTGATATGCAATACTGAGTTAAAATTTGTAGTGACAACTATGAACATGATATAATGATCCATTGCTATCCTATTGTGTTGTTCTAAAAGCATGTTATAATGTGTTGAATGAATCATGAGATGATGATACATTGTTATGTGAAAGCATGATGTTATCCTATATGGTTGATAAGCCTGATTATGAATAGGTAAGTGATGAATATGACTTGTAGCATAGATATGACTTATGTGTATATATGAGATGATGGTGCATGACTGCTATTAATCGTTATATGACATTGTGATGAGCTAAGATGATGTCTGAAAAGCATGATGACATTTTGATGTTGATATACTGTTGATCTTCCCTTTTTTGGTTGAATCTTAATAGCATGACTTTGTTGGATTGATGTGATAATATGTTATGATAATGCGAGATAGAAATTGGATAGGATGACTATGTGAAATTATGCTTTACATGAGATCCCTTGTTATGACTGGTTCTACTAGTGTGCGATGTTGAGATGCGATCGTGAGATTTGACTTGTAGTAGTGTACTGACTCCATGACACCTAACCTCTTTGATCTCTTGACATGTGTGCTGACATGATTTATGAGAATTCGATGATACACTTGTGATGCCTTCGGTATGATATAGATACACTTTATGACTTGTGATATGACGTTGAGATGTTGTTGTTGCTTTTGATGTGTTTGAAAGAACGGTATACTTTATGCTATGGGTAAACATGTTACAAGGTTGAGATGTCGATTGGTTGAGACTTTCATGATTGATGTTAAGATTGCCATATGAGAAATGGTTGACGATGTTATGAGTCGATGAGTTGATTATTCATGTGCATATTGAGTTGAGGATGATGATAGAATGATTTTGGAACATAGGAAGAGAATATGGGATTAGCCCTTAGAGGTGGATGACTCCACCTCCTACCTTCTGAATTTGATTGATTGGTATGCGAGAGGCTGGTTTGGTTCTGGAGATTTTGACGAAACCTTGATTTGAAAGAATTTGACTTGTTTGGTGTAAAGTTGCTTGATTAAACGTCGAATTTGAAAATTTTGAACGGTTTTGAAAATGGCCAACTTTGGGTTTGAAAGGAATCGAGAGTTTCAATGATTTGGACGACAACCTTTCCATTTACAAAACGCTTTGAGGATTTACGAACTGGATTTACATTATGACGTCTCACGAAGTGGATACAAGCATTTTATAGGGGCGCTTATAGGTTGCTTGCTAAGACCTAGTCGGGCGCTATAATGCTTTTAGAGTTGTGGTACTTCCGAAAAGTCGAAGCGAGGATGTAATAAGGGCGCTTATTACACACTTGACAAGACCAAATGGAGATGTCACGACCGTGACTAGGATGTTGTGAGAATCTCGGAAGACGCAACCGAGACGATTACAAGATCCTTGGACATGGTCCTCGGACTCACCGATTTCAAACTTCTCCCCTTTGCTTTAAAATGATTTTAGTCTCGGGGACGAGACTTGTTTTTAAAGGTGGATGAATGTAAAGGCCGAATATTTTTTATATTATTTTATTATTATTTTAATTAAATATACTATTATTTTATTCAATTTGTAATAGTGGAATAAAAACCCGTCCTCGAGCATCAAGTTTCGATTTAAAATCATTCCGGCATCAATTTAAATTAAGATTTTTGACGGGATTTGATTTTCGACATCGAGTCCGAGTATTAATAAAAAAAAATTTAAATTGAGCTATGAGTATTGATTGAAATTTATTTAATTTTCGATTATCTTGAATTAAAAATTTTATTTAATTCCGTTATCTTAAAATTAGTCATTGAAATTTTATTTAAATTGATTTAGTCGGGATTCGGTCGGGCGAGCGGGATTCAGGTCTTTTCCGCTAATTTGAATTGGTATTGTTGGGACCACACAAATATTAATTTCTTTTCCTTTTTTCTTCTCTCTCTCTCTCTCTCCCCCACCCCGGTTTCCTGTTACATTGCAGCTGGTCCCCTCCCCTCTATTTGCCTTCTTCCCTTCACTGTACTACACACCCAACCCATTTCACCTCTCTCTCCCTTCCTCTCTTCTGTTGATTATGCAGAAATCACAAACCCAAACAACACCCCTCTTCTTTTCTTCTGATTCAAACCCAGCTCAAAAGAAAACAAAACAAACCCCCTCTGCCCCCTGCTTCCACGCCTTGTTCTCCCTTCCAATTAGTCTGACCAATTCCAGTGAGGCAACCCAAACACTCTCCTCCTCATCTGTTCACTCTCTTTCTTTTTCAATCCGAGCACCGAGCACGAGTCCCGCAGTGTTCTCCTCCTGCGCATCCCCGTCGAGCGCCTTCCTTGCTCTCCCGAGCACTCTCGAGCACCAACTGGGCACCCCCGGAGCTCCGAGCGCTCCTCCCTCTGCGTCTCTTCGAACCACCGAGCACCTCCCCTCCTCCTGCGAGCCAGCAGCAGCCAGGAGCCGTCGCCGCCGCCCAGCTTCGCCCCTTATCGCCTCCACCCCTGTTTTCCGTCCAAGGTGCGGTAAGCCTCCCTCGTCCTCACTTTTCCGCTCCCAAATGCCATAAAGTTGCACCTTTCTAATTCCTACCTCCGAACCAGGCCACGCCGCCTTGGTTTCGTTTCCGGTGAGGCAGCCGAGCCCGATCGAGAGTTTCCCGGACGATGAACAATCGGTGAGCCCTTCTCTTTCTTCTTCCCTTTCCTGCTCGAGTCATGGTCCATG
Source organism: Persicaria maculosa (assembly GCA_963922045.1). Lineage (NCBI taxonomy): Eukaryota > Viridiplantae > Streptophyta > Magnoliopsida > Caryophyllales > Polygonaceae > Persicaria > Persicaria maculosa. Next base: position 35,625,459 of record OY998271.1, read on the forward strand.
TGTGTCGGTGTCGTCGGAGTCGTGGTCATGGTCGGAATCGGAGTCCGGGAGCGCCACCGCCAGCCTCCCCTTTCCCTCCTTCCCCTCCGGTTCCACCTTCAACACAGGAGCTCTGCTCCTCCTTTCCTTCATTCGGCTGGGGAAGAAGAAGATAGGTAAGGGCCCCTTCTCGCCACGTCACTGGCCACATCACTGGGGGGGCCCTCCTTCTTTTAAAATCTCAGCTGAGTGTATTGGGCCTTTTCTTTCCTTTGGTTCGGGTATGAGCTGCGGGTTGGGCTGAGATTTGGGTAAGGGTTTGGGTGTTGTGTTTATATGTTATGGTTATATATATATATTATGTGTTATATTGATTATTATTTTGGATTTGGGAAAATATATAAATATATATTTATAAAAATTCTGAGATATTTTAATATATTTAAAAGGTTTTAAAAATAATAATAATTGATATTGGGTTATGCATACATCTATGGATTGTTTGAGATTTTATGGATAACGAGTATTGAATTATTTGAATATTATTATAGTTTTGGAAATTGGTTATAATTATAATATTCTGGAAATTAATCTTTATATATTGTTTATATTGTTTTAAAATAGCATTAATTGGATTATTTAATTGATGCATTTTGTGAGGATTTAAACATGTGAGTTAGGAACTTTAAAGCGAATTGTTGGTTTTGATTTATAAATATGATCTGTGAACATAGGATTATTTTGATGATTTAATGTTGGAATTTATATAATGTTTTGAAATAAGAAACATGCCGGAATTATTTTATAACATGATTTTGGGAAATTGACTTTAAGGCTTAAATGTTTAATGTCGGAATTTGGTCAAGTATGATTTGAGAATTATTTTGAATATGAGTTGACTTAATTTGGATTTAAGATTTTGGAAAACGGTTTTACTATCGGTCGGTTTTGAGAATGTTGAGAACTTGGGTACGTGTATATGAATGTTGGTCTGGTAGCTTATGGAAATGGCTTGATGATAGGTGTGTATTGCTTTTGGATTGCTTTGGACTTGCATTGGGCCCTTGCTTGTATTATCTTGCTGTTCTGCATCAACAGGTAAGTATCCTACGGGACTTACTCAGTAACCTGGACCTCCTGCCTGATGTGTCATGTAATGTGTAGTTTTATTGCATATTAAAGCATGCCATGTAGTATCATGCTAGGATTGCATTGAACTGAGCATGTATTTACTTTGTGTGTGTGAATACAGAACGGCCGTTATCTGTGATAGTCCTAGAGTCTTTGCTAGGGTCATAGGGTAGCCCAGCCCCATCGGGTGCCCTGAGTCTACCGAGTCGATATGAGCATGATATGATAGCCCAGCACTATCGGGCAAGAGATGAGATGATTCGATATGATACGATTAGCCCAGTACCATCGGGCATGTTTTATTTATTTTATGATATGATGATGAGATATGATATGATGATGAGATATGATATGATGATGAGATATGATATGATATGATGATACCGTGGTGAGTGCACCACCACGAAGAGAGTGCTATGCTATAGCCCGAACTGGCCAGTCTCTGCACTAACGGGAAGGGGTGCAGAGGTAGGAGAGGGATATGCCACTTGGCATTGTCTTGGGCCCTTTACAGTTCTTTTCTGCATATTATATATATATACTAGGGGCATGATAATGTGTTTTAAATCTTGTACCGCATTAGTCATCTTTTATTTAGGCATAGGCATGTTATGTGGCCTCAGCGCGGTCAGAGGACCCGCAGGCGATCACCAGGCCTGACTTCGTCGATAGTGTTAGGTACCGCTCTTGTTGCTCCATGCTTCTGTGACGGGGAAACCTTTTGGCGAATCAAAGAATCCGGCTAACATATTCTATCTTGACAAATGGCAATCACCCACATTGTTTTGGTTTTGACCCGGCTCTGTCGTGGCTTTTGTATCTAAACCGTACTTCCGCTTTATTTTCGTTTAAATTGTATTTCTGAGACTTCGACTGAATTGAGGTTTGAAACCTCGACCCGTACCTGAATTGTAACATCCGAACGAAGGTATCCGACCTTCGAAACGTATCCCGGATATTTATATCCGGGCCGTTACATGTGGTCATGCTAGGTGTCAGACCAGTTGCTCATGAAGGCATGAAAGAACGATAATGCTACCAGGAACCTACGTCAAGAGAGAGCAAACAATCACGCGGATAAGGCACATTATCCCTCAAATCACATTTCATATATCCTACAATATGCATAACATGTGACACATTCGTACATTTAATAAACTAGCATAACCATGTGCAAAGGGATCAAGTTAATCATGCTACAACAGTATAGGAATATGGAAGAATACAATGAAGTATAATACGAGCCTAAAGCAAGGTGGCTGAATCTGAATATAAGTATATAGGGACATGTATTTATCATAATTTGATATCAGGTCATGTAATCACAGATGGAACTACAATCATAACCAAACAGAAATCCCTAAGGGCAATGTCAACCCTCTGATTCAAGAGCCCATTTCCCGTGGAATGCTGGTATAACTCGTTTGGGTAAGGAAAAAAAGCACTCAATTGTTTCCTAAAGAAGGATGGTCAAGCTCTGGATAAAGTCTTATGACAAGAAGACACCTGTGAACCCTTACAAAAATCGAAAAGAATGGCTCTCCAAAACAACCCGTTCTATAGACTCAAAATCATGTCGAGAATCTTAAATCATCCGAAGTTGTTATTCCAGTACATTAATTAACTTGTGGCATGACCTATGGTGTCAAGTACCATACTCCATCACACACTTAAGTAATCAATGCACCTGAACAGAAATTCCGAATATGATTAGATTCCTACCCCAATTTCCCGTGGAAGACGCTAATATCATAGAGAAGACTCGATAAGAACATCTATGGAAGAAGGTAAAAGAAAGGGAGGAAGAAGGAAGGAAGAGAAAAAGATAGAAAAGAAAAAGGAAAGTAAAGGAAGGAAAAGAAGGGAAAATGAGAGAATCGATAAGACATCAATTAGAGACACGAGAGAAGATAGGAGGAGAGGAAAGCGAAATCAAAAGGACGGACACTCTTCAACAATTATCAACCTTAGAAATCTGTTGAATAAAAGGCGAAATGAAAAGAAAAAAGACACCAACAGTTGAATAATGGACAAGATTGCTTCACAAGAAATGAAATCCCGGCTATAGAGTGAGGAAGGACTCTCCCGTTATCCCGTTCACACAGAATTTCAACTCATATCCAACGGAGGTTTAAACATATTAACAGAATTCTTGCTCAAGGAAGACAACACTCATCACAGAATCAAGCAACAATAATTAATCTGATCCCCTTCGAGGAGGATCGCCCTCAGGCCCAATTTATATAAAATCACAAAATCCATCTAGAAGCTGCCCTTCGAGGGGCAACTGACCGGAGGGGCAACTATCCTCTCGACCTTTATATTCTAACCCCGTTACTCCAACCACTACGGTGCAAACTCCTTTGAGTCTTCCAGGCCCTCTGTCAAGTACAAAGCTAAGTTTTGCCTACCCTTTCCCAAGTCTACATCCAATAGGGATGGTCTATCGCCTTTCTACCCACTCGATTTTCCTTATTTTAAGTGAAGTTTATTAAATTTTGTTCATTAATTTAGCCATATTAAATTCATTTTGCCCTTTAAAACTCTTCAAAATCCTTGAAAAACATTGGGCGATTTTCAAAGTCATACTTCAACCCATTTGTACTCGAATCGCGCAACCCAATCTCTAATACCACCTTTGTAACGGCCCAAATATAAATATTCGGGTTACGTTTCGAAGGATTGGATACCTTCGTTCGGATCTTGCGATTTGAGTACGGGTTGAGTTTTAAAATAAAGTTTTTAATGCTCAAAGAAGGGATTTCACACCCTAAATTCGCGAGTGGTCCATTGGGGTCATAACCTATCCTACTTGCCTAAGTCGCTCAAAACGTTTTAAGTTCGAAAGCATAAAGAAGAAGATATCATAATACAAATTGCCATGACATGGTCAGGTCAAAACCAAACACGAGGAAATAAGCAGCAAAAGTGTGGAGTTCAAGTCGGTCTTTCTCTCCCTCTCACTGCGCCATAAAGTATCCCCCGCCACAACAGCACACGATCAAGCAAGGGTACGGTTACCTGAAACTAACCACGAAGTCAAGGTCAAGCCACTCATGCGGGCCCTGAAGACCTTGCTGAGGACATATAATATGCCTATACCTAGATAAAGGATGCTCTAATGCAATGCGGAAATATTAAACACACAAGCATGCTAGCAGTTTATATATATGCAGAAAGCGATTAAATGGGATCCCGCACAGAATGCCAAGTAGCATGTCCCTCTCCTACTCCCGCACCCATGCTCGTTAGTGCAGGAATCGACCGCGTTTTATACTCCCGCAACCATGCTCGTTAGTGCGGGAACCGGTCGCGTTCAATATCATAACATCATCAATCGTATCAATAGTCATGCTCGTCAATTTAAAATTCTGACTCGATGAGGACAAAGCCCGATGGGACTGGACCGTCCTATGACCCTAGCAAATGACTCTAGGACTCACAATTTAACGGTCGTTCTACCATACGCAAAGAGAATACGGATGCTCGATTAATTTGTGCAACCTAAGCATGATACTACATGAATATGCAGGATGCAACACCTACACACAATATGACACATCAGGCATGAGGTTCTAACTTGAGTAAGCCCTGGAGGACTTACCTGGAAGCGCGGAGCAGCAAAATAAGGCAACAGGAGTAAGCAATCCAACAGATCAGAAATCACCTAGAAATTTCATAAATAATTTAATAAGTCTAAGTCTAATTTACACAAGCACACAATTTACACAAAAAAAAACATATAAGATACACATAATAATATAGCCCATCCATTTCATCATGATCAACATTATCATTTCATCTCCATTTCTCATTTAGTTCCATTACCCCTCATAATCCGATATCTTTCTCAATGCGATCATAATATCAGCATCACCATCATCCTTAGTCAACTCATCACATTCTTATTTCCATGAATTATTCCAATGTCTCAATTTACCCATTTCAAATATCAAAACTTAGGAATTTGTTTATTCATATAAATCATTCTCAACAAATTAGATTAAATAACTAAATAAACAGATCGAGGAAAGATAACCAATCACTTAACCATATAAAGGATCACAATCCATAAAATATTTAAATAACCTTTACCCATTAAAATAATATAACCAAGCAACTAAATAATATTTTAAAATCAGATTTTAAATATATATTAAAATAGATAATTAAATACTCCAATTAATTCCATATCATATTCAAATAAAATTCAGAAAAATATAAGTAAATAATCTTAGTAACTATCAAAGGGTTCACAAGTTGTGGAACTATAACCTTAAAATAATATAATCAACTAATTATTCAAATAATTCATATTTTAATAACTTACAAATGAATAAGTAAATAATGAATTAATTAAATAAATAAATCAGAAAAATAAATTTAATAATAATTAAAATAACAATTATATAACCATCCTATAGATTATAACCCAAAATACCCAACCAAATTAAGCCCAAACAGTAGCCCAACCCATTCCCCTTCCCGGTCCAAACCCGAATCACAACCCAAGCCCCATTTCCGGATCTAGCCCAAACCCATTCCCAATTTAATCAAAACTGAACCCAATAAAATGTAAAAGAACCGGACCCCTAAAAATTAAAGAAACCGAACCCAAGGCTTCTTCTTCCTTCACTCATCTCGCTGCTCGCCCATGGAGGAAAAGAAAACAGAGGAGGAAGGTCCTCGCCGCCGGTGTCCCAGCCACCACTCCGAGCTCACATCCCCGCCCAGAAATGAAAGAAACAAACCCAAAGAAGAAGAAAGGGGAAGCTCACCGAGAGGCTCGAGATTTCGCCCGATTGCTCGCCGGAGGAACGATTTGGCTTCGTCGAAGGCTCGGTCTGTGCTTGCTCGGCCTGGATCGAAGGCGGGAGGTCAAAAGTTGAAACTTTATGGTGTTTTTGAGCAGAAGATAGAGGAAGGAGCCTTACCGGGCTTGATAAAAAAAAAACAGGGGAGACAGGGAGGAAGGAGGAGGCTCGGCGTCGGCGGTCAGCTCCGGCCTTGGGACGCTCCTAGCTGCTACTGCTTCCGTGGAGGGAGGGTGATGGAGTTGAGCTGCACAGCTCTGGCTTCGACAAAAAGAACAGAAGGGGGGGAAGAGGAGCTTAATCTTAGCTTCAAATGGAGGAGGAGGATAGATGGAGATGGTGCCGCTGGTGTGAGGAGGAAGGCTGGAGGTGGCGCTGCTGAAGATCGAAGGAGAGCAGCAGGAGGGATGAATGAAGGAGAGAAGTGGGGGCTTGTGCTAGTCCGAGAACGGGGAACAAGGGCTCGGTGGTGTTTGGTGAGAAAGGAGATTGAGTGTGAGCTACTCTTTGAAATGAAATAAGGAAGAAAGCTGAGAGGGAGCACGAGAATGTGAAATGAAAGATGAAGAAATGAGGATGGCTTTACAGATGAAATAGAGAGTAGGGGGGTTGTAGGGGTGACTAGGAAGTGAAGGATGTGAAATATGATAAAGTCAACTTATATATCCGGAAATAAATTCTGAAACCCGCTTTCCGACCTTAACCCGACACAATTTAAAATAAATTTAAAATAGACATTCGAATCCGAATTTAAATAACGAAACCCGAAATTATTTTCCAGTCTCGGAAAAATAAAGCGGAGTTATTTCATTTTCAATTTGAGTAAAAATTTTATGCCGGAATTGTTCGAAAGAATTTAAATAAGTCGTTGGCTTGAGGACGAAAATTTTTAAAATTTTTCGGAGTCTCAGAAATTGAATAACTTTTAATCGAAATGAAATTTATAATTATAAAAAAAAATATTATTTAAAAATCTCGGTCTTTACATTATGGTATTATTTTTGCACTTTATAATTTTATATTTGCACTTTTCGAACTAAAATTGCACATTTAATTTCTAAACATCTACATTTAAACTAAAATTTTATATTTGCACTTTATAATCTTAATTGTGCACTTCATAATCTTCTATTTCAATTATAAAAATTATAAATTTTTATAATTGAAATAGACACATTTACCGATTTACCCATAAGAAATAATTATATGTGCACAACATAAAGTTATATTTGCACAACATAATGTAATATGTGCACAACCTCAAGTTATATTTGCATAACAAAAAGTACTGACACGAAAAAAAAAATTAATGGCGCGAAAAAAAAATAAAAATAAAAATAAAATGACCCCAGAAGGGGGCACGGTGGGGGGCAAGAGGCACACGCATGGGGAAAGGGGCACATGGGAGTTGATAGTTTACTAATTAAATTAGACCCATTTACTTTTAAATTAGGCCCATTTACACATTACTCATAAAAATTAGGCTCATTTATTTATAACTAGTATTCGGTACCTGCACGTTGTGCGGATTTTTAATAAACAAAATAATGTTTAATTTATATTTTTTTTGGAAATTTAAAGGTTATAATAATTTGATTGATATATTTGGATCCTTTAATAACAATAAACTAAATTAAGAGTATGTTTAGTTCAGATCAATATACAACATATTATATATGTAAATTATGTTTGATTGGAATTAGTATGCTTAAAAATTTCTTAAATAAATAAATCAAAACCTTGAAAATTTTTAAGATAAAAATAAAAAAGTACACAAAGTCATAGAATAATGTCAAAATATTTGTCAAATTATCATGTCATTTTTATTAATAATATTTAGACGACAGTCAATCATGGGTCCTTTTCTAGTTTTCCTTATAATAATGTTTATTTTAATTCTAAATGTAAGTTTATGAGATTAAGTAGAATTAGAGTTCAAAGATTATGAGATAAAATTTTATCTTATTGAATATAAAATAATTATTAATTTAAACTATTCATTTAAGTTATTGTTGATGCAATTAGGGTGAACCCATATGATGATATGTGATTTTGGTAAATAAAATTTTGTATCTTCAAAATTTTTCTTACTATATAGTATGTATTCACTTTAGATTTTAATAAAAGATTAAATTCGTTACAAAACATTCAATATATATTAATTATATATATAAAAAAATTTATGTTTAATATAGATAACATGACAAATTAAAATCGAAAAAAGTAAAAAATTGTGAATAATAATCTTTAGCTACATAATTATAAGGTTGAATATTTATAAAAATAAGTGGGACTATTAATTGATATGAACAAATTAAATTAGCTTATTAATAATGAACCAAATATTGGATAGATTATTTGATATAAAAAAGATAATTTTTTTACCTAATTAAGATATAAGGTTGGATATTTATAAAAAAAAAAGTGGGACCATTATAAAAATATATTCAATTTAATCCAAAAAGATAAAATGAATGACAAAGATTTAATTTGTTCAAAAAGGAAGATAAATAAAGATAATTGATAAAGATAGAAAAAAAATGGGTTAGTATTAGAAATAATAAAGTTAATAGCCGACCATTATTAAGATAAGTTATTTGTGTGTGAAATCTGCACTAATATTATACGTAGTAGTAGCTTATATGCACAATTATGCCTTTTTATTTTATTTGAAATTTGTTATTTATCCTAATTAAGATATAAGGTTATATTAGATATATTATTTAATCTAAAAAGATAAATTTTTTACATAACTATCCTGGCTTATATTAATTGATGTGGCTCAAAAATATAATACCAATTTAATCCAGAAAATGACACGTAAGCAAAAAATAATCCTGCTTTAATCCAGAAAATTCCGTGGACGCGAGATCGCACCAGAGCCCGTTTCAGGCCTCTGTTTTAGTATTTTATATAGATATAGATTAGACCCATTTAGAGAATTTTACCCCTTAAGAACATTTTATATTTGAATCATTACCTATATATATATATATAGAGAGAGTATGGATCGGATGTAAACACCCCTTAGAATGTAAACTAGGAACAATTTTAGACCATCGGATGAGATCAAATTAATGGTTGAGATTAATTTCCTTTTTCTGATTTTTATGTTTAAAAAAAATTGGGCCCCACCTAGGGCTGTTATACGAGCTGAACAGCTCGAGCTCGGCTCGGGATCGGCTCGAAAAAAGCTCGACTCGAGCTCGTTCGCTTACCTAAACAAGCCGAGCTTGAACATGATTTTAAACTCGGTTGAAAGCTCGGCTCGTTCGATTTAGGCTCGAATAGCTCGAATTTTATGAAATTTCTAAAATTTCCTTTAAGTGAATATGTTATAACCAAGTAAAACTACTTAAAGCTCGAAAAAAGCTCGGCTCGAGCTCGTTCATTTAGTAAAACAAGCCAAGCTTGAACAGAAAAGAAAGCTCGTTTAGAAATTGGGCTCGGCTCGGCTCGAGCTCGTTTAACAAATGAATCAAGCTTGAACATGCCAAGCTCGGCTCGTTCGGCTCGAATAACACCCCTAGCCCCACCTCACATATTTACCCAACTCTCTAAAAAGCCACGTGAATCCCACCCGCCCTCCCATGAAATACAAACGGCATGAGTATATGAGTATATCCATTTTTATTTTTAAATGATTTATTTCCTTTTTGATTTATTATTGCCCAATAAAATCTAATTGTGTTTATTATCATATGAATTTGTTTTAAAAATTATAGGGGGTGCCAAAAAAAATTCGTCAAAACTGGCTCCAATTTTTTTTCCATTTTTTAAATTACTGTATGTATATACATGTTTTATGGGTTAAACTTAAAAAAAAAATTATCTACGAATAATGATTTTCGATTTACCGAATAATGTATAATTTTTTATATATAATTGTTTCGAACTTCCTCGTACCTGTGAATATTATTTGTGATTTTACCGAATAATGTAAAAATTTATTGATTATCATTTTAACATTCCAAAAACAATAAATATGTAAAGAATCGTCCTCTTACATAAGAATAATCTCTATAAGTTAACAGAATAATATATTAAGTTTAACCGAATAATCATTATGTTAAATACGAATAATTTTTCTAATTTAATCAAATAATTTAATTTCAATACAACTATCTCAGTAACCAACATAAAATATTAAGGTTTTTTTTAAAAAAAAAATAGTACTCCTTTTTTTTGGTACACCGTAATCTTAAGGTTTAATTTCTACCCAAAACTAATAAATGTGTAAACAATCGTCATCTTACACATGAATAATATTTATAATTTAACTGAATAATCTCTCAAATTTAACCGAATAATATATCATATTTAACTAAATAATCTTTCTAATTTAACCGAAAAATATAATTTTAACCGAATAATATTACTAGTACAATCGTCATCTTACATACTAAATCTTTATACAGTAATTTAACTAAATAATCTCTCAAATTTAACCGAATAATATATTACATTTAACCGAATAATCTTTCCAATTTAACCGAATAATTTAAAATTACATTATTGGTTTGTAAATATTTATTTGTATGCATATGTTAAATATTTATTTATAAAAATAAGTAAATAAAACAATTAGAAAATGACAACAGATGGTGTAATTTGTATGCATACATTTGAATGAGATCTCACACACACGCGCCTAGAGGGTAACGGGGTCTTCAATTATATGGGACCCACCCATTTGTTTATTTTTTAAAACTAAATATTGTAATTAATCTAATCCCTTGATTTATTTGAATTCTATGGCCGGGATATCTTCCTAGTTTATATATATATATATATATATATATATATATATATATATATAGCATTGAGTTCCGGTGAGAAGGAAAGAAGTGTTCTCATTGGTGGAAACGGATCTGAATTTTAAAGGAAAAAAAAACTCACGCGCTTCCTCTCTCTCCTCAAATCCCTCCTCTCGTCGTCTCGCCCTAGGTATCTCCGTACTCTCGCCCTTCTCGCTCCGAGCCCGCCGCTGCGCCGCACCTCCGATCGAGAACGCCGCCGCCGCCGCGCCGCACCTCCGATCGAGAACGCCGCCGTCGTGCTTCCGATTCCTTCCGATTCCTTCCCGAAGCTCAAGATCGGCATAGTCGAATTCAGCTACTACGACAAGCCCCTTGCGAGAGTGGGGTACTGTTGGTGGCGCCTTCTCTAGTGTCGGTGTGCAGGTGAACTCAGATTTGACATCAACTTGCCCTTCGACGGAGGAAATCAAGATAGAGGAAGCGAGAGGCGATGGTGGCGAACTCGGATCTAGCATCGATTAGCACTCCGGCGGCGGCGTCCCCGGCCCCACTTCGACGACGGCGGCGGTTGCAGATGTTGTAGTGATGGCGTCGCCGCTGGAAAACCATATCCGGCGGCAAGAGAGCAAGTCGGCCGCCAGTATCGCAGGAGCGAGGATAACAAGAGCAGGAGGTGTGGAGCAATGGTAATCAATTCAAAGCAGGCAGAGATCGAGGGCAGAGATCTCAACAACTCCGGAGGCGGGCATCCATGGCGTCTTCGATGGGGACAAGAGATTCCAGTCCTGGTTCAACGCATTCAAATTTCAAGGAAAAAACATACACATAGTGGGGGATTAAACTGGTTTGCCTTCCGAGGAAATGTGGGGGGGAGAGATTCGATTCGAATGCTAAAATTGTTGCAGAGGAGATTGGAAAAAGGGATCGACTTATAATTGAACTAGAGCAGGAGGTTAGAGAGAGAGAAAATTTGTAAATTAATTGGTTCAGAGATTTATATTAATTGGTTCAGAGGTTTATATTAATTGGTTCAGAGGTTTATATCAAGTGGTTCAGTAACTTAATAGAGATTGGTTCAGTGACTAAATAGAGATTGGTTTAGTGCTAAATAAAGAGTGGTTCGGTGACTAAATAGAGAGTGGTTCAGTGACTAAATAGAGAGTGGTTCAGTGCTAAATAGAGAGTGGTTCAGTGACTAAATATAGATTGGTTCAGTGACTAAATAGAGAGTGGTTCAGTGACTAAATAGAGAGTGGTTCAGTATTAAATAGAGATTGGTTCAGTACTAAATAAAGAGTGGTTCAGTGACTAAATAGAGATTGGTTCAGTGACTAAATAAAGAGTGGTTCAGTGACTAAATAGAGAGTGGTTCAGTGACTAAATATAGATTGGTTCAGTGACTAAATAGATAGTGGTTCAGTGACTAAATAGAGAGTGGTACAGTGACTAAAAGGGATGAACCACACGAGTAAAAGGGCTGAACCACTATGAATAAAAGGAATGAACCACTAAGAGTAAAAGGGTTGAACCACTAAGAGTAAAAGGGCTGAACCACTAAGAGTAAAAGGGCTGAACAACTTCTTGGTAACTTGATGAACCACTTTTTTACAACTTGTGACCCACTTTTTTTTTCAAAAAAACATATACAAAGTGGGTGTCTATATGTAGATAAAATTAAATTATACCCAAAAATATATTTTTTATATTTTTTTAACAAGTGAAAATGCCAAAAAATAATTTTTAAAAGTCCATGTAAACACTTTTAACATGTAAGTATATTGTGTTGATTGGCGCATGCAATTAATTAGTGTTACTTGTGAGAGTAGGGTGTTACTAATTAATTTGTGTAGATGTTACTAATTAATTGGGGTAATCTGCGTGTCTCCTATTTCTAATTCAATTTTGGACACGTGGACCAATCAGATTACTTCTTTCCTTCTCACCGGTTCAGCGCTTCTCACCTGAACCCGACCATATATATATATATATATATATATATATATATATTTGTTTATTTTAGGAAGATTAACCAACCAAGAGACCAAAAAGAGTAACTTCAACCAACATTCAACGCAAAAAATGTAACTCCTCCATACTATTTATTTGAAATTTATTTCACATAATTAATAATTCAAAATTGAAACTCCTAATTCAATTGTAAAATGATCATGCTCTTTATTTAAGACTTACCACATCTTTTAGACAATCATAATTCATAAGCAATGTTAACCCACTCTTTTTCTTTCCTTCACTCTCATTTTATGTTGAAATAGTTTGTTGATATATTATTGATTTTCTAAATTTTTTTTATATCCATTCTACAACGTTCATAATGATTTTTTGTTCGTTTTTTATCGTCTCCGGTTAGTATCATTGATGAGCAACACGAAGCATATATTGAGAAGTGAAACTTAAGGTAAGTTGTAATACATTTGTTGAATTAGACATTTTGTCTTCTGACTTTGATTTTAGTTTTGTTGAAATTTCGATCTCTTTTTTTTTGGATTTTGAGTTGTGACTATTGTGTTTTAATCTCCTATTTTTCCTATATTGCCCACTTTTTCCCCATAAGAGCAAGCCCAACATATTTGGTAAAAACTCTCTAAAATAGAGATTAAAATAGCAAAATCTCTAAAAAAAAATTCACTTCAACTCCAACAGTTTCTCTATTTTACAGATTTTTACATTTATTACAGACTATAAGAAATAAATGCATTTATTAAAGATGTTTAATTCTATATTTCTAAAAACATCATTTAAACTTAATTCTAATATTTAGTCTCATATTTGTTGGTGAACTAGTATATGTTACCCATCTTCTTGCACAATATAATAATTTTATTATTATTATTATTATTATTATTATTATTATTATTATTATTATTATTATTATTATTATATTCTCATATGATATTTTTTAAACAAACTCTAATGATAAATTTGATATTTATTTTTAAATGGTATTAATATTAAATTTAGATTGTTACTATAAAAGTTGTCATGAAATTGAATAAAATATTATTCAAATTTAATCTTATTATTTTCAATTGGTTAATATATATTTTATTATAAACAAGATTGATGATTGATCATATATGATTAATTAATCAAATTAATTAACTAATAAGGCTTATTTTATAATTTATAAAAATAAAATCATTCCAATATGAGTTATGAGTTCAAGTGAATATTTTTTGAAGTGAAAATTTTATAGACTAATTTTTTAATGTGAACTTTATAGCATTAAATTGGATGAAATTAATTATCCTATTTTATTTATAAAAGTTAACATAGAATTATGATGTTTGGTTTATCTATCTATATTGATTTAACATAATTAATTTATATATTATATCAAATCATATCAAATTTTTATTAATTTTTAAAAATAATTATATTTTTATTACTAATAAGTATGAAATTATATATTTTTCTATATTATGGGTGAAAATGTGGGGTTGTGTCATTAAATTCTATCTAGGGACAAGTGAATATTAAATTATAGAGACCACTCTCTCCATCCATTTCTCTATTTTAGAGATGAGTTTAGAGAAGCTGTTGGGGGAGAAAAAATGGTTTTTTTCTCTAAATCTCTCATTTTCTCTATTTTAGCAAAGTTGTTGGGCTTGCTCTAACTTGAATACAAATAAATTCTCAATAGGACTTTAAAACTCTCCCTTCTCTCTAGTTTTTGTAGAGAGAGGAAACCAAAAACCCACAACCATCTTCCACCACCAATCTACTACCACCACCACAGCACCACCAATACATCACCATCTCTACACCTACCACCATCACAACAACAACAACACGGGAACAAACCGAGATTTTCAATCTCAACCCCAAATCAACAAGGGGACAAACCGAGATTCTCAATCTCAACCCCAAATCAACAACACGGGGACAAATCGAGATTTTTTAATCTCAACCCCAAATCAAGTATAAGAACAAATAATTTCGGGCAACCCCCGTATCTTTATTTTCAACATAGAGATTACATTCTCTTTTGAATCAAATAATCTACCTGTATTCGACTGGTTCGGGTGTCTCAGGCGCTCTTCAACCTTCTTCTCCGCCCTTGACCAGTGATTTACCCTAAATTTGATCTCGATCTTCAATCGGTTTCCTTGATGGCCTGTTTGGATCCCTCCATTCGGTTGTTCTACCGTCACCAACCTCACCGCTATCGTCGGCTCGATGCTGCCCGGTGCTAACAGAATCGGTCATCTTCGTTTGTGGGTCCTCTCTCCGAGCCCAGATCCGCCCCTACCCTTCCATCCCCGTCGAATCCATCCTGTTTGACTCAAACCCCCACCGCAGATCTCCCCTTCCCTCTGGCGCTCCGCCTCGCCTCCCTCACCGCATCCGCCTTCTTAGGTTGGCCACCACCACCACCAGCATCACCACCACCATGCCGCCTGCGGAATGTCCCCATCTTCCAAGCCTCTTGAACCCTCCAATTCCGGTTTTCCCGATGATGAATCTTCCTATCTGTAGCCCTCTAATGGCGGCGTAGGCGAAAGTGGTGCCTCGACCTAATTTAGCGTCCTTTTGATTTTGATTTTGGCATGTTTCTCGCCTAGGCCAATGACCCAAAAAAAAAAATCAAATCCCTTAAACCGTGTTATGATTTTGGCCTAATTTCTCTAGACAATTGACCAAAAAAAACTTTAACCGGAGTGTTATATATACCAACAATCTCTTAACTAATCGACGTTAAAAGGTGTTTTATTTCCCCTTTTTAACCTCAAACTTTGTTTCACAAATCTATAATTAAAAATAATAATTTTTTATATAAATATTTATATATATATATATATTTTATATATATGTTGTAATGGCTCGGATATAAATATCCGGGATACGTTTCGAAGGTCGGATACCTTCGTTCGGATATTGCAATTCAGGTACAGGTCGAGGTTTCAAACCTCTAATCAGTCGAAATCTCAAAAATACAATTAAAACGAAAGTAAAGCGGAAATATGATTTAGATACAAACGTCACGGCAGAGCCGGGTCAAAACCAAACCAAAGTGGGTGATTTGCCATTTGTCAAGTTAGAATATATTAGCCGGATTCTTCGGTTCGCCAAAAGATTTCCCCTTCACAGAAGCATGGAGCAACAAGAGCGGTACCTAACACTATCCACGAAGTCAGGCCTGGTGATCGCCTGCGGGTCCTCTGACCGCGCTGAGGCCACATAACATGCCTATGCCTAAATAAAAGATGACTAATGCGGTACGAGATTTAAATCACACTATCATGCCCCTAGTATATATATAATATGCAGAAAAAAAACTGTAAAGGGCCCAAGACAATGCCAAGTAGCATATCCCTCTCCTACCTCTACACCCCTTCCCGTTAGTGCAGAGACTGGCCAGTTCAGGCTATAGCATAGCACTCTCTTCGTGGTGGTGCACTTCACCACAGTATCATCATATCATATCATATCTCATCATCATATCATATCTCATAATCAATATCATAAATCATGCTCATGCCCGATGGTGCTGGGCTATCATATCATACTCATATCGACTCGATAGACTCAGGGCACCCGATGGGGCTGGGCTACCCTATGACCCTAGCAAAGACTCTAGGACTATCACAGATAACGGCCGTTCTGTTTCAAACACACAAAGTAAACACATGCTCAGTTCAATGCAATCCTAGAATGATACTACATGGCATGCTTTAATATGCAACAAAACTACACATTACATGACACATCAGGCAGGAGGTCCAGGTTACTGAGTAAGTCCCGTAGGATACTTACCTGTTGATGCAGAACAGCAAGATAACACAAGCAAGGGCCCAAATGTAAGTCCAAAGCAATCCAAAGGCAATACACACCTATCATCAAGTCATTTCCATAATCTACCAGAACAACATTCATACGCACGAAACCCAAGTTCCCAACACCCTCAAAACCGACCGATAGTAAAACCGTTTTTTAAAACCTTTTCGATACGATCAAATCGACCAAAATCATTCTTTCAATCAAACCCATTGATAAAATCATACCAGCCATATTTTCGAACTCATAAATCCCAATTTAAGTCAACTCATGTTCAAAATGATTTCTCAACTCATACTTGGCCAAATTCCGACATTAACACTTAAGCCCTAAAACCAATTTCCAAAAATCATATTATAAAACAATTCCGGCATGTTTCTCATTTCAACACATTATATAAATAAATTCAAATATTAAATCATCAAAATAACCGATGTTCACAAATCATATTTATAAATCAAAACCAACAATTCACTTTAAAATTCCAACTCACATGTTTAAATACTCATAAAATGCATCAATTAAATAACCCAATTAATACTATTTTAAAACAATCAAGCAATATATAACAATTAATTTCCAGAAATTATAATTATAACCAATTCCTATAATAATAATAATATTCGAATAATTTAACGCTTACTATCCATATATTCTCAAAATAATAACCATAAATATATTTATATCCCAATATCAATTAATATCACTTTTAAAACCTTTTTAAATATAAATATTAATAATTTCAGAACATATAAATATATAATCATTTTCCAAAATCAGAAAATAACACATGTAACATATACACATATATATATAAACACTACCGAAATAAAATAAAATAAAAACACAACTCACACCAGCCCACCCTTAACCTCAACCAGAAGCCCAAGACCCGGATCCTTAGCCCAAAACCCAAGCCCAGACCCGGAGTTGAGGCCCTAAACCCGAGCCCGAAAAAGGAGACCCAACCAGATCTATCAGAAAAGAAAGAAAAATGCCCAAGTTTTGTTAATGAACCCGGCCCAAAAGAAATCAGGCCCAAGGCCACCCAATTCATTCTTTCATTCAGATCAGAATAAGAATAAAAAAAGGGGTCCCACGGCTGACGTGGCAAAGGAGGTGGCAAGGGTGGGCCAACAATCTCCTCTTTCTTCCTTGTTCTGTTTGGCGAAATAGAGAACGGGGAGAGGAAATCCCTGTGTTCGACGGAGGAAGGAGAGGAGGAGCGGGGAGACTCGCTGGCGTCGACTTCTGAGTTCCGACCACCCAATCGACACCCACACACACAGAAACGACAAGAAGAAATGAGAGAAAGGGGAGTGCTCACCAGGATTCGAAGAACGTCGCCAGAAAGACGCCCGTCAGGGTTGATGGAGCTTCGTCGGAGGATCGAGGTGTTCTTGATAGCCTAGGACGGAAAGGGAGGAGGTTAAAGGTGTAATGGCCCGGATATAAATATCCGGGATACGTTTCGAAGGTCGGATACCTTCGTTCGGATGTTGCAATTCAGGTACGGGTCGAGGTTTCAAACCTCTAATCAGTCGAAGTTTCAGAAATACAATTTAACGAAAGTAAAGCGGAAATACGGTTTAGATACAAAAGCCACGGCAGAGCCGGGTCAAAACCAAAACAAAGTGGGTGATTGCCATTTGTCAAGTTAGAATATATTATCCGGATTCTTCGATTCGCCAAAAGATTTCCCCGTCACAGAAGCATGGAGCAACAAGAGCGGTACCTACACTTATCCAAGAAGTCAGGCCTGGTGATCGCCTGCGGGTCCTCTGACCGCGCTGAGGCCACATAGCATGCCTATGCCTAAATAAAAGGTGACTAATGCGGTACAAGATTTAAATCACACTATCATGCACCTAGTATATATAATATGCGGAAAAGAACTATAAAGGGCCCAAAACAATGCCAAGTGACATATCCCTCTCCTACCTCTTCACCCCTGCCCGTTAGTGCAAAGACTGGCCAGTTCGTTGCTATAGCATAGCATATCCTCGTGGTGGTGCACTCACCCACGGTATCATCATCATAACATAAATTAAATATAAATTAAACATGCCCGATGGTGCTGGGCTATCATCATGCTCATATCCACTCGATAGACTCAGGGCACCCGATGGGGCTGGGCTACCCTATGAACCTAGCAAAGACTCTAGGACTATCACAGATAACGGCCGTTCTGTTTCAAACACACAAAGTAAACACATGCTCAGTTTAATGCAATCCTAGCATGATACTACATGGCATGCTTTAATATGCAACAAAACTACACATTACATGACACATCAGGCAGGAGGTCCAGGTTACTGAGTAAGTCCCGTAGGATACTTACCTGTTGATGCAGAACAGCAAGATAACACAAGCAAGGGCCCAAATGTAAGTCCAAAGCAATCCAAATGCCATACACACCTATCATCATGCCATTTCCATAAGCTACCAGACCAACATTCATACATACGAACCCGAGTTCTCACATCCTCAAAACCGACCGATAGTAAAACCGTTTTCCAAAATCTTTCCAATACGATCAAATCGACCAAAATCATTCTTTCAATCAAACCCATTGATAAAATCATACCAACCATATTTTCAAACTCGTAAATCCCGAATTAAGTCAACTCGTATCCAAAATGATGTCTCAACTCATACTTGGCCAAATTCCGACATTAAACATTTAGATCCTTAAAACCAATACCTTAAAATCATATTATAGAATCAATTTCCTGCATTAAATTTCAAAATAAATCCATCTTCTCAACCTTATTTATAAACATTAACTCTTCAATCAACTTGCAAATGTATACTACTTAAAATAATTCCGGCATTTTATCTCCTTAAAAATCCTCATTTAAAAATCACCTTATAAATCATCATATAAAACACTTCTCCAATAATCTTACTTTTAAAACCATGTAAAATAATACATTCACATTTTCAGAATATCTAATTTATTTTCATAATCAGAATAATATATAATAGTTATTATTTAACAATCAACTAACAAGCATAAATTATACCACAAAATAACCAAAAAGACAAGCAAAACCCAAACCCAATTTAGTTTTACTAGCCCAACCCGAAACCCATCAGCCCATCCAACAGAATGAAAAGAAGAAGTCGGCCCAACCAAGAAAAGAAGATGAGACCCGACCCGGAAAGAAAAGGATTCGGATCCTTAAAATTTTAGGCCCAAGCCCGCCCAGTTCACACCCCATCTTCAATCCTACAGAACCATAGCTACCAGAACGACGATGGAACGAAACGGAGGGAAGAAGATGAATCCCAGGTTCCGGCGGTCTCTTGCTCTCCCCGACAACTCCCTCTCTCCCAACCATCGCTACCTAGGAAGACCCATAACCCAAGGAATAAGAAAGGAGGAAGGAGACTCACCGAAGGAATGAGGAATGACGTCGAAGAGCTCGATCGGTGCTCCTTCGATTCGCCGGATGTGTAAATAGCGCGCTCGTGGCCTAGGACGGGGGTAGGGGTTATTAAAAGTGGACCTTTATGGTGTTTGGGGACGAAAGAGGAGGGAGTCGAGCTTACCATGCTTAGATCGGAAACAGGGAAGGAGAAGAAGAAAGGGGCGGCGCCGGTGGCTTCTCCGGCGGCTCCTGGCTGCTGCTAGCGCTTCTGGGTGGCGTTAGAGATGTTGCTGTTGCTGCTGCTTGGAAGGAAGGATGAAGGAGGAGGAAGTGGTGGGAAGCCAAAAGAGGAGGAGAAGCTGGGCCTTGCCCTCGGCAAAACAGAGGAGGCACGGGGATGCTCAGCTTCAACGAAGAGGGAGGGAGAAGAGGAGTATGGGGGCGACGAGGAGGAGCTAGGGAGGTGGTGGTGAATCGATGATGGTGGTCTGTTGGTGGCTTAAGGAGGAAAAGGAGAGTGCTCAGAGTGTGAGAGAGGGAGAGAGGAGGAAGGCTTGTGGGTTGTTCTGTGGCGTGGGGTGTGAAGGTGGTGTGAGCTGGTTATGCAGGGGAAGAAAAGCCAAGGAGGGGGGGGGACCAATTGCAAAGGGTGTGATTGCAGGCATCCGAGAGAGAGAGGGAGAGAGAGAGAGAGAGAGTGAGAGAGAGAAAATAAAGAAATGTAAAGAAAATAAAAGAATTGGGTCCACTAAAGAATTCAAATTAGCGGAAAGGACTCAAAACCCGCTCGCCCGATCGAATCCCGACTAAATCAAATTTAATCAATTTTTAATTCAAATCGCAAGATAACGGAAATCAAATAAATTTCAATCAAAACCCGGAGCTTAGATGAATTTTATTAATGCTCGATCTCCGAAAATCAAAATCCATTTCTAATACCCAATTCAAAACTATATAGAAGTTCGTTTCCGAAGGATTAATAAAATTTCAGTTGTTCGAAGACGGAAATTTCAAAATTTCTAGAATCTTAATTTTAAAGCCGAACATAATTTAACATTGTAAGAAAATATTATTTTAACTTTTCTGGTCTTTACATTTATCCACCTCTAAAAACAAGTCTCGTCCCCGAGACTAAAATCATTTTAAAGCAAAGGGGATGAAGTTTTAAAATCGGTGAGTCCGAGGACCATGTCCAAGGATCTTGTAATCGTCTCGGTTGCGTCTTCCGAGATTCTCACAACATCCTAGTCACGGTCGTGACATCTCCAATTGGTCTTGTCAAGTGTGTAATAAGCGCCCTTATCACATCCTTGCTTCGACTTTTCAAAAGTACCACAACTCTAAAAGCATTATAGCGCCCGACTAGGTCTTAGCAAGCAATCTATAAGCGCCCCTATAAAATGCTTGTATCCACTTCGTGAGACGTCATAATGTAAATCCAGTTCGTAAACCTCAAAGTGTTTTGTAAATGGAAAGATTGTCATCCAAATCATCGAAACTCGCGACTATTGAAAACCCCAAGTTGGCCATTTTCAAAATCTCTCAAAATTTTCAAATCCGATGTTTAATCAAGCAACTTTACACCAAAACAAATCAAATCCTTTCAAATCAAGATTTCGTCAAAATCTCCCAAAACCAAATCAGCTTCTCGCAACCAATCAATCAAGTTCAGAAAGTAGGAGGTGGAATCATCCACCTCTAAGGGCTAATCCCATATTCTCTTCCTAGTTTCCAGAATCATTTATCATCATTCTCAACTCAACATGCACGTAAGTAAATCAACTCATCGACTCATAACGTCATCAACCACTTCTCATATGGAAATCTCAACATCAATCATGATAATCTCAACCAATCGACACCTCAACCGTGTAACATGATTACCCATAAAATAAATCATACCATCCTTTCAGAGCAAGCCAAAAGCAATAACAAAATCTCAACGTTGTACTATGAGCCATAAAGTATATCTACCTCATACTGAAGGCATCACAAGTGCATCATCGAATTCTCATAAATCACGCAAGCACACATGTCAAGAGATCAAAGAGGTTAGGTGTCATGGAGTCAGTACACTACTTCAAGTCAAATCTCATGATCGCACCTCAACATTGCACACTAGTGGAACTAGTCATAACAAGGGATCTCATGTAAAGCATAAATTCACATAGTCATCCTATCCAATTCCTATTCAGCATTATCATAACATATTATCACATCAATCCAACAAAATCATGCTATTAAAATTCAACAAAAAAAGGGGAGATCAAACAGTATATCAACATCAAAATGTCATCATGCTTTCCAGACATCATCTTAGCTCATCACAATGTCATATAACGATTATTAGCAATCATGCACCATCATCTCATATATACACATAAGTCATATTTATGCTCCAAGTCATATTCATCACTTACCTATTCATAATCAGGCTTATCAATCATATAGTATAACATCATGCTTTCACATAATAACGTATCATCATCTCATGATTCATTCAACACATTATAACATGCTTTTAGAACAACATAGTAGGATAGCAATGGGTCATTATATCATGAGTATAGTTGTCACTACCAATTATGATTCAATATTGCACATCAACATGTAATATCAGGTTGTATCTGGTTTATCATGGTCGCGATCTAACATCATGCCAATACATATTAACTAATCACATAATCAAGAAAATTTTGCACATCATACAAGTTAAAATAAAACGTAACCCCGCTCGCTCGTCCCCAACTCCCAAGCCAAAACCAATCCTCATCTAAACTCACCAACTCGGATAATATCCCCAAAGAACCCCAACTCATTTTGATACTCTAGCCTCACCCCTCATTTCACCAAGCGCTCTCACTAGCAATCCACCTCTAAGAATCCAACCCTCATCTCTGTTTTCACACCCGAGCACCCCTGCATACTATGTCCCCGATACCCCCAAGATATCACAACGTAGAACCCTTCTAACCACGCATCTTCAATAAAGTTTCCTCGGTCCTACCTAACCAGCCTATCCCTAATCATACCCTTATCCGAGATTCACCTAGGAGCTCATCGAAATCATCAAGCATTACCTCTTATAATTCCCGAACCCACTCGGTCCAACTTAAGTCAACACCCCTCTTCTGCAACTTTCCCTTACCACCGTCGGTCATTCTAATCACTCAAAACCTTTCTCCACTCTCTGACCGCTCAACCAAAAGGATCTCACTCACATGTTCAAAGAAGAAGCAATCATGGACATTATTGCACATAAAGACTACATCATGTCAACTAACATTTATAACAACAGCATCATTAGTTCATCATCAACATTGCAACATGTATCGTAAGTCTTAATTTACCGTCATGCTCGAAATTATCACATAACACCATATATGAATAAAGTCAATTCAAACTAGCAAGTTTCATCATAATCTTAGCTAATAAACAGTTCAGATTCTCGGCATTTGCATTTCATACTATATAGAAAGGAATTTAGATCATGCTTAGCAACTCAGAATAGCATCACATCAGGTCATCATGGCACATTAGGATTGTAAGGCATCGAATCACATCATCATAGTCAGCAGACAATCAAGCAACAGTCATCACATCAACAAGCAGCTTTCAACATCAGGTCAGTGCAATATCATCATCAACAAGCTCAGAAAGGGTTAGTAATTCGAATAGAGGACGTTCCCACCGGCAAGTCATATCGTACTCAACAATCGTGATCCTCGAACGAGCTTGTTCCGTCGACATTATCGATCCTGAGGCCCGTGGGTTATGGGCCCACGCTTCCGCTGCGCTGCTCTATCGCTATTCGACTTTCCGATCCCTTTTTCCATGCGGTCGCTCATCCAAGGTAACGCGTAGGAGTTTAAGTTAGCGGAGATAGGAGAGTGACAAGAGCGGACGACCCATTGTCTCTTTCGGAGACGGAATAGACCAAAGCTAAAGACGACATGACTAGAGACAAGACTCCGACTCGGGAATAGTAACGATGCCCTTAAGAAAGTCAATTAGGTTACAATGGTGACAACAAGCACAATTCATCATAGAGCATATCCATCACATTAATCCACACTAACATGCACCTATCCCAGGGCAACATTCGTATTCATATCAAAGACACAATCAAATCCGATGCTGATGTATATGAAACAAGCTAATATTCTAGTATTCCATGGAAACAGATATGCCTAGCAACTTCAAGCAAGATAGACGGAATCAGCAATGATCATACATGATTCGAAGTCAAGCGGAATTTAGTGGAGATAACGATCATCATGCATATGAACAATGTAAAAGCATGGTATACAATCAACAAATGAGTCAAAATATATCATGGCAAGGTGTATGATAAAAATCAGATGACGCGTCATACAAGGACACATAAGAGCAGCATAGTATCTATCACATCTAACAGCAATGATCACATATTAGGTCAAGCATGGCACGGAATCCTATGACGAGATCCATTTAGAGAGCATAGATCCTACATGATACTAGCGATACATAATGCGATACAAGCATAGTCAATAATCATTAAGAGGAGTGCAACATAATGTTCACGAACCATGAGGCATCATCAAAAGTAACAAGATGGACATCAGGGATGCTAGGTTATAATCATGCTAAGAACGAACCATCATAGAACATATATATGGTACAATAGTTGTCGCATCATAGAACAAGTACAACACATGATCATTTAGCGGTTCATATTGGAATCATAAGTCTTACATGATACTAATAGCACATATCGAACAGGTGTACAACCAAAATGATTCAATTAGATTCATTCCGATATTCATGCGTCATGTATATGCAAAATCAAGATATAGAGTGGTGTGTGATCAAGCGGGGTGTCAAGTCATAGGTTCATGCAAGCACGAGAGAATAACATAGAGTAGTAGGCATTTTAACCATTCAAGCATGCTAGGTTTAACCATCACGGAAAGCTAGTCAATCATCGAATTCAACATTAAGCTAATCAAGACGAGTGAAACATGTTAAGAGAACGGGAAGAGGAAAGAGCCACACTATCAAGGACCTAGTTCAAGAGGGAATCAACAATAAGGTAGGCAAGGTAGAACTCGCACAAGTCACAACCAAGGGCCCAACATGTTACTAACGGCTCAATATAACATGTGGTACATACATGCACTTGATCGATTACTCGGCACTAAGCAAAACTTCAATTCAATCACATTCCAATAATACAGAAACAGGAGAGGAAGTGTAGCGAGGTATAGTGCAAGTCTAAGTAATGGCAACACGACCAGAATATGGGGACATGAGTTCAAGTTAATGTATACTGGGATAAAACATGTATTTGTCAAGACTCACTTACACTAACATATTCTCACCTTAGCATATTTAACACATAACAATACTCATTTGCAAAAGCATCAACAATAGTTAATCTGAGGAATACAAAATAGGTGGGCATGCTATAGATTCTTGTCACAAGATGAATGATAAGCATCGAGGCCTCATCGGCTAGCATGTTAAAGAGCACATCTTATGAGGCATTCATGTAAGGTAGAGTCGATCACACTATCATGGACCTAATTCAGAAGAAGCAACAATCATATAGACTCATATCATGTGATTCATGTTTTCGATCAATCATACGATCAATATGCCAAGTAAACATGCTATAACAACATACAATCATGATAGAGGGCAAGACACAACATGAGACTTAAGCAATATGACCAGCATGGATACAAGGTGTCATACAACCACAACTTTACATTAAGGATCATCATCATAACAGGTACTGAGGATTACGTAGCATATAAGGCATGTCGACATGAAATAATAAGATGTATCAATCAAGTAAGGGACTCACTCTATCATGATACTAGAATCGAACAATCACACTATCATGAACCTATACAATGGTCATCATGAGCATCAAAGCACGTAAGCACAAATTCACACTAAGGATCAATTGTAGGTCAAGGAGTAGTGCATATAGAATCACACAATCATGAACAGGGTAATCAAGATAACCCGATAGGGGTCCATAAGGGCAACATTGACTCTCCCCAACTGACTCATCACCCATCTTTCCCGTGAGACTCGGATATGACTTTTCGTGGTAAGAAGACACAAATGGATCGTCATAAGAATTGATAAGGACAACCTCGTAAACATCTCACTCTCTAACACGGAATTTCATCAAGGACCATCTTCCAATACTCTCTCAAACAACCTTTATATTCAATCATGATTCCCGACACCATGTGTTCACCAACCCAATTCCCGTAGAAGACCGATATTCGAAGGGAGGACTCGATTGAATTGTCAAAAGGGTTCACAAGGAAAGGGGCGGTTCCACAAAAGCTGAGCTTAACCATATAAGAAGGAGGGTACTCCCGCTATTCCGTTCGTATAAATCGTTCAATATTCATTCAATAGTTAGAACATACAATCAAATGTTTAACATATCAAGTACTCAATCATAGAATCAGTTAATGACAATTGCAATGATCTCCTTGGAGTCTTCCTGACCCATCTGTAAAGAACAAGCTAGTATTTCGCCTACCCGTTTCCGACTACATCCAATAGGGATGGTCTAGCGCCGTTTCTACCCACTCGATCCCTTATTAGTTGGTTCTCATCTTTTATCATAAGCCAAGTTCATATTTAGTCCAATTGAGTTAGACATATTAAGTACATTTTGCCCCTTTTTAAATCTTCAAATCCTTTGAAATTCATGGGCGGTTTCCCAAAACATACACTCGACCCTTGCGTACCCGAATTGCACAACCTCGCTCTGATACCAACTTTGTAATGGCCCGGATATAAATATCCGGGATACGTTTCGAAGGTCGGATACCTTCGTTCGGATGTTGTAATTCAGGTACGGGTCGAGGTTTCAAACCTCTAATCAGTCGAAGTTTCAGAAATACAATTTAACGAAAGTAAAGCGGAAATACGGTTTAGATACAAAAGCCACGGCAGAGCCGGGTCAAAACCAAAACAAAGTGGGTGATTGCCATTTGTCAAGTTAGAATATATTAGCCGGATTCTTCGATTCGCCAAAAGATTTCCCCGTCACAGAAGCATGGAGCAACAAGAGCGGTACCTGCCACTATCCACGAAGTCAGGCCTGGTGATCGCCTGCGGGTCCTCTGACCGCGCTGAGGCCACATAACATGCCTATGCCTAAATAAAAGGTGACTAATGCGGTACAAGATTTAAATCACACTATCATGCACCTAGTATATATAGTATGCGGAAAAGAACTGTAAAGGGCCCAAAACAATGCCAAGTGGCATATCCCTCTCCTACCTCTGCACCCCTTCCCGTTAGTGCAGAGACTGGCCAGTTCGTTGCTATAGCATAGCATATCCTCGTGGTGGTGCACTCACCCACAGTATCATCATCATAACATAAATTAAATATAAATTACACATGCCCGATGGTGCTGGGCTATCATCATGCTCATATCGACTCGATAGACTCAGGGCACCCGATGGGGCTGGGCTACCCTATGACCCTAGCAAAGACTCTAGGACTATCACAGATAACGGTCGTTCTGTTTCAAACACACAAAGTAAACACATGCTCAGCTCAATGCAATCCTAGCATGATACTACATGGCATCCTTTAATATGCAACAAAACTACACATTACATGACACAGCAGGCAGGAGGTCCAGGTTACTGAGTAAGTCCCGTAGGATACTTACCTGTTGATGCAGAATAGCAAGATAACACAAGCAAGGGCCCAAATGTAAGTCCAAAGCAATCCAAAATCCATACACACCTATCATCAAGCCATTTCCATAAACTACCAGACCAACATTCATACATACGAACCCGAGTTCTCACATCCTCAAAACCGACCGATAGTAAAACCGTTTTCCAAAATCTTTCCGATACGATCAAATCGACCAAAATCATTCTTTCAATCAAACCCATTGATAAAATCATACCAACCATATTTTCAAACTCGTAAATCCCGAATTAAGTCAACTCGTATCCAAAATGATGTCTCAACTCATACTTGGCCAAATTCCGACATTAAACATTTAGATCCTTAAAACCAATACCTTAAAATCATATTATAGAATCAATTTCCTGCATTAAATTTCAAAATAAATCCATCTTCTCAACCTTATTTATAAACATTAACTCTTCAATCAACTTGCAAATGTATACTACTTAAAATAATTCCGGCATTTTATCTCCTTAAAAATCCTCATTTAAAAATCACCTTATAAATCATCATATAAAACACTTCTCCAATAATCTTACTTTTAAAACCATGTAAAATAATACATTCACATTTTCAGAATATCTAATTTATTTTCATAATCAGAATAATATATAATAGTTATTATTTAACAATCAACTAAAAAGCATAAATTATACCACAAAATAACCAAAAAAACAAGCAAAACCCAAACCCAATTTAGTTTTACTAGCCCAACCCGAAACCCATCAGCCCATCCAACAGAAACAAAAGAAGAAGCCGGCCCAACCAAGAAAAGAAGATGAGACCCGACCCGGAAAGAAAAGGATTCGGATCCTTAAAATTTTAGGCCCAAGCCCGCCCAGTTCACACCCCATCTTCAATCCTACAGAACCATAGCTACCAGAACGACGATGGAACGAAACGGAGGGAAGAAGATGAATCCCAGGTTCCGGCGGTCTCTCGCTCTCCCCGACCACTCCCGCTCTCCCAACCATCGCTACCCAGGAAGACCCATAACCCAAGGAATAAGAAAGGAGGAAGGAGACTCACCGAAGGAATGAGGAATGACGTCGGAGAGCTCGATCGGTGCTCCTTCGGTTCGCCAAAGGTGTAAACAGCGCGCTCGTGGCCTAGGACGGGGGTAGGGGTTATTAAAAGTGGACCTTTATGGTGTTTGAGGATGAAAGAGGAGGGAGTCGAGCTTACCATGCTTGGATCGGAAACAGGGAAGGAGAAGAAGAAAGGGGCGGCGCCGGTGGCTTCTCCGGCGGCTCCTGGCTGCTGCTAGCGCTTCTGGGTGGCGTTAGAGATGTTGTTGCTGCTGCTGCTTGGAAGGAAGGATGAAGGAGGAGGAAGTGGTGGGAAGCCAAAAGAGGAGGAGAAGCTGGGCCTTGCCCTCGGCAAAACAGAGGAGGCACGGGGATGCTCGGCTTCAACGAAGAGGGAGGGAGAAGAGGAGTATGGGGGCGACGAGGAGGAGCTAGGGAGGTGGTGGTGAATCGATGATGGTGGTCTGTTGGTGGCTTAAGGAGGAAAAGGAGAGTGCTCAGAGTGTGAGAGAGGGAGAGAGGAGGAAGGCTTGTGGGTTGTTCTGTGGCGTGGGGTGTGAAGGTGGTGTGAGCTGGTTATGCAGGGGAAGAAAAGCCAAGGAGGGGGGGACCAATTGCAAATTGGGTGTGATTGCAGGCATCTGAGAGAGAGAGGGAGAGAGAGAGAGAGAGAGAAAATAAAGAAATGTAAAGAAAATAAAAGAATTGGGTCCACTAAAGAATTCAAATTAGTGGAAAGGACTCAAAACCCGCTCGCCCGATCGAATCCCGACTAAATCAAATTTAATCAATTTTTAATTCAAATCGCAAGATAACGGAAATCAAATAAATTTCAATCAAAACCCGGAGCTTAGATGAATTTTATTAATGCTCGATCTCCGAAAATCAAAATCCATTTCTAATACCCAATTCAAAACTATATAGAAGTTCGTTTCCGAAGGATTAATAAAATTTCAGTTATTCGAGGACGGAAATTTCAAAATTTCTAGAATCTTAATTTTAAAGCCGAACATAATTTAACATTGTAAGAAAATATTATTTTAACTTTTCCGGTCTTTACAAAAGGTGGCCCCTTTACCTCGTTTTAGACCAAAGGAAGGAAGAGGGGAGGCTTACCGCTCGGATTCGAGAGAAACCAGGGGAAGGAGGACACTTGGTTGCTGCTGCTGCGCCTGCTTGGACCCAGGGGAAGTTGATGGCGGCAAAAGCTTCCCGTGGCGGCGTCGGGCTCGTTGGATGAGGCAATAGAAGAAAGTCGGAGGTGTTGCAGATCCAAGGAGCAGGGGAGGCGACTGTCGGCTCGGCCTCGTCAGAGCAGTGGTTTCAAGAGGGCAGAGGGATGGTGGCGCTGGTGTTGAACCAAAAAAAAATAGAAGGAGTGCAGTGGCTTAGCTTGACAAACAAATTAAGGGCAAAGGAAAGGATTAAAATCGGTGAAAGCACAGGTCTGCTGCTGTTGGAGAGAAAGAAGGGAAAATGAAATGAAATGGGATGTGTGGGTGTTCTTTGAAGGCAAGGGTGAAGTGGGGTGGCCTGTTGGAAACCGAAAGAAGAGAAGCGGACCAGTGTTAGGTGTGGAATTAGCATAGAGACAAAAAAAACAAATGGGTGAGCTGTGTGAATTTGCAGATTGTGAGGTGAGGCAGGGGACCAGTTTGTGCTTGCAGGTTGAGGTGAGGCAGGCTGCCGAGAGAGAGAGAGAGAGAGAGAGAGAGAGAGAGAGAGAGAGAGAGAGAGAGAGAGATAAAGGAAAGAAAAAGGAAAAGAAATGAATATATATATATGTGTGTGTGTGGTCCCAACTATACCCAATTCAAAATAGCGGAACAGATCCAAAACCCGCTCGCCCGATCGAATCCCGACTAAATCAAATTTAATCAAATTTTAATTCAATTTCAAGATAATCGAAAATTAAATAAATTTCAATCAATACTCGTAGCTCAAATTAATTTTTTTTATTAATGCTCGATCTCGAAAGCGAAAATCAAAATCCATATCTAAAACCCAATTCAAAACTATATAGAAGTTCGTTTCCGAAGGATATTAAAATTCAGTTGTTCGAGGACGGAAATTTCAAAATTTCTAGAATCTTAATTTTAAAGTCGAACATAATTTAATATCTTTAGAAAATAATATTTTAAATTTTCCGGTCTTTACATTTATCCACCTCTAAAAACAAGTCTCGTCCCCGAGACTAAAATCATTTAAAGGAATGGGATGAAGTTCTAAATCGGTGAGTCTGAGGACCATGTCCAAGGATCTTGCAATCATCTCGGTTGCGTCTTCCGGGATTCTCACAACATCCTGGTCACGGTCATGACATCTCCAATTGGTCTAGTCAAGTGTGTAATAAGCGCCCCTATCACATCCTCGCTTCGACCTTTCGGAAGTATCACAACTCTAAAAGCATTATAGCGTCCGACCAGGTCTTAGCAAGCAATCTATAAGCGCCCCTATAAAATGCTTGTATCCACTTCGTGAGACGTCTATAATGTAAATCCAGTTCGTAAATTCTCAAAGCGTTTTGTAAATGAAAGATTGTCATCCAAATCATTGAAACTCTCAACTCCTTTAAAACCCCAAGTTGGCCATTTTTAAAACCGCTCAAAATCTTCAAATCCGATGTTTAATCAAGCAACTTTACACCAAAACAAGTCAATTTCTTTCAGATCAAGGTTTCATCAAAATCTCCCAACAACCACATCAGTTTCTCGCATATCAATCAATCAAAGTCAGAAGGTAGGAGGTGGAGTCATCCACCTCTAAGGGCTAATCTCATATTCTCTTCCTAGTTTCCAGAATAATTTATCATCATCCTCAACTCAACATGCACGTAAGTAAATCAACTCATCGACTCATAACATCATCAACCACTCCTCATATGGCAATCTCAACATCAATCATGATAAACTCAACCAATCGACATCTCAACCGCATAACATGATTACCCATAAAATAAATCATACCATGCTTTCAGAACACGCCAAAAGCAATAGCAAAGTCTTAATGTCGTACCATGAGCCATAAAGTATATCTACCTCATACCGAAGGCATCACAAGTGCATCATCGAATTCTCATAAATCACGCAAGCACACATGTCAAGAGATCAAAGAGGTTAGGTGTCATGGAGTCAGTACACTACTTCTAGTCAAATCTCACGATCGCATCTCAGCCTCGCACACTAGGGGAACCAGTCATAACAAGGGATCTCATGTAAAGCATAAATTCACATAGTCATCCTATCCAATCTCTATCCAGCGTTATCATAACATATTATCACATCAATCCAACAAAATCATGATATCAAGATTCAACCAAAATGGGGAGATCAACAGTATATCACATCAAAATATCATCATGCTTTCCAGACATCATCTTAGCTCATCACAATGTCTTATAACGATTAATAGCAATCATGCACCATCATCTTATATATACACATAAGTCATACCTATGATCCAAGTCATATTCATCACTTACCTATTCATAATCAGGCTTATCAACCATATAGGATAACATCATGCTTTCACATAACAACGTATCATCATCTCATGATTCATTCAACACATTATAACATGCTTTTAGAACAACATAGTAGGATAGCAATGGATCATTATATCATGTTCATAGTTGTCACTACCAATTTTAACTCAGTCTTGCATATCAACATGTAATATCGTGCCATACAGGTTTATCATGGTTGCTATCTAACAACATGCCAGTACATATTAATAAATCACATAATCAAGGAGACCCTCACATCATACCAATCACTCAATTTCCTTAACCGCTCTCTAACCATTCTACCAAGGGACCTCACTCACATGTTCAAAGAAGAAGCATTCATGGACATTATTACACATAATGATCACATCATATCAACTAGCATTTATAACAACAACATCATTAGTTCATCATTAAACATTGCAACATGTATCAAAAGTCTCAGTTTACCGTCATGCTCAACAAGTATTGCAAACATCACATATGAACCTAATCAAATCAAGCTAGCAAGTTCCATCATAATCTTAGCTAATAAACAGTTCAGATTCTCGGCATTTGCAGTTCATACTATAGGCAGGGAATTTAGATCATGTTTGGCATCTCAGAGTAGCGTCCCATTAAGTCATCAAGGCACATTAGGATTGTAAGGCATCGAATCATATCATCGTAGTCAACAGACAATCAAGCAACAGTCATCACATCAACAAGCAGCTTTCAACATCAAGTCAGTGCAATATCATCATCAACAAGCTCAGAAAGGGTTAGCAATTCGAGTAGAGGACGCTCCCACCTGCAAGTCATATCGTGCTCAACAATCGTAATCCTCAAAGCGAGCTTGTTCCGTCGACATTATCGATCTTGAGGCCCGTGGGTTATGGGCTCACGCTTCCGCTGTGCTGCTCTATCGCTATTCGTCTTTCCCGATCCCTTTTTCCATGCGGTCGCTCATCCGAGGTAACGCGTAGGAGTTTAAGTTAGCGGAGATAGGGGAGTGACAAGAGTGGACGACCCAATGTTTCTTTCGTAGACGGAATAGACCAAAGCTAAAGACGACATGACTAGAGACAAGACTCCGACTCGGGAATAGTAACGATGCCTTTATGGAGTCCATTAGGTTACAACTTGTGACAAACAAGCATGAATTCATTATGGAGCATATCAATCACAGAAATCCACACTAACATGTACCTACCTCGGGGCAACATTCGTATTCATATCAAAGACACAATCAAGTCCTATGCTGATGTATGTGAAACAAGCTAACATTCTAGTATTCCATGGAACCAGATCTGCCTAGTAACTTCGAGCAATATAGGCGGAACCAACAATGATCATATATGATTCGAAGTCAAGCGGAATTTAGTGAAGATAACGATCATCATGCATATGAACAATGTAAAAGCATGGTATACAAATCAACGAATGAGTCAAAACATATCATGGCAAGGTATATGGTAACAATCAGATAACGCGTCATACAAGGACACATAAGAGCAGCATAGTAACTATCACATCTAACAGCAATGATCACATATTAGGTCAAGCATGGCACGGAATCCTATGACGAGATCCATTTAGAGAGCATGAGTCCTTCATGATACTAGCGATACATAATGCGATACAAGCATAGTCAAGATTCATTAAGAGGAGTTCAACATAATGTTCACGAAACATGAGGCATCATCAAAAGTAACAAGATGGACATCATGGATGCTAGGTTATAATCATGCTAAGAAAGAACCATCATAGAGTACATATATGGTACGATAGCCGTCACATTATAAAACAAGCATGATATGAAATCATTCAGCAGGTCGTATTGGAAGTCATAAGCTCCACATGATACTAATAGCACACATCGAACATGAGTACAACTAGAGTAATTCAACGAGGTTCATTCTGATATTCATGCGTCATGCAGATGCAAAATCATGATATAGGGTGGTGCGTGATCATGTGAGGTGTCAAGCCATAGGTTCATGCAAACACGAGAAGCCATCATAGAGTAATAGACATTTTAACCATGTAAGCATGCTAGGTTTGACCATCACGGAAAGCTAGTCAATCATCGAATTCAACAACAAACTCATCAGGACGAGTGAAACATGTTAAGAGAACAGAAAGAGGAAAGAGCCAAACTATCAGGTACCTAGTTCAAGAGTGAATCAACAATAACGTAGGCAAAGTAGAATTCGCACAAGTCACAACCAAGGGCCCAACATGTTACTAGTGGTTCAATATAATATATGGTACATACATGCACTTGACTGGTTAATACGACGGTATGCAAGAGTTCATTCAATCACATCTCAACGACATAGTGGTACGAGAGGAAAACGCAACGAGGTATAGAGCAAGTCTAAGCAACATGGCGACATGACTAGAATATGGGGACAGGAGCTCGAATCAACACATAATATGACAAAACATGCATTCCTCAAGGTTCAATTATAACACATATTCTCCGTTCAACACAACTAATCACACATAATATTAACTTGCAAAATAATCAACAATAGTTAATCTGACGAATTCGGAATAGATGGGCATGCTATAGATTCTTGTCACAAAATGAACGATAAGCATCGAGGCATCATCGGCTAGCATGCTAAAGAGCACATCTTATGAGGCATTCATATAAGGAAGAGTCGATCACACTATCGTGAACCGATTCACAGAGAGGACATCAATTATACAACTTCATAGCATATGACATACTTATTCGTGCCCTAGTATGACAATGTAATATACTAAGTAGATCATGTCGGGATGATATGGATACGATAAATATAGCTCAAACTTATACAATAGTCATTATGAACATTAAAGCGCATAAGCATAATTCCACACTAAGGGTCAATTGTAGGTCAAGGAGTAGTACCATATAGTATCACGCAATAATGGACAGAGCAATCAAGATAACCCGATAGAGATCCATAAGGGCAACATTGACTCTTCCTAACTGACTCATCACCCATCTTTCCCGTGAAACTCGGATACGACTTTTCGTGATAAAAGGACACTGATGGATTGTCATAAGAATCTATAAGGACAGCCTCGTAAACATCTCACTCTCTAACTCGGAATTTCATCAAGGGCCGTCTTTCAACACTCTCACGGACAACCTTTATATTCAATCATGATTCCCGACACCATGTGTTTACCAACCCAATTCCCGTGGAAGACCGATATTCGAAGGGAGGACTCGATTGAATTGTCAAAAGGGTTCATAAGGAAAGGGACGGATCCACAAAGGCTGAACTCAACCATATAAGAAAAAGAAGGGTACTCCCGCTATCCCGTTCGCACAGATCGTCCAATATTCATTCAATAATTAGGTCATACCAATCAAATCTTTAACATATCAAGCACTCAATCATAGAATCAGTTAATGACAATTACAATGATCTCCTTGAAGTCATCCCGACCCATCTGTAAAGAACAAGCTAGTATTTCGCCTACCCATTTCCGACTACATCCAATAGGGATGGTCTAGCGCCTTTTCTACCCACTCGATCCCTTATTAGTTGGTTCTCCACTTTTATCATAAGCCAAGTTCATATTTAGTCCAATTGAGTTAGACATATTAAGTTCATTTTGCCCCTTTAAAACGCTTTCAAATCTTCGAAATCCATGGGCGGTTTTCCAAAACATACACCCGACCCTTGCGTACCCGAATTGCACAACCTCGCTCTGATACCAACTTTGTAACGGCCCGGATATAAATATCCGGGATACGTTTCGAAGGTCGGATACCTTCATTCGGATGTTGCAATTCAGGTACAGGTCGAGGTTTCAAACCTCTAATCAGTCGAAATCTCAGAAATACAATTAAAACGAAAGTAAAGCGGAAATATGATTTAGATACAAAAGCCACGGCAAAGCCGGGTCAAAACCAAACCAAAGTGGGTGATTTGCCATTTGTCAAGTTAGAATATATTAGCCGGATTCTTCGGTTCGCCAAAAGATTTCCCTGTCACAGAAGCATGGAGCAACAAGAGCGGTACCTAACACTATCCACGAAGTCAGGCCTGGTGATCACCTGCGGGTCCTCTGACCGCGCTGAGGCCACATAACATGCCTATGCCTAAATAAAAGATGACTAATGCGGTACGAGATTTAAATCACACTATCATGCCCCTAGTATATATATAATATGCAGAAAAAAAACTGTAAAGGGCCCAAGACAATGCCAAGTGGCATATCCCTCTCCTACCTCTGCACCCCTTCCCGTTAGTGCAGAGACTGGCCAGTTCGGGCTATAGCATAGCACTCTCTTCGTGGTAGTGCACTTCACCACGGTATCATCATATCATATCATATCTCATCATCATATCATATCTCATCATCAATATCATAAATCATGCTCATGCCCGATGGTGTTGGGCTAATCATATCATATCATATCATATCATCTCTTGCCCGATGGTGCTGGGCTATCATATCATAATCATATCGACTCGATAGACTCAGGGCACCCGATGGGGCTGGGCTACCCTATGACCCTAGCAAAGACTCTAGGACTATCACAGATAACGGCCGTTCTGTTTCAAACACACAAAGTAAACACGTGCTCAGTTCAATGCAATCCTAGCATGATACTACATGGCATGCTTTAATATGCAACAAAACTACACATTACATGACACATCAGGCAGGAGGTCCAGGTTACTGAGTAAGTCCCGTAGGATACTTACCTGTTGATGCAGAACAACAAGATAACACAAGCAAGGGCCCAAATGTAAGTCTAAAGCAATCCAAAGGCAATACACGCCTATCATCAAGTCATTTCCATAAGCTACCAGAACAACATTCATACGCACGAAACCCAAGTTCCCGACATCCTCAAAACCGACCGATAGTAAAACCGTTTTCTAAAACCTTTTCGATACGATCAAATCGACCAAAATCATTCTTTCAATCAAACCAATTGATAAAATCATGCCAGCCATATATTCGAACTCATAAATCCCAATTTAAGTCAAATCATGTTCAAAATGATTTCTCAACTCATACTTGGCCAAATTCCGACATTAACACTTAAGCCCTAAAACCAATTTCCAAAAATCATATTATAAAACAATTCCGGCATGTTTCTCATTTCAACACATTATATAAATAAATTCAAATATTAAATCATCAAAATAACCAATGTTCACAAATCATATTTATAAATCAAAACCAACAATTCACTTTAAAATTCCAACTCACATGTTTAAATACTCATAAAATGCATCAATTAAATAACCCAATTAATACTATTTTAAAACAATCAAGCAATATATAACAATTAATTTCCAGAAATTATAATTATAACCAATTCCTATAATAATAATAATATTCGAATAATTTAACGCTTACTATCCATATATTCTCAAAATAATAACCATAAATATATTTATATCCCAATATCAATTAATATCACTTTTAAAACCTTTTTAAATATAAATATTAATAATTTCAGAACATATAAATATATAATCATTTTCCAAAATCACAAAATAACAAATGTAACATATACACATATATATATATATAAACACTACCGAAATAAAATAAAATAAAAACACAACTCACATCAGCCCACCCTTAACCTCAACCAGAAGCTCAAGACCTGGATCCTTAGCCCAAAACCCAAGCCCAGACCCGGAGTTGAGGCCCTAAACCCGAGCCCGAAAAAGGAGACCCAACCAGATCTATCAGAAAAGAAAGAAAAAGGCCCGAGTTTTGTTAATGAACCCGGCCCAAAAGAAATCAGGCCCAAGGCCACCCAATTCATTCTTTCATTCAGATCAGAATAAGAATAAAAAAAGAGGTCCCACGGCTGACGTGGCAAAGGAGGTGGCAAGGGTGGGCCAACAGTCTCCTCCTTCTTCCTTGTTCTGTTTGGCGAAACAGAGAACGGGGAGAGGAAATCCCTGTGTTCGACGGAGGAAGGAGAGGAGGAGCGGGGAGACTCGCTGGCGTCGACTTCTGAGTTCCGACCACCCAATCGACACCCACACACACAGAAACGACAAGAAGAAAGGAGAGAAAGGGGAGTGCTCACCGGGATTCGAAGAACGTCTCCAAAAAGACGCCCGTCGGGGTTGATGGAGCTTCGTCGGACGATCGAGGTGTTCTTGATGGCCTAGGACGGAAAGGGAGGAGGTTAAAGGTGGCCCCTTTACCTCGTTTTAGACCAAAGGAAGGAAGAGGGGAGGCTTACCACTCGGATTCGAGAGAAACCAGGGGAAGGAGGACTCTTGGCTACTGCTGCTGCGCCTGCTTGGACCCAGGGGAAGTTGATGGCGGCAAATGGTTCCCGTGGCGGCGTCGGGCTCGTCGAACGAGGCAATAGAAGAAAGTCGGAGGTGCTGCAGATCCAAGGAGCAGGGGAGGCGACTGTCGGCTCGGCCTTGTCAGAGCACTGGTTTCAAGAGGGCAGAGGGATGGTGGCGCTGGTCTTGAACCAAAAAAAATAGAAGGAGTGCAGTGGCTTAGCTTGACAAACAAATTAAGGGCAAAGGAAAGGATTAAAATCGGTGAAAGCACAGGTCTGCTGCTGTTGGAGAGAAAGAAGGGAAAATGAAATGAAATGGGATGTGTGGGTGTTCTTTGAGGGCAAGGGTGAAGTGGGGTGGCCTGCTGGAAACCGAAAGGAGAGAAGGGGACCAGTGTTAGGTGTGGAATTAGCATAGAGACAAAAAAAAACAAATGGGTGAGCTGTGTGAATTTGCAGATTGTGAGGTGAGGAAGGGGACCAGTTTGTGCTTGCAGGTTGAGGTGAGGCAGACTGCCGAGAGAGAGAGAGAGAGAGAGAGAGAGAGAGAGAGAGAGAGAGAGAGAGAGAGAGAGAGAGAGAGAGAGAGAGAGAGAGAGAGAGAGGTAAAGGAAAGAAAAAGGAAAAGAAATGAATATATATATATATGTGGTCCCAACTATACCCAATTCAAAATAGCGGAACAGATCCAAAACCCGCTCGCCCTATCATCATGCTCATATCGACTCGATAGACTCAGGGCACCCGATGGGGCTGGGCTACCCTATGACCCTAGCAAAGACTCTAGGACTATCATAGATAACGGCCGTTCTGTTTCAAACACACAAAGTAAACATATGCTCAGCTCAATGCAATCCTAGCATGGTACTACATGGCATGCTTTAATATGCAACAAAACTACACATTACATGACACATCTGGCAGGAGGTCCAGGTTACTGAGTAAGTCCCGTAGGATACTTACCTATTGATGCAGAACAGCAAGATAACACAAGCAAGGGCCCAAATGTAAGTCCAAAGCAATCCAAAAGCCATACACACCTATCATCAAGCCATTTCCATAAGCTACCAGACCAACATTCATGCATACGAACCCGAGTTCTCACATCCTCAAAACCGACCGATAGTAAAACCGTTTTCCAAAATCTTTCCGATACGATCAAATCGACCAAAATCATTCTTTCAATCAAACCCATTGATAAAATCATACCAACCATATTTTCAAACTCGTAAATCCCGAATTAAGTCAACTCGTATCCAAAATGATGTCTCAACTCATACTTGGCCAAATTCCGACATTAAACATTTAGATCCTTAAAACCAATACCTTAAAATCATATTATAGAATCAATTTCCTGCATTAAATTTCAAAATAAATCCATCTTCTCAACCTTATTTATAAACATTAACTCTTCAATCAACTTGCAAATGTATACTACTTAAAATAATTCCGGCATTTTATCTCCTTAAAAATCCTCATTTAAAAATCACCTTATAAATCATCATATAAAACACTTCTCCAATAATCTTACTTTTAAAACCATGTAAAATAATACATTCACATTTTCAGAATATCTAATTTATTTTCATAATCAGAATAATATATAATAGTTATTATTTAACAATCAACTAAAAAGCATAAATTATACCACAAAATAACCAAAAAAACAAGCAAAACCCAAACCCAATTTAGTTTTACTAGCCCAACCCGAATCCCATCAGCCCATCCAACAGAAAGAAAAGAAGAAGCCGGCCCACCCAAGAAAAGAAGATGAGACCAGACCCGGAAAGAAAAGGATTCGGATCCTTAAAATTTTAGGCCCAAGCCCGCCAAGTTCACACCCCATCTTCAATCCTACAGAACCATAGCTACCAGAACGACGATGGAACGAAACGGAGGGAAGAAGATGAATCCCAGGTTCCGGCGGTCTCTCGCTCTCCCCGACCACACCCGCTCTCCCAACCATCGCTACCCAGGAAGACCCATAACCAAAGGAATAAGAAAGGAGGAAGGAGACTCACCGAAGGAATGAGGAATGACGTCGGAGAGCTCGATCGGTGCTCCTTCGGTTCGCTAGAGGTGTAAACAGCGCGCTCGTGGCCTAGGACGGGGGTAGGGGTTATTAAAAGTGGACTTTATGGTGTTTGAGGATGAAAGAGGAGGGAGTCGAGCTTACCATGCTTGGATCGGAAACAGGGAAGGAGAAGAAGAAAGGGGCGGCGCCGGTGGCTTCTCCGGCGGCTCCTGGCTGCTGCTAGGGTGGCGTTAGAGATGTTGCTGCTGCTGCTGCTGCTTGGAAGGAAGGATGAAGGAGGAGGAAGTGGTGGGAAGCCAAAAGAGGAGGAGAAGCTGGGCCTTGCCCTCGGCAAAACAGAGGAGGCACGGGGATGCTCGGCTTCAACGAAGAGGGAGGGAGAAGAGGAGTATGGGGGCGACGAGGAGGAGCTAGGGAGGTGGTGGTGAATCGATGATGGTGGTCTGTTGGTGGCTTAAGGAGGAAAAGGAGAGTGCTCAGAGTGTGAGAGAGGGAGAGAGGAGGAAGGCTTGTGGGTTGTTCTGTGGTGTGGGGTGTGAAGGTGGTGTGAGCTGGTTATGCAGGGGAAGAAAAG
Organism: Persicaria maculosa; assembly: GCA_963922045.1. NCBI lineage: Eukaryota > Viridiplantae > Streptophyta > Magnoliopsida > Caryophyllales > Polygonaceae > Persicaria > Persicaria maculosa. The sequence continues at coordinate 35,666,442 of OY998271.1, forward strand.
CCAAGGAGGGGGGGGACCAATTGCAAATTGGGTGTGATTGCAGGCATCTGAGAGAGAGAGGGAGAGAGAGAGAGAGAGAGAGAGAGAGAGAAAATAAAGAAATGTAAAGAAAATAAAAGAATTGGGTCCACTAAAGAATTCAAATTAGCGGAAAGGACTCAAAACCCGCTCGCCCGATCGAATCCCGACTAAATCAAATTTAATCAATTTTTAATTCAAATCGCAAGATAACGGAAATCAAATAAATTTCAATCAAAATCCGGAGCTTAGATGAATTTTATTAATGCTCGATCTCCGAAAATCAAAATCCATTTCTAATACCCAATTCAAAACTATATAGAAGTTCGTTTCCGAATGATTAATAAAATTTCAGTTGTTCGAGGACGGAAATTTCAAAATTTCTAGAATCTTAATTTTAAAGCCGAACATAATTTAACATTGTAAGAAAATATTATTTTAACTTTTCCGGTCTTTACAAAAGGTGGCCCCTTTACCTCGTTTTAGACCAAAGGAAGGAAGAGGGGAGGCTTACCGCTCGGATTCGAGAGAAACCAGGGGAAGGAGGACACTTGGTTGCTGCTGCTGCGCCTGCTTGGACCCAGGGGAAGTTGATGGCGGCAAAAGCTTCCCGTGGCGGCGTCGGGCTCGTTGGATGAGGCAATAGAAGAAAGTCGGAGGTGTTGCAGATCCAAGGAGCAGGGGAGGCGACTGTCGGCTCGGCCTCGTCAGAGCAGTGGTTTCAAGAGGGCAGAGGGATGGTGGCGCTGGTGTTGAACCAAAAAAAAATAGAAGGAGTGCAGTGGCTTAGCTTGACAAACAAATTAAGGGCAAAGGAAAGGATTAAAATCGGTGAAAGCACAGGTCTGCTGCTGTTGGAGAGAAAGAAGGGAAAATGAAATGAAATGGGATGTGTGGGTGTTCTTTGAAGGCAAGGGTGAAGTGGGGTGGCCTGTTGGAAACCGAAAGGAGAGAAGGGGACCAGTGTTAGGTGTGGAATTAGCATAGAGACAAAAAAAACAAATGGGTGAGCTGTGTGAATTTGCAGATTGTGAGGTGAGGCAGGGGACCAGTTTGTGCTTGCAGGTTGAGGTGAGGCAGGCTGCCGAGAGAGAGAGAGAGAGAGGTAAAGGAAAGAAAAAGGAAAAGAAATGAATATATATATATATATGGTCCCAACTATACCCAATTCAAAATAGCCGAACAGATCCAAAACCCGCTCGCCCGATCAAATCCCGACTAAATCAAATTTAATCAAATTTTAATTCAATTTCAAGATAATCGAAAATTAAATAAATTTCAATCAATACTCGTAGCTCAAATTAATTTTTTTTATTAATGCTCGATCTCGAAAGCGAAAATCAAAATCCATTTCTAAAACCCAATTCAAAACTATATAGAAGTTCGTTTCCGAAGGATTAATAAAATTCAGTTGTTCGAGGACGGAAATTTCAAAATTTCTAGAATCTTAATTTTAAAGTCAAACATAATTTAATATCTTAAGAAAGTAATATTTTAAATTTTCCGGTCTTTACATATGTGGATATTTATATAATGCATTTAAATATTGGGACAACCTCCCTCCAATAAAGAACAAGATAAATTTCCTCTTTCATTTCCTGGGATAATCTCTCTTTTTTATCCGGGATAACTTTCCTATTCTATCTTTGAATTAATCTCTTACTCGTTCTTATCCTGTGACAAAGTTGTTTGCCCCGACTTTCTCTAGAGTATTTGTTTGCTTGATTCTAGTGGTGGTATCTCTTTGAGCTCTGTGGTCTTTCTTTTGCCGTCGTGCGAGAGGTCGTGGACGTGATCGAGATCTGACGGCTCACTGCCGATCGAGTCCAAATATGAGGTCTCCACTTTTGTTCCCCAGGGATTCCCTGCGCTACCTCTACCAACTGTCAGAAGTCATGGCTCACATTGTCCCGGTTCCAACACCGTTCGCCCTCGCTAGCTTCGATCTTCGTCCTCTAGTTTTGTTCGTGGTGAACTTGTCTTTGTTTTCGTTCTCTAGTTTTGTTCGTGGTGAACTTGTCTTTGTTGTTTTGGTTGTTTTTCGGTTCTTTCATAACGGTTTGTCCGTTGCCATTCTTTCGGCCTCTCGTCTCACCGGGCATGTCCGGTGAGTCGAATTATTTCCGGTTCAAAAAAAAAATTCTCAATAGGTTGTGTCAAGTTTATTGGTATGTTTCATCAGAAAACTACCAAAGGCTTAGTCATTCAAATTAAAGCAATTTCCATTCAGACAGGTTTGGAGCAAGCACTCAGAAAAGGACTTCGAAGAGTAATTATAGAGGGGGACAATCTACAGCTCATCAAAGCCATCACCAGCAAAAGTAATGCTAGATGTGAAGTTACACATCACATTAAGAGAATCAAGCAACTAGAAGCTTGATTTGACTTTATCCAATATAGGCACTGTTATCGCGAAGCAAATCAAGTTGCTGACTTTATAGCTCGAAAAGGTATCATTTGTAATAACTCTACTATCCCCTACAATATGGAGCTTTGTACCATCATCCTTAAGGATGATTAAGGAGCCAAATTACAGTTTGTGTAGTCACTCCTATTTCTTCCCTACGGTAAAAAAAAAATAGGTTGTGTTTGTAAAGGCCTGGATTTTAAAATCTTGATTTTCGGAAAAAGGAAATTAAAAATATATTTAGAACGGATTTAATCGGATTTTTTTTAAATAATAATAATAAGATAATAAGCTCGTCTTTAATTTAATAAACCGAACTCGAGATTCTTAAAACGAATTCCGGCCCAATCTTGAACCTTCTAAGATCGATTCCGTCTTTTTCTCATAATCCAAAAAATTTCTTCAGATAACGATATACTTCCGGATTTTAAAACCTAAATGATCGAAAGAGCGGGATTCGGGATTCCAAACGTCGGAAATTTGAATATCCATAGTTTATCAATGAAACTTACGAACTATGTTGTTTTATTCAATTAAATATTGCATATCATATTCTCCATAGTTGATCAATAGCAAAAATATCAATTTTGGTCTATGATCAAATTTTATTTTTTTATAGCCCAACCGATTTAAGCTAATCTCAATTAATTTACACATCTTTGAGTTAATGTTACTACTTAGAGTTTTTTTTACCGTACGATCATACATACACTTATGTAAGTATTTATTTTTATGGAATTTTTTATGTTACAAGTTGTTATAAAGTGATTCATTAATTTTTTTATATCAATTGTATATTGATCGATTTTAAACAAACTTTATCTTAATTTAGCTTTTTTGTTAACTTAAAATCTTCGATAGAAAGATTTTAGAAATTATTTTAACCTCCACAATTTAATCTTTTTAAAAAACTGATTAATATATTATATTTTATTATATTAAGCAGATTGGGAATGGAACAAATTGCTGATGTTAAAACATCTCTCACTTTTCCAAAATTTCTACGAAATAGTAAAACAAAATACATATTCTTCAAATTATTTTTCTATTTTTTCATTTTAGAAAATGAACTGACAAATCTATCAGACTAAAAAAACTTTAAAATTTCCAAAATCCCTATAATGAGAATCTTTTTTAGATGCTCTTGCATTTTAATGATATTATATAATGTTTTTCTCTTTTGTCTTGTTTGCACTTCCAAATTAAAATATATTTGTGTTGATAACTAGCTTATACCCATAATAAACTAACTTAAGATTAAAAGGTTATTTATTCAAATATAAAAAAAATATTAGGAGCTCAAATCTTAATTTACAAGCTATATAAATTGCATTGTCCTAACCTTTTTTTTGTTTATACAAAGCAATGATTTGGGGGTGGCCAACCGTGGTTGAACTACTGTCCAAACATGTCCTGACAGACGAGGTCTTCAATCTTAGCTGGAGAGTGCTCCTCAAGCATAGTTGCGGTGAGTTCGAGATGCGTCATCGTGTTTCCTCCCTAAAGGTGTGTGAGAAAAAGACTTTGTCGAAAGTTCTGCATAAGCCGAAAACATCCGAAATCATCATCTCGATTTTCCACGGGTCCTTCCACAATCTATTAATGACATTGATGGCAGTCAAGCAGTCCCCTTCCACCCCAAGACACGAGAAACCCCTCTTCGTAACTTCTAGTAACCCAGCCTGGAGACCAAGACACTCCGCTTCTGGAGAGGAAACCGAACCTTGACACTGCGCCCAGCAAACAAGAACCTCACCCTTGCCGTCGCGAATGACAAAACCAGAGGCAGAACGTCCCGAGACGACTTTAGCTCCATCAAAGTTGAGCTTCATATTTCCTTCCTTAGGTTTTTCCCACTTTACAACTTTTTGTCTTGGAGTCCTCTTCTGGAGGGAGGTGGGTCTCATATTTTTCACATCTTCGAGGTCGTCAGTTTGTGTTTTTTTCAGCTCATCCTTTGTTGTTTTATATACATAATTCATTCTTCCATATTCCTAATATCAAAGTTGTCAAATAGAATTTTGTTTCTCATAGATCAGACTCCCCAAAGGGAGAAGGCAAGAATCGATTTCTGCTCCAATGATAATTTAGCAAAATTTTCTGTAATTATATCCTTATATACTTTGTTGGTTTTCTTGGGTTTCTTATTATTCGCTCGATTTGTTTGTCCATTATTCCCATAATTGTCAGAGTTGTCGGACATTCAGTAAAGATATTCATCACATCTTCTTTATTGTAGTTACAAAATGGGCAATTCAATGTTACATGTACTCCTTTGTTTTATAACCTAATCTTCGTTGGAGTTCTGTTAAATAGATTTTTCCAAAGAAAATTTTTAATTTTTAATGGGCAATCAATTTTCCACATCCAATCTAGTGAATTGCCCTAACCTAAAATTCCTCAGCTGAGTTGGGTTGAATCACATTTCTGTATATCAGTTTTTTTTTAATCTGTTCTCTGCAATCCTAAAAAATATTGGTACTTTGTGACGCATTCATTAGCGCCTAGGCAAATGTATAAGAATCTGCCAGAAAACCAGAGCTTGGCATTTTAGCAGTGAATCTAAACTATGTTCAGTCATAATAACTGGATTTAGGAAAAGATAATCAAAACGTTAAGAGCTCGTAATGCGATTAGAGCTCCACATTTAGATCATCGTCATACAACTCCAAGCCTGAACCATGCAACAATAGGAGGGGGCTACACAAAGATGGACAAGGAGCCTCTCTACTGCATTATAGAAAGAGCAGATGACAAGAACGCAAGCCAGGCAGCCTAAGCACGATGATTCCAGAGACCAGGGAGATCCACACCCGTTGAATGATCAGAGCGAATCCAAACTCTATTATTTTTCTAAGAAGAGAGTAGATTTTCCAACCTGGCTCTGTCAGACAGAAATGAATTCTTGCTCATATATTTATCCTCGGCACACCCTGCTGGTCTATACGAGTGCGTTCAATTCGTCCCATTGAGACAGTTGCCTACAGCCATAATTGAAAAAATCAGAACAATACATGAGAGGAAAAAAAGGAGGGGGGGGGTCACTTAACCGAATTCTCATGTAGGGTGGGGACAGGAAGTCCATACTATACAATGAAAATAGGCATCTGTAACCAAACCCAAACCCTTGTTTAATCGCACAAGGAATATCACGTTAACTTGATGATTTCAGTGCTAGCCACCATTTTATTTCTTGCAACATTTCTTCCTTTCATTTGCATCACACAAAGCTGGGATAAGGCAAAGGTACAAGGGTTATCTGGAAAAGATTACCTCCCTTGTCTTTGTGGTGGTTTATCGCAAAAATGGGCAGAGATGATGCTCCATAACAGCAAGGAGTTCCTTGCTTTGGTTCACCTCGACTAGGAGCACATTCCCCAACCTTCTCACGGCCTCCACAAGCTGACCCCTCAACTGTTGCGACAACAAGCATCCACTGGCAGCCACACTCTCTCTGTACACGGGCAAGTATGCAATCGCCACCCTCAAAGCTATAGGAAGATCCCGCAGCTGGAGGGGAGACTCCCCTCGTTTCAAAATCCTCACCATGTTCACAAAATGCTCTCTTCCTTGTTTCAACCCGTCATAGTATGCCCCTTCTGACCAATGCTCTCGGAGGAAAGTTCTGAGCTCTGGGGCCACAGATTCATCCTCCGACCTGGCAATGCTGTCAGCCACAGCATAAGTGGCTGCTGGGTCTCCCAGGAAGTCGGAACGGAGGAGGAAAGCGACGCCCTCCAACGAGCCTCCACTCCTCTCACCTGCAGCTTTGAGTATCTCAATACTGAGGGCAGCAAGGACATGCTGGGGCACCTGTGGAAGGAGGTAAGCTGCCACTTCCACTTGGCTGCTTGAAGTGGCAGCAGTAAGGGCTAGGCAGAGCTCCATGTCCTGGCAACCCCTTCTGACAAACCACTCGACAACAGGAAGGTTGCCCCTCTCAGCTGCTCTCATAAGAGGTCCCAAGAAGGCCATTGCATTGCCCTCTTCGACAAGACACTCCATCGTACCTATCTTGCCATAGTGAGAGGCAAACCCCAAGGCTAGATCAACATCCACATCCAAGCTGTTCCTCTGCGCAATCTGTACAGAATATCAATGTCATTTTAAAATGATACCTTGTACTGGTTAGAATATAAATTCAGATAGTGCCCCTCGGGCCCGAGAAAAATAGAATAGGGACGAAACTCACAAACAGGGACTGAACTAGAACAAATTTAACAAAACCAATACAGACTAAAATTATATCCAATGAAATAACAAAAAAGGTAGACAAGTAAAAAATACACAGCAAATCTCACAAAAACATACACTAGAAGGGACTACTTTTGAAGATTATGGTGGCGGTGTAGCTGTGATATCTTCAACTATCAAAATAAGTAATCAACTTATCAACATGTATAGAATTAAGTATTACTTTAAAAGTAATACTATTACATAATATCTAAGATTCTAAATGAGTTGCAGGTCTGCTCAATCATTCCAATCAGCGAAGGCAGGGGAAAACGTACATCAATTGTGAGGATTAAACAAAAAAGAAATTACCGGCAGAAAGCTTGCTATCTGTCCAGTATGAGCATATAATATCCAAGTTCAAGTGTAATCTTTCAAAATAACATCAATTCCAAAAGACTGGTCATTCAAACCTCAGAAAGAACAATTTTACATGTGCAAGAATGGTGCAGAAAACAAGGACAATAATGTGTCATCACACCAATGCGTCCAAGGAAGACTGCTACACATATTTTTAAAAGTAGAAAATGCGGAAGAGACGTATGTTATTACTTCAGTTTTTTTTTATAGAAGATTGTTATACATGCGCAACAATCAAACAGAAAACAAAGATGACACTGCTATAACATGTACTTAAAAATAGTGCGTGTGCAAAACAGCTGACCTAATAAGATCAAGAATTGCTGAAGAATCTATTACACACAAGTTTGGGATTGAGCACATCTATCGAAAAAGATTCTGATCCATGGTAAAGGAGAGTACAACAGTGCTTCATGATATCATTTCTTCATTATTCAACAAAATCCAATTTTTTGAACTTTTGCTGGAAGCAATATGAAATTCCAGAAGAAAACGGGACTTAGATACTTAATAAGACTAGAAAACCTATATTTCTTTGACCAACAGTTCACCCCCTAATTGGATTGCTAACAGAATAAAAACAGAAAAGCAACTGATGAGCAGAAGGAAAAGCCTGCATCCTGAGATTTCTACATTAGATTTAAAAGTCAAGAGGAACCAAAAACACGGAGGAATCAAAGATGTATATGCCAGAAAACATTACAGGAAGGCTAAAAGAGCATATAACTACCTGCAGCAGGATTCGAACTAGTTCTGTGCTTCCAAAACGTGATGCTTCAAGAAAACACTGATTCACATTATCTGCACCACCCTCAACCAACAGATCTAGTAATCCCTGGATGACAGTAGCAGACGCTCCACAAGACCATCCAGGATCAAATGAACTACTGAAGAGAGTGAGGGGGAAGCAAGCAGCATCAAAGGCCTCTGTAAAGTCTTTTCCAGTAAGACTGTTTCCAGCAAGATCAAGAAACGTTTTGAATGCAGATAACTGAAGCTGGATTTCTAAATTTGCATCCTGATTCTCTCTATCAGTATTTCCATGGGATCGTGAATGGAAGCCAATGCATTTTAAGGCCCATTCAGTGAACTTCTGGACTTTGGCACTGGCCTCTGCCTTTAAAACATCATCACCGTTACATTCTTGAAGCCGTTCATGCAACCTATTCAAAATGTAGGTCAAAAAAATTAACTGCATGCCAATGCAAGCATATTATAGATAAGAAACCTCCGTACAACAGTAGTTCAATAATCCATTGCAACAATAGAAGGTAAACAATGAATGATAAACATGCAATCAGCTTGCAAACAGATATTGAATGCCGACATAGTTCTAACAAAGTTAACTTAGCCTCAAACAAAACAAACTAGCAGAATATAATTGGCAAATGTTTTCCAAAAGAGATGTAGCACAAGTCTTATAAAGTCATTGGTAGCCCTCAAAACTACGAAGAAGGAGAGTAAGCATAAGACAGAGGGGCATCCCCACCTTTGAGCCATGATGGTGACCGTATCAGCTAGACTCATAGTTTGGCTCTGACACGCAGAGACACAAGATGCCAGGAAGGAAGTCCTGAGAGCTGCCCTCGTAAAGTCATATGCGCCATTGAAGATTATCTTTTTGATTAATCCCGTTATCCCATATAGCTCTTGTTGAGTACACAGGAACCAGATAGAATCCAATGAGATGCAAAGGAAATCATTGAGAGTCGGCGGATCTGCCAAGAAAATGAAGCTCTCAGAAAGCTCCCAGTCATGAGAACTCACAGCACCCTGGAACAACTTACCCAGCTCGATCCTATCTTGTCGGCTGAGTTTCTTCTCATTTGTTGCTTCATCCTTCTTCCCAATCTTGGAAACTCTAAATAGCTTCGACTGATGCGTGTTAGTGACATGGCACCCAACTTTAGAGACCCCTGACCCCTCAATGTACAACGGTCCTTCTCTAGCAAACACAACATTGCTTCTCTCACCATGCTCTGAGATCTTGCCTTCATCATCAAACTTGGGGCTCTCAACTCCATTTTCATCAACTTCCATTTCATAATACATCTGGTCTTCAACGGTGTTGTCAACCTTCAAATCCAAACCTCCCCTTGCCATAATACTTTCCAATTCCTCTTCCATGTCCTTCTCCAACCCAAACAAGCCCAACCAAATCTTAAACAGTAGAAATTATAAAAATACTTCTACAATCCTCGAGGAAGTGAAGATGTTAAGTCAATCAGTTCCAAGAAACCCTAACACAAACGAGGAACAAAAAACTCTATCCTCTATCTTCCTTTTTTACTATTGTTTAAACAGTTTCCCTTCAAGCCACTGTTCCAGACAACAACATCTAACCAAATTCACAATCAGACGAGAACAATCAGGGAAAAAAAAGCCACAAACCACAAACAAATCTAATCTCAAATCAGAAGGCTCCTTTAGCCTTCAAATGAGCAAACCAGCACTCATCCACGAATCAAAGCTAAACAGGATAACGAAATCAGGTCCTCCTTCGAAGTCCGGTAGAAACCCTAGGGGAATTCAAAGACAATCGAAACCTGCTCCGACTAAACTTAGCAGTACGGCCAGTGAAAACCCTAAAGATCCTTTGCCGATGTATGTGACGAAATCAGAGCCCCTAGACCCGAATTGAAGCCTAAATTTCAGAGATCCAGGAGCATCCTGAAACAAAAAAGCTGACAATTGAAGAAATAGAGAAGAAATCGAATCAATCAGTGAATTAGGGAATCTGAAACAAAATTGAAGATGGAACAGGAAGAAGGAGAAAGGAAAAAGATGAAAAGGGGGATTTAAAGGAGAGAGAAAAAGCTTCCATTTCTCCTCAAATGGGGAAAAACGAGTTTCTGGTAGCGTACCTCAATAATTGGGCAGAGGGAAGAGGGAGGAGAGAGAGAGAGGGTTGGCTTTGGGAGGGGACAAAACCCCGGAGAATTTTTGGAAATGGGTGTCTCTCTTTTTATTCTATTTTTGTTCTTACAAATATATATTTATAGAAATATGAAATGCCCTTCACTTTACATAAATGTCAATGCCCTTGATATGATTGATGGTTTATTAGTTGTAGTTTTCGATAAAGTAAAAAAGGAGGGTAATAATTTAGGGTAAATTAGTACATTTGTTAATTGCCTTAAAACTTGTGAAAGAAGCTAAAGTGACAAGTTTTGCCGAACGGATAGAGTAATATTTTCATCTCTAACCACCGCATATTTTTAAAGTAGTTCTGTTTTTTTAATGTATATTTTTACTCAATTTTAGTCTCTCTTCTTAGAGTTGTTATTTTCACCGCTAATTTTTACTATTTTCATCACTAATCATCGCATCAAGAGCGATGGGTTTAATGATAATTTAGTACCCCACCATCGTACGATGCGGTGGATTAATAGTGTATGCAGAAACCCACCACAGTATGGTGTGGTGCGTGGTCCGTTCCATTTGAACCTCACCGCATCATAGTGCGGTGGCTTGAGGAGGAAAGCCTATGTAGGCGAATTCTCGGACCGGATCATACTAGACACCCACGGCATCATGGTGCGGTGGATTGAAGCAGAAACATTAAACCATCGACAAATCAACAAAAACATCGAAAAATTGAAACATAAAAGGAATAGAAATATTGAAAAATCAATAGAAAAACAAAAATAGAAGGGAAACTACTCTGACACCGAAAATCAAACAGAATAACATAGAAAATAGAAAACAAATATTGTTCGGAAAATGCGGTCTAGGAATCTAGGAATAACTCAAAAAAAGTTGCAAATGAAAGTAAAACGGAAAATGCTAATAGCGCAGTTGATGACCACCATCCCGTCGACGGTAAGCTCTATATCGTGCAATCCTTGCCGCAAACTGGTCATCCCACCCGTTGACACTGGGGTGGTGGTGTGTCATCCATATAGTGTATACCGATGGTAAAGGTGATCCAAGCAATAACCAAATCTGCGCATAACATATGAATATCGGAATTAGAAGGGAAAAATGAAAGTTTACCCACATACTGTATATAAAATAGGAAACGTACCGGTATGAAGTGGTTGTTGTTACCGACTAAAGCTATCCCATCTAACTCTTTGTATAACGGTAATGACGGGCCATTGGTGGCATATAATGGGAGGCACACCATCGGCATTATATGTGACAGTATCACCAACGGATGTTGGTGAACCGTCACAAACACTTCACACATCCAATATGTAGCATCATTACACGTTCCAAAGTAGGTGACCCTCATGAGGAGCTCATCTAATGTTGGATAGTAATGGTAGCGATGTGCATGCACATGCAACTCAGCGAGCAACTGTCATCGAAACTGTGGCCATGCGTCTTGCCCCAAGTTCATAAGACAGGCAAGGGATCTGTATCCGCAATGACCATCACTTGTAACATTTGTGATAGCTCGGATGAAATTTATTATGAACTCGTCGATGTTGCCGGTTCCCCAATTAAAACCAATGTGCATGACACCCTCAGGTGGAAGTGTAGTCCGTGGTGCAGAGGGAATATCAACCCTAGGATCCGACGCTGATCAGCCTCGCCCTCGCTTTGGCCCACGACCTCGAGCATGACATATTCCTTGTCCTTTTCCATGCCCACTTGTAGAATCATCGATGTTAATTGCATAGGACCCAATGACCTCTTCATTCCCTACAACTACAACAACGTCGTCTAATGATGATCGTCCTCGACCTCGACTTCGTCCTTTGCTTGAGATGATATTCCCTTCTCTATCGACTTGACGTTCCCTTGTCAAAGGGTTCATTTTATAGGGGTGGCGAGTCCTCGGTCTCCCGGTTGGCCAACGAGCCTCTGGGTGAGGTGGAGTCAATGGCATATCGGATGTTCGATCCCCATCATTGAATGTCAATGATATCCTTCAACGGGTGTCCTTGTCCATATCTCCACTCTAGAACAACGTGATTAAGCGTGTCATGTCGAAATCCGCTCTTGTGAGCGAATTGTGATCATCAATGTGCTCAATGTAGGGATGATCCCATTTCAACTATTTCTAAAAAATGTGAATCTACGACGATCTTATCGGTGTCTGTGAATCTCGAGAAGCTTGCATTTCATGTGTGCTGGCCAGATCGTAGACGTCCCTCCAAAATCTATCTCTACATGGCTCTGATGGATGATTTGTTTCCATTTTTGTGTATATATCGAACAACAAGTTAAAACATATTTCAACACAATATGTCTTACCCGATCCAATATCCATAGGCCGTGTGAGTATGTTGGTCATGTGTTGTACGCTCGACCTATCGTAATCTTCACTTCACTCATTTGGTCCCCCATCATGATATCTATTGCTTTTAAAACGTGCGTAAAATCAATGGTGGAAGAGTTTAAGGTGCTCTTGAGCATTGAATGTGCGAAATCAGCCTTGCAGAAAACGATTTCATACATGAAAGGACTATGTATTCAATTGAATAGGATTTTATGAAGCGGAAGAAGAAATCGTATGTACCTATTTGTCGTCCTCATGGCAACATGTTGTATGGTATTTGTCTATGCACGAACAATATTCTCTGAGTAATCGCGCAACCACGTTACCTCCAAATAAGGCATCAATCCTTCGATGTGGCCCCACTCGGCATGCATACCCCTTTTTCAGTCGTTAAACCTCTCAATTGATCTAGATTCGAAGGTGGTTGAGTGGATTTGGTCGTTAAACGCCTCCAAATAAGAAATATGTATTCGATTGGTTATGACTATTGTATTGGTAACGAGTGATGTGCGCGCAAATTGTCATATTTTCTATGCACATAAAAGTCCATTTTGTCATTCTTTTGCATGCATATTAATGGGAAAACATGGGATAAGTGTAGTTTACGCTTAAATATCAAATATATGGGTCTGCACGAGTTTCTATGTGATTTCGCATAAAACAGGATAAAAATGGACAGATTTGGAAGAGCGGAAAAAGAACTCGAAGTCTTCTGAAGAGGTCGAAATCGACTGGGGACCTCGACATCGAGTACAACAGAGACATAGGAATCGAGCAGGAAATGAAGCAGAGCATGTCTACACAGAGAGGTCGATATCGACGTCTGGAGGTCGATATCGATGTTGCTAGATCGAGCTAAATGATAGAAGTCGAGTGCTAATCCGAGTGGGAGAAGGAGAGCTCGAGATAGAGTTTCATAGAGGTCGATATCGATGTTCAAGGTCGATATCTATGTTGCCCAGCAGAGGAATCCGACTCATATTTTGATAGAATTCTATCCGAAGCTTGCACGTCTATCCTAAAGTCGAGATTTCTTATCTTCAACATCAGAGCTATCATATGAAGCTGATTTACCATAGAAGTTTTAGTTTTTACTTTATTTAAGTTTTATCTTAGAGAATAAAGATACAGTTTCGAGTCTTTGGATAGCAAAGTTCGATATCTATATCTAGAGGCCATAGGGCTGAGTTTAAGCATCCAATTTCAAGGATCCAAGCACATACAATTCCAGTTTTACATTGAGTTTTAGCGAGTTAGGGAGAGAGAAGGAGGCCGAATTTGTTTGGAGAAAAGCGAGAGCGGAGATTTGGCTTGTTCGGTTGTACTTTCTTTCAAAGTTTAATTCAAAGTAGTTTTCTTTCAATGATGATGATGATGTGCATGATGAGGAGCGAGTAGTCAACCCGCTTCTATGGTCGGGGTGAGCCCGACGATAACGATGTAGGGTAAGAGCATCAAAGGTATGACTTTTATGCGATTCCGTCTTCTATCCCATGCATGATCCTTTGCGAAAGTTAGGGAGATTCATTAATTGCATTATTGAAGCGAAAGCCGCTAATATTGTGAATTTGAATTACTCATGAATTGGATAGTAACTCTTAGGAACTATGCGAGAGCCTCTAATCACCTAAGTGTTGATAACGAAAGTTATTTGACGAAAAGACATTAAATTTTATAACTTTAGCATAAAACTTACATTGTTATCGTTGTGGTATGAAACCCCGACTTTGGAAGCTTTTAATTAATTGAATCTATATAAAAGTTTTAGTTTTGTTTCTGATCATCCTTCTTTACCATTCTATTTTCTTCGGACTCTTTTCCGACAATTGGTTACAAATTATAGTTTCTGTGACAAACATCGGAATCGACTGTAAAGGTCGATATCGAGGTCTAACATCGATATCAAGGTCTCTGTTCGACGTCGACTTTACTGCTTTTGTCTTCTGCAGGAACTGTACTGGAAATCGACTAGAACTGAGGTCGTTATCGACCAGACACATCGATATCGAGTGTCTTCTGAGGTCGAAACCTTTGATCGTGATTGCAACAAGGGAAGCGCTAACATACCTCCTCGTGGATTCGATCCTGAATTACCCTACTACTACATTGGGAGGGGATTCTTGTATTATTTGTTTGGAACAGGGAGTTAGCCTAGTTGTGAATTGTTTAATTTGAATTATTTGAATCCCTACTCATCCCACAAGCGAACAAATTGGCGCCGTTGCCAAATTTATTGGGAAAAGTCCTCTTGCAAAGGCTAAAGGTAGGTCGACCCTGCTCGTTGAGATGTTAGTTCAGTGAGATGGGACACAAGGTGAGGAGTCCGAAGTACTAAGTATCCGGGGCCATTCATGACACCCATGTTTGCGACTCGCGAGAAGGCAGTACTAATGTTAGAGAGGTAAAAGCATTATATTTTAATAAAAGCATTGAGCGATGAGTGAAAGGTGAGACATATGAAGAAGGAATGTGGAATGTTTTGGAAAGAAAGTATGTTTCCCCGGATTTAACACCACATGGCCAAATATTAGCCTACCTTTAGCCTTTTACCAATCTACTTCTCACAAGCTTGCAAAAGTCCTCTTGATTATTAAAATGCTATGTCGCTAAAATTGTTTTTGCATATTACCTCCTTTTATGAGTATGAAATTGCTTTTATGCACAGGCATGGACTTGGTTGACATAAGTAACTTATCGAGGATGGCAATTGATTGTAGGGATATATAAAAAATGAATCTATGATGTTGAGGGTTTACTTTCTTCCCCTGAATGACCATTAAAGGTATTGCTTGGGGACAAGCAAGCTTAAGTATGGGGTGTTTGATGTGCGCGCAAATTGCCATATTTTCTATGCACATAAAACAGGATAAAAATGGACAGATTTGGAAGAGCGGAAAAAGAACTCGAAGTCTTCTGAAGAGGTCGAAATCGACTGGGGACCTCGACATCGAGTACAACAGAGACATAGGAATCGAGCAGGAAATGAAGCAGAGCATGTCTACACAGAGAGGTCGATATCGACGTCTGGAGGTCGATATCGATGTTGCTAGATCGAGCTAAATGATAGAAGTCGAGTGCTAATCCGAGTGGGAGAAGGAGAGCTCGAGATAGAGTTTCATAGAGGTCGATATCGATGTTCAAGGTCGATATCTATGTTGCCCAGCAGAGGAATCCGACTCATATTTTGATAGAATTCTATCCGAAGCTTGCACGTCTATCCTAAAGTCGAGATTTCTTATCTTCAACATCAGACCTATCATATGAAGCTGATTTACCATAGAAGTTTTAGTTTTTACTTTATTTAAGTTTTATCTAAGAGAATAAAGATAAAGTTTCGAGTCTTTGGATAGTGATAGAGCTCATTTATGTAGCCATAATAGTTTGCATTAAGCTTACTTAAGGTGCATAACATGCATAAGTTAAGTAGAATTTGCATATTTACTCACCATGTTGGTGGAGTCGGAATCTACACGTTTTTATTGATTATTTCAGGTAGATGTGGATCCCGACAAGGAACGAGGAGGCTCATGGATTAATGAAGAGTCAAGAAGAGGAAGCTACAAGAAGAGAATGGGAGCGGAATTGAAGTTCGAGAGCCTAAGTGAAGAACAAGTCAACAAAAGTTGTCGCCCGACAAGCTGAACTTGTATCGCACTTTCTAGAAGGCCTCGGTGGTCCGATTGACTATTATAAGCATGCGTTGGAAAGCTCTTTTCGAGAGATACAACTTTTATGTTGATTTGAAGACCAAATTCATAACGGAAAAATTGCTAAAGACTGGAAAAGCCACGCCCGCGTCTCAAGAGGCCGCACCCGTGGCCAGAACCTGGGCAGCCGACATCATACTCTGTAAAGGCCGCACCCGTGGCTTGGGAGGCAGCGCCCGTGACCTTGCTGGGCTGAATCAGCGCCGAATTTATCTGATAACTCTATCTTTCTTTATTTGAACTCTATCTGTTAAGAACGTCTTCTAGGGTTTTAGGTCGGTTCTTAGTCTTATTTAATGGCTTGTTTTAGGTTGTTGTAGGCATCCAATCTTTTGACAATCGTTTGACAATGGAGGGCTAAACTATTTGGTTTCGCCTACGATTTGAGACTCCGTTTGGTTGAATTGTGAGTTTTCTATTCTTGTTCTTATTTGCATCATATGTTTCATCTTCTTTGTGCTTGAATGTTTTACGGTGTTTGATTCTATCTCGATTGTTCACCTTTTAGGATCTCATCATCGCTAGGGTTTTGAATTGTTCGTTATGATTCTTAATCTTTCGTAGCAAACATGTTCTAGTGGACTTCGTTAGAAAGCTTGAATGTGTAGGAAGTTGACTATAGGTTAAATATTAGTTCTTTAGGGGATTGATATTGCTTATAAGCTTTATACATCTTGAGACTTATTGCTATTCCTAGGATTAAACCTTAATCCGTGTTAAGATTTCCTAGGAGTAAGGGATTATTAGAACTCATAGGGCTAATAATCTATTCAAATCAAGATAAGAACATTTGATTAGAAAAGGAAAAGACTTTGAGTAGGAAACAAGGATCGAATTCACCAAATAGGGTTGAGAATTATAGGTGAAACTATCTCTTAATTATTGATTCTCCTAACTTGTTAATATTTCTCATTCTCAACCACTTCAAACCCATCTTTTCTACAAATTGGTAAATACACTCTATATAGGAATACTTGATTCTCTGTGGGATCGATCTCTTACTTGCTCACTATACTAGTTTGTAGGTTTGAGTTTTCTTTTGATAGGATACACAACGATTTCGTCCTGTCAAATTTTGGCGCCGTTGCTGGGGAATCTAATTTATTTCTTTGTTTGGTGTATTTATCGGTTTTTGTATATATATATATATATATATATATATATCTAACCCCGTCGTGAACCTATCTTACGGTTCACGAGACCCTAGATACTAATCTTTTAAGATGTTGAGGTTGTTGCAGTTTCAAGGGGAAAATTTTCACCTTTATCTCACGAGAGTGGATAATTTATTGGACGTCTTGTATGCACGGGGTTTCGAAAATTGTTTGCGAGATATGGTTATTTGCGTACTTGAAGGCATGACTCCTGAGACCAAAGAACTTGCCGAGTCTATGAGTAACGGAGGCTTGGCGAGTTTCGATTTATCAGAGATTTGGGATTTTTTCTGCTACATGGGTCACCAGGTGGAGCAAAAAGAAGCTTTCACACGCCAGGTTTTGATGGAGGAAATGCTTGAAAGGATGGAGCGACTTGAGGAAAAATTAAACCAACGTGCCCACATGATGAGTGAGTTGGAAGCGGAGAAAAGTGTCATACCTCAAGTTGATAAAACTCAATACGCAAACTATGATTGTTTGATTGAAGATGGAGGAGAGAGTCCGATGCTCTCTTACATGGAGTCTCATGAGTGCACGCATGTGGATCTACATGTTTTGGCTCCTAATTCATCTAAAGAAGTCATCCCTGACTTGCCTATTGAGGAACCATGTCAAGAGCCAATTTCCGTGGCTCCTAAGCAAGGTACTGACATTTCTTACATTTTTGTGGATTTTAGTGAATATGTAGATCCTTGGGAGCATTACTTTGACAAGCCACTAGCGGAACTGTGTTGGTGGTCTTATATACCCTCGACTGAAAGTCAGGCTCGACAGTATGATGAGTTGGTAAGATTCTTGAACGCCTTACTATTTTCTATCAACTTTTTCATATTTTGTATCCATTTATCTTTTGGATGGGCAAGAGAGTTTGATTTACTATTGAGGGCGCTAACAATGTCCGATAAGTCTTGAATGCGTAGACGAATAAACCATCGAGTCTATGGCGTTAACCAAGGACGCTTCTCGGGAGGCAACCCGAGGTAAGTAGTTAGGTAAGTTTTTGTTTTCTTTTTCAATAAATAAAGATTTGGATTTTTGTGTTTTCGGCTAACCCGCAGGGAAACAATGAGAAACGGAGCTGCTGAAAAAGCCGCTGGTGAAACCGCACCCGCGGCCACCTTCCCAGTAGCTCTGTATGCTTAGCTCGCGTCTTCTCTTGGCTCATCTATCGTCGTCGTTGTTCGCTACTTCTTTTCCTTTCATATACACCACATTGTGAGTCTTCGCATCACCTTTTCTCTCATATTTTTTTCGTTTCTTGTCTTTGATTTTCATTGAGGGCAATGAAAGGTTTAAGTGTGGGGGAGGGTTCTATTCATGTAGTTCGTGCATTTATGTTTAATTTCCATTTTCTTTCACGTTTAACTTTCACTCTTATATTGCATTGAAAAAAAATTGAAAAATGAAAAAAAATCCAAAAATATCATGCATTTAGGTCTCATCTCCTCTCATGTAGACCGCTTGTCCTCATTAATTGTTATGTATAGTCTTGTCATGAAATCCCATAACTTGTTTGAGATGTTTAAGCCTTTATTCATTTATGGAGCATGATTTGATGATATTAATTGAGCATGTATAACTCATAGACATTGTAATATTGAAATCCAACAAAATATACCCTTGTGAGTATTTTTGGCCTTATTGGGACGATCTTCATATTCACGTCCTCTTGTTTTGTTGTGTGTGATACTCGTCCATGTTACTACCTCTTAGAATTGCGAATGACATCTATGTTGAGGCCGTATTATATTGATCATTACTTGTGATTTTCATGTGATTGAGGCATTACTTTTTCTTAGCCATGTTATTCCCTTTCCACCTTACATATTATCCTTTGCTTGAAGCCATTTTGAGCCTTTTAGCCCATCTTTTGTAGCTCCACAAAAATATTTCCTAGCCAATTTTAGCCTTACCCTATCCGGGAATTAGGGAGAAGATTGGTGAAAATGTATATTAGTGGAGTGTCTTGAGCATTTTGGGTATGATGTTGGGTACTCCCTCCGATCCAAAAAGGATGTCGTTTGACTTTTTAACACGTATTTTAAGGAGCTAAAAACTATATAATATATCAACTTTTTTTAAATTATTTTTTTACAACTTAATATTTGTTGGTAATAAGTATTAGATTATAAATAAATAAAAATAAAAAAGTTAATATATTATATAGTTTTTAGCTCCTTAAAATACGTGTTAAAAAGTCAAACGACATCCTTTTTGGATCGGAGGTAGTATTATTTCTTTTTGGTACTTCATATGGATGATTAATGTGATTAATACTCGGGGCCTAAGGAGGATAAAATTCACTTAGGATTAAAAGTCGAGGTAAATACATAAAAAGTAAAGAAGGAAAAGAAGTAAAATCATCGAAAAATCAAAAGAGAACAAAGAAGAAAGAAAGAGTGATATGGTTAACAAGAGTTGTGTTTAAGCTTGTTATGAGTTTATGATGTTGATTTTGATGGCATTAGCGGTATAAGAAGTGTTTGGTTTTAGTGTTCTTCCGGTTGTGTAAAGTACTAACTCTTTTTCCCGGATTTTTAGCACCACAAGCCTAAATGTTTCTCTACCTTGATGTTCTTACCAAGCCACATTACAACCCTATACAAGACCTCATGATGTTTATTACTTGTAATATCATTCACGGTGGAGATTTGTGATGTTAATTTCAATTATTATGTAGCATAGTTTCATGGATTTGAGTTTGAGTGATATTGATTAACCTAAACACATGAGCGAGAGAGAAACACTTATTTCCCGGTGAGGTTGGATGTAGATTTTACTTTGTTCTTTGAGTTTTAAAATATATGCTATGATGTTATGCACTATTTTATGTTCTTATATTTCCAAACCTCGTATTTTATAAGGTGAAGATGTCAATAACTTGTTTGTGGGATAAGTGGTTTGATTTGGTTTTGTTTGCTTGAGGACAAGCAAAGGTTCAAGTGTGGGGGATTTGATAGAGCTCATTTAGGTAGCCATAATAGGTTGCATTAAGCTTAGTTAAGGTGCATAACATGCATAAGTTAAGTAGAATTTGCATATTTACTCACCATGTTGGTGGAGTCGGAATCTACACGTTTTTATTGATTATTTCAGGTAGATGTGGATCCCGACAAGGAACGAGGAGGCTCATGGATTAAGGAAGAGTCAAGAAGAGGAAGCTACAAGAAGAGAATGGGAGCGGAATTGAAGTTCGAGAGCCTAAGTGAAGAACAAGTCAACAAAAGTTGTCGCCCGACAAGCTGAACTTGTATCGCACTTTCTAGAAGGCCTCGGTGGTCCGATTGACTATTATAAGCATGCGTTGGAAAGCTCTTTTCGAGAGATACAACTTTTATGTTGATTTCAAGACCAAATTCATAACGGAAAAATTGCTAAAGACTGGAAAAGCCGCGTCCGCGGCTCAAGAGGCCGCACCCGCGGCCAGAACCTGGGCGGCCGACATCATACTCTGTAAAGGCCGCACTCGCGGCTTGGGAGGCAGCACCCGCGGCCTTGCTGGGCCGAATCAGTGCCGAATTTATCCGATAACTCTATCTTTCCTTATTTGAACTCTATCTTTTAAGAACGTCTTCTAGGGTTTTAGGTCGGTTCTTAGTCTTATTTAATGGATTGTTTTAGGTTGTTGTAGGCATCCAATCTTTTGACAATCGTTTGACAATGGGGGGCTAAACTATTTGGTTTCGCCTACGATTTGAGACTCCGTTTGGTTGAATTATGAGTTTTCTATTCTTGTTCTTATTTGCATCATATGTTTCATCTTCTTTGTGCTTGAATGTTTTACGGTGTTTGATTCTATCTCGATTGATCACCTTTTTAGGATCTCATCATCGCTAGGGTTTTGAATTGTTCGTTATGATTCTTAATCTTTCGTAGCAAACATGTTCTAGTGGACTTCGTTAGAAAGCTTGAATGTGTAGGAAGTTGACTATAGGTTAAATATTAGTTCTTTAGGGGATTGATATTGCTTATAAGCTTTATACATCTTGAGACTTATTGCTATTCCTAGGATTAAACCTTAATCCGTGTTAAGATTTCCTAGGAGTAAGGGATTATTAGAACTCATAGGGCTAATAATCTATTCAAATCAAGATAAGAACATTTGATTAGAAAAGGAAAAGACTTTGAGTAGGAAACAAGGATCGAATTCACCAAATAGGGTTGAGAATTGTAGGTGAAACTATCTCTTAATTATTGATTCTCCTAACTTGTTAATATTTCTCATTCTCAACCACTTCAAACCCATCTTTTCTACAAATTGGTAAATACACTCTATATAGGAATACTTGATTCTCTGTGGGATCGACCTCTTACTTGCTCACTATACTAATTTGTAGGTTTGAGTTGTCTTTTGATAGGATACACAACGATTTCATCCTGTCAGATAGCAAAGTTCGATATCTATATCTAGAGGCCATTAGGGCTGAGTTTAAGCATCCAATTTCAGGGATCCAAGCACATACAATTCCAGTTTTACATTGAGTTTTAGCGAGTTAGGGAGAGAGAAGGAGGCCGAATTTGTTTGGAGAAAAGCGAGAGCGGAGATTTGGCTTGTTCGGTTGTACTTTCTTTCAAAGTTTAATTCAAAGTAGTTTTCTTTCAATGATGATGATGATGTGCATGATGAGGAGCGAGTAGTCAACCCACTTCTAGGGTCGGGGTGAGCCCGACGATAACGATGTAGGGTAAGAGCATCAAAGGTATGACTTTTATGCGATTCCGTCTTCTATCCCATGCATGATCCTTTGCGAAAGTTAGGGAGATTCATTAATTGCATTATTGAAGCGAAAGCCACTCATATTGTGAATTTGAATTGCTCATTAATTGGATAGTAACTCTTAGGAACTATGCGAGAGCCTCTAATCACCTAAGTGTTGATAACGAAAGTTATTTGACGAAAAAGCATTAAATTTCATAACTTTAGCATAAAACTTGCATTGTTATCGTTGTGGCATGAAACCCCGACTTTGGAAGCTTTTAATTAATTGAATCTATATAAAAGTTTTAGTTTTGTTTCTGATCATCCTTCTTTACCATTCTACTTTCTTCGGACTCTTTTCCGACAATTGGTTACGAATTACAGTTTCTGTGACAAACATCGGAATCGACTGTAAAGGTCGATATCGAGGTCTAACGTCGATATCGAGGTCTCTGTTCGACGTTGACTTTGCTGCTTTTGTCTTCTGCAGGAACTGGACTGGAAATCGACCAGAACTGAGGTCGATATCGACCAGACACATCGATATCGAGTGTCTTTTGAGGTCGAAAGCTTTGATCGTGATTGCAACAAGTGAAGTGCTGACATACCTCCTCGTGGATTCGATCCTGAATTACCCTAATACTACATTGGGAGGGGATTCTTGTATTATTTGTTTGGGGCAGGGAGTTAGCCTAGTTGTGAATTGTTTAATTTGAATTATTTGAATCCCTACTCATCCCACAAGCGAACAACGAGTTACCCGAGTCTTATTATATAATGGCCGAGGGGAAGGTGGTTGAGCAGATTTGGTCTTGTTTTGAAGATCTAACACTCAATTGCATCTGCGAGATTGGTGAGTACATATGCAAGCTTCCGAAGACTGTCAACTGAAATGTCGAACGAGTTACCTTCAACAAAATAAAGATTCAAGTTTCATCGAAGGAGACATCGTCATCTGTTGGCAGTTGTTATATTTCGATTGTAGACTATAAAATCTATCGTTGTTTTGTTAGATTTCAATTGTAGACCATAGAATCTGTCGTTGTTTTGTTTTTGTGGTAAACGTTTGTATTTAATGCCATTACTAAACGATTGTAGACCATAGAATCGGTCGTTATTTTGTTTTGTTTTTGACATCGTCCTCCATTGTTTTGTTTTCAACATTATTAATTTTGAAATGAAGTTCAATTTCCATTACCATACTGAACTAATTTTGAGATTGCAAATACAACAAAATCAAAAGATTTCCTACAAAGTCAATCAACTACGATGATCCGGTACACATCCAACGGAACAACTACCAACCAACTGCTTTGCAATGCGCGAGAATATTTGAGTTTCCATGTAGTTTAACGCGTACGTTCTCAGCCTCTCGTTCACAGGACACACTGCCACATTAACTGCGTACTTCACTATTGAGAAAGCACAACTCAAACGGACATCGAAGAAGAACTCGCTCATCTACTCCTTGATTTGAGAAGTAACCCAACATAGTACGACTCCGGATCGTTAATGTGACGTGGAGGAGAATTGATTATAAAATAATATAAAATATAAACCCTAGCAATCAACTCAATCTTATCAAATAAATTCAAGACTCCCCTATGGTAGTGGTAGAGTCAGGTTCGATCAACGAGGAAGCGTGTTAGTGGATCCAAAGTAGTTCGCACACACGTTCTGCAAAAGTCAACCAGAAGCTCTCGATGTTGACTGGTATGGTCAATGTCGATGGGGCCGTCGATCTCAAGTGAAGTCTTGCACAGAAACAGAAGGGAGAAGCGGTCGACGTCAACTAGAGTCATCGATGTCGAGTTAGTCACAATGGTCAATCGACACAGAAAACCGTTGATTGATAGGATGCAGTCAATCTTGACCTGCTCAGTCAATATCGACCACTACAATAGTGTCCAAAAGTCATCGGCAAAGATGGTCTAAGAATGTAAGGATGAATAAGAAGACGTGAACAGAAAATCAAGGGTTTAATGATAATGATTAAGGAGGTTTAAAATATAATAAAAAGGGACTCCTAAGGCTAGGAATCACCACAACGTTAACCACACATGCACAAGATAGAATATGACGGACAATTATGCTATCACATCAAAGGAACAAGCTTTCGCCGTTACCAACAAATAGATATAAATGTTCTCACAAATAAACCTAATTGTCTCTACCGATTTTATGTTTATTATCCAAGTTGTTCGCATGAATTCTTTTTCTTTCGATAAGGGCTAAACACAAAAAGGTAGGAGATGATCAAGACATAACAAATATCAACATCAAACTCATATCAAGCATGCATGGCTAACGTCGAGCTCACCCCGACCCTAAGAGAAAAGCGACTACTCGCTCGTATTAGAAGAGAAAAAAGACATAATTGAAATAAAAGTGAAGGTTCGATAATATAAAACAAGGTAATATAGAAATACTCTAGAAGGGGGGTTGAATAGAGTATGCCCTTTTTTTTTTCGCAGAAAGTCTCAAGACTTTTGGAGCTCGTATAAAACCCTTTGAGATTAAACCTGAATCACAAAGTTAGACAATCGAACCAAGTGCGGAAATAAGGTAAAGCAATAGATACAGAACACGAGTAATTGTTTACGAGGTTCGGCACGAACTTGGCCTACGTCCCCGCCTAGGGTTCTTCCACAACCCTAGGATTCAAAAGGCTTTATTGATTCGCAAAGCTTAGGATCCTAATAGCTCACCGAGAAGCCTCTCTCCTATACAATTGCAATCTAGTCAACTCACGTTCCCTTGGAGTCCTAGACCAATCTAGAAGAGCCCCACCTCTCTCAACTATCTAGTACAATCCTCTTACTCTCACAAATCAATAGCCTAGTGCTTACTTCCCGAGTTACAAACTCTCGAGTAACACTATAAATGAATATATCCTATAAGCTCACAGTGTAACTCTCAAAGGCTTTGAAATGAAATAACAAACTCTTGAGCGCTAGCAGAGAGAACACTTGGAAGACAGATCTCGCTTGAATAAAATGAAAGCTTGTGTTCAACCAGTATTCTGTCTTCTTCTTCCTTTCCTTTATATAGAAGCAACATGGCGCCTAAGGATCTTCAACAACGGCTAGTTCGGATCATGGCGCGCCCAAGGATCTTCTATTTTTGGACACTTTGAAGACATGATCTCTCCAATTTGGATCTCCTCAATATGCACCATAAGGAAAGAAGTAATTCGAATAATACTTCCTGAAAGGTTAGTTAGGCATATAATATAATGGAAGTATATAATATTAAATAATATTCGGACATAATAATATAGAACAGGTTTTGTATTTCATCAATACTGTTAAAGCTCCAACACCTTTGACACAGACAAACTGTCAAGGCCTTTGAAACTTTATTCCGTTTTTCATCAAGGGAGGGAGTTATCAATCTCCCCCTTGATGAAAGACAAAACCTGTGCATCCCTGCAACTTAGTCAAGCATAAATAATATAAGTGAAATCGGACTAAGTACCTGCATGGGTTAGACAAATGTTGGATCAAATTTTTAAAGCATGAAAAAGCCATCCAACCGAAAACCAAAAAATCAAAAACCAAGGTCTTCCAAGACCTTCAAGCAGAAAGGTTTTCAAGTCTAAACAACCACAGATCATCTCCCCCTTTTTGTCTTTCAACAAAGGAAGGAGGTACCAGTCACCAAAAGTTTTGAAAATGTTTCCAAAAACCAGCAATGTATCAGATTTCAGGGATGGGATAGGGTAGGGTAGGGTTTAAGCTTCGTCGTCCGGAGCATCATCAGTGAGCCTCGTCCACAGACCTTGCAGCATCTTGGTTATCCCGCTCATCTCCGTCATAACCTCCTTGTGCAGCTCCTTGATATCCAGGCGAACTTCCTCCAAGCCCAACTCCAGGTTGTCCATGCGTTCATCAACGGCTGAAGCAGTGGGAAGAGCTTTTGAAGGAGTGGCAAGACTCAAGGTCCCTTGGGGAGACAGAGTGATGCCAATCTTTTCAAGGCTCTTGGGGTCGAACTTACCCATATGACGCTGCTGTTCTTCATTTTTTAAATCAATTCCAGAAGCTTTGAAGAGTGGGGTCAAAAGGGTAGCAAAGGGGAGGGGGGTTCCTTTCCTGGCTTTTCTTGTGTGAGCTATGGATCCTAAAATAGTGTTGGCCAGATCAAGATCAAGGCCATTGAGGATACGGTAAAGGAGGACCATGGCATTGTCAGTAAGGAGCGAGCCAGAGTTAAGACGGGGTAAGAGGCATCGAACAATGATGTTAAATATGATTTTTGCCTCAAGGGTAAGGGATGAGTGGGTGAGTTGCTTTGAGGTGCTGTTAGATGCTTCGGGTAGGAGGTACTTGGCTCGGGCAAGGATGATGCAGTTTTCTTTTGAGGGGTGTATTTCAGAGGGTGGACATGGGCTAGGTAGGCCAAGGAACTCTGCAAAGTCATTGGAGTTGAAAGAGATTCTAACCCCTTTGACAACAGAATCCAAAGACCAACCATTGGCGTCGTGTTTGGCTTTTAGGTTTATGTAGAACAGGCGGGTAAGCTGGGGATAGTAAACGGTTTCAAGATTAAGAAGGGTCCAGGCTGGGGATTTTTTGAGAAGATCAATGCAGGGTAGCTTCAAAGCTTCGAAGAACTCAATATCCAAAAAATCAGAACAGCAAATCCTACGAGTTCGAAACTCATCTACCCACTTACCAGCAGTCTCAGCATTTTCAAACCAAGAGGAGGGCATGGATTGGTTTACCTGGATGTAGGCAGGTGGATCGGCGTTCTTCCTGCGAGCAAGCGTTGGAGCGGCTTTCTTGACAGACGCTTCAAGGCTTCTGAGAGTGCCCTTCCTGGTGCGCTTTGGGGATGGAGGCTTGACTGCAATTGGGGCTTTCCGCTTCTTAGGAGACGGGGGAGGAGGAGAAGGAGAGGGAGATTCTTCCTCCTCTTCCTCAGACCCCGAGTCCTCACCGGACCCCGCTTCATCTCCTTCAGCTTCCTCGTCATCTCCAGATCCGTCTTGCTCTTCGTCTTCTTCCTCAGGCTCCTCTTCAGATGGAACCTCCTCGGCTTCGGCTTCCTTCCGAATCCTCTCAGCTTCTTCCTTGGCAAGTTTCCTTGCAAGCTCGGCTTCCTCCTCGGCCTTTTTCTTCTTCAAGGCTTCCTCTTCGACTTCCTTGGCAGCATCTCTTCCAGAATAGCGTCGAGATCATCTTCCTCCTCTTCCTCGTCCACTTCCTCAGCTAATATCTTCTTTTTCCCTTTCTGTTTCGCACTAAGGGGCTTCTTAGCAGAGCGTTTTTTAGAGCCCTTGGTAACAATGGCCGTGCTCTCAGCGATGGTGCTCTGGACAACAGTTGGGATAATGGCTTGAGGAGTGGGTTCAGGTGTGGGAGAGGTGGTAGTGACCTGACGTCCCTTGGGGGTGGCGCCAAGTCTTTTGGGTGTCGAAGCTTTCTTTGATTTGGGAGCCATGGAGGAAATCGGTTAGGGTTTTCTTAGAACAGGTTGAGAGGTTGAAGAAGAAGAAGGTGAAAGGGTTTGGAGAGGTTCAGAGTTTGTGAGGGAATCGGGTACAGAATTGGGTTTAAGTAGAGAGAGAAGATGATGGAGTGATGGGACGGGTTTAGAGTTCCAAGGGAGGGTAATGATATCATTGCCAAATTTGAAAAATTTCCAATTCAAAATTCAAACTATTCCATTAAAATAGGACTGAATAACCGAAATATTTAGTTCCAAAATTAAGATATCTCAACGGAAAGAAAATATAACATAAATAGGCAATTTTGAAATCCGATAAAAATATAATTGATTAAATATCTAGAAAGATATTAACCAAAAATATGTGATCCGATGTATGTAATCTACCATTTAGTTCACAAACCTTGACATAATTCTCAAAGGTCTTGACACTAAGTAGATATTATCTTTCGTAAAGGGAAAGCTCCCCCTACGAAAGTGCATCCTTGTTAAGCATCCCAATCTCTCGTCTTATGAAGGTGAACCTGTCCTCTGCCAAAGGCTTAGTAAAAATGTCAGCCCATTGATAATCAGTTGACATAAACGAAATGGACACATCACCTTTTTCAACATGGTCTCTAATGAAATGATGCCTTACATCAATATGTTTGGTCCTTGAATGCTGAACAGGATTCTTAGTGATGGAGATGGCACTTGTATTGTCACATTTAATAGGAATGCCTTTGAGGTTGATGCCAAGATCTCGCATTTGTTGAGCTATCCAAAGGATTTGGGAGCAACAGGCTCCAGCTGCAATGTATTCGGCTTCTGCAGTGGATAGAGCGACTGAGTTTTGTTTCTTTGAGTGCCAACTGATCAAGGATGCTCCTAAGAATTGGCAACATCCTGATGTGCTCTTCCTATCCACCTTATACCCTGCAAAATCTGCATCAGAATATCCAATTAATGTGAAATCCTTTTGCTTTGGGTACCATAGTCCAAGCTCCTTAGTGCCATTGAGATATCGAAAGATCCTCTTTACAGCCACGAGGTGAGATTCTTTAGGATCAGCTTGAAACCTAGCACACATGCAAACACTAAACATGATGTCAGGTCTACTAGCCGTGAGATATAATAAAGATCCAATCATTCCTCGATACTCCTTTTGATTGACACTTTTCCCAGTCTTGTCTTGATCTAGAGATAATGTTGAGCTCATGGGAGTCTTGGCTGCTTTGGATTGATCCATCTTAAACTTCTTCAAGAGATCCTTAGTGTACTTGCTTTGGTTGGCAAAGATCCCTTTCTTGGATTGGTGAACTTGTAATCCCAAAAAGAAGTTGAGTTCACCCATCAAGCTCATCTCGAATTCACTGCACATGATGTCAGAAAATTCCTTGCACAAAGATGTGTTAGTAGCACCAAATAATATATCATCAACATAAATTTGAATGAACAAAATGTCCTTTCCTTTGGTCTTGATAAAAAGAGTCTTGTCGATCAACCCCCTTTTAAAATCATTTTCTAAAAGATATTTTGACAAGCGCTCATACCAAGCTCTTGGGGCTTGTTTCAAACCATAAAGCGCTTTGTCAAGTTTATAAGCATGATTGGGAAATTCCAAACTTTCAAATCCTAGGGGTTGAGGCACATATACTTCTTCCTCTAAGAAACCATTAAGAAAAGCACACTTGACATCCATTTGATATAACTTTATGCTCATAAAAGATGCAAATGCTAATAAAATGCGAATGGCTTCAAGCCTGGCTACGGGAGCAAAGGTCTCCTCATAGTCAATACCTTCCTTTTGATTGTAGCCTTGAGCAACAAGCCTTGCCTTGTTCCTCACGATCTTACCATTCTCATCTAGCTTGTTTCGAAATACCCATCGTGTGCCAATGACTGATTGATGCTTTGGCCTTGGCTTCAAGGTCCAGACTTTGTTTCTTTCAAATTCGTTAAGCTCGCTTTGCATAGCAATGATCCAGTCTGGCTCTTGAAGTGCCTCATCTACCTTCTTTGGTTCAATAAGAGAAACAAACGCGTGAAAAGCACAAAGATCTTTAAGTTTAGAACGAGTTTGAACACTAGAAGTAGGGTCAGAAATGATATCCTTTAATGAGTGTGATGAGGAGTATTTGAATTTCCTTTTGCTAGTCTCAGCTCCTTGATTCGTCACACCAGTAGGATTGATTTGTGGTACATCTGACTTCGTGGTCCTGTTAGGTTCAGTTACAGCAGTTTCTGACGTCTCAACACTGTTGGATTGGACACCAAGGGCTTTGGACGAATCTTCAACACCTTGGGTCAATTCTTCAGTGTTAAGAATCTGTTCCTGCATGTTCCTCTTCTCTGTGTTCTTGGTAGCAGCATCATCACCTTCCTCGTTCTCTGCATGGATGTTAAGATCTATATCTGCAACACTTTCACTCAAAGAACCGTCATTGCATTCATCAAATATAACATGTATACTTTCTTCAACTAACTGGGTCCTTTTATTGAAGATTCTATAAGCTTTGCTACTTGTGGAGTAGCCAAGAAATATACCTTCATCACTACGCGCATCAAATTTCCCAAGGTTATCTTTTCCATTGTTATGAACAAAACAAGTACAGCCAAAGGGTTTAAAATAAGATATAAGTGGTTTGCGGCCTTTGAAAAGTTCATAAGGAGTTTTCTTTAAGATGGAACGAATAAGACAACGATTCAAAATGTAGTTAGCTGTGTTAAAAGCTTCAGCCCAATAGGTTTTAGGTAATGCATTTTCTAAAAGCATAGTCCTGGCCATATCCTCTAAGGTGCGGTTCTTGCGTTCCACAACCCCGTTTTGTTGAGGTGTCCTAGGAGCAGAAAAGTTATGGGAGATGCCATATTTAGCACAAAACAAATCAAACTGAAGTTGATCAAACTCCCTACCATGATCACTCCGAATTGACACTATGAGCTCGTTTCTTAAAGTTTGCAACTCCTTACAAAGTTTTGAAAACTCAAATAAGGCCTCTGATTTTTCTTTTAAAAATGCAACCCAAGTATATCTAGAGAAATCATCAACAACAGCTAGCATGTACTTTTTACCATTGGGAGATTTGACTCGCATAGGACCACATAAATCCATATGTAAAAGTTCAAGGGGTCTAGAAGAACTTACAACCTTTTTGGGTTTGAAAGAGCTACGTGTTTGTTTACCTCGTGTGCATGCATTGCACATATCAATACCTTTGAAGTCCATCTCAGGTAGCCCTCTTACAAGCCCTTTGGACACAAGCTTCTGTAGTGTATGTGGACTCACATGACCGAGTCTCCTGTGCCAGAGCTTTGGATCGTCCGTCAAAGCCTTTAGACAGGTTAAGCTTCCTTGTGCCACTTGATCAGCATTTACAGCGTATATATTATTGTAACGATATGCAGTCAATATAACTTCACTTGTATCTTCTCTGCACACTAGACATCTTTTCTTGTTAAATCTGACATAGTTGCCACTATCACATAGTTGAGAGACACTAAGCAAATTATACTTTAAACCATTAACAAGATAGACATTTTTAATACTATGGCTGGAATCACTTCCAACACTACCAATACCGACGATGTCACATTTTCCTTTGTCACCAAGAGTGATTGTTCCCGTGGATTGCTCCTTTAGATCATGAAAGAGAGAACTCTTTCCACTCATATGCCTCGAGCACCCACTATCAATGATCCATTTATGTTCCTTCACCTTGGTGTTCTCCTGCAAGACAAACATCAACCTTTGTGGCTAGACCAATAAGCAAATTTGGATCCATTGTTGGGGTAAACCATGTTTGGTAAAATAGTGCCTTTTGGAACCCAAACTTGTGTTATCCGTTCTTTTCTCAAATGAACAGGAAATGTATTACGAATAATATATGGATCCTTTCTTCTATAAGGGCAGGTCTCTTTTACATGTCCCTTTCTAGCACAGTGGTGACATATAGGAGAGGTTCTGCTTCCTTTTGCCTTTACAAAGGTGGTAATGTGCTGCTTCTTTAAAAACCTTGGATTGTAACCAATACCACTTTTGTTTAGAGAACTTTGTTGCTCGCCCAACATCCTATCAAGAGTGCCTTTGGATTTGGTAAAACTTATGAGGGTTGTCTGTTGGTCTTGAATCTTATTATTCAGGGAGATCTTCTCGTTCTCTAAGTCATGATGCTCATTTCTTAGAGAGGAGAGATCTTGCTTGAGTTCAGATTTCTTTGAGTCAAGCGTCTTGACTTTAATGTCAAGACCTGAATAAGAAGCTTCAAGACTTTTAACCCTCATAGACAGATCCTCAATAGTTCTTTCCTGATCCACAGTTCTCTTAATAAGAATGTTAGTTTGGGCAATAAGTTTCTCTTCATTGGCAATCATATTGGAAAGGAATTCCGATAATACCTCTTTTGGACTTGCCATAAGTTCTCTTACAGTAGCTTCAAGCTTTTCATCGTGGGATTCATCTTCTGAGGCCATAAGACAAATATTGGCCTTCTCATCATCGGAGTCAGAGTCAGAATCGCTCCAAGTTGCCACCATGGCTTTCTTCTTCCATTTGTCACCCTTCTTGGACTGGCTCTTTATCTTTTGAGGGCAGTCCTTCACGAGATGATCTGTTTCACCATATTCAAAACAAGACAACGGTTTAGTCTTCTTTTCATACTTGTTGTATTGAGGCTTACCTCGAAATTTTGAAGACTCTGATCCATCCTTGTTGTTGAATTGCTTCTTCATTTTGAGAATTCGAGCAAGGCCTCTTGTAATAAGAGCAAAAGGATCATCCTCATCGTCATCCTCATCTTCGGAATCAGATCCATCTTTAGGCTCATCCTTCTTAGACTTGAGTGCCAAGTTCTTAGTGCTAGCTGGAAGTTCTCCATCGTCTTCATTAAGGATCATCTCATGCGTGATCAGCTTCCCAAGAAGGTCATCAAGGGGTAGAGTGGTGAGGTCATGTGCTTCCTCTATAGCTGTTACTTTTGGACCCCATTTTTCTTTTGGGAGGCACCTCAGTATCTTCCTCACTTTCTCAACGTTGGTAAATCTCTTGCCGAGAGAGTCAAGGTTGTTGGTGATTTCTGTGAATCGTGTGAACATGGCCTTGATTGACTCATCAGACTTCATTTTGAAGAGCTCATATTTTCGAAGGAAGATGCTGATCTTGGTGTCTTTCACTTGGCTCGTTCCTTCATAGGTGACGACCAGTTTGTCCCAAATCTCTTTAGCTGACCTACAAGATGAAATACGGTTAAACTCATGAGTGCTAAGACCACAATAAAGTAAGTTAATAGCCCTGTAGTTTTTGGAGACGAGTTCAAGATCCGCTTGGATGTATTCAGACTCCTTCTTTGCGACTTTGGTTCCATTTGGTCTGTCTTTCTTTGGAATCTTCGGACCATTCTCTATAATGTTCCAAAGTTCCAGATCTTGATCTATAATGAACATTTTCATCAAGGATCTCCAGTGGACAAAGTTGTTTCCTACAAAGAGTGGTGGTCTGCTCGTGGACCTTCCCTGTGCAAATCCTCCGCTTGCTTCACCAGACATGATCGAAAACTCACAAGATTGTTAGATCAAAAACAGTGAGTAAAGCTCTGATACCAATTGAAGGTTCGATAATATAAAACAAGGTAATATAGAAATACTCTAGAAGGGGGGTTGAATAGAGTATGCCCTTTTTTTCGCAGAAAGTCTCAAGACTTTTGGAGCTCGTATAAAACCCTTTGAGATTAAACCTGAATCACAAAGTTAGACAATCGAACCAAGTGCGGAAATAAGGTAAAGCAATAGATAAAGAACACGAGTAATTGTTTACGAGGTTCGGCACGAACTTGGCCTACGTCCCCGCCTAGGGTTCTTCCACAACCCTAGGATTCAAAAGGCTTTATTGATTCGCAAAGCTTAGGATCCTAATAGCTCACCGAGAAGTCTCTCTCCTATACAATTGCAATCTAGTCAACTCACGTTCCCTTGGAGTCCTAGACCAATCTAGAAGAGCCCCACCTCTCTCAGCTATCTAGTACAATCCTCTTACTCTCACAAATCAATAGCCTAGTGCTTACTTCCCGAGTTACAAACTCTCGAGTAACACTATAAATGAATATATCCTATAAGCTCACAGTGTAACTCTCAAAGGCTTTGAAATGAAATAACAAACTCTTGAGCGCTAGCAGAGAGTACACTTGGAAGACAGATCTCGCTTGAATAAAATGAAAGCTTGTGTTCAACCAGTATTTTGTCTTCTTCTTCCTTTCCTTTATATAGAAGCAACATGGCGCCTAAGGATCTTCAACAACGGCTAGTTCGGATCATGGCGCGCCCAAGGATCTTCTATTTTTGGACACTTTGAAGACATGATCTCTCCAATTTGGATCTCCTCAATATGCACTATAAGGAAAGAAGTAATTCGAATAATACTTCCTGAAAGGTTAGTTAGGCATATAATATAATGGAAGTATATAATATTAAATAATATTCGGACATAATAATATATAGAACAGGTTTTGTATTTCATCAATATTGTTAAAGCTCCAAGACCTTTGACACAGACAAACTGTCAAGGCCTTTGAAACTTTATTCCGTTTTTCATCAAGGGAGGGAGTTATCAAAAAGAAATAACTTTCATAAACAAAACCAAACCGAAGTCTTCATAAATCTCAGCGCCGGCTTTCGGAAGCGCCAAAACCCTAAAGCTTCCTAAAACCTAAAACTGAATTGTAATTGTTTGTTGTGTTGAGAGATTGAATTGAGGATCTCTAAAGCTCAGCCCCAAGGGCTTTATTAATAGCCTACCAATCCTAGCTAGTCTAGGAGAGGTATTTCTATCAAAAATAGAAGATAAACTAAATAGAAGAAGATATAACTGACTAGGAAAAGAAAATATATCCCTAGGGTAGATAGGAAAATACCTATAAGGATTAAATCTATCTAAAAGAAAATAGGAAATGTGGCTTAATGTACTCCTCCTCGAACTCGGACTCCTAAAACGCATCACTGTTGCACTCAGGTCCAGTCGACGTCGACCGGTTCACTCGACATCCTCGAGTGCCTTGTTTCCACTCGACCTCGACTCTACTTCAACTCGGTCGATGTTGAGTGCTTAGGTCGACTTGGGATCATGTCGACCTCTCTTCTAGTAGGTGGTCTTTCTTCACTTGTTTTGTACTTAATCTCTAGGCATTTTCTTCAGTCGATCTTGAGAAGTATAGTCGATATCGATTGCTTTGTATTGGTTCTTAGCTTCTTGTTTCGGCTTCAATTCCGCTCTAATTTATGCATAATTAAACCAAAACTTGTGTAGACCTCTATTTCTTGTAAATAAGCATATACTACAGAAATTCAAAGCATTCCCAAACCATAATGCAAATATAAGACATAAATTGGAACAAAAATAGGCATAAAACATGGTCATTTTAGCGGACATCAAATAAACCCATACTTAAGCTTGCTTGTCCCTAAGCAATACTTGTCATGGTCACACAGCGGAGCCAACAAAAACTCTCAACATCATGGATCCATTCTTATGTTTCCCTAACAACCATATGTCGTCCTCGCAAAAGTACTTTTGCCTTCAAATCCATGCATGTGAATAAAAACAATTTCTCACATAAAAGAGGAGTTATGCAAAATAATTTTTCCTGTGATAAAACAATGATAAATAAGAGGACTTTATGCAAGTTTTAAAGGAATAAAATGTAAAGGTATAGTGGTGGGCTATTTTTAGGCAATGTGATGCTAATCCGGGGAGAAATTTTCAAACTTTTTTGATTTATTTGATGCATTTTCTCCTTTATAATATTTCCACGTCCCTTATCCTCTCTTAGTTCTCTTTTGCTTTTTTTTTCACTATAATGCTTTTACCTCTTTGACCTTGGCACTGCCTTCTCGCGAGTCGCAAACATGGATGTCATGAATGACCCCGGATACTTAGTGCTTCAGACTCCTCACCTTGTGTCCAATCTTGCCCGAACTAACATCTCAAGCAAGCAGGGTCGATCCACCTAACTCCTAGGTGACCGGATTTTCTTTCGCTCATTAAATTTTCCATAATTTCATCATCATGCCATCAAACTTCATATAATTTCACAACATACAAACCATATAACATCTCCATAATATTTCTTCCATTTTTCAGCATAATCTCCCGGATGGGTAAAAAGGTATGGAAATGGGCAATATAAGAACTTTTGGAGCAAGAATTTCTTTTGAGGCACATATGGCTTAGGATATGATGTGAAGGCTAATAATGCAAAGGTATTGAATGACAAGGGCAAATAATGCTTGATGGAAAATATAAAGTCCTCAATCATTCATGTGGAAATTGAGTAAAAAAGGTTTGCCAACTGCAACCCAACTACAACAAAAAGGGGTGTCTGTCCCATCTACTTGTGCTCTCTGTAATCATTTTATTGAGGATGAAGCACATTTGTTTTTGGAGTGCCAAATCAACAATTTTCAGAGACATTTCACTTCTGAGACAAAATAAGGAATTGAGCATTTACTTTATAATTTGAGGGAATTGACTGTTGTTCTCCAATTCCTTGGTGAAAAACTTTCTCAAAAGGAACAACGACTGATCACAGATGGTGGACTTTCAAAAATCAATATATCTTTAGAAATGAATTTCCCCCTGATGTTGTCGGGGTGAAACGATTGCTTTCCAACCATATGGAGAATTGGGAAAAGGCATGTAAACTAGATATACATAAGTTAGATGAAAATCCGTTTCTATCTTTGCACAAAGATCGAAGAAATGTGGGCAATAAACGGAAATATTGCAAATGGAAGAAGCCACCCTCGGGGGTGTTTAAACTAAACTTTGATGGCTCAACTGTCTCAATAACAGATAGCTCCATTGGTTACATTATTCGAGACTGGAATGGAAAATCTATTAGTATTGAAGGCAAACGGGTTAGGGGTCAACGACCGATTGTGGCTGAAGCTTTAGCTCTGAGAAATGGGTAAAGGCTCTTGATTCAGAAATCATTATTAATTGTCTAAAATATAACGCCAAATGTCCCTGAGAAATTGAACTTATTATGTGGCTGATATCAAAACACTTTTGTTGGGTTTGCGGGAGACTTTATTCTCCCACATCCCCGTCTTGACAATCCGGTAGCGGATAAGGTTGCACACCTTAGCTACTCGGCCAGGGTCTAACACATCTAATGATTTAGGTCTTATTAACCTCATCTGAAAGGATGCTACTTGCTCTCACGAATTTTTACCTAATAAAAAAAATGGAGAGCAGATGCAGTAGATGATACAAATAAATTAGGGGCCTTGTAATGTAAATGTGCAAACGAATTCGTCTTCCATTCTTCATATATATTGACTTCGGGCAGCGTCCAGCGAAACCCTCGGGCTCGCTTCTTCACTTTTCTCTCCCTCTTCTCAAATCTGTAGCTTCCCAGTTGGATCTGCTTGAGCAGAGCTGAAATCGCCATGGATGAAGAGTACGATGTAATCGTCCTCGGTACTGGTCTCAAGGAATGCATCCTCAGTGGTCTTCTTTCCGTTGACGGTCTCAAGGTTTTCTTCTCTTTTTCCGTCTTCTCCTTCATGATCGACCGTTTTCGTGATCTCATCTTTCTGATTTACTGTCTGACTCTTAACTGAAGTCCTGATCTGTTATAGATGAGTGCTGAAATGTTGAATTGTTTGAGTTTGACTATCATTTAGGGTTATGCTTTACCTGCTCTTGCTCTGCTGGAGTTCAGTCAATGGAACAAATCAAAGTGATTTCGATTATTGTTTTTATTTTTTTCGGACTTCCAGATTTGTGATTTTCTTGCATTTAGAGGATGGATCAGTTGATAGAAAGTGTTTTATGACGCTGTATAAGATTTAGAGCTCTTGGTCCGAGATGATTAGAAACTAATAGTAATACTGGATATCTACTGCTGTTCTCTCATTTATAGCAGTGAGTGGTGACTCTTTAGATGAACCATAGGGAAGAATATGCTTCATCTTTTTCCGAAAGATTGTCTAACATTAGTAGCTTGACTTTGATTGTTTAGGTTGTGTCAGTTGAAGGTACTCAAAGCAGTGATCTAGGCCACTTCTTCTGAATTGTATATTATTATTAGGTACAAACTCTGGATTTGCAGTAGTAAAAAGTACAATTGGGGTGAGTTCATAAGCAACTGGTTGATATGAAATCTTCATTCTACTTTCCATGGAAGAATTATTGTCCTAAACATTTCTGTCACGTAGCCTACTTTGGTTCGGTTTATTTTTACCTTATTACCTTTAGCATCTTTTGTGTTTTGTGACAATTTTTTTTAAAATAATCCCCTCAGATCTTTCTTGCTTTGCAGTTCTTGTAGACACACCTACAGTGTCATATGACTTTTTCTGTTTGTTACAGGGAGATATATAACAAGGGCCTAAGAGATAATCTTAGTGTTATCAAGACTGACAATCTTGTTGTAACAATTTTATGCAATTATGGGAAATAGGGAGAGAGGCCAAGTTCTTTGTTTGGGATTTTGAAGAATGTTCTTCGTGGTTGAAACATTGTTAATTTGTTTCATCTCCATAATATCTTTGCTTGTATTTTATTTTAATTCATCATGATTTGAGGGAAGCCATTGAACTTTAATGTGATTGGGCTATTGCGTTCTATGTAATATCTCTACTTTGATTTTTATGGATCTAGTCTTGCCTTTCAGGTTCTTCACATGGACAGGAATGACTATTATGGAGGAGAATCAACTTCACATAATCTCATTCAGGTCTTGTATAGGTTTTCTTTATGTATAATGCATTATGATTTCCATGATCAAATTCTCAAATTTATTCATCAACAAATGCCATTCTTTTCATTTTTTTTTTCAATTTCATGGAATACAGCTCTGGAAGAAGTTTAGAGGAAATGATCAGCCTCCTGCTGAATTGGGTCCTAGCCGGGACTATAATGTGGATATGATTCCAAAGGTTAGAACTATGAGAAGTGCACAAAAACTTCTAACTATACTGTGGTTAATTTCATCATTTTCTGTTATCTGATTTTTAAAACCTTTCATCTTGCCAGTTTTTGATGGCAAATGGCAGTCTTGTGCGGGTCCTGATCCACACAGATGTTACAAAGTATCTGTACTTTAAAGCTGTTGATGGGAGCTATGTCTTCAGCAAGGGAAAGGTATGTAGAAAATAGGTCTCTAAGTAGGTTGGTCTTTCTTACATGCTAGATATTGTATGTATAGTGACCTAGAGTCATGGAAGGCTATGTCTGATAATTCTTATGTTAAATTGCTATAGATTCACAAGGTTCCTGCAACTGACATGGAGGCACTCAAATCTCCACTCATGGGCCTGTTTGAAAAGCGACGCGCGCGCAAGTTTTTCATTTATGTTCAAGACTATAACGAGAATGACCCAAAAACACACGAGGGAATGGACTTAACTAGAGTAACTACTCGGGAGCTCATTGCGTATGCTCTTGATACTTGCTGGTGCAGCAGTTTTATTTATTTACTTGGCTATTCTCATAGAACATTAGACCTCATTGGTGGAATATCTGGCATCATTACTATCTCTTGATTATTTATTGACTTTATGTATGGTTTTGCATTAGTTGAGAAGTGCCATTAAATTGACAATGCGTATTTGTAGCAACGAAAAACAGAAACTTTTAAGAGTTATAATGTAAAATTTTAAATTTCTGCAGGAAGTATGGTCTTGATGACAATACTATGGATTTCATCGGTCATGCATTGGCACTTCATAGAGATGATCGCTATCTCGATAGGCCTGCATTGGACACTGTGAAGAGAATGAAGGTATGCATCCTATCGATCCTTGTATTGGCTTTTCTTCGGATAAGGAAAGTTTTGATGGAATATTGATGTTTTGACCTCATCTGTTTACAGCTATATTCTGAGTCACTTGCACGTTTTCAAGGGGGATCACCTTATATTTATCCTCTCTATGGGTTGGGAGAACTTCCTCAGGTTTGTTTTCTGTTTTCTCACAATTTTGGTTCTTTTTCTTGTTGGATCTTACTCTGCAAGAGTTCTTCCTTCAGCTTTATACTCTACTTTTAAACTTTTGTGTCTTTAAATTGTTATTCATCGTATCATGAATGTTGAATCTCATTTGTTTACTAGGCGTTTGCACGTCTTAGTGCCGTTTATGGTGGCACTTACATGTTGAACAAGCCTGAATGCAAGGTATGTTCATTATTTCATCTGTATTAGTTCTTTTTCCACGTAAATTTTCTGAGTTTGACGATCACGATAAATTGCAGGTGGAGTTTGATGAAGAAGGCAAAGTTACAGGTGTAACTTCAGAGGGGGAAACAGCCAAGTGCAAAAAAGTGGTCTGTGATCCTTCATACTTAACAAACAAGGTAATGATCTGAAGTAAATGCCTGACTTAAGTAGATTAAACATATATATTTTTCATTATTTGCT
The DNA here is from genome assembly GCA_963922045.1 of Persicaria maculosa. Classification (NCBI taxonomy): domain Eukaryota; kingdom Viridiplantae; phylum Streptophyta; class Magnoliopsida; order Caryophyllales; family Polygonaceae; genus Persicaria; species Persicaria maculosa. The sequence continues at coordinate 35,706,096 of OY998271.1, forward strand.
ACATCTTCATTCCCATGGTGAATTTCAGAATTTGCCAATGAAAGGATGAGTTTAATCGAATATGGAACAAAATAGATGTATTTTTCATCGTCATAACATTTTGATTGTTCATGCAGGTTCGAAAGGTGGGAAGGGTTGCCAGGGCTATCTGCATTATGAGCCACCCAATTCCTAATACCAATGATTCCCACTCAGTGCAGGTTATTCTCCCACAGAAGCAGTTGGGTCGCAAATCTGACATGTAAGTTCACCAAGCTTACGGATGGTGCCTGGTTCTAACTTATAAGGTTGCTTAAGAGATGTTCCCTCCATTAATTAAAATATGTCATTGAGATTTGCACACTTTTTAAGAAAACAAACAAAAATATGCTTATGCCCCATACTAATTATTATTCTACTTTTTCAATTTTTGGAAAACTACAACTGACATCTCTCTAATCATTACAAGGGTAATTTTGGAAATTGGACACCAAAATACCCAAAATGATATATTTTTTTTCCATAACAAGATTCACTACCCAAAACAACATGTTTTTCTTAATGGAGAGAGTATATGCTAGATTCATTCATTTTCTTTCTTGTTTGTTTTCCTGGGTATTGAGTCTCATTATCGGTCTATAAAATGAAACCATATTTAGATTATGTGAATTGCAGTTGGATTCTGATGTGTTGAGGTGATCAATTTTGGCTTTTGTTCCTGGTGAACTCAAACTGGGCAACTGACTCTCATTTCATTTAGACCTTAAAGTGCCCTTGCCCAAAGTAACAAATACTAGCTGTTAAAACACTTCACTAGATATCTTCTCTGTATTGGTGTGCTCCCCATCTCATTTATACCCTATTCTGTGCAAATCATGATTTAAAAGACAAGAACTGTCAATTCACTTTCACTAGATAATCTTTTATTTGCAGAGCAGTGAACTTTTATTCAGTGTTTTATGTATAGAGCCACGGCCTGAGGCAATGGTTGTTCAGTAGATTAAAAAATTAAAATAAAATACATGCACACATAAGAGGGGTGAAGAGAGTTGGGGTGGTAGTGATAGAGGTAGTGGGAGTTTTGAGAGGATTTTCACATTAAATAGCGTGCCCTTTTTATGCTCCTCGTAAAAAAATTATTCTACTAATTATTCAGTTAAATTGCATGCTTCTTTTAGAAAATGCTGTTGTATCCATCTTCCTCAGATATGATATGCTAATTTATACTCCCTCCGTTGGGCAAAACATGTCATTTGAACTTCTTTCACAAGTTTTAAGGCAATTAACAAATATACTAATACTAATTTACCCTCAATTATTACCCTTATTTTTTACTTTATCGAAAACTACAACTAACAAACCATCAATCATGTCAAGGGTATTTTTGTAAAGTGAAGTGCAAAATACCTACAATTACAAGTTTTTTTGAACAAAAATAACACCCTAAAATGACATGTTTTGCCGAACAGAAGGAGTACTTGTTTTGTGTCAGCAAACATCACTAATATTTGTAACCTCGTGACCTAATACTTACAAACCCTTGATACTCGTTACGTGAAAGTGAAGTTGCAAGGACAAAAAGTTCAGTTATTTCTGGGAATTTTGATCAGCCTAGCTAGTACTTGTAATTTGTTTCAATGTTCTCATGTATATGACATAATCAATGTGTGAGATATTTTGAAGTTGAGTTTGGAAGAACTGCAGGGATGTGGATTATATATGTGCTTGGCATTTCTCCATGGTATTGGTACAACAATGGTGCCTGGTATCACAACAAATGATAGAAAATAGGAACTGAATCCTAATTACTCCATATATTAATTATATTTAAGAAATAAAAAAGGAGAATACTCTAATGATGACTTATCTCAGCTGCTAGAGATAAAACCTGCCCCAAAAAAGGATACACTCTTGTTGCCTGTGATTCATTGGGTTAGATCTGTATCATCGTTCTGGACAAAATGCCCAGCACAAGAAAATCCCAAAGAATCTTCTGTGCTCCTGTATTCTATTAGTCATTCTCGTACTTTTCTAAATTCTTTGCCATTGTGCTTTATTTTGCATTTATCTAATGGTTTTCTTGAAAACATATTTTTGATGATCAGGTATGTGTTTTGTTGCTCCTACTCCCACAATGTTGCCCCAAAGGGCAAATTCATTGCTTTCGTGTCAGCCGAGGCAGAGACTGATAATCCTCAGACTGAACTGCAACCTGGAGTTGACCTACTGGGGGCAATTGATGAGATGTTTTTCGATATGTATGACAGATATGAACCAGTCAATGAACCATCTCTTGACAATTGTTTCATCTCGACAGTGAGTTATTTGAAACCTTCAATTTCTCTTGGACTTCATTGACCATTCATCTCTTCAACTATTCAAGCATTGCTCTTGTATTGCAGAGCTATGATGCTACATCTCACTTTGAGTCTACTACAGCGGACGTGCTAAACATGTATACACTGATAACTGGGAAGGTAAGCAGCTTACTATTTTTAAATTAAATTGTTTCCTGCTTAGGTCCATGCTCACCAAATACTAGCTTTATGATTGCCTTACAAGAAAGGCAATAAAAGAAAGGCAAATTTACTGAAAACCACCCCTTAAATATGGGTATTTTCACTTAACCACCCCTTAAATTCAAAATTACAGAAAACCACCCTTTAAATGGTTTTTACTTACAACTCACCACCCCTTCATCTATTTTCATTAATTTATCATTAAATATATTATATTTTAATATTTTTAAACTCAAATTTGATTATAAATATATTCAAAATTTGAATTTAAGGGCTCGATAATATTTTATTGATCATTTTATTTTTATTAAAAAAATAATAATAAATAGTTAATAATTTTCAACTTAAAATATGAGTTTGATCCATTTTATTTGTTATATGTAACTTTTTTCTTTAAAGTTACCTAAATTTTAAAAAAATTAGGTTATCAATTAATCATATAACTTAAATATAATTATTAAGATAATAATTGTAGAGTATATTTATTATTTTTTTAAAAAAATAAAGAAAATTATCCCTAAAATATAATCGAGCCCTTAAATTAAAATTTTGAATATATTTATAATCAAATTTAAGTTTAAAAATATTAAAATTAATATATTTAATGATAAATTAATGAAAATAGATGAAGGGGTGGTGAGTTTTAAGTAAAAACCATTTAAAGGGTGGTTTTCTGTAATTTTAAATTTAAGGGGTGGTTAAGTGAAAATACCCATATTTAAGGGGTGGTTTTCTGTAAATTTCCCTAAAAGAAAACTAGTAGTAATTCATCATTTCGTCTTCTTATCCCAAAGTAGTCAGGCTATATAGAACTTCTCTGTTCCCATATTTACTCCCAAGTCCTCGAGTCGTGGCTAGGTTACAACTTATAACTAGTTAGTACATTGCTCATGTGCATCTTCTTTCCTAAACGATAAAAAGACGGAGGTTTATGGTTTTGTTACTGACAATACTTCCCTCGTTAAAGAATACAAAGCCCTTTCAGGTTTTTGCACAAATATCAAGGAAATCACAAAAATATTAGTACCTTTATACCTCATTTTATTTCCCGGCTTCCAAAAATTTTTTTGAGGGAAAATCGAAAAAAAATGAAGCAACATTCCTTTTATCCTAATATCTAGAAAACATAAAAGAACTGGTATTTTCAAACAAAATTCAAAGGTTAAAAGGAAATATGTTTTGTAACGGAGGCATAACAATGTTTCATATACTAGCTAAGTCATTGAGCTATTTGAAAAATTGTTTGTTATGAATGCACTTCAAATTCTATGAATCAAATGAAAAGAAAAAAGGTAACTTGTTTTGTGTTGTTGTGGAACCCATTACTTGGTGATAAAATTTGAACCTCTCGATTGGTTTGTATGCAGCAATTAGACCTGACCGTGGACCTGAGCGCTGCTAGTGCTGCGGAAGAGTGAAAGGACTGCATCCCACTCCTGTATTGCAAACTTGTAATGTTTATCTCTTCTTTATGCGTCCTTAAACTTTTCGATAATCTCTGAAAACTTCACTGTGCTTTTCTGGAATTCATCTGTTCCAAGTGTCCCTAGCTACTTGCATCATCACAACTGTGTTAGATTTGTGGTCTTTAAGTGCTCTTTTGGATTCATCTGTTCAAGTGACCTGAGCACAGTTGATGAATATTCAAATTTGTGCCCATGGCGGTCATTGTTGCTTGCAGGGGATGTGTCCCTAACTCATCACCACGTTCACCTTCATTGGTCATTTTATTTGGATTTGAGGTGGAAATTTACACGATTTTTCTAACCTACGGCTGTAGAGCATAAGTTGAGTCTAAAGCTATAAATGAATTTTCTAATGTGCGTGTATGGGTGCACGTTAAACAAACCCAAAAAGGAATAATTAAGAAAGATTTTCCAACGAAAGTTGAGTGAATATTAGGAAATCAATTTTTAAAAAGGCTAAAGTAATACTCCCTCCGATTTTTAATATAAGGCATTTGACTTTTGTATACGTAGTTTAAGGAGCTAAAAACTATATAAAATATTAATTTTTTTAATTAATTTTTTTTACATTGTAATACTTATTATTAATAAGTATTACTCCCTCCGTTCGGCAAAACTTATCATTTTATAGTGTTATTTTTGTTAAAAAAACTTGTCATTGTAGGTATTTTGCCCTTCACTTTACAAAAATGCCCCTGATATGATTGATGGTTTGTTAGTTGTAGTTTTCGATAAAGTAGAAAAGGAGGGTAATAATTGAGGGTAAATTAGTACATTTGTTAATTGTCTTAAAACTTGTGAAATAAGCTAAAATGACAAGTTTTGTCGAACGGGGGAGTATAATGTAAAAAAAATTAATTAAAAAAATTAATATTGTATGTAGTTTTTAGCTCCTTAAATCACGTGCACAAAAGTCAAATGCCTTATATTAAAAATCGGAGGGAGTACTATTTTCGTTTGACAATAACTGTTTTTTTGTTAATAACTACTCCCTCCGTTAATTAAAACTTGATGTTTTACTATTCACGCACGCTTTTTGAGGTTCTAAAAAATTATATAAAATATTAACTTTTTTAAAATATTTTTTTAATAATTTCATACTTGTTACTATTAAGTGTGAATTTATAAAAAAAAAATTTTAAAAAGTTAATATTTCATATAGTTTTTATCATTCTAAAAAAACGTGCATGAATAGTAAATGATAAGTTTTAATTAACAGAGGGAGTATTTGCTATGTTTGTTTAACGGCAAAAGTTATATAAATACTAGGGTCAAAGGTCGTGCTTTGCACGGCGTGATGTTTGGTGGATTTCTTGAAGATGAAGTCCGCGTGAAGAGTTTGTTTCAATCAATCAATAATGAAAATAGATTCAAAAAAAAAGGAAAAGGTTTGAAATCTTATTCCGTCATTATATTGGACATGAGACCCACTAAAACATGAACCTTGAGTACGGGAGATCTCAGTTGCACAAAAGTGGCTTCATTTGAGATTGAATCATACCATCTCTCCATCTCATTTGGTTTTGTCATTCATCTATATTAGCCCCGGGAAGCTTCTTAAGCGTAATTATTTTTTTAAAAAAAAACTAATTAACTTGAAGATCCTACTGATATAAACAGAATGCACTTGTAAGGCAAAATAAAATAAAAGAAGAAAGAAAACCTTCGAGTGTAAGAGCTAGCTTGCCACGAGGAATGGGGCCATAAGCATCATTTTAAACACAAGGAAGAACATAGTAATCATTCAGGTAGTCTATTCTCTCAGCTCCTGTCGAGGAAATCACCAAAGCACAATCACCAATTTAGAGTGTTGAATCCACCAATTTAGAATGTTGTCCAGTGTAATGAAGACAGTGTTTTAAATCTTCAATAGCTGGGGAGCTTGAAGAACTGAAATGATGAGACCATGAAATAATATAATGGTTATTAAGAACCTTCAAATCTTCATTAGGAATAAATAGGCATTAGACTTGACTTCAAAGTAGCGAAGGATGCACAAAACCATAAATTACCAGTTGAAAGATAAGAGAAAGTAAACTATACAAACTGACCTCGCAGGATATCCCACAATTATCTCAAATAGTTTGGATATCTTCAAATCTTACAATGATTCATAAGTGAAATTAAAAAACAATCGTAATTTTGTTCTGATAAGACTTTCTGATGGGTTGTCGATCCCTGGGTAAAAAATGGTAGGCGAGAAGCCAAAAGTGATTTGAGACAAGATGTCGGGCTGTCAGTTGTCTTAGAATCACAAGAAGAGAGTGCAAGATATTGATAAACGTTCAATATCTAGAGAGCTGAAATGATCAGAACACGAAATAATATAATGGTTATTAAGAATCTTCAAATCTTCATTAGGAATAAATAAGCATCATACAGTCCTTCAAAGTAGCGAAGGGTGCAGAAAACCATAAATTATAAGTTGAAAGATAAGAGAAGGCAAACTATAAAAGCTAACCTCTCAGGATAGTCCACAATTATGTCAAACAGTTTGGAGGAGACAACTAAGGGAGGGTGAGCAAATGAGAGGAGGGAAGAAGAGGAGAGAAAACTGGAGAATATGGGGCTAACAATTAAATTAAAAGTCACAGATGGAAGAAGAGAAGAGGTAAAATAGCTTGAAACTCAACGGAGAGAGTCGATCTTGATGTTTATCACAATGGTAACTAGAAGGAGACAACTAAGGGAGGGTGAGCAGATGTTTTGAGAGAGAATGAGGGAGAAGGCAAAGATGGAGAGAGTAAAAGCAAGAAAGAAGGTGATGACCATGAGAAAGCTAAGGAAGGAAACATTGATCAAGGAGAGCGCAGATGTAGGAACATGAGTGGTTGATAATTTCAGTTGAAGCCTAATTGAGCAAATGGGCATCAAAGAACAATGACTGACTAAGAAAAAATGAAACCAACAACATAATTCAAAACACTAATTAAAAACAATACTCGTTATGATTTCAGGCTAAGCTAAAAGAAATTTCCCAAAAGAAAAGCAATGAAAAGCAACGAAACAACTTAAATTATCAAATAAATTAGTATACCTTCTTTATCACTATCAATTACATCTAGGGAAAAAACATGGTCATCCTTTTTTGCTAACTCACAAGAAAAGCGACCAATTATTGCTGAAAGTTCCCGAAGTGACTTTTCTTCATCCAGGGGAGAAGAGAAAGAACCTGTGTGAATAACCAAAGGATAATCCTTTAGCTCCCTAAACTTTTGTGGGCTAACGTAGCATTATCATTCTCTTATTTGGAAATGAATAACCCTTTAGCCTTTACCCATATGAATGAAAAACACAAACTATTCAGACTAATATCGATATAGGATTCTTCCTTAAGGTCAAGAGTGTAATATGCCCAAGATGAATTTGGTGCGCAACTTAAACAATAGCTCTTTATAAGTGTACTTGTTTTGAATATAGTAGAATAGAAAACCCAACAAACATGAAAATATCGATTTTCTGATATGATCAACTTTGTATTGCAAGTTTATTTGTATTTTCCTTCAAAAAAATTCTTTAAATCATATATTATATCATTAATTAAAGCAACGGAGAGAATTTGGATTCAATTAGACTAAGGAGTGTTTCTCTACTTATTTTGGAATTCCAACAAGGTAAACTTCATCTATATATTTTAACTGAGACAACAATGTAATGGCCCAAAGAACAAGATATATAATTTATAAGCAAGGGGAGTTATCTAGATCACCAACTCATTAAAGGAAATTATGTATTTATTTTCCTTTCAGATTATGTTGTTGGACCTTTTGTGTAGAAGATGTATCTATTTGTTAAACATAATACTAATGCGATAACTGGTAAGGAAGCACATTTAGGTAAGATAATGTGCTGATATAGATGTCTTACAAAGCAAATGAATGTCTTTGTAAATAGACTCAAAGGTTGTTTAGCCTTTCTTTTCACATAATAAAATGTAAATAACTCACCAAAAGCTCAAGACTCCAAATGATTCCAAACTTCTAGTATAGAGACCTTGGAACCTTAGGAGTCAATAGCACAACATTCAGTCTATTCATTGAAAGCCATGCAGCTTCTGCACCTTTTTCTGCAACCTCCAAATCCTATAAATGGTTAACAAAATATAGTGGTTAGAATTCATCTAACAAAAGACAACGGGAAATGAGAATCATTTTATAGCTTTGGAATTTGAAAACAAAACCAAAAAAAAAATGCCTCCACAATTTGAAAACCAATACCTCCACCGACAAAAAGCTTCTTTTAATTTTTAGTACTTTGTCTCTCTATAAAGATCAATAAAGATTCTATTAAGAAGCTCTAGGATGAATATTCCCTTGAACTCTTTAGCCGGTGGCTTTGCAAAGGAGCAGGCTAGTCCTGTTAATATGTTTGATCAATTGTTATTTTATGTTGTATTTAAGAAAGAATTGATGCTTATTCTTTATAAAGCTATTAAACTGAACCTGGTATTGTCGTGCAAGATGATATTGGTATTCAATGGCGATCACATTCACATCAACATCCATGTCAATGATGGAGTGGATGATGTTGTGGAAGTGAGAATAGCAAATGTGGGTGTGGATATGTGGGAAAAAAGTGTGCACTGTTAGTACGACATGAGCAAGTGAACTGGTTGGAAGATGCAAAGGAGGGGAATTCGAATCTGGGTGGTGTCCTAGACACCACAGTTGGTGATGCAAAAGGAGTTGACAACCCATTTTAAGTAGAAAGCGTGCTCTGACTTTTGTAGAGGTGGACCTTCTTTGACAGCATCCTCGTCGATTTGGATAACATTGATGCCAACCTTTTCAAGGTCCCCGACTACATTCTTGATTTCTTGATAGCAAGAGCAATCTGTTAGTGGATCTCGAATATGGAATAGAAGCATAAGAATGTTATTCATGATTAGGAAACAAGTATCATAAAAAACAAACAGTTCAGATTTTTGATATTTTGTTGTTTATCAGATTAACGTACTCGGTTTCGTCGTTTCAAGCGAAGGATCAGTTGAGGATGGCGACAAGACATTAAGCATACCCTTGATTGGGTGGGCAGTCATGCTTTAGGCAAGAGATGATCAGTACACAATCATCGTCTTGGGGTGGCTGACGTCATCATTACCATAGATGATAGATAGCTTCAAATAGCGAGAAGCATAGGACTGCACCCACCCATTGACAGTGAAGGCAAAACCAGACAATTGCTCACTAAAATACTCAAACATATTATTCCTCTGCAAAGGAAAACAACACGGTCAGAATAGACATTTCGACTAGTGTTTGTTTGTTTGAATGATCTTGACAAGGTTACAAGTAAAAGAAGGAACTCGGGTTGTCCATGAACCAAGACATTAATATGAAGCTCCTCTTGAAGCTTGATGACTATGCTGATTTCCTCCTTGATGGAGCTGACATACTCTTCCTCAGAGATCCTTCAAAAATAACACAAATAACAGGAGTAAGATATCATTCCAACATACAATTTAAAGTGAATCATATACAATAAAACTAAATGTTTGAAACTACAACCATCAAAATAGAGATGAGAGCAAGTGGCGAGAAATTAGAGGTTACCTGGTTGACAAAGCAGGCGAAATTGGTCAGCGGGATTGAGATGGGGTAGCTGGGAACAGGGGCAATACACACATGTTATTTGTTTAACATATCTTGCAAAATCAAAACCTTTAAAACCAGAAATATCCTAGAACTCTGAATTTCGAACATGTAATTTAAAGGGAATCATATACACAATATAATTTAGACCAATTACAGTTATAAACAACATATGCAATTGCAACTGAAACAGTAGCCCTGATATGAGGGTAGAAATCTAAATCAGATAGAACAAAGTGTAAAGTGAAAAAGAAGATTTCAAAAAGAAAAACTATAAAAGATGGATATGGAATAAAACAAAAGAAATAAAAGAGAGCTGCAAAAGAAGATTCCCAAGGTAAAAGATAGAGTGAAATACATCGAAAAGAAACAATTGTAGCAACTCAAAAATTCAGCCAGCACTGTTACCAAATGGCCAAGAAACATCACTGAAAATAGCAGCCCCCTAAAGAAAGTGTGCCTCAGCTGCAAAAGTAATTTTAAAAAATGTTCAAAGAAGATGCTTTCTTACCCACTATTTCACTAAAAGCTTGAGCATTGATGTAGGAGGAAATCGAGTCTAATAAATATAGATATATATCAAACCGAATCCTAGTCCACGCAAATAAATTACAAGACTTCTTCCCGCTGTAGTGGAAGGGAATCAGGATCGATCCACGAGGAGGCGGGTCAGCGGTGCCTGGATAGTCTCTGCGAACTCTGCGCAAGTCGACCAGAAGCCTCGATATCGAGTTGAGTGGTCGATATTGACAGGGGCAGTCGATTCCTAGTGATGACGTCGATCTGGAGAGAAACCTATGAAGAAGAGAAAACAACAGAAGAACTCGAGAATTTACCTACTTGTACTGGCATGTCAGTCACCAATCTTGTTGGAATTACTACCGTATTATTTGCCATGTATAACCTTGCATCCACGGGCTCCAGAGGACCTATCTTTACCTTGTGCCATATGGTTAGTGGCATCATGTTAACGCTAGCACCCAAATCAACTAAAGTATTAAATTTGAATCGATCTAAGCCTATAGCGATAGAAAACTTACCTGGGTCCGCCCGCTTTTGTGGTAGCTCCAATCTGTTGCACTCCTCTGCGATCTCATAAAGCAATCACTTCTTACCCAATATGTCCTTAAGGAACCTTACATAGGACGACATCTCATGAAGTGCTTCGGTGAATGGTAAAGAGACATTGAGTCCTTGAAGCATCTTCACGAACCGCTGGAACTTCTTTTCCGTTGGGTCCTTAATCATCTTTTTTGTGGGGAATGACAACACCTTCTTATTCCCTACGGCTGGAGTGAGATCGACATCGACAGGATGGGGGTCGACATCGACTGGAGGAGTCGATTTCTGTGGTGACTCATCAGCATGGTCGATGGGACAAGGGGGTCGATATCGATGTTCCTTCTGGGGCCTTCTCCTCCGCTTTTTGCTCGGGCGTTTGTAATTGACGCCCACTCCTTAAGTTCATCGCCGCTATGTGTCCAGTGGTTTTGCCCTTTTGGTTGGGCATAGTTGATCCAGGGAATGATCCTGACGCTTTGGGTATTGCTTCCGCCAATTGACCCATTTGGGTCTCCATGTTGCGCTTCCAAACGTCGATCTCCCCGAGCCTAGAATTGATGCCCTGCAGCTGAGTATGGACGGAGTTGTTGGCTTGTTTGAACTCAGCGTGGTTCCCTCGCATCTCATCAAGAATGATTTGCAGATCATCCTTCCTTGTTTCCCGCTCAAGGTGCCCTCGTGCTCTATATGGTGGGGGATCCCTTTGTTGATAGAACCTTTGATCGCCCCAATATGGTTGGTTGCCCCCTCCATAGGAGCCTCTCATCCACTTGGCTTCCTCATGTTGTTCTGTCATGGATACTTGCTTAGTATGTGGGCAGACACTAGTGTTATGCCTTGTTGAACCACAATCCTGATAAGGTTGATTGTTGCTCAGGAACCTGACTTGCTTTTGAAGGCGGCGTGTCTGATCGTTGTGGAATTGTTGCCGCACATTAGGATCTATCTCCTTTGGAGGCTCATATAGTGGCATCGATGGGGCAGACCTTGAGTCATAGGCCGTAGCAGTCCCATACGTATTATCAAAGTTCACGAGCCTCTCAATGGTCTCCCAGGCCTCCGTTGGTGTGAGCTCAATGTACCGATAGGAGGTATACGAATTGATCCTCTCCTTATTCGGCGCATCAAGGGAGTTGTAGAATATCTCCTGGATGACATATGGAAGTTTCCCATGCATTGGGCATGACCTCAGCAAGTCCTTAAATCGCTCCCACGCCTGTGCTAATGTTTCACCTGGCTTTTGCTTGAAAGTCGTGATCCTTTGTCGCAACATCGCCGTCTTTGAGGGTGGAAAGAACTTATTCAGGAATGCATCCTTCACCTCCGCCCATGTCCTCAGCGAGCGTGGAGCCAAAATCTCAAGCCATTGCAATGCCTTTCCTGCCAAAGACCATCGAAAATATTTCAGTCTCACATACTCTAAATTTACACCATTAGCAATTGTTTCACATAAGTCCATAAAAGTAGAGATATGTTGCAGTGGACATTCATTAGGTCTTCCTTCAAAAGTATTTCTTTTTATTTCAGACAGGAAGTTAATTTTAATTTCATAATTGGAAGGAGGGATAAGTATAGCAGATTTAGGAACATAAAGCGGCGGATGCATGTATTGCATCGCCGTCTGTGGATACTAATTGAGCCGCTCTTGGGCTTGTCTACATGCATCCTCCTCCCTATCAGCACGGGCTCGCTCTGCAGCAGCGGCGGCCCTCTCAGCAGCGATTGTAGCATTATGTTCCTCAATCTATTTCCTCAATTGCTCTATGGTCTCAGCCTGCGTCTCGTTGTCAGTCATGATTCAAATTACTTTGTTGGGAAGATGGAAAAAACGTTCAGGCTCGTCAATGGTTTCCTGGATAGGTCCGCGATCAGAACGTCGCATAAACCTGCAAAATAAGCTCTAGAAGATCGTGAGAAAACTTAGGTGGCGATTGATTGCCTCCCCGGCAACGGCACCAATTTGTTCGATGAAGGGGCGGGATCGTGCGATTCAAAAATTCAAATATAATTCACCACTATGATAACTCCCTTATCAATCAAATAATACAAGAATCCCTCCCGATGCATTGGTAGGGTAATTCAGGATCGAATCCACGAGGAGGTATGTCAGCGCTTCCCTTGTTGTAATCACGATCAAGCTTTCGACCTCAGAAGACACTCGATATCGATGTGTCTGGTCGATATCAACCTCAGTTCTGGTCGATTTCCACTGGATTCCTGCAGAAGACAAAAGCAAACCAAATTGACGTCGAGTAGAACCTCGATATCGACGTTAGTGATCGATATTGACCGTTACAATCGATTTCGATGTTTGTCACAGAAACTGCAAAGCGTAACCTATTGTCGGAAAAGTGTCCGAGGAGTGTAGAATGGTTAAGAAAAGATGATCAGAAACAAAACTCAACTTTTATATGAAATTCAATTAACTAAAAGCTTCCAAGATCGGGGTTTCATGCCACAATGATAACAATGCAAGTTTGATGCTAAAGTTATGAAATTTAATGTCTTTCTGTCAAATAACTTTCGTTACCAACACTTAGGTGATTAGAGGCTCTCACATAATTCCTAAGAGTTACTATCCAATTCATGAGCAATCCAAGTTCACAATATGTGTGGCTTTCGCTTCAATAATGCAAATAATGATTCTCCCTAACTTTCGCAAAGGATCATGCATAGGATAGAAGACGGAATCGCATAAAGTCATACCTTTGATGCACTTACCCTACATTGCTATCGTCGGGCTCACCCCGACCCTAGAAGTGGGTTGACTACTTGCTTCTCATCATGCAACTCATCATCATCATTGAAAAGAAAACTACTTTGTATTGCGAAAGAAAGAAATTACAACCGAACCAAGCCAATTCCGCTCTTGCTTCCACCAACCTTAACTCGGCCTCTCTCTCTACAAATTCTCTGCGATAAACTACTAAAACTTGTTGTGCTTGTATGATTCAACTCAGCCCTAACGACCTCTAGATATAGATATCGAACTTTGTTATCCAAAGACTCAAAACTTATCTTTATTCTCTAAGATAAAACTTAAATAAAGTAAAACTAAAAATTCCATGGTAAAACAGCTCAAGTGATAGCTTTGACGTTGAAGATAGGAAATCTCGACTTTAGGATAGGCGTGCAAGCTTCGGATAGAATTCTATCAAAATCTGAGTCGGACTTCTTTGCTGAACAACATCGATATCGACCATCATCATCGATATCGACCTCAGTATAACTCTATCTCGAGCACTCCTTCTTCTCCTCGGATTGGCACTCGACTTCTATCAATAAGCTCGATTTAGGCACTCGATATCGACCATGGGACATCGATATCGACCTTGCTTTGTCGACATGCTCTGCTTTCCCTCTTGCTCGATTCCTGCCTCTCTGCTGCACTCGATGTCGAGGTTCTTTAGTCGATTTCGACCTCTTCAGAAGACTTCGAGTTCTTTTTCCGCTCTTCTAAATTTGTCCATTTTTGTCCTGTTTTCTGCGAAATCACATAGAAACTCGTGCAGACCCATATATTTGACAATAATGCATAAACTACACTAATCTCATGTTTTTCCACTAATATGTATGCAAATGACGATAAAATGGACTTAAATGTGCATAGAAAATATGGCAATTTGCGCGCTCATCGATTTTTGTTGCAATTAACTTGAGGAAGGGAATTGTGAACTTGAATAGTAACTAGGGTTCTTATGACGCGAGTTTAATAATCCTAAGAAAAGGTAGAAACAAGTAAGTTAATTATACACAAGTTGATTGATGAAAGTCAGTGGTTTGATGATAAAAGCATGAACTTATGTGAGATTCATTGATTTACACATGTGTTTATAGTTGTGATAATCCCTAGCTTTGAAAGCCTTCTCTTTATTGAATTGATTTTACCCTCGTTTGAGCCGTGAAGTGTTGTGTGTGAAGCGAATCTCCCCCATCGATACCTACAATCCTTCTTCCACCATTCTTGCTACCCTTTGCCCGAAAGACAACTAAAATAGAACTGTTGACCAACTTCCTTTGCATCGGCTCTAATCCTACTATACTATAGCGGGGTTTAACAAATTTATTTGATTGTTTGAGCCTAAGTCCGAAACCATCATAACATTAACAACGAGCTAACAAACAAAGAAACAAAAATCAGGCAACTAAACAAACAAAACAACCATAAAACCAGCAAGAAAAACACCAAATTTGAAAAACAAATTGGGTAAACCCAACCTCGAAGCACAAACGCGCCCTAACCTAAAAAACACCCGAGCCCTGAATCGAAAACCAAACTTAAAAAACCCCTAAATCAAGTTAAACAAAGGGTGGAAAGGGATCAACCTGCACGAGAAGAATCGAGCCCCCAACTCAGTCGCAAGAAAACAACAAAAGCCCTAAAATAAACGAAACCCTAACCCTAGCAACCCAAAAACTAGAAAAGCCAACAAAAATACCAAATTCAGAAACCGAAAATGACAAATAACACAAGAAGAACAAGAAGAATCAACAATTCGAAAGAACAAACAAGACAAACGAGATTGAAGAGGTAAACGAAAATCGAAATCACAAGCCCGAAAAAAAAAAATAGAAACCCAAAACAAGGGAGGGCTGATAATGGACAGTTACATGAGAGGTGGCATCGGGCCGTATTGGACCAGCGGAGGGATGAAGAGAAGTCGTTGCTAGTGTAGGAGGGAAGAAGAAGATGCGGTAGTGGCTGCTTCTGCTACAATCCCAGTTGAAGAGGCTCCCAAGCCCTTCCAATTAGGGTGACACGAAAAGCAGTGAGCGATTGTAAGAAATTGCACTGAGCAAAGGCGCCAACTTCAGAGTCGGCGTCCAACTACTCATGAATAGCCCTTTGTCCCATTGAACTGAAGAAATTCCCCACCCACTCTCCGTGGAGAATGAAAATTTAGCCTCTTTTGTTTCTTATTATATAACAATATAGATGTTCAAGATAAGATTTGACCTAATTTTACCATATATGAATCTTTAGGGAGAAAATGTGGTTAATAATAATACTTTGGGTATGCTATTTTATACTCCCTCTGTCTTAAAATAAATGTCGTTTGACTTTTGTGTACTTTTTTTAAGAGGTAAAAACTTTATAAAATATTATTTTTTTTAATCAATTTATTTTAATAAATTGATACTTATTAGTAATTCATATCAATTTTAAAAAAATTGATTAAAAATTTTGAAAAAATAATTTTCTTTATAAAATTTTTACCTCCTTAAAAACCGTACACAAAAGTCAAACGACATTTATTTTCAAACGGAGGCAGTATATTTTTATGTCCACTTTTATAGTAATGATTAAAAAGATGTTTATAGAGATTTCATAAAACTGAGATACCTTGTGAAGAAAGGGTAAATAATCCGGCTATTGTCCAAATAACCCAAAACCCTAAAATCGTACTTATCTTTGCCGCAGGCAAAGTCTTCCATCGGGCTATCGAATCTGCTGCTTCCTCCATTGGAGCACTGACTGGAGCTTCTATTGCGTCCTTGAGGTTCCATCGGCGTCAATCGTCGACCTTGTTCTTCTTTCCCCTTCTGCTGCGTCGTCCTCCGCCTCCGTTTCCGCTCCTGTTGCTGCCTTCTATATCTTATTTAAGCTGATTGTAAGCTTTCGGTTGCGCTTTTAGGTCGTCCTTTTGCTTTTTTTTTTGTTCTTTGATGGAGTGTTGATGACTTCTGATTGGATGATTGCGGAACCCCTACTGAGATCGTTGAATTTTTCCATTGTTTTCGGTTGATTGAAATTTGGGATGGCTTCAAGTCTCCGAATTTCCGATAGTTGGGGTAGTGTTTCTTTCATATTTCCACCATATAGGATTTTGGCAATAGAAAAACGTTCTCATTAGAAATATATCGGTAAAAAGCTGGGAGAAGGGCGAGATGTATTGGTTATGGAAGTTTAATAAGTCTGTGAACAAGAAAGGTTTTACCTTTCCCTTTATTTTGACAAGCAAAGGGTTGCCATGGGTGAGGGGTAGGGTGTAGGGGATTTAAGAGGTATGCGAGCTACGTGCTTGATGGAACCTTTGTTTATTGGCTTCATATAATAGTTTTCTGTGTAATTGATTCAATGCTCAACAATTTTTGTTGAAACTGTGGACTTTTTTGTTATTGTACTGTGCTCATTGATGTATTGGATGCATTATGTTGCACAAATAGGATATAGAAATGGCAAACGGAAGTTCCAGTATGGACATTTCTGTCAAAGAGAAAGTAAAAGCGGAGGCTTCTGATGTCAGTGAAGTAACTTCTGCGACAGTGAATGTTAATGGAGAGGCCTCAGAGGCTTTAGATGATAATGAGGAAGCAGCTGATCCTTCTGCAGATCAGAAAGAAGGTGAGGGGAATTCAACCGTTTTTTAGAAATTATTTGTTCATATGCCCTAGTCCGTCTATATCCTCTTTTTCTTTTTTATTTCAATAAACTGATATGTATACGCTGTTTTCAGAGGTTGCGAAAAAGAAAAAGAAGAAAAACAAAAACAAGTTAGTTAATGACCTTTTTTCATTTTTATCATCCTACTCTTTCGTAGTTATCTGAAGACTGAAAATACTAATTTCAGTTGAATGATTATTTGTCTGATAACGTGAAGGAAAAAGAAAGAGCTACTGAAGCAGACTGACCCTCCAACAATTCCTGTGGCTGAGTTGTTCCCATCTGGGGAATTTCCAGAGGGAGAAATTCAAAACTACAAGGACGAGTGAGTTTCTTTTTCTTTGTTATTCTTAATTTCTTATTGCTTTTGGAAGTAATCAGTAAATGGTGATGCTAGTAGAACAAGTTGAGACACTTAAATGGGTGAACAGGACATTTAGTTTGTCTTTGATTGTTATTACAATTAAATTAGGTTATGTTTGGTACTCATATTTTTATGAACCTTGTGAACATCTTGCTTATAGGACAAATCAGCATTACTTAACTTCATTTATTTTGATGGAACAGCCAACATCTTATCAGCCTTTCCTTGTAGTGTTTAACTCAGTCACACCCATTGTTCCAAAAAAAGGCTTGGGCCTCCACCTAGACCCTTGAAGGCCCCCCACCTTTGAGTTTAGCCGCCTAGACCCTTGAAGGTCACCCGCAAGGTCTTGGCGGCCTTGCGGGTTTGGTGAGTTAGTGAAAAAAACCATTTTGAGTTTTTAACTCCTAAAACCCCCACATGTCGATCTCTCTCTTAGTTCTCAACCTCTATACTCTCTCTTACTCTTGATTCCTCACTCTCATAGTCCTCTAACTCGCAACCTAACTCCTATTGTTAACGCCTAGACTATTAATTGAAGTTTATTTGTTTATATATGTTATGAATTAAACTTTATTATTTTATATACGTATTGAATATGGCCTAGGATTAAAAATACATCTCAAAATAGTAAATCCGCCTAGACCTCGCACAATCCGCCTAGACCCTTGACCCTATCTAGCCGCCGAGCATCCGCCAAACGTTTTTTGGAACATTGGTCACACCTCTCAGAGGAGAATGTGGACTCTTATGGGTTATTTTGCTATAGGCAAAAGAGCAGATTTTTCCATTCATGGAGGCTATAACCATGGAGTGGATTGATTGCAAGCAAATCTTGTATTCTTATTAGTTACTGCATACAGAAATGATGAGTAATTAGCAAGTGATGATGTTTATAGTAGCTTCTATCAGTTTATTTGCTCTATTCCTTCTCCAAAAGTGTTCATTGACGAGCAATACGTATGTATTCTCCTCATGAGGCTGACATACAACATAATTATGTCATCCTTGAGTTTGATATTTTTGCGTGTTATCAGATCCTTGTTTCATAGTTTTTTGAGTAATAGGTTTATGTGTTAGTGAAAGTGGTTCTCTTTTATCTTAGCAATCTATGGCGAGTCACATCTGAAGAGAAGAGAGAGATGGAGCGCCTTGAAAAGCCAATTTACAATTCAGTTCGACAGGCTGCTGAAGTTCATCGCCAGGTTTGTCTTTTATACATCAAACAGTATTTTTGGATATAAATTCTCAACTTGTATATAGATGCTTTTATAAAAAAAATCCATTTTGGCTGATAAGAAATTGTGTGAAAAAATGTTTACAGGTTAGGAAATATATGAGGAGCATTATTAAGCCTGGCATGCCAATGATTGAGATATGTGAAACCTTGGAAAATACTGTTCGTAAACTAATATCAGAAAATGGATTGCAAGCTGGCATTGCCTTCCCTACAGGGTGCTCTTTGAATTGGTAATACTCTCCTCTAGTTTTCAGCCTGGTGGTTGAAATTGTTAGTACTTTTAACTTTGTCTAATTTGATCATGCTGTTTTGTTTTCTCGGCTAGGGTTGCTGCTCATTGGACACCGAATGCGGGAGACAAAACTGTACTTCAGTATGATGATGTGATGAAGTTGGATTTCGGAACTCATATTGATGGTAGACCTGTTGTATCTTGGATGTTTCGATAAACCTCGAGTCTTTGGATCAATTAATTATAGTTTCCTCATTTGTTCCCAAGTTGGTTATACTTATTCCGTCTTACTCTGCAGGACGCATTGTGGACTGTGCATTCACAGTTGCATTCAACCCAATGTTTGATCCACTGCTTGAGGCTTCACGTGAAGCAACGAATACAGGAATTAAGGTATGCAATTTCTACTAGTGTAGTTGTTCCTTCTTTGTTTGACTCATTTTGTCATTTGAAAATTTTCATGATGGAAGAATATTGGATTCTTATTTTTTGAGGAAGTTGTTGAAATATGTGACTAATTGGTAATTTTTTTTATTGAGTAAAGAACAAAAGCTAAAAGGAGACCTATCTAGATGTTCACCATTGAACGTATTCTCATTGAGTAAAAAATAGTTCCAATGCATCAGGACATTGTTTGAGTTTCTCTTCCACTTATTTTCTCTTTCACAATTGTTTCATGTGAACTATAGGATTCATCTGAACCTTTTTTGACGATATGACCAGGAAGCAGGTATTGATGCACGCCTTTGTGATGTTGGTGCTGCAATTCAAGAAGTCATGGAATCTTATGAAGTTGAAATTAATGGAAAAGTATTCCAAGGTAAGTTGTGTATACCAATACTGTTGCAATTATTTTGGATCTCTTACTATCGCCACTAGTTACAACTTAGAGTGTCTTTAACACATGCAGTTGTTTATCTTATTGCCATATAATGCTTGCTTTTGCATGGATGGATACAAATGGAATGTTAACTTCATTAATATCATTGATTCATTGTATAACTTGAACTTTACTCCCTCTGTTTTTTTAAATGTCGATTACTATTCACACGCCATTATAAGGATGATAAAACTATATAAAATAGCAACTTAAAAAAAATTCCATACTTATTAGTAACAAGTACGGAATTATAAAAGAAGTTAATATTTTATATAATTTTTATCATCGTTAAAAAAATGCATGAATAGTAAACGACAACTCAAAGTAAACAAAGGGATTATGTTTTTATTCCATCCAACTAAAGAGTAAGTTTTTCAAGTTTTTGTTTGTTTTGTTTTATCACAAGTATATAATCGACTACTCCTTTCAACTTCCACTGAGATCCTTGACTCTTCAAGATGTTGAACTTAAGCATTAGTTCTTCAGCAGACTATAGAAGACCAATGACATGCTGCTAGAGTTGTTTGTTTTCTTCTTTTACAGTTAAAAGCATCAGAAATCTGAATGGGCATAGCATTGGACCATATCAGATACATGCTGGCAAGTCTGTCCCCATTGTGAAGGGTGGAGAGCAGACAAAAATGGAAGAGGGCGAGTTTTATGCTATTGAGACATTCGGTTCGACAGGTATCTTCTTCATCTTTCTGATGGAGGGTGAAGGAAGGGTGACTGGGTTGGGTCGGAAAATATACAATTTGTAATGCCATTCGCCAATCTTTGCAGGCAAAGGGCATGTCAGAGAAGATTTAGAATGCAGCCATTATATGAAGGAATATGGAGCTGGACATATACCTTTGCGGCTGCCAAGAGCAAAGCAACTGCTTGCCACAATCAACAAGAACTTCTCCACCTTAGCTTTCTGCAGGCGATATTTGGACCGTCTTGGAGAGACCAAATACCTGATGGCGCTAAAGAATCTGTGCGATGCTGGCATTGTTCAGGTACTTGTGAAAACTATCAGCCAACTTTTTAGGTCCCAAAAATCAAATTGATTTGAACACCACTGCAGCTACCTGAAACAGTTTTAATAGGTTTCAAGAGGGCTATAAATTGAGAACTCTTAGCTGCCCAAAACATTTTCTGTTCACATTTGTTTTTGTTGGGAGATTGACACTTTGTGTTAATGCAGCCGTATCCCCCACTTTGCGACATTAAAGGAAGCTATGTGTCTCAGTTTGAACACACCATCCTGCTGCGTCCGACTTGCAAAGAGGTTATATCTAGAGGAGATGACTACTGATCTCTAATTTGAAATACCCGGCTGTACATCGCCATCTCGATTAGAGGCACGAGACTTTCTCTTACTGCTGTTCTGATTTTGGTAATCATCTTTTTTTTTTTTTTTTGGGTTGAACCATTTATTACAGTTTGGTTGACAAATAAATTGCCGATGGTCAATGTTGCACTTTGGGTTCTGTACATTCGCGCTTTGTGCCTTTGTGTGCCACTGCTTTAGCTGTGCTGAACGGAGGAGTGAGCTAGAAAACGCCACTATATGCTTATTTTGAAAGTAATCTCCATAACGAGATTTAGAAGGGATGATGAACAGGGTCTAAAAAACCTTAGTGGGAATCTGAACAGGTTTGAATGGATACATCATACTCCCTTCCCTCCGATTTTTAATATAAAGCATTTGACTTTTGTGCACGTGGTTTAAGGAGTTAAAAACTACATACAATATTAATTTTTTTAATTAAATTTTTTTACATTATAATACTTATTAATAGTAAGTATTATAATGTAAAAAAATTAATTAAAAAAATTAATATTTTATATAGTTTTTAGCTTCTTAAACTACGTGCACAAAAGTCAAATGCCTTATATTAAAAATCCCTATCTTTATACACTTGCTGCCTTACTGGGTTTACCTATGCGAATTGTTGCAATAAAAGTTGGGAGTGTGGCCCAACACAAAGTTCAATAGGTTTGATATTTAGTTTGTGTTTGGCAAAGGGGTTTTTTTAGGAGGTGAAGTTTATTTTGTGTATTATGGAGGTGTGAGTTTACCTATGCGAATTGTTGCAATAAAAGTTGGGAGTGTGGCCCAACACAAAGTTCAATAGGTTTGATATTTAGTTTGTGTTTGGCAAAGGGGTTTTTTTAGGAGGTGAAGTTTATTTTGTGTATTATGGAGGTGTGGGGGTTGAATATTTTTTTTTTAAAATAACCTTTTAAAAAAGATGAATGTTGTTTGGTGGTTATAAAGTTTGAAAGTTATATTTATGGTAAAATGTCTAAAATACCTTTTCTCCTCCATCCTCTTCTCCTTTCCCCATCGGATCTTAAACGTGCAGCTCTTGAATCGGAGCTTTTTCCTTGCTTCTCAAAGCACCAATGGTGGCCAATAAAGGTTCGGGGTCGGAGAAGGTGAAGAAGATCTTCCTCCAATTCGATGTCAATAAGGATGGAGGTCTCAATCGGTCGGAAATAGCAAACCTCATCGTCGCCGTCAACCCTAGGGTGAAATTCTTCGATGAGCAGATCAGTCCAATTATCAATGAGGTCTTCCTACGCAAACTTCATCAATGGCGAAACTTGCCTCACCTTCGACGACCTTCTGCTGGCCATCTCTAATCAAAGGAGGGCAAAGGGGGAACAAATTGGAGTACCTTCTAAATAAACTCCCAATGCCGGGGGGTGTGAAAAAATGGAAAAAAAACCTCCTACAAAAGACGCACCTACCCACTCCACCTCCATAACCAAACATGTATGAGCAGCTTTTTTTTTAAACCTCCTGCACCCTAAACCTTCTACCAAAGATGGTACCAAACACACGCTTAGTTTTCATGATGTGGGTTGTTTTAGATTAACTTGATGACTAAAGAAGTTGGTCTGTCCTATGAAGTGAGTACTTCTTTTGGGAGGGAGCACTCTCTTATTAGGCCTATTCGGTATAAGGTGGACTAAACCATTAATTGGTGGCCGATGGATTTTCTAGAGGCGGGCAAATTTGTTTTTTTTTTTTGGAATTTTTTCTCTGTATATACAATGAAGAAATTTTTTTTTAAAAATATTGAAAGAACACACATTTTACCAATGAAGCAAATTACTAAAAAGTGATGTATTTTTACACATCTTATGCAAATGTGTATATTTTCGGTTGTGTTTGGCAATAGGATGGATTTTAGTGGGTGGAGATGGATTTTGGGATGGAGATTATTTTTATGGATGGACAGGATGGAGATTTTTGGTAAAATTAATCCCGTTTGTGTTTGGTTGAAAGTGAGTATTTTTAGAAATGGAGAAGATAGTAATTGACTAAAAAGACCGAAATGCTCCCATCCTTACCCTATGTCATAAGGCCCAAATTCATTTTACTAGTTGCTCCCATCGATCTTCAGAGCCAATCAGCGGTGATGGTCACTCCGTCCGACCTCAACGATGAAATCCGATGGTTTATTTTACTGGTTGCTGACGAGTGTTGCTCGTAGTCAGCGAGGGAACGATCTGGTTATTGGCGGGGAAAGATCTGGTTGCCGACATCGCTTGGTCTGGTTGCCGGCGTCGCTCGTAGTTAGCGGTGACGATGCTCATAGTCAGCGGTGTAGTCGCTCGAGTTTGGGTCATTCAAGGTAGTTAAGAGAGCGAGGGAATGATATGGGTTGAAGACTTGAAGATGATTGGGGCAATTTTGGGTTTTTCATCCCCTCCCCAATTTTTGGTGTTCCATTCCCATCCTCATCTACCTCCATCCCGTTGCCAAACACCTTGGTACGATTTTCAAAATCAAATCCATATCTATCTCCATATACCTCAATTCCCTTACCAAACATAGCCTTAAACAAAACCAGTGAATGGTCAATATATTCCACCGTTTGCTTTTAAGCTCGTCTACCGTCGTCAATGCTTGTCAGTCATCACTCGTCAGAAACCATCAAACCCTTTCCAGACACTCTCTTCGACTCTTCCTCTCATACTCCCTCATCCATCCATGGCGGTGGAGAAGGAGAGACCCACTGTAAAGATCTCCAATATCCCTCTCACCTCCACCGCTGGTGAGCTCTTCACCTTCCTCGAGTCCACAGTTGGAAAAGGCGCCGTCTTTGCCCTCGAAATCTTCTCCGATCGCAAGAACTGGAAATCGCGCGGCCATGGCCGAATCCAGTTCGACACTCTCGAGTTCAAGTCCAAAGCCACCGATCTCTCCCTCCGGAACAAGCTCCTCTTCAAAAGCTCCAACCTTTCTCTCTCCAGCTCCCACGAAGACATCGTCATCAGGCCCGTCGAGCCCAGGAACAGGGTCTGTAATGGGATCCTCCATGTCGGTTTGATGGTGGATGATAAGACAATGTGCGTGATTGAGACTTGGGACAAGGTTAATGTTTTGGTCATGCCTGAGCGAAGGTGCGTCGAGTTCATTGTTGACCATGGCGGTGAGTGTTATAAGCTCGAGACCGCGTTTGATGATGTTACTGAGGCTTGTGGCTGCTACTTGGATAGGGTTGATCCTAGTGCTGTTGCTATGAAGGTAATTTTTTAGGTTTTTGTTTTCCTCTATAATTAGGTCGGATTTTTTTTTTCCAATTGCATTGTGTTTTCTGCATGCCTGTTCAGATTTTCTCATGATCACGATGAGTTAATCCTCAATTGATTCAACTGGCGTGGATGAGTTTCAATTGCATTGTACTGTTGTCTATGATGAACAGAGTTTGATATAGCTTTTCTCATGATCATGTTCTAATTTTTTGAATCATAGGTATGAGCTCAGCTGTTAAAGCTGAGAATCTCATTCTTGGGGTATCGGGATTGTTACCCAATCCCAACCCGATACCTGATGCCCATTCCCGCACACCAAACAACCCTTAACAAATGTTTTCATGCTGTCTTGTATTACTGTTGTACTTTCATTCTTCAATTGCATGAATGCTAAGATATGTGATTGTTGCATTCCACATTCCCTTTTGTGGTTCCATACTTTTTTAAGTACCTATTGAAGGGCCAACAAATGCCGAAGTTTCCCTGACTATCTCATTGATCTTCAATGAAAAAACCGTAAGGAGCTTTAGTTTATGAGCTTCTTTGAAATTTTGTTCTCTGTTGCTTGTGTTGAGGTAATAATTGGAGTTTTACTTGTAGTGTGATCTCACAAAGGCACTTTAGGGTCAGTTCTCACCTGTTAGTAATTGCTAATTGGAAGATCATATCATATCTTGTTATGTTGCCCTTTGAACTGATGTTATCATCTTTTGCCAATGATGAAATCATCCTTCTTTAATGAGCAGGAAAGGCCTGTAGACAGTACCCATTGCCATTTCTCTATGTAACATTTTCATCACTGCTTGTTCTGATGTTTATTTGTTTCGCCATGTTTGTTACCCGTTTCTCATGTGTCCTTATTTTCTAATTCGCATTTCACAAATTTTTTTTCATCGTGTTTTATGTTTGCAGTTGAAGTATGCCCCAAAAATCTACAAAAAGATGTCTGGACCCAATGTGACATCAAAGTTCAGTGCTGAACGGTTCACTATATGCAAGGAAGATGCGGAATTCCTCTGGGTTCGAACAACTGAATTTTCAGACAAGAAACCCATAGGACAGTCATCTGTCATCTGTTGTGAAATTCCTGAAGGATCAGTTGCATTAGATATCTTTTCGGGCATTCCATGCTATATGGCAGACGTGAAAGATCTCATCCTGGAAGAATGGGAGGAATTCTCCTCGGCATCTGGGCTGGTTCCGATCTTAAAGCATCAGGCTATAGTTGATGTAGATTTAGATTACGAGATACTGTTCCAACTTAATTCCCTCGTCCATACACAGAAAATTAGCATGACTGCAGTTGATGATGAACTGATTGAGTTTATTAGCTCTTTGAATGTTGAATGTGTGCTTCTAATCTTTCAGAAGCTGCACAAATTGATGTCTACCTGCTATGATCCCTTGAATTTCATGAAGACTCAACTTCAAGTTGTTGTGGAGAACCAGAGAAGTCTTCCATCACCTTACAACAGGTTGGTTAATCATAACGTGATGAGCTGCCACAGATGCCTTATCACCCCAACAAAAATCTACTTAATGGGACCAGAATTGGAATCGTCAAATTACGTTGTGAAGAATTTTGCAGCATATGCTTCTGATTTCATGAGAGTCACCTTTGTAGATGAAGATTGGGGTAGGCTTCAGCCACATGTTGTCTCCACCAGTATCCAGCAAGGCTTCTTTTCAAAGCCTTTCCGAACCAATCTATATCATCGGATTCTGTCTATTCTCCGAGAAGGAATTGTAATCGGAAACAAGAAGTTTGAGTTCTTAGCTTTCTCAGCCAGTCAACTGCGTTCTAATTCGGTATGGATGTTTGCTTCCAATGATCAAGTGAAAGCTGAAGATATCCGCGAGTGGATGGGTAGCTTTAGCAAGATCCGCAGTGTGTCAAAGTGCGCAGCCAGGATGGGTCAACTTTTTAGTTCTTCTAAGCAGACTATGGTTGTTCCAGTACAGGATGTGGAGGTTATTCCTGATATTGAGGTTAATACTGATGGCATGTCATATTGCTTTTCAGATGGCATTGGAAAAATATCGCTGTCGTTTGCCAGGCAAGTTGCACAGAAGTGCGGTTTGAGCCACACTCCATCAGCCTTCCAAATAAGGTATGGTGGTTACAAGGGTGTTATTGCTGTGGATCGGAACTCATTCAGGAAACTATCTTTACGCAGTAGCATGCTGAAATTTGAATCAAGGAATCGGATGCTAAATGTCACCAAATGGAGCGAGTCCATGCCTTGTTACCTGAACAGAGAAATTGTTGTTCTCTTATCGACATTGGGGGTCGAGGACAAAAGCTTCGAGGGACTACTAGAGCAGCAAATGCATCTTCTTGGAAGTATGATGACCAGCCGAGAGGCAGCTTTGGCTGTTCTTGAAGCCATGAGTGTGACCGAGGGGAAGAGCATCTTGCCCAGGATGCTGCGTTGTGGTTATGATCCGAAGGCCGAGCCTTACCTCTCAATGATGCTTCATGCATATCTTCAAAACCAATTATTTGATACCAGATACAGGTGTCGGTTGTATGTTCCCAAGGGGCGTATCCTTGTTGGTTGCTTGGATGAGACAGGAATTTTGGAGTATGGGCAAGTTTTTGCGAGGATAACTCTGACGAAATCTGAGCTGGAGGCTGTGAATCACAGTTTTTTCCAGAAAGTTGATGACAAAACAGCACTTGTTAGAGGAAAAGTGGTGGTGACCAAAAACCCATGTCTTCATCCTGGTGATGTCCGAGTGCTTGAGGCTGTATATGAAGTGGCACTAGTGGAAAAGGGTCTCACTGACTGCCTTGTCTTTCCTCAAAAAGGAGAAAGGTTGCCTTCTTTCTTCTATTTATATCTCAGATCTATCTTCAATATTGATTGTCGGTTGTTTATGTTGATACCAAATCTGTCTTCCTATTTCAGGAATTAATGTGCTTCTAATTGCATTTCAAAATCTGTTGCCATTAGTTAAGTGTCATACTCTCAATAGTCGATTGAGAGCATTATAATACTTATGGCAGCTTTGATATGATTGCCTGGGAGTTTTTTCGAGCAGTGCCTGATTGTGCCCTTTTTTTTTGGGGGGGGGGGGGGTTGATGTTTTTTCAAAATGTGATGTCATGCTCGTGTTTTGCTCGGGTACATACATAATTGACAATAACCTTGGCAGTGATGTTACTGAAGTGCAGGCCTCACCCCAATGAATGCTCTGGGGGCGATCTTGATGGCGACCTTTATTTCATTTGCTGGGATGAAAAGCTTCGTCCTTTACAGACAGTGCCTCCAATGGACTACACATCACGTAGACCTCGTATTATGGACCATGATGTGACATTAGAGGTAAGTTTTATGTATTTTTCTTCTGATGTTTTAAACTAATTTCTGTTGAATTTTCCTTTCTGATTTTCCATCTTATCATCGCTCAATCTCTTGACTCTTCAACCATCTGAACCTAGAAATTCAAACCTATAAATAGATCGCTCAGCTAATAAAATGACAAGTATAAAGAGTAATCTTTCCTTGCAACCATCTTACCTTGCAGGAGATTCAGCAATTCTTTGTTCATTACATGATCAGCGATTCGTTGGGAGCCATCTCAACTGCGCATCTGGTGCACTCTGATCGTGAGCCTGAGAAAGCACTGAGCTCTAAATGTCTGGAGCTTGCCAATCTTCACTCCATGGCAGTCGACTTTGCCAAAACCGGCGCTCCAGCCGAGATGCCTCAATCCCTTAAACCTAGAGATTATCCCGATTTCATGGAGAGGTATGACAAGGCAATGTACATATCCGAAGGTGTCCTGGGCAAACTCTACCGCACCACTGTTGCTCTGACTGCTCAATCATCACCATCAAACTTTACGTGGTCAGCAGAAAAGGCCGAAGCAATATACGACAAAGACCTAGAGGTCCCCGGTTTTGAAGCCTTTGTGAAGACCGCCAGGGAGTGCAAAGAGACCTATCTGGAGAAGATGCAGATGCTGATGTCGTTCTACGGGGCAACCCATGAGAATGAAATACTGACCGGGAACCTGAAAAGGCATTCCGGGTTTCTCCAGCGGGACAACAGGAGATACCTGGAGGTGAAGGATCGGATTCTGGAGTCGATCAGGAGCCTGCAGAGGGAAGCAAAAGGGTGGTTCGGGGCTAGCTGCAACGTTGAAGAGAAGCAGCAGATGGCCTCCGCCTGGTATCATGTGACCTACCACCCATCCCATGCTCACGACAGCGATAACTGCATCAGCTTTCCTTGGGTCATTGGCGACACTTTGCTTGCCATAAAGTCTGGCAATCAGCAAAAAGGCTAACTGAAGCTCGGTCAAGTCAAGGTGTACAAGTTTAACTGGTGTCAAGTCATGCCAAGTCTGCCATCCAAGTGACAGGGCTCATAGATTTAACTCCTATCGTGTCTGGTCGTTCGCTTCTCTATCGAGGTCGTCAGCCTCTATCCATGTATGTGTCTGTAATGGTGTTGCAAGCTGCAACTGTAACCTTTATGAGACTACTGAATTCAACTATCCTGAATCTAATGTAAGACTCCTAATGAATGGTAATAAAGCCCACCACTATATCTTTTACCCTCATCACCCTGCGCTTAAATGTCCTCTTGATTATTAAATGCTATGTTACAAATTGTGTTTTTTTAGAACCATTCTTTTATGCAAGATGTTGCTTTTCATTCACAGGCATGAATTTGAAGGCAATAGTACCTTTGCGAGGATGGTAATTGGTTGTAGGGTTATATAAGAATGGATCTATGATGTTGAGAGTTTAGTCCTTCCCCTGTGTGACAATGAAAAGTATTGCTTGGGGACAAGCAAGCTTAAGTATGGGGTGTTTTGATGTCCGCTAAAATTACCATGTTTTATGCCTATCTTTTGTGCCAATTTCTCTGTTATATTTGCATTATGGTTTGTGAATACTTTGAATTTATGTATTATTTGCATATTTGCAAGATATAGAGGTGTACACATGTTTTGATTTAAATGTGTTGAAATTAGAGTGGAATTGAAGCCAAAACGAGAAGCCAAACACGATAACAGAGCAATCAATCTCGACCGACTTGCTCGATATCGACTGGAATAAGAGCTCAGAGACTAAGTACAAGATACATGGAGATGACAAGCTACTGGAGGAGTGTTCGACATGCATTTAGATCGACTAATGTGCTCAACATCGACTGAAGTGATTGACATCGAGGAACTAATCGATGTCGACAGAGATAGAGTGTGCTCGAGGTCGAGTGAAATCAAAACTTGACAATCCTTTCAATCCTTTTATTTTTCGGGCGTTCTTTGCCGACAAAATTTGGTTTCTGTTAGAGTGGTCGAGATTGATTCATCTCGTCGATATCGACTGCATCATATCGATCGACGTCTTTGCTATGTCGACTGCTTTTGATCGATTGATGGTTTTTAGTGTCGATCGACTTTCTAGACTAACTCGACGTTGAGTGATCTGGTCGACGTCAACTGTCTTCTATTTGTGTTTGCAGGTTTTCAACACTCGATATCGACTTCTTTGATCAAGATCGACTGACCTAGTCAACATTGAGAGCTCCTGGTCGACTTTTGTAGAACATTTGCATGAATTACTTCGGATCCGCTGACATGCTTCCTCGTGGATCGATCCTGACCCTTCCACTACAGCGGGGGAGTCTTGTATTTATTTGAGAGGCTAGGGTTGATTACTTGGTTTATATTTCTATATATTTTTTATAATCAATTCCCCCTTACATCAGCGACCTTCGACTTTGACCACATCATTTTCAAAAAGAGTTGTTGTCGACATCGACTGCTCTGGTCGATGTCGACTGCTAGTAACTGCTCGACAACACCTAAAATCGATCTCCTCCGTATGTTATTATGTGAGTTTATTCCTTTACCCTTGTTTTCCTTTGATTTGAATACAGTGAGGACATTGTATATTTTAAGTATGGGGTGGGGGAAGAGCTTATGTGCATTACATGATCGTCTTTGCTTAGTTTTTCTCTTGCAAAGCTTCATATTCTAGCTTTTTCGGTGAAATTTTTAAATTTTTATGGCTAAAACTTCTGAATGGTCTAGGATTTTATTGTTATCTTTGGATATTATTTATGCAATTTGAGTTTTAAAGAATGAACCAAAAGAAAAATTTTGGAAGAATTTAAGGACTCATCCCTCGAAAACAAAGAAAATGTCATGGACGTGTTTACAAGACTCGAAGATGCAAAAGTAGATCTGTTATAGATTTAGCAATTAAATTGCCTAGTAAAGGAAAGTGTCAATGAAGTGCGATTTTTAGGGAAAACCATGAAAGGAGGTAAAATTTTGAAGTTGCTTTTGACATGTGCATGATAAAAGGACGGATGACTTTTTTTCCATGCCCTTACCATTACCCATGCTTATTATTGCCTTACTTCATATTCTAAGCCATATGTGCTTAATATCATATTTTGCTCCACAAATTCTTAAATTGCCCATTTTTATACCTTTTTACTAGACCTGTCAAAACACAACCCGACCCGGTTGACCCGACCCGAACGCCCGGAAAATTTCCGACCCGAACCCGAAAATTTTGACCCGGAAATTTTTTCCGACCCGAACCCGAAAACCCGGAAATTTTCTGGGTAATCTGGGTTACGACCCGGTGACCCGATTGACCCGGTAGTTTTGACCCGATTTACCCAATTAACCCGGTGATCCGATTGACCCGGTTCATTTATAATTATATATGATTAAATTTTTTTTATGGAGATTCCAATTTATTACATTTTATAATTACAATCACTTGATCTTTCATTTTCAAATCAACTTTTATATTTATTTGTATTATGTAATAATCCGTTCGATTGATAGTATTTGATTTTTTGTTTTTCAACAGACTTTTTTAAGAAGATAAAAATTCTAAAAAATATTAAAATATTAAAACAATTCTATCCTTATTACTAATTGCATGAAATTATTTTTAAAAAATTATTTGAAAATTTGATATTTTATATATTATTACATTTTATTAAAAATTATGAGAAATAATAAAAATGTAATGTTTTTTAAATAAAATGTAATAATATATAAAATATCCAATTTTTAATAAAATTATTTTTAAAACATTATTTAAAATTTTGATATTTATATATTATTACATTTTATTAAAAATTACGAGAAATAATAAAAATCAAATATTTTAGATGAGATATAGTATATAATTACAAGCACTAGAACTTATGAACAACGTCTTTAATTTTAGAATTTTAAATTTATCGCAAAATTATCAAATTATGATTTTTTTTAATTTAAAAAAGAAAAATTTGACCAACCCGAAATCGACACGAAACCCGGTTAAACTCGGGTTCGAGTCAACCCGACCCAAACCCAACCCGAATGATCCGTTTGACAGGTCTACTTTTTACCCATCCAGGAGATTATATTATAGAATGGAAGTCTTATTATGGAGTTGTTGTGTGGTTTGATACGTTGTGAAGTTATTATAAAGTTGATGGCAGGAGAATTTTAATGGAAAATTTAATGAGTGAAAGAAAATCCGGTGATGTACATATTTGCACCCTTTTTATTTACATGTTTTGACTTCATTTTCCATTCGATTCCTACAGTAAAGGTTGAAAATAATGTAAATTTGTGTAGAATGAGCTAACGTTTAAGAAATAGAGCTTGCACATGTTTTGGTCTAAATATGTAGGAATTGGAGCGGAATCGGAGTCAAAACGAGAAAGCCAAGCCAAGCACTGAAGAGGTCGATATCGACCATATATGTCGAAATCGACATGCCAGCTCGAACTTGACCCTAAGCGTCGAGACAAACCACAAAGAACCACTGAAGACCACTCAACATCGAGTGAAGATGTCGACATTGACATAGCTTCAGATATCGAGTGAAATGAAGAACTGTCGAGCGAAAACAGAGACCTCGATATCGACTCACCTGATCGATATTGAGTGGAAATCGACACGGATTGCACACGCTTCGAGGACGCGGATTTGGATATCTATCAACTAAGCCACGATTTTATCTTCTTTTTAGATAGATTATGTCCTAGGAAACTTGCCTTTTTACCCTAGCATATTTTATATTTACCTTAATAATGTTTCATCCTATCTATGATGGGATATAATTTTAGATAGAAGTTTTAGTAGGATTAGAACTACTGTCCTTGGCTAGCAAGGAGCGTAGGGGCACTCACTTTTTTTGGCCCCCTTCAGTAGGCTATAAATAAAGCCCTAGGGGCTGGTATTTTATTTATTCAAGCAAGCAAGAAACAAAACATTAAGCATTCAAAGCAATAGTTTTAGGTTTTTGAGCTTTAGGGTTTCGGCGCTTACGATAGTTGGCGTTGAGATTGTAAAGATTCAAGTTTTCCATTCAATGCAAAGTTATTTCCTTTCAAGTTCAAGTATGTCCTCATTCAACATGAGCGAGTAGTCGCCCTTTCTTCTAGGGTCGGGGTGAGCGCGATAATAGCCATGGTGGTAAGGTTTATATGTCGCTAAAGAAGGTATCTTTTATCTCGCTCTACCTTGTGCTTCATCTTTAAATGCGAATTTAAGGAACTCATGTTGTGAAACTTGAGTAGTAATTAGGGTTTCTATTCGAAAGATTATAAACTCAATTATGACAAAGGTAGACGTAAATTAGGTTAATTAATTGCAAGATCTCTTTTCCTATTTGCCGGGTTTAGGTGAAAGCCTTCTCCTTTATGATAAAAGCATGCATCTTTATTGATTTCTCGCCTTACTTTCATGGTTGTCGTCGTGGTAATCCCTGGCTTTGGAAGATCTTTTCTTTCTTTGTTTACATCGTTATTGCCTGTCGTTCGTTGAGTTATTGAAAAACCCAACAACCCACTGTTAATTGCTTTTCATTGCTCCTTCTCCATCCTACTTTATTCGGCCTTTCTTTGCCGATAAATACTAACCTTTCTGCAAGAACCACTCGATATCGATGTCTGAGGTCGATATTGACTTTGATCTACGTAGACGTTTGTTGTGTCGACAAACCTTCATCCTGTTTGCTGAGAACGATATCGAGTACATAACTCGAGACCGAGTCCCATGTGTCGACTGGCAGTTTTCTAAGCTATGTCGACTTCGTTGCTGACATCGATATCGACACCTGTAGTCGATAACGACTGCTTGTTTTTGTCTATGTAGGTTTTATGTTGCAGTAGAAATTGACAGTCCAGGTCGACATCGAGTCCACTACTCGAGATTGAGGCTTCTGGTCGACATCAGAACGTGACTTTCAGGCTCTACTAGGATACCACTAACTCGCTTCCTCGAGGATCGAACCTAATTTCCCTACTACCGCAGCGGGGAGTCTTGAATATCTTTGAAAAGGTTAAGGGTTGCATTGTTTATATTTTATTGTATTATTCAATTCAATTCTCCCTACATCAAATTTTGGCACCGTTGTCGGGCAAGCTATCAATCGCGCCCTAGTAGTCTATCCTCACGTTCTTTTGAAGGTTTGCTTTATAGGTGTATGCGACGTGCTGATCGCATGCCTAAGTTCGAAGGTTTAGACGATCCCGAGAGTTATCTTCACCTTCGCGCTAGAATTCAAAGAGCCATGGCGGAACAAGAGACCCAGGCTCAGCAGATTGAGCGCCTAAAGAAGCAAGTAGAGGATTTCACTGCTAGAGAAGCGGCACAACGAGAGCGTGGCGATAGGGAGGAGCAAGCTAGGAGACAATATGAAGCTTAAATCAACGCACTCCCATGGAACGCAAAGCAATACATGCATCCCTAGCTCACAGTGCCTGAATTGACGATTCTTATCCCTACTTCTAATTTTGAAATTAAGCCTAGTTTCCTTACTGAGATTAGGAGACACCAATATGAAGGAAAACCTAACGAGTGCCCTATGGCACATATTACTACCTTCTTAGATCTTTGCGATACTATTGCTAATGGAAAGAGCCTTGAATATGTCAAACTAAAGGCTTTTTGTTGGTCCCTTGCAGGAAAAGCATTGCAGTGGTTGGAAAGCTAAGCCCCATGATCGCTCTGCACCTGAAATGAAGTCAAGGACGCTTTCGTCAACAAGTTCTTCCCTCCATCTAAGACGGCGTTGATCCGATAGAAGATCACGGTTTTCAAGCAAAAGCCCGGTGAAGCTCTAGTGACTGTTTGGGAAAGGTTCAAGACCTACTACGATCATGCCTGACGCATGACCAACCACCGTACGTGATACAAGAGATTATTTACAATTCTCTTGATGATACAACCAAGGAGAGGATCAACACCTATACCTCCTATGGATACCATGAACTCACTTCAAAGAGGCTTGGGACACCATAGAGAGGTTGGTGGAGTTCGATAACACATATGGGACTCTTGAGGCTTCCGACACATCATCATCGTCGACGCCTGCCCCATATATGCCACTCTATGAACCCTCCAAGGTGATCGATCCGGATGTGAAGGAAAAATTCCACAAAGATCAACTTCGAAAGCTCCAAAAGCAATTGAGGTTCCTTTCAGTGAACCAAGATTGCATCGAATGCGGATCGCAGTGGCACACCACCACCGAGTGCCCTCATACAGAACAAGTGCAACTAGAAGAAACTCATGAAGAAGTCAACTATATGAGGGGCCCCAATCGCCAATATTGGGGAGACCAAAGGTTCCAACAACCACAAAGGAACCCGGTTAACCCTAGGGACCCCCTACTCTATAGAGCTCCTGGGCACCCGGAGAGAGACCAATGGAAGGATGATCTATAACTTGTGCTAGACGAGATAAGACAGAATCAAGAAAAGAATGATCAATCCAACAATGCAATCCACTCGTAACTCAATCACCTTACCACAAGGATTGGGGAGATGGATATATGGAAGAAGAACGTAGAGACCCAACTAGGTCAATTGGCGGCACAAATCTCAAGACCGTTCAGAACATTCCCTGGGAAACAACTACAAATCCTAAGGGGCAATCCGGGTCGGGACACATCACAACCATGCAACTAAGGAGTGGTAACAAGCTACAAAAGTCACGAACGAAAGCGGAGGAGAAGACTGCAAAACTAGTCGACATCGACAGCCCAGTCGATGTCGAGTCACCAGTCGATATCGACCCACTATTCGACGTCGAAGCCCCTGCAGAGCACTCAAAGGCACAACCCCAATCGATATCAAGTGGTCCAGTCGATATCGACACCCCTCCAGTCGATGTCGACACCTCGAAGGCACCTCCGAAAACCGTTTTGGCTCCTACTCCAAAGAAGACGTTGCCCTTCCCTTCTAAAGCATTGAAGGACCCCACCCAAGGTAAGTTTAGGCGCTTCGTGAAGATCCTCCAAGGTCTTAACATCCCTATCCCACTCACTGAGGCCTTAAGCGAGATTCCCGCCTATGTCCGATTCCTCAAAGACAACCTTAGCAAGAAGCGGTCCATGGCAGAGATCGCAGAGGAGTGCTCAAAGATGGACTTCCAAGAGAAGAAGAGCGATCCAGGGAAGTTTGCAATCACCGTGGGACTTAGGAGCTAGCGTAAGTCTTATGCCTCTCTCTATTGGGGAAAGGGTGAACATCGGAGCAATTGAACTTATGGACATAAAGCTCTATATGGCTGACTACTCATTCGTCAGGCCCACATGTATAGTTGATGACGTTCCGGTAAAGGTAGGTAAGTTCTTTGTGCTTACTGACTTTATTGTATTGGATATACCCGAGGATCCTATTGTACCTATCATCCTTGGTAGGCCTTTCTTAGCTACTGCAGATTCCAATATCAATGTGCGACGAGGGCTCTTGACCTTTACCGTAGGGAACGAAGTAATAGAGTTCTCCTTCAACCCCACAATGAAGGAGGTCAATGGAATGGAGATCAAGTCGATTTATGTGCACACCAATGTCTTGGATTGCAAAGAGCCTACGGAAAGGGCCCTAACTCATGAGGAAGCCCTAGCCATAGCTGTAGAAGAGCTCACTGACGAGGAAATTGAGGAATCCCTGGCTACATGCACGAGTGATGAGGAGATCTTCGACGAGGAAATTGAGCAAACCACTAGGACTATAACTCTTGGTGATAAAGGGAAATGCAAAATTGTTGGTATCGGTAATGTTGGTGGTGATCCAAATAATAGTATTAAAGTTGTCTAACTCGTTGATGGCTTGAAATATAACCTTCTTAGTGTTTCTCAGCTTTGTGATAAAGGCAACTCTGTTGGCTTCAACAAGAAGGAGTGTGTATGTAGTACGAGATGAAGAGACAGGAGATATTGTGCTAACTGCTTATAGACATCAGAATATATATGTTGTAAATACTGATCAAATTTCAGGTACAAATCTGAAATGTCTCAAGGCATCATCAGATGATCCAAGAGTATGGCACAGACGTCTCGACCATATAAGCATGCATACTCTTTGCAAACTCTAATCAAAGGATCTTGTTCGAGGTCTTCCCGATCTAAATTTTATGGTAAAAGATCTATGCAATGCTTGTTCTCGAGGTAAACACTCTCGTAGCTCTTTCAAAAAGAAGCAGGTTGTTAGTACTACTAGACCTCTCGAGCTTCTACACATGGGTCTTTGTGGACCTATGTGTGTCAAATGTCCCAAAGGCAAGCAATACATTTTTGTTATTGTTGATGATTATTCTCGATTTACTTGGGTTTTCTTTTTAAAAGATAAATCAGAAACTCTTTTCTATTTTTCAAAACTTTGTAAGGAGTTACAAACTTTGAAAAACCTACCAATCGTTTCTATTAGAAGTGATCATGGTAGAGAATTTGATCAATTAATCTTTGAGGTATTCTGTGCAAAATATGGGATTTCTCACAATTTTTCAGCTCCTAGGACACCTCAACAGAATGGGGTTGTGGAACGCAAGAACCGCACCCTAGAGAAATTGTCAAGGACTATACTATTGGAGAACAATTTGCCTAAGTCATACTGGGCTGAAGCTGTCAACACGACAAACTATATTCTCAATAGATGTTTAATTCGATCAATTTTGAAGAAAACTCCTTACGAGCTTTTCAAAGGAAGAAAACCAAGTATATCATATTTCAAACCATTTGGATGCACGTGTTACGTACATAATAATGGAAAAGATAATCTTGGGAAATTTGATGCGCGTAGTGATGAGGGTATATTTCTTGGATACTCGACTCAAAGCAAGGCTTATCGAGTTTATAATAAACGTACTAAATTAGTCGAAGAAAGTATCCATGTATTATTTGATGAAAGAGATAATGGTACCTTGAGTGAAGGCTTTGCAGATCTTGATTTAAATAGACATGAAGAAGACGAGTCAGACGGAGAAGGCAATGATCAAGAGAAGAGCATATCCAGAAATATGTAGGAACCATTTCAAGACCTTACTGAGCTATCTCAAGACCTTGAAACTATGTCTCAAGGTCTTACTAATGAAGCCAGTCTTGAAGATGGACCACCCCCTGAACCACAGGAGCCTTATCCTCCTATTCCCAATGAACATGCACCAAGTAATACTAATCAGGGATCTGCAAGGAGGAAATTCAAATATGCTTCATCCCACTCCTCTACGGATATCATTTCTGATCCCTCATCTGGCATTCAAACTCGTTCTAAACTTAGAAATTTATGTACGTTTCATTCCTTTGTGTCTCTTGTAGAACCTAAGAAGTACACTAAAGCTCTTCAAGAACCCGACTAGATTATAGCTATGCAAAATGAACTTAACGAGTTCGAACGCAATAAAGTATGGACTCTTTCGGCAAGGCCAAAGGGTAAATCAATTATTGGAACTCGATGGGTGTTTCGGAACAAGCTAGATGAAATTGGCAACATCATCTGAAACAAGGCACGTCTTGTTGCTCAAGGCTACAACCAGGAGGAAGGTATTGACTACGAGGAGACTTTGCTCCCATAGCCAGGCTTGAAGCCATTCGTATACTTCTTGCATTTACATCTTTTATGGGCATCAAAATTTTTCAAATGGACGTAAAGTGTGCCTTTTTGAATGGGTTTTTAGATGAAGAAGTTTATGTTGCTCAACCTTCCGGTTTTGAAAATGATGAATTTCCTAATCATGTTTATAAGCTCGACAAAGCTCTTTACGGCTTGAAACAAAGCCCCAAGAGCTCGGTATGAGCGACTTTCAAAATATCTTTTAGAAAATAATTTCAAAAGGGGGTTGATTGACAAAACTTTATTCATCAAAACTCATGGAATGATATTCTCGTTGTACAAATTTATGTGGATGATATTCTTTTTGGAGCTACTAACGAATCTTTGTGCAAGGAGTTTTCAAATATTATGTGCAAGGAATTTGAGATGAGCATGATGGGAGAATTAAACTTCTTCCTTGGTCTTCAAGTTCATCAAAGTACTAAGGGTATTTTCCTTAATCAAGGAAAATATACTCGAGAACTTCTCAAGAAGTATAAGATGATTGAATCCAAAGTGGCCAAAACTCCAATGAGCTCCACTCTTTCTTTGGATCAAGACCTTACCGGAAAACAGGTGAATCAAAAAGAGTATCGAGGTATGATTGGCTCTCTTCTTTATCTCACTGCAAGCAGACCTGACATTATGTTTAGTGTCTGCATGTGTGCTAGAGGTCCTTTCGCAAAATATGTTTATCATGCCATGCCTTAGTCTTCTCCTTATAGGTGACGGAGTTATCATAGGCATCCAATCTCAACTCTTCCAACTCCTGCAGCTGGAGTTTCCTGAACTCCCCAACTTCATCAGTTTGCATGTTGCATTGTTTCACCGCCCAATATGCCTTATGTTCTAGCTCGACAGAAAGATGGCAAGCAAGCCTTTCTATAAACTAATCGAAATGGAGACATCCCAATGGGAGTATTGTATGCGGTTCGATAAGCCCACAGATCATCATCAAGTCTTACACTCCAATCCTTCCTGTTTGGGGCAACAGTCTTCTCCAAGATAGTCTTAATCTCGCGATTAGATACCTCAGCTTGCCCATTAGTCTGGGGGTGGTATGCAGTAGACACCCTCTGCGTAACATGATATTTCTTTAGTAGTGCACTTACCGTTTTATTGCAGAAATGGGTCCCCTTATCACTTATCAACGCTTTCGGCACTCCATATCTAGCGAATAGCTCTTTGAGGAAACCTGCAACAACTTTTGAATCATCAGTTCTAGTGGCCTTTGCCTCCACCCACTTGGAGACGTAGTCCACTGCAAGCAAAATATACAAGTTTCCAAATGAGTTAGGGAATGGTCCCATGAAGTCAATGCACCAAACATAAAAAATCTCACAAAATATCATGCGAGTTTGTGGCATCTCATTCCTCTTTGAAAGATTCCCAACTCTTTGACAACGATCACAGGATTTACAAATGGCATATAAATCACGAAATATATGTGGCCAAAAGAACCCTGCATCAAGTACCTTCCTTGCTGTCTTTTGTGGTCCAAAGTGCCCACCACATTCACGTGAGTGACAAAAATTAAGGACAGATTGTACCTCATCGTCGGGAAGACACTGACGTATCACTTGATCCACGCAATGCTTCCATAGGCATGGATCATCCCAAACGTAGAAGCGAGCATCATGGCGTATCTTGTCCCTTTGAGACTTAGAAAAGTTGGGTGGAAACTCCTGTGACACTAAAAAGTTCACCAAATTAGCGAACCAAGGACGGGGAATAGAGCTTGCCTTCAGAAGAAGCTCAATCTCATAATCTGTAGGGCCGCGGGGCAGCAAGGGTCGGTTGCGGGGCGGCCGGCGATTTAGCGCAGACTGTTCTCCGAGGACTCGACCGCGGGGCGACCTAGGCTAGCCGCGGGGCGGCTAGTGACGGTGAAGACTTTGAACAACTCTTCGTTAGGAAAACTCCTCGGGATAGGTGATTGCTCTTCTTGCACATTCTTCCCCTGCAATATACGACTCAACTGATCTGCAACAAGGTTTTCAGCACCCTTTTTGTCCCTGATTTCGATGTCAAACTTGCTTAAAAGCAAGATCCATCTAATCAGTCTTGGCTTGGCCTCTTTCTTCGTTAAAAGGTAACGTAGCGCTGCATAGTCAGTATACACAATAACTTTTGTACCAAGCAAGTAAGATCTAAATTTGTCAAGGGCAACAACTATAGCAAGAAGTTCCTTCTATGTGGTTGAGTAGTTCCTTTGGGCTCCATTCAACGTCAGAGATGCATAGTAGATCACATGAGAGCTCTTCCCCTCTTTTTGTCCAAGCACGGCTCCGACATCGTAGTCACTATTGTCACACATCAATTCGAAGGGTTGGGTCCAATTTGGCGCTTGTATAATTGGTGCACTAGTAAGACAAGTCTTCAACTCATCAAATGCCGTCCTGCATTTCTCATCAAAAGCAAAGGTTACCTCCTTCAGTAGCTCGCACAATGGTGAAGAGATCTTTGAGAAATCCTTAATGAACCTGCGGTAGAATCCTGCATGGCCTAAAAAGGAACGCACTTCACGTACATTAGTAGGATAAGGCAATGATTGAATGATGTCTACCTTCGCCTTATCAACCTCAATCCCTTTATGTGACACAATGTGACCTAAAATAATGCCCTCCTCTACCATAAAGTGACACTTCTCTGAATTGAGCGCTAAATTAGTGTCAACACACCTTCTAAGCACAAGTGCCAAATGGTTTAAGCAAGCATTAAAACTATCATCATGTGCAGTAAAGTCATCCATAAAAACCTCAATGAATTGCTCTACATATTCAGAAAAAATGCTTACCATACACCTTTGGAATGTCCCAGGAGCGTTGCACAAGCCAAAAGGAATCCTGCCATATGCAAAGTGCCAAACAAACAAGTGAATGTTGTCTTTTCTTGATCCTCTGGTGCAATGGCTATCTGAAAGTACCCTGAATATCCATCTAAAAAGAAATAATATGGACGACCAGTGAGCCGTTCAAGCATCTGATCAGTAAAAGGTAAGGGAAAGTGATCTTTTTGAGTTATCGCATTCAGCTTATGATAATCGATACTAACTCTCCAGCTTGATTGGACTCTAGTAGGGACCAACTCACCTTCTTTGTTCTCAGCCACTGTTATGCCCCCCTTCTTTGGTACTACCTGCGTTGGACTAACCCATTGACTATCAGAGATGGGATAGATCATACCTACCTGAAGGAGTTTCAGCACCTCCTTCTTTACTACCTCCATCATAGGTGGGTTGAGTCTCCGTTGAGGTTGCCTGGAAGGTTTGGCTCCCTCTTCTAAGAAGATTTTGTGCATGCAAGTAGCTGGACTGATTCCCTTGATGTCCAATATGGTCTATCCCAGAGCAGTCTTATGTTCTTTGAGCACCGCCACCAACCTATCTTCTTGTTTCTTAGTAAGCTTGTTGGAGATAATGACAGGCAAGGTATCACCTTCCCCTACGAATGAATACTTCAAATGCTCAGGAAGTGGCTTGAGCTCAACAACAAGTTCCTGCACAACAGAAGGTTAGAGCTTCTCGCTAGGACCGGTTAGTTCCATAAGGATGCCTACCTACAAATGAGTTGGGAGGGTGGGCAAGTCTCTTATGGTCTCCTCCAAGTTAGTAAACAAAGCATAATTCAATGACAACTCCTCAATAGGAGCTTCTAAAGCAACCTGCAGGTCATCTACACAACTCATATCAAAAGTATCCTGCATACAAATATCAATGGCATCCACAAAGCATAAGGAAGGATCGTCATAAGGGAATTTCATTGCATCATATATATTGTATTCAACCTTCTCACCATCGAATTCCATAGTCAATGAGCCAGAATACATGATGTGCGCGCAAATCGCCATATTTTCTATGCACATAAAAGTCCATTTTATCGTCTTTTGCATGCATATTAATGGGAAAACATGGGATTAGTGTAGTTTATGCTTAAATATCAAATATATGGGCCTGCACGAGTTTCTACGTGATTTCGCAGAAAACAGGATAA
This sequence comes from Persicaria maculosa, assembly GCA_963922045.1. Classification (NCBI taxonomy): domain Eukaryota; kingdom Viridiplantae; phylum Streptophyta; class Magnoliopsida; order Caryophyllales; family Polygonaceae; genus Persicaria; species Persicaria maculosa. Next base: position 35,748,198 of record OY998271.1, read on the forward strand.
AAATGGACGAATTTGGAAGAGCGGAAAAAGAACTCGAAGTCTTTTAAAGAGGCCGAAATCGACTGGGGACCTCGACATCGAGTACATCAGAGACATAGAAATTGAGCAGAAAATGAAGCAGAGGATGTCGACACAGAAAGGTCGATATCGACGTCTGGAGGTCGATATCGATGTTGTCAAATCGAGCTAAATGATAGAAGTCGAGTGCCAGTTCAAGTAGGAGAAGGAGAGCTCGAGGTAAAGTTTCACAGGGGTCGATATCGATGTTCAAGGTCGATATCGACCATGCCAGCAGAGGAATCCGACTCAGATTTTGATAGAATTCTATCCGAAGCTAGCACGTCTATCCTAAAGTCGAGATTTCTTATCATCAACACCAGAGCTATCATATGAGCTGATTTACCGTAGGAGTTTTAGTTTTTACTTTATTTAAGTTTTATCTTAGAGAATAAAGATAAGGTTTCGAGTCTTTGGATAGAAAAGTTCGACATCTATATATAGAGGCCAGTAGGGCTGAGTTTAGGCATCCAAGAACATCCAATTTATATTCAATTTCAGTTTCAATAATAGTAGTGACGAGTTAGGAGAGAGAGAGAAGGCCGAGTGAGTTGGAGAGAAGCGAGAGCAGAGTTTTGGCTTGTTCGGTTGTACTTTCTTTCAAAGTTTAATTAAAAGTAGTTTTCTTTCAACAATGATGATGATGATGTGCATGATGAGGAGCGAGTAGTCAACCAACTTCTAGGATCGGGGTGAGCCCAACGATAACGATGTAGGGTAAGTGCATCAAAGGTATGACTTTTATGCGATTCCGTCTTCTACCCCATGCATGATCCTTTGCGAAAGTTAGGGAGATTCATTATTTGCATTATTGAAGCGAAAGCCACTCATATTGTGAACTTGAATTGCTCATGAATTGGATAGTAACTTTTAGGAAATATGCGAGAGCCTCTAATCACCTAAGTGTTGATAACGAAAGTTATTTGACGGAAAGGCATTAAATTTCATAACTTTAGCATAAAACTTGCGTTGTTATCATTGTGGCATGAAACCCCGACTTTGGAAGCTTTTAGTTTATCGAATTCAATATAAAAGTTTTAGTTTTGTTTATGATCATCCTTCTTTACCATTCTACTTTCTTCGGACTCTTTTCCGACAATTTGTTACAAAAACAGTTTCTGTGACAAACATCGAAATCGACGGTAAAGGTCGATATCGAGGTCTAACATCGATATCGAGGCCTGTCTCGACGTCGACTTTGCTGCTTTTGTCTTCTGCAGGAAACTGTACTGGAAATCGACCAGAACTGAGGTCGATATCGACCAGACATATCGATATCGAGTGTCTTCTGAGGTCGAAAGCTTTGATCGTTAGTACAACAAGGGAAACGCTGACATACCTCCTCATGGATTCGATCCTGAATTACCCTACTACTACAAGGGAGGGGATTCTTGTATTATTTGTTTGAGCCAGGGAGTAGTCTAGTTGTGAATTGTTTAAATTGTTTATTTGAATCTCCTACACACTCACCCCCCTCGCGAACAAATTGGCGCCGTTGTCGGGGAGGCAATCAATCGCCACCTAAGTTTAATCACGATCTTTTTGAAGCTTATTTTGCAGGTTTATGCGACGTTCTGATCACGTACCTATCCTGGAACCAATCAACGAGCCTGAACGTTTCTACCATCTTCGCAACAAAGCAATTCGCATCATGGCTGACAACGAGACACAGGCTGAAACCATAGAGCGGTTGAGGAAGGAGATCGAGGACCACAACGCTACAATCGCCGCTGAGAGGGCCGCCGCTGCTGCTGAGCGAGCCCGTGCTGATAGGGAGGAGGATGCGCGCAGACAAGCCCAAGAGCGGCTAAATCAGTATCCACAGACGGCGATGCAATACATGCATCCGCCGCTTCATGTTCCTGAATCCGCTATTTTAATTCCTCACTCCAACTATGAAATAAAAATTAACTTCCTATCCGAGATAAAAAGAAATACTTTTGAAGGAAGACCAAATGAATTCCCCCTGCAACACATCTCTACTTTTATGGACTTATGTGAGACAGTTGCTGATGGAGTAAATTTAGAGTATGTGCGATTAAAATCTTTTCGATGGTCTTTGGCATGGAAGGCATTACAATGGCTTGAGAGTTTGGCTCCACGCTCGCTGAGGACATGGGCGGAGGTGAAGGATGCATTCCTGAATAAGTTCTTTCCACCTTCTAAAACGGCGATGCTGCGACAAAGGATCACGACTTTCAAACAAAAGCCAGGTGAAACCCTAGCACATGCGTGGGAGCGATTTAAGGACTTGCTGAGATCATGCCCAACACACGGGCAACTTTCATATGTCGTCCAGGAGATCTTCTACAATGCCCTTGATGCGCCGAATAAGGAGAGGATCAATTCATGTACCTCCTATCGGTACATTGAGCTTACACCAACGAAGGCATGGGAGACCATTGAGAGGCTCGTGAACTTTGACAACACTTATGGGGCTGCTGCGGCCTATGATGCAAGGCCTGCCCCATCAATGCCACTATATGAGCCTCCAAGGGAGATAGATCCTGATGTGCGGCAACAATTCCACAACGATCAAACACGCCGCCTTCAAAAGCAAGTCAGGTTCATGAGCAACAATCAAACTTGTCAGGAGTGTGGCTCAGCAAGGCATAACACTAGTGCCTGTCCACATACTAAGCAAGTATCCATGGCGGAACAACATGAGGAGGTCAAGTGGAAGAGAGGCTCCTATGGAGGGCGCAATCAACAATATTGGGGTGACCAAAGGTTCTATCAACAAAGGGATCCCCCACCATATATGGCACCAGGGCACCCTGAGCGGGAAACAAGGAAAGATGACCTGCAAATCATTCTTGATGAGATGCGGAGGAACCATGCTGAGTTCAAACAAGCCAACAACTCCATCCATACTCAGCTGTAGGGCATAAATTCTAGGCTTGGGGAGATCGACGTTTGGAAGCGCAACATGGAGACTCAAATGAGTCAATTGGCGGAAGCAATACCCAAAGCGTCAGGATCATTCCCTGGATCCACTGTGCCCAACCAGAAGGGCAAAACCACTGGTCATATTGCGGTGGTGAACCTAAGGAGTGGGCGTCAATTACAAACGCCCGGGCAAAAAGCGGAGGAAAAGGAGCCAGAACAGACGTCGATATCGACCCCACCTGTCGATATCGACCACGGTGACGTCGATGTCGACCTTCCCGTCGATGTCGACCATGATGCAGCGTCACCCCAGAAATCGACTCCTCCAGTCGATATCGACCATACTGATGTCGATGTCGACACAACTACAGCCGCGGGAAGGAAAAAGGTGTTGCCATTCCCAACTAGAACGGTGATTAAGAACCCAGCGGAAAAGAACTTCCAACGGTTCGTGAAGATGCTCCAAGGACTCAATGTCTCTATACCATTCATAGAGGCACTTCACGAGATGCCATTTTATGTAAGGTTCCTTAAGGACATCTTGGGTAAGAAGCGATCGCTCTCTGAGATCGCAGAGGAGTGCAACAGGTTAGAGAAATAGAGCTACCACAAAAGCGGGCGGACCCAGGTAAGTTTTCTATCGCTATAGGTCTAGGTCAATTCAAATTTAATGCTTTAGTTGACTTGGGCGATAGCGTTAGCATGATGCCACTAACCATTTGGCACAAGGTAAAGATAGGTCCTCTAGAGCCCGTGGATGCAAGATTGTACATGGCTAACAATACGGTAGTTATTCCAACTGGGATAGTGACGGATGTGCCAGTACATGTAGGTAAATTCTTTGTCCCTGCTGATTTCTTAGTTGTTGATATAGTAGAGGACCCTGCTCGTCCAATTATTTTAGGTAGGCCATTCCTAGCAATCGTCGATGCCAAAATTAGCGTAAAGAAAGGATTGCTCTCATTCACAATTAGTGACGAGGTGATAGAGTATGCCTTCAACAAGACGGTGAACAATCAAGGGCCAATGGAGATAAAAGCCATCAATGGTGTCTACATTGCATGTGGAGAGGCAAAGGTAAGAAGTATGACACCGGAGAAGCTTGAGAAGAGGGCCATAGAAGCCCAAGTGGAGGAAGTTGTGGCAATCTTGAACGAAGGAGCCCAACAGAACATCGAAATCGACCCAGGTAAGTCGATATCGACTACTAATGTTCAAGATTCTATGCCAGGTCATAAGTATGGGGTCGACGGAGGAGGAAAAGAAACATCGAAATCGGGGTCAAGGGTCGATATCGACCAGACCCAGCCAAAATCGACCACCATCAGCGCTAAGAAGGGAGGAAAGGAGACCTCGATATCGATCTCTGAGGGTCGAAATCGACCTGATCATATCGAGCAGAAACCACCAAAATCGACTGATCCTCCAGGAGTACAACAGAGGTCGATATCGACCTCTGAACATCGACATCGACCTGAGCCACAGACTGAGAGGAAGGTAAGTCAAGGTACGGATTCCTCTTGTTCCATTTCAATTAAGGATTTATCATTATTTGGAAGAGGTGTGCCTTGGCATGTGCGCTTATGTAGGGTATCCGATGATGATTCGAGCCAATATGAGATAGGAGACAAGGTCTATGTTGCCAAATCCAAGGACCATTGGTTCCCTACGAGATTCAAGGACAAAAATCTGAGACCATTCACGGTGAATCAGATCCATCCTGACGGAATGCAGTTGCGGGACAAGAAAGGAGTCATATTTGAGGCCCAAGCCACATGGGCTCTGCAGATGCCGCCTTGAGAAGCGCAAAGGAAGAAGTCGGCCTAGCGACTTAAAAATCTAGAGCGTGTAACAAAGACTTAGTTTTGGTTTTAGACAACTTTTACTTTGGTTTTAGACATTTTATTGTTTTGCATGTTTGGTTTTATGTTTTTTAACAAGTTGCAGGAGAGAGAAAAGCACACAGAAAAGACGTCGAAACCGATGTCCAAGATCGACATCGACCTTAAGATCGATATAGATAGGGTTTATGGTCGAGGCCGGATCACCCTGACGCCTGAACCAGAAATCGAGGAGAAACATCCATATCGATGTTAAGGGTCGATATTGACCATTCCTGCTGTCTTCTTCGACTCCTAAAATTTGTGACCGTTTAGTAAGTTTTCTTCTTAACCCTAGTTCTAATACAGTGAGGACACTATAAATTTTTAGTATGGGGTGGGGGAAAGGCTTATTTGCATATTCATACTTAGTTTAGATTTGCATATTTATCTTAATTTTATTTTCGAAAAAAAAATGACCCCCATCAAAAATTTGAAATTTTTTTTAGAAAGAGTCATGGAAGTATAAAAAAAAAGAGCTCTATGATGCAAAATTAGATTCATTAGAGATATAACATGAAATTGCCTTGTTAAGGGAAGTCCCAATGAAGTGCAAAAAAAATGAAAAAAATAAAGGAGATAAAAAATTTGAAGTTGCTTTTGACATGTGCATGATAAGATGATAGAGGACTTTTTATGAAATTTCCATACAAGTGCTTACATATACAAGTTCATATCCTAGCCTTACCTATGCATATTTGCAAAAGTCACAAGCCATATATAAGCCTTATCATTATTGCTCCACATATATACATATTGCCCATTTTATACCTTACACCCTATTCGGGGACAAAGTTTGAGAATGGATGTCATTTTTGGAGTTATATGGAGTTGTGCATTATTTATGAAGTTGTTGGCAGGAATAAAAAAATTTATGAAATATGGAAAATTTAATGAGCGAGAAAAAATCCGATCACCTCAAGAGATAAAGGTAGGTCGACCCTGCTCGTTGAGATGTTAGTTCAGCGAGATGGGACACAAGGTGAGGAGTCCGAAGTACTAAGTATCCGGGGCCATTCATGACACCCATGTTTGTGACTGGCGAGAAGGCAGTACTAAGGTTAGAGAGGTAAAAGCATTATATTGAATAAAAGCATTGAGCGATGAGTGAAAGGTGAGACATTATGAAGAAGGAATGTGGAATGTTTTGGAAAGAAAGTATGTTTTCCCGTATTTAACACCACATGGCCAAATATTAGCCCACCTTTAGCCTTTTACCAATCTACTTCTCACAAGCTTGCAAAAGTCCTCTTGATTATTAATGTTATGTCGCTAAAATTGTTTTTTGCATATTACCTCCTTTTAAAAGTATGAAATTGCTTTTATGCACAAGCATGGACTTGGTTGACATAAGTACCTTATCGAGGATGACAATTGATTGTAGGGACATATGAAAAATGAATCTATGATGTTGAGGGTTTACTTTCTTCCCCTGAATGACCATTAAAAGGTATTGCTTGGGGACAAGCAAGCTTAAGTATGGGGTGTTTGATGTGCGCGCAAATTGCCATATTTTCTATGCACATAAAAGTCCATTTTATCATCTTTTGCATGCATATTAATGGGAAAACATGGGATTAGTGTAGTTTACGCTTAATTATCAAATATATGGGTCTGCACGAGTTTCTATGTGATTTCGCAGAAAATAGGATAAAAATGGACGGATTTGGAAGAGCGGAAAAAGAACTCTAAGTCTTCTGAAGAGGTCGAAATCGGCTGGGGACCTCGACATCGAGTACATCAGAGACATAGGAACCGAGCAGGAAATGAAACAGAGCATGTCGACACAGAAAGGTCGATATCGACGTCTGGAGGTCGATATCGATGTTGTCAAATCGAGCTAAATGATAGAAGTCGAGTGCCAGTTCGAGTAGGAGAAGGAGAGCTCGAGATAAAGTTTCACAGGGGTCGATATCGATGTTCAAGGTCGATATCGACCATGCCAGCAGAGGAATCCGACTTAGATTTTGATAGAATTCTATCCGAAGCTAGCACGTCTATCCTAAAGTCGAGATTTCTTATCATCAACACCAGAGCTATCATATGAGCTGATTTACCGTAGGAGTTTTAGTTTTTACTTTATTTAAGTTTTATCTTAGAGAATAAAGATAAGGTTTCGAGTCTTTGGATAGCAAAGTTCGACATCTATATATAGAGGCCAGTAGGGCAGAGTTTAGGCATCCAAGAACATCCAATTTACATTCAATTTCAGTTTCAATAACAGTAGTGACGAGTTAGGAGAGAGAGAGAAGGCCGAGTGAGTTGGAGAGAAGCGAGAGCGGAGTTTTGGCTTGTTCGGTTGTACTTTCTTTCAAAGTTTAATTCAAAGTAGTTTTCTTTCAACAATGATGATGATGATGTGCATGATGAGGAGCGAGTAGTCAACCCACTTCAGGGGTCGGGGTGAGCCCGACGATAACGATGTAGGGTAAGTGCATCAAAGGTATGACTTTTATGCGATTCCGTCTTCTACCTCATGCATGATCCTTTGCGTAAGTTAGGGAGATTCATTATTTGCATTATTGAAGCGAAAGCCACTCATATTATGAACTTGAATTGCTCATGAATTGGATAGTAACTTGTTCACCAACGGGGTGGTAGTAGGAGATTAAAAATAAACTAAATATAACAATTGCACAACTAGGCTAACTCCCTGTCCCAAACAAATAATTCAAGAATCCCCTCCCTTGTAGTAGTAGGGTAATTCAGGATCGAATCCACGAGGAGGTATGTCAGCGCTTCCCTTGTTGTATTCACGATCAAAGCTTCCGACCTCAGAAGACACTCGATATCGAGTATACTGGTCGATATCGACCTCAGTTCTGGTCGATTTCCTAGCGCAGTTCCTGCAGAAGACAAAACAGCAAAGTCGACGTCGAGCAGAGACCTCGATATCGATGTTAGACCTCGATATCGATGTTAGACCTCGATATCGATGTTAGACCTCGATATCGACCCTTACAGTCGATTTCGATGCTTGTCACAGAAACTGTTTTCGTAACCAATTTGTCGGAAAAGAGTCCGAAGAAAATAGAATGGAGAAGGAAGATGAACATAAACAAAACTTAAGACTTTTATAAAGAATTCAATTAATTAAAAGGCTTCCAAAGTCGGGGTTTCATGCCACGACGATAACAATGCAAGTTTTATGCTAAAGCTATGAAATTTAACGGCTTTCCGTCAAATAACTTTCGTTACCAACACTTAGGTGATTAGAGGCTCTCGCATAGTTCCTAAGAGTTACTATCCAATTCATTAGCAATTCAAGTTCACAATATGAGTGGCTTTCGCTTCAATAATGCAAATAATGAATCTCCCTAACTTTCGCAAAGGATCATGCATGAGATAGAAGACGGAATCGCATAAAAGTCATACCTTTGATGTACTTACCTCACATCGCTATCGTCGGGCTCATCCTGACCCTAGAAGTGGGTTGACAACTCGTTCCTCATCATGCACATCATCATCATCATTATTGAAAGAAAGCTACTTTGAATTAAAAGTTCGAAAGAAAGTACAACCGAACAAGCCACTCCGCTCTCGCTTTACAAACTTCACTCAGCCTTCTCTCGCTCTCTCTACTCGTTACTACTGTAATTGGAACTGAAATTCTTTGCGTAATTAGATACCTAAACTCAGCCCTATTAGCCTCTATTTATAGATGTCGACAAGGACTTGAAACCTTATCTTTATTCTCTAAGATAAAACTTAAATAAAAGTAAAAACTAAAACTCCATGGTAACTCAGCCTCCTCATGATAGAACTGGTGTGGAAGATAAGGAATCTCGACTTTTGGATAGACGTGCAAGCTCCGGATAGAATTCTATCAAAATCTGAGTCGGATTCTTCTGCTGGCATGGTCGATATCGACCCTAGACATCGATATCAACCCCTTCAAAACTTTATCTCGAGCTTCTCCTTCTCCTACTCGAACTGGCACTCGACTTCTATTAATTTGGTCGATCTGGCAACATCGATATCGACCTCAGACGTCGATATCGACCCCTTCTGTGTCGACATGCTCTGTTTTATTTCCTGCTCGATTCTTATGTTTCTGATGTACTCGATGTCGAGGTCCCTAGTCGATTTCGACCTCTTCAGAAGACTTCGAGTTCTTTTTCCGCTCTTCCGAATTCGTCCATTTTTATCCTGTTTTCTGCGAAATCTCATAGAAACTCGTGCAAACCCATATATTTGACATTTAAGCATAAAATACACTTATCCCATGTTTTCCCATTAATATGCATGCAAAAGACGATAAAATGGATTCTTATGTGCATAGAAAATATGGCAATTTGCGCGCACATCATAACTCTTAGGAAATATGCAAGAGCCTCTAATCACCTAAGTGTTGATAACGAAAGTTATTTGATGGAAAGGCATTAAATTTCATAACTTTAGCATAAAACTTGCGTTGTTATCATTGTGGCATGAAACCCCGACTTTGGAAGCTTTTAGTTTATCGAATTCAATATAAAAGTTTTAGTTTTGTTTCTGATCATCCTTCTTTACCATTCTACTTTCTTCGGACTCTTTTCTGATAATTTGTAACGAAAACAGTTTCTGTGTCAAACATCGAAATCGACTGTAAAGGTCGATATCGAGGTCTAACGTCGATATCGAGGTCTGTCTCGATGTCGACTTTGCTGCTTTTGTCTTCTGTAGGAAACTGTACTGGAAATCGACCAGAACTGAGGTCGATATCGACCAGACATATCGATATCGAGTGTCTTCTGAGGTCGAAAGCTTTGATCGTGAGTACAACAAGGGAAGCGCTGACATACCTCCTCATGGATTCGATCCTGAATTACCCTACTACTACAAGGGAGGGGATTCTTGTATTATTTGTTTGAGCCAGGGAGTAGTCTAGTCGTGAATTGTTTAAATTGTTTATTTGAATCTCCTACACACTCACCCCCCTCGCAAACAATACACATCAATTTTTGTCTTAGCAGTCTTCAAAAAGGGCCTTCCTAAGAGAATAGGGGCCTCTTGCTTACCATGCTCCATGTCTAAGACAAAAAAGCCAGCAGGAAAGATCAAGTTGTCAACCATGACCAAAACATCCTCTACTATGCCTCTAGGATAAGCATTTGAGCGGTCCGCTAGTTGGATCACCACTCTAGTTTCATGCAAAGGTCCTAAGTCTAATGATTCATACAAAGAGTAAGGTAAGACATTAATAGATGCACCTAAGTCTAACAAACCTTTATCAAGCTTAGTCTCACCTATCACACATGGGATTGTAACCATGCCAGGGTCGCTACATTTCTTAGGCATACGCTTTTGAAACACAGCAGACACATGTTCGTTTACCTTAATCTTCTGCTTCCCTTTCAACTTCTGATTCCTCTTTATGGTGCAAAGCTCCTTAATAAATTTAGCATAACGAGGAATAATTTTAATCAATTTGAGTAAGAGAATGTTTACCTCGCACTTGCTAAACGTCTCAAAGATCTCTTTATCATTCTCAGGCCTCCTTGTATCTCTAAGAGCTTCAGGAAAAAGAGGAACAGGTTTGTAAGAATTTAAAGGAGGGAATTCAGGCCTTACATAAGAATCGGAAGGTTCGTCAAGGGCAAGGCCGCGGGGACGGCTGGGTGTGGCCACGGGGCGGCTTGCCAAAATCTGCATCTGCAGAATCGCCTTGGTTGTGGGGCGGCTCAGGGGGGCCGCGGGGTGGCTGGCGATTCCGAAGCTCTTCTTCTCCTTTTTCTTTATGCAGCTCAGGTTCTCCATGGTTTTCATCAGACTGGTGAGTAGTAATCAGTTCCTTACCAATTCTTAGCATTATTGCGCTGACGTTCTCCTTAGGATTCACCACCGTTTGAGATGGTAGCTTTCCTGAGTCCTTAGCCTGCAATTCATTCAGCTATTGAGCCAATTGGCCCACCTGCTTCTCAAGATTCTTTGAGTACGTGCTCAACTTGGCTCATGAGTATCCTAGTGAGGGTCTTGATAGGGTCCTCAGCTGATTGATCCCCTGTGGGAGGTGCTCTCTGCCTAGAATCGAATTATTGCGGAGGCCTCTGTTGGTGTCCCCCGTGTGGATTAAAAGGGGCCTGGTGATTACCATAGCCATACCCCTGGTAACCTGCGTTATAATTGTTACTGAATTGATTAGGGTTACCATAGTTACCATATCTGGGCTTCTACGAGACAAAGTTTCCCATGGCATTAAGCTCAACATTAGCGTCCTGAAGTAGTGGGCACATATCATTTGGATGTGAGGGATCAGCACAGAGCCCACATGCCTTGAGTTATTGAGGGGTCCCCTTGAGCATCATCCTTCTCATCATCTCCTTCATCTCCATCATATCAGCTTGCAAATTGGAGCTTGAAGAATCTACAGCCAGTACTCTATGGGTGTTTGCCCTCTTGCTATATTGTCTAGACCCCTCAACAAGCTCTGAGAACAACTCCATAGCATCATTTGGGGTCTTGTTGAGAATGTTACCCCTAGTAGTGACATTCACCATTCGACGCTCATCATCAAGCAAACCTCCATGCAAATAAAGTACCGAATCCTGTTGTGAGTAACCATGGTAGGGGAAACTTGAGCAGAGGTTTTTGAATCGCTCCACATACTCATACATGGTCTCAGTTGCTGATTGCTCAATGTTGCTGATGGCCTTTTCGAGAAAGTTCAGCTTTGTAGCAGGGAAGTACTTTTCTAAGAACAACCTTTTCATCTCTGTCCAGGTATTAATGCTCCCTGTAGGCAAATAGTAAAACCAATCATTAGCGGAATCTTTTAATGTGAAAGGAAAAGCTCGCAACTTGATTTGGTCCTTTGTGACATCTACGGGTCTCATGCTCTCAATGATAGCATGGAACTCCGCCAAATGTTTGTCGGGATCCTCGCCACTCAACCCATGGAAATTTGGCAGAAATTGGATCCATTGAGCCTTGAACTCAAACTTGGTCCCATCAGCAAGCGCTGGAAACTGCACCGCCAATGGTTGTGTTTGTAGATTTGGTGCGGTGAGTTGCCTTAAGGTTTGGTTCACATTATCCAACACGTTGTCACCCATCTCTACAGTCCCTTTGGCTTCTTGATCAAAAGGTAATTCGCTAGAGTTGTTGTGAACCTCCCGCCTTAGGTTGGAAAGAGTCCTCTCGATCTCTGAATCAAAAGGAATTAAAGATGGATTAGTAGCATGAGTGCAGACCACAAATGTGTTCCACACCAAGGATAGCGATTAAACATCACAAGAAATTAAAAAGAACTCCCCGGCAACGGCGCCAAATTTGATAAGAGGAAAACCTACCGTTGTTCCTGCAAAAAAATACTCAAATCTACAACTAGTATAGTTGGTAAGAAAGAGGTTGATCTACAGGGAAATCTAATAAATTCTAGTGTCACTTCAATCGCAAATAGAGAGAAGAAAGTTTGTGTGAGAAAAAGGTCCGCCTTTTGTCAAAGCGAAAGCAAGCGAACAAACTAAAGTGGGTTGTAGAATGCAGTAGAGAGAATTAGTTTCACCTACGATTTGTTACTTCAATTGATGAATTTGATCCTCGTTTCAGCTTCTAGTTCTTTCCTTTTCCTATCAATGTCCTTTTCTAGATCTTAGGTAAATTACTAGTCCTACGAGTCCTAGTAATCCTTATCTCTAAATAACCCTAACACGGTTAAGATTTAACCTAGAGATAACATTAAGACTATGAATTAACCAAGGTATATGCAATATCAAGCTACGAGTCGATAGTTAACATATATTCAACTTCCTACACATCCAATTAGTCCTACGAGTCCTAAAGGGATATGATTGCCACTTGGGTTAAGGCTCGCTACGAGGAATCTACAAAACCCTAGCAATTGAATGAATCTACTCTAACTAGTTGATCAGGCCAGAGAGAATAAAACACATTCAAGGAGTTAAGCGCAAGGAAGCCAAAACATTCAAATAGGAATAAGAACTAGATTAAGAAACTCACAATTCAACAATCAAAGATCCAAACTGTAGGCAAAACCTAGAGAGTTTAGTTGCTCATGCTCAACGTTCTCTCAATAATTTTCTAAAAGTGCATAAGGTGAATAGTAGAATAACCTAGAAATGTCTTTTAAAGGCCTTCAAAGAATTGGCCAAAAATAATAATAAAAACCCTAATTATAGTTCAAAGCTGATTCGTCATTTCTGCACAGGCTGCGGGGCGGCGACCTCAGGTGACGGGGTGGCCAGGCGATCAGCAAAATCCTTCGACAAGTCTTCGGGTCGCGGGGCAGTGATGTGCGCGCAAATTTCCATATTTTCTATGCACATATAAGTCCATTTTATCGTTCTTTTGAATGCATATTAGTGGGAAAACATGGGATTAGTGTAGTTTATGCTTAAATATCAAATATATGGGTCTGCACGAGTTTCTATGTGATTTCGCAGAAAACAGGATAAAAATGGACAAATTTGGAAGAGCGGAAAAAGAACTCGAAGTCTTCTGAAGAGGTAAATCGACTGGGGACCTCGACATCGAATACAGCAGAGACATAGGAATCAAGAAGGAAATGAAGCATAGCATGTCGACACTAGAGAGGTTGATATCGACGTCTAAAGGTCGATATCGAGTGCCCAGATCGAGCTAAATGATAGAAGTCGAGTGCTAATCCAAGTAGGAGAGGGAGAGCTCGAGATAGAGTTTTACAGAGGTCGATATCGACATCTGAAGGTCGATATCGACCATGCCAGCTGAGGAATTCGACTCAGATTTTGATGGAATTCTATCTGAAGCTTGCACGTCTATCCAAAAGTCGAGATTTCCTATCTTCAACATCAGAGATATCATATGAGCTGATTTACCATAGAATTTTTAGTTTTTAATTTATTTAAGTTTTATCTAGAGAATAAAGATAAAGTTTCGAGTCTTTGGATAGCAAAGTTCGATATCTATATCTAGAGGCCATTAGGGCTGAGTTTAGGCATTCAATTACATCCAATTTCAGATCCAGTTACAGTAGTAACGAGTTAGAGGGAGAGAGAGGAGAGCTGAGTGAGTTGGTGGAAGCAAGAACAGAGATTTGGCTTGTTCGGTTGTAATTTCTTTCATAGTTTCATTCAAAGTAGTTTTCTTTCAATGATGATGATGAGTTGCATGATGAGAAGCGAGTAGTCAACCCACTTCTAGGGTCGGGATGAGCCCGACGATAGCAATGTAGGGTAAGTGCATCAAAGGTATGACTTTTATGCGATTCCGTCTTCTATCCTATGCATGATTCCTTGCGAAAGTTAGGGAGATTCATTATTTACATTATTGAAGCGAAAGCCACTCATATTGTGAACTTGAATTACTCATGAATTGGATAGTAACTCTTAGGAACTATGCGAGAGCCTCTAATCACCTAAGTGTTGATAATGAAAGTTATTTGACGGAAAGACATTAAATTTCATAACTTTAGCATCTAAGGTGTGGTCGGGATTCTTGTATTATTTGTTTGAGACAGGGAATTAGCATAAGTTGTGAATTTTATTTAAATATTTGAAACTACCCACATCCCCCCCTAGCGAACAGGCGACTAGCGATTTTTTCCACTTCTCTGCTCGTTATTTCCTCAAGCTGCTAACGCAATATTCTTTACTTCTTTTACTCTCCTCAAGTTCACTCTACCTTGAATATGCGATTCCTAAAATAAACCATAACATTGTGTAGATTCCGCATCTTCCAACTCAACAAGTAATCATGTAAATACAACTAAAATATGCAATATTTACACCCAAACTATGCTAAATGTAATCTATTATGCACTACTAATAATGCTCTATTAGCGGGGTAGAAGATGAAATCGCATAATCAAATATAGAATAAAGTGTACTTACATGGCTATTGCCGAGCTCACCCCGAAACTAGAAGTAGGACGACTACTCAATCTTCATTGGGGGAAACATCATTGCATAAAACTTTGCATTAAAACTTGGAAAGAAACTAATCGTACAACCACCGCCTTCTTCTCCGCTATCTCCTACTTCTCTCGCCCTTCTCTCTCTCTCTTCTCTTTGGTTGCTTGATTGTTGTAATTCAGAATAGAATGAATAAAGCCAGCCCCCTAGGGCTTTATTTATAGCCTCCTAACCCTTGCTAGCCAAGGATTGAAGTCCTAATCCTACTAAGATTGGTAAATGGAAAGTCTATCTAAACTAAATTATATCCTAAAATAAAATATTAAAATAGGTAATATTCCCTAACATGCTTGGAATATACCCCTAAGATAGATGAATCTTGGTAGATGATAGATGTCTTCGTGGCTAAGCAATATCCTCCAAAGATTCGGCCCAATCCGCGTTTCTCACACGTCTGTTGCACCAATCGATGTCGAGTGAACAGGTCGATATCTAGTGACCTATGTCGAGTCGAGTTGGTTTGTAGTGGTCAACATGGACTTGGCTCGATCTTCATCTTTTCTCCTCAGTTGACCTCGGGTTCATTGGTGGATGTCAAGTACTCATATCGAGATCGAGTTGTCTCTGCTCGAGATCGAGCTCTTCTTCTTGTTTTGTCTTCACTCCAAAAGGCTCCGTTTTCTATGAAATCAAACCAAAACTTATGTAGACCTCTATATCTTGCAAATGTACTCAAACTACATAAATTCACTACTTTCCTAACCTAAAAGTATAAAATATGCATGAAAACGGAAAAGATGTAAGCATGAAACATGGTGAAATAAGCGCACATCAATGTGTTTCCTGAGGAGCTACCCGAACTTCCCCCATAGAGAGAGGTCAATTTTGCGATTGAGATGGAGTCGGGCACGAGGCCCATATCGAGAGTCCCATATCGGATGGCCCCGACAGAGATGGCGGAGCTGAAGACATAGTAGGAAAAGCTAGCCGAGAAGGGCTATAATCGACCAAGTGCATCACCATGGGGAGCGCCTGTGCCATTTTTCAAGAAAAAGGATGGCTCCTTGAGGTTATGTATAGACTACCAGGAGCTGAACCGAGCGACGGTGAAGAACCGTTACCCACTTCCGAGGATCGATGATCTGCTTGACTAGCTTCAAGGGGCAGTGGTATTTTCGAAGATTGATTTGAGATCCGGCTACCACTAGTTTAAAGTGAAGCCCAAGGATGTGCAAAAGACAGCTTTCAGGACTCGTGATGGTCACTCTGAATTCGTGGTCATGTCTTTCGGGCTGACCAATGCACCCGAAGCCTTTATGGAGCCCATGAACCGCGTGTTAATTGACTACTTGTACAGATTCGTCGTCGTCTTCATAGATGATATACTGGTGTACTGGAGTAGTCGAGAGGAGCATGAGGAGCACCTACGGATTGTCTTGTAGATGCTGAGGAGGCATTCGATGTATAGGAAGTATAACAAGTGTGACTTTTGGCTCAAAGAGGTGGCTTTCTTAGGCCATGTGATTTTAGTAGAGGGAGTCATCGTGGACCTGGCAAAGATTGATGACATTTTTGCTTGGGAGGTACCCAAGAACGTCAGAGATATCTGCTCATTTCTTGGGCTAGCCAGCTACTATCAGAGGTTTATCCTGGGATTTTCGAGTATTGCGAGACTGATGATGCAGTTGTTGCAGAAGGATGTTTCGTTCGATTGGAGTGCAGAGTGTCAGGCCAATTTTGAGCTTCTAAAGGAGATGTTGATGACCGCTCCAGTTTTAGCATTGCCAGATGGGACATAAGACTTCGTCATCTACACCGACACATCACGATCTGGATTGGGTTCTTTTCTGCATCAGTGAGATCGAGTTATTACTTATGCTTCGCACCAGTTGAAGCCTGGAGTGGTGGCTTATCCCACCCATGACTTGGAGATGGAAGCTGTTGTGTACGCTCTGAAGATTTGAAGGCATTTCTGTACAACACTTCATGCAAGGTGATGACAGATCACAAGAGCTTGAAGTACATTTTCACTCAGAAGGAGCTTAACATGAGGCAGAGACGGTGGCTAGAGCTTCTAACGGACTGTTACTTGGATATAGTCTATCACCCAGGGAAGGCCAATGTGATAGCAGATGCGCTCAATAGAAAGACTCATTAGAAGGCGTTAGTTGCGAGGCTTACAGTTCAGAGGGACTTGCAGATAGATTTGATGAGATGCGGCTTCGAGGTTTGGGTCCAGTGAGAGAGTTGGCAGTTGTCATTCCTCGAGGTTCAGTCAGAGCTGACATAGAAGATTCGCAAATGTCAGGCAGATTGTCCGGAGATCGCAGTTCTAAGAGAGGATGGCTTAGGGTCGAGCCTGAGAGCTTGTACAAAGAGCAGACAGGATGCTAACATTTTAGGGTAGAGTAGTGGTACCTTCGACGTCAGATCTGAAGCAGAGGATCATGCAGAAAGCTCACACCACTCCTTATTCAGTCCACCTAGGGACGAATAGGATGTATCAAGACTTGAAAAGGTGTTATTGATGGAAGAGGATGTGCGCAAAGATTATAGATTTTGTAGCTAGATGTTAGGTTTGTCAGCAGGTTCGGATCAAGCACCAGAGGCCAGGAGGAATTGTTAGATCGCTTCCAATTCTCGAGTGGAAGTGGGCAGACATCTCCATGGACTTTGTCACAAGGCTGAGACGGGATGTTTGAGGTTTCGATGCCATCTGGGTTGTGGTCGATAGATTGACCAAGTCGGCTCACTTCATTGCAATACGGGAGACATGGCTAGGATCGCAACTAGCTGAGGAGTTCATTCGTCAGACAGTGAGGCTTCACGGGGTACCTGAGAGGATCATGTATGACAGAGATGGACGCTTCACTTTGAGGTTTTGGCATCAGGTTTAGGAGGCCTTAAGGACCAGATTCCACTTCAATACAACTTTTTACCCTGAGACAGACGACAAGAGTGAGAGGACGATTCAAACCTTAGTGGATATGTTGCAATCTTGTGTTCTAGAGTGGGGAGACACATGGGTCAGATTCCTACCCTTGGTGGAGTTTTCATACAATAACAGCTACCACGCGTTGATCAAGATGGCTCTGTATGAGGCACTGTATGGGAGGCGATGCAAGTCACCAGTTTGTTGGGATGAGCCGTAGATACAGTATCGTCCCTACCAGAGCTAATCCAGGAGATAGTAGATCAGGTGGGTCACATTCAGGAGCACATGAGAGTCGCCCAAGATCGCCAAAAGAAGTAAGCAGAAAACTAAGGACTGAGATTGAGTTCGATATGAGTTCGCATGTGTGGCTTCGAGTTTCGCCTACCCAAGGAATCTGATGTTTCGGTATCAAGGGGAAGTTGAGTCCGAGGTACATAGGTCCGTTTGAGATTTTGGATAGAGCCGGAGAGGTAGCCTATCGTTTAGCCTTACCTCCATCCTTAGCCCGTGTGCACGACTTTTTCCACGTATCCCAGATTCAATGCTATATCCCTGACCCTAGCCACGTTGTTAACTATTTTGATCTTCGGATTAAGCCCGACCACACCTTCGTAGAGCATCCGGTGAGGGTTCTTGACCGTCGTGTCAAGAAGCTTAGGAATAGGGAGGTTCCTTTGCTTCTAGTTCAGTGGTCTAGGAGAGGCCCTGAGGAGGCCACATAGGAAACCGAGGAGAGTGTTCCGGCTAGCTACTGGGATGTCTTAGATGAGTTGCTTGCATCCTATGTCGAGCCGAGTGTATTTCCTTGACCTTGCGAGTGCAGTGAGTTTTTCCTAGTTAGATTAGGGATTGGTTGGCAATATCTCCTTAATTACGTGCTTATGCTTGGTAGTTGTGTGCATATCCTTGGTGCTATGATGTGATGAGCCCTTTCAATGTGTGATGATGTGCTAGATAAGTTATGGTATTGATGTAGGGAGAATTGAATCGCAATATATAATAAAATATAAATAATGCAACCCTTATCCTGTTCAAATAAATTCAAGACTCTCCGCTGTAGTAGTAGGGAATCAGGATCAATCCACGAGGAAGCGTGTCAACACGATCCTAGATAGTCTTAGGAAGCTCACGTCATTGTCGACCAGAAGCCTCGATCTCGAGTGATGTTCTCGACGTCGACCTAGGTTGTCGATTTCTACTGCAATAGAAAACCTACAGAAACAAAAATAAACAGTCGATATTGACTAGGGTGGTCGATATCGATGTTAGCAACAACGTCAGCCTGGCTTAAAATACTACCAGTCGACACATAGACTCGATATCGAGTATGGTACTCAACTTCAATCTCAGTGGCAGATGCAGGAAGATGGTCGTCGTCATAGAAGATCGTCGACGCAGAGCGATTGGGTCGATATCGACCTGTTTGTTTGAAATCGAGTGATTCCTGCAGTGATTAGCATCGATAAAGAAAGATCAAAGACAAATAGGATGGAGAAGAACGATGAACTGAAAAATGGATGATTTTGATGTAAATAAACTATATAAAAGGGCAACTCCTAAGGCTAGGGTTTACCACAATGTTGACCAATTCATGTAATAAAGCAAATAAGACGGACAATTGTCTTATCTGGCTACGATTTCGATATCGAGTGCTTCTCTGGCTCTGTTGTGTGATTCACAGTGGGCTCGACATTGACAGTGTATTTGACATTGACAGGGCCCTCGATATCGAAATGGAATCTGGATTAAGCCAAATCATTGATTCGGTGTCGACATCGACTGCGTCTTCAGTGACTTCTGCTTTGCTCCGTGGCTCATGCAATTAATTTGACAACTTCGACTGGTTCCAGTCGATTTCGACTCTCTTTGCAGTTTTCGTCCTCGCCAACAAAAAATTGCAAAGCTTCTCCTTTGCAGGTGAGAAAGCAACTTATTCTAGCCGCTTTGTATCGCTCATTGTAGGGTTGAAGTGAAATTCAATGACCTCATTGCCGATTGTGAATGTAAGGGTGCCATTCCTCCCATTGATGTTGGCATCCGTTGTTCATAGGAATGGCCTACTGATGTGTGCTCAAATTACCATATTTTTCATCTACTTTTACTTCGATTTTTGTCTATATTTTCATGCATATTGGTTGGGAAAGCATAAGATTTGTGTAGTTTATGTTTAATTGCTAATTATGGAGGTCTACACAAGTTCTTGTGTTATTTCGCATAAATCGAGGCAAAATCAGAGCAATTTGGAGAAGAGAAGAGAACTTGGAAAATCACTCGAAGTGTACTGAGGTGTCAAAATCGACCAAGTGACTCGACATCAAGTGCAACTGAAGAGCATAAATCGAGCCAAAAGAAGAACAACTCTACTCGACACAGACTGGTCGATATCGATTGAAGCTGGTCGATATCGAGTGCCCCAAATCGAGTGAAGTGATATAGATCGAGTGCAGAATCCGAAGTGGAGTAGAGCTGGCTCGAGATAGAAGAGAAGTGGTCGATATCAACTGAAGCTAGTCAATATCGAGTGTTGTTGCAAAAAGATCCGACAGTTTTGATATAATCTTATCCAGAGCGGTTTACTTCTACATTAAGTCGGAGATCTTTTATCTTTCTATCATACTTTATATCCTTTATGGTGAATTCATATTTACCTAAAGTGATTTTATTTATTTACTTATAGTAAGTTTTATCTTAGGGATAAGCTAGATTTTCTTATCCTTGGATAGCAAGGTTTGAAATCTATAATTAGAAGCCATTAGGGCTGATTTTGTCATGAATTCATTCATCACACAATCATAGAATCACAGAGAATTCATTTTAGGCAAAGTTTAGAGAGAGAGAGAGAGAGGAGGCCGAGTGAAGGAAGAGAGAGCGAGAGCGGGTTTTTGCTTTGTTCGGTTGTAATCTTTCGACAATTTCTATTCAAGTTTATTATTTTCTAATGATGATGATGTCTATGGCTATGAAGCACGAGTACTTCCCTTACTTCTAGGGTCAGGGTGAGCCCGATGATAGCCATGTAAGTTTATGCATCAAATGTATGATTTTTATGCAATTCTGTCTTCTATCCTATATGCATGATTCTTCTACGAAAGTAGTAGGCGATCCTTATTTGCATTATTGAAGCGAAAGCCATCTTATTGTGAATTTGGATTAATTATGAAATTGGATAGTAACTCTTAGGGTTTACGCGACAACCTCTAAATTACCTAATTGTTAGTAACGAAAGTTATTTGATGAAATGACATAATCTTTCATGAATTTGGCATAGGCTTATATGGTTATCGTTGTGGCATGAGATCCCCGATCTTGGAGGTTTTTAGTTTATTGAGTTTATAAAACCTGTGATTTTATTCTGTCAATCTTTCCCTCATCATTCTCATATTCTTCGGATGCTTTTCCGACAAAAATTGGTTACTTTTACTGTTTTTGTGGAAGACTCGATTTCGACTTCTGTGGTCGATATAGAGTGGCTGACTCGATATCGAGTGCCCTAATCAACGTCGACTGTCTCGGTCTGTGGAACTGTATTCGATATCGACTGATCTACTCGATATCGAGTGAACTTCTAGAGTCGATATTGAACGTGATTGCGAGCTTAGGAACCCCTGACATACCTCCTCGTGGATTCGATCTTGAATACCCTACTACTACATTGGGAGGGATTCTTGTAATTTTATTTGCTTGGACAGGGAGTTGGCTTAATTCATATTTATATTTGTTCGACTAGTTTCCCTCTTAACAAATTTTGGCGCCATTGCCGGGGAGGCAATCATTCGCGCCCTAAGCTTTTATTCACGTTCTTTTCTAGTGCTGATTTTGCAGGTTTATGCGACGCTCTGATCGCGAACCTATCTTGGAATGTCTAGACGAGCCCGAACGTTTCCTCCACATCCAAAACAGAGCAATCAGAATCATGGCGAAGAACGAGACACATGCTCAACTCATTGAGAGATTGAGGAAGGAGATTGAGGACCACAATGCCACCATTGCCAATGAAAGGGCAACTGCAGCTGCAGAGAGAGATCGCGTTGATAGAGAGGAGGATGCATGCAGATAAGCCCAAGAGAGGCTCAATCAATATCCGCACACGTCCATGCAATACATGCACCCTATGCTCACCGTGCCTGAATTTGCGATTATCATCCCTCCCTCTAATTATGAAATTAAAATTAACTTCCTTTCTGAGATTAAACGCAATACTTTTGAAGGAAGAACTAATGAATGCCCCTTGCAACACATTACTACTTTTATGGATCTATGTGAGATTGTCGCCGATGGCGCAAATTTAGAATATGTTAAACTGAAATCTTTTCGATGGTCTCTTGCAGGGAAGGCATTGGAATGGCTTGAAAGCTTGGCTCCACGCTCGCTAAGGACATGGGCAGAGGTGAAGGATGCGTTCCTAAACAAATTCTTTCCTCCATAAAAAACGGCGATGATGCAACAAAGGATCACGACTTTTAAACAAAAGCCTGGCGAGACATTGGTGCAGGCATGGTAGTGCTTCAAGGACCTATTGCGATCATGCCCTACTCATGGGCAACTACCTTATGTTATCCAGGAGATCTTCTACAACTCCCTCGATGCACCGAATAAGGAGAGAATCAACTCTTACACCTCCTATCGGTACATTGAGCTTACACCTACGGAGGCCTGGGACACAATTGAGAGGCTTGCCAACTTCGACAACACATATGGGAATGCTGCGGCCTATGACTCAAGGTCTGCCCCATCTATGCCACTTTTTGAGCCTCCAAAGGAGATCGATCTGGATGTGAGGCAACAATTCAACAATGATCAGGCACGCCGCTTGCAAAAGCAAGTGAGGTTCCTCTCCAACAACCAAGCTTACCAGAAATGTGGGTCTACTAGGCACAACACCAACGTCTGCCCACATCTTGAGCAAGTCAGCATTGCAGAGACACATAAGGAAGCTAAGTGGATGAGAGGCCCCTAAGGAGAGGGCTATCAGTAGTATTAGGGGGATCAACGATTCTACCAACCTCATCACCAACAGAGGGATCCCTCACCTTATAGAGCACCTGGATACCCCAAGCGGGAACCAAGGAAAGATGACCTACATGGCTGCATATCATACTTGATGAGATGCGGAGGAACCACGCTGAGTGTAAACAAGCCAAAAAATCGGTCCATACTCAGTTGCACGACATCAACTCTAGGCTCAGGGAGATCGACGTTGGGAAGAAGAACATGGAGACCCAAATGGGTCAATTGGCTGAACAAATTCCCAAACCGTCAAGATCGCTGTCAGGATCTACTGTGTCCGATCTTAAGGGCCAAAGTATTGGTCACATAGTGGCTATGAATCTAAGGAGCAAGTGGGCATCAGCTACGAACGCCCAGCAAAAAGCAGAGGAAAAGGCCACTAGAGAGGACTCGATATCGACTAATCCAGTCGATATCGACCGAGGTGCAGTCGACATCGAATCCCCTTTACTCGATGTCAATCCAGAAGCTGAGCATCACCAGAAATCGACCCCTCCAGTCGATATCGACCAAACCCTACTCGATATCGACTAAACTCCAGCCGCAGTAAAGAAGAAGACGCTGTCATTCCCAAAGAAAACTTTAAAGGACCCGATGGAAAAGTAGTTCCAACGCTTTGTGAAGATGCTTTAAGGGCTCAATGTTACCATTCCATTCACCAAAGCTCTTCATGAGATGCCATCTTATGTAAGGTTTCTCAAAGACATATTGGGGAAGAAGCGATCAATTGCTGAGATCGTAGAGGAGTGCAGCAAGTTGGAGCTACCAGAGAAGCGGCCATACCCAGGTAGGTTTTCTATCACTATAGGCTTAGGTCAACACCGATTCAATGTTTTATGTAATTTAGGAGCTAGTGTTAGCATTATGCCCCTAACCATATGGTCAAAGGTAAAGATTGGTGCCCTAGAGCCTGTGGATGCTAAACTCTATATGGCGAACAACACGGTGGTCATTCCAACAGGCTCGTTGGATGATGTGCCAGTATAAGTAGGTAAGTTCTTTGTCCCTGCTGATTTTCTAGTTGTTGATATGGCAGAGGACCCCGCTTGTCCAATTATTTTAGGAAGGCCCTTCTTAGCAACCGTTAATCCAAACATAAGTGTAAGGAAAGGATTGCTCTCATTCACCATCAGCAACGAAGTAACAGAGTACACCTTCAACAAGACGGTGAAGAAGAATAAAGGTCCTATGGAGGTGAAGTCAATCAAAGGTGTTTACATCGCTTGTGGGGAACCTAAGGTAAGAACTATGACCCCCAAGGAGTTAGAGAAGAGGGCTATAGAAGCTCAAGTGGAGGAAATCGTGGCAATCTTGAACGAAGGCACTAAAGTACCACTCGAAATGGACCCAGGTAAGTCGATATCGACTAACAATTTTCAAGATTGTTTGCCAGGTTTTAAGTATGGGGTTGATGTCGAAGCAGACACCTCGAAATCGAGTGCAACACTCGAAATCGACAAAAATTCAAAGCCGACATCGACTGAACTAGAAGCTAAAGGAGAAAAGAGCCACTCGATATCGAGTCCACCTAGTCTTTATCGAGTAGATCAGATCGAGTCGACTTCCCCCAGGTCAACAAAACCACCAAGAGCAGAAGACAAGTCGATATCAAGTGACAGCAGTCGATATCGACTGGACTCACAGACAGAAAAGGAAAGCTCCGAAAAGTAAGCCGAGGTATGGATCCCTCTACCCTAATTTCAATAAATGATTTATCTATATATGGGAGAGGTTTGCCTTGTGATGTACATATTTGTACCTCTTTTTATTGCATCTTTTGACTTCATATTTCATTCGATTTCCAAAGAAAAGGTTCAAAAATAATATAAACTTGTGTAAGAATGAGCTAACGTGCAAGAAATATAGTTTGCACAAGTTTTGATCTAATTATGTAGGAATTCGAGCGAAATCGAAGTCAAAACGGAGAAGCCAAGGAAAGCTGAATAGAGGTCAAAATCGACCCACATGGTCGATATCGACTACAAAACATCGACACAGAACTGAGTGTCGAGTCAGACCATCACACAACAGAAGAAAAGCACTCGATATCGATCTCTTATCATTGATATCGACCATAATCCACGAATCGAGTGAAGCTGAGCTCGTCGAGCAGAAACACAGAGGTCAAAATCGACCTTCCTGGTTGATATCGACCATACTTCGACCCGGGTTGGACACGTTTTTCGAGACGCGGATTGGCCATTCTATCTTCAAAGCCATGGAATATCTTGTAATACTAGATAGACTACAACTGAGACTATTTACTTTTTTTACCTTAGAGATTTATCAAGTTGTTTAGAGTTTTATCAAAATAAAAGATCTATCCTACTTGTTTGGATAGAGTCTATAGTTTAGATAGAAGATACTATCCTTGGATAGCAAGGATTAGTAGCCCATAAATAAATCCATAGGGGGCTGGCATTCATCCATCAACACATCCAATTACACACATTCAGTTTACATTAAATAGAGTTAGAGTTAGGAAGAAGCTTTAAGGTTTGGCGTTTGCGAGAGCCGACGTTGAGTTGTAAAGTTTCGAAGTTATTAATGCAAGTTTCTTTTATATCAATGATGTTTCCTGCGATGAGGTGTGAGTAGTCTTCCAAAGCTTCTAGGGTCGGGGTGAGCCCGACATTAGCCATGCGTGCCTGAGGTAAGTGTTAGATGTTGATATCATTGTGTCTATATCATCTCCTACGTTTCTATGTTTAGTCCTGATGTGCGCGCAAATAGACATATTTTCTATGCACATTTAAGTCCATTTTATAATCATTCGCATGCATATTAGTGGGAAAATCATGAGATTAGTGTAGTTTATGCATAATTTGTCAAATATATGGGCCAGCACGAGTTTCTATGTGATTTCGTAGAAAACAGGACGAAAATGGACAGATTTGGAAGAGCTGAAAAAGAACTCGAAGTCTTCTGAAGAGGTCGAAATTGACTATGAACCTCGACATCGAGTACAACAGAGAGGCAGGAATCGAGCAGAGGAAGAACAGAGCATGTCGACACAAAAGAGGTCGATATCGATGTCTGATGGTCGATATCGAGTGGCCTAGATCAAGCTTATTGATAGAAGTCGAGTGACAGTCCGAGGAGAAGAAGGAGAGCTCGAGATAGAGTTAAACCGAGGTCGATATCGATGTTGTCCAACAGAGAAGTCCGACTCAGATTTTGATAGAATTCTATCCAAAGCTCGCACGTCTATCCAAAAGTCAAGATATTCTATCATCAACACCAGATTTCATCTATTATGTTATTTACCATGGAGTTTTTAGTTTTTACTTTATTAAGTTGTATCTTAGAGAATAAAGATAAGTTTTCGAGTCTTTGGATAGAAAAGTTCGATATCTATATCTAGAGGTCGTTAGGGCTGAGTTTAATCATCGAATTACAGCAAGTTTTAGTAGTTTGTCGCAGAAAATTTGTAGAGAGAGAGGGAGAGAGGGAGAGCCGAGTGAGGTTGGAGAGAAGCGAGAGCGGAGGTTTGGCTTTGTTCGGTTGTAACTTTCTCTTTAGTTTAATCAAAGTAGTTTTCCTTTCAATGATGATGATGAATGCAATGATGAGACGCGAGTAGTCAACCCACTTCTAGGGTCGGGGTGAGCCCGGCGATAGCAATGTAGGGTAAGTGCATCAAAGGTATGATTTTTATGCGATTCCGTCTTCTATACTATGCATGATTCTTTGCGAAAGTTAGGGAGATTCATTATTTGCATTATTGAAGCGAAAGCCAATCATATTGTGAACTTGGATTACTCATGAATTGGATAGTAACTCTTAAGAATTATGCGAGAGCCTCTAATCACCTAAAAGCTGGTAATGAAAGTTATTTGACGGAAAGACATTAAATTTCATAACTTTAGCATCATACTTGCATTGTTATCGTTGTGGCATGAATCCCCAACTTTGAAAGCCTTTAGTTTATTGATATTCATAAAAAGTTTGAGTGTTGATTTCTGTTCATCTTTCCTTAACCATTCTACGATGTTCAGACACTTTTCCGACACATAGGTTACGTACAACAGTTTCTATGACAAACATCGAAATCGACTGGTAAAGGTCAATATCGATCACTAACGTCGATATCAAGGTTACACTCGACGTCGATTTGGCTTACTTGTGTCTTCTGCAGGAACTTTGCTGGATATCGACCAGACACCTCAATATCGAGTGTCTTCTGAGGTCGAGAGCATTGATCGTGATTACAACAAGGGAAGCGCTGACATACCTCCTCGTGGATTCGATCCTGAATTACCCTACCACTGCATCGGGAGGGATTCTTGTATTATTTGCTTGAACAAGGGGTTAGCATAGTTGTGAATTATATTTGAATATTTGAATCGCACCACCCGTTCATCGAACAAATTGGCGCCATTTCCGGGGAGGCAATCAATCGCCATCTAAGTTTTCTCACAATCTTGTTCTTAGTGCTTATTTTGCAGGTTTATGCGATGCTCTGATCGCGGACCTATCCTAGAAACCATTGACGAGCCTGAACATTTCTTCCATCTTCACAACAAGGCTATTCAAATCATGGCGGACAACGAGACACAGGCAGAAAGCATAGAGCGGTTGAGGAAAGAGATTGAGGATCATAACACTACAATCGTTGTTGAAAGGGCTGCCGCTGTTGCAGAGCGAGCCCATGCTGATAGGGAGGAGGATGCGCGCAGACAAGCCCAAGAGCAGCTCAATCAGTATCCACAAACGGAGATGCAATATATGCATCCGCCGCTTCACGTTCCTAAATCCGCAATACTTATTCCTCCTTCCAATTATGAGATTAAAATAAACTTCCTGTATGATATAAAAAGAAATACTTTTGAAGGAAGACCTAATGAATGCCCACTGCAACACATCTCTACTTTTATGGATTTATGTGAAACTATTGCTGACGGTGTAAATTTAGAGTATGTGAGACTGAAATCTTTTCGATGGTCTTTGGCAGGAAAGGCATTGCAATGGCTAGAAAGTTTGGCTCCACGCTCGTTGAGGACATGGGTAGAGGTGAAGGACGCATTCTTAAACAAATTCTTTCCTCCCTCTAAGATGTCGATGCTACTACAAAGGATCACGGCTTTCAAACAAAAGTCAGGTGAAACATTGGCACAGGTGTGGGAGCGTTTTGAGGACTTGCTGAGATCATGCCCGACGCATGGGCAACTTCCATATGTCATCCAGGAGATATTCTACAATTCCCTTGATGCACCGAATAAGGAGAGGATCAATTCATATACCTCATATCGGTACATTGAGCTTACACCAAAGGAGGCCTGAGAGACGATTGAGACGCTCGTGAACTTTGACAATACATATGGGACTCCTGCGGCCTATGATTCAAGGCATGTCCCATCTATGCCACTTTATAAGCCTCCAAGGGAGATAGATCCTGATGTGTGGCAACAATTCCATAATGATCAAACACGCCGCCTTCAAAAGCAAGTTAGGTTCCTGAGCAACAATCAATCTTGTCAGGAATGTGGTTCAACAAGGCATAACACTAGTGCATGTCCACATACTGAGCAAGTATCTATGGCGGAACAACATGAGGAAGCCAAATGGACGAGAGGTTCCTATGGAGGGGGCAATCAACAATATTGGGGAGATCAAAGGTTCTATCAACAAAGGGATCCCCCACCATATAGAGCACCAGGGCACCCTGTGCGGGAAAAAGGAAGGATGATCTGCAGATCATTCTTGATGAGATGCGGAGGAACCACACTGAGATTAAGGAAGCCAACAACTCCGTCCATACTCAGCTGCAGGGCATCAATTCTAGACTTGGAGAGATAGACGTTTGGAAGCGCAATATGGACACCCAAATGGGTCAATTGGCGAAAGCAATACCCAAAGTGTCAGGATCATTCCCAGGATCAACTGTGCCCAACCAAAAGGGTAAAACCACTGGACACATAGCGGCGATGAATCTAATGAGTGGGCGTCAATTGTAAACGCCCGAGCAAAAAGCGGAGGAGAAGGCCACAGAAGGAACATCGATATCGACCGTCCCTGTCGATATCGACCAGGGTGACGTCGATGTCGACCATTCAGTCGATGTCGACCCTGATGCTGAGTCACCACAGAAATCGACTCCTCCAGTTGATGTCGACCCCCATCCTGTCGATGTCGATCTAACTCCAATTGTAGGGAATAAGAAGGTGTTACCATTCCCAAGGAAGATGATGAAGGACCCAGCGGAAAAGAACTTCTAGCAGTTCGTGAAGATGCTTCAAGGACTCAATGTCTCAATACCATTCACAGAAGCACTTCATGAGATGCCGTCATATGTGAGGTTCCTTAAAGACATATTGGGTAAGAAGCAATCGCGTACTGAGATCGCAGAGGAGTGCAACAGATTGGAGCTACCACAAAAGCGGGCGGACCCAGGTAAGTTCTCTATCGCTATAGGCTTAGGTCGATATCGCTTTAATGCTTTATTTGATTTGGGCGCTAGCGTTAGCAAGATGCCACTAACCATATGGCACAAGGTAAAGATAGGTCATCTAGAGCCCGTGGATGCAAGGTTATACATGGCAAGCAATATGGTAGTGATTCCCACAGGATTGGTAACTGATGTGCCAGTACAAGTAGGTAAATTCTTTGTCCCTGCTGATTTCTTAGTTGTTGATATAGTGGAGGATCCTGCTTATCCCATTATTTAAGGTAGGCCATTCCTAGCGACCGTCGATGCCAACATCAGCGTGAAGAAATGATTGCTCTCATTTACAATTAGTGACGAGGTGATAGAGTATGCCTTCAACAAGATGGTGAGGAACAATGAAGGGCCAATGGAGATTAAGGCCATCAATGGTGTCTACATCGCATGTGGAGAAGCCAAAGTAAGGAGTATGACACCGGAAGAACTTGAAAAGAGGGCCATAGAAGCCCAAGTAAAGGAGGTTGTGGCAATCTTGAACGAATGAGCTAAACAGAACATCGACATCGACCCAAGTAAGTCGATATCAACTAACAATGTTCAAGATTCTATGTCAGGTTATAAGTATGGGGTCGACAGAGGAGAAGAAACATTGAAATCGGGCAGAAAGGTCGATATCGACCATGCCTATATGCCAAAATTGACCACTACAGATGTTGAGAAAAGAGGAGGAACCTCGATATCGATCTCTGAAGGTCAAAATCGACCTCATCCTGTCGACCAGAAACACTCCAAATCGACTGAACCTCCAGGAGCACAACAGAGCTCGATATCGAGTACTGAATATCGATGTCGACATGAGCCACAGACAGAGAAGAAGGTAAGTCAAGGTACGGATTCCTCCTGTTCCATCTCAATTAAAGATTTATCATTATTTGGAAGAGGTGTGCCTTGGCATGTGCGCTTGTGTAGGGTATCCGATGATGATTCAAACCAATATGAGATAGGAGACAAAGTTTATGTAGCTAAATCAAAAGATCAATGGTTCCCTACTAGATTCAAAGACAAGATGATGGGACCTTTCACGGTAAATCAAATCCATCCAGACGGAATGCAGCTGCGTGACAAGAAAGGAGTTTTATTTGATGCCCAAGCCACATGGGCTCTGCCGATGCCGCCTTGAGAGCGCAAAGGAAGAAGTCGGCCTAGTGACTTTAAAGTCTAGAGCTTGTAAAAGACAAACACTTAGTTTTTGGTTTTGTTTTGACACTTTAAACTATTATTTCATGTTTTGGTTTTAGTTTTTAACAAATTGCGGGAAAGAGGAAAGAAAGAGCAAGAAAACAGAGATTGAAATCGATGTTGAAGCTCGATATCGACCTTAAGATCGATTCCGAGGGGCTTGTGGTCGAGGGTGGATCACCCTGAAGCTTGAGCCAGAAATCGATGAAGGAGATCGATTTCGATGTTAAAGGTCCATATCGACCACCACTACAGTCTTCTTCAACTCCTGAAATTTGTGACGGTTTAGTAAGTTTTCTTTCTTAACCCTAGTTCTAATACAGTGAGGACACTGTAATCTTTAAGTATGGGGTGAGGGAAAGGTTTACTTGCATAATTTTTGCATATTTTGAAATTTTTCATAAGATATCTTTCATATTTTAGTTACATAGTTCTTGCATATTACATAGTTATTTTAGAATTACATCTTTATCTTTAAGCATTGCATACATAGTATATTTTCGGGAAAAAAATGACCCCCATCAAAAATTGAAAATAAAGTAAAGAGTCATGGAAGTATAAACAAGAGCTCTATGATGCAAAATTAGATTCATTAGAGATATAACCTGAAATTGCCTAGTTAAGGGAAGTCCCAATGAAGTGCAAAAAAAAAGGAAAAAAATGAAGGAGGAAAAAATTGAAGTTGCTTTTGAAATGTGCATGATAAGATGATGGAGGACTTTTATATATTTTCATACAAGTGCTTACAAAAGTTCATATCCTAGCCTTACCTATGCATATTTGCAAAAGTCATAAGCCATATATATCATTATCATTATTGCTCCACATATATTACATATTGCCCATTTTATACCGTATACCCTATCCGGGGACTTTGTTGAGAATGGAAGTCATCTTTGGAGTTGTTATATGGATTTGTGCATATTATGAAGATGTTGGCAGTAATGAAAGAAATTTTGAAATATGGAAAATTTAATGAGTGAGAAAAAATCCGATCACCTCAGGAGATAAAGGTAGGTCGACCCTGCTCGTTGAGATGTTAGTTCAGCGAGATGGGACACAAGGTGAGGAGTCCGAAGTACTAAGTATCCGGGGCCATTCATGACACCCATGTTTGCGAGTCGCGAGAAGGCAGTGTTAAGGTTAGAGAGGTAAAAGCATTATATTGAAAAAAGCATTGAGCGAAGAGTGAAAGGTGAGATACATTATGAAGAAGGAATGTGGAATATTTTGGAAAGAAAGTTTTATTTCCCCGGATTTAACACCACATGGCCATATATTAGCCCACCTTTAGCCTTTTACCAATCTACTTCTCTATAGCTTGAAAAAGTCCTTTTGATTATTAATGCTATGTCACTGAAATTGTTTTATGCATATAAACCTCCTTTTATGAAGTATGAAATTGCTTTTATGCACATGCATGGATTTGATTGACATAAGTACCTTATCGAGGATGGCAATTGAGTGTAGGGACATATGAAAAATGAATCTATGATGTGGATCCCTTGAATGACCATTAAAATTATTGTTTGGGGACAAGAAAGCTTAAGTATGGGGTGTTTGATGTGCGCGCAAATAGCCATATTTTCTATGCACATTTAAGTCCATTTTATAATCATTCGCATGCATATTAGTGGGAAAATCATGAGATTAGTGTAGTTTATGCATAATTTGTCAAATATATGGGTCTGCACGAGTTTCTTTGTGATTTCGCAGAAAACAGAACGAAAATGGACAAATTTGGAAGAGCGGAAAAAGAACTCGAAGTCTTCTGAAGAGGTCGAAATCGACTATGAACCTCGACATCGAGTGCAGTAGAGAGGCAGGAATCGAGCAGAGGAAGAACAGAGCATGTTGACACAAAAGAGGTCGATATCGATGTCTGATGGTCGATATCGAGTGGCCTAGATCGAGCTTATTGATAGAAGTCGAGTGCCAGTCCGAGGAGAAGAAGGAGAGCTCTAGATAGAGTTAAACCGAGGTCGATATCAATGTCCATGGTCGATATCGATGTTGTCCAGCAGAGAAGTCCGACTCAGATTTTGATAGAATTCTATCCAAAGCTTGCACGTCTATCCAAAATTCGAGATCTTCTATCATCAACACTAGACTTCATCTATTATGTTATTTACCATGGAGTTTTTAGTTTTTACTTTATTAAGTTTTATCTTAGAGAATAAAGATAAGTTTTCGAGTCTTTGGATAGCAAAGTTCGATATCTATATCTAGAGGCCATTAGGACCGAGTTTAATCATCTAATTACAGCAAGTTTTAGTAGTTTGTCTCAGAGAATTTGTAGAGAGAAAGAGGGAGAGCCGAGTGAGGTTGGAGAGAAGCGAGAGCAGAAGTTTGGCTTTGTTCGGTCGTAACTTTCTCTTTAGTTTAATCAAAGTAGTTTTCCTTTCAATGATGATGATGAGTGCAATGATGAGATGCGAGTAGTCAAGCCACTTCTAGGGTCGGGGTGAACCCGACGATAGCAATGTAGGGTAAGCGCATCAAAGGTATGATCTTTATGCGATTTCGTCTTCTATCCTATATGATCCTTTGCGAAAGTTATGGAGATTCATTATTTGCATTATTGAAGCGAAAGCCAATCATATTGTGAACTTGGATTACTCATGAATTGGATAGTAACTCTTAGGAATTATGCGAGAGCCTATAATCACCTGAAAGCTGGTAACGAAAGTTATTTGACGGAAAGACATTAAATTTCATAACTTTAGCATCATACTTGCATTGTTATCATTGTGGCATGAATCCCCGACTTTGGAAGCCTTTCGTTTATTGATATTCATGAAAAGTTTGAGTTTTGATTTCTTTTCATCTTTCCTTAACCATTCTACGCTCTTCGGACACTTTTCCGACACATAGGTTACATACAACAGTTTCTGTGACAAACATCGAAATCGACTGGTAAAGGTCGATATCGATCACTAACGTCGATATCGAGGTTCCACTCGACGTCGATTTGGTCGTGATTACAACAAGGGAAGCGCTGACATACCTCCTCGTGGATTCGATCCTGAATTACCCTACCACTGCATCAGGAGGGATTCTTGTATTATTTGCTTGAACAGGGAGTTAGCATAGTTGTGAATTATATTTGAATATTTGAATCGCACCTCCCATTCATCGAACAAATTAGCGCCGTTGTCGGGGAGGCAATCAATCACCACCTAAGTTTTCTCACGATCTTGTTCTTAGTGCTTATTTTGCAGGTTTATGCGACGCTCTGATCGCGGACCTATCCTGGAAACCATTGAAGAGCCTGAACGTTTCTTCCATCTTCACAACAAGGCTATTCAAATCATGGCGGACAACGAGACACAGGCTGAAACCATAGAGCGGTTGAGGAAAGAGATTGAGGATCATAACGCTACAATCGCTGCTGAAAGGGCCATCGCTGCTGCAGAGCGAGCCCGTGCTGATAGGGAGGAGGATGCACGCAGACAAGCCCAAGAGCGGCTCAATCAGTATCCGCAGACCGCGATGCAATATATGCATCCGCCGCTTCACATTCCTGAATCCACAATACTTATTCCTCCTTCCAATAATGAGATTAAAATAAACTTCCTGTCTGAAATAAAAAGAAATACTTTTGAAGGAAGACCTAATGAATGCCCACTGCAACACATCTCTATTTTTATGGATTTATGTGAAACTATTGATGACGGTGTAAATTTAGAGTATTTGAGACTGAAATCTTTTTGATGGTCTTTGGCAGGAAAGGCATTGCAATGGCTAGAAAGTTTGGCTCCACGCTCGCTGAGGAAATGGGCAGAGGTGAAGGACACATTCTTAAACAAATTCTTTCCTCCCTCTAAGACGTCGATGCTGCGACAAAGGATCACGACTTTCAAACAAAAGTCAGGTGAAACATTGGCACAAGCGTGGGAGCGTTTTATGGACTTGCTGAGATCATGCCCGACGCATGGGCAACTTCCATATGTCATCCAGGAGATATTCTACAATTCCCATGATGCGCCGAATAAGGAGAGGATCAATTCATATACCTCATATCGGTACATTGAGCTTACACCAACGGAGGCCTGGGAGACGATTGAGAGGCTCGTGAACTTCGACAATACATACACTACTAGAAATTTGTTATTTAACATCGGGTAATAGCCGATGTCTTTCAAAAAAATCGATGTCTATGTGGGGATGTTAAAATTCAAAAGGGTTTCACATCGGCCAGAACCCGATGTCTTTTTATGTTATAACATCGTTTATATTTTTAAATCTGATGTCTTTGTTATCCTATAACATCGATTATAAAATATAACCGATGTTATAACATACAAAGACACCGGCTATTACCCGATATTAAAATGTTTTGACTTTTTACACCCCCCACGTAGACATCGATTTTTTTAAAGACATCGGCTATTACCCAATGTGAAATGACATATTTGCGTTTTTTTTAATTATCGTAGCCTATGCGGGATTTGAACCCGCATCTTTGTGTTTGAACGTAATGCTCTACCATTTGAGCTAATAGGCTTTAAATTAGATAGTATGTTCTTAGATAATAGCAAAAAGAGCATGTGAAACTTAAGAAGCAAAGAAACAAGGAAAATAAACTAATAGCAATAATTCTTGTACATCTTGTTCATGCCAAACACTTCTCTTAACTACTAGTGGTGTCCATGACAAAACTTTACAAGTAACCATCTCAAACATTTCTGCAATGCAACTATCCCTAAGATAAATTATGCACATACAATTTAGCTTGTTCTAACAATAAATGCATATTCCAAAGAAATCTTAAAAGCACCCATGTCAAATGAGCTAAAACCCAATAATATATACAATTAGCGAGGTAAATAAATCTCCAGCATTTACCAAACTTGTGAGACCTTAATGCAACAAAATCAAGGCCGCCAATCACCTTAGGACGCACTATTAGACTTGCGCTTGTGGAAATTCATTTCCAAAGACAAGATCTGTCAATGAAACACTAAACGAAATTAATAAAATCAAACCCTGACTATTTTATTTGCAAAAATCAGAAGCCTAATTTACCTAGAACGGCTTGGAAGAACTCACAAGTGGGTCGGGCGTGTGCTTGAATTTGTGAGGAAGAAAGCGAACACATGATGAGCGCTCGCTTTAGGGAGAAAGAATCGAACCTAGAATGATCTCTAGATGGAAGGAAGAAGGCGTATGAATGCACCTTCTACTACTAGAGAAAACAACAGGTAAGCAAGAGAGCTTTATTGCTACAATCCAATAATACGACTTTGGCACTAGTGAATGCCTTTACATTTTTTAAAAACTCTTTATCATTATTTAGTTAATGGTAAAAGGAACACATCAGCAAGAAGAGACAAGAAAGATAGAGTTTTTGACCTGGTGGAGAATACCAGAACTTGGAGGAACAACAAGCATGTTCTGAAAAAGGAGTTGCTTTGAGGAGATGTGCCCAATCAATGGAATGGCCGTTTAATGACATTGTTCACTCTCTCCAATCAAATCAGAAGTTATATTGTATGTCCTACAACCCAACACAAGAGATAAACACGATGTCACTACAAACACAGATTAAATAAGAAGTTGTAAGAGGATGACATAAGACCGTAAATGCATCATCTCATCACCATATGAGATGAAACAATCGTATGAATGCACTGCATCAAAAGAGAGTGAAGACAATCAAAGCAGTGCCCCAAACATATAACTTGTGGATCCTTTAGAATCACAAAATAAAGAATCTTTACGGGGAAGTATCACTTTATTAATTGTAGCCCAACTCTTCATCTCTATATTGTGAAGTCATAGTTGGTAACTTACTCCCCTATATCAGGATCCGATAGGACAGGGGTATGTAATAAGCACCTCGGTGAATAACTCAAAACGTGGATGCACGAAAAGTGTGGCAAGAAACACTAGATTGCAAAAATCAAGGCTTCTTTAAGTAATAAAAAAGTTGTATTGTTAGTTAAGGCAGTATTCTTGACAAGTGAAATGGTAAGGGGTTCAGGTATGATAGCACTGTTGCAGCAGTTTTTGATAGAGTTAAGATTGGAAATCAACACAAGATGTCACATAAACATTGATTACTCAAATTTAAGACTAAAAGCGATGCCGAAAAAACACTGAGAGAAACCAAGGCAACCCAAGGAATCAACTAAGCTACCAGCAAAACCAAGCTCTCTGGCCATCAGAAGAACCTTCACTCACTGGCCAAGAATCTAATTGTCTTTAAAAAAAAGTATTTCTGAATACCTAGAAAAGAAGCCTAATGCCTAATTTATAAGATACTAATGCTCTGGAGTCTGGTCACAGCAGGTGACTTTTATCTAATTCTTGGTCTAATGATTTCACAGCAAGAACAAAAAGGTGAAACACACACAAACGCAGAAAAAAGCAAAAGAACCATAACTGGGAAGTGCTTATAGTTACAACTAGCAAAATCTGAAGACTGGGAGAGGGGGTCAAAAAGCTCAAGAAAGAAATTACCTTCCACAGATTGTAAAGAAACATATCTTGGTTAGTGCAGCCCACCATATTCTATTCATGCCTAGAAACATCTAATATCCTAAGCATTAGCCTCTGCAAACCAGCAAAGAAATAAAGCTAATCAGGTGTACATATTTTTTATACTCCCTCTGTCCCATAATGGATTTTGTTTTAGATTTCTAAACTTGTCCCGAAATATGACATTTTAGGCATTAATCATTTTCATCTGACTTTACAATGCAAATTTCAAAAACATAATTTACCATTTCAATACAATTATAGTACTTTTTCTGTCTTGGAAATTTAAAAAGAAGTCTTCTTACTCTGCAATATTGAAAGCAACTATTATCAGCAACATGTTGGCTAGCCCATTTTCTGGATTTATTCAACTGATTAAGAACCTGCAGGACAAGGTGGTCTATAAAGAAAAGCAAATCATAGAGAAAATTTATCATATTACACTGGTAAGCAGATATTATTGACATTCATAAAGCGTTCCATCATCGTAACATCCAGACAGCGCTGTTAATTCATTGCTTTAATTACTAAAAAAGGGGTCACCATAAAGGGTAGGTAAGACAAGGAGTATAGATACAACTTTGGGAGGAAGTGGAAAAGTTTGGAGTTCCACTCTATAGCAAGAAGCTAGAAGGAATTTATTGTTTGAACAGCTAGTTGGTAAGATAAATATAGGATGAATAAAGATCAGAACCCATTGTTCTTTGGATGAAGCTGAAGAAAGAAAGAGCAAGTTTTGAATTCTAAACCCCACTAATATAACAAAAAGCCTCATATTAATTTTTTTGCAGTGTCTTGAGAAACATAGATTCAATTAGTAACCACTAAATCTCAATAAGAGTGGCTCCTTCCTTGACAAAAAGTTAAATAACAACCCCAAAATGCCAACAAACTTGCTCATTTTTTGCTCATTATGTTCTCAAAATCAGGAAAAGCAAAATCTACCTCCTTCCTTCAAATCTACCTCATTATGTTCTCAATACACCATAGATTAGCATCTCACCTATTGTCTGGACATGTAAGAAACAAGCCAAATTCGGTGATTCCAAGCCCGGTAGTTCATTTTTGACACCTATAAAGAATGTGAATATCCGGTTAGTTTCGGCATAGACGTTGAACAGAGAAGAACTCCAACTCTCTAATATCAAATAACATCAATAGACATCAACCAAATGCATATTCATATATGGACAGTAAAATGACATACTCACTCTATCCAGAACGTTTACAATCAGAATGTTTGGCTTGTAATAACAGATCCTAACTGCTATGCCAAATTCCATTCCCACAAAATCCATCAATCATGGCATTCCAAATTGCGACACTGCTCTTATCTTCCAGCATCAGGAAAACATGCCAGTCATGATCAACATTCCCACAGCAAGAAATAAGAGCGAAAACCTGCCTGGTTCCATGTGTAGGCTTCTTCGGCAGTTCATTCAGATTGTGAGGTAGGATTTGAGAGGGCTAAAATCAAAGGCTTCTGCAATAAGCCAAATAGACATCAAAGGAAAAAATTAACATAAGATTTTGCAATATAACAAGTCTACCTATGTTCATGAATTCACCCAGATAAAAACAAATAAATGTAGGACACAAAAGAATGTGGGTGTTGTACATTTTGATCATTTATTCAGTTTTGGGTTGAATTATACAACTAAAAGTTTCAATCTTAGCTTTAGATGTTCCTTAACTCTTTTTTATAACAACTCATAATTAGAATAAAAGTTTGTGACTAAGACAAACCCAGAGAGTTAACTGTAGAACTTGTGGAAATAAGAAATATATTTTATAAGATAAATATAATTTTATTAAAATAGGCCAGGGAAAAAAATAGGGGCTGTAAAAAGGAGGATTTAGCTTAGTCTAAAGA
The DNA here is from genome assembly GCA_963922045.1 of Persicaria maculosa. Lineage (NCBI taxonomy): Eukaryota > Viridiplantae > Streptophyta > Magnoliopsida > Caryophyllales > Polygonaceae > Persicaria > Persicaria maculosa. The sequence continues at coordinate 35,786,779 of OY998271.1, forward strand.
AGTTTCATATATAATATTTATGAAATTGCTCAATCGTATAAAGATCAAGTTTGTTAAGTGTAAAGCTACTTACGTGTTTGCATCACGGAACTCAAAAGACTTGTCCAGAACACTATACAAGCAACAATTCATCGCAAACACCTCAATGACGAATCTCTCACAACCTGGTACCTGTAAAAATCAGTCATTAATTATAACTCTACAAAACAGATTAGTTCAAAGAAGAATAAACGACATGCTACCTTCTCTTCTTTAAAAGGTCCGTTGCACCAATCCTTAATTATCCTAATGAATATCTGCACACACGTCTGTTTAGCAAAGAGATGATAATGTCAGATCAACTCCAGTTCCAATAAATCAACCTTCACGAAAAACTATCAGCAAACCGGAGAATATAGCGTACCTTTCTTACATTTCATAGGGCAGATCATTACAACAAACCCTAGTTCTACAAGTTAAAATATGCAATTACAAGTTCACATTGCAACGTTAGATCTCCAGAAAGAAAAATCGCAGCAAACAAACCCTAGATCTACACATTAAAATCTGCAGTCAAAGTTCACAAAATCGCAGCAAACAACAACAAACCCTAGATCTATATAAAAAAATCGCACAGCCAAGAATCCTAGATTTCCAAATCATAATTAGCCATAGATTCGAGCAAGCGAGGTAAAGAAAGAGAAGAGAAACAAGTGAAGCAAAGAAAGAGAAGAGAAGAGAAGAATGAGACCGTACCTGTTGCAGAGAGAGCGAATAGTGTTGTCTGTCAAAGAATGAAGTTGGAGATGGGATCTGGCCAGCGAAGAGGTTAGGTTCCTGGCTTCCTGGAAACCAGAGCCACACACCGGAGACACAACGACAAGAATGAAAGGGGTTTCGCTGCTGTAGAGGAAAGAGCCGAGAGATGGTAACGAGAGAGAAGATGCGGGATTTCGTCAAAGAGCCTACATCCCCACCGGAGCCACCCTCGAGTTCGAAAGTCGGCGAGATTGGAGGAGGAAGGGATTGGGGGTGAACAGGGAGGAGTTGGAGGAGGAAGCGAGATTTCCATGTCGTTGAAGGCTGAGTCGAATGTGTAGGAAAAAGGAACAGGGAGGAGTTGGTGGAGGAAGCGGGTTTTCTAAGTATACTGGGTGTGTTTCTTTTTTCTTAAAAATTTTCTAAGTGTTGAATTATTTCGCGTGTATTTCATATGGGCGGGATTTGTCCCGCGCTTATTTTTTTTCCAAAAACTTTTTTTTAACATCAGTAAAAAAAAATAGTGTGGCGTCTGTTTCATTTTTAACATCACAAATTTATCAACCGATGTCAAAAAACTGTTTTACATGGCAGGTTTTTCTGACTGATGTTAATGAACCGATGTTAAATAACAAAATTCTAGTAGTGATATGGGACTCATACGGCCTATGATTCAAGGCCTGCCCCATCTATGCCACTTTATAAGCCTCCAAGGGAGATAGATCCTGATGTGTGGCAACAATTCCATAACGATCAAACACGCCCCCTTCAAAAGCAAGTCAGGTTCCTGAGCAACAATCAACCTTGTCAGGAATATGGTTCAACAAGGTATAACAATAGTGAATGTCCACATACTGAGCAAGTATCTATGGCAGAACAACATGAGGAAGCCAAATGGACGAGAGGCTCCTATGGAGGGGGCAATCAACAATATTGGGGAGATCAAAGGTTCTATCAACAAAGGGATCCCCAACCATATAGAGCACCAGGGCACCCTGAGCGGGAAAAAAGGAAGGATGACCTGCAGATCATTCTTGATGAGATGCGGAGGAACCACGCTGAGTTTAAGCAAGCCAACAACTCCGTCCATACTCAGCTGCAGGGCATCAATTCTAGACTTGGGGAGATAGACGTTTGGAAGCGCAATATGGAGACCCAAATGGGTCAATTGGCAGAAGCAATACCCAAAGCGTTAGGATCATTTCCTGGATCAACTGTGCCCAACCAAAAGGGTAAAACCACTGGACACATAGCGGCGATGAATCTAAGGAGTGGGCGTCAATTACAAACGCCCGAGCAAAAAGCGGAGGAGAATGCCACAGAAGGAATATCGATATCGACCCCCAGACGTCGATATCGACCACTTGGTTCGTCGACAGTTTTCTGAGTCGACTACGATCATCCAGCATAAGTTACTAAGATCGATATCAACCCCAACCTTGATATCGACCAACCCTGTGTCGACTGGCAGTCTTCTGTGCCAGTCGATTTCATGAACTAACATCGATATCGACCTTTCCTTGTTGATATCGACTGCCGTTTTTTGTCTCTGCAGGTCTTCTATTGCAAAAAGGATCGACAGCCAAGGTCGACATCGAGGTTTGTGCTCGAGATCGAGGCTTCTAGTCGAACATTCAGGATGTGATTTCAACTCTACTAGGATCCCGCTGACTCGCTTCCTCGTGGATCGCACCTGATTCCCTACTACCATAGCGGGGAGTCTTGAATTTATTTGAAGAGGCTAAGAGTTGTATTGGTTTATATTTTGTTATATATTTCGATTCAATTCTCCCCACGTCAAATTTTGGTGCCGTTGTCGGGGAAGCTATCAATCACGCCCTAGTAGTTTATTTTCACGTTCCTTTTTAGTTTGGTTTTATAGGTGTATGCGACGTGCTGAACGCTCACCTGAATTTGAAGGATTAGACGATCCAGAAAGCTTTCTCCATCTAAGGGCTCGAGTTCAAAGAATCATGGCAGACAATGAGATCCAGGCGCAACAAATTGAACGCTTAAGGAAGCAAGTAGAGGATTTCACCACCAGTGAAGCAGCACTAAGAGAGCATGCTGAAAGAGAGGATGAAGCTAGGAGACGATATGAAGCTCAAATCAACGCCCTCACGCAGAATGCAAAGCAATACATGCAGCCCGTGCTCATAGTGCCTGAATCTGCAATTCTTATCCCTGCTTCTAACTTTGAAATTAAGCCAAATTTTCTTACTGAAATTAGAAGACATCAATATGAAGGAAAACCTAATGAATGCCCTATGGCACATATATCAACCTTCTTAGATCTCTGTGATACTATTGTTGATGGACAGAGTCTTTAATATGTCCAACTAAAAGCTTTTCGTTGGTCCCTTATAGGTAAAGCATTGCATGGTTGGAAAGCTTAGCCCCAAGATCACTCCGCACCTGGAATGAAGTCAAGGACGCGTTCCTCAACAAGTTCTTCCCTCCATCCAAGACGGCGTTGATCCGACAGAAAATCATGGCTTTCAAACAAAAGCCTGGTGAGGCTCTGGCGACTGTTTGGGAAAGGTTCAAGGACCTACTACAATCATGCCCTACGCATGGCCAACCACCGTATGTGATTCAGGAAATTATTTACAATGCTCTTGATGCTGCAACCAAGGAGATGATCAACACCTACACCTCCTATGGCTACTTTGAACTCGCTCCACAAGAGGCTTGGGACACCATAGAGAGGTTGGTGGAGTTCGACAACACATATGGGACTTCTGAGGCTTCTGACACATTATCATCATCGAGACCTACCCCATCTATGCCATTATATGAACCCTCTAAGGTAATCGATTCGGACGTGAAGGAGCAATTCCATAGAGATCAACTTCGAAAGCTCCAAAAGCAAGTGAGGTTCCTTTCAGCGAACCAAGATTGCATCGAATGCGGATCGCAGCGGCACACCACCATCGAGTGCCCCCATGTTGAACAAGTACAACTAGCGGAGACTCACCGAGAGGCGCGCTACATGAGGAATCTCAATCGCCAGGGGTACCAAAACTGGGGAAATCAACCACCCCAATACAACCCCAGTGATCCTCCGCCTTATAGAGCTCCTGGGCACCTGGAGAGAGACCAACGGAAGAAGGATCTACAACTTGTGCTACATGAGATAAGGCGGAATCAGGCTAAGAATGATCAATCCAATAACGCAATCCATTCTCAACTCAATCATCTTACCACAAGGATTGGGGAGATGGATATATGGAAAAAGAATGTGGAGACCCAACTGGGTCAATTGGCGGCACAAATCCCTAGACCGTCCGGAACGTTCCCTGGGCAACTAACTATAAATCCTAAGGGGCAATCTGGGCCGGGCCACATCGCAGCCATGCAACTAAGGAGTGGCAACAAACTACAAAAGCCACGAACGAAAGCGGAGGAGAAAGCTGCAGATCTAGTCGACTTCGAAAAACAAATTGATGTTGAGCCAAACATCGATATCGACCAACAGGTCGACCTACTGGTCGACGTCGAGGCCACTGCAGAGCCTTCGGAGCCACAACAGAAGTCGAAATCAACCATCCAGGTCGATATCGACCAGATCCCAGTTGACATCGACACCCAGCAGGCCCCTCCGACCACCGTTTTGGCTCCTCCACCAAAGAAGACGTTGCCCTTCCCATCCAAAGAATTGGAGGACCCCACCAAAGGTAAGTTTAGGCACTTTATAAAAATTCTTCAAGGTCTTAACATTACTATCCCTCTTACAGAAGCTCTAAGTGAGATGCCCGCCTATGTGCGATTCCTCAAAGACATCCTTAGCAAGAAGCGGTCTATGGCAGAGATCGCAGAGAAGTGCTCAAAGATGGACTTCCCTGAGAAGAGGAGTGATCCAGGAAAGTTTGCAATCACTGTGGGGCTTGGCCGACATCACTACAAGGCCCTATGTGACTTAGGGGCAAGCGTAAGTCTTCTGCCTCTTTCTATTTGGCAAAAGGTGAACATTGGAGCACTTGAACATGTGGATATGAAGCTCTATATGGTTGACAACTCATTCGTCAGGCCCACAGGTATAGTTGATGACGTTCCGGTAAAGGTAGGTAAGTTCTTTGTGCCTACTGATTTCATTGTATTGGAGATGCCTGAAGATCCTATTGTACCTATCATCCTTGGTAAGCCTTTCTTAGCTACTGCTGATGCCAATATCAATGTACGTCGAGGATTACTAACTTTTACTATAGGAAACGAAGTGATAGAGTTCTCCTTCAACCCTACCATGAGCGAAACAAGGCAGCTGGAGCAAGTTGTCCTTTCACCGACTAAGGAGAAGCTTCAAAAAATTTTGTTGGCGAGGACGAAAACAACAAGCAGAGTCAACATCGACTGAAACCAATCGATATTGACTGAAATGCTCGAAATCGACCATAAATCATCAATGTTGGGTAAGCCAGATGATGGCCAGGAGCTTAAGTATGGGGTCCCTGACATCAAAATCGACCCCCGTAGATCGATATTGACTACTGTACTCGAAATCGACCCCCTTGGTCGAAATCGACCTCCCCTCAGCCCGAAGATTTCTGTTTCGGGCCCAAGCATGTGAGCCCAGGTATGATCCCTAGCCCTCCTCTGTCCATTATTGATAATTCAACTAATGGGAGGGTCAAAGCTCCGTGGTTTGCTTATATTGCAAAAGTTAGGTCAAGAAAGAGAAGGAAAATGCCCAATAGAGAAGAACCTAACGAGGAAGAAGCCTTGGTTGTCGAACTTAGTTATTATCACAAGGACCTAGACGATCCAGGAGAAAGCTCAAGCTTGAAGGGTCCCTACCTTAAAGGCTCATGAAGAATTGACGGAGAAGTCGGCCTAGCGACTCAAAAATCTAGAGCTTGTACCTACAACTTTAATTTTCTTTCATAGATGGTTTTTAGGATTTTGAATTTTGGATTTTGAACTTTAAAAACTGTGATAATTCGTGGTTTTATCTATAATTCTAACAAAGATTTCAGGTTACCAAGCAAAAGGAACGACGAAGAAGAAAAGAAGCTACTCCAGAGCCAGTCAAAATCGACCCCCCCAGTGTCAAGCCACCTCCTGGAGTTGACATCGAGGACTCAGGAGCAAAACGTAGAGTTCGATATCGACCATAATCATCGATATCAACCACCAATCTGGCAGCCCTCGAGTTCACCTTCTTCCTCGACTTCGACAGATGCAGTCGACATTGACCTCAGACCTAGATATCGACTACTAGCATCGACTTAACCTGAAATCGTCCTGAATCCGCAGTTTGCGCTGTGAGTTTCTCTCTACCCTTGTTTTTCTTTTAATACGGTGAGGACACTGTATATTTTAAGTATGGGGTGGGGGAAAAACATGTCTTATGGTCATAACTTTGTTTTCTTCTTCGCATCACATTCATGTTTAAGTTTTTGTTCTTAGTTTTACTTTTCAAAAAAATGTCAAAAAATAAAAAAAAATAGAAAAATGTCAAAAAGACAAAAAAATGCATGTTTACTCTTTAAGTTTATTTTTTAAACCGTACTTAGATGTCCTATAATGAAAACTCAATAGCTGACTTGATCATGTAAATCCTGTGACATATATGATCCTAGGCTAAAAAGCAAATCCAACAAAAATTGTCCTTGTGAGAATTTTGGCCTATAGGGAGAACATCAAAAATCCCTCTACTTTCGTGAGTGAATTTACTTTTCCTATGCATCTCTAAATGTTGTGATAGTTATTCAAAGCCAATGCACATATATGTTTATGTTTACGAGAATTAAATGATGGAGGCATCTTTTAAGCCATTTTTATCCTCTCTTTACCTACCCTGCATTATCTCTGCTTGAAGCCAGAATATTAGCCTAAGCCTGATATTGCAAACTCCACAAAATTATCCCTAGCAGAATTGAGCCTGACCCCCATTTGGGAATTGAGACTTAGAATGGTTAGAATAATGCATTGTGGAAAGAAAAGTGCATATATTTAGTTTTGAGCAAGGAAATTGTGGGTTGGTATACATTTGCATCTTGTCATATTTTGTAAAAGGATTTTTGGCTCACCATATAAATGCACATTTTTTTAAGTATTTATTTATTATTTTCGTCAAAAAAAAATCCGAAAAAAAAAGAAAAAAAAAAGACGTATATACATAGTGCATGAGCCAAATCCCTTAGTTCTTTATTTATTTCATACAAGTGTAATATTTTTGAGAGCATATTAGAGTTTGAAAGAAGGGTTGATATTATGGTTGATATCTTGAGAGAACATTAGAGCATATTATGGAAAGATGAGTTTGGAAAGAGCATTATGGAAGATTGAGCTTGGAAAGTGCAACATTGTAAGAGTTATGGTTTGGAAATTGTAAGTGTTAAGGTTTAGGAGTCTTGATTCCCGAATTTTATAAGCACCACATGGCCAAATAATTTCATACCTTTGCCCCATTACAACCCCGCTGAATGGAGTCTTCTTTGAAGTCTTCCATTGAGCGAAAGTCCTCCTGATAGTTGTTATTGCATTTTTATAATTGTTTGCGAAGTGGATTCTTATAAATTGCAATGTTTATGAGATTGTATATGGAATTGAGTTGAGAGTTGATCTTCATAGCCTAAACACATGAGAGTTGAGTGCAAACACATTATCCCTGTGAGGTTGGATCAAAAGTGCATATGTCTATGGATCGCCTAAATATGTGCTATGACGTTAAATTCACCTGCTTTGCTTTGCTACCGCTTATGATGTTGCTTTTGACAAGGGCGAAGACTTGAAGGATGTGTTGTAGGTGTTGGTTATTGCTTGAGGACAAGCAAGTCTAAGTATGGGGTGTTTTGATGTACATATTTGTACCTCTTTTTATTGCATCTTTTGACTTCATATTTCATTTGATTTCCAAAGAAAATGTTCAAAATAATAAAAACTTGTGTAAGAATGAGCTATCGTGCAAGAAATAGAGTCTGCACAAGTTTTGATCTAATTATGTAGGAATTCGAGCGAAATCGGAGTCAAAACGGAGAAGCCAAGGAAAGCTGAATAGAGGCAGAAATTGACCTACATGGTCGATATCAACTACTAAACATCGACACAGATCTGAGTGTCGAGACAGACCATCACACAACAGAAGAAAAGCACTCGATATCGATCTCCTATCATCGATATCGACCACAATCTAGGAATCGAGTGAAGCTGAGCTCATTGAGCAGAAACACAGAGGTCGAAATCGACCTTCCTGGTCGATATCGACCATACTTCGATGCGGGTTGGACACGCTTTTCGAGATGCGGATTGGCCATTCTATCTTCAAAGCCACGGAATATCTTGTAATACTAGATAGACTACATCTGAGACTATTTACTTTTTTTACCTTAGAGATTTATCAAGTTGTTTAGAGTTTTATCAAAATAAAAAATCTATCCTACTTGTTTGGATAGAGTCTATAGTTTAGATAGAAGATACCATCCTTGGATAGCAAGGATTAGTAGCCCATAAATAAAGCCCTAGGGGGTTGACATTCATCCATCAACACATCCAATTACACACATTTAGTTTACATTGAATAGAGTTAGAGTTAGGAAGAAGCTTTAAGGTTTGGTGTTTGCGAGAGCCGACGTTGAGTTGTAAAGTTTCGAAGTTATTAATGCTAGTTTCTTTAATATCAATGATGTTTTCTGCGATGAGGTGCGAGTAGTCTTCCAAAGCTTCTAGGGTCGGGGTGAGCCCGATGTTAGCCATGCATGCCTGAGGTAAGTGTTAGATGTTGATATCGTTGTGTCTATATCATCTCCTACGATTCTATGTTTAGTCCTAATCGAAAGAAAATGGATTCATGCTAACAACTTGACTTATAAACATAAAATTTGTAGAGACAATTAGGTTTATTTGCAAGAGTAATCTTAAGAGTTGGTGTACAACAAAAGCTTGTCCCTCGGGTGAAATAGCGCAATTGTCCGTCTTAATTGCCTTATTGCATGCATTGGTTAACGTTGTGGTAAACCCTAATCCTAGGAGTTGCTTTTTACATAGTTTATTCATCAAAACACTGTATTTATTCTGTTCATCGCTCCTTATTCATCCTTGAGTCTTCGGCCTTTCTTTGTTGAAAAAAAGCTAACAACTTTGTAGAAACAGACATCGATATCGACCCCCAGACGTCGATACCGACCACTTGCTTCGTCGACAGTTTTCTGAGTCGACTACGATCATCCTGCATAAGTTGTTGAGATCGATATCGATCTCAACCTCGATATCGACCACCCTTGTGTCGACTGGCAGTCTTCTGCGCCAGTCGATTTCGTGAACTAACATCGATATCGACCTTTTCTTGTCAATATCGACTGCCGTTTTTGTCTCTGTAGGTCTTTTGTTGCAGAAAGGATCGACAGCCAAGGTCGGCATCGAGGTCTATGCTCGAGATCGAGGCTTCTGGTCAAACATTTAGGACGTGATTTCAACTCTACTAGGATCTCACTGACTCGCTTCCTCGTGGATCGAACCTGATTCCCTACTACTATAGCGGGAGTCTTGAATTTATCTGAAGAGGCTAAGAGTTGTATTGGTTTATATTTTATTATATATTTCAATTTAATTCTCCCCACGTCACCTTGGTATGTGCGCTTGTGCAGGATATCCTATGATGATCCAAGCAATTACGAAGTAGGAGATAAGGTGTACGTCTCCAAATCAAAGGATCATTGGTTTCCGAGCAAGTTCAAAACAAAGAAGATGGGTCCCTTTACAGTGAACAAGATCCATCCAGGCAGGATGCAGCTGCGAGACAAGAACGGAGTACTATTTGAGGCCCAGGCTACATGGGCTCTGCAGATGCCGCCCTAAGAGCATGATAGAATAAGTCGGCCTAGCGACTATAAAGTCTAGAGCTTGTAACAAGACAAATAGTTTTTAGGGTTTGGATATTTTTGGTTTGTTTTAAGACTTTATGTTTGGAGAAGCTGTGATCGACCTCGGATCACCCTGAAGCTTAGAATCACTAGGAATCGAGTGAAACTAGTCGATATCGACTGGATCACCCGATATCGACTAGGCCTGCAGACGTCTTCAGCACCTGATTTTCGCTAATTTTTAGTAAGTTTCTTTGTTAACCCTAGTTCTTATACAGTGAGGACACTGTAATCTTTAAGTATGGGGTGGGGGAAAGGCTTACTTGCATATTTTAATCATTTTTTGCGCATATTTCACATTTTTCATATTTATGCATACTTCTCCAATTACATTATACATAGTTACTTTAGATATGTTTATTTATCATTATGCATCATATTTATTTTCAAAAAACAAAATCACCCCCATTAAAAAATTTGAAAATTTTGAAAAAGTGTCATGAAAGCTTTTATTGAACTCGACGATGCAAAAGTAGATTCATTAGAGATATAACATGAAATTGCCTAGTAAAGGGAAGTCATAATGAAGTGCGATTTTTTAGGGAAAACCATTAAAGGAGGTAAAATCTGAAGTTGCTTTTGAAAAGTGCATAATAAGAGGATGGAGGACTTTATATTTTCCATACATGTGCTCAATTTCATATCCTAGCCTTACCTATGCATATTTGCATTACACAAGTCATATATGAGCCTTATATTATTATTGCTCCACATACATTACATATTGCCCATTTTTTTATACCTTAAACCCTATCCGGGGACTATGTTGAGAATGGAAGTCATATTTGAAGTTGTTATATGGAGTTTGTGCATATTATTATTGAAGTGGTTGGCAGGAATGAAAGAAAATTTAAAAATGGAAAATTTAATGAGCGAGAAAAAATCCGATCACCTCAGGAGCTAAAGGTAGATCGACCCTGCTCGTTGAGATGTTAGTTCGGCGACATGGGACACAAGGTGAGGAGTCCGAAGTACTAAGTATCCGGGGCCATTCATGACACCCATGTTTGCGAATCGCGAGAAGGCAGTGTAAGGTTAGCCCACCTTTAGCATTTTACCAATCTACTTCTCCATAAGCTTGCAAAAGTCCTCTTGATTATTAATGCTTTGTCGCAGGAAATTATTTTATGCATAACTCTCCTTTTGTGCGTATGATGTTGCTTTTATTCACATGTATGGATTTGTTGACATTAGTACCTTTTTTAGTATGGCAATTGATTGTAGGGACATATAACAATAAATCTATGATGTTGAGGGTTTAGTTTCTTCCCCTGAATGACTGCTAAAATTATTGCTTGAGGACAAGCAAGCTTAAGTATGGGGTTGTTCGTAAGGGGGAGGGATCGCTAAAATAAAATATTCAAATAGTATCACACTAAACCGACTCCCTTATCCAAGCAAATAAAATACAAGAATCCCTCCTAATATAGTGGTAGGGTATTTCAGGATCGAATCCACGAGGAGGTATATCAGCGCTTCCTAAGCTTGCAATCACGATCAAGTTTCGACTCCAGAAGACCACTCGATATCGAGGTGCCTGGTCGATATCGACCTTGACGAGAGGGTTTCTCGACCAAATAAATTTATAGTCAAGACCCCGCTATTGTATAGGGGAGTCAGGTTCGTCCTCAGGAGAGAAGTCAGCGGTTCTAGGTTTAGTTGGTTTTGGGGTTTGGGAGTAGCGGGAAAAGGTGGTGGTCGGTTGCTATCGATATCGGCTAAGACTGGTCGATGTCGAGGGATGGAGATGGGACGGTGGTTGGTGTCGTGTGGCTGTGCAAAAGCTTTAAAATAACAAAAATAGAATAATAAAAGAGCAAACTTCCAAGGTTAGGGATCACTGCAACAATAAATATATGTGTAGACTATAAATCACATAAAGATGCATGCTTTATATCAAATAACTTTCGTTATTAACAAATAGGAATATAGAGGCTTTCGCAAATAAACCCTAATTGTTACTACCTTTTCTTAATTAGGATTAGTCAGCTCTCGCAGGCAAAACCTAATTACTATCCAAATTCATAATAAGATCACTTTCGCTTTAATATCATAAATAAGAAATTTCCTCAACTCTTGCAAAAGATTAAGCACATAGGTAGATGATGATAAAGACATTCAAATTCATAAATTCATATATCAAACACATATATCTATGTTGGGATCACCCCAAACCTAGAAGATGGAAATTAGAAACAAGACATAATAAAAGAAACTAACTTTATCATAAAATCTAAAACTTACAAAACCTTCCAAACGCTCCTCCTCCTCTCTCTCTCTCATCTCTCCCCTCTTCCTCCTAACTATTGCGCCCGAAGACGACTTGGCTTGAATGAATAAAAATCAGCCGCCTAGGGCTTTATTTATAGGCTCCAATCTAGCTATTCTAGGAAAGGAACAACTATATCTTCTATCTAATTCTATCTATCTATATAAAGATAAAACATGGAAATAAATAATTAAAGGAACTATATCTAAAGTAGATAAATCTTCTCCATCTTGATAGAACTTGATAAATGTGGAAGGAATCTTCTCTCGAAAATATCTCCATTGGACTTTGGATAGAACTTTGAGTAGAGCTCGGATATGCTCGAAATCGGCTACTGGGCACCAGTCGATATCGACCAACATAGGTCGATATTGACCTCGTCTTCTCAGCTTCAGCTCTGACACTCGATATTGGCCTCTGGAGTGAAAATCGACCAAAGTCAGGTCGATATCGACCAAGTCTGGTCGATATCGACCACCTCTTCAGTTCTCAGCATTCTCTAGTCGATTTCTCGGCTTTCTGGCCGATTTGATCCACTCGATATCGACCAAAAAAGGTCGATATCGACTTCTTCTGCAGTTTCCAGCATGCTGCTCTGTTCTTGAAACGCACTTTCCCGAGTCCTCGTTCATCAGCTTGACGCATATGAGCATGCATTGGAAAGCTCTTTCTGAGGGCTACAACTCTCATGAAGACTTCAAAGCTTGATTTGGAAGGATGAATGGCGAAAAGGGGGCTTTCCTCCAGCTGCACCATCCTTAGCTTCTTCATGACTTTCCTTTAAGCTCCAAAGTGCGTCCGATTTCTGTGAAATATAACAAAAACTTGTGTAGACCTCCATATATTGCAAATAAGCATAAACTACACAAATTCTGTGCTATTCTAACCCAAATGTATGAAATGTTTGCAGAAATCGATATAAAAGATAGTAGAAAACATGGCAAATTAGGCTCACATCAAACACCTCATACTTAAGCTTGCTTGTCCTCAAGCAATACTTTTAATGGTCATACAGGGGAAGAAATCAAAACTCTCAACATCTTAGATTAATTGTCATATAACCCAGCAATCAATTACCAACCTCGAAAAGGTACTAATGTCACAAATCCATACCTGTGCAATAATAAAACCAACATCTACTCACAAAAGGAAGGTTATGCAAAAACATTCATGTGACAAAGCATTAATAATCAAGAGGACTTTAATTAAGCTCAAATAAGGAGTAGATTGGTAAAAGGCTAAAGGTGGGCAATTTTTGGCAATGTGGTGCTAATGATCCGGGGAAATGGAGTAATTTCCAAACTTTCATACCACATTCCTTCTTCCTTTGATTTCTCACCTTTCTCTCATCACTCATTGCTTTTTTCAATATTATGCTTTTACCTCTCTAACCTCAGCACTGCCTTCTCACGAGTCGCAAACATGGGTGTCATGAATGACCTCGGATACTTAGTGCTTCGGAATCCTCACCTTTGTGTCCCATCTCGCCAAACTATTATCTCAGCGAGCAGGGTCGATCTTTGATCGGATTTTCTTTCACTCATTAAATTTTCCATATATTTCAAACATTCCTGCCAACCTTCAATAATGATAATAACAACACAACAACCATATAACAATCTCCATAATGTAACATTATTCTCAACATAATCCCCGGATGGAAATAAGGTAAAGAATGGACAATATTTAGATCATGTGGAGCAAATATGAAATAAGGCTCAATATGGCTTTGTGAGATGCATAAGCATAGGTATGGCTAGGGAATATAAACAATATGAGCATATATGAAAATATAAAGTCCTCCATCCTCTTATCATGCAACATGTCAAAAGCAACATCAAATTTTGCCTCCTTTCATGGTTTTCATAGAAAATATGAACTTCATTGTGACTTCCCTTTACTAGGCAATTTCATGCTATATCTCTAATGAATCCAATTTTGCATCGTCGAGTTCAATATAACTTCCATGACACTAATCAAAAAAAATTTTCAATGGGGGTTATTTTTTCAAACTTTGGAAAACATGCATATAAGAACATAGATATCAATGATGAATTCCAAAATAGCCATGTCTAAGCAATTCAAGAAATAAACTCTAAATATGCACACATAATGTCAAATATATCACCTATGCATAAAATAAGCCCTTCCCCCACCCCATACTTAAACATTACAGTGTCCTCACTGTATAAGAACGACGGTGAAGAAAAGAAACTCACTAAATAGTCATCGCATCGCGAAAAAAGGTGCATATGTTGACTGCAGGGTGGGTCGATATCGAGTGACTCAGTCGATATCGACTGGGGTTCACTCGATATCGAGTGGTGCTCAGCTTCAGGGTGGTCGCACGCAACCGCAAGCTGTTCACTCGATCTGGCTCGGTCGATATTGAGTCATATGACTCGATATCGAGTCCCTTCGCAGCTTCTTTGCTCTTTTCGTTTCACCCGCAGATTCCATCGACTAAAATTATCGATCCAATTACACCTCCAGTTCTCGAGATTACCTACATTCATCAAAAAGAAATCTTGCGCGAAGTAAAGTAAGAAAAAATAAAAATAAATTCAACTAAATAATAAAATAAAACAAAAAACATCGGGTTGCCTCCCGTAAGCGCTGTGGTTTAAGTCGTTAGCTCGACCTACTTCCCTTTGGGCGTTAGCCTGGCTCTTCCTTATCCGGAGGTATTGGTGGATCTGGTGGTTCCTCCGGTGGTGGGAAGCGTGGGGGGTGATGTGCGCGCATATTGCCATATTTTCTATGCACATATGAATTCATTTTGTTGTCTTTTGCATGCACATTAATGGGAAAACATGGGAATAGTGTAGTTTATGCTTAAATGTCAAATATATGGGTTTGCACGAGTTTCCATGTGATTTCGCAGAAAACAGGATGAAAATGGATGAATTCAGAAGAGCGAAAAAAGAACTCGAAGTCTTCTGAAGAGGTCGAAATCGACTGAAGACCTCGACATCGAGTACATCGAGACATAGGAATCGAGCAGAAAGGAAACAGAGCATTTCGACACAGAAGAGGTCGATATCGACGTCTGGGGGTCGATATCGATGCTGCCAGATCGACCAAGTTGATAGAAGTCGAGTAGGAGAAGGAGAAGCTCGAGATAAGATTTTGCAAGGGTCGATATCGAGGTCCAAGGGTCGATATCGACCATGCCAGCAGAGGAATTCGACTCCGATAGCAATGTGAGGTAAGTGCATCAAAGGTATGACTTTTATGCGATTCCGTCTTCTACCACATGCATGATCCTTTGCGAAAGTTAGGGAGATTCATTATTTGCATTATTGAAGCGAAAGCCACTCATATTGCGAACTTGAATTACTCATGAATTGGATAGTAACTCTTAGGAATTATGCGAAAGCCTCTAGTCACCTAAGTGTTGATAACGAAAGTTATTTGACGGAAAGACATTAAAGTTCATATCTTTAGCATGAAACTTGCATTGTTATCGTTGTGGCATAAAACCCCGACTTTGGAAGCCTTTTAATTAATTAAATTCTTCATAAAAGTCTTAGTTTTGTTTCTGTTCATCTTCCCTCTCTATTCTATTTTCTTCGGATCCTTTTCCGACAAATTGGTTACAAAAACAGTTTCTGTGACAAGCATCGAAATCGACCTTAAGGGTCGATATCGAGTACTAACATCGATATCGAGGTCTCTGCTCGACGTCAACTTGCTATTTTGTCTTCTGCAGGAACTGCGCTAGGAAATCGACCAGAACTGAGGTCGATATCGACCAGTATACTCGATATCGAGTGTCTGCTGAGGTCGAAAGCCTTGATCGTGAGTACAACAAAGGAAGTGCTGACCTACCTCCTCGTGGATTCGATCCTGAATTACCCTACTACTACAAGGGAGGGGATTCTTGTATTATTTGTTTGGGACAGGGAGATAGTCTAGTTGTGCTTTATTTTATTCTCCTATTTTACATACACCTCCCCCTATTACGAACAGGGGGTCATCCAAGGGCATCATATTGAGCACTTTAAACCTCCCAGAGTGAACGCCCCACGCCTTCACCCATTCGTCTTCTTGAGAACCAGTAGGCCTGCACAAGGGAAGACTAAAAGCATATAAACATATCTCATCTTCATACCTCTCCCGATTTATATATTGGTTTTGTTTCTCATCTCCACCACAGCGGACTGGTGGAGTCGAAAAAGATATGTCCACCTCAGTTGGTGGAGCTTGATGCCACTTTGCTAGGACCCCATAATTAAACACAAACATCGGTTGCTCAAAATCGTCTGGGATGGCCTTCACCTTATAGGGCAAAAGTGATCTTGAAGCGTCTTGTGCAACTATGTCTGGCTTCTCCTTTTCCAGCGCTTGGGTCCCTTCAATTTGGTTATCAAAAACAAGGTATGCAGGTGAAAGAAAAGTCGGGGAAAGAATTACCTTGGTCTCTGCAGAGCACTCGATATTGACTGAGAACCAGTCGATATCGAGTGGTGGTCGGTCGATATCGAGTGGTGTTGACTCGATATCGACTGGCTCCTTTGCAGAGGACTCGATGTCGATTGGCTCACTTGCAGAGGAGGTGTTGTCTTTCTCGTCGCGAAGAATAGCCTCGAGCTCTTCGATTCTGGCTTTTATCTGGGCTATTTCCTTTTTTCGTGCCTCCTCTATGGCGATCCTGTTTCTCCTTCTCAAATCCTCGACCCATCTTTCCCATTCAGGATTTCCTTCAACCCAATCTTCCATCCTTATGCCTTAACTTTGAAAACAAAATTAACAGAGCAAAGAAAGAAACACAAAAAAAAAGATATGGACTACTCCGAAACACAAAAAGACACTAAACTAGGCGCGATTGATATCTCCCCGGCAACAGCGCCAATTTGACGAGAGGGTTTCTCGACCAAATAAATTTATAGTCAAGACCCCCGCTATAGTATAGGGGAGTCAGGTTCGTCCTCAGGAGAGAAGTCAGCGGTTCTAGGTTTAGTTGGTTTTGGGGTTTGGGAGTAGCGGGAAAAGGTGGCGGTCGGTTGCTATCGATATCGGCTAAGACTGGTCGATGTCGAGGGATGGAGATGGGACGGTGGTTGGTGTCGTGTGGCTGTACAAAAGCTTTAAAATAACAAAAATAGAATAATAAAAGAGCAAACTTCCAAGGTTAGGGATCACTACAATAATAAACATATGTGTAGACTATAAATCACATCAAGATGCATGCTTTATATCAAATAACTTTTGTTATTAACAAATAGGAATATAGAGGCTTTCGCAAATAAACCCTAATTGTTACTACCTTTTCTTAATTAGGATTAGTCGGCTCTCGCAGGCAAAACCTAATTACTATCCAAATTCATAATAAGATCGCTTTCGCTTTAATATCATAAATAAGGAATTTCCTCAACTCTTGCAAAGGATTAAGCACATAGGTAGATGATGATAAAGACATTCAAATTCATAAATTCATATATCAAACACATATATCTATGTTGGGATCACCCCAAACCTAGAAGATGGAAATTAGAAACAAGACATAATAAAAGAAACTAACTTTATCATAAAATCTAAAACTTACAAAACCTTCCAAACGTTCCTCCTCCTCTCTCTCTCCTCTCTTCCTCCTAACTATTGCGCCCGAAGACGACTTGGCTTGAATGAATAAAAATCAGCCCCCTAGGGCTTTATTTATAGGCTCCAATCTAGCTATTCTAGGAAAGGAACGACTATATCTTCTATCTAATTCTATCTATCTATATAAAGATAAAACATGGAAATAAATAATTAAAGGAACTATATCTAAAGTAGATAAATCTTCTCCATCTTGATAGAACTTGATAACTGTGGAAGGAATCTTCTCTCGAAAATATCTCCATTGGACTTTGGATAGAACTTTGAGTAGAGCTCGGATATGCTCGAAATCGGCTACTGGGCACCAGTCGATATCGACCAACATAGGTCGATATTGACCTCGTCTTCTCAGCTTCAGCTCTGACACTCGATATTGGCCTCTGGAGTGAAAATCGACCAAAGTCAGGTCGATATCGACCAAGTCTGGTCGATATCGACCACCTCTTCAGTTCTCAGCATTCTCTGGTCGATTTCTCGGCTTTCTGGCCGATTTGATCCACTCGATATCGACCAAAAAAGGTCGATATCGACCTCTTCTGCAGTTTCCAGCATGCTGCTCTGTTCTTGAAACGCACTTTCCTGAGTCCTCATTCATCGGCTTGATGCATATGAGCATGCGTTGGAAAGCTCTTTCCGAGGGCTACAACTCTCATGAAGACTTCAAAGCTTGATTTGGAATGATGAATGGCGAAAAGTGGGCTTTCCTCCAGCTGCACCATCCTTAGCTTCTTCATGACTTTCCTTTAAGCTCCAAAGTGTGTCCGATTTATGTGAAATATAACAAAAACTTGGGTAGACCTCTATATATTGCAAATAAGCATAAACTACACAAATTTTGTGCTATTCTAACCCAAATGTATGAAATGTTTGCAGAAATCGATATAAAAGATAGTAGAAAACATGGCAAATTAGGCTCACATCAGACCTCAGTTCTGATCGATTTCCAGCTAAGTTTCCTGCAGAAGACAGAAGGCAAGGTCGATGTCGAGTTGGGTAGTCGATATCGATGTCAGCACTCGATATCAACCTTTGCAGTCGAAATCGAGTCTTCAACAGTAACTGTAAACGTACCTATTTTTGTTGGAAAAGATGTCCACAGAATGTAGGATGATGATGGAAGGATGGACAGAAATAAAAACACAATTTTTTATATGAATCAATATACTAAAATCTTCCAAGGTCGAGGATTCATGCCACAACGATAACCATGCAAGTATTATGCCAAATTCCTGAAATTTAATGCATTTTCGTCAAATAACTTTTGTTACCAATTATTAGGTGATTAGAGGCTCTCGTATAAAACCTAATAGTTACTATCCAAATTCATGACAAATCCAAATTCACAATATGATTGGCTTTCACTTCAATAATGCAAATAATGAATCTCCTCAACTTTCGCAAAGGATCATGCATAGGATAGAAAACGGAATCGCATAAAAATCATACCTTTGATGCACAAACTTACATTGCTATCGTCTGGCTCACCCCGACCCTAGAAGTGGGTTGACTACTCGCGCTTCATCATCATTGAACTCATCATCATTGAAAAGAAACTACTTTGTATTAAACTTCGAAAGAAAGATTACACCGAACAAAGCCAACTCTCCGCTCTCGCTTCCCTCAACTCGGCTCTCTCTCTCTCGCTCTACTGTAAAAACTGAATTGTTCTTGCCTGAATCTCGACGAATAAACTCAGCCCTAATGGCCTCTAATTATAGATCTCAAACCTTGCTATCCAAGGATTCGAAACTCTATCTTTATTCCTAAGATAAAACTTAAATAAATAAAATAACTAAAACTCTAGATAAACATCATAAAGGATGAAGTGTCTGGTGGTATATGTTAGAAGATGTCGACTTTAGGATAGATGCAAAGCTTCGGGTAGAATTCTATCAAAAACAGATCGGATCTGTCTGCAGCAGCAGTCGATATCGACCATGAACCTCGATATCGCGACCTCTTCTTTTCTCTATCTCGAGCATTTCTACTCGACCTCGGATTGGCACTCGACTTCTATCTTTATCCTCGATTCAGGCCACTTGATATCGACCTTGGGACATCGATATCGACCTCTTCATATCGACATGCTCTGTTCTTCCTCTGCTCGATTTCTGGTGCTCCATTTCACTCCATGTCGAGTCTTTAGGTCGATTTCGACTCTTCAGTAGACTTCTAGTTCTTTTTCCGCTTTTCTTCACTTGTCCAAATTCGTCCATTTTTGTCTCGATTTCTGCGAAATAACATAAAAGCTCGTGTAGACCTCTATATTTGGCAAATAAGTATAAACTACACTAATCTTATGTTTTCCCCACTAATATGCATGCAAATATAGAAAAAATGGACATAAATGTGCATAGAAAATATGGCAATTTGCACGCACATCAAACACCCCATACTTAAGCTTGCTTGTCCCCAAGAAATACGTTTAATGGTTATTCAGGGGAAGAAAGTAAACCCTCAACATCATAGATTCATTCTTATATGTCCCTACAATCAATTGCCATCCTCGAAAATGTACTAATGTCAACAATATCCATGCCTGTGAATAAAAGCAACATCATACTCACAAAAGGAGGGTTATACGCATAAAACAATTTCGTGCAACATAGCATTAATAATCAAGAGGAATTTTGCAAGCTTATGAGAAGTATATTGGTAAAAGGCTAAATGTGGGCTAATTTTTGGCCATGTGGTGTTAAATCCGGGGAAATAAAACTTTTCTTTCCAACTTTTCATTCCACCTTCCTTCTTCATCATATTTCTCACCTTTCACTCTTCGCTCAATGTTTTTTTCACTATAATGCGTTTACCTCTTTAACCTTAGTACTGCCTTCTCGCGAGTCGCAAACATGGGTGTCATGAATGGCCCCGGATACTTATTACTTCGGACTCCTCACCTTGTGTCCCATCTCGCTGAACTAACATCTCAACGAGCAGGGTCGATCTACCTTTATCTCCTGAGGTGATCGGATTTTTTCTCACTCATTAAATTTTCCAAATTTCAAATTTCTTTCATTCATGCCAACAACATCACAATAATGCACAAACTCCATATAACAACTCCAAAGATGACATCCATTCTCAAACTTGTCCCCGGATAGGGTATAAGATATAAAAAATGGGAAATATATAATATATGTGGAGCAATACTAATGTTTTAAGGATCATATATGGCTTGTGTATTTGCAAATATGCATAGGTAAGGCTAGGATATGAACTTGAGCACATGTATGGAAATTCTAAAGTCCTCCATCATCTTATCATGCATATGTCAAAAGCAACTTCAAATTTTACCTCACTTTCATGGTTTTCTCTAAAAAATTGCACTTCATTGTGACTTCCCTAAACTAGGCAATCTCATGTTATATCTCTAATGAATCTACTTTTGCATCGTCGAGTTCAATAAAAGCTTCCATGACTCTTTTCTTTATTTTCAAAATTTTTCGATGGGGGTCATTTTTTCTCTTTTTTTTTCGAAATTTAAACATGCTAAAAGATAAATAATATTCTTAAAGATAAAAGTAACTAAATTAACTAAGTATGAGTATGCATAAATATGTAACTAAAATGTGCAAAAACTACAAAAAAAAAATTTAAACATGCTAAAAAAATATGCAAGTAAGCCTTTCCCCCACCCCATACTTAAAGATTACAGAGTCCTTATTGTATAAGAACTAAGGTTAAGAAAGAAACTTACTAAAAATTCACGAAAATCAAGAGTCGAAGATGTTTGCAGGTGAGGTCGATTTCGGGTGGACCAGTCTATACGACTAGTTTTACTCAATTTCTGGGTGGTTCAAAGCTTCAGGGTGATCTGGCCTCGACCACAAGCTATCTAAATCGACCATCTGGGTTGATATTGAGCTTCTTACTCGATTTCGATCTTACTTTTCTGTTCCTTCTTTTTCCAGAAATTTGTTAAAAAAATGAAAACAAAACCAAAAAAATAATAATGTCTCAAAAACAAACCAAAGTGTCTAAAACCAAAAACTAATTGTCTGTTACAAGCTCTAGACTTTATAGTCGCTAGGCCGACTCCTCCTTTCACGCTTGAAGTGCGGAATAGGCAAATATAAGGCACGAATATACTTCAGAAGGGGGGTTGAATGGAGTATGGCAAATTTTCGCAAATGCAGGAAGTTGTAAGATCTTGCCAGCTAAAGGTAAGATCTTATCTGTAATGCAGAGACAAGTTAATAGAGACAAGCAAAATTGTAAGACCTTACTGTAAGCGAGTAAGACCTTATCTGCAAAACAGAAATTAGTTCAACAGATAAAATAATTCACAAAAGAAAGAAATCAAGAAAGGGAGAAGAGAGAAGCACACGCGAATTGTTAACGAGGTTCGGCACAACCGCCTACGTCCCCGCCTAGGGTCTCCAACCCGTAGGATTCAACGACTTTATTTCACTTTATCTTATGAGCCCTAGATACAACCTCTAGAAGACCTTCCCTCTTCTAGACTAACTTCCTATCTAGCAACCCAAACGCTCTAGTGAAATAAAGCACCTAAGGATACCGAAGTACCCTCTATGATTGGGTAAAGAACCCTGTGTATAACTCTCACTGAATTGTACTATGAAGCTTGAATGAAACCTCACACACTCAAAGTAAATACAAACTGATAAGAAAAGGGAGTAGTGTGATCAGAGCTTTGACGAAGAAGAACTTGCAGAAGGTCAATTGTTCGCTGTAGGAGTTGTGTATTCTGCAGCTGCTTCCTTCTCCATATATGTAGGCCAATACGTTTAATTTGAATTCAACGTAATGCCTTGAACTTCTCCTGGTTGTTAAGAGCTGTTGCACCATATCTTCTGGGAGAGAGATCTTTCGGTTGGAAAGGGCCATCATTCCAGAACCTTCATCATCGAATATGCACTTGAATTATCGTTAAAAAGCCCTGCAAAATCTCAACAGAATATGGAAGGATATATATAGATAGATTTGAGCAAATCCATCTTTAACCAATAAGATGAAGTTCCTTTTAGGCCCAAATATAATTTGGCCCAATCTGATACATAGATCAATAATATATTGGATCTAATAAAATAGGCCCATAAGAAATTAGACCCAATTATATAGAATCTGAAACTCAGATCTAATAAGATAGGCCATATGGTAAGGCCTTACCAAACTTAGGAATCCCAAGTTTTGGCTATTCATCAACCAAGGTTTTATCCTCATCAAGGTGGAGTTTAACAATCTCCCCCTTGATGAAAGACAAAACTTGTGCACACCTGTTCCCTATCAATTCAAAACAATATAACCAAACAAGGCATATAATAGAATAATAGTGCAAGCATTATCAATGTTTGGATCAAAGTTTTGAAAATCCTAGAAAACAGTAAGGCCAGCCAAAATAAAATAAGGCCTTATAAAACCCATCAGAATCAGTTGTAAGACCTGTCAAAAGCAAAATAATAAGGCCTTACAACCTTTCTCCCCCTTTTTGTCTTTCAACAATAAGGGTGTGAGTAGTTCAAAATAATACCATAAATCAAAGCATAAGAGTTTTAAGCTATCAAAGGTTCAAGAGAGATAAGATCCATCACTCTTCATCATCTGAAATCTCCACCACTTCCTCGTACCACTCCCCATACCTCGGATGAACATCCTCTGGATCTCGGCGGCCTCTGAAAATCTTGTCTCTCCAGCGGTTCTTCGCATTGAGGACAGTGTGATTAGCCCACATCTTTGCTTGCCTCTTAGCTTCTTCATCGCGCCATTTCTTCACTATTCCATATTCCTCCAGAGTGAGGATGGATGGCTCAGGACAGAGTGGCCGCAGAATGAAGCGTTTGAGGACTTTGCGCTCACAGTTGAGGAGAACATTCTTCGCAACTTCTTCAACATGGTGGGCAGAATCTTCATCAAGAGGCATGATGGAGGTGGTGGCCCTGTGTGTGAGGCCACTGAGCAACAGAAGTTGATTCAACTTCTCGTCGACAATCATCAGCCGCTCATGTGTGTTGTCCTGTCTGTCCACGATGTCGGCCCTAGCAGCATTGAGATCCTTCCTAAGTGCATCAATTTCAGCTTCCAAATCTTCAATCTTAGTCTCCAAATTGACTGAATCAAATGGAGCTTGAGATTTCTTTGTTAGAATCCAGCCACCGGCCAGGTTCTTCTCAATCCCTAGGCGTCTCCAGCACTCCTCATCAATGCGACCTTTGTGAGTCATGTGCTCCTCTCCAGTGGTGTCAATGTCGAAAAAATCAAAGATTTTGGGCATCAAATTGGCATAAGGGAGAGGTGCAGTAAGAGGGGTATTAATGGCATGTAAGAGATATGAGAGAATCAAATTGGGAACATCGATCTCATGGCCAGCCATTATCAAATAGAGGAGTTCAAGCAAATTATCAGTAATAAGCTCGCGGGAGTTTTTTCGTGGTAAGACACACCGAGCGAGAAGGGTGAAAACCAGCTTGGCCTCAAGGGATAGAATATTGTGTATGTTTTGGTTTGGGTTTGGATGAAGATGCTGTGGGCACGGGCCTTATAAAGAACTCTTTTTGAGCTTTGGCCAGACAGTAGTTTTTGGAGGGGTGAGAGCTAGTGTCGACAAAGTCAGGCACTCCCAAAATTAGGGCTAAGGAAGAGGCAGACAATGTGATTTGTCTTTGTTTCACTTGAGAAGAAAAGGTGAGAACCCCCTTTTCTCTGTGTGCAGTAAGATTGACGAAGAACATGCGGGTGAGACGAGGGTAAGCGATGGTTCCGGGGTTCAAAAGAGACCAAACATTTGAATTTTTCAGTAGATTGACACATGGGAGTTGCATGGATTCTAGAAATTCTAGATCCACATGCTCACAGAAGGTTAGAGGTCGGTTTGAGAATCCATCTTTCCACATACCAGCGGCAGTGTGATTTCGAAACCAAGCAGAAGGGACCTCGTAAATTACCTCAAATTCGGGAGGAGGAGACTGAAGATGCACCATGGATTTGCCCTTCTTTGGTGCTGGGGGATTCACCTATCGGGGGTGGTGGTGATCCTTCTGTCGGGTGCGACGATGAACAAGAGCAGCATGATCTTCATCCTCAGAATCAGAGTCCAGTTGCCGGAGATTCGCCTTGCCCTTGTATTCCTCTTCGATCGCCTTTCCTTTGTACTCAGAGGATCGGGGATTTTTGGACGAAGATCCAGGGGAGGAAGTGGAAGAGCGTTTGGGAGCCATGGAGATTTCGTGTTTGAGAAAGAAGAGGAGGAGACGAATCGCTCAGGGAGAGTAAATCAGAGGGAGAGAGAGAGAGTGAAAAGCTGTGATTTGACGTGAGAGATGTGAGGGGTTAAATAGGAGAAGAGATCCCAACCAAACCGTGTGACCTTTGATCTCCTCAAGAAATCCCAACCAAATCTCAGTCAAATCTTTAACTGATAAACACTAATTTAAATTTTGAAAATAGAAGAGATAAATGCTAGAATAAATGAAGTAAAATCTAATAAAATCCCAAGGCAGTAAAAAAAACCTTTAAATCCGAGATTCTAGAAGGTAAAAAAAATATTTAGTTAAATATCTATAAAGATATTAACCAAAGATTTCAATCCAAAAATTAATATGCTGAAAGAATGATTCGTGACCTTACTATTAATTAGTAAGGTCTTGAAACCAATTTCAAGAGTAGTACGTAGGGAATAAGATCTTATAGTCTTGCTCCCCCTACGTTTATGCCTCCTTATTAAGCATTCCAAGTTCTAGCCTGATGAAATTGAATCTCTCTTCGGGTAAAGGTTTGGTAAAAATATCTGCTAGTTGTAGGTCTGTAGAGATGAATGTCAAGGACACATCTCCCTTTTCTACATGATCTCGAATAAAGTGGTGTCTTACATCAATATGTTTTGTTCTTGAATGTTGTACGGGATTTTTGGAGATAGAGATAGCACTTGTGTTGTCGCATTTTATTGGGATACCCTTATAGTTAATTCCAAGATCTTGAAGTTGTTGTGCAATCCATAAAACTTGGGCACAACAAGCTCCAGCAGCAATATATTCAGCTTCGGCCGTTGAAAGGGCCACTGAATTTTGCTTCTTGGAATGCCAACTTATAAGGGATGACCCAAGAAATTGACAACATCCGGAGGTGCTTTTCCTATCTACTTTATATCCTGCAAAATCAGCATCGGAGTATCCGACAAGATTGAAACTAGATTGAGTAGGGTACCATAATCCGAGATCCTTTGTACCATTCAGATATCTTAAAATCCGCTTTACCGCTATAAGATGAGACTCTTTTGGGTTAGCTTGGAATCTTGCACACATACAAACACTGAACATTATGTCAGGTCTACTGGCTGTAAGATAAAGGAGAGATCCGATCATACCTCGATATTCTTTCTGATTTACCTGTTTTCCAGTAAGGTCTTGATCCAAAGAAAGAGTGGAGCTCATAGGAGTTTTTGCAACTTTGGATTCGATCATCTTGTATTTCTTGAGAAGTTCACGAGTGTATTTTCCTTGGTTAAGGAATATACCTTTAGAACTTTGATGAACATGAAGACCGAGAAAGAAATTTAGCTCCCCCATCATACTCATCTCGAATTCCTTACACATCATATTTGAAAACTCCTTGCACAAAGATTCGTTAGTAGCTCCAAACAATATGTCATCCACATAGATTTGTATAACCAAGATATCATTACCTTGAGTTTTGATGAATAGAGTTTTGTCAATTAACCCCCTTTTGAAATCATTTTCCAGAAGATATTTTGAAAGCCGTTCATACCAAGCTCTTGGGGCTTGCTTCAAGCCATAAAGAGCTTTGTCGAGCTTATAAACATGATCTGGAAATTCATCATTTTCGAAACCGGGAGGTTGAGCGACAAAAACTTCTTCATCTAGGAAACCATTCAAAAAGGCACATTTAACGTCCATTTGAAAGAGTTTGATGCTCATGAAAGAGGCGAAGGCGAGAAGCATGCGAATAGCTTCAAGCCTGGCTACTGGAGCAAAAGTCTCCTCGTAGTCAATACCTTCCTCTTGATTGTATCCTTGAGCAACAAGACGAGCTTTGTTTCGAATGATGTTTCCTCCTTCATCAAGCTTGTTTCGAAATACCCAACGAGTTCCGATAATAGATTTACCCTTTGGCCTTGCCGTAAGGGTCCATACTTTATTTCGCTCGAACTCGTTAAGCTCATTCTGCATGGCTATAATCCAATCAGGTTCTTGAAGAGCTTCGGTATACTTCTTGGGCTCTACAAGAGAAACAAACGCGTGAAAAGCACATAAGTTTCTAACTTTAGAACGTGTTTGAACGCCAGATGAAGGATCAGAAATGATATCGGAAGTAGAGTGTGATGAGGCATGTTTGAATCTTCTTCGTGCAGATCCTTGGCTAGGAGTAGGATCATTGGAGGTGTAAGGATATGGCTCCTGAGGTTCAGGAGGATTCGTAGGATAAGGGCCATGAGGTTCCGGAGGAGGACCATCTTCAAGACTAGCTTCATTTGTAAGGCCTTGAGACATAGTTCCAAGACCTTGTGATAGATCAGTAAGATCTTGAAATGGTTCCTGCATATTTCTGGATATGCTCTTCTCAGGATGACAGCCTTCTCCATCTGATTCTTCTCTCTCATGAGTATTTAACTTCAAGTCTGCAAATCCTTCACTCAAGGTACAGTTATCACTTTCATCAAATAATACATGGATACTTTCTTCGACGATTTTGGTACGTTTATTGAATATTCGATAAGCCTTGCTTTGAGTCGAGTATCCAAGAAATATACCTTCGTCGCTACGTGCATCAAATTTCCCAAGATTATCCTTGCCATTGTTATGCACGTAACACGTACATCCAAATGGTTTAAAATAAGATATGCTTGGTTTTCTTCCTTTGAAAAGCTCATAAGGAGTTTTCTTTAAAATTGATCTAATTAAGCATCTATTGAGAATATAGTTTGCTGTATTCACAGCTTCTGCCCAGTAAGACTTTGGCAGATTATTCTCTAATAGCATAGTCCTGGACATTTCCTCTAGGGTGCGGTTCTTTCGTTCCACAACACCATTTTGTTGAGGTGTCCTAGGAGCTGAGAAGTTGTGAGAAATACCATATTTCGCACAAAATAGATCAAAGTTCAATTGATCGAATTCTCTACCATGATCACTTCTAATAGAAACGATAGGTAGGGTTTTCGAAGTTTGTAACTCCTTACAAAGTTTAGAAAAGTAAAACAGAGTTTCTGATTTATCTTTGAGGAAGAAAACCCAAGTAAATCGAGAATAATCATCAACAATAACAAATATGTATTGTTTACCTTTGGGAGATTTGACACGCATAGGTCCGCATAGATCCATGTGTAGAAGCTCTAAGGGTCTAGTAGTACTAACGACCAGCTTCTTTTTGAATGGACTACGGGTGTGTTTACCTCTTGAGCAGGCATTGCAGAGATCATCCACTTTGAAGTTTAAAACAGGAAGGCCTCGAACAAGATCCTTTGAACTGAGTTTGCTGAGGGTATGCATACTTATGTGCCCGAGTCTCCTATGCCAAACCCTTGTATCTTCTGATAAGGCCTTGAGACATTTCAGATTGGAGCCTGCAATACGATTAGTATTAAGAGCATAAATGTTAGAATCCCTGTACGCAGTAAGAACAATTTCTCCGGTCTCTTCGTCTTGTACAACACACTTCTTCTTGTTAAAGCTAACAAGATTGCCCTTATCACAAAGCTGCGAAACACTAAGAAGTTTATATTTTAATCCATCAACAAGATAAACATCATTGATAGAATTGTTTGAATCAACACCAATGTTACCAATACCGACGATGTTGCATTTTGCTTTATCACCAAGAGTAATAGTTCCACCGGATTGCTTCTTTAGATTGTGAAAAAGAGATTCTTTTCCACTCATATGTCTTGAGCAACCACTATCCATTATCCATTTTTGATCCTTGGTCTTGGTGATATCCTGCAAAACACAAAATCAACCTTTTCGGCTAGACCAATAAACTGATTTGGATCCATTGTGGGGGTAGACCATATTTGGTAACTTCGTCCCTTTTGGAACCCAAACCTGTCTTATCCGTTCATTTAACCGAACAGGAAAGGTATTTCTAATAATGTAAGGATCCGTTCTCCTATAAGGGCACGTCTCCTTTACATGACCTTTCTTACAACAAAAGAAACAGGTAGGAGATCGCCAACTTCCTTTCGCTTTAACGAACTTGGTATTAGGTTTTGCAGGAAAGTTCCTGTTGTAACCTATACCGCTTCGATTCAAGGAAAGTTGTTGTTCTCCAAGCATCTTGTCAAGAGTTGCTTTGGATCGAGTGAATTGCACAAGAGCTGTTTGTTGATCTTGACATTTCTTAGAGAGCTTCACATTTTCATTCTTAAGATCATTATTTTGATTCTTAAGAGAAGAGACGTTTGCCTTAAGTTCAGAAATTTCTGATCGTAAGGTCTTACTCTCTGTGATAGCTTCAGAACTTTGGCTGTCAAGATCTTGCAATTTCAGCGACAGCTTCTTTATGCACGTTTCTTGATCCTGCACTTTCTCTTTCAAGAGGCTGATTTCTTTGTTGTAGGTCTCCTCATTTGAAATCATATTCTTCAAAAATTCAGATAAAACATTGATAGGACTAGAGAGAAGATTTCTTACAACTCCATCTAAGTGTTGATCCTTGGTTTCGTCGGATTTTACCATAAGGCACAAGTTTGCATGTTCCTCTTCAGCGTCTGAGTCACTTGAACAATCCGAGTCACTCCAAGCAGCCATCACTTTCTTGTTGGACTCCTTCTTCTTTGCTTTGTTCTTCTTCTTTATAGGACATTCTTTGACGAGATGATCTGATTCACCACATTCATAGCAAGTAAGAACTCGACTCTTCCTAGAAGAGTTAGAAGGCTTACCTTTGGCGAATTGCTTTTTCATTTTCAATATGCGTGCTAATCCACGAGTGATTAGAGCAAAAGGATCTTCATCATCGTCACTATCGGAATCTTCCGATGGTTCTTCTTTCTTGACCTTAAGAGCAAGGTTTTTGAGATTGGTAGGAAGTTCCCCATCATCCTCGTTGAGGATCATTTCATGGGTTATTAACTTTCCTAGTAGATCATCAAGAGCCAATGTGCTAAGATCTTGAGCTTCTTCTATGGCCGTCCCCTTAGGACCCCATTTAGCTTTAGGTAAGCACCTTAGTATCTTTCTAACTTTTTCTTCATTCAAGAAGGTCTTACCTAATGAGTCAAGGTTATTTATGATTTCCGTAAAACGGGTAAACATAGCTTTAACTGACTCATCAGGGTTCATCTTAAACAATTCATATTGTCTAAGAAAGATACTAATTTTGGTCTCTTTGACCTGGCTGGTTCCTTCATAGGTAACCACCAATTTATCCCAGATTTCTTTCGCTGTTCTGCATGAAGAGATACGGTTGAACTCATCCGTACTCAATCCACAGTACAGCAAGTTTATGGCTTTGAAATTCTTAGCCACACTTTCTAAGTCAGTCTGAGTGTATTCATCTTCTGATTTGTCCACCCTTGTTCCATTAGGACCTTCTTTCTTGGGGATATTTGGTCCTCGCATAATGATATGCCAGAGTTCCAAATCTTGATCAATAACAAACATTTGCATTAGAGATTTCCAATGCATGAAGTTATTCCCAACAAAGAGAGGTGGACGAGAGATAGATCTTCCTTGGCCGAAACCACCTTGCCCTTCACCTGCCATGGTTAGACTCACAGATAGTAATATCTAAGAAAAGTGAGTGAGGCTCTGATACCAATTGAAGTGCGGAATAGGCAGATATAAGGCACGAATATACTCCAGAAGGGGGGTTGAATGGAGTATGGCAAATTTTCGCAAATGCAGGAAGTTGTAAGATCTTGCCAGCTAAAGGTAAGATCTTATCTGTAATGTAGAGACAAGTTAATAGAGACAAGCAAAATTGTAAGACCTTACTGTAAGCGAGTAAGACCTTATCTGCAAAACAGAAATTAGTTCAACAGATAAAATAATTCACAAAAGAAAGAAATCAAGAAAGGGAGAAGAGAGAAGCACACGCGAATTGTTAACGAGGTTCGGCACAACCGCCTACGTCCCCGCCTAGGGTCTCCAACCCGTAGGATTCAACGACTTTATTTCACTTTATCTTATGAGCCCTAGATACAACCTCTAGAAGACCTTCCCTCTTCTAGACTAACTTCCTATCTAGCAACCCAAACGCTCTAGTGAAATAAAGCACCTAAGGATACCGAAGTACCCTCTATGATTGGGTAAAGAACCCTGTGTATAACTCTCACTGAATTGTACTATGAAGCTTGAATGAAACCTCACACACTCAAAGTAAATACAAACTGATAAGAAAAGGGAGTAGTGTGATCAGAGCTTTGACGAAGAAGAACTTGCAGAAGGTCAATTGTTCGCTGTAGGAGTTGTGTATTCTGCAGCTGCTTCCTTCTCCATATATGTAGGCCAATACGTTTAATTTGAATTCAACGTAATGCCTTGAACTTCTCCTGGTTGTTAAGAGCTGTTGCACCATATCTTCTGGGAGAGAGATCTTTCGGTTGGAAAGGGCCATCATTCCAGAACCTTCATCATCGAATATGCACTTGAATTATCGTTAAAAAGCCCTGCAAAATCTCAACAGAATATGGAAGGATATATATAGATAGATTTGAGCAAATCCATCTTTAACCAATAAGATGAAGTTCCTTTTAGGCCCAAATATAATTTGGCCCAATCTGATACATAGATCAATAATATATTGGATCTAATAAAATAGGCCCATAAGAAATTAGACCCAATTATATAGAATCTGAAACTCAGATCTAATAAGATAGGCCATATGGTAAGGCCTTACCAAACTTAGGAATCCCAAGTTTTGGCTATTCATCAACCAAGGTTTTATCCTCATCAAGGTGGAGTTTAACAACGCTCTCAAGGCGGCATCTGCAGAGCCCATGTAGTCTGGGCCTCAAACAGCACTCCATTCTTATCTCTCAGCTGCATCCCACCTGGATGGATTTGATTCACAGTGAATGGCCACATCCTCTTCGTTTTGAATCTACTCGGGAACCAATGTTCGCATCGACGGTTGCTAAGAATGGCCTTCCTAAAATAATGGGACAAGCAGGGTCCTGTGCCATATCAACAACTAGAAAATTAGCAGGGACAAAGAACTTACCTACTTGCACTGGCACATCATCTACCATCCTTGTTGGAATCACCACCGTGTTGTTTGCCATGTAAAGCTTTGCATCCACAGGCTCTAGGGGACCTATCTTTATCTTGTGCCATATGGTTAGTGGCATCATGCTAACACTAGCGCCTAAATCACATAAAGCATTAAAGCGATATTGACCTAAGCCTATAGTGATAGAAAACTTACCTGGGTCCGCCCGCTTCTCTGGTAGCTCCAATCTGTTGCATTCCTCTGCGATCTCAGCAAGCGATCACTTCTTACCTAGTATATCTTTAAGGAACCTCATATATGATGGCATCTCATGAAGTGCTTCGGTGAATGGAATTGAAACATTAAGCCCTTGAAGCATCTTCACAAAGCATTGGAACTTCTTTTCCGTCGGGTCCTTAAAAGCTTTCTTTGGGAATGGCAATACCTTCTTCTTCACTGCGGCTGGAGTTGAGTCGACATCGACTGGATGGTGGTCGATATCGACTGGAGGAGTCGATTTATGTGGTGATTTAGCTTCTGTGTCAACATCAAGTAAAGTGGGCTCGACATCGATATCGCCTTGGTCGATATGGACTGGGGGTGTCAATTTTGATGTCCCTTCTGGGGCTTTCTCCTCCGCTTTTTACTCGGGCGTTTGCAATTGATGCCCACTCCTTAGATTAATGGCCGCTATATGTCCAGTAGTTTTTCCCTTTTGGTTGGGCCCAGTAGATCCAGGCAGCGATCCTGACAGTTTGGGTATTTGTTCCACCAATTGACCCATTTGGGTTTCCATGTTCCGCTTCCAAACGTCTATCTCCCCGAGCCTAGAATTGATGCCCTCCAGCTGAGTATGAACGGAGTTGTTTGCTTATTTGAACTCAGCATGGTTCCTCCGCATCTCATCAAGAATGATCTGTAGGTCATCCTTCCTTGGTTCACGCTCAGGGTGCCCTGGTGCTCTATAAGGTGGGGGATCCCTTTGTTGATGTTGTGATTGATAGAACTGTTGATCTCCCCAATACTGCTGATTACCCCCTCCATAGGGGCCTCTCGTCCACTTAGCTTCCTCATGTTGCTCCGCCATAGATACTTGCTCAAGATGTGGGCAGGCACTAGTGTTATGCCTTGTTGAGCCACATTCCTGACAAGGTTGATTGTTGCTAAGGAATCTAACTTGCTTTTCAAAGCGACGTGTTTGATCGTTGTGGAATTGTTGCCGCACATCAGAATCAATCTCCTTTGGAGGCTCACAAAGTGGCATAGATGGGGCAGGCCTTGAGTCATAGGCCGCAGCAGTCCCATAAGTGTTGTCAAAGTTGACTAACCTCTCATTTGTCTCCCAGGCTTCCGTTGGTGTGAGCTCAATGTACCGATAGGAGGTGTATGAGTTGATTCTCTCTTCATTAGGACCATCAAGGGAGTTGTAGAAGATCTCCTGGATGACATAAGGCAATTTATGTGTCGTGTATGATCTCAGCAAGTCCTTAAAGCGCTCCCACGCCTGTGCCAATGTCTCACCAGGCTTTTGTTTAAAAGTCGTGATCCTTTGCCGCAACATCGCCGTTTTAGATGGAGGAAAAAACTTGTTTAGGAACGCATCCTTCACCTCTGCCCATGTCCTCAGCGAGCATGGAGCCAAACTCTCTAGCCATTGCAATGCCTTCCCTGCAAGAGACCATTGAAAAGACTTTAGTCTAACATACTCTAAATTCACACCATCAGCAATAGTTTCACATAAATCTATGAAAGTAGAGTTATGTTGCAAGGAGCATTCATTAGGTGTTCCTTCAAAAGTATTTCTTTTTATTTCAGATAGGAAGTTTATTTTAATCTCATAGTTAGAAGGAGGAATTAAAATAGCAGATTCAGGAACATGAAGCGGCGGATGCATGTATTGCATCGCCGTCTGTGGATACTAATTGAGCCTCTCCTGGGCTTGTCTGCGCCCATTGTTGTTGCAGGAGGAAGGTCTAGTATCTCAAGTTACAAATATAAAGATGTAAATAAATGTAAACCAACTTCTAGCCAAAGCAAATAATTACAAGACTTCCTCCTGTTGTAGTGGAAGGGTAGTCAGGATCGATCCACGAGGAGGCGTGTCAGCGGGATCCTAGTAGCTTTAGAAATCTCAAGTCTGCGCCGACCAGAAGCCTCGATTTCGACCTTGGAGCTCGATGTCGACCTCGGCTGTCGATGTGCTCTGCAACAGAAGACCTGCAAAGACAAAAACAAGTGGTCGATATCGACTGGAAAGGGTCGATATCGATGTCAGTCACGAAATCGACTGGCTCAGAAGACTGCCAGTCGACACAGTAGGGTCGATATCGATGTTTGGTGTCGATATCGATGTTTAGCAACCTCCGCAGTGATGATCGTCGTCGACTCAGAAAACAATCGACCTATCAGTGTGGTCGATATCGACGTCTGGGGTCGATATCGAAGTCTTCCTGCAGTGGGTTAGTTGTTCCGTCGGCAAAGAAAGGCCGAAGATTTAAGAATGGGAAGGACGCAATGATCAGAAATAAGCAAGGGTGTTGGGTTTTTCGATGACTCGACGAACGACGGGCAATTATGAATGTAAACTTAAGAAAGGAAAAATCTTCCAAAGCCAAGGATTACCGCGACGACAACCATGATAGAATAAGTAAGAATCAATTAAAGATGCATGCTTTCATCATAAAGGTAAAGGCTTTCACCTAAACCGACAAATAGGAAAAGAGATTTTGTAATTACTTAACCTAATTTGTGTTTACCTTTGTCATAATTGAGTTTATAATCTTTCGAATAGAAACCCTAAATACTACCCAAGTTTTACAACATGAGTTCCTTAAATTCGCATTTAAAGATGAAGCACAAGGTAAAGGAAGATAAAAGATACATTCTTTAACGACGTACTTACCTTACTATCATGGCTATCGTCGGGCTCACCCTGACCCTAGAAGAAAGGGCGACTACTCGCTCATGTTGATTGTAGACATGTCTTGAATTGAAATAACTTGCATAAATGGAAAATTTCGAATCTTTACAATCTCAACGCCAACTATCGTAAGCGCTTGAAACTTTAAAGCTCAAAAACTCTAACTATCTATTGCCTATTGCTATTGTCTTACTTGCTTGGATGATCTAACAAACCAGCCCCTAGGGCTTTATTTATAGGCTACTAATCCTCGCTATCCGAGGATTGTAACTTCTATCTAAACTATGAACTCTATCCGAACAATTAGGATAGGTCTTTTATTTTGATAAAACATTTAAGGAAAAGATAACAATACAACTACTAATATCTAGAAGAACGAGATAATTCATGGCCTTGATGATAGAATTCACAATTCGGGTCTCGAAATCGGATTTATCTTCTGTCGAGGTAAGGTCGATATCGACACCAGAGGTCGATATCGATGTCTGTGTTTCTGCTCGACTTGTCCAGCTCCAGTCGATGTCTATGACGATGGTCGATATCAAGGTAGTATGTCGATATCGATGCCTTCTTGGCTGGTCTATGTGGTCTATCTCGACACTCAGAAGTCATGTCAACAACTAGGGTCGATATCGACGTCTTCAGGTCGATATCGACCTCTGCTCAGCTTTACTTGGCTTCTTTGTTTTGACTCCGATTTCATCGAATTCCTGCATGGTTAGTTCAAAACTCGTGCAGACTCTATTTCTTGTACTTTAGGTCATTCTTACACAAGTTTATATACTTTTGAAACTTTTCTTTGGAAATCGAATGAAATATGAAGACAAAAGATGCAATAAACAGAGGTACTAATATGTACATCAAAACACCCCACACTTAGACTTGCTTGTCCTCAAGCAATAACCAACACCTACAATACATCCTTCAAGTCTTCGCCCTTGTCAAAAGCAACATCATAAGTGGTAGCAAAGCAAAGCAGGTGAATTTAACGTCATAGCACATATCTTGGCGATCCATAGGCATATGCAATTTTGATCCAACCTCACAGGGATAATGTGTTTGCACTTAACTCTCATGTGTTTAGGCTATGAAGATCAACTCTCAACTCAATTCCATATACAATCTCATAAACATTGCAATTTATAAAAATCCACTTCGCAACCAATTATGAAAATGCAATAAGAACTATCAGGAGGACTTTCGCTCAATGGAAGACTTCAAAGAAGACTCCATTCGGCGGGGTTGTAATGGGGCTTGGTATGAAATTAAGGGTATGGAATTATTTGGCTATGTGGTGCTTTTATAATTTGGGAATCAAGACTCCTAAATCTCAACACTTGCAATATCCAAACCATAACTCTTCAATGTTGCACTTTCCAAGCTCAATCTCCGTAATGCTCTTTCCCAACTCATCTTTATATAATATGCTCTAAAGATGCAATAAAAGATGTAAACCATTCTATCAACCCTTCTTTTGAACTCTAATATACCTCTAAAAAATATAACACTTTTATGAATAAAAGACTTAAGGATTTTGGCTCATGCACTATATATATATATATATATATATATATATATATATATACATCTCTATATTTTTTTCGGATTTTTTTTTGACAAAAATAATAAATAAATATTAAAAATATGTGCATTTATATGGTGAGCCAAAAAAATCCTTTTACAAAATATGACAAAATGGAAATATGCACCAACCCATACTTTCCTTTGCTCAAAACTGGACAATATGCACTTTCATTTCCAAGGCATTAGTCCAGCCAATCTAAGTCTCAATTCCCAAATGGGGGTCAGGCTCAATTTGGCTAGGGATAATTTTGTGGAGTTTGCAATTTCAGGCTCAGGCTAATGTTCTGACTTCAAGCAGGGATAATGTAGGGTAGGTAAAGAGAGGATAAAAATGGCTTAAAAGATGCCTCCATCATTTAATTCCCGTAAACATAAACATATATATACATTGGCTTTGAATAACTATCGCAACATTTAGAGATGCATAGGAAGAGTAAATTCACTCAAGAAATCTGAGGGATTTTTGATGTTCTCCCTGTAGGTCAAAATTCTCACTAGGACAATTTTTGTTGGATTTGCCTTTTAGCCTAGGATCATATGTGCTCAATTTCATCACAAGTTCACAATCTACATAAAAATTTTAAGACTTAGGCTAAACCATCCAAATATGCCATAGGATTTACATGATCAAGTCAGCTATTGAGTTTTCATCAAAGGACATCTAAGTAGGGTTTAAAAACAAACTTTCAAAAAAACATGCATTTTTTTTGTATTTTTGACATTTTTCTATTTTTTTGGATTTTTTTTGACATTTTATAAAAGTAAAACTAAGAACAAAAATTTAAACATGAATCCAATGCGAAGAAGAAAACCAAGTTATGACCATAAGACATGTTTTTCCCCCACCCCATACTTAAAATGTACAGTGTCCCCACTGTATTAAAAAGAAGAACAAGGATAGGGAGAAACTCACAGCGCAACCTGCAAATTTAGGTCGATTTTAGATTAGTTCGATGCCAGAAGTCGATATCTAGGTCAGTGGTCGATGTCGACTGCATTTATCGAAGTCGAGGAAGAAAATGAAGACAAGGGTTGCCTGATTGGGGTCGATATCGAGTATTAGGGTCGATATCGACCTCTCTTTTTCGCTCCTGAGTCCTCGATGTCGACTCCAGGAGGTGGCTTGACCCTGGGGGTCGATTTCGACTGGCCTGGTCAATTTCGACTGCCTCTGCAGAAGCTTCTTTTCTTCTTCGTCGTTCCTTTTGCTTGATAACCTGAAATCTTTGTTAGAAATATAGATAAAGCAACAAATTATCTCAGTTTTAAAAGTTTTAAAAAAACAAAAGTCCAAATCCTAAAAACCATCTATGTGAAAAAAATTTAAAGGTTTTATGTACATGCTCTAGAGTTTTGAGTCGCTAGGCCAACTTCTCCGTCAATTCTTCACGTGCCTTTTATGTAGGGACCCTTTGAGCTTAAGCCTTCTCCTGGATCATCTAAGTCGTTTTGGTAGTAGCTAAGCTTGGCGACCAAGGCTTCTTCGATGTTAGGTTCTTCTTTGGGCGCTTTCCTTCTCTTTCTTGACCTAACTTTAGTAATATAGGCAAACCATGGAGCTCTGACCCTCTCATTAGTAGAATTATCAATAATTGGCTTAATTGATTTATCAATAAGGGACAGAGGAGGGTTATGAGTCATACCTGGGCTTACCTGTTTGGGCCCGAAACATAAATCTTCGGGCTGAGGGGTGGACGATTTCGACCAATGTGGGTCGATTTCGAGTGATTTGGTCGATATCGATATATGGGGGTCGATATCGACCTCTGTGACCCCATACTTAAGCTCCTGGCAATGATCTAGCATTCTCGATTTCGACCAAGGGGGGGTCGATTTTGATGTTTTTAGTCGATATCGACTGGTTCCAGTCGATGTCGACTCTACTTGCTATTTCCGTCCTCGCCAACAAAAATTTTCTAAGCTTTTCTTTAGCCGGCGAGAGGACTACTTGCTCCAGGTGCTTTGTTTCGCTCATGGTCGGGTTGAAAGAGAATTCTATCACTTCGTTCCCTATAGTAAAGGTTAGTAACCCTCGACGTACATTGATATTGGCATCTGCAGTAGCTAAGAAAAGCCTACCAAGGATAATAGGCACTACAGGATCTTCAGGCATCTCCAATACAATGAAATCAGTAGGCACAAAGAACTTACCTACCTTTACAGGAACGTCATCAACTATACATGTGGGCCTGACGAATGAGTTGTCAGCCATATAGAGTTTCATGTCCACAGGTTCAAGGGCGCCAATGTTCACCTTTTGCCAAATAGAGAGAGGCATGAGACTTACACTTGCCCCTAGGTCATATAGGGCTTTATAGCGATGTTGCCCAAGTCCCACAGTGATTGCAAACTTCCCTGGATCACTCTTCTTCTCAGGGAAGTCCATCTTTGAGCACTCCTCTGCGATCTCTGCCATGGATCTCTTCTTGCTCAGGATGTCTTTCAGGAATCGCACATAGGTGGGCATCTCGCTTAGGGCTTCTGTAAGAGGGATGGTAACATTAAGACCTTGAAGAATCTTTACGAAGCGCCTAAACTTACCTTTGGTGGGATCCTCCAATGCTTTGGATGGGAATGGCAACGTCTTCTTTGGCGGAGGGGGAAAAACGGTGGTCCGAGGGGCCTGCTGGACATCGATGTCGACTGGGCTCTGGTCGATATCGACTGGAGTCTGGTCGATATAGACTGGGGTGGTCGATGTCGACCTCTGTTGTAGCTTTGATGGCTCTACAGTGGCCTCGACGTCGACCTGGGTGTCGACCTGGGGGTCGATATCGACGTCTCCCTCGACATCGACAGGGTTGTCGATGTCGGCTGGATCTGCTGCTTTCTCCTCCGACTCCGTTCGTGGCTTATGTACTTTGGTGCCACTCCTTAATTGTATGGCTGTGACATGGCCCGTCCCAGATTGTCCCTTAGGATTTATAGTGGGTTGCCTAGGGAGTGTTCCGGATGGTCTAAGGATTTGTGCCGCCAATTGACCCAGTTGGGTCTCTACGTTCTTTTTCCAAATATCCATCTCCACAATCCTTGTGGCAAGGTGATTGACTTGAGAATGGATGGCATTGTTGGATTGATCATTTTTAGCCTGATTCCGCCTGATTTCATCTAGCACAAGTTGAAGATCATCCTTCTTTTGGTCTCTCTCCGGGTGCCCAGGAGCTCTATAAGGCGGGGGGTCCCTAGGGTTAACCTGGTTCCTTTGTGGTTGATGGAACCTTTGGTCTCCCCAATATTGGTAATTGGGACCCCTCATGTAGCGCGCCTCTTGGTGAGCCTCCGCTAGTTGTACTTGTTGAGCATGGGGGCACTCGATGGTGGTGTGCCGCTGTGATCCGCATTCAATGCAATCTTGGTTCGCTGAAAGAAACCTCACTTGCTTTTGGAGCTTTCGAAGTTGATCTCTATGGAATTGCTCCTTCACGTCCGGATCGATTACATTGGAGGGTTCATATAAGGGCATAGATGGGGCAGGCCTCGACGATGATGGTGTGTCAGAAGCCTCAGGAGTCCCATATGTATTATCGAACTCCACCAACCTCTCTATTGTCTCCCAAGCCTCTTGTGGAGCGAGTTCAAGGTAGCCATAGGAGGTGTAGGTGTTGATCCTCTCCTTAGTTGCAGCGTCAAGAGCATTGTATATGATCTCTTGAATTACATACGGTGGTTGGCCATGCGTAGGGCATGATCGTAGTAGGTCCTTAAACCTTTCCCAAACAGTCGCCAGAGCCTCACCAGGCTTTTGTTTGAAAGCCGTGATTTTCTGTCGGATCAACGCCATCTTAGAAGGAGGGAAGAACTTATTGAGGAACGCGTCCTTGACTTCATTCCAGGTGTGGAGGGATCTTGGGGTTAAGCTTTCCAACCACTGCAATGCTTTCCCTGTAAGAGACCATCGAAAGGCTTTTAGTTGGACATATTCAAGACTTCGTCCATCAGCAATAGTATCACAAAGGTCTAAGAAGGTTGAAATATGTGCCATAGGGCATTCGTTAGGTTTTCCTTCATATTGGTGCCTTCTAATCTCAGTAAGGAAGTTAGGTTTTATTTCAAAATTAGAGGCATGAATAAGAATTGTCGATTCAGGCACTGTGAGAGCAGGGTGTATATATTGCTTGGCATTCCGAGGGAGGGCATTGATTTGGGCTTCTATTTGCCTCCGGCCTTCCTCCTCTCTATCCGCACGCTCCTTAAGTGCCGCCTCTCTAGTCATTAGGTCCTCAACCTGCGTCCTTAGTTGTTCAATAAGTTCAGCCTGGTTCGCGTTGTCCGCCATGATTCTTTGAGCTTGGGCCCTTAGATGAAAATAATGCTCAGGGTCGTCTACTACTTCAAATTCAGGTGGGCGATCAATGCGTCGCATACACCTGCAAAGCAAATCTAGATAGAGACGTGAGATAGACTACTAGGGCGCGATTGATTGCCTCCCCGGCAACGGCGCCAATTTGTTGTTGCAGGAGGAAGGTCTAGTATCTCAAGTTACAAATATAAAGATGTAAATAAATGTAAACCAACTCCTAGCCAAAGCAAATAATTACAAGACTTCCTCCCGTTGTAGTGGAAGGGTAGTCAGGATCGATCCACGAGGAGGCGTGTCAGCGGGATCCTAGTAGCTTTGGAAATCTCAAGTCTGCGTCGACCAGAAGCCTCGATTTTGACCTTGAAGCTCGAAGTCGACCTCGGCTGTCAATGTGCTCTGCAACAGAAGACCTGCAGAGACAAAAACAAGTGGCCGATATCGACAGGAAAGGGTCGATATCGATGTCAGTCACGAAATCGACTGGCTCAGAAGACTGCCAGTCGACACAGTAGGGTCGATATCGATGTCTGGTGTCGATATCGATGTTCAGCAACCTCCGCAGTGATGATCGTCGTCGACTCAGAAAACTATCGACCTATCAGTGTGGTCGATATCGACGTTTGGGGTCGATATCGATGTCTTCCTGCAGTGGGTTAGTTGTTCCGTCGGCAAAGAAAGGCCGAAGATTTAAGAATGGGAAGGAAGCAATGATCAGAAATAAGCAAGGGTGTTGGGTTTTTCGATGACTCAACGAACGGCGGGCAATTATGAATGTAAACTTAAGAAAGGAAAAATCTTCCAAAGCCAAGGATTACCGCGACGACAACCATGATAGAATAAGTAAGAATCAACTAAAGATGCATGCTTTCATCATAAAGGAAAAGGCTTTCACCTAAACCGAAAAATAGGAAAAGAGATTTTGCAATTACTTAACTTAATTTGTGTCTACCTTTGTCATAATTGAGTTTATAATCTTTCGAATAGAAACCCTAAATACTACCCAAGTTTTACAACATGAGTTCCTTAAATTCGCATTTAAAGATGAAGCACAAGGTAGAGGGAGATAAAAGATACATTCTTTAATGACGTACTTGCCTTACTACCATGGCTATCGTCGGGCTCACCCCGACCCTAGAAGAAAGGGCGACTACTCGCTCATGTTGATTGTAGACATGTCTTGAATTGAAATAACTTGCAGAAATGGAAAATTTTGAATCTTTACAATCTCAACGCCAACTATCGTAAGCGCTTGAAACTTTAAACCTCAAAAACTCTAACTATCTATTGCCTATTGCTATTGTCTTACTTGCTTGGATGATCTAACAAACCAGCCCCTAGGGATTTATTTATATGCTACTGATCCTCGCTATCCGAGGATTGTAACTTCTATCTAAACTATGAACTCTATCCGAACAATTAGGATAGGTCTTTTATTTCGATAACACTTTAAAGGAAAAGATAACAATCCAGCTACTAATATCTAGAAGAACGAGATAATTCGTGGCCTTGATGATAGAATTCACAATCCGAGTCTCGAAATCGGATTTATCTTCTGTCGAGGTAAGGTCGATATCGACACTCGAGGTCGATATCGATGTCTGTGTTTCTGCTTGACTTGTCCAGCTCCAGTCGATGTCTATGACGATGGTCGATATCGAGGTAGTATGTCGATATCGATGCCTTCTTGGCTGGTCTGTGTGGTCTATCTCGACACTCAGAAGTCATGTCGATAACTAGGGTCGATATCGATGTCTTCAGGTCGATATCGACCTCTGCTCAGCTTCACTTGGCTTCTTCGTTTTGACTCCAATTTCATCGAATTTCTGCATGGTTAGTTCAAAACTTGTGCAGACTCTATTTCGTGTACTTTAGCTCATTCTTACACAAGTTTATATACTTTTGAAACTTTTCTTTGGAAATCGAATGAAATATGAAGTCAAAAGATGCAATAAACAGAGGTACTAATATGTACATCACCCATCCTCCTCTCTATCAGCGCGGGCTCGTTCTGCAGCAGCGGCGGCCCTTTCAGCAGCGATTGTAGTGTTGTTGTCCTCTATTTTCTTCCTCAACC
The DNA here is from genome assembly GCA_963922045.1 of Persicaria maculosa. NCBI lineage: Eukaryota > Viridiplantae > Streptophyta > Magnoliopsida > Caryophyllales > Polygonaceae > Persicaria > Persicaria maculosa. The sequence goes on from OY998271.1 coordinate 35,829,247, forward strand.
GCTCAATGATTTGAGCATGTGTCTCGTTCTCTCCCATGATTCTGATAGCTTTGTTTCGAAGATGGAGAAAACATTCGGGCTCATCTATACTTTCATGGATAGGTTCGTGATCAGAGCGTCGAATAAACCTGCAAAATAAGCACTAAAAGAATATCGTGAGAAACCTTAGGGCGCGATTGATTGTCTCCCCGGCAACGGCGCCAATTTTGTTCGTAAGGGGAAGGGATCGCTAAAATAAAATATTCAAATAATATCACACTAAACCGGCTCCCTTGTCCAAGCAAATAAAATACAAGAATCCCTCCCGATGTAGTGGTAGGGTAATTCAGGATCGAATCCACGAGGAGGTATGTCAGCGCTTTCTAAGCTTGCAATCACGATCAAGTTTCAACTCCAGAAGACCACTCGATATCGAGGTGCCTGGTCGATATCGACCTCAGTTCTGGTCGATTTCCAACGAAGTTTCCTGCAAAAAACAGAAGGCAAGGTCGACGTCGAGTTGGGTACTCGATATCGATGTCAGCACTCGATATCGACCTCTGCAGTCGAAATTGAGTCTTCAACAGTAACTGTAAACGTACCTATTTTGTCGGAAAAGATGTCCGAAGAGCGTAGGATGATGATGGAAGGATGGACAGAAATAAAAACACAACTTTTTATATGAATCAATATACTAAAAGCTTCCAAGCTTCACAATATGATTGGCTTTCGCTTCAATAATGCAAATAATGAATCTCCTCAACTTTCGCAAAGGATCATGCATAGGATAGAAGACGGAATCGCATAAAAATCATACCTTTGATGCACAAACTTACATTGCTATTGCCGGGCTCACCCCGACCCTAGAAGTGGGTTGACTACTCGCGCTTCATCGTCATTGAACTCATCATCATTGAAAAGAAACTACTTTGTATTAAACTTCGAAAGAAAGATTACACCGAATAAAGCCAACTCTCCGCTCTCGCTTCCCTCAACTCGGCTCTCTCTCTCTCTCTCTCGCTCTACTGTAAAAACTGAATTGTTCTTGCTTGAATCTCGATGAATAAACTCAGCCCTAATGGCCTCTAATTATAGATCTCAAACCTCGCTATCCAAGGATTCGAAACTCTATCTTTACTCCTAAGATAAAACTTAAATAAATAAAATAACTAAAACTCTAGATAAACATCATAAAGGATGAAGTGTCTGGTGGTATATGATAGAAGATTTAGGATAGATGCAAAGATTCAGATAGAATTCTATCAAAAACAACGTCGGATCTGTCTGCAGTAGCAGTCGATATCGACCATGAACCTCGATATCGACCTCTTCTTTTCTCTATCTCGAGCATTTCTACTCGACCTCGGATTGGCATTCGACTTCTATCTTTATCCTCGATTCAGGCCACTCGATATAGACCTTGGGACATCGATATCGACCTCTTCATGTCGACATGCTCTGTTCTTCCTCTGCTTGATTTCTGGTGCTCAGTTTCACTCGATTTCGAGTCTTTAGGTCGATTTCGACTCTTCAGTAGACTTCGAGTTCTTTTTCCGCTTTTCATTCACTTGTCCAAATTCGTCCATTTTTGTCTCGATTTCTACGAAATAACATAAAAACTCGTGTAGACCTTTATATTTGGCAATTAAGCATAAACTACACTAATCTTATGTTTTCCCCACTAATATGCACGCAAATATCGACAAAAGGGACATAAATGTGCATAGAAAATATGGCAATATGCGCGCACATCAGGTGTGTTGATGTGCGCTCAAATTACCATATTTTTCATCTACTTTTACTTTGGTTTTTTTCTATATTTTCATGCATATTGGTTGGGAAAGCATAAGATTTCTGTAGTTTATGTTTAATTGCCAATTATGGAGGTCTACACGGGTTCTTGTGTTATATCGCAGAAATTGAGGCAAAATCGGAGCAATTTGGAGAAGAGAAGAGAAGATGGAAAATCACTCAAAGTCTACTGAGGAGTCGAAATCGACCAAGTGACTCGACATCGAGTGCAACTGAAGAGCAAAAATCAAGCCAAAAGAAGAACAACTCTACTCGACACAGACTAGTCGATATCGACTGAAGCTGGTCGATATCGAGTGCCCCAAATCAAGTGAAGTGATAGAGATCGAGTGCAGAATCCGAGGTTGAGTAGAGCTGGCTCGAGATAGAAAAGAAGTGGTCGATATCGATTGAAGCTAGTCGATATCGAGTGCTGCTGCAGAAAGATCCTACGATTTTGATAAAAAATTTATCCGAAGCGGTTTACTTCTACATTAAGTCGGAGATCTTTTATCTTTCTATTAGACTTTATATCCTTTATGGTGAATTCATATTTACCTAAAGTGATTTTATTTATTTACTTTTAGTAAGTTTTATCTTAGGGATAAGATAGATTTTCTTATCCTTGGATAGCAAGGTTTGGAATCTATAATTAGAAGCAATTAGGGCTGAGTTTTTCATGAATTCATTCATCACACAATCATAGAATCGCAGAGAATTCAGTTTTGGCATAGTTTAGAGAGAGAGAGGAGGCCGAGTGTAGGAGGAGAGAGCGAGAGCGGGTTTTTGCTTTGTTCGGTTGTAACCTTCAGGATATCATAACAAAACACATGTCTGAGACCTAGGGTTGAGTTTACCATCACTCTTATGAGCATAGGCAACACAAAAGGAGTTTTAAAACCAATAGCAGAGGATAGAGAACTGTTTTTGAGGTGAGTAGCTGTGATAACAGCTTCACCCCACAAAGAGTGCCTCATCCCAGCAGATATCAACATGCACCTTGCCTTCTCTAAGAGAGTCCTGTTCATCCTCTCAGCTGTACCATTCTGCTGAGGGGTGCTAAGAATGGTGAGGTGCCTTTTGATACCTGCCTCTTTGCAATTAGAATCAAATTTAGAATTACAAAACTCCAAACTATTATCTGTTTTTAAGCATTTGACAGAAAGACCAGTTTCAACATGAACACTTGTGACCCAGTGTTTGAACACCTCAAAGGCCTCATCTTTTGTCTTCAGCAAATAAACCCAAACCTTCCTGTTGTAATGGTCAATCAAGGACATGAAATATTTTCTGCCCCCAGAAGATTCAACCTATGCAGGGCCCCATAAATCTGAATGGACATACTCAAGAGGTTTGTTAGCAATATAAGAAGATTTACTAAAACTCTTCCTAGTTTGTTTTCCCATCAAGCAATTATCACACAGATCAATGATAGCAGGTTTTGAATTTAAAATGCCATGCTTATACAGATAATGTAGACTCTTATTACCTATATGCCCTAATCTATTATGCCATATAACAGACTCAAGAAGGGACATACAAGCATCAAAAGCAATCATAACAGAGGAGAAATTCATCTCAGGGGTGGCTTGAACCTCATAGAGGTCGTTTTTCTTAATGCAGTTAATAATAACTCTGCCATCCCTTGAGACTGTCCTTATCCCATGGCTACTGTTGATATCACAGTTCAGGGATTCTAAGGTACTTTCAGACATGAGATTCCTTCTAAGCTGTGGAACCCATTTAACATTTTTGATGACCCTAATCACACCATCATGCATTTTCATAGCCACAGAACCAATACCTTTAATTTTCAACATGGAATGATCACCAAGCATAACATCACCACCATCACATAACTTTAAATCAAAAAACCAAGATTTATGATGAGTAGCATGCATAGTACACCTAGAATCAAGAATCCAACAATCAGAGGCATCATTCATAAGTAAGGCAAGCACTTCATGAGTATAATAGGGGTAGGTTTCACACACAGCAGACACAGCAGGTTGTTGTTTAGTAGCTCTTTCCTCATCTCTTTTCTTTTTATAGTCGTCCTTTTCAAAATGGCCAGTTTTAGAGCAGTAATGACACTTTAGATTAGTTTTATCAATACCAGAAGCTTTATCATTTCCATTTTCAGGTTTAGACTATCCATGCTTGTCATTTTTCTTATTTTTATTCCTTTTATTACCCTTACCTTTGGACTTAGCCATAAGGACCTCATCCTTAGCTTCAGTCTTAGGCTCAGATTTAGCACCATTAGCAGTTTTAAAAACCTTTAAGAACTCATTTTTCTGAATAACAGATTCAATAATGTCTTTTTTAACCAAAGTAGAGTTACCATATTGAATAACATCCTTAAAAGTATCAAACTGACTAGGCAAGGAATTCAACAAAAGCACACAAAGCTGAGTTTCATCAAGTTTATCACCACAACGTTGCAAATCTTGAGTTATAGTTAAAAAACGATCAAGATTATCCGCCAAGGTGCAAGCAGTGTTCATTTTAAAGCTAAACAGCTTATTGAATAGATTTACACAAGATGGGAGAGATTTTACCAGATACAAACCTTCCAGGGCATCCCATAATGCCTTAGGGAGTAGAATGACCTAATACTTGTCGTGCTATTTCATCTAAGAGATGAAGCATGATCTCACTGTGAGCCTGAAGATCAGTCTCCATGATTTTTTCTTTATCAGTTCCATCTGGATACTTATTCGTCACTGCAAGCCAACACTTCTCATTTATGAGTATGGCTTTCATCTTCACCTGCCACATAGCAAAGTCAGTAGTGCCATTGAAGGGTTTCAAACAAATAGAATCAGACATTCATAACAGGTTGTTTAGAAACTGATAGAGAATTGCAAGTTTCCAACTTAAGGTAGCAACTGCAACCACACACAAGGGGCATTTACTATTAACAATATTAAAACAATTTCACCTTTTGCTTACACACTTTTATGAAGTCTTAGAAGAGAAATACAAGCAAAAACAGCACAATTACAGTAACTAAATAAGCCTTCATATCAATTTGATACATACAGAACGCACGCTAATTGTTAATAAAGGAAGGAAACAATTACTGCGATTGATGAATAAACTTTCTCAAGTTGTGCACCAATAGCAGTGCATGTCTCTGATTAGCTGCGCTTTGTTGCAAAGGTGAGATCAAGAAGTGACCAACTCTATAAATTTAAGGGGAATTAGGAGGTCAAATCCATAGAAATCAAACAATAAGGGAAGCATAACAGCATGCTAACAAATGTAAGTGTGGATACAGCGATACAGTCATATAATACTGAAAATTTGATGACTGCATAACAAAACCCCAAAAGAATTCACCAACCAAACAAATAAGCCCAGCCCAGCACTAAGAACTCAAGAAATAGAAATTGGGTTAAGATGAGATGACTAGAGCATAAAAACTAACCATCTTTTTATTCTTACCCCATACAACGATGACATGATCCTCTAAAGAAGCGCACAGAAAAGAAACTCAACAAATAAATAGGATAGGATTAAGCATTAAAAATTTTGAATAGTAGGTATCATTTAAATATGAGCTATGAATGTGCATGTACTATGTATAAAGCTAACTAATGCAGGCATAATGATATGTTGAATGCCCTGGAGAAATATATGTCACTCCACATTACTTGACATCAAACAGAGAGAGACCGACGAAAAACACTTGACTTTTTATTTTCATAATCGGAAAAGAAAAAATGTCAGCCAATTACCTTCCACCAAATATAGCCATAGTCAACAACCACTTTTTAACAAATAATTTATTCACGTAAATAATCCTCAACAAATCAGATTAATTAATTAATTACATAATTCAGAAAAAAAAATATAATTAAGTAATTAAATAGCTAAATAAGGAGTTAAATAGTGAATGGGCTCTTTAAACAACATTAACAACTTTAAAACAATAATTATTACCAATTAAATAAACACCCGAATAAATCATTTTTTTAACAACTAAAATACATAATTTAATTTCAGAAATAATTAATTCGTTAAATAATCCAGAATAATTTTATTAACCATTAAGCAATAATTATATAACAAATTAATATATGTATATCCCTAAGTATCAAAACCTTAACAAATCACCCAATCCCAGCCCAAAAAATTTAAACAGTGGCCCGTGAAACCCAGCCCACAACCCCAATTTGGTTTTAAAAGAATGAACCGGATGAAGTAGGGGAGGGGGGACCGGACCGGTTCAAGAAAAGAAGGAAGTGGACCGGGAAAAATAGGAAAGGAAAAAGGGTGAATCGGTGGCCTTGAACCCGTCTCCCTCAGCTCCTCTGTTCAGACGAAGCGGAAAAGAACGGGAGGAAGGCAAGGCTCGGTGGCGGCTTGGGCTCATCCCACACCTCTCTCGAGCTCGCACTCCCTGACCCAAAAGAACCTAGAATGAACCAAAGGAAGGGAGAGAAGGGTGGGGCTCACCGAGAGATTCCGAGGTGGTCGGGCGCGCCAAAGCTTCGTCGAAGCTTGTCGAAGGCTCGATTCGATGCGTCGAGAAGGGAGGAGTCTCAGGGCAGGCCTAGGAGGAGTGTAGGAAGGTTAGAGGTGAAGCTTTACAACAGTTTTTATCGACAAAGGGGGATAAAACTTACCGGGGTGCTCGAACCAAAACAGGGGAAGGAGAAGATGGGCTCGACATCGGCGGTCGGCTCCAGCCTTGGGACACTCCTAGCTACTGCTACTGCTATGGAGGGAGGAAGATGGAGTTGAGCTGCTCAGCTCTGGCTCTCGGCCTTTTTCTTCGAAGAAAACAGAGGTGCGGCTCTCAGCTCTAATGGAGGACGATGACGAAGGTGATGGAGCTGCTGCAGGGAGGGTGACGAAGAGGTGAGGTGAGGGTGCTGTCAGGGCTCGGTGTTGGTTGAACGGGGAAGCTCGAGGAGGGAGAAGTAATCCAAATGGAAATGGTGGGGTGTTAGTGTTTGAGCTCTGGTGGCTACAACTGGCGGCTGAAATGGTGGTGGTTTAAGAGTGTGGTGGACAATAGGTAGCCAAAGGAGGCTGCTTTGGTTGATTCGAGAGAAAAGAGGGAGACGGAGGTTGGGGGAGATAGTGTTGAGGTAATGGGGATGGTGATTGATGAAGAAAGAAAAGAGGGATAGAAGGATGGGTTCAACAGATGCAACAGGAGGGATAGGGGATGGTTGTAGGGAGTGAGGGGGTAGGGAGGGATGGTGAGGTTGAGTGTGTAATTGGGTAAAATATGTCAAAATTAATAGCCAAAAATAAATCCAGTAACCCGCTTTCTGACCTTATCCCGAAGCGATAAAATAAAATCTGAACCCGAGATAAATAACGAACCCCGAAAATATTTTCAAGCCTCGGAAATATAAGGCGAAATATATTCATTTTCAAGATCGAATAAAAAGTTTATGCCGGGATTGGTCTCGAGAAAATAAAATAAATCAGTTATTTGAGGACGCAACTTTCAAAATTTTCCGAAGTCTTAGAACTTAATGAAATTTAAATTAGAATAAAATCTATAATTTATATAAATAATATCTTTAAAAATTTCGGTCCTTACATTATCCACCTCTAAAAACAAGTCTCGTCCCCGAGACTAAAAACATTTTAAAACCAAGCGAAACTTTCTTCCTTTTAAACCAACCCAAAATCTTTCAAAATCTCAATTTAGTCAAGCAAGTCTCATAACTCAAGAGGTGGAGTCATCCACTTCTAAGGGCTAATCCCATATTTTCTTCCTAGTTTCTGTTTGCAGAGTTAGTATTAATTTTATCAGTATGAATCATGTCATGGATCATAAGTCAGCAAAACGCATAATCTCGTATACCAGATAACCAATCAACCCAGAGGGTACATCATAACAAGAACCACATCAAATATAGCATAATACCATTATACTTTACACATCATCACACAAAAAGGGCCTATCACATCATGTCATCACGAAATATGTTCATAACTACCAATCAAAGTTCAAGCGTCGAATGTCAACATTACAACCATCGTTCTTACTAGAAAATCAGTGTGGCGGCCTTAGTTCCATTAGGATTTCCATCTCATCACAAGGGTAACATATATATACAATATCGTCATCGACATTTCACGTTCAAGGCATATCGCATCCAAAGATCTCTAAGTGTCTCATTTCAAGATATCGCATTTTATTATATCATCATCACCCCATTAAGATGCATAATATCAAGGTTATTATCATGCCAATTTACAGAATATGAGCACATCAGAATATCAACAAAATCAAACATTAGCATTCCATGTTTCATGTATCAACATGTCATAATTCGTCATGACAAGGATGTCATTTTATCAAATGGGTATCATATTTACACATCAAGCCTCTCCCTCAACAGGTAACATCATCAACAAATACAAAGAAAATCGGGAAATCTGTATATCGTCATCAATCAGAACAGGATGCCACCACCAAATCCCGAAGTCAAGGTATAGTCTAAGCTAGGTTCAGTAACTCAAACATGCTACAGTTTCCAAATACAACCGCATCTCGCTCCCTTTAGAACAAAACTCATAGGCATCTTCCTAAATTTCATTCACAAAAGTCGCAAGGTCAAAATCTAGTCGGAATTCATTCACTATATACTTAAATTCTCATGCCAATAAGTTCTCCAAGATTCATCCCACACAAGATCTCAACTCACAATCCCAACTTTCCATATAACCAAGTTAAGCCCATATATTGAAACTCATAACTCTATTAGGAATCATAAATCGAGCCCAATTCTCCAACTCTCGTCAGAACCTCTATCAAACATGCGAGAAATCTAGGGGGATTTGTTTCCAAATTCCTTTATTCTACCTATGTCCTTAGGAATCCATCCGATTAGCACCCCTACGAGAGAACTCCTAAATTGTCCCCATACCCTGATCTCGCTTCCTGTACCAATAAGCACACCCACTGCTAATCCATCTCTAAGAACCAACTCTTAATGCTAACCTCTTACAAGAGCACTCTTACACTCTATGTCCTCAATATCCAATGATAAAGGTTCATCTCCCAGGCTATTCATGCATCCCAAATAACGTAAGCACCTCACTCAGCTATATCGAAAGACCCTAGCAATACACAATCGCCTGCACTACTCATATTCTAAACCAGAGAGTCGACTAGTGATAATCATGTAATCATAAAACATTAAGTTTCTCCTCATCTACACCCATCCCCAAGTAGTGAAGCACACAAGTGTTACCCAAGAAACTCATCATAATATCTTTAAACTGAATCGCATCTCCTCATTTTCCAAAGGTTACAACATTTTCACTTACTCCCAACACTAATTCATTGCTCGAAATTCCACTATTTTCCCAAAACAGTCACAATCTCTCAAGGCATCTTATTCTAATTCCTTATTGTTGCACACTCCCAATTACCCTTAGACCACAATCCTCAACCAACGATAGCTTACCTCTAATTGACCATTATTACCAGTTATTTGCTCAGAGAATCTCTACGTTATCCTTTTCCGGAAATACCCAAGGCATCACAAGTTATTTAAATTCCCAAAGTTCTACAACAATTGGTATTCCTATATTCATCGCCTGAACTAATCCCCATATCCGTCATTCAAACTCCTACACCCACTCAAATGGACCTACGATCCACCATAACAATATCATTTACTCAACTATAGTCCTTTCCTCGAAATCTCATATTTCCTCCCCTAATACCTCAACATTCGGATCACTGCTATTCATATCAATTACAATCGCCTTCCTATTCTAGAATTCTCCCGATTATGCCTCTAATAATTCTCCAATTATCTCCTAGCAAGTATCCTCAATAACATACGAGTTGATCTCCAAGTGCAGATTTCATATTCTGCCGCCTATCATGAGAACAACCAAATTCCCAAGATCTACTAATCCTCGACTGTCCTAGCCACTCAAACTCTGACGGTATCTACAAATCATTCTTTTATCCCTAGTCGTTCCTACTCACAATATGAATAATCTAAGTCCCAAAGTCTACAACTCCTTAAGCAATCCTATTCATCCAAACCATAGCGCCGATCAAAACTAGTTCCTCGACAACATTATTACCACTCCTCGTAAGAGGATCTACCTATCACCACATCCCTTCTACAAGGTTCCTCGATCAATAAGCCCTAGTCCATTCCTATTTTCTCTCAATGACACCTAATCGGACTTACTAGATTCCTTCACCCAAAGGTACTCATCCATACTACAACCTTACTTCCATAACCTCGCCATACTTATCCTATGCCCCATCTAAGGCCTACCTAGAAGGCTCATATGAAATTCCTAACCACCATCTCCTACCAGCCTTATTACCCTACAACCGTCTCCTAATCCAATGTCTCGCTCCTAAAACTCTACCTTACACCATCCTCGATCAAAACCTAGGCCTTCTAGTTCTCCTATCACTCTCTAGACTATTCCACCAAAGGAACCTTAACCCACACGAATAAGAAAGAAGGCAAAAGAGGAGAAAAAGAAAGGGAGAAAGGGAAATAAAGGAAAAGGAAGTCGTCAAACATGTACACTAAGTCAACAACTCACTAACATCAGTATCCCATACCTCGTATGTTGAGGCAACCAAGCCATACTTACCACTAACTCAGATATCAACATAACAAAACATCTACACGTCGGAATCATATCACATCTAGGCTTATCACACACAATCACCATTCTCAATCATCACAAAGAAGGTCAGTAGCTCAAATGGGGAACGCCCCTTCTCCCCAAGGCATATCTATGAATCGGATCTACTGACTGCGATCTCTGAGATGTTCATGTTCTTCAATGCTGCTGAGGACGTGATTCCTAGGACCTCTGGGTTGTGGGCCCACCACGCTTCCAATGCACCACTCTGATGCTTCAATGATATCCGATCAGTTGCTCTTTTCCTCATGTCGACACTTCTTTCCTAAGATGACACAGGGGTCCTAAGTTAACAAGGATAGGGGAGAGACAAAAGCGGACAACCCGAATTCCTTACAGAGTCAAATACGGACTAAGGCTAAGGATAAGGAGACTAAAGACGAGGTCCCAGCCCAAGAATGGCAACGATATAGGGACATATATTTAATATAATGTTATATCAGGTCATGTGGTCACAAATGGGACTACAATCATAACCAAACAAAAATCTTCGAGGGCGACATTAACCCACTGACTCAAGAGCCCATTTTCCATGGAATGCTTGTATGATTCATCTGGGTAAAAGAAAAGAGTCCTCAAATTGTTCCCCAATAGAAGGATGGTCGAGCTCTGGTTAAAGTCTAATGACAAGAAGACACCTATCGATCATCGCAAGAATCGAGAGGGATGAATCGACAAAACAACTCATCCCTTTAGACTCAAAATCACGTCGGAAATCATGGATCATTCAAGGTTTGACATTCTAGTATATTAATTGACTCGTGGCATGAGCTATGGTGTCAAGTACCGTACTACATCACACTCTCGAGTAATCGTTGCACCGGAACAGAAATTCCAAATATGTTTAGGTCCCTAACCCACTCTCCCGTGGAAGATGTCGATACCATAAAGAGGACTCGATAAGAACATTTTGTGGAAGAAGATAAAAGTAAGGGAAGAAGGAGGAGGGAACATAAAAAAGAAGGAACGAAAAGAAAGGAAAAGGAAAGAAAGGAGAGGAAGATAAAGACTCAATAGGGCATCATTTCGAGACATAGAAGGAGGGGAAAACGGAATGGAAGGAATCGACACTCTACGACAATTATCAACCTAACGAGAAGTCTATTGAACCAAAGGTGAAATGAAAAGAATATAACACAAACAGTCTGCAAGAATTGAAATCCCGACTATAGAGTAAGGAAGGGCTCCCCCGCTATCCCATTCACACAGAAGTTCAATTCATAGCCAACAGATATCAAACAAATCAAAAATTCGAATTCTTGTTCAAGGAAGACAGCACTCAGCACAACATCAATCAATAATATTAAGGGGGATCACCCTCGGACCCAGTTTATGTAACGTCACATAATCTACCTAGAAGATGCCCTTCGAGGGGAAACTGACCGGAGGGGCAACTATCATCTTGACCTCTATATCCTAACCTCGCTACTCCAACCACCAAGGTGCAAACTCCTTGTAGTCTTCCAGGCCGTCTGTAAAGTACAACGCTACGTTTTTCCTACCCTTTCTCGAGTGGGTAGAAAAGCGATAGACCATCCAATAGGGATGGTCTATCGCCTTTCTACCCACTCAATTCCCCTTTTCTAATTTCCTCACTTTAAGTTAAGTTTATTAAGTTATGTTCATTAAGTTAACCCTATTAAATTCATTTTGCCCTTTAAAACTCTTCAAAATTCTTTGAAATCATTGGGCGGTTTTCAAAATCATACTTCAACCCATTTGTACTCGAATCGCGCAACCCAAGCTCTGATACCACCTTTGTAATGGCCCAAATATAAATATTCGGGTTACGTTTCGAATGATTGGATACCTTTGTTCGGATCTTGCAATTCGTGTACGGGTTGAGTTTTAAAACAAAGTTTTTAGTGCTCAAATAAGGGATTTCACACCCTAAATTCGCGATAGGGCCGTTGGGATTTCACATATAATATGCATATACCTAAATAAAGGATGATCTAATGCAGTGCAGAAATATTAAACACGCAAGCATGCTAACAGTATGTATGTATGTATGTATGTATGTATGTATGTATGCAGAAAGCGATTAAATGGGATCCCGCACAGAAAGCCAAGTGGCATGTCCCTCTCCTAATCCCACACCCATGCTCGTTAGTGTAGGAACCGGCCGCGTTCAATGCTATATAGCAACATCTCATCATGTCAAATATCATGTCTCGTGTCATATATCATGCTTTTCATTCTTTCTTTTTCATGTTATAATATCAGACTCGATCAGGAACAAACCCGATGGGACTGGGTTGTCCTATGTCCCTAGCAAATGACTCTAGGACTCACAATTTAACGGACGTTCTACCATACGCAAAGAGAATACGGATGCTCGATCAATGGTGCAACCTAAGCATGCTACTACATGAATATGCGGGATGCAACACCTACACACTATAAGACACATCAGGCATGAGGTTCTAACTTGAGTAATCCCCGAAGGACTTACCTGAAGAAGCAGAACAGCAAAAGTAGGCAGCAAGCAGATAACAGTCCAGATAGGTCAAAAATCACCTAGCAAGTATTAATGAACATGCATAAGTATATTTCACATAATGGGATCCGTTTATCACTACACGAAATCTAACCATCAATCCCCAGTCATAACATCATCATCAACATTATCTCAAACACCTCATACTGCCACATATCATCTCAAGCCATCATATCTCACCATATAGCATCATTATCGTCTCATCATTTTTCCATAACCATTTTCATAAATTAACTTGAATTCATCGTATCAAAACATGCATTCAACTCATATACATATTCGTTCCATAATTCACGTAATTTCGCAAGTAAGATTCATAAATCAATTCACCAAGTCAATCTCAAGTAATTTGGTTCCAAAGTTTCTGAAAAGCCATTAAATCTAAAAGAAATTAATTCAGTATCTCAACAATTTCATAAAACCCATACTTAGCCAAATCAAATGATAAAACATTAACCCTTTTAAATCAAACTTAAAGTCTTATTTTATTATAATAATCCGGCATGGTTAGAATACCTCAAAAGCCTTTATTCAAATTCTTAAGTCAACTTCCGACCTTTGAAAACGGTTCCCAAAATATCCCTTTTTAAATCTGAAGTTTCAATCGCCCAAGTAACACTTTTTAAAAGTCTCAATACTTTAAATACCATCAATATCACATAAACATGTAGTCATATAGTAACATTTAAACAACCAAGTAAACCTTGGAACCTATAAATCAATTTCTCAAAATTATATTCTTAAAATGATCCCAACATATTTATTTCAAAAATCATTATCTTAATAAATTCCGACACTTTCGAAATATTTTAAACGACCTGCATAATTCAAAACTAACCATTTAAATGCCAACTACTTCTTGCCTACTGTAAAAAAACCATTTAAATGCCAATTTTTAACAAATAATTTATTCACGTAAATAATCCTCAAAAAATCAAATTAATTAATTAATTACATAATTCAGAAAAAAATATAATTAAGTAATTAAATAGCAAAATAAGGAGTTAAATAGTGAATGGGCTCTTTAAACAACATTAACAACTTTAAAACAATAATTATTACCAATTAAATAAACACCCGAATAAATTATTTTTTTAACAACTAAAATACATAATTTAATTTCAGAAATAATTAATTCATTAAATAATCCAGAATAATTTCAATAGCAATTAAGCAATAATTATATAACAAATTAATATATGTATATCCCTAAGTATTAAAACCTTAACAAATCACCCAATCCCAGCCCAAGAAATTTAAACAGTGGCCCGTGAAGCCCAACCCACAACCCCAATCTGGTTTTAAAAGAATGAACCGGATGAAGTAGCTCTTCGCTCAATGCTATTTTCACTATAATGTTTTTACCTCTCTAACCTTAGTACTGCCTTCTCGCGAGTCGCAAACATGGGTGTCATGAATGGCCCCGGATACTTAGTACTTCGGACTCCTCACCTTATATCCCATCTCGCCGAAATAACATCTCAACGAGCAGGGTCGATCTACCTTTATCTCCTGAGGTGATCGAATTTTTTCCCACTCATTAAATTTTCCATAATTTCAAAATTTCTTTCATTCCTGCCATTACTTCAATAATAATATGCACAAACTCCATATAACAACTCCAAAGATGACATCCATTCTCAACATTGTCCCCGGATAGGGTATAAGGTATAAAAAATGGGCAATATGTAATGTATTGTGGAGCAATAATAATGATGTAAGGCTCATATATGGCTTGTGTAATGCAAATATGCATAGGTAAGGTTAGGATATGAAATTGAGCACATGTCAAAAGCAACTTCATATTTTACCTCTCTTTCATGGTTTTCTCTAAAAAATTGCACTTCATTGTGACTTCCCTTTACTAGGCAATTTCATGTTATATCTCTAATGAATCTACTTTTGCATCGTCGAGTTCAATAAAATCTTCCATCACACTTATTCAATTATTTCAAAATTTTTTTGATGGGGATGATTTTTTTTTATATGATGCATAAAGATAAATAAACATATCTAAAGTATCTATGTAAAAAAGTATGCGTAAACATGAAAAAGAAATATGCGAAAAATGTGTAAAATATGCAAGTAAGCCTTCCCCCACCCCATACTTAAAGATTACAGTGTCCTCATTGTATAAGAACTAGGGTTAAGAAAGAAACTTACTAAAAATTAGCGAAAATCAGGTGTTGAAGACGTTTGCAGGGGCAGTCGATATCTGGTGATCCAGACGATATCAACTAGTTTCACTCGATTCCTGGTGATTCTGAGCTTCAGGGTGATCCTATGTCGATCACAAGCTCTCTAAATCGACTCGCGCCGCCGATATCGAGTACTCTACTCGATTTTGAGTCATCTTTTGCGCTTCTTCTTTTTCCTGAAATTCGTTAGAAAATAAAAAGCAAAAAGCAAAACCAACAAAGCATAAAGTCTCAAAACAATATGTCCAAACCCTAAAAACTATTTGTCTTATTACAGGCTCCAAACTTTATAGTCGCTAGGCCGACTTCTTCTTTCATGCTCCTAAGGCGTCATCTGCAAAGCCCATGTAACTTGGGCCTCAAATAGCACTCCGTTCTTGTCTCACAGCTGCATCCCGCCTGGATGGATCATGTTCACTGTAAAGGGACCCATCTTCTTTGTTTTGAATCTACTCGGAAACCAATGATCTTTTGATTTGGAGACATACACCTTATCTCATACTTCGTAGTTGCTCGGATCATCACTGAATACCCTGCACAAGCGCACATACCAAGGCAAACCTCTCCCAAATAGAGATAAATCCTTTATTGAAATTGAGAAAGAGGAATCCATATCTTGGCTTACCTTTTCGGAGCTTTCCTTTTCTGTCTGTGAGTCAAGTCGATATCGACTACTGTCACTAGATATCGGCTTGTCTTGGTGTCGATGTGGAGGAATTTGGCTCGATCTGCTCAACTCAATATCGACTAGGGTTACTCGATATCGAGTGACTTTTCTCTCCTTCATCTTCTGGTTCAGTCGATGTCGGCTTTGAAGTTTGGTCGATTTTGAGTGTTGTACTCGATTTCGAGTTGTCTGCTCCGACATCAACCTCATACTTAAAACCTGGCACAGAATCTTGAACATTGTTAGTCGATATCGACTTACCTGGGTCGATTTCGAGTGCTGCTTTTGTTCCTTCGTTCAAGATTGCCATGATTTCCTCCACTTGGGCTTCTATAGCCCTCTTCTCTAACTCCTCGGAGGTCATATTTCTTACCTTAGCTGCCCCGCATGCGATGTAGACTTCTTTGATTGATTTTACCTCCATAGGACCTTCATTCTTCTTCACTGTCTTGTTGAAGGCGTACTCTATTACTTCATCCCTGATGGTGAATGAGAGCAATCCTTTCCTTACGCTTATATTTGCATCAACGGATGCCAAGAAGACCTTCCTAAAATAATTGGACAAGCAGGGTCCTCTACTATATCAACAACTAGAAAATCAGCAGGGACAAAGAACTTACCTACTTGCACTAGCACATCATCCACCATGCCTGTTGGAATGACCACTGTGTTGTTTGCCATAAAGAGTTTAGCATCCACAGGCTCTAGGGAAACAATCTTTACCTTCAACCATATTGTTAGTGTCATAACACTAACACTATCCCCTAAATCATATAATGCATTAAATCGGTGTTGACCTAAGCCTATAGTGATAGAAAACCTACTTGGGTCTGCCATCTTTTCTGGTAGCTCCAATTTGCTGCACTCCTCTGCGATCTCAGCAATTGATCACTTCTTACCTAGTATGTCCTTGAGGAACCTTACATATGATGGCATCTCATGAAGAGCTTCAGTAAATGTAATTGTTACATTGAGCCCTTGAAGCATCTTTACGAAACGTTGAAATTTCTTTTCCGCTGGGTCCTTCAAAGTTTTCTTAGGGAATGGCAGCACCTTCTTCTTCATTGCGGCTGGAGTTGAGTCGATATCGGGTAGGGTCTGGTCGATATCGACTGGAGGAGTCGATTTCTAGTGATGCTCGGCTTCTGTATCGACATCGAGTAAAGGGGACTCGACGTCGACTGCATCTCGATCGATATCGACATCGGGCGTTTGCAGCTGACGCCCACTCCTTAGATTCCTAGCCGCTATTTGACCAGTAGTTTTTCCCTTAAGATTGGGCACAGTAGATCCTGGCAATGATCCTGACAGTTTGGGAATTTGTTCAGCCAATTGACCCATTTGGGTCTCCATGTTCTTCTTCCAAACATCGATCTCCCTGAGCCTAGATTTAATGCCTTGCAGCTGAGTATGCACAAAGTTATTGGCTTGTTAAAACTCAGCGTGGTTCCTCCGCATCTTATCTAGGATGATCTGCAGGTCATCCTTCCTTGGTTCCCGCTCAGGGTGCCCTAGTGCTCTATAAGGTGGAGGATCCCTATGTTGATGTTGAGGTTGATAGAACCTTTAATCCCCCCAATACTGCTGATTGCCCCCTCCATAGGGCCCTCTCATTTATTTAGTTTCCTCATGTGTTTCTGCAATGCTGACTTGCTCAAGATGTGGGCAAGCGTTGGTGTTGTGCCTAGTAGACCCACATTCTTGGCAAACTTGGTTGTTGGTGAGGAATCTAACTTGCTTTTGCAGGCGGCGTGTCTAATCATTGTTGAAATGTTGCCACACATCAGGATCGATCTCCTTTGGAGGCTCATAAAGTGGCATAGATGGGGCAGGGATTGAGTCATAGGCCGCAGCAATCCCATATATGTTGTCGAATTTGACAAGCCTCTCAATTATGTCCCAAGTCTCCATTGGTGTAAGCTCAATGTACCGATAGGAGGTGTAAGAGTTGATTCTCTCCTTATTCGGCACATCAAGGGAGTTGTAGAAGATCTCCTAGATGACATAAGGTAGTTGCCCATGTGTAGGGCATGATCGCAATAGGTCCTTGAAGTGCTCCCATGCTTGCGCCAATGTCTCACCAGCCTTTTGTTTAAAAGCCCTGATCCTTTGTCGTAGCATCGTCGTTTTTGATAGAGGAAAGAACTTGTTTAGGAACGCATCCTTCACCTCTGCCCATGTCCTCAGCGAGCGTGGAGCCAAGCTTTCAAGCAATTGCAATGCCTTCCCTGCAAGAGACCATTGAAAGGATTTTAGTCTAACATATTCTAAATTTGCGCCATCGGCGATAGTCTCACATAAATCCATAAAAGTATAAATATGTTGCAAGGGAATTCATTAGATCATCCTTCAAAACTATTGCATTTAATCTCAGAAAGGAAGTTAATTTTAATTTCATAATTAGAGTGAGGAATGAGAATCGCAATTTCAGACATGTAGAGTGGAGGGTGCATGTATTGCATGGCCGTCTGTGGATATTGATTGAGCCTCTCTTGGGCTTGTCTACGTGCATCCTCCTCTCTATCAGCGCGAGCTCTCTCTGCAGCTACAGTTGCCCTTTCGTTGGCAATGGTGGCATTGTGGTCATCAATCTCCTTCCTCAATCTCTCAATGAGTTGATCCTATGTCTCGTTCTCCGCCATGATTCTGATTGCTCTGTTTCGAAGGTGGAGGAAATGTTCGGGCTCGTCAAGACTTTCCATGGAGTGATTCTGATTCATCAAGTGACTTGGAGTCCGAGAACGAGCAAGCAAATCTATGCCTAATGGCCTACCATGAAGACACTCCTAAGAAGCATCTTGGAACCATTGTAAGAGATCTAATTTCGAGCCCTACAACAGTACTATCTGAATTTCTTCAAAATTTTATTTTGAATGAAGAGCATTTTGTTAATGAAACTAACAACTTGAAAAAAAGGCTCTTGGAACAGGAAAAATACATGAATGAAATGTTCCTGGAAATAAGAAATCTCAAAGCCTCTCAGTCAGTCCTTGATCGTAAGGTCAAGGCCTTGGAGACAGAAAACTCTGTCTTGAAGAAAGATCTCTGCTCTCTAAGTCTTCACGCCAAGGAATTAGAGAGAGAGAGCAGACATCACTCGTGCATTTCACCCAGTCCAAGGCCAATCTTGATAGGATGTTAGGTGAGCATCAATCGTCCCTAAACAAAAGTTGTATTGGATATAACAAATTTTTTTCGAAAAAGGCCCCTACCACTTTTTTGAAAGCTAAAGGGAATTGGCGTTCACCCACATGTCATTTTTGATGTAGGAAGGGCCATGTTAAAACTACTTGTCCTTATCGTAGAAATGATCCTTATATAATTCGTAACACGTTTCCATTATGTTTAAGGGAACAGGTAAAACAAATTTGGGTTCCTTAGGGGAATAAACCACCGAACATGGTTCATCCCGATTATGAATCTAAATTTATAATTTGGTCTAGCCGGAAAGGTTGAATTTGGTTGTTTTGCAGGATATCACCAAGACAAAAGAACACAAATGGATACTCGATAGCGGTTGCTCAAGACATATGAGTGGTAAAAGCTCACTATTCTCATATTTGAAGAAGCAATCGACTGGCACAATTACTCTTGGTGATAAAGGAAAATGTAACATAATTGGTATAGGTAAGATCGGTAAGGATCCAACTAATTATATTGATAATGTTTATCTTTTAGAAGGATTAAGATATAATTTCCTTAGCATCTCCCAACTTTGTGACAAGGGTAACATCGTTTTGTTTGACTCCGAGAAATGCTTAGTTAAAGATAAGAAAACTAGGAGCATTGTACTCACTGCCCCTCATTGTAGTAATGTATATTCGATGAGTACTAACCAAGTTGCAGGAGCAAGCTTAAAGTGTCTCAAGGTCACAACAGAAGATCCAAGGCTTTGGCATAGGCGACTTGGACATGTGAGTATGCACACAATGAACAAGCTTCGTTCAAGAGACTTGGTTCATGGTCTTCCCAATTTAAATTTTAAGGTAGATGAGCTATGCAATGCATGCTCATGAGGTAAGCAAACTCGAGGGTCATTCAAACCCAAAAAGTTAGTAAGTACTTCTCGTCCAATTGAATTATTACATGTGAATTTGTGTGGTCCTATGCGTGTCAAATCTCCGAAAGGTAAACAATATATCCTTGTCATTGTTGATGATTATTCACGTTTTACTTGGGTTTCCTTTTAAGAGAAAAATCAGAGGCTTTATATGAGTTCCCAAAGCTTTGCAAAGAATTACAAACTTTGAAAAACTTGTCGATTGTATCCATTAGGAGTGATCATGGGCGCGAATTTGATTAACTTAAATTTGATTTGTTTTGTTCAAAATATGGAATTTCTTATAATTTTTCGGCTCCTAGAACACCTCAACAAAACGGGGTTGTGGAACGAAAGAACCGCACCTTGGAGGATATGTCTAGGACTATGCTCTTAGAAAAATTACCATACTATTCAACCCCCCCCCCCCCTTTCTAGAGTATTTACATTATTGTCTTTTAGTTTACGTACTCGATTCTTCAATTGGTATCAGAGCAAACTACATTTTAAATAGATGCTTGATTCGCCCCATTTTAAAGAAAACCCCATATGAGCTATTTTATGGGATAAAATCCAATGTTTCCTATTTCAAATCTTTTGGATGCAAATGTTTTGTTCACAACAATGGAAAAAATAATCTTGGGAAATTTGATGCACGTAGCGATGAAGGTATTTTTCTTGGTTATTCTCTAAATAGCAAAGCATATCGAGTTTATAATAAACGCATTAGAGTTGTTGAGGAAAGTATTCTTGTAATATTTGATGAAAGCAATAACGGTGTATTGAGTGATAGCTTTGCAGACTTGAATTTGAATCAGCATGAGGATCAAGGCTCTGATGTAGAAGAAGAAACGGAAAAACCTCAACATCGGAACATGCAGGAGCTAATTCAAGACACTTCTGAGCAGGCTCAAGACCTTGACCTACAAATGCAAGACCTTGAACAGAGATTCCAAGGCCTTGATTTAGGAGATGTCGAGCATGAACCAATTATTGGAAATGAGCCTCAAGGTCTTGAAGAAGCCTCAAAATCTCAAGAACCCAATAAACGGAGACTCCAGCAGTCCTTTTCACATCCCTTGGAGAACATCATTTCTGATCCAAAATTCGGTATCCAAACTAGATATAGATTGAAAAAGTTGTGTGCTTTTTACGCTTTTGTGTCTACTGTAGAACCACAGAATCCAAGTGAAGCACTTCCAGACCCGGATTGGATTATGGCAATGCAAGGTGAACTCAATGAGTTTGAAAGAAACAAGGTATGGAAGCTAACTCCAAGGCCCACACATCAATCGGTAATTGGTACAAGATGGGTCTTTCGGAACAAGCTAGATGAAGATGGAAAAATCATTTGCAACAAAGCTCGGCTTGTGGCTCAAGAATATAATCAAGAAGAAGGTATTGACCACGAGGAGACTTTTGCTCCCGTAGCAAGGTTAGAAGCTATCCGCATGTTACTTGCTTTCGCATCTTACATGGGTATTAAACTTTTTCAAATGGATGTTAAATGTGCATTTCTCAATGGTATTTTAGAAGAAGAAGTATATGTTGCACAACCTCCAGGCTTTGAAAATGAGGATTTTCCGAATCATGTTTATAAATTGGACAAGGCCCTTTATGGTCTCAAACAAGCCCCTAGGGCATGGTATGAAAGATTGTCCAAATATCTCCTTGAAAATGGTTTTAAACGTGGTTTGATTGACAAGACTTTGTTTATCAAAACTAAGGTCAGAGATTTGTTAGTTGTCCAAATTTATGTAGATGACATATTATTCGGTGCTACTAACAATTTTCTTTGCAAGGAATTTTCTGATATTATGTGCAAGGAATTTGAGATGAGCCTTATGGGAGAATTGACATTCTTCCTTGGACTTCAAGTACATAAAGCCAAAAAGGGAATTTTCCTCAATCAAGGAAAGTATACTAGAGATTTGCTCAAAGAATACAAGATGGATCAATCAAAAGTTGCCAAAACTCCTATGAGTGCAACTCTTTCTCTAGATCAAGATAAGAATGGTAAGAGTGTGAACCAAAAGGAGTATCGAGGTATTATTAGCTCACTCTTATATCTTACTGCGAGTAGACCTGATATTATGTTTAGCGTATGCATGTGTGCAAGGTTTCAGGCAGACCCAAAGGAATCACATCTTTTTGCGATAAAAAGGATTTTTCGCTACTTAAATGGAACTCAAGACCTTGGTCTTTGGTATCTAAAGCAAAGCAATTTTCACCTTGTTAGCTATTCAGATGCAGATTTTACAGGTTACAAAGTTGATAGAAACAGCACTTCAGGGTGTTGTCAACTATTGGGGTCTTCCCTCATAAGTTGGCACTCAAAGAAGCAAAATTTTGTTGCACTTTCAACTGTAGAGGTCGAATATATAGCAGCAGGAGCTTGCTGCTCTCAAATATTATAGATAGCCCAACAATTGCGTGATCTTGGTTTTAATTTAAAAGGTATTCCTATTAAGTGTGATAATACAAGTGCCATATCTATTACTAAAAATCATGTGCAGCATTCACGAACCAAGCATATCGATGTGAGATACCATTTTATTCGGGATCATGTTGAAAAAGGTGATGTATCCATCTCTTTTATCTCTACTGATTTACAACTTGCGGATATTTTTACTAAAACCTTATTTGAGGATCGATTTAATTTTATTCGATTAGAACTTGGAATGCTAAATAAAGATGCATTGTTTTAGGGGGAGTAAAAATTCAGGCATCATTTCAAGACCTTGACAAATCATGTCAAGACCTTGAAATGAATACCATACAGCATTTGGATCATATCTTATGGCCGTTATTTTTGTAAATAATGGTTATATGATTTTAATTTATTTTTTAAACCCGGATTTTAATTGGTATGATTTTTTATTTTGGCTGTTCAGATTTACATTGGTTGTTGAGATCTTAATTGATTTCTTTTAAAACCGTTCACATATTTCAAATTTTTTTTATTTAAATTTTCAAAAGGGTACGGTGTATTCCCGGGGTGTGGATTTAGTTGCAATTCGATGGATTTGGTCCGATCTTAAGGTGATCATGATTGTTTTTAGTATGACTCTTCGACTCCCCTCTCTTCCCCTTTAAATTTCTGACACAATCTGTCTCTTCACACCATCTTCTACTCTCTCCATTTCCCAATTTACTATCTTCCTCCACACTCCTCTGACCTTTAAACTTCCACTTTCATGGCACCTAAAACCTCACAAGGGAATCCCAGTTCTTCTGCTAAGGGAAAGCGTCCAATTTCGAAGAAGCGCAAGGAAATCGAGGAGGAAGAGATGGTGAGCATTCACTTCAGTTCATCTGATGAAGCTCCTTCTCCCCCAGAAGTTCCCTCTCCAGTCGAAGTGGAGATGCCTGTTCCCAGTCTTCTGTCGTCCTGGTTCAGAAACTTTGAAGCAACATGTAGGTGGCTTGACACCTTTAGCTCAAGAAAACTCTGCTTTTGTGACTCTGTTGACCCAGCCTTCCTCAAGTCTCTCAATCTTCCCTGCATCCTACTCCTAAAAGCTACTGCCTTGTGGCCTATCTTGAACCCTGGTGATGCGGGACCATCCAAGACACTTTCGGACACACCTATACTTGGGGATGGACCTATGATTCGAGCTCGTGAGAATGTTGTCATCCTCAAGAGGAAGAAGAAGGCTCCACCATGGGAGAAGGTGCAAAGGTGGAAGCTTGACGTTATTAGATTCGATCAGCAGTTTGACAGCTTTTCGACGTCTCAGTAAAATGAGTCGTACGGATTCAATATTAATCGGATTGGATCTTGCCATACCTTGTCGGAACGAGGACGAAGAGATCTACAACTTTTCTGTTGAAGGTTTTTCCAGATTCGACCTAGAGATTGGCCGAAGTTCAACTTCTTTGAGGTTGTCACATGTTTAGACGAATTTATCCTATTTTTAGTATTATTTTTACTTAAGTTATTTTAGGAAACTTTAGGGTTAATTGCTCCTTTTATTATTTTCGGCCCAAAAGCCCATTAAGGTCTATATAAGCTGATTCCAGCCTTGTAAAATAGGACGTCTATCTTTGAATGAAAAATCAGATTTGTGTTAAACACATTGAGTGAAAGTCAATCGATTCGAAGCATTGCTCATCGATTGCAAATTGGTTCTTGTCTCAGCTTGGTTTGCTTTGTGTTCGTCAACTTCGTAAGACTTGGTGATCCTAGTATCCACAAGCCCCCTCCTTGTGCCTCCTAGTTGTCCGCTTGGTTGTGTAGGGTTGTAGAGGCGGGTTATATAGTCATTGGTATTGGTTCCTACCCTCTAAGGAGGCCTGGGGTCTTTATCTTGTTCTATATAGATCGACTCAGTCCTTATCGGTCGTGTCTTTCAATTATCGCATCTAAATTTCGAGTCTTTTGTTTAAATCCGTTGCTGCGTCATTAGTCCTTGTTGAGTCTTTCTTGTTTCTTGTTTGATTGTCGAAGATCGGGCCATCCTGCGGCTAACCCCGTATCACCTGGTACTATCTATTTCCCCCATCTCACAAGGCTCTTCTTCGTGAACCTTGTCTTTAAAAGAGACCGTGGAAACCTAACCCTAGAAACCACAATGTGAAACACCAAAATCGTCCTTACCCCTGCTGTAATTGACAAAATCTCCGGTCTTCCCCAAGACATCTGCACTGACGGACATCCGTCCCAGCCTCAGTGTGTTTCTCTTGTGAAAGGTAAGTTCTTCCTCCCTTCATCCTCCTCAAACACTACTCGTCAGTTAACCCACAATGTCCTTAATCTAGAAGCCAAGGTTATCGATCTTCACCATCCTTGCTAGATGTGTTATCCCTCTAGCGCATTCCCATGAACTCCTCGCTGACCAACTTCTAGAACTTCTGTATCTTGTCAGGTTTGGGCTTGAATTTGATGTGCCCAATTTGATTCTGAACCATATGATCCACACAATTTCTTCCTATCGTGTCATCCCTCTATCTTATGGCAACCTTCTCCCACACATATTCCGCTATTTTCGTCTTGATGCCTCTCTTGAGGAAAAATTGACCCATCCTGGCAAAGTGGACGTGAGTTGCTTCCTGATGTACACGCAAATTGCCATATTTTCTATGCACATTTGTGTCCATTTTGACATTATTTGCATGCACATTAGTGGGGAAATCATAATATTAGTGTAGTTTATGCTTATTTGTCAAATATAGAGGTCTACACGAGTTTTTATGATATTTCTCAGAAATCGGGACAAAAATGGATGGATTTGGACAAGAGAAGAAGAGTGGAAATAGAACTCGAAGTCCACTGAGAGGTCGAAATTGATGATGAACCTCGACATCGAGTGAAAAAGAGCAACCAAAAATCGAGCAGAGGAGAAAACAGACCATGTCGACACAACAAGGTCGATATCGATGTTGCATGGTCGATATCAAGTGTCCTGAATCGAGGATATTGATAGAAGTCGAGTGCTAATCCGAGGTCGAGTAGGACAGCTCGAGATAAAAAGAAAAGAGGTCGATATCGATGTTCATGGTCGATATCGATGTTCATGGTCGATATCGATGTCTGCTGCAGAAAAGATCCGAAGCTGTTTTTAATATAATTCTATCCAAAGCGTTCGAGATTATCCTAAAGTCGAGATCTTCTACACCAGACTTATCAGTTTATGAGTTTTACCTAAGTAATTTAGTTGTTTTACTTTATTAAGTTTTATCTCAGAGAATAAAGATAGGTTTTCGAATCCTTGGAAAGCGAGGTGAGAGATCTATAATTAGAGGCCATTAGGGCTGAGTTGAGAAAAAGTTTTTAAGGAAGAACATTCAGTTTTTACATTGAATAGCGAGTAGGAGAGAGAGAGAGAGGGCCGAGTGGGGTGGTGAAGCGAGAGCGGAGTGGCTTTGTTCGGTGTAATCTTTCTTTCGAAGTTAATACAAAGTAGATTTTTTTACATGATGATGATGAGTTCAATGATGAAGCGCGAGTAGTTCACCCACTTCTAGGGTCGGGGTGAGCTCGACGATAGCAATGTAAGTTTGTGCATCAAAGGTATGATTTTTATGCGATTCCGTCTTCTATCATATGCATGATCCTTTGCGAAAGTTGAGGAGATTCATTATTTGCATTATTGAAGCGAAAGCCAATCATATTTTGAATTTGGATTACTCATGAAATTGGATAGTAACTCTTAGGTTTTATGCGAGAGCCTCTAATCACCTAAAAGTTGGTAACGAAAGTTATTTGACGGAAAGACATTAAATTTCATAACTTTATCATCATACTTGCATGGTTATCGTTGTGGCATGAATCCCCGACCTTGGAAGCTTTAAGTTTATTGAATTTCATACAAAGTTTGTGTTTTTATTGTTGTCCATACTTCTCTCACCATTCTACTTTCTTTGGACGTCTTTTCCGACAATTTAGGTTCGTTTTACAGTTTCTGTTGGAAGACTCGAAATCGACTGTAAAGGTCGATATCGAGTGCTAACATCGATATCGAGTACTATCTCGGCGTCGACTTGTTGCTTCTCTCTTCTACAGGAAACAGCTGGAAATCGACCAGAACTGAAGTCGATATCGACCAGACACCTCGATATCGAGTGTCTCCTGGAGTCGAATTTGATCGTGATTGCAACTTAGGAAGCGCTGACATACCTCCTCGAGGATTCGATCCTGAATTACCCTACCACTACATCGGGAGGGATTCTTGTATTTTATTATCTTGGATAAGGGATTTGGCTTAGTTTGAATTTGAATATTTTATTTAAGCGATACCCTCCCCTATGAACACTTCCAAAGAATTGGAATCGTCAGAGTTGCTGATGGCACTTAGAAATTGAAGGGCGATCTCACTCCTGAAGAATTGGCGATGACCCCTGGCCTTAACATCAAATTGGCTCCCTCTCCATCTCTGTCTGAGACGCGCCTGGAGGACTTGGAGCTAGAACTTGATGCACTACAAAGGGACGTGATCGACTTCCAATTTGAGATGTCGGACAAACTGGATCAGACCCATGAACTTCTTGCCATGGCGAATGCGAAGATCAACAATATGTTTCATCTAAATGCTCTGAATTTCACCTGCGCTGGCAACATCCTTCCCCTCGCCGATGAAGCTACTGAGCACTGCAACGCCAAGGCCGCCAACGTGATCTTCAACTGTGAGTAATCAGTTCGTAACCGGCCTATCCTTCGCCCTGTCATGCCTGAGCCATATGTCATCACCGTCAAAGCTTACGATGTCATCAAACGCTACATGCGAGAGGCTGCTGAACAACATCGCATTGACGAGATGGTCAAGGATCAGAAGGTCGATCAAGCTCATAGGCGATGGAAGAGGAAGGCCGAGAAGGACGTTCAGGCAAAGAAGCGCGAGAAGGATGGAGAAGATACAGGCTCTGGGAAGTGGAACTTCGAGTGATTTCAAGACCCTATCTCTTTCTATCAATCCCTCTTTTGAACTACGTTAATCATGTTTTGAACTTGGCTATTTTTGCTGGTTAGACTGCTCTACCTCTCCCTTGTCGAAAGACAAAAAGGGGGAGAAATGATCTGGTTTTCGCGGTTTTTAGTTACTTTGCTGGACATGGTTGCTTGTTGCTTGAACGGTTTATGTTTTATGGTTTAGATGGTTTTATGGGTTTATGTTACTGATTTTATGTTTTAAAACTAGCTATGTTGATCCAACATGGTATGTGCTATACTTGTGTTATATTGTTAACTAATCTGCAGGTCTGATCAAAGTCTAAAAATCCAATTCGTTTTGTCTTTCATCAAGGGGGAGATTGATAACTCCCTTGATGAAATACATAAGTTATGATGTCTTTATTTGCATGATGATGAAAGACAAAGGTATAAGGTTTTATAGCTTAGACAAATTGGATATGTTATTCTATATATTATCTGCAGATGTGTTTAATATTTTAGTTAGATTTAAAGCTTAGTAAATCTAATATATACGGAATATCTATGCTATTATCTGTTCGAAAACTAACATGCCTACAGGAACCTTTTATCTCAAAAATCGAGATTATTGGAGGATATCCTTTTATCTATGCTATGATTTGAGGATATCCTTTTATTATTTGAGGATATCCTTTTATGCTATTATTTGAGGATATCCTTTTATCTCGAAAATCCTTTTTATCTCGAAAATCAAGCAAAAGATCTTCCTGCAACAAGAACCGAGATTCTGGGAGAAATTCAAATTAAAACTCGAACAGATTACAGCTTCAATCTGGTGAGATTTTGACGCCACAAGATCAGCACATGCTCCTGATCTTCATTCAATTAAAATGGCTCCAAGGTTTGAATTTCAAAAGACAGTTCAAGCAAGGAGAACTTCATGGAGCAAGATCAGCCGAGAGATTATAAATACAGAGCCTCTCAGCAATTCAAAATACATCTCGACAAGCGTTCTTTGGCGAACAAAAAGCTCTCGTATCTGCTCCTTATAATTCATCTATTGATTTGTTGTTCTTTCATCTCTCTTAGTGTAATTGTTTTATATTCTTGAGAGTTAGGAAGAACTTGAGCTATATAGTATAAGTTAATCCCTGTTATAATAAGAGTATCATATACTCAAACGTATCACACTTAGGTGTGGTTAAATGCACTTTTATTTCTCTGTTTTTTGGTTGACTAGATAGAAGCGAGGTAAGCTTCGGGATATAGAAGAGAGAAAGTTCTTCTAGGTTGTATCTAGGACTCATAAGGAAAGAGGAATAAAAGTTGTTTAAATCCTAAGGGTTGGATAACCCTAGGCGGAGAGGTAGGCTGGTTAAGAGCCGAACTTCGTTAACAATTCACGTGTTTATTATTCTTATTTCCGCACTTATAATTAACATTTTATTTTCGTAAGACAAACATAACACTGCAGCTATCTCAAGACCATTTAAGTTCAGTTCAAGACCTTGAGATCAAGTTCAAGACTTTGAAATCGAGTTCAAGGCCTTGAGATTCAAGATAAAGCTCGTGAAGTTGCTGTTGCAGAAGACTTTGCGAAAATTTACCATACTCTATTCACCCCCCCCCCCCCCCCCCTTCTAGAGTATTTACATTATTGTCTTTTACTTTACGTACTCGATTCTTCAGGATATAATTACCTGAAAGGCGGGCGAACTTCGTGATACAAGATTGTTGCGGACAGGTTTTACCTTATGGAATGAATGCTTTTTGAGCGTTTATCACTTTGTCAATACTGGAGACCTACTCAGCTTTTCTCCAGCGGAGCCTCGGAGGATCGCGCGATTCTGCTTGGTGATTTATTTTGTGGTCCTCCGTGGTGGCTCTATTTGTCTGATCGCTCTTTCTTTCTCTTTCTCTCTCTAAGCTACTCTCTTTTTTTCCCAGCCAAAAGTCTCTTATCTATTCTCTCCTTCATCCTTTTATAGCAATCTGGGTGCATGGGACAGTCGATGACACTTTTCCAACTGGTGTAGACACGTGTGACTCTCGTGGATGGTGGGCATGCTTGACACCTGTCCCGGTCCCTTCTTCATACGACGTCCGCATCATCTTCTACCTTCCGCCGATGTCGTTTTCCAGGGATATCTTATCTCTTACTGACGTTCCTTCCGCATTTGTTCACAGCAGCAAGACTTTCCCCTCTGGTTCCATCAGTTTCAAAATTTTGGAGGAAAAAAAAACACCGTAAGTTTTGGAATTTCTACTCATATTTAAAAAAAACAAAATAAGGTCGCACCTTCTTACAAAGTGCACACCAACACCCTGTTTGGATGATGGGATTTGAAGGGATTTTTAAGGATGGAAGTGAAGGGAAAGTAAATGTTGTGTTTGGATGAACAATTTAAAGGAAGGGAATGGATTTTAAATTTGAGTAACTGCTCAATTTGGTGGGATTTAACAACCCATCAAACGGGTGGAATTTGGGGGGAAAGTGAAATTCCTCTCATTCCCTTCACTCCCTTTCCCCTCTTCAATTTTCCACCCCTTCCATCCCCTAAAAAAACCAGTTGCCAAACACACTGCAAGTGTTATAGATAGGCATGGTAAGATTGGTAACTCTGCATTGCAGAGTTCTCATATTTAATTTTTTTTTTCTTCTAAATTTTTACCGCATCTAATAAAAAATAATGATGTATTTATGAAACGGATTTGTTATACGCACGGTGAATTTCTCGCTGTTTGCACGGTCAATCTCCGCAATTGCGTAGTGCGAATACGCATTCGAAAAAGCAACCACGGTGTTTGCGGACTACGGATGCGCGGATGGAAACTGTCTGGATGCGGATACGCGTCTGAATCTCGGGCATATCGATCGCGGATCCCGCATGCGCGTGTTGGGGAGAAAATCCGCTTTAAATATTAGTTTTAGGAGTGCTTCAGTTAATGTTTCTTTATTCTTTTCAAATTCAAGTTTAATTTAGTGACAGTCTTGTATGTAATGAGTGAGGATTTTAATTTTCATTTCTGATCGAATTTGATGATAGTTACTTATCAAAAATTGCTAAATCAAAATTAATTACGGAGTACTATGAAGTGAAAAGTTCTAGATAAACAGCTATGTACGTGGATTTTTTTTTTAAAAAAAAAAAGCAACCACGCATTGCGAGTTTGCAGAATCCGCGCACTCGCAATGCGCGGTTGTGAATTTTTTAAAAAAAAACAATTGCGCATTGTGAATTTACGGAATGCGCGGTAGCTAACCGTGTAAACAACGAGAAAATCATCATGTAATAAGCCATAATATTTATCCGTATTCTTATCGTAATCATAGGGATTAACGTAATTAAAAAATAAAAAACAATCCGCGGTTGTGGAAATTTAAAAAAAAAAATTTGCAACTGCGGACTCGTAATCCGCGGTTGTGAAATTTTTTTAAAAAATAAATAAATAAAGCGCGGACTTGTAATTCGCGATTGCGGTTGACTGCCGTGTATTAAGCGATATATTGACCGTGTGAGTAGCCCCTTATGAAATGACACAAGTCATGCATACAAACTCGTGAATTGAAAAGAGAAAAGTCGGACGGAACTTGATTTTCCAAGCAACTTCCAAAAGTTATAACTTGCAAGTTGCAGAACTTTATGAACCCTTTTGTCACTAAACCACCACCTACATTATTTTTTGATGAGTATATGTTGTTTGTTTTTTTATTTTTACCGTTGACTGTTGACAAACAAGGGCCGGTCATCGCTAGCTGTAAATTACCCCGACACTTTGGTTCACGTCCAAAGTGGGGCCCACCATGGCCACACGTGCCATCGTTCGCAAACGGGATGCCACGTGTAAGAATCCAGGCTGCTTAACCCCCTAACTGTCACCGACGTTTTCGCCACGGAGCTGTCACCGAAAGCGACTCAGCTCTCTCCCGCTTAACGGAGTAACGGCCCACCCTCCGTTCGTGGGCCCCCTCCCTTCAACGTGGCCACGTCAATCCAGCAAGGCCCCACGTGTCGATGCATAAGCCGGGCCCCAGTTAGCTACCGATACGTGTCTGTCCTTTTCCCCCATTCCTGTTGGTTGGCGCCTTTCATTTTCGGCAGTTTCTTCAACCAATTTTATTTTTATTTTTATTTTTATACTCCGTATTACTTACTGTATATTTTACTCCGTACTTTTTATTTTATTTTATAAAACGCCGTGTAGTTTTCTTGACAATGAATCTAAGTTTGTTTTCTTAATTAAAAAGAAAATCAAATGAACAAGATTTGCTTTCGGTTTTGTTGGTTAGGTTGGTTTTATATTGTAGTATTTAATTAATAGAACAGTAAAATATATGGTCTAAATTTTCATATATTATTTATATTCCCACGCATTGAATAAATTAGTAAATTTGGTGGGCTGTAGCTTGTGGGTATGGTCCGGTGAGGATGCCCACTAATTTGCATATCGTATCTTTCATTCTGAGAAAAAAAAAAATCAACATAAATTTGTAGGAAAACTATTTTTTACGTGCTTATACGACGAATATAAAATTTCTTTAAAAACAATCAAAGTATGTAAATGTACATTTTGGATTATTTTCAGCTCCAATTATTATTCATGAGGTCTTTAAATATACATATTTAAGTATAAAGTGTTTATATATGAGTACAAAATTTCCCCATGTTTATATTTTTTTTTTGGCTTTTCCAAGCAACTAGTTCATTACCCATGTATTACACGGGCCTTACTTTCGAAGTATATTGTTTAATATAATTCATTATTTAAAATATAAAAATATACAAATTATATATGAATTAAAAAAGTTAGCATTTTCTAATATATTGAATAATTTAAAAAATCAAATGTTAAATAATAAGAAAATTAAAGCATTACAATAAAAAATATTATCAATATAATTCCAATAAATATAATGACTTCAATGAAAACGCATGAATAAGAGAATATATGCAAAAACTAAAAGTGATAAATGTTTGAGAAACAATTGATTAATGTCAAAAAATAGTGAATATAAGAAATATATAGAGGCATTTTGATAATGTCTTGTAATTCATGGTGAACATCCTCTTCACCACCCTTGATTATAAAATTATCACCTACACGGGAGATATATACCACATATCCTTTTAGTTATTTAGCATATCAAAGAAGTATCAAAGTTGTTGAATTATCTCCGCATCGGTTGAATCGTCCAAAAATACAACATATCTCTTTAGTTATTTAGCATATTTTCTTTAGTTTTGTAGATATATACTACATATCCTTTTAGTTATTGTTATATGCAATTATTAGTTAATTAATTAATTAATTGGATCGGCGTAATTGCATATCTTTTTAGTTATTTAGCATATATGTTTTAGTTGTTTAGATATATACCACATATCCTTTTAGTTATTGTTATCTGCAATTACAAATTCATTAAAAAAATTCGATCAAACAAATTCATTACTTAGATCCGAGTAATTTGTTATTTTAGATAAGATTGCAATAGATCCAATATGAGATTATATTGCAAGCAATAAGATTATGTTTTGGTTAGTTATTTTAGATATGGCATATCAATTAGGTTAGTAAGTTAACTTTTAATTGGATTGTGCAAAATACTTTACTTAATCTCTAACTAAAAATGTCCTAAAGGAGTTATGTTAGGCGACTTCTACTTTAGTAGTATATATATACACATTGAATATATTGATATTAATATATTGATTACTTGTACTCTTTTTTTATGCCATAAAATATACTCTGTATTCTTTTGAATAAAATTCTAAAGTATTTGTTTTCATCCTTATTATCGGTACTACAACTGTTATTATTATAAATTAATAAATTACATTAAATTCTTTTAGTTAGTTTCAGTCTCTTTTTTAGGGCAAATTGTAAAAAATAGCACGAACTTTAGGGGTGGTTGCGTTCGGTGGCACCAACTTTTAAAAATTCTATAATAATCACCAACTTTGAAGGGTGGTTGTGGTTAGTAGCACGACCACCCTTATTAACACTTTGTTTACAAAAAAATCACATTTTCCATTGTTTTTTAAACCCACTCACAATTTTCTTCTTTAAAAAAAAACAATTTTCATGTTTATAAACTCAATTTTAATTTTTCAAAAAATATCATTTTTTTAAATTATAATTGTGATATTAATTGGTATCTTTTTGAAGGCACTCATTTTTTATTTTAAAGACATTACTTATTATTTAATTTTTGAAAAAAAAACTGAGTTTATGGAGAAAATAAAATTAGTTCTTTTTTTAAGCGGGTGTAAATAATAAGTGTATTCTTTTAAGAAAAAAGGGGCACCCTTATTAACATTTTGTTTACAAAAAAAAAATCACATTTTCCATTGTTTTTTAAATACACTCACAATTTTCTTCTTAAAAAAATAATTTTCATGTTTATAAACTCAATTTCAATTTTTCAAAAAATATCATTTTTTTTAAATATAATTGTGATATTAATTGGTACTCCGTATCTTTTTAAGGCACTCATTTTTTATTTTAAAGACATTACTTATTATTTAATTTTTGAAAAAAATAGAGATTATGGAGAAAATAAAATTAGTTCTTTTTTTAACCGGGTGTAAATAATGAGTGTATTCTTTTCAGAAAAAAGGGGGAAAAGTAGTGTTTTATAAAATAAATTATATTTTTTTAAAATTAAAAATGAAAATGGATTATTTTTTAAAATGAAATATGGCCATTTTTTTAAAAATTGAAAATTGGATGATTTTTTTCCTACAAAGAATGTTAATAAGAGGTTATATTTCAAAAAAAAATAGATGTGCCACTTATTGCAACCAGAACCAAAGTTGGTGATTAATTTTTAAATTTTAAAAGTTCATGCCATTAAACGCAACTACCCCTAAAGTTCACACTATTTTTCACAATTTGCCCTCTTTTTTATTAAAAAATAATTATTAATTACTCTCTCCATTTGGCAAAACATATCACTTTACTATTCATGCACACTTTTTTAGGGGATTAAAACTATATAAAATATCTAATTTTTTAAATAATTTTTTTTAACAATTTCGTAGTTATTATTAATAATCACCTCTATCTCCCGCCGTCGATTTCCCCCTCCCGCCTCCCTCTTGCCTCTTCCGAGGAGGAGGAGGACCTCGTCGAGCGTCTGTCTGGATATCCGCTCCTCCAACGACGCCGTTTCAGAAGCTCTCGAGCTCGCCGAGGAGCTCTCCAATGGCAGCGCTCGGGAATTTGGCGATGAAGAGAGGACCTCGCCGAGCGTCTGTCTGGATATCCGCTCCTCCAAAGATGCCGTTTCAGAGGCTCTCGAGTTCGCCGAGGAGCTCTCTAATGGCAGCACTCAGGAAATGGGCGCTGAAGAGCTCGAATTGCTCGACAAACCCTCGCCCTCTGCGAAAGCGGCGGCTGACGACGTCGTTTTGGAGGTTTCTGATTCCATGGACGAGTACCGGTAGGATCTGATTTCGAGGAACAACGTTCTGGAGCTCAGGTTTGGATATGCTGGTCAATCTTGATATCTGATTCCTCGCACAGTTTCTGCAGAATAAACGAGAGAGATCGAGGAGCAGAAAAAATGAGAGAGAACTCAGATCTATACTAATTGCCGTTAAATGAGAGAGTTCCTTCTCTGCGTAGCTGCTCAATATTGTAATACGTGAATTTTATACTTCGAATGGGCTGATTAATGGCCAAAATCTCTTGAATTTTGGATCTTTGTCCCAAATCTGGAAGATTTTGAATATACGATAACAAATTTACACTCGTCCCAATCTTTTGTCCACCCATAGCAATAGTGAAAGCTGGTGAAGATGATGGTTGATGAGGATGTTGAGCTGGCCAAGCACGAGAAGGTTCTCGTTGATTTTGGTTACATGGATGCCTAGCAACAACCTTGCTCCAACCGTATCCTCATCAAACAGTATCTCATGGATTTACAAGTTCTTACTAGTTTCATACACACA
The DNA here is from genome assembly GCA_963922045.1 of Persicaria maculosa. Lineage (NCBI taxonomy): Eukaryota > Viridiplantae > Streptophyta > Magnoliopsida > Caryophyllales > Polygonaceae > Persicaria > Persicaria maculosa. Next base: position 35,864,409 of record OY998271.1, read on the forward strand.
GTGGAATCTAATTAATCCGGCACCTTGAAGTTGTGAAGTGGTGGTAGATTGTTTCAAGCTATTTATTGATTTGATTTTCTAATTATGCAATTTTCTAATTAAGTTTATTAGCAAAAGCATTTGGATTCGGAAGCTCATTTCTAGTTTATGCAACTTTGGTATGTTGTTAGTGGTTTTACCGTTTGAATTGGTGTGGCTCCAGATTTTGTTAGAACTGTTAAGGTTGGTGATATTATTGGTGACAATGTTCTTATAAAAAAAATCCCTAAAAATAAAGATATCTCCGTCACCCAACGAAAAGTTGTCATTACATGTGTCACCAACAATGTCACAATTGATCGATAAGCGTGGTGACAATGATCTCGTAAAAAAACTCTAAAAATAACTCTGTCCCTCTAAAAAGTTGTTCCCGCATGTGTCACCACCAATAGTGTCACCACAGTGATCTCGTAAAAAAAACTCTAAAAACAAAGGTGTCACCACAATAACAAGGGTGGTGACAGTGGTGACAGCGATAGGGTGGTGACAGTGATAAGCATGGTGACAACGATAAGGATGGTGATAATGATAAGGGTGGTGACAGTGACAAGGATGGTGACAACGATAGGGGTGGTGACAGTGATAAGGGTGGTGACAGCGATAGGGTGGTAACAACGATAAGGGTGGTGACAACGATAAGGGTGGTGACGGCGATATGGGTAGTAACAACGATATGGGTGGTGATAGCGATAGGGGTGGTGATAGCGATAGGGTGGTGACAGCGATAGGGATGGTGACAGTGATAAGGTTGGTGACAGCGATAAGGGTGGTGACATCGATAGGGTGGTGACATCGATAGGGTGGTGACAACGATAAGGGTGGTGACAGCGATATGGGTGGTGACAGCGATATGGTGGTGACGGCGATAGGGGTCGTGACAGCGATAGGGGGTGACAGCGATAGGGGTGGTGACAGCGATAAGGGTGGTGACAGCGATAAGGGTGGTGATAGCGATATGGGTGGTGACAGCGATAGAGTAGATAAGGGTGGTGACAGCGATAAGGGTGGTGACAACGATAGGGTGGTGAAAGCGATAAAGGTGGTGACAGCAATAAGAGTGGTGATAGTGACCTGGTTAAAAAATCTGAAAACTAAGATGTCACCAAAAAAAATGTCACCACATATGTCACCACCAATAAAGGTGGTGACACTAATCTCGTATATAAAAAAAACTATCACCAAAAAATTTGTTTATCATCATGTGTCACCAAAGTTGTGTAACCAAAGTCATTGACCTTGACCGGTCAATGGTCAAAATAAAAATGAGAAGGAAGAAAGTCAAATTAAAAATGGGAAGGGATGGCAAAAATGTCATAATGGATATTTTGCAAAAGGGAATATGAAAGTGGACATTTTGCAAAATGCCTTATTTAAAATGGACACTTAGCAAAAAAAAATCCTAAATAGATTGCCACAAATAAGAAAAAAATAATTAAAAGGAGCCCCCTAGCTAATTCATTTTGGATCATAACACAAATCTCGCCAATGCTCGTGAGTTGTGACCGTGACTGAATCACTTGACATGTTGGAAAAAAATTAAAACTCATTTTACATCTATGAAAATAGATAGATATATTGATTATATTATTTATACCTATTCATTTATAAGGGATTGATCCTCTAGATCTCTCTATAGATTTAATAACATAAAAAGCAAGTCTAAAAAAGAAACATCTAAATCTTACATGGTATCAAAATTAACATTTGTTTGAAAGTCATGATCTTTTGGCGTATCACCGCGGCCTTGGATGGTGGGAAGAACTTGTTGAGAAATGCATCCTTGACCTCATCCCATGTGCGGAGTGATCTGGGGGCTAGGCTCTCCAACCATGCTAGAGCTTTCCCTGCGAGAGACCAACGAAAAGCCTTTAGTTTTACATATTCAAGGCTTTGTCCCTCAACAATAGTATCACACAAGTCAAGGAATAAGGAAATATGCTCAAGAGGACAATCGTTAGGTTTCCCCTCAAATTGACGTCGCCTAATCTCAGTTAAGAAATTAGGTTTAATCTCAAAATTAGAATGGGGGATAAGAATATCCGATTCAGGCACTGAGAGCACAGGGTGCATCTATTGCTTGGCATTCTGAGGGAGGGCGTTGATTTGGGCTTCTATTTGCCTCCTAGCTTCCTCCTCCCTATTTGCACGCTCTTTAAGTGCCGCCTCTCTAGTTGTGAAGTCCTCAACTTGCTTCCTTAGCCGCTCAATTTGCTGAGCCTGGGTCTCATTGTCTGCCATGATTCTTTGAAATTGGGACCTTAGATGGAGATAGCGTTCAGGGTCGTCTACTCCTTCGAATTTAGGTGGGCGATCAGTGCGTCGTGTACACCTGTAAGAAAACACTACGAAAAAGAGTGAGATAGACTAAACAGGGCGCGATTGATAGCCTCCCCGACAACGGCGCCAAAATTTGTAGGAGGAAATCGAGTCTAATAAATATAAATAGATATCAAACCGAATCCTAGTCCACGCATATAAATTACAAGACTTCCTCTCATTGTAGTGGAAAGGAATCAAGATCGATCCACGAGGAGGGGAGTCAGTGGTGCTTGGATAGTCTCTGCGAACTCTGCGCAAGTCGACCAGAAGCCTTGATATCGATTTGAGCAGTCGATATCGACAGGGGCAGTCGATTCCTAGTGACGACGTCGATTTGGAGAGAAAACCTGCGAAGAGAGAAAACAACAAAAGCACTCGATATCGACTGGAATGGTCGATTTCAAGTGGGTCAGTAGCTCTGTCAACTCAGAAAACTGTCGACGAAGGATCGCTTGATGCAGGGTGGTCGATATCGAGTGGCTCTCTGTCGATGTCGATTTGCAAAAAACAGTAAATAAAGAAAACGAAATAAAAAGCAACAGTTTTTAGGGTTTTGATTCAATAAATTAAAAAGCTTCCAGGATAGGGATTCACCACAATGGTAACCATGCATGTAATATGGTCAATTCACATAAAAGATTAAACTTTTCTCAACATCAATTAGGGACATAGAGGCTTTCACATAAAAATCTAATTGTTTCTACCTTTTTCATAATTAGGGTTTATGTCAACTTTCGCAGGCAAAACCTAATTACTATCCAAATTCACATATATAATCCACTTTCGCTTCATATAAGGTAAATAAGTAATGATCCTAAACTCGCATAAAGGATTGAACACGGGGTAGAAGAAGAGATTGCATAATCAAATATAGAATAAGCGTACTTACATGGCTACCGTCGGGCTCACCCCGACCCTAGAAGTGGGAGGACTACTCGCTCTTCATCGCACAAACATCTTTGATTGAAAAGAAACTTGCATTAAATTTAAACCTTCGAAGCTTTACAACTCAACGCCGGCTCTCACAAACGTCAAACCCTAAAACTTCTCTCTAACTCTAGCTATTGATTGTATCTTGTGTGTTGGAATGAATAAAAACCAGCCCCCTAGGGCTTTATTTATAGGCTACTAATTCTTTCTATCCGAGGAAAGTATCTTCTATCTAAACTCTATCCAAACAACTAGAATAGATCTTTTATTTAAGGTAAATATCTAAATAACTAAATAATCCTTTAGGGTAAAAAGAGAATATCCCCAAGGTATAATCTATCTAAATATGATGATAATTCGTGGCTCTTATGGATAGAATTACAATCCGCATCTCGAAAAGCGCGTCCAACCCGTGTCGAAATTTAGTCGATATCGACCAATAGGTCAAAATCGATCTCTTCGTTTCTGCTCGACGGGCTTCATTCCACTCGATTTCTGGGGTTTAGTCGATATCGACCTCAGGTACTCGATATCGAGTGCTCTTCTTTGTTGGTGTTCTTGGTATGTCTCGACACTCAGAGTCTGTGTCGATGCTTCAGTCGATATCGACCAAATAGGTCGATTTCGACCATTTTTCTGCTTTCTTTGGTTTCTTCGTTTTGACTCCAATTTCGCTCCAATTCTTACATAATTAGACCAAAACTTGTGCAGACTTTATTTCTTGTACGTTAGCTCATTCTACACAAATTTATATTATTTTTCAACCTTTTCTTTGGAATTTGAATGAAATATGAAGTCAAAAGATGTAATAAAAAGGGTACTAAATATGTACATCAAAACATTATTGAATAGTAAAATACGATGTGTGAATCGGCTACATCGTACTCTAATGTTATGTTCATAGACTCCAAAATCCGTGATGGAATATGTAAGTCCTTCTTTCATGTGATGACTATGTTTAAATAGTTCTTTGTAATGGACGCTTGTATCTTCGAACCCCGTACAAGTTGTAAATTTAAATGTTTATGGGTGCAAATAAATTTATAGTGTAAACAAACTAATCTATCATTAAACACAATTACCTTTTCATCTATATCATTGTAGTTTAGTGATCTCGATATTCTTAATGCAAACAATAATATTCCATCGGATTCATGTGGTGATTAGTTTTTGTCGTAGCAACTCATACATGTAATGAAATTTTCGGTTGCTACCATCAATGTTTTCATCGCTTGTAAAAAATAAAATGAAAAGATGAATCATTGTAATGTCCGATAACAAAAAGATCATATAGGTAAAACACATGCATAAATTATAAATATTTAACGTACCTCTCTTTTGAACCTTTATATTATTCTTAGCCAACGCCCCTCTTTCCACCAAATTTATTCCTCTATGGACGCCTTACCTTTATTATTTTTCATCGTGGACAATCTAATCTAGCTCAGTTGAAAAAAAAAATTGATACGACATTGGATGGGATCACGTCTTCAATATATACAATATATAGGAAAGAAACCATTTTAAGGACTTAGGCTAAACCATCCAAATATGTCATAGGATTTACATGATCAAGTCAGCTATTGAGTTCTTATCATTGGACGTCTAAATAGGGTTTAAAAACAAACTTAAAAGTAAACATGCATTTTTTTTATCTTTTTGACATTTTCTATTTGTTTTGTATTTTTGTATATTTTTTTTTATGAAAGTAAAAAAAAAAACTAAGAACAAAAGCTTAAACATGAATGCAATGCGAAGAAGAAAACCAAGTTATGACCATAAGACGTGTTTCTCCCCCACCCCATACTTAAAATATACAGTGTCCTCACTATATTAAAAGAAAAATAAGGGTAGAGAGAAACTCACAGAGCAACCTATGGATTTAGGTCGATTTCAGGTCAGTCGATGCTAGTAGTCGATGTCGAGTACGGTGGTCGATGTCGACTGCATCTGTCGAAGTCGAGGAGGAAGGTGAAGTCGAGGGCTGCCAGATATTGGTCGATATTGACTATGTTAGTCAATATCGACTACTATTTGTTACTCTCCTGATTCCTCGATGTCGACTCCATGAGATGGCTCGATCTCAGCTGGTTGATTTCGACTAGTTTAGTCAATTTCGAGTAGTTCTGCAGAAGCTTCTTTTCTTCCTCGTCGTTCCTAAAATCGTTGTTAGAATAATAGATAAAACCACGAATTATCACAATTTTAAAAGTTCAAAAATCCAAATCCCTAAAAACCATCTATGCGAAAAATTTAAAGGTTTTTATGTACAAGGTCTAGACTTTATAGTCGCTAGGCCGACTTCTTCCGCGCTTCTATCCAAGGTGGCACATGTAGGGACTATATTGCTCTTATGTCCTCTTCAGGGCTTTCAAGCTCCACTTTGAACAACGTCCCTTTCTTGTCCTTAAGCTCCAACCTTCCTGGATAGACTTTATAGATCATCATGATTGACCTCTTCCTTCCATCATTTCTTCTGCATCCCAGGGTGTTGCATTGCTCAATAAGCACCTTGTCGCATGCCTTGTATTCTTTTATGGGCTTACCTATCATGTTAGTTAGGCATACAAACAAGGATACTAGCTTTAAAGGGATATTAGAATTTATCTTTAAGGGTGGAGGAATCTTACCTGGACTTACCTCAGAGTCCGTACTGTTTTTAGGGGTCAGTCGATATCGAGTGGATTGATCGATATCGACCTCTTTCTTCTCTGTCGATGGAGGTAGGTCGAGTAGTTGATGGACCAGTTAGTTATTTACTTACTTAATTCATTGGAGCTGTGTGATTTCATATCTTTTGATTCTTATCTCAATTACAAATTCGTTATTATTTTTTTCGATAAATTTTTTTTATTAATTAAATCTGTATGATTTGTTATTTTAGATAAGATTGCAATAGATATATTTAATATTAAAAAATGTATAATTTTCCTTAAATCAACAAATCCTTTATAAAAAAAACTACTTTAAAGGAGAAGCTATCACATGGGTTAGGCGACTTCTCATTTAGTATTATTAATTGATTAATTGATTAATTGGTTGATGATACCACTTTCCTTTCTTTCTTTCTTTCTTTCTTTCTTTCTTTCTTTCTTTCTTTCTTTCTTCTTCTTATTTTTTGTTTGTGATTTAATTTAAATAAGATAAATCCAATGATTCCAAAAAAAATCAAACAGCAAAAAAATAATAATAATAACGATTAAAATTTAAATCCAACTGCTAATTTAATTTAAAGACATGAGCAAATGCATTTGGATTTTGTAAAAAACATTGTAAATTTGAATTTTCAAATAGAGGTCAGTATTATATTTTCGATTTTTTCAGTTCTAAAAGCATATAAAAATAATTAATATTTTAAAAATCTGTACTATATGAATGCTAGGTTAACATATGTCCTTGGAACACACACGTACATATATATACACAAACCATTATATTTTTAAATTAAAACTTGTTTAAAAAAACAAATATTAAAAAATAGTAATTATAATTAGAATACAAAGGTAATAATAAATAAGTTAAAATTTAAAGACGAATGAGTAAATACTAAATATACACATTTGATCACACTATCTCTTCCATATACATATATATACTTTCACAAAAGTCTTAATAATTTTATTGATTCATTTTTTTTATTTTAAATTAATTTGATTTGAAGGGTGTATAGAAAATATATATTTAATAAATAAAATAAAAATACTAAAAATGATGTACGACAATATTTTTATACATCTCAAGGGATGGAGCGAAAAACTTATTTACAATATTTCCAACCAACTCCCACTTGGAAGCCACAATTTCCGTTTATAATTTATTGAAATTCCACATAATAATTAATTAATGGTGTGGTTGGATTCCAAATGCATTGTAGAAATAATTTACGGAGTATAATGTATTTAAAATAACATAATTTTTAAATAAAATACTTTATAAATGATATAAATCAATTACATACATAATGGTTGTAAAATAATTTTAAAGCTGTAGTAATTGTTAAATCAACCTAATTTAAATACTTTCCCCTTTAATTAAAATTTGTTGTGTTAGGAAGTAAATTTTGTTAAGAAAAACATGTCATTTTAGGTATTTTTTCATCTACTTTACGAAATTACCCTTGTAATGATTAGATAATTTTTAATTGTAGTTTTTTAATAAACTAAAAAAGTATAGTAATAATAGAAACTAGTACAATCCTTGCGTCATGACGAGATTTTTAATAAATAAAAGTTAGGATAACATAATGAAAGTAAACTTGAAATCTTTAAGAAAAGGGTAAAAATGTTTATCATGCTTCATCAAAAAGGTTTTAAAATTAAGATATTATATTGATATAGATTATTATTATTATTATATATAGTAGACATTAGATTTAATTCAATATTTTGAATTAAACCCAATGGTTAGTAAATGAGTAAAAAAAATAAAATAGAATAAATATAAATGTATGAAAGAGATGAAGAGAAAAAAAGAAATAATAAGAGAAAATTGTGATTAGTTGAAAAACCTTAAATTAAGGAGGTGTTGACACATTATCAAAAAACTTCTAAATTAAGATATTATATAGATATAAATATAAATGTATTTTTATTTGTTTTCTTAATAAGTGTGTAAATTTATAAATGACAAATTTTAATTAACAGAGAAAATAATAATATTTTTTTTATATTTACATTACTTTAAACACGTAAACAAAAAAAAGTTGACCAAACACTTTGAAATGAATGGAAACACACAATTTACTAATTTTAGGGTGGAAAAGCATTTCCCTCCTCTATATAAACCCAATTCTGCAGCCTCTTCTGCCTTCCTTTCTTCTTCTCCTCTCTCCGCACCTTTCCCGTTTGTCGATTCGCATTCATTGCTCTGTCCTCCCCCAACGCTCTCTCCATTTCTCCCTCCCTCTCCTTCTCCGCTACTGCCTAGGGTTTTTCATTTCTCTCTCTTCTTCCTTCTCCTCTGCGCTCTTGCGCCGGAATTCGTCTTTTATCCGCATTCCCGAAGATTTCGATTGCAGCTTCCAACAATCTCTTGTTCCCCCCAAGGTTTGTCTCAAATTCTCAATCGCTTTTCTCTCTCCGTTTCCTTTCGATTGCTGCCTTGTTTGTGTTCGGATCGGCTGTTTCATGATCTATCTTTGAGAAATTGGGGATTTGAAACGGTTGCTTGTGTGATTTTGGAGGGGTATTTTAGGTCAAAAGAAAAGGAATTGAATATAGGCGTGTTAATTTCTCCGTGCCCGCCGGCATGCCTGGTTGAAACGTGTAGCAATTTGATACTCATTTGATTTGGTCTCTCTCTCTCTCTCTCTCTGTATATTTTATATATTTAATTGAACCTTTGAGTCCTTTCTTTCTGGTTGGTACTCGGTGCCAGAGAAAGCTTTCTTTTTGCACATCTGATCAACTAGTGGGTGTAAATTCATGTTTATTTCGTCCCTTGATTCCCTCCACTCTCTGACTGGACCCCTAAACTGTATCGATCAATGTGGACTTGGCCTGAAAATACGAGCAATTTAAAGAATTGGTCCTATTCAACCCAATTAAATGAAATAGATGTTCTCTGAGTTTTTCTTGTTAGAAAATGGGAGATGAAACAACCATTGTATTTATATATAATAGTTCATCTAATGTGCATTAATTTGATGTTGACCTGCCAAACCGTCCGTCTTTTTCCTCCTCACCTTTCATCCTTTATGTATATTCAACATTATACTGTTTCTAGTTCTCTCTCTCTCTCCCTTTCCTTTATTGTCTCTGTGGGGCAATGGTGTCACACCAATTTATTATATGGTCCATGGTTTAGTTGGTCCTAGCTTGCCAACTGGGAAATGTTTTTTTCTGGTATTATTACTTTGGGTTTGTCATATGGCGCTTGATCTTTCTCTTGTTGAAAGAGTGACTTGTCATTTATTAGATGGCTCCGTTTCTATTTGTTTCCTCTTGTGGATATGTAGGTAGAAAACATGAGGTAGTGCGCTTTGGATCTTTTCCTTATTTTCACATCTTTGTTGAAAGTCGAATCAATGACAGTGATTATCTTGTGGGTCATAGTTTGTATGGTGGATGATTTTTCAATTGGCCTTATAGCTTTGGTTACTTGTGCCGTTTTTTTGTCTACTTTGTGAGGGTACTGCTGATCAAGTTGTTTCCTATCGGTGTTAAGATTGTGGGCGCGTAGAATTGGATGATTTTCTTTTCGTGCTGATTTACATATACTATTGGTCTCTTAACTAGAATTAGTTTCCCTGTTTAATGGGTTATTGTGTTTGTTTGAATCTGAAATGGAAGTCAGGTAAACTCCACAACTTAGACTTTCAATCATACTGAGATGGGCACAAATGGTCCATTAGACTTGAAAAGCCTGTAGCAAGTTGCTGGATTTAATTGCTATTTGATAATGATTGGCACTTAGGGCCGAGGGGTGAATACTTCCTGATTGTTTTCATTGCCAGTCCTATTGAAAGGGATGTGTTTGGTTATATTTTTTCTAAGCAATATCATACATTCATAGGCATTGCATATTACTTATGTGATGCATTATTTGAACACATTCTACGCTTTAGAAGCATCGATCAAGTAAGCCCTTTAATTGATCCAACTCTTTCATGTCCATTGATTCCCCTTGTGTCATGGGAGTGTACTCAGAACTGTCTATTATTTCCCTGATAAACTTAGAATTCGTTTTGGTACATAAAATTTTGATTGATCTAATGATCTGGTTAATAATGAGCCCGTTGTTCACTGCTGTCTATTTTGCAGAGAGCTGACAAATTTCTATTGATATACACACAACCTCAAGTGGTTTGCTGTTGACATGTTAAGGTGTGGTACTAACTAGCTTCCTTTAGTTTTTTCACCTGGCATCTTGCTTATCATTCTATGTTTTCTTTTCCTAACAATTGCTTTCAAATTTCAATCCATCAGTAATGCGGGGCCCTGTGCTTAATGGACTGCTCTCCTCCCAGCAGTAATAAGAAGACTCTGAAGAAGTGGTTTTTTATTGACAAAAGGGTTGGTTAAACTGGTCCTGCAACTTTTTGCTGCTAAAAGTAATATCCAGCTGCCAAGAGCAAATCCTTTAACAGTTTCCGAGTACTGAAAGATCTTTACAAATCTGGATCCGATGGACATGAAAACGCCTGTTATTGCTGATCCTGCTCCCATAAACAAGTCAAGATTAGGAATACATGCTAGCCTCTTGCCATACTCACCTCCTCGTGCAATTTTTTCGCCTAGCCTCATGTTATCAATCCCAAGGAAGAAGACTGCAGTGTTGGATGATGTCCGTTCGAACGCTTGGTCTGATCTGATGACAGCTTCATCGCCTCCACCTAAGAAATTAGCTTATGATGCAAATTCTGAACTTGCTAACACTGATTTAGCTTATCGCACATGGCTGGTAGGTTTTTTCCTACTTTTTTCTAGTTATTTGAAGTTCAACTCATTAGTTCTCTTCTAAAATTTTGTTTGATTCTGCAGCTCAAATATCCGTCAGCACTTGCATCTTTTGAACAAATAACTGAGTTTGCAAAGGGCAAGAAACTCGCCCTGTTTCTGGATTACGATGGAACTCTCTCACCTATTGTTGACAATCCAGACTCTGCTTTCATGTCTGATGATGTGAGAATTTTCTGTTTAGATTTTTTGTATCCATTAATTACAGTTTCAGATATTATTATATCTGCTTCTAGCATGCTGATTTAAGTTTGTCAACTGACCCAGATGCGTTCTGCTGTGAGAGATGTTGCTAAATGTTTTCCTACCGCTATAATTAGTGGAAGAAGCCGTGACAAGGTAATCAAGGTCTTGAAGTTTTGCAGTTATAATCCTGATCTCGGTTTTGCCTAGTTTGCTAGCTTTTCTTCATCCTTTTCAATGTTACATATTAATATCATTGGTGATCATTTTGAATGTTACATATTAATATCACCAGTTTGTGCATCCCATTTATGCAGGTTTATGAGTTTGTAGGGCTAACTGAACTTTACTATGCTGGAAGCCATGGAATGGACATCATGAGCCCTTTTAAAAATGGTGGCTTTGATGGTCATCCTAACTGTATCAAATCCACTGATAAGCAGGTGAGGATACATGCTAATCAACGTACCTTTATTTTTTACTGCCTTAAACATCTCCTTCTAGGAGAATAGAGCTAGAAGCAGAAATAATACAGTACTGTCCTTTTCCATTGTTTAGGGCAAGGAAGTTATCTTATTCCAGCCTGCAAGTGATTTTTTGCCTATGATTGAAGAGGTATGAGCATATTCCTTCCCAATAGGAGTGATGAAATTTACGATTGAATTGTTGGTTGGGAAAGCTTTGTTTAATGTTCGTCATATATTGATGCTGAGCAGGTATTGACATCTTTGATTGAGGCCACTAAATCGATTAAGGGAGCGAAAGTAGAGAACAACAAGTTTTGTGTCTCTGTACATTATCGTAATGTAGATGACAAGGTGAAACTTCTGATCTAATATCAGTTCATGTTTATGTAATTTCCTTTTGTGAAAATGATGTGCTTATTTTTTCTTCTTCCCGGTTGAATCCTCCAGGAATGGAGAACTATTTGGGAACTTGTCACTGCAATACTCAAGGGGTATCCACGTCTAAGACTAACATATGGACGGAAGGTATGCAATTATACATTAAAACATAAAAACCTAGTTCTTTTTCAGCATCGTGGTTTTCAAACGATATAGCCCCTCTTCTCCATATCCTGAATTAGATTTTGGTCGTCTGCTTCAGGTTTTAGAAGTCCGACCTGTAATAGATTGGAACAAAGGAAAAGCTGTTGAGTTTCTCCTTGAATCACTCGGTTAGTAAACCTTCCTGTTTCAACTGCTCTGTGATTAGTATGTTCTTGTCAAGTAGGTGCTGATGTTAATCTGTCAAGAGAGTTCTATTCTGTTCTAATATACAGTGACTGTTTCAGGGCTTACTGATCGTGATGATGTGCTCCCCGTCTATATTGGAGATGACCGCACTGACGAGGATGCATTCAAGGTAAAGCTGTTGCCAGAGCTGTCAAAACCTGTGTAAATTTTCAACGTCAATTTCCAAAGATCTTATCAGTCATGTTATGATTTCAGGTTCTTCGGGAGGGAAATAGAGGCTACGGAATACTGGTATCCTCAGTTCCCAAGGAAAGCAATGCTCTCTACTCTCTCAAGGACCCATCTGAGGTAAGTGTCCACTCTTCCCATATTTATGTTAGTGTTCTTAGCGATTATGACATTATGTTAAGCTTAGTCTTTGTTAATGTACACAGGTCATGGAACTCCTAAAGGCACTAGTAAGCTGGCAAAATGATGCCTGAAAGCAGAGACGACATTAAGCAGCTCCAGTAATAGGAGGGAGGATGATATAGAACAACGAATTTTAAGTGAATAATACAACGAGATTAAGGATCCCCGAGTTCATTGACGTCACACGAGCAACGGGCTTTGATCTGTAATTTTATTTTATGGTTTCTGTATATCCAGCGTTAATATGCCCTCGAAACTTTGATTCATCTTCTTACAGCTTAGGAAGTTAGTTTTTTTTTTTATTTTTTTGGTCATTTTGATCTCCCACCAGAAAATTTACCAAAAAAGCTTTCCCAGATATGTTATGGGTCAGTTTTTTTTTTTTTTAATATATTTATTTTTTACTTCTTAAGAGGAAAGGAAAAGAGAATTAGAAGTAACTATTGTAATTTCAGTCTCTTTCAGGCATTTTATGTAGGTCGTAATTTCTAATATCAGGAGCTGGAAACTTATTGAAGTCTCCTCTTCTTGTTCTCTACACATGTACGCAAATAAAGATATTTAATTTGTTTTAGCTGGTTTACATTGATGTCAGTTCAATTTTTGTTTGTGCTTGTTCATGCGGTCAAATGCTTGCGATCTTAGTAGCATACTGAAGTGCAGATTCGCTAACTTGAATTATGACAGTACGTCAAAATTTTAATGGAAATTTCACGAGGTACCCCCGAGGTATCGCTTAATTCACGCGGTGACTAACTGTTTTACACCTTTCACGTGGTGCCCCTGATGTTATAAATCATTTCACCCCGTGCCCTTATCCTTATTATTTAACAGATTCCCTTAGTGGGAAATTAAAAAAAAAAACAATTTAATTAAAAGAAAAAAGGGGAAAGAAGACATGGGAAAGAAGAGGCAGAACAAAAGGTCGAACAGAGGAATACGCGAAGAAGAAGAAGGGGTTGCGCGCTGGTCGCCGGCGTCGGTTTTGGTGGCGTCACTGAAATTGTTCGCGGAAGCCGTCGATTTCTCTCTCGGAATTCGGAATCGAACGAAGTGAGGAAGACAACGAAAGCTAGGGTTTTTGAAACTTCGTCCGAGATTGAAATTCGAAAATTCGAATCTCCTCTTTTTCTCTCTCGCTTCTGGATATGGCGTGGATTCATCTCGAGAGGATCGAAAGAAGAAATTGCAGATGAGATCGGGAAATTAAAACTAGCAAATTAATTTGAAAAAATATGGGGATTTGCAGATGAGATCGGGAACCGACGCCGAAGGAGGCGGCGGAGAAGCCGACGGCCATGGGTCTCATAGGTACCCGGAGGAGCACCACTGTTCGGTCGATTACAAGGGCGTTGGCAAGTCCAATTAGGGGAAAATGGAAGCAATCGAAAGGGGTTCTTTCATATGAGCCTTGTGGGTGTTGACTAGGGTATGGTGTATCCCTTAGAGCACCAGCACCACCATCGTCCGGGTCAAGCCCCCCACTAGAATCGACGCCGGCGAGCAGAAACTTCGGCCACCAGTAGCCCCTTCTTCTCCGGCCACCAGCACCAGCCCGTGTCTTTCTTTCCCCTTTTCTTTTAATTCAATTGATTTTTTTTTAATTTCCCACTAACGGGATCTGTTAAATAACAAGGATAAGGGTATGAGGTGAAATGAATTATAACCTCAGGGGCACCACATGAAAGGTGTAAAACAGTTGGTCACCGTGTGAATTAAGCGATACCTCAAGGGTACCTCATGAAATTTCCGAAATTTTAATCACATGTACTGCACGGTACATGTGATTAAATGGTTGGAGGGCTATAAATGGTTGTGAAGGAAGCATTTCGTGCTTTTGTGTACTGCACTTGGAGGGCTATAAATGGTTGTGTTTTTAATGGTCGAATAACCATTGTGTTAGGATGATGATGATTATCAATGCTTGTAAGTTATAGAGATGGCACTCGTATCAAAGCTTAGCTTGCATAAGTGTCTAGTTCGTCTTGTGTGACAGTCGGGTTGGTTGGACGTTGATGTTTGGAGGTATGGTTGGATTGTGATTTCGTTTTAGATTGCTTTTCAAGGCCAATGGCCCCTCAACTCCATTTTGTATACACATATATTGATATTTATTAATTGATTTCAATTTCAATATATTTTATCGGTTAAAAGAAAAACAACAACAAAACTTATCTTCACATAACCATAACTCATTGTAAGTTTAAAAATGTCAAATTAATGCTTAATCCTCCGAACCAGCCTTGTTGTTTTCTTTTAAAATATATATATATATATAAGAAGGCACATAAAAATGTCGAGGAAGTTTTGGACATTTTTATGTGCCTTCTTGCACATTTGTGCTGTTTTGTAGAAAGAAAAAAATTGAGTGATTTATTGCACCATTTGTACTGATTGATGAAACAGAGGCTTGTTGGGCCGGATATCTAGCCCAGTCTCCACATTTTTTTGAGGGTGAACTAAAAAGAGTCCAGAAATTAGCCTAAAATCGATAGCAACGTGATACGAATCCATGACTTGACATGACGATCATCGTCCTTGTAGGCTTCTAGCTAGCTACCTCGACTCGGTTGAAGTCACCTCAAACCAGTGGCGACTGCAGGACTCCCCGAAAGGTGGGGCGAAATTCTACACTACAAAAGTGTTGCATCGGGTGGAAGCCGTCTCTGCCTTAACGAGAGCTGGGAAGAGCGACAAACACATGTCAGGGGTACATAAGCCACATTGGGAAGCATGAAAGCCCACCTACAAATGCAACCATTCACAATTGCTTTTCGGAACCCCATGATAAACAAAAAGCATCATCACATTTCTCAAACATGTCAAACTTAAAGGGTGGTTATCCATTTTCATGATTGTTCAGAAAACTCATTAGTAGGGTGTAAAAATCGGGCTGTGCTTCCTTGAATCCCATAAGATTCTCCATCGTGAATCTGCTCCATTGACATCTTAAACTAGCATAATTTGCTTATGTTAGCCTTTATAAGTTATGAAGTTAAAAATGAAAATTGCAACCTTTTTTTCTAGCATAATATATGTGTTTTTCATGAACAACAAGTGAGGTAAAAAATCATGGACTTATCCTCAATCATGGGTGAAAAATGCTGTCAACCAAGAAGTTACAGATGAAATTTCATCCAGTTTTCTTATCTTGAAGCATTTCTTAGCCAATTAACACAATTTGCTATTGTTTCTTCTAGAGGTTATGCAAAAGCTAAATATCCTATCCTAAATCTCTATAATGGGAAGTTATCCAATCAACAATAATATCAGAGAATTGCACAAAAATATAAAAAAAGAATTTGTTAAGTGTTAGACAATGACTTAGCCATTTTTTTTTGTTAATTTAAACATTTCAATTATAAACAAATCAATACCAATATTTCAATTCAATATTTAAGTAACAAATAATATCAAAATCGAAGAGAACTTACCAATTTCGCCAAAGTCTTTGAGTTTTTGACTCACTGTCTAACACAACCCTGGTGGTCGGACGTCGGATGGTGGATTAAAGACGGTGGTCGAGCAGCCCTAGTGGTCGGACGCTGACGACTCGCACGCTGCCCTGAGTGCCCTTTGCTGGCTGTTGTTGTGGAGTTCGCCCCAACTGTATTCTGCTTCTGCCTTCGCCCTTCGCTTCGCGTAAATGCGAGTCTTCGCCATTTCCCAAAGCCAAACGCATGCCTCTCTCAGTTTTGCAAAAAAAAAAAATCAACCCAAAACGACGTCGTTTTGTAATTTTTTTACAAAGGGGACCCGTGTAATGGCCCGAATATAATATCCAGGTTACGTTTCAAAGGTTAGATGTCTTCGTTCAGATCTTACAATCCAAGTATGGGTCGAGGTTTCAAACCCAAAGTGTTTAAGTTTTAAAAGTAGAGGATTTCAAACCCCAAAGTACGAGATAGGGCCGTTGGGTACCCCAAACTTGTCCTGCTTTCTAAGTCGCTCAAAACCATTTAAGTTCAAAACACATAATGAAAGGAAATCTAAGATACAACTTGCCACGGCAGAGCCGAGCCAAAACCAAGTACGAGGGAAAACGAGTACGACATCATCATCCAAAGTGTGTAAGTCTGGTGATAAGTCAGTCTCTCGGATCAGCGGCCCAAAGGAAACCCTCGTCATTAAAGCAAGCAACAAATATAATTTATACTCGAATCCCTCTATAGTATAGCGAAAATCAAGGTCGATCCAAGGGAGTATGTCAACGGTTCTATCCTAGTTATTTTTAAGGTTGAAAGTAAAGGAAATAGGTGAGAAATATAGGTGAAAGTAACAGCTATAATTGGTGGCGAATACTCTCAAATCGGCTCAAGTGAACAAGTAAACAACACGAATGCAATGTATGAGGAAGAACTTCCAAGATTAGGGCTTACCACAACAACAAACACATGTATGAATCAATAAATCATATAAGCATCATGCTCTTAACCAAACAAATCAATTTACTTTCATATAAAAGACTTATTTGATTCTACCTTTTTCTTAATTAGGTCTCTTTTATTGTCATCAAAGATCCCTAATTACTATCAATGTTAACAACCTTCTATTGTAAATTCAATTGCAACAATGAATTCCTTAGATTTTCATCAAGGGTTAAGCATATTGGTAGAATAGGATAAAAACATCACATAATATAGATTCATTCATTCACACACATGCTCATTGTTAGGCTCACACATGGCAAGGGAAAACATGGTGAAATTGAAAGAGAACATAATATGAAAATTGCAATTAATTCTAACCTCAAAATAACGTTCAATCTTCAACAAAAACTCCAAAGTCTCGTTCCTAATTGTGTTGTTAATTCAGCCGTTCTTGGATATCTCATTTAGCCCCTATTAGGCTTTATTTTATAGATAAAACTAAGACTTAATCTCCAAGGAAAGATATTTTATCTTAATAAAATATTATATTTCTACCTGATATCTATCTGAAGCAAGATATAATAAATCTAAGTCTATCTAACTAGAAGATCTTAAAAAGAATTTAGATGAACCCCTAATTTAAAAGCCCAAAAACAGCCCATATACTGCTGTCGTAGATATTTCCAGCAGATTCGTACAGGGTCGACATCGAGGTCAGAGGGGTCGACATCGAGGCAAAATTACACATGCAGTAACTTGTGTTTTCCTCTGGGTGTCGACGTCGAGGTGCAAGGGTCGACGTCGAGGGTCTATTGTGCCCTTCTTCTTCCTTCTTGCTCATTCCTTTGCCAATCTTTTTGTGTCTTTTCTCCACCTTTCTCTACTCTTCTATAAGCTCTTAAATTGACTCTTTTTAGCTTCAAAACCTACAAAACCACCAAAGCTTGTGTAGACATCCATATCTTGAATAATACGAAAACTAACACAAACGACACTCTTTCCCAATACAAAAGTTAATAAAAGGACTCAAATGGAATCAAAACATGATGTAAAATCACTACCTACAACACATCCTTCAAGTCTTCGCCTTTCGTCAAAAAGCAACATCATAAGCGCAAGTGGTCTAAAAGAATCAAGCAATCAAACATCATCACACATATTTAAGCAACTCTAAGCAAAAGCAATCAAAATCCAATCTCACAAGGATATATGTGTTTTGCTCAACTCTCATTGTGTTTAGGCTTTCAATAACATCTCTCAACTCAATCCTTAATGCAAAAAGCTACAAAGACATTGTTGTTTTTATCACCAATCTCTCCACCAGAGATGTCAAAGCAAATCAAAATCATCAAGAGGACTTATGGCTCAATGAAAGACTTCAAAGAAGACTTCATTTGACCGGGCTCAATGCTGTAACATAAAAGGCTGTAACAGAGGAAACAATGCAGCTAGCTTAACCCACACAAGCCAGAGGAAGCAATGATGTAACAGAAAAGGATTCTCTGATCGATTTTCTCATTCTCATCTACAAAAATGGGTTGTAACACACTCCTAAATCAATGTTGTAACAAAAAAGGCTAGGGCGAACCCCCATACTGTAATATACTGTGTTGGATCAATGTATATAGTGTATATAAGTTTTCAGTTCCAAGAAACTCTCTGATTTTCTTAATTATAAATCTGGATGACAGTAATGGAGGCTAGGGCGATTTGGGTTTCAGATTTCGTTTTCAGATTTCACAATCAAGGAGATCGATCGAACAAGGAATTGAAGCCGAAGTAAAAGAAATAGGTGACAACAAACAAGAAATAGGTGACAACAATCAAGGTGAAAGCAATCAAGGAGATTTTGTTTTCAGATTTCTCACAGATCTGGAATTGAAGCCGAAGTAAAAGAAACTATAGTGTTTTTCCCGAACCATGTTCGGGTTTGTTTTCATAATATTTTCGGCCGAGTTTGACGCACCACACAAAATAATCTAACACGTATCAATTTTCCATAACGTACAATTTTGCTCATTCTCCTCACTACACAATTGTTCGAAATCTTCAGTTGTCATTACGAAGTCTTTTCTTGAGACAATCAATACTTTGAATTTGGCAATAAAATATCCACATGTGTTAAACCACTTTTTTGTAACTATATTGTATAAATCACTGCATTGTATATAACAAAAATAAAATATTAACTTCCAAATACAATGGAATGAAACAAAAACTAACCATGCAACACAAAATATACAATCACTACTGGAAAATATCAATGTGTTCAACCCATTTAACAGCAACGCCATAAAAAAATATGACCATAAGAACACCAATCAAATATAAAAAAACTCTACACAAACTATAAGAAAATATCTTCGTTATAAGATGAATTAACTTACAAATACACATGACACAAAACAATTATGGTGTGTAATAGTAAATAATGACTTTTATTCAGTCTATTTCACAGCAATGACATGAAAACAAATATGGTCATAAGAATACTAATCAAATATACCCACTCTATACAAACCACAATCCACAGATGCACAAAAAAAAAATTAAGGTGTGCAATAGTATTGGTAAGTTTATGCACCTCAAACTGATGAAGAAAATAGTACATGTCTTCATGAAGTTTGGCTTTCATGGTGCCAAAATCCATAGGATCAACATGTTGAGCAACCTCGGGTGGATATATTTCATAATCTCCCCTATACATATATGGCGATATTTTGGAGAAATGCATATACTAAAAATATTCACGTACATGGAGGAAAGAAACATCAGTTGGACAACAAATAGCTCACCTGCATCTCTCTTGAATCTATATATAAATTTATAAATTGAGATGCACTATGGTGAAATGTATACATTATAAATAGGAGGAAGCCAATTATATAACCTTTCAAGTGTATCAATGATGAGCTCTAAAGACACACAATCTTCATGTTCAAAAGCAAAGGTGTCCTCATCTATAATGTTGATGAATTTTCACATGTTTCTTAAACCTACGTAAACATCAATGCACATAATAAAGACATACACTCTTCATATTACATTTAAATAAACTATTTAATAGTATGCTCCATGAACATATGATCTGATCACCTAATTAATGCATTACAAAACCTACGAAATAGTTTAAGCTTACCTCTGTTTACAGATGTAAAAACATCGCTTAAAGGGTCTGCTTCAGGAGAGGCTAATTATTTGCTGCAAATGATAGTGCAGGAATCCAAAGTGAATACAACAAAAAACTAATTAAAACCCTCCATTGAAACAAAAAATGACAGTTCGCGAACCAGGACAAAAGCTAGAAGGGAATCAAGACAAAAAACTAATATAAGAGGACTTCTATCTCATGAGTGATTTCGGATATTAGTAAGTAGTAACAATCGCTTAAAAAAAACTAATAAAGAATTGGATGGGCTGATTCTTCATCTTTACTTTTAGTTGCACAAGATAATTCAGGAATCAAAAAAATAAAATCAAATGCTCAACTAAGCAATGATTTTTGACTTTATCTCGTGAGTGATTTCGGATGTTAGCAACAATCTCTAAAAATAGTCACAAACCAATAAAATTGATGAAACTATATCTAAAATCGATTAAGATCTAGAAAACTAAAAAACTATATTGATAAACTCTTACCTTAAAACCTGAAATTGACATGGATGGTAGTTTGAATTACCCTTTCTCAACCCCTAAGAGAACTTAATTCCTTTCTCCTTTTTTCGACTTGGAGTGAAGCAACAACATCAAGGAATCGACTTTTTCATTGGTGAAATAATTAACAGAAAATAGATTGAATTTGAATCCTCGCCCATTCATAAGTGGAGGCAATAATAAGCAAATGTGAATGTGTTGAGTTAGGTTGGAAGGGAATTTAAACTCACTGAGCAACTTAAAAGAGTTTTGAGAGGACAGAGACCAACCGACTTTCTTTCACGGGCAGGCATATTCGATCTAGCAATCACAGGCTCAAGAAAAGAACTGATCAATTGGCACTTCAATCAAAATAAAGCTCTAACTTAAAAAACATACCAAAAATATGAGAAGATGACAAAGAAGAAGAAGAAAGGAGGTCTTTGAGCAACCGTGATCAATGGGAACGGAGATCACCAATTCACCACTGCTCAAGGATTTCCAAAATTCATCTCAAATCTCAACTTAACCACACTGAATTACACACAAAACAATTCAACACATCTAGATTCAAGTCTACAAACAATCAGATTCAAATTCATATAGAAATCAATGTCTAGGACTCAAAATCAAGGAAAATGCAACTCACCGAACTCGATCTGTTTATGTAACTGGCCTCAATGACACTTCCACCACACCCGACACTCATTAACCTTCAGATCGGTGATCGGCGGTCCTCCGGATCTTCAATGTTCTGCACATGTCCTCCTGTGAAACCGAGCTCTCCTCAACCGCCTCTCGCTGCTTCTAAGGTGAAGAAGTTAGTGTATCGAACCTCCTCTATGGAAATGGCAATGATGGCAGATTCAACACAGATTTGGTCATCAAA
The DNA here is from genome assembly GCA_963922045.1 of Persicaria maculosa. Lineage (NCBI taxonomy): Eukaryota > Viridiplantae > Streptophyta > Magnoliopsida > Caryophyllales > Polygonaceae > Persicaria > Persicaria maculosa. The sequence continues at coordinate 35,885,836 of OY998271.1, forward strand.
CAGCGCTCGAACTCGTGCATGTCGGCACCGTATGCACATATATAAGCTCTTTAGTTAACGTTTGAGACTTGAGCAGATGGGCAAACAATTGCATCTATTTCACTTGTTGAGGTCTTGAGACATTTCATCAAACACTTGGTGAGCACCACTTCCTCCCAACAAATCAGCCATTGGGTGCTTCATTTTCAAGCTCGATCTCAATGTCTTTAGTTAAAGGAAAACATTTTCAATCTCGTCGCATCTACTAATTTTACTTGTGAGTTCCTTTAGACGTTTCATCGAACACTTGGCAAGCACCTCTTCCTATACCAAAAAATCAGCCAATAATGTCCAACGACCGGAGCCCTCTAAATCATGCGTGCCCTCTTTGCGTATTCATTACCTCCTTCAAACCATCTCTTGTAGCTTTGGGCCTGCAAATTGAGCCAAAATCGATACAATGAAACAAAAATTGACGTGTTGTAAACTTTTCCTTTGATTTATGCAACTTAACACTAAAAAATTGAAAGAACAGGGAACCCCAAGTCTAAATCAAATCCTTACCCAAATAATAGTAAACTTGAAATTGGACTTGAAAAAATTGAAACAAAATTAGGAATCATAATTGCAGATTTGGGGGTCTAGGAACAGGTTGAAGCCCCCTGGATTTTTCATGAATTTAGGAGCAGTTGAATGGAGAACGTGGGGGGAGCAGTTGAATGGAGAAGTGGGGGAAATGCTGAAATTTTTACTTCTTAATTTTGTTCAAAAAAGGACACGTGGCTCATTTCTGTGTCACTACTAGAAACAAAGCCATTTCCAACGTAACTGTTCCAACAATTATATTTATTGGAAAATATTCCAACGCTAAAAAGTATTGGAAATGAGTTTCCAACTAGTATAGTTGTGGGAAATAATTTTACATAATTTTCCAACACTAAAAATTATTGGAAAAAAATTTCCAACAATTGAATATATTGGAAACTGATTCTAATATTTTCAACCGGTTAAAAGTTACCGGAGTAATTGGATTCCATATTTTAAAAAAAAAATTAAAAATTAAAAAAAATAGATTGAGAAAATATTTACAGTTATTGTACGGTTTTGATCAAGAGGTTTTAATAATAATAATCATTTATTTATTCCTAAAAAATCAAGAAATAATTATCTTGCAGTTGAGAAATATTCTGATTAGAGAAAAAAATAAGATAGGTGAGAGAAAATTGAATTTAAACAGAGAGAGATTGTATCTCACAAATCTAGAACGTGGCTTTATATGCAGTTGATTACCAACTGATGCGGTTTTACAGTTTCATCTTCTTATCATTAAAATCCATGTTTATCTCTCTATTTCTATCTTCCTTTCTCCCTCTCTGGTTATGTCACCAGAACTCCATTTTTACTCAAAAATATTTAAGCTATTTACAACGCTTGTGGGGTGAAGTACAAATCTGTTAGGCTTATGCTCGAGTACATGCCGACATCAAGCCCAAAGTGTATGCCAATGACAAACTCATCCTTGAACACAAGGTGTTGGATGTAAGGCGGTAGGAGGAAGCCATGGATATATAGCAAGTGCAAAGTCACCCTCAGCACACCGCCTATTTTTGCATGAGTTTATTTACAATGGGACGATTTTGGAGTTTCTAAACCTGGATGAATATTTGATTCATCGATGGATAGTGTCTGACATTCACACACTCTTTTTGTGTTCTATCTTCGGAGATGAGCGATATGATCAACCATTCTGTTTGCTGATTAGTTTGGTTTCCCTTTTTTTCCAATGATCTTACATGAATTGGTGGATCTAGAAATGCCATATTTGCTTAGCCTACTCTAAGTATATTGTGTTTTTCTTATTCCTTTGATTCATTCCTTTGAGATATTTTGTAATCTTTAGAACATCTAAATTTTGTAATATATGAGTCGATTTTCATATGCTGGATAAATAAAGTTTATATTCATGATTTTTTACATTGTTTATTTATTTAGTTATATGTATTCATTATTTATTATAATTATAGTTATGATAAAAAATTGAATAACCGTAGTAAGTTCAAATTTTCTTTTTTTAACAATAACCGTGAATTCCAACTGTTTCAATAGTTGAAATTTCCAACACTACATTTGTTGGAATCTTCTAATGCGTCTACCGGTACAACAGGTTAGATAATATTTTTAATTTAAATGATTTATGTGTTCCAACAGTTTTATTTGTTGGTGATTTCCAACCCATAGACCACGTTGGAAATTCCAATAGAAACTAATGGTTGGAATGAATTCCAACGCCCTTTTTTCCAACCTAGTGTCTCCGGTTGGAAATTCCAATAATTCGTAAAAATATGTTAGAACTTCCATCCTAAATCATCGTTGATAATTCATGTGTTTCTAGTAGTGTGTGCTTCTAAATTTATAAGTATTAGGGGAGGATAGGTGACAACAATCAAGGAGATCGATCGAACAAGGAAGGAGAAGAGGTACGTACCTGAGCGCGAGGGCGAGTGAAGAACGAATTGGAGGTCGACCAGGGACGAGATGCCAAATAGCCCTCACTGTCCGGAAGAAGACGATGCCAAAATAACCCCACTGTCCGGAAGAAGACGATATGCCACGGAGAATCATATGTTTTTATTTAAATTTAAAGTTGATTCAAGGGACGAACTTATATATGTTCGTCCCTTCAATGATGGTGACATGACTGGCGTCTGACAATCCTTATTGAATCATCATTTTTGTTGACGGTCAACGGTGTGGTCAACTTCCACTTCTTATTCAGACGACGGACTTGGTAATTATTCGTCCCCTGACAGCCTCTCTTGGATGGGTATACATCCGGTCCTATTGCAAGTGACAACCCAGTCTATGTTCGTCCCTTAAAGTGAATTCAGGAGACGACTAAAAAAGCGTCCGTGTCTAGAGTGTCAAACTGGCCTAGTGTTAGGTTCTCGGATCTCCGCTACGAACTTCCCCTACGACCTCTGTCTCACTCCTCTGCAGTGCTTCCTCTCCTCCATAGAGATTTGAGGCCGAGGTTTAGTCGAATCGGAGAACTCGATCCAATCGCGGTTCCAACGTCGGAGAAAACAGATCGACGAGGAATCAATCAAATTCGAGAGGTGAGGAGTTAATCAAGCAAGGAATCAATCAAATTAGGTTGGAATTCGGAGGTCTGATTGGAATTGGAGTCGCAACTAGAGGTTCGAGAGGCGATAGAAGTCCGAGGTTGGGCGAATCCGGCGCGAAAAGACATTTACCTAATGGATTTATAGAAATCGATATTGGGCCTAATGTTTTCTTTTAGAACATATTGGATCATATTTGATATAACCAATGTTTGGAGGTTAAAAGTATACGCATCCATACACATGCCCTGAATATAAGTCGATAAATGTTTTCGAGATTGTTTATAAGGTTATAATAAAGTAAACAAGTAAGCTATAAAGTATAAATTAATTAAGAATATAGAATGATGATGATGATTGATGAGGTGAAATTATTTGGGAATTGATAAAGGAAATAATGCATATGTATAGGCGGCATGCAAATAATGAGAGGGAATCCTAAGAAATGTCAAAGGACGTATATGTATATATAAATGATGATATCATAAATAATCAGAAATCACATGATGAATGCATAATAACATGAGGAAGCAATCCATTAATATTCCAACTCCAACCCATTAATCCAAGTATGAAACGAAACGAAACGATCGAACGTGTTGGAGTGTACGTGGAAATTAATTAATATTATTTTTTTTTAAAAAAAAAAAGCAAAACAAACCTGAAACAAGGAAGCATGCAGTGCATCCATCCTGCATACATGTCATCTGCAAATTTGATAAGCCTTGACGTCTCTCTCTCTCTCTGGGCCGTCGATAGGGCTCTCCCTCTAACATGGCCACCCGGCTTTTGTGGGATTTCAAACCTCCCTTTAATCCTCATCATTTACCTCTTCACGCAAATTAATTGGGCGCCCAATTAATTTGTTTATTGCTTTTTACTCTAACATGCCGGCCGCAACCGCAATGTACGTCTCCATCGCCCTTTTTTTTATACTCCCTCCGTTACCGATAATTAAAACTTGACGTTTTACTATTCATGCACACTTTTTGATGTGTTAAAAACTATATAAAATATTAATTTTTTTAATATATTTTTTTGATAATTTCATACTTGTTATTATTAAGTATGAATTTATAAAAATAAATTTTAAAAAAAGTTAATATTTCATATAGTTTTTATCATTCTAAAAAAGCGTGCATGAATAGTAAACGACAAGTTTTAATTAACAGAGGGAGTATTAACTACTACGTTGTTTGCTTAATTAACTCCATCGCCACAAAACCTAACCGTGCTTTATTGTGTGAATTTGCTAAATATACCTTTAGGAAAATCTAATTAGGTAATTACTCTCCTCCAAGAAAAATTAGGTTAGGATGCACCCTTCCTCTAATAGAGTATTAATGGTCAATGATCAACTGTTTGTTCGTCGATTGGTCAACGGTTGACCGTTGACCGGTCAACGTTGATCGACTTGTTCGGTTTTATATATAACGATGACACTTTTGTGATTCCGTTTATCACTGATGCCACTTTTTTTATGTCATTTTTTTTACCGTGATGCCATTTTCTCAAAGTAGTGTTTTGATGCCATTTTTTGGTGACATTTTTACTTTAATGTGATGCCACTTTTTCGAAGTAGTATTTTGATGCCGTTTTTCAAATGTAATTATTTGATGCTATTTTTTATGACACTTTTTTATGTCATTTTTTTACCGTGATGCCATTTTTTCAAAGTAGTGTTTTGATGTCATTTTTCAAAAAAGTATTTTTATGTCATTTTTAAATGACATTTTTTTAATGTGATGCCACTTTTTCAAAGTAGTGTTTCGGTGCCGTTGTTCTAATGCAATTATTTGATGTCACTTTTTTAATCAAATCGTTTGATGCATCTTTTTTAATTAATATATTGTAAATCGATATATTTCCATTGATTCTAATTTTATTCACTGATGACACTTTTGTGATTACAATTCATTGATGAAATCATTTGTGGTGACAATTTTATACAATTGATGACACAAGGGCATAAAATGTGATTAAACATCATCGATGACATCTTTTAATGATGACTTTTATTAATTGATGACATTTATGATTACAACTCATTGATCTCAATCATTTGTGATGACATTGTTTGTTCATGACATTTTTATCTATACAATTTATAACATATAAGCATAAAATTTGATTACACTTCATTGTTGACATTTTTATTGGTGACACATTTGTGATGACATTTAAGAATCTAATATAACATGAAATACCACATTATATGTCTCCCCTCCTCCTTTTTTCCGGGCTTGAGACCGATTGTGTACCAAAACACAAGCAGAGTTAAAAACATGTTATCACCTAGTTTTTTTTGTCATCACCTAGCTAAAAGCGATAAAATGCAATACTTACCCCTTATAAAAGATTTGTTCTCAAAGCTTATAAAAATGCAAAACCTAATAACTAAATGAAAAGAACATGTAATACTTAAATGAGAGCACAATGAATTTTTTAGTGATGACTAGTATCTAAATGATAAGCCAAAGGTATTATACTAAAAAGATTAAACTTCATTGACGATGACTAGTATCTAAATGAAAAGGAACAAAAAAATGCATATTTACCTTATGTAGTTTTTAACACCTACTTAGATGTCCAATGATGAAAACTCAATAGCTGATTTGATCATGTAAATCCTATGGCATATTTGGATGGTTTAGCCTGTGTCCTTAAAATTGTTTTAATTTAGATTGTGAACTTGTGGTGAAATTGAGCACATATGATCCTAGGCTAAAAAGCAAAATCCAACAAAATTATCCTAGTGAGAATTTCGGCCTATAGGGAGAACATTAAAAATTCCTCTACTTTCTTGAGTGTATTTACTCTTCCTATACATCTCTAAATGTTGTATAGTTATTCAAAGCCAATGCATATATATGTTTATATTTATGAGAATTAAATGATAGAGACATCTTTTAAGCCATTTTATCCTCTCTTTACCTACCCCGCATTATCTCTGATTGAAGCCAAAACATTAGCCTGAGCCTTATATTGCAAACTCCACAAAATTGTCCCTAGCTGAATTGAGCTTGACCCCCATTTGGGAATTGGGACTTAGAATGGTTAGAATAATGCATTGTGGAAAGAAAGTGCATATGTTTAGTTTTGAGCAAAGAATAATTATGGGTTGGTATATATTTGCGTCTTGTCACATATTGTAAAAGGATTTTCGGCTCACCATATAAATGCACATATGATTATTTATTTAATATTCGTCCCAAAAAAATCCGAAAAAAAAAAAGAAAAAAAGAGCTATTACATTATATTTAGTGCATGAGCCAATTATTTCTTAGTTCTTTTATTTTTGCAAGATTTATATTTTTGAGAGCATATTAGGGTTTGAAAGAAAGGTTGCAGTTCATCATGAGAAAGCAATTTCGAAAAGTGCATCATTTTAGGAGATATGGTTTGGATAAGTCGTGTTAAAGTCTAGGAGTCTTGATTCCCGAATTTTATAAGCACCACATAGCCAAATAATTTCATACCCTTTATTTTTCACCAAGCCCCATTACAACCCCGCTGAATGGAGTCTTCTTTGGAGTCCTCCATTGAGTGAAAGTCCTCCTGATGGTTCTTGTTGCATTTACATAATTGGTTGCGAAGTGGATTATTATAAATTGCAATGTTTATGAGTTTGTATATGGAATCGAGTTGAGAGTTGATCTTCATAGCCTAAACACATTGAGAGTTGAGTGAAACACATTATCCCTATGAGGTTGGATTTAAAATTGCCTATGCCTATGGATCGGTTATATATGTGTGATGACGTTAAATTCACTTGCTTTACTTTGTTACCACTTATGATGTTGCTTTTGACAAAGGAGAAGACTTGAAGGGTGTGTTGCAGGTGTTTGTTATTGTTTGGTTATTGCTTGAGGACAAGCAAGTCTAAGTATGGAGTATTTTGATGTACTTATTTAGTGTCATTTTAATCGCATGTTTTGACTTCATATTCCATTCGATTCCTAAAGTAAATGTTGAAAATAATGCAAATTTGTTTAGAATGAGCTAATGTGCAAGAAATAGAGTATGCACAAGTTTTGATCTAAATGTATAGGAATTGGAGCAGAATCTGTGTCAAAATGAGAAAGCCAATTGAAGCAAAGAAGAGGTCGATATCGACCAGACAGGTCAAGATCGACTAAAGAACTCGATGTAGACACTGAGCGTCGAGACAGACCACACAGACCTAATGAAGACCACTCGACATGACTAGAGATCGAGTAGAGGCATCGACATCGACATAGCACCAGAGCTCGAGTGAAGTGCGACAGATCGAGCCGAAATGAAGCACTCGATATCGAGTGACCAGGTCGATGTCAAGTAGAAGCTGACACGGATTAGACGCGGTTGGGCAATCCGATTTTGAAGATCTATCTTGTGGCCACGGTTTTATCATCTATCATTAGATAGATTATGTCCTAGGGAACTTTCCTTTTTACCCTAGGATATTTTATATTTACCTTAATAATGTTTCATCCTAATTGTTTTATGATAGAATTTTAAATAGCAGTTTTAGTAGGATTAGTACTACTCTCATTGGCTAGCAAGGATTAGTAGGCTATAATAAAGCCCTAGGGGCTGGTCTTTCATTCATTCCAACACACAACAACAATACAAAGTAATTTAGAGAGTAGGAGAAGCGTTAAGGTTTGGCGTATGCGAAAGTCGGCGTTAGATTGTAATGTTTCGGAGTTTCAATTAATGCAAGTTTTCTCTTTTCCACTTATGGTGTTTGTTGCGATGAAGTGCGAGTAGTTCCCCGAGCTTCTAGGGTTGGGGTGAGCCCGACGTTAGCCATGCGTGTTGAGTTAAGTATTTGATGTTGATATCGTTGTGTCTATATCATCTCCTATGATTCTATGTTTAGTCCTTATTGCAAGAAAAAAGGATTCATGTTATCAACTTGGATTATAAACATAAAATTGGTAGAGGCAATTAGGTTTATTTGCAAGAGTATTCCTAATCGTTGGTGTATGGCGAAAGCTTGTCCCTCGGGTGAGATAGCGCAATTTTCCGTCTTATTTACCTTATGCATGGTTGGTTAACGTTGTGGTAAATCCTTGCCTTAGGAGTTGCTTTTTATATTTTATTCATGAAAATCTATGTCCTTTCTGTTCATCTTTCGTTATCCATCCTATTGTCTGTGGCCATCTTTGTCGACTACTAACGTTACTGCAGGAACCACTCGATATCGACATCACAGGTCGATATCGACACCTCTGTTCTACGTCGATGGTCTTCTGTGTCGACACATCTTCTTCCTGCTGTTGGACTCGACATCGATTCAACAACTCGACATCGAGTGCCCTTGAGTCGACTGGTAGTCTTTTGAGCCAGGTCGATGTTGCTACTGACTATCGATATCGACACCCCTATGTCGATATCGACTGCTTGTTTTTGTCTCTGCAGGTCTTTTGTTGCAAGGGAAATCGACAACCCCTGTCGACCTCGAGTACCTTCCTTGAGATCGAGGCTTTTGGTCGACATCAGACGTGTGATTTCAGACTCCCTACCACTACAGCGGGCGAAAGTCTTGTAATTTATTTGTGTGGACTAGGATTCAGTTGGCATTTATATATTCTATATTTGTTTAACTCAATTTCCTCCTCTTAAGAGTGTGAAGGTGAGGTTGAGTGTGTAATTGGGGAAAAAATGTCAAAATTAATACCCAAAAATAAATCCCGAAACCCGACCTTAACCCAACGCGATTAAAATAAATTTAAAATAACAATTCGAATCCGAATAAATAACGACACCCAAAATTTTTTTCAAGCCTCGGAATAATATACGGGAATAAATTCGTTTTCAAATCGAACAACAAGTTCATACCAGAATTCGTCTTGTAGGAATAAAATCAAATCGTTTGCTAGAGGACGGAAATATTCAAAAAAATTTGAAGTCTTAGAAATTAAATTAAATTTTAATTCAAAATAAAATCTATAATTATAAAAATGATATTCAAAAGTCTCGGTTTTTTCGTAGACCCTTGAATCTCTTAAAATAGGCTTTGTACTTTCCCTTTCCAAAGACTTTATACTTTCCCTTTCCTTCGTAAGAAATAGACCCTTGAATTGAATCTTTGACAGTTTCCATGCTTCTATTTCACGGCGAGCGTGGATGTCTGGCCATGGGTCATGTTAATTAGTGTCTTGAAAATTGACTAGAAATCAAAAGAGATGGCAGCAATAGCAATTTTTTTTAACAAAAATTATGTTTATTGAATTGAATCTTTATTATACAGGCATGGTAATGGAGGACAAAGGAGACAATGCGATAGCCGAAATCAAGAGAAGTTGAAAGTAGTTAAATCCAATATTGTATTTTTCTTATTTCAAAAATCTTTTGATGTTGGAAGCTTTCCACTTGACTTTAGTTTGCTAAGTTTGAGTTGATGCCACATGATTTCAGTTAGTCGAATCAACTTTGGTTTAGTGATGGATCAATTTAGATTGTAATGAAGAATTCTTCTATTTTTCGATTCAATTAAAACGTCATGGGTATTGGATCGGACAGATGTTCTTGCAAACTGTGTACTTGTGTGTGGGTTGGAATTGCTTGTGAAACATACAGGTGCAATTGCATAAATAAAATAAATATATTAAAAATTAGATATAACCATATAGCCCAGACATTCAAAACCGAGATATTTATAAAACACTTTCGTACGGAAAAAAAAAACACAACCCTAATATCCCGGTTGTGTCCCCCATAATTCGTGATATTAGGATCGAAGCATGAAAAATTCTCACCCCTAATATCCCGGGCGTGTCACACATATGGTCCGTGATATTAGGGTAGAAGCTTGAAGAAACTCACTTCTAATGTCTCGGCCGTGTCCATTTTTTGTCCGTGATATTAGAGTGCCCTGTCTATTAGCCCACCGAGCTGAAGTCCAGATGTGTATTTGCTTATATCCGTGATATTAGACCCTAAATATCCGTGATATTAGGCCAATTTTGTACTAGTGAATATAATTTAATAGCTCTAACACACCGCCATCAAGGTTTTACATTATAAATAATCTCATTAAAATTTTCATATGGGAAAAGACTTGTTGAAGATGTGAAAATCCAAAATGTATCCCACATTGAAAATATATAAAATCCAAACCTTGTATATAAGTTGACGTGCTACTCCTCATCTTGTTAATTGGTTCCAGAATGGAACCCACTGATTTTGTTTGCTCGACTTAATTAGCTCATGGTGCGCGTATGGACCCCCCACGTCTAGGAATGGAAATGGGTCGGGTGGTGGGTGGATGGACCCCCATTTCACCCGACCCACCATGGATGACCAATCACTCCACCCGACCCACCACCCATATCCACTTTCACCCATATCTATCGGGTGAAATGGGTGAAATATGGATGACATATGGGTGATTTTTAATAAATACACATCATTGAATTCTAATAAAACATGTAGAGAAAATATTGACTAAAATAACATTATCTTACACATTAAGTCTTAAATAAGTCATAAGTTCAAATAACATTGTCTTAAACACATAATCTAAGTCTTAAACATAAACGGGAGTTTAAATAGCATTTTCTTAAGGAAAATAAGTCGCTCAGCAACAACAATACAAGAGTGGTAGAGGACAAAGAGAGTAAGAGATTAGCAGAACAAAGTGTCAATTGGAAAGTTAGAGTTTAGGAACTTAGAAAGTTTATACATTTTTTATATAAGATATATAAATAATATTTTATAATGTAGATGGATGGTGGATCGGGTCGGGTGGTGGATGATGGGTCGGGTGGTGGATCGGGTGTGGGTGAAAAAAATATCACCCCACCCGACCCACCACCCATATCTACTTTCCACCCGCTTTTTTTTTCGGGTTTTCACCCACTTTTTCGGGTCGGGTGATTCGGGTTCGAGTCGGGTGCGGGTGAAATTGCCATCCCTACGCACGTCCTATCCAAACCTTGTATATAAGTTGACTGACTACTCCAACAAGGCTTGGAACCCCACTGGTCTTGTACATGTGCTCGGTTTTATTAATACATAATGCACTCGAACGTGTGGACCCCCCTATATCATATATCTCACCGATATTTGTTAGACATTATTATCATTAAATTGTCGGATAAACGCAACACTATCGAATTAAAATGTCAACTCTTGTAATTATTACTATGTAGTAAATTATTATAATTTACAATAATAAAGTGAAAAAGTAGAGTTAAGAATATAATGGTATATTACCTAGTTTTATTAAAAAGTATACCAAATATTATGTTGAGATGTGAAGAGATAAAATTGATTCACATTGAAAGTTGGAACAATACAAGTCTATTATATAAGTAGGTGGATAACTCTTTTCAATATCAAATAATTTTAGAATAAAACTCTATCATACTTTTTTACTGGATTTATAGCACAAGGGCACACGTGCATAAGATCTCCTAACTAACAGTATGGATCCCCTATAACACCGAATGTTACACCTGGTGTTACACTTAATTATTTTGAGTATAAATTCACATTCAAAAAATTTATACAAATTATATTTATATTCTATACACTTATATTAACATGTTTATAAAATTTTATTAAGAAAAATTATTATTAAAAATTATGGATCATTAAAAGATTGATTATTTTAGAAAATATTTTTTTTATATTTTATTAAAATACATATTTTTATAATAAAAGTTTATAGACACGTTAATATAAGTGTATAGAGTAGGGCTGAGCTTCCGGTCTGGACCGGACCGGACCGAAGATCCCGGTCTGGTCCAAGACCGGTGGACCATAATCTCCAAGAACTTGGACCGCGGATCGGACCGGGACCGGAACTTATGGTCCCGGTCTTTCCGGTCCACGGACCGTAAAGACCGGTTGGACCGGAACTTTACCCTATATTGAAATTTCTTAACCCTAGATTTAAAATCGGGATGAAATTCTTCAATCTAAGTCTAAAATATTTATGATTTCTCCAAATCTATACTAAAATCGACATTAATTTGTCAAAATATACACAAAAAACCTAGATCTAAAAGTGAAACAGGGAGAGAGGTACGCCTCACACACATTCACCTCTTTTTTTTAATGATAAGAAATCCGGTCCAATTCCGGTCCGGACCGGAAATTCCGGTCCGATCCCGGGTTTGGACCGAAAACCGGAAATAAGAATTTCTTGGACCGTGGACTGGACCGTAATATCCCGGTCCGATCCAAAGACCGTAATTTTCGGTCCGATCCCAGTCCGATTCCGGTCCGATCCAAATTTTGCCCAGCCCTAGTATAGAGTATAAATATAATTTTTAAATTTTTTTAATATGAATGTATACCCAAAATAATTAAATGTAACACCAAATGTAACACAAAAAGTATTATAGGGGATCTAAATTGCCTAATTACAAGTATAGAAAAAATATGCTACGTATTTTTTCACCAATAAAAATAAATATAGAATTTATTTTGATACTATATTTAGTAAATAACCAAATATAAATACTTAATTGGTTAGAATTTAGAAAATGAAGTTGATCAACGGATTAGAAAAACTCACATGGTCCATGTTTGCTTCTTACCGCCGCCTCACGGGCATTCCGGGTTTCAGACGTGGGATGGTAAGTGGAGTACGTACGTTTGGTACATGTACATTAACAAAAATAAATAAATAAAATCATATGTTTATATGGAGAAATCCTCGTTAAAGATTATTCAATTTCATTTTTATCATAATTAAAACATCATCCGAACCAAAAATAATTATATCCAATATTAATTAATTATGAATTGATTTCAAAGTCAATGACTTGATTTTTTTTTAAAAATTAACCAAATTCCACAAATTTCATATCTAATCATATCAACAAAACAACAATCACCACAAATAAGCCTAAAATTACTCATTATTGGATCATTCCTATTGTCACACCACTAGATCTATCCTTAATCTAAGAAGTGCTTGTGTCAAATATATCTAATATAATATCACTTCTCTTAGGATGTACTATACATATATGTTAGAGCAAGTCCAACAATTTAGGTAAAAAATCTATAAAATAGAGATTAAAATATCAAAATCTCTAAAAAAATTTACTCCAACTCCAACAGCTTCTTTATTTTACAGATTTTTACATTTATTAAAGACTAGAATAAATAAATGAATTTATTAAAGATATTTAATTCTACATTTCTAAAAACTTCATTTAAACTTAATTATAACATTTAGCATCACATTTATTGGTGAACTAGTATATGTTACCCATACTCTTACACGATATATTAAATTAAATTAATTAACTAATAAGGCTTACTTTATAATTTATAAAAATAAAATCATTCCAATATGAGTTATAACTTCAAGTGAATATTTTTTGAAGTGAAAATTTTATAGACTAATTTTTTAATGTGAATTTATAGCATTAAATTAGATGAAATTAATTATGTTATTTTATTTACAAAAGTTAACATAGAATTGTTATGTTTTGTTTATCTATCTATATTGATTTAATATAATTAATTTATATATTATATCAAAACATATCAATTTTTTATATTAATTTTTAAAAATAATTACTATATTTTTATTACTAATAAGTATGAAATTATATCTTTTTATATGCATGTTATGAGTGAAAATGTGGAATTGTGGCATTAAATTCTATATAGGGACAAGTGAACATTAAATTATAGAGATCAACTTCTCTTCTTACAAATTTAGAGATTTTTTTCCCTCTCTCCATCCATTTCTCTATTTTAGATATGAGTTTGGAGAAGCTGTTGGGTAAAAAAAATTGGTTTTTTCTCTAAAATCTCCCTTTTTTTAATTTTAGCAAAACTGTTGAGCTTGCTCTTAAAGAAACCGATTTATGAAAAAACTGACTTATGAAAAAACTGACGAATATTGCATAATTTAAGGAGAAAAAATGGATCTTAATGTATCTCAGAGTTACATTTGTGACCAAATTAAAATGCGTAAACAATAATTAAGATAATTTGAAAAAAGTGGATTAGTTTTGTGTAATTAAAAACAAATGATCATATCTCTTTCAATTCGGGGCACAGCCCCATCACATGGATATAGATCGTGGTCAATCACCGCTTATGTCGCATTTACATGCATGGATTCCACTTAAATCCAGTATCAACAAACGCCTTAGCTTAATCCTCAAGTAAAGTATATAACAATTAGTCCTAATTAACCCTTTTTTTTTTCAATTTTTCTTATAAACATAATGTTTTGACCTTTGAATATAAAATTGACAAGCTCAAGTATTTGTGTTACTAATAATTGCCGTTAATGAAGTTCAAGTATTAAGTTAATGAAGTTCATACCTAGATAGTGGCAAGGCCATGATTAATATTTAGTATAGTTAATATATACTACGTATAATGTCTTACAATAATTACCAAAAATGTAATAATTTGGAGACATCTGATATTTTGGGATATAAAATATAAATAGGAAATTCGTGTTGAGTTAATTTGATATTATATGAAGGAAATTAAATATGTTAAGCGGAATTTCAGATCATATCTATATATTTAATCGTAGGATCTTCGTACATAAATGATAGATCAATCATTGTTCATAGCAGATACCCGTTGATGTGTGCACCAGTTCAAATCAGATAGCAGATACCCGTTGATGTGTGCACCAGATCAAATCAGGGTGGAATTGGAGGAGAACGAAAGCCTCAAATACGACTTCTATATTTGATCCACAGGAGCCCGATAACTAGATCTTCTTTGTTTTCGACTGCTAAAATGAAAATCGAAAGACAAGCAATCAAATTACATTTGGATTGATGATTGTGATTAGAGCCTTCTAAAACAACACTTGATTTTTCTCTCTATTTTGCTCTCTCGATCCGTGAACCCAAAAAAAACTCCTTTTTTTTCAAGTTCTCTCTCTTTCTTTTCTGATGGTCGTACAACTCCAAAGAAAGTTAGCCATATTTGTTTAATTGAGATGTGTTAGCTAATTAATTAGGAGAAAGTAATAACATTAATTAATCTATCTTTTGTAACTCTCCTAATTAATCACCTATGTCATTTATTTCTAAAATAAATAATATTTCTCACTAATGCATTATGACATATATGTTAATCATCAAACATTAAAGCCGTTAATCTAGTCCCTTAACTCAAAGTGTGTGACCTTATAGGACCCATTTATATTAGTCATGGATTTAAACCATTTAACTCCATTGATCGAAGTTGCCTTCTAGCAAAGCACTTCGACTCATACGGATTGTATATCTCTATCAATCGTCCTATCCCATGTTTAGTCATTATATATTTAATTAAAGGACACAATTCCTTCAATCTCCCACTTGTCCTTAAACAATTGTGCAATATAAGATACCTTTGTCTCTTAGTGTCTTATTTGATAATATGTTGACATTCATATCTAGTATCAAATATGTTTTTTGAACTCCGAGTTTGAACTGTTAATTAAATAGATGATTACAATAATCCATCAGAGCATGGCCATGCATTTTCAATTCTTGCTCTTCAAGTGGCCTAGACACGAATGACATTTTGTAAAAAACGCCCTTCAAGCGTTGTAAACAAGCATGACGTTTTTGTTTAAAAACGCCATTAAAGACACTTTTAAATGACATTTTGTGAAAAACGCCCTTATTTAAATGTCATCAATAAGTATATTTGTAGTAGTGAATCCATAAACCGTTGAAAATCTTCAAAAAAAATGAAGTAATTTCAATCAAATTAACAAATTAAACTAATCCATAAACCGTTGAAAATCATCAAAAAATGAAGATAATTTTTTTTAAAAAAATAAACCCAAATAAACCTTTCTTCCTGTATTATTTGGATTGTCAAACACAATTGATCATTTCAACTCAACTTTTTGACCCATTTCATGTAGTTAAAATGGCACCATACACAAATGTTGACAATTTTATCAAAAACTAAAATGTGTTTAATATCATGCAGAGTATATATATATTAGTCCTAATTAATTAATGAAATCACCAAAATACCCTCCTCCTTTTGTTGTACAAATTTGTCACTTAATGACCCTATAAATACCTTCCAAAGTCCAAGTCTCCCTTCATCGATCTCCACCTCACCACTTTAACTCCCAAACCTCCCACGTTCTCCCTCAAAATGAAAACCACCTCCCTCCTCCTCCCCCTCACTCTCCTCCTCCTCCTCCTTCCGCTGCCGGCCTCCGCCACCACCTTTAACGTGGCCGATTTCGGGGCCCGGTCCGACGGCCGGACCGACGCCAGCAAGGCCTTCCTCGCCGCCTGGGGCAAGGCCTGCGCCAACCCGGGCGCCTCCGTCATTTCCGTCCCCCTCGGCCGCTACCTCATCCGAAACGCCGTCGTTTTCGCAGGGGACTATTGCAAGAGTCGCTCCATCAGCTTCAAGATCCTCGGCACCCTTGTGGCCCCGGCCGACTACCGGATCCTCGGCAATGCCGTCACCTGGCTGTCGTTCGTCAATGTCGTCGGCGTTTCGATCTCCGGTGGGACCATTGACGGCCAGGGCGCCGGTCTTTGGGCTTGTAAGGCCGCCGGCCACGGTGGTTGCCCCGACGGTGCCACGGTGAGTCTACTTTAATTTTTACTTTGTTTATTCACTACAATTATTGTTTTAATAAAAAGGTATATTACGTACATGTTGGTTTTCATACCGAAGAGTCGAAGACCCATAAAGATTTCATAATTAAAGAATGCATTAATAAATGATTAGCCGTTTCAATAAAAACAAGTACACTACTCCTAATAAATAAATTTGTATCTTACCAATAAATAAATAAATTTGTAACGTAATTATTTACCCGAATATCCCTGATTTTTCTTTATCACGTCGATCAATGCAACAGTATTCACAAATCAGACTGATTTAGCTTTTGGAATATTTAATTCGAAATTTATAATGTAATACAGTATTACCTCAAAATTTTTCGAGCTTTTGTTGTTTCATATTCCATAAATCTATTTTTTATTTTCTTTCTCATATACGGATATGATATACCTTATGAACTAGAATTTTACATGTACATTGCAACCGTGAATATCACCTTGTGTTGCAACTTGTAACCTATCTAATATTAACTCTAGTAAATTATTGTAAAAAATTACTAAAATGATTAAAATCTAATGATTTTCCACTCAATTACTAATCGTCATGTCATGAATACTTCATATCATATAAGCTCACCAGTTATCATTCGACAGGGAGATCTTCCTTTGGCGTTACTTACATGATTTCTACAATTTTTGATATTAATTTTGGGCGAATTGTTTTATTTGAATATTGTACATAAAATCGGGCAAACACATTTATACATGTATTTATACAATTGCAGAACATGGCATTCACGAATTCGAAGAACATCGCAATCAAGGGAATGAGATCGGTAAACAGCCCGCTATTTCACATCGTCATCAACGGCTGCAAGAACGTGAAAATCCAAGGAGTAACGGTCACGGCGCCAGGCGACAGCCCCAACACCGACGGCATCCACGTCCAGTACTCCACCGGCGTCACCATCCTCAACACCAAGATCGGCACCGGTGACGACTGCGTCTCCATCGGCGCCGCCACCTCCAGCCTCTGGATCGAGGGTGTCACCTGTGGGCCAGGCCACGGCATCAGGTGCTTATATAACTGCATTCCCACAAAATGACAATTCTACCCTTTATTTTTGCCTAAAAATAACGTCACATTAATTAATTAATTGTTAATTTGTTGTATAGTATTGGAAGCCTCGGAAAGGAGGTGAACGAGCCAGGGGTGCAGAACGTTACGGTTACCACTTCCACGTTCGCCGGAACCCAAAACGGCGTTCGGATCAAGTCGTGGGGCCGCCCAAGTAACGGCTTCGTTAGTAAAGTCCTCTTCCAGCATCTCACCATGGTCAACGTCCAGAACCCCATAATCATTGACCAGAACTACTGCCCCGCCAAAGAGGGCTGCCCCGGCAAGGTCTAATCGATTTTTATTATCTTTTTTTTTTTTTCAAATTGAGCATGAATAAATAAAAATATATTTTTATTATTATTAAATTATGAAGCTGAATTGGAAAATTGGGGTGTTATTAGGTATCCGGGGTGAAGATAAAGGACGTTACATACCTAGACATACACGGGACGTCGGCGACACCGGTGGCGGTGAACTTTGACTGCAGCTCGAAGTACCCGTGCCAGGGGATCAGGTTGGAGAACGTGAAGCTGTCGTACAACGTGAACGAGCCGGCGTTAGCTTCGTGCACCAACGCGGCCGGAACCACCTCCGGGTTTGTTGTGCCCAAGAGTTGCTTGTAGAGGTTGACATTATCATTATTATTAGCACACGTTTTTACTACTCTTTGTGTGTTAGTGTTGTGTTGTGTTGTGATGGAATGGGATTGGGAGGCCCAATTTGTATGGGCCGGTAGGAGGGTATAGTTGTACATTGTGATTGGTAATGGGCTTTGATTTCGGGTCCAGTATGTAATCGACGTGGTGCGGTGCCAGACCTACTTATGTATTGGTGTTTGGATGCACCCGTTTGGCGGGTTTATGTATAACATATTTTAAGCTTCACTTCTACTACTACTTCTTTTCCACTTGAACTGATTAGATTGGAAAAAGTCAATTAAGCTTTCAACATAAAGGCGAGAAATATCATCAGCAGGTTCTGCAACTCTATCAACAACTAATGCTATTTAATTCAATTAAAATATGTTTAATTTTGACACTTGAAAACGATTGGAGTTTCATGAGAGCATATGAGAATTAGTTTTTTTTTTTCTTTTTCATGGGTTGATGAGCATCGTGCGTCATTTCGGCCTGAGGCAGGGAATGGTCCCATGAAGTCAATGTCCCATACATCAAAAAGCTCTACTTCTAGGATTCCTGTGAGCGGTGTCTCATTCCTCCATGTGATATTTCCTACACGTTGACACTCATCACAAGAGGTTACATAGTTTTACACATCTTTTAAGAGGTCACATAGTTGACACTCATCGCCGCGGTCTTGAATCTTTTAGCACGGCCTCCTGTAGGGAGAGAATGACGATGGCAAATCACGCTCTCTACCTCTTCTTTCGAAATACAACATCAGAAAATATGGTCTTTTCCCTACTTGAACAAGTAGGGTTCATCCCAATAGTATTGCTTGACGTCGTGCAAGAACTTCTTCGCCTGCGAAGTTAAGCCTGATGGTATCTCGCCTCCTACAAGGAAGTTAGCAAAATCCGCAAACCAAGGTACCTTCACCCCTCTTACAGCAAATAATTCATGAATAGGACTAGCGGGAGGAGTAAAAAAGAAGTCCTCACCGGGGCTTTCCTTTTCATGACCTTCGGAGTCACTGGAAGGTGGTCGATCTCGACCTGTTGCAGTCGATCTCGACTGGTGTGCATCGACATGGTCAATCGATCTGGGTTACTCGATGTGGTCACTCGATGTCGACATAGGCTGGTCGATCTCGACCTCATTCACCGTCGATCTGTCATCAAAGTTAGTCGACATTGAGTAAAAACTTACCTTAGGGGCAGTCGATCTCGATTGGGTATGGTTGATATCGAATGAAGTTTCTGCCCATTTTACTTCTTGCTTCATCAGGTGCTCATCAGGGCGGGATTCATCGATTGGCGTATTGTCCTTTGACTCATCTAGAAGCCCTTTGGGTAGCCATGAGAGATGATTGGCTACGGAGTTCTATGTTCCTTTCTTGTCCTTAAGCTCAACGTATAACTCTTGGAGTAGGAGCACCCATCGTAGGAGCCTAGGTTTAACATCCTTCTTCTCCATGTAGTACCTAAGAGCTACATGGTCAGTATGAACAATTACTTTAAAGCCCACTAGGTATGAGCGGAACTTCTCAAAAGCGAAGACCACCGCCAAGAACTCTTTCTCCGTCGTGGTGTACTTTATCTGAACTGCATCAAGAGTCTTGCTGACATAGTAGATGGCATGAAGCTTCTTGTCTTTCATTTGTCCTAGGAAAGCTCCTACGGCATAATCGCTTGTGTCGCACATGATCTCAAATGGTAGCGACCAATCCAGCGATTGAATGATAGGGGCAGATATAAGAGCTTCCTTCAACCTGTTGAAAGCTTCAAGACACTCACTAGAAAAATAAAACTTAACAACCTTCATTAGTAGGTTAGTTAAAGGTTTGGCAATCTTAGAAAAATCTTGAATAAACCTCCTATAGAAACCTGCGTGGCCAAGGAAGCTTCTTATCTCCTTAATAGATGAAGGTGGTGGCAACTTCTCCATAAGCTCTATCTTTGCCCTGTCCACCTCAATTCCCCTTTTTGAAACTTTGTGACCTAGCACAATTCCTTCTCTCACCACAAAGTGACACTTTTCCCAATTGAGAACCAAATTTGTCTCTCTAACCTTCGTGCAAGTACCCTGCGAACGTTAGAGAGACAAATATCGAATGCAGGGCCATTGATAGAGAAATCATCCATAAATACCTCCACAATGTCCTTTATCATGTTAGAGAAGATGGCCATCATACACCTTTGAAAGGTAGCGGGGGCGTTGCAGAGCCCGAATGACATCCTCCTATATGCAAAAGTCCCATAGGGACATGTGAAGGTGGTCTTTTCTTGATCTTCATGATTAGGGACCTGCCAAAAACCAGAATATCCATCCAGGTAACAAAAGTAGTCATGTTAAGCGAGTCTTTCCAATACCTGGTCAATGAATGGAAGGGGAAAATGATCCTTTCTAGTGGCGGTGTTGAGCTTTCTATAATCTATGCACATTTGCCAACTAGTAGT
This sequence comes from Persicaria maculosa, assembly GCA_963922045.1. Lineage (NCBI taxonomy): Eukaryota > Viridiplantae > Streptophyta > Magnoliopsida > Caryophyllales > Polygonaceae > Persicaria > Persicaria maculosa. The sequence goes on from OY998271.1 coordinate 35,906,650, forward strand.
GATTCGCTTTGACACAAGCTATCCCTTCTCATTCTCTTCAACGGTCATTCCACCCTTCTTAGGCACCACATGGACTGGGCTCACCCATTCGCTGTCGGAGATGGCAAAGATGATTCCTGCATCCAGCATGCGCAAGATCTTCTTCTTCACCACTTCCTTCATGTTGGGGTTGAGCTTCGGCTGATGCTCTATAGATGCCTTATGATCATCCTCTAGGAGCTTCTTCACCACTTCCTTTATGTTAGATTATTAAGTATTTAAGTAGATGATATAAAATTCGTTATAAATAAATCATTAATTATCTTTTACGTCTAAATAAATTATGATTTTATATTTTATTCATTACAAATGATTTGATCGATCACTTTATTTTTGTTAAATAGATTATTACATAAGTAAAATTTCATTTTTGTCTTGTCGAATTTTATTTTTGTTAATTAGATTATTCCTTACAAAAGAAATTTCATAAACTAGGAGAAAATGAAAATAAGAGGGAATGAAATTTGAGGAGGGAAGGAAGAAAAATATATGAGGGAAATGTAAAAGTAAAATAATAATAAAATGGTAAAAATATAGGAGGGAAATTTATAGTCTCGTCGATTTTTTTTTTGGTTTTGTAGTATAAATGTATAATAGATATATATTCAAGGGTATTCGGGTCGGGTTGGTTGGGCGTCGGGTCGGGTTGGGAGTCAGGTTGGTTGGAAGTCGGGTCGGGTTGGGAGTCGAGTCGGGTTGAGATTCAGGTCGGGTCTGATTTGAGTCGGATCCGGGTTGAGTCAGGTTTGTCTGTATTCGGGTCACTTCGAGTTTCAGGTCAACATCGATCGGGCCCGGTTTCGGATTATGCATAACGCTAAATTTTCGGGTTCAGTTAGGGTGAGTCGGTCGGGCTTCTCGAGTCGGATTAAATCTTGCCAGCTCTACACATAACAATACAAACAACAAGAGCTTAGGGATTTTTTATTTATTTTACCTTTGGAAGGAGCAGAGTTTAGTTTCGTCAAAGAGGTCTAAACCACTCAATAAAAATATCAAAAATATTAAAATGGAAGGAGATAATCAATGCATTATTAATACAATCTTGGACACTTGGAATTGCCCATGGGAGATCGAAATGCTCGTCTAGGACTCCCGACTAGACCTGTTGAAATTTTCCTCAGCCCGCATTCGTCATGTGTTTAGGGAAGTTAATAGCGTTGCGGATAGACTGACCCACCTGGGACATTTAACCCCTAACGCTAAGCTTAACTCCGACATAGAATTGGAAGTTCTCATCCGTAAGGATGCTCTAGACTAGACTACGGAAAGAATGTAGCTAGACCTAACTACTTTCTATTTTTTTTTTAAAAAAAAAGAGGTCTAAACCATGTTCGATCACGAAACATGATGCAATTTCTTATATATTTTGACCCCTCCGTCCCGGTGATGGCTGGTTCTACATGGGAATCTAAAGTTGAATACTCGAAATGGGTAATTGCATAATACGACAGATATGTAGGTGCAGGACAAGAAATGTATGACCTCCAACATACATATTTCATGAATACTTTCGGTACCTACCGCCTGCAAACCACTGGAGGGGCCGAAATTTGTGTGTGGGTAGGTGGTGGGGAAGCTGGCTAGGCAAAACTGGTTGTACATCAGAAACTTTCGCATTACTTTGTTGAGATATTGCTCGTAGCTAAAACTCCCATCATGATTGTAGGGTATCGGAGCAAGTGTCCAGTATCCAGACAGAAGGATGAGCGCTCTCAAGTTTGTTTACTCTGGAAGAATCAAACGGTTAAACAGAACAAGAAAACTTTGTTCAGGGACAATATACAGAAAACCTAGATCGGCTCCACGAGCAAACGGTCCTATTCCCTGCAAAAATACAACAGTGAATTTGGAAAGTGTACGAGAGTGAGAAGAAGTAACAAAAATGACACCATGACCTGGGATCACATTCAGTACCTTGCCATTGAGTTGGAGAAGTTCACCCTCAACCCATCGAGGGTTTTGAAATCCGAACTCTGCTATTCTTCCTTGACCTTTATAGCTTGCAACCTGGAAGTTTGAGAAACTACAGGATGAGACTGCACTGGTAGAAGTTTGGAAATTATAGCCAAGTTACCAACACATGAAAACAGATCTTATAATCTGACAGCTTTTAAGCTTTTTAGCCACTTGATACTCTCATTTAAGTGTTTATCTAGCATCTAAATGATTCTTCTAAATCAGCTCTTTAAAACTGCCAGTCCCTTGTGGGCACCAAAAAGAATTGCAGAAACAGATTAACTCCCAACTATAATTACCACTCCAAGTTCATCTGGATACATTCCTCGATTGGACATACGACCCCCTCTTCCAATTTTGGCTCGAAATGTCACCTGCTTGAAGAAACCAAGAGGTTAGGATGCTTATATTTGCCAGATCATTAACTGCAGCACAGCAGAGAAAAATCGCTTTTCACCTGGCCAGCAGGAACATTCAAGTCCCCGGTAAGCTTCACCGCTTCAACATATTCAAAGAACTCAACATCCACAGATTCATTGAAGGATTTCCCACTGTTCCAGTGCCCAAACTTACGTCTTAGCTGAACCACCTCTGTGCCATAAGGGCCAAACGACCCAACATACAAGCCTAAGAAATAAGCATCATTCAGTTGACAAGCAATTGCGACCATTCAGCATAAAGCAATGCAGTGCACAAAGAGAAACAAAAGAATTAACCTTCAAAAGGATCCAAGTTTCCTCTGGAGGTGGTAATTCTACTAAATCTTGTATACTCGGATAAGTTGTTCCTCTTCTGGGCCTGACCAACAGCAAGTTTGACAATTTCCCTCACATCTCGAGAAGCCTATATTGCATGGAGCAAATTCACAATGCTCTTCAGAATGTCCCAGAGAAAGCCAAATAAAATTCCAAGGTTTGTAGTTCAAATATAGGCTCAGTGAACCATGTGAAAATTAACTTCATCTACAGACACTTCAATTGAAGAAACGTGCAATATGCACCTTAATCCAATTGCATTTCAAACTGCAGAAATATTATCATGTAAAAACAAATGTCTAATGGTCAACTATTCACTATTTCACTTGCATTAAAAAACTATACCAAACTCACCTTTGAGGAAACTTTATCAGAGCCAATAAATATTTTGGCCACGTCAGGAGGCATAAGATCAGAAGCACCTTGGCCAATTACAGCTGCTACCTTCTCACTTGGCAGCTTACTCTCTCCATTTTCATGAACTCCAAGCATATGAAGCAAAAAGGAATCTTTCTCCACATCCTTAATTTCAGCAGGTAAACGAACAAACTCATCTTTTGGAGGTGCATCATCATTGTTTTGCAAAACTCCACCAATGAAAACCTTCACACCCAGTTCTTTTTCATCTTCTAGAACATCACCGTTATCTTCCACAACAAGTCTGTCACTTTGTAGATCATCCATGTTTGATTCATCTTCGGAATCTTCATCAGTCTCTTCATCTTCCTCTTCTTCAATCAGTTGCTTCAGAGATTCACTTTCCTCCGTGATATCAACATCCATGACATCAACATCCAAGAGTTTGAATTTCAACCCTGGAATTTTATCTTTGAGGAAGTTTATTACACTTTTAATTCCTTCAGCAGTTTCCTCTATGCTGAGACCCTTCTCTTCATGCTTCTCTGCTTTATCATCATTACTTTGCACGTCCACTAGAGATTCACTTACAGTCTCCGAACTTGATTGGTTCCTTAGAGGTTTTGGCTGCAAAATTGCATTGCTAACTGACTTGCCACTAGACCGATGTAAAAACACAACCTGCCAATTGAAATAGATAGAATAAGAAGAGGAAGTAACAATCCAGCCACTGCATATTATATATAATAGTTAAGGAGCCAAGAACCTGAGAGGTACATAGCTTGCAAATATTCTAACATTTTAACATTGGGTTTGAAAACGCCTCCGCATGCCACATCAGATGGGGCTTTGAGAAAAGATACTGCCAAGTTTTAGTGTTTTTACTCTATTGATTCAAGGGGTCTTTCATATGTTTGGGTAAGGTGGGAAGGGTCCATTAAATGGCCTCGAAGTTCTTCAATCATGGGCCAAACCCTGCTAGTCCACCAAATAGCAAATTCCACTATGGACCAGTAACAATTTCACCATAACTTGGGGTACATGTGGCACCAACATCCCCATACAATTTCGCACAGAGGTACTTTTGAATGCCAATTTTCATGATTGAGAATTTCATGGATAAGTTAACAACAAGACGATTAAAAAAGAAGCAATTCCATAAGCCAATAGAAAAAGTTGCAGTTTTCAGATCAACACTAGATGATTTGCTAATATCCATAATCAATAGCAGAACATGCAATTTCCAACCATGCAAGAAATCAATTACTGAGTATAAGGATATGATATGCTACAATGCACAGGAATTGCAGCTACAAATGCTCAATGGAAACAGCTGTTAATAGAGAACACAAAACAGAGGATATAATAAAGCACCTTCATCAAATAAATGTCGCTAGAGTTTTTGACAACATATACTTCAAATAGTGGGGTTCCAGGAGATCCAGAAACAAGCTGCCTGCAAGGAAACATTTACTTAGAATTAGATGAGTGCCAGATAAGCTTCAACCCCTGGGGTGAAATTAGCGACAAAAAAGAAAAGTCAAGAGTCCTTGCCTTGGACTGTAAATCTTGCCAACAAATCTGCCGACAGCAGGAGTTATATGCACTATTCGACCAAAAGGATCATCTGAATCCTTTGAGTAGCCAACCCACCATCCTACCTGGCAAATCATGTGTTGAAAAGGAAGATGGTGAGGAATACAAAAATTAATAAGCGAATGGATGCAGCCGGTAGCTGATCATAAAGAACATGAACTCCAAGATAAATGTTTTGTTTGAGGCCATCAAATTCAGACTAAAGAATCTGGAAATGCTTCAATATACAAATAATTCTAACTAGTTATTTAACTTATAAAGGATATCTGATCTGAAGACTTCGATATCTACAGTTGAAAGCTCCCCATCAAATTCATTGAGTTACAACCATTAGATTCAACTAAAAGTAATATATACCAAGCCACTTCCAGCCGCTTTGGACAGCTTTGAAGCATCAAGGTAACGTTCTTCATCAACTGCTCTCTGCAACCAAGGATAAATGAGGAAAAAATCACTAAAATGATACCGGGAAATTTTTCTGTGAAAATGGAACAAAATAGACTAGCAACAAAATGCAGTCATTTTACCTTTAGATTGTACATGATTTCAGCCACAACATCCTTTGAAGTAGACTCAGCAATAGCCGATTTCAACTTGGAAGCTTCTCGAAAATCCTCCTTTTCAACTGCATCTTCAAGTTGAAACTGTACAAGGAGTATAAGTAAATATTGGAAAATGGAGTCCTATACCGTCCTATATAAGTTGGTTCAAGCACAGTTCGCATTGCTTCTTTGAAGCTTCTATGTATTTCAAGCATCATGTAATACAGATATGATCAAACCCACAGTTCCTTTTCCCTTTGAGAGCTAAATGCTTAAGCTTATCATTGCCTTCAATCTAGTGCTTTCTAGACAATGTTCACGATCATTTTTTATAGTGTGCACCAAGGTTCCCTTCTATTGAAGTGATAAGGGAATTTTGTTTGCCATTTCACCTAGGAGGACATGTCATCAACTTAATAACAATGAACATACTCTAGGTATCGACTCCAAATTGCCAAATTGCCAAGTCGCCAGATATCATATAGGTGATGAGTATCTTGAACAAAGGTCAACGTTGATTTGAACTTTAAGAGCTCAAAATATCAGGAATAGGCCCATGCTAATTGAATTTGACTGAACCAAACTACTTTGCTCAAAGGCGATTGAGTCGAGGAATGAAGGCGGGATTCAATAACTGTCCATGGAAAGGAACAATTCAAGGACACAAAGGACTTAATTCGAAAATCAATTGAGCAAAGAGAACAAAAGTCCCAATCTTTATCCCCAAAAAGGTCAAAATTCAAAGCAAACGCAATGAAATGAAGAGGAGGGAAGAGGAAAGGGAACCTTAAGAACAGAAGCGTAGCTCTCGGCCTGCTCGATATCAGAGAAGTGGCGTGTCCACCGATTCCAGTCCCAATCAGAACCAATAGCGTCGCCGCCGTTAAGGCTACAGCGACAACACAACATGCAGGAGTTCCGAGCACCGCCATTAACAGACCTAGAGACTCTACGGGGGGGAGTGAAGGGCCTACAATTGAGAAAGGATTTCTTTAGAAAGCAGTCGGAGACGTAGGAGCAGGTGGATTGGGTGATTGGTAAGGTGCGACTTGTCCCCCATGGACTCGAAACCGCCATTTTTCTCTATCAATCAAACCAATGGAGTAATCTCTCAATCTCAACGAGGCTTTTCTATTAGAGGCTCTGGTTCTCGGTATACAATATCTCTATCTATAGATAATGGATCATTTATTCTGAGCCTTAAAAGTGTATCTTCTACAACGATCTGGACCGTTAATCGATAGATAACGGAGAGTCAAGATTAATTATATTTTTTTAATTTATTAAATAAAAAAGATAGGACCCACTTGAAAAAAATCACCCACTTCTACTGTATGCGTTTGTAAAGAGACACTAGACGCGATCACTAGACATGATCGGCGCCGGCGATCACTAGACGGGTGAAGCGACCACTAGACGCGATCGGCGTCGGAGAATTCGGATGCTTGGTGGAAATTGACGGTGGCGAAGTCGGGTGCTTGGCGGCATCGATGCTTGGCGGCGGCGAAGTCGGGTGCTTGGCGAAGGCGGAGGCAAGGCGATGTTTAATTGCCTCTTCGAATTGCGACGGCGCCGATGACGATGGTGGGGATGAACCCTCTCCAGAGATGTGTCATTGTCCTGATCGAAGGTCGGACCCTCTCCATGAATGATCGAAGGTCTCTGGATGTGAGAGTGGTGTACATGACGGTGGTTGGGGATTGGGGGGAGGGGGATGGGGGTGGTTTGTGTTTGTGTTTGTGTTAGGGTATCGGTGATCTTGGGTTAGGCTTAAAAGTTGTGTGGAATTTAGTATAGGGTTTTCTAAATGCATAATTTGATTCATTATTCGTCAATTATTCAGATGTATGTGTCAATTTTTGCTTACTACTAATGAGTTGGTCAATTGTTCGGTAAAATCTGATTCATTATTCGTGAGTATATGGAGTTTTCGGTTTGATGAACAACATAAAAAACATTCGTCAACTAAATATTATTCGGTGGAATTTGAAACATTATTCTATGAAACATGAAGTGTTGTTTAAGGATTTGGGGTTTCTTTTATCTAAAATTGATGAACAAAAAAACAAAACATTATTCGATAGCATGTGACAAATTATTCAGCGGAATTAGTAAATTTTGATATGAATTGGATGGAAAAAAATAACATAACACTATTAGGTAAAATGTGAAATATTATTCGGTGGAATTGTCAAATTTTTAAAACAAATAAAACCAGATGAGTTACACCAATTAATCACCCATAATAATATACTTTTCACAAAACCATTTTAAAAAAAAAGTAGCTAACAAAAAAAAGCAACGAAGGGATTAAGTAACGGGGAGGGATAAAGGAAGAATTGGGGGTTATACACGCACAGACAAAGGGGGAGTGAACTGATTTTTGTATGTGGGTCCCACATGAAATTACATCAAAATAAAAAATCTCTTTTAATCACGACCATCTATTCTTTTCAATGAACGACCCAAACTTGCATATAAGATACATCCTAAGAGATGATTACATTTGAACCACCATATATATATACACACATACGAATCGACTTCGGTGAAAATCTCAAAATAGGATAAAAACCGTGAAGAGAATTCTAATTGGTTAATTTAATTAGGGAAAAAAAAAGAAAAAGAAGGCGCGTGTGAGAAAATAACATCAAAATTCCCTTTCCCTCAATTTCCTGCCTCTCCTAGTCTCATTCTTACCCTCCCCCCAATAGATTCATTCAACATGAGTCTCAAAACTCCATATTGACAAATTCTTTCTCTCTCCATCGAAAACCCTTACATCACCTTCGTAATTTGCCGGCAGATTCTATCCTTTCTCCTCCATTTCGACGGTGCCCTAATGTCTCGTACTCGTCCACTGACAATGACCTCGATGCTGCAAGTCCTTCTCCACCTCCTCCAAGGGCAGTGCTTTGAGCGTCAATTTCTCGTACTCTAGTAGGTTTGCTCACTCTTTGATAGTTATTTGAAATTCAGTGGAGATTATTTGTGCTGAAATGGGCAAGGAGAGGAAATACACCGGACTTGCTAAAGGTCGAATGATTGAAGTTCTCTTTTATGTAATTTTTGCAAATAAACGAAAGTAGAATCTGACCAGGGCCATTGATTTTCCAATAAAAAGTAATTTTTGGGCAAAGAAGCAGAGAAAGAACGAAAAATCAAAAGAAATTTTAGATAATCCAGATCGCATTGGCAGGACAAACCAAGTAGATGGACAAGCGAAGCTTCTGCTATGTGAGAACCTTGCTTGCAGGGTCTATGTTACGTCCAGAGGATGGCTTTTTGTAGGAGATGTTTATGTTATATATGTCTCACTTGTGATGATAAGAAGGATCATAGTCTCTAGTTAACATGCAATTCTGATCCGCCTAATCATGGTACTTCTTGAAGGTGGTCATGCCATTTGAAATTAATTTGCTCTTTAACATGAAAGAGAATGTATTTTGAAGAGCATCTATTACGAAGAACAGGTTTTAAAAATTGGATGGACAACTTTAAAAAAATTGATCGTTGTCAAAACCCGAAAGGTAAAGATAAAGATGTTCTTTAGGCAATTTGGGTCCTTAAATCTAACAATATCCAAGTCTTTTTTGCTGCTAGAGAACATCAGGTAAAAACTGTGAAAAGGGGGGAGAAGAACTATATGACAACAACTAATCAAATTGCTTCAAGTGTGATTACAAGTGCAACAAGAAAAGTGGGGAAAAGAGCTTCTAATGTAAGTATGACAACAACAATAAATGAGGGGAACTTGGTTGCTGCTGGTGGGCTTGTTGCGAGTAGGGAGCATGACAGACAACAGGAGAAAGAAATCAAGACCAAATTTGTTCTTTCATTATTCCTTGTGTTTTGGTTGTATTTTCTTTGAAAATACGAACTTTTAATTATCTCTATTTGTAGAGCTAACTATAACAGCCCGGGCTAATGATACCCGAGTTACGTTTTAAGGGATGAAACCTCGTTGAATCTTTCTTTCCAAGTATAGGTTGAAGTTTGGAACGTAAAGGACTAGTATTTAAAAGCGGGATTTCGTACCCAAATATCGTGAGGTCCGTTGGAGACCCGGAGTAAAACCCTTGTACCTGCCTTACGACCTAAGTCGTGAAAACCATTTTAGCATTTAAACCAGGTAAGTCTAAAACTAAAATACATAGGGGTGTCACGACAGTACCGGGTCAAAACGAAATGCAAGTATCATAATCTCAAAAGCAATCATAGTTTGGTGAAGTCAGAGTCTCAGAACTCTCTCTCTCCGTCATGCAAAAAGTCCCGCGATCATAGAGTCAAGCATCATCATCATACACACACATATCACATACCTAAAAAGATTAGACGAACATATGATCAGATTGAGGCCCACACTTGTCTGGTCCCCACAAATAAGCACACATATACGTTAATCCTAATATCATGTTTCTAATGCAGGACAATATTTCACATAGGTATGCTAGCAGTTGATATATACATACATATATATATATAGAGAGAGAGAGAGACTCTTTTCGGTGAAACAACTCTTACCATGTAACGGGGGGACAAATTTGAGCCATTAGATCTAAAAGAATCAAAGGCCGACATTTGTTTTGAAAGAAGCGTGTAACTACCTAGTATTCACATTTAGTGTTAAATATGAATACTAGTTGGTTAAACGCTTAAAACTTGTAACCACTAACTATTATTCACCAAATATGTTAATATTCATATTTAATGAACTAATTATTCAAATCTAAGTTATTAAATATTCGTATTTTACAAACTAATACAAATTTACTGTTGCATATTACTATTCATATTTAAAGATACGGTTACACTAACTAGTATTCATATTTAACTAAGTTATTAAATATTCGTATTTTACAAACTAATACAAATTTACTGTTGCATATTACTATTCATATTTAAAGATACAGTTACACCAACTAGTATTCATATTTAGTGTTAAATATGAATACAAGTTGGCTATACGGTTAATTGTGTGTTTTTTTTTAAATCAATCTCCTTCCATTTCTTTTGATCCAAGAGTCCACATTTGTGCCTCCGTTACATGGTAAGGGGTGTCCTCATAGGAAGTTTCTCTCTCTCTCTCTCTCTCTCTCTCTCTCTCTATATATATATATATATATATATATATATATATATATATATATATAGGGATTATATATATAGGGAAAGGTTCTAGTGAAACGATTGAGAGGATGTAACGTGTAACGTAATTATAGCCGTTGGATTAAAATATATCAATGGTTAATTTTCATTTAAATAGGAGAAATTGGGCATATGGTAGTTGTATTACAGGTAGGGGTGATATTCGAGCCGAACGAGCCGAGCTTGACATGTTCAAGCTTGGCTCGAACGGAAAACGAGCCGAGCCGAGCTCGAGCCCAAAAATTATTCGAGCTTTTTTTTACGCTCAAGCTCGGCTCGCGAGCCCAGAATGAAACTCGAGCTCGGCTTGGTTAGGCTCGAACAAGCTGAACGAACGAGCCTAAGCTCGTTCGAGCTCGTCAATTGGGCTCGTTCAAGCTCGTTCGAGCTCGGTGCCTAAATGAAACTTCCATACTTTCCTTACTTATTCTTGCAAATACAACACTCCGTACTATATAATATCGAATTGATGAGCAATGTTTATAAAAAGCCAATCTATATACAAAATTAATATAGCACTCAATACACTTTTTGCAATCTCATAGACCTTGAATCAGAATTCCAATAAATCAATTACTCAAATTCTTTAAAATTTAAAACTTTGGTTCCACTTGCTAGAAGCTCAACCTGCAAAGACAAAATCAATCGAAGAAATCAAATCAATAACTATAAGACTTGCTCACTCATGAAAACAAAGCGTCAATAATTCAATAAATCACCGAAAATTTCAACAAGAAAAAAGGAAAGCCTAAATCAAGCCAAACTAGATCTGCAAATTCAAACCCTAGAAACACAAAAAGTGGCAAAATTAACACACCAGAAAAAGAAGAAGCGGAATTCAAGTCTCTGCAGAAAGATATCCAAAATTGAACTGGTCACTAGAGAGTATCATTGGATAATTGTGACACTCCATTCAAAGACGTTGCTTTCATCGACCAATCCTGCCGAGAACCATCAACCGGTTGCTTACATAGATCTAGCAATCAGCAAGAGAAAACAACAGTTTAAACCCAATAATCAATAAAGAAACTATTCAGACTGAGGAGATCGAGAAGGCAGACAACTAGAAAGGGGAAAGCTAATCAAGAAAGCTTATCAGTTGGTCGCGCAGATGAACAAGGAGGGAGTAAGGTCGCACAGAGGAAGTTTGTCGGCGACGAAAGAGGAACCTGGTGTTGCTGCAGCAGCTCGCCGGCGCCGCCTGAGGAAAGGAAGAACTAAGAAGCGACCAAGGGAAGGAAGAACTGAGGTGCAAGACTGCAAGCGACTGAAGGAAGAGGGAGAAGCGGCTGAAGGTGAAGCGCCTTTGGAAGAACTACTCCTCATCTTTCAATTAATAACCCTAGGGGTAATTTCGTAAATCCACCCATCGAGCTTCCGGGCTCGGCTCGGGCTCGGCTCGGGCTCGGTTCGAGCCCAAAATACTGTTCAAGCTCGGCTTGTTTTACGTTTTCGAACGAGCCGAGCTCGAGCTTTTTCGAGCCGAGCCCGAGCCGAGCTCGAGCTGTTCGGCTCAGATAACAGCCCTAATTACAGGAGATTAGAATTCAAACGCAGCATGTCCATGGCATGGTTGAAGGATGCAGAAATCTATGAAGCATTGAGGGACTTTGAGCAAGAACTCGGAAGGTGGAACAAGGAGGTTTTCGGGAATATTTTTAGGCGGGAAAGGATCTTGTGCAAATGTATTGAAGGGGTTAGAAGGAAATTAGCAGAGAGAGCCTCGAACCATTACATTGAGCTAGAAAGTAAGCTTACCAGTGAATTGGAGGAAACTCTTATGCACAAGCAGCAACTGTGGCATCAAAAATCAAGGGAGAGTTTTCTGTTGGAGGGCGACCGAAATACTCGGTTCTATCACCTCTCGACGATCATTCGCAGGAAAGCGAAAAAGGTGCTCTGCTTGCAGAACAGCGAAGAAAGGTGGGTGAATGAGCCAAATGAAGTTCAAAGCATGTTAGTGCAACTCTTCGCAAAGTTATACTCGGCAGAGGGAGGGACAGCTAGTAATCCAATTATGAATAGTAATCACACCTTCCCGGAGTTGGGAGAGAATGAGATGAGAGCTATCTCGAGCCCGTTCAGGGAAGAAGAAGTATGGTCAACTCTTCAGCAAATGGGTCCGCTTTAGGCGCCGGGTCCGGACGGGTACCCAGCACTCTTCTACCAAAGGAACTGGAACGTAGTTGGTAGTCAAGTGAAAGAGACAGTTCTTTGGCTCTTGAATGATAATCAGGCTCTGAGGGGGATATGTGATGCTCTGATGGTTCTCATTCCAAAGATTAACAATCTGACCAGCCCCCAGCAGTTTAGGCCGATTGCGCTACTTAACGTCGTCTTTAAGATAGCCACAAAGATGATCATTAATAGAATCAAACCCGCGCTGCCAAATCTAATTTCTCCGACCCAGGCGAGCTTCATACCGGGTAGGCAAAAAATTGATAACGTCATGGTAGTCCAGGAATTTCTTCATTCCATGGGCGAGAGGAGAAGACAGAAGTGGATGATAATCAAGGTCGACCTTGAGAAGGCCTATGATCGGATAGATTGGAGGTTCTTACGGGCAGTTTTGGCAAGGGCAAACTTACCAGAGCACTTGATCAATGTCATTATGAATTGTCAATCAATGGGGCGTATGGATGTACTGTGGAACGGGGAGAGAGCTGGGCACTTCACTCCAACTCGAGGTATCCGGCAAGACGACCCACTCTCGCCTTACCTTTTCGTTTTGTGCATGGAATTCCTCTCACACATCATACAAGATGCCGTTGCTGAGGGTGTTTGGAAGCCGATTGAGGTGGGTGGAGTTAGTCTATCTCACCTCTTCTTCGCCGATGACATCGTACTTTTCGGAGAAGCTTCACAGGAGCAAGGCAGAATTATAAAGAAATGCCTCCAAGAGTTTTGCGAGCTATCAGGGGAGAGAGTGAACTATGCAAAAAGTTCCATTTTCTTCTCTCGGAACGTCCCGGCTACAGTTAAAGAGCCGATTGCCTCAGAGCTGAACATATCTGTCTCAACAGAGTTCGGGAATTACCTAGGGGTGGCTACGACGTGTGGTAGAATGACTAAGGAGAGATTTAATTATCTCCTTGATAAGGTATCAGCCAAACTGAGAGGCTGGAAAGCAAGCTCGCTTTCATTAGCTGGGCGTATAACTCTCGCAAAGTCGGTGCTCACGAGCTTACCACTTTATACCATGCAGTCCACATTCATTCAGAAAGGAGTGTGTGACGAAATGGACAAGGTGGTGAGGAAGTTTATATAGGGAGGAACAGCTAATCACCGAAGGATCCACCTTCTGAAAAAAGACTTCCTATATGCTCCTATGAGTGACGGTGGTCTCGGCATCAGATCAGCAAGAGAGGCCAATCAAGTTGTCTTGGCTAAGCTTGGTTGGCGTATGTTACAGGAACCTTCGACGCTTTGGAGTCGACTGATCCGAGGTAAATACTACAGCGGGAGGGCTGATGTGGACATGTTTTCAAGACAAGCCAGGGCATCGAATCAATGGAACGGAATCGTCCACGGTGCTGAAATTTTAACTCCGGGACCGAGAATGAATATAGGCAAAGGAAATTCCACACTTTTTTGGCAACATTCTTGGCTCCAGGCTGAACCTCTTGAAGATGTAGCGACCCAACATGTACCTGAAGACCTTGTAGGAGCAACAGTGGGGGAACTTTGGAATGATGCTTAGCTTTCACCATCCTCTTCCTTGTGATATTTAGGGGCAAAGTGTGTAATATGTGAACTATTTGAATGGACACGATATTTTATACTCTTAGCATAAGTCTTGACAATTTTCATAAACTTGAGGACTTATCTTTATTTGTAAGTCTTGTGTCCCATCTTCGTGGAGAAATGGAGACAAGATTGCATATATAGTCACCTTCCTCGGGCGTATTTTAGGGGTATGGTTCATCTATGTAGGTTGAAATCTAGCATGTTGTAAGACACTGATTATGTGTTGTTGAACATGTACTACGTTTTGCACTACCTTGGTTTGTTCTAAATTTAAAACAAGGCTTAAAAACTTGTAAGCACTAGCTTGGTACTTTGAAGATTTGAATTTGATGAACAGATTTGTTTCTTGTGCCATTCTATTGTGGATTTTTGGTTGCCTATATTGATCTGAATGGATGAGAATTACAGGTTTAATATGATAATATATGAATGAGTATGAAAAAAATTAATAATAAAACATTATATACCCCGGATTTTTATTCATGGCTCCGGGCTATATACATGACAAGAATAAACTCCCAAGAGGTATATACCCCGTATATTTTCAATTTTATACCCGGATACACAAAAATTAAACCCGGATTGGATGTAGTATATACCCCGGATATTAGAGGTATATAACCCGGATATTACAAGTATATTTCTCGGGCGTTTATTTTTATTTGAAATATTGCTGGAGTATATACCCCGGATATTAGAGGTATATACCCCGGATATTTATAGAATATACCCCGGACGTGTCTTTTCAGCTCCAAATTTGCTTGTTTATATACCCTGGATATATATATCCGGACTATAAAGTCATACTTACCTTTTAGCTCAACCAACCTGAAGCCCGGAGCATTCCTTTGTCAAATCCGGGGTATATTAGGTAAAACGCCCGGGGTATATTCTTGTTTTTCTACTAGTTTGATGGTTAGATTTCGTGTAGTGATATACGGATCCCGTTATGTGCAATATACTTATGCATGTTCATTAATACTTGCTAGGTGATCTTTGACCTATCTGGACTGTTATCTGATTGTTGCCTACTTTTGTTGTTCTGCTTCTACAGGTAATCCTCCGGGGCTTACTTAAGTTAGAACATCATGTCTGATGTATCAGATAGTGTGTAGGTGTTGCATCCTACATATTCATGTAGTAGCATGCTTAGGTTGCACCAGTGATCGAGCATCCGTATTCTCTTTGCGTATGGTAGAACGACCGTTAAATTGTGACTCATAGAGTCATTTGCTAGGGTCATAGGACGACCCAATCCCATCGGGTTTGTTCCTGATCGAGTATGATATTATACCATGAAAAAAGAAAGAATGAAAATCATGATATATGACACGAGACATGATATACCCACATTTAAATCATATTCATATCCACACAACATAATATTCATATTTATATATTCATATAACATAATATTCATATGAATATGGCCCAATATTCATTCGTTTCACCGTTACTCTGTATTATCTGTTTCATTAGAACCTTTCCTTATATATATATATATATATATGCAAGAGTTCTAGTGAAACAAAAAATACGGTAAAACAGTGAAACGAATGAATACTACATTATATTAATATGAATATGACATTATGTGGATATGAATATGTGAATATTGTGGTGTGTTCATATGAATATGGTGTTATTCACTTTATATTATTTGAATATAAATAATAACATATTCATATACCCATATTTAAATCATATTCATATCCACACAACATAATATTCATATTTATATATTCATATAACATAATATTCATATGAATATGGCCCAATATTCATTCGTTTCACCGTTACACCGTATTATCCATTTCATTAGAACCTTTCCCTACACACACACACATATGTATGTTCGTTTAAACGGGAGGTGCGATTTAAATATTCAAATATAATTCACAACTATGCTAACTCCCTTATCAATCAAATAATACAAGAATCCCTCCCGATGCAGTGGTATGGTAATTCAGGATCGAATCCACGAGGAGGTATGTCAGCGCTTCCCTTGTTGTAATCACGATCAAGCTTTCGACCTCAGAAGACACTCGATATCGAGGTTTTCTGGTCGATATCGACCTCAGTTCTTGTCGATTTCCAGCCAACTTCCTGGAGAAGACAAAAGCAGCAAAGTCGACATCGAGACATACCTCAATATCGACGTTAGACCTCGAAATCGACCTTTACAGTCGGTTGCGATGTTTGTCACAGAAACTTCAATGCGTAACCTATGTGTCGGAAAAGTGTCCGAAGAGCGTAGAATGGTTAAGAAAGATGGTCAGAAATCAAAACTTAAACTTTTATATGAAATTCAATATACTAAAAGCTTCCAAGATCGGGGTTTCATGCCACAACGATAACAATGCAAGTTTGATGCTAAAATTATGAAATTTAATGCCTTTTCGTCAAATAACTTTCGTTACCAACACTTAGGTGATTAGAGGCTCTCGCATAATTGCTAAGAGTTACTATCCAATTCATGAATAATCCAAGCTCACAATATGAGTGGCTTTTGCTTCAATAATGCAATTAATGAATCTCCCTAACTTTCGCAAAGGATTATGCATAGGACAGAAGACAGAATCGCATAAAAGTCATACCTTTGATGCACTTACCCTACATCGCTATCGTCGGGCTCACCCCGACCCTAGAAGTGGGTTGACTACTCGCTCCTCATCATGCAACTCATCATCATCATTGAAAGAAAACTACTTCGTATTGAACTACGAAAGAAAGATTACAACCGAACCAAGCCAATTCCGCTCTCGCTTCCACCAACCTCAACTCAGCCTCCTATCTCTTTTTCTCTCTACAAATTCTCTATGATAAACTACTAAAACTCGATGTGCTTGGATGTACTTGAATGATTAAACTCAGCCTAACAGCCTCTAGATATAGATATCGAAATTTGTTATCCAAAGACTCGAAACTTTATCTTTATTCTCTAAGATAAAACATAAATAAGGTAAAAAATAAAAACTTCATGGTAAAACTAGCTCAAGTGATAACTCTGACGTTGAAGATAGAAAATCTTGACTTTAGGATAGACGTGCAAGCTTCGGATAGAATTCTATCAAAATCTGAGTCAGACTTCTCTGCTGAACAACATCGATATCGACCTAATGACATCGATATCGACCTCTCTTTCACTCTATCTCAAGCTCCCCTTCGTCTACTCAGATTGGCACTCGACTTCTATCATTTATCTCGATCTGGGCACTCGATATCGACCATGCATCCTCGATATCGACCTCTGCTGGTGTCAACATGCTCTGTTCTTCTCTCTGCTCGATTCCTGCCTCTCTACTGCACTCGATGTCGAGGTCCTTCGGTCGATTTCGACCTCTCAGAAGACTTCAAGTTCTTTTTCCGCTCTTCCAAATATGTCCATTTTTGCCCTGTTTTCTGTGAAATCACATAGAAACTTGTGCAGACCCTATTTGACAATTAAGCATAAACTACACTAATCCCATGTTTTTCCATTAATATGCATGCAAAAGAATGATAAAATGGACTTATATGTGCATAGAAAATATGGCAATTTGCGCGCACATCAAACACCCCGTACTTAAGCTTGCTTGTCCTCAAGCAATACCTTTAATGGTCATTCAGGGGAAGAAAGTAAACCCTCAACATCATAGATTCATTTTTCATATGTCCCTACAATCAATTGCCATCCTCGATAAGGTACTTATGTCAACCAAGTCCATGCCTGTGCATAAAAGCAATTTCATACTCATAAAAGGAGGTTTATATGCAAAAACAATTTCAGCGACATATCATTAATAATCAAGAGGACTTTTGCGAGCTTATGGAAGAGTAGATTGGTAAAAGGCTAAAGGTGGGCTAATATTTGGCCATGTGGTGTTAAATCCGGGGAAATAAAACTTTCTTTCCAAAACATTCATTCCACATTCCTTCTTCATAATGTCTCACCTTTCACTCATCGCTCAATGCCTTTTTTCACTTATAATGCTTTTACCTCTCTAACCTTAGCACTGCCTTCTCACGAGTCGCAAACATGGGTGTCATGAATGGCCCCGTATACTTAGTACTTCGGACTCCTCACCTTGTGTCCCATCTCGTTGAATTAACATCTCAACGAGCAGGGTCGACCTACCTTTATCTCCTGAGGTGATCAGATTTTTTCTCGCTCATTAAATTTTCCATAATCATAAATTGATTCATTCCTGCCAACAACTTCATAATATATATGCACAAACTCCATATAACAACTCCAAAGATGACATCCATTCTCAAACTTGTCCCCGGATAGGGTATAAGGTATAAAATGGGCAATATGTAATATATGTGGAGCAATAATGATCAAGATAAGGCTTATGTATGGCTTGTGACTTTTGCAAATATGCATAGGTAAGGCTAGGATATGAACTTTTTGTATAAGTATGGAAATTTCATAAAAAGTTCTCCATCATCTTATCATGCACATGTCAAAAGCAACTTCAAATTTCATCTCCTTTATTTTTTTCTTTTTGCACTTCATTGGGACTTCCCTTAACTAGGAAATTTCATGTTATATCTCTAATGAATCTAATTTTGCATCATAGAGCTCTTTTTTATACTTCCATGACTCTTTTCTTTACTTTTAATTTTTGATGGGGGTCATTTTTTTCTTTTTTTTTTCGAAATATATAAATATGCTATGATATGCAATTCTTATATGCAATATGTTAAAATAACTATGTAATATGCATGAACTATATAAATAAATATGCAATAACTTATGAAATATGCTAAAACATGTAAGTAAGCCTTTCCCCCACCCCATACTTAAAGTTTACAGTGTCCTCACTGAATTAGAACTAGGGTTAAGAAGAAAACTTACTAAACCGTCACAAATTTCAGGAGTCGAAGAAGTCAGCAGTGATGGTCGATATCGACCTTGCAACATCGAAATCGACCTCTTTCATCGATTTTTGGCTCAAGCTTCAGGGTGATCCGGCCTCGACCACAAGCCTATCTAAATCGACCATAAGGTCGATGTCGATCTTTAACATCGATATTGATGGCTCTTCTGTGTTCTTTTCTCTTTCCTGCAACTTGTTAAAAACAAAACCAAAACAAAAACATGAAAAATAATAAAGTGTAGTGTCTCAAACCAAAGTAAAAACTGTCTAAAACCAAAACTAAGTCTTTGTTACAAGCTCTAGACTTTAGAGTCGCTAGGCTGACTTCTTCGTTCACGCTCTCAAGGCAGCATCTGCAGAGCCCATGTGGCTTGGGCCTCAAATATTAATCCTTTCTTGTCACGCAGCTGCATTCCGCTGGGATGGATCTGGTTCACCGTGAATGGTCCCAAATTTTTATCTTTGAATCTCGTATAGAACCAATGATCCTTGGATTTGGTGACGTAAACTTTATCTCCTATCTCATATTGGCTCGAATCATCATCGGATACCCTACATAAGCGCACATGCCAAGGCACACCTCTTCCAAATAATGATAAATCTTCAATTGTAATGGAACAGGAGGAATCCGTACCTTGACTTACCTTTTCTTCTCTCTGTGGCTCAGGTCGACATCGATGTTTAGTCCTCGATATCGAGCTCTCTTGTACTCCTGGAGGCCCAGTCGATTTGGAGTGTTTCTGCTCGATATGATCAGGTCGATTTCGACCATCAGAGATCGATATCGAGCTCTCCTTTCCTCCTTTCTCAACTTCAATTGTGGTCGATTTCGGCTTATGGGCATGGTCGATATCGACCTTCATACCCGATTTCGATGTTCCTTCTCCTCCTCTGTCGACCCCATACTTATGACCTGACAAAGAATCTTGAACATTATTAGTCGATATCGACTTACCTGGGTCGATTTCGATGTTCTGTTTGGCTCCTTCGTTCAAGATTGCCACAACCTCCTCCACTTGGGCTTCTATGGCCCTCTTTTCTAGCTCTTCTAGTGTCATACTCCTTAACTTGGCTTCTCCACATGCGATGTAGACACCATTGATGGCTTTTATCTCCATTGGCCCTTGATTTTTCACCGTCTTGTTGAAGGCATACTCTATCACTTCGTCACTGATTGTGAATGAGAGCAATCCTTTCTTCACGCTGATGTTGGCATCGACGGTCACTAGGAATGGCCTACCTAAAATAATGGGACAAGCAGGGTCCTCCGCTATATCAACAACTAAGAAATCAACAGGGACAAAGAATTTACCTACTTGCACTGGCACATCAGTCACTATCCCTGTTGGAATCACTACCGTATTGTTTGCCATGTATAACCTTGCATCCACGGGCTCCAGAGTACCTATCTTTAGCTTGTTCCATATGGTTAGTGGCATCATGCTAACGCTAGCGCCCAAGTCAAATAAAGCATTAAATTTGAATCGACCTAAACCTATAGTGATAGAAAACTTACCTGGGTCCGCCCGCTTTTGTGGTAGCTCCAATCTGTTGCACTCCTCTGCGATCTTAGAAAGTGATCGCTTCTTACACAATATGTCCTTAAGGAACCTTACATAGGAAGGCATCTCATGAAGTGCTTCTGTGAATGGTATAGAGACATTGAGTCCTTGAAGCATCTTCACGAACCGCTGGAACTTCTTTTCTGCCGGGTCCTTAATCATCTTTTTAGTTGGGAATGGCAACACCTTCTTCCTTCCCGCGGTTGTAGTTAGGTCGACATCGACATTAGTAGGGTTGACATCGACTGGAGGAGTCGATTTCTGTGGTGACGCAACATCATGGTCGACATCGATAGGAAGGTCGACATCGACGTCACCATGGTCGATATTGACAGGCGGGTCGATATCGATGTCTGTTTTGGCTCCTTTTCCTCTACTTTTTGCTCGGGCGTTTGTAATTGACGCCCACTCCTTAGATTCATCACCGCTATGTGTCCAGTGGTCTTGCCCTTTTGTTTAGGCACAGTTGATCCAGGGAATGATCCTGACGCTTTGGGTATTGCTTCCGCTAATTGACCCATTTGGGTCTCCATGCTGCGCTTCCAAACGTCGATCTCCCCAAGTCTAGAATTTATACCCTGCAATTGAGTATGGACCGAGTTGTTGGCTTGTTTGAACTCAACATGGTTCTTCCGTATCTCATCAAGAATAATCTGCAGGTCATCCTTCCTTGTCTCCCGCTCAGGGTGCCCTGGTGTTTTATATGGCGGGGGATCCCTTTGTTGATAGAACCTTTGATTGCCCCAGTATGGCTGATTGCCCCCTCCATAGGAGCCTCTCGTCCACTTGGCTTCCTCATATTGTTCCGCCATGGATACTTGCTCAATATGTGGACATGCACTAGTGTTATGCCTTGTTGAGCCACATTTCTGACAAGGTTGATTGTTGCTCAGGAACCTAACTTGCTTTTGAAGGCGGCGTGTCTAATCGTTGTGGAATTGTTGCCGCATATCAGGATCTATCTCCCTTGGAGGCTCATATAGTCGTATCGATGGGGCAGGCCATAAGTCATAGGCCGCAGCAGTCCCATAGGTGTTGTCAAAGTTCACAAGCCTCTCAATAGTCTCTCATGCCTCCGTTTGTGTGAGCTCAATGTACCGATAAGAGGTATATGAATTGATCCTCTCCTTATTCGGTGCATCAAGGGAATTATAGAATATCTCCTGGATGAGATATGGAAGTTGCCCATGCGTCGGGCATGATCTCAACAAGTCCTTAAACCGCTCCCACGCCTGTGCTAATGTTTCACCTGGCTTTTGTTTGAAAGTCGTGATCCTTTGTCGCAGCATCGCCGTCTTAGAGGGTGGAAAGAGCTTATTCAGGAATGCATCCTTCACCTCCGCCCATGTCCTCAGCGAGCGTGGAGCCAAACTCTCTAGCCATTGTAATGCCTTCCCTGCCAAAGACCATCGAAAAGATTTCAATCTCACATACTCTAAATTTACTCCATCAGCAATTGTTTCACATAAATCCATAAAAGTAGAGATGTGTTGCAGTGGGCATTCATTAGGTCTTCCTTCAAAAGTATTTCTTTTAATTTCAGACAGGAAGTTTATTTTAATTTCATAGTTGGAAGGAGGAATTAAGATAGCAGATTCAGGAACGTGAAGCGGCGGATGCATGTATTGCATCACCGTCTGTGGATACTGATTGAGCCGCTCTTGGGCTTGTCTGCGCGCATCCTCCTCCCTATCAGCACGGGCTCGCTCTGCAGCAGCGGCGGCCCTCTCAGCAGCGATTGTGGCGTTGTGGTCCTCGATCTCCTTCCTCAACTGCTCTATGGTCTCAGCCTGCGTCTCGTTGTCAGCCATGATTCGAATTGCTTTGTTACGAAGATGGAAGAAGCGTTCAGGCTCGTCTATGGTTTCCAGGATAGGTTCGCGATCAGAACGTCGCATAAACCAACAAAATAAGCTCTAAAAGATCGTGAGAAAACTTAGGTGGCGATTGATTGCCTCCACGGCAACGGCGCCAATTTGTTCGTTTAAACGGGAGGTGCGATTCAAATATTCAAATATAATTCACAACTATGCTAACTCCCTTTTCAATCAAATAATACAAGAATCCCTCTCGATGTAGTGGTAAGGTAATTTAGGATCGAATCCACGAGGAGGTATGTCAGCGCTTCCCTTTTTGTAATCACGATCAAGCTTTCAACCTTAGAAGACACTCGATATCGAGGTTGTCTGGTCGATATTGACCTCAGTTCTGGTCGATTTCCAGCCAAGTTCCTACAGAAGACAAAAGCAGCAAAGTCGACATCGAGATAGACCTCGATATCGACGTTAGACCTCGATATCGACCTTTACAGTCGATTCCGATGTTTGTCACAAAAACTTCAATGCATAACCTATGTGTCGGAAAAGTGTCCGAATAACGTAGAATGGTTAAGAAAGATGGTCAGAAATCAAAACTTAAACTTTTATATGAAATTCAATATACTAAAAGCTTCCAAGATCGGGGTTTCATGCCACAACGATAACAATGCAAGTTTGATGCTAAAATTATGAAATTTAATGCCTTTCCGTCAAATAACTTTCGTTACCAACACTTAGGTGATTAGAGGCTCTTGCATAATTCATAAGAGTTACTATCCAATTCATGAGTAATCCAAGTTCACAATATGAGTGGCTTTCGCTTCAATAATGCAATTAATGAATCTCCCTAACTTTCGCAAAGGATCATGCATAGGATAGAAGACGGAATCGCATAAAAGTCATACCTTTGATGCACTTACCCTACATCGCTATCGTTGGGCTCACCCCGACCCTAGAAGTGGGTTGATTACTCGCTTCTCATCATGCAACTCATCATCATCATTGAAAGAGAACTACTTTGTATTGAACTACGAAAGAAAGATTACAACCGAACCAAGCCAATTACGCTCTCGCTTCCACCAACCTCAAATCGGCCTCCTCTCTCTCTCCTTCTCTCTACAAATTCTCTGCGATAAACTACTAAAACTCGCTGTGCTTGGATGTGCTTGAATGATTAAACTCAGCCCTAACGGCCTTTAGATATAGATATCGAACTTTGCTATCCAAAGACTCAAAAGTTTATCTTTATTCTCTAAGATAAAACATAAATAAGGTAAAAACTAAAAAATTCATGGTAAAACTAGCTCAAGTGATAACTCTGACGTTGAAGACAGGAAATCTCGACTTTAGGATAGACGTGTAAGCTTCGGATAGAATTCTATCAAAATATGAGTCGGACTTCTCTGCTGAACAACATCGATATCGATCTAATGACATCGATATCGACCTCTCTTTCACTCTATCTCGGTTTCCCCTTCTTCTACTCGGATTGGCACTCGACTTCTATCATTTATCTCGATTTGGGCACTGGATATCGACCATGCATCCTCGATATCGACCTCTGCTGGTGTCGACATGCTCTGTTCTTCTCTCTGCTCGATTCCTTCCTCTCTACTACACTCGATGTCGAGGTCCTTCAGTCGATTTCGACCTCTCAGAAGACTTCGAGTTCTTTTTCCGTTCTTCCAAATCTGTCCATTTTTGCCCTGTTTTCTGCGAAATCACATAGAAACTCGTGCAGACCCATATATTTGACAATTAAGCGTAAACTACACTAATTCCATATTTTCTCATTAATATGCATGCAAAAGAATGATAAAATGGACTTATATGTGCATAGAAAATATGGCAATTTGTGCGCACATCAATATATATATATATATATATATATATATATATATATATATATATATATATATATATATATATATATATATATATATTGTTAGCATGCTTGCGTGTTTAATATATCCGCACTACATTAGATCATCCTTTATTTAGGTATAGGCATATTATATGTCCTCAGCGAGGTCTTCAGGGCCCGTAGGAGTGGCTCGACCTTGACTCGTGGTATAGTTTTAGGTATTTAATCCTTGCTTGTTCCGTGCTTCCATGACGAGGGTTTCTTTTGGGACGTTCAGCTGACCAAGAGACTAATTTACCACCAGACTTGATGCTTTGGATGTTTATACCCATTTATTTTGGTTTTGAACTGGCTCTGCCGAGGCAATTTGTATCATCGATTTCCTTTTATTATGTTTTGAACTAAAATTGGGTTTGAGCGACTTAGTCAAATAAGACAGGTTCGAGGTACCCAACGACCCTATCGTGAATTTAGGGTGTGAAATCCCTTCTTTGAGCACTAAAAACATTGTTTTAAAACTCAACCCATACTCAAATTGTAAGATCTGAACGAAGGTATCCAATCCTTCAAAATGTAACCCGAATATTTATATTTGGGCCGTTACAGATAAGAGCTGAACTTGCGTTCCTCAAGACGTCATGATCCAACTTGTTGCTGCTTGAGCGATGTTGCTTTTGTATGTAACGAAAGCTCATTTCTTCCATTAGTTTATACATTAAGATCCTTGATAGGTGTTGCGTCATTCGTAACACCTAACTTGAACTGAAACTGTTTGTAGTTACAATGAACCCTTGTGCCATGTGTGACACCAAAGCTTGCCCCGTTGCCATTCGTAGCATCAGGCTATCCTCTAATGTTGTTCATAACACCAAAGTTGGCTCGTGTGTCACTCCTAACACCCTTAATTTGCTCTTGTAGCTTTGATGTGATGTCGCTATTGAAATTAAAAGTTGATGTCTATATAGATCCGACCGCATTATACTTCAAAAAAATTTATTAGTTTATAAGGTAGTGATTTCATTGCCCCTAGCATGGTATAACTGCTATTAAACTCGTCTGAGAGACACGAACAACACATAAACTAAACAGGGTTCCATCTCAAAATCAGTTGGTAATGGCTAGTGAGAGGAGTAGTCCGCCGAGCTTATATGTTATTAAAGACATCCCGATATTTTCAATCTGGAATAACCCCATATTCCAACAACTACTAAACATTGCTTTCCTTGTGGTAGCAAAAACGTCGTATTTATCATGTTGTAAATCAACTTTGATGAATCTTAATTCATTAATTACTTATTAAATATTGGGAAATAATTATTACTCATCAATGCAATATAAAAAATAAAATTAAAAAAGCAGAAGCATAATCTCTCTCAAGAAATTGACATGAATTCGGAAACATAGCTTGTCTGAAGGAGTTTACTAAGACTCAAGATTAGATTGGTTTTCATTGGAGAAGTTCATTTTGTATGATATCATTCCACACCAAAACTTGTTGCACCGTACCCTTTGGAGTTCTCCTCGATCTTCATTGTTGTTACTTATGCTTAATCTTCATTGCCATTGCATTTCTCACTCTTTCCATTGAGATTCAGTTTCCCTCTTCCGATTCACCGGCCCGGATATTTCCACCGCTAATTTTTACTATGTCCACAGCTAATTACCGTAACAAGTGACGGTGGCTCTAATGACGATTAGTGGCACCCAGCGTTGTATGTTACGGTGGCCTGGGTATCGTCTGAGATTTACCGTGGTATACGGCAGTGACATTTGGGTTAACGGAGCCGTTTATGTGCAAATGCCACCGTAGCATCATACGGTAAAGTTGAAATTTAAAAAAGTAACCATCCATCACATGAAGAGACGGTAGAGGAGAGTCGTTGGGCTTCAACCTTGTCTTCTGACGGTAACTTAACCCTAAACTGTCCCCTAATACCTACACCGTATCATTTGCTGGTGGGGATAACCCTAACCCTACACCCACCGTTAGTCGGGACGGTGTAATACCCTAACCCCTAACACATCACTGTTTCTATTGACGGTTGCAAAACCCTAAGGGTACGCCCTAACCCTAAGGGTACACCGTTTAGGGTGACGGTGGGTGTCCATGTAGAGGACTTCCATCTCACCGTTGCTTGATACGGTGGTGATAAAGGAGGGAGAAACCCACTGTTGTCTGTAACGGTGGTATGCCTATAAGTGGACCCTCCCCCGGCAATGGTGCAAAACGAAAAACATGCCTACAATAGAAATATTTGACGGCGAGACAAAAAGGGAAAAAAGGTTAAAAATGGTGGTCGAAAAGTTCACTCGGCCTAGGAAACACCATTTGTGTATTATCAACATAAACGATGGAAAGAATACCCCTATTGTCTGTTCCAGGTGTCATGTTACGATGAAGAGGCAAGGACGAGGTCGGAGTACGTTGACCTGCACTGCGTGCAGGACGAGACTGTGTACACGGGCGACCTTGAGTTATACTACGAGAAGACGACTCGGGAGCTCACTGGTCTGATAGGCGGGTTCTTCCCCAATGTTTGTCTGAGTTGCATGATGCACATAGCGAAGTACGTCGTTGACAAAGCAGTGCGGCCGGCGAACGAGACCGTGAGCAAGTATGCATTCAACAGAATGGAGATCAGGATCTTTCGGAGCATTGGAGCTTAGTCCGTTGGTAGTTGTGGATATTTTGTAGACTTGCAGGATGTTTGGAGTTGATTCTGTTGCTTTCAAATGGTTAGTTGTGGTTTTGGGGGAGTTGTAAGTATGGTGTTGTATTAGTTGTAGTTCTATAATATGAATGAAAATGCATGGTACTACGCGATGGGTTTTGGTTTCCTGAAAATTGTTCGAACGCAAACTCCTTCATAACAGTTACTCGGATTACAAAAGTTTCATTCGACAAATTACCACATTTGTCGGATTACATAATTGAAAATAAAAAACTAACAACTACCAACTAATGCCGACGTCTCCTTTGGCGATAAGAAAACCTTGATCTCGTTGAAGGAAAATCTTCTCGCACGTCGATTGAACATCCGTAGCAGCTTGCATACAAACTTACTAATTTCGATTGCCCATGTATTTATCAAATCTTCCTCCACATACGTCAAAACGCTCAGAATGACAGCCATCTCGATTTCCAAGTAATATGAATCGGGGCCTCCCATGCCAGTATAACACTCCTCACAACCAATATCCGCCGGATAAGACGGGTGAGTGTCGTCTTCACAGTCAAAACGAAAAATGATGCAGACACTGTCCTCATGGAAACATCGATGCTAGCAATTACAATCGAAGGCAAAATATGGCTCGTCACGGTAACGTCAAGTGACCGTGTAATCGAAATCACCTGCAGACCGATGGAAGACTTTAGTTATCCACATTTTCTGATTACTCCACACTTCCACAACATGGTCAGACTGTGTTTAAATAAGGGTCATGAACAAACCGCATTCGACTACGGTAGCTACCGTATGTTCCTGCGGTGGCTACCATATGTTCCTGCAGTGGCTACCGCATGTTTATACGGTGGTTACCGCATGTATAAACGGTGTCCTAAAGCTACCGTCACAGGTGACGGTGGCTTGGGAATAATGCAAAAGGAAGGGGAAGCCACATTTTGTGGCTGCCCCTTTCTTTTGGGAATTTTGTGTGACTTATGGTTCGTCTGATTGGATGAGGAATGCGTCAAGTAACCTGTCAACGTCCTCATGATTTAGAAGTGTTACATGGAAATCATGAGGCCGGAAATCATGAGGACGTTGACAAGTTGATCAAGACATCACTCATGAAAAAATTCTCAACTAATAGGAACCCGTTATGTCGTTCTGTTCGTAGCAACTATAACTCAAGCAACATGTCAAAGGCCACATGGTAGTTCTGCCATAATTTCCACAACCGTGTAGCCTCGACATGTTGCTCGTGTTATAGCTATTACCGTTTGCAGAGAAGGCCCATGGTTGCGGGTGTTAGGGACCCTATATATAGGCATGTTACTGCGGCACCACTACCGTTACTTGTGGCGGTGGACACCGCATATGTCTGAGGTGAACCACTGCCATATGCTACGCTGGCATTTCCAGAGCTCAAAAGGAAGGGGCAGCCACATTGGACTGCCCCTCCCTTTCGAAATTTTTTTATAGTTACTATTCGTTAGAATAGATGATGGATGCCTCGTGCAACTTGTCAACGCCGGAGGATTTATAACTATTTGTCGGAAATCCTATGGGCATTGACAAGGTGCAGAAGACATCACTTATGAACAAATTAATATTTGAAAGGAACCGATTTTTGTCGTTCTAGGCGTAACAATTATAACTCAAGCAACATGTCAAAGACCACACAGTAGTCGCATCGTCACCATCTCTATAAGAACGATCATCGCATGGGTCAATCCTTATCCAAAAGTTCCTCCGATGATCGTCGCATCATCACCAACTGTTGCTACAATGTCGGAAGGAAGTCCACATACACCTGAACCGGTACGTACTTGATATAATTACATGTTAGAGTCGTAATCTATTTCCATAGGATATGTTGACGTAGATATAGAATTTTGATCAAAATAGAGTGAATATAGATATTAGGTATGGCATATATCCGTTTCTAATTATTTACCGGTACGTACTCGAATCCGTATACGTACGTTGTTGATATAATTACATGTTAAAGTCGTAATACATTTCCATAGGATATGTTGACGTGTATATAGAATTCTGATTAAAAAAAGAGTGAATGTAGATATTAGGTACGACATATATCTAAATAAATTTATTTATCGCCTCACAGCATCCATTAGAAGAGCAAGGGACCCGATGTCGGATCCGTGTAACGAAATGGATACCCGTTGTCGGGTATTCTTCCATTACACAGCGAATTTCACCACAACGCAAATGTGGTCAAATCACGATGACTTGATACGTCATTGTCGTGGCGTTGCCCTACCGCTACATATGGTTCTCACTATCAAGCGGTCATGGGCAAGCACTCGTACAAGACGTGGCAGTGTGTTGCTCACGTGTGAGAAGTACGGTGAGTACATTCCGCGCAAGAGGCCAAGTGTTGCCAGTGATGTGCCCAGTCATACCACTCGCAGGGCCATTTCAAAGCTAGAACAGTGTCCTTTCGCCTTGTCGGGGGTAGAGTTCAAGCGGGGTGAATGGGGGTTAGACGTAGTTCATGGAAGGCACAACCATGACCTTCCATCTACGTTGGACGGACACCCATACTTCGGTCGAATGGATAAAGAGCAGTTGGAGACTACATTGGCCCTCACCGTAGCTGGTACACCACCAAAGCCGATTTTAGCAACATTACAGAAGACAACTACAAAACAAAAGCAGTTGTTCGTAACATCACGACGACAAGTGTACAATACTAGGGCAAAATTCAAAGCTGAAGCTAGAGGAGACCGAACAGTCACTCAAGAAGATCTCCACATATTGCGAGAGAGAGAGAGAGAGTACTTTTACGCTACAAGGAGAGCCTCTGATGATGCAAACAAGCTTCAAGATCTTTTCTTCGCTCATTCACAATCTCGCCACCTGCTGCACATCTTCCCATACGCCGTCGTCTTCGACAGCACATACAGGACGAATGCGTATGTTTCTTTTTGTAACAAATCTTCTACTTCTAAAAACAAAGGTGTTACAACTAACATCTGGCATCGTGTAGGTACGGGATCCCATTGTGTGAGTTCATTGGCTTCACTTGTATAGGAAAGAACTTCGTCATTGCCATCTGCATCATGTCACACGAGAACACGGATACGTACATTTGAGCGTTACAACAACTCGAGTACCTTTTGCGAGGCACTCAGCCAAATGTATTTGTCACCGATCGGGAGTTGGGCCTCATCGCAGCACTATAATCGGTGTTTCCCAATGTCAGATATATGTTGTACAAAGTACACATCCTCCGCAAATGCGAAGAAGCAGCTTTCAATAAGTCGAAGAATCTTGACGTCGCGGGTCGTTTTAAGAGCGCGTGTTTTTGCCTCTTCGAATCCAGATCCGCTGACATGTTCGACGCCCGAAGGAGGGGTATGCATGCAGAGTGGGGCCATATTGAGGGGTTGATGCTGTATTTGGAGGCGACGTGGTTGCACGATTATTCGGAGAACATTGTTCGCGCATGGACAGATACTATACAGCATTTTGGTGTGAGAACGACGAACAGGTATGCCATTCTTCACTATCCCCATTCCATTTCCGTCATCAATTATTTACATGCTAGCACGCACGATCGATATCTTTTTTTGTAGGGTGGAGTCCGCCCATGCAGTGCTGAAGAGCACCCTCCACTCTGCGATCGGTGACTTCACTCATGTCATCAAAGCAATCAATGTAATGATGGAGAAGCAAATCACGGAAGTGAAGAATACGATGGGGCGAGCTTACAACACCTGGCCTACAGACTCCCACGGCCTCTGGATATTCGATTGGGTTCGATATATTGTGTCGAATGAATGTTTCAACTTGTTGTTCGAAATATACACGAACATGGAAACAGATCCGCCATCGCAGCCATGCCGAGATAGTTACTGGAGGGCCGTCTTCGGTCTGCTCTGAACACATGAAATGCAAGCTTGTCGAGATGTGCAGATACTGATAAGGCCGTCCCAAATTCACATATTTTGGAAGCAATTGGATTATGATCGTCCCTATGTTGACCATGTTGATGATAACATGCCGCTCACAAGAGCTGATGTAGACATCTCGCACTTAATCACATTGTTCCAGAGTGAAGCCATGGACGACGATACTCGTTGGAGGATCGCCTCAGCATTCAACGATATCGTCCCTCCCATACACAATTGACTCCACCTGACCCCGAGGACCGTAGACCGACCGGGAGACCGAGGACTCGCAACCCTTGTCGGACGAACCCTCTGCCATGGGAACGGGAGCGTACTCGGGCCGAGCGTAGAGCCGCTAGAGACGGGAGCAACGGATCTGTGACGGGACAAAGTCGAGGGCGGGGTCGATCTTCATCTACAGACGTTGAAACAGTTGCACAAAATGAAGAGGGCACTGGGTCCAATGCAATTAACGTCGACAACTCTCCTACTGGCCATGGAAGAGGACGAGGAAGAGGTCGTGGGCGCAGTCCTTGCCGGGGACGTGGTCGAGGCCAATCAACGGCAGAGTCTAGAGGGGACATACCATCTACACCACCTCATACACTTCCGCCTCACAATCTCCCTCACCTACGTTTCGATTGGGGAGCAGGCAACATCGAGGACTTTATGATTACTTTCATTCGAGCCGTCACGGTCGTTGTAGATGAAGGTCATTGTGGATATAGATCTTTCGCTTGTCTTCTGAACTTGGGCAAAGATGCATGGCCACAGGTTCGACGGGATTTGGCCATTGAGCTGCAGTTGCATGCAGATCGCTACCATTACTACCCTGCCTTGGATGAGCTCCTCGTGAGGGTTAATTACTTTGGTGCGTGCCATGATGCTACGTATTGGATGGAGATTCCGATAATGGGCGAAGTGTTTTCCATGTTGCACCAACGTTCATTGGTGATACTGTCACAGATGATGCCAATGTTGTGCCTGCCTCTTTACGCCACTGGTGGCCCGTCCGTATCGTCGTACGATGAGTTAGATGGGATAGCTTTAGTCGGCAACAGCAACCACTTCGTACCGGTATGTTTCAAATTTCATATGCATTTCCTTCTTCACATTTCATTTTTTCCCTTCTCATTTCGTTTTTTCCATACATTTTACGCAAATTTGGTTATTTCTTGGATCCCCTTTACCTCCCGTGTACTCTATGTGGACGCAGTATCACCATCCCACAGTCAATGGGTGGGACGAGCAGTTCGCGGCCAGGATTGCATGATACAGAGCCTACCGCCGGCGAGATGGTGGTCTCCAACTGCGATATTAGCATTTTCATGTTTCCTGGATTTGCAGCCTCGGACTTTAATCTTTCATTTCCTGACATATATTGTTCCAGGTATCTTATTGTCTGAACTACATTTTTTTATTTATGACATTTTTCGAACAATGGTTTTGTCCGTCGCCCTTTCGTCGTCCATAATAAATATTCGGCCGGTCCATGCCAGCCCGAGCCATCAATGTACGCCATTTTTGAAATTGTGGATGTTGATTGCAAATTTGAAGTTTGATTAGGGGAGTACAAGAGCTACAAAAAATGAGGTTATCCAGTCCGGACAACGGTTCATTTCAGACATTTTCCGAATTATTGATGTTGTTCGGGCCAGTCCGGGCCGGGCCACCTTTGTTGTTCGGGCCGGTCCGGACCGCCTGTGGTGTCCTCACCTCTGGGCCATCGTAGGTTTGTGGGGTGTGGGCCACCGTATATGTCTACGGTGGTTTCCCCATTGTAACGGTGTCTTCCACCCCAAACGGAGTTATCCACCGCACTGTACGTCGGTTGTTTAACTTATACGGTCCCCCCATCGCCACATACAACGGTGACTTTCGTTAATCGTCATTACAGCCACCGTTACATGCTACGGTGATTAGCGGTGAACATAGTAAAAATTAGCGGTGCAAATAACAACTCACACAAAAAAAATAGTTTTGAAATAAACAAAAAATTAAATCTTACTCTATAGTAAAATTAGTTTTTTTGGTCATTCATTGCTCATTCATTAGTATCACATATGTTACTTATTTTTCTTTCTTTTCAAATTCAAAAATAAACTCTTCTTCTACCACAATTGTTAAAGAAGAACTCTTTAATTAAGCATGAATTTTCATATTATTAAATTAAATAAGGTTTTAAAATTTAGTTTGAATAAGTAAACCATATAAAATAAACTAAGTGGAAATAAAATTTTAAGAAACTTATCCGAATAAACAATTGAGTAATGTAACTTATTTGAGAAAATATGATAGCAATAGATAAAAATATATAATATATAATAATTATATTTATATATGCAGGAAAAAAAAGTAAAATTATAAAACAACATATGTTTCAATTTAAAACTTGCTTCATATAACAAGTAATCCATGTTATATAAAGTTATTGATGAAATAAATCGTTCAAAATTGCATGATTGAAATAGATAAACCAATTGCAATAGATAAAAATATATAATATATAATAATTATATTTATATATGCAGGAAAAAAAAGTAAAATTATAAAACAACATATGTTTTAATTTAAAACTTGTTGCCTATAACAAGTAATCCATATAAAGTTACAGATGAAATAAATCGTTAAAAATCGCATGATTGAAACTATATAAACTAATACAAGTAATTTAAATTATTGTTTATATGAAATATGTATTATCAAATTTTATTAAAATTTTTGAAAAGTAAACTTGTGTGTAGCACGGGACCGTCCACTAGTTAAGAAGAAAATTAAGCAAAGTAATTTTAATTACCTATTGACCAGGCCCTGGAAAAAAAAATCAATAATTTTCACTCATTCATGATTGATATGAGCTTGAATTATCATACAATTTTTTAGAGGTGGAAGAAGAAATGAAGAACTTGCTTTGTAATAATTTCTATCTTTTTTTATCGTAGATTTTGATGATTGGAGCAAGCTTCATGTTTTTTTATATAGTTTTGTTTGTTAATCTTTTCTTAATTCGAACTCATATCATATATAACTCTTTTAATTTATTCGGGAATTCGAAACAACAGAGTCTAGGAAGGCGTCTTTGTGGGTAAGAACACAAAGCTCATAATCATTCTAATAAGTTTTGAACTGACAATACACCCAATACAGGAATGGATTTGGAAAAAAATATAGCCCAACATTTAGAAAGTATTGTGCTAGTACTCTAACACTCTTCTCCCTCAGTTCAGGAGTTACTATATAAAATATCATTTTTTTTAATTATTTTCTTATATTATACTTAATATACTAAATTTAGAATTATTTTTAAACAATAATAAAAAAATTAACATTTTATAAAGTTTTTAAGCACTTAAAAAAATGTGTCAAAAAATCAAAGAACACTTATTTGTGAAAGAAGGGAGTAATTGTTGAGTTTGAAAAGTCAAACGACTCTTATTTGTGAAAAAAGGGAGTAATTGTTGAGTTTGAAACATAATTTGAGAGAGAAGTAAACTTTTTTTTATTTTTGATTAGATAATAATTTCGAGGGCCATATAGACATAGTTCCTCGAGAGACCGACAAAGTAGGTAGACGACGAACCGTAAAAAATACAACATAAAATAAAAAACGGTGCAATACAAAAACAAGAATCAAACTGGCCACTCGAAACAAACGAGTATAACCCAAAACAGCAGGGGACAACGTAGACAGAATCTGAAGCCAAGCGCCACCAAGCGATGACACCCCTAACCAGTGACACATCAGGAGTCCCTGTGGGCGATGAAGACCAACCTCCAAATAAATTTCCGAAACACGGAGTCGCCTAAAAGCAGTAAACTTTTGGTTCACAACAAACCCCGGGTATTGAACAAGACTTAATTAGCATCAGTCTCTGTATTGTCCAGGCAGCTATTGAATAAACTTTGAACAAAGAATACTCCGACAGAATATAAAGACTGATTCAACTGGGTAACACTCAATATATGAAGATACAAACATCTCTCCACATTCTTTTTGTAGTTCAAACAAAAAAAAAAACAAGGACAAAATTGGTGCTCTCCTTGTCTTAGGCAGAGAGCTTAAATCTCAGGTCACACAGATGAAGACAAGCCATCCTTAACAACCTCTGTTGTTCAACGACGACCTCCTCTCCCACCTCTGAAGCCTCCTCCAGAGGATCGATCATTTCTCCAGCCACCTCTCCCTCCTGAGAACCTGTCACCACCCCTACCTTGGAAACGGCCCCGACTACCACTGCCAAATCTACCTTTCGGTGCCTCCCTTTCTTGCAAAGGAGGCATTGTTTTCAACACCTCCAGGGTAACATTGGCTGCATTATCCTGGCCTGTACAAATTCAAACAGGTATAGCAGAGCATCGACAAATTGTATTGAATCTTTTAGAACTGAGCAGTTATATATAATCATCATC
This sequence comes from Persicaria maculosa, assembly GCA_963922045.1. Classification (NCBI taxonomy): domain Eukaryota; kingdom Viridiplantae; phylum Streptophyta; class Magnoliopsida; order Caryophyllales; family Polygonaceae; genus Persicaria; species Persicaria maculosa. The sequence goes on from OY998271.1 coordinate 35,941,891, forward strand.
AAGGTGAAACAACTATAGAACTGTTTTCAAATGATCAACTTCTATAGTATCATATTGCATGTGACATTTATTAATGATATCTCCATTTAAATTCATTACCAGCAAGATAAGTGTCCAGTTCAGCAGCCGGCACGTCAAATACAGCTCCCTTTCCATCAGCTGTGAGGGCTAGTCCTTTCACTGCCTCAACCTTCTCCTCGGGTAAGAACCTTCTCAGTACACTAAAAGCAAATCTAGAATAACAGAAAACCAACAGCCGGGTAAGTTTTATATTAAACTAACACGAACAAACCCAAGGAACATGATATCCTTTTCCCGGTTTAGGAAGATAGTGCTCTCAATCTTAATGTCAACTTACGAGGGAGTGAACATTGGTCGCCCCGCCTCAAGGACCACTGTCACATAATTCTCCATGGAAGTTAGAAGTGATCTTTCCTTGATCTCAGTATAACCCTGCAACAAAAATATAGAGATGCAATTTCAGATCACAGTTGATAAAGAGAGTATAACCCTGCAACTAAAATATAAAGATGTAATTTCAGATCACAGTTAATAAAGACTATAAATCTGGATTGAGTCTATCTAGGAGCAATTCCCACACAACCCCAGAAATTGCTAGAGGATAAACCTATTTGGATTGGACTAGAAATTGAAAGAACAAGATAGAAACAGGATGTTACCAAACAGGGCTGATACGCCTCTCAACTCTCTAAACAAGCAATTTCATGGACGGATTACTCAGAGGCTAGTGCCTTATTTATACTACTAGTACTAGTAAACCCCCTTCTAGTATTCTAGAACTCTCCTGAGCCTTCTCAAATAACAAACACATCAACAGTACCGGATGGTGGATGCACCGTAATTAACTAAAAATAAAAAGAAAGCTTACAGCAGCCTTAGCAAGTGCTTTTGAAAGCAAATCCACAGCAGACAGCCCAGAATTGTTCAGCAGCTCCTCAGCAGCAGTCTTGAATGCTGGAATCACGCTGAAATGAAGGAAGCAAGCATACCAACATCATGTGAGCATATGTTACTACATAGCATGGGAAAAGGATATTTTTTATTTTGTGAAGCAAAGTTACCTATCGGAAATTCTGGAGATCGATTCTGCTGCTGCTACTCCAGATGCTTTCGCAACATCAACTGGTTGGGGTGCAGATAAATGCTCAAACTTCACCCCTGATTCTCTCTCTATCCTTGCGGTACTCCCTTTCCTTGGGTCAAAAAGCATTACTGCAACTCCAGTATTTCCTGAAAAGATAGAACCGTTTAGCGCTCAATTCCTTTAATCTCAAAGACAACAATTTTCTCAAAACGAAAGAATATTAACCTGCTCTGCCTGTCCTTCCAGATCGGTGGATGTAATCTTCAACATCACGAGGAGGCTCGCACTAAAAAAATGAAGAAAAGGTTGACATCTTCCGAATAAAAAAGTATTCACGCAAGAACAATTCATTATTTATGTAACAGACCTGGATGATTAACTGCACGTCATTAATGTCCAAGCCCCTAGCAGCAACATTCGTCGCCACCAAAGTCAAGAACTTTCCAGATCGAAATGCAGAGAGGGTTGCCTGCAAAAATCAGATAACTCACTTCAATGCACAAAATGGGCTAATAAACCCAAAATGGCATCACAGGCTATAGAACAGTTTCAAACAATCACCTCACGAGCGCGCTGTTGTATGTCACCATGGAAGGCCCGTGCTCCTGGAAGCAATCCAGCTAGCTGTGAAGCAGAGTCCTTTGTTTCAGTGAAAATAATGGTTCGACCTCCGCTGTAACAATTCATGACCGTGAAAAGTGGGAATAACAGGGAGAACAAAAATAGCATGATAACAAACAAAAGCTGTCTCCAACCTGCTATAACAACGAATAATATCAGGAATCAGTTGAGCTCTAGCAGAGCTAGAGCAAGGTATAACAATGTGCCTAATATCTGTGCTGGCCTTCATCTTCTGATTGCTGACAAGATCAACAGTCTTCTTGTCTGACTTGAGAAACTTGCAAGAAAGCTTGGAAAGGGAACAAATATTTTAAAGGCATTGCAATAAAAGAAAAAATACTGAAGAAATGAACGAACATGAAGTGAAGTTTGAAAAAAACAAATAACTCCGAGCATGTTTAATGTCAAATATATAAAATCTCAACTAAACAGGTAAAAACATATAAATTTTCAACCAACCAGTGTTATAGGTAGAACTCACTTGTTTAACCCAATCTGGCAAGGTAGCACTGAAAAGTAAAGTCTGAACTTTGGTCACATCCTCCACTTTACCTGAATAATTTGAAAGGATTAAGCAACCAGGAAGAAATCATTGGATGATATGAAACGAAATCATTCCACATTGTCAGTTACTTCCACTTTTAAAGTTGTGCCTATATGGCTCTATAGGCCAGGTATTTCAAAATATCCAAATCTAAAACTCAATGATGAAAGGCATCACATGAAAATACCCACTAGATGAAAATTAGGATAATCTCCCTTGACCATGTAGATAACAAATCTAAAACTCAACATCAACGTATCAAGAGTGAACAGCTTACCCAAAATAAGTTCAACATCGTCAACAAAACCCATCCTAAGCATCTCATCAGCTTCATCAAGGACACGGAATTGCAAATAGCTCAGGTTAATATTTCCTCTCTCAATGTGGTCCTACACAGATAAACATACAGATTAAGCTATTAATAGCAGCATGGGTTGAGTAACAGAGTCATTCATCAGGAAACTAAGTGAATTCCCTTCTTTCCCCTGCAAATCTAACACAAAAGAGCGGAACTGCATATAGGTATCCTTCAAGTTTTAGGAAATGAGCAAACCTTCACACGCCCAGGAGTACCAACAACTATGTCGACACCTCTTCTCAGTTTAGACTCTTGAATTTGGTAGGGTGCTTGACCGTATAGGCACACTGAAGTAAGTCCTATAGCTCCACCATAAACTTCAAAATCGTTATGTACCTAAGGCAGAAATTCAACAATCTCTAGTTACAAAACTGCAGAGAATGCAAAGGAAGAAACAAATCAAGAACAATAGTGAAACTCAAATCACCTGAGAGGCCAATTCCCTGGTGGGTAGCAACACTAGAACACTTGGGGGCCTACCACTACCAGTCTTCCTCAATGTTTTTGTCCTCCCATTGACCAAGGACTCCAATATGGGCAACACAAATGCCAATGTCTTACCCTGCATCATCACAAAGCGGTCTAAAATTATAAGCCTTCCGAAGGATGAATTTGGATAGATATAATATGGATATTTTTGACAGACTACTCTACGCCAATAATTGAAACTGATAAATCTATAGGTAATTGTTCCTAAATCAAACCGATCTCAATCAGTAAAGCACATATGATCGATCCAACATAATACAGAGGGACGTAATCTTTAGCATATAATAAGTGTAAACTAAATAGATGTAAAAACGCACCTGGCCAGTTCGAGCTCGACCAACAAGATCCGATCCGTTTACGACGGCTTCAAAAGTCATCGCCTGAATGGGAAACAACGCTTTGATCCCCTTGGAAATCAAAGCCACCTTCAATGGCATTGAAATCCGAAAGTTTGACAAAGCATTCGGATTCTCCTCCTCTTCCTCCTCCTCCTCCTCCTGTTCACCATCGCTACCGGCCATCAACTTAGCCTTCTTACTGGCCTTGGAATTGACGGGCTCGCCTAATTCCGAGCTCGTCTCGCTTAAATCCGAATCGTCCAAATCGTTGGCCTTTCTCTTCTTCTTCGCCTTCTTGTCCTCCTCCTTGCTCTTAATCGAAACAGATTCGACAGCTGTCGGCCCTTCTTCCTCGGGATCCAGCTTCGACTTCTTCGACTTCTTATGGCTTTTAATGGCCTCCGGAGATCCCTCGATAGACGTGGCGCCGTTTTCGGCCTTCATTTTCTTCTCTTTCTTCGCCTTCTTAGGGTCTTTAATGGCGATTTCGGGATCAGAGAGAACCAAGGAAGGCATGGCGAACACAGAGAGAGAGGGAGAGAAAGATTTGTTGGTAAGCTCTCCTGCTAGAGAGAGGAGTTTAAAGCGTTGAGGAGCGGCAGCAGGAGAGTGAAAGAGGGAGAACAGTTAGGGTTTTTGAAGACCTTTTATTGTTTTCGGGCAGTAGTTTGGACCGTCAGATTATGTGTCGGGTCTCGTTTCTGAATTTTCATAGCCGTCCGATTATGGGAGACCCCGCTCCTACTTCAAAATAGGAAACAAAACTTTTCAAGAGTTTCATGCGCTATCAGAAAATGGTAAGACCCGGAGTAATGAGTTAGGGTTGGGTCGTGAGGCCCAATTATTAAACACGACCCGTACCCGGCCCAGTGATATGGATTCACAGCAAATGGTAAGACCCGGATGCTTATATTTTTCATCATCAACTTTACTTTATAATTTAACATTACAAATTTATGTATATAAAATTACATATTACTATTGTAGCAACATTAATTACTTTTTTTCAATAATATAACTATTATTAGGATAATATAACAATTTTAGATTTAGAAACTATGTAAATAGTCATTAAAAATACTCCATTTGTTTACTTTTGAATGTCGTTTACTATTCATGTATGGTTTTAAGGATGATAAAAATTATATAAAATATCAATTTATATATTATATATAATTTCATACTTCAAAAACTAAAAAGAATGAAATTATAACAAGTAATAAATTTTTATTGATATTTTACATATTCTTATCATCTTTAACTAACGTGTATGAATAGTAAATGTCATTTAAAAAATTTTGGATGAGTAATGCTCTTGACCCGTTGGGTCGACCCGAACCCGTTAAATATGGGTCTGAGTTGAGCATTTCATGATTTGTAACCCGAAATGACCAGACCCGGAATGGACCCGAATTCAAGACGACCTGACCCAAACCCGACCCGCCCGACCTGTTTGAACTATATTATTTTTTTCGGAAATTTCGCGAGGTGCCTTGAGAGATTGCAATTTTCGCGAGGTATACAACTCTTTTGCATATTTCGTGTGGTGCCCCTAGGGTTTTCAATCTTTTCGCATCGCGCCCTTCCTGGTTAAATCTAACGGATGTGATGGATGCTCCATTAGTTTTCAATTAAAAAATAAAAAGAAAGAAAGAACGGAGATCAGAGCGAAGGAGAAGAAGTTGTTGCTCGAAGAAGGTCACCAAGCCAGTCGGAGACTCGGAGCTGCTGCTCGAAGAAGAACATTGCTGCTGCCCGAACACTGTGTTCTCCCAACTCTCCACCTCACACTCCAATTTCACCTCCACGCGCTCCAACCCTCATTACCCACAAATTTTTATACTTCAAAATTCACTCAGGTATGGTTCATCCTTGAATTGCCTCCCTTGTTTTTCATCTTCTTATCATCTATTGTTGGTTTAGAGTTGGATTTGGCATGCCTAGTTGTGCTTCAATTTGTTTGTTGGTGTACCATTTAAGCTAAGCTTGGTGCAGACCAAGTGTTCGGCGATTTGCTTGTGTGTGAGCTGGGTACATTTCTTTGCCGTTTTGCAATAGAAAAGAAAGATCTTTAGCACTTGTTGTTTGTTTTCCCTGGGCGGATGGTATTTGGGGATTTTACATAAGAGGTGTTTTTCGATTTGAAGTTTTTGCTGCTTTTTGAACCTGTGTGCAATTGGAAGTGAGAATGATGACTGTATAGGGTCTCCTTACCAAATCTCCTTACCAAGTGCATCTTTTATCACTGTACAATTTCATGGCTTAGTGCAGATCATGCCTGATATTACCCAACATCATTTTTTTTGTCCTAGAATGCAAGTTTAATTTGCTTTCTATAAGCAAGCTGATTGATCATTTAGATATCTCTTCTCCTTCATAGGGTCTGTTTGTTTCACTATATATCTTCATCGGCTAATTTTGAAATTCAGTTCAATTTAGTATTTAAATGAGATCTATTCATTCAATTTAATTCAGTGTAAATTGAGTTCAATTTAATGTTCATTTCGTTGTGCTATGTTCTGATTTTAGTGTAAAAATGAAGTTATCAGTTCATTTTGTATTCTACTGTTTCATTTCAATGAAATTCAGTCTACTCAATCTAGAAAAATTAACAATCTGTAAATTGCAAAATTTTAATTTGAAAGTCTTAAATTTGCAACACCACATATTACAATACATCACAAATATATCATGAGCTGCTCATGACTATTAATTCTATCTTTTAATGTGCTATGTTCAGTTTGGTTTTTGAACCGAAGATTCATGTTATGTTTTAAGTCCGTGTTGAGCTATTGTAAATTTTGCTTTGAAGCCTATTAGCTCAAACAGAAGAGCATGTGCTTATGCACAAGATGTGGGTTCAACTCCCACATAGGCTAATTTAAATCAAAACGTAGGAAAAAAAGGCGAAGCTGAATTCATAACAAATTCAGCTTTATGAAAGCTGAACATAAGATCACAAACCACTATCTTGATCGAAAATGCTACAAGCAATTCTAGTTGCCTGTGCTTATTATCTTATTCATAACAAATTTAACTTGCATTTATTCACCTATTTTTTCAACTTGCATTTGAAGTATTACAAGTTATAGCTTGCATAGGACAAACATGAAAGTAAAGCATAATATGAATTTATAAGCTGTTTTCATATTGTTATGACAGATAATCTGAATTTATAAGTTGTTTTCATAGGAAAGACTAGCTTTCCTTGCCTTTTTTTTTTGCAAAAAATTCCCTCGTAACATTTATTTATTTGTACTGATTTCTTGCAGTGTGTTCAAAAGCAGACACTCATCATTTGAAATTAGCAAGAAACATAAAGAGAGGATAGGTTTCAAGGATGGGATAGCGACTTTTGTAACACAAATATTCGCCTTTTTGAGCTTAGAAACCTATTCTGTGTTCACTTGCTTGTGCAAAAATGACAATTCCACTGTACTGAAACAGATTTGGCCTTTGCAACAGATGTTACATATTTTGCAAAATGCATTCCTGTCAATTTTCTTGAGGATTATCCTTAAGAAGGCATCAATCTATAAGAAAGTAGTAGTAAGTTACAACAACATACTCTCTATATATACGAATACGACGACATACGAATTGTACACAAACGACGACAAAACTGCTTTCTTATGTACAAATGCAAATAACACTAAATTGCAAGTGGCTCAAATAGGGAAATTCTCTTCTGTTTATTCAGAAAAAAAGGATTCCACTTTAATTTGTATCTAAAATTATAAATATATAGGATTCCTTAGAGACAAACTTAAGCTATTTTTGTTACAAACAAGCGTAGATTTGCAGCGAATGGACAGGAAGCTATAAACATATGTTACTATTTGTATCGAACTACGCTTTGTTTTTGCTTCCTGCTCTCTCTTTCGGATATATATGTTGCTGGATTGCCATCAAAATTGTTCTGTCACCAACTTCCTAATGTAATCTTCAGGTGCTGCACATATCAGTAGCATGACTTTATGGCATAAGATTCAGTTTAGTTTCAAGTAAAAGAAAAAAGACGAATGAGGCGAACCTAAACCACGAGTGAACAATCTGATCTGACCAATAGCCTGTCTTATGAACATCTCAAGTCCACTCACAGTTTTGGATCCCATCTCTACTATCTCATGCAGGAGTCTCGTGTTTTTGAGGGTGTAGACCGCGTCAAAAACCAGCTCGTATGCCCTCAATGCCGCCTATCAAAATGCATATGATCAGTTATAAGTAATGGAAGTTACCTTGGAGATTTGTTTTTACAAGTAATGGAATGTTTAACCAGATAGGGCAAAGGCTCTTGCCGCTGCAGTATCTGGGGAAGCTTTGCCTTATGATCACATCAACACATTCAGCTTTGAAACTCATTAATTCATAATTGATGACTACTTTAAAGCTTAAAAGATCATTGTTGAATTGAACATTTATCCACAATGAAAAAGGTAGTAATTTTGAAATTTGATTGAATCTTTGCATAATAAATTTGTGAACTACACTAGAAATCGTTCCCGTCTTTTGAATTGAGCATTTATCCATCTGAGACTCTATCAACATTGGCAACATTTTGCTATCAAAATAAGCACCACTAATGAAGGGCGAATTGAATTAAATAATGTAATAAAATATAAACAATGCAACCCTTAGCCTGTTCAAAGATATTCAAGAGTCCCCCCTGTAGTAGTAGGGAATCAGGATCGATTCACGAGGAATTGTGTCAGCGGGATCCTAGATAGTCTCGGAAAGCTCACATCTTGATCGAACAGAAGCCTCGATCTCGAGTAGTGTACTCGACGTCGATATCGACCAGGGGTGTCAATATCGATGTAACGAAGTAGACCTAGCCCAGAAAACTGCCAGTCGACATAAAGGACTCGATTTCGAGTGATGTACTCGATATCGATCTCAGCAACAAGAACAAAGGGAAGTCGACACAGCAAACATCGACCTAGAACAGAGACGTCGATATCGACCTCAAACGTCGATATCGAGTGGTTCCTGCAGAAAGGTTAGTTTGCGTCGGCAAAAAAAGGCTGAAGAAAGTAGGAAGGAGAAGGAGCAATGAACAACAATTAACAGTGTGTTATTGGGTTTTTCAATAACTCAACGAACGACAGGCAATAACGATGTAAACAAAGAAAGAAAAGATCTTCCAAAGTCAGGGATCACCACGACGACAACCATGAAAGAAGGCGAGAAGTCAATAAAGATGCATGCTTTTATCATAAAGGAGAAGGCTTTCACCCAAACCCGCCAAATAGGAAAAGATATCTTGCAATAAATTAACCTAATTTGCGTCTACCTTTTTCATAATTGAGTTTACAATCTTTCGAATAGAAACCCTAATTACTACCCAAGTTTCACAACATGAGTTCCTTAAATTCGAATTTAAAGATGAAGCACAAGGTAGAGCGAGATAAAAGATACCTTCTTTAGCGACATACAAACCTTACCACCATGGCTATCGTCAAGCTCACCCTGACCCTAGAAGAAAGGGTGACTACTCGCTCTTGTTGAATGAAGACATACTTGAACTTGAAAGGAAATAACTTTGCATTGAATGTAACACTTGAATCTTTACAATCTCAACGCCAACTATTGTAAGCGCCGAAACCCTAAAGCTAAAAAACCTAAAACTATTGCTTTGAATGCTTAATGCTTTGTGACTTGCTTGCTTGAATGAATAAAAACCAGCCCCCTAGGGCTTTATTTATAGCCTAATAATCCTTGCTAGCCAAGAAGAGTAGTTCTAATCCTACTAAAACTTCTATCTAAAATTCTATCTCATCATAGATAGGATGAAACATTATTAAGGTAAATATAAAAATAACTAATAAATATCTTAGGGTAAAAAGGCAATAACCCTAAGACACAATCTATCTAAAAAAAAGAAGATAAAACGTGGCTAATTGGATAACTCTTGCAAACCGTGTCTCAAAAAGCACGTCCAAACCGTGTCGATTTCCACTCGATATCGACCAGGTGAGTCGATATCGAGGTCTCCGTTTTGGCTCGACAGTTCTTTATTTCACTTGATCTCTGAAGCTATGTCGATGTCGACATCTTCACTCGATGTCGAGAGGTCTTCAGTGGTTCTTTGTGGTCTGTCTCGACGCTCAAGGTCCACATCGAGTTGGCATGTTGATCTCGACATATATGGTCGATATCGACCTCTTCAGTGCTTGGCTTGACTTTCTCGTTTTGACTCCGATTCCGCTCCAATTCCTACACATTTAGACCAAAACTTGGGCAGACTCTATTTCTTGCACGTTAGCTCATTCTACACAAATTTGCATTATTTTCAACCTTTACTTTAGGAATCAAATGGAATATGAAGTCAAAACTTGCAAATAAAAAGGGTACAAATATGTACATCAAATTACCCCATACTTAGATTTGCTAGTCCTCAAGCAATAACCAATACCTATAACACACCCTTCAAGTCTTCGCCCTTGTCAAAAGCAACATCATAAATGGTAGCAAAGCAAAGCAAGTGAATTTAACATCATCACACATATATGAGCGATCCATAGACATATGCAATTTTAATCCAACCTCACAGGGATAATGTGTTTGCACTCAACTCTCAATGTGTTTAGGCTATGAAGATCAACTCTCAACTCGATTCCATATATAAACTCATAAACATTGCAATTTATAATAATCCATTTCGCAACCAATTATGTAAATGCAACAAGAACCATCAGGAGGACTTTCGCTTAATGGAAGACTTCAAAGAAGACTCCATTTGGTGGGGTTGTAATGGGACTTGGTAAGAAATAAAGGGTATGAAATTATTTGGCTATGTGGTGCTTATAAAATTTGGGAATTAAGACTCTTAAACTTTAACACAACTCATCCAAACCATATCTCCTAAAATAATGTACAACCAAACTTACTTTCCATAATGCTCATCAACCTTCTTTCAAACCTAATATGCTCTCAAAAATATATATCTTGCAAGAAATAAAAGAACTAAGGAATAATTGGCTCATGCACTAAATATAATATAACTTCTTTTTTTATCCTTTTTTTCTTTCTTTGTTTTTGATTTTTTTTGAACGAAAATTAAATAAATAAATAAAAATGTGCATTTATATTGTGAGCCAAAAATCCTTTTACAATATGTGACAAGATGCAAATATATACCAACCCATAATTCTCTTTGCTCAAACTAATCAACATGCACTTTCTTTTCACAATGCATTATTCTAACCATTCTAAGTCTCAATTCACAAATGGGGGTCAAGCTCAATTCGGCTAGGGATAATTTTGTGGAGTTTGCAATATAAGGCTCAGGCTAATGTTCTGGCTTCAAACAGAGATAATGCAGGGTAGATAAAGAGAGGATAAAAATGGCTTAAAAGATGCCTCCATCATTTAATTCTCATAAACATAAACATATATATGTATTGGCTTTGAATAACTATTACAACATTTAGAGATGCATGGGAAGAGTAAATACACTCAAGAAAGCAGAGGGATTTTTAATGTTCTCCCTATAGGCCAAAATTCTCACTAGGACAATTTTGTTGGATTTGCTTTTTAGCCTATGATCATATGTGCTCAATTTCATCACAATTTCACAATCTACATAAAAACTATTTTAAGGACTTATCATAGGACATCTAAGTAGGGTTTAAAAACAGACTTAAAAAAATAAATATGCATTTTTTGTTCTTTTTAACATTTTTTAATTTTTTTGGATTTTTTTATTTTTTTATAAAACTAATAAACTAAGAACATAAACTTTAAAATGCATAAACTTTAAACATGAATGCAATGTAGAAAAATAAAACATAAAGCAAATAAAAAGTCATTACAATCTAAGTTTTCCAATTTCAACCATAACCACAACCAGATAGCAACGTTATAAAGTCCATTTTCAGTCCCACCCCATACTTAAAGATGACAGTGTCCTCACTGTTGAAAATTAAAGTAAAGGGAGGGGGAACACTCATGCACACTTACTCTCATAAATCACTCCTCAGGAGGCGGAGGTGGTGGAAGAAGTACAGGCCAACCCTGTGAAGATGAAGACCCAGGGTGGTAGGAAGGGCCGCCCTGCTGGAAGGTGGAGCTGCCAGGATAGTGGTGATAAGGGTCCTGTGTTAGAATGTTTATAAATATTTTATGTGGCTCATGTGTCTAGGTTTAATTGAGTATTTAGTCCAGATATATTATGGTGTCCGATTTAATATAAAAGTCGAAACCGTGATGGATTGGTCTCGGTTAAAGAATTAAATCCGGGGTAATTATGTATTCCCTCTCCCCTTGCCTATAATATAGTAATGGATGACTATCTCATAAAGGAATTTTAATAGGGAAATAAATGGGTGAATGGTTACGGGAAATAAATAGGAGAGCGGTTACGGAATGTGAAAGGGCGCGCTCTTCTTTATATGAATGTTCACCAGTTTTCCCAAGTGTGTCTGAAATTGACGAGAGAAGTCAGTAAGGAGTCTCATTCATCGGAGACAAAGAAAGGAGAAGGCTAAGGGGCGAGAAATCGATCAAAGTTCGCTTGTTCCGCTGCAAAGACGGTTATGGATCAAGGTTAGTTTTCGGTATAGAATTAGGGTTTGAATTGTATGAAATCTAGATCCTATTTTTGTTGATTTCATGATCGAAATCGAATGGAACTCTAACAATTGGTATCAGAGCCAGTTTTAGATTTCTACAATTCACCATGCATTCGGATGATCGGATTATAGTATTTACCGATATAGATGGAACCGACTGCGAAAAGTTTATATATACATGTATGCCGATTCTGCCGCCTTTGTTGACTTGATTTGCAAACTCATGAAATATTGAATTTGCTTATCATGCAAAGTCTGTAGCGGCATATGATTTCTTTGATTCATGAAATGCTATTTGTGTTGAATCTGAACAGCGCCGTAACGTTTCTTTTGCCGATTGCTTATCAATCCTTATTGTTTATACTCCGTAAATTATATTTGCAAGTGGCGTTGATTATTAGAATTGCATTAAATTTAGATGTTGATTACCGATTCATACGTTTCGCTTTGTTGATATCGGTGCAAAGTTAATTACGGATTATATTTTTATTATTGGCGTTACAGTAGGTTTTAGGTTTAACCTAAAATTCGCATAGTATAAAGGTTATATGCGTTATATGGTTTAATCGCATAAGAAAAGATGTTTATCTATGCATTAAGGTATGTTGATTCATCGTCTAAATTATGTAAGGAACTTGTTAGTCACCAAAGTGGTCTGGTTGAAAGGAAATTTAGACCTTGATTTATGGTTGTCAATTGTTCATGTTTAAAGGATGCTAAATGACATAAAAGGTTGATTGAACAATTGATTTTATTGACTATAATTCTTGGAGATCACCCAAAGGTGGATCATTGAATATAGTTGATAATATTAAAGTGATGATTTTCCACAACTAGATGGGTAATATGTATATCCAAAGATAACATGCTTATTTGTCTAATGTGTGTGGTGATTGTCTATTAAAGTGTATATATTTAGCATCGATGATTGTATGTGTGTTTGAGTATTGCCCAAATGTTGCTTGAATACATGTTTTAAGGTTTATTATCTGAATCTGTATTAAAGTTTCAAAGCACTAATAGGTAAGCATGTATAATTGTCTACAACTTTATCAAATCTTTTTGCATCTGCAAACTCTGTCGTGAAGTTCAATGGGCTCAACTATGATGATTGGTCCGAACAGATCCGATTCACATTGGGTATTATGGTCCTGGACCTTGCAATCATTACAGAAGTACCGCCCGCTGCCATTACAGAGGCTAGCTCCGACATAGAAAAGTCATTTTATGAGTCGTGTGAGCGGTCTAACCGGCTGGGTTTGAGCCTTATGAGGATGACGGTGGCAAAAAATCTTAAGCCATCTCTTCCTAAGACAGAGAGTGCAAGGGAATTCTTATTTGCAATGAAAGAGTATTCAAAGTCGGATTTGGCTGACAAGTCGATTGTAAGCAACATTATGTCTGAGCTGACTACGAGGAGATTTGACTGGTCTCAGCCTATCCACGATCATGTGATGCATATGTCCAATTTGGCAGCAAAGTTGTCGACCATGGGGATGAACGTAAATGAGACATTTCTTGTCCAGTTTGTCATTAACTCTCTACCTCATGAGTTTGATCAGTTCCAGGTGAATTATAACACCATTAAGGAAAAATGGAACATTAAAGAGTTAATGACCATGCTCGTACAGGAGGAAAGGAGATTAAAGCAAAAGATGGCAGAACAGTCAGTTCACCTCATGAGTCATAATGGCGCCAGCAACAGTAAAGGAAATCCAAGTAGGGAGGACAAGAAGGACAAGGCTTCACAGAAAGTTAGTGAAGGCCGTGTTCAGAAGGAAATGAAGTGTTTCTTTTGCAAGAAATTGGGACACTTCAAGAAGGATTGTCCGAAAAGAAAGGCATGGTTTGACAAGAAAGGTATTCATTATTGTTCTGTTTGCTTTGAGTTGAACCTTATGGAAGTGCCTAATAATACTTGGTGGATAGAATCTGGTGCTACTACTCATGTTTCTCACATTGAACAGGGATTCAGTATGATCCAGCCCATAAAAGAAAGTGAACAGTACTTGTTCATGGGGAACAGGATGAAGGCACGTATTGAAGGCATTGGGACGTATATATTGATCATGGACACTGGTTGTCACATAGATCTTAAGGGTTGTCTCTATGTACCTGATTGTGCTAGAAATCTTGTTTCTGTTAGTAGACTGGACGATTTAGGTTTTAATGTTAAGTTTGGACATGCTGGTTTTTCATTGTACCGGAATGATTACTTTTATGGTAGTGGTACTTTGATTGATTCACTTTACAGGTTCAATCTTGATATTAAATTTTCTGAATCCATTATGTATGTTGAAAGTAATGTGGGGATTAAGCGTAGTGCATCTAATGAAAGTTCTGCTTGGATTTCCAAGGAAAGGTTAATGAGGTTGACGAAGAGTGAAATTCTTCCTCATTTGGATTTTAGTGATCTTGATGTGTGTGTAGACTGCATTAAGGGAAAGCAGACTAAGCACACTACAAAGAAACTGGCCACAAGAAGCACTCAGCTTCTTGAGTTAATTCACACCGATATTTGTGGTCCATTTGACGTTCCTTCTTGGAACGGAGAAAGGTACTTCATCACCTTCATTGATGATTACTCACGGTACGGTTACATATATCTATTGCATGAAAAGGCTCAGTCTGTGAATGTCCTAAAAGTGTTCATTGACGAAGTGGAAAGGCAATTAGATAGAAAAGTAAAGATAGTGAGATCTGATCGAGGTGGTGAGTTTTATGGAAAATACAATGAGAGTGGACAATGTCCAGGTCCATTCGCAAAGTTCCTCGAAAGTAGAGGCATTTGTGCGCAATACACAATGCCCGGTACACCTCAGCAAAACGGTGTTGCTGAAAGGCGGAATCGTACATTAATTGAAATGGTTAGGAGTATGTTAAGCAACTCTACCTTACCTCTTGCATTGTGGACACACGCATTAATGACTGCGACATACCTGCTTAACCGGGTTCCTAGTAAGGCAGTTCCTAAGACCCCTTATGAACTGTGGACAGGAAGGAAACCCAGTTTAAGGCACCTTCGGGTTTGGGGTTGTCAAGCAGAAGTAAGGATGTATAATCCACAAGAAAAGAAACTTGATCCGCGGATAGTCAGTGGTTTCTTCATTGGCTATCCAGAAAAGTCCAAGGGGTATAGGTTTTACTGTCCTAACCATAGTACGAGAATAGTTGAGATGGGCAATGCTAGGTTCATCGAGAACGGTCAAATCAGTGGGAGTGGTGAACCACGAAAGGTGGACATTCAAGAAATTCGGGTTGAAGTTCCTTCACCTGTTGTTTCTTCTGAGGTTGTTGTGCCAGTTGTCGTATCACAGCTTGACGACACAATAGAGCAACAAGATGATGTCCAAATCCCACATCATGAGAACATAGATGATGAGCCAGTCACAGTACAGGAAGAGATAAATGTACCACATGAACCACTAAGGCGATCTGTAAGGGAAAGAAGATCTGCCATTCCGGACGATTATGTGGTTTATGCTCTCGAAGATGAATGTGACTTAAGCATTGATGATGATCCAGTCTCATTCAAGAAAGCCATGGAAAGTAACAATTCTGATTTGTGGTTAAATGCCATGAAAGAAGAAATACAGTCGATGGGTGACAACAAAGTCTGGGATTTGGTTGAGTTGCTTGAAGGTTCCAAGACGGTTGGGTCTAAGTGGGTCTTTAATACCAAACGAGATTCGAAAGGGAACATTGAAAGGTATAAGGCCAGACTTGTTGCTAAAGGTTTCACCCAGAAGGATGACATTGACTACAAGGAGACCTTCGCTCCAGTTTCAAAGAAGGACTCTTTGAGACTTGTTTTGGCTTTGGTGGCTCATTATGATCTCGAGCTTCACCAAATGGATGTGAAAACCGCCTTTCTCAATGGTGAACTAGAGGAGGAAGTTTATATGGACTAACCTGAAGGGTTTATGGCCACAGGAAAGGAAAACTTGGTGTGTAAGCTGAGAAAGTCAATATATTGGCTAAAACAAGCTTCCCGACAGTGGTACTTAAAGTTTGATGATACTATCACGTCATATGGTTTTGTAGAGATCATCATTGATCGATGTATCTACATGAAGATTAGTGGGAGCAAGTTTGTTGTTTTAGTTCTGTATGTTGATGACATTCTGCTAGCTGCAAATGATATTGGTATGTTACATGATGTAAAGAAGTATCTCTCAAAGAACTTTGAAATGAAGGATTTAAGTGAGGCATCCTTTGTGATTGGGATAGAAATATTCCGTAATAGAACACAAGGATTATTGGGATTGTCTCAGAAAAGTTATATCCAAAAGATCTTAGAGAGGTACAGAATGGATAAATGCTCAGCAGGGATAGTTCCAATACAGAAAGGGGACAAGTTCAGTAAAATGCAATGTCCTAAAAATGATTTGGAATGGAAGGAAATGGAGAGGATTCCCTATGCATCAGTGGTGGGGAGTTTGAACTATGTTCAGACTTGTACTCGACCCGATATCAGCTTCGCTGTAGTAATGCTGGGTCGATATCAAAGTAACCCTGGATTGGACCACTGGAAAGCTGCTAAAAAGGTTCTTAGGTACTTGCAAGGCACCAAGGAGCACATGCTTACATATAGGAGATCCGATCATCTTGAGGTCATTGGATATTCAGATTCAGACTTTGTCGAATGCGTTGATAGTAGGAAATCGACGTTTGGCTACTTGTTCCTACTAGCTGGTGGGGCAGTATCATGGAAAAGTGGAAAGCAATCTGTCATTGCTACTTCCACTGTGGAGGCTGAATTTGTGGCATGCTTTGAGGCCACGATTCATGCATTGTGGATGCGGAACTTTATCTCAGGGCTTGGGATTGTCGACAGTATAGCCAAGCCGCTGAGAATTTATTGTGATAACTCCGCAGCCGTCTTCTCAAAGAACGACAAGTACTCGAGGGGTGCTAAGCACATGGAGTTGAAGTTCTTGTCGGTGAAGAAGGAAGTACAGAAATGTAGAGTGTCTTTTGAGCATATCAGGACAGATCTCATGATTGCAGATCCGCTGACTAAGGATTTGCCGCCCAAGGCGTTCACTGGCCATGTAGAGCGTATGGGCATTATTGATAGAGCCTTGCTATTATGATTTTAGCTCATTATGGTTATGACACTTTCTGTATACACTTATGGTTATGTTTCTGCATTAACAAACATGTTATCATTATGGTGTTCATGCATGCTTATAGTTTCTTGATGACATGTTATTTGAGGCTTATAGTTATCCTCATACTTAAAGAATAACTGAATTTGGATTGTTCCGTGATACATGGAAGGAATCATGTCGTTCAATGACTTGTGACCGCCATGATCCGATCAGTTCTAGTTCTGTAAAGGTTATATTTACTGTATGGACTTTATACATTATAGTTGTACATTTAAAGTTTCAATTAAGCCATCAAGTCGTCACACGAGCCAAGTGGGAGAATGTTAGAATGTTTATAAATATTTTATGTGGCTCATGTGTCTAGGTTTAATTGAGTATTTAGTCCAGATATATTATGGTGTCCGATTTAATATAAAAGTCGAAACCGTGATGGATCGGTCTCGGTTAAAGAATTAAATCCGGGGGTAATTATGTATTCTCTCACCCCTTGCCTATAATATAGTAATGGATGACTATCTCATAAAGGAATTTTAATAGGGAAATAAATGGGTGAACGGTTACGGGAAATAAATAGGAGAGCGGTTACGAAATGTGAAAGGGCGCGCTCTTCTTTATATGAATGTTCACCAGTTTTCCTAAGTGTGTCTGAAATTGACGAGAGAAGTCAGTAAGGAGTCTCATCCATCGGAGACAAAGAAAGGAGAAGGCTAAGGGGCGAGAAATCGATCAAAGTTCGCTTGTTCCGCTGCAAAGATGGTCATGGATCAAGGTTAGTCTTCGGTATAGAATTAGGGTTTGAATTGTATGAAATCTAGATCCTATTTTTGTTGATTTCATGATCGAAATTGAATGGAACTCTAACATCCTGTTGGTAGGATGGTCCTGGTTGTCCATCGTGCTGTTGACCAAAGCCAAAGCCCAAGCTGGATCTCTCGAAGATCTTAGTGAAACGCTCCTGAGAATCAGCGAATCATCGCTGATCATCTCGAACCTCTTGCATGAGCTCGTATATCTTACTAGTCTTCAACTCTAGCCTAGATAGGCGTGCAGTCACGTCCTTCTGCCACTCAGTAGGGTAGAGAGTCTACACTAGCGGAGTGTGTGGAATATAGCTGTTGTGTGACCCTTGCGGGCCATCACCGCCATCATCAGCATTGTCTGCATCATCATCATGAGCATCATCATCGTCGTCGTCATCATCATCGCCCCTGATAGGCTGTGGGCTGCTGGGCACCAGTAGAGTGTGGATCGGCGTCCCAGGACATGGCCTCTATCTCCGGCTTGTGGTTGTAGAGCGGTGGCCTCCTCTGCAGCGTCGGGTGTGCTGTAGGATCTATGCCCGCATGATATGGTTGACCAGTCCAAGACTGAAACCAATTAGGGACATACAGGAGATCCATATAATCGTAACGGAAAGGCATCCCCGTTTGGGTGTGCCTCCATCCATCTGCTCCAGCTGTGATGACCTCGCCCTGTCGTAGTATACTAGCATCTATAAATGTAAGCTCATAGGTAGTATACCTGTCGACGCAGATGCCCAGGGCATGGGCTAGGACGGCCACCATGCTACCGTCCAGGATGTCTTCGCTTGTAGTGCACCTTGTTAAAAGGAGGGATATCTAGTTAAACAAATATAAAATATAAATGCAAACCGAATCCCAATCCGCGCATATAATTACAAGACTTCCTCCCGCTGTAGTAGAAGGTAGTCAGGATTGATCCACGAGGAAGCGTGTCAGCGGGATCCCAAATAGTCCTGGAAAGCTCACGTCTTCATCGACCAGAAGCCTCGATCTCGAGTGATGTGCTCGACGTCGAACTAGGCTGTCCGTTTCTACTGCAACAGAAAACCTGCAGAGACAAAAACAAGTAGTCGATATCGACTAGGGTGGTCGATAGAACCTTTGATCCCCCAATACTACTGATTGCCCCCTCCATAGGGGCCTCTCGTCCACTTAGCTTCCTTATGTTGTTCCGCCATGCTGACTTGCTCAAGATGTGGATAGGCATTGGTGTTGTGCCTTATTGAACCACATTCCTGGCAAACTTGGTTGTTTGAGAGGAATCTAACTTGCTTTTGAAGGCGGCGTGTTTGATCATTGTGGAATTGTTGCCGCACATCATGATCAATCTCCTTTGGAGGCTCATAAAGTGGCATAGATAGGGCAGGACTTGAATCATAGGTCGCAGCAGTCCCATATGTGTTATCAAAGTTGACCAGCCTCTCAATTGTATCCCAGACCTCCGTTGGTATAAGCTCAATGTACCAATAGGAGGTGTAAGAGTTGATTCTCTCCTTATTCGACGCATCAAGGGAGTTGTAGAAGATCTCCTGGATGACATAAGGTAATTGCCCATGCGTAGAGCATGATCTCAGTAAGTCCTTGAAGCGCTTCCACGCCTGTGCCAATGTTTCGCCATGCTTTTGTTTGAAAGCCGTGATCCTTTGCCGCAGCATCGCCATTTTAGATAGAGGAAAGAACTTGTTTAGGAACACATCCTTCACCTCTGCCCATGTCCTTAGCGAGCGTGGAGCCAAGCTTTCAAGCCATTGCAATGCCTTCCCTGCAAGAGACCATCGAAAGGATTTCAGTCTAACATATTCTAAATTTGCACCATCAACAATAGTCTCACATAAATCCATAAAAGTAGAAATATATTGCAAGGGGAATTCATTGGTTCTTCCTTCAAAAGTATTGCGTTTAATTTCAGAAAGGAAGTTAATTTTAATTTCATAATTAGAGGGAGGAATTTAAATCACAAATTCAGGAACGTGGAGTGGCGGGTGCATGTATTGCATCGCCGTCTGCGGATACTGATTGAGCCTCTCCTGGGCTTGTCTGCGCGCATCCTCCTCTCTATTAGCGCGAGCTCTCTCTGCAGCAGTAGCTACCCTTTCATTAGCGATTGTAGAATTATGGTCCTCTATCTCCTTCCTCAATCGCTCTATGATTTGAGCCTGTGTCTCGTTCTCCACCATGATTTTGATAGCTCTGTTTCGAAGATGGAGAAAACGTTCGGGCTCGTCTAGACTTTCCAAGATAGGTTCGCGATCAGAGCGTCGCATAAACCTGCAAAATCAGCACTAAAAGAACGTGAAAAAAGCTTAGGGCGCGATTGATTGCCTCATTGGCAACGACGCCAATTTGTTCGTAAGGGGGGGATTGCTAGTTCGAAAACAAATATCAAATATAAAATCAAACCAAACCAACTCCCTTGTCCAAGTAAATAAATACAAGAATCCCTCCCGATGTAGTAGTAGGGAATTCAGGATCAAATCCACGAGGAGGTATGTCAGCGGTTCCTAAGCTTGCAGTCACGATCAATTTCGACTCCAGAAGACCATTCGATATCGAGTAGATCAGTCGATATCGACTACAGTTCCAATCAATTTCCATCAAATTCCTGAAGAAGACAAAACAGACAGTCGACTTCGAGTTGTTTACTTGATATCGACTCAGCCACTCAATATCGACCTCTGCAGTCGATTCGAGTCTTCAACAGAAACTGTAAACGTAACCAATGGTGTCGGAAAAGTGTCCGAAGAAAGTAAGAATGATGATGGAAGGATGGGCAGAATAAAAACACAGATTTTGTAAACTTCAATAAACTAAAGAACCTCCAAGATCGGGGATTCATGCCACAACGATAACCATATAAGACTTATGCCAAATTCATGAAAGATGATGTCTTTCCATCAAATAACTTTCGTTACCAACAATTAGGTGATTAGAGGCTCTCGCATAAACCCTAAGAGTTACTATCCAATTTCATAATTAATCCAAATTCACAATATGATTGGCTTTCGCTTCAATAATGCAAACCAGGAAATTCCTCAACTTTCGCAAAGGATCATGCATATGAGATAGAAGACGGAATCGCATAAAAATCATATCTTTGATGCACAAACTTACATGGCTATTGTCGGGCTCACCCCGACCCTAGAAGTAAGGGAACTACTCGCGCCTCATCATTCTTGACATCATCATCATTGAAAAGAAACTACTTTGATTGAAATTGCAATGAAAGAGTACAACCGAACAAAGAAAACTTCCGCTCTCGCTTCCTCCTACTCCACTTGGCCTCTCTCTCTCTCTCTACTGTATTGAAACTGAATATGTGTGTAGTTGAATGAATAAACTCAGCCCTAATGGCCTCTAATTATAGATCTCAAACCCCCACTATCTAAGGATAAGAAAATCTATCTTTATTACTAAGATAAAACTAAATAAAGTAAATAACTAAATCACTTTAGGTAAATATCAATTCAGCATAAAGGATATAATGTCTGCTGATAAAAGATAAAAGATCTCGACTTAGGATAGATTTAAACTCTTCGGATAGAATTCTATCAAAAACAGCATCGGATCTGTCTCCAGCAGCACTCGATATCAAACAGCTCATGTCGATATCGACCTCATCTCTTCTATCTCAAGCTAGCTCTAGACCTCAGATTTGCACTCGAACTCTATCAATTCACTCGATTTGGGGCACTCGATATCGACCACTTCATGTCGATATCGACCAGTCTGTGTCGACATGATCTATTCTTCCTCTGGCTCGATTTTTGGTGTTCTGATTTCACTCGACGTCGAGTCTTTAGGTTGATTTCAACTCATCAGTAGACGTCGAGTTCTTTTTCAGCTTTTCTTCTCTTCTCCAAATTGCTCCATTTTTGTCTCGATTTATGCGAAATTACATAAAAACTCGTGTAGACCTCTATATTTGGCAAATAGACATAAACTACACTAATCTTATGCTTTCCCAACCAATATGCATGAAAATATCGACAAAATGGACATAAAAGTAAATGGAAAATATGGCAATTTGCGTGCACATCACCACGCGCTCGTTGTGCCGCTTCTCTAGTGGTGAAATCCTCTACTTGCTTCTTTAGGCACTCAATCTGCTGAGCCTGGTTCTGTTGTTCTGCCATGGCTCTTTGAATTCTAGCGCGAAGGTGGAGATAACTCTCGGGATCGTCTAAACCTTCAAACTCAGGCATGCGATCAGCGCGTAACATACACCTATAAAGCAAAACATCAAAAGAACGTGAGAATAGACTACTAGGGCGCGATTGATAGCTTCCCCGGCAACAGCGCCAAAATTTGATGAAGGTAGAATTGAATTGAATAATATAATAAAATATAAACAATGCAACCCTTAGCTTGTTCAAAGATATTCAAGACTCCTCGCTATAGTAGTAGGAAATCAGGATTGATCCATGAGGAAGCGTGTCAGCGGGATCCTAGATAGTCTCAAAAAGCTCACATCTTGATCGACCAGAAGCCTCGATCTCGAGTAGTGTACTCGACGTCGACCTGGCTGTCGATTTCTACAGTAATAGAAGACATGCAAAGACAAAACCGAGAAGTCGATATCGACCAGGGGTGTCGATATCGATGTAACGAAGTCGACTTGGCCCAGAAAACTGCCGATCGACACAGGGGACTCGATTTCGATTGATGTACTCGATATCGATCTCAGCAACAAGAACAAAGGGAAGTCGACACAACAAACATCGACCTAGAACAAAGATGTCGATATCGACCTCAGACGTCGATATCGAGTGGTTCCTGCAGAAAGGTTAGTTTGCGTCGGCAAAGAAAGGCCGAAGAAAGTAGGATGGAGAAGGACCAATGAATAACAATTAACAGTGGGTTGTTGGGTTTTTCGATAACTCAACGAACGATAGGCAATAACGATGTAAACCAAGAAAGAAAAGATATTCCAAAGTCAGGGATCACCACGACGACAACCATGAAAGTAAGGCGAGAAGTCAATAAAGATGCATGCTTTTATCATAAAGGAGAAGACTTTTACCCAAACCCGGCAAATAGGAAAAGATATCTTGCAATAAATTAACCTAATTTGCGTCTACCTTTGTCATAATTGAGTTTATAATCTTTTGAATAGAAATCTTAATTACTACCCAAGTTTCACAAAATGAGTTCCTTAAATTTGCATTTAAAGATGAAGCACAAGGTAGAGCGTGATAAAAGATACCTTCTTTAGCGACATACAAACCTTACCACCATGGCTATCGTCGGGCTCACCCCGACCCTAGAAGAAATGGCGACTACTCGCTCATTTTGAATGAAGACATACTTGAACTTGAAAGGAAATAACTTTGCATTGAATGGAAAACTTGAATCTTTACAATCCCACCGCCAACTATCGTAAGCGCCGAAACCCTAAAGCTCAAAAACCTAAAACTATTGCTTTGAATGCTTAATGCTTTGTGACTTGTTTTCTTGAATGAATAAAAACTAGTCCCCTAGGACTTTATTTATCGCCTACTAATCCTTGCTAGCCAAGGAGAGTAGTTTTAATCCTACTAAAACTTCTATATAAAATTCTATCCCATGATAGATCTTTATTTCACTCAATCTTTATAGCCTACTAATCCTTGCTCGACAGTTCTTTATTTCACTCGATCTCTGAAGCTATGTCGATGTCGACATTTTCACTTGATGTTGAGTTGTCTTCAGTTGTTCTTTGTGGTCTGTCTCAACGCTCAGGGTCCACGTCGAGCTGGCATGTCGATCTCGACATATATGGTCGATATCGACCTCTTCAGTGCTTGGCTTGGCTTTCTCGTTTTGACTTCGATTCCGCTCCAATTCCTACACATTTAGACCAAAACTTGTGCAGACTCTATTTCTTGCACGTTAGCTCATTCTACACAAATTTGCATTATTTTCAACCTTTACTTTAGGAATCAAATGGAATATGATGTCAAAACTTGCAAATAAAAAGGGTACAAATATGTACATCAACCACAGATCCCTAACCCCAAAATCTTTCCATTCTTTAGATCAACTCAATATAAATTCAAAGACGAGAAACAATGATTCGATACCAAAATACTCAATTGCCCCACCCCTAACCCCCAAATCCCCAAACCCTAGATTATGGTTCATATACTCACATGGCTTGGTAGCGTCGTTCTCCTTCGAGTAACAGCTGCGTCATTCTTCTTCGAGCATCAGCTCTAGCCTGGCTTGGTGACCTTCGTCCTCTCTCCGACTTGGCGGGTGACCTTTGTACTCTTTCTCGCGAGCTTCGGACTTCCTCTCTCTTCGCTTCTGTTCTTCGCTTTCTTTTTGTTTTTTTTTTTAATTTCAAAACAAACAGAGTTCACCCAATTTGTTAAGTTTAACCAAGAAGGGCGCGAGGCGAAAAGATTGAAAACCTCTGGGGCACCACGCAAAATATGCAAAAGAGTTGTATACCTCGCGAAAATTGCAATATCCCAGGCCTGACTCATCGAGAGGCCGACAAAGTCGGCAGACAGCGAACTGTCAAACATACAACCTAAAAAGAAAGAAATACATTCAACAAGCAAAAAGAAACAAACAGAAATTGACTCCACAGCAAGACGACCCTAGAAGACCAACTCCTAAGAGGGCAGAGGACACCGACGAAGAATGAAGCCAAGCACCACCGAACAGTGGCACTGTCGGCCAGCGGTACAATAGGACTCTAACTCCTGTGGGTAGTGCAGACGAACTCTAAGGAAGCTCAATCCCGGATACGGAGTCGCCCTAAGCGCACTACCACGACCCCAGCCAGTCCCGACTCCAGACTCCACGCCACTCCAACCAAGCAAAAGACCTCCTAGAAACGTCGGAAGCAGAGCCGCACGCTGCTCGAATAAAACGCCGACGAAATTTCGCCTACAAGAATTTAGTCAAGCCCTTTTGGGATTTAGTCAACCCCTTCTGGCATTTTATCAGCAAAAATATATATAATTATATATATAAATATATAAAAGAAGATAGAATATATATATATATACACACACATAAGAAAACGACATATGTTTTATAAAAATTATTTTTTTCCTTGGGTAGCTTTGGGCCAAGGGCTTTTTTTGGGCCAAAAGAAAAAGTAAGCGGGCCCACTACAAGCCACAAAGCTCAGGGAGAATCGCCTAGGGAGAATTGAGGCCAAGAGCATTAGGCAAACGAGGAAGAACAACAAGCTCCTGGCCGCCGGCAACCACCCCAGAAGGGAGACCTGCTCATAGCCCACCAACACAAGAAGGAGCAACCGGAGAAGAAAAATTCGAGGAGAGGAAACACGTTCAACTCCCCGAGTTGCAGCCCATGGCCAAGAGCAAGCACCAGCCCAAAGAAGGAGGAAAAGACGCGGACCAGAAGATTTTATTGAGATCGATAGCCGACCTTGGTGAATTCAATCATGGCACAAAAGGCCAGGAGGGAAGGGAAGAACATTCAGCCAAGAAAGGGACATCCACCCCATGCAAGAAGGCCAGGAGTGAGAGCTTAGACCAAAATCAAAGGTTGTTGAGACCAAATTGGGGGAGAACATCGGAAACGAAAAACCCGAACCCACAGCAGTAAAAGCCCCATGGGAGACGGGCATTCCGACAAGGTGGCAAGACGGCCTCAATGAAAAGGGAATTTGGGGGAGGACATGTACACCTGTAGTTAGTCAAGCTGGTAGAGCCAACGATTTGGGGGAAGAGGGCTCGAGGATGAGCGCCATAGTCGGAAGGAGAAGAAGATTGCGGCTAGATATTGGGCTCTCGAAGGAGGGCTACGGACGACACACAACCACCCCGAAGTGCGGAGGGGAAGTGGAAAAAATGGGGTCAATATGAAAAACGAGTTAAGAGATGAACAACTTTATTATAATATTTCTCAAATCTTTATTGAAGAGAAAAAATAAATTCTCGGAGATTTGAGGTAGGATATCTCAGCAATTGACAAATGTCTAGAGAGTTTTGTCATAAAAGTTTCTCTAAATCTTTAAAAGAAAAAAATGTTGATGTTTGAGCAAAATACTGTTTTGAAAAACATATCACTTTAATATTAATACACACTTTTTTAGTGAGCTAAAAATTATATAAAATATATAATTTTTCATTGAAATTTTATGAAATTAAAATAATCGATATTTTATACATGACTGAGTAGAAAATGGATTTTATTAATTGGAACATATCACTCTGAAAAATGCAGACTTCCTCCGGTGTATAATTTTTATCATTATAAAAAAACGTGAATGAGGAGTAATTGATTTTTATTGAAGCGGATGTAGTAGTAAATTAGAAAATATAACTTTTATCTTCGTATTTTAAATATTTTTTAGCAAAATTATTGAAGAAGGTCTACAACATCAAGAATCAAATCTAGGTAACCTCAAGTCCCCAACCATCAAAGGGTTCAATATTATACATGGGCAAGGTTATTTCAAGTTGTTGCTCGTGCCCGTAATGTTCTTCATCGATCGTGTCGATGTTCAAATCACTTTACAAACATTCTAGATGACAAATGAATTCAACTCAACTCGATCGGATTATCTTGGATCTATGCTACTAAAGTGGAGGAAGTGATCCTTAGTGTTCTCAAGCCCGATTATTTCATGCTTGTTACAACTAGAATAGAACTAGACTTACCAATGTACGTGACCCAAAATTTCATGAATGAATGATGCCAATCTTCTTTCTCTTCACCTATAGCCCTTTCATTATAATCCCTTATGTCAACATGATTTATGATGCCCCAAATTGTAGCAAAAAGAGCCTTTACGACTAGCGATCCTTATCAGTTTTACTAGAAAACATAATCCGTATGATATGCGTCAAAACGGATTAGCAAACGGCCGGATACCGGGAGCCCAAATCAATTCTATAGTTTTGTGTGGTGTATCAACAAGAGCAAGGAATTCAAGAAAAATGAAAGGGAAATGATCCAAGTAGATCTTCCTGTCATTGTCATTTGGCCAACCATAACCCTCAACACTTGTCACGTCGCCATCGGATGAATAAACAAATCTTCTAGCTATCATTTGTCTCTATGCTTTGTATAATTTTTCATAAATAGCAAGATATATTTTTTTGGTAGTGAACAATAGCAAGATATATATCAATGCATCATAACAGAACAAATATATAAGGTGATGATCGAAGAGCATTTTTTATGGTACATACGTCATAGTCATTTCAGTGAAGATTCTCTACAACATCCCCTACTCCACAAAATTTTTTTGACATATATTTAATCTTAAAAAAAATTTAAAAAAACATATTTATAATCTTAATATCTATTTTTATATATTTATAAAATTTTATTTTAAAAAATCATGTTTTAAAATTTTTAATAATTATATTTTGTAAACTATTGCTTTTTTTAATTTTTAAAAATTTTAAAACATCATTTTTCAAAACAAAATTTTATAAATGTATAAATATAAATGTTAAAAATATAAATATAATTTTTATATTTTTTTAAGATTAAATAAATATTAAAATAAATTAGTGGAGTAGGGAGTGGAGTAGAAATTGGGTTGTAGCCGAAGGAATTGTGTCCTTTAATTAAATGCGCAATGACTAAACATGGAATACGACAATTGATAGAAATATACAATCCGATTATTTTAGGAGTCATAGTGCTTTGCTAGAAGCCAACTATGATTAATGGAGTTAAACGGTTTAAGCCTATTATTAATATAAACGGGTCCTATGAGGTCACATACTTTGAGTTAACGGGATAGATCAGCGGGTTTGATGATCGATGTTTAAAACATATGTCATATTGTATTAATGAAAAATATTAATTAGAGGAGTTATAAAAGAAATATTAATTGAGGAGGTTACAAGTTACAAAAGTTGTAAGTTGTAACGGATGACATTTATTTTTGTCCCAATTAATTCTCCTAATTAAGTGATTTTCTCCTCTTAATCAAATGGGGGTTGGCTACTATTATTGATCATACGATCAGAAACCGAGAGCAAGAAAGAAAGTGAAATGCAATGTAGTTGCTAATTTCTTTCCAAGAGACATACGGTGTAATAGTAGCGAAGGGAGAGATAATCAAAGTGTTGATTTGCTAACCACCATCATAACCCAAAAGCAATTTGATTACTAGCTTTTCGATCTTCGTTCTAGTAGTCGAAGACAAGAGAGATGTAGATGTCGGGCTCGTGTGGACTAATTAGAGAAGTCACGCTTGGGGCTTTTGATCTCTTCCGATTCCATCCAGATTCGATCTGGTTCACGCATCAACAAGTATATCCTCTAAACAATGATTGATCTATCAATTATGCATGAATATCCTATGATTAGATGTTTAGATATGATCTGAAATTCCGCTTTATGCATCTAATTATCCTTCAATTGGTATCAGAGCATCTTGCATAAATTGATAAGATCAATAGATTAATTGTTAATTTTGATGCGGATCTTGATTTAATTGATGATAAACATGATATGAATTATTTTGCTATATCAAAATTTAGATTTTGATTGATTGGTTTAATGTAAATTGTAATGATCAATATTATTTATTTAAAAAATAAATAATAAATGTTATTTATTTGTGAAATAAATAATTACGTAAATTATTTATTGTTGTGCATAACCCTTTGGTCTTTCCTAAGTAAATGACTCCTAATTAATTTAGATTAATGGCATTGGAGTTAAAAAGGGTAAATGACTAGCAAGTGGTTGCTAATAAATGAAAATGAGTTTTTTTTTTCATTTTTGGGTTTGACTCAAGTAAGAAGATGTAAAGCAAAAATGTTTTGTTTTTTGGTGAGACACAACAAAAGAGATACATAAGGCATAATTGAGAAAGTGGTTCTCAATGCAATCGCATTTCTTCAGATGATCGTTCAATTTAAATTATATGATTTGATAACAAGGAATTACATACCATAAAATTGAATTGGATTTGATCTGATTCGATTTTAGGAGTTTTTGTTGCCAACTCGCAGGCCAAACGACCACCATACAAACCGAACTGGGTTCGGGTCTAGGTTAACTCGAGTGTGACTCGACAAGGGCCAACCCGAGTATGACTCGACATGGTCTGGTCTAAGAAGCTATATATTTCCCATCATATAATTTTCCAATAAATGCAATTTAGTGATTAATCTTGATTAATACCATATAAGGATTTATATTTTAAATTAAGACATTCTTTTGCATGATTTTATATTATGATATAAATTGCTTGCATAAGGTGACTAGTATGGCCCATAAATACGATCTGTGCATCGTTATGTTTTTTTGTACACGATCTGCGTATCGTTATGTATTTTTGTAATTTATTTTCAGTAATTAGATTATTAGAAAATATTGTAATACAAGACAAAGAAGACATAAGAAGTTCAAGGATGGAGATCCATGAAGGGTGCGAGGGTGGAGACCCATGAAGATTAGATCTTTAAAATTTTGCATCGTAGGGGCCATACTAGGATCACAATTTTTGTTGCATTTTGAATGCTTGCTTTTTGCATTTTATTTAAGTTTTGCATTGTTTTATTTATTTTTTTTCACTTATAAATAAATGACAATTGCATGCTTAAGTTCCAAAGGTAAATTGGGGCAATTCCTTTCCATATCATAACCCATTATGTTCTGGATTTTTGGTTGGATAGGCTTCACAAAAGTAAGGGTGTCTTTCCATAATCTTGGGCTAATGATGGTGAATCTATACGGGGGTTCATAAACCTTGATATGGTTGTACCCAACAAGAGACCAAAAGGCAAAGTTTTGGATCTTGAGGCATGGGGATGATTTTACATTGGATGTAGATCATCAACCAAGAATTATAAGGAGTTATAATTAGTAATTGTTACTTACCTTGAGCACACAAGACTTAAGGCAGTGCAAAAGTACGTTGAGTCTTGTCTGTAATAGAATCTTGGAATCATTTTATTCACAAGGAATGATAACATTTCGAATAAAATGTGCATTTACTTATATATTAAAGATGTTTAATTTTAAGTAATTGCATTTCGAACATATACTGATTTGCATGTAATTTCCTTTTATATATAGGCATTATGTCGAACGATAACTTGAAATTCACCCTGTGCTCAATAGTTGAGAAGAACAAATTGAATGGAACGAACTTTCTCGATTGGGAAAGGAATCTGAGAATTGTTCTCGAGTCCGAAGGGCGTGAGGACGTCCTAAACACCCATATCCCTACTATCACCGACAACTCATCAGATGAGGAGAAGGTGAGAGTAATTGAGTTAAAGAGTGAGTCTTTGTCTGTCACTTGTTTGATGTTAGCAGGCATGGAACCTGACCTTCAAAAGAGGTTTGAACACCAGGATGCCTATACTATCATCTCCAACCTGAAAATGTTGTTTCAGGAAACAGGCAAGAATTGAACGATATGAAACTCACAAGGCTATACTGGATAGCAAGCTTGTGATGGGAAAGCCAGTAGGTCTCCATGTGTTTAACATAATCAGTCTTTTTAGCCGTATGGAGACACTAGGCACCCCATATGACCAAGAGTTGGCCACAAATATTGTCTTGCACTCCTTACATGATGGCTTTGCCTCATTTAGGATGAACTACCATATGCATGGTATTAAGAAAAATCTGAATGAACTCCATGGTATGCTCAAAGTTGTTGAGCAGAATACTCCCACTCACAATAAGAAGGAAGTTCTTAATGTCAACAGAGGGAAAGGGTTTAAGAAGGTAGCCAAGAACAAGAACAATACCCAAGGGAAAGGCAAGGAAGTTGCAAAACCTAAGGGTGGTAAGAAGCCAAGGGTGGCTGCAAACCATGATTGTTTCCACTGTAAGGCTAAGGGACACCGGAAAAGAAATTGTCCCAGGTACCTGGAAGATAAGAAGAATGGGACTTTGAGTTCCAACACTTCAAGTATTTATGTTATTGAATTACTGTCAACCAATGTCCTCACATTAGATAATGGTCCTACTTGGGTATTAGATACCGCATGTGGTGCTCACATTATTTCAAATGTTCATGGACTAAGAAATAGGAGACAAGTGAAGAAAGGGGAGATAGACCTACGCGTCGGAAATGGAGCAAGTGTTGCTGCACTTGTCGTAGGAGATTTTAGTTTATCTCTTCCTTCTGGTTTAATCTTAGAACTAAATAATTGTTATTTTGTTCCTAACATTACAAAGAACCTTGTTTCGGCTACAGTAATTTATTCTAAAGGTTTTATTTTTGGCACTACAGATGAAGATATAGTTATTCATAAGAATGATATCTTCTATGCTCGTGCTCAAAATATTTATGGAATATTTATATTTGGCCTTAAAATAGAATCTTATAACATAAACACAAAAAGGAAAAAATCAAATAAGTTGAGTGAAGCCTACCTATGACATTGTCGTTTGGGTCACATCAGCTTAGATTGCATGAAGAGGCTCCATAAAGATGGACTTCTAAAATACGTGGATTGTGAATCCATTGCTACATGTGAGTCATATTTGATGGGCAAGATGACAAGGACACCTTTCAAAGGAACAAATGAAAGGGCTACTGAGCTATTGAGCATTATACATACTGATGTATGTGGGCCAATGAGTACAGAAGCTAGAGGTGGTTATAGATACTTCATCACATTTACTAATGACATGAGTAGATATGGATATATCTACCTTATGTCACATTAATCGGAATCCTTTGAAAAATTCAAGGAATTTCAAAATGAGGTAGACTCAAACTGGCAAGAAAATAAAAGCACTTCGATCAGATCATGGTGGTGAGTACTTGAGCCATGAATTTGATTATCATTTGAAAAACTGTGGGATTATAACACATTTGTCTACTCCAGGAACACCAAATCTTAACTGTGTGTTTGAAAGGAGAAATCGGACCTTGTTAGACATGGTTCGGTCAATGATGAGTTTTGCTGACCTTTCTGTATCCTTATGGGGATATGCCCTCACAAATGTCGTACTTACACTAAATAGGACTCCGTCTAGAGCTGTAGACAAAACTCCATATGAGATATGGACTGGAAAGGTTCCAAAATTGTCTTTTATGAAGATATGGGGATGTGAAGATTATGTAAAACGTTTACAAACTCATAAGCTTGCCCCTAAATCAGATAAATTCTATTTTATAGGTTATCCAAAAGGTAGTTTTGGATACTACTTCTACAATTCCACTGAGCAAAAGGTGTTTGTTGCAAGGGATAGTGTCTTTTTGGAAAGAGAGTTTATTTCCAATAAGTCAAGTGGGAGAGATATTTATCTTGAACCAGTTCATGATGAAGAGAAACAAACTCAACAATGAGATGACATAGATGATGTCGAGGATGAGTTGATGGTTTTGGAAGGCCTAGGACCCCAAATCATCCAAGAATCGGAACAAGAGGATCCATAAATAGTTGTGGAAACTGTTCTAGCTCCAGTTGTTGAACCCACTCGTAGATCAGATAGGTCAAGGGTACAACCAAGATGTTATGATGATTTCATCTTGAATGTAAATCTTGATGTTCTTTTGTTAGAACATAATGAGCCTAATACCTATAAGCAAGCAACGACGGGTCCAGACTCTAAGAAATGGCTTGAGGCCATGAGATCCAAAATGGATTCAGTGTTTGAAAATCAAGTGTGGGACTTGATAGATTTTCCAGATGGGTAAAACCCATAAGGAGCAAATGGGTTTTCAAACTGAAGACAAATAAGGATGGAAATGTATCTGTGTAAAAGGCAAGATTAGTTGCCAAATGTTTTAAACAGATTCATGGTATAGACTATGATGAGACCTTTTCACCAGTTGTCATGATAAGATCCATTAGAGTAATCCTTACTATTGCCGCATATTATGATTATGAAATTTGGCAAATGGACGTTAAAACCGCCTTCCTGAATGGATTTTTGGAAGAGGATGTGTACATGACACATCCAGAGGGTTTTGAAGATCCAAGTGATGCGAGGAAGGTATCCAAGTGATCCAGAGGGTTTTGGATCCCGTGTAAGCAACCCTTACGGTGTAATTTGTGAGCAGAGAAATTATTCGTAGGTACCAAGCAATTATTCATGTATAATAATGTAATTATTCGTATGTATGAACAAATGTAATTATTCGTATGCAACAAAGGATTATTCATATGTATGTACATACGAATAATCACTTGGTACCTACGAATAATGTCACTGTTCACAAGTTACCTTTAATCTCATCCGTTTGATCTTCTTAATCCGACGCTCCAGATTTGCTCACAAATTACACAGTAAGGCTTGCTTACACAAGATCTATCCTCTATATATATATATATATAGGGGAGAGATCAGGTGAGAAGTATCTCTACCGGTAAGAAGAAAAGAAGCATTCTTATTGGTGGAGACAAATCTGATTTTTACCTAAAGAAAAAACACCTCACGCGCTTTCCTTTATTCAATAAATAAAACACATCTCTGCTTCTTCCTCCTAGGCTCCACATCTCCTCCTCTTCTACCAGCCGCACCAAAAATCAGTCATCTTCATCGCCAATCTCGCACTCAACAATGGCGGCAGTCGAATCGATCACCTCTGTCGCCCCCGCCTCCACCTCCGCCTCGCCCACCGTCTCCGTGTCCTCTGTTCTCGATCACCATCTCCTCTCGTCTCCTCCTTCCTGTGATTCACCTTTCGAAGTGGGGCCGGGGACGCCGCCGCCGGAGTGCTAATCGATGCTAGATCCGAGTTCTCGTCAATGGTAGTGGTGCTAATCGATGCTAGATCCGAGTTCTCGTCAATGGTAGTGGTGCTCGCCACCGGAGCAGTCCTCGTCGGCGCCATCTCTTCCCCCGTCAATGGTCCTCGGAAGGTGAATCACAGGAAGGAGGAGATGAGACCCCCTTCACCTCCTTCAATTTCATCCCGAGACAACTCGGATTCGGATTCTAGATCTGACGAACGAAAAAAATTTAGGTCCGCCTCTTGTTGTCCATGGCGGCCGTATAGTTCGGCGCCGTCCATGTTGTCCATGGCGGCCGCGGCGTCTTCACGCTCGAGGAAGGTGACGAAGCCGAAGGAGCGGTGCTTCTGGGTGGCCTGATCGAGCAGGATCTTGACGTCCTTGATCTCGCCGAAGGGGATGAAGGCGGTGTGGAGGATGGACTCGTTCACCTCCTCCGCTAGGCCTCCGACGTACACCGTGTTCTTCTGCACCCCCTGGTTCATCTTCCTCCTCCTGCTGCTTGCTTCTATCTCTCTGTCTTTACCAAAGGGCAATTGGTTTATAATTAAAACAGAGCCGACAGAGAAACATGGAAAATGGTAAATGAAGCTACTTGTTACTTAAACTAGGTTCGGTGACTTAATAAAGAGTGGTTCAGTGACTAAATAGAAAGTGGTTCAGGGAATTAATAGAGAGTGGTTCAGTGACTAAATAGAGAGTGGTTCAGTGACTAAATAGAGATTGGTTCAGTACTAAATAGAGACTGGTTCAGTGACTAAATAGAGAGTGGTTCAGTGACTTAATAGAGAGTGGTTCAGTGACTAAATAGGAAGTGGTTCAGTGAATTAATATAGAGTGGTTCAGTGACTTAATAGAGAGTGGTTCAGTGACTTAATAAAGAGTGGTTCAATGACTAAATAGAAAGTGGTTCAGTGACTTAATAGAGAGTGGTTCAGTGACTAAATAGAAAGTGGTTCAGTGACTTAATAGAGAGTGGTTCAGTGACTAAATAGAGATTGGTTCAGTGACTAAATAGAGAGTGGTTCAGTGACTAAATAGAGAGTGGTTCAGTGACTAAATATAGATTGGTTCAGTGACTAAATAGAGAGTGATACAATGACTAAAAGGGCTGAACCACACAAGTAAAAGGGCTGAACCACTATGAATAAAATGAATGAACCACTAAGAGTAAAAGGGTTGAACCACTAAGAGTAAAAGAGCTGAACCACTAAGAGTAAAAGGGCTGAACCACTTCTTGGTAACTTGATGAACCACTTTTTTACAACTTGTGACCCACTTTTTTTTCAAAAAAACATATACAAAGTGGGTGTCTATGTGTAGATAAAATTAAATTACACCCAAAAATATATTTTTTATATTTTTTTAACAAGTGAAAATGCCAAAAAATAATTTTTAAAAGTCCATGTAAACACTTTTAACATGTACGTACATTGTGTTGATTGGCGCGTGCAATTAATTAGTGTTACTTGTGAGAGTAGGATGTTACTAATTTATTTGTGTAGGTGTTACTAATTAATTGGGTAATCCGCGTGTCTCCTATTTCTAATTCAATTTTGGACACGTGGACCAATCAGATTACTTCTTTCCTTCTCACCGGTTCAGCGCTTCTCACCTGAACCCGACCCTATATATATATATATATATATATATGGGAGAGTTCAAGTGAGAAGTAGTTGATCCGGTAAGAAGAAAAGAAGTAATGTTATTGGTTGAAACAGATATGATTTTTATTTATTTTTAATAAGTCTCACGCGCCTTATCTTCCTCGTAGGCTCTGTTCTCGATCTGATTCGCACTCCTCCACCGACTCCAAATCTTCCCACTGTAGCCATCCACCAACTGGCCGCTCCCATCTCCGATGGCGACTCCGTCTTCTATGGCAACTGGCTCCTGCGATTTCGACCCATCCTCGTCCAGTCCCTTTCTCTTGGTTCACCATCTCCGAGCACCCGTCCTCGCTCCTCCGGCGGCCCGGCCACGTCACCCTCAAAACTGATGGTCGTCCCCTATTCCTTGGAGTCGAAAGAAGGTGTCGCTGGCCGTCGTAGCTTCTCTTCAGGTGTCGGGAATTCACGCTT
Source organism: Persicaria maculosa (assembly GCA_963922045.1). Lineage (NCBI taxonomy): Eukaryota > Viridiplantae > Streptophyta > Magnoliopsida > Caryophyllales > Polygonaceae > Persicaria > Persicaria maculosa. The sequence goes on from OY998271.1 coordinate 35,977,555, forward strand.
CATTAAGTTTGGGAATTTATGTGGGTGAAATTTGTGTTTTTTATAAATACGTACGACTACACCACACAAACTATTCTTATCTTCATTTGACTTTACACCTTGTTTCGATCTCCAAGTTGCCCTCTTCACGTACATCTGAAATCTCATCTCATCTTAAAGGTAATGAAAGCTAATTAATTAACTAATCCTCGCTAATTTTCAGTTTTCGCCTCAAATTTCCATTTGTTAATTAATCTCTTCAATTTCTCTGGGTTTTTGTACGAAAGATCAATTCTCCGGCCATAATCTAATTCAAGGGATTTATTTTATTTTTATATGAAGTGGTTCAGTGGTTTTATATAAAGTGGTTCAGAGCTTTTATACCAAGTGGTTAAGTGACTAAATAGAGATTGGTTCAGGGACTAAATAGATAGTGGTTCAGTGACTAAATAGAGATTGGTTCAGTGACTAAATAGAGTGTGGTTCAGTGACTAAATAGAGTGTGGTTCAGTGACTAAATAGAGAGTGGTTCAGTGACTAAATAGAGATTGGTTCAGTGACTAAATAGAGATTGGTTCAGTGACTGAACCACTATGAATAAAAGGACTGAACCACTAAGAGTAAAAGGGTTGAACCACTAAGAGTAAAAGGGCTGAACCACTATAAATAAAAGGACTGAACCACTAAGAATGACCAACCTGATTAAGGACGTAATAAACGGAAAAGCGACCAGGGTACTCAGAAGCAAGGTTGTCCAATTCTTCATGCACGGTAAGATACCAGCATCAATTATTAGACATGCAATTATACATTTAGGAGGGCGATACCTTGCTTCACACAGATACACACACTCGTACTACACATAGAAAAAGATAAAGACGAGTGAGGGCGGGAGAGAGATACCTTCAGAAGAATGTCTTCATATGTAACATTGGCATAGATGAGATGCACCTTTGTTTTGTCCTTCGGGTTTTCCAAAATGGCCTTAGCTACCTAACGTGATTATAACAAAACAAACAAACAAACAAAAAGCTACCTAAATAGAGAGTGGTTCAGTGACTAAATAGAGATTGGTTCAGCACTAAATAAAGAGTGGTTCGGTGGCTAAATAGAGATTTATTCAGTGACTAAATAGAGAGTGGTTCAGTGACTAAATAGAGATTGGTTCAGTGACTAAATAGAGAGTGGTTCAGTAACTGAACCACTATGAATAAAAGGACTGAACCACTAATAGTAAAAGGGTTGAACCACTAAGAGTAAAAGGGCTGAACCACTATGAATAAAAGGACTGAACCACTAAGAGTAAAAGGGCTGAACTACTAAGAGTAAAAGGGCTGAACCACTTCTTGGTAACTTCATGAACCACTTCTTTATAACTTGTCAACCACTTTTTTTTTCAACAAAACATATACAAAGTGGGTGACTATGTGTAGATAAAATTAAATTACACCCAAAAATATTTTTTTTATATTTTTTTAACAAGTGAAAATGCCAAATTTTTTTTTTAAAAGTCCATGTAAACACTTTTCATATGTACGTACATTGTCTAATTAATTAGTAAGTTTTGTTGATTGGCGCGTGTAATTAATTAGCGTTACATGTGAGAGGGAGAGTGTTACTAATTAATTTAGGTGGGTGTTACTAATTAATTGGGGGAATACGCGTGTCTTGTATTTTTAATTTATTTTTGGACTCGTGGACCAATCAGATTGCTTCTTTCCTTCTCACCGGTTCACCTCTTCTCACCTGAACCCGACCCTATATATATATATATATATAGATTTAAGCAAGCATCCAGGAGTTGGAACTTTCGATTTGATGAAAAGATCAAAGAGTTTGATTTCATCAAATGCGAAGAGGACCCTTGTGTATACAATGAGTTTAGTGGGAGTAAAGTGGTCTTCCTAGTCTTGCATGTGGATGACATACTACTTGATGCTAGAGTCCATTAAGGAATGACTAAAGAAATGTTTCTCAATTAAAGACTTTAGGGAGGCAGTATACATACTTGGAATAAAGATCTATAGAGATAGATCTAAGAGATTGTTTAGATTGAATCAAGGAACTTATATATAGATAAGATTCTTAACAAATTCAATATGCAAGATTCCAAGAAAGGGTTTTACCTATGTCATGGTGTGTACAAGACTTGATGTTGCATTTGCTTTGAGCAAGTGTAGCAAATATCAATCAAATCCATGAGATGCACACTAATGTGCAGCGAAGAACATCCTGAAGTTATTGAGAAGAACCAAGGATGATTTCTTAAGGGTGATGACAAGTTGATCGTACATCTTATGAGGAAGTATCACCTTATTTGACATTAAGATGTGTAAGGTGCATGCAGATGACAATATTGTAAATCCGTTGAGGAATCTTATGCCTAAGCCCAAGCGTGTTGGTCACACTAGGGCTAAGGGTCTCAAACACATTGGAGAATGGCTTTGAGATTGCTTTCTATTACATTTTATGTTGAGAGTGTTATACACTAAGTTTATGTTCGACTTGATATATATGATATTTCATCCTTATTTATATATTGTTTTGAACAATGATAAATAAAATGTTCAAATAATTCCTAGTTCGCAAATGGGCTTATCTTAAGTGTTCAATAAAACCCCATTAAGTGAAAATGCAGTTATGAATTATCGCAAATCCGTAGTATGAAATCATCAACTTGGACATAGGTGATTTTATTAATGACTATATTGTAAGTTGATTGATAGCGCCAGGTTTTATGGGCTATAGGGACATGGAGATGTCTAGTCAATTACATATATATGTATGGATGATACATATAGGACAGACCCACCTTAAGACTCTACAAAAGGGATTGCAGAGTTTTAAGTTAAACCATGATTAGCAGATTCCTCAGACATGAGTATGTTATGGTCTCTCTTGATGATTGATATTTCTTTGACACGGCTAAACGCTTTCCGTAACAGGGAGTTATAAAGGTCGTAGTTGGGATTGCCAAAAGCTGAGTGGGAGTCATAGTCATACAAGACTTGAGATGTCCTCCTTCTTCATGCATATTGTAATGCATCGAAAAGAAAATGGTGTCTAAGCCACTTGAAGAGCAAGAACTGAAAATGCATGGCCATGCTCGGATGGATTATTTATAATCATCTGTTTATTTGACAGTTCAAACTCGAAGTTCAAGAAACATATTTGATAATAGATATGAATGTCACCATATCATCAAATAAGACATTAAGAGACACGGGTATCTTATATTGCTCATTTGTTTAAGGACAAGTGGGAGATTGAAGAAATTGTGTCCTTTAATTAAATGTGCAATGAATAAACATGGAATAGGACAATTGATAGAGATATACAATCCGATTATTTTAGGAGTCATAGTGCTTTGCTAGAAGCTAACTGTGATTAATGGGGTTAAACGAAATTTAAGCCCGTAACTAATATAAACGGGTCCTATGAGGTCACACACTTTGAGTTAACGGGATAGATCAACGGGTTTGATGACCGATGTTTAAAACATATGTCATACTGTATTAATGAGAAATATTAATTAGAGGAGTTATAAAAGAAATATTAATTGAGGAGGTTACAAGTTACAAAAGTTGTAAGTTGTAACGAATGAGATTTATTTTTGTCCCAATTAATTCTCCTAATTAAGTGATTTTCTCCTCTTAATCAAATGGGGGTTGGCTACTATTATTGATCATACGATCAGAAACCGAGAGCAAGAAAGAAAGTGAAATGCCAGGTAGTTGCTAATTTCTTTCCAAGAGACATACAGTGTAATAATAGCAAAGGGAGAGATAATCAAAGTGCTGATTTGCTAACCACCATCATAGTCCAAAAACAATTTGATTGCTAGCCTTTCGATCTTCGTCCTAGCAGTCGAAGACAAGGGAGATCTAAACGCCGGGCTCGTGTGGACTAATTAGAGAAGTCACGCTTGGGGCTTTCGATCTCTTTTTATTCCATCCAGATTCGATCCGGTTCACGCATCAACAGGTACGTATATCCTCTAAACAATGATTGATCTATCAATTATGCATGAAGATCCTACGATTAGATGTTTAGATATGATCTGAAATTCTGCTTAACGTATCTAATTATCCTTCAGTAGCCTCTAGGGGATCTTGTTTATAGTCATTTGAGCTAAATACATTGACTAACTAATGCCAGCTAGAACTACTATTTATAGAGTCAAATACAATGACTAATTATCATCGCCTGAAACTAAAACGAGTAAAAACATAAATCATTTATTTTCTATCGCCCGTTTCACAAACATGGTGTGAAATCTACTGTGGTTATGAAAGTCAATTTTCAATATTAAATACAATGGGAATTGAAATATAAATAGACGATCACAACTTTGAAGTAGCAACCAATGTAGCTCTCCCAATATGGAACCACAACTTTGAAGCACTTAGATTATTTACCCAACCATCTTCTTCCATGATGAGGAGTATGAGTTTGTTTATGATGTTTTGGATCCTTAGTGAGGAGTATTGGACTCTTAGGACAAGAAATATTAACAGTACGTTCTTTTCTTTGTTTCCAAGTAGGGTACATAGATATTCGAAGAAGTGTAAAAACGGTCAATCAATCTACTATTCTTTATTAAATTCGAATCATCAATCATTTTGATAAAATATTTCACCATGACAACTGAAGATTTTAAAAAATAACATGGTGAGAGTATGGGAAAATGGTATGGTAGTGATAAACTGACGTGTTCGTGTATTTTGTATGGGGCGTCAAACTCGACCAAAAATATTATGAAAAAAAAAACCCGAACACGGTTCGGGAAAAGAACTAGTTCCGACTGAAATCGAAAGAGGAAGAAGAAGAGGGATCTGCTGGCGGCCCCTTTCCCATCCCGACCTAAACCCAGGTGAGAGACAGGTTTTTCCGACCCCATCCCACACGATTTGAACAAAACGCAAGCAAAGAGAGGAGCGAGAAAAGAGAGATTACCGAGGTCGATGCGTTCGCCGGAACGAGGGGTCCGATTGGCTTGCTTCGGCTTCTTCGGAGTCGGGATCAGACTCTTCTTAGTCTAGGAAAGAGGAGGAGTGAGTAAAGATAGAACCTGAAGGTGTTTGAAGCAAGGAGGGAGCAAAACGAAACTTTACCAAAGTTTTGAAGTGCAGCCAGGGCGAGGAAGAAGGAGGTTGTGTTTGGCGGTGACGACGGCTCGGCGGCCTCCTAGGATTGCTGCTTCGTGCTCGGATGTTAGGAAAACTGTTGCCGCTTGGAATCAAAGGAAAAAGCTGCTGGATTGCTCGAAATCGATGGCTCGGTTCAGAATAGGGGAAAGCAGGGCTGCTGGGTTTGATGGATATGGCGACTGCGAAACCGGAGAGGAGGTGCTGATGGTGGTGGCTGCGACGAACAACAATGAGGGGGAAGCAAGGAGCTGCAATGGTGGTGATTTTGGCTTGACAACCGAGGATAAGATAGGGAGAATCAAGGATGGGTGGTGGTGGATGCGTGGTTTGGTGGTGGTGTTGTTGATGAATCGGTGATGGTTTGGTGGAAGGGTGGGTTTCTGGGAGTGAAGGGGGAGAGTAAAGAAAGGAGAATGAGGGCTTTGTGGGTTGTTCATTTTAAAGACAGAGAGAGGGGCAGTTAGATGAAGAAGGGGTGTGGTGGTTTTGTTGAATGTGAGCTGGTGAGGAGGAAGAGGACAAGAGAGTTGGAGAGAGAGAGCATCACGAGAGCAAGAGAGAGAAGAAAAGAATAAGGGGAAAAGAAATAAAATATGGAATGGTCCCCCAAAATAAAATCCAAGGATTCTCGAAATTCGAAATTCGAAATCCGCTAATCCCGACTCTATTGAACCCGAATCAAATATTCAAATTATATTTTTTTAAAAACTATCGAAATCAAATTAAATTCTCAACTCGGAGCTCGGAAGCGGAAATAAAACCCGTCAAAATCAAAACATTAAAACGATGCCGGAATTGTTTAGGAGGATTTTTAAATAGAAAATTATGCTCGAGGACAAGTTTTCTTCAATCTTCGTAAACCGGATAAAATAGTTTATTTATTATTTTTTTATAGTTAAAATAATAATAAAAATAATTTCGGCCTTTACACCCAAACCGCCCACCACACATACGGTTAGGGTTTCAAATTCACAAATTTTCAATCCTATTCACCCAATTCTTCCCACCGGCCCCAAATCGAAATTACATGCATTCAAACCCCCAAAATACCATAAAAGGAGAAAGCTTAGAGATAGAGAATTGGAGATAACCTCTCTTCAATGGCGGATTGGGCACCAACTATCGTCTCTCTTCAATGGCGGGTCGTTCCTCCCTTCAATGGTGGTTTCCCCCCCTCTCTCTCTCGGTTCTGTCGTCGCTCAGCAGGTGCTCTGTGCGTGGCGGTCACCTTCTCCTCCCTCCAAGCTTTGTCAATGGCGGTTACAATGGTGGTTTTCCCCCTCAAATCCTTTTGAATTTATACTGCTGTCAGACGTGTTTTATGAGTGATGATCGTGATGTGATGTTCTTCTCTTTTCCAAGTTGCAACTAGGGCAGTGCATCGGTCTAAAACCTAACCGAACCGGGCCGAACCGAAACCGAAAATCTCAAATTTTCAAACCGAAAGCCGAACCGAAAGTATTAGGTTCGGTTCGGTTATTTGCCGGTTTGGTTTGTGTTCGGTTCGGTTTTAACACAATTGAACCGAATTTCCATAAAAAATTTAAAGTATACAAATACAAATATATATATATATATACAATGTATTTATGTGTATATATACACATATATATACATATTCCAATATATACAAATATAAAGTATGCAAATACAAATTCAAATATATATAAATAGATACATGCAAGTATATATACACTGTATTTGTACTTTATAAACTATACGGAGTACAAAATTACACACACACATATATATACAAAATTACTCACACATATATATATGACTAATTAATGTAAATACAGTGTATGTGTATATATGTAATATATACACTATATATGTGTATACACAATAAGTATGTGTGTATATATAAAGTATACAAATATATTTATGTAGTGTATAAAAAAAAATCGGTTTAACACAAATCGAACCGAAACCGAAAAATGAAAAATTCTTGAACCGAAAGCCGAACCGAAAAACTTCGGTTAGGTTCGGTTTGTGTTGGTTCGGCACAAAAATTCGGTTTGGACCGAATCATGCACACCCCTAGTTGCAACCGTAAGTTAACCTGCAGCAACGAGTTCCTCTCACCGGTTAGTTTTGCAAATAAATGGGCCTTTTTGACATTTACACAAAATGGGCCGGGTGGGTGTCATTTTTGCAATAGGCCGGGTGTTATGGTATATCTACCATTTTCTCTTATTTCTTTTTCTGCTTTCAGACAGAAAAGGGAAATTGTATCAAATTTACTCAGCTTTGTTTTGTTCTTCTGTTGTATTCTCCACCCCCTTCTTTATTCCAACCTCACTCTTTCTCTCAACAAACTCTTGCCTCTTGGTTCCCTCGGTCAGTCCCATTTCTCCAACAAGGTACGCCTGATTCCTTGTCTCTTTTCGTTGTTCGTTGAAGTTTTGCTCCTTCTTTCTTTCCCTATCAGCGGCTTGTTGTGGTTTCTGATCAGTTTTGTTTGCGATTTATCTCTTTTTTCTGTTCTTGATCAGCCTTTCGTTTGTTACTGAGAAGGTCGGAATTCATCTGTTTATGGTTTCTGTGTTGATGCGGCTCTTATTGCTTTGATCCGATTGCTTGACTTTTTGCTGGGATTGCTTGTTGATATCTCCCGTGGCAAATCTCGACTTTAGTTTTTTTTTTTTTTAGTTTTATTTTCTTCGGTAAGTTCATTTTCAGTGTTCTGTTTCGGATCCTTTATCGGTCGATGAGCTATTCCGGCTTTTTCTGTGAAGACTTTTACGCTGTTTAACATAATGACTATGATTAATTTGGAATCAAATGGGTTCTTGCCGGTGATTTCTGAAACCCCCTCCTCTGATGTTTATGGAGTTTTTGAGTTTTTGTTTAGAAGCAAACAATTTTGTATTGATGTAAGACACTGAGATTTTGAAACCAATTTGACGAGGTAAACTGAGAAACTAAACCAATAGTTTGGAACTTGGGAATTTATGGTCAATAGTAGGGTTTTGAAGTTTTGGATCGTGTTTGATATCTGTTTGTGATAATCATTTTTAAAAGATAAAGGAGTGTGTCATGATTTGTTGCTGACATTGATTTTGTTGTGAGCAAAGAAAGAAGTGAACAACTAAGAAGTCGCCATTTTTGTAATGGGAAGTGATGATGGTTGTTTGCACTCCAATGGCTTCCATCTCAATGGTCTTTTACCAAATAAAGCAGCCTCGGTAACTAGAGTGCTTGACCTGGAAAGATGGACAAGAGCCGAAGAGCGAATTGCGCAACTTATTGCTCATCTTCAGCCGGACGAGCCCTCTTGGAAACACAGAAATGCTATTACATCATATATGCAGCGTCTCATTGCCCAATGCATCCCTTGTGTGGTCTGACAACTATCCTTTTTCATTTATCTTGCCCCCTTTCCTACTAATGCTTTCTTGGTTTTCACCATTGTTAGAACAGACTAAGAATGTATTGCTGCTTGTTTGTTTATGAAGCTCTAGGATTGTTGGTTGCATAGATTGGTTGTAATGAATATGGATGGTGGACATGGGAATGATGGAGGTAAAGGGAATCCTATTTTCGATTTGTCAAATTGAGGAAAGAAAAGAAAGAGATAGTCATCCTAAAATGATGTTCATCATTAAAGGATGTTAAACATCTGTTTTGTCGATATTTACTTCCTTTCTGACATCTCAATTTTCATCCCCTTCCTGGTGGCACCCAAAAGAAAGAATAAATGTTTCTCTGTTCTCTTCTTTACGCTTTTGTTTATGCTTTGAAGTATGTAGACTGTCAAGCATTGCATATTAGTAAGCGCATTGTCTCCACTGTTGTTATCATTTGAGTTTAGCCCATCAATATGAGTCGGACTCCATAGAATTCGTATTTTCAAATTTTTCGAGCAAAAAATCAATTGAAAAAAGAAAAATCAAGAGTAAACCTATTGTTTTTTTTGTTCCAAAACCTCAAAAATCTCTCCTCTCTTTGAAGGCTATGGACCTATGTTCTGCTTCTCTTTCCGGTTGATGATTTTATATTAATACCTTTAACTTAGATATGGACCTATGTTCTGCTTCTTCTTTGAGTGGTTTATTCATCTTATAATAAATGTTATGTAACTGGTATTGTTGCTTTGTCATGATATCGTTGCAGGTATTTAGCTATGGCTCTGTACCCCTGAAGACTTATCTTCCCGATGGTGACATTGATTTAACTGTCTTTAGTGAGGACCAAAATTTGAATGATAATTGGGCCATTGAAGTTCGAGACATGCTAGCAAAGGAAGAAAAGAATGAGGATGCTGAATATTGTATCAGAGAGGTTCAGCTGATTCATGCAGAGGTACTTCATTTATTTGGGATACATTTGCATTTTGCATTTCTTTTATTTCCATCATAATTCCTACAACTTTTGAAATTATAACTTCTACACCAGATGATGGGAAATGCTTCCATTTCACTCTTTTGTTGTTTCCCGTACTTGCAGTTTTTTTTGTGCTCCCTTCACAAAAGTCATCTCTTCTTTATCTTGCTTCCTTCAGAAATAGTAAACTTGCAGGAAGTGGTGCTTCTTTTTGAACGAATTTTACCATAGTTTGGTTCTTTTTTTCTGCCTCAAGTCCTCCCCGTCTTTATGACTTCTTTTGGTAATGTATGTAGAGTTAAAGCAATTTCTTTTCATACTGAAATGACTTTACTACTTCTGATACTGTAAAACTCTGTTCATCATCTCTAAGAATCTATAGAGATCTTGTGAAAATCAGATTGTCTTGAAGGAACTGTGATGGCCTTAATGTTGAATTTTATCTCCAACTGAACCTTTTTCATTTGCAGGTTAAGCTAGTCAAGTGCCTAGTGGATAACATTGTTGTGGACATGTCTTTTAACCAGCTTAGTGGTCTATGCACCCTCTGCTTTCTTGAAGAGGTCTGCCATCCAATTTTGGCTTTTGCTCTGTAGTGGCATGCCTGAGAATTATTTGTGAATTTTAACTTCTCGTGTTTCTTCTTTGATCCCATCCACTGTCAACAGAGTTTAACAACTACTGATGCACAGTGCTATTTTTGATAGGTTGACCGGTATATCGGCCAGAACCACTTGTTTAAGCGAAGTATTATATTGATCAAGGCCTGGTGTTACTATGAGAGCCGTCTTCTGGGGGCCTATCATGGGCTTATATCAACTTATGCCCTCGAGACCTTGATTCTGTACATTTTTCATGTTTTTAACAACTCCTTTGCTGGACCATTAGAGGTGAAAGCAGTTTCAAGGTCTCCTTTTTTCCTTTCCTATTGGAAGCATGTTGTTTGACAGCATATTTCTTGGCAGGTTCTTTATCGCTTTTTGGATTTTTTCAGTAAATTTGACTGGGACAACTTCTGTATTAGTCTCCGAGGCCCAGTTCCCACTGGGTCTCTTCCTGATATGACAGGTTAATTTAATTATTTAGTTCTGTCGTGAAATTTAAAGTCGTCTAACGGATGTGTTAGGTAACCAGACATACTTTTTTGGAATTACATGCAGCTGATCCTCCCCGACAAGATGCGGATGTATTATTTCTTGATGCTTGCAGCATTTACTATTCTGTTCCTCCAAGTACTCATGAAATCAAGGAACAATTTGTTTCCAAGCACTTTAACATCATCGATTTCCTGCGCACTAGCAATAACCTAGGCCGTAGTGTCAGTAAAGGTAATTAACTTCTTGAGGGGTGAGGGCATATGTCTTAGTTTGCTTTGTTCATAATTTTTTGTCTTTTGGATTCGTTTAAAAAGGGTTGATTTTGGTTTGATCTGATAATCTGTTGTTTGTCTTATAATTATTGCATCAACATTTATAACTGTGTGGATCTGAGTTGCCCCAGTTTGTGAACATCAGGTAACTTTTTTAGAGTTCGTAGTGCCTTTGCTTTTGGGGCACAGAGACTGGCTGGGCTGCTGGATTGTCCAAAAGAGTGTGTAGTAGCTGAATTGAACCGTTTTTTTGTGAACACGTGGCAGAGGCATGGGGAAGTTCATCGCCCTGATACACGTACCCTCCATGCATCAGATCTTGGAAAAGAAATGGAGCACAATGTCCAAAAGAGGAATAACAAGGAAATAAACTCAATTGCATTTGAGAAGGGTGATATAGGACTTAATGCCAGTCAGATGTCTTTGAATGAGGGAGAAAAAAGTGGGCAGTCAGAAGTCTTGCAAAAAGTACGGTTTGGGCACCAATTTGCTAGGACATGTTCTAGCCCTGAGTTGAGGAATGCATCCAGTCAACTTCTTTGTGAAGGCATCTCCAATTCAGAAAGAGGTAGACATCAAGATAACAGATCTGGGAAATCTGGACACTCCAGAGTTGCAGACAATTGTAATGTTAAACATAATGCAGTGGATTCATCCACGAGGGAAAATTCACCCTCTGAGAGCTATGATGGCGATGTTGATTCAGCCAGCACTTCGAGTAGATGTCCTGTCGATTATGCCGTGGGAGAAGATATAAGTTCTGGGGTTAAACCTGTACAAAAATCTGCAAATATGACACATTCTCCTCTGATTCAGACTTTTGGTAGACAGTGTGCAGGGTTTTCATCATCTGAGCCCCAGTGGAATTTGAATTTGTATTATCCTGATGGTCTGCCTTCTGTCCCAATCACTGGAAGATTTGATGATGACCTGCAGCCAGAATCAACTACGCAAGTTGATGATCATAGTTTCTGGGACGATGATGTTTGTTCTTCTATAGAACAAAGTACTGAACATGGATTAATTGCCAGTGAATACATGGGGAGGAAGCAATATCCTGTTTCTGATTGTGACTATGCTTCCTTCCCTGCCTCCACGACAGAAGTGTCTTCTGGAAATTCACGGGACTTATCAGCTCTAATGAGCAACAACGCATCATACAACAAATTGGGAGGAGTTGCCACAATGGATCCTAACCCAGTTGTTACTGATGATAATGAGGTCAATGGGTGTACAGATGGTATTCCATTCTCAGGTGTTGAAACAGCACTCCCACCTATCGGCATTCCACATACTAGTCATATGCATTATCGACCTCCAGTGTTTCCAATGCCTCTATATCCTTGTTGGCCAACAGCTACAAATAATTATCCCGTGTTTCCTGTTCCGTTTCTTCCTGCAGGATCAGCTGATCCTTATGGCTCTATGCCCCCGTTCAAACCTTACGCTAGTCAATTTAAAGGGAAGGGAAATAACCTTTCTGTATATCACTGTCCGACCGTAGATACAGCTAAGAGCATTCATCACTCCCATAACTCTAGTAAGACTAAGATGATCAATGGTATTTGTTCTGCCGAACATTCTGAAGAATGCGCATTGGATATCTTGAGTGGTGATATTTCCAGCCACTTGAGAAATATGCAATACGGACGATACTGCCAAAATTTGCAATTCGAAGGTCCTTTTTTTTATCACCCACCTATTGTCCCAGCCCACTACTTGCAGGGGCAGTTTCTGTTAGCTGAGCCAGGAAGGTCATCAGTTCTAACTGCAAATGACACTTTTTTGTCTGAAACCTTGCTGGGGCCTACTTCACACCACCACCCTAATGAAAGAAATCTCAAGGGCGACTATCAGTATTTCCCCAAAGGAATTCCCAGACATGGTGCGGGGACTGGGACATATTTTCCAAATCCGGTAAGATGTCTCCCTTTTACATAGTTAAATTTTGAACTCATGTTTATTTTATACTTTGGGACTGCTTGTGTCTTTCAATAATTGAAGGTTGTGCCTCGTGCATTGCTGACATAAAGTGCCCTTCCAAGAAATAAAAGGAAAGACATAAAGGGCCAAAAACAGGTTTTTCTTACTCCTTGCACATTTGTATAGAGAAAAGATAGGGACTTCCAACCTCCGAACTTCAGGTACCAAAGGGAAAGCAACCGTAACCATAGGAAGGAGCAACACAAAGAACGAGAAGTAAACTCAAATTTCAACTCAAGGCCACGATTTGGTGGTCGTTCACGCAAGTGGGAGAAACCGAACTCGAGGTTTGACCGCTCAGCAGCAAGAAACCACCAAGATCACTTGCAATGGGAAGCATATGGAAATTATCCTCACCTGACATACCATCCCATGGTGTATGATCGGTACATGGTGAATTCATTTGAGCTAAACTTTGGATATGGTTCTTTGGAGCATCCACCAGCAGATTGTGCCAATTCTTCACCAGATCAACCTTCTTCACCCAGATTTAAAGGTACTTGACTAGCTCATCACTGGATTTATTTAAAAAATAATAATAATAATTTGGTATATTTGTGTTCAATTTGGAGAACAAGACAGGAAATCGTGAATGGAGTAAATTTTCATCTTATCAGGAGCAGTGTAAAGACTAGAAATTCTCTCATAATCATGTTGTATTATCTTGCAGGATCTGTGATTGTTTAGCATAAAAACTTTGTCCGGGTGCGCGGAGCTTGCCTAGCACTACTGATGTGTGCAGTGCAGCGAGATTTTCAGTCGAGGGCAGAGTGTAAGCTCTATAAAGGATCCTTATTACATGTAGGAAAGCTGCTGACAATCCATTGGAACCAAAGAATCCATTAATAAAATGTTGTCAAATGTAAATGGTCATTTTTGTCAATCAGGTAACTTGTTCAATGACCCTTCTTAACACTTTTTCAACTTGAACATGTGAATGTTGTCATCTAACGGCGATTGTTCAATGCAAATTACGCCTTTAGATTGTCTTGGGATAATGTATAATAGGGATTTTGGGCTGGATCCCCCCAGATAGGCGAATAGCAGTTTCATTTGACTTCTTTCAAATGTAAATCTGCAACAGCTTAACAATGTATGACAATCATGCATTACTGATTTTGTCATGAAAACAATTTCGCTTCCTATTGATTTCATCTTCATCATTTTGGTGCCTTGTAACCTGTACATATAATGTAGGATTTCATAATTCCATGTAGAAGCATGAGAAAGCATTGATTGTATAATCAAGCTACAAAAAGAGAAACATGGAGACTGTTTTGGAGCATATAATCCGTCTACAAACTACTAGACCATGCTGAACCGCCTCCTTGTTTGAAAAACTAGGGAGAGAACTCGTGATCAATGGTCAGTGAGGAACAACACCATTAGTTACAGTTCTACACCATAATTTCTAGTTATGCTTCCTACTTTTGGACTATTCTTATATACTTCTTTCCTGATAACTGTTCTGATAAAGCACGGGAAAAAGGGCCGAACTCAAGTGAGTACTAGCTTGCTGCTTGGCGAGGAGATCCTCCTTGACATTGCTAGGCGTAACAAGAATGACAAAACGTCCGAAGGATCACGTAGAGAGTATGAAGCTCTGGTATCTTTGGCTTTAGACGACACGATTATTGGAAATCCTTGCCCTCTGCTCTGTATAACCTGTTGTTGCGAAACACAACCATTTGTCATGCTATGTAATGTGTCAGGCAGTAGGAAGAGCAAGCAGTCAAGACTTGTGGACTGCATCCTTTACCTTGAACGCGTCTTCATCTGTTCGATCATCTCCAATGTATAGAGGACAGACATCATTGCAGTCAGCAAAACCCAGTGTCTCAAGCAAGTACTCGACAGCATTGCCCTTGTTCCACTCTATTGATGGGCGAATCTCCATTACCTTATACATTGTATATCAAATGAAACATTGCGTTCTTTTCACTTATTTACTTAGGGAGGTTAAATTGTATGGCGGTTAACGAGATCCAGGGCATACCTTCTTACCCCTAGTTAAATGAAATAGAGGGTGTTTTGCAAGCACGGCCTTCACTATCTCCTCAACCTTCTCATAATCCTGATGATGACCGAAAAACGCAGCCATAGTTAGATCTTAGTCTCATTCACTCGCACAACTTGAAAATTTGCTGGCTTACAAAGAAACTTTTACCTCTTTCCGAGCTCTCCTGAAATGCACGGAGACACAAAACTTGTTGTCCTCTAGGCTCACGCCTTCAATGGCCTTTGTTTCTTCCTCTAACTCATTAAATATCTGTCGAAATCAAGCTTTAGATGATTTCAGTATGGGCAAAAGATTGAACTTCTTTTATGGTTCAGGCAACAGTTAGGTCCTTCACCTCTTGAATTTCGGGCAAGAAGTCCTGAGCTGGTTGGAATATAATGGCATCGTTTCCCTACAAAATGATATGACTAGTAAAAATTAGGCAAATGAAAATCTCTGTCAAACAAACCTCGTAGAACGCGGAACTTGTTACTAACAATCAAAAGCGACAAGTAACCACTCGCCTTCTTATCAACAGTTCTAGTCTGGTACTTGTTGTCCGAAGACCTGTCTTGTCGTGTAGGAGCCATTATATCCATCCCATGGCTCCCAGCGTAATAAACATCATTCAGCTGTATAAATTCATATACCTGAAGAAGAAACAATCAGTAACAATAGCAGACGATTTTTTTCAAGGCAAGAGTTCCATTAGTTCTTCTTCTTGCCTTGTCGCGGTTTCTGCCACTGATGACCGCAGTTGGGTAATACCTAGCCACTTCTCCCACCGCAGAACGCATCTTTACAGAGAACCACACATCAGCAAGAAAGATAAAATTGCAAGAAGCTAAGAAAAATGTGTGATTACCGTATCAGACATGAAAGCCGAATCAGGGTCATCTACAATCGGAGAAAGAGTCCCATCATAATCCAAGAACACAACAATCCTCTTCTCCTTCGCAATGCTCATCATCTGCTCAAACGAGTCCAATGCCGATGGATGATTGCTCTGCGTAGGTCAATAAACGCGTTAAAGCAACACAGAACTTGTAAGTTGTAACATAACATGATCATGAACAAGCGCTTTCTTCAAGGCATTACCATCCAACCTTGATAATCGGCATCATGATCATGACACGGGTCAGGCGTTACAACAGCCGAAGAACGATCCCCATTGCTCTTGTCGGGTCTAGACGCGCCATTAGATTGCACGGAGCCAATGTTCTGTTGATAGGATGAGTGCTTGAAAATTCCAAGGGCCTGATACATCCTCATCAGGGTGTTTCTCATCATCTGCAACCAAACCAGATAACCAAATTAATAAAATAAAACAAAACTTTTAATGAGTTCATAAAGTCTGCACAACCACAGCATAACAGAAAAATACTGTAACCTGATTTCTGAAACCCTTGGTTTAACTTCAAATTAGAAATTGAAATCAAACAGGTATCAATTTCAATTATCATAGGTTCATCCCTAACTACCTTAACAATATAAAATGAATAAATTGATAAAATAAAACTGAAAAAGATTGGAATTTTGTTAGAACAGTGGAGCCCAGGAACCTACCAACCTGGTTGATGTTGATGTGCTACGAGCAAGGGCACTAGGTTTTTTTTTCCTGCTTGTAATGGTGATTGAATAACAAGATATTTGGGACACTAAATTCGAATTATTAATACGAAAAAACAAGGATATGGAAATGCGAATCGAATTGTTTAAAATTAAAACCCTATCAACCTTGGATTAAGCGCTAGTTATTTCTGGATACACAACTGTTGCTAATTGGCTCTTCGCGCTCATCAATAGCCATTCAACTATTTGAAATTGAATCTAAAAATGTTTTTTTTTTTTAAATAAAAGAGAGTAAAAGAGAGAGAAGAACTACAAATTACCTGTTGGAAATTAAAAGTCGATGAATTGAGGGGAAAGGAGACAAATTTATAGAAAACCTAAATTAGGTCGTATAAAAATAGGCAAATAACAGATGTATATATACTCTCATGAATGCAACTCGATCATGAGCACGATTTAGCCTGCATCTGATCGTTAGGGTTATATCTGTCATTTTCGTCTATTACTAACTCAATACTCCATAATTTCTTTTTATTTTTTTTATACAATTGAAGATCGGACCTTCTATTCGCAAGATTGGATCTCGCCATCCGCACATTGCAACTGCCGACTTTCTGGGTCGATGGGGAGGAGTGCTGACATAGACTCCCTGGGTTGGTAGATGAAACATCTTCCCTGCAAAGTCCAAATTGAGGATTTTGCTGACATAGACTCCATAGGTCGGTAGGCCCAACATCTTTCCTTCAAAGCCCAGACTGAGGATTCACTACAAAGCTCCGACGGGACCTGTGACATAGGAGTCGGCACCGGTAGGGAGGAGTGTTGACACAGGAAGTCGGCACTGACACCGTGCCGAATGCGAGAAATTGATCGTGTGCATAACAGCCCCCTTGTAGATTTAGGAATACTGTAAACCATCATTGCAAATTAAGGGACAAAAACTCTATGTGAGATATAAGTGCTTCTAGGTTCTAAGCACGAAACGAGAGATTAAAATTTAGATGAGTTGGATAGACTAATTTTTTCATATAAACATAATTTTCATTAACAAAATCTTTATTCTAATAAACAAATACTTAATTTTTTTTCTTTTTTTTAACCTTTTTTTCTTTTTTTTTTTTTAAAAAATGGAGCGGGTTTGAGCGGACTCCAACCCACCCTTGCATCTGTGCTTGTTGTTCATGATTCATAAAATGTCTGAGTTAAGTCACCTTATCTGCAACTGAGTTTACAATCAATTAATAATACTAAAGAGAAATCGCTTACGCTATGTGGCGGCTTCTCTTTTAATATATGTTTGTTTGTTAATCAATTAAATATTTTTCTATATTTAAATAAATTATTATTTATTTTAAAGAATTAATTATTGTTTTCTTTTTCTAAATCTTAACCGATTGATTTTCTTTTTAAATTACTTTTTCAATAAAAAATATATAATTTTTTATAGTTTTGATTCATGGGATAATATATAAATAACGATTAGATCCATTTAATAAATTACTTTGTTATAATTTGATTATATATATATACATATATATTGAGAAATATATGTGTGTGTATAGTATAATCTACGAAAATTTCGCCTGGTGCCCCTCAGGTAAGGCATTTTTCACGGGATGTACAAAAGTTTGGTATATTTCGCCAAATACCCCTGAGGTTTATATCTTTTTCGCCTCGTGCCCTTCCGTTTACTCTTTTCACATTTCCGTTTAAAAAATGAAAACAAAATAAAAGGAAAAAAAAACTACCTATTGATTCACCATTAAGAGCCCCGATTAGAGCAAGGATAAGCATCATTTCTGTCCAATAAGCGTCTTTGTGGCTTCTCCATTTCTGTCCAACAAGCGTCTTTGTGAACGAGGTATGATCTCTATCCCTCTCTCCCCTCTCGTTCTTTGGAAATCTTTTCTTCGGGGGTCAATTTCTTTGTCTTCATCTTCGTTGCTGATTTCTTCGGGGGTCGATTTCTCCATTTCTTGTTTTTTGGAAATCTTTGCATTTGATTTGAGATTTGGAGTTATTTATGTTCTTGTTATGATGCTCGAAATGTGATTGTGGGGCTGTGATGCAAAACAACAGGTGGATTTTGCTAGATTATCTTCAGGTTGATTTTGAAGACACTAGAGCTAAAAGTAGATTCATGTAAGCCCTTTTAACAACATTCATTAATCTGGTGATTATTACAAATCTTGTAGGATATTTTCATCTTGAATTAGTACCACAAATAGAACCATGTTGATGCCATGCTTCGATACAAGTTGCTTCTATTTTGATGGATTGGATCTTCTTGTTTTATACTGCAGTTTCTCTTAAAAAATTATTCATTAGAAACAATTAGTTTTGATGGCATGTATCCTTACAAAAAAGATAGACACAACACTTCTTTCTTTTTCTCTGTTGCTTTTTTTTTATCATATGGATTCAGAAGCTTGAAGTGTCAAGATATTGAACACTTCTTTGGTTTGCATTTTGTGGTTGATTTGATTTGATTCAAGTCTAATATCTGAGTTAGATAGCAATTGAATGTGAGATAAAAACATAGTAGTAGCTATATCGTTTGAAGATTAATTGAAAGCTATGACGATAAGTGTGTTGTTTTTAGCCTATTAGCTCAAACGGGAGAGCATTGTGCTCGTGCACAAGGACGTGGGTTCAAATCCCACATAGGCTTATTGAATTCTTTAACCATTTAAGTACTTTGTTCGCTTAATTTGAGAAAATTATTTGACATTCTTTCCCATATGATTATTAAAGAAATGATTGTGATTTATGCTTTCATACATTTCAAATACAATACATTACCCCATTGTACATCATTGAAAAAATAAATTGCTTGTGAATTACGTAATTTCACTTTCCAGAAATTTTTACAGTCATTTAGAAGATCTGCTGGAGTTGGAGCGGTTGTTCCTAACAAGCTATTTCGCATGGAGGTAATAGCTAATTTTCTTCTAGTTGTGACATATCAATCACAAAGAAGTCCGCATAGAATATCAAATTGTCTACCATGACTAAGACATCCTCAACAATCCCTTTCGGGTAAATAGTAGAGCGATCAGCAAGTTGAATTACTACCATGGTATCATTCAAAGGTCCCAACCCTAAAGCATGATAAACCTGAGAAGGTAGAACATTAATAGATGCACCTAAATCTAACATGGCCTTGTGAAATTTAGTCTCACCTATCACACATGGAATTGCAAACATACCAGAATCACTACACTTCACAGGCAAACGCTTTTGAAATACAACAATGACATGTTCACTTACCTTGACCTTTTGCTCACCTTTTAGCTTCTGGTTCCGTTTAATAGTGCAAAGCTCCTTTAAAAATTTAGCATATCTAGGAATGCTCTTAATCAAATTGAGTAAAGGAATGTTTACCTCACACTTGCTAAACGTTTTGAAGATTTCCCTATCATTCTCAAACCTTCGTGTATCTTTCAGGGCTTCCGGAAAAGGTGGAATGGGCTTTGTAATATCCAAAGGTATAGAAGAAGAAGAAGGAGGATTACCAGACCCGGCTTTTGGAGTGTTGCCGCGGCCGCTACCTGCATGCAGCTGCCGCTTCTCTAGTGTGATGCAGCGGTTGCCACTTATAGGCGGCGCCCGCCGCATTGTGTAGTGAGCCTCTTTTATTTCATCCAAAATTTCGATCTCTTCATCCACTTTCTCCTCATCATCCAGTTATGGTGTGGCAATCAGTTCCTTGCCACTTCTCAATGTTATTGCGTTGACATTCTTCTTGGGATTCACAATCGTTTGCGATGGAAGCT
Source organism: Persicaria maculosa (assembly GCA_963922045.1). Classification (NCBI taxonomy): domain Eukaryota; kingdom Viridiplantae; phylum Streptophyta; class Magnoliopsida; order Caryophyllales; family Polygonaceae; genus Persicaria; species Persicaria maculosa. Next base: position 35,997,709 of record OY998271.1, read on the forward strand.
TCCCTGATTCTTTTGCCTCTTTCGCAATTAGCAATTGAATGATTTGGCTCATTTGATTTTCCATATTCTTATTCTGAGCCACCAAGCTCTAATTTTGCATCTCCAAGTTCTTTGTGCGTTCAGCCTGGTTTATTACGATTTGCTTGAGGGCTTGCAATTGACTCTCAGTAGATGGTTGAGCACGTGGTTGACCCCTTTGTTGCGAGTCAAACTGTTGTTGTTGCCTTGCCTGAGGCCCTTCTTGTTGATTGAATGGGGCTTGGTAGTTGCCATAACCATAACCTTGCTGATAACCTCTATTGTAGCTGTTGTTGTTGAAGTATCTAGGATTACCAAAGTTGCCTTGTCTAGGCCTTTGTGGAGCGAAATTCCTAACGACATTCAAATCTACGCTGGGCTCTTGCATAATTGTGCACATATCCACATGATGAGTAAATTCGTTGTAGAGCCCATATGCCTTCAATTGTTGAGGTGCTCTGTCAATTACCAATTTCTTCATCATCTCTTTCATCTCAGCCATATCAGTCTGTAATGCAGCCACTGGGGTCTCAATCGCAAGTACACCCCTAGCATGAGTGCTCTTGTTGAACTGCCTTGAGCCCTTAGAGAGCTCCTTGAACACCTCCCAAGCTGCCGTTGGTGTCTTATTCAGCATGTTTCCCCCACAATAAGAATTCACTGTTCTATGCTCCTCATCAGTAAGCCCATTGAATAAGAATAGAACTAGATCTTTCTGAGAGAAGCCATGACCTAGGCAGCTAGCGCAGAGTTTCTTAAAGCGCTCAAAATACTCATGAATAGACTCTATAGCCTGCTACTCAATGTTGCTGATTGCCCTTTTCAAGGCGTTAAGCTTAGTTGCAGGAAAGTATTGCTGCAGAAAGACTCTCTTCATTTTAGCCCAAGTAGATATACCCCAGGTGGTAGATAGAAGAACCACTCATTTGCATCATCCTTTAGAGAGAAAGGAAAGGCCCTCAGCTTGATTTACTCTTCAGTAACATTCTCAGGTTTCATTCCAACCACCACAATATGAAATTCACATAGATGCTTGTGGGGATCTTCCCCACAGAACCCATGGAACTTGGGTAACAAATGAACTACCCTAGATTTCAGCTCAAAATTCACTACTTCCCCGAGTGCAGAAAATTGGATTGCGAAGGGTTGTTGTGCCAAGTAAGGAGGAGTAAGCTCCCTCATAGTAAGATTGGCGTTGTCAGCCATCTCTGCAGTGCTCTCTCCTTGATCAAAAAGTGACTCATGAAAGCGATCACGAGTTTCTCGCCTTCAGGCAGAAAGGGTTTTTTTCGATCTCTGAATCAAAGAATAGCAAAGATGGATTAGTAGCACGGGTATGGACCATATAAGATGATCCACACTAAGATTAGCAACAAAAACACACAAGAATAAATAAATGTCCCCGACAACGGCGCCAAATTTGGTGTCGTTGACGGGAGGAAAACCTGTCATTAATCTTGTCAAAATGTAACTCAAACTTACAACTAGTATAGCAATAAGAAAGAGGTCAATCCCATAGGGAAATTTGATATACAAGTGTGATTCGGATGCCAATTAAGTAACCATGCCAAAGGGGGGGGGGGGGGTTTGAGAATGCAAAATGATCCGCCTTTTATCAAAGCGGAATGGTGAAAGAAAAAGTAAATGAACTTGTTTTAGACAATATTGAGAATGAGTTCTACCTACAATTATCCACTTTATTTGGTTGAAGAGGTCATTGTAACTTCCTCTCGTCCTTTTAGGTTTCCTATGAATGTCCTTGTCCCGACCTAATATAGTTACTAGTCCAATCAGTCCTAGAAACCCTTATCTCATGAGCAGTCCCTCAGAAAAGGATTTAACCCAATCGATAGCTTTAAGTTCAGAGATTAACCAAGGTATTTGCAGTCCCAAAAAAGGGATTTAACAACACATCCAACTTCCTACCTATCCAATTAGTTCAATTAGCCCTAAAGGGATAAGTTTGCTACTTGGGTTAAGGTTCGCAATCAGGAATCTACAAAACCCTAGCAATTGAATTGATCTAACGAGTTGGCCAGACAAAATAGAACAAAACAATCAATCAATAAGCGCAAAGAAGTTGAAACATTCAATAGAAGAATTAAGAAACGAGATTCAGAAACTCACAATCAATCCAAATAAAGCTTCAAATCGTAGATAGAACAAAAGAGTTTAGTTCCTCATGGAAGACATCGCTCAATCTCTCTAATTGTCTAATGAACGTAAAATGAATTCAATAGTAACTAGGTTAAAGTCGGTCTTCAAACTAAAAGTCGGCCAAAAAGCAAATAGAACCTCCGTTCATTAATTAAAATGCAGCGTCTCATCGCTGATGACCAATGCTGCGGCCGCTGCACAGATGCGATGGCCGTTGCCTGTGTATTCTCCAATGTTGTTGCATGGAATCTTACGGCAGTTGCCGCATGTATGCAGTGGTCACTGCCTGTGGGTGCTGCGGCCTCTTCAGTCCCCGCTGCATCTGTAGACAACTTGATGCCTCCTTCCACTTGCTCGTTATGTCCAATCCACGACCATTGCATCATTCTGTGACATTCAAATCCAACTCTGCAAAATAATCAAACATTTGCGCAGAATCCGAACTCTTCCAAAATAATCATAAGATGCAATTTAACTCCAAATCATGCACTAAATGCAACCTAACTATCCTAAAAATGCCTATAATGTCTATCTAAGATATGCATTATCACCGGGGCCATTCATGACACCCATGTTTGCGACTCGTGAGAAGGCATCGTTAAGGTTAGAGAGGTAAAAACAAATAAGTGAAAAAAGCAAAGATCATTATGAGAAAGAGGAATGTGGAAATCATAAAGGATAAAGTGCATTAAAGAAAGAAAGTTTAAAAGTTTCTCCCCGGATTAAGCACAACATTACCAAATAAAGCCCATCACTACACCTTTTACCCTCTACTTCACCATTGCGTATAAAAGTCCTCTTGATTATTAATTCTATGTTACAAATTGTTTTTTGCATAACCCTCCTTTTGTGTGAGATGTTGCTTTTCATTCACATGCATGGATTTGAAGACATTAGTACCTTTACAAGGATGGTAATTGATTGTAGGGTTATATGAGAATGGATCTATGATGTTGAGAGTTTAATCCTTCCCCTGAATGACCATTAAGAGTATTACTTGAGGACAAGCAAGCTTAAGTATGGGGTGTTTTGATGTGCGCATATTTCACCATGTTTCATGCTTACATCTATTCCGTTTTCATGCATATTTTATACTTTCAGGTTGGGAAAGTAGTGAATTTATGTAGTTTGAGCTTATTTGCAAGATATAGAGGTCTACACAAGTTTTGGTTTGATTTCGCAGAAAACGGAGCATTTTGGAGTGGAAACAAGACACTGGAGAAAAGCCCGATCTCGAGTAGAGCACTCGATCTCGACACTATGACTCAACATCGACTAGATCACCCGAGGTCGATTGAAGAAAAAGAGCCTGATCAAGACTAAGCAATGTCGACCACAATCCATCAAGTCGACTCGACATAAGGCACTCGATATCAACATGTCTACTCGACATCGACTGGGGAAACAGAAGCGTAAGAGACGCGAATTGGGCCGGATCTTTGGGAGATTTACTTAGCCATGAAGATATCTATCATCTACCAAGATCATCTATCCTTAGGGATATATTCCAAGCATGTTAGGGAATATTAGCTATTTTATTATTTTATTTTAGGATATAATTTAGTTTAGATAAACTTTCCTTTTACCAATCTTAGTAGAATTAGGACTCCAATCCTTGGCTAGAAAGGGTTGTGAGGCTATAAATAAAGCCCTAGGGGGATGGCTTTAGTCATTCAATTAACCAACGATCATTCGATCAACACAAGAGAAGGAGAAGTAGCGAGCAAGAGTACGATTAAAGTTTCCTTTTCAAGTTTAATGCAAAGTTCTTTCTTTGATGCAAAAATGTTTTCCCCGATGAGAAGTGAGTAGTCGTCCTACTTCTAGGGTCGGGGTGAGCCTGGCGATAGCCATGTAAGTATGCTTGAATCCTTTATTTGATTATGCGATTTCATCTTCTACCCCGTGCTCAATCCTTCATGAGAATGTAGCATCATTCCTTATTTACCTTATATGAAGCGAAAGTGGATTATATATGTGAATTTGGATAGTAATTAGGTTTTGCCTACGAAAGTTGACTAAACCCTAATTATGAAAAAGGTAGAAACAAATTAGGTTTTTATGAGAAAGCCTCTATGTTACTAATTGGTGATGATAAAAGCATGATCTTTTATTTGGTTAAAGTAATAATGCATGCATGGTTATTATCATGGTGAATCCCTACCTTAGGAGCTTTTAGTTTTATAAAGCAAAAACCAAAAAAATCTTTCGCTTTTTATTATTTCTTTATTAATAGTTTTCGCACTTCGTTACTGTTACTGTCTGTGAAGCATCTCGAGATCGACCACCTATCTCAATATCGAGTGCACTACATCGAGGGAAAGTAAGTCGACGGTCTTCTGAGTCGATTGGAAATCACCGATCTACTCGACATCGACATACCCAGTCGATATTGAGTGCCTATATCTTCTTTGCAGGTTTCACAGATCGACACAAAGCAATAGGAATCGACCGCCCCTGTTAATATCGACATCCCAACTCGATATCGAGGCTACTGGTCGACATTGCGCAGGAATTCTAAAGACTATTCAGGAAACCGCTGATTCGCCTCCTCGAGGATCGATCCTGATTCCCTACTGCTACATCGGGAGGGAGTCTTGAATTTATTTGCAAGGGAAGGAATCAGTTTTAATTTATAACTTTTATTTAGATTCCCCTCCTAACAAACACATTCTAGGCTTGAGAAGCATCGATCAAGTAAGCCCTTTAATTGATCTAACTATTTCATGTCCATTGCTTTCCTTGGTTTCATGGGCGTGGACCCAGAATTGTCTACTATTTACATGATAAACTTATTAACCTTATGCGTTAAGAATTCATTTTGGTAAAAAAAAAATTTATGATTAATCTAATGATCTGGTCAATAATGAGCCCATGGTTCACTGTTGTATATTTTGCAGAGAGATGACAAATTTCTATTGGACACACACATAACCACAAGTGGTTTGTTGTTGAAATGTTAAGGTGTGGTTGTAACTCTTTGCTAAAAGGACTATGAGATTGCCAAGTGTAAGTCCTGCAACTCTTTATTGATAATCTCGACTTTGATTTTATGTGTAATGATGTTCGAAATATATGTTTATATATTTTTTTTGTATCCATGAAGTTAATTGTTTAGATACAAACATAAGACTTCCAAGTTTAAAGGTCTACTCAACAAGAAGTTAATTGTTTAGATACAAACAAAAATGCTTCTAGCTTATGGTAGTGGGATAGACTTTATGCCAACGGGCCGACTTCTTCAATTCAGTGTGTCCTTATTGGTTTCTGCATATTGTGTTAGTTGATTTGCAGCTGTCAATAACCTTTATGAGGTAGCAACTGATCTTGTGGTCTGGAGCCTGATTGTAAATCTTGCCTGCTATTAACCTTTATTGAAACCTACAATATCATTTGCCAATTTGTGTTGCTTTCAACAATAGTTTCCTTCTTTCTTTAGAGGTGTGTTCAAGGTATAATTTCTTTTCACAGATTAAAATTTGTGTGAGTTTTGGATGATATATAAACCCATTTTCTTTTACATTTCTGCAACTATATTCTTCATTAGACCTACATGCATTTTTTTCTGTCTCACCTCTTCTACTCTTATCAGCTGCACTATTGTGTTTTGCTGTTTCATTCTCTACTTGTACAACCCACCTCTTGTGCATATTTCAGATTTGCTATCATAAATTCAGGCAACCTCTTTCAAGCACTCCGACCCAATACTAATTTCTATTTACACTAGCCATTATCAACTATGGTGCTCACCCTATCAATGCTCAAATGACCTTGTTGCATTCTCACACGGTCCTCTTGTTGTCGCACAAACTTGTTACCTATTTTATTCTATGTTCAAGATTAGGTGAGACTCCAATGTTTGCATTCTTTTTAAATTTTCTGTTCTCTGTCTTATAAATTGTCTTTGCTAGTTTTGTTAGACTTTACCGAGTATTATACTGATATAATTATCTTACATTAGCTTTTGTATAATTTTATTGGTGAGATTTTTGTTTTTGGCCTTTGTATTCAGATTTAGAAGTATCCTTATTGCATTTGTAGGATTTTGGAAGAGAGTAACAATTAACAGAAGCTTTTTGATTTGGTTATTCTTTTTTTTTTTTCTGTGATCAGGATCCCTGGGTAGTCTTGTTCATTTTCTTCTTCTTATTTTAGGCAATTCTATAGGCTTGTATAAAATTTTGAACGATATTAGCTTGAACTTGTGGTTCTTTCTATACTTCACCGCCATATAAAGGGTTGTTGATGAATGATAGGACTCGTAATGCACAAGATTTGCCGTTATTAAGGCTTTTTATTATTAAGTCTTAAGATTTCCATCTCCTCTTCTGTTAGACTCAATGACAGCAGTGAAATAAAAATCCATTTGCATACTTGAGTATTAGAGTTTGATTTCATTTTATTTTGCTTCTTTGTGTCAGGAAATGAATTTGGTTTAGTTTCGGTTCGAGTTTATTTCAATTTTGTCAAGTTGGACTTCAACTGGTTTGGATTTAAATGTGTCAGGAAATGAATTTGGTTTAGTTTGTTGCAAAGTATAAAATTCAGAAATGGCATTCTGCATTTCTGAATAAATCTTTCATTTTGCATTTCTGAATGAATCTTTCATTCTGCATTTCTAAATGAATTGTTAATGCTTGGTGGAGTTTGGCTGTGGTGAATTCTATGAACCTCACACTTTTTCCTCTTCACTTTGTAGATTATTGTAGATTTTAGATTGATTTACTTTTTCTTTCCACATTCCAGGGTGGTTCAAAGATACAGGAGGCCTATCTCATCTATCATAATTTTTCTGAGAAAGTATCCAATGACTGTGTTGATCCTAAATGGGAAGGTTGTTTGCCACATACACATAGGGAACTTTGATGAAGCTAAGTCATTGTTACTTGATGCTTTTAACAAGGCAAATGACTACCCTCAAGATGATTGTCCTTAACAACAACTTCCCTGATTGTCCTTGACAATTCTCAATATTGAACTCGACCTTGCATAGTTTCTAGGCACCTTATGCTTAAAACAAACTAATGTGATGATTATATCAGTTTTAATGTTTACCTCATGTCTAGTTGTGAATATCAGTTTGTAACTCTGCCCAATTTGGGTGTGTGCAGTCTTCACCTGGCTAAACTACCTTCTCGTTATTTCACATAGTTCTATGCAAAACTCATCCCCAACAAATTCAACTAATAGTACTAAACTGAAACTTATGATAAATTGGTAGAGTATAGTTTGTTTCGGGTGAATCTAGTATAGTTTGTTAATTTGTTTTTTTTTTTAAATTATTTTGGCATTAGTATTGGATTAGTAAATGATGCAATAATGTGTTTTACTATTGCTAATTTAAAGCCTATTAGCTCAAATTGGTAGAGCGATGTGTTCAAGCACAAAGGTGGGGGTTCAAATCCCGTATAGGCTACAACGACAAAAAAACAAATATTTCATTTAACATCGGCTAAAAACTAATGTTAATCAAAATAAAAAATCGATGTCTATGTAGGTGATGTTAAAAATAAAAATTGTATAACATCGGCTAAAGCCCGATGTCTTTGTTAGGTTATAACATCGGTTATATTTTATAATCAATGTTATAGGATAACAAAGACATCAGATATAAAAATATAAACGATGTTATAATATAAAAAGACATCGGGCTATGACCGATGTGAAAAACTTTTGACTTTTTACATCACCCACATAGACACCAAATTTTTTTTGAAAGACATCGGTTATTACCCGATGTTAAAGGACATATTTCTAGTAGTACTTTTATATTTTTCCAGTCTACAGGCCAGAGCAATTGGCAGATAAGTACAACAATATTACACTTCTCCTATACTGCTTCGTCTTGGTATTAGTTGTTGTCGTGCATCACTCAATCTACATGTTAGTGTTTATTGGAGTTGAATGGATTTATCCTAATTTACTTAAACTCTCTTTCTCATATCCATTCTTTTGAGACTGGCCATGTCAAGTGCCTATCAGTTGCATACTTGGTTCACTTACTCAATGCTTCTATTATTCTTTAGTACTGCTAGTTTCTGGGTAATCATTTACATCATTCAACTACAGGTTCAATATTTTTATTTTTGAGCATTTTGAGGTTTTCTTGCTTCTGACTATTTCTGTATTTCATTACATGTTCCAGATGGCAAGGTTGAAGGAAGGGTTACCATCTTTTGACGCAATTCTCATAGTTCCCATGTTTCAAATTGCATGGACATTCATTTGTATACTTTTAGGAGTATCAGGTTCTATCTCCCTCTCTTTGAAATAAGATGATGATTACCGCATCAGCTGAAGGTTAATCTCTTATATAGTTCAACATAATTATTCTTTTAGTTTTTTTTTACATATTGTTTTCTTGGTTTTATTAGGAGATATTATTCCATATTGTGAGTTGTCATTTTAACACTTGATACCCATGTTTTATTATCTATGAGGCATTTACACTTTTCTGCCTCCAAAGAGTTGACTGATAGATTACATAGATGTCATATTGTATAGTGGGCCAAAAGGCCCAATATCTTGTAACCTATATATATGATTGTCTAATGAATGAAACCCTCAAGGAGGACTTTACATCGATTTCATGATTCTACATGGTATCACATCCTAAACCCTAATTTTCCTCTCCCCACCGCCGATCTCTCTCTCCTCCCCTCGCCTCACCGGCCTGCCCCTCCCACTGCAGTCGGCCTCCCCCTCTCGGTTTTCCTCTCTCCCTCTAGACCCACCGGCCTCTCCCTCCCCCACATCTTCCAATGGCCGACGTTCCCCCTACCAAGCCGCCCTTCCACTCCGCTCTCACGATCTCAAACATCAAAAACTGCATCCCGATCATCCTTGATCATGAATCTACCTCCTACACCATGTGGTCTCACCTCTTCACGGCCCATGTCAAGGCTCATAAGGTCCTCCACCATATCGATTCCTCTATCGATCGTCCCGCCACTGAGGACGACGATCTCTTCGCTCAACTAGACACCATCGTTCTTCAATGGATCTTCAACACCATCTCCAAAGATCTATTGACAACCATCCTCGACCCCAACGACAACGCCTTGGGTGCCTGGACCAAGCTTCAGAATCTCTTTCAGGACAACAAGTCCACCCGTGCCATCTACCTAGAGCATGAATTCTCAAGTTGCAAGCTTGCGTCTTTCCCGTCGATATCCGCCTACTGTCAGCATCTCAAAACCCTGTCTGATCAATTGGCCGCCGTTGACTCCAAAACTAGCGCTACTCGGCTTGTCCTCCAGGTAGTTTCAGGTCTTCCCTCTCAATACAATGCTACTGCTACTCATATTCAGCAGACGGAACCTCTCCCCACCTTCGAGAAAACCCGGTCTCAGTTGATCCCGGAGGAGACTCGTCTTCACCGTCAGACCACCGACGCAGCCAAGGACAAAACCGCCCTGGTCTCGTCAAGCGACCTGGACGAAATCTATGCACCGCAGCAACGACTAGTCCCAGCAGCGAGGCGGCGGCCGCGGCCGCAGCAATGGGTGGCGGCCGCAGCAGTGGTCGGATTCCCCTCGCCCCTCCTGGTCTCCCGTCCCCGGCTTCACCCCTCCTTGGATGCCCTATGGCTACCCACCTTCGACATATCGCCCACCATGCCCGTATCGTAACAGTCAGCAGGGAGCGGGCTTGTTGGGTCCAGCTCCTCGATCTGCCGGTCACCAGGCCTACCCGTCTTCGTCTGATCAGGGCTACGCACAGACTGATGTGCATCACGCCTTCTCTTCTATGCAACTGACATCTCCTGACTCCACTTGGTACATGGACACTGGCGCGACCTCCCATATGACGAAATCCTCAGGTACTCTTTCTTCTCTCTCTTTTAAGGGTCCTGCACACTCCATTATCGTCGGCAATGGTGGTTGTCTTGCTACTTCGGGTATTGGCCACGCCACATTACAGACCCCAACCAACCCTTTACACCTCAACAATGTCCTCATTGCCCCCAAACTAGTTGAAAACCTTATCTCTGTCCGTCGGTTCACCACTGACAATAATGTTTCCCTTGTGTTTGATCCGTTTGGTTTCTCTGTGAAGGATCTTACTACGGGGGTTACTCGCCTAGATGTAACAGCACCGCGGAGCTCTATCCTGTGTCATCGCCCTCACCGTCCCGTCCGTCGTGTCCGGTCACCCTCTCGGCATCGTCGTCCAGTCTATGGCATGCACGCCTTGGCCATCCCAGTGCTGCCGTTTTAGATTTGCTTCGTTATAAGAGTCTAGTCAAATGTAATAAAGAGCCTCGCTCTAGTTTATGTTCTTCCCGTCAGTTAGGCAAGCATGCCAGATTGCCATTTCAACGGTTTTTGAACACTACATTTGCACCCTTTGATATAATTCATAGTGACATTTGGACCTCTCCTGTGCCTAGCAAGGAGGGTCACAAGTACTACCTCTTGTTTCTGGATGATTATAGTCATTTCTTATGGATTTTTCCATTGCATTTCAAGTCTCAAGTGTTTCCTATCTTTGTCAAATTTCATGCTTACATCAAAACACAATTTCAATCATCCATCAAATGCTTCCAATGTGACAATGGCCGTGAATTTGATAACAAAGACTTTCACACTTTCTTCACCACAAATGGGATCTCCTATCGGTTATCTTGCCCCTATACTTCCCAGCAGAATGGCAAGGCTGAACGAATCATTAGAACTATAACAAACATGATGCGCTCTCTTCTCTTTCACGCATCCATTCCCCTTGCCTATTGGCCTCACGCCTTATCAACCACATGTTATCTCCTAAACATCCTCCCATCTACTACCCTACAACATCACTCGCCCATTCAGGCACTATATGGCACCCTACCTAGGTATGATCACCTTCGTACCTTCGCTTGTGCTTCCCAAAACAGTCCTCCACCGCCCCACACAAACTCCACCCGCGCTCCACTCCATGTGTCTTCATCGGCTATCCGTCTGATCATCGCGGTTACCTTTGCCTCGATGTGCAGAGCAATAAGCTTATTGTGTCACGTCATGTCACTTTTGATGAGTCTCGCTTTCCCTTCTCGTCTCATCCTCTCCAATCTCCCACACCTCCTATGTCCCAGTCTGAGTCAGAGTCTCCCTTCCCACACTTTCTCCTTCCCCAGAGCTCTACCGGTGCTCCTAACTCTCCCCTACACCGCCTCCACCGCCACCTCCTCCTCCTACCACCAGACCACACACCCGCAGCGTCTCCGGTGTATTTAGACCTCATCAGATCGTCTCTATGCACGCCTCTGATCACCCCGTTAACACCTCCCCTGAGCCCTCCCGAACACACCTCCCATCACCCCAATTGCCGCAGTCGCAACATCGTGCTGCACCCGCGGCATACCCCCTTGTCGCGGCCCCCTTGCCGCGGTCGCAACATTGTGCCGCGGTCGCAGCATTGTGCCGCGGCCGCAGCTTTGTGCCGCGCCCGCCGCACAGACTAACCCCACCCCCACCATTTCCCAAGTCCCTCTTGCCTCAAACCCGACCTCGCTCTCCCCCATCCCCACCTCCCACAAAACAACCCTCCTCGACCCGAAGTGGCAGACGGCTATGCTCGATGAATACAGGGCCCTTACAAGGAATGGTACTTGGGTTCTAGTTCCTCGCCCTGCTGAGGCGAACGTCATTCGCTGCATGTGGCTCTTCCGCCACAAGTTCCGCTCTGATGGGTCATTGGAACGCTACAAAGCTCGTCTTGTGGTTAATGGTCGATCTCAGCAGGCAGGTATTGATTGTGATGAGACATTCAGCCCCGTGGTCAAGCCTGCCACTATTCGAGTGGTGCTAAGCTTAGCGTTATCGCGACATTGGGCTATACATCAGTTGGATGTCAAGAACGCCTTTCTGCATGGCCATCTGAATGAGACAGTTTACATGTTTCAGCCACCGGGGTTCGTTGATACTAATCGTCTCAAGCACGTTTGTCTCCTGAAGCGCTCTCTGTATGGTCTGAAACAGGCTCCGCGTGCCTGGTTCCAGCGCTTTGCATCTGATCTGCTACGCTTGGGCTTCGTTGGCAGCCGCTCGGATTCGTCTCTGTTTATCTATCGCAGAGGCACAGACATGGCCTTTCTGTTACTATATGTCGACGACATCATCCTCACCGCCTCTTCTGATGCTCTTCGGACGTCTATTATTTCCCAGTTGAGTGCCGAGTTCGCCATGTCAGATCTTGGTCCATTGTCTTACTTCTTGGGCGTCGCCGTCCGGCATCATGCGTCTGGGTTGTTTCTCTCTCAGAGTAAGTATGCTGCCAAAATTGTTGCTCGGGCCAAGATGAGCAACTGCAAGCCAGTCGTCACCCCTGTGGATAACTCCAACAAGCTCAGTGCTCACTCTGGTCCTCTGTTTGATGATCCGACGCTGTATCGGAGTCTTGCCGGTGCATTGCAGTATCTTACGTTTACTCGGCCAGACATCAGTTACGCCGTTCAGCAGATCTGCCTGTTTATGCATGCGCCCAGGGAACCGCACTTTCAGGCATTGAAGCGGATCATCCGGTACATCAGCGGTACCCTCGAGCTGGGCACCACGATCACCCCTTCCTCTCGGCATGACCTCTTCGCTTACACTGACGCGGATTGGGGTGGTTGTCCTGACACGCGTCGCTCCACGTCTGGCTACTGTGTCTTCCTCAACGACACTCTTGTGTCGTGGTCAGCGAAGCGTCAGTCTGTGGTGTCCCACTCTAGCGCCGAGACTGAGTACAGGGGTGTCGCCAACGTTGTCTCCGAATGCTAATGGCTGCGCAATCTCCTCCTTGAGCTCCGCTGCCCTCTTCAGAAGGCCACCCTGGTCTATACCGACAACGTCTCCGCCGTCTATCTGGCCAGCAACCCAGTCCAGCATCAGCGCACGAAGCACGTTGAGCTCGATCTCCACTTCGTTCGGGACAAGGTTGCTATTGGACATGTTCGTGTTCTTCATGTCCCGTCCTCCTATCAGTACGCTGATATCTTCACCAAGGGTTTACCTCGGCAGTTGTTCCTCGATTTTCGGTCCAGTCTCACTGTACGGGACCCTCCACTTTCGACTGCGGGGGTTTGATAGATTACATAGATGTCATATTGTATAGTGGGCCAAAAGGCCTAATATTTTGTAACCTATATATATAATTGTCTAATGAATAAAACCCTCAAAGAGGACTTTACATCGATTTCATGATTCTACATTGACAACATGCTTTACCCCCTTCCATGGAAAACCAAGAAAAGGCAACTTTGTGGCGTGTGCTTATCCCACTTGGCTTTTTAACTTGCCACTCTTTTTTGTGCTTAATTTCCATAAGAATCCATAATTGCTGCCACTTCTACCATGTGATGGGTGTTGTTTATGTCAATTAAAATAGCTTCCTTTTTTAGGTATAGATTAAGAACACAAGTTGTTGCCACTGCATGTACTTGCAGAACTACTGATTCCTTCAGATCATCTCTCTAGAAAAAGCTTTTAAAAGAGCAATGCTCTCTCATGTATCCTTACAAAATCTGAAGAGTTTAATAACAGGGAAAAAAATCTATGTTAACCTCATTTCAGTGTTACCCTTACAGTGAACAGTGGTACTAAGTGATAATGAAAGGTAATCATCAGTGCATTATTGGTTATGGAAAAAGTTAAAGAGAATTAGCTCTTTCTTGTGGAGTAAACTCTAATGCAATATTCCTCATAATCAAGTGGTAATGAATCTATTTTTACTTTTTTTTTTCTTTTTTTTTTAACTGTGGTGGTCAGCTCAACTACTTGAATTTCCAACAATTTAATAGACATCTTTTTCACTTTGACTTTTTTTTTTTAATTTGTTGATGGAAGGCCATTAAATCTGTGCCCAAATGGGTCATGCTCATAATTATAACTAATATGTCATGTCATTGATGCATTAGTCATCCATTTTTGTTATGCTAAATGGACAGTAATTATGGGCAATTTCATCCACAATATTTTTTTTTAACAAAACTGTAATATTCAAGAATTAAGTCAAAAGAAATCATCATTTTCAGGGACAGAAATAATGTTGTGGCTTAATTACTTTCGGAAAAACTAACGCAAACACAATTAAATTGTATGAAATAATGTTTTCTTGCAAGTTTTACCATGGGCTGAGAAACTATCACTGGAGTGGCTATGAAGAAATCTTCCAACAAGCACCAAAAAATTAGGATAAAAAACTCAAAAATTACTCACTACACCAACAATCTGATTATAATGGCATGAATATTTCTTGAGAGCACATTTTTTCTTTATTTTTGCAAAATATCTCAATTTCTGCAGGCATATTCAAGACAAGTTCAATCCAAGTACTAGCAGGAGCAAGAAATAAATGGAAGGGAAAATAAAATAAAATAAAATAACAATCTCTCAACAATACCCAAAAAATTCGTATACATTTTTGGAGAAAGAAGAAACAGGCATGGCTTTATTCTATTAGAGTGATTTTGTTGTATTGGCTGTCATTGCTTTGTGTTTATTTGATCTTCTAAGTATTTTTTGGTTTGCTGATTTGGCTGCATTGTCTCTTGCTTATCAGTCTAGATTGAGGCCAATTTCGACGAAGCACTTCCAGTTACCACACCAAGACCTGAATCAGAAGAAGTTGAGAGTAAAAGAAGTGTCCCTAGTGTGAGTATATCTCATATACCATAGTCTAGGCTTGCAACTCAACGTAAGAGGCAGCTCATGCTTTCAGTAAGATATTACATGTAGTGATGTTTGTTCAAAAAGTTAAACTCAAATTGCTCTATTTTGCAGGAATAAATAATAATTATTTGAATACAATTCAAGCTCATCAAATTCAGTTTCAGTGAAATCTGTCACAAGTCTAATTTATTCATGATAGGTCAAATGGCCTTATGAGTTCTTACATGTTTAGGGAGTTATAGTCAAATGATGTCAATTGCAAATTGTGCAAGCAGATAGGATAGATATGTTGAAAAATAAAATAAAATAAGTGATGTTTACTGGTTATGATATGATAAAGTGATGCTAAGCCATTTTCTCCTAAATCATTATTCTTAATAGCTCACTTTAGGAGAAAGACTTGGTTTTCAATCATATCCTTTATTTTGATAGGCCTCATATGTCTGTTAAGTTTCGCATGATAGTTTATTTATGTATATATTTTTGGTACTTATGACATCTTAATTGTTCCGTTGAATTCCTTTTCTTTGAATACAATCTCAATAGTTCCCTTCTAGACCTTTGCTTTAAATATTATCTTTTTTTTTTTTTGAACCGGAAAAAATTTGGCTATAGGGTTACCCCTATAAGCCAAGAGCGTCCATGCGGACGAGATCATGAAGAATGGAGTCGTCAGGAACCGAAGGGCCAGCAAAGGCAAAGGGCAAGTGAGATAATCTATCCGCAACCCGGTTTGCTTCCCTGTAGATGTGACGAATCGCAATGGATCGGAAATAACGCAGAGAGATTAGACTGTCTGAGACAATCATTTCAGAATCTCCAGTGGGCGTCCCGATGTTCTTAAGACTGTTGATGACAGTGAGGTTGTCACCTTCTATTACTAAGTCGTTGATGTGTATTGCTTGTGCTGCAGAGATCCCTTTCCAGAGAGCGAAAGCCTCGGCACCAACAATAGAGTGAATTGGCGATGCACCAGCTTCAGAAAAGATGGGATGCCCATGGGGGTCCCTTATGATGAATCCATAAGTGCCCCTGCCAGACAATGACAGGGCACCATCAAAATTGAGCTTGTATGTTCCTTCCGTAGGTGGTTTCCATTTTATGTTTTTCCTATTGACTTTAGGTGGTTTTTGGTTGTTATTACTTGTTTGTTGGTTTTCTGCTGCGTTGTGTTGTTGTTGAGCGTCTTTCCATAGGAATGTTTGATCTCTTATGAATAAGGTTATAGTTGTAATAGGAGACTTTGTGTGATCAAATATTGTTTTGTTACGAAAGTACCAAATGCTCCACCAGATGATAGCTAATCTGCTGAAGCGAGCGATCCTAATATCTTTCTTTATATGTCAAATGGCACTGTTTAGGTTTGTACTATGTGCTACGCAGTTATCTATTTTGAATATCAGTTGAGGGTCTGTCGTTGTTATCGTAGCTCGCGTAATGGGGCACTCCCAAAGCAAGTGAGAGAGGTCCTCATAGTTTGAATCACAATGAGGACAGTCAGTTGGAATTCCCATGCGTCTGGAAGCGAGTGTCACAGTTGTTGGTAGTCCGTTTTTAGTGATCTTCCAGAGAAAGGATTTGACCTTAGGGTGCACGTCAAGATCCCAAATCCATCTAGTCTCAGAAGGCTGATGTTGTTTCATTTTGTGGAACATTTCAATTGCTGAGCTAGTCGAAAACCATCCCGATCGGCTCCATTTCCAGTAAATTCTGTCTGTGTGTATGTTCCTGGGTATGGGTGTCATTGTTATTGCTTGAATTGTTTTGGTTGATAGTATGTTTTGTGTCATGTTAGTGAGTTTTGTTTTGTCCCAAGTTTTATCTGCTTTTAAGAAATGGGAGACTGTTATGTCAAGATTGGGTGGTGGAGGGTTAGAAATTAAATCAAGGAGAGGTGAATTACCCATCCAAAGATCTTGCCAGAAGTTTATAGATTCGCCATTACCAATAGACCAACGGATCCCCTCTTTGAAGATAGGTAATAGCTTTATGAGCTGAGCCCATTGCCAGGAGGAGTCATTCTTTTTCTTATATTGTAAGATGCTTTACCCCTTCAGGTATTTTTCCGTGATTATAGTTACCCATGGGTTATTTGGTTCAGCAAGTATTTTCCATATCAATTTTAGTTGTAATGCCTTGTTCATATCTTCAGAGCTGCGCAGACCAAGTCCTCCGTTATTTTTAGATTTGCATACTTCAAACCAGCTGATAAGAGGTCTGTGTTTGGGTCCTTTGTTCCAGAGAAAATTTCGGTTAATCTTATCCAACTCTGAATGTACGGCTTTAGGTAGTAAAAAACATTGCATAAGGTGAAGTGGTTTAGCTGACAGCGTTGTTTTGATTAGTGTGCAGCGGCCGGATTGGGAGAGGCAATTGGCTTTCCATTTCTGTAATTGTGCTTTAGTATTGAGCAGTAGGTCCCTGAAAGTGTCCTTTGTTTGCTTCCCACATATGACTGGGCAGCCCAAATATGTTTCCAGATTGGTCGTGACTGGTATCTGTAGTTCATTCCGAATGGTGGCAATCTGGCCAGCAGATGTATTAGATGTTGTTTGTATATGGGATTTGTGCCTATTAACCTTCTGTCTAGAAAGAGAGCAATATTCGGAGAGGATCTTGTTAATCTGGTCGCAAGCCGTTTTTGATGCCGAAGCAAAGATGAGGATGTCGTCAGCGAAGGCCAGAAACGGGATAGTGGTTCCATTTCTCACCATCTTGATACCCAAATGGCTGTGAGGTTTTTTTTATTCTTCATGAAGACCTCGAGCGAGAACTTCCGAAAGCACCAGGAAAAGATAAGGTGAGAGTGGGTCCCCCTGTCGGAGTCCACATTGTGGCTGGAAAAGGTCAGTGGGTTCATTGTTTACAAGTACAGAAAACGAAACCGTGGTGATGCATTCCGTGATCCAACTTGTGAATTTAGGCGAGAATCCAAACTCAGATAGAACTGACAGTAAGAAGTCCCAATCGACAAGGTCGAAAGCCTTTTCCATGTCTAACTTAACTGCCATCCATCCCGTCTTACCTTTCTTTTTGTGGAAAGAATGGAATATTTCGTTTGCAATTAGGATGTTGTCTTGTATTGATCGCCCTGATGTGAATGCGCTTTGCATAGGGTTAATAATTTTTGGCATAAATTTTTTTAGCCTGGAAGCTAAGACTTTAGAAATGATTTTATAAGTTGTGGAGCATATGCTTATAGGTCTATAGTGAGCGGTGGTTTTAGGTTCCTCACACTTTGGTATTAAAGCAATAAATGTATGGTTTATTTGTTTAAGGATTCTTCCACTTAGGAAGAAGCATTTAATTGCCTTGATGATAGAAGTTCCAACAATATGCCAGAATTTTTTGAAAAATCCAGCAGGGAACCCGTCTGGTCCTGGAGATTTGTCGTTGGCAAGCCCGAACACTGCATTTTTAATTTCAGAATTGGTAATTTGTCTGGTTAACCATTCATTGTCTTCATTGGTTATGGTTCTACTAATGTTGTTGAGTAAGTTACTGGGAATATGTTGCCTTTGTTGTTTAGAGTATCGCTTTAAGAAATCATTTTTTATTGCGTCTCTAATTTCACTATCCTTTGTTAGGGTTACCCCTGCTGTAGTTTGAATTGCCTTTATTATGTTTCTATTACGTCGTCCCGTTGCTATTCTATGAAAGTATTTCGTATTGGTGTCAATTGATTTGATGTGGTGTTTTTTTGCTCGTTGCCCCTAATACTTATTCTGGAAGGTCAGAAGTGTAGAGTGTTTTATGGTTAGTCTTCTTATTTTGTTATCCAGATTTTGGTCATATGAGTTACTTATTCGTGTTTGTAAATGTTGTAGCTCCTTTTCTACCAAGTTTATTTGCCTGAAGACATTACCGAATGTGACTTTTGCCCAGTTCTTGCTTTGTCTTTTTACTTCTTGTAGTTTTCTAGTTAGTTTATAGGATTGTGAGCCGGGCACATCGATTCGCCATGCATTTCTGACTAAATTTTCAAAATCTTGTCTTGTGGTCCAGGCCATTTCGAATTTAAAAGGTTGCAGTTTTGGTTTTTGGTTATCCATTAAGTCAAGAGTTATTTGCGTGTGATCCGATTTGACAAACGCATGGTTCTTTGTATATAAATTTGGGAATTGCTGTGAAAGTCCATGGCTGACTAGTGCCCTATCTAATTTTTCATATATGTTATTATCCCCGTACGGGAGCTTTCTCCATGTATACATGTTTCCTGTTGTGTGAGTATCAATGAGGTTGTGGTTGGTTATTATTTTTGTTAGTCTTTGGTATCTGTTTGTATTCGGGCTTGTCCCTCCAAGTTTGTCATTAGGCCCTAGTATTTCATTTAAATCCCCTATTATTATGACGGGTTCAAAGGAGTTGTCAATTGTTGATGAGAGCAAGTCCCAGAATTGGTCTTTGTCACATTCGTGGGGTGGAGCGTAGACAAAAAGAATCGTTATTGTTATGTTGAGAGTGTGGCTTTAAATATTATCTGAATGGTTCCCCTATAGATAAACATGTTTTTAACAACTTGCCTTTTAGTATTTTCTTTTCCCATTCATTTTTTTTACTTACCTTGATTTTCTTTTTCGTTTTGATGACATGTATGATATATGCAGTGTATAGAGGAAGTTGTTTTGAATGAGAGACAGAAACATGTACTTCTCAAGAAACATGAGGATTTCTTTTTCCTATTGATGACCTGTATGATCAAGGTTCTTTTAGTTTCTGCAGTCAGAAACATGAGGATTTGCTTAACTATTTTAAGATTGGTAGGTTTAGGAGGAGTATATTTTTATTTTTGGTAACGTTCTTATATGATATGGTAGAGAAGAAACACTTTGAATATATTTTTTGTGTATTTTATAGTTTTATGTAAATTATATAGTTTTGGATATTTTGTTATATATGTAAATTTGTATAATTATATATATGTAAATGTAAATTTATATAATTAATTAAATTTTGCATATTTGATTTTAGAATGAATCAAATGAGAGTTTTTTTTTATAATGAGCATGAAGAACATAATGCGTGTATTATGATTTTTTTTTAATATGGGACTTTTTAGCTCGATTCTGAAGAATACGGGGTAAAAATAGCGCTTTTTTTTTAATTTTTTCAGAAATAATTTAGCAACGGCAACTTGTCGTGGCTAGCCATTAGCCACGGCTGTAGCCGTTGCTAGACTCTTTTGCCACCAAAGGTTTCACCGTGACTGGTTTCCCGTGGCTATAGCCGTTGCTATTACCCTTTGGCCACAGCAGATGGACTTTCAGCCACGGTAAATAGCCGTGCTGAATTATATTTTTTTTGTAGTAGGATCAGCGTCCGCCTCTTAAGATCGGATTTGTGGTAACAACCGCACACAGATCAAATTGCCTCTTGAGATTAGCGTCTGCCTTCATTACGAAGCCGCCATAGGCCTCACAATCGCATACAAATCGGATCGAATCTGGTGATGTCTGGCTCGAGGAACCTCCGTCGGCCTAGCAACTCTACGAAGGAGAAGCCGAATGGATTTGGAGTCGGAATTGGGGCCCGATTTCATAGTCGCCACCGGCCGGATCCCAACCGCCGCTCCTATTCAACCTCTTCCCCTTCTTTTATTGATTGGAGCGAAAGAGAAGCTTCGTCCTCCCACCGAGGTCCACCTTCTTCTTCCCCTTCCAGCGATGAGCCACCGCCTCCTGCCCTGTTTCGACGAGTCTGATTCCATGCCCGATGCTTTCAGTGTAGAGGGAGAGAGAAGATGATGGAGAGTCAGACGCGTTCAGCGGTTTAGTCTTTTTACTAACTGATTCGGTTTTTTTTTGAAAAATAGGGCACGCGTGCCGGTTTTCACTAAATGACAAAATTTCACACCTTAAGAATTTTACACCTTAAGGCCATTTTACAATTTAAACTCTCCCTATATATATATATATATATATATATATATATATATATATATATATATATATATATATATATATATATATTGTAACGGCCCAAATATAAATATTCGGGTTATGTTTCAAAGGTTGGATACCTTCGTTCGGATCTTGCAATCCAGGTACGGGTCAAGGTTTCAAAACCTCAAGTGAGAGCGTTTTGAAGTGGGGATTTCGAACCCCAAATCAAGTGTAGGGTCGTTGGGTACCCTTAACCTGTCCTATGAGACTATATCGCTAAATTCATTTTGCGTAAATCGGCGAAAAACACAAAATAGGGTACAATTTGCCATGGCGAGGCCGGGTTAAAACCAAAATATGAAATCTCAAATACGTCAAATATTCTAAGCCAAGTGATAAGGTGAGTTCGATTTAATTGCCCGAGCAATCCCCGCCATAGAAGCATGGAGCATACATGATCTGCAAACAAACCTAAAAAAATATGTGCAGGGCATGGGATCAGACTGAGGCCCTATCGCACTCTATTTCCACAAGCAGGTATATATATACGCTATACCTAATAAAGATGCTTCTAATGTAGTGTGGAATATTAAAACACGCAAGCATGCTATATATATATATATAGGGATTGACTCCGGTGAAAACCTCAAATTGTGGTAAAAACCGTGAGGACTACTTTATAGCTTGGTTTATTTGAAAACCGTGCTAAAAACCTCAATTACATATAGTGACTTTACAACTCAGTTCAACCTAAACACCGTGCTAAAAACTCCAGTTTTAAAATAATACATGACTTTATATCTCGGTTAAACCTAAAAACCGTGCTGAAAACTCATGTTTTAAAATTACATTAGTGACTTTATATCTCGGTTTTATTCAGAACCGGGTTAAAATATATGACTTTATAGATCGGTTCTATTCAAAACCGGCTATAAAGCTAGTGAACCGAGCTTAAAAGCCGGTCCTCACAGGTTTTTACCGCAATTTTGGTTTTCACCGGAGCGTAACCCTATATATATATATAGGGATTGACTCCGGTGAAAACCTGGTAAAAACCCGTGAGAACTACTTTATATCTTGGTTTTTTTGAAACCCGTGCTAAAAACCTCAATCACACGGTGACTTTACAACTCGGTTCAACCTAAAAACCGTGCTAAAAACTCTAGTTTTAAAATAACACATGACTTTATAGTTCGGTCAAACCGAAAAATCGTGCTAAAAAGCTAATGTTTTAAAATTACATAGTGACTTTATAGCTCGGTTTTATTCAAAACCGGGCTAAAATTTATGACTTTATAGATCGGTTCTATTCATAACCGAACTATAAAGCAAGTGAACCGGGCTAAAAAGCCGGTCCTCATGGGTTTCTACCACAATTTTGGTTTTCACCGGAGCGCATCCCTATATATATATGCAGAAATACGATAAAAGGCCCAAAGAATGCCAAATGGCATATCCCTCTCCTACCTCCACCCCCTTCCCGTTAGGGTGGAGCCTGGCCAGTACGGTCTATAGCATAGCGATCGCCATCCGCAGATGGTATATGTGCACATCAATAGTCTCGTAATCATGCTCATATGGTGAGCAGAGCCCGCAAGCTCAACTCTAATCTAACTCGATGGAGGACAAGCCTGATGAGACTGGGCCGTCCTATGACCCTAGCAACGACTCTAGGACACTCAGATCACGATTGTTCTCTTTTCATACGCAATAAGTAAACAGATGCTCATTCGAGTTTGCAACCTAAGCATGATACTACATGCCATTCTTCAATGTTTATGCAATACCTAGTATGTCATACAACTACATGTTGGAGGGTGTCTCTGATTAGTCTGAGTAAGTCCATAAAGGAATTTACCTCATAAGCCAAACAACAAAGGGTAACACAACCAGAATCCACTCAATCAACAAGCACCTATGGTAATAGTACGAAAGCGATAAGGCACAAGACTACTAGTCACACACACACAAAGACCATGTCCCAAACCATTTCCAAAACCCACTTCAAAGTCCAATCATTTCAAACCATCTCAAATCATTCTCAAAGCGAAAAACCTCAAAAGCCAAATTATCCGAATAAGCCAATTCTATAATACTCAAGTCCATTTTTATGTCCAATTGTCCATCATTTAATCAAGTTTAAGAATCCCGACACTTTAAACAAAGGTTTCAAAATATTTTCCAAGCATTCAGTCATACAATTTAAAATCCGTCAAAATCCTCTTTTTAATATTAAAATAATCATTAATATTCCAAAATCCCATTTTTTTAAATCAACCTCAACTCAAATCCGATTAAAAATAATCGGAATAAAAAACAAAAAGACTAAGTCAAAGGGTCAAGGATAGCTTGGCCAAAGCTTCTGGGTGGATTTCGCGCCGGTGAGAGAGCCATTCGCGGCCGCGGAATCCATCCCAGGTTCCATGCGAGAAGCGCCCCTCGCTGGCCGCGACATAAAGTTTTCACCATAGTGAAACCCGCGGTCGCGGCCGCGAGAGTTGGCTTCCTCCTCTATCTGTGTTCTAACTCGCTGCGGCGACCATGGTTTCGCCGCGGCGAGATTCGAACCTGTTTGCTCATTTTTGCTTCAAATCTCATTCGTTTTTGCCTAGATTCAAATCCATTTTAACTTAAACTTGTTTCAAAATATTTCTAACACAAAACCGACACAAAATAACCATATATGACTCCAACGAGGACTGGAGGGGAGAGCGGAAGAGGGATTACCTTGCCTCCTTGAGGCTTCTTCAAAAACCTTTGAAAAAATGAGTCCTTGGACTCCGATTCAATGATATATAGATACAACAAGGCCTAGGAGGGACGGATCTTGGTTAAAATAGATTCTATACGAAGATCTACATCCAAAACGAGAGGATGGAAGGAGGAGAGTTTACCTTGCTCAAAAACAGGGGAAAAGGATGAAACAAGCTTGAATCTACTTCACAAGGATTTAGATCTGATGTTTCTTGACCTTGGAAGGTAGAGGAGAGAGTGAGGAACAAGCGAGAACAAACGAGCAAGAGAAAGGAGTTAAAATGAGGGAGAACAAGTCGATTTACCGAGCCAATGACGGAAAATGGGCTCCAGTCGCGGTGGCGAAATGGGCACTCGCGGTCGCGAGGATGAGTTTCCTCCTTCTGGGCTCTGCTTTTGTGGTGGCGACCAAGAACTCGCGGCGGCGACTTAGAATTCGTGGCGGCAAAATGGATAGAAACTTGGTTTTTCAAAGGGATTTGCTTTCCGACTCCTATTTTTGGGTTACATCTTTGAGAGGAGGTCTTCTTGAGGGTGTTTTAGGGCTATTTTGCTGGTGGAGAAACAAGAAATGGAGAGTGGAGAGTAAGGGAGATGGATTGAAGAGGTGAAAACTTGAAAACTTGGATTTTTAGGATTTTTGATTTTTGAATGGATGATGAAGAGAGAGAGAGAGGATGGAGCTAGGCTCAGATTTTTATGGGGAATTCTGGGGATTGGTGTTTCCTTTATATAGTGGCACCAATTGGCACATTTAGGGTTTTTGTGGAGATAAGGACAAAACCATTATGGTGGTAGTGAGAAGAGGAGAGAGAACGCGTGGAAGGGAGTGGCTGGTTGGAGAGAGAGAGATTCCGCTCATCCGACCTTAAGTCTCGACTACCTATCCCGAAATTCGACTCGAGTTTTAAATCCATTTCAAATGATTCACAAGACTCCATGTTTGAAATTTGAATAATATAGCGGGATTTTAGCTCGACAACCTATGTTTTAAAACATGCCGGGATGATTTCCAAGGACATTCCATTTTTAGAAATGCACTCGGGGACGAGTTTTCCGAAACTTTTCAATTTTAGCAATTAAATACTTATTTGAAATTCCGTTCTTTACATTCATCCACCTCTAAAAACAAGTCTCGTCCCTGAGACTAAAACCTTTTCAAAACCAAACCTTTCCTCAAAATGGTTCAAAACTCTTTAAATCCCTAAAACGTTCATCAACTCAACCAATCTCGGGAGGTGGAGACATCCACCTCTAAGGGCTATTCCCATATTATCTTCCTAGGTTCCGAAGTCAAATCAATCTACCAATCTCAACTCAATAGGAATCATCAACCATAATGCATCAACTCATATGTATCATAACCATCATGTCTCTAATCACATCGCGTGTGGCGAGCCTCTCAACAATCAACATAGTCTCAAAATATCAAAAGCGTCACAAACCGCATAACATTAAAACATGCTCATATGATGCATCTCAAAACATGACAATGTACTAACACGGTCTCAACACCATACTACGAGTCATAAGGTATCTCAACATCATAAGGAAAACATCATAAGCATAGACGAACCATCACAACAACCATAGCTAGCACGCATGGCAAGAGATCCATCTCCAGCCCTATCACATCATCATGGAATCTGCACAGAGTAGTCACACATAAGCATGAAATCACAGAGATAACCACCATCCCAAAGTAAAAGACCACTACAACTCACCATTTCCAAATCTCCGCTCTCGCTTCCCTCCAACTCACTCGGCTCTCTCTCTCTCTCTACTCTCTACTGTAATTGAATGCTCGAAAAATCTATGCTTGGATGATTAAAACTCATCCTAATGGCCTCTAATTATAGACTTCTAACCTCGCTATCCAAGGATAAGAAACTCTATCTTTATCCCCAAGATAAAACTTAAATAAGTAAAAAAAAAACTAAAACTCCTTAGGTAAATATCAAATTCACCATAAGGGATAACATGTCTGGTGTTTAATGGATAGAAGATCTCGACATTAGGATAGATGCAAAGCTTCAGATAGAATTCTATCAAAAACAGCGTCGGATCTGTCTGCAACAGCAGTCGATATCGACCAGGGACATCGATATCGACCTCTTTTTTTCTCTATCTCGAGCAGTTCTACTCGACCTTGGACTGGCACTCCACTTCTATCAATATGCTCGATTTAGGCCACTCGATATCGATCATGGGACCTCGATATCGACCTCTCTCTGTCGACATGCTCTGTTCTTCCTCTGCTCGGTTTCTGGTACTTTGTTTCACTCGATGTCGAGTCTTTAGGTCGATTTTGACTCTTCAGTAGACTTCGAGTTCTTTTTCCACTCTTCTTCACTCGTCCAAATTGCTCCATTTTTGTCTTCCTCTGCTCGATTTCTGGTACTTTGTTTTACTCGATGTCGAGTCTTTAGGTCGATTTCGACTCTTCGCTAGACTTTGAGTTCTTTTTCCGCTCTTCTTCACTCGTCCAAATTGCTCCATTTTTGTCTCGATTTTTGCGAAATAACCTAAAAACTCGTGTAGACCTCTATATTTTGCAAATAAGCATAAACTACACCAATCTTATGATTTCCCAACCAATATGCATGCAAATATCGATAAAATGGACATAAATGTGAATAGAAAATATGGCAATTTGCGCGCACATCACTTCCTTAGGACTCCTCCTAGCCCACTGTACTAGAAGAAGAGGAACCTCCTTGATCCTCAACTTCTTGACCCGACGGTCAAGCACCCTAACTGGGTCGGGGATTTGACTTGGGTCGGGGACATACTGCCGAAGCTGGGATACATGGAATACATCGTGCACGCCGACCAACGATATGGGTAAGGCTACACGGTAAGCTACCTCGCCAACCCTCTTAGGAATCTTGAAGGGGCCCACAAATCTAGGGCTCAGCTTGCCCTTGATGCCAAAGTGATGAACCCCTCTAGTCGGCGATACTCTCTGCCATACATGCGATCCAACCTCGAACTCGATCTCTATCCATCTCTGATCAGCATACTTCCTCTGTCGATCCTGGGCAATCCTCATATACTCTCGGATGCGTCCGACCTAGTCGACCATCTCTTTGACCATCTCAGGTAGTGAAGCTGCTGTGTTAGCGAGCTCATCCCAACAAACTGGCGACTTGCATCGTTATGTGCGCTCAATTTGCCATGTTTTTCGCTTACATCTATTTCGATTTTTGTCATTATTTTATGTTTTTGGGTTGGGAAAGCATGAGATTTGTGTAGTTTATGTTTATTTGCAATATATAGAGGTCTACAAAAGTTTTCGTTTAATTTTGTAGAAATCGGACGCACTTTGGAGCTTAAAGGAAAGTCATGAAGACGTTGGAGAAGCTAAGGAAGAGCACAAGATGGTGCAGCTGGCGAAAACGCCACTTTTCACCATTCAAAATTTTGAATCAAGTTCCGATGTCTTCATGAGATTCGTAGCCCTCGAAAAGAGCTTTCCAACGCATACTCATATGCGTCAATCGAACGAACGAGGACTCGGGAAAGTGCGTTTCAAGATGGATGCAGAATGCTGAGAACTGTCAAGGAGGTCGATATCGACCTTACTTGGTCGATATCGAGTGGAGCACGTCGACCAGAAATGCCAGAAATCGACTCAACACTTCGAAGCTGCACAGAATAGGTCGATATCGGCCACCTTTGGTCAATATCGAGCCAAGACATGGTCGAAATCACCTTCAGAGGCTGAGATCGAGTGAAGCTGAAAAGACAGGTCGATATCGACTGAACATGGTCGATATCGAGTGAACCCCATAAGCCGATTTCGAGCCATACCGAGCCCTAATCCGAGTGGAGGAAACTTGCACATGAAGGAGAAGATATTTTATCTATTTTAGCTATTTTATCTACTTTCTATCCTAAAGGGTTGAACAATTAATTACCCTAAGGATTTATCTATTTTACCAATTTAGATTTATTTCCTTTTATCTAGAAGTATATCTTTAGATAGATTTAGATAGATTGTTCTCTTAGAATAGCTAGGATTGAGCCCTATAAATAAAGCCCTAGGGGCTGGTTTTTTCGATCATTCAAGCCAAGTCGTCTTCGGGCGCAATAGTTAGGAGGAAGAGAGGAGAGAGGAGAGAGAGAGGAGGAGGAGGAACGTTTGGAAGGTTTTGTAAGTTTTAGATTTTATGATAAAGTTAGTTTCTTTTATTATGTCTTGTTTCTAATTTCCATCTTCTAGGTTTGGGGTGATCCCAACATAGATATATGTGTTTGATATATGAATTTATGAATTTGAATGTCTTTATCATCATCTACCTATGTGCTTAATCCTTTGGAAGAGTTGAGGAAATTCCTTATTTATGATATTAAAGCAAAAGCGATCTTATTATGAATTTGGATAGTAATTAGGTTTTGCCTGCGAGAGCCGACTAATCCTAATTAAGAAAAGGTAGTAACAATTAGGGTTTATTTGCGAAAGCCTCTATATTCCTATTTGTTAATAACGAAAGTTATTTGATATAAAGCATGCATCTTTATGTGATTTATAGTCTACACATATGTTTATTGTTGCGGTGATCCCTAACCTTGGAAGTTTGCTCTTTTATTATTCTATTTTTGTTATTTTAAAGCTTTTGCGCAGCCACACGACACCAACCACCGTCCCCTCTCCATCCCTCGACATCGACCAGTCTCAGTCGATATCGACAGCAACCGACGGCCGCCACCTTTTCCCGCTACTCCCGAACCCCAAAACCAACTAAACCTAGAACCGCTGACTTCTCTCCTGAGGATGAACCTGACTCCCCTATGCTATAGCGGGGGTCTTGACTATAAATTTATTTGGTCGAGAAACCCTCTCGTCACATCGCCTCTCATACAGTGCCTCATATGGAGCCATCTCAATCGACGAATGGCAGTTGTTGTTGTAGGAGTACTCCACCGATGGTAGGAATCTGACCGAAAGGTCACCCCACTCCAACACACATGATCTCAAAATGACCTCCAAAGTCTGAATCGTCCGCTCACTCTGACCGTCCATCTAGGGGTGATAAGATGTGCTAAACTATAGTCGAGTCCCCAGAGCCTCATGAACCCGTTGCTAGAATCTCGATGTGAAATGTCCATCTCTGTCAGAAACTATCCTCTCAGGAACTCCATGAAGCCTCATGATCTGTCTGACGAACTCATCTGCTAGCCTCGAGACCGACCACGTCTCTTGAATGGCAATGAAGTGGGCCGACTTGGTCAATCGATCGACCACGACCCAGATAGCATCAAATCATCTGACGTCTCTCCTCAGCCTAGTGACGAAGTCCATGGAGATGTCTGTCCACTTCCACTCGGGAACTGGAACTGATCTAACAAGTCAACCCGGTCTCTGATGCTCAATCCGAACATACTGACATACCTGAAATTTGGTGACGAAATCTATAATGTCGGTTCACATCGTTGGGCCACTAGTAGGATCTCCTCAAATCCTGATACATTTTATTCGCCCCTGGATGGACAGAATAAGGGGTAGTGTTAGCCTTTTGCATGATCCTTTGTCTCAAGTCTGAAGTGGACGGCACCATGATCCTACTCTGGAAGGTCAGCATCCAATCTGATCTCTCTGTGAGCTCACCCACTCGTCCCTAAACCATCTGCTCTCTCAAAGCTGCTATCTCTGGACACTCTGTCTACTCTCTGCAAATCTTTTCTATCAGCTCTGACTGAATCTCTAGGAACGACAATTGGTCGCTCTCCCTTTGAAGACACACTTCAATGCCACAAGACATCAGCTATGTCTGCAATTTGCTCTACACTGTTAGTCTAGCTAAGGCTACCTCCTAATGGGTCTTCCTGCTGAGAGCATCTACCAACACATTGGCCTTCCCAGGATGATAGACGATGTCCATGTCATAATCCTTCAGGAGCTCTAACCAACGCATCTGTCTCATGTTGAGCTCCTTCTGTGTGAAGATGTACTTCAAGCTCTTTTGATCTGTCATCATCTTCCATGAAGTACCATACAGATAGTGTCTCTAGAACATCAGAGCATGCACTACAACTGCAGCTCAAGATCCTGTGTAGGGTAAGGCTCCTCTCCAGGCTTCAACTAGCATGAAGCATAAGTAATAACTCGATCCCTTTGGTACAGAACAAAACCCAAACTAGCTCACAAAGCATCGGTGTAGATCACAAAGTCCTCTGTTCCATCAAGTAGAGCCAACACTGGTGCGGTCGTCAGCTTCTCTTTGAGAAGCTCAGAACTGGCCTGGCACACCTCACTCCAAATGAAAGGAATGTCCTTCTATGTTAGTTGTGTCATTGGTCGGGCGATCCTCAAGAATTCATGAATGAAGCGACGATAGTAGCTAGCCGATCCCAGAAAAGAACGGATGTCTCGCTCGTTCTTGGGAACCTCCCAAGCAATGATGGCGTCAATCTTCGCGGGATCCACGATGACTCTTGCTGCTGAGATCACATGTCCTAAGAAGGTCACATCGGGAATCCAAAACTCGCACTTGCTGTACTTTTCGAACTGTTGGTCCCTCCTCAAAGTCTCTAGAACAATCCTTAGGTGCTGCTCATGCTCCTCGTGGCTCCTCGAGTATACCAGGATGTCATCGATGAACACCCCAACGAATCTATCCAGATAGTCTATGAACACCCATTTTATAAGCTCCATGAAGGTTGCTAGCACGTTGTTCATCTCGAAAGGCATGACCCCAAACTCGTAGTGCCCATACCACGTCCTGAAAGTGGTCTTCTAGATGTCCTCTGATCTCACTCCGAGCTGATGATATCCTAATCTCAAGTCGATCTTCGAAAAGATCACGGCACCCTGAAGCTGGTCCATCAAGTCGTCGATCCTTGAAAGCGGATAACGGTTCTTCACCATCACTCGATTCAGCTCGCGGTAATCGATGCACAACCTCAACAAACCATCCTTCTTCTAAACGAACAGCACTGGAGCTCCCCATGCGATGCACTCGGACGTATATAGCCCTTCTCGGCTAACTCCTCAAGTTGACCCTTAAGCTCGACCATCTATGTGGGTTCCATCTTGTAGGGTACTCGGGAAATGGGCCTGGTGTTCGGCTCTAACTAGATCACAAAGTCGACCTCTCTCTGCGGGGGTAATCCTAGAAGCTCGTTGAGGAAGACATCGGTGAAGTCTCGAACTATGGGCACCTCAGTCATGATGGGACCCTGATCTAGAAGTCTCGCTACTCGAACTACGCTAATCAGTGCCCCATTCCTCTTGGGGTCACTACCCCAAACCTGGTTCTCGGTGCCATCATTTGCCAAAACCGTCACGGTCCTCGTCCGCAAGTTGATGATCTCCCCATAGTGGACCATGAAATCCATCCCAAGAATCAAGTCGTGGGTCCCCAATGCCATCACGATCAGGTCGGCGGGCCACTCACACTCACCTATACGGATAGGGCACCCTAGGATCTCACGACTCGTCCTTATCCTAGCCTCATCCGGCATACCCATAATAAGGGACGGCCCTCTCGTCCAGCTCAGGCTCAGCCTAGAGACGCATGACTCTACTATAAATCAGTGTGTGGCGCCCGTGTCAAAAAGAATACTCAAACACTCATCATGGAGAAATATAGTACCTGAGGCACTCGGAGCAGATCGATCCTCGACTCTCATTTGAAAGACACGAGGCGGTAGGGGAAATGCAGAACCAGATCCTCTACAAGTCTGTCCTCACTCAAAAGAGGACCCAGATGGTCCTGCTGATTACAATCCTCTACCCACTTCGGACCTAGATGGTCTACGACCTCCTCTGCCCGAGCCTCTGCCTCTACCTCCGGATTTGCCTCTAGCCGATGAGTCGCCTCTCCCCTGTCCTTGAGGGTAAGTCAGAAGTGGGGGACGGGGAGCTACAGGTAGTCTCAATGCAGTTGTGGCTGGTGATGTGCGCGCAAATTGCCATATTTTTTATGCACATTTATGTCCATTTTGACTTATTTGCATGCACATTAGTGGGGAAATCATAAGATTAGTGTAGTTTATGATTATTTGTCAAATATAGAGGTCTACACGAGTTTTTATGTGATTACACATAAATCAAGACGAAAATGAACGAAATTTGGACAAGAGAAGAAGAGCGGAAAAAGAACTCGAAGTCTACCGAGAGGTCGAAATCGATGATGAACCTCGACATCGAGTGAAACAGAGCAACCAGGAATCGAGCAGAGAAGAAACAAAGCATGTCGACACAGAAGTGGTCGATATCAATGTTTGAAGGTCGATATCGAGTGGCCTGAATCGATGATATTGATAGAAGTCGAGTGCCAATACGAGGTCGAGAAGGACTGCTCGAGATAGAAGAAGAGAGGTCGATATCGAGGTCTGGAGGTCGATATCGATGTTTGCTGCAGAAAGATCTGACATTGTTTTGATAGAATTCTATCCGAAGCGTTCGAGATAATCCTAAAGTCGAGATCTTCTATCCATCTACATCAGACTTATCACTTTATGTTATTTACCAAGGAGTTTTTATTTTTACTTTAATTAAGTTTTATCTTATAGAATAAAGATAGGTTTTTGAATCCTTGGATAGCAAGGTTTGAAATCTATAATTAGAGGCCATTAGGGATGAGTTAGGCATTAAGTTTTTCATCCAAGAAGCACAGACAATTCAGTTTTACATTCAATTTTAGTGAGTTAGAGAGAGAGAGAGAGGTCGAGTGGGGTGGTGAAGCGAGAGCGGAGTGGCTTTGTTCGGTGTACTTTCTTTCTTTTGTTTAATACAAAATAGTTTCTTTTACATGGTGATGATGAGTTCAATGATGAAGCGCGAGTAGTCAACCCACTTCTAGGATCGGGGTGATCCTGACGAAAGCAATGTAGGGTAAGTGCATCAAAGGTATGATTTTTATGTGATTCCGTTTTCTATCCTAGGCATGATCTTTTGTGAAAGTTGAGGAGATTCATTATTGCATTATTGAAGCAAAAGCCAATCATATTGTGAACTTGGATTACTCATGAATCGGATAGTAACTCTTAGGTTTTATGCGAGAGCCTCTAATCACCTAATAGTTGGTAAAGAAAGTTATTTGACGGAAAGACATTAAATTTCATAACTTTAGCATCATACTTGCATGATTATCGTTGTGGCATGAATCCCCGATCTTGGAAGCTTTAGTTTATTGAATTTTCATAAAAAGTTTGTGTTTTTATTTCTGTCCATACTTCTCTCACCATTCCACGTTTTTCGGAATTCTTTTCCGACAAATAGGTTACGTATTACAGTTATTGTTGTTGACATCGAAATCGACTGACAAGGTCGATATCAAGCACTAACATCGATATCGAGGTTCCATCTCGACGTCGACTGCTTTGCTTTTGTCTTTTGCAGGAAACTACTGGAAATCGACCAGACACCTCGATATCGAGTGTCTTCTAGAGTCAAAACTTGATCGTGATTTGCAACTTAGGAAGCGCTGACATACCTCCTCGTGGATTCGATCCTGAATTACCCTACCACTACATCGGGAGAGATTCTTGTATTTTAGTTGCTTGGATAAGGGAGTTAGCTTAGTTTGAATTTGAATATTTTATATCTGAGCGAATCACCTCCCCCTACGAACATCTAGTTTTCCGCTTTAATCGATTGATGAGGAGGTCGGCGTCGCTCATCCTCAACTTCCTCTTCATCCCTCGCTACCGTCTTCGCCATGTTTAGCCTTCTCGCCTCCAGCCGCCACCCCGACCACTTCTCCAACCTCATCCTCAGAGGCGCAAATAGAAATCGAGCGCAGTTCCGACGACAGGGATATTGGGAGCTCAAATCTACTCCACCGACTTCAGATTTGCCACCCCAGTCCTCCATCGACATCAGATCTACTCTGTTGTTCTTCCGCACAACAAAGAACCAAAACACAATCAATCGGGAAAGAGACATTACGAGAGTTGAGAGAGAGATTGGAGAGATTACGGAACAACAATGGAGAGGATCTAGTTAGAGAGAGGGTCGCACGCGAGAGAGATGCAGACGGAGGTAGAGGAGGTGGTAAAGGTTAGGGTTAATTGAGTGGACATTGTACCAATTAAATCCATAGATAGATAGTTTGTTAACTTGGGCGGTTGGGCCTTCCGCCTATTTAGCAAATTTTCTCTATTAAATATTAAATAAGATACTAAAAATTCAGTAAGGATCCCTTGGAGTTGAACTCCGTACATTTAACCAACATTACGTGAAGTTATTTTAAGAACTCCATGGGATCCCAAGTGCTAAAAATTATATTTTATTTCTTAACCAAATCTTACATAATATTATTTTTATAATCTAACAAACCACCGTGCAAATCACGGGCCAATGAACTAAATACAGTAAATAAATTCAAATCTAATGCAGTCAAGTGTTCTAAAAAGGTATCATGCACAAAATGGACATCTCATTTGACTGCACACAAAGTGAGGCCTTCATAGATACACAAGTAGATATCTCATTTAGCTGCACAAAACACTAGTGACTCATCACCTTATCACTAACAAATATCATACAAGCTAACTTGAAGGAATCAGATGCACACGCAAACAAAGGCAAGGAAGCAGCTTTGCTTTCTTCCATGTCCCATCTCTAGCAATCTTCAGCAGAGAAATCAGGCTCCGCCGGCTTCTGAAGAAGTATGGGTGGTATTATTTCAGCCAACCTCGCCTTCCTCGACGTATTCCTCTTCAGTTTCTTGAGCATATTCGCAACAAACTTCGACGCATAGATGGTAGCCCCTATACTGGGAGAGCTACTACCTCCTTGCTTGGCCAGTGCATCTTGAAGCCGGTTCTCCTCTTCCCTAAGCAACTCTTCCATCTTCTTCCTGATGTGTCGTCTCCATGCTGCTTGTATGAAGCAGGCAGCCCAAGTCCTCCATTGCTGTGAGTAGAACCTGAATGTGTGGCGAAGCTGCTTGCTGTGCAGTCTCCTGAACTGAGAAGCCACGAACTTCAAGTCGTCAGACTTAAGGGCGAAGGCTTCGACCTCTGAAAGGGCTTGCACTGTCCTAGTTGAGAGGGGGAGGTTTGGTGATGGCTGTGGGTCAAGTGCCCATGTGAGAAGCTCCTCTCCACAGAAATCCCCGGCCTTGAGGTAGTCAGAGTTAAAGAAACCTGTTCTACCGCCATTCGTGGTCATGGTTAGCAGCCTGCCACGCATAATGAACAACATTTCATCTACTGGATCTCCTTCCCTGTTTATGAAACTTCCCTCTGTGTAGAGCACAGGCTTAAGACAGTCGCACATTGCATCCATCAACTGAGCATCCATTTTCTCAAACATAGGTACCTTAAGACAGTCATACATTGCATCGTTTAACAAAAGCAAAAAAAGAAGAGAAGATGTGCGAAGCATAAATGCCTTGTAGATTATCTTCAGCAATCAATTTATATACAAGTTCTAAGCCTGTCCACCAATGGCCTTCATGGTATCAGTAGAAAATCAAATTGGCTTACCCTCATAAGCAGATCCAAGCAAAGGTGGCGCTTTATGTCCCTCCTGAGATCTTTAGGTAGATTCTGAAGCAAATTATCTTCATCTACACCTCGGGTTTTCTGCCATTTGTACTGTTCATATCGCCTAATCCTTTCCTTTAAATGCTCAGGAAGTGATCTGTGTGACATCCACTGCTCTGTATCTCGCTTCTTCAACCGCATTTCCTCTAATCTTGTTGTGGTCGACTGCAGATATGTCTGTAGCACCGGTAGTCGAATTCAGTTCAGATTATATTTAAAATTGACAAGGGCACATGTTTGAACATTAGCTCAGAGAATGATCTAATTATTATGAGCACGAAGTGTAATGAAGTCTGCTCACGAAGAAATGATATCTTTTGACATAAATACATGAACAAAAGTAGGTCAAAATATTTAAAAGCACATATTCTGTCAGTTAATGGCTGTGATTGCACAAGTAAATGGAAAAGTTTAACCACCTGCATATTTCCAATGAGCAATGCAAACAACACCAGTCCAGCTATTGAAATGAAAATGGCGAAGAAGTTCTCCCAGATACAAGTACTTGTTTGAAGGTTTTGACCAAGAGAGCTGTACACGAGGAGAAAATGATCAAAATATGACACCATTTCAACGACAAAAACTAAAAATAACACTCAAATCGAACATGCAAAAGCATATTAAAGGATAACCCTTTGTGTGAAGAAAATCTTTGTCATGCTATGGCAGCTATGCTGACCATAAAATCAAAAGTGTTTCCCAATTAGAAAAACCTTTTCAGGAAATGGAACAAACTAAATTCTCCAGAATAATTTAGTCCATGAATGTGTAAGTCTCACTCATAACAGATTTTTAAAAAAAATTTATTTACATAATAAAACTCAGGAATGTTGTATGAGATGACAAGAGGAGATGGCAAATAAGTTGTTTGATCCAACATCAGAAGCATGCTAACCTCAAGTTTTGCAGGCCCCACCAGAAGCAGAAAAAGAGCTTCTTTGGGAAATCAGTTGTTTCAACAACACCGGACTGAAGGGCATTGAGAAACATTCCAAAGTTGAACACATCTGGATTCTCTATTGTTACAGGAAAATAACCATTCAAAAATGTGTTATTTACAGGCTTACTGTCACAATACAGAGCCTGGCAGTCACACAAATCAGGATGCTTTAGGCAGGCCTTTTTCCAGCATGTAGTCTCCCGCTCTATTGAGAACAGGTACCAAAAGGCTCCAAGCACCTGAAAAAACAATATTGAAGGATCCAAAGCATGAACAGCATCCATATTAGATTACTACGACGACTAGGAAATGAAGTGATATTCATTCAGAATTTTTTTTTTAACATTTACAAATTTTACAATGTTCCAAACACCAGAAGGTTTTTTTATCTCCAGGAAAGAAAGTTCAATATCCCATTCACGCTCTAACACAAGAAGCATCTCAGAACTTATATTAACAAAAATCATATAAAGATAAATCTGAGCTCATGCATTTTTCTTCAACAAGCTAGCATAGTTGTTCTTATGTACATAAAGGACATATCATAGGGTAAATAAAAGTCAACCTTTCTTCAACTTTGGGCAAAGATCCATCTTCTTCTGGATGTAAAATAATCCTGTTACCAGCAGTTTCACTTTTACCCAATCAAGTATTCAATAGGTTTTGAGTCTTTTGACCATGAGTGTGCTACGTTAGCACCGAGTTTCAGACAACAACAAGGTACCAGATTGCTTTTTCATGGTATGGAAGTTTTTATAGGTAGATTAGAAAATGAGCATATAGAATAAAATCCCAACAGCTGAAATAATCAAGCACCATTAAAAGGAATTGACATTTAGAAAAGCTGACCGGAAGTGAATAAGTCTAATACTCAATGACCTTCCTGTTGCAGATAACCATAAATATATTTTTTTATAGTAAATATAACTAATTGATACTCAACTTACATGACTAGCCAGCATATAAAGGCAAAGGTTGAATGCAGCACCCGCCCATGCTGTCTCAGTAAGAATGCCAGATGCTCTAGTGACTTCCCTGTACAGAGGAATGATGCGAAGAAACCTTGGAACATACTGGAAGACTACGATAAACTTTAGCAAGTTTTTTTCATTCAAAGATCTTGGGCCTCTCAATTTCGGAATGACTAGAAGTGCCACCTGAGCAAAGTCAACAACAGAAATCTGAGTTACCAGGAAAAAGTCCAATTATCTATATAAAATACTTAGCAGAAGCAATCCTTACAGAAAAAATCGCGCCACGTGTCTTGCTTCAGATTTTTTGTTTGATTTTCTTCTATTTTTTTTTCTTGTAATGCTATGTGGATTGCCTATGAAATTTTTATCAATTTTTTTTATATATATTTCATCAAATATTAGAACATGGGTGGCTGCATTGCGGTTAGACCATCGATTACCTCTTCATTAATCGGCAACCCTAACCCTAACTCTTACTCTCATCCAAGCTTCTACTTTAAGATATATAGATAGATAGATAGATAAAACCTCCACTGCTTCTCTTTTACCTCATATGTTGTAGTGAACTCCCACTTCTCACCACTAAAAAGACTTTTAGACATTGCTAATTGACATTTAAGCACTTTATCAAACTATGGGGCATGACACGTTGCTAATTGACATTCATATACTTTATCAAAATTTAAGAACTTTATCAAAATATAGATTTACAAATATGATAGATACATTCTTATAAAATATTTTACAAATCATGTACATTACATACGGGTCCGTACTAGTTATATATGAAACCAGAAAGTACACAATTGCATGGAAAAAAATAGAAGATGTAAGCCAAAAAATAGTGAACATGTACATATCTGCCAATCCCGTTAAATAGAGCACTTGAACATAAAACAAGTAGAATGCATAAATCTTTTCAAGTAAATTTTTTTTTAACTAATTTTACATGGTATCAAAATCACTAAAACAAATCACAAATATCAGGTCATTTTCTGGATTTACTCAAAACATGAATGTCAATGTCAGCAACATTAAAAGCACTTGTTAGAATAACAAATTCCTGCATACCTGTGGAAGAGGAAGTACTGCAAGAATATCAATCCAAAAGTATGAGGACAAGTATCTTTTTGCAATGGCCCAGGAATCTTCAACCAAAACTCCTCTACCAAATACTCGAGAAGAGGGGGCAATAAAACCAGTATGAAACTGGAAAATGATATGAAGAATATAAAAAATATCAGTGAATGAGCGTAAAACGCTGATTGTGATTTCCAATTTTCGGTCCAGGCCCAGACAGTATCTGCCCTGTTCAATCACTGGGATGTAGAAGAAAAGGGGATCTACGGAAACTGCAAGCACACAGGACAATACAAATATCTTATTCCACTTTTGAAGAAATGGTCCCTGTGGGTCTAAAATCTTCCTTCTAGAATTTGAGGAATGTGAGAATACACTCCCCAGTGAAATGAATCTCAGTGACTTCCTTATACTTTTGATCCTTTCAGGTCCATATTTAAAGCTTGTTCTAACCCTATCAGAGATTGATGGCTTTTCTAAACTAAATTTGTTGAATTGAATTCCATCATTGGTAAAATATTGTCCATCTGCACCTTTTTGTGGAACCCAGCCATCAAACCTGCAGCACACATACCAAATATTACCTATACCATTGATAATAAGAGCCCCAAAAAAACAAATATAACAAGTCCAAAAGAGCAACATTATATTTCTAACAATCAGGAAAAGCTAAATTTTCTAAGAATGTAGTATGCCCATGTATGTCAGGTGTACAAAGAAAACCAAGTAGAAAGCGATAGATTGAGATGAAGAACAGAGTATTATTAGTACATCCCCACCCCCACCCAACCCCACCCCACCATAACGAGAAACACACTTTTAGGGACAAAAACAGAAAAGCGATAGGAGATGAATGCACATTTTCATAGTTTCTGGACACATGGTCACACACCCATTGTAGCAAAGATATTTACTATTGTACACCAGATCCAACAAAAGTTTCATGAAATTGTGAATATTCATAGCTGGAAATGCTTAAAGATTAATGGTCAGTATCCATAAACATGTCATGTAACACATAATTATAAATGAAGTAAAAAAGTGAACTAACCTTACAGACTTCTCTGTTGGGTAGCTCATATCTTTCAACACAAGTATAATGCAGTGTCGAACATAATGTATGTAGAAACAGGAGTTTTATCCCTCAAACGATTACCAAATTTTAACTTTCCTGAATTAATTAGTGAAGAGAAATTGTTAGTGTAGAAGATATATTTTTCCTAACTCACAAATAAAACTGCTAACCACACAGGCCCCCACATGCAAAGGCATGACAATGTCAAGAAGCTGCTGTTATTATTGCAAAATACAAAGTAATATAAGACAATTCATAATACACACACTTCCACTTCAAAGGGTTATTACAGTGCTCACAAAGATTTTTTGGACACCAAATTTGAAAAGATAGGAAAATCCTCCAAATGCTTCTAACATGCCCATTCAGAATTTATTATATACCATCATTCAAACACCAAACAAAATTTACTTCTTGGATTCAACCAAGTTACGAGCAAATACGTCTTCTCCGTATCCAAAAAGTAAGTATTTCAAGTTCAAGTTAAGAAAAGGGGATAGAAACAAGCCAACTGCACTAACAACTCCTAAACCAAGCAAAAATACAAATGAAGGGTGAAGTTTCCTTTTTCTTTTCCTCTGTGTCTCAAGTATAAAGATATCAAACTATCCCCCAAATTCTTCTGATTGCGTGCTACATCCATTAATGACCTGAGGTGGCAATTAAGTTTGTGAAAATTGCTCTTGAACCCCCAAAGCTCGGCTTTGTTAGGTATTGAAATTGACAATTTTCTGAACGACATTTCAGAAACAACAATTTCTGAACAACTTCCTCGTCTTCCGTTCCCAGATTTCTTCACACAACCATCGCCAGACAAACAAAAACCAGTTTTGGAATTTGAAGTCTTCAAGAAGAAGCCGAAAATCAAAACAAGGATTAGTACAAACTAAAAACACGACAAAACCTCTACCCAATAACCCAAACAATAACCGCGCATAGATGATCACCGTAAGCGGTTTAACAAAAACACTCCACCGGGGGGGGGGGGGGGGGGGGGGGGCGTTTGATTTCAGCGAATTTCAGTTCCAACTTCCACACAAGTATCAACATCAAAGCCCCTCTTCAGAAAAGTAATTAATCGGACTAGTATTCAGTTATTCACCAAAATAAAACCGCAAGATTCTTATCACAACGCGAAAATGAAAATGAATTGAACAAGTGCCGTTTCTAAGACGCCGCTGAATATAAACTGGAGAAGTTACAAAGTGAACAAAAATGAGATGCACAGAGGAAAAATTAAGTGTGAATTACGCAAAAAGAACAAACAAATTGAGGAAAACATGATCAATGGAGGATAAGATATTAGAGAGCGAACAGAAAGAAGAGGCAGAGTAGAGAGACTCACGGGTAAAGAGATAGAAAACAAAGAGCACGCCAAGAGTGAGTTGTAGAGAGAGAGAGAGAGAGGGGATTGGGACGATAAAAAGGACTGAATTGAGAGTTCAGCCTTGGCATAGACGTTGATGTGCAGAGAGAGAGAGAGGTGGAGAGAAAGAATAGGGGAAGTTTCGCTCAGACCTGGAGGATGATTGTATGACACTAGTGTCATTTGACACCCGTATGTGTGGGGCCTATATCCTGAATAGGTAAATAGATAGATATGATGGGATAATTCAAAATTACATAATATAAAATCAAATAATGGGTCTTATGCAAAAGCGGGAAGTATAATCACTCAATTCCTTTATATCCTCAAAAGTATAACGTCTAAATCGTCCTAACCGCAAACAAAATCTTCCAACTGTACCCTTCCTCAACTTCCTCTACTAACGACTTAAGAGTCTTGTTCGTCACCATATATCCACCTGTGACTTGCATTTGTACAAACCGGATATATGCGACTTACAACACTAAATAATAAGGACGATATAAGAGTTCACATTAAAGTTTTCATTACAAAACACAATTTGTTCCTAGTCATCAAGTAAAATACACTAGAGCTTGAAAGGCCATAAACTTTACGTTAAATTGAACTCTTTTCTGCTCTTTAGGACACAGGCGAACCAGCAAAGCCAGTCTTCGATTGTCCTCAAATGACAAGAAATTCCAGCCCAATTGAACACCCCATTATGAACTTCTTGCACCTTGCAACACTCGAACCACAAATGTTGCACACTCTCCTCTTCCACACCACATAATGCACAAACAACAGCTCCAGGTCCACACCAGTGCTTAGCCTTGTCCTCCGTGT
Organism: Persicaria maculosa; assembly: GCA_963922045.1. NCBI lineage: Eukaryota > Viridiplantae > Streptophyta > Magnoliopsida > Caryophyllales > Polygonaceae > Persicaria > Persicaria maculosa. Next base: position 36,038,917 of record OY998271.1, read on the forward strand.
GTAACCGATTTCGAGTTGCCAATCAAACAATGAAGGCCCACTTTCTACATTGAGGTCTCCTCCCTGACAGCGGACCCCAAGTGACAATCTGCCCCTTATTTCTAAAGAACTCATACATCCTGCTGCAAGAAATCTTTCCAGCACGATCCAGGAGTAAATCAACCTAGTTCCGATCATGCCCAACAACAAACATCGTCTGCTTCAACTCCTTTTTACTATCCACTACACTTTTCCACACCCAGGCATCGTTAACCTTTCGTATTGTATCCCAAATGCCACCAGAAGAGAGATGATTGGACAGGCACCAACGTTTCCACATACCCGGACTATTCAAATGATGTTCCATGAACAACTTAGCTTACACACTCTTATTCCAAGCAAGAGCTTTGGGGATTGATAAGCCCCCCTCAAAGTAAGGTTTTGTAACATCTTCCCAGGCCACTAGATTTTTCTTTCCTTGCAACGTACCAGTCCACAAAAAGGGCCTATGTCACTAAAGCTTTAAAAGCATAAACTAGTCTAGAGCCCGTGTGCCATGAACGAGATTTTTTTAAATTAATCTAAGTATACTCATCTTATTTTTCGAATGTTATATAACAAATACGTTTTACTGATGTATATAACATAGTACTCGTGTGCGAAACATTCTACGTTTCCCGGACAAGTATTCGATTTCCTTTATTTTTTCTTCAATTTATGTCTTTTACCAACCGAAGATAAAAATGTGTTCGGGGGTCAAGGCGCATTTTTTTTAAATCTTAATAAAATCAAATAAACTAGTAAAATTCTCGCGTCATGGCGCATTTTTTTAAATCTTAATGTATAAATAAAAGTTACCATAAAAATAAAATAAAAATCTTTACCATAAATGTATCTTATAAATCTTTTAGATTTTTTTAAATCTCATTTAAAACAGCATACATAAATATACATATTTTAAAGAAATTTTTTGGCAAAATGTCCATTTTGATATACCACTTTTGCTAAATGTCCACCTAAAACTCCCATTTTGCTAAATGTCTAATTTTTTTCTTAATCCCCGTTTTACCCTTGCTTTTGTATTTTAATTTTCCTTCCCCTCCCTCTGATCATTACGGTTGCAGTGTAAAGTCTACCGTTTCCATCATCACTCCCCTCTCCCCTTTCATCTTTTCTGACGACGGTTGCTCGAGCTCTTCCACTTTCTCTCATCGTTTTTCCCTGAACTTCTTCCATAGTTCTGCTGCTTTCATCTTCCGTTTCAATTTCATGTCGCTTTCCCTTCTTCTAATGGCATCGTGATCAGGTACTCTTTTAATCTCGTTTCAATGAAATCGGTTTTTGGTTAAGTTTTTGCAATTTCTGTTTGTATTTGGACTTCTTCTTCCATTTGTTGCATGTCTTTTTTTTTGTCTTCATTTTGTTGTTTAATTTGGTTTGGTTTTTGTGATTTTAGCATTTTATGCAAAAGTTAGGGTTTGTGCTTTTGCTTTTATTTTTTCTATAAGGTTTTTGAGTTTGTGATATGATGCATTGTTTGTTCCTTGAAATGATTTTATTTCGAATTTTGCATTTGTGTACATTTGTTTGATATGATGCTCGGTGATAGTAGGTTACCTAGTTGGTTGGTGATATGATGCTTGTTGACAGTAGGTTACCTGTTTGTGATATGATGTTTGGTGACAATAGACCAAGGGCATATAACCGACTGTAGGTTTATGAGTTTGTGATTTGATGCTTGGTGACAGTAGGTTACCTGTTTGGTTACAGTCTGATATATGCCCTTGTTCTTTCTCTTTGGTATGCTTGGTTGGTGATAGTAGGTTACCTGTTTGGTTACAATCTGTTATATGCCCATTGTTCTTTCTCTTTGGTGATTCTCGTTTTTTTGTTTTTTTGTTTATAGTATGATATATGTAATTGATTGGTTACAGTCTAATATATGCACTTGTTCATTATATTTGATGTCATTATCTTTCATATGGTGACATTTCATTTTTATTTATTTCTTTCAATATTGCTATGTTGTTCAGGTAAAGAAATTGTTTCATATAAGGAACCTTCTCCTTTGGAGACATCATTTCCTCCTGAACCTGCTCTATTTAAGTTCATTGTCCCTGAGAACAAGCATTTTCATGCACACATTAATGTGTTCTTAAAGCCTGCTATTATCGATGTCATTTAGAAGGGCTTGACTTCATCTGATTGAGCTACCCTTATTGATGACTGTTTTGGTTCTATTGTGCGTGTTGGTGATCGCCTGTATTTCTATCCACAACTTGTCCACCACATGCTTCTACATGAAGTGGATACTAAGAAAGTTAATGAAATGTGGTTTCAAGTTGGACATCATTTTTTAAAGTTCTCGCTCGTTGAGTTTTGCTGTGTAACTAGTTTGAATTGGCAAGAGAATGGTGCTAATAAGTCTCCCTCCCCTCATGTGGATATGGAGGAGTTTTTGGGAGTGTCTGCATGCAATTTGGATGATCTTCTCGTCATTTTTATCAAGGAACCAAAGTTGTCGCAAAAGAAACTTTCCTTAGGACACTTATTACTAATTGAGGGTGTTTTACTCCCCCAGCAGTCTAAATGTCTTGTCCGTCAAATCTATGTTAATCTTGTAAGTGATTTGGGCAGTTTATCGTTGTATCCTTTTGGACATGTTGTCTATTTGGAAACACTGGATTTTTCAAAGAAGGCTATGAGATCTAACCAAGCCAACAAAGGTCTGAGGTTTGGTTATAATTTGCTAAGTTATCCCTTGGCATTCGGGTATTTCCCTTCTATTTACTTTTATGTTCCAAGTTTTTTTATTATTATTTTTATATTATTGTTATTTTATTCTATTTCTATCCTTATTGTTGTTTTATTCTCAGGTTTGGAATTTAGAGGCAATTCCTCATCTGCTTCCACCATAAGTTGTAACTTTGCATTTTGTGAAGGATTACTTGTCTCTCTTGTTTGGTATAGTGAAGAAGTTAATTTTTGCATTAAGTATGGCAAGTGCGCTGAAATTTTTTCTCAAGATTTGGTAAGAATTTTTTTCTTCTTCTTGTGTTTTATTGTTTTGATACCAGTTCCTTGTTCCATGTCCTATCTTTCATCGTGTAATGTTGTTTCTCTTTCTCTTGGTAGGGTACTGTTCATTCTCTGTATGCCGAGTTTATGAATGGCCCTGAACTCTTTTTTTTTTTCTGAAGTCTCTGATGATGTCGTTGATTCCTATGTTTCTTGTTTCATTGGATTAGGTAATGATGACAATGATGTAGTGTCTTCTAGGAAGTTACGTATCCAAACTTATGGTGTCAGACAATCAGGTGGGTCTCTCCTTCATGGTGGAGTTGAAGCTACTGTCCCTCCTCTTAAACTTCCTTCTCGAAAGAAGGAAATAGTCAAAAGCTCCCCTTTGGGGAAAAAGAGGTTGACGAGCGGATCAATTGCCACTGATGCCGCTTCTGACTTTGAGGGTCATGTCCTTCTCAAGAAGGCGTTGATAACATGGTCCATGTGCAGTGATGCCAGTCCTCTTCCTGTGGCAAAGAAGAGAGTGTTGAGAAGCTCTCTTTTTGTTGGTCAGCCTATCAAGAAGAAGCAACGTGTTGTGAGAAGCTCTCCTGATCTTATCAATCTATCAAGAAGAAGCAAATACTGGTGCAATCTCAGCAATCTTCAAAGGGTCGAGCTTCCTCTAAGTGTAATGAAGAAGCAAAAAGTAAAGAAATAAAGAGTGGTGACAAAGTTCCAGATCATGGTGACAAGCCAAAGAGGTCCAAGTTTCAGCTACCTAGACCTATTCCTCCCAAAGATGATATAGGTGGTAAGTCTAGTGCCCCTCCGGCTGAGTCTGAACCTGATTTGCCTTCTTCTTCTATTCCTGCAAGTGATGCTCTTGCCGGTGGGCTAAAGATTTGTTTGGAAAAGCTGTTTTTCTTGAAGGAATTATTAACTCTTTTAAGGGATCCTTTGATAAGATTCAAGCACAATTGAAAGAGTGTTTTTCTAATATCCTCATACTTGAGCAGAGAATTGCTTCACTAGAATCTCATCTATCTAATTATAGTGATGATAGTGAAGCTGCTCTACAAAAGCAATGTGTTAAATTGGATGAATTTATCAAGGATGTTCTTGCTTGTATTAGGGATAATTGCTCTCAATTGTCGGAGCATGGGCATCTTTTTTAATGTTTAAATGAAATTGATGCCACGGGTACTTCCACTGATTCCGTACATACAAATTATGTTGTTCTTCCATCAACTAATATGTCAACTTCAATAGAAGGTAATGTTGATGACACTCTTGGTGGGACAGATGTTGTGGTTTCACCTGATAAAGTTGATGACAATGTTGTCCCTTCTATTGATGTTGTTGTGCCACCTGAATTAATTCGAGATTGTATTCCTTCTTCTCCTAGTGTTGTTGTTTCAGTTGATAAAATTGTTGATGACAGTGCTTTTGCTCCTACTGAAGTCCTTGATTCTACATCCGAAACTAGTGACATTGTTGTTCATCTTACCGATGTTGTTGTCTCAACTAAGTGCTTGTTTTAGATGATAAACTTAATCACAATGGTGTTCCTGCTCATGAAGTGCTTGTTTCACCGGATGTAACTGCTGATAGTGTTGTCCATCTAACTGATGTTGTATCATCTGAGGGAATTCAAGCTTCTACTGATGTTCTTGTTTCACAAGAGTGCATTAACGAAATTGGTGTGTCAAAAAAGGTGCATGGTGATAGTGTTGGAGCTATAGTTCTTGTTTGTTCGACTGATGCAATTGATGACAGTTCTACTGCTGGTGACATTGTTGCTCCTACTAATGTTCTTGTTTCACAAGAGTGCATTAATGAATTTAGTGTGTCAAAAGAGGTGTCTGGTGATAGTGTTGGAGCTGCCACTGTTCTTGTTTCTTCAACTGATGCATTTGATGACAGTTCTATTGCTGGTGACATTGTTGCTCCTATCGATGTTCTTGTTTCTTCAACTGATGCATTTGATGACAGTGTTAGTGTTGGTGAAATTGTTGCTCTTACTGATGTTCTTGTTTCACAGGAGTGCATTAATGAAACTAGTGTGTCAAAAGAGGTGCTTGGTGACATTGTTAGAGTTGCTACTATTTTTGTTTCTTCAAAGAAGGAGAAACCAAGCCCAGCCCATGTCCCCCAACTACTTGAACTGAACTGGAAAATTGGTGGAAAGAGGCTGAACCGGACAAAAACAAAAGATGAATCGGATCGGACCCAAAAGAAATAAAAACAAGGGCATGAACTGTTTCTTCTTCCTCCAATCCGTCCTCTATTCAATCGAAGAAGAAGGAGAGCGAGGTCCTCGCCGGAACTCTCGCGTTTTAACCCGGGTCACTTTTCTGACCACATGGACACGAAGAGACCCAAATAAAATCAAAGTAGATGAGGGAGAGGGTGAGCTCACCAAGCGACTCGAACTCGCCAAAAATGTCGTTGGGGCTCGATTGGGCTTCGCCGGAGAGATAATCAAGCAGCTCAACCTAGGAAGAGATTAAGGGGGTTAAGGCAACCTTTACTTGAGCTTATGGTTGCGAAAAGAAGGAGGAGCTCTTACCACTCTTTTTTTTATGCAAAATAGGGGAAACAAGGTGGAGGTGGCGACGTCGGCGACTCCGGGGTGCTTCTCGGCTGCTCGGGTCTCTTTGGAAAACAGGGGCAAGGTGTCGATGGTGCTCGGTGTAGGCGGGGAAGCTTGGTGGTTTGTGTATATTTGAAAGAGAAAGAACAGAGAGAAAGGAGAGAACAAAGAGGTTGTGTGGGTTTGTAGGATGAGGGAGTAGTTGAGTTTGTTGCAACAAAGGGGTGGGTTCAACTGTTGAAATAGGGGGGTTTAGGGGTTGTAGGGGGGGGGGGGGTTAGGGTGGTTGAAGGGTTTTATTTTAGGAGAAAGTCAAATTATATACTCGGAACAAATCCTGAAACCCGTTTTCCGATCTTAACCCGACGCGATTAAAATAAATTTAAAATGAATACTCGAATCCGAGTTAAATAAAGAAACCCAAAAATATTTCCAAACCTCGGAAGAATAAAGCGGAATAAATTCATTTTCAATTTAAATAATAAGTTTATACCGAAATTTGTTTGAAAGAATTCAAATAAAATCGCTTGCTCGAGAACGAAAATTTTCAAAATTTTCGGAGTCTTAGATATACAAATAAATTCTAAATCATAATAGAATCTATAATTATAAAAATAATATTTAAAATTAACAGCCTTTATAGTGGACAGTTTTCCTCTAATATATAATGAGTAAGAGGGTCATAGACGTTGTAACCAAAATAAGAACAGGGTCATGGACACTGTAACCAGTATTAAAACAGGGTCATAGACACTGTCACCACTATAAAAACAGGGTCATAGACACTATAATCAAAGAAAAGTCCTGGGACAAGGGAAGAACAAACCCTAAAGGGACTAATGATAAGAAAAAATACATGTGGTGACAGTGTCACCAAAGCAAAACCGTATAACAAGGAGAGCATAAACCCTATGGGGCTAAAACTAAGTAAATGAAAATGTGTTGTTCAATACTAATTTGATAAACGAGTTCTAGAGTGTGAACAATTGTGTCATCAACAATAAAACAACGTAAACTAGCATGTGTACACTAATAACATCACGATAGCTAATTATATCTTATTATTTGGCATTATAATTATATAGCTCTCGGATGGGTAATTATGTTCAAAATATATTATTATTATTATTATTATTATTATTATTATTATTATTATTATTATTATTATTAAAGAGAATATAAGGAGTACTTATCAAAGCACTCAACTTAAATTAATACACCTTTGGAAGTGGATGATTTGTGTGCCACAAAAAGCAACGAGGATCGTCTATTCCACAATTGTAGTCCATACCGTAGTCCAAATTATCTCATTGGCTAAATTGAAATTTCTAATTATTTTCTTAAATAAGTGTTTGTACCTTATAATTTATTTTAATGCTTATCGGCCAATGAAATTAAAGGGACCATAAAAATGGACTACTGCGTTGGACTAGACGATTTTCACCGCACAAAAAGACATCTTGAGATTGGAAGGATGCAAATATATATATAATATTAAAAAAACAACATATACAGGCATTAGAAGCAAGGTGGGCCATGAGGCCCAAACATGAGCCCACACCCATTATCAAAGATGCAACAACAACGTAAAACCGAGAGAGATGGAAGCTATAGGGAACGGGTGGGAAAATATTAATACAGGGGTACTATTGGTATTATGAAAATTTTTTGGACAAATACTAAAAATTTATTTAGGGTGGACAAATATTTAATGAATTTAGAAAAATGGATATTGGGCCAAATATTTTCTTTTTAAAACTGATAAAAAAAACTACATAAAATACTTATTTTTAATAGCTCATACTTATTAGTAATAACTAATAAGTATATATTATTAAAAAATTAAATATAAAATTAATATTTTATATAATTTTTACCTTTTTCAAAAAATGTGCATAACTTTTAAAAAAATTATTTAAAACAAGGAGTACAAATAATTAAATTTAATGAAATTTTTCATTAAACTGGGGACCTAAAAGTCAAAAAAAAATTTTTGTAATATCAAAATATAATTAAGAATATTATGGGGTGTAATTGGAATTTTGGGTTAGATGTTAAAAAAATAGTGTTGCTATTTGCACCCACATATTTGAATTTTTTTTCGAAATATTCACAAATAAATAAATAATTACGAAAATATTCACTGTTTTAAACATTTTACAAAAATATTCATTTTTTGCAGGTCCGTCAGAAAAACGCGGTTTCAAACCGCGTTTTATGGGTAAAATCTGAAAATAGATTGGCGCGCGGGAGGGGCTTTGAAAATTGCCAAAGAAACGCGGTTTGAAACCGCGTTTCTTGGTCAAATGTCCACCTGGCATGATGACCAGGGGCAAGCGCTGATGTGGCACAGAGAAACGCGGTTTGAAACCGCGTTTCTCTGTGTGATTTCAGAAAAAAAAAAAGTCAAAGATTCCCCCAAAAACGCGGTTCCAAACCGCGGTTTATGTGCCGCATTAATTAAACCCTACCGAAACCGCTTCCTACCCCATTAATATCATCTTCAACCTCCAAACATCAACAATCGCCGGTTCTTCGAAACCCAACCCAAACCCTCGCCCCCCATCATCTCCAATTACCATCATCTTCAACCTTCAACTGAAGAATCGTTCGTCACCCCTCACTTCTCATCCGAAAATACAAAGGTTAGTGTTTTTATTTTTTGTGTTGTATGTACTCGGTTTTTTTTTTTATTGTAAACGTGGGCAAAAGCCTTAGATTATTGAAGCATTAGAAAATTTAGAATAGATTATTGAAGCAATAGGAAATTTCGAAAGTTTTGATAGTATAAGTTTGGTTTTGATAGTGTAAGTTTGGTTTTTTTAATGGTGATGGATTTTTTTTTTGGTAATAAAGTGATGAAATTTGAATGTTGTAGAGTTGTATTTTGTGATGGAGGATTATTATAGATATGAAATAATGAGTTGAATCGATTGTGAATTGAAATTGTGGTTAGTATAGATATGAAATTGTGATTAGTATAGATATGAAATTTGTAATTGTTGAAACGAGAAGATGTTAATTTCGGTTGTGTGAATTGCTTTTGTAGATGAGAAATTGTGATGGTTGATTATACATGAAATTGTAAAAATATATTTATAAAAAAGATGTTAATAAGTTAATAAGTTTAGAGTTTACAAATATAATTTTAGAGTGTATTATATACTTAAGTTAATAAATTTGGATTCACAACATATTTTTGATAGTATAAATTTAGATTCACAAAATAGAAGGAGAAGATATTTGAATTAGCAAAAAATATAGGAGCGTGGAATTTAATTAGCATACAATAACCAGAGAAGAGATTGTATGTAATTGTAAGAGAATAGAATTCAATCAGAACTGAAGCGATTGTAGGAGAATAGATTTTGATTCACATATATGAATTTAGATTCAGAACCCTTGTTTTCTGTAAGTTTGTAAAAAATACTTTCTTTCTGTTAGGGAGTTATAAATGGAAATGCAACTAAATCCTGGTCCGCTCAATAACGAGGTGCTCCACACACAACATCTTCACAGGTCAACTGATGTATGGACTCGCGAGGAATATGTAAGTATATACTATTTTCACCAAGTGTTAAAACTAAATTGAATGGAACATATAGATCGGATCCCTAATGTTTGTAAGAGTTACATTTGCAGACGAATGGTGTTATCCAACATAGGATGCACTTGCGAAAGTTCGGGAGAGATCTTGCTGCCGACCCTCGAGTCTTACAGTATATACAGTTGGCAGGATTTCAATGTATATACAAGCTTGGGTCCACGTTTGAGATAGACAATGAATTAACGACAACGTTAATAGAGAGATGGAGACCTGAGACCCATACCTTTCACTTGAACGTTGGGGAGGCGACAATCACGCTCCAAGATGTGTCGGTTCTATTAGGTCTGCGTGTTGATGGTCTTCCAGTTACTGGATCTGCATGGTACGATTGGCCAAACATTGCAGAAACATTGCTTGGGCAAAGACCCCCGGCGAATCAGATTAGGGGATCTTCGCTGAAGGTGGCCTGGCTACGATAGCTGCTCTAGGTGGCCTTACCAGAAGATGCTGAGCAACATGCCATTCAGTGCCAAGCTAGGGCATACATTTTGTTGCTTATGGCTGGGGTTCTGTTTGCTGATAATAGCGGCGGCCAGGTGCAATTACTTTACCTTCCATTGCTAGCAGACTTGGAGGATGCTGGCCAGTATAGTTGGGGAAGTGCAACCCTTGCTTTCCTCTATCGCCAGCTTTGCAGAGCTACATCGCGAGAGAAGTCTGAGATTGTCGGTCCCGTCATATTGTTGCAGGTACGATACATGTTACATTTGTCATCTCATATATACGATAAATGTGTTAACTCATTAATTGTACGAAATTACTAGTTGTGGGCATGGGAGAGGATCTCCATTGGAAGGCCCAGATGCTTGAACTTGGTCGACATTGACGGTGATGACCAAAATGCGCTTTGAAGGGCTAGAAGGAAAGAGGCGCGAAAGAAGACAGGTTATGGGGCACAACCTCCTGCATTTACCAGACGCTTTCGAGATGGGGAGGACTCACTAGCGATGAGATGGTTGAATGTCAAACAGACGTACGGAACTACACCCAGGACACTTCTCTATTACCGAGATGCATTCGATCGTCAAACTCCAGATCAGGTTAGTGCTTCAATTTGTGTATTACCTACCTTCCATATAGTCCAATCATGACCTCTCAAAGTCATCTGTGTTATGTTACTATCCAGTTTGTTTGGGAGCCGTACTCTACTGACGTATTAGGTCGCCTAGCGCCCATATGTCAACAAGGTATGAACATATGGCGATCTACTACTCCTCTTATTTGCTTCGACATTGTGGAGTGGCATCACCCAGAGCGAGTTACACGTCAGTTTGGGGATGTGCCAGTAGTGCCCCCACCATGTGCATTCGACGAGGTGTTGCACAAGAGGATCGTCGGGGAAAGCACCAGCACAATTGGGCTCAGGTACATGCAGAATGGATTAAGTTGTGGAATGAGCGCGAGAACTCCATTCAGGCGGCTCCAGAAGTGGATGATGACGACGATGCTACATCACAGTACATGATATGGTATTCAAGTATCACTAGGCGCCTCATCAGTCCACCTATGAGTGCACCGGCGGGGGTTTATCAGCCGGTGGCTCCAGATTATCACATGGTGGTTAGTCTCTAAACTGTACATCTACACTTGTGTAATGAGCTATATACTTTGCATGTTTATGTACTATAACAAAATCTAACATGATTTGCAGGGCAACTTTGTGATGGACTCAACTGCAAGGGCAACCCAGACTTCGCAGGAATCTCGCTCTTTCTACGATCAACACCAGTACAATTCCATGATGGGCAAAGTGGATGAATATTGCAGCTATATGGCATTGCAGGGACCCCAGCTGCTTAGTCAGGTGTCCTACAACCCATCATATGCACACATCCCGACTGCTCCAGTGCATCCACGCCCATCTCAGACAGAGATGCCCCCGACGGGTTTTGGAGGGCCCTCCCAACCGGAGATGCAAACTCCATCGTCAATGGTCTTCCCATCGTACCCATCATATGGTAGTGCAGGTGGCACACCGCCGATGATGATGGATCCATACGGCCAGCCGCAATTCGTGTTCCCTCAGTCTAGCTTCGTAGCATCTGGCTCAGGTTCGGCGATGTTTGGTGCTGCTCCTACCTTCTTGACTACGCCACCATGTCATCAGGGGAGGATTGTGTACAATGACCCTTCCAACCAGTACGGTCCTGCACGTCCAGTTCGGCCTGGACCAAACCCAAACTTCTTTTCACCGATAGAGGATGAAGAAGATGAAGCTGACTAGTAGGATCCTTGTGACACTGTTGTATGTTTGGATTGTTCACTTCTGACGCTAGTACTTTGTTTATGCTATCGTTTTATCCGAACACTTTACTACTTTGTGTCTAATTGAATTATTAGCCTTTTCCTTCCGATAGTTGGTTTGTGACCGTACCGAATGAGATTAGCAATCTGCATAAATCGAAAAACAGACATAAAGCATATCATAGGAAATGTAGAATTAGCATTAAACAACCATACACAAAACAACACATAATAAGTTCATCACACATTCCTACAGAAAACAACACATAATAAGTTCATCACAACACCATACATGAAACATCTTCTCTTGTGGGTTTGGAGAATCCAGATGACACCATTCAACCACTGTTCCCGGGTTTGTAGCTTGGAGTGCAGCCATGAACCTAGGCAACTCCGTGTACGACTCCTCCCAATCACCAAAAAGCTCTGCTATAACTTTCTGTTTTGCCCTCCAGGCTCTCATGTAGGACACACAAATCCCATACCTTTTCTGTAGATGCTCGAGTATGGTGCTTGGCTTCGTTTCTGGATCTTTGCGGAGGAACCCGAGAATCTCACCCCTAATGAAATTTGAGGTCACATTGCGATTATCTAGCTGTAAAATGTCAGATGCACAGTTAGGCGCATGAGGCCCACTGTAACTGACAACTGTCCACATTTCAACAGTTCTGTCTAAACGCCGAACAGACAATCTCCACGGGCACCCACAACTGTCCTTCCTATCACAGACGACTGTGTACCAATCTGGACTCGCCTTTTTTGTACGATATGGCTTTCTCATTTTAACAGAATACTCCGTCAACTCACATTTCAACTCGCCGAGTGAGTTGAATAGCTGCCCGCGAAAGAACTGTCTTACATCATCTTCTTGTGCGTGAGAATTTAATTCTTGCCAATAATTTGTTATCATTGGATCAGATTCCACAATATTCCAATTGGGATTAATGGCCTCATCCTCAATCGTCGTCATCGCCGCCTCCCTTGTTGCTTCATCATCCTCCTCAGACTCGTCCAAGTCGTCTTCATGATCAACCCCAAGAGCATCAACATATATCTCATTTAGCTCAGATATGTTGTTCACTCCATCCATCCTACGTTATCAATGATAAAAGTTAGTTTATTACTTTCGATAGTAACTACCAAATTTCATAAACTCATTCATATTTCAATGAAATTACGTAATCCAAACTTCTATATGTAATCCAAACTTGTATACGTCATCAACAATAAACTAACTACGAGAAATTATATAATCAATCTTCTACATGCCATCAACTCATCCATGCTAAAAACTATATTTCCATAAATTCATTCATGCTAAAAACTACTTAATCTATCCAAACTTGTATATACTATCAACAATATCAAAAAAAAATTATATAATCAATCCTCAAATTTCTCAATGACGATAGCAAATACATCTATCTTTGAAATAAATACAAGAAATTATAATAAAAACAATTACTTACCTTAACTAAATGTGAGATAACGCCGATATTGGAGTGGGTTTTGAGAGCGTTTTCAACTTGAAACCAGCAAAGGAAGAAGATGAACAAGGGGCAACGAAGCTTCAATAATTTGATCAACCTAAAAACGCACATTCAAACCGCGTTTTTACTTAGGGTTACAGAGATTCCCCCTAACATTAGGGGAGAATCAGTTTGTGGAATAATATTACACATAAAACGCGGTTTTAAACCGCGTTTTAGTGGTGAAATCAAATCAACCAGAGGAATCTTTGGTTTTTTTTCTGAAATCACACAGAGAAACGCGGTTTCAAACCGCGTTTCTCTGTGCCACATCAGCGCTTGCCTCTGGTCATCATGCCAAATGGACATTTGACCAAGAAACGCGGTTTGAAACCGCGTTTCTTTGGCAATTTTCAAAGCCCCTCCCGCGCGCCAATCTATTTTCAAATTTTACCCATAAAACGCGGTTTAAAACCGCGTTTTTTTGACGGACCTGCAAAAAATGAATATTTTTGTAAAATGTTTAAAACAGTGAATATTTTCGTAATTATTTATTTATTTGTGAATATTTCGAAAAAAATTCCACATATTTTACTATATACATCACACCCTGTCCCTCTTGATTCACAGATGTGTGACTCAAGAAGGGCATGATCTATTTTTTAAAAAAATAGAAAAAAATATAATATGTGATTTATATAGTAAAAACACGGGTGTAAATAGATTTTTTTAAAAAATTAGCCAAAAAACAAAAAAAAATTAGCGAACTGGTCAAAATCCCAAACTATTTTGGGATTTAGCCAAAGTTGGAACAACGACTTTACCCCAAGTTTTAAAAAAATAATATAATATATAAGTCGTTGTTTCAAACAACGACTTACTATTTTTTTTTAAAAAAATATAAATTAATGTAAAAAATAATAAAAGACGATAAAAAAAATACATACAGGGTAACAACGACTCTCCCTATTTAAAAAAAAACAGATTGAAATGATGTGAGAGAGAGAGAATGTGAGAGAGAGGGGAGGTCAGGTGAGTAGGCAGTACGGGAAGGGAGAGGGGGGAGAGAGAGAGATAGGGAGGGGGGAGGGGGGAGAGAGATAGGGAGGGGGAGGGGGGCTTTGGGTGAGTTTCTTTTTCTCAGAACTTTATTTTTTTTTAATAAAATAGACTCTCCATATGTATTTTTTTATTGTCTTTCGTTATTTTTTTTACATCAATTTATTTCTTTTTAAAAAAAAGTAGTAAGTCGCTGTTTAAAACGGCGACTTTATATATATATATATATAATAGATCAAATATACACAACTCTTATTGTGTATCATGTTAACAAATCTGGGTCATTGAATTAAGAAGATCAACGGATGAGATTAAAAGTAACTTCTGATTATTCGATGGTATTGGGAGATTATTTTGTGGAATAAAATTATTCGGTGGTATTGGACGATTATTCATTAGAATAAAATTTACAGTTTTTACACTCTTTTTACAGATGAATAATTATGTGCAAACAGACGAATAATAATGAACAAATAGACGAATAATTTTTTAGTACATGATACACAATAAGGGCTGTGTACACCGGAACTAACCTCTATATATATATATATATATATATATATATATATATATATATATATATATTTTTTTTTTTTTTTAAACCTTAGGGTAAAGTCGATGTTTGAAACAGCGACTTTACCCAACTTTGGCTAAATTCCAAAATAGTTTGGAATTTTGACCAGTACGCTAGTTTTTTTTTGTTTTTTGGCTAATTTTTAAAAAAAAATTAGTGTAAATATTACTCTCTTACAAAATAAATTCTAAGAAGCTAAAAATTTCATTAAAAATAATAAAATAATGAAAACAATCTCAGCCCTTGGTTTCCTTGTATCCCACGTATCTCTCTCAACCCCCACCCCCAAAACCAGTATTTAGGGGTCCATATTCTCTGATTTGTGAAATTTTTTCTCATTACATACTTGATAAGCATTCATTTTCTCCCCAAATTACAACTCATTTGAGCTCATCTTGCTCGCTCAAGAACCTCTTCTCTCCAATATCTAATCTTTCTCGCTGTTTGATACATCCTCAATTAAGCAAAGCCTTGACCCAAGATTATAATTTTACTTTTTTGAAAAAGAAAAGGTCAATAGGTTTTGCAGCTGTAGTGAATTTGGGGATTGAAGGGAGGCTAGGGTATTATTTTTTCAGCTTGGATCATACCCTTGAGTTGAGATCTAAAGAGAAATTGTGGTTTGTGAGGGGGTTTTTAGTTTGTGTGAATTGAAATTGAAGTGGAAATGGACAACATATGTTGTGTGTTTGGTAGGGAAGATGAGCAGATGGATTTACCAGCTGGGTTCAGATTCCACCCGACGGATGAAGAGCTGATCACATACTACCTCTCCCCCAAAGTCATGAACAGCAATTTCTCTGCTAGAGCCATTGGAGAGGTGGATTTGAACAAGTGTGAGCCGTGGGATTTGCCAAGTAAGTTTTTTAATTTTATTGCTTTAATTTTCCATATTTGTTTTGCTGATGAATGATGATGAATGATTGTATTTTTGGTGTTGCGATCGATACAGAGAGGGCTAAGATGGGAGAAAAAGAATGGTACTTTTACTGCGTGAGGGATAGAAAGTACCCAACTGGGTTGAGGACAAACAGGGCGACAGAGGCTGGCTACTGGAAGGCGACTGGCAAAGACAAGGAGATTTACAGGGAGAAGTCCCTTGTTGGGATGAAGAAAACGTTGGTCTTCTACAAGGGCAGGGCCCCTAAAGGAGAGAAATCAAACTGGGTGATGCATGAGTACAGATTGGAGGGCAAAAACCACCCGACTTCACCCAAGGTACCAAACCAAAATCCAGCCTCTGCCTTTTTATTAATTAGTACCATTAATTTACCCTCCCTGTTGGCTTTTGTACGTTTATTTATTTATGGGTGGTGTTTCTTCCTGTCAGCAGAATGAATGGGTGATTTGCAGGGTTTTTGAGAAGAACTCATCCGGGAAGAAAACCCCGTTCCCTGGGCTAATGAGATCGGAAGCCGCGGAGCTCCCGCCTTTGATGGACTCGTCTCCGAGACTGAGCCACGTGCCCTGCTTCTCCAACACCATGTTCGCTCAGGAGGATCTGAGCGGCTTTTGTGCCACCAACACCAACCAGTACTTCCAACAACCACAACCACAAGGGTACTACCAGTTGGCGGCGGCGCCTCAAATCAATCAATTTCGGAGCAATCAGCAGCATTACTCAATCCCAGTCCCAATCCCGTATGGGGCTTACAATGAAAATGAGGTGCTGAGGTCCATCCTTGGGAATGGAAGCAATCAAGGAACAGGGGATAAACAGGGGATGATGATGAAGACCGAGGGGGTCACATTCAGCGTGTCCCAGGATGCATGCTTGTCAACAACTGAGATCAACGCTGAAATCTCATCTGTGGTGTCCAACTATGGCTTGGGGAGGGCCCCCTTTGATGATTTTCATGATGCTCCATCCGCTTCCGGTGGACCCGTCGACATCGATTCCCTCTTGGACTACCAGAGCTCCGGCAACTGGTCTTAGCAGATACCACCATCAACATTCAACTACAGCTCTCTAGTCGTCCTCGTCTACTACTACTACTACTCAAGAATTAATTAATGGATGAAGCAGTCAAGGAGAGAATTAGCTTTTAGCTTATTTATTCAGACCAAAACCAAAACCAAAAAAAAAACCAGAGGTGATTAAGCTTTTCCAAATCATTGTCCTAGAAGAGAGGAAGATGATGAATGGGTACTTGGAATTTGTGTGCAGATTTTACTGAATCCAAATAGGAATAGGTCTGGGAAGCTAGTGGTTTTTTTCCAAGTATTTTTATGTAACAAACATATATTGGAATTATAGAAAAGCATATATTTTTATTATAAATTTATATAGTGATGGTGTAGGATTGATTTGGCAGGCGACACCATTCAGGCTCAGCTCATCATTCAGTTATGTAGTTTTGGTAGGATTTGGATTTGAAGAACAAGTGGTTGCAGATGTTAGAGGAAAGATATGATCAGTTTCCTCATTCTCATCCCCTTTCCATATTTTTCTTTCTTTCTTTCTTTCTTAAGCAAATTTACTTCCTTTTCTTTGCTTTTTCTGTTGGGATTTTTCCTTTTATCCCCCTTTTTCAGTTCATTTTGATGGGGCCTTCCATTCTGCAAGAAGTTGCCAAGTTTCTCATTTTCTTCTTTTCCCACTCCCTCCCTAGATTTAATCAATCCATCTTTCTATTCTATATTTAAAGGGCATATGATAAGAACCTTAATCGAAAAAGATTCACTACCAAATAAAGAAATGAGCTTAGAAATGCAATATTAAAAAAGGCTAAAATAATTTAAATTTGGAAAATATTTCCCAATTGAGATTATTATAGTATAGAAAACTCGTTAATCAATTAGACTATATTTATCAAGGGATACTAGAGATACTAGGAATACTAATATTTTATAATTTTTATTCTTCTCTCTCCGCCACATCATCCTAGCATCTCATTCTCATTTTTTTTCCACTTTATCAATAGCATCCTAGTATCCCAAAACCCATTTTTTCATACTTACTCAATTTACAAATGTACCCCTCTCCAACAATTTATTTCCATTATCGATTATATTATTATATTCATTTATTTTTATTAAAATATTAATATTAAATTAATATTATTTATAAACGAAATAGTGCAAACTATATATAACAAAAAAAAGCGACATTAATTAAATAAACAAAAGGACGTTACAACAAAGACAATGCATAAACTTTAGAATTGTTTCAATAACATAACGTAATTCGGAAAGCGGAAAATACTAATTGCCTCCACGATTGGCCCCAAAATTTTGTCAAATATGTTCATTCAATTCTTTCCTAGGTCGACGGTGTGTACCACTATCGCGAAGTTGTTGCCTCCTCTGGATATACTCGCGTGTAGCCTCCGGTGTCGAGGTCGACCACGTCCATGTGGAGTTGTCTACCGAGACTGGTTCGCCACTTATGCCTTCGTCAAATTACGGAATCTCGTAAACATGATAAGTATAATCTTCTCGCTCGTCTTCCATGATCATATTGTGCAAAATGATGCATGCTCTCATGATCTTCCCGAGCAACACTGGATCCTAAGACATTGTAGGGTTTCGAACTATTGCGAAATGAGCTTGTAACACGACAAAAGCCATTTCCACATCTTTGCGAATGGAAGCCTGGTGTTGGAAAAATAACTTCATCATCATGCCTTGGGGAGACTTTGACGATTTCACAAATGCAGCCCATTCCGAGTATATCCCATCAGTAAGGTAATACCCCATGGTGTACTCGTGTCCCCCAACAGTGAAATTAACATTCAGAGGATGCAACTGCCTCCAGTATGATCGTCAGGTGATCATGATCTCCACGGGCAAATTGACCTTCTAGGCAGTTGGACAGTTGTTCCATGACCAATGCATACAATCAATGCTGTCTAACATCCCAGGAAAGCCACGAGACTCCTCTACACTTAGTAGTCTTTGGATGTCCGCGACATTTGGACGTCAAAGATACTTCTCTCTGAGCAAGTTGCAAATTCCGTCAATGAAATGTGATAAGCACAATCTTGTAGTGCCCCTAGATAACCATAGATACTCATCACAAGCATCGATGGCAAGCCCATAGGACAAAATGCAAATGGCACTTGTCACCTTCTGCAGAGTGGAGATGCCCATCCTGCATGTGCAATCTGGGCGTTGTTGAAAGTATTACACTTCCGACTCTAATCGTTGAAGAATGCGATTAAAAACCTTTTGACTCATTCGAAAGCTGCGAAGAAAGACCTCATCTCGGTATGTTGCGTCCTCTGAAAAGTAGTCGTCGGACAATTGAGCATAACCTCTCTCCCTTCCTCGCTTAATGTGGGTGCGGCGAAGCCTAGTGTGCAAACTTTCAGGTGGTTGGTACTTGGTACACTTGTTGCTTCGCAAGAGCTGCAGCTTCCCATTCACGAAGGACAACTTGAAGCTCAGCTATGCCATCATCAGAGCTACTGTTTGAAAGAAAAGGGTTTGTGTTTGAGGAATTTGATTCGGAATTAGACATTGGGAGAGATTGTGAGAGGCATATAATTATTGTGATGTTTCTAAAAGGCTATAATGCCATCTTATATAGCAATCCTACACTTACATGCAAAGCTTCCAATGTAAGATTTCCTGGCATAAGTGGACGAACCATTATCACATACAAGTTATAAAGATAATGGAAGTGACAACACCATACCACAAGCAAACAAAACCTGTATGTCTCGAACACTGAAGTCGGATGTGACAACACTCTACCACAACCCAACAAAACATTATCACATGGTAAATAGAAAATTACTTATCTCGAACACTGTACTCGGAAGTGACAACACCCTATCACAAGAAAACAAAGCTTTTTCAAAGTGAAACTGAAATTTCATAAATGAAAGTACGCATTACAAACCATGCATTACAAAAAAAGAAACATGAAATACAATGTAAGAAACATGCATTAACCGAAGGAAACATGCATTAACAAAAGAAAACATGCATTGACAGAAGAGCGAGATAACAAACTCCTTGATCAACTTCATTTTTGCCCTAACAACTCCTTGATCAACTTCATTTTGAGACTCTCGAGCTCAGGTGAAAGATTTGTATATGCCATGAGGCTAGTAAGCATGTCCATCTTCTTCCCTTCCATCTCCATCTTCTTTGCTTCCATGTCCATCTTCTTCTCTTCCACTTCCATCTGTTTCACTCTCTCACACCCTTGCTGCTTCTCCCTCTTGCAGGTCTTCTTAGCTACCTGCAACTCATAGAATTGCCTGAACTTTTCAGCTTTCTCTTACTCTAGTTGGTTAGTAATCTGTTGAACATTTGCTTGATCAGAAGACATAGCTTCCTTTACCTTTGTTTTAGACTTTCTTGATTCCCAGCGGACACTCTATAGGATTTATAGTGAAGGCAGTCTTTTGGAGCTCCCACTGCTTGCATCGCATTGATTGATTTTTCCTAAGTAATCGACACTCCACTTGGGCTCATCACACAATACTTGCCATGCATGTTCTTCTTTGAAAGCTTCCCGTCACCCTTGGAGGCATAGAGTTCATGTGCCCTCATGAGGACATCATTATCCGACTCCCCAGATGCTCTCATACAGGTTGCCTCCTGAAAACAACCAACAAACTTTGAGACATTAAGATTTATTTTTTTCCATCGTGCTCTACATTTCCATATTTCTCTTTTCACTTGGTGTGGTTTCCTATACTCCTCATAGAAAGATCTGATCCTAGCCCAGAATGCTTGCGAGTCTTGGGTTGTGTTGGTGATCACGTCAGTGGAGATGTTAATGAAAGCGCTAACCAAGAGATTGTCTGTAAAGACAGAGATTTTTAAATAATATTTTTATATTAAATTTGATTTCGATAAAAAATTATTCAATTTCTGAGACTCCAAAAAATTTCAAAAATCTTCGTTCTCGAGGAAACGACTGATTTAAATTCTTTCGAACAATTCTGGCATACACTTGTGACTCAAATTTGAAAACGAATAATTCCGCTTTATTTTTCCAAGGCCTAAAAATATTTTCGGGTTTCGTTATTTAATTTAGATTCGATTAATTATTTTAAATCGTGTCGGGTTAAGGTAGGAAAACGGGTTTCGAGATTTATTACCGGGTATAATAGTTGACTTTCACCCTTAGCTCCCCTCTCTCTGCACCTCCTCTTTACCCCCTTCACCCTTCAACTCCACCCCTCCTTTTCCGTTTTCATTCTGCACCCCTCCTTTCGTTCACCTCTTTCATCTCATTCAACATCCACACACACCACCACCTCTCCTTCAATTAGCAGCAGGAGCCGCCACCCCCCACTCCAACTCCCATCTCCCCCCCCCCCTGTCGCACCTTTGTTTTTCAACATCCGGGCGCCCTGCCCGTCGCTTTGCCCACCATCCATCTTCACCATCACACCCCACCTCCTCCTGTCCTCAACGAGCAGCAGCCCGAGCCACCTCTTTCGACGCCCCACGAAGCAAAACCCGAGCAGCCCAAGAGCTACCCGGAGCCACCAAGCCACCCAAGCTTCCCCTGTTTCTGTTCGAGCACCCCGGTAAGCCCTCCCTCGACCCTCCTTTCCTTGCTTTGAAGCATCCTCAAACTACGCCTTTATTTAACTTCGTCCTGGGCCACAGCAAGCCCCTTCCCCATCGTCGAGCTCGGAATCCTCCATTGAAGCCCCGGAATCGTCTCTCGGAGTCGCTCGGTAAATCCTCTCCTCCACCCTCCTTTCTTTGTTGCATTTGAACCTGTACGAGTGGGTTGTGGTCGGGAAGGTAGGTCGGTAAGCTAGGGATGGGTGTCAGATTGAACGGAGCTCCAGCGAGACCCCCCCTATTCTTCTTCCCTTCTCCGTTGGCATGGCCTGTGCAGAGCTTGAGGGCAGGTTCAGGCCTCCAGTTCGGCCTTTTCTTTTATTCTTTGTCTGGGTCCGGTTCACCTCCTTTTTCTTTCTTTTCTTCCGGTCCTTTTTTTTCTTCTGCTGGGTTGCTGTGTTGGACTCGGGTTTGGGCCGGGTAAAGGATCCGGGTTTGGGCTGGGTAGGAGATTTGGGCTGGGCTACTCCTTGAGCCGGTTTGTTTTGTTTTAAATGTGCTATTTGTGTTATTTGATATATCATATAACTTATGTCGAGGATTTAATTATTATTTAACTTCATTCTAAAATATTATTATAATTATTATTATTATTATTAAATATTCAGAGATTATAAAATTATTATGTTAGTATATAAATGTTATCTAATTATTATTAAATTTATTTTTCTGATTTATTTATTTAATTAATTAATTATTTACTTATTTATTATAAGTTATTAAAATCTGAATTATTTGAATAATTAGTTAATTATATTATTTTAAGGTTATAGTTCAACAACTTGTGAACCCTTTGTTATTTACTAAATTATTTACTTATATTTTTCTGAATTTTTACTTGAACATGATGTGGAATTAATTGGAGTATTTAATTGTCCATTTTAATATATATTTAAAATCTGATTTTTTAAATATTATTTAGTTGCTTGATTATATTATTTTAATGTGTGGAGATTATTTAAATATTTTATGGATTGTGATCCTTTATATGGTTAAGTAATTGATTATCTTTCCTTTGATTTATTTATTTAGTTATTTAAACTAATTTGATGAGAATGATTTATATGAATAAACTAATTCCTATGTTTTGATATTTAAAATGGGTAATTTGAGATATTGGAATAATTCATAGGAATAAGAATGAGTTGAGTTGACTAATGATGATATTATGACCGAGTTGAGAAAGAAGTCAGATTATGAGATATGATGAGACTAAATGAGAAATGGAGATGAAATGATAATGTTGATAATGATGAAATGGATGGATTATATTATTATGTGTATCTTATATGTTTCATATGTAACTTGTGTGCTTGTGTAAATTAGACTTAGACTTAGTATATTATTTATGAAATTTCTAGGTGATTTCTGATCTGTTGGATTGCTTACTCCCACTGCATTATTTTGCTGCTCTGCACTTCCAAGTAAGTCCTCCGGGGCTTACTCAAGTTAGAACCTCATGCCTGATGTGTCATATAGTGTATAGGTGTTGCATCATGCACATTTATGTAGTAGCATGCTTAGGTTGCACAATTAACCGAGCATCCGTATTCTCTTTGCGTATGGTAGAACGACCGTTAAATTGTGAGTCTTAGAGTCATTTGCTAGGGTCATAGGACGACCTAGTTCCATCGAGTTTGTTCCTAATCGAGTCTGATATTATACCATGAGAAAGAAAGAAAGAAAATAATGACATATGAAACATGAGACATGATATATGACATGATGAGACATTGCTATATAGCATTGAACGCGGCCGGTTCTTGCACTAACGAGCATGGGTGCGGGAGTAGGAGAGGGATATGCCACTTGACATTCTATGCGGGATCCCATTTAATCGCTTTCTGCGTATATATGAACTGCTAGTATGCTTGTGTGTTTAATATTTCCGCACTGCATTAGAGCATCCTTTATTTAGGTATAGGCATATTATATGTCCTCAACGAGGTCTTCAGGGCCCGCATGAGTGGCTCGACCTTGACTTCGTGGTTAGTTTCAGGTACCCGTACCCTTGCTTGATCATGTGCTTTTGTGGCAAGGGATATCTTATGGCGCAGTGAGAGGGAGAGAAAGACCGACTTGAACTCCACCCTTTTGCTACTTATTTCCTCGTATTTGGTTTTGACCCGGCCATGCCGTGGCAAGTTGTATTATGAGATATCCTTCTTTATGCTCTCGAACTTAAAACGTTTTGAGTGACTTAAGCAAGTAGAATAGGTTCGGGGTACCCAACAACCCTATTGGGAATTTAGGGTGCGAAATCTCTTCTTTGATCACTAAAAACTTTGTTTTAAAACTCAACCCGTACTCGAAATGCAAGATCCGAACGAAAGTATCCAATCCTTCGAAATGTAACCTGAATATTTATATTTGGGCCGTTCTTAGATTGTCGTCTTCCACACTCTAGTAGGCGCGATGACCACAGACTTACTCAACACCTTTCGCAGCTTCCCCATGACCACGGGCACCACCACGGCTACGTGCATCAGAACGACCTCGTCCACGAGAACCTCTATTACCACCTGTTGAGGGATCGCCAACACCTGGTTGGGTGCTATATGTTGGGATTGGCTGGGAGTCTTATGCATTTTCAATTCCAGCAGTATTTGGGGTATAGTTTTCTGTGTTTGAAGATAGAACTTGTGAGTATTATGCTAGATCGTATTCAGACGAAAGTGACATATTACCTAAGCTAGAGAAGAAGACATTATCATAAGGATTTTGGGATGGATCCATGATGAGGACGATGGTGAAGATGATGATGAAGAGAAGTAGTGTGTGTTATGATGTTGGTAAAGGTATGTATTTATAGCCAAAACTACTCATATTAACTTTCACATGTAAAAAAATATTTTTTAAAATAATATTAATTTTAATGTGTAAAACTGATTTTTCCCAGCCAAAATCTCGGTCGTCCATCACATTCCATGTGTCTTCCATCCGGGCACGTCTCCTGCAGGTGAATCATGGGGCAGCATGCATCCTTCTCTGCAGCTGAAAGAAGCAAGCGCGGCAGCATCCGGGCGCAGCGTTTGGCTCTCTCCTTTGTTTTGAATCTATTGAAGGGGAAAAGTCAATTGCTTTCCAACTGACCTGCCATAGGTTGAATTCATTTTGGGTTGGTATCGATACTATTGAAGTATCGGGCTAGTATTGGAAGACACACTATTTCAATTTTATATTATTAAAAGTGCTAGTATCTTGAACACTAAAGGATCCGATAAAAATTCCCTTACACTTATACACTTGTCATTAAAAATAAAATGTATTGTCAAGAAATTAGACATATGCCCCACCTACACAAGTTGGTAGCCAACAACTATAAAGGTGACCTTCCGATTATTTTTTTCCCCAAAGAACTATGCATTGTAGTTTTGCAATCGATCTATGTTAGTTTGTCTTATATTTCGTTTTGGTTGGATCTCTTTTCTTATTGATTTTTTTTATAAGATTTCTAGTTTTACCATATATGTGAAGTGAAAATCTATAACAATAAATGACACTAAATATACCAAAAAAAGTTGGCGTTTGCAACTCTAACCCCCCTTACAAAATTTGCAAAAGTGATGATTTTTCTTGTTAATTGGAAAAGTAATAAGTGAATACAACCGGGATTGGGAGTAAAATAGACCAAAAGGGAGAGGAGGACATTAAATGTCAGCAACTTTTCGCAGAGCAGAGAGAAAAACATTATATGCAAAAGAGAAACGATAACTTTTGATAGAGGAGAGAGGAGGAGGAGGAATGAAAGAGATTTTCAAGGCGTATGAAGAAGAAGAATATGACACTCATTCAGAATATTCATCCCACTAATAAGAACTAGTTTTATTACTCGTCCGTTGCGCGATTTGTTAATAAATTTTATTATATAAATCATCTTTGAATTAATATAAATTACTAATCTATATAAAGTAAATATATAATCTTCAATTGTGTTATTTTTTTCGAATATAAACACATGTTTGAGTTTAGATTAATCATGTTTGTCCTCTTATTAAAAATAGTTAAAACATATTTTTATCTTGAGTCTAGATTTTATACTTTTTAATAAAAAAATATTAAATGATAAAAAAATCTTACGTATTAAATCCAAAAGAAAGGAACATAAAATTCCATATGTAAATTCAATCCATTCTTATTTATAAAAAAATAAATATAAATATTGATAATATTTATAACAAAATATTATCAAAATATAACTAAGTAAGATATGATAATAACTTATTAATTTGTGTAATATTGGATATATTATTTGATCTAAAAAGATAAGTTTTCTAAATATTTTGTTAATTTTTATGTGAAGATTAAAATAGTTTATTTGAGATGGACACATAGGATGACACGTAGATAAAATTAGATGAGTATAACATTACGAAAAATGTTACAAAACATTTATATTTTTAATTGTTTATATATTGTCCTTTAAAAATATGCTGAATAATAAACATAAAATAGTTTAGACATCTTTCACAAAAACATAAGTAGAGGAACAATAAATAAGATTTGTTTTAAAAAAACAGTCATAACTACTTTCATATTAAAGATAAAAATCAATCTAAACTTCAAAATCTAGAAAAAAAAAATTAATATAGAATAACTTAACTTCTAAACCTACTACGGAGTATAAAATTATGTGTATACGCATAGTAACTTTACCAAAATCGGATTTTTTTTAGTCAATTAATTGATCACGCAATTTATTTTGAAATTAACTTATTAATAATGAACCAAATATTGGATAGATTATTTGTTCTAAAAAGATAAGTTTTCTACATAATTAAGATATAAGGTTGAATATCTATATCTATATAAAATACTAAAGCAGAGGCCTGAAACGGCATCTGGTGCGATCTCGTGTCCATGGAATTTTCTGGATTAAAGCGGGATTATTTTTACTTACGTTTCATTTTCTGGATTAAAGTGGTATTATATTTCTGGGCCACATCAATTAATAAACGAATATAATTAGGTAAAAAACTTATCTTTTTAAATCAAATAATCTATCTCAATTAATGGTCCCTCTTATTTTTATAAATGTTCAACCTTTATACCTTACTTAATTAGTTAGAAAACATATCTTTTTAGACCAAATAATCTATCTAATATTTGATCAAAATTAAATATAATATATTTACATATAAATCCTCTCTCCATATTGTATTTAGTATTTTCACTTTTATTATCGACAATTTTTTTTCTAAATAAAGATTCAATTTAAATGTAGTATATGATGGATTTTTGGAAGTGGAATTTATACGCACGTTTACATTTTTAATTCAAGAACTATTGATGATGATATAGGTGAAGACTTGAAGCTGATCAAAATCAAATATACAAAAATATATTCATCATTAAAAATCACCAATTTATATCAAATATAAATATTATATTTGCTAGATACACAAAATTGATATATATATATATATAGAGAGAGAGAGAGAGAGATCTGAAACGGATTATGATGCAATTCACATACGTGTCATATTTAAAAAAAAACAATTGCATATTATATATTTACTTTATATGGAGTAGTAATTTATATTAATTCAAAGATGATTTATATAGTAAAATTTATTAACAAATCACACAACGGGCGAGTAATAAAACTAGTTTATAAAAATAAGTGGGACCATTAATTAAGATGACAAAATTATATTGGCTTATTAATTGACGTGGATTAAAAAAATAACATCATTTTAATCCGAAATATTACATTTATGTGATATTAATTGATATAGATAAAAAAAAGATAACACAATTTTAATTTAGAATATGATATGTATGCGAATTACACCAGAATTTAATCCAAAATACGACACGTATGCGAATTGCACCAAAAGCCGTTTCAAGCCTATGTTTTAATATAACATAATTGATTTTTGTATTTGAATAAATTAACATATTTGGTACAAATGATCGATCTTGCCATATTTTTTGATTGAGTAAATGATCTTGCAAAAACTTATTAAAAACTAACCGTCGTTAATCAAATAACTATATTAGTAGGTTTTGGAATAAAAAGTTACTACGTAGTTAACTAAATCTTTATGTGGATAAAATTATAGTAAAAATTTAAGTTATTATATTGTAAAGATTATTTCTTAAATGTGAAGTATAAAAAGATTAGTTTTCTAACTAATTAAAATATGAGGTTAAATATTTATAATCAAAATTAAACCACAATATGAAACGTATGCAATATTAACTCCAGTTTAATCCAGAAAAAGCCACGTAGGCGAAACGCACCAGAAGCCGTTTCAGGCCTCTGTTTTAGTATTTTACTATTATTTGGTACCCGTGCGTTTGCGCGTTTTGTTAATAAATTATATTTTATTATGTTAATTTGTTTGAAATATTTTTTATTAAATTTTATGCTTGAAATAATAACACGTTCAATCAATTGTAAAGTAAATTAAATTAAAATCATGTTAGATGAAATTGAATATACAACTAAGAGGTTAATTTCACTTATGTGTCGCTTACTCGTGTAGTCTAAACCCTCTTAACCATATCAATTAATAATTTCATATCTTTTATCTAACTTATTTGACCAAATTTGTATAAAATTATTAGAAAATATATCAAACTCAATCGGATGATATCTTTTATGTTATATATCTTTTAGTTAAAACATTTCATGATACCCAAATAAATAACACTATCTTTTGAAAAAAAAGGGTCGATGTATATAAATATTATTAATTAATTATGAAAAGATAAGTTTTTGGAGATCACAACTTTTTAAATATTTATCTTTTTAAGCTTATGATTTAAATATACAATTCAAAGATCACAATACTTGTATGTATAAATTAAGGAACTACCAAATTCATGTAGGATGCAAAATAGTAAGTACCATTTTTTATATCAAAGAAATCTATTAATTAATTATGAAAAATTACATTAAATATCTATATAATAATATTATTTTCGCCCATTAATATATGAGGGTAATATTTATTTAAAAAATGAATATATATATATATATATAATAGATATATCGATAGATATTATTTCTAGGATTTCGAATTTTGTTAAATTGGGGTAAAATTTAAATCTTTTATTAGTAACTATTGTGTTACATTGTTTAGTAAAAAAAATAGGAGTGTTTAGTAAAATTTAAATCTTGCATACTTGTATCGACAGTTATGCAGAGCCGCACATAAGGAGAAGCTGGAGATCTCCGGTCTAGTTATCTTACTTCAGGTGATGCTAATACTTTGACATCATATAGGTTAAATTGAATGGAGTACATAATACTGACGATGTAGTACATGTACCTCAGATATGGGCTTGGGAACACATCCCGATCGGCAGGCCAGTTTGCACCCCGACGTCGCACATGACGCAGCAGCAGGCTCGAAGAGCCCCACGAATGCAGCAACGAAATCCAGCCATACAAGGGAGTCAACCACCACCTCTTGGTTAACACTTTCAAGTTGGGCAAGACTCTTTAGCAGTAAGGTAATGCTTGTCACTGACAACTATTGTCCATATTTTGTGACATTGCATACACACTAAAGAGCGAAAACGCAGGTGGATCCATTGTACATATGATTGGGGGCACGAAATGTTACAGCTGCCACAATTTCGTGACGCACTTGACAGAAAACAGGAGAATCAGGTTCATTTCAATACCGATGTCCTTGTTCATTTCAACATATTTTTTATTGATATTGTGATGAGTAGCACTTACATTTAATGCAGTTCATATGGGAGCCATAGACAGAGGCGATCATGAGCCAACTCGGAGCCATTTGTCGAGAAAGAGCCGATATCTGGATGGCGCAAGTCCCCCTGATATGCTTTGACGTTGTTGAGGCGCATCGCCCTGAGCGTGTCATGCGCCAGTTCGGCCACGCACAGTTCCCTCCAGGGCCAGCAGGATATGATGTGCAGTTACACGCCATAGATCGTCGAGGGAAGCATACTACGAACTGGGCAGCACTTTTTGCAGAACATATCAACAATTGGAACAACCGTGAGGAGAGCACAGTGCAGCCTGTCGAGGGCATCTCTCCATTGTATGTGCATGATGAGTACATGCGTTGGTATAGAGCCCGCACTCGTTTGTTCATAAGCCGACAAGCTGTTGCCCCACCCGCACGATACCATCCGGCCGCACCTGATATATACTCACTGGTGAGTACTATACTATATATAAACTTTTGGAACAATATAGATTGAGATCGTTATTACTGATTTGTAATTGCATGCACATGTAGGGCCACTATATAGCTGACGTAGGCGATCGAGGGCGACAAGTAGCAGACATCGCCCAACAAGCATCTCAGCTCCATGATTAATCTAGTCTCGCTGGTGCTTGGTGAGTACGCATACTCGCAAAGTTCACAGGTGTTCGATCACGTCTCGTTTGACCAAGCCTACTTTGGGGGGTGGTTTATATGGTACAAGCTCCTCTTTCTCCCACTTTTCCCCACACCCGAGCCATCATTCGGGGGATGCTGAGGCTGCAAGATATGGTCAACAGTCGGGGTCTGCCCCACCTTCTGGATCTGCAGGCTACGGGCAACAATCTGGGTATGGTGCAGACTATGTGCAACCTTCTGGGTATGGTGCTCCGGTGCATGAGTTTGCATCATCTTTGGGGTCTACACCTCCATCAGCTTCAGAGTACATTCCATCGTCATTCTCGCAGTGGTCATCAGGTATATTTTCTACGACGTTCTGGTGTGGACCTCCGAATGTGTCAGCAGGTGTTGGCCCTTCAGTTGATGCGGGATCCTCATTTACATCGTTGCTTACGATGCCATTACAATCTTCAGGCTCGCTTCCGCCCTCTACTTCGACGTCCAATCATAATGTGCAAGTGTCTCCTGTCTACGACATACAACCCCGACGCCCTTACCCTACTTCGCTTCCAGATGCATTTAGAGAGGGAAACTTGTTCACACTCTCGGAGGGCAACAAGAACGCCTTAGCAGGTGACATGGAAGAGGAGGCTGGCGATGATGAACAAGAGGCTGACGATGATGAAGTGGATGCTGACGAAGATGAAGAGGAGGATGATGATGATGACTAGGAGGAGCCTCTGCAATATGCTCGTCGTAGGCGATAAGCCATCCAGTAGTATTATTACTTATATCTTCTATTTGGATATTTTTGTTTGGATATTGTTTTCTCAATTTTCTGTTTGGATATTTTTGTTTGGATAGTTTGTATAAACAATTTAAGTTCACTAACATATAAGTGGTTTTTTTTTTATAAAAATGAATTTAAATCTGAAACCTAAGTAAATGTGTAAAAAAACATTTACTATTACACTAAGCAAGATCAAAAAGTTTTAATACGTATTTATAAATTTCAATAATCAAAACTTTATTATATACACATATATCATATTAGTCATACCAAGTGAGTCGCTGCTTTCTAATATGGCTATACCCTAGAGTCGCTGTTCAGAACAGCGACTCACTGCCCGGGGCATAAACCCTAGAGTCGCTGTTTATAACGACTCTAGGTTATTTATTATTTTTTTTATATAAGGGAGAGTCGCTGTTCTCCCATTATATATATATATATTTTTTTTTGTTTACGTTTTTTAATAACTGGAAATTTAAAAAAAAAATAGGTAAATCGCTGTTACAAACAGCGACTTACATATTTTATTATTTTTTTAAAACATTGGTAACAGCGACTTTACCCTATTTTGGCTAAATCGCTAAAAACTTTCAAAGTTTGGCTATTTCCATAATAACTTTGGGTTTTTTGGCCAAATGCAAAAAAAAATTCCTAAAAGAATAAGGGAAAGAGAATAATATTACACACATAAAAATAAAGAAAGTAATATTCATCTATCTCCTAATTCTTCCCTATAAAGGCTACTGATTTTCTGGGCTACAGAAAAAAACCACACGGCAAAACAAAGAAAAAGGTTGCAGAAGAAAAAAACCACAGAGCAAGGGAAAAAGAAGAGAAAGCAACAAGGTAGCTCTCTACATTGGTTCTTGTGACTCTCGAGACACCGCCCTTGCAAAGTCGCGACTTTCGCTTGTGGCCTGGGTCTCGGAGTCATCAAACTGGCCTAAACAAGGTCGAAGTGTTGCTGAAATCAACTCTCGAAACCCCGTCCTTGCAAAGTTGCGACTTTCGCTTGTTGGATTTTTCCTAGTCAGGCCAACGCACAAATTGCAAGCATCTCAAACAATGCAAAAGAAACAAAGTTCAATGCAGCCGTACAGATTTTCTAAATCGAATCGGCACGATTGCACACAAGACAAACTCATCAAATTGGAATCGTCTCTATTCCGAATAACTAAAATAAACTGGTGCCCGGGACTAAACAAACAGCCCCTGCGAACACATCGCTTTCTACCCAAATTGAAGGCACTAAAGTACATCTAAAAAAGCCATAACTCAATGAAAGAACTGCAGGAAGATAATTCAAGTGTGCTAAATAAAAAAAAATCAGGGAGTTGGGGAGGGGCTTACAAACCACAAATTGCACCAACTTAAACAAACCCAAATTCCAGAAAAATCAAGCAGAACATATGCCATCCCTCTTTCCCTCTCGGCTGTCCCAAATAAGAGCATAGAGTGTGCAAACCCAAAGTTCACCAATTAAAAAAAACATTGAAAGATGTTTCACCCTCTCGGGTGTTTCAAACAAAAGCCCTATGATTCTATGATTACCAACTGAAGAACAAAAGGAGGAAAAATTCAGGGTGAGAATCGCACCTATTGGAAGCAACAAAACGACGCGATCAGAGCTTTGCTGACCCTAGCTTTGCTTTCTGTTCTTTCGCTCGCTTAGAATTTGAAGCTTCTGACCAAGCTTCGGTTAATCGATTCACCCGTTCCCTCCGTCAGTTGCCCTAATTCGAAAACCCACAGCAAAAAAAAAAAATTTAATTACAAATTCTTCAAAAGAGAAATCAGCTGAGCCCGAAAATTGTATCCCCAAAATTAGAAATTGGTAAAGGAGGAGATTCGAAATTCTCACCCTAAATTATATAAACATTGAATCAAATCGCGATTTGGGGATTGGGGCATTTTCTAACAAAAGTCCTAAAACGTACCCGGTCGGAGTCACTGTCTCGACTCGTGCCGCTCGTCCTGTTTCAGTTGTCAAATTCTGGAGTCTTGACCCGCAATGTGGAGATATCACCACTGTCTATGGAGTTTAGAGGGAGTCGCTGAACTCAGGAAGACATGAACAAAGGAAAAAAAAAGTATGTGTGATACTGTGATTGAATCTGAGTTCAAGGAGTTGGGCTCAATCAAAACAAAAAATAAAATAAAATGGGCATGATTTAATCTAATCCGAAATTGGGCTTGGACAAAGGCCTTCGGTGCATTTTCTTTTAAAGCCTTCGGCATGTTTGAATCAAAATTAGACTGAACTGGCAGTAGACCACAGTCCACAATGCAGACCATCTCTCTCTCTACCTGTTTCAAAACTGGGAAGGGAGGTACACACAAAAATGAGCCCCTTTCCAAGTGAAGAACGCGCGTCAAGAGCCTGGAAAAAAACCTCTTTCAGTTCCTCCTACCGAAGCCCTATCGTAGCGTGTTGGAGGTTACTGAAACCCTAAGCTATGGTCTACATCCTGTCGATCTCCAAAATCAGTCTCTCCTCCCTCGGAAAATCAATGATGACCCTATTCATCTTCCTTATCTCGCAACCGGGTGCCAGATTTGGCCCTGCGATGGCGGAATTCTATTGGCTTGGAGTACGATCTTCTATCGAAGTTTTTCGTGTGGGATTAGGCTTTATCCCTTTGCTGTAAGCCTGAGCACTGGCGATTGCTTCCTGATGATTTGGGGTGCGATGATTACTGTTGAGAAGTCAAATCGGCCTCCTCCATGGCCACGATTTAGATGTACGGAGATCGAATCGGCCTCCTCCATGGCCACGATTTAGATGTATGGGTGATTTTGGTTGGCTGTCCGTACCCTGTGATTAAAGAAATTGGATTAGGGCTCTGCTGCAAGGAAGTCTCTTCTGGCTTCCTTCGTGTGTGGAAGTGGGTTTGTGATCTCTCTAATTCCTCCTTTCTCATTTCTCTCTTGAATTTCCTCTATAAATACTGTTGTCCGGTTGTGTGGTTTCTTCACAACATCTTTCTCTCTTCTTCTCTTATCAAACACTCTGAAGTAAACTTTTCTAACAAATCTCGTTGTTTGTTTGTGATGGCACCAACTATGGTCGACAAGGGCAAAAGGACCATGGTTGCAGATCCCTGCTCCAAATGACAAAATCATCCAAGAGCAATGGAAAGCCGAAGGGCTCTAAACTTGTTGAGGAGAATCCCATCTCCAATGATGGTAGTGATGTTGGGCAGTCTGCAAAGGCTGAGAGGAAGATTAAAAGGCGGTCCATGAATCGGGAAAAACTTTTGGCTTTGCAAGGCAAAGTTCAAGAAAATATCTCAATGCTTCATCAATCATCGATCTTTGCAACTATTATTGGGGAGCCGTTGGAAGCGAAGGATGTCCGGAAACGAATGAGGTACGTTTGGAAATCTTTATCTGGTGGCTTTCAACTCATACCAATTGCAAATAATTGGTTTGAGTTGAGGTTTGATCTTGCTGAGGACCATACATGGGTTTGGGACAACTGTCCCTTCCATGTATCTGGGTAACTCATTATCCTTCGACCCTGGCACCTGAATTTTGATCCATGGACTGAGTTTATCAATTTGTTGGATCTATGGATCAGATTTCCCAGACTACCTGCTAAGTATGTCCATGAGGAAATCTTAAGGGATATTGGGAAGGCAAATAAACTGGGGAGTGTGAACAAAGCTTCTGCATTTAATGCTAAGGGTGATCGTTTTCGTTATCCTAGAATGTGTGTATCGGTTGATATAACAAAGATTTCTGGAAGGGAAGTGTTTGTGGTTAATGAGTTTGATGAATGCTAATACATAAGTGATGCTATGTACTCTTGAATTTACGCTATTATATTTCGAATTAGGATACACTTAAATGTGTTCTTTTTTGAATGAATTGTAGATATCGATACACTTGAATTTTATATATTCAGTTATTAGTGAATATATATTTTGATGTAATGGATATATTATATATAATATGGTTATATATATGTGTGTGTATATATGGTGGTTCATTTCTATTAATGAAAATTTTGTACTTTATTATTATTCTCAATTTCATAAACCATAAATGGCAAAAACTGCTACAATTAATCTATAAAATGCATGAAAATAAAATTTAAAAACCGCCACAACAGTTCTCAAACTGTTTCAGTAGAGTTCATAAAACCACCACATTAGCTTACAAAACTGCTACATTAGATCAGAAAACCGCCACATTAGATTAAAAACCATCACATTAGTTCACAAAACCGCTAAATTAGAACAGAAAACCGCCACAATAGGTTTGAAATAACCGCCACATTAAACAAGGCTATTGTAGCGCTTTGTCTACCTATTGTGGCGGTTTTGAGTTTTCATAATAAACCGCCACAGTAGATGATAAAACCGCCACAATAGACCTAATGCAACCCGAGCAACAGAGGCAGGTAAAAACCGCCACAATAGGCCTTTGGAAGCGGTTTTCTTATCTATTGTGGTGGTTTATAGCCGTTGCCTTAGGCCTTAATTGTAGTAGTGTTAAAAGAGGATGAGGGATGTGGAAATATCACAAAGGAAAAGTGCATCAAAGCAAATAAAGAAAGTTTGAAGATTTCTCCCAGATTTAGCACCACATTGCCCAAAATATAGCCTACCACTGTACCTTTTACCCTCACCTCACCATGCGCTTAAAAGTCCTCTTGATTATTGTTGCTATGTTGCACAAGAATTTATTTTTTGCATAACCCTCCTTTTGTGTGAGATGTTGCTTTTTGTTCACAGTCACGAATTTGAAGGCAAAAGTACCTTTGCGGGGATGGTAATTGATTGTTAGGGTTATATAAGAATGGATCTATGATGCTGATAGTTTATTTTCATCCGCTCTATGACCATGAAAAGTATTGCTTGGGGACAAGCAAGCTTAAGTATGGGGCGATTTGTTGTGCGCATAATTGGCCATGTTTAGTGTTGTCTTTTAGTCTGTTTTCTATCATTAATATGCATTATGGGATGGGAATGCTATGAATTTGTGTGGTTTATGCTTATTTGTAAGATATAGAGGTCTACACAAGTTTTGGTTCAATTTTGTAGAAATCGGAACGGAATTTGAAGCAATTGCAAGCAAAAGAAAACAAGCTGGAAAGGAGGTCGACGTCGACACATGTCCATCAATATTGACTGCAGAGAAGGGGTGAAATGCAAGCTGCAAATGGAAAGAAGAGCAACCAAAGTCGAACACATTGCTCGAGATCAAGTGCACTAGAGACGTTCGACGTTGACCACTCCACTCAACGTCAACCGACCTGACGTGCATGAAACGCGGATTTAAGCCCGAATCTTTTGAGGGTTTATCCAAGGCACGGAATTATTTATCTTTCCATGAAGAGATCAAACTTTATATGGATGGAGTTTAGTTTAGTTGGGAGATTTTTATCTTTTTAATTAGATGGAATATACTTTCTTAATTTGCAAGATTAGTTAGCTATAAATAAAGTCACTAGGGCTAGGGTTTTAATCATCGATTCCTTGAGCAAATCAAGTTATAGAGTCATGTGAGTGTGAAGAGAAAGAGAAGACTGAGTTTGGTTGTACTCTTAAAGGTTTTATTTGTATGCAAAGTTTAAATTTTTATGTTTATGATGTGTGCCATAATGATAATGAGTGAGTAGTCACTTCTATGGTCGGGGGGAGCTTGACAATAGTCATGTGTGTGTGCTTCAATCGTTGATTTCTTATGAGTTTATCATCTTCTATCCCTTTCTTAATTCGTTGCGAATGTAGAGGACAATTCCCTGTTTGCAATTTATGAAGCGAAAGTGAATTACTTTGTGAATTTAGATAGTAATTAGGATTTGTTTACGCAAGTTGACTAAACCCTAACTATGAAAATGATAGAAACAAATAGGTTTTATGTGAAAGCCTCTATGATTCTATTTATTGGTGCGAAAGTTATCGTATGATGATAAAAGCGTGAACCTTTCTATGATTCTTGTGTGTCGCATGCATGGTTTTTGTCGTGGTGAATCCCTACCTTGGAAGCTTTAGTTTTATAAGTTTACAACCCAAAACCCCAACTTTTATTGTTTTTTTTTATCATTGTTCCTTTTTACCATCCTTTAATTCTTTCGATCGTTCTTTGTCAAACAAATTGGCTTTCTGTTATTTCTGTTAATACTCTCGACATCGACTGCTACAATCGATATCGACTACTCTGCTGCTGAGATTTGAAGGTCGACGGTTTTCTGTGTCGACCCCACTGGTGCTCACTCGACATCGATTGCTCCAGTCGACACTGATCTACTTGTTTTTGTCGTTGCAGATTCTGAAGAAGGAAATCGACTGCCCCTGTTGTTATCGACCACTTTTGTCGATATCAAGGCTTCTATCTGGTCGACACTGTAGAGAACGCTTTCAGGACTAATCAGGACCCGCTGACTTGCCTCCTCGTGGATCGATCCTAATTCCCTACTAATACAGCGGGAGGGAGCCTTGTAATTTATTTGTTTGGAACGGGAGTTGATTTGTTTTCGAATATTTGTTTATTCAAGATGCTTTTCCCTCCTAACATTATGATGAGTGAAACTTAAACTGATGAGTGAAACTTAAGTTGATTCTAAGTTTTAAGTGCTTTATGGAATTTTAGTTTTATAAGTTTCTAAACATGTAGAGATTTTAAAGTGTTTTCTAGACTTAAACTGATTTTTAATTTTTCAATTTTATAAACTTTTAGAAAGCTTTAACATCCCATTTTTATAGACTTGTAAGTTTTATAAAATTCATAAAACTTAGCTCTCTAAACTTATTTATACAAGTTATTTTATTGTTTTTTGGTTTTAAAACTATGTTTTCTAAACTCAGTTATACAAGTCTACAAAACTTAGTTTCCTAAACATAGTTATAAAACTTAAACCGATTATTATATACTAGTGTTATTCTATATTTGTTCTTCTACTTTTTTTCCTTTATAAGACAAGTTTTCAGATTTATAATACTCCTTCCGTCTCAAAATACATGTCTTTTTAGCCCATGTAATATTTTCAAAAATACATATCTTTTTAGATTTAATCATTACACTTAACCTATTTTTTACATCTAATCATTATTCTAATTTTTATATCACCTCTACTCTCCTCCTTACAAATTGAAAAAAAAAACAAATTCTCTAATACCAAAGTCTAATCATTACCCTTAACCTACTTTTTACATCTAATCATTACACTTTAACCCATTTCTTAATTTCCGTGCTTAGTCCTAAAAAGACATGTATTTTGAGACGGAGGGAGTACAAGTTATACAATTTACAATACAAGTTGTACAAGTTAAAATACAAGACTAAGGGTGTGTTTGGCAGGGGTTGGGCGGGGATGGTAGGAGATGTGTGGAGCTGAAAAAATAAAAACATCTAGGCGGCTGTGTGTTTGGCAGGAGATGGGAGGGGATGTGAGCAAGGGGATTTCGGAGATGGAAGGAGATGAATTCAAGGGCGAAAATAATCTCC
Organism: Persicaria maculosa; assembly: GCA_963922045.1. Classification (NCBI taxonomy): domain Eukaryota; kingdom Viridiplantae; phylum Streptophyta; class Magnoliopsida; order Caryophyllales; family Polygonaceae; genus Persicaria; species Persicaria maculosa. The sequence goes on from OY998271.1 coordinate 36,076,542, forward strand.
TCCCGCGGAGATCCTTGGAGCTGGAAGGAGATGGCTTCTATATCAAGCCCACAAATGCCCTTGTTGTTGTTGTCACAGTCCACCAGTTCCAGATCTGGAGAAGGAAGCCTCGACATCAGCCGCCACCGACGAACACAGGTTCGCTCTCCTCCCCTCTCCTCTCGTCCCCTCTCCTCTCCTCTCCTCTATTGTCCGGTGTAGTCCCCACCCCTACCCATCGTCGACGAAGGTAGATGGACGGAAGAAGAGCTTTGTCTTCCGAGAATGGCGGCCGATTGCGAAGAGGCGATTTCTAGGGTTTGCCGAAACGCACCACTTGAAGCCCAGGCAACGCCAATGGCCGATTCCGACGGGCCCTGGAGGAGATGCGAGGCGCCATTGAGAAGCCGGAACGCTCGAGCGTCTCAAATGTTGCAGATTTTCCCTTTCGAAGCTCGAGCGACTCCATTGTCGAGATTAAAGCTTGCTATTTACCTAGGCTTTTGAGGATCTAGGGTTTTCTGGCTCAGATTTCTGTGCGTAAGCCCTTACATTGTCCCTGCCCTTGAGCTGCTGGATTCGTTTATAGGTAGTAACGAGCATTGGTCTAAACAAACCCTAGTTTGATGAAATTGAAGGATGAAATTTTAGGGGAAATCCAAGAGCAAGCAAATAAACAAAGTTATCAAAACTCCTTTTCTTTTAGGGATAATCTTTTAGGGATAACCAAGAATGATTTGTTGATATAGTATTTTAGGATTTCCTTAATCGTCAGGAAGAGGGATTTCCTTCAAATTGAAGGGTTTGTTTATTTGCTGGGTCAGATTCATGTGTGTTTATATATGTCTGTGTGCTTCAACATATAGAAATTCATGTTCTTTTTGTGTCGTTGAGCTATGACTGTCGATTACATCATGAAGAAGTTATCTGTGTGCATCTATGTCTCTCGAATCATTCCCATCAGTAGTAAGAGCTAGGTGGGGTGCGTTTCAGTGTTGTGGAATTGCAACAACAGAAAGCATCAGAATGTCACTTGAATCAAATGATTATCAACTACAACAACACAACAAACTCCTAATCTAGCTCCGTTCTGTATATCCAGACCCAAAGTATCATATGGTACTTTCATTCACAAGAGTTTGAAAGGGTTTTATTACATGTATTTTACTACCATTCCAATCTACCATTAAGCAAGCCTATTAACATTGTCGAGCAACTACCTTCTAAACTCTTGTAATAAATTCACAGTAAGCAAAATACCTTGTAACAAAGAATAGCAATACATTGAAAACAAGATGATCCAAGCAAAATAAATGAACTTGCATATTCCTCATCAAAGCATGCACAATCAAATTCACAACCTCCTCTGCAGCAACAACAAAATGAAACCAAAAACATCTCAATTACGGCATGCCCGACCATCATAAGTGGTTCCTTTTCAACAATCCATCACAAGTAGAAGCCTAATTTCACCAAATCAATCGAACCCTAGATTTGTTTACCCCCTCTATTTGCGGAAGCCATGAATCTCCAAATACGATTCCTATGTCACATGAAACCATTGCAATACGCTCAATCGGCTTCGAACAGAGGTAAAACAAGAGAGACTGACCTACCAGTTAGCTGTGGTGGATCGCCGTCGTCGTTGGTAGCTCGGGTCTGGATCTCCGTAGCACGGCCTCGTTTCTCCGACTGTTGAGGGGATTGGATCTGTGCTTCTGCGCGGGACTGAGCCACCACCAAGGAGGAATGGCGTCTCTGTTCAAACGACTGATTGCAGAGCTGGTTCGCTACACTCCCCCGTCGAGAGCTGCGGCCAATTCTCTCTCAGTGGTACAACTTCTGTCGGTGAGGACAAGTGAGGGTAGAAGAAGGGCACTTTAAGCAGGGGTAAAAATGTCTTTTTGTTTAACTACCATCTATCAACATCTTCTACCCACCAAACACAAAAACGAGATTTTTTACAAAAATAAACTCCATCTACTAAAATCTCATTAATCTACCAAAATAATCTCCATCTCATAACATCTACCAGCATCTCAAATAATCTCCAAAAAAAAAATCTACTGTCAAACACAGCCTAACTTATAATACAAGATATACAATTTACAATACAGAAAAATTCTGGAATTTTATGAGAATGTTGAGTCATCACCTCTTTTTTGTTTCTTTTCCCTTTTTTTTTTTTTAAAAAATGTTCATTACACGTGATTTACCTACCCTATATGTGAACATATTGCATTTGAATTCACGGCACGAATGAAAAAGAGTAAAACGCTAATTGTTGGTCACTATGCACCCAAACACTTTCATTTATATCATTAGCCTGTTTCTGAATACCCCTCGCTCTCTCTCTCTCTCTCTCTCTCTCTCTCTCTCTCTCTCACACACACAACACAACACAGTGCATATGTTTCCCTTCGAGTACAATGGTGAGATCTCATTCCAGGGCGAGGCTACTAACAACGCCGAGCAAGATCTCATCCCTCAGAATGAGTTGCTTGAAGCCATCAACCTACTTAACCCGTCGACCGCTAGTACTTCCGCCCCCGCCAAGGGAAGAGGCCGAGCTCGTGGCCGGAAGTCATGGCCGGCTGGTGGCGGTGCAGCCGGTGTTAATGATGTGGGAATTAATGAATTAGATAACGGGATGGTGAAGAAGATGGTGCATAGGGAGATTGAGAGGCAAAGGCGGCAAGACATGTCCGGCCTTTTCTCATCCCTCCGCTCTCTCCTCCCTCCTCCCTATGTTAAGGTCCGCTCAATTTGAATCCTCAACAGCCCTAAAGTTTCTCACTTTTACAATATTCAGCTACTCTGAAGCTTGTAACTTGTATAGATTCAATCTGTTAATTTACTCGCTTGATGCCTATTTCCAAGATTAGGGTTTCGCCATATTTATTTATTATCTTTATGAAATTAGTAATTACCCCCACCGATTTCACTCTTTTCTGCCTTGATCCTTTCCCCTAATTTGTCTTTCAGTGATGTAGATGATTAAATTCACATGCCTTTAATTAATTTGTTGGGATCAATTTTGCAGGGAAAGCGGTCCATGAGTGACCACATAGCCGAGTCGGTCAACTATATAACAGATTTGCAGAAGAACATCAAGGACTTGGGAGTGCAAAGGGATAAGCTCAAAATCATGGAAGAAGACAAATCCGGCGGCGGTGGTGGTAGGAAGCATGGGTATTCCAGTTCCTCAACAAGTAATATTAAAATCGCTGTCTACACGAGCACAGTTGGGATACAAGTACAAATTGTGACTGGTCTTAGTGAAGACAGATTTTCACTTTCAGCTGCACTCAAGGTTCTAAATGATGAAGGGCTCAACGTTGTTAGTTGTGTATCCAATCGAGCGAATGAGGGCTTCTTTCACAACATTCAATGCCAGGTATATATGTGATTCACTAATGTCTAATATATTAACACAATTCAATTAATTAACAGTGCCACGTTGTTGATCAATCGGAACAACCCATCAGTACAGTACTGCTTTAATTTGCTTAACTAATTGTAGGTTAATGACACAACAAGATGTGTCGATATTGACACCCAACAGCTGCAGCAAAGACTCTATGAGGCTGTTTGTTGAAGTTTGTATGTTTAAGATCTATCATCGGAACGTCTATTGATGTACTTGAAGTGATAATTAGAGGATAGGTGCTTAATTGAGTGGGCATTGAACCTAATTCCCTTTTGTTTGTTGAAAAACATGGTTGGTGGACATGATCTTCTGAGACTAATGTCCAACCTGTACACGTTTGTTTTCTCTAATTAATTTTTTTTTGTGGGGGTTTAGTTAATTTGTATCTTTGATTTGATTTGATTTGATTCTTTTCAACTCCGTCGGATATATCTTTGCCATTCCGAAGGCTCTAAATTATGTACCAAAATCCTAATCCCCGAAAAATATTTAGTCTCTAAATTAATATTTTTAAAAATATATCTAGTTTATCCACTGTCATTATTATAACTTAATTTGAAAAAATTGGTCTCATGAGACCAATTTTGAATAATTGCATTCAATTTTGATAAATGGATAAGATTGATGATTGATATTAATATTTTTGGATATATTTTTTAAATTGTTTAAAAATATATTTACTAATAATTTAATCCCTTAAATAAAAAAAAAAGATTTTTCTCTCTCCTCAAATCTTCCACGTTAAAATTATGTGAATAGTTTTTATATTCATATGAATATCATATTCATATTTGTTTTCATTTGAATATGAATATAGGTATATTCAAATATTCAAATAAATATTCATTTGAACGAGAGAAATGAAGTTCGCCTCTCATTTAGGCCAATATTGCCTCTTTTCTTTATTCAAATGAAAATTCATTTGAATATCTCTGTTCATTTGAAGGAATATATCTAGAAACCACCTCCCTCCAAAGGTAGACACAAATCCGGTTATTATCAACTTGCTTGCAAATTCGAGAGAATTCTCACCTATCCTTTCTATAATAAAAAGCATTCTCACAAAACCAGAAATAGAAAAATTAGCCTTTACTTGGTAGACAATATGGAACATCGGGAAGCAAACAATATTTAGACAATAACCTATTCCAAATCATGAATCGGTCAATTGTGTCATTACCAACCATTTGATAAATTGGAAGAAAATATCTCTCCTTGATGAGGATGAAGACCACAGTGTCCAAAAGAATAAGGGAGCAAATCATAAACAATTAAGACCTAAGAAGGAACACATAAAGTGGAAAAAACCACCAGTTAGCACGGTCGGTTTTATCATTTGGGATTGGCATGGTAAACCAGTTCATATTGGATATGATAGAATGGGAACCAGACGCCTCTCAAAGTTGAGGCTCTGGCTCTAAGACTTGGTCTTCTCCAATCCCGAGCACTTGGCATAAATAGATTACAAATTGAAGGGGATTCCCTTATAATAATAAATCATTTAAGACTAAATTATGTCTGTCCTTGGAAAATTGAATTAATCATGTCCGATATTAAAACATTATTGTCGAGTGTGAGAGAAGTCTCGTTCTTTCACGTGCCCCGCATTGACAACAGAGTAGCTGATAAAGTTGCACAACTTTGCCGCCCTGCCAGGGGTATCGACATTCCCTATGATATAGGTCTCCAAGACCTCATCCGCAAGGATGCTCTCGGGTAGGATCTTTCCACCCGAACTATTACCTGTTCGAAAAAAACGAATATATGTATATTCATATATTCAAATGAATATGAATATTAGTTGTTTGAATATTCATTTGAATACATCTATATTTGGATGAATATTAACTTATATTCGCATGAATATTCATTTTTTTAGCGTTTAAAATTTCAACCGTGTTTAACAAATTGGTGAGAGAGAATAAGAGATATGGAGAGAGAGAATCTAATTAATTTTTTAAAAAGGATTTTATTTATTTATTTTTACTTTAAAATCTATCTATTCATGAGAAGTCATCCAATGGCTCACAAATATTCTCATGTGTGCATTGTAAGGAGTGAATGCATATGATAGATCACCTATATATATAAACAATAATTTATAGTAATAATTTTATAGCATAGGGATTTGGGATAGAAAAATTGGAGTAATGATTAAACATGAAACTTGTTAAGTATATATGCATTTTTTGGGTGTAAACATGAAACTTCTTATATATGCGTTTTTGTGTTGTACACAGTACTGCAATCGGGTTTCGATCCGATTAAGTTGTTAAACAACCTTAATTAATTATCTGGTAGAATTTTCCTTAATTTGAAAATTTTATTTGGAATTTCCTCCAATATATATACCAGCTAGCTATAATATCGTGTACCCGGGGGATCCCTAGAGATGTTTATCAATTATTGAGGATCAAGGTAGGCCTTTTCCAGCATGTGCATATTTTGTGGTTGGATGATCCAGTTGTCTTTGCAATAAATAGCAATATATAGATAATGCGTATAAATCATGCAGATACGTCTTGTACTCGATTCTTCAAGATTGTATTGTTTGCTGTATAAAACTCCCATAGTCTTGATCATTGTTTCTGAATGGGTATTATATAATCGTTTTTTCTCTTTTATACCCACGTAAAATCAATTCATCAATATATATAATACTAAAACAGAGGCGTCAAAATCCTATGTGACGGACTCTGGTGCGATTCACTTACGTGTCATGTTTTGGTGCAATTTGATCGAGTTTTTTTACACGTAACAGAGGCGTGGAAATCCTATGTGGCGAGCTCTGATGCGATTCGCTTACGTGTCATGTTCTGATGCAATTTGACCGAGTTCTTTTACACGTCAATTAATGAATATCTAATAAATTTAAGACATATCAATTAATGATTCCACATCCTTTAACTTATCATTATTAATAATCACAATTGATTTAAATAACAAAATCTTATCATATCTTGATTAGTTACATTTTGATAATTTTTTTGACTTATTTAAATAAATCTAATAAATTTTGATAAACTAAACAATCTTATAAATATATAATAGAAAAGCACTAAAATTTTTAAAAACTTGGTACTAGATCCTACACTACTTTTCACCTACTAATTAAAATATACTTTCATATATATTTTCTGATCCTACACTATTTTTCATCTAATAATTAAATATATGGACTATACAATACATATTAACAGATTCAAGAGACTTCTATTTGAATGAATGAACACAACTAAGGAACTTCAATGGATTAACTTCAAACAAATAAACAAAGACTATATACAACTTGAAAAAAAATCAGATGAAATTGAGAAAACATTAGATATAATATATATATATATAGGTGAAAAGATTTTATTATTTCATAGATAATTAATTAATAAAATCTTATCATTAGATATAATGAATTACCATAACTAATTTTAATGACTAAAGATAAAAAAACTCAAGATAAAATATTTATAAAATAACAATATTAATCTTCAATTAAAATAGACACATAGGACGACACGTGTATAAATAGATGGGGTAATCGTTTGATGTAGCTTAAATATATTGGATCACCATTTGTATTAGTGAATGCTTTTTTTTGTAATAAGTAAGGTACGTAAATACCGTCAATCACTTAAATGTTAATTCATTTGTATTAGTGCATGATTTTTTGTATTTTCAAGTAAATTTTATAATAATGTAAACATTTATCCATATCTTTTTCAAAAAAACCATTTGTTTTTAATGTAAATTTATTAGTGGATCATAGACAAAACTTGAATTATTAAATAATAATATAATAAGATAGATTATTTTATTTTATTTAGTTTTATACATTTTTATTACTTGCAACACAATTTTGTTTATTTTTATCGTTAGATTTGTTAATGATGTTATTTATTTAATTAAGATATTTTAATGGATTATATATTGATTTCCTATAAATTTTTCAATCAAATTGTTTTTAATCTTCATAATTCAATTAAAAAAATCAAAGATAACATATATAATAAAATAATATTAATTAAAATACCGCGTAACACGCGGGTAATAAGACTAGTAAAATTTTATATATTTTCGCTAATATACTCCGTATTATAATAGGTTAAACGATTTTTATTTATTTATATAAAATGGATTTGTCGATCATGTCGTAGAAAAATATACGAGAATATCTTTTATAACTATTACTCCATCCGTTCGACAAAACATGTCACTTTACTATTCACGCACGTTTTTTAGGCGGTAAAAACTATATAAATATCTAGTTTTTAATAATTTTTTTTAACAATTTCGTAGTTATTATTAGTAAGTACAAACTTGTTAAAAAATTTATAAAAAAATAAATATTTTATATAGTTTTTATCATTCTAAAAAGCGTGAGTGAATAGTAAACGACATGTTTTGCCGAACGGATAGAGTAATAGATTTTTATCTATGCTTTTAGCTAGAAAAAAGAGGTAGAGATGAGCAGCTAAAAGTGCTCACCTTGGCAACAAAAAAAAATCATGATATTTGTCTTTTAGGAGTTTGTAAAAAAAATCAAAATATTAGTAGTAAGAAACTATTTACTAAAATATTTACTTTGACTCTATTTGTCTTTGGTAAATTTATAAAATTTTACTTAAAAAGCAAAAAAAAAAAACTATAAACTATAGATTTATTTTTGTTTATAATTTCCATTTATATCTTTTTAATTTGCTTGAATTTGCTTTTAAATATCTCAAACTTTGTAATTTAGTAAATTATAATGTAATTTGGTATAAGAGTCTAGGTAATCCAAAATCAAATTTTAATTAAGCGAGTGAATTTGGAGGTGTCTACGAATTACTCTAATAAAACTTATTCACATGCACCACTTCAGAATAGAAATAATATGCATTATGGAGCAATTTTAAATGACATTTTAGATGAACTTAAAGACTTAATTTTAGAAATAAAGAAATTAAAAAGGGTTAATTGTAAGTATTAGTGATAACTAGCTGGTTAGGACTCTAAAAGAAACAGGTGATCTCCACCCCTCTACCAACCTCAAAGCCATTAACAAAAGAAGGCATCAGATAAACCTTAAGATGGTGGGTGAAAATAAAAAAAAATCTAGTCCTTACAAATATAGATTTCCATTAAAACAAAAAATTACTAACAAGGTTGTGTTTGACGCTAGATGTTATTTTGGAGATTATTTGGAATGTGGATAGATGTTATGAGATTGAGATTATTTTTGTAGATTAATGAGATTTTTGTAGATGGAGATTTTTTTTTTGTAAAAAATCTCCTTTTGGTGTTTGGTGTTTAGAAGATGTTGAGGGATTTTGTATAAGAAAAATGACCCTTCTGTCCCTGCCTCATTACCCCTCCCTTCCCATGTTGTCGTCCTCATCGTCAGAAGGTTACAAGCCGACAATGGTGCTCTCCACGGGCGATTGAAGAAGATCGAAGTGCCCTCCGTGGGTTATTCAGATACTCCATCCCGACTTGAAGGTGGGCGCCTCCGTCACAGGTCGACAATGTCCATCCCGTCATCTCCACGTCGTCGCCTCGCCGTAAACGCAACTGAAGATCCGAGCTACCACCGACGAGGGGTAATCGCTACAGCTAACGGGTATGTGTGCCTCTCTTCTTCTACCACTTTCTGAACCCTAATGCTCTTGGAAAGCTTGTCTGTCACATATAAATGAGAATCGAGCTTCCATGGCCTGTGCACTTAGCCCCATTGAAAAAATTAGGGTTCCCGGGAGATTGGGGAAAACCGCCGTGGTGGCGCAGTCCTTAATTGAGGGTTGGGGTGTCGAAATTAGGGGCATTAGGTACACGAATTCACTTTCTGTTAACTGTATGCATTGTCTGTGAGTGAGATTGAAAACAAGAAAATCAGTGACCTGCGAAATTGACATTGTGAATGAAATTACCATATGATGCTGTGTTTCTGTGCACACAACGGAGTTAGATTAGGAGTTTGGTGTGTTGATTCATTGAAATTCCAGTGCATTGTATGAGTTGGTTTGGTTTTCAATGGCTACCATATACATAATTGTGTTTCGGAGTCTGTTATCTTTCCTTACAATGGTTGACAATTGTATGTTGTTGCATTTCGAAACCATATAAAAGCACACCATCAATAAGGGATGCTTCGAGTAGTTAATTGCTACTCGTTGATTGTACAGACTAGGGTTTGCCGTATTGTTCTTGTTGTTTACACTTGCTTTTCGTTTTATGTTGGAATTGTGGCGTGTTTGTTTAGGGGAGGTAGATTCTGCTTAAATAAAATATTCAAATATAAACTCAAACTATGCCAACTCCCTGTTCAAGCAAATAAATACAAGAATCCCTCCCGATGCAGTGGTAGGGTAATTCAGGATCGAAACCACGCAGAGGTATGTCATCACTTCCTTAGTTGCAATCACGATTAAGCTTTCGACCTCAGGAGACACTCGATATCGAGGTGTCTGGTCGATATCGACCTCAGTTCTGGTCGATTTTCAGTGAATTTCCCACAGAAGACAAAAGCAAAGCAGTCGACGTCGAGATGGACCTCGATATCGATGTTAGTGCTCGATATCGACCTTGACAGTCGATTTCGATGTCTGTAACAGAAACTGTATTCGTAACCTATGTGTCGGAAAAGTAGTCCGAAGAATGTAGAATGGTTATGGAAAGATGGACATAAATAAAAACTCAAACTTTTTTTTTTTATCAAATTCAATTAACTAAAAGCTTCCAAGGTCGGGGATTCATGCCACAACGATATTCATGCAAGTATGATGCTAAAGTTATGAAATTTAATATCTTTCCGTCAAATAACTTTCGTTACCAACTTTTAGGTGATTAGAGGCTCTTGCATAAAACCTAAGAGTTACTATCCAATTCATGAGTAATCCAAGTTCACAATATGATTGGCTTTCGCTTCAATAATGCACATAATGAATCTCCCTAACTTTCACAAAGGATCATGTATAAGATAGAAGACGGGATCGCATAAAAATCATACCTTTGATGCACTTACCTTACATTGCTATCGTCGAGCTCACCCCGACCCTAGAAGTGGGTTGACTACTCGTGTCTCATCGTTGAACTCATCATCATAATGTAAAGGAAACTAATTTGCATTGCAAAAGAAAGAAATTACAACCGAACAAAGCCACTCCGCTCTCGCTTCCTTCCAACCTCACTCGGCCTCTCTCTCTCTCTACAAATCTCTCCGTGTATAATGTAAAAACTGATTGAAAACTTGTGTGTGTATGTGTTCAGCCGTAATGGCCTCTAGATATAGATATCGAATCTTGCTAGCCAAGGTTTCGAAAACCTATCTTTATTCTCTACGATAAAACTTAATAAAGTAAAAAACTAAAAAAACCCATGGTAAAACTAATGAAAGATGAAGTCTGGTGTTTTGAAGATAGAAGATCTCGACTTTAGGATAGACGTGCATGCTTCGGATAGAATTCTATCAAAAACTGAGTCGGACTTCTTCTGCAACAACATCGATATCGACCTTGGTCCTCGATATCGACCTCGCTTTATCTCTATCTCGAGCACTCCTTCTTCTCCTCAGATTGGCACTCGACTTCTATCAATATGATCGATCTAGGCCACTCGATATCGACCTTGGGACATCGATATCGACCTCTTCTGTGTCGACATGCTCTGTTTCTCCTCTGCTCGATTCTTGGTGCTCTGTTTCACTCGATGTTGAGGTTCATCATCGATTTCGACCTCTTCAGAAGACTTCGAGTTCTTTTTCCGCTCTTCTTCTCTTGTCCAAATCTGTCCATTTTTGCCTCGTTTTCTGCGAAATCACATAAAAACTCGTGCAGATCTCTATATTTGACAATAATGCATAAACTACACTAATCCTTTGATTTCTCACTAATATGCATGCAAATGATGATAAAATGGACATAAATGTGCATAGAAAATATGACAATTTGCGCGCACATCAAACACCCCATACTTAAGCTTGCTTGTCCTCAAGCAATACTTTTGATGGTCATTCAGGGGAAGAAAGTAAACCCTCAACATTATAGATGCATTCTCATATGTCCCTACAATCAATTGCCATCCTCGATAAGGTACTAATGTCAACCAAATCCATGTCTGTGCATAAAAGCAACATTATACTTCATAAAAGGAGGTTTATATGCATAAAACAATTTCGTAACATAGCATAAATAATCAAGAGGACTTTTGCAAGCTTATGAGAAGTAGATTGGTAAAAGGCTAAAGGTGGGCAAATATTTGGCCATATGGTGTTAAATCCGGGGAAATAAAACTTTCTTTCCAAAACTTTCCACATTCCTTCTTCATAGTGTTTCTTAACTTTCACTCATCGATCAATGCTTTTTTTCTTTATAATGCTTTTACCTCTCTAACCTTAGCATTGCCTTCTCGCGAGTCGCAAACATGGGTGTCATGAATGGCCCCGAATACTTAGTACTTCGGACTCCTCACCTTGTGTCCCATCTCGCTGAACTAACATCTCAACGAGCAGGGTCGACCTACCTTTATCTCCTGAGGTGATCGGATTTTTTTTCCCACTCATTAAATTTTCCATAATTCAAATTTCTTTCATTCCTACCAATAACTTCAAGAAGAATGCACAAACTCCATATAACAACTCCAAAGATGACATCCATTCTCAAACTTGTCCCCGGATAGGGTATAAGGTATAAAAAATGGGAAATATGTAATATATGTGGAGCAATAATGATAATGATATAGTAAGGCTCATATATGGCTTGTGACTTTTGCAAATATGCATAGGTAAGGCTTATGATATGAACTTTGTAAGCACTTGTATGGAAATTATAAAGTCCTCCATCATCTTATCATGCATATGTCAAAAGCAACCTCAAGTTTTTCCTCACTTTCATGGTTTTCTCTAAAAATCGCAATTCATTGCGACTTCCCTTAAATAGGCAATTTCATGCTATATCTCTAATGAATCTAATTTTGCATCGTAGAGTTCCTTATTTTGCTTCCATGACTCTTTTCTTTATTTTCACAATTTTTTTTGATGGGGGTCTTTTTTTTTCGAAAATAAACTATGATGCAATGCTTAAAGATAAAAGTAACTAAATATGTATGAATATGCATTAATATGTAAAAACTTATGCAATAACTATGTAAAATTTCAAAATATGCTAAAATATGCAAATAAGCCTTTCCCCCACCCTATACTTAAATATTACAGTGTCCTCACTATATTAGAACTAGGGTTAAGAAAGAAACTTACTAACATGTCACAAATTTCAGGAGTCGAAGAAGTCTGCAGTGGTGGTCGATATCGACCTTTAACATCGAAATCGACTTCTTTCATCGATTTTTGGTTCAAGCTTCAGGGTGATCCGGGCTCAACCACAAGCCCCTCGGAATCGACCTTAAGGTCGATATCGAGCTTCATACTCGATTTTGATGTTTGTTTTCTCCTTCTTTCATGCAACTTGTTAGAATAAAACTAAAACCAAAACATGCAATATGTAAAGTCTCAAAACAAAACCAAAAGATGTCCAAAATCAAAAATTAAGTGTCTTTGTTATACGCTCTAGACTTTAAAGTCGCTAGGCCGACTTCTTCTTTTGCGCTTTCAAGGCGGCATCTGTAGAGCCCATGTGGCTTGGGCCTCAAATAAAACTCCTTTCTTGTCACGTAGCTGCATTCCGCCCTGATGTATTTGATTCACCGTGAATGGTCTCATCCTCTTATATTTGAATCTATTAGGGAACCAATGATATTTTGACTTGGACCACATAAACCTTATCTCCTACTTCATAATGGATCGGATCATCATCGGATACCCTACACAAGTGCACATGCCAAGGCCCACCTCTTCCAAATAATGATAAATCTTTAATATAGATGGAAAAGGAGGAATTCGTACCTTGACTTACCTTATCTTCTTTATGTGGCTCAGGTCGACATCGATCATCAGTAGTCGATATCGAGCTCTGTTGTGCTCCTGGAGGTTCAGTCGATTTGGAGTGGTTCTGCTCGACATGATCAGGTTGATTTCGACCTTCAGGGATCGATATCGAGGTCTTTGCTCCTTCTTTCTCAGCTTCTATGGTGGTCGATTTCGTCATTGGTTTATGGTCGATATCGACCTTTATGCTCGATTTTGAGGCCCCTTCTCCTCCGTCGACCCCATACTTATAACCTGGCACAAAATCTTAAACTTTGTTAGTCGATATCGACTTACCTAGGTCGACTTCGATGTTCTTTCTGGCTCCTTCGTTCAAGATTGCCACCACCTCCTCCACTTGGGCTTCTATGGCCCTCTTTTCAAGCTCTTCTGGTGTCATACTCCTTACCTTTGCTTCCCCGCATGTGATGTAGACACCATTGATGGCCTTTATCTCCATTGGTCCTTCATTGTTCCTCACCGTCTTATTGAAGGCGTACTCTATCACTTCGTCACTGATGGTGAATGAGAGCAATCCTTTCTTCACGCTTATGTTGGCATCGACAGTTGCTAGGAATGGCCTACCTAAAATAATGGGACAAGCAGGGTCCTCTGCCATATGAACAACTAAGAAATCAGCAGGGACAAAGAACTTACCTACTTGCACTGGCACGTCATCTACCATCCCTGTTGGAATCACTATTGTATTGTTCGCCATGTATAACTTTGCATCCACGAGCTCCAGAGGACCTATTTTTACCTTTTGCCATATGGTTAGTGGCATCATGATAATGCTAGTGCCTAAATCAACTAAAGCATTAAAACGATATCGACCTAAGCCTATAGCGATAGAAAACTTACCTAGGTCCGCCCGCTTCTGTGGTAGCTCCAATCTGTTGCACTCCTCTGTGATCTCAGCAAGCGATCGCTTCTTACCCAATTTGTCCTTAAGGAACCTTACATAAGATGGCATCTCATGAAGTGCTTCAGTGAATGGTATTGAGACATTAAGTCCTCAAAGCATCTTCACGAACCGCTGGAACTTCTTTTCCGCCGGGTCCTTAATCACCTTCTTTGATGGGAATGACAACACCTTCTTCTTCCCTGCGGCTGGAGTTATGTCGACATCGACTGGATGGGGGTCGACATCGACTGGAGGAGTCGATTTCTATGGTGACTCAGCAAAAGTGTCAACATCGAGTTCAGGAGCCTCGACATCGACGTCACCACGGTCGATATCGATAGGGGGTCGATATCGAAGTCTGTTCTGGGGCCTTCTCCTCCGCTTTTTGCTCGGGCGTTTGTGATTGACGCCCACTCCTTAAGTTCATGCCCGCTATGTATCCAGTAGTTTTGCCCTTTTGGTTGGGCACAGTTGATCCAGGCAATGCTTCTGACGGTTTGGGTATTTGCTCCGCCAATTGACCCATTTGGGTCTCCATGTTGCGTTTCCAAACGTCTATCTCCCCAAGCCTAGAGTTGATGCCCTGCAACTAAGTATGGACGGAGTTATTTGCTTGTTTGAATTCAGTGTGGTTCCTCCGCATCTCATCAAGAATGATCTGTAGGTCATCCTTCCTTGTTTTGCGCTCAGGGTGCCCTGGTGCTCTATATGGTGGGGGATCCCTTTGTTGATAGAATCGTTGATCTCCCCAATATTGTTGATTGCCCCCTTCATAGGGGCCACTCGTCCATTTGGCTTCCTCATGTCGTTCCGCCATAGATACTTGCTCAAGATGTGGACAGACACTAGTGTTATGCCTTGTTGAGCCACACTCCTAACAAGGTTGATTGTTGCTCAGGAACCTGACTTGCTTTTGAAGGTGGCGTGTTTGATCGTTGTGGAATTGTTGCCGTACATCAGGATCTATCTCCTTTGGAGGCTCACATAGTGGCATAGATGGGGCATGCCTTGAGTCATAGGCTGCAGCAGTCCCATAGGTGTTATCAAAGTTAACCAGCCTCTCAATCGTCTCCCAGGCCTCCGTTGGTGTGAGCTCAATGTACCGATAGGAGGTGTAAGAGTTGATTCTCTCCTTATTCGGTGCATCAAGGGAGTCGTAGAATATCTCCTGGATGACATATGGAAGTTGCCCATGCGTCGGGCATGATCTCAGCAAGTCCTTATATCGCTCTCACGCCTGTGCCAATGTTTCACCTGGCTTTTGTTTGAAAGTCGTGATCCTTTTGATAATGCATATTTAGATAGGCATTATAGAGTAGTTTTAGGGTTAACTAGATGTAGATATTGCATGTTAATGAGTTAGTTTACTTGTTTGCTCATTTAGGGGTTAAGAGCGGAATCTACATAAGATTGTTGCGTAATTGCAGATTCTAGACTCAAAGGAGGTAAGGGATAATTAATGAGAGTTGGAGGGACCATATGGAAGTGAAAACAAGCTAGAAAAGCCAAGGTTGAATGCATAAGGAAGAAGGAAGAGACGTTCGAGCAGAGAGGCGGCACCCGCGGCCTAAGAAGAACAAGGGAAGCAGACAAGCCGCGCCCGAGGCCAAGGAAGCAGCGCCCGCGGCCTATGGGGCGGCGCCCGCGGCCTTACTGGGCCGGTCCAGTTCTATTTTTCCTTTTCACCTATTTGGGCCCTGTCTGTTGGACGACGGTTTTCTAAGTTTCTTTGACGGTAATCCTAGGTTTTTAAGACTGAATTTAGGTTATGTTAGGTTATCTTTTGACTTTTGAAGAATTGAAGAACGACGTTTAGGAGAATGAGCAACTAAACTCATTGTGTTTCGCTTACGATCAAGACTTGGTTCTTTCGAATTGTGAGTTTGAATTTCTAGTTTAATTCCATCATCTATTTCAATCTCTTTGTGCTTTCATTGTTGTGGATGTTGATTCTATCTTGATTCGCGACCTCGTTAGAATTGCATCATCGCTAGGGTTTGGATTCATACGTTTGTGAAACTTAATCCATAGTAGCAAATACAATTGAGTAGATCTCGTAGAAAAGCTTGATTGTGTGAGAGATTGACTATAGGTTAAATGTTAGTTCTTTAGGGAATTAATATTGCTTATAAGCTTCATATATCTTGAGACTTAATGCTATTCCTAGGATTAAACCTTAATCCGTGTTAAGATTGCCTAGGAATAAGGGGTTATTAGAACTCATAGGATTAATAACCTATTTAAATCAAGATAAGAATAGATGGTAGGAAAGACACAACTAGAATGAAGAACTAGGATCAAGGAGATGAACCAAGGTCGAGTATCGTAGGTGAAACCTTTCAATCATCATTGTCAACAAATCCCACCATTAAATACTTTGTGCATTTCAATTCCATTTTGTTTTCATACAAACCCCCTTGGTTACTCTTGTTAGTGATTAGAACACATTGTTAAGGGGGTAAGTCGAGTACAAATAATAAGATGTAAAAATGTAAACCGACTCCTGGCCTAAGCAAATAATTACAAGACTTCCTCCCGTTGTAGTGGAAGGGTAGTCAGGATCGATCCACGAGGAGGCGTGTCAGTGGGATCCTAGTAGCTTTGGAAATTTCACGTCTGCGTCGACCAGTAGCCTCGATTTCGACCTTGGGCCTCGATGTCGTCCTCGGCTGTCGATGTTCGCTGCAACAGAAGACCTGCAGAGACAAAACAAGTGGTCGATATCGACTGGTGGTGGTCGATATCGATGTCTGTCCACGAAATCGACTGGCTCAGAAGACTGCCAGTCGATACAGAAGGGTCGATATCGATGCTTAGGGGTCGATATCGATGTCCAGTAACTCCGCAGCGATGTTCGTCGTCGACTCAGAAAACTGTCGACGAACTCAGTGGTCGATATCGACGTCTAGGGTCGATATCGATGTTTCCCTGCAGTGTGTTAGTTGTTTGTCGGCAAAGAAGGGCCGAAGACTTTAGGATGAAGAGAGAAGCAATGAATAGAAATAAAACAGTGGGTTTCGATGAATATAAAATATGTAAAAACAACTCCTAGGATTTGGGTTTACCACAACGTTAACCAATGCATGCGATAAGATAAATAAGACGGACAATTGCGCTATTTCACCCGAGGGACGAGCTTTCGCCGTACACCAACTCTTAGGATTACTCTTTCAAATAAACCTAATTGTCTCTACCAATTTTATGTTTATAACTCAAGTTGTTAGCATGAATCCCTTTTCTTTCGATTAGGACTAAACATAGAATCGTAGGAGGAGAGATAGACACAACGATATCAACATCAAATACTTACCTCAAGCGCGCATGGCTAACGTCGGGCTCACCCCGACCCTAAGAGCTTTGGGGAACTACTCGCTTCTCATCATGGAACTCATCATTGTCAATTGAAAGGAAGAAACTTGCATTAAACTAAACTTCGAAGCTTTACAAATCAACGTCAACTTTCGCAAACGTCAAACCCTAAAACTTCTCTCTAACTCTATTGTCTATTGTCTTTGTCTTGCTAATTGATTGTATGAAAAGATGATTTAAAGATGATCTAACAAATCAGCCCCTAGGGCTTTATTTATAGGCTACTAATCCTTGCTATCCGAGGATTGTAACTCCTATCTAAATTATGAACTCTATCCGAACAATTAGGATAGGTCTTTTATTTTGATAAAACTTAAATAACTTAAAGGTAAAAGATAACTAAGTCTTCAGCTGTCATCTATCTTTGAACTATGAGATAATTCCGTGCCTCCTTGAAGATATAGTTTCAATCCGCATTCGAAATTGAGTCTATCTTCTGTCGAGATAAGGGGTCGATATCGACACCAGAGGTCGATATCGAGGTCTCTGTTCCTGCTCGACTTGTTCAGCTCTGGTCGATTTCTATGTTGAGGTCGATATGGGGGTCGATATCGACACTGGAGGTCGATATCTGGGTCTAAGGTCGATATCTACCTCTTCTCAGCTTCACATGATGTCTATGTTGAGGTCGATATCTACGTTGAAGGTCGATATCTACCCCAGAGGTCGATATCTAGGTCTAGGGTCGATATCTACCTCTGCTCAGCTTCACTTGGCTTCTTCGTTTTGACTCCGTTTTTTCTCGAATTCCTGCATGGTTAGCTCAAAACTTGTGTAGACTCTATTTCTTGCATTTTAGCCCATTCTTACACAAGTTTATATACTTTTGAACCTTTTCTTTGGAGATCGAATGAAATATGAAGTCAAAAGATGCAATAAAAGAAGGTGCAAATGTGTACATCAAAACACCCCATACTTAGACTTGCTTGTCCTCAAGCAATAACCAAGCAATAACCAACACCTACAACACACCCTTCAAGTCTTCGCCCTTGTCAAAAGCAACATCAAAATCGGTAGCAAACCAAAGCGAGTGAATTTAACGTCATAGCACATATTTTGGCAATCCATAGGCATATGCAATTTTGATCCAACCTCACAGGGACAATGTGTTTGCACTCGACTCTCATGTGTTTAGGCTATGAAGATCAACTCTCAACTCAATTCCATATACAATCTCATAAACATTGCAATATATAATAATCCACTTCGCAACCAATTATGAAAATGCAATAAGAATCATCAGGAGGACTTTCGCTCAATGGAAGACTTCATAGAAGACTCCATTCGGCGGGGTTGTAATGGGGCTTGGTATGAAATAAAGGGTATGGAATTATTTGGCTATGTGGTGCTTTTATAATTCGGGAATCAAGACTCCTAAATCTCAACACTTGCAATACCCAAACCATAACTCTTCATTATAATGCTCTTAAAGATGCATTTCATCAACCCTTCTTCCAAGTTCTAATATACCTCTCAAAAATATAACACTTGTATGAATAAAAGACTTAAGGATTTTGGCTCATGCACTTTATATATATATATATATATATATATATATATATATATATATATATATATATTTTTCGGAAATAATACTAAAGCTATGTGCATTTATATGGTGAGCCAAAAAATCCTTTTACAAAATATGACAAAATGTAAATATGTACCATCCTATAATTTCCTTGCTCAAAACTAGACATTATGCTCTTTTCTTTCCACAAGGCATTAGTCCCAACCAATCTAAGTCTCAATTCCCAAATGGGGGTCAGGCTCAATTCGGCTCGGGATAATTTTGTGGAGTTTACAATTTCAGTCTCAGGCTAATGTTCTGGCTTCAAGCAGGGATAATGCAGGGTAGGTAAAGAGAGGATAAAAATGGCTTAAAAGATGCCTCCATCATTTAATTCTCGTAAACATGAACATATATATGCATTGGTTTTGAATATCACAACATTTAGAGATGCATAGGAAGAGTAAATTCACTCAAGAAAGCGGAGGGATTTTTGATGTTCTCCCTATAGGTCAAAATTCTCACAAGGACAATTTTTGTTGGATTTGCTTTTTAGCCTAGGATCATATGTGCTCAATTTCATCACAATTCACAATCTACATAAAATTTTTAAGACTTAGGCTAAACCATCCAAATATGCCATAGGATTTACATGATCAAGTCAGCTATTGAGTTTTCATCATAGGACATCAAAGTAGGGATTAAAAACAAACTTAAAATAAACATGCATTTTTTTGTATTTCTGACATTTTTCTATTTTTTTGGATTTTTTGACATTTTATAAAAGTAAAACTAAAAATTTAAACATGAATGCAATGCGAAGAAGAAACCAAGTTAAGACCATAAGACATGTCTTTCCCCCACCCCATACTTAAAATATACAGTGTCCTCACTGTATTAAAAAGAGAACAAGGGTAGAGAGAAACTCACAGCGCAACCTGCGGATTCAGGTCGATTTCAGGTGAGGTCGATGCCAGAAGTCGATATCTTGGTCAGTGGTCGATGTCGACTGCATCTGTCGAAGTCGAGGAAGAAGATGAAGACAAGGGTTGCCTGATTGAGGTCGATATCGAGTATAATGGTCGATATCGACCTCTCTCTTTCGCTACTGAGTCCTCGATGTCGACTCCAGGAGATGGCTTGACCCTGGGGGTCGATTTCGACTTGCCTGGTCGATTTCGACTGCCTCTGCAGAAGCTTCTTTTCTTCTTCGTCGTCCCTTTTGCTTGATAACCTGGAATCTTTGTTAGTAATATAGATAAAGCACGAATTATCTCAGTTTTAAAAGTTTCAAACAGCCAAATATTTAATCCTAAAAACCGTCTATGAAAAATTTAAAGGTTTTTATGTACATGCTCTAGATTTTTGAGTCGCTAGGCCGACTTCTCCGTCAATGCTTTATGACCCTTTTATGTAGGGACCCTTCGAGCGTGAGCCTTCTCCTGGATCATCTAGGTCCTTTTGGTAGTAGCGAAGTTCGGCGACCAAGGCTTCTTTGATGTTAGGTTCTTCTTTGGGCGCCTTTCTTCTCTTTCTTGACCTAACTTTAGCAATATAGGCAAACCATGGAGCTTTGACCCTCTCTTTAGTAGAATTATCAATAATCGGCTTAATTGATTTATCAATAATGGATAGAGGAGGGTTAGGAGTCATAGCTGGGCTTACCCGTTTGGGCCCGAAACAGAAATCTTCGGGCTGAGGGGTGGTCGATATTGACATGTGGGGGTCGATATCGACCTCTGTGACCCCATACTTAAGCTCCTGGCAGCGATCTGGCATACTCGATTTCGACCAAGGGGGGTCGATTTCGATGCTTTTAGTCGATATCGACTGGTTCCAGTCGATGTCGACCCTGCTTGCAGTTTCCGTCCTCGCCAACAAAAAATTTCTAAGCTTTTCTTTGGCCGGCGAGAGGACTACTTGCTCCAGGTGCTTTGTTTCGCTCATGGTTGGGTTGAAAGAGAATTCTATCACTTTGTTCCCTATAGTAAGGGTTAGTAACCCTCGACGTACATTGATATTGGCATCAGCAGTAGCCAAGAAAGGCCTACCAAGTATAATAGGCACTACAGGATCTTCAGGCATCTCTAATACAATGAAATCAGTAGGCACAAAGAACTTACCTACCTTTACCGGAACGTCATCAACTATACCTGTGGGTCTGACGAATGAGTTGTCAGCCATATAAAGCTTCATGTCCACAGGTTCAAGGGCACCAATGTTCACCTTCTGCCAAATAGAAAGAGGCATGAGACTTACACTTGCCCCTAGGTCACATAGGGCTTTATAGCGATGTTGGCCAAGTCCCACGGTGATTGCAAACTTCCCTGGATCACTCTTCTTCTCAGGGAAGTCCATCTTTGAGCACTCCTCTGCGATCTCTGCCATTGATCTTTTCTTGCTCAGGATGTCTTTGAGGAATCGCACATAGGCGGGCATCTCGCTTAGGGCTTCTGTTAGAGGGATAGTGATGTTGAGTCCTTGAAGTATCTTTATGAAGCGCCTAAACTTACCTTTGGTGGGGTCCTCCAATGCTTCGGAAGGGAATGGCAACGTCTTCTTTGGAGTAGGGGCCAAAACGGAGGTCGGAGGGGCCTGCTGAACATCGATGTCGACTGGAGTTGGGTCGATATCGACTGGTAGGGTCGATTTCGACCTCTGTTGTGGCTCTGATGGCTCTGCAGTGTCATCGACGTCGATCAGGGGGTCGACATGGGGGTCGATTTCGACCTCTGGGTCGACATCGACTGGTCTGTCAACGTCGACTGGGTCTGCTGTTTTCTCCTCCGTTTCCGTCCGTGGCTTTTGTACTTTGGTGCCACTCCTTAATTGTATGGCTTCGATATGGCTTGTCCTGGATTGTCCCTTAGGATTTATGGTGGGTTGCCCAGGGAGTGTTCCGGACGGCCTAGATTTGTGCCGCCAATTGACCCAATTGGGTCTCTACGTTCTTCTTCCAAATATCCATCTCCCCAATCCTTGTGGTAAGGTGATTGAGTTGAGAGTGGATTGCATTGTTGGATTGATCATTCTTAGCTTGGTTCCGCCTTATCTCATCCAGTACTAGTTGAAGATCATCCTTCTTTTGGTCTCTCTCCGGGTGCCCAGGAGCTCTATAAGGCGGAGGGTCCCTAGGGTTAACCGGGTTCCTTTGTGGTTGATGGAACCTTTAGTCTCCCCAATATTGGTTGTTGGGACCCCTCATGTAGCGCGCCTCTTGGTGAGTCTCCGCTAGGTGTACATGTTCGGCATGTGGGCACTCGATGGTGGTGTGCCGCTGCGATCCGCATTCGATGCAATCTTGGTTCGCTGAAAGGAACCTCACTTGCTTTTGGAGCTTTCTAAGTTGATCTCTATGGAATTGCTCCTTCACGTCCGGATCGATTACATTGGAGGGTTCATATAAGGGCATAGATGGGGCAGGCCTCGATGATGATGATGTGTCGGAAGCCTCAGGAGTCCCATATGTGTTGTCAAACTCCACCAACCTCTCTATGGTCTCCCAAGCCTCTTGTGGGGCGAGTTCAAGGTAGCCATAGGAGGTGTAGGTGTTGATCCTCTCCTTAGTTGCAGCGTCAAGAGCATTGTATATGATCTCTTGAATTACATACGGTGGTTGGCCATGCGTCGGACATGATCGTAGGAGGTCCTTAAACCTTTCCCAAACAGTCGCCAGAGCCTCACCAGGCTTTTGTTTAAAAGCCGTGATTTTCTGTCGGATCAACGCCGTCTTAGAAGGAGGGAAGAACTTGTTGAGGAACGCGTCCTTGACTTCATTCCAGGTGCGGAGTGATCTTGGGGCTAAACTCTCCAACCACTGCAATGCTTTACCTGTAAGAGACCATCGAAAGGCTTTTAGTTGGACATATTCAAGACTTCGTCCATCAGCAATAGTATCACAAAGGTCTAAGAAGGTTGAAATATGTGCCATAGGGCACTCATTAGGTTTTCCTTCATATTGGTGCCTTCTAATCTCAGTTAAGAAGTTAGGTTTTATTTCAAAATTAGAGGCAGGGATAAGAATTGCCGATTCAGGCACTGTGAGAGCGGGGTGCATATATTGCTTGGCATTCCTAGGGAGGGCATTGATTTGGGCTTCTATTTGCCTTCGGCCTTCCTCCTCCCTATCCGCACGCTCCTTAAGTGCCGCCTCTCTAGTCGTTAGGTCCTCAACATGCCTCCTTAGTTTTTCAATAAGTTCTGCTTGGTTCGCGTTTTCCGCCATGATTCTTTGAGCTTGGGCCCTTAGATGGAAATAACGCTCAGGGTCGTCTACTCCTTCAAATTCAAGTGGGCGATCAGCGCATCGCATACACCTGCAAGACCAAACTAGAAAAAGACGTGAGATAGACTACCAGGGCGCGATTGATTGCCTCCCCGGCAACGGCGCCAATTTGCCTCCCCGGCAACGGCGCCAATTTGTTGTTGCAGGAGGATGATATGTCAAGTAATTACAAATAATAAAGATGTAAATAATGTAAACCGACTCCTGGCCTAAGCAAATAATTACAAGACTTCCTCCCATTGTAGTGGAAGGGTAGTCAGGATCGATCCACGAGGAGGCGTGTCAGCGGGATCCTAGTAGCTTTGGAAATTTCACGTCTGCGTCGACCAGTAGCCTCGATTTCGACCTTGGGCCTCGATGTCGACCTCGGCTGTCGATGTTCGCTGCAACAAAAGACCTGCAGAGACAAAACAAGTGGTCGATATCGACTGGTGGTGGTCGATATCGATGTCTGTCCACGAAATCGACTGGCTCAGAAGACTGCCAGTCGATACAGAAGGGTCGATATCGATGCTTGGGGGTCGATATCGATGTCCAGTAACTCCGCAGCGATATTCGTCGTCGACTCAGAAAACTGTCGACGAACTCAGTGGTCGATATCGACGTCTGGGGTCGATATCGATGTTTCCCTGCAGTGTGTTAGTTGTTTGTCGGCAAAGAAGGGCCGAAGACTTTAGGATGACGAGAGAAGCAATGAATATAAATAAAACAGTGGGTTTCGATGAATATAAAATATGTAAAAACAACTCCTAGGATTTGGGTTTACCACAACGTTAACCAATGCATGCGATAAGATAAATAAGACGGACAATAGCGCTATTTCACCCGAGGGACGAGCTTTCGCCGTACACCAACTCTTAGGATTACTCTTTCAAATAAACCAAATTGTCTCTACCAATTTTATGTTTATAACTCAAGTTGTTAGCATGAATCCCTTTTCTTTCGATTAGGACTAAACATAGAATCGTAGGAGGAGAGATAGACACAACGATATCAACATCAAATACTTACCTCAAGCGCGCATGGCTAACGTCGGGCTCACCCCGACCCTAAGAGCTTTGGGGAACTACTCGCTTCTCATCATGGAACTCATCATTGTCAATTGAAAGGAAGAAACTTGCATTAAACTAAACTTCGAAGCTTTACAAATCAACGTCAACTTTCGCAAACGTCAAACCCTAAAACTTCTCTCTAACTCTATTGTCTATTGTCTTTGTCTTGCTAATTGATTGTATGAAAATATGATTTAAAGATGATCTAACAAATCAGCCCCTAGGGCTTTATTTATAGGCTACTAATCCTTGCTATCCGAGGATTGTAACTCCTATCTAAATTATGAACTCTATCCGAACAATTAGGATAGGTCTTTTATTTTGATAAAACTTAAATAACTTAAAGGTAAAAGATAACTAAATCTTCAGCTGTCATCTATCTTTGAACTATGAGATAATTCCGTGCCTCCTTGAAGATATAGTTTCAATCCGCATTCGAAATCGAGTCTATCTTCTGTCGAGATAAGGGGTCGATATCGACACCAGAGGTCGATATCGAGGTCTCTGTTCCTGCTCGACTTTTTCAACTCTGGTCGATTTCTATGTTGAGGTCGATATGGGGGTCGATATCGACACTGGAGGTCGATATCTGGGTCTAAGGTCGATATCTACCTCTTCTCAGCTTCACTTGATGTCTATGTTGAGGTCGATATCTACGTTGAAGGTCGATATCTACCCCAGAGGTCGATATCTGGGTCTAGGGTCGATATCTACCTCTGCTCAGCTTCACTTGGCTTCTTCGTTTTGACTCCGTTGTTGCTCGAATTCCTGCATGGTTAGCTCAAAACTTGTGTAGACTCTATTTCTTGCATTTGAGCCCATTCTTACACAAGTTTATATACTTTTGAACATTTTCTTTGGAGATCGAATGAAATATGAAGTCAAAAGATGCAATAAAAGAAGGTGCAAATGTGTACATCACACATAGAGTCACAATAGTTCCATGTGGATCGACTCCGGACTTACTAGCTATACTAGTTGGTTAGTTTGGATATTCTTTTGATAGGAAAACCAACGATTTTGTCCTGTCAAAATTTGGCGCCGTTGCCGGGGAACTATTAGTTGTTTACTTTGTGTGTTTGATTGCTAACTTAGGTGTGGATCACGTATATCGTCCACACTCGTTCTACTAATTCATCTTTATTGTCTTTGGATTCAGAGATCGAGAGGACTCTCTCTAGTTTAAGACGAGAAGCTCGTGATCACCTTCGCGAGTTATCTTTCGATCAAGGAGACGGAGAAAGGATAGAGATGACTAACGAGGATAACCGAACACTTAAAGAGCTCACAACACCTGATTTGGCTCAACAACCATTGGCGGTGGAGTTCCCTGAGCTTGGGGACGGTGTGAACTTCGAGCTGAAATCTGGGGTGGTCCATCTCTTACCCAAATTCCATGGGTTGAGTGGTGAGGACCCCCACAAGCACTTATCTGAGTTCCATACTGTCGTGGTCGGAATGAAACCAGGCAACGTCACGGAGGAGCAAATCAAATTAAGGGCATTCCCATTTTCGCTGAAGGATGACGCTAATGAGTGGTTCTACTATTTGCCCCCAGGTTATGCAACCACATGGACTGATTTGAAGCGTCTCTTCCTGGAGAAGTATTTTCCTGCGACGAAGTTGAATAGCCTGAAAAAGGCTATCAGCAGCATTGACCAGCAGGCTACGGAAACCCTCTATGAATACTTTGAGCGCTTTAAAAAGCTTTGCTCTAGCTGCCCTTACCATGGTTTCTCAAAGAAGGATTTGGTGCTCTTTTTGTTTAATGGGTTGCTTGACGAGGAGCGCAAGACAGTCAACTCCGCCTGTGGAGGTAACATTTTGAACAAAACACCCAATGCTGCCTAGGAGGTGTTTTCAGAGCTTTCTGAGGGATCCAGGCAATTCAGCAAAAGTGGACATGCGCGTGGAGTGCTAGCGATTGACTCCAACTTCACTCTGCAGAGCGATATGGCAGAAATGAAGGAGATGATGAGACGGATGATGCTTAAAGGAACCCCACAACAACTCAAGGCGTGTGGGCTCTGTTCTGATCCGAATCATCCCATGGATGCTTGTCCCATGCTGCAGGAGCAAGAAATGGAGTTGAATGCAATGGGAGATTTTGTTCCACGAGGGCAAAGGTATAGTAATTTTGCTAACAATTTCAATTCAAATAACTATAATGCAGGTTACCAACAAGGCTATGGCATGAGAAACAATCAGCAGCAACAACCTCCTTTCAATCAGCAGGGAGGACCCCAATACAGACAATAGTTTGACAATAGGCAGAGGGGTCCTCAACAAGGAGGTTCGTTCATAGATGATACGCTCAAGGCTATCCTAGAACAGAATACTCAACTAGCACAAGCGCTGAAAGCCACGGAGAAGCAAGTGAGTCAATTGGCTCAAACGGTGGGTGAACTTCAAGCTCGAGACTCAGGGAAGCTACCGTCGCAAACGGTGGTTAATCCAAAGGAGAACGTCAGCGCCATCACCCTTAGGAGTGGCAAGGAACTGTTTGACACTTCTCATGGTAAAAAAGAGGATGAAAACAAGAAGGATTTGGATTCCCAGGTCGAGGAGGAGGAAAAGTACGAGATGGAGGACCGTCATACAGAAGCCGCGCCCGCGGCCTATGGGGCGGCGCCCGCGGCCAGTCTGGATGGGGGTACTGTAATGGCAGCACCCCGTAGCCCTGAAGGCAGCACCCGCGGCCACCTGTCCGGGGGTGAATGTTCATCCAAACCTTCACTTCTCAACCCCTATCAACCTATTCCACCCTTCCCGAATGCTTTGAAAGACGTTAGGAGGCCAGAGAGCGATAAGGAGATCTTCGAGGTATTTAGCAAATGTGAGGTAAACATTCCCCTTCTCAAGCTCATTAAAAGTATTCCTCGATACGCTAAGTTTTTGAAGGAACTATGCACGATAAAGAGGAACCAAAAGTTGAAGGGGAAGCAAAAAGTACAGGTGAGTGAGCATATATCCGCTATGTTCCGAAAGAGTTTGCCCGAGAAGTGTAGCGATCCAGGTATGTTCACCATTCCTTGTACAATAGGTGAGACTAAGTTTGAAATAGCTATGTCAGACTTAGGAGCATCTATCAATGTCATACCTTACTTGCTTTATAAGACTCTAGGACTTGGTACTTTGCATGAAACAAGGGTAGTGATTCAATTAGCGGATCGCTCTCACATATATCCTAGAGGCTTTGTTGAGGATGTTCTTGTGATGGTTGACTCTTTGATCTTTCCTGCTGATTTTTTCGTTTTGGACATAGAAAACGGCTCTCCTGGCGCACCTATCCTCCTGGGTAGGCCGTTCTTAAAGACCGCCAGAACGAAAATTGATGTTCATGCTGGCTCTCTTACTATGGAATTTGATGGTGTGAAGGTAGAGTATAATATTTTTGATGCTATGAAGTTTCCTTCAGATGATCATTCCCTGTGGTTTCTTGATGTTATAGAGCCATGTGTTGAAGACATGTTTGATCTTAGTAATGATGATGATCTACAGGTGGTTTTAGAGGCTCCTCTAGATGAGTTTGCTATTGATTATGCTATTCCTACTAACCTGCAGGAAACTTTGATGGAGCTAATAGCTCAACCCTCTTTTACCTCTCCCTATAATGGTGGTCCTTTTGAACTAACTCTCCCGAAGGAAAAGCTCCTTCCTTCTATTGTGCAGGCCCCTGAAGTTGAGCTCAAACCTTTGCAAGATCACCTCAAGTACGCATTCCTGGGGGATGGTGAGACATTGCCCGTCATCATATCAAACAAGCTCAACCAAGATCAAGAGGAGAGGCTAGTTACGGTGCTTAAGGAGAACAAGACAACCCTGGGATGGACAATTGCGGACATCAAAGGGATTAGTCCGGCCATGTGTATACACCGAATTCTGTTGGAGGATGGAGCCAAGCTATCACGACAACCTCAAAGGAGGCTCAACCCACCGATGATGGAGGTGGTAAAGAAGGAGGTGCTGAAACTCCTTCAAGCTGGAATGATCTACCCTATTTCGGATAGCAATTGGGTGAGTCCAACACAGGTGGTGCCTAAGAAAGGAGGCATCACAGTGGTTGAGAACAAGGAGGGCGAACTACTACCTACACGAGTCCAAACAGGCTGGAGAGTATGTATTGATTACCGCAAATTGAATGCGGTGACTCGTAAGGATCACTTCCCCCTTCCTTTCATTGATCAAATGCTTGAGCGCCTTGCCGGTCGCTCTTTTTATTGTTTCTTAGATGGCTACTCAGGGTATTTCCAGATTGCCATTGCACTAGAGGACCAAGACAAAACGACATTTACATGTCCTTTTGGCACATTTGCATATCGCAGAATGCCATTTGGATTGTGTAACGCACCCGGTACTTTCCAAAGGTGTATGGTAAGCATATTTTCTGAGTACATTGAGCATTTTATAGAGGTTTTCATGGATGATTTCACAGTTCATGGAAATGACTTTGAGTCTTGCTTGCACCACTTGACACTAGTGCTTAAGAGATGTGTAGAGACCAATCTAGTCCTCAATTCTGAAAAATGTCACTTCATGGTTGAGCAGGGAATCGTTTTAGGTCACATTATCTCCCGAAAGGGAATTGAAGTTTATAAGGCAAAGATTGATATCATTCAATCATTGCCTTATCCTACTAATGTGCGAGAAATTCGCTCTTTCCTTGGTCATGCAGGCTTTTATCGCAGGTTCATCAAGGACTTTTCGAACATCACCGCACCATTATGTGAACTTCTAAAGAAGGAGGCACCATTCGATTTCAATGACCAATGCAAGGAGGCATTCAATGAGTTGAGAGCCAGGCTTACAAGTGCACCTATCATCCAAGCTCCGGATTGGTCCAAACCGTTTGAGTTGATGTGCGATGCAAGTGACTATGCGTTGGGAGCCGTGCTTGGGCAGAAGGTGGAACGAGCTTCACATGTGATTTACTATGCATCCATGATGCTAAATGGAGCTCAACGGAACTACACGACCACGGAGAAAGAGCTCCTTGCCGTGGTGTTTGCATTAGAGAAGTTCAGACCCTACCTACTTGGCGCTAAGGTAATTATTTATACTGACCATGCAGCACTTCGTTATCTTTTGACGAAGAAAGAAGCCAAGCCAAGGTTGATTCGGTGGGTATTGCTCTTGAGTGAGTTCGATGTGGAGATCAAGGACAAAAAGGGTGCAGAGAACCTCGTGGCCGACCATTTAAGCCGAATATTACATGTGAATGGGGTGGGAGAACACCCACTCGTCCTTGGCCAATTCCCCGATGAAAGCTTAATGGAAATCTCGGACTCAGCAAAAAGCTGCGCCTGCGGCCCCTTAGGCGGCGCTCGCGGCCTATAGGGGAAGGCTAATGTAAAGGCAGCACCCGCGGCCATGGAGGCAGCACCCGCTGCCAACCCCGCGGCGGACCTTTTTTACTCTCCGAGGGTGTCATTGATGGCTGTACACACTCCTAACCCATGGTATGCGGATATTGTGAATTTTATTGTTACAGGAGTGTTTCCGCCAAACTTTCCGAAGGCCAAGAAGGACAAGATCCGTCATGATGCTCGGTACTATGTTTGGGATGACCCCTTTCTATGGAAACATTATGCGGATCAGGTAAGTCGTCGATGCCTTCCCGACGACGAGGTACTTTCTGTCCTTGAGTTTTGTCATTCACATGCTTGTGGTGGTCATTTCGGACCACGGAAAACCGCTAGGAAAGTGCTCGATTCAGGATTCTTTTGGCCTCATATTTTTCGTGATGCTCATGCTTATTGTAAATCTTGTGATCGATGCCAACGAGTGGGGAACTTGTCAGGTAGGAATGAAATGCCCCAAATGCGCTTGATGTTTTATGAAATATTTGATATGTGGGGCATTGATTTCATGGGGCCTTTCCCTAGCTCCTTTGGGAACCTTTATATATTACTTGCGGTGGATTATGTCTCCAAATGGGTGGAGGCAAAAGCCACCAAAACTGATGATTCACAAGTTGTTGCAGGGTTCTTGAAGGATCTCTTTTCTAGATTCGGTGTTCCAAGAGCATTGATCAGCGACAGAGGGACACACTTTTGCAATAAGACGGTGAGTGCTTTACTCAAGAAGTATCATGTAACGCAAAAGGTATCCACCGCTTATCACCCCCAAACAAATGGGCAAGCCGAGGTGTCAAATCGTGAGATCAAAACCATCTTAGAGAAGACGGTTGCCCCGAATCGTAAGGACTGGAGTTCGCGATTGGATGATGCATTATGGGCTTATCGAACGGCATACAAAATACCAATAGGTATGTCTCCCTATCGATTAGTATATGGAAAAGCGTGTCATCTTCCAGTCGAGCTTCAACACAGGGCATATTGGGCGGTGAAGGAGTGCAACATGAAGATCAATGAGGTTGGCGAGTTCTGAAAACTCCAACTTCAGGAGTTGGAGGAATTGAGATGGGATGCTTATGACAACACCGCCAACTACAAGGATAAGACCAAAGCTTGGCACGACAAGCACATATTGAGGAAAGATTTCAAGGTGAGGGATAAGGTAATTCTGTATCAATCTCGCCTGACACTTTTCCCTGGAAAACTCCGCTCTCGTTGGGCAGGCCCGTACACCATCGTCCATATCTTCCCACATGGAGCGGTGGACATCAAAGATGAGAAAAGCGGTAAGGTGTTCAAGGTAAATGGTCATAGGCTTAAAGTCTATTTTGATGGATTCACCACAGGCATAGAGGAAGAGATGGTTCTACATGAGCCAGCTGACGAGGCTCAGTAAGGAGCTATTTCGTCGAGCCAACGACGAGAAACAAAGGCGCTTCTCGGGAGGCAACCCGAGGTAAGTAGATTTCAATTTTCTTTCTTTTCATTCCTAGTCTTTCGAGTTTGTTTTATTTTTTTTAAGAGTACTATACCGTCTTAGATTCTTAGGATTTCGCTTTCCGCCATAGTGTACTAACATTTCAGGGGACGAGAAAAAAGGGATGAAGAAGGGGATGATCTGAGCAAAAAGCCGCGCCCGCAGCCCATCAGGCGGCGCCCGCGGCCTACAGGGGAAGGCTACTGTAAAGGCCGCGCCCGCGGCCTCCAGGCGGCGCCCGCGGCCCTGTCGGATCCAGAATTGAAAAAGCTGCACAAAAAAATAAAAAAGAATTTCAGATTTCCTTTTGCACTCACATGAGACCTCTCTTTTGTCCATATCCCCTATCTTCCATCTTTCTTTTATTTTCTATCTATTCTCTTTCCTTCTTTCTATCTTCCCATCACCATTAAAGGGAACCTCTAAGCTCCATCATCACCCTCTGCCACATCTCAACCCTCTCATCCTCCAATCACAAAACCGACCCCGTTTTCCGACATTCCCGCTCCCGATCTACGCAACCACGCACTCCGTTCGTCATTTCGCCCACAAAAATTCAAACTTTCGTTCCACAACCCACCTTCACAAACCACCACCATCATCCACCACTTCACCACCCCAAAACACACCCCATCCATCTATATTGTGAAGATCGGAGTGTTTACATACATCAAGGAGGCAAACGGGATCTTTTCGGCTTCGTTTCTAGAGAATCGACGCTTCGGCATTGAAGTCGGAGCCCCGGGAGACAAGTCGGAGCCACCGGAGACGAGGAGAAGCAGCCAGAGAGGCCGCACCCCAGGCGGCTCCCGCGGCTTTCCCCGCCGCCTTTACATGAGCATCATTCACGCAGGCGGCGCCCGCGACCTCTGAGGCGGCGCCCGCGGCCCCTTTTTCCAGCACTCACTTTGTTGTTCCGACACCCTCGCTCGTGTAAGTCTTCTTTTTCCGCTCTTTTCCGGCCATTAGTGATTGATAGACGATGGAAAGACCTTCGGGAATGTCTAGTAACCAAAAGAAGAGGTGGAATGATCTTGAGGGAAGGGATATTTTATCAACAAAGTTCTTTGATGTTCCGACATTGAGAGTGCTAGGTTTCGAGCCAACGGTTCGTCAATTGTTAGAGAAAGGAGGTTTGAGGGAGTTTGTAGACAAGAATGCTCCGACGTACCCAAGTTTGGTGCGTGAGTTTTTGAGTACGTTGAAAGCTAAAGAAGTGGGTGGTATAGATTTTTGGCTTAGTGGTAGGGCGTACCATTCCGATAGAGACCGTTTTTCTCGAGCTTTCGGAGTTTCTGCGGAAGCCACCGAATATTGGTATCGGATTCCCAAAGCCACCACCACCGATTTTTGGCATGGGGCAACAGGACGGGTGATGCGGCCCAAGGCGGGGGAATACAATTATAGCATTCTTCACCCATCGCTCCGCCTTTGTCACAAGGTGTTGAACAACACCTTCTTTGGGCAAGCGGAGATAAACAAGGTGTCCTTAAGTGCTCTCTCATATCTTTGGTGTTTGACTCCGGATGGAGACCATGTTCCGAATTGGGTGGAGTTGTTTCTGCAGCATTGCAAGGATGCTCTTGGGGATGGGACGAAGAGGAAGACAGCGCCCATCGGGTTTGGAGGTTTAGTCACATTGATTGCTTGGGAACATCGTGTCAACACGTTGGACCTTCAAGATTCGGTGGGCGATAACTATCGCTTGGATTTAGCCGCATTGAGGAGAGCGAACCATTTGGTGGGAGAGGGGCCCTCTTTCATCTGGCAAGCGGGGAAAAACAATGTGCACAAGATTAGGGTGCCTCGCCCGCTTCCCTTCGGACCGACGGCAGCGGACTTCTTTATTCCTCATGATGCCCCCATAGGGGCCCCTGTCATTGGATTCGGACCGGACTATGATGAGGGGGGAGCTGAGGAGAAAGAGAATGATGAGGATGATGCTCCGCCTACTGAGCCCATGGATTTCTGTTCGCGATGGGTTGAGGGAAAGTGTATGTAAAATAGGAGAATAAAATAAAGCACAACTAGACTATCTCCCTGTCCCAAACAAATAATACAAGAATCCCCTCCCTTGTAGTAGTAGGGTAATTCAGGATCGAATCCACGAGGAGGTAGGTCAGCGCTTCCTTTGTTGTATTCACGATCAATGCTTTCGACCTCAGCAGACACTCGATATCGAGTATACTGGTCGATATCGACCTCAGTTCTGGTCGATTTCCTAGCGCAGTTCCTGCAGAAGACAAAACAGCAAGTCGATGTCGAGCAGAGACCTCGATATCGATGTTAGTACTCGATATCGACCCTTAAGGTCGATTTCGACGTTTGTCACAGAAACTGTTTTTGTAACCAATTTGTCGGAAAAGGATCCGAAGAAAATAGAATGGAGAGGGAAGATGAACAGAAGCAAAACTAAGACTTTTATGAAGAATTTAATGAATTAAAAGGCTTCCAAAGTCGGGGTTTTATGCCACAACGATAACAATGCAAGTTTCATGCTAAAAATATGAACTTTTATGTCTTACCGTCAAATAACTTTCGTTATCAACACTTAGGTGATTAGAGGCTCTCGTATAATTCCTAAGAGTTACTATCCAATTCATGAGTAATTCAAGTTCGCAATATGAGTGGCTTTCGCTTCAATAATGCAAATAATGAATTTCCCTAACTTTCGCAAAGGATCATGCATGGGATAGAAGACGGAATCGCATAAAAGTCATACCTTTGATGCACTTACCTCACATTGCTATCGTCGGGCTCACCCCGACCCTAGAAGTGGGTTGACTACTCGCTCCTCATCATGCACATCATCATCATTGTTATTGAAAGAAAGCTACTTTGAATTAAAACTCCGAAAGAAAGTACAACCGAACAAGCCACTCCGCTCTCGCTTTACAACTCCACTCGGCCACCTCTCTCTCTCTCTCTCTCTTTATTGCAAACTGAATTATCTCTAATTGAATATTGAATGATGAATCGAATCCCTAAACTCAGCCCTATTGGCTTCTATTTGTAGATGACGATAAGGACTCGAAACCTTATCTTTATTCTCTATGATAAATAAATAAATAAATAAAAGTAAAAGCTAAAACTTTATGGTGAAATCAGCCTCCTCATGATAAACCTGATGTTGATGATAGGAAATCTCGACCTTTGGATAGATATTGCAAGCTTTGGATATAATTCTATCAAAATCGGAGTTGAATTCCTCTGCTGGCATGGTCGATATCGACCCTTCCACTCGATATCGACCCCTCCAAAATCTTATCTCGAGCTTCTCCTTCTCCTACTCGACTTCTATCAACTTGGTCGATCTGACATGATCGATATCGACCTCCAGACGTCGATATCGATCTCTTCTGTGTCGAGATGCTCTGTTTCCTTTCTGCTCGATTCCTATGTCTCGATGTACTCGATGTCGAGGTCTTCAGTCGATTTCGACCTCTTCCGAAGACTTCGAGTTCCTTTTCTGCTCTTCTGAATTCATCCATTTTCATCCTGTTTTCTGCGAAATCACATGGAAACTCGTGCTAACCCATATATTTGACATTTAAGCATAAACTACACTATTCCCATGTTTTCCCATTAATGTGCATGCAAAAGACAACAAAATGAATTCATATGTGCATAGAAAATATGGCAATATGCGCGCACATCAAACACCCCATACTTAAGCTTGCTTGTCCCCAAGCAATACTCTTAATGGTCATTCAGGGGAAGAAAGTAAACCCTCAACATCATAGATTCATTTTTCATATGTCCCTACAATCAATTGCCATCCTCGAGAAGGTACTTATGTCAACCAAGTCCATGCCTGTGCATAAAAGCAATTTCATACTTATAAAGGAGGTAATATGCAAAAAAAAACAATTTTAACGACATTGCTTTAATAATCAAGAGGACTTTCTTCAAGCTTGTGAGAAGTGGATTGGTAAAAGGCTAAAGGTGGGATAATATTTGGCCATGTGGTGTTAAATCCGGGGAAGTACACTTTCTTTCCAAAATATTCCACATTCCTCCTTCATAATGTCTCACCTTTCACTCATCGTTCAATGCTTTTTTTCATTTTAATGCTTTTACCTCTCTAACCTTAGCACTGCCTTCTCGCGAGTCGCAAACATGGGTGTCATGAATGGCCCCGGATACTTAGTACTTTGGACTCCTCACCTTTGTGTCCCATCTCGCCGAACTATTTTCTCAGCGAGCAGGGTCGACCTACCTTTATCTCCTGAGGTGATCGGATTTTCATTCACTCATTTAATTTTCCATATTGTATCATTCCTGCCAACAACTTTATAAATGCACAACTCCATATAACTCCAAAGATGTCATCCATTCAAAAAAACTTTGTCCCCGGATAGGGTATAAGGTAAAAAATGGACAATATGTATATGTGGAGCAACAATGATCATGATAAGTCTCATATATGGCTTTGTGAATATGCGTAGGTAAGGCTAGGATATGAACTTTGCTTGTATGGACTTTTTATAAAAAAATCCTCCATCATCTTATCATGCATATGTCAAAAGCAACTTCAAATTTTCATCTCCTTTACGATTTTCTAAAAAATTTGCACTTCATTGGGACTTCCCTTAACTAGGCAATCTCATGTTATATCTCTAATGAATCTAATTTTGCATCATAGAGCTCTTTTTTATACTTCCATGACTCTCTCTTTTCCAAAATTTTTGATGGGGGTCATAAATATGCATTAAAATAAATATGCAACCCTAAACTAAGTATGAATATGCAAATAAGCCTTTCCCCCACCCCATACTTAAAATTTACAGTGTCCTCACTGTATTAGAACTAGGGTTAAGAAGAAGACTTACTAAACCGTCACAAATTTCAGGAGTCGAAGAAGACAGCAGGGAAGGTCGATATCGACCCTTTACATCGATATCGATGTCTTTCTGATTTCTGCTCGGGCTTCAGGGTGACTCGGCTCGATCACAAACCCTATCCATGTCGACCTTGAGGTCGATTTCGATGTCCAACATCGATTTCGATGCCTTTCTGTGTGCTTTTCTCTCTCCTGCAATTTGAAAACTAAACACAAAATATGCAAAACAATAAAGTGTCTAAAACCAAAACAAAAGTTGTCTTAAAACCAAAACTAAATCTTTGTTACAAGCTCTAGATTTTTAAGTCGCTAGGCCGACTTCTTCCTTTGCGCTTTTCAAGGTGGCATCTGCAGAGCCCATGTGGCTTGGGCCTCAAATATCACTCCTTTCTTGTCCCGCAGCTGCATTCCCCCGGGATTGATTTGATTCACCGTGAATGGACCTAAGCTCTTATCCTTGAATCTTGTAGGGAACCAATGGTCTTTAGATTTGGCAACATAGACCTCGTCTCCTATCTCATATTGGCTTGAACTATCATCGGATATCCTACATAAACGCACATGCCAAGGCACACCTCTTCCAAATAATGATAAGTCCTTAATTGTAATTGAACAAGAGGAATCCGTACCTTGACTTACCTTCTTCTCCGTCTGTGGCTCAGGTCGATGTCGATGTGCAGAGGTCGATATCGACCCCTGTTGTACACCTGTAGGATCAGTCGATTTGGGGAGTTTTGACTCGATATGATCAGGTCGATTTCGACCCTCAGAGGTCGATATCGAGGTCTCCTCGCCTCTCTTCTCAGCGCTGATGGTGGTCGATTTCGATAGGGTGTGGTCGATATCGACCCTTGACCCCGATTTCGATGCTTCCTCTTTTCCTCCGTCGACCCCATACTTATGACCTGTCACAGAATCTTGAACAATAGTGGTCGATATCGACTTACCTGGGTCGATTTCGATGTCCTGTTGAGCTCCTTCGTTCAAGATTGCTTCAACTTCCTCTACTTGGGCTTCTTTGATGGCTTTTATCTCCATTGGCCCTTGACTTTGTACCGTCTTGTTGAAGGAATACTCTATTACTTCATCACTAATTGTGAGTGAGAGCAATCCTTTCTTCACGCTAATGTTGGCATCGACGGTTGCTAGGAAAGGCCTACCTAAAATAATTGGACAAGCAGGGTCCTCCGCTATGTCAACAACTAGGAAATCAGCGGGGACAAAGAATTTGCCTACTTGTACTGACACATCTGTCACTATCCCAGTTGGAATAACTACGGTATTGTTAGCCATGTATAATCTTGCATCCACGGGCTCCAGAGGACCTATCTTTACCTTGTGCCAAATGGTTAGTGGCATCATGCTAACGCTAGCGCCCAAGTCAACTAAAGCATTAAATTTGAATTGACCTAGACCTATAGCGATAGAAAACTTACCTGGGTCCGCCCGCTTTTGTGGTAGCTCCAACCTGTTGCATTCCTCTGCGATCTCAGAGAGCGATCGCTTCTTCCCCAAGATATCCTTAAGGAACCTTACATAAGATGGCATCTCGTGAAGTGCCTCTGTGAATGGTATAGAGACATTAAGCCCTTGGAGCATCTTCACGAACCGTTGGAACTTCTTTTCCGCTGGGTCCTTAGTCACCTTTCTAGTTGGGAATGGCAACACCTTCTTCCTTCCTGCGGCTGCAGTGAGGTCGATATCGGCATCAGTAGGGTCGATATCGACTGGAAGAGTCGATTTCTGTGGTGATGCAGAATTAGGGTCGACATCGACAGGAGGGTCGACATCGATGTCACCTTGGTCGATATCGACAGGGGGGGTCGATATCGACGTCTGTTCTGGCTCCTTCTCCTCCACTTTTCGCTCGGGCGTTTGTAGTTGACGCCCACTCCTTAGGTTTACTGCCGCGATATGACCTGTGGTTTTGCCCTTTTGGTTGGGCACAGTGGATCCAGGGAGTGATCCGGACGCTTTGGGCATTGCTTCCGCCAATTGACTCATTTGAGTCTCCATGTTGCGCTTCCAAACGTCGATCTCCCCAAGTCTAGAATTGATGCCCTGCAGCTGAGTATGGACGGAGTTATTGGCTTGTTTGAACTCAACGTGGTTCCTCCGCATCTCATCAAGGATGATTTGCAGGTCATCTTTCTTAGTCTCCCGCTCAGGGTGCCCTGGTGCCCTATAGGTTGGGGGATCCCTTTGATAGAACCTTTGATCACCCCAATTTTGTTGATTGCCCCCTCCATAGGGGCCTCTCGTCCATTTGACCTCTTCATGTTGTTCCGCCATGGATACTTGCTCAGTATGTGGACAGGCACTGGTGTTATGCCTTATTGAACCACACTCTTGACAAGGTTGATTGTTGCTCAGGAACCTTACTTGCTTTTGAAGGTGGCGTGTTTGATCGTTATGGAATTGTTGCCGTACTTCAGGATCTATCTCCCTTGGGGGCTCATATAGTGGCATAGATGGGGCAGGCCTTGCATCATAGGCCGCAGCAGCCCCATAGGTGTTGTCAAAGTTCACAAGCCTCTCAATGGTCTCCCATGCCTCCGTTGGTGTAAGCTCAATGTACCGATAGGAGGTATATGAATTGATCCTCTCCTTATTCGGCGCATCAAGGGCGTTATAAAAGATCTCTTGGATGACATATGGAAGTTGCTGACGTAGGGAGAATTGAATCGAAATATATAAGAAAATATAAACCAATACAACTCTTAGCCTCTTCAAATAAATTCAAGACTCCCCGCTATAGTAGTAGGGAATCAGGTTCGATCCACGAGGAAGCGAGTCAGCGGGATCCTAGTAGCGTTGAAGACACGTCCTTTCTACTCGACTAGAAGCCTCGATCTCGATGTCAGACCTCGATGTCGACCTTGGCTGTCGATGTCGTCTGCAACAGAAAACCTGCAGAAACAAAAAAAAGGGTAGTCGATATCGACTGGTGGGGGTCGATATCGAGGTTAGTTCACGAAATCGACTGGCGCAGAAGTCTGCCAGTCGATACAGGGGGTCGATTTCGACACAAAGTGATCGATATCGATTCTTGCAGAAGTTCCCAGGAGTCTCGAGATCGACTCAGAAAACCGTCGATCTATCAGTTTGGTCGATATCGACCTCTGCTGTCGATATCGATGTCTTTCCTGCAGTGGGTTAGCGGTTTTGTCGGCAAAGAAAAGGCCGAAGAATCAAGGATGGAAAGGAAGCGATGATCAGAAATAAAGCAGGGGTTTTGGTGTGTATAAAATATGTAAAAGCAACTCCTAGGATTAGGGTTTACCACAACGTTAACCAATGCCTGCGATGAGATAAATAAGACGGACAATTGCGCTATTTCACCCGAGGGACAAGCTTTCGCCGTACACCAACTCTTAGGATTACTCTTTC
Source organism: Persicaria maculosa (assembly GCA_963922045.1). NCBI lineage: Eukaryota > Viridiplantae > Streptophyta > Magnoliopsida > Caryophyllales > Polygonaceae > Persicaria > Persicaria maculosa. The sequence goes on from OY998271.1 coordinate 36,116,030, forward strand.
AAATAAACCTAATTGTCTCTACCAATTTTATGTTTATAACTCAAGTTGTTAGCATGAATCCCTTTTCTTTCGATTAGGACTAAACATAGAATCGTAGGAGGAGAGATAGACACAACGATATCAACATCAAATACTTACCTCAAGCGCGCATGGCTAACGTCGGGCTCACCCCGACCCTAAGAGCTTTGGAGAACTACTCGCTTCTCATCATGGGATTCATCATCAATTGAAAGGAAGAAACTTGCATTAAACTAAACCTCGAAGCTTTACAACTTAACGTCAACTTTCGCAAACGTCAAACCCTAAAACTTCTCTCTAACTCTATTGTCTATGTCTTGTTCTATGATTGGATTCTTGGATGCTTGGATTGTATAAAAGATGATCTAACAAATCAGCCCTAAGGCTTTATTTATAGGCTACTAATCCTCGCTATCCAAGGATTGTAACTCCTATCTAAACTAATAACTCTATCCGAACAATTAGGATAGGTCTTTTATTTTGATAAAAACTTTAAATAACTTAAAGGTAAAAGATAAATAGCTCTTCAGCTGCCATCTATCTTGAAAGTATGAGATAATCCCGTGCCTCATTGAAGATATAGTTTCAATCCGCATTCGAAATCGAGTCTATCTTCTGTCGAGATAAGGGGTCGATATCGACACCAGAGGTCGATATCGAGGTCTCTGTTCCTGCTCGACTTGTTCAGCTCTGGTCGATTTCTATGTTGAGGTCGATATGGGGGTCGATATCGACACTGGGGGTCGATATTTGGGTCTAAGGTCGATATCTACCTCTTCTCAGCTTCACTCGTTGAGGTCGATATCTATGTTGAAGGTCGATATCTACCCCAGAGGTCGATATCTGGGTCTGGGGTCGATATCTACCTCTGCTCAGCTTCACTTGGCTTCTTCGTTTTGACTCCGTTTTCGCTCAAATTCCTACATGGTTAGCTCAAAACATGTGCAAACTCTATTTCTTGCATTTTAGCCCTATTCTTACACAAGTTTATATTCTTTTGAACCTTTTCTTTGGAAATCGAACGAAATATGAAGTCAAAAGATGCAATAAAAGAAGGTGCAAATGTGTACATCAAAACACCCCATACTTAGACTTGCTTGTCCTCAAGCAATAACGAAGCAATAACCAACACCTACAACACACCCTTCAAGTCTTTGCCTTCGTCAAAAGCAACATCATAAGTGGTAGCAAAGTAAAGCAAGTGAATTTAACGTCATAGCACATATTTTGGCGATCCATAGGCATATGCAATTTTAATCCAACCTCACAGGGATAATGTGTTTGCTCTCAACTCTCATGTGTTTAGGCTACGAAGATCACTCTCAACTCAATTCCATATACAATCTCATAAACATTGCAATTTATAATGATCCACTTCGCAACCAATTATGAAAATGCAATAAGAATCATCAGGAGGACTTTCGCTCAATGGAAGACTTCATAGAAGACTCCATTCGGCGGGGTTGTAATGGGGCTTGGTATGAAATAAAGGGTATGGAATTATTTGGCTATGTGGTGCTTTTCAAATTCGGGAATCAAGACTCCTAAATCTCAACACTTGCATTACCCAAACCATAACTCTTCAATATAATGCTCTTAAAGATGCATTCCATCAACCCTTCTTTCAAGTTCTAATACACCTCTCAAAAGTATAACATTCGTATGAATAAAACTTAAGGATTTTGGCTCATGCACTATATATATATATATATATATATATATATATATATATATATATATATATATATATATATATATTTTTTTTTCGAATTGAAATAACTATGTGCATTTATATGGTGAGCCAAAACATCCTTTTACAAAATGTAAATATGTACCATCCTATAATTTCCTTGCTTACAACTAGACATTGTGCCACGTCCTTTCTACTCGACCAGAAGCCTCGATCTCGATGTCAGACCTCGATGTCGACCTTGGCTGTCGATGTCGTCTGCAACAGAAAACCTGCAGAAACAAAAAAAAGGGTAGTCGATATCGACTGGTGGGGGTCGATATCGAGGTTAGTTCACGAAATCGACTGGCGCAGAAGTCTGCCAGTCGATACAGGGGGTCGATTTCGACACAAAGTGATCGATATCGATGCTTGCAGAAGTTCCCAGGAGTCTCGAGATCGACTCAGAAAACCGTCGATCTATCAGTTTGGTCGATATCGACCTCTGCTGTCGATATCGATGTCTTTCCTGTAGTGGGTTAGCGGTTTTGTCGGCAAAGAAAAGGCCGAAGAATCAAGGATGGAAAGGAAGCGATGATCAGAAATAAAGCAGGGGTTTTGGTGTGTATAAAATATGTAAAAGCAACTCCTAGGATTAGGGTTTACCAAAACGTTAACCAATGCCTGCGATGAGATAAATCAGACGGACAATTGCGCTATTTCACCCGAGGGACAAGCTTTCGCCGTACACCAACTCTTAGGATTACTCTTTCAAATAAACCTAATTGTCTCTACCAATTTTATGTTTATAACTCAAGTTGTTAGCATGAATCCCTTTTCTTTCGATTAGGACTAAACATAGAATCGTAGGAGGAGAGATAGACACAACGATATCAACATCAAATACTTACCTCAAGCGCGCATGGCTAACGTCGGGCTCACCCCGACCCTAAGAGCTTTGGAGAACTACTCGCTTCTCATCATGGGATTCATCATCAATTGAAAGGAAGAAACTTGCATTAAACTAAACCTCGAAGCTTTACAACTTAACGTCAACTTTCGCAAACGTCAAACCCTAAAACTTCTCTCTAACTCTATTGTCTATGTCTTGTTCTATGATTGGATTCTTGGATGCTTGGATTGTATAAAAGATGATCTAACAAATCAGCCCTAAGGCTTTATTTATAGGCTACTAATCCTCGCTATCCAAGGATTGTAACTCCTATCTAAACTAATAACTCTATCCGAACAATTAGGATAGGTCTTTTATTTTGATAAAAACTTTAAATAACTTAAAGGTAAAAGATAAATAGCTCTTCAGCTGCCATCTATCTTGAAAGTATGAGATAATCCCGTGCCTCATTGAAGATATAGTTTCAATCCGCATTCGAAATCGAGTCTATCTTCTGTCGAGATAAGGGGTCGATATCGACACCAGAGGTCGATATCGAGGTCTCTGTTCCTGCTCGACTTGTTCAGCTCTGGTCGATTTCTATGTTGAGGTCGATATGGGGGTCGATATCGACACTGGGGGTCGATATCTGGGTCTAAGGTCGATATCTACCTCTTCTCAGCTTCACTCGTTGAGGTCGATATCTATGTTGAAGGTCGATATCTACCCCAGAGGTCGATATCTGGGTCTGGGGTCGATATCTACCTCTGCTCAGCTTCACTTGGCTTCTTCGTTTTGACTCCGTTTTCGCTCAAATTCCTACATGGTTAGCTCAAAACATGTGCAAACTCTATTTCTTGCATTTTAGCCCTATTCTTACACAAGTTTATATTCTTTTGAACCTTTTCTTTGGAAATCGAACGAAATATGAAGTCAAAAGATGCAATAAAAGAAGGTGCAAATGTGTACATCAGTTGCCCATGCGTCGGGCACGATCTCAGCAAGTCTTTGAAGCGCTCCCACGCCTGTGCTAGGGTTTCACCTGGCTTTTGTTTGAAAGCTGTGATCCTTTGTCGTAGCATCGCCGTTTTAGAAGGTGGGAAGAATTTGTTCAAGAAGGCATCTTTCACTTCCGCCCATGTCCTTAGCGATCGTGGAGCCAAACTTTCAAGCCATTGTAATGCCTTTCCTGCCAAAGACCATCGAAAAGATTTTAGTCGCACATACTCTAAGTTTACTCCATCAGCAACTGTTTCACATAAGTCCATAAAAGTAGAGATGTGTTGCAGGGGGCATTCATTATGTCTTCCTTCAAAAGTATTTCTTTTAATCTCAGATAGGAAGTTAATTTTCAGTTCATAATTGGAGTGAGGAATTATAATGGCAGATTCAGGAACATGAAGCGGCGGATGCATGTATTGCATCGCCGTCTGTGGATACTGATTTAGCCGCTCTTGGGCTTGTCTGCGCGCATCCTCCTCCCTATCAGCATGGGCTCACTCAGCAGCAGCAGCGGCCCTTTCAGCAGCGATTGTAGCATTGTGGTCCTCGATCTCCTTTCTCAACCGCTCTATGATCTCAGCCTGCGTCTCGTTGTCAGCCATGATGCGAATTGCTTTGTTGCGAAGATGGTAGAAACGTTCAGGCTCGTCAATTGGTTCCAGGATAGGTCCGCGATCAGAACGTCGCATAAACCTGCAAAATAAGCTTAGAAAAAGATCGTGATTAACTTAGGTGGCGATTGATTGCCTCCCCGGCAACGGCGCCAATTTGTTCGCGATGGGTTGAGGGAAAGTGTGTGTAAAATAGGAGAATAAAATAAAGCACAACTAGACTATCTCCCTGTCCCAAACAAATAATACAAGAATCCCCTCCCTTGTAGTAGTAGGGTAATTCAGGATCGAATCCACGAGGAGGTAGGTCAGCGCTTCCTTTGTTGTATTCACGATCAATGCTTTCGACCTCAGCAGACACTCGATATCGAGTATACTGGTCGATATCGACCACAGTTCTGGTCGATTTCCTAGCGCAGTTCCTGCAGAAGACAAAACAGCAAGTCGACGTCGAGCAGAGACCTCGATATCGATGTTAGTACTCGATATCGACCCTTAAGGTCGATTTCGACGTTTGTCACAGAAACTGTTTTTGTAACCAATTTGTCGGAAAAGGATCCGAAGAAAATAGAATGGAGAGGGAAGATGAACAGAAGCAAAACTAAGACTTTTATGAAGAATTTAATGAATTAAAAGGCTTCCAAAGTCGGGGTTTTATGCCACAACGATAACAATGCAAGTTTCATGCTAAAAATATGAACTTTTATGTCTTACCGTCAAATAACTTTCGTTATCAACACTTAGGTGATTAGAGGCTCTCGCATAATTCCTAAGAGTTACTATCCAATTCATGAGTAATTCAAGTTCGCAATATGAGTGGCTTTCGCTTCAATAATGCAAATAATGAATTTCCCTAACTTTCGCAAAGGATCATGCATGGGGTAGAAGACGGAATCGCATAAAAGTCATACCTTTGATGCACTTACCTCACATTGCTATCGTCGGGCTCACCCCGACCCTAGAAGTGGGTTGACTACTCGCTCCTCATCATGCACATCATCATCATTGTTATTGAAAGAAAGCTACTTTGAATTAAAACTCCGAAAGAAAGTACAACCGAACAAGCCACTCCGCTCTCGCTTTACAACTCCACTCGGCCACCTCTCTCTCTCTCTCTCTCTCTTTATTGCAAACTGAATTATCTCTAATTGAATATTGAATGATGAATCGAATCCCTAAACTCAGCCCTATTGGCTTCTATTTGTAGATGACGATAAGGACTCGAAACCTTATCTTTATTCTCTATGATAAATAAATAAATAAATAAAAGTAAAAGCTAAAACTTTATGGTGAAATCAGCCTCCTCATGATAAACCTGATGTTGATGATAGGAAATCTCGACCTTTGGATAGATATTGCAAGCTTTGGATATAATTCTATCAAAATCGGAGTCGAATTCCTCTGCTGGCATGGTCGATATCGACCCTTCCACTCGATATCGACCCCTCCAAAATCTTATCTCGAGCTTCTCCTTCTCCTACTCGACTTCTATCAACTTGGTCGATCTGACATGATCGATATCGACCTCCAGACGTCGATATCGATCTCTTTTGTGTCGAGATGCTCTGTTTCCTTTCTGCTCGATTCCTATGTCTCGATGTACTCGATGTCGAGGTCTTCAGTCGATTTCGACCTCTTCCGAAGACTTCGAGTTCCTTTTTCGCTCTTCTGAATTCATCCATTTTCATCCTGTTTTCTGCGAAATCACATGGAAACTCGTGCAAACCCATATATTTGACATTTAAGCATAAACTACACTATTCCCATGTTTTCCCATTAATGTGCATGCAAAAGACAACAAAATGAATTCATATGTGCATAGAAAATATGGCAATTTGCGCGCACATCAATTTCCAGCCTGGGCCGTCTCAGGGGGGTGCTGGTTATTCGGGCACTTCTAGAGGAGATGAGCCCTCCTTATGGGCACTCCAGCGACAGATGGAGTCGTTGAGAGTGGAGCAGCACAGTTTGTTGGAGAACCAACAGGACATCCGCCAGGAGTTCTCTTATCTCCGTCAGGACATTCAGGGCATCTCAGTGGATCTTACGACGGTGCGTGAGACCCAGAGTCAGCTTCTTCAGCACCAGATTGAGGCCCAGAGAGTTCAGATGGAGGCGATTGAGCGGATGCGTCTCCGCCAGGAGGAGTTCTTCCATTTCGCTTACCCAGGATTCCCGCCATACCATCCTCCTCCACCTCCGCCATACAAATGAGCAAGTAAGTTGTTTTTTTCTCATCCCTTATTCTTTATACTTTTTATTGTTTCAATTTCATTGAGACAATGAAAGTTACAAGTGTGGGGGAGGGTTTAGCTAGCTAGTGTACTGATGTACATATTTGCACCTTTGTTTATTGCATCTTTTGACTTCATATTTCATTCGATTTCCAAAGAAAAGGTTCAAAAGAATATAAACTTGTGTAAGAATGGGCTAAAATGCAAGAAATAGAGTCTGCACAAGTTTTGAGCTAACCATGCAGGAATTCGAGCGAAAACGGAGTCAAAACGGAGAAGCCAAGTGAAGCTGAGCAGAGGTAGATATCGACCCTAGACCCAGATATCGACCTCTGGTGTAGATATCGACCTTCAACATAGATATCGACCTCAACATAGACATCAAGTGAAGCTGAGAAGAGGTAGATATCGACCTTAGACCCAGATATCGACCCCCGGTATCGATATCGACCCCCATATCGACCTCAACATAGAAATCGACCAGAGCTGAACAAGTCGAGCAGGAACAGAGACCTCGATATCGACCTCTGGTGTCGATATCGACCCCTTATCTCGACAGAAGATAGACTCGATTTCGAATGCGGATTGGAACTATATCTTCAAGGAGGCACGGGATTATCTCATACTTTCAAGATAGATGGCAGCTGAAGTTTTATTCATCTTTTAACTTTAAGTTATTTAAGTTTATCAAAAATAAAAGACCTATCCTAATTGTTTGGATAGAGTTCATAGTTTAGATAGGAATTACAATCCTTGGATAGCGAGGATTAGTAGCCTATAAATAAAGCCCTAGGGGGCTGGCATTCATTAATTCAACTGACAAGCAAGTAATACCATCAATAGAGTTAGAGTTAGAGAGAAGTTTTAGGGTTTGACGTTTGCGAAAGTTGACGTTGAGTTGTAAAGCTTCGAAGTTTATTTTAATGCAAGTTTCTTCCTTTCAAACAACAATGAATCCCATGATGAGAAGCGAGTAGTTCCCCAAAGCTCTTAGGGTCGGGGTGAGCCCGGCGTTAGCCATGCACGCTTGAGGTAAGTATTTGATGTTGATATCGTTGCATCTATCTCTCCTCCTACGATTCTATGTTTAGTCCTAATCGAAAGAAAGGGGATTCATGCTAACAACTTGAGTTATAAACATAAAATTGGTAGAGACAATTAGGTTTATTTGCAAGAGTAATCCTAAGAGTTGGTGTACGGGGAAAGCTTGTCCCTCGGGTGAAATAGCGCAATTGTCCGTCTTATTTATCTTATCGCATGCATTGGTTAACGTTGTGGTAAACCCTAATCCTAGGAGTTACTTTTTACATAGTTTATACACACTAAAACCTCCTGTTATTTCTGTTCATTGCTTCTCTCTCCATTCTTAAATCTTCGGCCTTTCTTTGCCGACGAAGAACTAACTCACTGCAGGAAGACATCGATATCGACCCCAGACGTCGATATCGACCACTGAGTTCGTCGACAGTTTTCTGAGTCGACGATGAACATCTCCGCGGAGTTTGCTGAGCATCGATATCGACCCCTAGCATCGATATCGACCCTTCTGTATCGACTGGCAGTCTTCTGAGCCAGTCGATTTCGTGAACTGACGTCGATATCGACCCCCACCAGTCGATATCGACCACTTGTTTTTGTCTCTGCAGGTCTTCTGTTGCAGAGAACATCGACAGCCGAGGTCGACATCAAGCACTAAGGTCGAAATCGAGGCTTCTGGGCGACGCAGACGTGAGATTTCTAAAGCTACTAGGATCCCGCTGACACGCCTCCTCGTGGATCGATCCTGACTACCCTTCCACTACAACGGGAGGAAGTCTTGTAATTATTTGCTTAGACCAGTAGTTGGATTACATTTATTACATCTTTATTATTTGTAATTACTTGACATATCAAGCCTCCTGCAACAACAAATTGGCGCCGTTGCCGGGGAGGCAATCAATTGCGCCCTAGTAGTCTATCTCACTTGTCTATCTAGATTGGTTTTGCAGGTGTATGCGACGCGCTGATCGCCCACCTGAATTTGAAGGAGTAGACGACCTTGAGCATTATTTCCATCTAAGGGCCCAAGCTCAAAGAATCATGGCGGACAACGCGAACAGGCTGAACTTATTGAACAACTAAGGAAGCAGGTTGAGGACTTAACGACTAGAGAGGCGGCACTTAAGGAGTGTGCGGATAGGGAGGAGCAAGGTCGGTGGCAAATAGAAGCCCAAATCAATGCCCTCCCTAGGAATGCCAAGCAATATATGCACCCCGCTCTCACAGTGCCTGAATCGGCAATTCTTATCCCTGCCTCTAATTTTGAAATTAAACCTAACTTCCTAATTGAAATAAGAAGGCATCAATATGAAGGAAAACCTAATGAGTGCCCTATGGCACATATTTCTACCTTCTTAGACCTTTTTGATACTATTGCTGATGGACGAAGTCTTGAATATGTCCAACTAAAAGCCTTTCGATGGTCTCTTACAGGGAAAGCATTGCAGTGGTTGGAAAGCTTAGCCCCAAGATCGCTCCGTACCTGGAATGAAGTCAAGGACGCGTTCCTCAACAAGTTCTTCCCTCCTTCTAAGACGGCGTTGATGCGACAGAAAATCACGACTTTCAAACAAAAGCCTGGTGAGGCTCTGGCGACTGTTTGGGAAAGGTTCAAAGACCTTCTACGATCATGCCTGACGCATGGCCAACCACCATAGGTAATTCAGGAGATCATATACAATGCTCTTGATGCTGCAACTAAGGAGAGGATCAACACCTACACCTCCTATGGCTACCTTGAACTCACTCCACAAGAGGCTTGGGAGACCATAGAGAGGTTGGTGGAGTTCGACAACACATATGGGACTCCTGAGGCTTCTGACACATCATCATCGAGGCCTGCCCCATCTATGCCCTTATATGAACCCTCCAATGTAATCGATCCGGATGTGAAGGAGCAATTCCACAGAGATCAACTTAGAAAACTCCAAAAGCAAGTGAGGTTCCTTTCAACGAACCAAGATTGCATCGAATGCGGATCGCAGCGGCACACCACCATCGAGTGCCCCCATGCTGAACAAGTACACCTAACGGAGACTCACCAAGAGGCGCGCTACATGAGGGGTCCCAATCACCAATATTGGGGAGACCAAAGGTTCCATCAACCACAAAGGAACCCGGTTAACCCTAGGGACCCTCCGCCTTATAGAGCTCCTGGGCACCCGGAGAGAGACCAAAAGAAGGATGATCTTCAACTAGTACTGGATGAAATCAGGCAGAATCAGGCTAAGAATGATCAATCCAACAATGCCATCCATTTTCAACTCAATCACCTTACCACAAGGATTGGGGAGATGGATATTTGGAAAAAGAACGTAGAGACCCAATTGGGTCAATTGGCGGCACAAATCCCTAGACCATCCGGAACACTCCCTGGGCAACCCACCACAAATCCTAAGGGACAATCCGGGACAGGCCATATCGCAGCCATACAATTAAGGAGTGGCACCAAAGTACAAAAGCCACGAACGGAATCGGAGAAAGCAACAGATCCAGTCGACATCGACAAATCAGTCGATGTCGAGGATGAGGTTGATATCGACCCCCATGTCGACCCATAGGTCGATGTCGATGACACTACAGAGCCTGAGAAGTCACAACAGAGGTCGAAATCGACCATCCCAGTCGATGTCGACCAGATCCCAGTCGACATCGATGTCCAGCAGGCCCCTCCGACCACCGTTTTGGCCCCTCCACCAAAGAAGACGTTGCCATTCCCTTCCAAAGCATTGGAGGATCCCACCAAAGGCAAGTTTAGGCGCTTTGTAAAAATACTTCAAGGACTTAACGTTACTATCCCTCTTACAGAAGCCCTAAGCGAGATGCCTGCCTATGTGCGATTCCTGAAAGACATCCTGAGCAAGAAGAGATCCATGGCAGAGATCGCAGAGGAGTGCTCAAAGATGGAATTCCCTGAGAAGAAGAGTGATCCAGGGAAGTTTGCAATCACCGTGGGGCTTGACCAACATCGTTATAAAGCCCTATGTGACCTAGGGGCAAGTGTAAGTCTCATGCCTCTCTCTATTTGGCGAAAGGTGAACATTGGTGCGCTTGAACCTGTGGACATGAAACTTTATATGGCTGACAACTCATTCGTCAGGCCCACAGGTATAGTTGATGACGTTCCGGTAAAGGTAGGTAAGTTCTTTGTGCCTACTGATTTCATTGTATTGGAGATGCCTAAAGATCCTGTAGTGCCTATTATACTTGGTAGGCCTTTCTTAGCTACTGTTCATGCCAATATCAATGTACGTCGAGGGTTACTAACCTTTACTATAGGGAACGAAGTGATTGAATTCTCCTTCAACCCAACCATGAGCGAAACAAAGCACCTGGAACAAGTAGTCCTCTCGCCGGCTAAGGAGAAGCTTAGAAAATTTTTGTTGGCGAGGACGGAAACAGCAAGCAGGGTCGACATCGACTGGAACCAGTCGATATCGACTAAATACATCGAAATCGACCCCCCTTGGTCGAAATCGAGTATGCCAGATCGCTGCCAGGAGCTTAAGTATGGGGTCACAGAGTTCGATATCGACCCTCACATATCGATATCGACCACAGCACTCGAAATCGACCCTCTTTGGTCGAAATCGACCACCCCTCAGCCCGAAGATTTCTGTTTCGGGCCCAAATAGGTAAGCCCAGGTATGACTCCTAACCCTCCTCCGTCCATTATTGATAAATCAAATAAGCCGATTATTGATAATTCTACTAAAGAGAGGGTCAAAGCTCCATGGTTTGCCTATATTGCTAAAGTTAGGTCAAGAAAGAGAAGAAAAGCGCCCAAAGAAGAACCTAACATCAAAGAAGCCTTGGTCGCCGAACTTAGATGCTATCAAAAGGACCTAGATGATCCAGGAGAACGCTTAAGCTCAAAGGGTCCCTACATAAAAGGCTCGTGAAGAATTGACGGAGAAGTCGGCCTAGCGACTCAAAAATCTAGAGCATGTACATAAAACTTTTAAATTTTTCATAGATGGTTTTTAGGATTTGACTTTTGGTTGTTTGAAACTTTTAAGACTGAGATAATTCGTGCTTTATCTATATTCCTAACCAAGATTTCAGGTTATCAAGCAAAAGGAACGACGAAGAAGAAAAGAAGCTTCTGCAGAGGCAGTCGAAATCGACCAGGCCAGTCGAAATCGACTCCCCCAGGGTCAAGCCATCTCCTGGAGTCGACATCGAGGACTCAGGAGCGAAAAAGAGAGGTCGATATCGACCCTAATACTCGATATCGACCCCCATCAGGCAGCCCTCGTCTTCATTTTCTTCCTCGACTTCGACAGATGTAGTCGACATCGACCTCTGACCTAGATATCGACTTCTGGCATCGACCAAACCTGAAATCGACCTGAATCCGCAAGTTGCACTGTGAGTTTCTCTCTACCCTTGTTCTTCTTTTTAATACAGTGAGGACACTGTATATTTTAAGTATGGGGTGGGGGAAAAACATGTCTTATGGTCATAACTTGGTTTTCTTCTTCGCATTGCATTCATGTTTAAATTTTTGTTTTTTTTTTACTTTTATAAAATGTCAAAATCAAAAAAAAAATACAAAAATGTCAAAAATACAAAAAAATACATGTTTATTTTTAAGTTTGTTTTTTTTACCCTACTTAGATGTCCTATGATGAAAACTCAATAGCTGACTTGATCATGTAAATCCTATGGCATATTTGGATGGTTTAGCCTAAGTCCTTAAAATTTTTATGTAGATTGTGAACTTGTGATGAAATTGAGCACATATGATCCTAGGCTAAAAAGCAAATCCAACAAAAAATTGTCCTTGTGAGAATTTTGACCTATAGGGAGAACATCTAAAATCCCTCCGCTTTCTTGAGTGAATTTACTCTTCCTATGCATCTCTAAATGTTGTGATAGTTATTCAAAACCAATGCATATATATGTTTATGTTTACGAGAATTAAATGATGGAGGCATCTTTTAAGCCATTTTTATCCTCTCTTTACCTACCCTGCATTATCCCTGCTTGAAGCCAGAACATTAGCCTGAGCCTGAAATCGTAAACTCCACAAAATTATCCCTAGCCGAATTGAGCCTGACCCACATTTGGGAATTGAGACTTAGATTGGTCGGACTAATGCCTTGTGGAAAGAAAAGAGCATAATGTCCAGTTTTGAGCAAGGAAATTATGGGTTGGCGCATATTTACATTTTGTCATATTTTGTAAAAGGGTTTATGGCTCAACATATAAATGCACATATTTACTTATTATTTTCGAAAAAAGAAAAAAAATCCGAAAAAAAAAGGAGAGATATATATAGTGCATGAGCCAAAATCCTTAAGTCTTTTATTTATACAAGTGTTATATTTTTTGAGAGGTATGTTAAGGGTTCAAAAGAAGGGTTGATAGAATGATTTACATCTTTTAGTGCATCTTTAGAGCATATTATGGAAAGATGAGTTGGGAAAGAGCATTATAGAGATTGAGCTTACATTGAAGAGTTATGGTTTGGATATTGCAAGTGTTGAGATTTAGGAGTCTTGATTCCCGAATTATAAAAGCACCACATAGCCAAATAATTCCATACCCTTTATTTTCATACCAAGCCCCATTACAACCCCGCCGAATGGAGTCTTCTTTGAAGTCTTCCATTGAGCGAAAGTCCTCCTGATGATTCTTATTGCATTTACATAATTGGTTGCGAAGTGGATTTTTATAAATTACAATGTTTATGAGATTGTATATGGAATTGAGTTGAGAGTTGATCTTCATAGCCTAAACACATGTGAGTTGAGTGCAAACACATTATCCCTGTGAGGTTGGATCAAAATTGCATATGCCTATGAATCGCCAAAATATGTGCTATGACGTTAAATTCACTTGCTTTGCTTTGCTACCGCTTATGAAGTTGCTTTTGACTAAGGCGAAGACTTGAAGGGTGTGTTGTAGGTGTTGGTTATTGCTTAGTTATTGCTTGAGGACAAGCAAGTCTAAGTATGGGGTATTTTGATGTACATATTTGCACCTTTGTTTATTGCATCTTTTGACTTCATATTTCATTCGATTTCCAAAGAAAAGGTTCAAAAGAATATAAACTTGTGTAAGAATGGGATAAAATGCAAGAAATAGAGTCTGCACAAGTTTTGAGCTAACCATGCAGGAATTCGAGCGAAAACGGGGTCAAAACGGAGAAGCCAAGTGAAGCTGAGCAGAGGTAGATATCGACCCTAGACCCAGATATCGACCTCTGGTGTAGATATCGACCTTCAACATAGATATCGACCTCAACATAGACATCAAGTGAAGCTGAGAAGAGGTAGATATCGACCTTAGACCCAGATATCGACCCTCGGTGTCGATATCGACCCCCATATCGACCTCAACATAGAAATCGACCAGAGCTGAACAAGTCGAGCAGGAACAGAGACCTCGATATCGACCTCTGGTGTCGATATCGACCCCTTATCTCGACAGAAGATAGACTCGATTTCGAATGCGGATTGGAACTATATCTTCAAGGAGGCACGAGATTATCTCATACTTTCAAGATAGATGGCAGCTGAAGTTTTATTCATCTTTTACCTTTAAGTTATTTAAGTTTATCAAAAATAAAAGACCTATCCTAATTGTTTGGATAGAGTTCATAGTTTAGATAGGAATTACAATCCTTGGATAGCGAGGATTAGTAGCCTATAAATAAAGCCCTAGGGGGCTGGCATTCATTAATTCAACTGACAAGCAAGTAATACCATCAATAGAGTTAGAGTTACAGAGAAGTTTTAGGGTTTGACGTTTGCGAAAGTTGACGTTGAGTTGTAAAGCTTCGAAGTTTATTTTAATGCAAGTTTCTTCCTTTCAAACCACAATGAATCCCATGATGAGAAGCGAGTAGTTCCCCAACGCTCTTAGGGTCGGGGTGAGCCCGACGTTAGCCATGCACGCTTGAGGTAAGTATTTGATGTTGATATTGTTGCGTCTATCTCTCCTCCTACGATTCTATGTTTAGTCCTAATCGAAAGAAAGGGGATTCATGCTAACAACTTGAGTTATAAACATAAAATTGGTAGAGACAATTAGGTTTATTTGCAAGAGTAATCCTAAGAGTTGGTGTACGGGGAAAGCTTGTCCCTCGGGTGAAATAGCGCAATTGTCCGTCTTATTTATCTTATCGCATGCATTGGTTAACGTTGTGGTAAACCCTAATCCTAGGAGTTACTTTTTACATAGTTTATACACACAAAAACCTCCTGTTATTTCTGTTCATTGCTTCTCTCTCCATTCTTAAATCTTCGGCCTTTCTTTGCCGACGAAGAACTAACTCACTGCAGGAAGACATCGATATTGACCCCAGACGTCGATATCGACCACTGAGTTCGTCGATAGTTTTCTGAGTCGACGACGAACATCTCTGCGGAGTTTGCTGAGCATCGATATCGACCCCTAGCATCGATATCGACCCTTCTGTATCGACTGGCAGTCTTTTGAGCCAGTCGATTTCGTGAACTGACATCGATATCGACCCCCACCAGTCGATATCGACCACTTGTTTTTGTGTCTGCAGGTCTTCTGTTGCAGAGAACATCGACAGCCGAGGTCGACATCGAGCACTAAGGTCGAAATCGAGGCTTCTGGTCGACGCAGACGTGAGATTTCTAAAGCTACTAGGATCCCGCTGACACGCCTCCTCGTGGATCGATCCTGACTACCATTCCACTACAACGGGAGGAAGTCTTGTAATTATTTGCTTAGACCAGGAGTTGGATTACATTTATTACATCTTTATTATTTGTAATTACTTGACATATCAAGCCTCCTGCAACAACATGTACATATCTTGCATGTTTAGATCATTCATTCTTCATAGTATGCATATATTGCATTTTTTATGAATTCTCATGTTAGGAGTATATATTTTCTATTTCCGAAAAAAAAACAAAAAAAAAACAAAAAACAAAAAAAATGGAGAAAAAGAATGAAAAAGAAAAAAAAATATAACATCACTACAACAGAAATGCCTATTAGCGGGGAAAATTTTTGTCGCTGAATATTGATTTTTTGTCGCTAAAGAGATTTGGCGACGAAATACATTTCGTCGCCAGTTCATCGCAAAAAGCTCGTCAAGGAAAGGTTAGTCGATGGAAAAAAATTCGTCGTTGAAATTTTTTTTAGCGATGAAATCATTTTCCCTCGCAATAACCATTAGCGACTAATATTTTCCTCGTAAAAAGTCAATTTTTTTTGTCACCAAACAGGTGGAAGGATTCGATAATAGTCGCTGAAGGTGTTTGGCAACAAATATAATTTCATCGATAATATGCTTTTTTCCTCGTTAATGATGACATCAATTTGTGTCTATATTTATTGGCGACTAAAATTTTCATCGCAAAAGACATATTTTCCTTGATAAAATATTTATTTCCTCGCCAATGGTAAATAGTAATTATAAATTTGTAATTATGAAAATCGATCTTTTACGACAAATTTATATTTGTCGGTGTAGATAATTTTGGCGAAGAAATTGCTTCATCGCAATCAATTCTTTTTAGCGAGGAAAAAGAATTCGTCATGTAATTTATGGTTTTAGTGATAAAATGTTGACTCGAGAAAGGGGTTCATTAACGACCTTTTTTTCATCGTAAAAAAGACTTAAGGTGAGGAATTTATTCCTCGTTGTAAACAAGAATATGGCGAGAGAACTTGATTTCATCGTAATATGTATCAGTTTATCGAGAAAATAGTTTTTCTTCATTACATTGTAATGTTATTAGCGAGGAAAATGTTTGATGCAAATTATGCGGTTTAACTATGAAGTTCAATTTGGTCACTATTAATGCTTATTTATAGCGAGGAATTTTGTAAGATTGTACAAATTTGAGGAAATTGTATACATATTATAATTAAATAATAAAATACTAAAGAAAGAAATATAAAATTAATAGTTAATAAAATATAGCATGAATATTATATTGCATATACCTAAACTAGTAATTCAAATTGAATTCCAACTAAAATTCAAATCGACATACCTTACTAAAATATGCTGAGAAAATATACTAGTAATCAATAACCATCTAAGCAGTTTCCTGTTCTAGATTGAACTTTTCCATAAAATCTTCGAACTTCTTTGAAGCCTCCTTCAATGCAATGATCTCCTGAGTCTGAGCTTGGACAACAAGTTGAGTTTCATCAAGCTTTTCTTGCAGTGCCTTGTTCTTCTCATTCATTTCTTGCGTTGATGATACAGAGGCATATTTGGGTGGGTGTCGAGGTCCAAAACCAGCACCTTTGATGTAGCCAGATTTCGCTCCTAATACCTTTGCGCATATCTCTTCATCCGTCATTGTTCGGACTCCATCTTCTTGTGTTGTTTCGGAGCGCATTTGTACCATTTTTTCCTACATAAACATTAAGAATTAGTAATGAAATAAATCTAGAAAAATATATGTTCCTTTCCAAATCCAATATTCCTACAAATTCCAACTTCCCATAATTCTTTAAGCTCATCTATTAAAGGACGAAGATACACATCAATGTCCTTTCCAGGTGCCCGTGGACCAGGAATAAGCAATGATAACATTGAAAACACTCCTTTCATGCATTTCCATGGAGGAAGGTTATAAGGCACCAAAATAACGGGCCACATACTATAACTAGTGCTCATGTTCCCAAATGGATTAAACCCATCTCAAGCAAGCCTCAACCTCACATTTCTACATTCAGCAGCAAAATTAGGATACTCTAAATCAAACTTCTTCCACTGCGCAACATCTGCAGCGTGTCTGAGATAATCATCTTCGGTTTTACGTTTTAATTCATGCCACTTCATATCTGTAGCCGTATGTCTAGACATATATAGTCTTTTTAGTCTGTGCTTTAATGGAAAATAACGCAATACCTTTTGTGGAGCTTTTTTACCTTTTCCTTCTTCAGATTTGTATCTAGGCTCATGACACACTGGGCATTCTTCAAGGTTACCATTCTCTTTCCAAAACAACACACAATCATTTGTACACGCATATATACATTCATACCCCATCTCTAATTGTCGCAACTTTTTCTTTGCTTCGTAAAACGACGAGGGGATAACTGCCCCAGCTGGGTGAGAATCTTTCAATATTTTCAGTAACATATCGAAACTTTTATTGCTCCATCGGCCGAGTACCTTCGTATGCATGAGTTTTACAATAAAACTCAACGCAGAGAACTTTTTACAACCCGGATACAACTCTTTTAAGGCTTCTCTAAACATATCATCGTAGTTATTACCATGTGTACTATCTCCACCATCACTTATATCCTCTTCATCTAATTCCATCTCTCCCTGCATGTCCTCAAACATGTCCATCATTGACACATCCTCGTCATAGCCTTCGTCATCACCCTGGTCACCATCATCTTCATCTTCTGGTTCACTACCTAGTCCATCATCATCATCATTCCTATCTTCCCCATGATCGGTCCATACTGTATAGTTTAATTGAAACCCATCTTGCAATATATGATGACGAACCATTACCAATGTTTTAAAATTCCCATTTCTGCAAATACGGCAAGGGCAACGAGTTTCCCCTTTTTCATTAACATGCTTTCTTGCAGCCTCCATGAATATGTCTAGGCCATTGTAAAATTCATCTTGAAATCGATGAGGCAAATACATCCACGTTCGGTCCATCCTAACAAAAATCACATGATTGAACAAAAACAACTAAATACACATACCATAAATTAAACAAATGTTTCAAGTAGTTTTTATGTCTAAAAAATTTGATCAAGTAGTTTTTATGACACTAACGTTTGAAGTAGTTTTTATGTCTAAAAAATTTGATCAATGTTAATATGTTCGAATAAAATATTTTCATAGTTGGTGATTTGTTGTTTATGATTTTTGTTAATGATCTTACAACATCTAATTAATACTCTTTTAATAATATTCAAAATTGGTATTTCTCATGGAAGTAGCCAATGATGATGATGGAAGCGATGTAGTTTTTGAAGACTCTGATGGCGATGGATTGGAAGGCAATATGGAAAGTAAGTTCCAAATGCCAAATAATGCTTGAAGTTATTTCCTCTTAAAGAATTGTTTTATGGAAATTGGTGTGAGGAGACAGATAAAAGCAATTTAGATTAGATTGGTTGATGATCAATGTTTTGGAATATGTAAGGTAATAATCTTTGTTTGGGCTGACCAATGAAGAGATCTTCTATTATGATGCATGTCATGTGATACCTTTTTTAAATGATTATTATAGTGGAAGAGGAATTAGGAAATGCTGCAAAATGGAAATAGTCCTTGTCAGAAAGAATTGCCATGAGACCAAACACTAATCTAACACAACTAGTGTACGGGCAATCTGAAGTTTCTGATGCATTAGGAAATAATGAAGAAGAAGAAAGTGATGATGAATTTTTCAAACTGAAAGGGGAGATGTGCAAGGTTTGATCTTTAATCTGTTGGGTGATGGTGTAATTTGTGCTTTCTTATATCTTGAGTTGATTGAAATCAGTTAGCTTATAAATCTTGTTTGTTCCTCTCAGAAATCAGAAGCAAGTGTAGATGCTGGAAGTTTTGGTATGGATGACTGTTCTAAATTTACCGGTGCTTCAAGTGTGAGAGACTGGAAAAATGAAGAAACATTCAGGATTATCTGTGACCGATTTGTCACTGGAGATTGGTCAAAAGACTGCAGAGAGGAATAAAGCCTTTGATGCAGAAAGTGATGAAAGTGATGATGCTTATGGTGACTTTGAAGATTTGGAGACAGGTGTGTTTGTAGCACCCGTCGCGTCAAAGAATGACACGCCAAGTGTGGTTGACACTTCCTCTGCTGAGGAGCGGAGGCTTAAAAAGCTTGCTCTACGAGCAAAATTTGACTCACAATATCCTTTTCAATGTTTTTCCATTTTATTATGGTTTAGTTTTACATTGAGTGTTATTTACCTTAAACGTGACTGCATTGCTGGTTCTTTGTAAATAAAAGAAGATGTGGCATGCAATTACTTTTGGCTTGATGTTTTATTTCCCCTTCAATACATGCTTTGGGGGTTTTCCATTTTCATGGATTTTCAACGAGAATAGGTTATGCAATTAAGCATTTGTGTTCCTTAATGTTATCACTTTTTTGCAAATAGATGACAAAAATAATACATATTACGTATAGTCAACATGCTATCCACAATATAAACAACACCAACATGTATAAATTAGACCAAAGTAAACAATCGAGTAATTACCTATATTGGCAAAATAATAGCTCTTTGTAACAACTGAATCCTTTTGCTAGGTTGAATGTGATAATCTATTGTGATACTTTAATTATAAAAGTATATATAACAATGTGATATCTATCTAAATCAATCTATAGATATAGATCTATCTATCTATCTATCTATATATACATACATACATATCTATAGATAGATCTATCTATATCTATTTATAAGTAATATCAATTTATCTTAAAAAGCAAATTACCCAATTCTAATAATCGGTGCATAAGGCACACTTTATTAAATTATATAATTTTATTAACTAATATACAAAGTATATTTATATTTTATTTAATTAGATAGAATAGATATACTTCTAATTAATAATCCATGGCATGATTTAGCAACATGACAATTAGGAAAGTATAAAACCGTAGTTACCCATTTATATGAAATATCTATACATACATACTAAACTAACCAAAATAAATTATTAACAAATAATATTTTATCATAATTTATGGAAAGTCATCCTAAGCTATAATCTATCTTAACATATTTTAGTAAATTAATAAAAATACAAATCAAAACTATTTCATAACAACACTTACCAAAAATATTAATAGATAAATATTTGATTGATTTTATTTTATTTATATCTAGATTATTTTGATGGAAAGAATTATTTACATCTTCATTAATATTTATTGAAATATATCTCCTCACGTATTGATTTAATTATGTTGTAAATTGTAATTGATATTAATTTATAACTCTATTAGAATAATTTTTTTTACGTATTGTTATATTTTTTTAAGACGAGGAGTATTCGTTAATGTATTTAAAAAATATTATGGTTCAATTTTTATAAAAAATCAAAATTTTGAAAATAATATTTGTTTTGAAAAGATAATTTAGACGAAAAGTTTCTTTTTTAATTTGTTAAAACCAATTAATTTTTTTAAATAAAATTATAATTAAAATGGATCGTTACTCTCTCTAATTGATATGTTTTGTGACGATTTTATTCATCGAGAAATAAACAATTTTAGCAAGAAATTTTAATATTTGTTGCAAATAAAAATTGAAATTTGCCATAATTTTCCGAGTAAAAGTAATGACCAAGTGATTCCCTCGCTAAATAGTTTTTTTAATGACAAAAAAGATTCATCATAAAAGATGATCATATAGCACGGAATTGAAACTTTTCTCGTTAATGAACCTGAGTCATTTTCTCTATTTTTACTCAAGCCAACAACGACCAAATGATATTTCCTCATTGATTAATATATTTAGTAACAAACTTTTTCCTCGGTAAAAACTTTTAGCGATGAATTAGAATCTCATTCACTACTTAATTTGGCGAGGAATTTAAATTTTCTCGTTAGTAAATTTGCATACTTTTATCTATTTTCATCCAACCCAATAGCGATGAAAATGGAATTTCCTCGCTCATCAATATGTTTAGCGAGAAATTCATTCCTCGAGAAATACATATTTTTAGCGAGAAATTACAATATTTATCGCCAATAAATTTGGCGGGTTTTAATAATATACACCAAACATATAGCGACAAAATATGAAATTCCTCGATAATTTAATTTTTGGCAATGAAAATATTCCTCAATAAAAGTTCCAAATTCGTCACTAATTTTGTCATGCTTTAGGCGACCACATTCTAATAACAATTAGTGATGAATCAAAAAAATTGTCGCTAAATGTCACTTTTAGCGAGGAATATAGGTTACTCACTAAAGTTCCCATGTCCTTGTGCGACGACCAGTTATGTTTGTCGCCAAAGGCCACATTTACCGAGGAAAAATAATTTGTCGCTAATGTTTTGGTCACTAATAGGGATTTCTGTTGTAGTGCATGCATTGCATTTGCATAAGATATGTCATTTATCAAACAACCACCTAGCCTAATTAGTCCTATAAGTATGCTCAAAAGAATGATCATATAAGTCCCATGACATATGTAAATTGTATTAGCCTTATCCCATTTATGGTTTTTATGTGCAACATAGCTAGGTGAACATAATTGAGCATGTATGATCTAAGTTCCTAGGCATGTCTGAAATCCAACAAAAATTTACCCTTGTGAGTTGATTTTTGGCCTTATTGGGACTACACATCATTGATGTCCTTTTGCTTTCGTTCATATGTGAATACTCTACAATGCTTCTACCTTTTAGAATTGATTTTGTTTATCTATGCCTAGTCGCACTATTATGATCATTATTGGTGGTTTCATATGATTGAGGCATGTTTCTATTAGCTGTATATTCTCCATATCTACCTTACATTGTTCCATTGCTTGAAGCCCTTTGAGCCTACTAGCCTATTCTTTGTAGCTCCACAAAAATCATCACCTAACTAATTATAGCCTAACCCATCCGGGAACTAGGAGTAGAGTTGGTTGGAGATTGGTTTGAGTAATATTGAGTGAGCTTTGAGAGTGGAATGATATGTAATGGTGGAGTTGTCACCTTGAGCCTTTGAGTTGTTGTTGGTTCTAAAGTATGTGTATTATCTATTTCAAAAAGAAAAAAAAATCAGAAAAAAAAGAAGAAAAAAAAAAGAAGAAAAAAAAAGTATATATATGCCTTTACATTTTGTGAAATAAAGAAACTACTTCATTGGTTTAGTTGTGAATTGGAGGATATTGTGGTTGATGAAAATGATCTTTGGATGAGTTGTTTGAGCCTTGAGTTTGATGGTTAGAGGGTATGGCGATTATAGAGGTGTAGTATATTCTAGTTCTCGGATTTGCAAGCACCACATGACCAAAGTACTCCCCACCTTAATGTTCTTACCAAGCCTCATTACAACCCATAAAAGACCTCATGATGATTCTCTCTAGTAATGATATTCTCAATGGCAATTTTGATTCAATTTCAATGCTTATGTAGCTTAGTTGCATTTGGATGGAGTTTGAGTGTTATTTGATTAGCCTAAACACTTGAGTAAGAGCGAAAACACTTTATTCCCGGTGAGGTTGGATGGATAAGCATGCAGGCTACTTGATTACTCAAATACATGCTAGGACGTTTGTTTGTTTGGCCTATGTTTGCACTTTGTTGAGATGTTGCTTTTGATGAGGCTATTGCATGAATGATAGTGTCGTGGGATGAATGATTTACAAATGAATTGTTTTGCTCGAGGACAAGCAAAATGCTAAGTGTGGGGGAGTTTGATAATGCATATTTAGATAGGCATTATAGAGTAGTTTTAGGGTCATTTAGATGTAGATATTGCATGTTAATGAGTTAGTTTACTTGTTTGCTCATTTAGGGGTTAAGAGCGGAATCTACATAAGATTGTTGCGTAATTGCAGATTCTAGACTCAAAGGAGGTAAGGGATCATTAATGAGAGTTGGAGGGACCATATGGACTTGAAAACAAGCTAGAAAAGCCAAGGTTGAATGCATAAGGAAGAAGGAAGAGACGTTCGAGCAGAGAGGCGGCACCCGCGGCCTAAGAAGAACAATGGAAGAAGACAAGCCGCGCCCCCGGCCAAGGAAGCAGCGCCCGCTGCCAACAAGAAGGAACCTACTGTATAGGCCGCACCCGCGGCCTATGGGGCGGCGCCCGCGGTCTTACTGGGCCGGTCTAGTTCTATTTTTCCTTTTCACCTATTTGGGCCCTGTCTTTTGGACGACGGTTTTCTAAGTTTCTTTGACGGTAATCCTAGGTTTTTAAGACTGAATTTAGGTTATGTTAGGTTATCTTTTGACTTTTGAAGAATTGAAGAACGACGTTTAGGAGAATGAGCAACTAAACTCATTGTGTTTCGCTTACGATCCAGACTTGGTTCTTTCGAATTGTGAGTTTGAATTTCTATTTTAATTCCATCATCTATTTCAATCTCTTTGTGCTTTCATTGTTGTGGATGTTGATTCTATCTTGATTCGCGACCTCGTTAGAATTGCATCATCGCTAGGGTTTGGATTCATACGTTTGTGAAACTTAATCCATAGTGGCAAATACAATTGAGTAGATCTCGTAGAAAAGCTTGATTGTGTGAGAGATTGACTATAGGTTAAATGTTAGTTCTTTAGGGAATTAATATTGCTTATAAGCTTCATATATCTTGAGACTTAATGCTATTCCTAGGATTAAACCTTAATCCGTGTTAAGATTGCCTAGGAATAAGGGGTTATTAGAACTCATAGGATTAATAACCTATTTAAATCAAGATAAGAATAGATGGTAGGAAAGACACAACTAGAATGAAGAACTAGGATCAAGGAGATGAACCAAGGTCGAGTATCGTAGGTGAAACCTTTCAATCATCATTGTCAACAAATCCCACCATTAAATACTTTGTGCATTTCAATTCCATTTTGTTTTCATACAAACCCCCTTGGTTACTCTTGTTAGTGATTAGAACACATAGAGTCACAATAGTTCCCTGTGGATCGACTCCGGACTTACTAGCTATACTAGTTGGTTAGTTTGGATATTCTTTTGATAGGTAAACCAACGATTTTGTCCTGTCACCTTTGCTGCAGCCGCGAGATCTACATCAGACTCAACTGGCTTTTCTTGCTCCTTAGTCTCCTCCTTTTTCTCCTTCCCACCTTTATTAGTGTCCTTTTCCTCCTCCACACCCTTCTCTCCCTCCTTGGCCTCCACCCCACCCTTCTGGGCGTCCTTTTCCTCGTCTGCACCTTTCTGTCCCTCCACACCTTTGTCTCCATCCTTGTTCTCCTCCCCACTTGTCTCAGCAGCCTGTTTCTCCTGCCCATCATCGTCAGTAACCTTAATATCCTCCCCAACCTTGATATCCACCATGTCGTCGTCCCCCCATCAGCCCTCTCCTCCACCTTGTCATAGTCCCCACCCTTTGCCATCTCCCCATCCTTCCCATCCACTGTCTGCTTCACAGTTTCAACGTCGTCATCATCTACCAACGAAATGGTTTCCTACAATGCAGTTCATCAATTCAAAGTCACACCTCACACCTAATCTCACACCAACCAAAAGGTTGACAATTAAAAGACCATACATTTCCCTTCTCGACCTTGTCTGACAAAACCTCCTTACAACCTTGACTGACCTCACTGAGCCTATCCTCCAGCATAGAGAACCGGGAGCCCATCTCCAACATCATGCCCCGGCAAATGGCCTCAACCTTTGCCATAATGCGGGCCTCCAGTCCAACACTGGACGCGTCTGACCCTGACTGACTAGTCCCTGACTAGGTCCAGCCATAGCATCCTCTTCATGTCAATTGGCCCTGCGACCCTCGAGGTGTTCAGCCACAAGCTTATCAAAGAACACGTCCGGATGGTCTCTCTTGTACGAGGCCTAGTGCAGGAGCTCTATCTCTTTACTACTAGGGTTAAGGATGGGGTCTGGCTTGGCGAGGAGGATGCGTTCCTTGTCATCGTCAGCATGCTGGTCGAGGTATGCTTTAACATTCTCATATATGATGTAGGAGTCCCGGGTTCCCATCGCAGACACCTCGGGGTGATGGTCTCGTCAATGTTACGGGCGAAGTGATTCTTTATCTCAGGAAATGCCTTGTACAACCATAACTGCATGCCATAACAAGGGGTATATTAGCACGCACATCAAAATCAATAGGTGGGATTACAGTTAACAAAGACAACCATTTAAACAAATACACATTTTGGCAGGATAAAAACAGGCAGTTGGCATGACATGTTCAAATAGTTAGTAAGATAACATTGTTCATTTGGCAGGACAAAACTATGTACTGTATCCCAGAGTACCCACAATTGGCAAGATCAAACTCGTCAATTGGAAGGACAAAATTAAACAATTGACATGGCAGACCAACACAAATATTCATAAATGGAAAATATGAAAGACATTTTTGTCAATGCTTTGTAACACATTTTAATTTTTCACTAACCTGGAAGGCCAGCGGGAACCCGTGCAGCGTGTATGTAGGCCTATCCACTTTGTGCTTCCCGGCTTTAGCCATGGTCTGTATTGTCCCCGCTATATTGTCGTGGAGCTTCTCATACACCAGCCTACCTCAGGGGAAGTCTAGAAAACGGGTCGTGTCCTCCTGCATCAATTTCACCACTCACCCCCGTACCTGGGTCTTCTTCTCCATCCTAAAAAGAATGCCCTCCACTATGACTAGGAGGGCATACTTGTACTTTCACATGAGTGAGCCCGTGTCCGTGTCCTTTTCCCTTAACCATGCACTCTCCACATCCTTCAATAAAACCTTTTCCTTCTTAAACATATGATACACAACTTCTTTGTGGTCTCCCTCCATGATGTCTCTCGGGGGTGGTGAGCAGTTTAGCCATTTGATGATCATGAATTCTTGCAAAGAGAACCGCACATGATGCCCCTGAAGGGAACCAACTGTGCAGCGAACTTGTTCCTCGAGCCCATCCTGACTATGCCCCCGATCTGGCTTTTCGTGAGGGCCCTATAATTGTCCCGGTCAATCACGCAGTCTAGGCCGTCCAACAGGTCAAATGTCGCATGCGACACACACTGGCCGTTGAAGTGGTCTTCTTCAGCAACCGCGAGGACAACCTGCAATACATCTAACAATGTGAGTTTCCAATATTTTTAGTCAACCACCATAGCATAACCATGTACCAAATATGAGTTTCCTTACCCCCTGACTGCTAGGTGCTGTGCGGGCTTTCTTCTTGCTTGTCTTTGCCATTTTTTGGTGATTAAACAGTGGGTACCTGCATCACAATCACCACCAACAAAAATTTTTAGACATTCAGGTCACCAAAGCTGTCATACCAATTGTTCAAAACTATCCTATAAATTTCATTATTCTGTCCTACCAATTTCGATGTCACTCAACAATCATAAGACTCAATCTTTCGTCCTACCCTATGGTCTGTTTTCCCCTACCAATTGCCCCCTAGCCACTGGATTGCTCAGTATCCCTCCCCATCTCTGAACCCCTCCTTGCCCATTTGTCCCCAATTTCTTCGCCGATATCCACTACCCCTAACCCATCCGATTCCCAATACCCACCAACCTTATTCGCACCCAAGTCCCCAAAATCGCAGTGACAATCACAACTGCAATCGCACCCCCTAACCCATCCTATTTCCTTCCTCTACTGCTAGGCAACCACCCCCATATGCATTTCTACCTAAACCGCCCCTAGTCGCACCCCCATGTCCCCAATTTCGAAGTGAAATTTACACAGCAATGGTCTGAGAAGATCACTTACCTCCCTCTTCAACCGATCTGAGTAAAAGAATAGAGGAGATGACAGTGGATGGTTTTCTGTCCGTCTCTGCTTCCTTTTCTCCTCTGAGTTTTTTTTTTATCTCTCTCCCGCTTCAAATAAACTGATACAGCCCTTTCCTCCGCCATTTTGATTTTATAAACACGCTCCATCTTCTATAGTTACATCCCCCTCCCTCACTTGTTGCATCCGGTCATGAACAGTTAAGGAAACCGACTAATTTTTTCACCAAATTTGGGCTTGGTCTGGTTGTGCAATTTTTGGGCCTCATGTGTTACTTTTGCCAATGGGCCAAAAAATTGGTCTAGTTAGTGGCCTTTCCTGTTGTTTTTATATAGCAGTGTTGAAATTGAATGTTGTTGAATATCGTTATGAGATTATCAATCTCCTCTATGGTTTGTAGAATTTCTCATGAAACACTACTTTTTTTTGTTGAGCGCATTGATGACACCTTAGTTGTCCTCTTTCACGATCAAATGTACATTTAATCTCATTGGAAAATGCTTGTTTTATTCCTACATAGAAAGCTATTGCTTTCATTTATATTAACGATCTAGACGAAATCTCTTGATATCATTAATCTCATAAGAATCATTCTTAATAATTCCTTCAATCTAACACTTTTCCAAATTTCTAACAAAGTCATATGCATTTAGTTTGCAGAAGCCTCTAGGTTGTCTTCTTCAATGGTTTGTCCTGCTTTTTCCTTTTTTTTAATTGACATCCTTTATTTGGGCTTGTGACCTGTTGGTAGCTGACGAGATTGTTTGATAGATCACTTCTTGAACTATACTAATTTTTCCTTTGTTTAATACAATTTGATTTCATAGATCCTAAATAGAATGCCACAAAAAAACATAGAGAGGTGAATTGTTTGCTTACATCCCTCACATTGTGGTTAGATTTTCCAAGAAGTCATAGTTGAGTGCCGGTGTGACAACATTATCACATTAACCACAACTTTTTAAATAAAATTATTTGTCTTTGGCAAAATATTAAGTTTTTAAATCTAGTTGTAATCATAGTCTATTCTCAGGTATTGATTATTTAACTTGTACACTGATTTGGTTGAGAAGAAATGATCTGTTTCTGGCATCAAGACTAGCCTATCAGAGGTTTCCCATTCAAGAATTTTGATGTTCATGATGTTATGAAATATATGTGGCAGAAAGAGATTTTGTAGCATATTTATATCCTAGTTTTTCTAGGGATTCATAAGGTATGCTACCATGAGGTTTTCTTTATGGTCCCTAGAGAAGCAATCAAGTGGAAAATTAGTTAGCCATGGGTCATTCCAAACGTTTATTGATTTTCTATTTCCAATTAGCCGAAGAAGGCCAACCTTTATGAAAATGTTCTTATGTTTAATAGTCTTCTAAATTACCAAGATGTATTATTTCAACCTTTTGTCATTACTGAGTCATTCCAAACGATATTTTTCTTTGATTTGTTCTAACCCACATATTTTATGGGTTTGTATAAATTTTCATAGGAGTTTCATTTGTAGGCTCAAGTTGATGTCTTCGACTTTTTTGAATCCCAAATAGCTAAACCTCAGGTGAGTACAAATTCTATCCTATTGTATCTATCTGATTAAAGTTTGTTCCAAAAGAATTTTTTGATGATCTAGTATGTTTTTCAAAGAACGCCTTTACGTAGCATGAAAGTTTCCATTAGGTAGTTTGTTTTCGAGTTTAAGTTTTCTTGGATAAGTATTGTCCTACCCGCTTGTGAAAGAGAGGAAGATTTCCCCTTCGATAGTTTTTTATATATAATTCAAAGTATCTTCAAATATATACACTATTATTTACTCAACCACTTATAATCATTAGGTATTTCTCCATTGTCGTTGAAATAGCGTTATGCATTTGTTGAATTAGAGAGCGTGCAACAAATGACTTTAGATTATCATATTTTAGATAGATATTAGAGATAGGTTTTATTGCATTTAAGTATTCATATTGCATGTATTTTGTCTTATTTACATTGTCTTGCATTTGGAGTATTCGAGTTCGGAATCTAAGCTATTTTGTGTTTATTCTGCAGTTTTATAATCTGAGCTTGAAGTGAGGTTTGAGAGATCTAGAAGAGGTGATTTTAGAGCATAAGAGAGACTAAGGAAGGAGCATCAAGGGAGCTAAGGAGCATAATGTGGAAGACAAAGAAGAATCGCGGCACTGTAATAGCAGCGCCCGTCGTTATTCTACCGGCGCCCCCCAGTCCTGCGCGATCAACAAGTCCAATTTCATCCGAAGATATTATTATTATTAGTTTATTATTATTTTATTTACTAGGGGTTTGCACGACTCTTTGAGGTTATATTTCTATTGTGTTCAACTACTTTGAAAGCAAGGAGAATTAAGAGAGAAACAATTGAGAGAGATACTTTGGCTATGAGTTGCTAAGCTCATAGTTTCGCATGTGATTTAAAGACATGGTTGGATGAATTGTGAGGATTTGATTTCATATTGTTATTCATAAGTTTATTCATTATATTTGTTCTTCATTGATTACTATTTCGCAAGTCCGATTTCATATTGCTAAGCTCATAGTTTGCACATGTTCTCACTGATTATCTAGACAAAAACTGCATCTTTGCTAACGATTCCTTTCATTAGATTGGTTTCTTTGTAGCAAGCAAGAGAAATTGATCCCGTGAAAGCACTAATTGTTTCTGTAGGATGATGACTATTGGTTTGTATGGATTCTATGAGACCAGGGTTAGAAGATCTACCATTGGCAATCTTTTGATGCCTAATTGTATTAAATTGATATTGCTAATTGGCTAAAACACTTGGGTCTTTATGCTATTCTTTGTAGTGTGACACTGGATGTAAGTGATTGTCATTTATAGATCAATCTATCTAGGACAAGTCGGTATAACTTTAAGAATAACAATGAAATCATTCCAAGGATCATGAACCCCAACCATTGTCAAGAATTGAAAGTGAAGCGTTTTCCTCATATTATTATTACTTTGCAATCATTACTTCTTTTGCTTATTTATTTGTTTCAATTGTTTACTACAACTTTATTGCTATTTGCATGAGAATCATATTAAAAACTACGAATCAGTCTTCTCTGTTGGATCGATTCCTTACTTTTCTACTATGCTAATCTTTTGTTTAGCATTGAGTTAGGGTATAATTTGCGTTTGGTGGACCAGAAACCAACGATAATATTACACTTGGTTAAAAAGCACGCACTAAATCTTGGCGTCATTACCGAGGAAGTCTAGTATTCGTGTTCTCTTGTTGATTTTTCTTTTTTATATTTATTTTCTTTTAGGTCTGACCTACTCTGTATGGTCCAGACCTGTGCTACTAATTCATCGCCTTTGTCTATTCATCCAGAGATTGAAATATCTCTATCCACGTTGAGAAGAAAACTTGATTTTAATCAAGAAGAGGAGATGGATGAAGACATCAACAATGACGACAACATTGAAAATCCACCAAGAAGGACCTTGAGAAGCTTAAAGGAGCCAAATCTGAGTGCACAACCACTTGCAATGAGGCTTCCTACTCTCCCTGAGGGTTCAAGGTTTGAGTATAAATCCAATTGCTCTACTAATTTGCCTAATTTTCATGGAAGGTATGGAGAGCTGCCAAACAAACATCTCGCAGAGTTTGCTAGTTTTTGTGATAGACTGAGACCTCAAGGCCTGACGGATGACCAATTAAGGCTTAGAGTGTTTCCCTTTACTCTAAAGGATGCAACTAGTGATTGGTTATATTATCTTCCCCCGGAAAGCACCACTACTTAGGTTGGATTGAAGAAAGCTTTCCTTCGGAAGTACATTCCTGCCACTCGCCTCAGCAAACACCCAAGAAGTAATTGTCTAGTATTGAGCAATCACCTACTGAGAGCCTATATGAGTATGTTGAGAGATTCAAGAAGCTTAAAGGAAGTTGCCCACAACATGGTATACTAGAGGATGATCTAGTTCTCTATCTTTATGAAGGTTTGCTTGATAGAGAGTAGATTGTCATCAATGCTACAAGTGGAGGAGATGTCTTAGACAAGACAACTGAGGAAGCAATGCAAATTTTTGATGACTTAGTCAATGCTTCACAACAATATGGAAGACACCAAGGTGTGAGAGAAGTTCATAGATTGGACAACTCTGGAGACAGTCACATAGATGATCTGGACATGCTTGCTAAGATAGTCAAGAACATGGCTATGCAGATGAATCAGACACATCAGCCTAAACCATGCGGAGTCTACAGAGATCCAAGTCGTCTCAATAATAAGTGCCCATTGATTCAAGATAAGGTTGCTGATGTCAATGCAATGGATTATGGACCTCGCTGGAACTTTGGTAATAATTTTTTCAATTCAAAGTACAATTCAAATTATCAAAGTGGTTTCAATGGCAGGGGTCAGAAACAACAATCACCTTATCAAGGAAGGGGCCAATTTGAGAACCGTTGAAGATGAGTGTTCAAGAGAAGCTATTAAGCCAAATGGCTAAGAAGATAGGAGAACTCAAAGCTAAGGATTTAGGCAAGCTACCCTCGTAAGTGGTAGTCAATCCGAAGGAGAAAGTAAGTGTCATGATCCTTAAAGGAGGAAAAGAAGTCAAAATTCCCACAAAAACCATGGAAGAAGGGCCTAAGGAAGTCATAGACATGGATAAGGAGGAAGAAAGCATCTCGGATTTAGCATTACCTTCAACCGGTGCCTGCCGCCTTGACCAGTGCTAACCACCCCTTACAACCGCTAATCCGATTGTTGATTTTAACCCTACCATGAAGCGATCATCAGAAGAGTGGTGCTCTGAGGGTTATGAGCCTGAACCACCATTTTCACACGCCTTGAGAGCTGATAGGAAGTGGGAAAACGAGCAAATCTTGTACGATACCTCTGCGCATTATGAGGTAAATATTCCACTTTTGAATTTAATTAAATTTGTGCCTCGCTATGCTAAGTTTTTGAAGGAATTATGCATTATGAAGAGAAAAAAAAGGTTGAAGAGAAAAGAAAAGGTAAGTTTGAATGAGAATGTTTCTGCTGTGTTGCAAAAGAGATTGCTTGAAAAGTGCGGAGACCCAGGTATCTTCACGATTCCATGTGCAATTGGAAATACTAAATTCACAAAAGCTATGTTGGATTTAGGAACTTCAATTAATGTTATGTGTTATAACTTGTACATGTTTTTGGGTCTGAATGCTCTGACAGAAATAAATGTTACAATACAACTCAGTAATCGATCTCAGATCAAACCTAGAGGAGTTATTGAGGATGTTTGGTGAAAGTTGATGATTTAATTTTTCCTGCTGATTTCTTTGTGTTGAATATGGAACATGGAACGCCTGAGACACCAATTATCTTAAGAAGGCCATTCCTAAGAACGACAAAGACAAAGATTGATTGTTGTGAAGGTTCGCTGACCATGGCGTTTGATGGTAGAAAGATTGAGTTTTCTATTTATGATCCTATTAAGCTTTCTCTTGAAAATTCTTTGCATGTTCCTAATGCTAACAATGTTGATTGCAAGTATGAATCCAATGATTTGCTAGAAATTCCTAAGGGAAAAGATTTATTCAGTGTTGAATTTTCTAACAATATAAGATCATGTGTAGGGAAAGAAAAGCTTAAGATGTTGATTGAGAGTGTGCTTAGTCAACATGAACCTATTCTCTTACCCTATGAAAAGCTATTTCCCACTAGTGTGGAGGTTTTTGCAATTTCAGGACAACCTCCAGGAGAGATTCAAGTTCAAGAGAAGAAATTGATTGAAGAAATGAATGAGTGCTTGGATAGAGTGTTACACCTTCCCAAGGTGCCTTCGCTTGTCAAGAAATGGACAAGTTTAGAGGAACCTAGTGGAGTTACTTGAGCCAAGAAGAGCAATACGTTGAGCCAAAGATGTGAAACAAAGGCGCTTCTTGGGAGGCAACCTAAGGTAAGTAGGCAGTTTTCTTTGGTTTTTGCATTTGTTTTCCTGTTCAATAAAGTAGGACAAGTCCATTTGTTGTATTTTTGCAAGATTTTGGTTGAGAAATAACTTTAGGAAAGTTTGAACGGATAAAAGGATGGAACCGGAGCATTGGAGAACCGGCGCTCGCCGTTGTAATACAAGCGCTCGCCGCTCCGTCAGTGTGAGACACAACGTCTATCTTGGAAAAGGCCACGAGATTCTAAATTTATCTATCCTATATCTTTTTATCCTTACCCTTTCCATATAAACACCTTTGTTCTTCTATCTTCCACTCTTTCTCAAACTTTTTCTCCAAACAACACAAGAAACCCTAAACCCTTCTACTCAAATCCAAATCCCAAAATCCTAATTCATTGAGTTTCAATTCAAAAAGCCTGATTTTTCCTATCCACCATCACCCATTAATCCTATCTTCAACCCCATATCACAAATTCTATCACTTACTACCCTTCATCCATCAATTTCAAACCCGATTCCTTAAACCCCCCACAAATTCATTCCTTTTCATCATCACACCCATCCTTTTTACAAAAGAGGGCTTCAGAACCAATTTTCTTACTTCAATAAAGCAATTGAAAGGGATTTTGGTGTCCGGACAGTGACATTAAAGTTTGGATTTTAGAGATTACCATCGTCTGTCGAACGACGTCCACCGCTCCCAGACCGGTGCCCACTGTCGTTACAGAGAGGCTGTTTCTCAGTTTTCTGTGAGTTCTCTTATGTTCTTCATTTGTCTCGTGCACTATGTCTATCCTTCTAGCATGAAGAAGCCAAAATACATGTCTGGAGTTGAGGAGGAGTGTTGGTACCAGTTAGAGGGTCGAAGTTATCAAGCAACTCGATTATTTTGTTTGGAAACATTATAGAGGCTTGGACTTTTTGGCCCTATATTTGCTTTGTTGGAGAATGGAGGTCTGAGTAAATTTGTGACTTTGAGTGCTCCAACTTACCCTGCCCTGGTGCATGAATTTCTCATGACTTTGGATGTGCGCACTAACAAAGATATTCATTTCAGGATGTTGGGCACTGAATGTTTGATTCCTAAGCACACCATGGCTCTTGCTCTTGGGATGAGAAGACCTTGGTCTTCTACGTGGCGTTGTGGTATGTCCTTGATTCCACTAGCTAAGACTTAAGCAAAAGTCATTGGAATCCCTGAACGACATGAGGATTACCATGATCATTTGATTACACACCCCGCAGAGCCATAAGTTGTTCCCCGGAGGATGTGGATGTGGTTGTATTGCTTGACACTAGAAGCTACTTACACGCAAGACTGGGTGCAATTATTCTTAGCCACTTGTGATGAGTCACACGGTCAGAAGAATGAGAGGCATACTCGATTTATCTCTTTTGGTGGCATGATTACTCTTATTTCACGCTATCTGGACATCGATCTACATTTTTTGTAGCCACTACACTCATCTCAGTACTTTGACATGTCTACCCTATTAAGCACTCGCATCATTGAGAGGGTATTTATCCCAGACACCAGTGAGGGTTTCCGTTGGTTGTCAGACACTAGAGGGGAGCATCATCAATGTCTTTCTACCTCTCTACCTATGGGACCTACTATGGTCGCCTTCCGTGTTAGCAATGTTTATCCGAACAAAAGGCTGATCCTGGAGACATCTTCAGCAAACATGGCGTTGTTGGGAGATGAGGCTCATGATGATGATTTTGACATACCTATGGAGAGTGACCCTTTGCTTGAGCTTATTGAGAATATTGACCGTCGGATCTAAAAAGTCAGCAGACAGCTTTAGGGAAGAAATTAGAGGAGATCCATACCCATCTTATGAGCCCTTGGCTTCAACTTTTTAGTCATCTTCGCCATCATTCTGCATCCCATCCTCCGCCTTCTCAGTGATAGGTCAGTATCTCTTCCTTCACCTTGAGTTTTTTTCATTGTTCTTTGTGTTTATGCATTGAGGACAATGCAACATTTAAGTGTGGGGGGAGTGGCTTATGTTAGTTTAGTTCATGTTTACGGTCCCAGTTTCATGTTTAGTTTATGTTTTGTTTAGTTGTTTATGTTTAAGTTTTTAGTTTGTTGTTTCATGCATCATGTTTATGGTTTATTGTTCTTATTAAAGTCAAAAATGAAAAAAAATGGAAAAATGTCAAAAATCCAAAAATATCATGCATGGCATATATATGTGTTATTCAAATACCCATCTAGGTTATTTTGTCCTCTATTTCATTTTGGCATGATCATATAAATCCCATGGAATTCTGGATTATTTGGCCTTGTTTTGGGAAATTGTTTTTGTGAGATATAATTTGGCATATGTAATTGAGCATGTATGATCTAAGTTTCTAGGCATGATTGAAATCCAACAAAAATTTATCCTAGTGAGAATTTTTGGCCTTATAAGGGATTGCATCTACATTTCCCTTTCTCTTTTGTTGTGTGATTTACTCTTTCTATGCATCTATCTATGAGTATTGACATGATTATCTATGTTTTAGGCCGATTATATACATGTTCATTGCTTATGAGTTGCATATGATAGAGGCATTTTTTTAGCCTAAATTTATCCATACCTACCTTACATCATGTCTTTGCTTGAAGCTAATTTAAGCCTTTAGCCTTTTTCTTTAAAGCTCAACAAAGTTCATGTCTCCTAGCCTATGATAAGCCTTACCCTTCTAGGAATTAGGATTTAGAGTTGTTTGTGTATGTTATTTTAAGTTTTGAGGGAAAAGTTAAAGTGAATGCGTATTGTTTATGGTTTTGAGTAATATGTAATGTTATGTGATTTATTCCTCATATTTTTATTTCATGTTTTTGGCTCAAGAAGAAAA
The DNA here is from genome assembly GCA_963922045.1 of Persicaria maculosa. Lineage (NCBI taxonomy): Eukaryota > Viridiplantae > Streptophyta > Magnoliopsida > Caryophyllales > Polygonaceae > Persicaria > Persicaria maculosa. The sequence goes on from OY998271.1 coordinate 36,151,632, forward strand.
AAAAAGTAAATTAAAAAATGCCGAAAAGAAAAGAAAAAAAAAAGAAGAAGAAAAAATTGAAAAAAAAAAGAAATAAAGAGTCTTATTTACTTATCTTGCATATGAGAGTTGGATAAATGTTTAGTTGGGAGTTTATATTTTGAGATTATTGTTAAGATTTTGAAAGTTTATGTTCATGTGTGAGCTTGATGTATTTTTGAGTTGTTTTGAGTTATGTTGGGAGTTTTAGGAATCTTAGTTCCCAGAATTTAAAGCACCGTACCACATGACCAAATACAATTCCTTGCCTTTATGTTCTACCACACCCCACTAAAACCCCGCCGAATGGAATCTTCTTTGAAGATTTCCATTGAGAGAAAGTTATCTTGATGTTTCTTATTTTGCATTGATGTATCTGGTGGAGATTTTGTGATAAAAGTGTCAATATTTGAGTTGATGTTTGCATATGGAATTAAGTTGAGTGAATGCTTAAAGCCTAAACACATGAGAGTGAGAGAAACACATATTTGCCCTTATGAGGTTGGATTGATAAGCGTGTGGGCTATTTGATCATCCATATACATGTTATGATGTTTATGTGCCTTGTTCATATTTCCACTTTGGTTTGATGTTGCTTTTGATGAGGTAAAATTGTAAAGGAATCTCCTGTGGGGTGCATTGATTTATGTTTATTCTTCATTTGTTTGAGGACAAGCAAGAGCTTAAGTGTGGGGGGATTTGATAATGCATATTTTAGATAGGCATTATAGATATGTTTTATTGCATTTAAGTTTTCATATTTCATGTGTTTTGTCTTATTTACATTGTCTTGCATTTGGAGTATTCGAGTTCGGAATTTACGCTATTTTTTGTTTATTCTGCAATTTTATAATCCGGGCTTGAAGGGAGGCTAGAGAGATCCAGAAGAAGTGATTTTGAAGCATAAGAGAGGCTAATGAAGGAGCATCAAGGGAGCTAAGGAGCATAATGTCGAAGACCAAAAAGAATCGCGACACTGTAATAGCGACATTCGCCGCTATTCTACCGGCGCCCGCCGGTTCTGCGTTATCAGCAAGTCCGATTTCGTCTTAAGATATTATTATTAGTTTATTATTGTTTTATTTCCTAGGGTTTTGCATGACTCTTTCAGGTTATATTTATATTGTTTTCAGCCACTTTGAAAGCAAGGAGCATTGAGAGAGAAACAATTGAGAGAGATACTTTGGCTATGAGTTGCTAAACTCATAGTTTCGCCTGTGATTCGAAGATATGGTTGGATGAATTGTGAGGATTTGAATTCATATTGTTATTCATAAGTTTATTCATTATCTTTGTTCTTTATTGATTAAGTATTTGCACATGTTCTCTCTATGCCTGATCATCTAGATAGAAACTGCATCTATGCTAGCAATTCCTTTCATTAGATTGGTTTCTTTGTAGCAAGCAAGGGAAATTGATCCCGTAATAGCATCGATTGTCTCTGCAGGATGATGACTATTGGTGTGTATAGATTCTATGAGATTAGGGTTAGATGCTCTACCACTGGCAATCTTTTGATTCCTAATTGCATTGAATTGATATTGCTAATTGGCCAAAGCACTTGGGCCTTTATGTTGTTCTTTGTAGTGTTACATTGAATAGAAGTGATTGTTTGTTATAGATCAATCTATCTAGGACAAGTCAGCATAACTTTAAAAATAACAATGAAATCATTACAAGGATCATGAACCTCAACCATTGTCATGAATTGCAGGTGAAGCTTTTTCCTCATATTATTATTACTTTGCAATCATTACTTCTTTTTCTTATTTGTTTGTTTCAATTGTTTACTACAAATTTATTGCTATTTGCATGAGAATTATCTTAAGAACTACGAATCAGTCTTCTCTATGAGATCGACTCCTTACTTTTCTGCTATACTAATCTTTTGTTTAGCATTGAGTTAGGATATAATTTGCATTTGGTGGACCAGACACCAATGACAATATTACACTTGGTTAAAAAGCACGCACCAGACCTAAAGGAAACTTTTATTATAATTAATCTTGTGCCTTGAAAGGTTAGAAAACTTGTTCAAAATATTCTGAATAGTTTAAAGGCTTTCATTTGTTGCTTTTGCAATGATAAGAGTGTCGTCTACAAAGGTGAGGAAGGGAATGGGTGTCTCTCTAGGTGTTAGTTTTATTCCAATTAATAGATCAATGATATTTGATTTTTTTGAAGAGTTCTTTCTAGCAGTTCGATTATTATGACAAAGATATAAGGTGCTAAAGGATCACCTTGGCGAATTTCCCTAGTTGGCTGAAAAGGTTTACCAGGAATATTGTTAACCAGAGCTGAGAATGTGGTAGTCGAGATGCAGATCATAACCCATCCAACCTAGGTGGGGTGGAAACTAAATTTTAAAAGGATAGGTTCAATGAACTTCCAATTAATTTTATCATATTTTTTTTTCCATACATGTCTAGTTTTAATGCCATCCATCCTTTTCAACCCTTTTATTTGTGGAAGTTCTGAAAAACTTTATGGGCAACAAAGATATTATCATAGATAGTTATTCCTTCGCCGAAAGCCCTTGGAAGAGACTTATGATTATGAGGAGAATAAGCTTAATTCTACTGGCTAGGATTTTAAAAATGGTTTCGTAGATTGTATTGTAGAGGCTAATGGATATGAAATGATTTGCATTGATGGGATTGTCTATTTTAGTATAAGTATATTGAAAGTTTGATTTATTTCATTTAGCAATTTTACAGAGTGAAAGAAGGCTTTGGTTGCTTTACAGATTAATAGACAAACAATCCACGAGTAGTGTTTGTTGAAATCAGGTGGAAAACCATAGGGGGCCGGCGATTTATAAATCCTCAACGATCACAAAAATGGTGTCTTTAATTTCCTTATATATTGGATGAGTAACAATTCTTTTCTTTTCTCCTGAAGTGATTGATTAGAAATATTCTAGATGGTTTGGTTGATTGGGTTCAGTTGCTTAGTCTTTTAAAATGATAAGCTAGGTTCTTGGTGATTTCTTCTAATATATGACCTTTGTCTTCAAAAAGTAAACCCTCTTTATTTTAATATTTTAGAGTTCTATTATTGAAATATATTTCTAATTTTAGAAACACTCTGGTAGTATTTTGTGTTTTTGTCACCCAATTTAAGATGTGTTATTTTTGCTCTTTGTTTCCAAAATGGATGATTGAAAGTCATCAACTTCTCCCTCTTCTTTTCTAGAATTATAAGTTTCTTATTGATACTGCATATTTAGGTAGGCATATTAGGATGCATTTAGCGTAAATTAGATATTCATATTGTATGTTTTGATACATATTTGCCTTTATAATCTCTTTAGTGGTGGAGTCGAAATCTACGAGTTTTTATTAATTATTTCAAGTAGATGTGGATCCAACGAGGAACGAGGAGACTCATGGATGAAAGAAGAGCCAAGAAGAGGGAAACAAGTGAAAGGTCTGGAAGCGGAATTGAAGTTCGAGAGCCTAGGTGAAGAATAAGTTAATAACAGTTGTCGTCCGATAACCTAAACTTGTAACGCACTTTCTGGAGACCTCAGTGGTCCGACGGACTGTTATAATTATACGTTGGAAAGCTCTTTTCGAGTGATACAACTTTTTTGTTGATGTCGAGACCAAACTAAAAGCAAAAAAATGTCATACGCTGGAAAAGCCACACTCACAGTAGGAAGGAGCCGCGCCCGCGACTATGGTGACATGTCCATAGTTGATCAAGGTGGAGAACCAGTTTCCGAAGACAAGCTATGCATGCGGGTAGAAGTAACGCTCCTGTAGCTTTATTGTTGAATCAACTATCACTAATCCGAACGGAATCTATCAAAAAATTATTTTTCGTAGTCCGATGAATTACGATCTTGGCCAAATTTATGCCTATAAATAGACATGTTTAGGTCTAGTTTTTGATTCATTGAGGTTTAGAGATTGAAGACTTGAGTTTTTATAAGTCATAGGCAACTAAACTCTTTTTATTTTAACTGCGGTTCAAGATTTAGTTGGTTGAATTGTGAGTTTTAATTTATAATTATTCCTATTGTTTATTTCAAATTCTATTTTTTTTATGACAAGGAACCAACCTTCGGTGGCAAACCCCGGGCACGTGACCCAGCCGGCAAGAGCCACGCACCAGGTAAACCGGCTTGCGCCGACCGGCTCGACCCACTGGAAAGGAGCAAAGCAAACCTTGGATTTTAATCCAAGGAAAGGGGCGGAGGTAGGGATCGAACCCGAGACCTCCTGACATCCCCCTTGCTCCCCACCAGTGAGCCACCCCGACTGGGGCTGTTTATTTCAAATTCTTTGTGTTGATTGCTTATGTTGTTCATTTTATCTTGAATGTGCACCTTGATAGAATTACATTGTGCTAGGGTTTTGATCCGTGTCTTTCATGAAATAAATCTATTGTAGCATAATCTTATGGAATTCCTTTAACAAAACTTGAATGTATAAGAAATTGACATATCGACTAAATATTGATTCTTTAGGGAATATGTACTATTGCCGATATACTAAGGATATTAGAAGTGTGTGCTACTTCTGTATTCACATCTTTCCTTGTCTAGATTGCATAGGAGTACGTGTAAGAGATTATTAGCACTCTTTTAGACTTATAATCTATTCAAACAAATATAAAGAATGATCGATAAGAAATAAGTAACTAGAATGAGATTCAATGATTGAGTAAACCAACTGTAATGTTATATGTTACTTTCCTAGTCTTTTGTTGGCATGTAGTATTATTTTATGTGTGCATGTACATGTATGTGTGTATAATGATCATACATGTATTATATAGTGTACATTATGCATATCAGCATATGTGATGCACTATTATGATCTATCTCAACTGAGTCTTATTAAGCTTGTTAAGCTTGATCCTCTAACGAGATTAATCTAATAATAGTGGGGTTAACACATTTGCATAATGTATAATATATAGTATATGTATAAAGTATGTAAGGAAGGTTGGAATTTGGATGTTTTGTTCTGAAGCCCAAACTCTAGCTAGTAATCTCAAAGGCTCGAATAGAGTTATTAGCCCACAACCTGAAGCTCAGACTTGCTCCAAGTGAAGTGCAGCTGATGTGCGCATATTTCACCATGTTTCGCGCTTACATTTATTCCATTTCTTATGCATATTTTATACTTTTGGGATGGGGAAGCAGTGAATTTGTGTAGTTTGTGTTTATTTGCAAGATATAGAGGTCTGCACAAGTTTTGGTTTAATTTTACAGGAATCGGAACGTTTTAGAGCTAAGACAAGACACTGGAAGAGCATTCGATCTCGAGCAAGGCACTCAACATCGAGCAAAGCCCTCGACATCGACCAAGTCACCCGATGTCGACTAAAGGAAAATACAGAATATGAGGTTAAGGTAAGAAAGAGGCAATGTTGACTGAAATCACCCATGTCAACCGATCTGATGCACTCGACGTCGACTGGTCCACTCGACATCGACTGAAGCAACAGACACTTAGGAGACGCGTAATGGGCCGGATCTTTGGGAGATTGCTTAGCCACATCATTTACTTATCATCTTCCAAGATACTTTTATCCTTATGGGTATATTCCTATTTACCCTAGGGAATATTATTTTAGATAGATTTAATTTTAAGTAGGATTTATATTTAGATAGGATATTTTATTTAACAATTTGATTAGGATTAGAATTTCTTTCCTTGGCTAGCAAGGATTAGAAACCTATAAATAAAGCCCTAGGGGCTGAGTTTTCAAGCATCCAAGAACACAAGCAATTGTGTGCCCACAACAAAGAGAGAGAGCCGAGTAGAGATAGAGAAAGAAGGTGGTGTTTGGTTGTAAAATCTTAAAGGTTTAGTTTTTATGCAAGTTGTCTATTTTATTATTATGATGTTTTCCTCAATCATGAGTGAGTAGTCATCCTACTTCTAGGGTTTGGGTGAGCCCGGCAATAGCCATGTAGGTATGTTTAAATCCCTAATTTTTTTATGTGTTAATTATCTTCTATCCCGTGCTTAATCCTTCATGAGAATTTATGATCATTCCTTATTTACCTTTTATGAAGCAAAAGTGGATTATTTGTGAATTTGGATAGTAATTAGGTTTTGTTTACGAAAGTTGACTAAACCCTAATTATGAAAAGGATAGAAACAAGTAATTATTTATGCGAAAGCCTCTATATTCCTATTTGGTGATTACGAAAGTTGTCATAGAATGATAAAAATATAAACTTTATGTGATTTAAGTGTTTATGCATGCATGGTTATTGTTGTGATGAATCCCTACCTTAGAAGATTTTAGTTTATAAGTTTAAAAACCCCACAAAAATATTTTCTTTCATTATTCTTCTTTTATTTATGTTTACTGTTTTTCTGTCATGACACTAGTACTCTCCTCGATATCGACCTATCTAGTCGAGATCAACCACCCCTGCACTGAGGAAATCAAGTCGACGGTCTTTTGAGTCGACCGACGGGTTTGAGGCACTCGATATCGACCACTTTAGTCGACGTCGACTTCTTTGTTTGTTTTGTAGGGTTTGTAGATCGAGAAAACACACTAGGAATCGATAGCCCCTGTCGATATCGACCAAACTAGTCGATATCGAGGCTTCTGGTCGACGTTATAGGGACTTTGCAAAGACTATTCAGGAACTGCTGACTCGCCTCCTCGAGGATCGATTATGATTCCCTACTACTGCATCGGGAGGGAGTCTTGAAAATTATTTGATAGGAAAAGGAGTTGGTTTGGTTTGAGTTTATTTACATATTTATTTTGATATACAATTCCCCTCCTACATCAAATTTTGGCGCCGTTGCCGGGGAGGCATCAATCGTGCCCTGCCTAATCTTTCTAATCCTTTTATCTAGTGTTGTCTTAAAGATGTATATGATGCGTTGATCGCACACCCGATTACTTACCTTTAGATGAACCGTAATGCTTCTTTCGTCTGCAAGAAAGAGCGAGGAGGATCATGGCAAATGAAGAAACCGTGCAGCAAGAGCTCGAGAGGCTTAGGAAACAAGTTAAGGAGTTCCATACAAAGCGTGCTCAACAAACTCAAGTGAGATAAAGAATGGAGGCTAGGTATGACCAAGAGGTCCAAGCCCTAAGAGAAGCCCAAGAGCTACTAAACCAGATCCCCCAGAATGCCAAAGCATACTTGCACTCAACGTTGTTGGTGCCTGAGTCTCCTATCATCCTCCCTAACGTATCCTTTGAAATTAAAACTAGTTTTATAGCGGAGATTAGGAGACACACTTTCTAAGGAAAAGGCTCTGAATGCCCTATGGCACATATTACTACTTACAATGACTTATGTGACACCATTGCTGACGGTGTTAACTTAAAATATGTGCACTTAAAAGCTTTTAGATGGTCACTTGCAGGAAAGGCTTTGCATTGGTTGGAAAGCTTGCCCCCACAATCCATCCGCACATGGGGAGAACTTAGAGATCTATTCCTAAACAAGTTCTTTCCACCATCGAAGACGGCGCAAATTGTCCTGAAGATTATGGCCTTCAAAAAGAAGCAAGAAGAGACGCTAACATAAGTTTGGGAGTGCTAAAAAGACCTACTAAGATCCTGCCTTACGTATGGGCAACCGCCTTATGTAATCCAGGAGATCATCTACAATGACCTAGACGTGCCAACAAGGGAGCGTTACCACCTACCGCTACCTAGAGCTTACACCATATCAAGCTTGGGAGACAATTGAATGACTCGTGGAGTTCGATAACACATATGGGACTCCTATGGCCCCCGATGCGATGTCAGCTCCATCCATACCATTGTATGAGCCATCAAAGGAGGTGGATCCTGAGGTGAATGATCAATTCATGAAAGACCAGGTAAAGCGTCTCCAAAGACAAGTTAGATTTTTAACTAACAATCAAGGTTGTTTATAATGTCGGTCACGGAAGCACAACACAACCGCTTGCCCTTTCACGGAGCAAGCGCAAACGGCGGAGACCCATGAAGAAGTCAAATTCGCGAGGGGACCTAACTATGGAGGCTACCAAGGAAATTGGGGATACCATCAACCCCAAATAATACGAAAGGGACCCCCTGCCCTATAGAGCACCTGGCCATTCGGAGAGGGAAAGAAGGGATGACTTGCAACTCATCCTTGACGAATTAAGGAGGAACCAAGCCTAGAACAAGCAATCTAACAATGTCATCCACACACAACTACATGGCATTAACTCAAGGCTTGGTGAGATTGCCATATGGAGGAAAATCATGGAGACCCAATTGGGTCAATTGGCGGCCAACATTCCAAGGGAACTCAGATCGCTCCCAGGCCAACCTGAGGCTAATCCCAAGGGGCAATCGTCAGGCCACATCACCGCCATACGCTTGAGAAGTGGCAAAGAGATACAAAACAAAGAAATGGAGCCAGTAGAGAAAGCTAATGGAGAAGCAGTCGACGTCGACCAACCTCAGTCGATGTCGACTGCCCGTCGATGTCGACCCTATCCAGGTTGTTGCCCCAAAGTTGACCATTGCACTCGACATCGACCTCCCTGTCGACGTCGACCTTCCTTCATCGACACCTCGGGCCATTCTGGCTCCGAAATCAAAGAAGTCGCTTTTTTTTCCCTCCAAAGCATTAAGGGACCTTGCGGACCTGAAATTTCAAAGATTTGTGAAGGTACTCCAAGGCCTAAATGTCACCATACCATTCACGGAGGCCCTTCACAAAATCACATCATATGTCTGGTTCCTTCAGGACATTCTAAGTAAAATGCGATCAATCGCTGAGATCGCGGAGGAGTGTAGCAAAATAGACTACCTAGAGAAGTAAAGTGATCCGAGAAGATTTGCCATCACTTGGGCTAGGCCAACACCGCTACAAGGCATTATGCGACCTAGGGGCTAGCGTGAGCCTCATGCCTTTGTCCATATGGTCAAAGGTAAGTATCGGAGCCTTGGAGCTTGTGGATATGAAGCTATACATGGCCGACAGCAACTTTGTAAAGCCCACAAGAATCATTGATGATATCCCAGTCAAGGTGGGCAAATTCTATGTGCCCACGGACTTTATTGTGTTAGATATGGTGGAGGATCCTACATGCCCTATCATCTTAGGGAGGTCGTTCCTAGCTACGGCCAACGCCAATATCAGCATGCGAAAGGGACTACTATCTTTCACGATTGGCAATGAGGTAATAGAGTTATCCTTCAACCCTACTATGAAGGGAGGTGAACCAAATGGAAGTCAAGTCCTTACATACAATGGGGAGAGTAATCCCATGTGAAGAACCAACTGAGAGGACCTTGATCAATGAAGAGCAAAAAGAGATGGTCAAGGAGGCCCAAATGGAGGAGCTCTTGGCAATTTGGCACCAAGCAGACAAAGAAGAAGAGACTGAGATAGCAGTCGATGTCGACAACCCCCTATCGATGTCAACCACAATGGAGCCATCATTGATTCCAGAAGCCAAGTATGGGGTCGACGCTAAAAATTACATCAAGAATGACCAACGACTGGACCCACTAGACATCGACTACCCCTAATAGACCACCCTCCATCGACTACACCTCAAAAAGACAAGAAGGCTGTCGATGTCGACCCACTTAGTCAATGTCGACCACTCCCTTAGAGACATGACGAATTAAAGGTAAGCCTAGATAAAGATACCTATCCTTCGGAACTTATAGATAATGTCCCTATGAAAAGAGTACCTTTGTTTGTGTGCCTTACTAATGTTATAGGAATGTTGAAAGAGAATACAAGGCGTGCAACAAGGTGTTTATGGATCAATGCAACATAAAGGGATGCAAAAGGACGGATGGAAAGAAAGGCGGAATTGTGACCATCCATAAAGTTTATCCAGGAAGGTTGGACCTTAGAGATAAAAAGGGAATAATTTTCAAGGTTGAGCTCGAAAGCCCCGAAGAGGACGTTCAAGCCATATGGTCCCTATATGTCCCAACCTGGATAGGAGAGCGGAAGAAGTTTTCCTAGCGACTATAAAATCTAGAGCATGTGCATAGACTTTATTTTGAATAGTTTGGTTTTTAGGGTTTTGAATTTTTATTTTTGGTTTTGGATTTTTGTTTTGAAACTTTAAAGTTTTAAAGGTTTCGTGAAGAACTAACGAAATTGCAGGTGTGAAAAGCTGCGAAGGCCCTCAACATCGACCAACCAACTTGATGTCGACCAAGGCATGTCGAGCGAGGCAACTATGATCGATCTCGGATCACCCTGAGTTAAAGAAATCAATCAAAGTCGATCGAACCTAGTCGATATCGACTGGTCCTATCGATCTCGACCACTCATGCAGAGCACCTGTTTTGAGTCATTGTGATATTTTCTAGTAAGTTTTCTTTGATTCCACTTCTGATTTTATTTTTACAGTGAGAACACTGTAAGATTTAAGTATGGGGTGGGGGAAAATCTATGCTTGCATTATTTTGCTCAATTTATCTTCATTAGTTTATCTTCATTAGTTCTTTAAGTTTTGTTTTGCATACATGGTTAGATCTTATACATATTAGGTATCATCTTTGGATACATATTTTTCTATGTGCTTAAAGTTTATAGTCCAAAATTTTTTTTTGAGAAAAATCACCCACATTGAAAAAAACTGAAAAAGTATCATGGAAGTTTTTACAAGAATCGATGATGCAAAAGTAGATCCATTAGAGATATATCAATTAAATTTCCTAGTAAAGGGAAGTCTCAATGAAGTGCGATTTTTAGAGAAAACCATGAAAGGAGGTAAAATTTGAAGTTGCTTTTGACATATGCATGATAAGAGGACGGAGGACTTTATTTTCCATTCGATCATTATTTGCTCTAACCATTACCCATGCTTATTTGCCTTTACATCATATTCTAAGCCATATTTGCTCCACAAGTTAAATTGCCCATTTTTATACCTTTTTAGCAATCCGAGGAATTATGTTGCAAAATGGAAGTCATATTATGGATTTGTTGTATGGTTGATATGTTGCGAAGTTATTATAAAGTTGATGGCAGGAGAATTTTTAATGGAAAAGTTTATGAGAGAAAGAAAATCCGGTCACCTAGGAGTTAGATGGATCGACCCTGCTTGCGGAGGATAAAATTCATGTGAGATCAGGGCCGTTCCGTTATATTTTGAGGTCTTGTGCAACTTATATGTTGAGACCTTTTTCTTAACTAATTCAAAGGGAAAAAATAATCAACCAAATTCACTAATAAAAGAGATGTTCTCATAGATACAAAGTCATTACAAAGAATCATTAACTAAAACTAGTTAAACTTTTACCAGAGGACATGATAATCTATCTAATACAATGATGCTACTTTCGAAAAACTATCTTCTAGCACTCTTGTAGGAGGCATTTTATCTTTCTAAATCTCAACTTAGTGATTTCTAAGGTAGAAAGTTACAAAACAATAACAAAAAAAAAATATGATCATCTAACTCTAAGAAATTGAAAAAAAAACTAATAGAAGAATATAGTTAGAATTTGAGATTAACTATTGAAATCTTTGAGGTTGAAGGGACGATTGCAATTGCAATGGTTGAATAAGTTGAATTGATTTTCCTATATGAGAGTTTTTTTTTCTTTTCTAGATATGAAACGGATTGTGAATTGTGGGTTTGTGACGAACAAAAAAAACGAAATGGGCTGCTACAATTTTTTTGGAAAAAAAAAACGAAATGGGCTGCCTGCAGCCTGCTGTAATTTTTTTTTTTGGAAAAAAGGGCGGACGGAGGGTAGGGAGATTCAAACTCGCCCCCAATTTCATACAGGTGCAGCCTTTCACCAACTACTCTACCACATCAATTTAATACATCTTGCAATTTATATATACATATCTATACATATTAAAACAACTATACGAGGCCCTCGAAATTTTGAGGCCCTGTGCGATTGCACTTTTCGAACAGGCCTCGGTCCGGCCCTGTGTGAGATGGGACACAAGGTGAGGAGTCCGAAGCGCTAAGTATCCGGGGCCATTCATGACACAAGGTGAGGACTTTATTTTCCATTCGATCATTATTTGCTCTAACCATTACCCATGCTTATTTGTTAAGCTTGATCCTCGAACGAGATTAATCTTATAATAATGGGGTTACCACAATTACATAATGTATAATATATAGTATATGTATAAAGTATGTAAGAAATGTTGGAATTTGGATCTTTGGGCCTAAAACCTAAACTCTAGCCCATAATCTCAGAGGCTCGGATAGAGCTAGTAGTCAACACTCTAAAGCTCAGACTTGCTCCAAGTGAAGTGCGCGTCTTGGGAGGGTCGGGCTTGACCTAGATATATACGTTCATATCCTCTGTTTTTTCACCTCACTTCAGCTCTTGCCACTACTAGAATACTGCAATTAGACATAATTTGATTTAAGTCTTTCAAAAAAAAAGCTTATGTTAAATTAATCTATTTCATCGAATAATAAATTTGTGATTTTAAGAAAACTTAAGACAATAGTTGAATTTTTTTTTACCGATGTTAAATAGTTAATTTAGGCCGTACTTACTCGCACTTAGACGTGGCCACGGGTCCGACCCGTCGGGTCGAGAGCCCGGGGACATGACCCGAATCCTAACCGGGATTCTAACGGGTCCACGGGTTCGGGTCCCCGGCAGGTCGACAGGTCAACGGGTCGACCCGCCGGGTTGGGCCACGTCACGCCGTCTCACCCTCTACATCTTCTCATTCCCGCCGTTAGCCTCTCCTCCAGTCCTCCGCCTCCCAACCACCTCCGGCTCTCCCACGACCTTCACGCTGAGAATCTGAAAACCCTAGAATGGGACAGAGTGTGCGGACACCGCTCCACCTTCGCCTACACCGCCATGGCTCGACCGGCTGCCCTAATGGACTCAGTTCCGATGGACCGGACGCTGGACGAGAGCAAGTGGCTCTTGGACCAGACCTCTATGCCACCCCGCCCCCGCCCCCCACCCCCCCGCCCCCCCCCCCCCCCCCCCCCCCCGCCTAAGCCGCTCGATTTTTCACGCTATCGATGGAGACAAAGGCTCCTCCTTCCTTGTTGGTCGAAGTAGATCGACCTTTTCCGATGTTGGGCGACGCAACTCCGCATCCAGCCTTCTCCTCCTCTTCCTCCTTTGAGTGTGTTGTTTGACGCTGCCCTCATCCTTTCTTATTTGGTATTGCAAGGCTTCAAATTCGAGTTCCTGGTAAACTATTCTTGAATTCCTATTCAAATTAGGGTTTTTATTACTGTGGCGTCGGAAAATTTGGGTTTTTCCATTTGGGGATTGCATACTGTAGGGAATGGATTGGTGTTTTCGAATTCGGGGTTGAAAACTAGGGTTGTACCTTGTTTTTCAATATAGGCCGGCTTTTATCCGCATCTGTTGGCTTCACTTTGCAAATTGCAACAAGCTGATTCTTCACAATTTGGTTTAATTTGATCACATTATTTAATATGTGACCTACAAGGTCCCACTTTAGAAGGCCTCAACTGACTTAGGTTATCAGGTTGGTTCAACCCATTTACCTTTGATCTGATGAATAAAACACATGTTAGAATTAATTTTATTTTTATTTTCCATGATTTTTGTATGTTAGGATTTGCTCTTATAACCTTCATTCATCCTTGTGTTGTTAATGCTGCGCTATCGATCATCTTCGTTGGTTTTGGCATCAAGAAAACATCCTTCTGTTGATTCTCAAGCCCTCTTAGACGAGGAAAGCAAGAGTATATTAAATTATTGTTGATGTTATGGAAAAAAAGGAACCTGAAGGTCAGTGGAATACAAAAAAAGATGATTGACAACTGGGAAGCGTAGATGTTATGGATGAGCGTAGATGAAGCCTTCAAATATCCTTCTGGACAGGAACTGGGAAGCGCGACAACAAGCAAATTCACAAGCAAAAACGTCACTCACCTCTCCTTTGTTCCGTCTACTCTATTTTCTAATAACTCGTGCTGGTTGGAGTTTGGCAAACATTATAAATCTAAAATATTTATTTAATATAAGTTGTTATATCATATGGTTGGTTGAATTAGGTTCTTTTGCACAGAAAACTCCTAGTTTGGTTAGTGCTGACTGCTGAGAGTGTTATTTCATCCGTGAGTGATAGATTATTGGATGTTAGCTTAGTAACCAACAAATGCCAGGTCTAATTTTATCCATTGAGTTCATGCTTTGGTCTATTTGTGGACTAATTTTATCCTTCTTGTTTTGTTTTTTGGTGTCTTTGTTTTATTCTGAATTTGGCTTTTTTTAAAAAAATCCAGATTAAACAGGAAATATCCATAATGAAGATTGTTCAGCATCCTTACATAGTCAGATTGCCTATGATCGTAAATGTTTACAAGACTCCTTTTATGCAGTTGTGTACCTATGGTGGTTTCTTCTGGCTGATAGATTCCTTACCGTCTTCTTTTTTATTTGAACTCTCATTTTCTGCCCCTAAGGTGTTGGCCATTCGGGCAAAGATATACATAGTTTTGGAACTTGTTAATGGTGGTGAACTGTTCGATGAAATTGCAAGCCTTCTATTTGTCTGTGCCTTGTAGCTCATTTTCCATCAGCATTCCTCTTTCAACCTTTTTGTTTTGAAAATACTACTCCCTCCGTTGCAAAATATAAGGGCGTTTACTATTTGGCACGTTTTTTAACGAGCTAAAAACTCCATTAAATATTACTTTTTTATTAAATTTTTTTACATAGTATTATACATATTAATGTATAATACTATGTAAAAAAATTTAATAAAAAAGTAATATTTAATGGAGTTTTTAACTCGTTAAAAAACGTGCCAAATAGTAAACGCCCTTATATTTTGCAACGGAGGGAGTATGACTTACTGAAGGCAGCTACCTATAAGTCTATAATAGTTGGTGCATATAGTATGCAAATGCAACTGCTAAAATTGGTTTTTTAAAACTTGGTTTTTCAAAAAAAAAAAAACAAAGAAAAAAAAAAAAACAATGTGCATTCTATTGTATCTAGAAAACCTGGCTTAACTCACATGGAAATTTGGAGGTTTCTGATTTTGGACTAAATGCCTTGCCATAGGGAGTCTTGGTTGGGTTTCCTGTTTGTTTCTACGATCAGTTTATTTTGAAAGCTGGTACATAATACCTTGTTTGCTGAATTTTCTTTTTTCAGGGAGTGGCACTTCTTTATACTACTCATGGGACTCTAATTTATGTTGCTCCTGAGGTGACTTATCTTTTAGCATTTTTCGATTTTTGAATGTAGACAAATGTTATGCCAAGCATCATCATCATATAGTAGAGGTATGAAGAGATACTCTTTTGAAACTATTTTTTTTACTGAAATTTATTCCCAATATTTTTTTGACTATTATATTCCCAATATTTTGTTGACTGTATCTATACATAGAAATTAATTTTTTACTGAAATTTAGTTTCCATTGCTCATGGATGTGGGTAACTACTTTAATCGTTATGTAGAACTAAATCTGGAATTGAAAGTATTGAAGCACTTACATCCCCCCCCCCCCCCCCCCCCCAAATTTCTATTCTTTTGGTTTCACCGTGATTTTTAATAGAGCTTTTCTTTGAATGCTTCATTCTCTAATCACTTTGTTCATCTATAATCTCAGTATATACAGCCAAATGAGCATGAAAAGCTGTCCCAAGTCGAGCTTCTAGTTATTGATGAACCAATTGTTATTCCATTACCTATTGTCAAATCCCTCCTAGGTCCATATCTTGTTTTCATATCTTCTACGGTGAATGGGCACCCTCTCCTCTCTCCTATTTCCTGGGAATGTTGTCAGATCTTGCTCCAAAAAGTTATGAGAGCACTGGTAGGTCTTTGGCACTAAAACTTCTCCAGCAACTAGAGGAACAGAGTCAGACATCTACTAAGAGTATTGAAGGAGCTTTGTCAGGTACATATTTGCTCTTTATAGTTTATACTCTCTCGGAGGGTGTGTATATGTTGGATTCCTTTCCTTAATACGAGCACAAAAACGTCAGTTAACTGCATGATCAAATTATTCGTGTGTGAATAAAAACCCACATTACACATTTTTAGAAGGATTGTGATCCCAGATGACTGGAAAGATTTTATAAAGGAGGACAGAAAGATCCTTGAAAAATGATAAAAAGATCTATCATAGCAGAAAATATAGATTCATGAGAAGCATACCTTCTTCCTCTATATTATTTTGATACTTTTGTCTTGAGATTCAAGCATCTCTTCATAATTTGGCATTTGTCAACTTCAGTTCACAACCAGTTTTAATTTGTTAACTTCTTTGTTGGTTATAATCGCATGACGTCTTTTTAAGAAGGTCGAATTGAGTGAATCAATCAGTTATGTGCCTGGTGATCCTATCGAGCTTTCGCTGAATGAATTGAGTGAATTACTCTAATTTCTTTTCTCTACCTTATTCTTACTGTTGGCTTTATCCATGGATGGTAGATCCCTCTATAACTCATCATTTTGGATTTTTTTTTTTGCTGAAAATGGATAGTATAATGAGGCTCATTCGACCAGGCTCGACGATTGTGCAAGATCAACAGCAATCAGATG
Source organism: Persicaria maculosa (assembly GCA_963922045.1). NCBI lineage: Eukaryota > Viridiplantae > Streptophyta > Magnoliopsida > Caryophyllales > Polygonaceae > Persicaria > Persicaria maculosa. Next base: position 36,168,114 of record OY998271.1, read on the forward strand.
CCACTCCTCGAATGCCACTTTGGTTTTTAGGTAAACCACTCTTCAATACCTATTCACATTAGATTTTTGTTGCTATGCTTTGACGCCTTTTTTTCTCCTGTATTTTCTTTTAACTAATGGTTTGATGTGTGTTTTTGGTGCTATGCTTTGATGAGTTTTTTTTTTTAATGCTATGTTTGTGATGCTTTGAGTGGGAGAGAGAAGATTATTTGCTTTTGTCTCCCCACGCCTCAAAAGTCAGATCCGCCTTCTCCGACATCCGTCCATGGCCCGAGATCCGTCACACTCTGCATCTGCTCACTCTCATAGCTGCTGCTGCTTCAATTTCTCTTTGTCTACCTTACGTTTTGCTTAATATAAACCCTAATCTCTTTCCTTCATAATCGTTAGGGAGCCTCCATGAAAAATTGCTATTTGAAAGATCGAATTTGTAGGCTTCTATTTATTATTTTGATTTACTTTGGTATCTCGTACTTTCTAATATTCTCAATTGTTTTTGTGAAAAGCAGGAAATCTTTGCAGTTCTCGGTGAGGGATGCAAATTCGTTCGCCATAGCAAAACACATAGCTGAATCCCAAACAAGTTAAGTTGTAGTCTATTGCTCTCTTTTTAACTGATTTTTAAGGCCAATTTATACATGTGATTTTTTGCTCCGGTTCTTGTATGCAGTAACAAACTGTTTTTCAGATATTTATTAGAAGAGAAAGGGACATTTATTTTGCTTAATTAGATAACATATAATCCCTTGAGAATATTACATGAAAGCTAGAGAAAGTGAATCCCTGAGGGATCACTGGATGGAACATCATCTGGCCTAGGGGTGGGCGCTGGACGGGATGGGATGTGGGGCGTCCCGCGTCCCGTCCCGCATAATTTTTGCGGGACGGGACCGGAGCGGGATTCACTACTTTTTTTTCAATTCCGCGCGGGTCTTGTCCCTCATGAGACGGGACCAGCCTTCTCTTCTCCCACCGTGATCGCCGCCCCATCGGCAAGTTCTCCGGCGCTGAGGACCGCCCCGTCGGCGGTCAACGCTCTGACGTGAAACTTTGCAGGCTGGAACGGGGATTCCGAAACCGTTGATTCGAGGAAGAAGAAGAAGAAGATGAAGAGTGTCGGAAACCCCGTGCGTAATCCCCAATCCCCCTTCTCAATTAGGTTTTCGATTCGTTCGATCAAAATTCAATTTCAATTTGTACGGAATCTCAATCTCAATTTCAATTGAGAATCCATATTCAATTTCATACCGTATTTTATTAATTTTTTAGTTTCAACATTTCCGGCCTATAACGTTTTGAACTTTGAAATTGTGAATGACAGTGGGATTTGATTTGATGCTTTTGTTGTGAATTTGCTATCTGCCTTAAATCCTTAATTGTTTGGTCGCCGAGTGATGAAATAGGCTTGGTTGTCGAGTTTGATGCTGTTGTGTAAGGATGACTCTCTCGCCCAAATTCAAATGATTCGGAGTCAATCTCTAGCTTGCTCTCGACCGAGCTCAAAGAGGCCAGCGCCTTATCACTTCCAAGCCGTCGACGTGCAGAACATGGATGCTGTTGCCGTTGGGTTGGTGGCCGATGACCAGTACTGCTGGTGTCAAAGGGAGGAAGACTTCTTGTTCAATTCAAAGGAGGAAGACGAGCACTGCTACTGGATTGTGCTGCTATAGTTTGATTTCACGGAGTTCAGTTCGTATTTCTTAGTATTGAGAGCAAGTTGGTCTCTTTAGGCTCGAGTGTGAAATGAGTGACACCTCCTCTGAAGTCCGATTGTTGCAATTGCAGCAAATGAATGTGCCTGATATTTTAATCGATGCTTCCACCCCATGGCTTTTTCAAGTGATGGTATTTATTCAATCTGTTGGTTGTAGTTGTTTTTAGTCTTACCCAATTGGTTGTAGTTGTTTTACCCACTTTGCATACCTACTTTAAATTTTATTTAATTTTGAATTATAAAATTTGTAAATTTTTAGGATGAAATATACATTAAAATATAATAAAAAATATAAGTTATAAAAAATATATGTTAAAGAGGAAAAATAATATAAAATACACTTGAAATAAATAGTATTGGTTCATGAAATAAATAGTAGTGGTTTATCAAATAAATAATATTGGTTAATGAAATAAATAGTGTTGGTTCATGAACCATTTTATTTTAAAAACAAATAAATAAATAATTATTACCAAGTGGTTCAGGGTTTTAATACCAAGTGGTTCAGGATTTTATACCAAGTGGTTCAGGGTTATTATATCAAGTGTTTGAGTGTTTTAATACCAAGTGGTTTAGGGTTTTATACCCAGTGGTTCAGGGTTTAATACCAAGTGGTTCAGAGTTTTTAATACCAAGTGGTTCATCAAATAAATAGAGAGTAGTGGTTCATGAACCATTTTATTTAAAAAACAAACAAATAGATAATTTAAAAATAAATATTACAAGAAAATAAAAGAAGAGTGAAAATTTTACAATTATTAAATAGTAGTAATTTATCAAATAAAGAGTAGTGGTTCATCAAATAAATAGTATTGATTAATTAAATAAATAAAACAAATAAATAATTAAAAAATAAACATTAAAATAAAATAATGAATTTTTTTTACAATTATTATATAATAGTGGTTCATGAAACAAATTTTAGTGGTTCATTAAGTAACTTCATGAACCACTTCTTTCAAACATCATGAACCACTTGTTTACAACTTCATGAACCACTTTTTTATATCAAGTGGTTCACTGCTTTTAATTATATCAAATGGTTCAGAGCTTTTATACCAAGTGGTTCAGTGTTTTAATACCAAGTGGTTCAGGGTTTTTATACTAAGTGGTTCAGAGTTTTTATACCAAGTGGTTCATCAAATAAATAGAGAGGAGTGTTTCATCAAATAAATAGTAGTGATTCATGAACCATTTTATTAAAAAATAAATAAATAAATAATTTAAAAATAAATATTAAAAGAAAATAAAAGAAGAGTGAAAATTTTACAATTATTAAATAGTAGTAGTTTATCAAATAAAGAATAGTGGTTCATGAAATAAATAGTATTAATTAATTAATTAATTAATTAATTAAAACAAATAAATTATTTGCAAGAGTATTCCTAATCAATGGTGTACGGTGAAAGCTTGTCCCTCGGCGAAAGCTTATCCCTATCCGAATTGAGCCTGACCCCCATTTAGGAATTGAAACTTAGATTGGTTAGAATAATGCATTGTGGAAAGAAAGTGCATATTGTTTAGTTTTGAGCAAAGAGAATTATGGGATGATACATATTGGCATCTTGATACATTGTAAAAGGATTTTCGGCTCACCAAATAAATGCACATTTTCTACATATTATTTATTTATTTTCGTGGAAAAAAATCGAAAAAAAAGTTATATTATATTAGTACATGAGCCAATTATTTCTTAGTTCTTTTATTTTATACAAGATTTATATTTTTGAGAGCATATTTAGGGTTTGAAAGAAGGTTGATTAGCATTATGGAAATTAAGTTTGGAAAGTACATTATTGTTGGAGATATGGTTTAGATATTGTTGTGTTAAAGTTTAGGAGTTTTGATTCCCGAATTTTATAAGCACCACCACATAACCAAATAATTCCATACCCTTTATTTCTTACCGGGCCCCATTACAACCCTGTCAAATGGAGTCTTCTTTGAAGTCTTCCATTGAGCGAAAGTCCTTTTGATGGTTCTTATTGCATCTACATAATTGGTTGCGAAGTGGATTATTATAAATTGCAATGTTTATAAGTTTGTATATGGAATTGAGTTGAGAGTTGATCTTCATAGCCTAAACACATTGAGAGTTGAGTGCAAACACATTATCCTTGTGATGTTGGATTTAAAATTGCATATGCCTATGAATCGCTCACATATGTGTAATGATGTTAAATTCACTTGCTTTGCTTTGCTACCACTTATGATGTTGTTTTTGACAAGGGCGAATACTTGAATGGTGTGTTGTAGGTGTTGGTTATTGCTTGAGGACAAGCAAGTCTAAGTATGAGTATTTTTATGTACATATTTGTAGCCTTTTTATGTACATATTTGTAGCCTTCTAAAGCACTTCGATCCTTATCCTTCCAAGGCGCTGCAAGATCCAGCAGACACCAAATTCAGACGCTTCGTGAAGATCTTGCAAGGTCTCAATCTCACCATCCCACTCACAGAAGCGCTAAATGAGATGCCTGCCTACATGAGGTTCCCGAAGGACATCTTGTCCAAAAAGAGGTCTATCTTAGAGATCACGGGCGAATGCAATTCAATTGAATTCCCTGCAAAGCGCGACGATCTAGGCAAGTTTGTGGTGACGGTAGGGGTAGGTAAGCATCAATTCAAATCCCTATGTGATCTTGGGGATAGTGTAAGTTTGATGCCCCTATCGATATGGCAACAATTGGGCGTAGGAGCATTGGAGCCCGTCGACATGAAGCTCTACATGGCGGACAATTCCTTCGTGAGACCAACTGGGGTTGTGGATGATGTCCTTGTCAAGGTGGGGAAGCTCTTCATACCCACGGACTTCATCGTGTTGGACATGCCAGAAGATCCTATTGTGCCTATTATCCTTGGTAGGCCATTCCTAGCAACAACGGATGCCAACATTAATGTGAGGAATGACACCTTTACATTCACAATCGGCAACGAGGTCGTGGAGTTTCGCTTCAACCCTACAATGAGCGAAACAAAGCAGCTAGAACAAGTTGCTCTCTCACCTGCAAAGGAGAAGCTTCCCAAATTTTTGTTGACGAGGACAGAAACAGCAAAGAGAGTCGAGATCGACTGGAGCCAGTCGAAATTGACCAATCAACTCGATATCGACCTAGATGACTCGATGTCGAGTGACCCTGATGATCCAAAGAGATGCCAAGAGCTTAAGTATGGGGTCCCTAATGTCGATATCGACCACACCTACTCGAAATCGACTTCAGCAATCAAGATCGATACCCCTCTGTCGAGAACGACTGATCCTCAGCCCGAAGATCGTTGTTTCGGGCCCGAAAAGGTAAGCTCAGGTATGATCCCTAACCCTCCGTTGTTCATTACTGATGATTCAACTAATGGGAATGTCAAAGCTCCATGGTTTGCCTATATTTCTAAAGTTAGGTCAAGAAAGAGAAGGAAAGCATTCAACAAAGAGCCTAACGAAGAAGAAGTCTTGGTTGCCGAACTTAGCTACTATCAAATAGACCAAGATGATCCAAGAGAATGCACAAGATTGAAGGGTCCCTACCTTAAGGGTTCGTGAAGCATTGAAGAAGAAGTCGGCCTAGGGACTCAAAAATCTAGAGCGTGTACATAAAACTTTAAAATTTTCGAATAGATGGTTTTTAGGGTTTCAAATTTTTGGATTTTTTATTTTGAAACTTTGATAACCGTGGATTTATTATTATGATCTAACAAGAATTTCAGTTTACAAAGCAAAAAGAACGACGAAGAAGAAAAGAAGCTACTACAGAGGCAATCAAAATCGACTAGGCCAGTCGAAATCGACTGCCTAGTGTCAAGCCATCTCCTGGAGTCGACATCGATGACTCAGGAGCCAAAGAGAGCACTCGATATCAAGCAAGCTTCACCTTCTTCCTTGACATAGATAGATGCAGTCAACATCGACCACCTTACTCGACATCGACTCCTGGCATCGACTTAACTTGAAATTGACATAAATCCGTAGGTTGCTGTGTGAGTTTCTATATACCCTTTTTTTCTTTTAATACAGTGAGGACACTGTATATTTTAAGTATGGGGTGGGGATGAAACATGTCTTATGGTCACAACTTGGCTTTCTTCTTTTATTTTCTGCATTGCATCCATGTTTAAGTTTAAATTTAAGTTTTTAGTACTTTAGTTCATAAAAATTCAAAAATCCAAAAAAATAAAAAAATGTCAAAAAGAAAAAAAATGCATATTCATCTTTTAAGTTTGTTTTAAACCCTACTTAGATGTCCTATGATGAGAACTCAATAGCTTACTTGATCATGTAAATCCTATGGCATATTTGAATGGTTTAGCCTAAGTCCTTAAAATAGTTTTTATGTAGATTGTAAACTTGTGACGAAATTGAGCACATATGATCCTAGGCTAAAAAGCAAAATCCAACAAAATTGTGCTTGTGAGAATTTTGGCCTATAGGGAAAACATTAAAAGTCCATATGCTTTCTTGAGTGTATTTACTCTTCCTATGCATCTCTAAATGTTGTAATAGTTATTCAAAGCCAATACATATATATGTTTATGTTTATGAGAATTAAATGATAGAGGCATCTTTTAAACCATTTTTATCCTCTCTTTACCTACCCTACATTATCTCTGCTTGAAGCCACAACATTAGCCTGAGCCTTATATTGCAAACTCCACAAAATTATTCCTAGCCAAATTGAGCCTGACCCCCATTTGGGAATTGAGACTTAGATTGGTTAGAATAATCCATTGTGGAAAGAAAGTGCATATTGTTTAGTTTTTGGCAAAGAGAATTATGGGATGGTACATAGTGGTATCTTGACACATATTGTAAAAGGATTTTTAGCTCAACAAATAAATGCACATTTTCTACATATTATTTATTTATTTTCGTGAAAAAAAATAAAAAAAGTTATATTATATTAGTACATGAGCCAATTATTCCTTAGTTCTTTTATTTTATACAATATTTATATTTTTGAGAGCATATTTAGGGTTTGAAAGAATGTTGATTAGCATTATGGAAAGTAAGTTTGGAAAGTACATTATTGTTGGAGATATGGTTTGGATATAGTTGTGTTAAGGTTTAGGAGTCTTGATTCCTGAATTTTATAAGCACCACATAGCCAAATCATTCCATACCTTTTATTTCTTACCAGGCCACATTACAACCCCGCCGAATGGAGTCTTCTTTGAAGTCTTCCATTAAGCAAAAGTCCTTCTGATGGTTCTTATTGCATCTACATAATTGGTTGCGAAGTGGATTATCATAAATTGCAATGTTTATGAGTTTGTATATGGAATCGAGTTGATCTTCATTGCCTAAACACATTGAGAGTTGAGTGCAAACACATTATCCATGTGAGGTTGGATTTAAAATTGCATATACCTATGGATTGCTCATATATGTGTAATGACGTTAAATTCACTTGCTTTACTTTGCTACCACTTATGATGTTGCTTTTGACAAGGGCGAAGACTTGAAGGGTGTGTTGTAGGTGCTGATTATTTCTTGGTTATTGCTTGAGGACAAGCAAGTCTAAGTATGGGGTATTTTTATGTACATATTTGTAGCCTTTTTATTTGCAAGTTTTGACTTCATATTCCATTCGATTCCTAAAGTAAAGGTTAAAAATAATGTAAATTTGTGTGGAATGAGCTAACGTGCAAGAAATAGAGTATGCACAAGTTTTGGTCTAATATGTAGGAATTGGAGCGGAATCGGAGTCTAAACGAAGAAGCCAAGTAAAGTTGAAGAGAGGTCGAAATCGACATGACTAGTCGATATCGACTGATGTAAAGACTGAATGTATTTTATATTATTATATTATTATTTTGAGTAATATATTATTAATTTATTCAATCGGTAAAAATGTGAGAAAACTCGTCCTCGAGCGTAAGTCTGATTTTAAAGACATTCCGGCATCGTTTTGAGAATTTAGATTTTAAAGGATTTAATTCCGCCTTCAAGCTCCGAGTTTTGATAAAATTAATTTTGTTATCTTGATTTTATTAATTGAAATTTTGATTTAAATTTGATTTAATCGGGATTCGATCGGGCGAGCGGGTTTCGAGTCGATTCCGTTAATTTGAATTTTTTCGTGGGGACCCATTTCATTTATTTTATTTCCCCTTTTCTTTTCTTATTTTCTCTCTCTCTCTCTCTCTCCCCCTGCGGTCCCCCCTTCCTCTGCACACTCGATTACTCCCTCCCCTGCTTCCCCATTTTTCTTGCTTGATCACTCACAACTGCAATGGTCCCCTCCCTCCTCTCTGGTAGAGCCAAGTCTGCAGCAGCTGTCCTCTTCACCCTTCTTTTAAAATTCCAAACCCACACTCCCCTTCCCCTTTCATCTTTCAATTTCATTTTTCACCTCCATCACTTTTTCCCCTCTTCCTCCGAGAAACAGCAGTACAGACTCGGCCTTCCTGTGTTCTTGTCAACCCACAAAACACACCCACCTTACCTCTATTTCGTTTTCGGAAATCTGTCCTAGCACCCCGCCGCACCTCGTCCTCCTCCATTGATGATTCAAGCAGCAGGCCGAGCTCCTTGTCCGATCACTTCCTCGACGTTGAGGGCGGAGCCCAGATCGCAGCTGAGGACCTCCAAGCCTCCTCCGATGTCCTATGGAGTGAGCCGAGCATCCACCCAGGAGAGCCCGGAGTCGCCGCCGTCGAGCCCCAGAGTCGCCCTCGGAGTCACCACTATAAGCCCTCTTTTCCTCTCCTCCGTTGCTCGTCACTTTCTTCTTTCGACAATGGGTGTGGTCGGAATCCTATTGCGAGTGCCTGGGCAAATTTACGAGCCTAATGGAACCTCATGGCCTGAGCCTTCCCCTTTCTCTTGCCTTCGTCCCCACCGTCGAAGCTCTGTTTTGCTGAAGGAAGGAGACGATGGCATCCTTTTCTTTCTTTGATTGGGCTGGGCCAACCCGAAATCCTTCCGGGTTATAACACCTCCAAACCCGGGTCCTCCCTTCCTCTTTTGTTTTGTTCTTCCGGGTGGGGTAGCATGGGACCCATTGTCTTTTATTTGTCCGGTTGTGGATTCGGTTGGGCCTGACTTCGTGGGCCTTTCTTTTATATTGGATCCGGATGGGTTGGGCTGGATCTTTAATTCCGAGTGGGCTTTTATAAGGGTTATTTCATTTGGCAATCTGGGTTCCCTTTTCTTCAATCCGGGTGTGGGCTCGGATCGGGTATTCTTTGGGCTGAGTCTTGTGGGTTGTGGGATTGGTTGTTAATATGTGATTTTATGTTTTATGATGATTTACATATCCTATCTGATTGGAATGGTTATTATTATTATTATATGTTAATATTATGAGTCTTGGGTGATATAGATATTTTCTGGAAAAATTATTATATATTATAATTAAGATTTTTTTAAAAGAAATAGATTTATTGTGCTATTTTATGATGTTATATGGTGAATTTAAAATGTGTTAAAGTAATTTGGTATTGTCATTTTATAAATGAAAATGGTAAGAAGGGATTTATTTTGGTAATTTTATTATATTTAAATATCCCTTGAGAAGTGTTATTATATAATGAATTGTAAGATGATTTTAAGATGAGGATTTTTTTTAAAAAAAAAAGATAAATGCCGGAATTATTTTATAACGATTTTGAGAAATTGACCTTAAGGTTTAAATGTTTAAAATCGGGATTTGGATAAACGGTTTTAAAAGAGTTGTTTCATTTTCTAAGTGGAGTTCCTTGAAAAGTTGTTTTGGAAATGAGTTGATGAGATAAGATGGAATAATCTGAAATGGGATATGAGACGCGATAGGTATGATAGTTAGGGGCGCCTTATATGAATGACTTATGCATTTATATGTTGATTAGGTGATTGTGTTATGTTGGACCTTGCTTGCTATTGGTGATTCAATTCTTGGATTCTGCTTCTGCCTTGTTCTCTACTGTTCGGCTTATTCAGGTAAGTTCCTTTATGGGCTTACTCAGATTCGAAAGAGATTACCGGCTTGTGAATGTATGACATACTAGGTGTTGCATAAGCATTAAAGCATGCCATGTAGTATCATGCTAGGTTGCACTTGTGATTGAGCATTCTATTTCTTTACGCGTATGAAACAGGACGGCCGTATCTGTGATAGTCCTAGAGTCTTTGCTAGGGTCATAGGGTAGCCCAGCCCCATCGGGTGCCCTGAGTCTATCGAGTCGATATGAGCATGATGATAGCCCAGCACCATCGGGCATGATTTATTTATTTTAATTTATGTTATGATGATGAGATATGAGATGATGAGATATGATATGCTATAGCATCGAACCGGCCGGTCTCTGCACTAACGGAAAGGGGTGCAGAGGTAGGAGAGGGACATGCCACTTGGCATTCTTTGGGCGCCTTTACAGTTATTTCTCGCATATTGTAAATTAGGATCATGCTAGTGTGATTTAATTTCCGCATCTGCATCATCTTTATTATTAGCGTATGTGTATGTTCGCTTGCTGGACAGAGCGTGTTGGGGCCTCGGTCTGACCCCACTCGCACCCATTGTTTTTAGGTATGATTGCTCTCTGTTTATATGGCGTGGGAAAGTCCCTCGGCGATTGCAAAGAAATCTGTCTAACCCCGCTAATCTGGCCATCCGACTTTAGAATTATGTTTTGGTTTTGACCCGGCCTTGCCGTGGCTTTTGTTTCTAAATCATATTTCCATTTCACTTTCGTTTGAACTGAATTTATGAAACTTCGACTGATTAGAGGTTTGAAACCTCGACCCGTACCTGAATTGCAACATCCGAACGAAGGTATCCGACCTTCGAAACGTATCCCGGATATTTATATCCGGGCCGTTACAAAGTTGGTATCAGAGCGAGGTTGTGCAATTCGGGTACGCAAGGGTCGAGTGTATGTTTTTGAAAACCGCCCATGGATTTTGAAGATTTGAAAGCGTTTTAAAGGGGCAAAATGAACTTAATATGTCTAACTCAATTGGACTAAGTAATGAACTTGACTTGTTATAAAAGAGGAGAACCGACTAATAAAGGATCGAGTGGGTAGAAAAGGCGATAGACCATCCCTATTGGATGTAGTCGGAAACGGATAGGCGAAATACTAGCTTGTTCTTTACAAATGGGTCGGGAAGACTCCAAGGAGACCATTGCAATTGTCATTAACTGAATATATGATTGAGTGCTTGATATGTTAAACATTTGATTGTATGTTCTAACTATTGAATAAATATTGATGATCTGTGAACGAGATAGCGGGAGTACCCTTATTTCCCTATGATTAAGCTCAGCTTTTGTGGAACCGTCCCTTTCCTTATGAATCCTTCTGACAATTCAATCGAGTCCTCCCTTCGAGTATCGGTCTTCCACGGGAATTGGGTTGGTAAACACATGGGGTCGGGAATCATGATTGAATATAAGGGTTGTCCGTGAAAGTATTAAAAGACGGCCTTTGATGAAATTCCGAGTTAGAGAGTGAGATGTTTATGAGGTTGTCCTTATCAATTCTTATGACAATCCATCGGTGTCCTCTTGCCACGAAAAGTCGTATCCGAGTCTCACGAGAAATCTGGGTGATGAGTCAGTTGGGAAGAGTCAATGTTGCCCTTATGGACTTCTATCGGGTTATCTTGATTGCCCTGTTCATGATTGTGTGATTCTATATGCACTACTCCTTGACCTACAATTGATCCTTAGTGTGAATTTGTGCTTATGTGCTTTGATGCTCATGATGACCATTGTATAGGTTCGAACTACATTTATTATGTCCATATCATTCCGACATGATCTGTTTAGTATATTGCATTGTCATACTAGGGCACGAATGTATATGTCATATGCTAGGATGTCGTCTAATTAATGTCCTTCCTATGAATAGGTTCATGATAGTGTGATAGTTCGGTTCTAGTATCATGATAGAAGTGAGTCCCTTACTTGATGGATACATGTTATAATTTCATGTCGACATGTCTTGTATGCTAAGTAATCCTCAGTACCTTTATGATGATGATCCGTAATGTAAATTTGTGGTTGTATGACACCTTGTATCCATACTGATCATATTGCTTAAGTCTCGTGTTGTGTCTTGCCCTCTATCAAGATTTTATGTTGTTATAGCATGTTTACTGGGCATATTGATCGTAGGATTGATCGAAAACATGAATCACATGATATGAGTCTATATGATTGTTGCTTCTTTTGAATTAGGTCCATGATAGTGTGATCGACTCTACCTTATAGGAATGCCTAATAAGATGTACTCTTTAGCATGCTAGTCGATGATGCCTCGATACTTATCGTTCATTTTGTGACAAGAATCTATAGCATGCCCATCTATTCCGAATTCGTCAGATTAACTATTGTTGATTATTTTGCAAGTTAATATGGTGTGTGTTAGTTGTGTTGAACGGAGAATATGTGTTATAATTGAACCTTGAGGAATGCATGTTTTATCATATTATGTGTTGATTCGAGCTCATGTCCCCATATTCTAGTCATGTCGCCATGCTGCTTAGACTTGCTCTATACCTCGTTGCGTTTTCCTCTCGTGCCACTATGTCATTGAGATGTGATTGAATGAACTCTTGCATACCGTCGTATTAACCAGTCAAGTGCATGTGTGTACCATATGTTATATTGAACCACTAGTAACATGTTGGGCCCTTGGTTGTGACTTGTGCGAATTCTACTTTGCCTACGTTATTGTTGATTCACTCTTGAACTAGGTACCTGATAGTGTGGCTCTTTCCTCTTTCTATTCTCTTAACATGTTTCACTCGTTCTGATTAGCTTAATGTTGAATTCGATGATTGACTAGCTTTCCGTGATAGTTAAACCCAGCATGCTTACATGGTTAAAATGTCTCTTACTTTATGATATCCTCTCGTGCTTCCATGAATGTATGATTTGACACCCCGCTTGATTACACATCACTCTATATCCTGATTTTGCAAATACCTGACGCATGAATATCGGAACGAACCTAGTCGAATTACTTTAGTTGTACTCATGTTCGATGTGTGCTATTAGTATCATGTAGGGCTTATGATTTTCAATATGACCCGCTGAATGATTTCACATCATGCTTGTTCTATAATGTGACAACTATTGTACCACACATGTGCTCTATGATGGTTCGTTCTTAGCATGATTATAATCTAGCACCCATGATGTCCTTCTTGTACTTCTGATGATGCCTCATGTTTCGTGAATATTATGTTGAACTCCTCTAAATGACTCTTAACTATGCTTGTATCACATTATATATCGCTAGTATCATGTAGGACCCATGCTCTCTAGATGTATCTCGCCATATGATTTCTTGCCATGCTTGACCTATTATATGATCATTCTGAAATAGTACTATGTTGCCCTTTATATGATCTCGTATGACGCATACACCACACTTGTGCATTGTTCATATATGTGATAATTACTATGCTACTCTTATGTGTTCTCGTATGACGTTTCATCTGATTGTTATAATATACCTTGCCATAATATATTTTGACTCATTTGTTGATGTGTATACCATGCTTTTACCTTGTTCATATGCATGATGATCGTTATCTTCACTAAATTCCGCATGACTTCGAATCATATATGATCATTACTGGTTCCGTCTATCTTGGTTGAAGTTGCTAGGCATATCTGTTTCCATGAGATACTAGAATGTTAGCTTGTTTCATAAACATCAGCGTAGTACTTGATCGTGTCTTTGATATGAATACGAATGTTGCCCCGAGATAGGTACATGTTAGTGTGGATTGATGCGATTGATATGCTCCATAATGAATTCATGCTTGTTTGTCACAAGTTGTAACCTAATGGACCCCATAAAGGCATCGTTACTATTCCCGAGTCGGAGTCTTGTTTCTAGTCGTGTCGTCTTTAGCCTTGGCCTATTCCTTCTCTGAAAGAAACATTGGGTCGTCCTCCCTTGTCACTCCCCTATCTCCGCTAACTTGAACTCCTACGCGCTACATTGGACGAGCGACCACATGGAAAGGGGATTGGGAAGTCGAATAGCGATAGAGCAGCACAGCGAAAGCGTGGGCCCATAACCCACGGGCCTCAGGATCGATAATGTCGACGGAACGAGCTCGCTTTGAGGATTACGATTGTTGAGTACGATATGACTTGCAGGTGGGAGCGTCCTCTATTCGAATTACTAACCCTTTCTGAACTTGTTGATGGTGATATTGAACTAACTTGATGTTGAAAGCTGCTTGTTGATGTGATGACTGTTGCTTGATTGTCTGTTGACTATGATGATATGATTCGATGCCTTACAATCCTAACGTGCCTTGATGGCTTGATGTGATGCTATTCTGAGTTGCTAAGCATGATCTAAATTCCTTTCCTATATGGTGTGAACTGCAAATGCCGAGAGTCTGAACTGTTTATTAGCTAAGATTATGATGAAACTTGCTAGTTTGAATTGACTTTATTCATATATGGTGTTATGTGATAATTTCGAGCATGACGGTAAATTGAGACCTTTGATACTTGTTGCAATGCTTAATGATGCTAGTTGATATGATGTAGTCTGATGTGCACGCAAATTGCCATATTTTCTATGCACATATGAATTCATTTTGTTGTCTTTTGCATGCACATTAATGGGAAAACATGGGAATAGTGTAGTTTATGCTTAAATGTCAAATATATGGGTTTGCACGAGTTTCCATGTGATTTCGCAGAAAACAGGATGAAAATGGATGAATTCAGAAGAGCGGAAAAGGAACTCGAAGTCTTCGGAAGAGGTCGAAATCGACTGAAGACCTCGACATCGAGTACATCGAGACATAGGAATCGAGCAGAAAGGAAACAGAGCATCTCGACACAAAAGAGGTCGATATCGACGTCTGGAGGTCGATATCGATCATGTCAGATCGACCAAGTTGATAGAAGTCGAGTAGGAGAAGGAGAAGCTCGAGATAAGATTTTGGAGGGGTCGATATCGAGTGGAAGGGTCGATATCGACCATGCCAGCAGAGGAATTCGACTCCGATTTTGATAGAATTATATCCAAAGCTTGCAATATCTATCCAAAGGTCGAGATTTCCTATCATCAACATCAGGTTTATCATGAGGAGGCTGATTTCACCATAAAGTTTTAGCTTTTACTTTTATTTATTTATTTATTTATCATAGAGAATAAAGATAAGGTTTCGAGTCCTTATCGTCATCTACAAATAGAAGCCAATAGGGCTGAGTTTAGGTATTCGATTCATCATTCAATATTCAATTAGAGATAATTAAGTTGCAATAAAGAGAGAGAGAGAGAGAGAGAGGTGGCCGAGTGGAGTTGTAAAGCGAGAGCGGAGTGGCTTGTTCGGTTGTACTTTCTTTCGGAGTTTTAATTCAAAGTAGCTTTCTTTCAATAACAATGATGATGATGTGCATGATGAGGAGCGAGTAGTCAACCCACTTCTAGGGTCGGGGTGAGCCCGACGATAGCAATGTGAGGTAAGTGCATCAAAGGTATGACTTTTATGCGATTCCGTCTTCTACCCCATGCATGATCCTTTGCGAAAGTTAGGGAAATTCATTATTTGCATTATTGAAGCAAAAGCCACTCATATTGCGAACTTGAATTACTCATGAATTGGATAGTAACTCTTAGGAATTATGCGAGAGCCTCTAATCACCTAAGTGTTGATAACGAAAGTTATTTGACGGTAAGACATAAAAGTTCATATTTTTAGCATGAAACTTGCATTGTTATCGTTGTGGCATAAAACCCCGACTTTGGAAGCCTTTTAATTCATTAAATTCTTCATAAAAGTCTTAGTTTTGCTTCTGTTCATCTTCCCTCTCCATTCTATTTTCTTCGGATCCTTTTCCGACAAATTGGTTACAAAAACAGTTTCTGTGACAAACGTCGAAATCGACCTTAAGGGTCGATATCGAGTACTAACATCGATATCGAGGTCTCTGCTCGACGTCGACTTGCTGTTTTGTCTTCTGCAGGAACTGCGCTAGGAAATCGACCAGAACTGAGGTCGATATCGACCAGTATACTCGATATCGAGTGTCTGCTGAGGTCGAAAGCATTGATCGTGAATACAACAAAGGAAGCGCTGACCTACCTCCTCGTGGATTCGATCCTGAATTACCCTACTACTACAAGGGAGGGGATTCTTGTATTATTTGTTTGGGACAGGGAGATAGTCTAGTTGTGCTTTATTTTATTCTCCTATTTTACATACACTTTCCCTCAACCCATCGCGAACATAGTCCTTATGTGCAATAATGTCCATGATTGCTTCTTCTTTGAACATGTGAGTGAGGTCCTTTTTGGCTGAGCGGTCAGAGAGTGGAGAAAGGTTTTGAGTGATTAGAATGATCGACGGTGGTAAGAGAAAGTTGCAGAAGAGGGGTGTTGACTTAGGGTGGACCGAGTGGGTTCGGGAATTATAAGAGGTAATGCTTGATGATTTTGGATGAGCTCCTAGGTGAATCTCGGATAAGAGTATGGTTAGGAATAGGTCGGCTAGGCGGTGGTCGAGGAATTTTGCTAGGGAATGTGCGGTTAGCCGGGCATGATGCTTGTGAACTCTTGAGAAGTGTGGAAGTGTAAGAAATGGCTTTTAAGAATAGGGAAGATATAGTATGAGAGGGCCTTGAGTGTGAGGTTAGATATAGTAGTTGGATTCTTAGAGGTGGATTGCTAGTGAGAGTCTTGGTGGAATGAGGGGCGAGATTAGGGTATTGAAATGAATTGGGACTTCTTTTGAGGATGTTACCTGAGCTGATGTTGGTGAATCTAGATAAGGCTGGTTTTGATGTAGGAATTGAAGACGAGCGAACGGGGTTGCGTTTTATTTTAACTTGTATGATGTGCAAAATTTTCTTGATTATGTGATTAGCTGATATGTACTGGCATGATGTTAGATAGCGACCATGATAAACCAGATACGACCTGATATTACATGTTGATATGCAATATTGAAATCTAGTTGACAGTGACAAGTATTATCATGAAATAGTGGTACATTGCTATCCTACTATGTTGTTCTAGAAGCATGTTATGATGTGTTGTATGAATCATGAAATAATGATATGTTGCTATGTGAGAGCATGATGTTATATTATGATCAGGGATGTTAAATGATGAATATTGATTTGGATCATGAATCTGACTTTTATATATGAGATAGTGGAGCGTGATTGCTAAGTGATCGTTATATGACATTGTATGAGTTGAGATGATGTTTTGCGAGTATGCTGACGTTTTGTAGATTCACACATTGACTGACCTTTCCTTTTGCTGAATCTTAATAACCTGACCTTGATGTGTTGATGTGTTGACAATGGGTTTTGGTTCATTAATTCTGTGATGAGAAATGCTTTTATGATCTTTGGTATGATCTGGAGATGTGATGTGACCTTGTGGCACTACGATGGTATATGTTGAGACTTGCCTTATGATGTGTTGATTGGAGATTGGTTGGTTATACAGTTATGCATTTCTTATGGCTTTCTTATGGCTTATGCATCTTGCTTGAATTGAGACTGATAGATTGATTCGATTCTGGAAACTAGGAAGAGAATATGGGATTAGCCCTTAGAGGTGGATGACTCCACCTCCTACCCTCGGAATTTGATTGATTGGTTTGCGAGAAGCTGATTTGGTTTTTGGGAGTTTTAGACGAAATCTTGATTTGAGGGGATTTGACTTGTTTTGGTGTAAAGTTGCTTGATTAAAAAATTTAATTTGAAGATTTTGAGAGGTTTTAAAAATGGGCAACTTTGGATTTAAAGAAGTCGAGAGTTTCAACGATTTATATGACAATCTTTCCATTTACAGAACGCTTTGAGGTTTTACGAACTGGATTTACATTATGATGTCTCACGAAGTGGATACAAGCATTGTATAGGGGCGCTTATAGATTGCTTGCTAAGACCTAGTCGGACGCTATAACGCTTTTAGAGTTGTGATACTTCCGAAAAGTCGAAGCGAGGATGTAATAAGGGCGCTTATTACACACTTGACAAGACCAATTGGAGATGTCACGACCGTGAATAGGATGTTGTGAGAATCTCGGAAGACGCAACCGAGACGATTACAAGATCCTCGGACATGGTCCTCGGACTCACCGATTTTAAAACTTCATCCCCTCTGCTTTAAAATGATTTTAGCCTCGGGGACGAGACTTGTTTTTAGAGGTGGATAAATGTAAAGACTGAATGTATTTTATATTATTATATTATTATTTTGAGTAATATATTATTAATTTATTCAATCGGTAAAAATGTGAGAAAACTCGTCCTCGAGCGTAAGTCTGATTTTAAAGACATTCCGGCATCGTTTTGAGAATTTAGATTTTAAAGGATTTAATTCCGCCTTCAAGCTCCGAGTTTTGATAAAATTAATTTTGTTATCTTGATTTTATTAATTGAAATTTTGATTTAAATTTGATTTAATCGGGATTCGATCGGGCGAGCGGGTTTCGAGTCGATTCCGTTAATTTGAATTTTTTCGTGGGGACCAATTTCATTTATTTTATTTCCCCTTTTCTTTTCTTATTCTCTCTCTCTCTCTCTCTCTCTCTTCCCCTGCGGTCCCCCCTTCCTCTGCACACTCGATTACTCCCTCCCCTGCTTCCCCATTTTTCTTGCTTGATCACTCACAACTGCAATGGTCCCCTCCCTCCTCTCTGGTAGAGCCAAGTCTGCAGCAGCTGTCCTCTTCACCCTTCTTTTAAAATTCCAAACCCACACTCCCTTTCCCCTTTCATCTTTCAATTTCATTTTTCACCTCCATCACTTTTTCCCCTCTTCCTCCGAGCAACAGCAGTACAGACTCGGCCTTCCTGTGTTCTTGTCAACCCACAAAACACACCCACCTTACCTCTATTTCGTTTTCGGAAATCTGTCCTAGCACCCCGCCGCACCTCGTCCTCCTCCATTGAAGATTCAAGCAGCAGGCCGAGCTCCTTGTCCGATCACTTCCTCGACGTTGAGGGCGGAGCCCAGATCGCAGCTGAGGACCTCCAAGCCTCCTCCGATGTCCTATGGAGTGAGCCGAGCATCCACCCAGGAGAGCCCGGAGTCGCCGCCGTCGAGCCCCAGAGTCGCCCTCGGAGTCACCACTGTAAGCCCTCTTTTCCTCTCCTCCGTTGCTCGTCACTTTCTTCTTTCGACAATGGGTGTGGTCGGAATCCTATTGCGAGTGCCTGGGCAAATTTACGAGCCTAATGGAACCTCATGGCCTGAGCCTTCCCCTTTCTCTTGCCTTCGTCCCCACCGTCGAAGCTCTGTTTTGCTGAAGGAAGGAGACGATGGCACCCTTTTTTTTCTTTGATTGGGCTGGGCCAACCCGAAATCCTTCTGGGTTATAACACCTCCAAACCCGGGTCCTCCCTTCCTCTTTTGTTTTGTTCTTCCGGGTGGGGTAGCATGGGACCCATTGTCTTTTATTTGTCCGGTTGTGGATTCGGTTGGGCCTGACTTCGTGGGCCTTTCTTTTATATTGGATCCGGATGGGTTGGGCTGGATCTTTAATTCCGAGTGGGCTTTTATAAGGGTTATTTCATTTGGCAATCTGGGTTCCCTTTTCTTCAATCCGGGTGTGGGCTCGGATCGGGTATTCTTTGGGCTGAGTCTTGTGGGTTGTGGGATTGGTTGTTAATATGTGATTTTATGTTTTATGATGATTTACATATCCTATCTGATTGGAATGGTTATTATTATTATTATTATATGTTAATATTATGAGTCTTGGGTGATATAGATATTTTCTGGAAAAATTATTATATATTATAATTAAGATTTTTTTAAAAGAAATAGATTTATTGTGCTATTTTATGATGTTATATGGTGAATTTAAAATGTGTTAAAGTAATTTGGTATTGTCATTTTATAAATGAAAATGGTAAGAAGGGATTTATTTTGGTAATTTTATTATATTTAAATATCCCTTGAGAAGTGTTATTATATAATGAATTGTAAGATGATTTTAAGATGAGGATTTTTTTTTTTAAAAAAAAAGATAAATGCCGGAATTATTTTATAACGATTTTGAGAAATTGACCTTAAGGTTTAAATGTTTAAAATCGGGATTTGGATAAACGGTTTTAAAAGAGTTGTTTCATTTTCTAAGTGGAGTTCCTTGAAAAGTTGTTTTGGAAATGAGTTAATGAGATAAGATGGAATAATCTGAAATGGGATATGAGACGAGATAGGTATGATAGTTAGGGGCGCCTTATATGAATTAGATAGACTTATGCATTTATATGTTGATTAGGTGATTGTGTTATGTTGGACCTTGCTTGCTATTGGTGATTCAATTCTTGGATTCTGCTTCTGCCTTGTTCTCTACTGTTCGGCTTATTCAGGTAAGTTCCTTTATGGGCTTACTCAGATTCGAAAGAGATTACCGACTTGTGAATGTATGACATACTAGGTGTTGCATAAGCATTAAAGCATGCCATGTAGTATCATGCTAGATTGCACTTGTGATTGAGCATTCTATTTCTTTACGCGTATGAAACAGGACGGCCGTATCTGTGATAGTCCTAGAGTCTTTGCTAGGGTCATAGGGTAGCCCAGCCCCATCGGGTGCCCTGAGTCTATCGAGTCGATATGAGCATGATGATAGCCCAGCACCATCGGGCATGATTTATTTATTTTAATTTATGTTATGATGATGAGATATGAGATGATGAGATATGATATGCTATAGCATCGAACCGGCCGGTCTCTGCACTAACGGAAAGGGGTGCAGAGGTAGGAGAGGGACATGCCACTTGGCATTCTTTGGGCGCCTTTACAGTTATTTCTCGCATATTGTAAATTAGGATCATGCTAGTGTGATTTAATTTCCGCATCTGCATCATCTTTATTATTAGCGTATGTGTATGTTCGCTTGCTGGACAGAGCGTGTTGGGGCCTCGGTCTGACCCCACTCGCACCCATTGTTTTTAGGTATGATTGCTCTCTGTTTATATGGCGTGGGAAAGTCCCTCGGCGATTGCAAAGAAATCTGTCTAACCCCGCTAATCTGGCCATCCGACTTTAGAATTATGTTTTGGTTTTGACCCGGCCTTGCCGTGGCTTTTGTTTCTAAATCATATTTCCATTTCACTTTCGTTTAAACTGAATTTATGAAACTTTGACTGATTAGAGGTTTGAAACCTCGACCCGTACCTGAATTGCAACATCCGAACGAAGGTATCCGACCTTCGAAACGTATCCCGGATATTTATATCCGGGCCGTTACAACTGAAGACCTCGACGTAGAACTGAGCTTCGAGACAGACGACACAGACCAACATTGAAGACCATTCGATATCGAGTGATTGTGTCGACATCGACATTGCCCTAGAGATCGAGTGAGATGGAATCTGTCGAGCCAAAATGAAGACCTCGATATCGACTGACTTGGTAGATATCGATTGGTAATTGACGTGGATTGGACGCGCTTTTCGAGACGTAGATTGGAAGATCTATCAACAAGGCCACGGTTTATCATATCTAATTAGATAGATTATGTCTTAAGGGTAGTTGCCTTTTTACCCTAAGATATTTATTAAGTTATTTTAGATATTTACTATAATAAAGATTTGTCCTACTTGTTAAGGATAGATTTTAGATAGAATATTAGATCTACTTTCCTTGGCTGGCAAGGATTAGTAAGCTATAATTAAAGCCCTAGGGGGCTGGTTTTTATTCATTCAATCACAGAGATGATATCTCACAATAGAGTTAGAGTAGAGAGAAGCTTTAGGGTTTGGCGTTTGTGAAAGCCGGCGTTGGATTGTAAAGTTTCGAAGGTTTTATTAATGCAAGTTCTTTCCCTTCAATCAAGGGTGTCTATTACGATGAAGAGCGAGTAGTTCCCCAAAGCTTCTAGGGTCGTGGTGAGCCCGACGTTAGACGTGTGTGTTTGAGGTAAGTGTTTGATGTTGATATCGTTGTGTCTATATCATCTCCTACGATTCTATGTTTAGTCCTTATCGCAAGAAAAGGGATTCATGCTAACAACTTGAGTTATAAACATAAAATTGGTAGAGACAATTAGGTTTATTTGTAAAAGTATTCCTAATCATTGGTGTACGGTGAAAGCTTGTCCCTCGGGTGAGATAGCGCAATTATCCGTCTTATTTGCCATATTGCATGCATTGGTTAACGTTGTGGTAAACCCTAGCCCTAGGAGTAGCCTTTTATATATTTTATGCAACCATAAAAATCTGTCCTTTTTCTGTTCATACTTCTTCTCCATTGTATTCGTTTTCGACCTTTCTTAGTCGACGCTAATCACTGCAGGAACCACTCAATTTCGACCACACACATCGATATCGACCGCGTTGCTCTACGTCGATGGTTATCTGTGTCGACGCACCTTGTTCCTGCATCTGTCTGAGGTCGATTTCGTGTGCTTTACTCGATATCGACTACCTGTGTCGACCAACAGTTTTCTAAACCATATCGACCTCTGTTGCTGATATCGATATCGACCACCCTAGTCGATATCGACTTATTGTTTTTGTCTCTGCGGGTTTTCTGTTGCAGTAGAAATCGATAGCCTAGATCATCGTCGAGTAACCTACTTGAGATCGAGGCTTTTGGTCAACAAAGACGTGAGCTTTCTAAGAATATCTAGGATCCCGCTAACACGCTTCCTCGTGGATCGATCCTGACTACCCTTCTACTACAGCGGGAGAAAGTCTTGTAATTATTTGCGTAGACTAGGATTCGATTTGCATCTATATTCTATATTTGTTTGAACTTGACCTCTGATGTACATATTTCATTCAATTCGCAAAGAAAAGGTTGAAAAATAATGCAAATTTGTGTAGAATGAGCTAACGTGCAAGAAATAGAGTATGCACAAGTTTTGATCTAATTATGTAGGAATTGGAGCGAAATTGGAGTCAAAACAAAGAAACCATGCAAAGCAGAAAAGTGGTCAAAATCGACTGAACTGGTCGATATCGACTGAAGCATCGACACAGACTCTATGTGTCGAGACAGACCAAGAACACCAGCAACAAAGAGCACTCGATATTGAGTGAAGGGGGTTGATATTGACTAAGACCCATAAATCGAGTGGAATGAAGCCCGTAGAGCAAAAACGAAGAGGTCGATTTCGACTGAACTGGTCGATATCAACTAGATTTCGGCACGAGTTGGACGGGCTTTAAAAAAGGTAAATATGCATTTTTTTTTTGTATTTTTTACATTTTCTAATTTTTTTTTATTTTTGTATTTTTTTTATGAAAATAAAAACTAAGAACTTAAACATGAATGCAATGCGAAAAAAGAAAACCAAGTTGTGACCGTAAGACATGTTTCTACCCCACCCCATACTTAAAATATACAGTGTCCTCACTGTATTAAAAGAAAAACAAGGGTAGAGAGAAACTCACAGCGCAACTTGCGGATTCGGGTCGATTCCAGGTTAAGTCAATGCCAGTAGTCGATGTCGAGTAAGGTGGTCAATATCGACTGCATCTGTCGAAGTCGAGGAAGAAATTGAAGTCGAGGGCTTCCAGAAATTGATTGATATCGACTATGTTGGTCGATATCGACTACTCCTTTAGTCTCCTGAGTCCTCGATGTCAACTCCACGAGCTGGCTCGATCACAGTTGGTCGATTTCAACTAGTTTAGTCGATTTCGAGTGCCTCTGCAGAAGCTTCTTTTCTTCCTCGTTGTTCCTGAAATTGTTAGTGCATAATAGATAAAACCATAGTATATCCAAAGTCTCAAAATCTCAAAAATTCAAAATTTGAAACCTAAAAACCATCTATGCAGAAATTTAAAGAGGTTTATGTACAAGCTCTAGACTTTATAGTCGTTAGGCCGACTTCTTCCGCGCTTCTATCCAAGGTGGCATATGTAGGGATCATATCGCTCTTATGTCCTCTTCAAGGCTTTCAAGCTCTACTTTGAACATCGTCCCTTTCTTCTCCTTGAGCTCCAACCTTCCTAGATAGACCTTATAGATCGTCATAATATACCTATTCCTTCCATCCTTTCTTTTGCATCCCAGGGTGTTGCATTGCTCAATAAGCACCTTGTCGCCTTCCTTGTATTCTCTTATTGGCTTACCTATCATATTAGTCAGGCATACAAACAAGGATACTCGCTTTAAAGGGGTATTAGAACTTATATCTAAGGGTGGAGGAATCTTACATGGACTTACCTCGGAGTCCGTACTATTCTCAGGGGTCAGTCGATATCGAGTGGATTGGTCAATATTGACCTCTGTCTTTTCTGTCGATAGAGGCAGGTCAAGTAGGGGGAGTCGATGTCGAGTGGTCCCAGTCGATATCGACTAGCCCTGGTCGATTTCGAGTGCTGTGTCAACACCATACTTAGCCTTTGGCAGTCGATTTGGCTCATGTTCACTTGATATCGACTGGGTTGTGTCGATTTCGAGTGCTCTGTTTGGCTCTTCTCCATCGTCGGCTTGGTGCCAAATCTCCAAAAGCTCCTCCATTTGGGCCTCCATGGCCCTTTCCTCTAGCTCCTCGTCGGTTAAGGCTCTCTCCGTTGGTTCATCCCAAGTGATTACTCTCCCTATTTGCATTGCCTTGACCTCCATTTGTTGTACCTCCTTCATTGTAAGGTTGAAGGAGAATTCGATGACCTCATTGCCAATAGTGAATGACAAGAGTCCCTTCCGCACGCTGATATTAGCATCGACCGTAGCTAGGAATGGCCTTCCTAAGATGATTGGGCAAGTGGGATCCTCTACCATATCAAATACAATAAAAACAGTGGGTACAAAGAACTTACTCACCTTGATTGGGACGTCATCGATGATGCATGTGGGCCTTACAAAGTTGTTATCGACCATGTATAGTTTCATATCAACTGACTCCAAGGCTCCAATGTTGACCTTTGACCAGATGGACAAAGGCATGAGGCTCACGCTAGCCCCTAGGTCGCACAAGGCCTTGTAGCGATGTTGGCCAAGCCTAATGGTGATGGCAAATCTACCAAGATCACTCCTCTTCTCTGGGTAGTCCAACTTGCTGCACTCCTCAGCGATCTCAGCAATTTATCGCTTTTTACTCAATATATCTTTAAGGAAGCGGACGTATGATGACATCTTATGAAGGGCCTCCATCTTATGAAGCGGACGTATGATCGACTACTGTGGTCGATCTCGGGTTCGTCTGGACAGGGTCTACGTCGACAGGTGGGTCGACATCGAGTGGGTCAGTCGATATCGACTAGGGGTGGTCGATATTGACTGGCTCTCCAAGACTTTTCTCCGCTTCTCCTACGTTCATTGGTATCTCCTTGCCATTCCTTAGATGAATTGCAGCGATGTGGCCCGATGGTTTCCCCTTTGGATTGGCCTGTGGTTCGCTAGGGAGCCCTCCGGGTTGTCGTGTAATTGATGCCGCCAATTGACCCAGTTGGGTCTCAATGCCTTTCCTCCATGTATCAATCTCGCCAAGCCTAGAGTTAATGCCGTGTAATGATGTTTGGATGGCATTGTTGGTTTGCTTTGTCTCCGCTTGGTTCCGCCTCATCTCATCTAGGATGAGTTGTAGATCATCCCTCCTTTCTCTGTCAGGATGGCCAGGTGCTCTGTATGGTGGAGGATCCCTGGGGTTGTATTGGGGTGGTTGATTTCCCCAGTTTTGGTACCCCTGGTGATTGGGATTACTCATTTAGCGTGCCTTATGGTGGGCCTCCGCTAGTTGTACTTGCTCCGTATGGGGGCAATCAGTGGTGATATGCCTTACGGAGCCACATTCAGTGCAGGGTTGGTTGGCGGAGAGGAATTTAACTTGCTTTTGAAGCCTCCTGAGTTGATATTGCATGAATTGATCTTTGACATCGGGATCAATCTCCTTGGAGGGCTCATAGAGTAGCATAGATGGGGCAGGCCTTGAGTTGGAGGCCACAGGAGTTCCATAGGTGTTGTCAAATTCGACCAACCTCTCTATAGTATCCCAAGCTTGTTGTGGTAGGAGCTCGAGATACCCATATGAGGTATAGGTGTTGATTCTCTCCTTTGTTGCTACGTCCAGGGCGTTGTAGATGATCTCCTGGATGACGTAGGGTGGTTGCCCATGCGTAGGGCATGACCTCAGGAGCTCCTTAAACCGCTCTCATACTTGCGCCAGGGTTTCATGTTGCCTTTATTTGAAGGCCATGATCTTCTGGCGTATCACCGCTGTCTTGGATGGTGGGAAGAACTCGTTGAGAAACGCATCCTTGATCTCATCCCATGTACGGAGCGATCTGGGGGCTAGGCTTTCCAACCATGCTAGTGTTTTCCCTGCGAGAGACTAACGAAAAGCCTTCAGTTTAACATATTCAAGGCTTTGTCCATCAGCAATAGTATCACACAAGTCAAGGAATAAGGAAATATGCTCAAGAAGACAATCGTTAGGTTTCCCCTCAAATTGACGTCGCCTAATCTCAATTAAGAAACTAGGTTTAATCTCAAAATTAGAATGGGGGATAAGAATAGCCGATTCAGGCACTGAGAGCACATGGTGCATGTATTGTTTGACATTCTGAGGGAGGGCGTTGATTTGGGCTTCTATTTGCCTCCTAGCTTCCTCCTCTCTGTCTGCACACTCTTTAAGTGCCGCCTCTCTAGTTGTGAAGTCCTCAACTTGCTTCCTTAGGCGCTCAATTTGTTGAGCCTGGGTCTCATTGTCTGCCATGATTCTTTGAACTCGGGACCTTAGATGGAGATAACATTCAGGGTTGTCTACTCCTTCGAATTCAGGTGGGCGATTAGTGCGTCGCATACACCTATAAGAAAACACTAGGAAAAAGAGTGAGATAGACTAAACAGGGCGTGATTGATAGCCTCCCGGACAACGGCGCCAAAATTTGATGTAGGAGGAAATCAAGTCGAATAGATATCAAACTGAATCCTAGTCCACGCAAATAAATTACAAGACTTCCTCCCGTTGTAGTAGAAGGGAATCAGGATCAATCCACGAGGAGGCGGGCCAGCGGTGCCTGGATAGTCTCTGCGAACTCTGCGCAAGTCGACCAAAAGCCTCGATATCGAGTTGATCAATCAATATCAACAGGGGCAGTCGATTCCTAGTGACAATGTCTATCTGGAGAGAAAACATGTGACGAGATAAAACAACAAAAGCACTCGATATCGACTGGAATGGTCGATTTCGAGTGGGTCAGTAGCTCTGTCGACTCAGAAGACTGTCGACGATGAAGTTGCTTGATGCAGGGTGGTCGATATCGACAGGAATGGTCGATATCGAGTGGCTCTCAGTCGATGTCGATTTGCAGAAAAACAGAAAAGAAAGAAAAGAAAATAAAAACAACAGATTTTTAGGGTTTTCACTTCAATAAACTAAAGGGCTTCCAGGATAGGGATTCACCACGACGGTAACCATGCATGTATTATACTCAATTCACATAAAAGATTAAACTTTTCTCAATACCAATTAGGGATATTGAAATACCCCAAATTATTTTTGGGCTATTTCTTATTTTTATTTATTTAATTAAATAAATCTATATTATATATCTAGTGAATTTGTTCATTCAACAAATTCACCTAAGATATATGTATGAATTAGAATAATTAAATTATTCTAAAGAGAAATAATATCTGAGTTGATTTAATTACATAAATCATCTAAATACCCTTATTATTTAATTTATAAAGTTAAATTAAATAATATTCGTTTTCCGCTAATATATATAATATATATATAGATGGACCATATATATATGTATAGTATATAATTAAATTCAGTTTGCACCTATAAACCCAATAAAGAGGGTTGGATTTTTCGGTCCAACCCGGTTGGTAGAAGCCCACTTTCCGACCCAAAGGTGTATCTCTTCCTCCAGGTTTTTCGGATAAACACCTCCTACGTTCAGTTTATCCCGAATTGATTCTAAATCTAATAGAATCAAAGATTTATTTTTATCTGACCTAATTGGTAGTATAGATACACGTTAATCCTAGGGTTCCATATCCCCAAAATCACTTCCCTCTCACGTCATCTTCCCCACACACCAACTCCTTCAGCCGCAACACCATCACCCCCGTCTCCTGTTCACCCCCGTGAGCCGCCCGACTTCAGCCGTGAGCCACCTCCCGTGAGCCACCTCTGCCGCCGAAGGCCTGCCCGAGCCAGCCGCACCCACGTCGGTGCACCACTGCCGAGCCACGAGCCCCGCACGACCACCGCCGAGTCCATCGCCGCGCAGACTCTTCGCTCTCCGCTCGACACCACCGTCCGAGCCCAGCCGCCGACCTTGCCCGGAGAACGCCCTCGGCCTTCGCCCTGTTACCGCGACCACCACCGAGCCGCCTCCGTTGCCGCCGAGCGCCTCCTCGTCGTTCGTTGTCGTCGCCGAGCCATCGCCCTGCACTCGGTCTCCTTCCCCTGTACGTGAGCAGAGAAGCGACACCAAGAAATCTCGAAGCACCCACGCCGGATCCCACATCCCGAGGAATTCATATTGTTGCTAAGATCTCATCTCGTTGCCATCAACCGATCAATGAAGGTTAAGGCAAGTGATTTCGTTCAATGCCCTTTGCATGTTTCGTGATTTTCTTTTGGCGTGCCTTTTTATTCTTTCGTGTCGAATGCGGCCCTGTGGCCAATTTCCTTGCCAGTTTCGATAAATTGCATATCCGTCTGCTTGATGTAATTTATCTCATTATTCATAAATTGTCATGAGTATAAATAAATGGGCAATTATTATTTTTAATTATAGTAATATGTGTATTAAATATATTATTTGTTTATAACTCGAGATAAGTGAAAATTGCCCATTTTCATCTTCCTAATTGCATGAATTTCTGCTTGTTTTTTTCATGCAAATAAATAGCATGTGATATTAAGATCCTTTGAAATATCCATGCTTGTCCCTGTTTGATTTAATGTCGTCATTATGATCACCTAGTATAAAATGTTTATATATGATAAGATAGGCACCATGTGATGCTTAGTTGTGATATGTTAAAATGCGCACCACGTGATGCGAGTGGCTTTATGCCTTTGGCAAGTTAGTCAGTAGACTGACTTGCAGGTTGTGGTTCGTTAAGCCACCGCCTTACAAGGTTTCATGAAACACCATCCCGGAATGCATTCTCTGCGGGATGATAAAACAACGATCTGATGTAGGTCGTGGTCCTTGGTAAAGGTCCGACTGGTACCACGTAGTATTATTATTATTATCGTTATCATTATTGTGATTATTATCGACTGTTAAATAGGTGATCATTTCAGTTATATTTATCTGCCTCGAGTATAATTCCTTTTCTTACCTTATAATCGATCATTATGATCATCCGAGTCATGTTTGAAAGTTTGCCTTTTTACCAGTTTCCACATTAAACACTCGCGTCTTTCCCTTAACCTATGTCATACCGTTTTATGATCACTGTATGGTTAAAGTTTGAACATTTTCCCTATCATTTGCTAGTCTTAATTGTACTAACCATCCTATTTATTGGATGGCTAGTGTCCTTCGTTCTCACGAAACACCAGGCCATATTCCACAGGTTTAGTACGAGCAGTGGAGCAGGAGAGAGCTAAAGAGAGGACTATCAACCATGGATTTTTAAACTGCAGTTTTTGAACCTTTAAAGTCCGCAATGCTACTTTAGTGTTAGCTATTTTGGAGTTATTTATACTTTATGGTTTTGGTATTTTTATGTCACTATGATCGGATATTTTAAACTATGATATTTATTTGACTTTCGCATATTTTATTTTAATTGCTTAAATTAGCATCTTGTTTATGGGAGCATGGTTGCATGTCCCTATAAGCCTCAGGTGAATTCAAAGACATTAAAGTCCGCGGATTCACTGGCGCTGTAGCGCACCCTTGGGATTAAAAAGGGGGTGTTACAGATATATAGGCTTTCGCATAAAAACCTAATTGTTTCTACCTTTTTTATAATTAGGGTTTATGTCAACTTTCGCAGGCAAAACCTAATTACTATCCACATTCACATATATAATCCATTTTCGCTTCATATAAGGTAAATAAGGAATGATCCTAAACTCGCATAAAGGATTGAGCACGGGGTAGAAGAAGAGATCGCATAATCAAATATAGAATAAGCGTACTTACATGGCTCCCGTCGGGCTCACCCCGACCCTAGAATTGGGACGACTACTCGCTCTTCATTGCAACAAACATCTTTGATTGAAAAGAAGAAACTTGCATTAAACTTAAACCTTCAAAGCTTTACAACTACACGTCGGCTCTCGCAAACGCCAAACCCTAAAACTTCTCTCTAACTCTCTACTTCTCTAGTTATTGTTGTTGTGTATTGGAATGAATAAAAACCAGCCCCCTAAGGCTTTATTTATGGGCTACTAATCCTTGCTATCCAAGGAAAGTAGATCCTATCTTCTATCTAAGCTTTATCCAAACAAGTAGGATAGATCTTTTATTTAAAATAAATATCTAAATAACTAATTAATCCTTTAGGGTAAAAAGAGAATATCCCCAATGTATAATCTATCTAAATATGTAGATAATTTGTGACTCTTATGGATAGAATTGCAATCCACGTACTTAGATGTCCTGTGATGAGAAATCAATAGCTATTGAGTTCTCATCATAGGACAAAGTAAGATTTTAAGCATGGGGTGGGGGAATTCAAGTGTAGCTCCGTATTTTATATATGTTAGTTTTTTTGTTTTGTTTTTTTTTTTAATTTTTGTTATGCATTTCATTGCATTTATAGGTTGCATTATAGATATTTATATTTGATAATTATCCCATGGTCATAGTAAGTTCTCGAGTCTTTGTTTTTTTTAGTTGTTAGTTTTTCTTTTAGTTTTGATAGGAAAGATGTTTCTATGATTGGTATGACCTCGATGATGATATATGGTTTTTCATGGCTTAAGAGTTCATAAACTTGAATTTTAATTGAATAACGACACTTGTGGGATTTCCATGGATAATCTGGATTATGAGCTTAAGTTATAACTTGATTATCGGTTGATGTTCAGTTTAGAGCAATCTTTAATATTTATATGGTTTCTATTGTATGTCTAAACCCCAGATGAAAAGCACTAGTAAATTCGGTTATCTGTTTGATGTGATTTTTGTTGTGATTGGATATATGTTTAATGTGATTTAATATATGTTGGGTTGATGAGTGTAAGGAGGATAAAATTCACTTGCACCGCTCGAGGAGGATAAAATTCACTCGAGTGAAAATAAGGCGTTTGTTGTTTACACCGCAAAAAATTACTATCTACACCACAAATTCAGTTGGTCTGATTTTAGTTATAATCCGTACGCATCTTAAGCCGTAGGTCTGCGCCTCTTATGGCGTAGTTTTTTTTTTGAAACCCTGCCCCTCTTGAGTCACAGATCTATGGATCAAGAGGCGCATGGTTTTTTTATTTTTTTCAACCCTGCTCCTCTTGAGTCACAGACTTATGACACAAGAAGGGCAGAATTGCAAGTATTTTAAAAATGTGATTTGTAAGTATTTTTTAAAAATGTACTCCCTCCGTTCGGCAAAACTTGTCATTTTATGGTGTTATTTTTGTTCAAAAAAACTTGTCATTGTAGGTATTTTGCCCTTCACTATACAAAAATACCCTTGATATGATTGATGGTTTGTTAGTTGTAGTTTTCGATAAAGTAAAAAAAGATGATAATAATTGAGGGTAAATTAGTACATTTGTTAATTGCCTTAAAACTTGTGAAAAAAGCTAAAATGACAAGTTTTGCCGAACGGAGGGAGTATAATTTTATATAATGTATAATTATTTTAAATTTTTTTATTTTATCGTATACTCAATAAATTAAGATAAAAAGAAATGTAATGTGTATTAAAAAGAATCATTTATGTAAACATTTAAAGTTTTGTCCAATATATTTAAAAAGAATAGATGATAACATTTTAATTTTATTTAAATGCATGAATATATTTAATTAGATTAATGTAGATTATTAATATAGTGATATTAATTGAGCAACTATTAAAAAAATTATAAAAAAATAATAATGTAGGTGCAAAACTTTAACCAATTAGAATTTGCCATGTCAATTAATATATTGCCACATATAACATATTTATCCACCTATTTATTATTTTTATAATATTTTCTAAATTTAAAAACAAAGCCTTATCCTTCATTTTAGTTAAGAATCAATCAAATTATATTTCTAATTATATAACACACATTTTTTAAAACAAATTTATTATTTTACAAATATTTATCAGTTTACTGGTTAAACTAAAGAAATA
Source organism: Persicaria maculosa (assembly GCA_963922045.1). NCBI lineage: Eukaryota > Viridiplantae > Streptophyta > Magnoliopsida > Caryophyllales > Polygonaceae > Persicaria > Persicaria maculosa. The sequence goes on from OY998271.1 coordinate 36,199,977, forward strand.
ATAATTCAAAAATAGTTTGAAAAGAAAGACAAAACTCTAAGGTGTTGTTTTTAACGCTTAAAAAATTTAAATAAGTCAAAATGAGACAAATACTCCTTAATCATAGATTTAGTAACCAATTGAATTTATAATTCACATATTTATTCAATCTCTTGGTGGGTGTTATTCATTTTGAACCATTCAATCGATGCATAACTGAACAAAGCCAGTTTAAAGCATATCATATCCTTACAAATATTCATTAAACTGTTGTACATAAAGAAATCTTACTTGTTATATAATATATTTATTTTAAACTAAAATACATAAATGTACAATGTATGTACTAGTAAGTGTTAGTTATGGTGAATATTTTAAAGAAGAAATTTTAGTGATTAAGAAATTTATCAATACATATTTATGGTTTATTTAAAAAGAAATTACTTTCATCCTCACAATTTATGAGTTACAAAAATATATAATATTTTTTTCCTTAGAACAATTCCAATGGGTTGTTATAAAATAGCTAGAATTATAATGGTTTGCTAAGGCAATATCATTACTTGAAATAATTTTATGATGAAAAATGTATTTTTGTTAAAGAAATCCCTTAGCTAAAAACTTTGTATTTAACTAAAAACTTAGAATTATAATGGTTTGCTAAAAATGTATTTTCTTTTTTTTTTATGAAAAAAATGTATTTTCGATTCTCTTTAGGTACACTGCTTTTATAATTTTTTGAAATTATATTAGTTTCATACCTTCTTTCCATATACCTTTTTTTATAAAATAAGTTTGTGTTTTTCTAACATACTTATGTACGTTAAAAGAAAATTAAAATTAATTCTTGTAATATCTTTTCAGTGTAACTTCTTAGTATTTTGTTCAGGCTAACTAACTCGAAGATGATAGTCAAAGAAGAATATATTAATGTATATACAAAATCTTTTACTCAGTAATTTGTTATAATTGAAATAAATTTGGCACTAACACCCAATTTACAAATTAATTTATTCAAACATACACGAATCTATGTTAAATTCCACGGCTTATATGGAGAATTTCAACTTAGCTAATGAATATATTATGAAATGTTTAAGATATAGTATGAAATGTTTAAGATACATTATGAAATATTTAGGTAATGAATATGTGTAGAATTTGAACTTATATTCCATTGTTTTTTAGAATAATTAATTATATGGTTAATTTTTTTCAAGATCGCTGTTTTTCACGTATTTATCTATTAATTTATTCATCATTTTGAAAATATTTCTATTTGTATATCTTCTGTAGTAGGTAATTTTTAAATTAATTTTTAGGTCATCCTAAGTAAAAGACTTGTTTTATGTACAAAAAGCCAATATTTAATTTTTGTTTATTATTTTTATTTATTATATGTTAGTGAGTTTCTTAATTTGTTATGCATTCAATATAAAAAAACACTACCCTTTATAGTTTATTATAAAAAAAATTACTACATATAAATTACTACATTTATTATTTTAAAGTTATAATTAATGTTTTTAGAATGTGTGTGTGTATATATAATCTTTTATTATATTACATGTATTATTTTAGAGTTATAATTAATATTTTTAGAATGTGCGTGTGTATGTATAATATTTCATTGTATATAGAATATTATTTTCTAATTATATAACACACATTTTAAGAAGTTATAAATGGTTTTTTTATATAATTTGACCATTTTTTAAAGCAAATTTATTATTTTACAAATATTTATTAGTTTACCAGTTAAACTAAAGAAATAATAATTCAAAACAGTTTGAAAAGAGTTTTTAACACTATTTTTTTAAATAAGTCAAAAAAGTATACATTAAGTATAAAAATTCTAATCATTATAATTGTATGTTTTACATACATGTAAAACTATTTCATGATTAGAAGAAGTTAAATATAAACCATTTACATTTTAATAGTTACATAAATCTTTTAAGAAACACTATTTTAATTTATAGTTTTCTTTGTATAATGAGGTTCTTACATCTATAAATAATAGTCATATACATTATTTCAATAGTCATAATACCTTAATGATTAAAAAAATAGTTTTATATTCCCACAAAAAAATAGAATTCCAATAGTCATAATACTTCACATTAATTTGAAAATAATTGATATATAAAAATTATCAACAAACAGTAAAAAGCGCGAGTAATAAAACTAATATATTAATGTATACACAAAATCTTTTAATTTGTAATATAATTGAAATAATTTTGGCGCTAACACCTAATTTATAAATTAATTTATTAAAAAATATATGAATCTATGTTAAATTTGATATAAAATGGATAATTTCAATTTATAAATTAATTTATTCAAACATATATGAATTCATGTTATTTATTTTTATAAATATTTTACAAGAAATTATTTTATCTTTAGTTATTAAGATTAGACATGTTAGTTTATTATATGTAATGATAATATTTTATTATGAACTAACTATCTATTGAACAATAAAATCTCATCATATCAGTTTCACAAACTCAAATCTACAACAATAATAAGCATAACTTAAAATATAATATTATGGGATAAAAGTTTCGAACGGTCTGATTTCCCCTCCTTTAGTAAACATATGTGACTTTGATTTTTAACACATTTTTTAATTAAGGAGTTAAAATAAGTACTATGTAAAAAATTTGTTTAATTTTTTGATAATTTTGTACTTATTAATACTATGTAATAATTATAATAAAATATATAATAAAATAATATATAATTAATTAAGAAACCGTAAAGCACGTGGACAAAGATAAATCTGAAAAATTAATGAAAATAACTAATCTTATCAAATATATATATTCTTTCATATTTTTGTTTTGAATAAATTTGGTGTATTAACACTCGTGCTAGAATAATAAATTATGAGTTGTGATTTAACTTAGCTAATTAATATATTATGAAATGTTTAAGATAAGATACCATCTAATGTTATTATGAAATGTTTAAGATAGGATATTATGAAAAGTTATTAGATATTTTTATATAATTTTATCCAAATCTCCATTCTAAATAATTATTGAAAAAATATAAAAAAATTATATAATATAAAAAACATCGTTATTATTAATTTAAAAGTGGAAATATTATTTCGGTTTCATTATTAAAGGGTAAAAGTAACTTATCTATTGTAAAGTATCTGCTCCTCATGAGTCATAGACTTACTCCTCATAAGTCAAAGAACTGCTCCTCATAAGTCATAGCTCTATGCCTCTAAAGGCGCACGGATTTAAAAATAAAACAACAAATTTAATTTGTGGTGCATATAGTAAAATTTGGTGGTGTAAATATTATCACCCGAAAATAATCATCAATAAACCAATGATCGAGGAGGATAAAATTCACTCGACACTCATGGGAATTTTGAAAAAAAAAATACGGTTAGTAACCGATCCTGTTTGTGGAGGATAAAATTCACACAAGGAGGAAGAAAAAAAATAATTAGAACATACTTTGAAAAAAAAAAAAAGAAAAATGAGAGCTTTAATGAAACTCCGAAGTAGAAAAGGCTATGTAATCTATGGGTGTTTATGACAATTTTTTAAGTGTGATTAATGATTTTGATGACTCAATACATTCTGAATGCAAGCATCCCCTAAACCTAATTGGAGTTTAAAACAATGAGAATGAAGGGTTTGATGTGGGTCTCATAGTGTCATAACTATTTTTAGCTTAATGTAATAAATACTTCTAAAGCCATGATAACTATACTGATGAGTGATCATTCATAGAAATTTCTTTGAGTCGCTTGTCTTTCATTTTGAGTCTGTCGTTGTTTTGTAGTTAGTTTGCTTGGGGACAAGCAAAAATCTAATCATGGGGTAGTTTGATAAAGTCTATTTTAGTCGTATATTTGTATATAATATTAGGTTATTTTCATGTATATTTTACATATTTTATAGTTAATTTGTATTATTTGATTTTCGGAGTACAATCGTGCTTTTATATATTTCAGGTAATTTCGGTTAGATCGTATGGATTTGAAGATCGCTAGTTATTTATGGGATCATAGTACAAATTGGAAACCATTTGATGGGCCGGCTACATATATGAGGCTGAGCTGATGAATTGGATTGTTTGGGCTCACAACTTCACAAGTGCTGCCTTTCTTTTGTTTTATTAATATAATGGCCGAAAAGACAAATAGGTATATTAAATGACCCCCCTAAGACATATTGGTATATTAAAAGACTCAAGAGACAAATAGGTATATTAAAAGTATTCATATGGACAAATTGGTATATTAAAATACTCTAGTGGACAAATAACCTTTTTTTTACATCATTAGACTTCCTTTTCATTTTATTTTAATAATAAAATCATTTTAATATATTTTTATAATGATTAATTGGTTACATACTCATATAATCTTATTCATTTGATTGTATAATCATAAAAAAAAAAATTTGCATATATTTCTATCAAATTATAAAACTATTGGATTTTTATCATTATTTGTCACTAATAATATTTATTATATAAATTTAATAAATAAATATTTTATTACAATGGTTGTTTATATAAATTGCACAAATTAAATTGTCCTGCAAAATATGAGCTAATATTTGTTTAGAAACCACAAAAAATATTTAATAAAATAAAAATGAAATAGGAGAATTTTTATAAAACCTTGCAGAATAAAATAAGTTAAAATTATATTTCATATGCTATTTTTATTATTATTATTAATTATTATTATTATTATTATGATTTATTTTCTAAAAATAAGCAATAAGTGTTTTAACTTGCAATTTGTAAACCAACTATTAAATAAGCGTTTTTTTTTGTAATTTATACAAAAAAACCAATAATTTTTTTATGTAATAAGATTTTATACAACATTATTAATTACAAACATATGGCAAAAAAAATAGTTTTATAATTTTATAGAAATATATCCAAATTTTTATTTTTTATGATTATATATTCAAATGAATAAGAGTTAAATAAAGAATTAATTATTTAAAAATATATGAAAATTTTTTATTAAGAAAAATCAAATGACATGAAGCCAAATGAGGTAAAAGGGCTATTTGTCCCTTAGAGTTTTTTAATATACCAATTTGTCCATATGAACACTTTTAATATACCTATTTGTCTCTTGAGTCTTTTAATATACCAATATGTCTTAGGGGGGTCATTTAATATACCTATTTGTCTTTTCTGCCTTAATATAATTAGTTGGATAGATAGAATTATATATATTAAAATATTATATATTTATATTAGGATAGGAATAGATGGATTTAAGTTAGGATATTAGTTTACAGTATGATATACATACATTCATACGCTAGAGGGGGATCGACCGTGACTATTAACCCTAAACCCTAATCATGTTTTGTTTTATTTTTATGGAGATCTAAACTCTTTCGTTTCGTCTATGGATTAAAGCTTTGGTTTGATAAAGTTGTGAGATTTCTATTCTTGTTCTATTCCTATTGATTCGTAATGATTCTTTTGCGAATATTGTTAATTTCTTCTAGTCAGTACAACTAGTTGAGATTATTGCTAGGATTTTGTAGATTCCTCGTAGCGAACCTTAATCCATAGTAGCAATCATACCTTTTTAGGACTCGTAGGACTAAACTGGTGTGTAGAGAATCAATTATATGTCAAATGCTGACTCGTAGCTTGGTGTTGCATGTATTCTGGTTAATCCTTAATCTTAATACTACTATTAGGCTAAATCTTGACTGTGTTAGGGTTATCTAATTACTAAGAGTTACTAGGACTCGTAGGACTATTAATTTACACAAGATCATGACATGAACAATAATAGGATGAAAAGAGAACTTGAAGAAGAATCGAGGATCAACTAATCAAACTAAAGTGGATGTTTGTAGATGAAACTATTTTCTTAATTGTTATCTCCATTAATTTGTTTATAGTTTAATTTATTTTCTTTCTTATTCTCATCACATAAAACCCCCTATTTTCTCTTAATTGGTAAATAAACTTCACTTAGGAATAACTTGATTCTCTGTGGGATCGACTCTTTACTTGCTTGCTATACTTAGTTAGTTTGGATTTATTTTGATAGGGATTGGAGCGACTAAAATCCCTCTGTCAGTTACTGCTTGGTTATTGCTTGAGGAGAAGCAAGTCTATGTATGAGGTGTTTTGATGTACATAATTAGTATCTTTTTTATCGCATCTGTTGACTTCATATTTCATTTAATTCCCAAAAAAAGGTTGAAAAATAATGCAAATTTGTGTAGAATGAGCTAACGTGCAAGAAATAGAGTCTGCACAAGTTTTGATCTAATTATGTAGGAATTGGAGCGAAATTGGAGTCAAAACAAAGAAACCATGCAAACCAGAAAAGTGGTCGAAATCGAATGAACAGGTCGATATCGACTGAAGCATCGACACAGACTCTGAGTGTCGAGACAGACCAAGAGCACCAGCAAAGGAGAGCACTCGATATCGAGTGAAGGGGGTCGATATCGACTAAGACCCATAAATCGAGTAGAATGAAGCCCGTCGAGTAGAAACGAATAGATCGATTTCGACTGAACTAGTCGATATCGATTGGATTTCGATACGGGTTGAACGCGCTTTTCAAGACGCGGATTGCAATTCTATCCATAAGAGCCACGGATTATCTACATATTTAGATAGATTATACCTTGGGGATATTCTCTTTTTACCCTAAAGGATTAATTAGTTATTAGATATTTACCTTATATAAAAGATCTATCCTACTTGTTTGGATAGAGTTTAGATAGAAGATAGGATCTACTTTCCTTGGATAGCAAGAATTAGTGGCCTATAAATAAAGTCCTAGGGGGCTGGTTTTTATTCATCCCAATACACAACAACAATAGCTAGAAAATTAGAGAGTTAGAGAGAAGTTTTAGGGTTTGGCGTTTGCGAGAGCCGGCGTTGAGTTGTAAAGCTTCGAAGGTTTAAGTTTAATGCAAGTTTCTTCTTTTCAATCAAAGATGTTTGTTGCAATGAAGAGCAAGTAGTCGTCCCACTTCTAGGGTCGGGGTGAGCCAGACGGGAGCCATGTAAGTACACTTATTCTATATTTGATTATGCGATCTCTTCTTCTACCCCGCGCTCAATCTTTTATGCGAGTTTAGGATCATTCCTTATTTACCTTATATGAAGCGAAAGTGGATTATATATGTGAATGTGGATAGTAATTAGGTTTTGCCTGCGAAAGTTGACATAAACCCTAATTATGAAAAAGGTAGAAACAATTAGGTTTTTATGCGAAAGCCTCTATATCCCTAATTGGTATTGAGAAAAGTTTAATCTTTTATGTGAATTGAGTATAATACATGCATGGTTACCGTCGTGGTGAATCCCTATCTTGGAAGCCCTTTAGTTTATTGAAGTTAAAACCCAAAAAATCTGCTGTTTTTATTTTATTTTCTTTATTTTTTGTTTTTCTGCAAATCGACATCGACTGAGAGCCACTCAATATCGACCATTTCTATCGATATCGACCACCCTGCATCGAGCAACTTCATCTTCGACAATCTTCTAAGTCGACAAAGCTACTGACCCACCCGAAATCGACCATTCCAGTCGATATCGAGTGCTTTTGTTGTTTTCTCTCTTCGCAGGTTTTCTCTCCAGATAGACATCATCACTAGGAATCGACTGCCCCTATCGATATCGACTAATCAACTCGATATCGAGGCTTCTGGTCAACTTGCGCAGAGTTCACAGAGACTATCCAGGCACTGCTAACCCGCCTCCTTGTGGATCGATCCTGATTCCCTTCCACTACAACGGGAGGAAGTCTTGTAATTTATTTGCGTGAACTAGGATTCAGTTTGATATCTATTAGACTTGATTTCCTCCTACATCCACCTCTTCCTCCTAACACTTACTAGCAACCTCAACGACATTCTTACCTAGCTACCAGCCTTTCCTCGAAGGTTCATCTTACGTCCTCAATACTTCACTGGCCAAAACAATTTCCACACACCAATATCGACTCCTTCCCTATGCTAAAATCCTCTAACAACGCATCTAGAATCCTTCGCTCACAACTTCGCCAAAAATTCCCAATCTTACCTAAACAGCCCTAAATACACCTCATACACAGTCTTGATATCGCACAAACAACCTAATCCCTAAGATCGATGATTTCCAAAGCAAACTTATACCACTCACCCTTTGTATTTCTTCAACCTCATCCTTACCAAAAACGCTCCCAATCATGGCACATACAAACGCTCCCAACGCACAAACGCTCCCAACTCTACGAATTCTCAAACATACTTTAGTCGATCAATCTTAATGTTGCCCACAATCCGCTCCTAAACTACCTAGGCACTACCCTTAGCACCCTAATCTCCCTTACAAGAACTCCTTGACCATCTCCTGGTCTATCTATCCACCTCTAGAACTATCATAACGAACTAGCCTACTCTACAACCAACTATCCTCATTTGCTAACCGCCTATACTACCCTCACCTATCTGCTACCTCTTCCTCGAAACCTCGCCATCCTAACCCTAATCCCCACTAAAGACCTACTTGGAAGCTCATCCGACAACTCTAATAGCCACTATCTCCTACAAGTCGTAAAGCTCACTCGGCTCTACCTAAGCTAACGAATTCTCTCTACACTCCAACTCATACAACCAACGACCAAACCCGAAGACCTCAAACCTACATGCCACTTTTTGACCTAGCTTACCAAAAAATCTCACAACTCATACTCAAGAGGGAAGCACCATCCACATATAGGTCCTATATTCTACTTACTAGCAAGTCAATATACTAAGCACCAAGGCACATCCTTAACGGCATAAGTGAATCAGGTAATCATTCACTAACAATTCAGCACATTCGTCATCACACATCCCAAATTATGTCAGTTCTAGGCCTATTCCACTACACCAATTCCAATTAGAATTGAAGAAACCGTGATTCGAATTAAGAATGGCCTTCCTCGAGTCATCTAGGAGGATTTTGCTCACAACTGTCATCTTTAAAGCATGTTCATCCTTTTAGCCTTCGGTGACGTCGGTCTTGGAGTTTGTGGGTCATGGGCCCACCACACCTTTCCTACGTTGCTTCGGTGCCATTCGGTTATTCGCCCTTTCTTCCATGTCGAAGCTCGTCAAGGGAGTCACGAGGGGTTAGAAGTCACGGAGATAGGGGAGGGGAAAGGGAGGAAAACACGACTTCCCCATGGATTCAAAGACGGACCAGGACTATAGATGACGAGACTCAAGATGAGACACTAACCCGAGAGTTACAACGATGCCCTTAGGGTATTCTATGAGGTTATAACTGCAGCAAGCAAGCACATAGAAATCACAAAATATCTCAATTACATTATTCCACACTAGCATGTACCTATTCCAAGGAGTAGCGGCATATGCACTCATAACATGTTCATATAATCAATTTTACATGCACGCGAAACAAGCTACCAACCTCTCATCTCATTCACAAGTCATGCTTGACATATTAAGATCATGTATGCACGAACCAACAATAGACATATGCAACATAAGTTATGTATGACATAGAGAGCATAATAGAATATCACATGTATGATTCATCACTCATTTTAGGTACACACATAAGCAGATCGAGACAATGTGAAGTCATTATGAGCATGCTGAGATGCACCCTAGTAATCATGCTAGAGGATATGGTTAGTTTATATGGGCATAGCAACTATCACGTTAGATGTAAACATGTTCACCTACTATGACAAGTATAACACATAATCACATGAGGGCCTATGATTAGGAGGTATATATCCTACATGATACTATCAATACTCATCAAACATATACACATTCACGGGGTCCATTTAGATCAATTTAGCATGCTAAGAAATTCATTTCATGTGTTAATCATGCAACGAGGGTCGACCACACTATCATGGACCTAATGAGAAGGCAATAGTTATGGGAATTCCATACATGCAACACATACATCTACTCGTAATGCAAGATATCATGCAAGTCATGGGGAAATATACCAACACTTTATGTCATGTAATCACAAGGAGGGTTGCTATTATAACTGGACAAAATTCTCTAAGGCAGTTACCGACTCATCACCTCGTTTCCCCGTGGGACGCTAATATAACTCGCTCGGTAAGACACAAGGATATTCGCACTGTTTCCGAGAGAAGAGTGTAGAATTTGTGATTAGAGTCTGGTGGCAAGAAGACATGGTCAACCATTTCGAGAATCGAGAGGGACGACTCCATAAGACAACTCACTTCTAACTCGGAATCATTTTAGTAATCACCCTCCCTAGCATACTCAGGTGGCCCTCACATTCGACATAATTTCCGAAGGTATTTAGTTGACCGACCCAAATTTCCCGTGGAGGACATCAACCTCAAGTGCGAGACTCGATAGGAGCATTGATGGTGGGATACGAAACAGGACTTGAAATGGGGAGAGTAGACGCTTCTCGACCTTTGCTATCATGCCTAGATGTTTCGGTGGGACGGATGACGGAATCGGAATCATCAAGGGGGTTGAACTATGGAAGGACGATTTTGACAAGACAGGGAATCCGATTACATAAGAACAAGGTGTCCTCCCACTAACCCGTTTGCACAGACAGTCATTTACGTGTTCAAGTTAAGGCATACTGATTAGTTCTCTATCCTAAGCACAATAGCACTCAGTATGGAAGCAATCAACGTGGTTAATATGATCTCTTTCAAAGTTTATAAAAGCACATAGACGATCTATGCTGCCCTTTGAGGGGCAGTTGACCGGAGGGGGCAATTACCTCTTGGTCTCCTAACCCAGCTACTCCAACCTCCAAGGTGCAACTCCTTGGAGTCATCTAGGCCCCGTTGTAAATCGAAAGCTACTATTTTGCCTATCATTCTCCATTTTCTACATCCTTAAGGGATGGTCTATTGCTTTGGTCTCTACCTGCGAGTTGATCCTATTTACCATCCTAGGTCCAATTAAATTCATTTTGCCCTTTTTAAATCCGCTCAAAACCTTTGAAATTGTTGGGCGGTTTTCCAAAATCCTTTTCAACCCTTTATACTCGGTTTGCAGAACCTCACTCTGATACCAACTTCATAACGGTCCGAGTTTGTTAACCCGGGTTACATTTCGATGGTCGAATACCTTCGTTCGGATCTTGCACAACAAGTATAGGTTGAAAGTTTAAAATTCGAAAGTTCAGTTTGAAAGTGGGATTTCATACCTGACGAATGAGGAAATCGAGTCTAATAAATATAAAATATAAATCAAACTGAATCCTAGTCCACGTAAATAAATCACAAGACTTTCTCCCATTGTAGTGGTAGGGAGTCAGGATCGATCCACGAGGAAACGTGTCAGCGAGATCCTAGATAGTCTCAAATCACACACTTGATTGACCAAAAGCCTCGATCTCGAGTAGGTTACTCAACGTCAACAGAGGCTATTAATTTCTACTGCATAGACAAAAACAAGCAGTCGATATCGACCAGAGGTGTCGATATTGAGTATCAGTAGCAATGTCAACATGACTCAGAAGACTGCCAGTCGAATTCAGAGGCACTCGATGTTGAGTTGTTCACTCAATGTCAACATGACTCAGATGCAGGCAAGAACGTTGATGTGCGCGCAAATTGCCACATTTTCTATACACATTGAAGTCCATTTTATCGTCATTCGCATGCATATTAGTGGGAAAACATGAGATTAGTGTAGTTTATGCTTTATTGTCAAATATATGGGTCTGCACGAGTTTCTATGTGATTTTGCAGAAAACAGGATGAAAATGGACAAATTTGGAAGAGCGGAAAAAGAACTCGAAGTCTTCTGAAGAGGTCGAAATCAACTATGAACCTCGACATCGAGTGCAGCAGAGCAACCAGAAATCGAGCATAGAAAAGAACTGAGCATGTCGACACAGACAAGGTCGATATCGATGTCTTATGGTCGATATCGAGTGGCCTAGATCGAGCTTATTGATAGAAGTTGAGTGCCAGTCCGAGGAGAAGAAGGAGTGCTCGTGATAAGGTTAAACCGAGGTCGATATCGATGTCCTTAGGTCGATATCGATGTTGTTCAGCAGAGAAGTTCAACTCAGATTTTGATAGATTCTATCCAAAGCTTGCACGTCTATTCAAAAGCCGAGATTTCTATCCAATGCACCAGACCTATCTTTTGAGATTTTTTACGATGGAGTTTTTAGTTTTACTTTATTTAACTTTTATCTTAGAGAATAAAGATAAAGTTTCGAGTCCTTGGCTAGCAAGATTTGAGATCTATATCTAGAGGTCATTAGGGCTGAGTTTAATCATCCAAGAACGCAGAGAATTCAGTTTTCAATAGAGAGTAGCGAGTAGAGAGAGAGAAGAGGCCGAGTGGAGCTGGGTGTGAAGCGAGAGCGGAGATTTGGCTTGGTTCGGTTGTAATTTCTCTTTAGTTCAATACAAAGTAGTTTTCTTTTCAATGATGATGATGAGTTGCATGATAAGAAGCGAGTAGTCAACCCACTTCTAGGGTCGGGGTGAGCCCGACGATAGAAATGTAGGGTAAGTGCATCAAAGGTATGATTTTTTATGCGATTCCGCCTTCTATCCCGTGCATGATCCTTTGCGAAAGTTAGGGAGATTCATTATTTGCATTATTGAAGCGAAAGCCAATCATATTGTGAACTTGGATTACTCATGAATTGGATAGTAACTCTTAGGAATTATGCGAGAGCCTCTAATCACCTAAGTGTTGGTAATGAAAGTTTTTTGAGGGGAAGCCATTAAATTTCATAACTTTAGCATCATACTTGCATTGTTATCGTTGTGGCATGAATCCCTGACTTTGGAAGCTTTTAATTAATTGAATTTGATAAAAAGTTTTAGTTTTATTTCTGTCCACGGTTTCTTTACCATTCTACGCTCTTCGGACACTTTTCCGACACATAGGTTACACAAAACAGTTTCTGTGACAAATATTGAAATCGACTGTAAAGGTCGATATCGAGCACTAACGTCGATATTGAGGTTCCAGTCAACATCGATTTGGTTTGCTTTTGTCTTCTGTAGGAACTTTGCTGTAAATCGACCAGAACTGATGTCGATATCGACCAGACACCTCGATATCGAGTGTCTCCTGAGGTCGAAAGCATTGATCGTGATTACAACAAAGGAAGCGCTGACATACCTCCTCGTGGATTCGATCCTGAATTACCCTACCACTGCATCGGGAGGGATTCTTGTATTATTTGCTTGAAAAGGGAGTTAGCATAGTTGTGAATTATATTTGAATTTTTGAATCGCACCTCCCTTAAACGCATCAAACGTGCGTCGACATAGAAGACCGTCGATGTAGACCAGTTGTGTTGATATCGACCTAGGGTGTCGATCTCGAGTGGTTCCTGCATTTCGTTAGTTGGCAAAGAGGGTCGAAGACAAATAGGATGGAAATCGAAGGATGAACAGAAAAGAACACGTTTTTATGATTGAATAAAATGTATACGCTATCTCACCCGAGGGACAAGCTTTCACCGTACACCAATAATTAGGAATACTCTTGCAAATAAACCTAATTGTCTCTGCTAATTTTATGTTTATAACCCAAGTTGATAACATGAATCCCCTTTCTTGCGATAAGGACTAAACATAGAATCGTAGGAGATGATATAGACACAACGATATCAACATCAAGTACTTACTTCAAACACACATGGCTAACGTCGGGCTCACCCCAACCCTAGAAGCTTTGGGGAACTACTTGCACTTCATCGCAACAAACACCATGATTGGGAATAAGGAAACTTGCATTAAATAACTCTTCAAAACTTTATAATCCAACACCGTGTTTCGCAAACCCCAAACCCTAAAGCTTATCCTAAACCCTAAACTACTTTGTATTGTGAGATATGAGTCTCTGTTCTTGAATGAATAAAAACCAGCCCCTAGGGCTTTATTTATAGCCTACTAATCCTTGCTAACCAAGGAAAGTAGTTCTAATCCTACTAAAACTCCTATTTAAAATTCTATTCCAAAACAATTAGGATGAAACATTATTAAGGTAAATATAAAATATCCTATGGTAAAAAGGAAAGTTCCCTAGGACATAATATAACTAATGATAGATGATAAAATCGTGGCCACAAGATAGATCTTTAAAATCGGATTTCCAAACCGCGTCTCATCCGTGTCAGTTTCTACTCGATATCGACCTGGTCACTTGATATCGAGTGCTTTATCTCAGCTCAATCTGTTGCGCTTCACTCGTTCTTTGGTGGACAGTCAATGTCGATGCCTCTCCTCGACATGATGTTGTGTCGAGTACTTCAGTATAGCTGTGTTTCCTGGATGTTGACTCTGGGAGTCTACGTCGATGGGTCAAGTCGTTCTCGATCTGTCTGGTTGATATCGACCTCTTCTTTGCTTCACTTGGATTTCTCATTTTGACTCCGATTCCACTCTAATTCCTATACAATTAAACCAAAACTTGTGCAGACTCTATTTCTTGCACGTTAGCTCATTCTACACAAATTTGCATTATTTTCAACCTTTACTTTAGGGATCGAATGGAAGATGAAGTCAAAACATGCAAATAAAAAGACACTAAATATGTACATCAATACCCAAAATTCTCATAAGGCCCGTTGGAGACCCGGTGTTAACACACCTGTACCTGTCCTAAGTACTGAGTCAAGAAAACATGTTCACTTAAACCATCAATCACGTAAATACAAGGTGCCACGACAAAGCCAAGTCAAAACATTCTGTATTATGTGGTTATCTTACTAGTATTTTATATGGTTAAGTGACAATTCAATAACCAGTTTTCCTCCATGAGCATCCCACAGCAAACAGCACACGACACTAGATATGATCATACATATATACCTAAAAATATAAAGTAGGCATAGGATCATATCAAAGCCCGCGTGGCTGCACCCCACATATAGGCACACACATACGCTAAGCCTAATATCATGCTTATAATGCAGGATAGGAATATTAACACACAAGACAGGCTCGCAGTTTATATATATGTAGAATAATGAATAGGGCCCTAGCACCGAATGTCAAGTGGCATATCCCTCTCGTACCTCCACCCCCTTCCCGATAGGGCGGAGACTGGCCAGCTCGTGAATGCATTCCATCTAATTATAGTGGATCAAGCCCGTATTGAGCCCAACCCAAATCATGCTTTTTAAATCATCATATATGTGGTCTTATAAAGAGAAAAGAAGACTAATGCGGATAATAGTAAAGTGTTCTTTATAGAATATCATCATGACTCGAACGACTCAGGACAAGACCCGATGAGACTGGGCCGTCCTATGCCCCTAGCAAAGACTCTAAATACTTCACAGATAACGATCGTTCTGTTTACATAACATTACAAGTAAGGATACTCATATGTTAATACAACCTAGCATGATACTACATGGCATGCTATTATGAAATAGAGGTGCAGAATCACATAATAATAGATCCGCCACACATCAATCACAATCATAAATGTCACCTAGAGGTATATCAGAAATACATGAGTTTGCATCTATCCTACTCTAAGCATACATAGCACACACACATCACACAATCAGATAAGTAAATACATCGCATCATCCATACTTGCCATTCCATCATGATCAACCACTCATTGAATCATAACACCTCATAAGACCACAATAATCTCCATAACTTACTTATCCAATTTCGCATGCTTATAATATCATATCCTCGTACAATATCGCAACATGTATATAATATCTCGTAAAACATTACTCATAAGATCACACATTACTCATATGATAATACCTTACTTCTACATCATGTCATTAGTCATACATATATGTTAGTAGTCATCAATACATGGTATTAGTCACACATTCATGCCGGTAGTCACACCATCACATCATCATGCTAGTTTAATCAATGAATACATCAAATCCCCAGGTTAGTCTCAAAACCATTTCAAAATCTGAGTCAAATAGTTAGGACTTCCGACCTTGAAATACTCATCAAGTTCATTTTCTAAAACCCGAGTTTAAGTCATCAAGTCAGTCATTTTAAATCCTCAAAACGTCAAATCCGGCTTTCGAAAACGTTCGTCAAAGACCCCATGTTAGCAAGTTAAATCAATGCGGCTAAGGGTGTTTCGCCACGACGAAAATGGATTTTGCTGCCGCGAAACAGACCCAGCAGACACCCCACGAGACTGGGGTGTCACGACCATGAGAGGATCAAGTCGCCCCAGCGAAAGCCCTCGCGCTCACGAGAGGAGCAAGTCGCCCCAGCGAAAGCCCTCGCGCTCGCCAAAGGGATTTTCACGGTCAAGAATCTATGGAGTCCTTAAGGGCTCCCTTGGGGTGTCACTCTCCGTGGCGACAGGGATCACTCACCGCGGCGAGATAGAACCATATGGGAGAAATGAGGGAAAAGAGAGAGTGAAATGATAAGGTTTTTTTGGAGCTTTTAGATTGTGTTTGTGTTTTTGTTTTGTGGTGAGGAAAATACGACACCAATCTGATTTTTAGAGAGCCAAGGAGGGTCTTTGGTGAGTCACAATCGGATGGCATGGGAAGAGTTGAAGATTGTTTTGTCTCATTGCCACTTTGGGTGTAGACAAGGCAAAAAGATGGGAGAAGGCAATGTGAGTGTCTAGCCATTTAGAAAGTGAGGAAGATGAGGGTGAAGCTTCTTTTTGAATTCAAAATCAGCTCAATGAGGGGACCAGGGGCTGAGATTTTCAGATCCAATACGAGGAGGAAGAGGACAATATGTGTGGTCCCGAAAACAATAATTCGAATTTCCGAAGTTAGCTTCCGAAAGTTAGTTTCTCAAATTCCGCTCTCTCTCTCTCACCCTCCCAAATCCTGACTCGACCATATTAGTGTTCTAAAATCATGAGGATGTCAACATCCAAGCTCATTTCAAATTTTGAGGTGAAAGGATGAAATCGTTTGCCAAAATTTCAAATTTAGGTCGTAATCCACTTTAAGAGTTTTAAATTTGATTTGTTAGGTTGAGGACGAGTTTTCCTTGAAATATCCGATTTATATTCATTTTTAATTTTCTTTTTCCGAAAATCAAGATTTGAAAACGCAAGCCTTTACATCATTCATCTCTAAAAACAAGTCTCGTCCCCGATACCAAAATCATTTTAAAGCAAGGGGATGGAGTTTTGAAATAGGTGAGTCTAAGGATCATGTCATTGATCTCGTAAGTACCTCATAAGTGTACCTATGAAATCCTCACAGTATCTTTGTCATGATCATAATATCTCCAATCGGTCATAGTGAGAATGTGATATGGCTCTTATCACATCCTTACTTCGACTTCTCGGTCATATCATGATTGGCCCTTTGACCCTTTTTCACACTTTTTGAGAAACCTAAAATTAGAAAGGGAAAGAGAGAATCTATAATTAAATACAATCAATCTTTTGAGTACTTCCAAATTAATGTAATTAATGATTAACGTTTTTTATGGTTGTAATTACACCATATTTGTACTCCCAATACCCAAATACTCCCTCTAGTAAGTTGAAGGGGTACAAATTTAATGGGAATGGTAGTTTAAAAGTTTTAACATTTAATACATTAACTTAATTAGAGTATCATTTACCTATACATTGTATTTAAACTTCATCTAAAAATAGAAAGATTCACTAAAAGGAACAAGTAATTTGTTATAAGAAAAAACCATAAAAGAAAAAATGGCTCAAAAGAC
The DNA here is from genome assembly GCA_963922045.1 of Persicaria maculosa. NCBI lineage: Eukaryota > Viridiplantae > Streptophyta > Magnoliopsida > Caryophyllales > Polygonaceae > Persicaria > Persicaria maculosa. The sequence goes on from OY998271.1 coordinate 36,217,636, forward strand.
CAATTATTTCGTTACAAATTTAGTACTATGCTTTCATAGATCTAAGTCAATTAATTTCGAATGGGGTTGAGTTTGGTTGATTTAAGTCAATTAGCCTAAGGAATAGAGTTAGCCTCCCTTAATTATTGGTTTTTTTTTATGAAACTCTTATTGCTGATGAGTGATGACACATTAATAAATACATGTATTTAATACATTGTACACACAACAAAATTGTAATTCATATATACGTTCCAAATGGAGGGGTGGGGGGCAACTAGGCATGGATAAAACGAAACCTTCAGCTTTATGTCCCCCTTAGTCCCCTTCATTATCATCATCTGCAAAGACCTCTATTTAATGAAGTGCCCTACTATTTAGTGGATCCATGTATAGACTTCCACATACCCTACCCTCTTGATTTACATCCCATTCCAATCACATTATTTCGTGTGTGTTGTAGTCGTCGGAAAACCAGACTTTAATAAACCCGAGTTTAACTCGTAATTTATAGGGCTCGTTTGGTTAAACGTGGAAAATATAGTTCTCGGAAAGTTAACTTCCTAGGAATTCAATTCCCGTTAATTGAAAATCATGGGAATTGAGAAATTTTGTTTGATTTTGGATTTTGGATTATAAAAATTGAAATAAGAAAATAGAATTTTTCTATTAAAAAGGTGGAATTAGAACTTACCTAGGGGACTAGATAAGTGCACTTTCTCCAAAATAGGGGAATTTAAACTCTTAGAAATTCAATTTCCTGGATTTTTCTGTAACAAAAAAATTAACCAAACGCTGGTATTATCTCCAATTTCTGAAAATTTCTACTTCCTAGGTTTTTGGAATGTCAACCAAACGAGCTCTAACTTAGGCCGAAATTGACTCAAATTATAAATGAAGTTAGAAATCGTCTAAATTTTGGATAATTTGACCCATCTAAACTCGAAATAAATTAAAATTTTAAGAGTTAGTTAATGAAAGTCAATATTTTAGACATGTTAAACAGGTTGACTGGACTGGTTTCAGGTTAGATCGCATCGGATTTGGATCAGATTATTCCGGTTAATTAGTTAACAAATGTTCAACCCAAACTCATCATGTTCAGATGGACCCAATGGGTCAACAATGCGATTTTATTTATATATTTATTATTTTATTATTGACTATTATTAATTTCCAATTTGCCAAAATTTTCATCTATTTTGTTGTTAATCTATAAATATTATGATTCAATCTCACTTTGTAACTAGCATAAAACTAGAGTAGATTAAGGTGGATGTGACACATAGACAAAAACTTTTATATTTTAAGAATTTATATAAATATTAATTTCATATTTTGAATTAATCCATTGATTGTATGAAAGATGAAAATCAATTTAAAAAAAAAAGAGAGGAAAGTGAATGGTTAAAAAGAGAGGATTAGGGAGGATGTGACACATAGGCGAAAACTTTTACTCCGTATGTCTTAACAGTTTATATAGATATATACATATATATTGATTATGTAAAAGACGAAAATCGATTGAAAAAAAAAAGAAGGAAAAAAAAACAAGGGACTGGTCAAAAAAAGGAAGAGTAGGTGAAAACCTTTCTATTTTAAGAGTTTATATAGATATGATTAATAACATCGAAATGATAGATAAATACTACAAAAACTTCCTATCATATAATTATAAACAAAATAAAAACAAGAAATTTGCATGAATTTAAAGTTTTAAGGATGAATAAAATATCTCTCCACCTTTCTAATTTGATTCATGACAGTAATACCATAGTGATATATTACAATGGTATATTATTGAAATATGTAACATATCTTAGCTTTTTTAACATTATAGAAAGTTTTACGTCGGGTTGATCGAGTTGACTCATGACCTGACTCACAAATTTAATTGCGGCTCTAACGAATTTGAGATATTTAGGGTTTCGGGTTTAAATATTTATGTCAAACCCTGATACACTATGCCATGGTGAAGGTTAGACCACGAACATATTTCAGTTCGTTGCTAGAAAAAGGTTAGGTGACGGACATTGGACCTTCGTCGCTCCAACCGGACCTAGGCATCCTACACCTTGGATGGACTTGTAGTGACCAACATATTCCAATGTTCGTCGCTTGAAATACATTCAAGCGACGAACATTGGGAAAATCGTCGGCTGAGCAAACACATAAATTGAGCATTCTGGCGACCAACAATGTTCATTGCTTGAATAAACTCACGCAACGGACATATTCGAAGCTGTCACATGAATAAATATTGAAAGTTGACCAAAAATTGGTAGTATTCAGGCAATTCAATGACAAATTTTCTAATGTTCGTCACTTGAATATACTCAGGCAATGAACATATTGGAAGTGGTCACTTGAACAAATGTTGAAAGTTGACCAAAAATTGGTAGTACTTAGGCAACGACGAATTTTCCAACGTTCGTAGCTTGAATAGACTCAGGTAACGAACATGTTGGAAGTGGTCACCTGAACAAATGTTGAAAAATAACACAAAGATTGCATTTATTATTATTATTGTTCATTATTATTATTATTATTATTATTATTATTATTATTATTATTATTATTATTATTATCTTTTAAATCATGTTATTTAATTTTTCTGAAAATATAAATATTGGTCTCATTTTTTTCCTTGTCTTTTAATAAAATCACAAGCTTACAATTTTATTATTGAAGTATTATGAATGTTGAAATAACATTTCATAGTTTATGAATTATTTTAACCACCCATTTCACCTCTTGGTTGGAGTTTAACATTAATCATCTATGGTAATGATACTCTTTTCAAAATTTGAGATTCAAATTGAGGTTAAAATCAAGATTTGAGATTGAGATGGAGATTTGATGTTGAGATTGAGATCAAGATTAAGTTAAGATCGAGGTTTGAGATTGAGATCAATATTAAGATCAAGATCGAGATTTGATGTTGATATTGAGATTGAGATTGATATTAAGATCAAGATCGATATTTGGAATTGAGATTGAGACTAAGATTGAGATTTGAGATTGAGTTAAAGGTTGAGATCACCTCACCCTTGTGCAAGCTACTGAAGAAGGAGGTCACCCTTGCTTTTGATGAGAAGTGCAGGACGGCGTTTGATGAGTTGAAGACTTGTCTTACTAGTGCACCGATTATACAAGCACCAAATTGGTCATAACCCTTCGAATTGATGTGTGACGCTAGTGACTACGCTGTGGAAACCGTGCTTGGACAAAAAGAGGGGAAGAGCTCTCATGTGATCTACTATGCGTCTCTGATATTAGATGGAGCCCAAAGGAACTACTCAACCACAGAGAAGGAACTTCTTGCTATAGTTTTTGCCCTTGAGAAATTTAGATCTTACTTGCTTGGTACAAAAGTTATTGTGTATATTGACCACGCAACGCTTCGTTACCTTTTGACGAAGAAAGAAGCCAAGCCAAGACCGATTAGATAGATCTTGCTTTTAAGCGAGTTTGACATCGAAATCAGGGACAAAAAGGGTGTTGAGAACCTTGTTGCAAATCATTTAAGTCGTATATTGCAGGGGAAGAATGGGCAAGAAGAGCAATCACAAATCCCAGGGAGTTTTCCTGACAAAGAGTTGTTTGAAGTCTTCACCGTCTCCAGCCGCCCCACGGCCAGCCCAGGCCGCCCCGCGGTCGCGTCCTCGGAGAATACTTTGCTCGAAATCGCAGGCCGCCCCGCGGCCTATGCAGAACCTGAAATTGAACTTCTTCTAAAGGTAAGCTCTATTCCCCGTCCTTGGTTCACTAACTTAGTGAACTTATTAGTATCGCAGGAGTTTCCACCCAATTTTTCTAAGGCTCAAAAGGACAAGATACGCCATGATGCTCGCTTCTACGTTTGGGATGATCCATACATATGGAAGAATTGCACGGATCAGGTTATACGTCGGTGTCTTCCTGACGATGAGGTACAATCTGTCCTTAATTTCTGTCACTCACATGAATGTGGTGGCCACTTTGGACCACAAAAGACAACAAGGAAGGTACTTGATGCAGGGTTCTTTTGGCCACATATATTTCGTGATTCATATGCTTGTTGCAAATCTTATGATCGCTGTCAGAGAGTAGGGAATCTTTCTAAGAGGAATGAAATGCCACAAACTCGCATGATATTTTGTGAGATTTTTGATGTTTGGGGTATTGACTTCATGGGACCATTCCCTAATCCGTTTGGAACCCTGTATATTTTGCTTGAGGTGTACTACGTCTCCAATTGGGTGGAGGCAAAGGCCACTAGAACTGATGATTCAAAAGTTGTTGCAGGTTTCCTCAAAGAGCTATTCTCTAGATTTGGAGTGCCGAAAGCATTGATAAGTGATAAAGGGACTCATTTCTGCAATAAGATGGTAAATGCACTATTAAAGAAATATCATGTTACGCAGAGAGTGTCTACTGCATACCACCCCCAGACTAATGGGCAAGCTGAGGTGTCTAATCGCGAGATTAAGACTATCTTGGAGAAGGCTGTTGCCCCAAACAGGAAGGATTGGAGGGTAAGACTTGATGATGCTCTGTGGGCTTATCGAACGGCTTACAAGAATCCCATTGGCATATCTCCGTTTAGATTAGTCTATGGAAAGGCTTGCCATCTTTCTGTCGAGCTAGAACATAAGGCATACTGGGTGGTGAAACAATGCAACATGCAAATTGATGAAGTTGGGAGTTTAGGAAACTCCAGCTGTAGGAGTTGGAAGAGTTGAGATCGATTGGATGCCTATGATAACTCCGTCAACTATAAGGAGAAGACTAAGGCATGGCACGACAAACATATTTTGCGAAAGGACCTCAAAGTTGGGGACAAGGTCCTTCTATTCCAATCACACATGCAACTCTTCCCAGATAAGCTTCGCTCTAGATGGGCAGGGCCATATGTAATTACTAATGTCTTTTCTCATGGTGCAGTAGAGCTACTCAATGATAAGAATGGAGACATTTTCAAGATAAATGATCATATAGTGAAGCCATATTATGAGAACTTTGTCAAAGAGGATGGTGATGAGTTGGTTCTCCATGAACCAAGCACTGAAGATCACTAGGGAGTCATGACGTCGAGACTACGACAAACTAAAGGCGCTGCTTGGGAGGCAACCCAAGGTAAGTAGTTTAGTTGTTATTTTCTTATTACATTAAGTTACTTTTAGTTTAGTTTTGGTTGGTTCGGCATACTAACCCCGCAGGATAAAGAGAAGAGGAGATGAGGAGAAAAGGGGTCGGCCGCCCCGTCGCAAACGAGGCCGCCCCGCAGCCGCATCGGTGAGGGAAATCTGTTCGCAAATCGCCGACCGCCCCATCGCCAGCCTGGCCACCCCGCGACCGCGTCAGTGAGCGAAACTTTCTTCGCGATCGCCGGCCGCCCCGTTGCCCTGCTAGGCCGCCCCGCGGCCCCTAACGGAGGATAAAAAAATTTGGGGACCCATGTGGGCCCCCACTTTCTACACCCCTTTAACCATATCCACTCCTTTATCTTTCCCCTATGTCCCAAGCCGTCCCCACGCCAACCTTATCCATCTTCATCTATCTCTTTCTTCTTCAACCTCCAAAAGAAAACCCAAACCTCCATTAAACCCAAACCACACCCATTCTCTTATTCCTCCTAGATCTACACAGAAACCACCCCATTCCAAGAATCTTCAAGGTTTTTGGTTGAATCCACCACGGAGGGAGGAGTTGGAGACGTCAGAGAGCATATCCGACGTCAGAGCTTCAGATCCGGCGATTTTCGAGGCAGTCCCATCGCCGTTCCAGCTACCCTGCGACCCTTTGTCACCGGCCGCCCTGTCGCCAGTCCAGCCACCCCGCGGCTACCCCTGTCGTCGGCCGCCCCGTCGCCACCCTAGGTTGCCCCGCGGCAACTGTAGAAACTCAAATTCCGTGAGTCTTCTTGATTCCAAATCTTCTTGGGTTAATTTCTTAGCTTGAATTGAATATGTCGAGGCTCAATGGGATGAGTAGGAGTCAGAAGGAGAAGTGGAATGCGCTAAATACCCGTAATTTCTTTCAAACCATGTTTTTTCACGAGCCTACATTGAGGATGTTGGAGATGGATGTATGCACTATGCAATTATTAGAACATGGAGGCTTAGGGAATTTCTTAGACAAGAATGCTCCTACTTATTTGGGTTTAGTTAAGGAGTTCCTAGCAACTTTGAGTGTGAGGTCAACATCCATCGAGTTTCGGTTGATGGGGCGGGAGTTCACGAGATGAAGGAGCGAGTGGGACAGATTTTTGGAGTTACTTCTGCACCAACCGCAGGTTGGTTTGATGTATCAAAGGGAGAGGGTCCTATTGCCTTTTGGCTTACGGCGACTGGGGTACCTTTTGAGGCCAAGAAGGGCCAGTATAACTTAAGTATTAGGCACCCTGCACTACGACTGATCCATAAGGTTAGCCAACACTTTCTTTGCCCAGGTTGAGGTCAACAAGATCTCACTTAAGGACATGTCATATTTATAGTATCTAACGCCCAAGAGCCCAGTGGTCCCAGGTTGGTGGATTTGTTCCTCTTCAACTGCAGGGACATCGTCGACAAGCATAAGATGGCAACGATCAGCTTTGGGGGTCTCAACACTTTCAGGCGGATGTAGGAGGTGGGGGTGTTGGACCTTCTGGCACAGCTGGGGTAGGTGCTGGTCCAGGTTACTATGATCTTGAGCAGAGGATGATGGCGATGTCTTTTCGACAGGATACCATGTGGGAGCATCAGCAGCAGATGGCTCTCCGTCAGGATTTGGGGGAGCATCAGCATATGATCTCTCGTCATCAGGATGTTATGTGGGATCACCAGCAGTAGCTGTATGTTGACATTGGAGACATCCGTTGGGATGTTCGTGGACTGACTACTAGCCTGGCTGATATGTGTGAGAGCCAGGCAGAGATGCGGCGCATACAGGAGCAGATGCTACAGAGACAGCAGGCTGTCTGGGAGGCTCAGGAGCTACAGAGACAAAGACAGGAAGAGTTCTTTTGGTTTGCCTACCTTCAGTTCCCACCTTACCCTCCACAACCACCTCAGCAGTGAGCATGTTAGTTTTTCTTTTTCTTTTTCTTTTCCCTTTCAGTTTATTTTGATGTTTTCTCCATTGAGGACAATGTCAGAATTAAGTATGGGGGGAGGACTTGCATGACATGTTAGGTTTGTATTTTATCTTTATGTTTGCATTTTGACTTTAGGTTGCATGTTTAAATATTTAAGTTGATGTTAGTTTATGTTATTCCAAAAAAAATCCGAAAAGTATACTTATCTATGTAATTATATTTAGGAATTAGTTAGAATATTAGGTCTTATTTTCCCATATGGATGCCACTTGTCCTCTAATTTATCTCTTGACACTTATGCCCCATGATGTGCTTGGATTGTTGAAACCTTTGATATATGATTTCCACAGTATTTGGTGAGCATAATTGGTTAATGATTGAGCACATAAGATCTTTGATTTTGGGTGATCCTGAAGTTCTAGACATGACTCGGTGAGCTTATTTTGGCTTATTCAGGACTGCGCTTAATTTAGTACCCTTGCTTGTTGAGTGTACTCTCTTTAATTGCTTCCTCTTTGGCTTGCATTTAGATATCTTATTCAAGGTTGCATATTATGATTTCTGCACATGACTTAAACATGATTGAGGCACCTTACATATTATCCTCTGCTTGAAGCCAATTTGAGCCTAATTGCCTATTCTTTTGTAGCTCCACAAGATTTTTCCATAGCCAATTATAGCCTGACCCCATCCGGGAATTAGGAATAGTTGGTGAATATTCATATTGTGGATGATGGTTTGAGTGATGGATTATATGTTTGGAGTGCTCTTATGAGATGTTTTGATTCTTGCTAGTAGTTTATACATTACTTGGGACCTAAGGAGGATAAAATTCATTTAGGGGTAAAAGTCAAGGAAAATCATTTGATATAGCATGAAAAAGAACATATGAAAAAAAAAAGAAAAAAATGCAAAAGAAAAAAAAGAGAATAAAAGAATGAGTTGAGTATGGTTTGTAAAGTTATATCCTTGAGATTGGAGTTGTATGACATTGTAGAGTTATGGTATGAGCTTATGAGTGGTATTGTGATTTGGTTGCTTCCTTAGTTCCCGGATTATGAGCACCACATGGCCTAAATTGTTTCATACCTTATATTTTCTACCTTGGCCCCATTACAACCCAATTGAAAGACCTCGTGATTTTTGTTGTGTGTAAAGTCACCAGCTGGGGAGAGCTAGAACACTGGTGCAAGACTATTTAAACATTTAAACCTAAACACTTGAGCGAGAGTGAAACACATATTCCTTGTGAGGTCTAGAATGGATATGGTTGCCCGATTTCATTGATTATTGCAATTATGTGCTATGATGTTGTTAATCTATTGTGTTTGCTAGTTTTTCATACACTTAAAAGAATATTGGGGTTAATACATGAATTGCTATTCTGTTGGGCTGCAGAGTTGATTTTTCTATTGCTTGAGGACAAGAAAAGGTTTAAGTGTGGGGGAATTTGATAGAGCATGATTAGTATTGCATAATAGATTACATTTAGCATAGTTTGGGTGTAAATATTGCATATTTTAGTTGCATTTACATGATCACTTGTTGAGTTGAAAGAGGCGGAATCTACACAATGTTATGGTTTATTTCAGGAATCGCAGATTCAAGGTATAGTGAACTTGAGGAGAGTAAAAGAATTAAAGAAGATTGCATTAGCAGCTAGAGGAAACGACGAGTACATAAGTGGAAGAAATCGTTGGCCCCCCCGCGGCCGAGCTAGCCGCCGCGCGGCTCGAAGACTTGTCGAAGGATTTCGCTGATCGCCTGGCCGCCCCGCGGCCTGAGGTAGCCGCGGCCCGTGCAGAATTGCCGAATCAGATCTTAACTTTAATTAGGGTTTTTATTATTATTTTTTGGCCGACTCTTTGTAGGCTTGTAAAAGACATTTCTAGGTTATTCTACTATTCACCTTATGCACTTTTAGAGAATTATTGAGAGAAGGGTTGAGCATGAGCAACTAAACTCTCAAGGCTTCGCCTACAGTTTGAATCTTTGATTGTTGAATTGTGAGTTTCTTAATCTAGTTCTTATTCCTATTCGAATGTTTTGACTTCTTTGCGCTTAATTCCTTGAATGTGTTTTATTTTCTCTGACCTGATCAACTAGTTAGAGTAGATTCATTCAATTGCTAGGGTTTTGTAGATTCCTCGTAGCCAACCTTAACCCAAGTGGCAATCATATCCCTTTAGGACTCGTAGGACTAATTGGATGTGTAGGAAGTTGAATATATGTTAAATATCGACTCGTAGCTTGATATTGCATATACCTTGGTTAATTCATAGTCTTAATGCTATCTCTAGGTTAAATCTTAACCGTGTTAGGTTTATTTAGAGATAAGAATTACTAGGACGCGGAGGACTAGTAATTTACCTAAGATCTGGACAAGGACATTGGTAGGAAAAGACAAGAACTAGAGGTTGAAACAAGGATTAAATTCATCAATTGAAGTGACAAATTGTAGGTGAACCTAATTCTCTCCATTGCATCTTACAACCCACTTTATTCCGTTTGCCTGCACCCGCTTTGATAAAAGGCGGATATTTCCATCACCAAACTCTTTTGTTGTTACTTGCGACTGAAGTGATACTTGAAGTTATTAGATTTCCCTATGGATCGACCTCTTTCTTACCAACGATACTAGTTGTGAGTTTGAGTATTCTTTGGCAGGAATAACGACAGGTTTTCCTCTTGTCAGAGTATCTGGTACTTCCGAAACAAAACGCTATTTGGCAAAAATAAACCGGATCTGAGAGGTATAGTATCCTTCATAAAAGATCAAGCATACCTATGGAAAATTGACAAGCAAAAGGATGACGCTTGGGAAAATAATGTGAACCATCAAAAAGACAAAACTAACCCAACAACTACACAAAGAAGAAGACACAAAGCTAAATGGCGTCCCTCCGGAGCAGGGACCTACAAACTCAATTTTGACTAGGCTCTTTCTTCCTCATTTGAGGGCTCCTACGGGTTTGTTATCAGAAACCATACAGGAACTCCAGTTTTCTTTGGCGTTGGGCCTTCCTCAATTCCCTCTATTACTGGATCGGAGGGGCTCGGACTTTGGAATGACATTAACGCTGCACGGGAACTAAACATAACCAACCTAGTAATTGAAGGCGACAACCTCACCATTATTAATAGTCTTAAAGGTTATGGGCTACCTCCGGGTGATTCTGAAATGATTGTCTCCGACTGTCTAGGCTCCCTGGGAGCTTTCCATGCTTCAGAGAATCGTCATGTCTATCGAGAAGCAAATCAAGTTGCGGACCGCTTATCGCATCTTAACCTTGTTTACTCGAGTTCATCTGCACCTGACGACTATGTGCTTCGCAATCTCATCCGCTTGAATGGTCTTGGCATATAAGGTCATTCTTTATTGCCAAATTATTTTCGGTTAAAAAAAATGACAAATCCAACACGAGCAATAATCTAATACTTGAAAATCCCAAGTCTAGCCCTAAAACAGATTTTGAAACCAATACAGTCCCACACTGCCTAGCTATAACCTTAATTTCCTACAAATTACTACTCCATAATAAAAAAAAAAAAATTAATCAATATTCCCCACAACTTTGCAGTGTTTGGTACTATGAGATATCCAATAATATCTTAAACTTGAAAATCCGACCCGGACAAAATATATACCCAGCATTGAAGAAATTTTTTCCAACAATCATCCGAAGTAATAAACCCTAGATTAAAAAATACGGAATTCATCTCACATTTAGGTCGTTTAACCTTTAACACTTTTTTTAACAAGCTAAAAACTCTAGACTAAAGTAATATATAGTCTTCAGATAAAAAAAAAAAAGTACTACCTCCGTCCAAAAATACATGTCTTTTTCCTATTCATGCACGGTTTTTAAGAGCTAAAAACTATACAAAATATTAACTTTTTTATTAATTTTTTTTAATAATTACAAACTTATTAGTAATAAGTTTATAATTATTTTAAAAAATTAATAAAAAAAATTAATATTTTATGTAGTTTTTAACTCCTAAAAATACGTGCTAAAAAATAAAAGGACGTGTATTTTTGAACGGAGAGAGTAATATATAGTCTTATTAAATCATGCAATGCAGCGACAGTTTGATGGTGTAGTAGCAACATTTCAAACCAATATATAAAATCCCACTGAATCTTAATTGCTTAAGCACTTACAGATTACATAATTAATCAATGGCCTTAGTTAAAACTGAATAATCATCACTAGACCCTTTCAAAATGTGAACAAATCGCAGGAATGAACCACGTACTAATGGCAAAAACTGCAGTCAACCCAATCACCCACTCTCAATCTGTCTTCTTCCCCAAACTAATTACGGAGTAATATAAACTCAAAAATCAGATGAACAAATTTAATGTCAGCCCAAGACGATTTGATGTCACTCCCTCGATCGATCGATCGATATCACGTACCTTTCCAGACAATCAAAATCCCATCTGAAGATCCCAGTACACGTATTAAAACCACCCAATCCAGTCACCCTCCGTAACTGTCCCCCACTGCCGCCGTGCTCACCGCCGCCTGAAACTGCAGAAGGTGGTGGTAGCAATCAGCCGCCGTCGGCCTCTGCTCCGGGTTCTGATCCAAACACCTACTCTCCAACTCCTTCAGCTGCTTCGGTATGGAACCACTCCCAACAACAAGCCCGCTCGTTCTCACCAAGTACCCAACTCCCCAGACGTCCACCTTCACCCCATGGACCCCTGACCTCTCCATCTCCGGCGCCCTCTTCCCGCCTGACCCCGGCCCAATCGGCTTGTTTATCTGGGGCGCCGTCACCGTGTCCTCAAACCCGCAAAGCACCCACTCCCCTTCCTTATCACACCTCCTCAGCACCTTCTCCCATGACAGATCCCTGTGCATGAAGCAAAGGTCGTGTAGCGCCACGAGCGCTTTCGTCACGTGCTTCAGCGCCTCCACCAGCTCCTCCGTTGTCGCTGGCTTCATCATGACCCCCCGGGGAGTGAAAGTGATCGACTGGTCGGCCTCCGACCACCCGGTCACGTGCTCCGTGTATGGCACTTGGTGGTCCAACACGTCGTACAATTGCTTTGCTGCTGACCATTTCTCCCGGGTGGAGTAGAACCGGGTCACTGTCCGGGGTGTCATCTCGGCTGACACCTGGCCGGGTCCATGCTCCACCCTGGCGAAGTCACTGAACCGCAGCCAGCTAAGGTTTTGATCATGTGTGGAGATGAAGCGCTCTGCGAGTAGTGGCAACAGGCAGGCGATTCGCCAGCACGGAACCAACGCCTTGATCCGTTCCGAGGGAACAGAAAGGTCCAAGGCATAGATGTCGGTTCGGATAATCTTGGTATAGTTAAGGTCGGGGGCACGGCTGAGGGCGCAAAAGGTTACCACGGAGCCAACCGCGTGGTAGCCGAGGATGTAAGGAAGGTCTCCATAGGACCATAAGAGCTTCTCTACTATGGAATTCGAGGGGTCGAGCTGGACTCCTCGTAGCTTATCTGTCTCTTCGCCTCTCCATAGACATAAGTTCTTGATGAATGCTGTCACATTAGGCCACTGATGTTGGAGTCCTTGATCCGAAGATGCAGTTGATGACTTTCGGACGAGAGTCATCTGTACTGGACAAAATCTAGAGATAAGTCTGTTAACGCAATCATCCCAGAGGCCGATGTATGAATCTCGGCTTGTAGGGGTGGTGAGTACTACAGGCGTCCGGATGAGAGGGCTCAGGATGTCTATGGTGAAGCATCTGGAGTCCAACAAATCATTTGAACTGGTTGTGAAGAGCTCCTTTCCCTGCGGGAGGTCTCGATAGAGGTCCTTTCGGAGGGGGAATCTGAACTCCTCCGGTGGAGGGTCTTGTACGTGCCACGAGAGCTCGTACAGGCTTGGTAGTGACAACGATGGCGTGCGAAGGCAGCCCATGTAGTAGTCAGTTGGGTCTGAGATTATTTCCCAAGTGGGTGTTGCTGCATAATGCCATAAAAAGCCAGCGAACAATCAATGACAACAGTACTGGCGGTGATGCGTTATAATATCATATACTGTATACTCGATCAGTATCACTTATTATTGACAGATGAGCTAGCTTTGTTCTTGATTATCTATTTTCAGTCCATTTTTCTAAGATTTGACAGATCTCACTTGTAATTAATGAGATTTCCTATCAGAGATTTTGCAGCTTTGAACAAGCCAAAAATGAGTACAAACAAGCACCAAACTAGATAGAAGGTACTAACCATGTTTGCACACATTTGAAATTTCCTCATTGAGTAAATCTCAGATTTGGGATATAAACCATCGCAATTAAATTAATTATATATCCTTGAATATAAATTAATGCATGACGACATACCATATGATATATGCTCTTAACAAAACTGTGTTGAAAAGGCTTACATACCTCTAGTAGGGGGCTCCGCCGGATGAAGCTGCAATCTTTCAACGGAACCTGGAAGTAGCGAAAATCGCCAATGATTTAAGTAAGTAATATATTGTATGATGAAAAATGATATTTCATTATGTATGATTTGAACGAATACCCGGTGGAGCAGTAGAAAGAAATGCAGGTTTTCTTCTACCGAGGACCTTGAGCTGCTGTCCAGCCACAAACCTATCCACAGAGAAGCCCTTTAGAGGGCCGTCGGTGAATGACTCGAGCGTGCACGCAACCATGGAATCGTCAAAGTAAGTAAGGTCATCAGCATTGAGAAAGTTAGAGCCTTGAAGCTTGACCCGGCCTTTATGGAGCTCGCCTTCTTCGTCGGTCCACAAGCTCACAGATTCCTCCCACGTCATCCGAATCCGACCGATCCTTCGTAGCTCCCTCAATGAGGATGAAGATGATGGGGCCACCACGTCCAAGGGGGAGGATGATTGATCAAACCCTAGAAGACTTGCTCTTGCACCTTGTAAGTAAGGTGGGTCAATTCCACTAGCCATGATTAACTGTCTTGTTCTCCCTATCAATCCATCAATTAATCCAGGCCATTATAAGACAATTGTATCAATTGAGTCCGTTTTTGTTGGTAACACCTTCAAATTGTATTATTTTATGGTGGATAAGGCAACAATTACACAATGGAAACAAGGCAGACATTCTCATTAAATGAAGTCCTTGCAATGAAGTACATAAATGCACATGGCAACATCTGATAAAAAAAAGAACTTTACTAATAAAGAAACCAGGCAGAGAAAAACCGTTTAGTTTGCAGGAGATGAAAAGGAGTGTTCATACCGGAGAAAGAGGTTTCATCCTCCCTTAAAGGAGGAAGAGGTGGTGCAGTAGGGAAAGGTTTCATCAATGAAGAAGCTCTCAAGTGTTGTTCATCCCCACCAAAAGCACCAATAAAGCTCAAAGGGGTGCTCCTAATTCCTCTACCATGAGAAGGCGATATCGCGGTTGATGACGAAGACGATCTAATCCGCGACCCCATGAACTGTGCCAACTCCTCGAACACCTCCTCGTCAAAGGAAGCGGGCAATCTATGGATCTTTCTTTCATAAGGGGAGAGCCTGAAGTAGCTCTTGCCAATTTGCTCTCTCTCACCTCCTCTCTCCCACTCATACACCTTCCTGAACTCACCCAACATGTTATCCCACTTTGTGCCAGCTGTCTTGGCATCTCTACTCACACCATGACTCTTCAAGAACTCCGCAACTTCCCGGTCTTTCTCAGCCCGAGTTTTACCCCTCCCGGTCCCGGCTGGGAGATGATCGACCTCGGCGACGGAGTTGGAGGCTCCTTGGTATTGCATCCTCCAGGCCCTGGCAAGCCAAAGCATCTCATGGGGCTTCCAAACAGGGCTGACATACTTGCCCTTTCTTAACTGCTGGGTGCCGGTTTCCGGCTTGGCGGTAGTGGCGGTGTCGGAGGATGTGGGGAGGGAGAGGATTGGGGAGTGGGATGGGGACGAAGCAGATGCTGTATCAGATGAAGAAGGTGGGTTATTAACTGCAGCTGATGGGAGTGCTGTGAAATGGGATGGGCTTGAAACAAACTTCCATTGGCCTGTAGGGTTGGGGCTGAACCTGGGCCTCTTGACAGTCACAGACTGATCAAACTGTTGGTGTTGTGGAGGAGAGGATGAGATGATTGCGGTGTTTGAAGTAGTGGCTGTGGAGGAGATTGAGGGAGGTGTGGATATGAACTGAGAAGGTGTGATGGAGGAGATTATCAGAGGCTGTCTATGGTGGGTGATTGCTTGTGAGTTCTTCTGATCAGCTACAGCAGCTACTTCCTCCTCTTTACTTGAAGGTGACACTTGGTTTTGGCTTTGTTGGGGTGGTTGTTGTTGTCTTTCACCTTTACTCTCACTCATTTTATCCCCCTTTTTTTTTTAATCTTCCACTATTGAGATTGAAGGGATTAAAAAAAAAAACCACTTGTTTAGAGAGGGAGGGAGGGGAGGAGCAAGGAAGAAGAAACCATCCACTTACACAGTTGCAAACTCCATAGGACCATAACAGCACAGTAAAACTAGATGATGGGTTTAGTGTTTAACCAGCTGCATCCCCCTCCTTTGCAGCAGCTTCCACTAGGGCAAAACCCTCAAGGGAGAGGGATATGAGGGTTGGGTTTGGGATTTTGTGGGGAAGTCCTTGCTGGATTTACTGCCACCATGCCTTCAAAAAGAAAAGTCACAAGAGAGAGAGGAGGCAGCAGCAGCAGCAGCAGCAGAGAGGAGGGCCAAAGAAGATAGCTAGTTAGAGAGAGTGAGAGTATAAAGTTTGAGAGAGATTGCCAAAAGAACTGTCATGAATAGGACCCTTCAAAGGTAGGGGAGGAGGGAAGTGCTTGCTTCCTTTTCCCATATCATCAGATTATATACTGTTTACAAATCACAAAATTAAAAAGACCCATCTTTTTTTTTTAAGTTGGGTAATTTTAAACATTGAAGAAAGGTTAATAATTACAGTGCTTGCTTATTAGTCACATTAGCAAGGGGGTGAGAGTGAAAGTACAGTACAGAGAGGTGAGATAGAGAGAGATGGGGAGGATTTTGATTTGGATGATTAAGAGCGGAGTGTAATGATTGTACTGAACTCTGAAAACGCGGCTGTAAGTATTAAGACAGAGCATCTCTCTACTTACACAGAGAGAGAGAGAGAGAGACCCTCTTCAATTACAGTAAATGAGAGGAAGAGAGACAAAGCTTCCGACTTTTCGCGAGAGGGGAGAACAAGTAAAAAGGAAAGGCATTGAATTGTTTGATGTGGACGGGTCAAATGTAAAATGATGGATCAACTTAATTAAAAATGCAACTTTAATTGGGGGATGAAGTGAATAATTGAAAAAGTGATTCGGCAAGTAAATTTCTTATTCAAAAATTAAAGGAGTTTGTCCCCATCTATGGCACTACCCTGTCACACTCCTCACTACCAATTCCTTCTCATACTCTCTGAAATCAAACAATAAACAATCCCTTTCAAAGGTGTACAGGTCCATGCAGGGTTTGTGAAGGTGAAAGAGAGAGAGAGACCTACCTACCAACCAAAAACCGCCCGCCCCCACTGTTTGTAAAAAATCTAAAAGCCAAATCAGCGCCCGCCAAAAACAGAGGAGTTGTGTCCGTACGATTCCCCAAATTCAAAACACTCTCTGATCTGATGGGACTGTTCTTCCCTCTGCAATTTAAATTGAGTTTTGGTTTACCCGAACCCGGTTCACTTGCAGTATTGTATTGTATCATATGTATGGGTTTGGTTGTTGGGATGAAAGAAAATACTCCCTCCGTTCGGCAAAACTTGTCATTTTAGTTTATTTCACAAGTTTTAAGGCAATTAACAAATATACTAATTTACCCTCAATTATTACCCTCCTTTTTAACTTTATCGAAAACTACAAATAACAAACTATCAATCATATCAAGGGCATTTTTGTAAAGTGAAGGGCAAAATACCTATAATGACAAGTTTTTTTGAAAAAAAATAACACCCTAAAATGACAAGTTTTGCCGAACGGAGGGAGTGAATTACTGTATGTACTGATAATGAGAGGCTTTGGAAATTGAAAGGGTGAATTTTCAAGGGTAAAATGCTACAGTAAGTGTGATTTCTTGTTCATAGGGGTCGGCAGTGCTGCTAAAAAAAAACATAGGAGTAACTTTATAAAGCCCTCAAATATACATTTGGTACAAACTAATGAGCCAATGAAGATCCAGTGAGTACTTCTTGTGTTGGTGTAGATGAACATCATTTAATTAACTCAGCTTTTCACCGTACAATAAGATCACTGAAATGCAACTTCATTATGCAAGTTTATGCTAATTTTGGGTGCTACAAAGATAAGTCATGCAATCACCCGCTTATAAATTCCAATGAACTCATTAGCCTAGCTATGTAAGACTTGATCCCAACATGTTTATAAAAACAAAATTGCTAAGCCATATTGAGTGAGTAAACTGCAATACCTGGGCCATATATATATATATAGTAATATGTAATATGTGTTGCCTAATTAACTCTCTATATATATGGTCAGACATAATTTGCTGTTCCTGCATTGATAACATTATATATATGAAAAGAGAGCGGTCAGTAAAATGTTTCTTCCATTTGAACATCAAAGTTCTAAATAAGCATAGCTAAGATAATTTGGCCACACTCAGTGGTTACTCGTGATCTATATATATAGGAATTTCATGCTATTTCAAGTAACAAGGTAAGAAAGATGGACTATAGCCATGTTTTCAGGAGTGTGAATTGAAGATGAAGAAAACAAAAATGTTTTGTATTCAAGAAAGAATTAAATTAGACATTATGTGGCAACCTCCCCTTCCAAAGACAGTCACTAGTACAAAACTGAGATTTTATTCCATAATTATTTATGCCGGATGTTCAATTTGCAAAATAAAAACCTTAAAATGGTTTTATTTTATTTTCCTAAATACTGAAAAATAAATATATGCCGAAACTTCATTGCATTTGCTTTGGAGCATGGTGTTGATCCCAACCGTTTTATTTGCCCTTGCAAAAATTGTCATTATTCAAGAGCATATAATGTTGATGTGATAAGGGAACATCTAATTTGTGATGGCATTAATCGTGATTACAGAGTATGGAAATGGCATGGAGAGCCGGTACATATTCCCACTTCTAGTTATGAAACATCACATTTCGAAACTTGTGATACCGCTGAAGGTGATCGAGGAGATGAAGGCGATCGAGTAGATGATATGTTGATGAATGTTGAAGCTTTTCTTCGTGATCGTCCTGACATGTTTGACACTTTTTCAAATGATGCTTAAACTCCTTTGTATGCTGATTGTACGAGGTTTACAAGACTTTCTAATGTGTTAAGGCTCTATAACTTGAAAGTGGGCAATGAATGGACTGATAAGAGCTTTAATGCGCTACTTGAGCTACCGAGAGATGTGCTTCCAGAGGGTAATTGTCTTCCTAGTAGTACATACGAGGCAAAGAAACTTCTAAATTTGTTGGCATGGATTATCAAAGGATACATGCTTGTCCGAATGATTGTATCTTGTACCCAAAAAGAACATGAATTTTTGGACAAGTGCCCGAAGCCTAATTGCAGCCATTCGAGATACAAGAAGAACGGTGCTCCTTTTAAGGTGGTATGGTACTTTCCTATAAGGCCGCAATTCCGACGTCTATTTAGAAATGTTGAAGATGCTAAGCACTTGACATGGCATGCAACTGGAAGAACGAAAGATGGTAAACTGTGACATCCAGCTGATGCAACACAATGGAAAAGAATTGATGACTTGTATCCTGAATTTAAGACTGAAGATAGGAACCTACGTCTTGCACTGTCTACAGATGGGATCTGTTCTTATGGAACTTTAAGTAGCTCTCACAGTACATGGCCCGTTGAATTAGTGATTTATAATCTTCCTCTGTGGTTGTGCATGAAGCGCAAGTATATGCTGTTGTCTTTGCTAATCTCGGGGCAAAATCAACCTGGAAATGATATTGATGTCTATTTGGCACCATTTATTGAAGATTTGAAAGACATGTGGGAAAATGGGATTGAAGTGTATGATGCAAATAGGAAAGAGGATTTTTGTCTTCATGCCATGTTGTTTTGCACAATCAATGATTTCCCAGCGTATGGTAATCTTGTCATGTTAAAATGAGTTTCAAATATGTATGCATTTTCACACGAACTTAAATATAGGTATCATTGGGTACTTCTAGTTTTGAATCCTCGTGCAGATTATGCTTATTGGATTGATCCACTACATGAAAAAGTTGCAAAAGACTAACGTTAGTATTCAATATGTTTTTTAGAAATCTGAAATGTGCTTTCTTTGTGATATCGTGTTCATGACTTTACAGGAGCTATAGGCTAAAGTATGCCTCTTTTATTATGTTACAATTAATATATACTATCTTTAAATATTGATGATATATGCTATGTGAAATATGTTCTTACTATATGGATTTCGGTGTCCTCGTCAACCAAATCTAATCGAGTGTGGATATTATCTTCTAAAGTTTATGCAACAGATAGTATCACAAAGCAAAGTTGTTATCCCATCCAAAGTAGGTGTTTGATTTTTTTATTTTACTTTTAACATTGCTCTTTTTTAATAACTTAATTAGTTTGGTTAACTTAACAAAAATGTTGCCTTTAACAGTGGTTTGATGCGAGTAGCAAGTACAGATGTGCCAAGATTGATGACTTGCGAAAGGATTGGCTTGATTACTTATATACCTTTATTTTTAGGTATGAATCTACCTTGCACATCCTTAATTTTGAAAGTTGGTCTCTCAATTCAAATAAAGGAATAAAGGAAAGTATAATAAGCTCAAGCTATTAGCTTTCGTAACAATGTCTTTCTGATTTTTATTTTAGGTAAGCACAAGTTGTCTCCAGTTCATGTGCTCATCGAGAGATGACTTTCATTTGGTGAGCTCGAGCATCTATCAAGATATGTACCCGGATGTGGCCATGCACTTACTTTCGTTTTACTTTATCAAGGACTACTTTTGTTTAATTTATAGCATGTTTGCATTTTAGTTCTAAGGTTGATATTTCTATCAATATATGTACCTGTTGGTGGGTCAACTCAAACAATGGATTTGTAGTGGTTGTTGATATGGTTTGGATGGTATTTATGTATGTCTTTGATGACATTTAACAGGGGGTTTATATTGATATTCGAAAAGCGCTCTTGCAAAACAACATGAAACTATATATCCCGGAAAATTGTCCGTTATATAAGGTCATATTATATCGGCCAGAATTTAAAAAAAATTCATGAGTATTTATGCCGGATGTAAATTCTCCAGGTCTGGCATAAATAGCCTGAGCTCTTTTTTTTTTTAAAAAAAAAAAGAACAACTTCATTCATGCTGGACTTGTGTTAGAAATATCCGGCATAAATAACTGTATTTAATTGGGATGTATAAAAAACACCCTATTATTTATGCCGGGCGTGTGGTTTTTTATATCCGGCATAAATAAATGTATGTTTAAAAAACACCCTATTATTTATGTCGGGCGTGTGTTTTTTATATCCATCATAAATAAATGTATGTATTTGGAATGTATAAAAAACACACTATTATTTATGCCGGGTGTGTCATTTTTATATCCGGCATAAATAAAACGCCCCCTGTTAGCTAGTTATCAGTTATATATCACTGATCAAAGGATGAGAAATAGGAGTATTGTTTTTTATGTGTGCTGTATGTAACTTATATGGGAATGAAGGAGTAAGTTGTGACGTCGTCGTTTTTAGGAGTAATTGCCACTTTTGGTGCAAGTAATGGTTTGTTTTTGTGGATTATTTGGTGAAATGATATATGATAACTTGTTTTCTTAAAGAGATCTTCTGGCTTTGTACAAGATTGATATTGAATCTTTGTTTAATTAGGAGTTGGAAGCATATATATGACTATGAATTGATTTTATTTTTCTGTGCTGAAATGGGAACATTAATTGAGCCGGAGGAGCGTTTCCTGCTTATAGAGGATAACAAACATACTATTTTTAGCATGTTCAGCAAAATTATTTAAGAATCATTGATGTCAAATTTGGGGGATATAAAATGTGGCTCGAATGATTGAAGTAGGAGAAATTGGTGTTTGGTGGGAGATAAGTACGTGAAACTACAATATTGTTCTAGTTGATCCATAGATTGAAGATATAGGAATGCCAAATTTTGAGAAAATGATTACTAGATCAGAAAAAATACAGTCTGTAGAGAATTAATTAGTGCTTCTTGAAGTTTGATTTCCTTTGATAATTTGAGTGAAAGTGATCGATCTCTCTATATATATGGTTATTGATTAGTTGCACCAATGAGGAAAATGATCAAATATGATAGGAATTAGGATTAGTAATGTGACTAATTAAGAGAGGAATATCACTATTACAAAAACTAGTTTTTATACCATTACTTGCACCAAAAGTGGCAATTACTCCTAAAAACGACGACGTCACAACTTACTCCTTCATTCCCATATAAGTTACATACCGCACACATAAAAACAATACTCCTATTTCTCATCCTTTGATCAGTGATATATAACTGATAACTAGCTAACTAGCGCACTGAGCCTCACGTAATACAAAAATTTGCTGTATAGTACGTACGTAGATATTATTACGAATCCGAAATACAAACAGTGAATGAGTTATTAACACTGCATAACATCAGTTCCCAAGGACAAACTGTACGTTGTTAAAATTAAAACAAATCATCAAGTTACACGGTATGAACCATGAAAGGTGTCTTCTTGAACGGAAAACACCTCTCGATCCGCCACTGTTTAGTTTCCGTGTGGAAATCAAACCAAGTTGTATTTCAGTTAATTGAATCGGGAAAGGGGAAAGAAAGCAAGTGGAACTGGAAGCTATTTAAAACCCTAAAATCGATCATCACATGTTTACTTGCAAAATTGATTATCGGACAGTTCGGATATATGCAAAGTTCAATAAAAAAGACGCAAAATCGAAGTCACAAGCTTGGATGTGCCGCGCTTACCGGCCCGACGAATTCGCTAAGATTTTCAGTTGACGGTTGAATTACGGAGATGGAGGAGACCGAGGCGAATAGATCATCGACGGTGGAAGCCGAACGCCCCTTAATCCAGCACCCAATCTTCGGCATGACGCGCGCCGCCGCCGAGGGTTTCATTTGTCCCCCATTTTTTTTGAAAGCTAGCAACCAAATTTCGAAAAGGAGATTTTAAAAGAGATTTTGAAAAAATAATTAAAGATTAAAATTAACACAGACGTTATAATTAAGAGTATACTAGTTCCATCCCCGTGCCATGATGCTTGCACGAGGAAAAAAAAAGTATAATCATCGCGTCATTACGTGATTTTTAATAAATAAAATCTTAATAATACAACAAATTAATATTATAAAATATTAATAAAAGTTAGAATAACATAATGAAAGTAGACTTGAAATCTTTAAGAAAATGGTAAAAATGTTTATCATAAAGTTAGGTTTCATAAAAAGGGTTTTTAAATTAAGATATTATATTGATATAGATTATTATATAGAGTGATTGGCACAATATAACCCCCAACCGAAACCGTTTGCACAGCTAACCCACTAACCAAACAATTTGCAAAGTTTAACCCTCCCCCTTTAAAATTTTGCAACCCAGCCGGTTAAAAAGATAGGGTGAAACCGGGGAATTAGGAGAGAGGGAGTGATGTAGGGAAGAGAAAGAGGGATCTGTGACAGGGAGAGAGGAACAAGATCGAAGGATTCAAGGGGAGCGTCTGGGTGCAGTGAGCGGCGGAGCCATCTCCGGAGCGAAGAAGGGGTGCAGTGAGCGGCGATGGCTCTGGCAGACGAAGAAGAAGGGGAGCGGCGGATCGGATTCGAACGAAGAAGAAGATGAGCAGTGCTGCAGTGGGTGACGATGGCTCCAGCGACGCTCCCTGACCTTCTTCTTGACCCCTCCTCCAGGCGATTTCGCTTTGCCAGGGCTCGAAACATGCTGTTCTATCTCTCTGTTTTTGTTTTTTTTGTTTCAATTATCTACTGTCGGTTTTAAGGTTTAATAGCGAGGTTGTGCTAATTTGTGATGTCAAGTAGAAAATTGCCCAGTTAATTGTCTTGAATCCCTGTCACTTTTGAAATTGAATTGTCTTGATTAAGAGTATTTTTTGGCGATGTCGAGTTTGGATTGAATGGGCCGTTGGGAGATTAGGATCCGTGGCACTCATAACAGTGAAATCTGTATAGATTACCACTATTTTTTTTTGCTTTTCAACAGTCATTGGGTTTTGATTTTGTAACTTTGTATTTGCTTAAATTTGGTTTTGCAGTTTCTAGTTTTAGCTATAGGTGGATTGTTCTTTTTAAAGCTTTGATCCTTGTTGTTGTCTTGCTGATTTTATTATTCATGGAATGCTTCAAAAATTTCTTCCTTGTATGAATAGCAAGACTATTGTTAGCAATTGTTTCTAGAAGTTGTTCTCAGGAAGTAATTATGTTTCTGATGCAGGGCGACGTGGAGTCAATTGCATCCAAAACCCCAAAAGAGCTAACTGTGCTCTTTGAGAAAATATCAGGCTCCGAGGAGCACAAGAGAGACTATGAGGATTTGAAAGTACAGAAGGCAGTAGCTGAAGAAGAAACTAACCTAATTTTTCATAAGAAGAAAACTATAGTGGCAGAGAGAAAACAGAAGAAAGAATAGAAAGAAGAGGCTGAGATTATGTGAAGAAAACTGGGTGATTATTGCTCATTTGCAATATGTCTTGTGATTCACGTGTCATGTACAACAATTCACGTGTCAAGTAAAAAAATTCACGTGTCATGTAAAGCAATTTCCGTGTCATGTAAAGCATCCCAGCCTCAGTGTTTGTACATATATGCAACTTAATCTCCTATATAATATATCATGGTTGATGCACAACAAATTTCAATAATCTTTGTTCAGTTTCGTGTAAACAACTCAAAGCAAATGCCTGTTTTTAATTCCCTATAGAATTTCAGATTTCATTGCTTTTTTGTCCATTAAGAGATTTATAAGAATAAAACAAGAAGTTTGTTGGTTCATGGTTGGCAATGGTAAGTGCAATCAAGGATTAAGGTTGGGGATTTTCCACTTGAAATTATGTGAAGATCTTTAGCTATTTCTTGAATCATCTTTGAGAGACTTGATACTATGTAATCAGAAGTTCATAACTCAGAATCAATTGGTTGATTCTATTGTTGTCAGATGAAGCAAATTGCTCATATATATAGGATTTGTTTGGAGCAGATCAAATTTACCTACCGCCCATCTATTTCATCATTCCAGTCTCAGCGTTTGTACATGACACCAGTTAATATTTACATAAGTCCAGTAGACAACAATAGGGTGTCCAGTAGGGAATTACAGGTGGGCAATTGAGTTTTACTGCTGTCATGTTAGGTCAATCTCATACAAATCAAACCCACAATGGTTTGTGACAGAAGAAGACATTAAGAGCTTACCGTGCATTAAGAGCTTACCCTAGTTCATTGTCCTGTCCCCGAAACCAGCACTTCGTTAAAAAAAAGAGAGAAGAGATTGAATGCTTCTCTCTTTTTACTTGTCACCCGTCTATGTTCTAAAAAACGCTCGGCGGATGCTTGAAGCAATTGGATGAGATGGAAGTGATTGTTAGGTTTATGCAAGTTGCTGAGAGACTGAAAACGTCACAACTTTAACTGACCGATCATATATAAACCTGTCAACCATACTGAATTTACACGTCACCCATACCGGTTTTACATGACACGTAATGTATTTTACTTGACACATGCATGAATTGTTTTACTTGACACGTGGATTGTTTTATTTGACACATGTCACCCATACCGGATTTACATGACACATAATGTATTTTACTAGACACATGAACTGTTTTACTTGACACATCACATATATAATTACTCGTCAACCATACTGAATTGTTTTACCATCAAGATGGTTGTAAGTTTCCAACAATTTTCGTCTCACCCTTCAAAATGATACCATTTTAACTGTGAAGTACATACTCTATGACAATCTAGAGCGTGAAGATATGACAATTTTATTTAAAAAATTGTCTTCACCTCTCTCTTAAACCCCCTTTCCCTCTCCCTCTCTCCACCTCTCTCCATTGAAGAGCTCCATTGAAGAGCTTCTTTCTTCTTTGATTTCTTTGTCTTCTATCTCTCTTCTTCCTTCGAATTTCTTCTGTCGAACAAAGAGTGACGCCTTTTTCCTCTCTCTTATCCTCTCAGCACACACACTCTCTCCTTCTCTCTCTCTCTCTCTCTCTCTCTCTCTCTCTCTCTCTCTCTCTCTCTCTCTCTCTCTCTCTCTCTCTCTCTCTTCCTTTCCCTCTCTCCTCTTATTAATTACCCCTTTTACTTTTCCACCTTTTTCCTCTCTCTTATCCTCTCAGCACACACACACTCTCTCTCAAGTACTTTATCAACATTTTTTTATCTGAAGTCGATGGTGAATCTATTTCTCTAATAATTCTTGTCCAGTCAATAATAATAGGTGACATGTCGTTTTGCTTTGGGTCTCCAGTTAAAACTAACTGCTTACATGTCAACCTGCAAATAGACCTCCGCCCGCTTGCTGTTGCTTTTTCCATCCTCTCTCTCCTCTGCAACTTTACTGTTGCTGTTTCCCTCCTCTCTCTCCTCTGCAACTTTACCTCTGCAACTTTATTGTTGCTTTTTCCCTCTCTCTCTCTCTCTGACCTGTCCAGCTGTCAATCACAGAATGTCCAGTCTCCCCCCTCATGACCTGCAACCGGTTGAAAGTGGAATCCGGATAACCAGTTTGCTGCAAATTTTTTTCGGATCGGGTTAACCTTGCAAAGTTTCTCAAAAAGTGGGTTAGTTTAGCAAATGCCCCTTATTATATATATACAGTAGACATTAGATTTAATTCAATGTTTTGAATTAAACCCAATGGTTAGTAAATGGGTAATAAAATAAAAGGGAAAAATATAAATGTATGAAAGAGATGAAGAGAAAAAAAAAAGAAAAAAATATTATAAGAGAAATTTGTGATTAGTTGAAAAACCTTAAATTAAGGAATAAAAAAGTCTTCTAAATTAAGATATTATATAGATATATAGATGTTTTGAATTAAACTCAATGGTTAGCAAATGGGTAAAAAAATAAAAGGGAAAAATGTAAATGTATAAAAGAGATGAAGAGAAAAAGAAAAAGAAATGAAAATTGTGATTAGTTGAAAAACCTTAAATTAAGGAGATGTTGACACATTATCAAAAGTCTTCTAAATTAAGATATTACTAGCACAGTACCCGTGCGTTACGCACGGGATTTGTAAAATATGTTATATTGTTGTAATAACACATAATTACTAACGACTAAACAACTTAAATTTTAATTATTTTGATTGTACTATGTGACATCCATCCAACTAAAGAAATATCAATCATCATAAGAATAAATCAAATCCAAACATCCAAATGATAAATATACTAAATTGGTTTTACTCACTCGATCCACATCTTCGATCAATAAGTAAAATTGTGATGTATAAATCACGACAACTTCATTAATCCATCTACTTGAAGAATTCAAGGTGTCAGTGCACAATTTTGGTTCTCGATGTATCTTTATTTTTTTAAACCTATAAAATAAATGTATTACATATTAAGAAACTCTTGCAAGAGGTCAATGGTTCAAATCCCATTTTTTACACATTATGAGTAATTAGTGAGTGCTCAAGCCTTCATTGACTTAGGTGAGCATGTTTGGTGGTTGTTAAGATTATTAGAAAATACTAACAAAAAATGAAGGTTTTATTATATAATTTGTAGATTGTTGATATGACTATTTTTTAAATTTCTTAAAAGAACAAAGAAAAAAAACATGGGCACATGTATATTGCATGCAATATAATTTTTAGAAATATATGGTTTATTTATTTATTTTTCAACGGCATCAATTAAGAACATTAATTTGAAAATAATTTCCCAAATTTAATTGTTTTAGATTAAATAATATTTTTTTAATTATTTAATTTATCCATTTATGCCAGAGAATCTTCCGAAATCAAGGTTCTTAACAACCTATTCTCTAAGGATATAGGTTAGAAATTAAGATTGTTAAAATATAAACTAAATAAAAAAGGTAATTAAAAATAATTATAAATGTCGATTGTAAATTTATTATTGGTTTATGCAAAATAATTATTAAAGAAATACATTTAGTTAATAACTTGATAAAAAGTTAATAAAAAAGAATTATATTATTGCATTTACAATTTGATAAATAAACGACATATGAAAAAAGATAATGGCATAAAAGATTAAAATATCAATGAAAGATCAAAATGCAATAATTATTTCAATTACAACTGATTAAATATTGGTCCGAAATTAATAGGAAAATCAGATAGCCTACCATGTATTCAAATGTGCTAGTATAGTATCCTTATATATAAATGGTCATCAACTATACTATTGCTAGGTTATCTATAATAACCAAAATATAATTTTTTTCAAACGTCCAATTTAATTAAGTACTAATAAAAATTAAATTAATAAGGGTAAATTGCAACTAATATCTCAACCTTTAGGGATAGTTGCTTTCAATACCCTAACCTTGTAAAATTTCACAAAATATCCTAACCTATACCATTAGTTGCAATTAACACCCTAAATGAGTTTATTAAATTAAAAAGTTACCCATATCAAACAAAAATTACAAAAAATCACTCATATTCATAAAATATTTTCAATGAACCCCCAATACATTTTAAAAAAAAAAAGAGAATTAAATAACTCTCTTACAATTGAACCCCACCCGACCCACCATCCAAAAATAATTATAATATATATATAATATACTCCTTTAAAATATAATATAATTACTTTAGCATCTACTCATTTAAAATTTTAATATAATCAATCAAAATAATTAATTATTTATCTAAAAAAACATACATTATAATTAAAATCTAAATTTATACTCCGTACAAGTCTGTCTCGATCCGATTTGTGCATCTATATATTCCCTGTATATTATTTGATACGATATATACTGTTTTTTTTGTTAATATTATGTTATATATACTAAAACTAATACATAACATCTTATAATGTATCACACATAAATTTCATGGTATTAAAAAAATGATTCTATAAGAAATGTTTAACATAATAGTTTTACGAAAATAAAATAAAATAAATTTAAAAACATAAATGGTAAAAGATATGATAACCATTTGCAATAAATAATTATATAATAAAGATATATTAAAAATAATATGGTAAAAAATAATAATTTGACCATATTATTTTTGATATATCTTTATTATGTAACTATTTATTACAAATGGTTATCATATCTCATACCATTTATTTATTAAAATCAACATTATTTTATTTTTGTAAAAGTATTATGTTTAAGATAAATAATTAATTATTTTGAGTAATTATATTAAAATATTAAATGAGTAAATGATAAAATAATTATGTTATATTTTTAAAGGAGTAGATTTTATATACCTGTTATAATTATTTTTGGATTGTGGGTTGGGTGGGCTTAAATTGTAAGATTTTTTTTAATTTCAAATTTTAAAATATATTAGGAGTTTATTGAAAATATTTTATGAATACGGGTGATTTTTTGTAATTTTTGTATGATGTGGGTAATTTTTAAAATTTAAGAATCTCATCCAAGGTGTTAAGTGCAACTAATGGTATATGTTAGGATATTTTTTGAAATTTTACAAGGTTAGGGTATTAAAAGCAACTACCCCTAAAGGTTGGGATATTAGTTGCAATTTACCCAATTAATAAAGTAAAAGTTTGTTTGTTAGAAAATTATGGTAACAATATCAAAACATGGAAAAGAAAATACATTAATTGAAAAATAAATAATTAAAATTAGAAGCATTAATTAATTTTTGTTTAAATTGAAGGTGGGGCCAAGTTTAATATGAAATCGCCACATAAGCCTATAGTTAAGGAGAGTTTGCCACGTGGCTTGAGAAACAGCTGTTTTAGTATTATATTAGATATATAGATATAACATATCTATTATGAGGATGATCAAAAAAATAAAAAAAAAAAATACAAATATCAATAGTGAATTATGTTAACAAATATATGAGAGTTCTCCATAGCATTCATCATCTTAGCTTCTCTCACAAGTTCTCATTGGTTTTAGCTAGTTCACAATTTGAGAGTTGAGAGAAACACTAGAGTGTTATCGTACAATTCAAGTTAGTCGTTTTACATTAAGAGTATTTCATACTCGAACATAAACACACCTTGGTGTGTGGTGAGGACTTTTATTTCACTTGTAAGGTTGGATTGCTAGAATAGAAGCGGTGAGACTTTGTATAGAAGAAGGGGAAGTTCTTCTAGGATATTCTAGGGCTCTAAGGAAAGTGAAATAATAAACATTTGAATCATACGGGTTGGATAACCCTAGGCGGGGATGTAGGCCAAGCTCGTGCTGAACCTCGTAACAATTCGTTTGTTCATTTATTTATTCCGCATCTTATTTTGTTTACTTTGATTATCCTTGATTTTTCACTTTGTTAAGTTTTGATAACTATATCAAGACCCTGATAAACTGTTTTGGAAAAACTATGAAAATGTTTTGTTTTGCAAAAATCGTGCATACTTTTTTCAACTCCCTTCCAGAGTATTTCTCAGTACCTGTTGGACTCTTCGGGTGATCTGATTATCGTGAGGTCTTATAGCTCTGGAGTTAGGATGAATATAGGTCGACAGGTCGTGACTATTTCTTTTTTTTGGGGGGTGGTAATTTGAAAAAAAAAAATAAAAAACTTCAATTATTGACTCTTATCACTTTATGTATTTTCAATACGGTTTGAGTGCACGCAAACATTTCCTACAAATTTGACCAGACTCCCATCATAACGATATGAATCAAATACTTGCCATTTCCACGGGATATATGGAAAAGGAAATGAATAGAAGGAAGAATATAAACAAGGATACATGAAACCCCCAATTGGATGATCAGAGAAGTAACTCAGAATTAGATCCGGGTAAATACGGGTAGGCCCGCTCGTATTAGTGGACGGGGTTGGATATGGAAAAAAGCCCACACGGACTGCTAAGTTTGACCTGCGCCCACATCGAGTGCGGGATTGAATATATCAACCAATCCGTTACGGGCCTAGCGGCCCGTAACGGGTACCCGCCTTTTTTTTATTAAAATTAATACGTATATATATGTAATAAATAATATTAATTATTTCTATTAAAAACAATAACTAATATATATATATATATACAGTAACTA
The DNA here is from genome assembly GCA_963922045.1 of Persicaria maculosa. Taxonomy (NCBI): domain Eukaryota; kingdom Viridiplantae; phylum Streptophyta; class Magnoliopsida; order Caryophyllales; family Polygonaceae; genus Persicaria; species Persicaria maculosa. The sequence continues at coordinate 36,247,881 of OY998271.1, forward strand.
TATATGATGTATGTATTCATTTTAAAAACTAATAAAAACAGTAAGTATGTATATTAAAATTGACTACATAGTAACTATATGTATGCATGTATTCATTTTAAAAACAACTAAAAGCAGTAAGTAAGTAAGTGTGTGTGTATATATATATATATATATATAGAGGTTGGATCCCGTGTAAGCAATTCTTACGGTGTAATTTGTGAGCAGATAAATTATTCGTAGGTATCAAGCGATTATTCGTGTATAATAATGTAATTATTCGTGTGTATGAACAAATGTAATTATTCGTATGCAACAAATGATTATTCATATGTATGTACATACGAATAATCACTTGTTACATATGAATAATGTCACTGTTCACAAGTTACTTTTAATCTCATCCGTTTGATCTTCTTAATCCGACGCTCTAAATTTGCTCATAAATTACACAGTAAGACTTGCTTACACAGGATCTATTCTCTATATATATATATATATATATATATATATATATATATATATATATATATATATATTAAACTTGATTACAATAGGCTTAGTATAGCTTTAATAAGAAAATTTGATTAGGTTTGCGGGTACCCGCGAGTTATCCGTACCCGCATTCGTGGATGGGGTTGGACACAATTTCTAACCCATTAAGTGGGCTTAGCTTGGCCGGCGCCAACAAAAGCCCGCGCCAACAAAAATAGAATAAAATATCGTGTAAAGCACGGCCGAAGTCCGATCCGCGTCCGCGTTTGCCCGGGTTCACTCAGAAAGAAACAACAAAAAGTCGGTCGCCAACAACCTATCAAATTGCCAGTTGTGTAAAACTGTGAAAATTCCAAAAAAAAAAAATTCCTAAAAGCAAAGCATCCAAAAACCGCACAGAAACATGTGGGTATAGTTTCTGGTTCACCTCCTCTAACACACATATAAAACCAAGCCACTAAATTACAAACTCCATTGCAGCTTTTTTTTATTTTTTATTTTTATCTCTGCACTGCTAAAAGCAAAACACTAAGAACTGATGACAACGTATTGGTACAAAACATGCATAAATATATATATATATATAGGCTATCTAGCTAGCTTCCATGGTAATTACTTAAAATCTTCTTTTTTTCACCCATCAAATTTCACAATACCGTAGAACATCTTTATCCATGGTACTCAATTTAAGTATCTTATCTTACAGTTTTTCTTTTTATATTATTTTAAAATACTTGAATACACAACCATGATACTTACAAAATATCTTAACATATATTTCATTTTATTTTTAAATTTTTGTGGGTATAGAAAAAAAAAGTTGTTCTCATATGTTATTATTTATTAGATAAAACTAATAATATTGTGTAAGAGTGAGTATTATCTAATGATACTCACCTGTACGGATTGTTTTGAATCCAACACCACCTCTTATATTTATATATATTTTTTATTTTAAAATACAGATATGATATTCCAAATACCACAATTAAAAGATGGTTACTGCTTCCTTTCTCTTTCAAAATTTGTTGGGTTTTAATCTGTGTTTGATCAAAAACCCTACCAAGCTAGATTGTGTGTTTTGGGGGTTTACCAAGATAATGATGAATCAAGATTCAAGAATAGGCGGGTAGGGGTAGGGCGGCGATTTTCATTCACTGTTTGGCCTTTGATGATAAATACTGTTAAGAAAAATTACCGACTTTTGTTTTTTTGCTGAGTTGACCTGCATGCATGCACACACTTTTACAGCTAGCTAGCTTATATCCATATTTAGAGCCAACAAAATCCGACCCGGTCGACCCGGAACCGATTATCCTGAACATCAATCCAACCGACCCATTTTGGACCCGAAATCCAAAAATCGATAACCGAAACTCAGCCAAACAGATTGAACCAAATCCGATTCAACCGAAACTCATTAAAACTCAAACCCGTTATAATCGAAATCCAAAATAACCCCGACCCAACCGAATGACCAAATTATTAGACATTACCTGAAACCGAATGATCTGAAACTCGACTAACCGAACCCGAACCCGACCCGACCCGCCGGATTGCCACCTCTACATGCATTTCTTATATATATATATATATATATTATATACAAGTACGATTCCTGCACCATGTCGCGATTTTTTTAGATCTTAATAAAATAAAAAATAATATTATAAAGTATAAATAAAAGTTAACATAAAAATAAAATAAAAAGCTTTACCATCAATGTATCATATAAATCTTTTAGATTTTTCTATATCTCATTTGAAATAGCATACATAAATATAGATATTTTAAATTACTTGGTAAAAAAAATATCATTGTGACCTTTTTTAAATGCAATGTGGCATAATCAATATCTAAAATAATATTATATATGCCACATCATCATAAAAATAAAAGAAAAAACGTGATTGGTTTCAATTAGATTATATTAAATTTAATATTTTCAATTAAGCCTAATAGTTAGTAAATATGTTAAAAATAAAAGAAAAAATATGATTGGTTTAAAAGAATAAAGGAAATAAGAAAAAAAATTAAAGGAAAAAATATATTGATTTAAACAGGTACAAAAGGTAGGGATGTTACGTAGGCTAAAACTATTATGTTTTAAGAATATATATATTTAGTGCTTCAAGGTGTTAAAAAATGTGATTGGTTTGAAAAAGATAAAGGGAAGAAGAAAAAAAAATAATTGAGGGAAAACAATTTAATCGATTGATTTATCCTACTCTCTATATATATTAGATTGGATTCGATGTTTTAAATTAATCCAAATAGTTATATTAGATTTATTTAAATATTTTTAATTAATTCCAATTGTTAGTAAATATATTAAAAGATAAGAAAAAATGTGATTGATTTAAGGTGATAAAGGGAGGAAAAAAAGGGGAAAAAAAAAGAAAAATGTGATTGGTCGAAAGGGAGTGAAGAGTGGAGAGTGTGCCATGTAAGCACAATGTATACTGAATTAAGTATATATATATATACATATATATATATATATAAAATATGGATAAAATGTTAACAAGCCTTACGGTGTGAAATGTTAACAAATCTGACGCGTTGATTGAGTTAAAATGGAAGGTTGAGATTATTTAATTTTGTGGATTAATTGATAATTAAAAGTTAAAAAACACAATCTCGTGTTAAAAACAAGCGCGTGTAACTCAACAAGCCTAACCTTACCCCATCACACAAACCATAAAAAATCATAGAGAGAATCATGTGAAGAAGGAGGCGATCCTGCAGACGGCAAAGGCGGAGCGGACATCCGACGATCGAACGATCCGAGGTGCAACAGAGGTGCGACGATCGGAGGTGCGATCGAAGGTCCGGCGATCCGCCTCCACTCTGTACAACCTTTGTTCTTTCTCGCTTGGTTCTTTGGGGTTCAACGATCAACCTGGTGTGACAGAGGTGCTGCGATCAAAGGTGTGATCGAAGGTCTGGTGATCCGCCTTTCTTCTGTAGATCTAAAAAATGAATTCACTTTGTAGTGTCTTCCTTCTTTGGGTTTCTGGTGAATTTTACACTTGAAATTTTAATTTAAAATGTTATATGTTAATGGAGAATAAAAACCCGTGTTTTGGGAAGCCATGGCAATGTAGAAGCGAAGTCCTTTTCTTTAATTTCCAAACTTGCCTTTTTATGGTTGATTGTGTTGAAAAGGTTTTTCCTTCAATTTATTTAGGAAAAAAAAAAGATAAAAACTTCTTATGTTTATTGTGGCCATATGCTTTGCTGGTGTTCTTCTTTTGCTCAGATATCAGTGTTAGATTGTTAATCTTTGAGTTAATCTTTGAGTGGTTGCTTGTTTGTTTCTTGTGTCAAATCTTTGTTGTAAATGCAATTGTGTTCAGATCTATATTTTTTTAGTTTTGTTCTCCATTAATTTCACGTTCAGAGTCACCATTTGGCAAGCTCATAGTTTCTATTCGTTGATAATAAGGAATTACTAGTACAATTTCTGCGCCATCGCGCGTTTTTTTTAAAACTAAAATATTATATATAAAAATAATATAAAATATTAATAAATGTTAAGATAAAATCATAAAAAAAATTTACAATAAATGTATCTTATAATTATCTCAGAAAATTATTTTTTAAAAATCTTATGTAAAGTATAATACATAAATATAGATATTTTAAATTATTCAGTAATAATAATACCAATTATAACATTGTTTAAATGTGATGTGTCATAATCAATAGTTATATTCAATATTTTGAATTAAGCGCAATAGTTAGTAAATAAATTTGAATTAAGCCCAATAGTTATATTAGATTGAATTCAATGTTTTGAATTAAGCCCAATAGTTAGTAAAATTAAATAAAAAAGAGAATTAAAGGAAAAAGAAGAAAAAAAAAATGAGAATTAAAGAAAATCAAAGAAAAATGGCAAAAAAAATATGATTGGTCAAGACTCCTAAAATGCCTCTAAGATTGACACATCATCCTAAACTCTTCTAAATTAAGAGTTTATATAGATAGTTATATTAGATTGAATTCAATGTTTTGAATTAAGCCCAATAGTTAGTAAAATTAAATAAAAAAGAGAATTAAAGGAAAAAGAAGAAAAAAAAAGAGAATTAAAGAAAATCAAAGAAAAATGGCAAAAAAAAATATGATTGGTCAAGACTCCTAAAATGCCTCTAAGATTGACACATCATCCTAAACTCTTCTAAATTAAGAGTTTATATAGATAGTTAGTAAAATTAAATAAAAAAGAGAATTAAAGGAAAAAGAAGAAAAAAAATGAGAATTAAAGAAAATCAAAGAAAAATGGCAAAAAAATATGATTGGTCAAGACTCCTAAAATGCCTCTAAAATTGACACATCATCCTAAACTCTTCTAAATTAAGAGTTTATATAGATAGTTAGTAAAATTAAATAAAAAAGAGAATTAAAGGAAAAAGAAGAAAAAAAATGAGAATTAAAGAAAATCAAAGAAAAATGGCAAAAAAAATATGATTGGTCAAGACTCCTAAAATGCCTCTAAGATTGACACATCATCCTAAACTCTTCTAAATTAAGAGTTTATATAGATAGTTAGTAAAATTAAATAAAAAAGAGAATTAAAGGAAAAAGAAGAAAAAAATGAGAATTAAAGAAAATCAAAGAAAAATGGCAAAAAAATATGATTGGTCAAGACTCCTAAAATGCCTCTAAAATTGACACATCATCCTAAACTCTTCTAAATTAAGAGTTTATATAGATATAGATTCATATGTATGTGGTTAATTAGATGTGGAAAATCAAGAATTACATTTACATACTCTTTCAACCTAGCAAATAATTACTATCAACTTAAAGAAAAATTACTATCAACCTAGCAAATAGTTGAAAAATTGACCAACCTTTTTGCTATTATCTAAATGATAACTCCTATTTACAAACGAATAATAACGATCAATTTAGCGAATAATTACTATTGACCTAGCGAATAGTTGCAAAATTGATCAACCCTTTTGCTATTATCTAAATGATAACTACTCTTTACACACGAATAATAACTATAAGTTAGTGAATAATTAATATCACCTTATCGAATAGTTCAAACAGTGCACCACACAAAAAAACAACGTTACCACACAAAAAAAAACGTTACACCACAAAGTGCAAGCAAAATCTGGAAGTTCAGAGTCATTATTCGTTGATAATCTAGAATTTTTCGGTAATTTGTTCATCATTATTCATCGAACTCACAGTGCAAGCAAAATCTCCTCCTCCAACAAAAAAAAACAGTACCTCACAAAAAAAACCAATACACGCGCTTCCGCTTCAGCAATTTGGCTATAAAAGTGGTGGGGCCTACTCTTTTTTTATTTAAATAAAAAGGAAAAATCTCAATTAATTCCATCCATCCATTTCTAATCAATTAATGGCCTATATTTGTTAACACTTAACACCGTAAGGGATAAGAACTCATGACCCAACCTCTCTCTCCCTCTCTCTCTCTCTCTCTCTCTCTCTCTCTCTATATATATATATATATATATACACACACACACTTATATATAACAGGGTAAATTGCAGGAAATCACCCCTTAAATATGTCATATTGCTCAAAATTACCTCTTATATGCTTAATTATCATAAACCACCCCTTATACACCACATGTTATCAATCCACCACCCTATTGAAATTTCCATCCAAGACTCACTTAAATATGTAAAACGAAAAAAATACCCTTATTTTTTTTAATATTTTAATGTTATTAAGTGGATTAAAACAAAATTAAATTGGATCCTTTCTCCTTTCTTTGTATGTCATTGTCTTCGTCCCTCTGCACTCATTGATGGCTTGTAATTGTTGATAGATCTACAAATATACTTCTTCTAACTTTTTATTTTCTTCCAGATCTGTGACCGATTCTCCTTCCTTTGTAATTATTGAAGGACAACAAAACAGGTTCTTCGACTCGTTGGGTTTGAGAGCAAGCAAGGTTTCCTGTTGTAGGGCTCGGTTCTGATTCGAATGCAGAGGTTTACTGTAGAATAATGAGCACGAGTTTTCATCGAGTAGATCTTCAATGTCTAGTTGGTCGATCTATCCATGATTCACAATTTGACACATGCTTGAATTTCAAGGAGAGTTTCTTGTGAAAATTTGGGAATGGGGATGATGGACAAAAATGCGTTCAGAATGAACCAGAGGAAGAAGGCTGACTTGGGGCGTGTTAGGCACCCGATTATCAGAGGTTGTGGGTTTAAAAAAAAGATAACCGGCGAGGGGATCAGTTTGGCATCCAGTTGTGGGGGACGCCGGTGGAGGTTGTCGTCGGTTCTGGTCCGGTTAAAACCTCCGGTTCTACAACCTTGGGGATGGAAGGTTGTTAGTTCTTCAACCGGAGGTTTTCCCCTCGTGCCCTTCCTCGGTCACAAGTTCTGTGCTCATTTCAGAGTGGAATCCTTCACCCTTATGCTTTTCCTCTCTCCTTCTTCAGGCGATTTCGAACCACTCTCTCCTCCTCCTCCATCTCTATTAGGCAAATGATTAATGACAATACATCATCATTATGTTACAAGCTGGTGTACTTTCTTGGAAGTATACTGCAAGTTAAACATGGACCATGAGAATAGCTTCTCACTTGTCTAACAGATAAACAGATCATGATTGGCAAGGGCATTTTAGTCCTTTTGTATGCAAATTATAAAAAAAACCTATTACCAAGCAAACACCTAACAATGTTATGTTTAAAAAATGACCTCAACCTTTTCCACCTCTACAATCTAAAAAAATAACATTCACCGCCACAACCTAAAAAAATAACCTCAACCCCTTTAAAAACAACCCGCATGCAAACACGCCCTTGGTGAAAATAAGGAAGTCACTTCAAATAAATTAGCCATAATTGAGCGGCGCAAATCGTTCATAAATCCCACCAAATCCGATTTAAGATTTAAATATTGTCGCCCGGTATTCATAACCACTTTACTTTCTTCAGTCCCCCATTTCCGCCTTCCATAATCATAAGACAAAAATGATATCCCGCATTGAAATCTCTCCCCACCATAGCCTAACCTGCTTATGAAAAATATGATTTAACCCTAACACACGTGGGAGACAATTTCGATATAAATTTGTTCAAATTTGCCCACTCTCACTAAGATTCACACAGGAATAGCACCGATTTTTTTAATATTTTACCCTCAAACCTCTTCAAGGTGCTCTCCACTTGCATACAATCGTCTTGGTTGCCTACGGAAAAGGAAGATATTCAGATTTGGGGCTTTTTTCTTTTCTTTTTTTTTAAAATTACTTTAATATATTAAAATTGATTACAGAATTAAAATATATTTAAAAAATATGTGTTTAACGGTGATTGAGACGGAGTTAGTGGATGGGTGGTTGATTGTAAACAGGAGGTGTATAAGGGGTGGTTTTCAATTAAATATATAAGGGGTGGTTTTGAGCAATGTAGTATATATAAGGGGTAATTTTCTACGGTTTACCCAATATAATATATACAAATGTATAAATACATGGGGTGGTGGGGGGTGATTAAATCAATATAATGTAGGTTCGGTTGTCTGCCTTTCTCTATGCATGCTTTCGATTGTCTCTGCATATTAATGTATATAACTGTGGATCCAGCTAGCTTCCTAAGCTCAGTTTAGATCCATGTCTGTGCTACACTTGTTGTTACACGTTATTATTTTGGATATAAATTCATATTTAAAAAATTAAAAAAGTATATTTATATTCTATATACTTATATTAATATATGTATAAAATTTTATTATTAAAATATATATTTTAGAAAAATAAAAAAATATTTTCTAATTAAACTAATCAATCTTTTAATTATCTATAATTTTTAATAATAATTTTTCATGATAAAATTTGATAAACATGTTAATGTAAGTATTTAGAATATAAATATAATTTTAATGTGAATTTATACCTAAAATAATTAAGTATAACACTGAGTATAATACCCGGTGTTACAGTGGATCCGAACTGACCTAAGCTGGCCTTCATAAACCATCAATATATATATATATATTAGAACAGAAGCCAGGCCAGAAATGGTTTCTGATGCGTTTGACATGTGTCGTATTCTTAACTTTGATTATAAATATTCAACCATATATTTTCGGGGCAATTTGTGGAATATCCATAAAAGTTATCTTAATTAGAGGAGTGTCCATATATTTGAAGAAATTAGTAAAATGTCCATCCGCTGCTCCCGTGCTCCCTTGTTCCAAAAAACGACGTGATTCTGCAATCCGGCTGCTGGTTTTTGGGTTGGACCATTTTGGGTCGGATTTTGAGTCAAAGGTTGATTTTGAGATTTGAGTTTGGAAAATATTGTTTAAAGGATTATTTGATGATTATTTTATTAATTAAATGAGATTTTAACGGAAATTGGAAAAATGGATTTATTGAGTTAAATAATTGAACAACGTTTGAAATTTCGTTTCAAGTGCCGGGATTCTTTATACTTGACTAAGATTTAATGATGAATACTTGAAAATGGAAATGGATTTAAGTATGAATGGGATTTGAAATATTCGGATGACTTGGCTTTCAATATTTTCCCGATTTGGAATGATTTGAAGTGGTTGAACTTCAGATTGGGTTTTGGAGATGATATGGGAACATGGTCTTGGTGTGTGTGACTAGTAGTGGATTCTTATTAACATAATATGTGCTTCTTGATTGAGTGGATTCTGCTTTGCTATATGTTAGGGGGAAGAACTGACTTAAACTAATATATAAATATAAGTGCAAACCAATCCTCTATCTGTGCAAATAAAATTCAAGACTTCCTCCCGTTGTAGTGGAAGGGAATTAGGATCGATCCACGAGGAGGCGGGTCAGCGGTGCCTCGATAGTCTCAGCGAACTCTGCGCAAGTCGACCAGAAGCCTCGATATCGAGTTGGGAGGTCGATATCGATAGGGGCAGTCGACTTTTAGTGGCGACGTCGATTTGGGAAGAACATGCGAAGTAGAGAAAACAACAGAAGAACTCGATATCGATTGGAATGGTCGAAATCGAGTGGATTAGTAGTTCCTGTCGACTCAGTAGACTGTCGACGTAGAGTTGCTTGATGCAGGGTGGTCGATATCGACTGGAATGGTCGATATCGAGTGGCTCCTCAGACGATGTCAAGTGTAGAAAAAAACAGTAAAATAAGAAAACAAAAATAAAGACAACATATTTTAGGGTTTTAACTCAATAAACTAAAGGGCTTCTAGGATAGGGATTCACCACGACGGTAACCATGCATGTATTATACTTAATTCACATAAAAGATTAAGCTTTTCTCAAAATCAATTAGGAATATAGAGGCTTTTGCATAAAAACCTAATTGTTTCTACCTTTTCATAATTAGGGTTTATGTCAACTTTCGCAGGCAAAACCTAATTACTATCCAAATTCACATGTATAATCCACATTCGCTTCATATAAGGTAAATAGAGAATGATCCTAAACTCGCATAAAGGATTGAGTGCGGGGTAGAAGAAGAGATCGCATAATCAAATGTAGAATAAGCGTACTTACATGGCTACCGTCGGGCTCACCCCAACCCTAGAAGTGGGACGACTACTCGCTCTTCATCGCAACAAACATCTTTGATTGAAAGAAGAAAACTTGCATTAAACTTAAACCTTCGAAGCTTCACAACTCAACGCCGACTCTTACTTACGCCAAACCCTAAAACTTCTTTCTAACTGTATTGCTATTGTGAGATATGATCTCTGTTGTTGAATGAATAAAAACCAGCCCCCTAGGGCTTTATTTATAGACTATTAATCCTTGCTAGCCAAGGAAAGTAAATCCTATCTTCTGTCTAAACTCTTATCCCCGTAGGATAAATCTTTTATTTAGGTAAATATCTAAAACAAATAATAAAGATCTTAGGGTAAAAAGGAAATCACCCTTAAGACATAATCTTATCTAAAATAGAAAATAAATTGTGGCCTTCATGATAGACTTGCAATCCGCATCTCAAAAATCACGTCCTATCCGTGTTGAAATCCAGTCGATATCGACCAAGGCAGGTTGAAATCGACCTCTTTGTTTCTGCTCGACGAGCTTAGTTCCACTCGATCTCTAGGGCATAGTCGATATCAACTCCATCTACTCGATATCAAGTTCTCTTCAGTGTTGGTCTTCTTGGTTTGTCTCGACACTCAATGTCTATGTCGAGGTCTTCAGTCGATATCGACCAGTCTAGTCGATTTCGACCTCTTTTCAGCTTCTCTTGGCTTCTTCGTTTTGACTCCTATTTCGCTCCAATTCCTACATATTTAGACCAAAACTTGTGCAGACTCTATTTCTTGCATGTTAGCTCATTCTACAAAAATTTGCATTATTTTTAAACCTTTTCATTGGGAATTGAATGAAATATGAAGTCAAAAGATGCAATAAAAAGGACTCTAAATATGTACATCAAAACACCCCATACTTAGACTTGCTTGTCCTCAAGTAATAACCAAGCAATAACCAACACCTACAACACATCCTTCAAGTTTTCGCCCTTGTCAAAAGCAACATCATAATGGTAGCAAAGCAAAGCAAGTGAATTTAACGTCATAGCACATATATGAGCGATCCATAGGCATATGCAATTTTGATCCAACCTCACAGGGATAATGTGTTTGCACTCAACTCTCATGTGTTTAGGCTATGAAAATCAACTCTCAACTCAATTCCATATACAAACTCATAAACATTGTAATTTATAATATCCACTTCGCAACCAATTATGTAGATGCAATAAGAATCATCAAGAGGACTTTCGCTCAATGGAAGACTTCAAAGAAGACTCCATTCGGCAGGGTTGTACTGGGGCTTGGTATAAAATAAAGGGTATGAAATTATTTGACTATGTGGTGCTTATAAAATTCGGGAATCAGGACTCCTAAACTTTATCACAACTATATCCAAACCATATCTCTACAATAATGCACTTTCCAAAACTTATTTTCCATAATGCTCATCAACCTTCTTCAAACCCTAATATGCTCTCAAAAATATAAATCTTGTATAAAAGATAAAAGAACTAAAGAATATTTGGCTCATGCACTATAATATATATATATATATATATATTTTTTTTTTTCGGATTTTTTTTATGTGCATTTATATGGTGAGCCAAAATCCTTTTACAATGTGTGACAAGATGCAAATATATACCATCCCATAATTTCTTAGCTCAAAACTAGCTAGAAATATGTACTTTCTTTCTACAATGCATTAATCTAACCAATCTAAGTCTCAATTCCCAAATGGGCGTCAGGCTCAATTCGGCTAGGGATAATTTTGTGGAGTTTATAATATCAGGCTCAGAATAATATTCTGGCTTCAAGCAGAGATAACGCAGGGTAGGTAAAGAGAGGATAAAAATACTCAAGAAAGCAGAGGGAGAGTAAATACACTCAAGAAAGCAGAGGGATGCATAGGAAGAGTACATACACTCAAGAAAGCAGAGGGATGCATAAACATATATATGTATTGGCTTTGAATAACTATCACAACATTTAGAGATGCATAGGAAGAGTAAATACATTCAAGAAAGTAGAGGGATCTTTTTTTTGATATTCTCCCTATAGGCCAAAATTCTCACAAGGACAATTTTTGTTGGATTTGCTTTTTAGCCTAGGATCATATGTGCTCAATTTCATCACAAGTTCACAATCTACATAAAAACCATTTTAAGGACTTAGGCTAAACCATCCAAATATGCCGTAGGATTTACATGATCAAGTCAGCTATTGAGTTCTCATCATAGGACATCTAAGTAGGGTTTAAAAACTAACTTAAAAGGTAAATATGCATTTTTTTGCATTCTTTACATTTTCTATTTTTTTTGGATTTTCGTATATTTTATGAAAGTAAAAACTAAGAAAAACTTAAACATGAATGCAATGCAAAAAAGAAAGACAAGTTGTGACCATAAGACATGTTTCATCCCCACCCCATACTTAAAATATACAGTGTCCTCACTGTATGAAAAGAAAAACAAGGGTAGAGAGAAACTTACAGAGAAACCTACGGATTGAGGTTGATTTCAGGTTAAGTCGATGCCAAAAGTCGATGTCGAGTGACCAGGTCGATATCGACTGCATATGTCCTCACTGTATCCATGTTTTGAAACAAGTTTGGGATGGAATAGAAATAATTAAGAGCAAAAATGAGCCAAAAACTTCGAATCTCACCGCGGTGAAACCATGGTCGTCGCGGCGAGTTAGAACAGAACCCAAGAAGGAGGAAGAGCCATCTTGTGGCCACGAGTGCGGCTTTCGCCGTGGAGAAAGTGGCCTCTCGCTGTCCACGAGCGCCCTTCCTCGCGAGGAGCCTGAGATGGTTTTCACCACGACGAATATCCATCTCGCCGCCGCGAAAACCACCCCAGTAGCCTTTGGCTGAGGCTGCTCCCTTGTCTTTGGGCATGTTGGTTGGTTTTTGGGTTGGACCATTTTCGGTCGGATTTCGGGTCAAAGGTCGATTTTGAGATTTGAGTTCGGAATATATTATTTAACGGATTATTTGATGATTATTTTAATAATTAAATGAGATTTTAACGGAAATTAAAAATATCGATTTATTGAGTTAAATAATTGAACAACGTTTGGAATTTGATGTACATATTTGTACCTATTTTATTCGCAAGTTTTGACTTCATATTTCATTCGATTCCTAAAATAAAGGTTGAAAATAATATGAATTTGTGTAAAATGAGCTAACGTGCAAGAAATAGAGTCTGCACAAGTTTTGATTTAAATATGTAGGAATTGGAGCAGAATCGGAGTCAAAATGAAGAAGCCAAAGAAAGCTGAATAAAGGTCGAAATCGACCACATGGTCGATATCGTCTAAAGAACATCGACACAGAACTGAGTGTCGAGACAAACCATCACACAACAGAAGAAAGGCACTCGATATCGATCTCCTATCATCGATATCGACCACAACTCGGGAATCGAGAGAAGCTGACCTCATCGAGCAGAAATAGAGGTCGAAATCGACCTTCCTGGTCGATATCGACCATACTTTGACACAGATAGACACGCTTTTTGAGACGCGGATTGGCCATTCTATCTTCAAAGCCACGGAATATCTTGTAAATTTAGATAGAATACAGCTGAGATGTAATTGTTTTTACCTTAGAGATTTATCAAGTTGTTTAGATAGTTACCAAAATAAAAGATCTATCCTACTTGTTTGGATAGAGTTTATAGTTTAGATAGAAGATACTATCCTTGGATAACAGGGATTAGTAGCCTATAAATAAAGACCTAGGGGGCTGGCATTCAATCATCCAATATACACACATCCAATTACATTCAATAGAGTTAGAGTTAGGAAGAAGCTTTAGGGTTTGACGTTTGCGAGAGCCAACGTTGAGTTGTAAAGTTTCGAAGGTTTTAATGCAAGTTTTCTCTTTTATATCAATGATGTTCCATACCATGAGGTGCGAGTAGTCTTCCAAAGCTTCTAGGGTCGGGGTGAGCCCGACGTTAGCCATGCGTGCCTGAGGTAAGTGTTAAATGTTGATATCATTGTGTCTATATCATCTCCTACGATTCTATGTTTAGTCCCAATCAAAACAAAAGGGATTCATGCTAACAACTTGAGTTATAAACATAAAATTGGTAGAGACAATTAGGTTTATTTGCAAGAGTAATCCTAAGAGTTGGTGTACAGCGAAAGCTCGTCCTTCTGTTGAAATAGCGCAATTGTCCGTCTTATTTGCCTTATCGCATGCATTGGTTAACATTGTGGTAAACCCTAATTCTAGGAGTTGCTTTTTATATAGTTTATTCATCAAAACCACTATCTTTATTCTGTTCATCACTCCTTATTCATCCTTTAGTCTTCGGCCTTTCTTTGCCGACGAAAAGCTAACAACTTTGCAGAAACAGACATCGATATCGACCCCCAGACGTCGATATCGACCACTTGCTTCATCTACGATTTTCTGAGTCGACTACGATCATCTTGCACGACTTACTGAGATCGATATCGACCCCATCCTTGATATCGACCACCCTCTGTGTCGACTGGCAGTCTTTTGAGCAAGTCGATTTTTTTTACTGACATCGATATCGACCTTCCTAGTCGATATCGACTCCTTGTTTTTGTCTCTGCAGGTCTTCTGTTGCAGAAAAGATTGATAGGCAAGGTCGACATCGAGCACCAAGGTCGAGATCGAGGCTTCTGGTCGACCAAAGACGTGAGCTTTCCGACGCTACTAGGATTCCGCTGACCTGCCTCCTCATGGATCGATCTTGACTACCCTTCCACTATAACGGGATGAAGTCTTGTAATTATTTGCATAGGCTAGGAGTCGGTTTGCATTTATATTTCATATATTTGTTTTTAAGACCTCGACATTCCTCCTACCTAACGAATTGGCGCCATTGCCGGGGAGGCAATTAATCGCGCACTAGTAGTCTATCTCACGTTTCTATCTAGTTTGGCCTTGCAGGTGTATGCGACGCGCTGATTGCCCACCTGAATTCGAAGGAATAGACGACCTTGAACGCTATCTCCATCTAAGAGCCCAAGCTCAAAGAACCATGGCAGACAACGCGACCCAGGCTGAGCTAATTGAGAAACTAAGGAAGCAATTCGAGGATCTAACAACTAAAGAGGCGGCAACTAAAGAGCGTGCAGATAGGGAGGAGGAAGGCCGAAGGCGAATAGAAGCCCAAATCAACGCCCTCCCTCAGAATGCCACGCAATACATGCACCATGTTCTCTCAGTGCCTGAATCGGCTATCCTTATTCCACCACTCTAATTTTGAGATTAAGCCTAATTTTTTAACTGAGATTATGCGACGTCAATTTGAGGGGAAACCTAGCGATTGTCCTCTTGAGCATATATCTTTATTCCTTGATTTGTGTGACACTATAGCTGATGGCCAAAGCCTTGAATATGTAAAACTGAAGGTTTTTCGTTGGTCTCTCAGAGGGAAAGCTCTAGCATGGTTGGAGAGTCTAGCCCCCAGATCGCTCTGCACGTGGGACGAGGTCAAGGATGCCTTCCTCAACAAATTCTTCCCACCATCAAAGACCGCGATGATGCGCCAGAAGATCACGACTTTTAAACAAAAGCCAGGCGAGTCATTGGCGCAAGCATGGGAGCGCTTTAAGGAGCTACTAAGGTCCTGTCCTACGCACGAGAAAACCACCCTACGTCATCCATGAGGTCATCTATAACGCCCTGGACGTAGCTAACAAGGAGAGGATCAACACCTATATCTCGTATGGGTATCTTGAGCTCCTGTCGCAACAAGCTTGGGATACTATAGAGAGGTTGGTCGAATTTGACAACACTTATGGGACTCCTGTGGCCTCCGACTCAAGGCCTGCCCCATCTATGCCACTCTATGAGCCCTCCAAGGAGATTGATCCCGACGTCAGAGATCAATTCATGCACGATCAACTCAAGAGGTTGTAGAAACAAGTCAACTCCTCTCCGCCAACCAACCCTGCGCCGAATGTGGCTCCGTCACGCATATCACCACTGAATGCCCCCATACAAAGCAAGTACAACTAGCAGAGACACACCAGGAGGCACGCTACATGAGGAATCTCAATCGCCAGGGGTACCAAAACTGGGGAAATCAACAACCCCAATATAACCCCAGGGATCCTCCGCCCTATAGAGCTCCAAGCCATTCGGAGAGAGAGCCACGACGAGATGATGTCCAAATCATTCTTGATGAGATGAAGAGGAACCATGCTGCAAATCAACAATCTAGCAGTGCTATCCAAAACCAACTTCAGGGCCTCAATGCCCGAATGGGGGAGATGGATGCTTGAAAGAGGACGATTGAGACCCAAATGGGTCAACTGGTGGCCCAAATCCCAAAGCCACCCGACAAAATCCCTGGACAACCACAAGAAATCCAAGGAGGCAAGCCGGGCACATTGCCGCCATCAATCTAAGGAGTGGACGCACGTTGCCCGAGACAAGGAGTGAAGGAGAAGTCGCTGGAGACGCAGTGGATGTCGACCCCTAGGTTGATATCGAGGGTCCTGTCGACGTCGACCCCACAGTCGATGTCGAGCCCACTACGAAGCACAAAACGGAGCGAGAGAGGCACTCGATATCGAGTGACCAGGTCGATATCGACCATCCTGTAGATGTTGACCTTTCTGGAAATCCACTACGGCTTCAGAATCCCTCGAGGTCGACCACCAACGTCGATATCGACCCTCCTAACATCGATATCGACCTGTCCAGAAAACAGAAATCGACCGATTCGCCTCCGAAACCATCCAAAGCTCTATCCTTTCCTTGCAAGGCGCTGCGGGATATAGGAGACACCAAGTTCAGACGCTTCGTGAAGATCTTACAAGGTCTAAATCTCACCATACAACTCAAGGAAGCGCTCAATGAGATGCCTGCATATATGAGGTTCTTGAAGGACATCCTGTCCAAAAAGAGGTCCATTCTAGAGATCGCCGACGAATGCAATTAAATTGAGTTCCCTGAAAAGCGCGGCGATCCAGGCCAGTTTGTGATAACGGTACGGGTTGGTAAGCATCAGTTCAAAGCCCTATGTGATCTTGAGGCTAGTGTTAGTTTGATGCCCCTATCAATATGGAAGCAAGTGGGCGTAGGAGCATTGGAGCCCGTCGACATGAAGCTTTACATGGCGGACAACTCCTTTGTGAGACCAACTGGGGTTGTGGATGATGTCCCTGTCAAGGTGGGAAAGTTCTTCATACCCACGGACTTCATCGTGTTGGACATGCCGGAGGACCCTATTTTGCCTATCATCCTTGGTAAGCCATTCTTAGCAACAGCGGATGCCAACATCAATGTGAGGAATGGCACCCTTACATTCACAATCGGCAACGAGGTCGTGGAGTATCGCTTCAACCGTACAATGAGCGAAACAAAGCAGCTGGAGCAAGTTGTCCCCTCACCGGCTAAGGAGAAGCTTCGCAAATTTTTGTTGGTAGGGACGGAAACAGCAAGCATGGTCGACATCGACTGGAACCAGTCGATATCGACCACACCATATCGATATCGATTGAGCCAGATGATTTCCAGGAGTTTAAGTATGAGGTCCCTGACGTCGACATCGACCCCCGTAGGTCGACATCGACCACAACACTCGGAATCGACCCTTCTTGGTCGAAATCGATCTCCCCTCAGCCCGAAGATTTCTGTTTCGGGCCTGAATAGGTAAGCCTAGGTATAATTCCTAACCCTCCTCTGTCCATTATTGATAATTCAACTAATGGGAGGGTCAAAGCTCCATGGTTTGCCCATATTGTAAAACTTAGGTCAAGAAAGAGAAGGAAAGCGCCCAACGAAGAAGAACCTAACAAAGAAGAAGCCTTGGTTGCCGAACTTAGCTATTACCACAAGGACCTAGATGATCCAGGAGAAAGCTCAAGCTTGAAGGGTCCCTACATTAAAGGCTCATGAAGAATTGACGGAGAAGTCGGCCTAGCGACTCAAAAATCTAGAGCGTGTACATAAAACTTTAAAATTTTCATAGAAGGTTTTTAGGGTTTTTGATATTTGGATTCTTAAAACTTTTGAAACTGAGATGATCCGTGGTTTTATCTATAATTCTAACAAAGGTTTCAGGTTACCAAGAAAAAAGAACGACGAAGAAGAAAAGAAGCTTATGCAGAGGCAGTCGAAATCGACCAGGCCAGTCGAAATCGACCACCTAAGGGTCGAGCCACCTCCTGGAGTCGACATCGAGGACTCAGGAGCAAAAAGCAAAGGTCGATATCGACCATAATCATCGATATCGAGCACCACCTGGTGACCCTCAACTTCACCTCCTTCCTCGACTTCGACAGATGCAGTCGACATCGACCACTGACATCGACTTCTCGCATCGGCCTGGCCTGAAAATTGACCTGAATCCACAGGTTGCGCTGTGAGTTTCTCTCTACCCTTGTTTTTCTTTTAATACAGTGAGGACACTATATATTTTAAGTGTGGGGTGGGGGAAAAACATGTCTTATGGTCATAACTTGGTTTTCCTCTTCGCATTGCATTCATGTTTAAGTTTTTGCTCATAGTTTTACTTTTCTAAAAAATGTAAAAAAATTCAAAAAAATCCAAAAAATTAAAAAAATGTAAAAAATACAAAAAAAATGCATGTTTACTTAATTAGTTTGTTTTTAAACCCTACTTAGATGTCCTATGATGAAAACTCAATAGCTGACTTGATCATGTAAAATCCTATGGCATGTTTGGATGGTTTAGCCTAAGTCCTTAAAAATTTTTATGTAGATTGTGAACTTGTGATGAAATTGAGCACATATGATCCTAGGCTAAAAAGCAAATCCAACAAAATTGTCCTGGTGAGAATTTGGGCCTATAGGGAGAATATCAAAAATCCCTCTGCTTTCTTGAGTGAATTTACTCTTCCTATGCAGCTCTAAATGTTGTGATAGTTATTCAAAGCCAATGCATATATATGTTTTTGTTTACGAGAATTAAATGATGGAGGCATCTTTCAAGCCATTTTTATCTTCTCTTTACCTACCCTGCATTATCTCTGCTTGAAGCTAGAATATTAGCATGAGCCTGATATTGCAAACTCCACAAAATTATACCTAGCCGAATTGAGCCTGACCCCCGTTTGGGAATTGAGACTTAGATTGGTTAGAATAATGCATTGTGGAAAGAAAAGTGCATATATTTAGTTTGACCAAAGGAAATTATGGGTTGGTATATATTTGCATCTTGTCATATTTTGTAAAAAGGATTTTTGGCTCACCATATAAATGCACATTTTTTAGTATTTATTTATTATTTTCGTTCAAAAAAATCCAAAAAAAAAGAGAAAAAAGAAAAAAGATATGTATATATGTATCATGTGCATGAGCCAAATTCATTAGTTCTTTATCTATTTTCATACAAGGTCTATATATTTGAGAGCATATTAGAGTTTGAAAGAAGGGTTGATATTATGGTTGATATTTTGAGAGTATATTAAAGCATTATGGAAGATTGAGCTTGGAAAGTGCACCATTGAAGAGTTATGGTTTGGATATTTTAAGTGTTGAGGTTTAGGAGTCTTGATTCCCGAAATTTATAAGCACCACATAGCCAAATAATTCCATACCTTTTAATTCATACCAAGCCCCATTACAACCCCGCCGAATGGAGTCTTCTTTGAAGCCTTCCATTGAGCGAACGTCCTCCTGATAGTTCTAATGTCATTTTCATAATTGGTTGCGAAGTGGATTCTTATAAATTGCAATGTTTATGAGATTGTGTATGGAATTGAGTTGAGAGTTGATCTTCATAGCCTAAACACATGCGAGTTGAGTGCAAACACATTATCCCTGTGAGGCTGGATCAAAATTGCATATGCCTATGGATTGCCTAAATATGTGCTATGACGTTAAATTCACTTGCTTTGCTTTGCTACCGCTTATGATGTTTCTTTTGACAAGGGGGAAGACTTGAAGGGTGTGTTGTAGGTGTTGGTTATTTCTTGGTTATTGCTTGAGGACAAGCAAGTCTAAGTATGGGGTATTTTGATGTACATATTTGTACTTATTTTATTCGCAAGTTTTGACTTCATATTTCATTTGATTCCTAAAATAAAGGTTGAAAATAATATGAATTTGTGTAGAATGAGCTAACGTGGAAGAAATAGAGTCTGCACAAGTTTTGGTCTAAATATGTAGGAATTGGAGCAAAATCGGAGTCAAAACGAAGAAGCCAAAGAAAGCTAAATAGAGGTCGAAATCGACCCACATGGTCGATATCGACTATAGAATATCGACACAGAACTGAGTCTCGAGACAGACCATCACACAACAGAAGAAAGGCACTCGATATCGATCTCCTATCATCGATGTCGACCACAACCCAGGAATCGAGAGAAGCTGAGCTCGTCGAGCAGAAACAGAGAGGTCGAAATCGACCTTCCTAGTCGATATCAACCATACTTCGACATGGATAAAGACGCTTTTCGAGATGCGGATTGGCCATTCTATCTTCAAAACCACGGAATATCTTGTAAATTTAGATAGAATACAGCTAAGATTTAATTGTTTTTACCTTAGAGATTTATCAAGTTGTTTAGATAGTTACCAAAATAAAAGATCTATCCTACTTGTTTGGATAGAGTTTATAGTTTAGATAGAAGATACTATCCTTGGATAGCAAAGATTAGTAGCCTATAAATAAATCCCTAGGGAGCTAGCATTCAATCATCCAATTTACACACATCCAATTACATTCAATAGAGTTATAGTTAGGAAGAAGCTTTAGGGTTTGACGTTTGCGAGAGCCGACGTTGAGTTGTAAAGTTTCGAAGGTTTTAATGCAAGTTTTCTCTTTTATATCAATGATGTTCCATACCATGAGGTGCGAGTAGTCTTCCAAAGCTTCTAGGGTCGGGGTGAGCCCGACGTTAGCCATCCGTGCCTGAGGTAAGTGTTAGATGTTGATATCATTGTGTCTATATCATCTCCTACGATTCTATGTTTAGTCCTAATCAAAACAAAAGGGATTCATGCTAACAACTTGAGTTATAAACATAAAATTCGTAGAGACAATTAGGTTTATTTGCAAGAGTAATCCTAAAATTTGTTGTACAGCGAAAGCTCGTCCCTCGGGTGAAATAGCGCAATTGTCCGTCTTATTTGCCTTATCGCATGCATTGGTTAACGTTGTGGTAAACCCTAATCCTAGGAGTTGCTTTTTATATAGTTTATTCATCAAAACCACTGTCTTTATTCTGTTCATCGCTCCTTATTCATCCTATAGTCTTCGGCCTTTCTTTACCGATAAAAAGCTAACAACTTTGCAGGAACAGACATCGATATCGACCCCCAGACGTCGATATCGACCACTTGCTTCATCGACGGTTTTCTGAGTCGACTACGATCATCTTGCACGAGTTACTGATATCGATATCGACCCCATCTTCGATATCGACCACCCTCTGTGTCGACTGGCAGTCTTCTGAGCCAGTCGATTTTGTTTACTGATATCGATATCGACCTTCCTATTCGATATCGACTGCTTGTTTTTGTCTCTGCAGGTCTTCTATTGTAGAAAAGATCGACAACCAAGGTCGACATCGAGCACCAATGTCGACATCGAGGCTTCTGGTCGACCAAAGACGTGAGCTTTCCGACGCTACTAGGATTCTGCTGAGCTGCCTCCTCGTGGATCGATCCTGACTACCCTTCCACTACAACGGGAGGAAGTCTTGTAATTATTTGCATAGGCTAGGAGTCGGTTTGCATTTATATTTCATATATTTGTATTTAAGAACTCAACATTCCTCCTACCTAACGGAATTTCATTTCAAGTGTCGGGATTATTTATATTTGACTAAGATTTAATGATGGATACTTGAAAATGGAAATGGATTTAAGTATGAATGGGGTTTGAAATATTCGGATGACTTCGCTTTCGATGTTTTTCCGATTTGGAATTATTTGAAATGGTCGGACTTCGGATTGCTTTTTGGAGATGATATGGCGACATGTTCTTGGTGTGTGTGTGTGTGTGAATACTAGTCTTGCGCCTTAACACTTTCTTATTAAAATAATAGGTACTTGTTGATTTAGTGGATTCTGCTTTGCTATACTTTGCTGTTCGGCTTTTCAGGAATGTTACTTTATGGACTTTCTCAGACTGATCTGATAAACCCTCCTACATGTAGTCATATGACATACTAGGTGTTGCATAAGAATTAAATCATGCTATGTAGTATCCTGCATAGGTTGCACAAACTGACCGTTATCTGTGTGTCCTTGAGTCGTTGCTAGGGTCATAGGACAACCAAGTCCCATCGGGCTTGTCCTCAATCGAGTCTGTATAGAGTCGAGCTTGCGGGCTCGATTCACCATATGAGCATGATGATGAGATTAGTAATGCGCACATATACCATCTGCGGATGGCGATTGCTATGCTATAACACCGTACCAGACAGGATCCACCCTAACAAAAAGGGGGGTGGAGGTAGGAGAGGGATATGCCACTTGTTATTATGTGGGCCATTTATTGTCTTTATGTATATTATATCTTGATAAGCATGACTTGCATGTTTAAATGCCATACTTTATTAGAAGCATCTTTATTAGGTATAGCGTGTGTGTATGCCTGCTTGTGGGAACATAATGCATAAGGGCCTCGGTCTGATCCCTTGCCCTGCATATATTTTTAGGTTTATTTGCAGATTATGTTTGCTCCATGCTTCTATGGTGGGGAATTGTTTGGGCGTTCGCAATCGAAACTCACCTTATCACCTTGGCTTAAGTATTTCGTAAATCCGAGATTTTGTGTTTTGGTTTTGACCCGGCCTCGCCGTAGCAAGTGTTCATTTAAGGGAGGTAGATTCGCTTAAAACAAATATTCAAATATAAACTCTAACTATGCCAACTCCCTGTTCAAGCAAATAAATACAAGAATCCCTCCCGATGCAGTGGTAGGGTAATTCAGGATCGAATCCACGAGGAGGTATGTCAGAGCTTCCTTAGTTGCAATCACGTTCAAGCTTTCGACTCCAGGAGACACTCGATATCGAGGTGTCTGGTCGATATCGACCTCAGTTCTGGTCGATTTCCAGTGAGTTTTCTAGAGAAGACAAAAGCAAACCCAGTCGACATCGAGTTGAACCTCGATATCGATGTTAGTGCTCGTTATAGACCTTGCCAGTCGATTTCGATGTCTTTTACAGAAACTGTAATGCGTAACATATTTGTCGGAAAAGTAGTCCGAAGATTGTATAATGGTTATGGAAAGATGGTCAGAAATAAAAAAAAACTCAACTTTGTATGTAATTCAATAAACTAAAAGCTTCCAAGGTCGGGGATTCATGCCACAACGATATTCATGCAAGTATGATGCTAAAGTTAGGAAATTTAATGTCTTTCCATCAAATAACTTTCGTTACCAACACTTAGGTCATTAGACTCTCTCGCATAATTCCTAAGAGTTACTATCCAATTCATGAAAAATCCAAGTTCACAATATGATTGGCTTTCGGTTCAATAATGCAAATAATGAATCTCCCTAACTTTCGCAACGGATCATGCATAGGATAGAAGACGGAATCGCATAAAAATCATATCTTTGATGCACTTACCCTACATTGCTATCGTTGGGCTCACCCCGACCCTAGAAGTGGGTTGACTACTCGCGCTTCATCGTTGAACTCATCATCATCATGTAAAAGAAACTACTTTGTATTGCAAAAGAAAGAAATTACAACCGAACAAAGCCAAATCTCCGTTCTCGCTTCTCTCCAACCTCAATCGGCCTCTCTCTCTCTCTCTAAAAATTCTCTGCGATAAAGTAAAACTCTTGCTGTTCTTGGATGTACTTGGATGTCAATGGATGATTAAACTTAGCCCTAATGGCCTCTAGATATAGATTTCAAATCTTGCTAGCCAAGGTTTCTAAAACATATCTTTATTCTCTAAGATAAAACTTAATAAAGTAAAAACTAAAAACTCCATGGTAAAACTCATAAAAGATGAAGTCTGGTGTAGAATGATAGAAGATCTCGACTTTAGGATAGACGTGCATGCTTCAGGTAGAATTCTAACAAAAACTGAGTCGGACTTCTTGTGCTGGCAACATCGATATCGACCTTCGTCCTCGATATCGACCTCTCTTTATCTCTATCTCAAGCTATCCTTCTTCTCCTCGGATTGGCACTCGACTTCTATCAATATGCTCGATCTAGGCCACTCGATATCGACCTTTAGACATCGATATCCACCTCTGTTGTGTCGACATGCTCTGTTTCTCCTCTGCTCAATTCCTGGTGCTCTGTTTCACTCGATGTCGAGGTTAATCGTCGATTTTGACCTCTTCAGTAGACTTCGAGTTCTTTTTTCGCTCTTCATCTCTTGTCCAAATTTGTCCATTTTCGTCTCGTTTTCTGCGAAATCGCATAGAAACTCGTGTAGACCTCTATATTTGACAATAATGCATAAACTACACTAATCTCATGTTTTCCCACTAATATGAATGCAAATGATGATAAAATGGACATAAATGTGCATAGAAAATATGGAAATTTGCGCGCACATCAAATACCCCATACTTAAGATTGCTTGTTCCCAAGCAATACTTTTAATGGTCATTCAGGGGAAGAAAGTAAAACCTCAACATCATAGATTCATTCTCATATGTCCCTACACTCAATTGCCATCCTCGATAAGTTACTAATGTCAACCAAATCCATTCACGTGCTTAAAAGCAACATTATACTCACAAAAGGAGGTTTATATGCATAAAACAATTTCAACAACATAGCATTAATAATCAAGAGGACTTTTTCAAGCTAATGGGAAGTAGATTCCTAAAATGCTAAAGGTGGGCTAATATTTGGCCATGTGGTGTTAAATCCGGGGAAATAAAACTTTCTTTCCAAAACACCCCACATTCCTTCTTCATAATGTTTCTCACCTTTCACTCATCGCTCAATGCTTTTTCCCTTTATAATGCTTTTACCTCTCTAACCTTAGCACTGCGTTCTCGCGAGTCACAAACATGGGTGTCATGAATGGCCCCAGATACTTAATACTTCGGACTCCTCACCTTGTGTCCCATCTCGCTGAACTAACATCTCAACGAGCAGGGTCGACCTACCTTTATCTCCTGAG
Organism: Persicaria maculosa; assembly: GCA_963922045.1. Classification (NCBI taxonomy): domain Eukaryota; kingdom Viridiplantae; phylum Streptophyta; class Magnoliopsida; order Caryophyllales; family Polygonaceae; genus Persicaria; species Persicaria maculosa. The sequence continues at coordinate 36,272,942 of OY998271.1, forward strand.
GTGATCGAATTTTTTCTCACTCATTAAATTTTCCATATTTCAATAATTTGTTTCATTCCTGCCAACAACTTCAAGAATATGCACAAATTCCATATAACAACTCCAAAGATGACATCCATTCTCAAACTTGTCCCCGGATAGGGTATAAGGTATAAAAAATGGGCAATATGTAATATATGTGGAGCAATAATGATAATGATATAGTAAGGCTTGTGACTTTTGCAAATATACATAGGTAAGGCTTAGGATATGAACTTTGTAAGCACTTGTATGGAAATTATAAAGTCCTCCATCATCTTATCATGCACATGTCAAATGCAACTTCAAGTTTTTCCTCACTTTCATGGTTTTCTCTAAAAAATCGCACTTCATTGTGACTTCCCTTAACTAGGCAATTTCATGTTATATCTCTAATGAATCTAATTTTGCATCGTAGAGTTCCTTGTTTTGCTTCCATGACTCTTTTCTTTATTTTCACAATTTTTGATGAGCGTCATTTTTCTCTTTTTTTTTTCCGAAAATATAAATATGATGCAATGCTTAAAGATAAATATGCTTGAAGATAAAAGTAACTAAATTATCTAAGTATGAATATGCATAAACATGTAAAAACTATGCAATATCTTATGAAAAACTTCAAAATATGCTAAAATATGCAAGTAAGCCTTTTCCCCACCCCATACTTATAGATTATAGTGTCCTCACTGTATTAGAAGTAGGGTTAAGAAAGAAACTTACTAAAACGTCACAAATTTCAAGAGTCGAAGAAGTCAGCAGTTATGGTCGATATCGACCCATAACATCGAAATCGACTTCTTTCATCGATTTCTGGCTCAAGCTTCAGGATGATCCGGCCTCGACCACAAGCCCCTCGGGATCGACCTTAAGGTCGATATCGAGCTTTGCACTCGATTTCGATGCTTGTTTTTTTGTCTCTTCTTTCTCCTTTCCTGCAACTTGTTAAAAACTAAAAACAAACAAAACCAAAACAAATAATAATGTCCAAAGTCTCAAAACAAATTCAAAAGATATCCAAAACCAAAAATTAAGTGTCTTCGTTACAAGCTCTAGACTTTAAAGTCGCTAGGCCGACTTCTTCCTTTACGCTCTCAAGGCGGCATCTGCAGAGCCCATGTAGCTTGGGCCTCAAACAACACTCCTTTCTTGTCACGCAGCTGCATTCCGCCTGGATGGATTTGATTCACCGTGAATGGTCCCATCCTTTTATCTTTGAATCTATTAGGGAACCAATGATCTTTTGACTTGGCGACATAAACCTATCTCCTATTTTATAATGGCTCGAATCATCATCAGATACCCTACACAAACGCACATGCCAAGGCACACCTCTTCCAAATAATGATAAATCTTTAATTGAGGTGGAAAAGGAAAAATCTGTACCTTGACTTACCTTTTCATCTTTCTGTGGCTCAGGTCAATTTCGATCGTCAGTAGTCGATATCGATCTCTGTTGTGCTCCTGGAGGTTCAGTCGATTTAGAGTTGTTCTGCTCGACATGATCAGGTCGATTTCGACCTTCGGAGATCGATATGGAGGTCCTTGCTCATTCTTTCTTAGCTTCTATGGCAGTCGATATTTGCTTATGGTCGATATGGACCTTTATGCTCGATTTCGAGTTTCCTTCTCCTTTGTCGACCCCATACTTATAACCTGGCATAGAATCTTGAACTTTGTTAGTCAATATCAACTTACCTGGGTCGATTTCGATGTTTTTTCTGGCTCCTTCATTCAAGATTGCCACAACCTCCACCACTTGGGCTTCTATGGCCCTCTTTTCAAGCTCTTCTGGTGTCATACTCCTTACCTTTGCTTCCCCGCAAGTTATGTAGACACCATTGATGACCTTTATCTCCATTGGCCCTTCATTATTCCTTACCGTCTTGTTGAAGGCATACTCTATCACTTCGTCGCTGATGGTGAATGTGAGCAATCCTTTCTTCACGCTTATGTTGGCATCAACGGTTGCTAGGAATGGCCTACCTAAAATAATTGGACAAGCAGGGTCCTCTGCCATATCAACAACTAAGAAATCAGCAAGGACAAAGAATTTACCTACTTGCACTGACACATCATCTACCATTCCTGTTAGAATCACTACCGTATTGTTTGCCATATATAACTTTGCATCCACGTGCTCTAGGGGACCTATCTTTACCTTCTACCATATGGTTAGTGGCATCATGCTAACGCTAGCGCCCAAATCAACTAAAGCATTAAAGCGATATCAACCTAAGCCTATAGCGATAGAAAACTTACTTGGGTCCGCCCGCTTCTGTGGTAGCTCCAATCTGTTGCACTCCTCTGCGATCTCAGCAATTGATCACTTCTTACCCAATATGTCCTTAAGGAACCTCACATATGATGGCATCTCATGAAGTGCTTCGGTGAATGGAATTGAGACATTAAGTCCTTGAAGCATCTTTACAAACCGTTGGAACTTCTTTTCCGCCGAGTCCTTAATCACCTTCTTTGATGGGAATGACAACACCTTATTCTTTCCTGCGGCTGGAGTTAGGTCGACATCGACTGGATGGGGGTTGATATCGACTGGAGGAGTCGATTTCTGTGGTGATTCATCAGTAGTGTCGACATCTACTACAGGAGGATCGACATCAATGTCACCATGGTCGATATCGACAGGGGGGTCAATATCGACGTCTGTTCTGGGGCCTTCTCCTACGCTTTTTGCTCGGGCGTTTGTAATTGATGCCCACTCCTTAAGTTCATGACCACTATGTGTCCAGTAGTTTTGCCCTTTTGGTTTGGCACAGTTGATCCAGGCAATACTCCTGACGGTTTGGGTATTTGCTCCGCCAATTGACCTATTTGGGTCTCCATGTTAAGCTTCCAAATGTCTATCTCCCCAAGCCTAGAGTTGATGCCTTGCAGCTGAGTATAAACGAAGTTATTGGCTTATTTGAACTCAACGTGGTTCCTCCGCATCTCATCAAGAATGATCTGTAGGTCATCCTTCCTTGTTTCCCGATCAGGGTGCCCAGGTGCTCTATATGGTGGGGGATCCCTTTGTTCATAGAATCGTTGATCTCCCCAATATTGTTGATTGCCCCCTCCATAGGGGCCTCTCATCCATTTGGCTTTCTCATGTTGTTCTGCCATAGATACTTGCTCAAGATGTGGACATGCACTAGTATTATGCCTTGTTGAGCCACATTTCTGACAAAGTTGATTGTTGCTCAGGAACCTTACTTACTTTTGAAGGCGGCGTGTTTGATCGTTGTGGAATTGTTGCCGCACATTAGGATCAATCTTCTTTGGAGGCTCATATAGTGGCATAGATGGGGTAGGCCTTGAGTCATAGGCCGCAACAGTCCCACAAGTGTTATCAAAGTTGACTAGCCTCTCAATCGTCTCCCAGGCCTCCGTTGGTATGAGCTCAATGTACCGATAGGAGGTATATGAATTGATCCTCTCCTTATTCGGCACATCAAGGGAGTTGTAGAAGATCTCCTGGATGACATAAGGAAGGTGCCCATGCGTCGGGCATGATCTCAGCAAGTCCTTAAAGCGCTCTCACGCTTGTGCCAATGTGTCACCAGGCTTTTGTTTGAAAGTCGTGATCCTTTGCCGCAGCATCGCCATCTTAGATGGTGGAAAGAACTTGTTTAGGAATGCATCATTTACCTCTGCCTATGTCCTCAGTGAGCGTGGAGCCAAACTCTCTAGCCATTGCAATGATTTCCCTGTCAAAGACCATCGGAAAGACTTTAGTCTAACATACTATAGATTTACACCATCAGCAATAGTTTCACATAAGTCCATGAAAGTGGAGATATGTTGCAGTGGGCATTCATTAGGTCTTCCTTCAAAAGTATTCCTTTTAATCTTAAATAGGAAGTTTATTTTAATTTCATAATTAGAAGGAGGTATTAAAATAGCAGATTCAGGAACATGTAACGGTGGATGCATGTATTGCATCGCCGTCTGTGGATACTAATTTAGCCGCTCTTGGGCTTGTCTACGTGCATCCTCCTCCCTAACAACACGGGCTCGCTCTGCAGCAGCGGCGGCCCTCTCAGCAGCGATTGTAGCATTGTGATCCTCAATTTCTTTCCTCACCCGCTCTATGGTCTCATCTTGTGTCTCGTTATCCGCCATGATTTGAATAGCTTTGTTGCGAAGATGGAAGAAACATTCAGGCTCGTCAAGACTTTCCAGGATAGGTCCGCGATCATTGCGTCGCATAAACTTCCAAAATAAGCACTAAAGATCGTGCATAAAACTTAGGTGGCGATTGATTGCCTCCCCGGCAACGGCGCCAATTTGTTCGTATAGGGGAGGTAGATTCGCTTAAAATAAATATTCAAATATAAACTCTAACTATGCCAACTCCTTGTTCAAGCAAATAAATACAAGAATCCCTCTCGATGCAGTGGTAGGGTAATTCGAGATCGAATCCACGAGGTGGTATGTCAGTGCTTCCTTAGTTGCAATCACGATCAAGCTTTTGACTCCAGGAGACACTCGATATCGAGGTGTCTGGTCGATATCGACCTCAGTTCTGGTCGATTTCCAGTGAGTTTTCTGCAGAAGACAAAAGCAAACCCAGTCGACGTTGAGTTGAACCTCGATATCGATGTTAATGCTCGATATCGACCTTACTAGTAGATTTTGATGTCTGTTACAGAAAATGTAATGCGTAACCTATTTGTCGAAAAAGTAGTCTGAAGATTGTAGAATGGCTATGGAAAGATGGTCAGAAATAAAAAACTCAACTTTGTATGTAATTCAATAAACTAAAAGCTTCCAAGGTCGAGGATTCATCCCACAACGATATTCATGCAAGTATGATGCTAAAGTTATGAAATTTAATGTCTTTTCGTCAAATAACTTTCGTTACCAACACTTAGGTGATTAGAGGCTCTCGCATAATTCCTAAGAGTTACTATCCAATTCATGAAAAATCCAAATTCACAATATGATTGGCTATCGCTTCAATAATGCAAATAATGAATCTCGCTAACTTTCGCAAAGGATCATGCATAGGATAGAAGACGGAATCGTATAAAAATCATACCTTTGATGCACTTACCCTACATTGCTATCGTCGGGCTCACCTCGACCCTAGAAGTGGGTTGACTACTCGCGCTTTGATGTGCGCGCAAATTGCCATATTTTCTATGCACATATGAGTCCATTTTATCATTATTTGCATGCATATTAATGGGAAAACATGGGATTAGTGTAGTTTATGCTTAAATATCAAATATATGGGTCTGCACGAGTTTCTATGTGATTTCGCAGAAAACAGGATAAAAATGGACAGATTTGGAAGAGCGGAAAAAGAACTCGAAGTCTTCTGAAGAGGTCGAAATCGACTGGAGACCTCGACATCGAGTACAGCAGAGACATAGGAATCAAGCAGGAAATGAATAAGAGCATGTCGACACCAGAGAGGTCGATATCGAGGATTGAAGGTCGATATCGAGTGTCTTCTGAGGTCGAAAGCTTTGATCGTGATTGCAACAAGGGAAGCGCTGACATACCTCCTCGTGGATTCGATCCTGAATTACCCTACTACTACATTGGGAGGGATTCTTGTAGTATTTGTTTGGGACAGGGAGTAGTCTAGTTGGGAATTGTTTATTTGAATATTTGAATCCTACCTCCCGCTTGCAAACAAATTGGCACCGTTGCCGGGGAGGCAATCAATCGCCACCTGAGTTTAATCACGATCTTTTTGAAGCTTATTTTGCAGGTTTATGCGACGTTCTGATCGCGGACCTATCTTGGAACCCATCAACGAGCCTGAACGTTTCTTCCATCTTCGCAACAAGGCAATTCGCATCATGGCTAACAATGAGACGCAGGCTGAGACCATAGAGCAGTTGAGGAAGGAGATCGAGGACCACAACGGTACAAATCGCTGCTGAGAGGGTCGCCGCTCCTACAGAGCGAGCCCGTGCTGATAGGGAGGAGGATGCGCGCCGACAAGCCCAAGAGCGGCTCAATCAGTATCCACAGACGGCGATGCAATACATGCATCCGCCGCTTCACGTTCCTGAATCCGCTATTTTAATTCCTCCCTCCAATTATGAAATTAAAATTAACTTCCTTTTTGAAATAAAAGGAAATACTTTTGAAGGAAGACCTAATGAATGCCCACTGCAACACATCTCTACTTTTATGGACTTATGTGAAACAGTTGCCGATGGAGTAAATTTGGAGTATGTGAGACTAAAATCTTTTCAATGGTCTTTGGCATGGAAGGCATTACAATGGCTTGAGAGTTTGGCTCCACGCTCGCTGAGGGCATGGGCGGAGGTGAAGGATGCATTCCTGAATAAGTTCTTTCCACCTTCTAAAACGGCGATGCTGCAGCAAAGGATCACGACTTTCAAACAAAAACCAGGGGAAACACTAGCACATGCGTGGGAGCGATTTAAGGGGAACCATCACTAAAGGGAAGTGTTACCTTCCTCATTACCTCCTATCCAAATTTTATTTCGATTAGAGCCCGGGCATAGGAACCTCTTTTACTTTGCTCGGTAACCTTGTCCACAAACAAGGGTTTATCGATTTGGGATGAGATCCTAGCTATGATGTCTTTTGTCCAAAAGTTGGACGGAATGACTATCATGTGCACCCATAAGGGAATGGTGTCCGCTTCTCTTCTTGTGAATGCAAACTTTTCGGGGACATGCTTCAAGATCAATGGTCGGTCGTGAATGAAGTATGGGCCTCGTATTAGCACGTTGTCCATGTCCTCTTCGGTGTCAAATTTAAACACCATCCAGCCCCCTTCTTCTCAATAGCTTGATTTCACACCCCATGATCTTCTCATTTCATTGATCATAAAGCTCCCCGGGTGGTTACCTAGATATTGGCCTAGCAAGGACCAACCCCAAACCTCATGTGTGGGGAGGCCCTCATGTGTGGGGAGAAGAGCCCATAAACCCGCTGCTTCCTTGAAGTGGTTAGGAATTACATGAAAACACTTGAAGAGGATGTTCTAGTGTCTAGTGTCGTTATTGATGCATGGACAACACTCCTAAACTACAAGAGCAATATAAGATTGCTTTGTCTCCATTAAGGCTTTTTATGTCTATCAACTCATTTATAAGATTTGTACTTTTTTTATTTTTACATTTAAATGTATCTTCATCCTTTGACATTATTACCATTGAACCCTTTATTTACTATTTTTATTGTTGATCTAGTTTAATGTGGAGAATGTATCATCAGCTGCCTTTGAGGAACAGTTTGAGAAGTTTAATGTTCAGCTTTATAATGCATTGTCTATGGCCCCACATATTTGTATGAAAGATATTGACATCGTAACTACCAAGGCCCTTTTGTTTATTGATCTTTAGAAATTGAATATGAGCTTAAAGTTAACTATTTTCATTCTCATTGATAATTGTTTGATAATACGTTGTATAATTTGTATTTAGTGTTCAGCGTGAAGATTTCTTTTACATGGTTGCCTTCAACTTGAAGAACAAAGTCACCCAAGTCCTTGATGTCACATCGGCTCCCCCAGATCGAAGTTGCACATTTGCTTCACCATTTGAATGTTTGGTTAATTTTATTAATGATATATTAGATGTTTATAGTTAATATTCATTTTAAAACTATATAATCATAGTTTCTTATTAAAATTACATGGGCTGGTAAGGACAAAGTCTTACATTTTGGAATCTGTCTTATGCGCCACATGGAGACTTTTCTTGGAGTTGAACAAGGGTTTAAGTGTGGGTTTCAAAAAGATAATTATCGGAATATCTCAAAGCTGCGCTTGAAGTATCTAGCCGATCTAGTATGTTCAGAACTGAATGAAGTCCGCAATGCAGTTATAAAACAAGCCAGGTCACATGCACAATTGGCTTTAAGGGAAGTTCAGGGCCGGAAGCTAAATCTGAGTTGATATGCAACAGAACAATTTGATATTTTGCGAATTTTGTTGTGTATTTTGGATCTAGACAGTTGTGTATTATGTCTAAATATCTTATAATTCTAGACAGGTGGGTTGTTTAAACATTTACATGGTTTTGTTATTTTATAACCTATGTCGGATAATATTTGTCTAGTTGGGTACAAATTTTATGGGGATCACATTTGCACTGTATTTTATGGATATTACGATATTTAGTTTATTTGCATCTATTTTTGATATTTTTGGTTTTATGGATTGTGTTTGTGTGAATTTGTTATGAATTGGTACAAGTTATATGCGTGAATTAGTTAATGATAGTTTTAGACTAGAGGAAGCAGGTTTTAAAGACCAGAAATTTTAAATTATTATCTTATTAAAATATTGATTTATGATCGAGTTAAATTCTAAACTTCTAAACTTCAAAGAGTTTAATTCATTCGAAGTGAATTCCGTCATGATTTTGAATTTTGATTTAAAATTTGATTTTATTTCCGCCTTATTGCACCAAGACTTGAAAATATCTTTCAGAGTTCGTTATTATTTCGAATTTTAAATTCGATTTGAATCGAGTTGGAATAGGGTCGGGAGAGTGGGTGTGAGGTTTTATTTTCTGGGTATTTGAATTGCACTTTTTAAGGGACCACATACTTATTCTGTTGTCTTCTTCAACCTTCCACATCTGAAACCTCCAGCTGCCCATTTCTACATTTGGCCCAAAAAACCCATCTACTCTCTCCCTCTCATTTGTTTGTTTTCTTCCAATAGAATCCGTCCGTTATAAAAAAACGAAAAAAAAGAAGCTGTAAAGCACTTTACAAAAAAAAAAGAGAAGAACAAGGGCGGATCCCTTGAAGAGTGTTAGCCAAAAGGTGTAAAACAGTTTTTCAAGGATGTGACTTCTTCCTCTTTTTTTTTAATAATACATAGGACAGATCATAGATTCGTCATATGTAATTTTTTAATTTTTTTTACAACGGACGGATCTCGTATTTTTTTAAAAAAATTTACAATGGACGGATCTATAATCCGTCCTATGGAGTGTATATAGCACCTGTCGCGGGTGCATATAGCCATCCGCAAAACACACAACCAAACCACGCCTTCCCTCTGTTTACCCCCCTCTGAGAGCTCAGCAACCACAAAACCAGCACCATCCCCACCTTTTACCCCTCTGTTTTCACCTCCAAACCTACCACCATCCTCGATTGTTTTCCCTCTTCGACACCACCACAAAGCACCACCATCTCCTCTCCTATTCACCATTTCCTCCATCGCAGCCACCAAGCACCACCAGCCACCATCGAAGCCTCTCCTTTGCCTCTGTTTTTGACGCTCCAAGAGTCGAGCGCACCTCTAAGCGATATCTCCACCCCTTCCCTTCCTCGATGAGCAGAAGTAGAATCATCGACCACCACACCTTCCTCGACGTCGATGAACAGTCCAGGAGGAGCAGCCGACTGCCGACGCCACCTTCTTCCATTCTCTTTGTGCCGTGTTTTTCCGATTCGAGGCGGTAAGCCCTCGTCCTTTCTTTACCGCTTCAAAGTGTAATAAAGCTCCACCTTGTCACCTCTTACCTTCGTCCTAGGCCGAGAGATCCCTGATTCCGACTCCGATAAGCCTCATTCGATCTCCGACGAGGCGATTTCGAGCATCTTTTCGGCGAAACGAGGCCCTCGGTGAGCCTCTTCTTTTCAACTTTATTTTTTTAGCATAGGGTTCTTGCTATCTTTGTGACCTTCATTCGGGGAAGCAGGGGAAGCCATGGGTGCGAGAGAGCTACGAGAGAGGTGCGGACGAGAGCGAGAGCCAGGCGAGCGGAGGGACACGCGAGAGAGACGATGAACAGTGATGATTTTGAGCTGGTTTTCGGTTTTGTTTGTTGAATCGGTTCAATGTTAAATAAAATGAAAAGGGGGCGCTTCAATTTTTTTAACAATCAGACTATGGCTTGGGCTGATCCAAAAATGTTATGGCAAAGTGGGCATGTCGGTTTAGGGAGCATTGGGCCGAGTAGAGAGAGATTGGAGAGTGAGATAGGGCCTGATTTGTTTCAATTACATAAATCTGGTTTATGTGGTTAGTTATATCATTTATCAATTTGATTATGAATTGAGAATGTGTTATATATAAAATTATGAATCTTAAAATATCTTGGGATTTAAAATATATTAATTGGGTTTGAAATTAAAAAAAGGAGATTTGGAAAGGTTTTGAAGGTTGGAAATGGAATTGGATTTAATAAAATTTTAAAAAGGAATTTTGGAAATACCCTAACTTGTCGGATTTAATAAGCTGATTTAAGAAGTAATATTTTGTAAATGGATTTTTGGGTCAAGTATGATATGGTAAAATGTTTTGGATAATGATTGATCTAACTTGAGATTCTAAATGGATTTTTGGAAATCTTGGGAAACTAACTTACCTTGTCTAACTTGATGAATAAACTTGATGACTTGTGTGAATATAAATTATGGTATGCCGATATTGCCATGATATGATTTTTGATGAGATATTAATCTGATAAGCATGTTATGATGTGTTATAATTGTTGAATATGAGTTATGAAGTGAAATGTTGATATATGTCCTTAAAAATGCTATTTACGATGTGTTGATATAAATTAAAGCATAATGTTATATGATATGAAAATGATTAAGATGCATGATGAGATGTTAGATGAGATATGTTGCGATGGTATGTGTTAAATGATTTGTGAGATGATATATGTTGAGATGAAAATTGATGAGATGAAATGTGATGAGATATGACGGTTTGAGATGATATGGAATGATAAGATGATATACAAGATATTATATGATGATATATGATGGGATAAGATGTCGAATTCAGATAATGTTGTTGATGATGATAATATGCCTAAGTTATGGAATAAGATCTTTGACTTATGTGATTTATGTGACTGACCATTACGTGAGTAGATTTAGACTTATGCATGATTATGTATTGATCGCTAGGTAATCTTTGACCTAATTGGATTGCTTGATATTGGTGTTATTGCTGGATTTCGCTCTTTTCCAAGTAAGTTCCTTATGGAGCTTACTCAGACTGATCAGATTTATTCCCTCCTGCATGTAGTCACAGGATATACTAGGTGTTGCATATACATAAAAGCATGTCATGTAGTATCATGCTTAGGAGTTGCACTTATGAATGAGCATCCGTATTCTTTATGCGTTTAAAAAGAGAACAAACGTTATCTGTGAGTCTTAGAGTCGTTGTTAGGGTCATTGGGGCATTCATGGTTGTTAACATTTTGGTCCTAGTCGAGTCAACGAGCATGATCTCTATATTGTTATTTCTGTCTAGAGAGGCCGAGCGCTGTACCTCGGAGTTGGGTACTGTTGAGAGGGTATTTTTGATCAAAGTATTGCAAACAAACAAATTTATAATCGAAACCCCGATGTAGTATAGTAGGGTTAAGTTCGTCCGCGGGGAGAAAGTCAGTGACTTAATTTTGTTACCAATGTGCAAGAAATAGTAAGAAGGGATGAAATATAGAGATTTTGGGGATTTAAAAGTTGCTGAATTTTTGAGGAAGATACCAATAATAAGAAAGATCTAGGGTATAGAGATCACCGCAGCGATAATCAAGCATGCATTACCATGAATCAGATGAAAATCAAGTGTTTATATATTCAAAAGGTTAATTTGCATTAACCATAGCAAAGCAATTAACTTATTTGTATAAATCAATAAACTTTACTAACAACCTTAACTAGATTATTAAAACATGCATTTCAAAACCCTAATTACTATCCAATTCACAAATTCAATCTTTCAATTCAATTGCAAAAAGGAATTTCCCCAATTTTCATTGACTACTTAACACATGAGAATAGATAAAACCAATCAATTCATTAATTCATAGCAAATTCGCACACATAACGATCGTCGGAATCACCCCAACCCTAGAAAAGGCGACTGCTCGCGCATATTCATGGTGAATAACTCAAAATTCATAAAAAAGAGACATAAAAACTGAAATTATAAATTGAATAAAACCTGGAAATAATTTCAACAATACGTCTAAAAAACCTCACAAAACGTTCTCCAACTTTCGCCGAAGAAATCGCTTCAAAAAGCTCTCCAATCCGCTCACAAACGCTCTCCAAACGTGTGCTGAGAAATTCTGGAAAATATGGCTGGAACAGAACCCCCAAAACAAACCCTGAAAATCCTATTTATACTTAATAACCCATAAACTAAATTGAAAAATAAGAAATATAACAATTTTATCTAAAGTCTATCTAACAAAAGGGGTAAAAATAATTAAATTCGGATAAAATAGCATCGCTGGCGGACCTGTACCAACATGGAGAACCTTGATACCGACCCTCCTCAGCCTTGGTACAGCTACTGTAATTTCATCCTGTTTCGTTATGTCAGATCAGGCTTCCGTACCGACCCAGGTGGGATTGGTACAGGGTGATCAGTACGACTCCATAAAGTGCCCATATCTCCTTTGTTATAGCTTCGATTGCTTCCTTTTTTTTTCCTATGCTCTCTTTATTCTCTTTCGGTCCTTTTCATAGTTGAAAATTTCTTCAAAAACAGCTTCAAAAATCCTGTAAATCACACAAAAACTAGTGAAGACATCTATTTCTTATGAAATATCAAAACCTATGTAAAAGACACTAAACCCAATGCATAACCAATGAAAAAGACTCAAATTAACACTAAAACATATGAAAAAATATGGCTAAAAACACGCACATCAAAATAACCCATAGTTAGACTTGCTTGTCCTCAAACAATAACCAAACATGAGTCTTTCATCGCACAAACATACTCTTCATGCATTAGTCTTATAAAAAACAAAATCTCAATTTAGTGCAAACATGAATAAAGCAGACAAACGTCCTAGAATGTACATGAACGATCAAGTAGCCTTCACGCTTGATGTACATATTTGTACCTTTGTTTATTGCATCTTTTGACTTCATATTTCATTCGATTTCCAAAGAAAAGGTTCAAAAGAATATAAACTTGTGTAAGAATGGGCTAAAATGCAAGAAATAGAGTCTGCACAAGTTTTGAGCTAACCATGCAGGAATTCGAGCGAAAACGGAGTCAAAACGAAGAAGCCAAGTGAAGCTGAGCAGAGGTAGATATCGACCCCTGACCCAGATATCGACCTCTGGCGTAGATATCGACCTCAAAATAGACATCAAGTGAAGCTGAGAAGAGGTAGATATCGACCTTAGACCCAGATATCGACCTCTGGTGTCGATATTGACCCCCATATCGACCTCAACATAGAAATCGACCAGAGCTGAACAAGTCGAGCAGGAACAGAGACCTCGATATCGACCCTCTGGTGTCGATATCGACCCCTTATCTCGACAGAAGATAGACTCGATTTTGAATGCGTATTGGAACTATATCTTCAAGGAGGCACGGAATTATCTCATACTTTCAAGATAGATGGCAGCTGATGTTTTATTTATCTTTTACCTTTAAGTTATTTAAGTTTTTATCAAAATAAAAGACCTATCCTAATTGTTCGGATAGAGTTATTAGTTTAGATAGGAGTTACAATCCTTGGATAGCGAGGATTAGTAGCCTATAAATAAAGCCTTAGGGGCTGATTTGTTAGATCATCTTTCAATCCCAGAACAATCCAATCATAGAATCATCCAAGAAAAGGACAATAGACAATAGATAGTTAGAGTTTTTGAGCTTTAAAGTTTCAAGCGCTTACGATAGTTGGCGTTGAGATTGTAAAGATTCGAAATTTTCCATTTATGCAAGTTATTTCAATTCAAGACATGTCTACAATCAACATGAGTGAGTAGTTCCCCTTTCTTCTAGGGTCAGGGTGAGCCCTACGATAGCCATGATGGTAAGGTAAGTACGTCGTTAAAGAATGTATCTTTTATCTCCCTCTACCTTGTTCTTCATCTTTAAATGCGAATTTAAGGAACTCATGTTGTAAAACTTGGGTAGTAATTAGGGTTTCTATTCGAAAGATTATAAACTCAATTATGACAAAGGTAGACACCAATTAGGTTAAGTAATTGAAAAATCTCTTTTCCTATTGGTCGGTTTAGGTGAAACCCTTTTCCTTTATGATAAAAGCATGCATCCTTAGTTGATTCTTACTTCTTCTATCATGGTTGTCGTCGCGGTAATCCTTGGCTTTGGAAGATTTTTTCCTTTATTAAGTTTACATTAAAATTTGCCCGCCGTTCGTTGAGTCATCGAAAAGCCCAACAACCTTGCTTATTTCTGGTCATTGCTTCCTTCCCATCCTTAATTCTTCGGCCTTTTCTTTGCCGACAAAACCACTAACTCACTACATGAAGACATCGATATCGACAGCAGAGGTTGATATCGACCAAAATTGATAGATCGACGGTTTTCTGAGTCGATCTCGAGACTCCTGGGAAACTTCTACAAGCATCGATATCGACCCCCTTGTGTCGATATCGACCCCCTGTATCGACTGGCAGACTTTTGAGCCAGTCGATTTCGTGAACTAACCTCGATATCGACCCCCACCAGTCGATATCGACTACAGTTTTTGTTTCTGCAGGTTTACTGTTGCAGAGAACATCGACAGCCAAGGTCGACATCGAGGTCTGACATCGAGATCGAGGCTTCTGGTCGAACATAAAGGACTTGTCTTCAACGCTACTAGGATCCCGCTGACTCGCTTCCTCGTGGATCGAACCTGATTCCCTACTACTATAGCGGGGAGTCTTGAATTTATTTGAAGAGGCTAAGAGTTGTATTGGTTTATATTTTATTATATATTTCGATTCAATTCTCCCCACGTCAAATTTTGGCGCCGTTGCCGGGGCGGCAATCAATCGCGCCCTAGTAGTCTATCTCACGTCTCTACCTAGTTTGGTTTTGCAGGTGTATGCGACGCGCTAATCGCCCACCTGAATTTGAAGGAGTAGACGACCCTGAGCGTTATTTCCATCTAAGGGCCCAAGCTCAAAGAATCATGGCGGACAACGCGAACCAAGCAGAGCTTATTGAACAAATGAGGAAGCAGGTTGAGGACTTAACGACTAGAGAGGCGGCACTTAAGGAGCGTGCGGATAGGGAGGAGGAAGGCCGGAGGCAAATAGAAGCCCAAATCAATGCCCTCCCTAGGAATGCCAAGCAATATATGCACCCCGCCCTCACAGTGCCTGAATCAGCAATTCTTATCCCTGCCTCTAATTTTGAAATAAAACCTAACTTCCTTACTGAGATTAGAAGGCACCAATATGAAGGAAAACCTAACGAATGCCCTATGGCACATATTTCTACCTTCTTAGACCTTTGTGATACTATTGCTGATGGACGAAGTCTTGAATATGTCCAACTAAAAGCCTTTCGATGGTCTCTTACAGGTAAAGCATTGCAGTGGTTGGAAAGCTTAGCCCCAAGATCACTCCGCACATGGAATGAAGTCAAGGACGCATTTCTCAACAAGTTCTTTCCTCCTTCTAAGACGGCGTTGATCCGACAGAAAATCACAGCTTTCAAACAAAAGCCTGGTGAGGCTCTAGCGACTGTTTGGGAAAGGTTTAAGGACCTCCTACGATCATGCCCGACGCATGGCCAACCACCATATGTAATTCAAGAGATCATTTACAATGCTCTTGACGCTGCAACGAAGGAGAGGATCAACACCTAAACCTCCTATGGCTACCTTGAACTCGCTCCACAAGAGGCTTGGGAGACCATAGAGAGGTTGGTGGAGTTCGACAACACATATGGGACTCTTGAGGCTTTCGACGCACCGTTATCATCAAGGCCTGCCCCATCTATGCCCTTATATGAATCCT
The DNA here is from genome assembly GCA_963922045.1 of Persicaria maculosa. NCBI lineage: Eukaryota > Viridiplantae > Streptophyta > Magnoliopsida > Caryophyllales > Polygonaceae > Persicaria > Persicaria maculosa. The sequence goes on from OY998271.1 coordinate 36,288,665, forward strand.
CCAATGTAATCGATCCTGATGTGAAGGAGCAATTCCACAGAGATCAACTTAGAAAGCTCCAAAAGCAAGTGAGGTTCCTTTCAGCGAACCAAGATTGCATCGAATGCGGATCGCAGCGGCACACCACCATCGAGTGCCCACATGCCGAACAAGTACACCTAGCGGAGACTCACCAAGAGGCGCGCTACATGAGGGGTCCCAATCACCAATATTGAGGAGACCAAAGGTTCCATCAACCACAAAGGAACCAGGTCAACCCTAGGGACCCTCCGCCTTATAGAGCTCCTGGGCACCCGGAGAGGGATCAAAAGAAGGATGATCTTCAACTAGTACTGGACGAAATCAGGCGAAATCAGGCTAAGAATGATCAATCCAACAATGCTATCCATTCTCAACTCAATCACCTTACCACAAGGATTGGGGAGATGGATATTTGGAAGAAGAACGTAGAGACCCAACTGGGTCAATTGGCGGCACAAATCCCTAGGCCGTCCGGAACACTCCCTGGGCAACCCACCACAAATCCTAAGGGACAATCTGGGACGGGCCATGTCGCAGCCATGCAATTGAGGAGTGGCAACAAAATACAAAAGCCATGAATGGAAACGGAGGAGAAAGCAGCAGACCCAGTCGACATCGACAGACCAGTCGATGTCTACCCAGAGGTCGATATCGACCCCCATATCGACCCCCTGGTCGACGTCGAAGACACTGCAGAGCCTGAGAAGTCACAACAGAGGTCGAAATCGACCATTCCAGTCGATATCGACCAGAGCCCAGTCGACATCGATGTCCAGCAGGCCCCTCCGACCTCCGTTTTGGCCCCTACTCCAAAGAAGACGTTGCCATTCCCTTCCAAAGCATTGGAGGATCCCACCAAAGGCAAGTTTAGGCGCTTTATAAAGATACTTCAAGGACTCAACATTACTATCCCTCTAATAGAAGCCCTAAGCGAGATGCCCGCCTATGTGCGATTCCTCAAAGACATCCTTAGCAAGAAGAGATCCATGGCAGAGATCGCAGAGGAGTGCTCAAAGATGGACTTCCCTGAGAAGAAGAGTGATCCAGGGAAGTTTGCAATCACTGTGGGACTTGGCCAACATCGCTATAAAGCCCTATGTGACCTAGGGGCAAGTGTAAGTCTCATGCCTCTTTCTATTTGGCAGAAGGTGAACATTGGTGCCCTTGAACCTGTGGACATGAAACTTTATATGGCTGACAACTCATTCGTCAGGCCCACAGGTATAGTTGATGACGTTCCGGTAAAGGTAGGTAAGTTCTTTGTGCCTACTGATTTCATTGTATTGGAGATGCCTGAAGATCCTGTAGTGCCTATTATACTTGGTAGGCCTTTCTTAGCTACTGCAGATGCCAATATCAATGTACGTCGAGGGTTACTAACCTTTACTATAGGGAACGAAGTAATAGAATTCTCTTTCAACCCAACCATGAGCGAAACAAAGCACCTGGAGCAAGTAGTCCTCTCGCCGGCTAAGGAGAAGCTTAGAAAATTTCTGTTGGCAAGGACGGAAACAGCAAGCAGGGTCGACATCGACTGGAACCAGTCGATATCGACTAACAGCATCGAAATCGCCCCCCCCCTTGGTCGAAATCGAGTATGCCAAATCGCTACCAGGAGGTTAAGTATGGGGTCACAGAGGTCGATATCGACCCCCACATGTCGATATCGACCCCAGCACTCGAAATCGACCCTTTTGGGTCAAAATCGACCACCCCTCAGCCCGAAGATTTCTGTTTCGGGCCCAAACAGGTAAGCCCAGGTATGACTCCTAACCCTCCTCTGTCCCTTATTGATGAATCAATTAAGCCAATTATTGATAAATCTACTAAAGAGAGGGTCAAAGCTCCATGGTTTGCCTATATTGCTAAAGTTAGGTCAAGAAAGAGAAGAAAAGCGCCCAAAGAAGAACCTAAAATCAAAGAAGCCTTGGTCGCTGAACTTCGCTACTAACAAAAGGACCTAGATGATCCAGGAGAAGGCTCACGCTCGAAGGGTCCCTACATAAAAGGGTCATGAAGAATTGACGGAGAAGTCGGCCTAGCGACTCAAAAATCTAGAGCATGTACATAAAACATTTAAATTTCGCATAGATGGTTTTTAGGATTTAATTTTTGGATGTTTGAAACTTTTAAAACTAATATAATTCGTGCTTTATCTATATTCCTAACCAAGATTTCAGGTTGTCAAGCAAAAGGAACGACGAAGAAGAAAAGAAGCTTCTGCAGAGGCAGTCGAAATCGACCAAGCCAGTCGAAATCGACCCCCCCCCCCAGGGTCAATCCACCTCCTGGAGTCGACGTCGAGGACTCAGGAGCGAAAAAGAGAGGTCGATATCGACCATAATACTCGATATCGACCCCGATCAGGCAACCCTCGTCTTCATTTTCTTCCTCGACTTCGACAGATGCAGTCGACATCGACCACTGACCTAGATATCGACTACTGGCATCGACCCAACTTGAAATCGACTTGAATCCGCAGGTTGCGCTGTAAGTTTCTCTCTACCCTTGTTCTTCTTTTTAATACAGTGAGGACACAGTATATTTTAAGTATGGGGTGGGGGAAAGACATGTCTTATGGTCTTAACTTGGTTTCTTCTTCGCATTGCATTCATGTTTAAATTTTTAGTTTTACTTTTATAAAAAAAAATCCAAAAAAAATAGAAAAATGTCAAAAATACAAAAAATGCATGTTTATTTTAAGCTTGTTTTTTTTATTTACCCTACTTAGATGTCCTATGATGAAAACTCAATAGCTGACTTGATCATGTAAATCCTATGGCATATTTGGATGGTTTAGCCTAAGTCTTTAAAAATTTTATGTAGATTGTCAACTTGTGATGAAATTGAGCACATATGATCCTAGGCTAAAAAGCAAATCCAACAAATATTGTCCTTGTGAAAATTTTTGACCTATAGGGAGAACATCAAAAATCCCTCCGCTTTCTTGAGTGAATTTACTCTTCCTATGCATCTCTAAATGTTGTGATAGTTATTCAAAACCAATGCATATATATGATTATGTTTACGAGAATTAAATGATGGAGGCATCTTTTAAGCCATTTTTATCCTCTCTTTACCTACCCTGCATTATCCCTGCTTGAAGCCAGAACATTAGCCTGAGCCTGAAATTGCAAACTCCACAAAATTATCCCTAGCCGAATTGAGCCTGACCCCCATTTGGGAATTGAGACTTAGATTGGTTGGACTAATGCCTTGTGGAAAGAAAAGAGCATAATGTCCAGTTTTGAGCAAGGAAATTATAGGATGGCGCATATTTACATTTTGTCATATTTTGTAAAAGGGTTTATGGCTCAACCTATAAATGCACATATTTACTTATTACTTTCGAAAAAAAAAGATATCTATATATAGTGCATGAGCCAAAATCCTTAAGTCTTTTACATTGAAGAGTTATGGTTTGGGTATTACAAGTGTTGAGATTTAGGAGTCTTGATTCCCGAATTATAAAAGCACCACATAGCCAAATAATTCCATACCTTTTATTTCATACCAAGCCCCATTACAACCCCGCCGAATGGAGTCTTCTATGAAGTCTTCCATTGAGCGAAAGTCCTCCTGATGGTTCTTATTGCATTTTCATAATTGGTTGCGAAGTGGATTATTATAAATTGCAATGTTTATGAGATTGTATATGGAATTGAGTTGAGAGTTGATCTTCATAGCCTAAACACATGAGAGTTGAGTGCAAACACATTATCCCTGTGAGGTTGGATCATAATTGCATATGCCTATGGATCGCCAAAATATGTGCTATGACGTTAAATTCACTTGCTTTGCTTTGCTACCGCTTATGATGTTGCTTATGACAAGGGAAAAGACTTGAAGAATGTGTTGTAGGTGTTGATTATTGCTTGGTTATTGCTTGAGGACAAGCAAGTCTAAGTATGGGGTGTTTTGATGTACATATTTGTACCTTTGTTTATTGCATCTTTTGACTTCATATTTCATTCGATTTCCAAAGAAAAGGTTCAAAAGAATATAACTTGTGTAAGAATGGGCTAAAATGCAAGAAATAGAGTCTGCACAAGTTTTGAGCTAACCATGCAGGAATTCGAGCGAAAACGGAGTCAAAACGAAGAAGCCAAGTGAAGCTGAGCAGAGGTAGATATCGACCCCTGACCCAGATATCGACCTCTGGCGTAGATATCGACCTCAAAATAGACATCAAGTGAAGCTGAGAAGAGGTAGATATTGACCTTAGACCCAGATATCAATCTCTGGTGTCGATATCGACCCCCATATCGACCTCAACATAGAAATTGACCAGAGCTGAACAAGTCGAGCAGGAACAGAGACCTCGATATCGACCCTCTAGTGTCGATATCGACCCCTTATCTCGACAGAAGATAGACTCGATTTCGAATGCGTATTGGAACTATATCTTCAAGGAGGCATGGAATTATCTCATACTTTCAAGATAGATGGCAGCTGATGTTTTATTTATCTTTTTACCTTTAAGTTATTTAAGTTTTTATCAAAATAAAAGACCTATCCTAATTGTTCGGATAGAGTTATTTGTTTAGATAGGAGTTACAATCCTTGGATAGCGAGGATTAGTAGCCTATAAATAAAGCCTTAGGGGCTGATTTGTTAGATCATCTTTCAATCCCAGAACAATCCAATCATAGAATCATCCAAGAAAAGGACAATAGACAATAGATAGTTAGAGTTTTTGAGCTTTAAAGTTTCAAGCGCTTACGATAGTTGGCGTTGAGATTGTAAAGATTCGAAATTTTCCATTTATGCAAGTTATTTCAATTCAAGACATGTCTACAATCAACATGAGTGAGTAGTTCCCCTCTCTTCTAGGGTCAGGGTGAGCCCGACGATAGCCATGATGGTAAGGTAAGTACGTCGTTAAAGAATGTATCTTTTATCTCCCTCTACCTTGTTCTTCATCTTTAAATGCGAATTTAAGGAACTCATGTTGTAAAACTTGGGTAGTAATTAGGGTTTCTATTCGAAAGATTATAAACTCAATTATGACAAAGGTAGACACCAATTAGGTTAAGTAATTGAAAAATCTCTTTTCCTATTGGTCGGTTTAGGTGAAAGCCTTTTCCTTTATGATAAAAGCATGCATCCTTAGTTGATTCTTACTTCTTCTATCATGGTTGTCGTCGCGGTAATCCTTGGCTTTGGAAGACTTTTTCCTTTATTAAGTTTACATTAAAATTTGCCCGCCGTTCGTTGAGTCATTGAAAAACTCAACACCCTTGCTTATTTCTGGTCATTGCTTCCTTCCCATCCTTAATTCTTCGGCCTTTTCTTTGCCGACAAAACCACTAACTCACTGCAGGAAGACATCGATATCGACAGCAGAGGTCGATATCGACCAAAACTAATAGATCGACGGTTGTCTGAGTCGATCTCGAGACTCCTGGGAAACTTCTGCAAGCATCGATATCGACCCCCTGTATCGACTGGCAGACTTCTGAGCCAGTCGATTTCGTGAACTAACCTCGATATCGACCCCTACCAGTCGATATCGACTACAGTTTTTGTTTCTGCAGGTTTTCTGTTGCAGAGAACATCGACAACCAAGGTCGACATCGAGGTCTGACATCGAGATCGAGGCTTCTGGTCGAACATAAAGGACGTGTTTTCAACGCTACTAGGATCCCGCTGACTCGCTTCCTCGTGGATCGAACCTGATTCCCTACTACTATAGCGGGGAGTCTTGAATTTATTTGAAGAGGCTAAGAGTTGTATTGGTTTATATTTTATTATATATTTCGATTCAATTCTCCCCACGTCAACGCTTATCCATCCAACCTCGCAGGGAAAAGTGTTTCACTCGCTCTCATGTGTTTAGGCTTTAAGAACAACTCTCAACTCAATTCCAAATGCAAAAACTCTTAAATATTGAAAGTTATATCGCCAAATTCACAACCAATTAATGCCAATGCGAACAAGAATCATCAGAAGGTCTTTCGCTCAATGGAAGACTTCAAAGAAGACTCCATTCGACGGGGTTGTAATGAGGCTTGGTATGAAATAAAGGTCATGGAATTATTTGGCTATGTGGTGCTTAATAGAATTCGGGAATCAAGACTCCTAAATTTCCAACACAACTCAACCAAACCGTAACTCTCAATCATATGAATCAACCAAACTCATCAACATATCTCATGAAGAACTCAACCCTTCTTTCAAACCCAATATACCTCTCAAAAATATAAATCTTACATAAAAGAAAACAGATAAGGAATAATTGGCTCATGCACTTTATTCAATAACAAATAACATCACTTTTTTTCTTTTCTTTTTTTTTTGTTTTTTTTTGTTTTTTTGAGAACGAAAAGAAATAAAATAATAATAATAACACTAGTGCATTTATAGGATGAGCAAAAAATCCTTTTACATAATATGCATATAAGAAGACAAAAATATAAAACCAACCCATACTCAATAAACTCAAAAATTCTTCTCACTTGAACCTAAACATAAGCTTATTCCTTCCACTAAATCATCGTTCCAACAAACTCTAAATCTTAATTCCTAAATTGGGGTCAGTCTCAATTCGGCTAGGAAATAATTTTGTGGAGCTTATATAAAATATAAAGGCCTCAGGCTAATGTTATGGCTTCAAGCAGAGATAATGTAGGGTAGGTATATAGAGGATAAAATTGGTTTAAAAGGTGCCTCCATCATTTAATTCTTATTCGCACCAAACATATATAGATTAGCATTGAAAAATAGATAACCATCGCAATACTCAGAGATAATATACATATGAAGAGTAAATTAACTCAAGAAAACAGAGGGATTGTTGATGTTCTCCCTATGATGCCAAAATTCTCACTAGGTAAAAGTTTTGTTGGCTTTCAGTCATGCCTAGGAACTTAGATCATACACGCTCAATTATGTCTACCTAACCATATTTCTCATAAAATAAAAGTATAGGACAAGGCTAAACATTCCAATCATGCTCTGGGACTTATATCGTCACGTCAGCCATTATTTATCATCATAGGACATCTAAGATAGGGTATAAAACTCACTATAACATAAGACATAAACATGCATTTTTCTTTTCTTTTTTGACATTTTTTTTCATTTATCTTAAAACATATATCTTAAAACTTAAGCATAACATGATGCATAACATAATCCAAATAAACTACAATAAAGTGCAATAAAGTACAACATATAGAACACAATCCAAAAGACATAAAAATGACACAAACGTTTTTTGAATCCCCCACCTCATACTTAAAAATAGATAGTGTCCCCACTGTCAAAAGGAAAATCAAAGTAAAAGGAAAAAGACTCAGAAACTCACAAAATCAAGATTTAGAAGCTGCTGAAAAAGTCAACAAGTGATACTCATACGACGGTGGCGGTGGTGGGAATGGATTTTGTGAGAATAAAGAGGATGCCGAAGACATGAACGAGGACTCACGTGCTTCCTGGAGGTCCATCCTCTCGTTCAAGTGTGTAAACTCATCCATCAGAACAGCCTGCCCATTCCGCAATCTCTCCTGGCCTAGTCTCAGAAATCGTAGCTCACTCATGACATCATCAAAGGTAGAAGGCTGCTGCATAGAAGTCCTACTCGGGCCAGCCCCATCAGAAAAAGGGGTGGCTACTAGGCCCGACATCATGAACCATGTAATCAATGGGCTTCCGCTGACTCTCCTCTTACTGGAACCCAGCTTCAAGGGATCCCCCAGAATCTCCTTTGAAGTTGGATACTATTCATCAGCCCAAGTATTGTGCCAATTAGGCACATACAACAAGTCAAGTTCTGCTTGGTGATCTCAACATCGTAACTATGAAAAGCAGAAAAGAACTTTTCCCTTTTTCTCTTGATCACCTTAGCACTTGTCAAATATGCCATGTCTATCAGCAAAGTCAGCGCAAACTTGTATCTAGTTAGGTCCACTTGAAGGCGCCTGGCCAACAGCACAATCATGCCACCAACCAATCTCTATCCTCGTGGGCCTAGAAAGGTCCTTCTTGGCTCATATGGTACTACAAAAAATTCTAGGGATAATGTAAAATAGAGGGTTTGCAATGTCCTTACCTAGAAGGGCCCTATCAAGCCATATGAGCCTACCGGTGATCAATTTCTAAGTTTCTAAAGCCTTGCAGCTGACGTTGTTATATTGCTCTACATGGTTGGGGAATCCAACCAAAGTGTTGAAATGCTACAAGGTGAATGTGTGCGTCACATTCCCTAGCTGGAATGTAATGGGGCCCTCAAAATCTAGGCCATCGATGTCCTCTGCAGTGTAGCCACGAACTCATCAATGAGGGCTAGGTACACTACTAAATTTCTTTACTTAAGGTAACACTAAATATGTAACATATTCTAAAATTGTTACCTATTTGGTCTATGGTAACATTTTCTAACCCAATTATAAAATGTTACAATTTTTTGGACAAAGGTAACATTTTTATACTACCTTGTAATTGTTTTTTAATTGTAACACACCATTTGAATCAAATGTAAAACCTTTTTTTATTTTTTTTAAAAAATAATTCAAATAAGAATTGATTGCTTTTACCGAGCCACACCCTTTCCATCCCCATCTGTTTTGATATCTATATCTGATATCTCTCTCGCACATGGTCATCTTCTCATCCGCTTAATTTCTCGCCTCTCCACCCGTTCTCTCTCTCTCTCTCTCTCTCTCGGTGGTGATGTGCGTGCAAATTGCCATATTTTCTATGCACATTTAAGTCCATTTTATCATTATTTGCATGCATATTAATGGCAAATCATAAGATTAGTGTAGTTTATAAATAATTGTCAAATATATGGGTCTGCACGAGTTTCTATGTGATTTCGCAGAAAACAGGACAGAAATGGACAGATTTGGAAGAGCGGAAAAAGAACTCGAAGTCTTCTGAAGAGGTTGAAATCGACTAAGAACCTCGACATCGAGTGGAACAGAGCAGCCAGGAATCGAGCAGAGGAAGAACAGAGCATGTCGACATAGAAAAGGTCGATATCGATGTCTGTTGGTCGATATCGAGTTGCCTACATCGAGCATATTGATAGAAGTCGAGTACCAATCCGAGGAGAAGAAAGAGAGCTCGAGATAGATTTAAAGAGAGGTCGATATCGATGATGAAGGTCTATATCGATGTTGTTCAGCAGACTTCATCCTTTATTAGTTTTACCATGAGATTTTTAGTTTTTACTTTATTTAAGTTTTATCTTAGAGAATAAAGATAGAGTTCCGAGTCCTTGGCTAGCAAGATTCGATATCTATATCTAGAGGCCGTTAGGGCCGAGTTTAGAGACACACACACAAGTAATCAGTTTTACATTATAAAACACAGAGAATTAGGAGAGAGAGAGGGAGGCCGAGTGAGTTGTGTGGAAGCGAGAGCGGAGTTTTGGCTTTGTTCGGTTGTAACTTTCTCTTTAGTTTAATCAAATTAGATTTCTTTTCAATGACGATGATGAGTGCAATGATGAGACGTGAGTAGTCAACCCACTTCTAGGGTCGGGGTGAGCCGATGATAGCAATGTAGGGTAAGTGCCTCAAAGATATGATTTTTATGCGATTCCGTCTTCTATCCTATGCATGAATCCTTTGCGAAAGTTAGGGAGATTCATTATTTGCGTTATTGAAGCGAAATCCAATCATATTGAAGCGAAATCCAATCATATTGTGAACTTGCGTTATTTGCGTTATTGAAGCGAAATCTAATCACCTAAGTGTTAGTAACGAAAGTTATTTGACGGAAAGACATTAAATTTCATAACTTTAGCATCATACTTGCATTTTTATCATTGTAGCATGAATCCCCGACCTTGGAAGATTTTAATTAATTGAATTAATATAAAAAGTTTTGAGTTTTATTTCTTTCCACAGTTCCTTTACCATTCTGAGCTATTCGGACTACTTTTCCGACACATAGGCTACGTTTTAAAGTTTCCGTAACAGACATCGAAATCGACTAGCAAGGTCGATATCGAGCACTAACATCGATATCGAGGTCTATCTTGAGGTTGACTGTGTTTGCTTTTGTCTTCTACAGGAATTTATTGGAAATCGACCAGAATTGAGGTCGATATCGACTAGACACCTCGATATCGAGTTTCCTGAGGTCGAAAGCTTGATCGTGATTGCAACTAAGGAAGCGCTGACATACCTCCTCGTGGATTCGATCCTGAATTACCCTATCACTGCATCGGGAGGGATTCTTGTATTTATTTGCTTGAAAATGGAGTTAGCATAGTTGTGATATATATATTTGAATATTTGAATCGCACCTCCCCTTCTCTGGAACAAATTGGCGCCGTTTCCGGGGAGGCAATCAATCGCCACCTATGTTTTCTCACGATCTTTTAGAGCTTATTTTGTAGGTTTATGCGACGTTCTGATCGCGGACCTATCTTGGAAACCATAGACGAGCCTGAATGTTTCTTCCATCTTCGCAACAAAGTTATTCAAACCATGGCGGATAACGAGACGCGGGTTGAGACCATGGAGCGGTTGAGGAAAGAGAATGAGGACCATATAACGCTACATTCACTGCTGAGAGGGCCGCCGCTGCTGCAGAGCGAGCCCGTGCTGATAGGGAGGAGGATGCGCGCAGACAAGCCCAAGAGCGGCTAAATCAGTATCCACAGACGGCGATGCAATACATGCATCCGCTGCTTCATGTTCCTGGATCCGCTATACTTATTCCTCCTTCAAACTATGAAATTGAAATAAACTTCCTATCTGAAATTAAAAGAAATACTTTTGAAGGAATACCAAATGAATGCCCACTGCAACACATCTCTACTTTTATGGACTTATGTGAAACTATTGCAGATGGTGTAAATTTAGAGTTTGTGAGACTAAAATCTTTTCGATGGTCTTTGGCAGGGAAGGCATTACAATGGTTTTAGAGTTTGGCTCCACGCTCGCTGAGAACATGGGCAGAGGTGAAGGACGCATTCCTAAACAAATTCTTTCCTCCCTCTAAGACAGCGATGCTGCGACAAAGGATCACGACTTTCAAACAAAAGCCATGTGAAACACTAGCACAGGCATGGGAGCAATTTAAGGACTTGCTGAGATCATGCCCGACGCATGGGCAACTTCCATATGTCATCCAGGAGATATTCTATAATTCCCTTGATGCGCCGAATAAGGAAAGGATCAATTCATATACCTCCTATAGGTACATTGAGCTTACACCAACGGAGGCCTCGGAGACTATTAAAAGGCTAGTCAACTTCGACAACACCTATGGGACTGCTGCGGCCTATGACTCAAAGTTTGTCCCATTTATGCCACTATATGAAACTCCAAAGGAGATAGATCCTGATGTGCGGAAAAAATTCCACAACGATCAAACATGCCGCCTTCAAAAGCAAGTCAGATTCCTAAGCAACAATCAAACTTGTCAGGAATGTGGTTCAACAAGGCATAACACTAGTGCCTGTCCACATATTGAGCAAGTATCTATGGTGGAATAACATGAGGAAGCCAAGTGGACGAGAGGCTCCTATAGAGGAGGCAATCAACAATATTGGGGAGATTAAAGATTCTATCAACAAAGGGATCCCCACCATATAGAGCACCAGGGCACCCTGAGTTCAAACAAGCAAATAACTCCGTCCATACTCAGCTGCAGGGCATCAATTCTAGACTTGGGGAGATCGACGTTTGGAAGCGCAACATGGAGACCAAAATGGGTCAATTGGCGGAGGAAATACCCAAAGCGTCAGGATCATTCCCTGGATCAACTGTGCCCAACTAAAAGGGCAAAACTACCAAACACATAGCTGATGTACATATTTGTACCTTTGTTTATTGCATCTTTTGACTTCATATTTCATTCGATTTCCAAAGAAAAGTTTCAAAAGTATATAAAATTGTGTAAGAATGAGCTAAAGTATAAGAAATAGAGTCTGCACGAGTTTTGAGCTAACCCTGCAGGAATTCGATGAAATCGGAGTCAAAACGAAGAAGCCAAGTGAAGCTGAGCAGAGGTCGATATCGACCTGGAGACATCGATATCGACCATAGATTTCGACACGACTTCTGAGTGTCGAGATAGGCCACACAGACCAGACAAGAAAGCCTCGATATCGACATACAAGCATCGATATCGACCATCGTCATAGACATCGACTGGAGCTGGACAAGTCGAGCAGAAACACAAGCATCGATATCGACCTCTGGTGTCGATATCGACCCTACCTCAACAGAAGATAAATCCGATTTCGAGACTCGGATTATGAAGTCTATCATCAAAGCCATGAGTTATCTCGTTCTTTTAGATATTAGAAGCTGTTTATTATCTTTTCCTTTAAGTTTTTATCAAAATAAAAGACCTATCCTAATTGTTCGGATAAAGTTCATAGTTTAGATAGAAGTTACAATCCTCGGATAGCGAGGATTAGTAACCTATAAATAAATCCCTAGGGGCTGATTTGTTAGGGCATCGAATCCAAGAAACAATCATCAATCAAGACAATAGAGTTAGAGTTAGAGAGAAGTTTTAGGGTTTTACGTTTGCGAAATTTGACGTTAAGTTGTAAAGCTTCGAAGTTTATTTTAATGCAAGTTTCTTCCTTTCAATCAACAATGAGTTCCATGATGAGAAGCGAGTAGTTCCCCAAAGTTCTTAGGGTCGGGGTGAGCCCGACGTTAGCCATGCACGCTTGAGGTAAGTATTAGATGTTGATATCGTTGTGTCTATCTCTCCTCCTACGATTCTATGTTTAGTCCTAATCGAAAGAAAAGGGATTCATGCTAACAACTTGAGTTATAAACATAAAATTGGTAGAGACAATTAGGTTTATTTGCAAGAGTAATCCTAAGAGTTGGTGTACGGCGAAAGCTTGTCCCTCAGGTGAAATAGCACAATTATCCGTCTTATTTATCTTATCGCATGCATTGGTTAACGTTATGGTAAAGCCTAATCCTAGGAGTTTCCTTTTACATGTTTTATACACCCAAAAACCGCTGTCTTTATTTCTGTTCATTGCTTCTCTCTCCATTCTTAAATCTTCGGCCCTTCTTTGCCGACGAAAAACTAACTCACTGCAGGGAGACATCGATATCGACCTCAGACGTCGATATCGACCACTGAGTTCGTCGACAGTTTTTTGAGTTGACGACGAACATCGCTGCGGAGTTTGCTGAGCATCGATATCGACCCCTAGCATCGATATCGACCCTTCTGTATCGATTGGCAGTCTTCTGAGCCAGTCGATTTCGTGGACTGACATCGATATCGACCCCCCAGTCGATATCGATCACTTGTTTTTGTCTCTGCAGGTCTTCTATTGCAGAGAACATCGACAGTCGAGGTCGACATCGAGCTCTAAGGTCGAAATCGAGGCTTCTAGTCGACGCGGACTTGAGATTTCCAAAGCTACTAGGATCACGCTGACACGCCTCCTCGTGGATCGATCTTGACTACCCTTCCACTACAACGGGAGGAAGTCTTGTAATTATTTGCTTAGGCCAGGAGTTGGTTTACGTTTATTACAGCTTTATTATTTATAATTACTTGACATATCAAGCCTCCTGCAACAACAAATTGGCGCCGTTGCCGGGGAAGCTATCAATCGCGCCCTAGTAGTTTATTTTCACGGTTCCTTTTTAGTGTTATTTTATAGGTGTATGCGACGTACTGGTGACCAACCTGAATTTGAAGGACTAAACAACGAACCAGAACGCTTTCTCCACCTAAGGTCTCGAGTTCAAAGAATCATGGCGGACAATGAGACGCATGCACAACAAATTGAACGCTTAAGGAAGCAAGTAGAGGATTTCACTACCAGAGAAGCGGCACTAAGGGAGCGTGCTGACAGGGAGGAGGAAGCCAGGAGGCGATATGAGACTCAAATCAACGCCCTCCCCCGGAATGCAAAGAAATACATGCACCCATCGCTCACAGTGCCTGAATCGGCTATTCTAATCCCTACTTCTAATTTTGAAATAAAACCAAACTTTTTAACTGAAATAAGAAGGCATCAATATGAAGGGAAACCTAACGAATGCCCTATGGCACATATATTAACCTTCTTAGACCTCTGTGATACAATTGCTGATGGACATAGTCTTGAGTATGTCCAACTAAAGGCCTTTCGCTGGTCTCTTACAGGAAAAGCATTGCAGTGGTTGGAGAGCTAAGCCCCAAGATCGCTCCGCACCTGGAATGAAGTCAAGGACGCATTTCTCAACAAATTCTTTCCTCCTTCTAAGACGGCGTTGATCCAACAGAAAATCACGGCTTTCAAACAAAAGCCTAGTGAGGCTCTGGTAACTGTTTGGGAAAGGTTTAAGGACCTCCTACGATCATGCCCGATGCATGGCCAACCACCGTACGTAATTCAGGAGATCATATACAATGCTCTTGACGCTGCAACTAAGGAGAGGATCAACACCTACACCTCCTATGGCTACCTTGAACTCGCTCCACAAGAGGCTTGGGAGACCATAGAGAGGTTGGTGGAATTTGACAATACATATGGGACTCCTGAGGCTTCCGACGCACCATCATCGTCGAGGCCTGCCCCATCTATGCCCTTATATGAACCCTCCAATGTAATCGATCCGGATGTGAAGGAGCAATTTCATAGGGATCAACTTCGAAAGCTCCAAAAGCAAGTAAGGTTCCTTTCAGCGAACCAAGATTGCATTGAATGCGGATCGCAGCGGCACACCACCATCGAGTGCCCACACGCCGAACAAGTACACCTAGTGGAGACTCACCAAGAGGCGCGCTACATGAGGGGTCCCAATCACCAATATTGGGGAGATCAAAGGTTCCATCAACCACAAAGGAACCAGGTTAACCCTAGGGACCCTCCGCCTTATAGAGCTCCTGGGCACCCGGAGAGAGACCAAAAGAAGGATGATCTTCAACTAGTACTGGATGAAATCAGGCGGAATCAGGCTAAGAATGATCAATCCAACAATCCTATCCATTCTCAACTCAATCACCTTACCACAAGGATTGGGGAGATGGATATTTGGAAAAAAAACGTGGAGACCCAACTGGGTCAATTGGCGGCACAAATACCTAGACCGTCCGGAACACTCCCTGGGCAACCCACTACAAATCCTAGGGGACAATCCGGGACAGGCCATGTCACAGCCATACAATTGAGGAGTGGCACCAAAGTACATAAGCCACGAACGGAATAGGAGGAGAAAGCAGCAGACCCATTCGACATCGACAGACCAGTCGATGTTGACCCAGAGGTCGATATCGACCACCATGTCGACCCCCTGGTCGATGTCGATGACACTGCAGAGCCTAAGAAGTCACAACAGAGGTCGAAATCGACCATCCCAGTCGATGTCGACCAGATCCCAGTCGACATCGATGTCCAGCAGGCTCCTCCAACCACCGTTTTGGCCTCTCCAACAAAGAAGACGTTGCCATTCCCTTCCAAAGCATTGGAGGATCCCACCAAAGGTAAGTTTAGGCGCTTCATAAAGATACTTCAAGGACTCAACATTACTATCCCTCTTACAGAAGCCTTAAGCGAGATGCCCGCCTATGTACGATTCCTCAAAGACATCCTGAGCAAGAAGAGATCCATGGCAGAGATCGCAGAGTAGTGCTCAAAGATGGATTTCCCTGAGAAGAAGAGTGATCCAGGGAAGTTTGCGATCACCGTGGGACATGGCCAACATCGCTATAAATCTCTATGTGACCTAGAGGCAAGCGTAAGTCTCATGCCTCTCTCTATTTGGCAAAAGGTGAACATTGGGGCACTTGAACCTGTGGACATGAAACTCTATATGGCTGACAACTCATTCGTCAGACCCACAGGTATAGTTGATGACGTTCCGGTAAAGGTAGGTAAGTTCTTTGTACCTACTGATTTCATTGTATTGGAGATGTCTGAAGATCCTGTAGTGCCTATTATACTTGGTAGGCCTTCCTTAGCTACTACTGATGCCAATATCAATGTACGTCGAGGGTTACTAACCTTTACTATAGGGAACGAAGTAATAGAATTCTCTTTCAACCCAACCATGAGCGAAACAAAGCACCTGGAGCAAGTAGTCCTCTCGCCGGCTAAGGAGAAGCTTAGAAAATTTTTGTTAGTGAGGACGGAAACAGCAAGAAGGATCGACATCGACTGGAACCAGTCGATATCGACTAAAAACATCGAAATCGACCCCCCTATGGTCGAAATCGAGTATGCCAGATCATTGCCAGGAGCTTAAGTATGGGGTCACAAAGGTCGATATCGACCCCCACATATCGACATCGACCAAAGCTCTCGAAATCGACCCACCTTGATCGACATCGACCACCCCTCAGCCCGAAGATTTCTGTTTCGGGCTCAAACAGGTAAGCCCAGGTATGACTCCTAACCCTCCTCCGTCCATTATTGATAAATCAATTAAGCCGATTATTGATAACTCTACTAAAGAAAGGGTCAAAGCTCCATTGTTTGCCTATATTGCTAAAGTTAGGTCAAGAAAGAGAAGAAAAGCGCCCAAAGAAGAACCTAACATCAAAGAAGACTTGGTCGCTGAACTTCGCTACTACCAAAAGGACCTAGATGATCCAGGAGAAGGCTCACGCTCGAAGGGCCCCTACATAAAAGGCTCGTGAAGAATTGACGGAGAAGTCGGCCTAGCGACTAAAAACTTTAGAGCTTGTACATAAAACTTTTAAATTTTTCATAGATGGTTTTTTAGGATTTAATTTTTGGCTTTTTGAACTTTTAAAACTGAGATAATTCGTGCTTTATCTATATTCCTAACCAAGATTTCAGGTTATCAAGCAAAAGGAACGACGAAGAAGAAAAGAAGCTTCTGCAGAGGCAACTTGAAATCGACCGGGCCAGTCGAAATTGACCCCCCCAGGGTAAAGCCATCTCCTGGAGTCGACATCGAGGACTCAGGAGCGAAAAAGAGAGGTCGATATTGACCCTAATACTCGATATCGACCCCAATCAAGCAGCCCTTGTCTTCATCTTCTTCCTCAAATTCGACAGATGCAGTCGACATCGACCACTGACCTAGATATCGACTTGTGGCATCGACCCAACTTGAAATTGACCTGAATCCGTAGGTTTGCGCTGTGAGTTTCTCCCTACCCTTGTTCTTCTTTTTAATACAGTGAGGACACTGTATATTTTAAGTATGGGGTGGGGGAAAGACATGTCTTATGGTCATAACTTGGTTTTCTTCGTATTGCATTCATGTTTAAATTTTTGTTCTTAGTTTTACTTTTATAAAAAAAAATAGAAAAATGTCAAAAAATACAAAAAAATGCATGTTTATTTTTTAAGTTTATTTTCTAACCCTACTTAGATGTCCTATGATGAAAACTCAATAGCTGACTTGATCATGTAAACCCTATGGCATATTTGGATAGTTTAGCCTAAGTCCTTAAATTTTTATGTAGATTGTGAACTTGTGATGAAATTGAGCACATATGATCCTAGGCTAAAAAGCAAATCCAGCAAAAATTATCCTTGTGATCATAGGGAGAACATCAAAAATCCCTCCGCTTTCTTGAGTGAATTTACTCTTCCTATGCATCTCTAAATGCTGTGATAGTTATTCAAAACCAATGCATATATATGTTTACGAGAATTAAATGATGGAGGCATCTTTTAAGCCATTTTTATCCTCTCTTTACCTACCCTGCATTATCCCTGCTTGAAGCCAGAATATTAGCCTGAGCCTAAAATTGCAAACTCCACAAAATTATCCCTAGCCGAATTGAGCCTGACCCCCATTTGGGATTTGAGACTTAGATTGGCTGGAATAATGCCTTGTGGAAAGAAAAGAGCATAATGTCCAGTTTTGAGCAAGGAAATTATGGGTTGGTGCATATTTACATTTTGTCATATTTTGTAAAAGGATTTATGGCTCACCATATAAATGCACATAGCCTTAGTATTTATTTATTATTTCCGAAAAAAAAATCCGAAAAATAAAGTTATATATATATATATAAATAGTGCATGAGCCAAAATCCTTAAGTTCTTTATTCATACAAGTGTTATATTTTTTGAGAGGTATATTAGAACTTGGAAGAAGGGATGATAGTATGGTTTGCATCTTTTAGTGCATCTTTAGAGCATATTATAGAAAGATGAGTTGGGAAAGAGCATTATAGGAGATTGAGCTTGGAAAGTGCAACATTGAAGAATTATGGTTTGGGTATTGCAAGTGCTGAGATTTAGGAGTCTTGATTCCGGAATTATAAAAGCACCACATAGCCAAATAATTTCATACCCTTTTATTTTATACCAAGCCCCATTACAACCCCGCCGAATGGAGTCTTCTTTGAAGTCTTCCATTGAGCGAAAGTCCTCTTGATGATTCTTATTGCATTTTCATAATTGGTTGCGAAGTGGATTATTATAAATTGCAATGTTTATGAGATTGTATATGGAATTGAGTTGAAAGTTGATCTTCATAGCCTAAACACATGAGAGTTGAGTGCAAACACATTATCCCTGTGAGGTTGGATCAAAATTGCATATGCCTATTGATCGCCAAAATATGTGCTATGACGTTAAATTCACTTGCTTTGCTTTGCTACCTCTTATGATGTTCCTTTTGACAAGGGCGAAGACTTGAAGGGTGTGTTGTAGGTGTTGGTTATTGCTTGGTTATTGCTTGAGGACAAGCAAGTCTAAGTATGGGGTGTTTTGATGTACATATTTGTACCTTTGTTTATTGCATCTTTTGACTTCATATTTCATTCGATTTCCAAAGAAAAGTTTCAAAAGTATATAAACTTGTGTAAGAATGAGCTAAAGTATAAGAAATAGAGTCTGCATGAGTTTTGAGCTAACCCTGCAGGAATTCGATGAAATCGGAGTCAAAACGAAGAAGCCAAGTGAAGCTGAGCAGAGGTCGATATCGACCTGGAGACATCGATATTGACCATAGATTTCGACACGACTTCTGAGTGTCGAGATAGGCAACACAGACCAGACAAGAAAGCCTCGATATTGACATACAAGCATCGATATCGACCATCGTCAAAGACATCGACTGGAGCTGGACAAATCGAGCAGAAACACAAGCATCGATATCGACCTCTGGTGTCGATATCGACCCTACCTCGACAGAAGATAAATCCGATTTCGAGACTCGGATTGTGAAGTCTATCATCAAAGCCATGATTTATCTCGTTCTTTTAGATATTAGAAGCTGTTTATTATCTTTTCCTTTAAGTTTTTATCAAAATAAAAGACATATCCTAATTGTTCGGATAGAGTTCATAGTTTAGATAGAAGTTACAATCCTCGGTATCCGAGGATTGTAACCTATAAATAAAGCCCTAGGGGCTGATTTGTTAGGGCATCGAATCCAAGAAACAATCATCAATCAAGACAATAGAGTTAGAGTTAGAGAGAAGTTTTAGGGTTTGACGTTTGCGAAAGTTGACGTTAAGTTGTAAAGCTTCGAAGTTTATTTTAATGCAAGTTTCTTCCTTTCAATCAACAATGAGTTCCATGATGAGAAGCGAGTAGTTCCCCAAAGCTCTTAGGGTCGGGGTGAGCCCGACATTAGCCATGCAGACTTGAGGTAAGTATTAGATGTTGATATCGTTGTGTCTATCTCTCCTCCTACGATTCTATGTTTAGTCCTAATCGAAAGAAAAGGGATTCATGCTAACAACTTGAGTTATAAACATAAAATTGGTAGAGACAATTAGGTTTATTTGCAAGAGTAATCCTAAGAGTTGGTGTACGGCGAAAGCTTGTCCCTCGGGTGAAATAGCGCAATTGTCCGTCTTATTTATCTTATCGCATGCATTGGTTAACGTTGTGGTAAAGCCTAATCCTAGGAGTTGCCTTTTACATATTTTATACACCCAAAAACCGCTGTCTTTATTTCTGTTCATTGCTTCTCTCTCCATTCTTAAATCTTCGGCCCTTCTTTGCCGACGAAAAACTAACTCACTGCAGGGAGACATCGATATCGACCCTAGACGTCGATATCGACCATTGAGTTCATCGACAGTTTTCTGAGTCGACGACTAACATCGCTGCGGAGTTTGCTGAGCATCGATATCGACCCCTAGTATCGATATCGATCCTTCTGTATCGATTGGCAATCTTCTGAGCCAGTCGATTTCATGGATAGACATTGATATCGACCCCCCACTCGATATCGATCACTTGTTTTTGTCTCTGCAGGTCTTCTGTTATAGAGAACATCGACAGTCGAGGTCGACATCGAGCTCAAAGGTCAAAATCGAGGCTTCTGGTCGACGCAGACTTGAGATTTCCAAAGCTACTAGGATCCTGCTGACACGCCTCCTCGTGGATTGATCCTGACTACCCTTCCACTACAACGGGAGGAAGTCTTGTAATTATTTGCTTAGGCCAGGAGTTGGTTTACGTTTATTACATCTTTATTATTTGTAATTACTTGACATATCAAGCCTCCTGCAACAATAATAGCGGCGATGAATCTAAGGAGTGGGCGTCAGTTATAAACGCCCGAGCAAATAGCGGAGGAGAAGGCCCCAGAAAGAACATCGATATCTACCCCCCTGTCGATATCGACTAAGGTGACGTCGATGTCGACCCCACTTCTGTCGATGTCGACCCTGCTAATGAGTCACCACAGAAATCGACTCCGCCAGTCGATGTCGACCCCCATCCAGTCGATATTGATCTCACTCCAACCGCAGGGAATAAGAAGGTGTTGCCATTCCCAAAGATGATGATTAAGGACCCGGCGGAAAAGAAGTTCCAGCGGTTCGTGAAGATGCTTCAAGGACTTAATGTCTCAATTACATTCACCGAAGCGCTTCATGAGATGCCATCTTATGTAAGGTTCCTTAAGGACATATTGGGTAAGAAGCGATCGCTTTCTGATATCGCAGAGGAGTGCAACAAATTAGAGCTACCACAAAAGCGGGCGAACCCAGGTAAGTTTTCTATCGCTATAGGCTTAGGTCGATATCGCTTTAATGCTTTAGTTGATTCGGGTGCTAGCGATAGCATGATGCCACTAACCATATGACACAAGGTAAAGATAGGTCCTCTGGAGCCCGTTGATGCAAAACTATACATGGCAAACAATACGGTAGTAATTCCAATAGGGATGGTAACTGATGTGCCAATACAAGTAGGTAAATACTTTGTCCTTGCTGATTTCTTAGTTGTTGATATAGCGGAGGACCCTGCTTGTCTCATTATTTTAGGTAGACCATTCCCAGCAATCGTCGATGCCAACATAAGCTTGAAGAAAGGATTGCTCTCATTCACAATCAACGATGAGGTGATAGAGTATGCCTTCAACAAGATGGTAAGGAACAATGAAGGGCCAATGGAGATAAAGGTAGGTTGACCCTGCTCGTTGAGATGTTAATTCAGCGAGATGCGACACAAGGTGAGGAGTCCGAAGTACTAAGTATCTGGGGGCATTCATGACACCCATGTTTGCGACTCGCGAGAAGGCAGTACTAAGGTCAGAGAGGTAAGAGCATTAATTGAAAAAAGCATTGAGCGATGAGTGAAAGGTGAGAAATTGTGAAGAAGGAATGTGGAATAGTTTGGAAAGAAAGTTTATTTCCCCGGATTTAACACCACATGGCCAAATATTAGCCCACCTTTAGCCTTTTACCAATCTACTACTCTAAAGCTTGAAAAAGTCCTCTTGATTATTAATGCTATGTCGCTGAAATTGTTTTATGCATATAAACCTCCTTTTATGAGCATGAAGTTGCTTTTATTGCACAGGCATGGATTTGGTTGACATTAGTACCCTATCGATGATGGAAATTGATTGTAGGGACATATGAAAAAATGAATCTATGATGTTGAGGGTTTACTTTCTTCCCCTGAATAACCATTAAAAGTATTGCTTGGGAAAGCAAGCATAAGTATGGGGTGTTTGATGTGCGCGCAAATTGCCATATTTTCTATGCACATTTAAGTCCATTTTATCATCATTTGCATGCATCTTAGCGGGAAATCATAAGATTAGTGTAGTTTATGCATAATTGTCAAATATGTGGGTCTGCACGAGTTTCTATGTGATTTCACAGAAAACAAGACATAAATGGACATATTTGGAAGAGCGGAGAAAGAACTCGAAGTCTTCTGAAGAGGTCAAAATCGACTAAGAACCTCAAAATCAAGTGGAACAAAGCAGCCAAGAATCGAGCAGAGGAAGAACAGAGCATGTCGACATAGAAGAGGTCGATATCGATGTTTAATGGTCGATATCGAGTGGCCTAGATCGAGCATATTGATAAAGGTCGAATGCCAATCCGAGGAGAAGAAGGAGAGCTCGAGATAGAGTTAAAGAGAGGTCGATATCGATGATGAAGGTCGATATCGATGTTGTTCAGCGGAGAAGTCCGACTCAGATTTTGATAGAATTCTATTTGAAGCTTGCACGTCTATCCTAAAGTCGAGATTTACTATCTTCAATGCCAAACTTCATCCTTTATTAGTTTTACCATGAGATTTTTAGTTTTTACTTTATTTAAGTTTTATCTTAGAGAATAAAGATAGAGTTCCAAGTCCTTGGTTAGCAGGACTCGATATCTATATCTAGAGGCCGTTAGGGCCGATTTTAGAGACACACACACAAGCAATGAAGGGCCAACGGAGATATCGGTACATTTAGGATCTTATGACTTCCATGCAAATTTCATAACTTTAGCATCATACTTGCATTGTTATAAAAAAAATGACCCCCATCAAAAATTTAAAAATAAATAAAAGAGTCATGGAAGTATAAAAAAGAGCTCTACGATGCAAAATTAGATTCATTAGAGATATAACATGAAATTGTCTAGTTAAGGGAAGTCCCAATTAAGTGCAGAAAGAAAAAAATAAAGAAGGTAAAAATTTGAAGTTGCTTTTGACATGTGCATGATAAGATGATGGAGGACTTTATATTTTCCATACATGTTACAAAATTTCATATTCTAGCCTTACCTATGCATATTTGAAAAAGTCACAAGCCATATATGAGCCTTACTTTAACATTATCATTGTTGCTCAACATATATTACATACTACCCAGTTTGTATACCTTATACCCTATTCGAGGACAAGTTTGAGAATGGATGTCATCTATGGAGTTGTTATATGGAGTTTGTGCATTATTATTGAAGTTGTTGGCGGGAATGAAAGATATCTGAATTATGGAAAATTTAATGAGCGAGAAAAAATCCGATCACCTCAGGAGATAAAGGTAGGTCGACCCTGCTCATTGAGATGTTAGTTCAGCGAGATGGGACACAAGGTGAGGAGTCCGAAGTACTAAGTATCCGGGGCCATTCATGACACTCATGTTTGCGACTCGCGAGAAGGCAGTACTAAGGTTAGAGAGGTAAGAGCATTAATTGAAAAAAGTATTGGGCGATGAGTGAAAGGTGAGATATTGTGAAGAACGAATGTGGAATAGTTTGGAAAGAAAGTTTATTTCCACGGATTTAACACCACATGGCCAAATATTAGCCCACCTTTAGCCTTTTACCAATCTACTTCTCTATAGCTTGCAAAAGTGCTCTTGATTATTAATGCTATGTCGCTGAAATTGTTTTATGCATAAACCTCCTTTTATGAGTATGAAGTTACTTTTATGCACATGCATGGATTTGGTTGACATTAGTACCTTATCGAGGATGGCAATTGATTGTAGGGACATATGAAAAATGAATCTATGATGTTGAGGGTTTACTTTCTTCCCCTGAATGACCATTAAAAGTATTGCTTGGGGACAAGCAAGCTTAAGTATGGGGTGTTTGATGTGTGCGCAAATTGCCATATTTTTTATGCACATTTAAGTCCATTTTGTCATCATTTGCATGTATATTAGCGGGAAATCATAAGATGAGTGCAGTTTATGCGTTATTGTCAAATATATGGGTCTGCACGAGTTTCTATGTGATTTCGCAAAAAACGGGACAGAAATGGACATATTTGGAAGAGCAGAAAAAGAACTCAAAGTCTTCTGAAGAGGTCGAAATCGACTAAGAACCTCGACATCGAGTGCAGCAGAGTAGCCAGGAATCGAGCAAAGGAAGAACAGAGCATGTCGACATAGAAGAGGTCGGTATCGATGTCTGATGGTCGATATCGAGTGGCCTAGATCGAGTATATTGATAAAAGTCGAGTGCCAATCCGAGAAGCAGAAGGAGAGCTCGAGATAAAGTTAAAGAGAGGTCGATATCGATGATGAAGGTCAATATCGATGTTGTTCAGTAGAGAAGTCCGACTCAGATTTTGATAGAATTCTATCCGAAGCTTACACGTCTATCCTAAAGTCGAGATTTCCTATCTTCAATGTCAGACTTCATCCTTTATTAGTTTTACCATGAGATTTTTAGTTTTTACTTTATTTAATTTTTATCTTAGAGAATAAAGATAGAGTTCCGAGTCCTTGGCTAGCAAGATTCGATATCTATATCTACAGGCCGTTAGGGCCGAGTTTAGGGACATCAAGTTTTATTCATACAACACAGAGAGTTAGGAGAGAGAGAAAGAGGCTGAGTTAGTTGTGTAAGTAAGAGCGGAGTGGCTTGGTTTGGTTGTAATCTTTCTGTCGGAGTTTTAATCAAAGTAGTTTTCTTTTCAATG
This sequence comes from Persicaria maculosa, assembly GCA_963922045.1. Classification (NCBI taxonomy): domain Eukaryota; kingdom Viridiplantae; phylum Streptophyta; class Magnoliopsida; order Caryophyllales; family Polygonaceae; genus Persicaria; species Persicaria maculosa. The sequence continues at coordinate 36,313,224 of OY998271.1, forward strand.
ATGATGATGAGTTCAATGATGAAGCGCGAGTAGTCAACCCCTTTCTAGGGTCGGGGTGAGCCCGACGATGGCAATGTAGGGTAAGTGCATCAAATGTATGATTTTTATCCGATTTTCGTCTTCTATCCTATGCATGAATCCTTTGCGAAAGGTAGGGAGATTCATTATTTGCATTATTGAAGCGAAAGCCAATCATATTGTGAACTTGGATTACTCATGAATTGGATAGTAACGCTTAGGCATTATGCGAGATGCTCTAATCACCTAAGTGTTGGTAACAAAAGTTATTTGACGGAAAGACATTAAATTTCATAACTTTAGCATCATACTTGCATTGTTATGGAAGTATAAATAAAGGGCCTATTTGTTCGAGTGTACTGATATTGAGTGGCCCTTCAACAATGAAGGGGCAATTTGTTCGAGTGAAGGGGAGGTGCGATTCAAATATTCAAATATTTATCACAACTATACTAACTCCCTGTTCAAGCAAATAAATACAAGAATCCCTCTCGATGCAGTGGTAGGGTAATTCAGGATCGAATCCAGGAGGAGGTATGTCAGCGCTTCCTTAGTTGCAATCACGATCAAGCTTTCAACCTCAGGAGACACTCGATATCGATGTGCCTGGTCGATATCGACCTCAATTCTGGTCGATTTCCAGCAAATTCTTGCAGAAGACAAAAGCAAACACAGTCGACGTCGAGACAGACCTTGATATCGATGTTAGTGCTCGATATCGACCGATCCAGTCGATTTCGATGTCTGTTACAAAAACTTTAAAACGTAACCTATGTGTCGGAAAAGTAGTCCGAAGAGCGTAGAATGGTATAGGAAAGATGGACAGAAACAAAACTCAAACTAAAATCTTCCAAAGTCGGGGATTAACGCCACAACGATAACGATGCAAGTATGATGCTAAAGTTATGAAATTTAATGTCTTTCCGTCAAATAACTTTTGTTACCAACACTTAGGTGATTAGGGGCTCTCGCATAATTCCTAAGAGTTACTATCCAATTCATGAGTAATCCAAGTTCACAATATGATTGGCTTTCGCTTCAATAATGTAAATAATGAATCTCCCTAACTTTCGTAAATGATTCATGCATAGGATAGAAGACGGAATCGCATAAAAATCATACCTTTGATGCACTGACCCTACATTGCTATCGTCGGGCTCACCTCGACCCTAGAAGTGGGTTGACTACTCGCGCTTCATCGTTGAACTCATCATCATCATTGAAAAGAAAACTACTTTGATTAAAACTCCGAAAGAAAGATTACAACCGAACCAAGCCACTCCGCTCTTACTTACACAACTCACTCGGCCTCTCTCTCTCTCCTAACTCTCTTCGTTGCATGACTAAAACTTGCTATCCCTAAAGGCCATCACGATCACCATAGACGGTGAGGAACAATGAAGGGCCAATGGAGATAAAGGCCATCAATGATGTCTACATTGCATGTGGAGAAGCCAAAGTAAGGAGTATGACACCGGAAGAGATTGAAAAGAGGGCCATAAAAGCCCAAGTGGAGGAGGTTGTGGAAATCTTGAACGAAGGAGCCAGACAGAACATCGACATCGACCCAGGTAAGTCGATATCGACTAACAATGTTCAAGTTTCTATGTCAGGTTAAAAGTATGGGGTCGATGGAGGAGGAGAAGGAACATCGAAATCGATCATAAAGGTCGATATCGACCATGCCCATATGCCAAAATCGACCACCATAGAAGTTGAGAAAGGAGCAAGAACCTCGATATCGATCTCTAAGGGTCAAAATCGACCTGATCATATCGAGGGTAACCACTCCAAATCGACTGAACCTCTAAGAGCACAACAGAGCTTGATATCGAGTACTGATGATCGATGTCGACCTGAGCCACTGACAGAGAAGAAGGTAAGTCAAGGTACAGATTCCTCTTGTTCCATTTCAATTAAAGATTTATCGTTATTTGGAAGAGGTGTGCCTTGGCATGTGCGCTTGTGTAGGGTATCCGATGATGATTCGAACCAATATGATATAGGAGATAAAGTTTATGTTGCCAAATCAAAAGATCAATGGTTCCCTACTAGATTCAAAGATAAGATGATGGGACCATTCACGGTGAATCAAATCCATCTGGGCGGGATGCAGCTGAGAGACAAGAAAGGAGTTCTATTTGAGGCCCAAGCCACATGGGCTCTGCAGATGCCGCCTTGAGCACAAAAGAAGAAGTCGGCCTAGCGACTTTAAAGTCTAGAGCTTGTAACAAAGCGACTCAGTTTTGGTTTTGGACATCTTTTGGTTTTGTTTTGAGACACTTTATTATATTGCATTGTTTTTGTTTTTATTGTTTTTAACAAGTTGCGGGAAAGAGGAAAAGAGAAAGAGCAAAAAAGAAACATCGAAATCGATGTTGAAGCTCGATATCGAACTTAAGCTCGATTCCGAGGGGCTTGTGGTCGAGGCCGGATCACCCTGAAGCTTGAGCCAGAAATCGATGAAAGAGGTCAATTTCAATGTTATAGGTCGATATCGACCACCACTGCAGTATTCTTTGACTCCTGAAATTTGTGACGTGTTAGTAAGTTTCTTTCTTAACCCTAGTTCTAATACAGTGAGGACACTGTAATCTTTAAGTATGGGGTGGGGGAAAGGCTTACTTACATGTTTTAGCATATTTTGAAGTTATTGCATATTTTAGTTATATAGTTCATGCATATAACATAGTTAGTCATCTTTATCTCTAAGCATACTTAGCATGTGTTTATTTTCGAAAAAAAAAAGACCCCCATCAAAAATTTAAAAATAAAGAAAAGAGTCATGGAAGTATAAAAAAGAGCTCTACGATGCAAAATTAGATTCATTAGAGATATAACATGAAATTGCCTAGTTAAGGAAAGTCCCAATGAAGTGCAGAAAGAAAAAAATAAAGGAGGTAAAAATTTGAAGTTACTTTTGACATGTGCATGATAAGATGATGGAGGACTTTATATTTTCCATACATGTGCTCAATTTCATATCCTAGCCTTACCTATGCATATTTGCAATTACACAAGCCATATATGAGCCTTATATTATTATTGCTCCACATATATTACATACTACCCATTTTTTATACCTTATACCCTATCCGGGGACAAGTTTGAGAATTGATGTCATCTTTGGAGTTGTTATATGGAGTTTGTGCATTATTATTGAAGTTGTTGGCATGAATGAAAGATATATGAATTATGGAAAATTTAATGAGCGAGAAAAAATCCGATCACCTCAGGAGATAAAGGTAGGTCGACCCTGCTCGTTGAGATGTTAGTTCAACGAGATGGGACACAAGGTGAGGAGTCCGAAGTACTAAGTATTCGGGGCCAATCATGACACCCATGATTGCGACTCGCGAGAAGGCAATACTAAGGTGAGAGAAGTAAGAGCATTAATTGTAAAAAGCATTGAGCGATGAGTGAAAGGTGAGATATTGTGAAGAAGGAATGTGGAATAGTTTGGAAAAAAAGTATATTTCCCCGGATTTGACACCACATGGCCAAATATTAGCCCACCTTTAGCCTTTTACCAATCTACTTCTCTAAAGCTTGAAAAAGTCCTCTTGATTATTAATGCTATGTCGCTGAAATTGTTTTATGCATATAAACCTCCTTTTATGAGTATGAAGTTGCTTTTATTGCACAGGCATGGATTTGGTTGACATCAGTACCCTATCGAGGATGGCAATTGATTGTAGAGACATATGAAAAAATGAATCTATGATGTTGAGGGTTTACTTTCTTCCCCTGAATGACCATTAAAAGTATTGCTTGGGGACAAGCAAGCTTAAGTATGGGGTGTTTGATGTGCGCGCAAATTGCCATATTTTCTATGCACATTTAAGTCCATTTTATCATCATTTGCATGCATATTAGCGGAAAATCATAAGATTAGTGTAGTTTATGCATAATTGTCAAATATATGGGTATGCATGAGTTTCTATGTGATTTCGCAGAAAATAAGACATAAATGGATAGATTTGGAAGACCGGAAAAAGAACTCGACGTCTTCTAAAGAGGTCAAAATCGACTAAGAACCTCGACATCGAGTGGAACAGAGCAGCCAAGAATCGAGCAGAGGAAGAACAGAGCATGTCGACATAGAAGATGTCGATATCGATGTCTGATGGTCGATATCAAGTGGCCTAGATCGATCATATTGATAGAAGTCGAGTGCCAATCTGAGGAGAAGAAGGAGAGCTCGAGATAGAGTTAAAGAGAGGTCGATATCGATGTTGTTCAGCAGAGAAGTCCGACTCAGATTTTGATAGAATTCTATTCGAAGCTTGCACGACTATCCTAAAGTCGAGATTTCCTATCTTCAATGCCATACTTCATCCTTTATTAGTTTTACGAGATTTTTAGTTTTTACTTTATTTAAGTTTTATCTTAGAGAATAAAGATAGAGTTTCGAGTCCTTGGCTAGCAAGATTCGATATCTATATCTAGAGGCCGTTAGGGCCGAGTTTAAAGACAAACACACAAGCAATCAGTTTTACATTATAGAACGCAGAGAATTAGGAGAGAGAGAGGGAGGTCGAGTGAGTTGTGTGGAAGCGAGAGCGGAAATTTGGCTTTGTTCGCTTGTAACTTTCTCTTTAGTTTAATCAAAGTAGTTTTGTTTTCAATGATGATGATGAGTGCAATGATGAGACGCGAGTAGTCAACCCACTTCTAGGGTCGGGGTGAGCCCGACGATAGCAATGTAGGGTAAGTGCATCAAAGGTATGATTGCCACATGATAGTGCATGCATTCTCCTCCCCCATAGTTCAAACGTATTGGAATTCAAAAATGGACAAAAAAAAAAAACTGGGCAGTGGCCCACTTCTGACGAAAAGGTTAGGCTCATCTGCAAGTGTAGAATCAACCGGGCTCACCTCCAGGTAAGTAAAGTTTGGCTTTTTTTCATGAGGTGTATTATTGGTGAGCCCAAAGGCTCACCAATAAACATGGTCTAAACGAAGAAAGGCGACAAAGCACCTCATCAACATTGTAATTGGATTATTTTCTCCCCTCATCCTTTTGTATCCATTGCAATTGGATTATTGGCCCAAAAATCATAAAAAAAAAAACAACAACAACAAAGTCTGAAAGTTTCGAAACTTTGGTTTCGCTCAGATCCGTAGTCCTCTGGGGTCAACACGACGATGCCACCATATCAGCCAGACTCTCCATCTTCGGATCTTCCACATCCACTTAGCTCGGAGTCGCGCCGCCTCGCCGGCTCTAGGCTTCATATTCGCCACCAACGCCGCCAATTGAGTAGGAGGTTGTGTGTTTCCTTCAAAGAAGAGGACGTTGAACGTACATGGGGACCGGGATGCGGTTTCGGGATGGATTCGACGAGAGGGGACTCGGAATAGGGAGGGACGAGCGAGAATGGAGGGAGCATCCATGGAGATATGAGCTAGGTCAATTGGAATTGTCACCTATCTAGCTTTTTGTCCTCCATTCTATTTTCAGCAGAATCATATAAATTCCATGGAATATCGGATGAAGTAGCTCTGTCTTATATCTTTTTAGATTTTGATGTGAAGCATGATTTGGAAAATATAATTGAACATGTATGATCTTAGTTCCTATGAATGACTGAAATCCAACAAATACTTGTCCTAGTGAGATTTTTAACCTTATAGGGATTACACATATTTTTCCTCTGCTTTTGTTTTGTGATTTACTCTTCTTATGCATTTATCTCTGAGTATTGAATTATTGAGACCGATTGAAATATATGATCATTTCTTATGAGTTTCATATGATAGAGGTAATTATTCTTAGCCTATATTTAGCCATATCTACTCTACATTATGTCTTTGTTTAAAGCCAATTTGAGCCTTTAGCCTTTTTATTTTGAAGCTCAACAAAATTCATGTATCTTAGCCTGTGATAACCCTGACCCATCCGGAAATTAGGATTTAGAGTTGGTTATGGATGATCATTTTGATTAGAGAAAGAGAAGCTATGGTTTGTGCTTGATGTTGAGAGTTTCAAGAAAGAGATGTAATATTTTGTTCTTTGTTTACGTCATATTGTATTTCATTTATGTGGCTCTAAAACGAAAAGAAGATAAAAAAAAAGAGAAGAAAAATCGAAAGAAAAAGAAAAGAAAAAATATAGAAAAATAGTATGTTATGAAATAACGAGTCTTAGTATTCATTTTTGCATGTGAGAGTTTATTGTTATTCTTATGAGAGCTTGATGTACTTTTGAGTTGTTTTGTGTTGTGTTTGGAAGTTTTAGGAATCTTAGTTCCCGGAATCGAAAGCACCATATGACCAAATACAATTCCTTGCCTTTATGTTTCTACAACCCCATTACAACCCCACCGAATGGAGTCTTCTTTAAAGATTTTCATTGAGCGAAAGTCCTCTTGATGTGCTTATTTGCTTTGATGTATTCGGTGGAGATATTGCTATATAAGTGTCAATGCTTAAGATTGATGTTTGCATATAGAATTGAGTTGAGAGTTAAGGTTAAAGCCTAAACACATGAGAGCGAGAGAAACACATTCTTCCCTGTGAGGTTGGATGCATAGCCATGCGGGCTACTTGATCAATCAAATACATGTTTTCACTTGCTTTGATATTGCTTTCGATAGGGTTAAGAGATGAAGGAGTCTCATGTGGGATATATTGATTTATGTTTTATTCTTTCTTTGCTTGAGAACAAACATGAGTTTAAGTATGGGAGAGTTTGATAATGTATATTTTAGATAGACATTATAGATAGGTTTAGATGCATTTAGAGTAGGTTTATTTCATGTTTATTAGTTAATTTGCATGGTTACTCATTTGGGCATTTGAGTTCAGAATCTACGTCATTTTGTGCTTATTATGCAGTTTTACAATTCGAGCTTGAAGAGAGGATAAGTATGGACTAAAGAAAGCTAGAAGGTGCTGATTTGGAGCTTAAAAGGAACAAGGAAGGAGCATAAGAGGAGCTAAGGAGAAGATGATCGAAGACAGAAGAAATCTGAAACACAGGAAAAGCGGCGCCCGCCACTATTACACCGGTGCCCGACGGTCTGACAAATTCAGCAAACGCCGATTTTACCCGATCGGTTTAATTAGTTTATTATTATTATATTTTCAAGGGTTAGGAAGGTTGAGTTTACTCTTTATTAGTTGGCTCTTATTAGGTTTTAAGACATGTCTAGAGATAGTGAATAGAACTATTCCTTTAGGGTTTTTTCAAGTTATGAGCAACTAAACTCATTGTTTCGCTTGCGATTCGAAGACATGGTTGGTTGAAATGTGAGGTTTTGATTTCTATTGTTATTCCATAGTTATTTCATTACCTTTGTGCTCATATTGTTGATTGCATATATTCTCTCTTGATTGATCAAATCGACAGAATTTGTATTCATGCTAGGTTTTAATTGATTCGTGACAATGGTTAGGTTATAGTAGCAAACACAAGTAATTGATCTCGTGAAAGCATCTTTTGGTTGTGTAGGTTAATGATATTTGGTTAAATATCGATTCCTAAATGGATTAGGGTTAAGGGGGTGATGGCTCTTGACATCATACTAACAGAGGATTTGTCAAGAGTTTGGAAATTTGTGCTGCTTTATGTTTACATCTAAACAGGGCGAGGATTGCATATTGTGTAAGGGATTGGCATGCTCGTAAGGATGACGATGGGAGGAAATCGAGTTTAAACAAATATAAAGAATATAAGCAAACCGAATCCTAGTCCACGCAAATAAATTACAAGGAAATCCTCCCGTTGTAGTAGAAGGGAATCAGGATCGACCCACGAGGAGGCGGGTCAACTGTGACTGGATAGTCTCTGCGAACTCTGCGCAAGTCGACCAGAAGCCTCGATATCGAGTTGGGAGGTCGATATCGACAGGGGCAGTAGATTCCTATTGGGGACGTCGGTCTGGGAAGAACCTGCGAAGTAGAGAAAACAACAAAAGAACTCGATATCGACTGGAATGGTCGAAATCGAGTGGATTAGTAGTTCCTGTCGACTTAGAAGACTGTCGACGTAGAGTTGCTCGATGCAGGGTGGTCGATATCGATTGATATGGTCGTTATCGAGTAGCTCCTCAGACGATGTCGAGTGTAGAAAAAACAGTAAAATAAGAAAACAAAAATAAAGACAACAAATTTTAGGGTTTTAACTTAATAAACTAAAGGGCTTCTAGGATAGGGATTCATCACTATGGTAACCATGCATGTATTATACTTAATTCACATAAAAAGATTAGACTTTTCTCGATACCAATTAGGAATATATAGAGGCTTTCGCATAAAAACCTAATTGTTTCTACCTTTTCATAATTAGAGTTTATGTCATCTTTCGCAGACAAAATCTAATTACTATCCAAATTCACATGTATAATCCACTTTCACTTCATATAAGGTAAATAAGGAATGATCCTAAATTTTCATAAAGGATTGAGTGCTGGGTAAAAGAAGAGATCGCATAATCAAATATAGAATAAGCGTACCCACTTCTAGGGTCGGGCTCACCCCAACCCTAGAAGTGGGACGACTACTCGCTCTTCATCGCAACAAACATCTTTGATTGAAAGAAGAAAACTTGCATTAAACTTAAACCTTCGAAGCTTTACAACTCAACGCCGACTCTCGCAAACGCCAAATCCTAAAACTTCTCTCTAACTCTATTGCTATTGTGAGATATGATCTCTGTTGTTGAATTCATAAAAACCAGCTCCCTAGGGCTTTATTTATAGGCTAATAATCCTTGCTAGCCAAGGAAAGTAGATCCTATCTTCTATCTAAACTCTATCCCAACAAGTTGGATAAATCTTTTATTTTGTTAAATATCTAAAACAACTAATAAAGATCTTAGGGTAAAAAGAAAATCACCCTTAAGACATAATCTTATCTAAAATAGAAGATAAATCGGGGCCTTCATGATAGACTTGCAATCGGCGTTTCATAAAGCTCGTCCAATCCGTGTTGAAATCCAGTCGATATCGGCTAGTCAGGTCGAAATCGACCTCTTCGTTTCTGCTCGACAAGCTCAGTTCCACTCGATTTCTAGGGCATAGTCGATATTGATACAGGCACTCGATATCGAGTTCTCTTCAGTGTTGGTCTCTTGGTCTTTCTCGACACTCAGAGTTTATGTTGAGGTCTTCAATCGATATCGACCAGTCTAGTCGATTTCGACCTCTTTTAAGCTTCTCTTGGCTTCTTCGTTTTGACTCCAATTTCGCTCCAATTCCTACATATTTAGACCAAAACTTGTGCAGACTCTATTTCTTGCACGTTAGCTCATTCTATACAAATTTGCATTATTTTTCTACTTTTTCTTTGGGAATTGAATGAAATATGAAGTCAAAAGATGCGATAAAAATGACTCTAAATATGTACATCAAATGAGTGTTAGTCCATTTAAATCAAAGTCGAAATAACTGAACATCAGTTGCACTCATTGCATTAGAATAACTAGAAATCAGGCCAAGGATATTAAACATCAACCATTGTTGAGAATTGCAGATGAAGCGCTTCTATTCCATTGGTAACAAATTCGCAATCAATACCGCTCTTTATTTCAATAGCATTACTTTATATTTCTCAATCTTGTTATCTATTTGTTTTAGTTAGCATAAGAACAGAAACATAATTTCATAGTGGATTCAACCTTTTGCTTGTTTACTATACTGGTTTGCTAGTTTGAGTTATAAATTATTATATTTGACAAGATCAACGACTGTAGTATCCGCCTTGTCACTCCCGCTAGTTACAATTACCAAACGACCCTCATACATCTCCAATATTCTCCATACAAAAGCTAGGTTTTCAACCACAAAACTAAATCTATTTTATCACCCAAAAAAAACCAATAAAACCAGCACCCCACAAACACAATAATTAAACTTCAACTAGTTGTTCAACAATCCGTCGATCAAACACATACATACAAGCAACTTGTTTACATAGCTAGTTAAACTTACAAGTGGGTAGCGACTGTAAACTGTACATGTTCTTTGTAAGGGAGGGAGGAGATGGCACAAACTAGACCTAGGTAAAAGTGCGTTCGCACAGATTTGGGTCAGGCTAAACGCGCATTTTAGACCCACAAGTACACGTGGGCAATCTTTCGGACCAGGCTCAGACATCAGGCCTTTGTAAACTCGCATAGTGGACACTCAGCAGTCTCAGCTTGACCTCAGGCCAGGTGGCCTAGGGGTCTAGCACAAACGAGGTATACATACAAAAAGCTATTTACATCATTGTGGACGCTTGGCTAAAAAGGGCCACAGAATTGGGTCACTTTCGATTTGAAAGCCTATTCTTCCGAAAGAAACTGAATGTCCTTCCAAGCCTTCTTGTGGAAGCTGCGTTATTGAGGGACTGTGGTTCTGATTCTGGGTGCGGCATGGTGTTTTCAGGCTCTTGTGTGGGTTGGTGTGGTGGCTGAGTTGGAGGCTCCGGTTGCCTCTGCTTCCGGAAAAGCATGAGAAGCTTCTGACACTTGTCTCGGCTTCTGGGAGTCCCGTTCACAGATAGGCATACAAGTGAAGGGATCACCCCTTCTTCAAGGACCATCTCGGTGCACTTGTCATTTCCAGTGCAAAGGGTCAGGAGGCATGAGGCAGCTTGTTCCTGCTCGACGGGCTCACCAACGTCAAGTATGGTTGTAAGCTCACTGATGAGGCTCTGGTTGGATATAATAGCATCTTTCCCAGCACTGCTCGCAGTCAAGTTGATCAGTACTGCTACTGACTTCTCCGTCCAAGCAGGGTCACGGGGCTCTTTCAGATGGGCATGAAGTCCAGTAATGATTCCTGAATGGAGAAGGTTTGGAATGTTGGACGGATAAGTGGAGAGGTTACAGACGGCGTGAAAAGCGTCTAGCTTGGATTGCGAGTCGGCTGTACTGTGGAGGAGACTGATCAGAAACTGAACGACCTTGCTTGATGAGCCCATGATGGGCTTGCCTTTTTCGATACACGACAAATTCAGGGCAAGGGCAGCCACCGGTGCATGTGAATCAGGTTCATGAATCATCTGTTCCAGCAAGGGAACAAGCCCAGCTGATAACATTAATTGCTTGTTTCTGTACAGAAGAAAGATCTGTCACGCCAACGTACCAACTTGCATAATAAAACAAAAGAGGAAAATAATAATCCAACAAATAAAAGCTTGTGGATGAAATTTTCCACAGCTGGAGACTTAAGACTTGAGGACAAATTGGGGTCAAAGGGAAGGTACATACATGCTATACTCATAAATGACACAAGAAGCAAAGAAGGAGCATGTAAAGCAAAAAGTACATCAGTTGTGTTCAAAATACAGCTAGCTGATAAAAACTCTGAATGCATGGGAAGATTGCAGAGTGATTCTGGCAGTTTAAGTATAGTGCAACAACCTAATTTCCTTTAAGGCGCCTCTGTATAATACGGTCATATCTTCATTGAAGCTCCATGACTGTGAAAAGCAAACTTTGCTTTTCACCTATCAAGACTGAAAGCATATGTGATGGGCATAATTATAGCATTTACAACTATAGACACATTTCACCCGTCAAAATTGAAAGCATACGTGATCCACATACCGTGATCACTTTAGATGGTAAAGAAAACCATTAAACTAAATACTAACTAGACAATAAATCACCTAAGCATCAATAAACAAACAAGCATAAAAAATTTATACCACAAAAAACTTCAAAATGAAAGTAAAGAAAATAACCTGTTGTTATTAACAGCAATGTTAAATAGAGCCATAGCACCAACTTCCTGAGTTAATCTGTTCCTTTCATGAATGGCTACCTTCAGAAAGTGCACCAGTGCTTCAACAAACCCTTGTGAACCCATATACATTCGGGCTTCCTCGTCATCTTTCAGTAAAAGCCTAATCTGCTCAACCACTAAACATTTTTTTCTCAGGTTGTCTTCTCCATTCAATACATTCAAAAAATTACCACATGTTGCAAACTCATTGGTTTCACTTTCTTCATCCTGTTCAATATTACAGTCAGCTTCATTGTCATCCAACTCTTCAACAGCTGCACTCTCCTGTAAAGGGACAACTTTTACTGCCTTCAATTTGCAGTTGTTGTTGTCCACTGACCTAGACTGTGTGAATTCACTATCAGACAATGCAAGCCTCCAATAATTAAGATCGAGAGACTCAGGTGGGCTATCTGGCACCTGAATACCATGCTGCTCACACCAACTAGCAATCAGGCCTTTAACACAATAGTTTGGAGTCAAACACCGGTGACATAACTGCTGCTGGGTCTTTGGGCATGTATTATGTCCATCACTGAACCACATTTCAATGCAAACCCTTTCATATGTCTGCCCTGAAGCTATAATGACGGGATCATACATGAGCTGCAGTGAAATTGGGCATCTCAGCTCTTCAGGAGGAATGGGCATGTGTCCAAGTTTTCTATCACTTGGCCTAAAACAAAAAGAAGGCTTGAAGTTGAATGAGCTAAGCTTAGAAATCTGCCTGTCAAAGGCATGTCCAGTGATGCTGCTATACTCACAAGAGCCTTGGACAGTGGGTGAACAAGGTGAAGAACCCTGGGAATCATTATCATCTGTTAAGTCACTCCTAAATAACTTGGAATACTTCCTCATAAGATGTATGAGATAAGCCACAATTGATTCTTTCCGCTTATCTTCCTCCATACGTGCTCTTTGTATAAGTTTTCTGAGAGCTCTTCTTTCCACAAGGGCAGCTCGTGAAGAATTAATGCCAAGTTTTGAAGCAGCCTGATGAAAAGATTCCAATTCATTGTAGTCTGTGCAGCTATCCTCAAATCTTTTCCCTTGCTGTAAGAGGGCAATAATGTCGTCGCCGACTTGCTTCTCTGAAGGATCCAGAGCAAAAACGGTGTCCTCAAGCTCACTCACAATGTCCGTCATCTGCAATGGACAAAGCCAGTTATTTAACTGTTTATTTAATAAGCTAATTTCATAGGTTGAGTCATTCAATTGATCAAAGACACACAAAACAATTTCATCAATTTCGGCAGAAAGTACTCATCCTGCTCAAGTTTGGTCATCAAATGTCTGAATATTATAAAGCCGCCAACATCGCATCTCTTAACTTTCCTCGAGTTTCCTTATAGGTCCTTATAAACTATTAAAGTTACTTACAAGGAGGCAAAACGCAAAACCAAACAGGTAAATTCTAATCAATCCAGTAAATCCAAAACATAATACTAAGAACTACCTGACAGCCAATAGACTGTGGAACAATGTCTTCAACACTCCTAAGACTTCCTATGAGTGAACCTTTTGCTCTCTCAAACTTTAAAAGTACAGAATCTCCTGTAATGGCCTACAAGATAAAAATGAATTCTCATTAATACACTTTCAGCACAAAATATATAGAATTAAGAGCATGCATAGAGAAAAATGTATTTCATTAAAATCAAGACCTTCAAATACAGTCAAGAATTTCATTTTGTGATAAAAGGACATTCATCATTTTGAAAGAAACAGAAAATAAGTGTGTTTGAAAATATATTTGGCATTTAAAGGATTTAATTAGAAAGGAAAAAAAACATAAAAGTATTAATACCAAGTAAAGTTTACTACATTCTGAGCAATGTTTTAAGATAGTCTTAGCCTTCTCAAGTGCGATGTGCAGAGAACACAATGCCTGGATTCCTGTTCGACTCCTGGGGCGTGCAGCTTCTATAGCAGGAAATATGTTCATTATTTTACCATATACATCAGACAGGATCTTGCACATTACTCCATGTAACTGTACAACCGAAAAATTGTCAAATTAGGCAGGCCATGAAAAAAGATGTTAATCGTAGCGATCAGAATGACACAAAATTGTAATTAGGTGTGAGTTCAACATCGCCTAGGATTTATCTATTTCCGCTATATGTGCAATAGTTTGAATGGGCAGAGACTCGTGGTATTTTGATGCAAACTTGCAAATCACCCATACATCTCCAAACAAACACAAAAGCTTTATCCTGAACTAAAATTCACAGTTAAACACAACCTAGGAATATATAAGGGACATTAAGATAGGTATACCTTGGCATCACTGATGGGTAACAAAGTTTCTTCAGCATCTTCCATGTCCATATTTACTACTTTGTAATTTTATACCTACAATTTGAGCATTCAAAGATCAGAAGGAAAGATGAAATTGCAACAAAGTAGGCGGAAAAAATAGAAAAAAAGGAGTCCTTTTTGACGAATTCATTTCAATCCCGGAACAACCAATAATCCGCCGCTCTTTCCTGTAACCTAATTTAACCAGAACGTTAATTTAATGACAACGCAGCGTACACAGCGAAATCAAAACAACTTGAAATCACTGCGCCACAACCGTTCCTGGACATCCAAAAAAACCTCCGAATACAGAAAACGACAATTGTTTTTTTTCACATCAGGAAGTGATGATAAATCTCAGGTTTCGACATCAGGAATCTTCAAAACTGTGACAACCAGGACTCCATTTTCAAAACTCCGAATACAGAGAATGATAATTTCTGTTTCCATACTCCCCCAAAAAAAAAGGACAAGGAAAGAAAGAAAATTGCGGGTTCTCTTATATAGCTATCGCAATAGGCAATCTGGAAACAGACTTAACACTCATTGCAGGAAAGAACTGAACAAATCAAATTGCAAAACCAATGAGGGAGAGCTCAAAACCGTACCAAAAAAGATGGGCAAGGCTCGATTAACTTCATAAACTAGATTTAACTAAAAATCAAAAGGAGAATCGAGATATGATTGATGCTGTGATCTGCCGGCCATTTTATGAAGTTGAATTCCTTCTTTAGGGTTGAAATCGTCGAGAGAGAGAGGGGAAGAGAGAAGGAATTGGGAAGGGGAGAGAGAGAGATGATCTCTTTCGGTTTGTGTGAAGGCAGTATTTTATTTTTATTCCGAGCACTCGAGTGACCAGCAAGGAATATCTCAAGACAAATTTAAAATTCGATCAAAATAAAATAAAATAAAATAAAACAAAATAAAATTATATCAGGAGAACAACGCGAAATCTATAAATATAATCCCTCCTAGTAATTCACCACCGTTAAAAAAATTATCATACCAAAAACCTAAAACTCTCTCTTCTTCGGAGGTTTCTGCCTGAGCTGTCGCCATTGGATAGGATCCGGATCCTCTCCTAATAACAAATTACCTAATATCTTTCTAATAAACTAATCTCAACCATTCAATTAAATCAATGGTTAAGATCTAATCTTCTTTAATTAAACTCAATTCTCTCTTAAAGCACTTTTATCGGGCTTACACTATACATCGATACTAGGACATATAACATTAAAAAATTGGAACAGTGCTCTGATCGATACTAGACCGATGCTCGGCTAGTATCGATACTAGGCGTGTGAAAAAAGCCTGAAAAGTGGAAGAGCGGGAAAGCGTTGCGTCGTCTCAGAAATCCGGACACAAAACGACGTCGTTTCGCCAGAGGAAGGGACGGAACGCTGCGTTGCATGCCCTGGCGCGCTGAAGATTTCTGCAGCTGGACAGGCCACGTGTCAACACGGGATTGGCGCGCAGAAGGTGCAGCTGGATGGCGGACAGCTGTTGAAGAATGGATGGCCACGATTTGTTGCTGGAAGAAATTAGTTTATGTATTAAAATCGATTTTCCGGAAAAACCAAATGTAAAAAAAAAATTACCACAATACTAGATTCATTTTTATCTACATATAGACATCAATTTTGAATATGTTTGACTATATTTAATAAAATAATATTTCTCTTTGATTATAAATATGCAAAATATTATCCGAAAAGTTGAATCTTAATTATGGAAGAAATTGAAATAATGTAAGAAATGAAATAAATAGTAAAAAAAATATTTCTCTTTGATTATAAATATGCAAAATATTATAAGAAAAATTGAATTCTAATTATGGAAGAATTTGAAATAATAAATAATGTAAGAAATGAAATAAATAGTAAAAAAATATTTCTCTTTGATTGTAAATATGGAAAATATTATAAGAAAAATTGAATTCTATTTATGGAAAAATTTGAAATAATAAATAATGTAAGAAATGAAATAAATAGTAAAAAAATATTTCTCTTTGGTTATAAATATGGAAAATATTATAAGAAAAATTGAATTCTATTTATGGAAGAATTTGAAATAATAAATAATGTAAGAAATGAAATAAATAGTAAAAAAATGTCTTCTTCTCTGGCTTCACCATCTCATTACTTCACCATCTCCACCATCTCATTACTTTTGCCTATAAATACATCCCATTACCTTGGTCCATAAACACACACTACTTCACCATCTCCACCATCTTCACCATCTTCTCCACCATGGATCCATCCCAAAAAATCCTTATGATAATGTCTTCTTCTCTAGCTTTGGTAATATGTCACTTTCTTCTGAATACGATTTGGCATATTACTCACAAGTTCTATCTTCAAACACAGAAAATGCACAACATTCCCAGTCGATCCCAACACCATGGGATATTACCTTACGGATGGGATATACCCGGAATGGGCTACATTTGTGAAATCCCCAAAGTCTCCCCAAGGCATGAAGATGAAGTTATTTGCCCAACACCAGGCTTCCGTTCGCAAAGATGTGGAAAGGGCATTTGGCGTGTTGCAAGCTCGTTTCGCAATAGTTCGAAACCCTGCAATGTCTTGGGATCCAGTGTTGCTCGGGAAGATCATGAGAGCATGCATAATTTTGCACAATATGATCGTGGAAGACGAGCGAGAACATTACACTCATCATGGTTACGAGATTCCGCAATTTGACGAAGGAATAAGTGGCAAACCAGTCCCGGCAGACAACTCCACATGGACTTGGTCGACCTCGACACCGGAGGCTATGCGCGAGTATATCAAGAGGAGGCAACAACTTCGCGATAGTGGTACACATCGTCAGCTTGTTAAGCAGGAGGAAGGTCGTGTTCTTAAGTACAAATATAAAATATATAAATGTAAACCGACTCCTAGCCTATGCAAATAATTACAAGACTTCCTCCCGTTGTAGTGGAAGGGTAGTCAGGATCGATCCATGAGGAGGCGTGTCAGCGGGATCCTAGTAGCGTCGGAATCTCACGTCTTGCGTCGACCAGAAGCCTCGATTTCGACCTTGGTGCTCGATGTCGACCTCGGCTGTCGATCCTTTCTGCAACAGAAGACCTGCAGAGACAAAAACAAGCAGTCGATATCGACAAGGGAAGGTCGATATCGATGTTAGCAGACGGAATCGACTGGCTCAAAAGACTGCCAGTCGACACAGGTGGTCGATATCGACGTCTAGGGTCGATATCGATGTTCAGTAAACTCCGCAGTGATGATCGTCGTCGACTCAGAAAACTGTCGACGAACTCAGTGGTCGATATCGACGTCTGTGGTCGATATCGATGTCTTCTCCTGCAAAGTTAGTTCTTCATCGGCAAAGAAAGGCCGAAGACTTTAGGATGAATGAAGATGCAATGAACAGAAATAAAACAGTGGTTTTGTGTGTATAAACTATGTAAAAGGCAACTCCTAGGATTAGGGTTTACCACAACGTTAACCAATGCATGCGATAAGATAAATAAGACGGACAATTGCGCTATTTCACCCGAGGGACGAGCTTTCGCTGTACACCAACTCTTAGGATTACTTTTGCAAATAAACCTAATTGTCTCTACCAATTTTATGTTTATAACTCAAGTTGTTAGCATGAATTCCTTTTCTTTCGATTAGGACTAAACATAGAATTGTAAGAGATGATATAGACACAACGATATCAACATCTAACACTTACCTCGAAACACGCATGGCTAACGTCGGGCTCACCCCGACCCTAAGAGCTTTGGGGGACTACTCGCTCATGTTGAATGTAGACATGCTTTGAATTGAATAAACTTGCATAAATGGAAAATTTCGAATCTTTACAATCTCAACGCCAACTATAGTAAGCGCTTGAAACTTTAAAGCTCAAAAACTCTAACTTTCTATTGCCTATTACTATCGTCTTTCTTGCTTGGATGATCTAACAAACCAACCCCTAGGGCTTTATTTATAGGCTACTAATCCTTGCTATCCGAGGATTGTAACTTCTATCTAAACTATGAACTCTATCCAAACAATTAGGATAGGTCTTTTATTTTGATAAAACTTTAAAGGAAAAGATAAATTCAGCTGCTAACTATCTAGAATTACAAGATAAATCCGTGCCTCCTTGAAGATAAAGTTCCCAATCCGAGCCTCGAAATCGAATCTATCTTCTGTCGAGATAAGGTCAATATCGACGTTGAAGGTCGATATCGATGTCTGTATTTCGGCTCGACTTGTCCAGCTCCCGTTGATGTTTATGTTGAGGTCGATATCGATGTAGTATGTCGATATCGATGTCTTCTTGGTTGATCTGTGTGGTCTATCTCGACACTCAGGAGGTGCGTCGACAACTATGGTCGATATCGATGTTTAAGGTCGATATCGACCTCTGCTCAGCTTCACTTGGCTTCTTCGTTTTAACTCCGATTTCACTCGAATTCCTGTATGGTTAGCTCAAAACTTGTGCAGACTCTATTTCTTATATTTTAGCCCATTCTTACACAAGTTTATATTCTTTTGAACCTTTTCTTTGGGAATCGAATGAAATACGATGTCAAAAGATGCAATAAAAGGAGATATAAATATGTACATCACAGCTTAGGGAAGACTTGAAGGAACATATTTGGCAAAAATTTGGGGCCAATCGTGGAGGCAATTAGTATTTTTCGCTTTCCGGATTACGTTATGTTATTGAAACAATTCTAGTTCGCACTATTTCGTTTATCGTAACGTCCTTTCGTTTATTGTATTTTCCGCTTTCCGAATTAATGTCGCTTTTTTAATTAATGTCGCTTGTAACGTCCTTTTGTTTATTTAATTAATGTCGTTTTTTTTTGTTATATATAGTTCGCACTATTTCGTTTATAAATAATATTAATTTAATATTACTATTTTAATAATAACAAATGAATATAATAATATAATCAAGAATGGAAATAATTGTTGGAGAGGGATATATTTGTAAATTGAGTGGGTATGAAAAGATGGGTTTTGGAATACTAGGGATGCTACTGATAAAGTGGGAAAAATGAGAATGGGATGCTAGGATCATATTGCGGAGAGAGAATAATAAAATATTAGTATTCCTATTATCCCTAGTATCCCTTATAAACATGGCCTTATGACCTTGAAATCATAACCTAATCAAATTATCAATCGATCTTTCTCCTCCATCTGTACAAAACGGCAACCCACACTGTCAACAATATATCCTCAACGAAGATCAAAATTTATCATGGAAACACCGTCAAAAATCATTACAAGTTACAACCGACATTAATTGATTTCTATAATTAAGAATCAGTGAAAATCGTAGAATTAAGAATTAATCAAAATTTTAGTTTGGTGATAGGAGAAGAGCTCCCTCGTTAATTATTTCAATACCTAATGTCTAATACACTGTCTAATGAACTGACTGTATAATTAACCTAATCAAAATTGTATAGTACGTTTGATTAGTGGATGAATGGTCTCCTTAATTAGTATATTACCTAATTAGTTCAGTTCAAACCAACAACAATGAAAGCAGTACGTAAGACGGTAGTTCTTCCGGCCATGGGCCATCAACGGATGCAGAGATGGGTTGCCAATTGTGGTGGAGTTTTGATTTTTCCGGGAAGATTGAAATAGAGGGTTGAGGGAATTGGGGTTAATTAGAGGGAGAATAAATACGGGCCATCGATGCCAAGAAGGAGGAAGGGGAAGGCGGTGCCGCCGAGGGGTTCCGAGTTCCGACGATTGAAGAGCAATTGAAAATGAGATGATGTTCATTTTAGAATTAGGAAAGTAACTTAAATATTAGGGGACTAAATCTTAGCCATTGATTTTAATCTAATGGCTAATATTTGTTTATTAGGAAACTATTAGGAAACCCTCCTTAGGAGAGGATCTGGATCCCATTGGATACCGCCTTCTTCGCTCCTTCTTTGTACCAGCCAACGCCTTCGTATCTTTTCCGTACACCGACCGTCGTCGTGATGGCTCCATCTACTCTCCTTCGCTACCGCGTCCCTGGCCCTTGCCCATCCTTCCTATGCTCTTTCACCATCCCGATCACAGTTCCATCACCTTCCATGGCTACCGTCCGCAGCCTTGATCCTTGCGCATCCTTCCCTCTTGTTGACCGGTTCCTCCTTCATCAGGTTGATACTTCGGTTTTTGCCTGGTGTTGTCCGATTTCGGGCTTTCGTCACTCTGTCTTCACCACCGACTTTATTGTCGGTTTCAACTCGCTCTTGGTTCCACCGATCTCTTATGCTCTTTTCTCGGATTCCGCCTTCGTCCTTGGCTACGGTGGTTGATCTGCCTTCATTTGGGTTGCTGTTGTTGCCGCCCTTCCTCTTCGGCCCCGTCGACTCCTCTACACATCTTAGTGTCGTTTCTCCTCGAAGCTCTTCATTAGTTTGAATTGTTTTTGGTTTGATAGGTGTGGTGAGCTGCTTTGTCTAGGGGATCTTTGCTCACTAACTTCTTTGGGGCTTTGAGTTCTTACACTACCACAATTAAGGGTTATTGTTACATTTTCTTGCAGCGGTTGATCTATTGAAGCGGTTTTTGCAACGCTTTAATTTATTGTGGCAGTTCATGTGGAGGTTTTGATCATATACCACTATAATACCTATTGTAGCGGTTCTAAATATCCTATTGTGGCGGTTTTTTAACCTAATGGAGCGGTTTTTTTGAAATACATTTTTCGCCCCTATTGAGGCGGTATATATATATATAATTTTATATTTTTTGTTGGCTATCTGCTTAAAGAGAAAAAGGGTACTCAAGCCCTGAACACCAGTCCACCGTTCCTCTCACGAAGTGTAACCCTCTCGCCCTCCATCCTCGCTGCAGCTTTCTTTCTCTGATGACGCTGCACGGGCAGTCCACCATTGTTTTCACCATTCATCTCTATCCATGGCTTTTCACCATCCGCTGCCTGCTTTCTCTTCCCTCTACTTGTTTGTTGCAGGAGGTTTGATATGTCAAGTAATTACAAATATAAGGATGTAAATAAATGTAAACCAACTCCTGGCCTAAGCAAATAATTACAAGACTTCCTCCCGTTGTAGTGGAAGGGTAGTCAGGATCGATCCACGAGGAGGCGTGTCAGCGGGATCCTAGTAGCTTTGGAAATTTCACGTCTGTGTCGACCAGTAGCCTCGATTTCGACCTTGGGCCTCGATGTCGACCTTGGCTGTCGATGTTCTCTGCAACAGAAGACCTGCAAAGACAAAAAAACAAGTGGTCGATATCGACTGGTGGGGGTCGATATCGATGTCAGTCCACGAAATCGACTGGCTCAGAAGACTGCCAGTCGACACAGAAGGGTCGATATCGATGTCTGGTGTCGATATCGATGCTCAGCAAAACTCCCAGGAGTCTCGAGATCGACTCAGAAAACCGTCGATCTATCAGTTTTGGTCGATATCGACCTCTGCTGTCGATATCGATGTCTTTCCTGCAGTGGGTTAGTGGTTTTGTCGGCAAAGAAAAGCCGAAGAATTAAGGATGGAAAGAGAAGCAATGAATAGAAATAACAGAGGGTTTTTGTGTGTATAAACTATGTAAAAAGGCAACTCTTAGGATTAGGGTTCACCACAACGTTAACCAATGCATGCGATAAGATAAATAAGACGGACAATTGCGCTATTTCTCCCGAGGGACGAGCTTTCGCCGTACACCAACTCTTAGGATTATTCTTTCAAATAAACCTAATTGTCTCTACCAATTTTATGTTTATAACTCAAGTTGTTAGCTTGAATCCCTTTTCTTTCGATTAGGACTAAACATAGAATCATAGGAGGAGAGATAGACACAACGATATCAACATCAAATACTTACCTCAAGCGCGCATGGCTAACGTCGGGCTCACCCCGACCCTAAGAGCTTTGGGGAACTACTCGCTTCTCATCATGGGATTCATCATCAATTGAAAGGAAGAAACTTGCATTAAACTAAACTTCGAAGCTTTACAACTTAACGTCAACTTTCGCAAACGTCAAACCCTAAAACTTCTCTCTAACTCTAACTCTATTGTCTATGTCTTGTTAATTGATTGTATTGTTCGATCCCCCCTACAAATCAGCCCCTAGGGCTTTATTTATAGGCTACTAATCCTCGCTATCCAAGGATTGTAACTCCTATCTAAACTAATAACTCTATCCGAACAATTAGGATAGGTCTTTTATTTTGATAAAACTTAAATGACTTAAAAGTAAAAGATGAATAAAACTTCAGCTGTCCTCTATCTTGAAAGTATGAGATAATCCCGTGCCTCCTTGAAGATATAGTGCCAATCCGCATTCGAAATCGAGTCTATCTTCTGTCGAGATAAGGGGTCGATATCGACACCAGAGGTCGATATCGAGGTCTCTGTTCCTGCTCGACTTGTTCAGCTCTGGTCGATTTCTATGTTGAGGTCGATATGGGGGTCGATATCGACACTGGGGGTCGATATCTGGGTCTAAGGTCGATATCTACCTCTTCTCAGCTTCACTTGATGTCTATGTTGAGGTCGATATCTATGTTGAAGGTCGATATCTACCCCAGAGGTCGATATCTGGGTCTAGGGTCGATATCTACCTCTGCTCAGCTTCACTTGGCTTCTTCGTTTTGACTCCGTTTTCGCTCGAATTCCTGCATGGTTAGCTCAAAACTTGTGTAGACTCTATTTCTTGCATGTTAGCCCATTCTTACACAAGTTTATATACTTTTGAACCTTTTCTTTGGAGATCGAATGAAATAAGAAGTCAAAAGATGCAATAAACAAAGGTACAAATGTGTACATCAAAACACCCCATACTTAGACTTGCTTGTCCTCAAGCAATAACCAAGCAATAACCAACACCTACAACACACCCTTCAAGTCTTCGCCCTTGTCAAAAGCAACATCATAAGCGGTAGCAAAGCAAAGCAAGTGAATT
The DNA here is from genome assembly GCA_963922045.1 of Persicaria maculosa. Lineage (NCBI taxonomy): Eukaryota > Viridiplantae > Streptophyta > Magnoliopsida > Caryophyllales > Polygonaceae > Persicaria > Persicaria maculosa. The sequence goes on from OY998271.1 coordinate 36,336,177, forward strand.
TAACGTCATAGCACATATTTTGGCGATCCATAGGCATATGCAATTTTGATCCAACCTCACAGGGATAATGTGTTTGCACTCAACTCTCATGTGTTTAGGCTATGAAGATCAACTCTCAACTCAATTCCATATACAATCTCATAAACATTGTAATTTATAAAAATCCACTTCGCAACCAATTATGAAAATGCAATAAGAATCATCAGGAGGACTTTCGCTCAATGGAAGACTTCATAGAAGACTCCATTCGGCGTGGTTGTAATGGGGCTTGGTATGAAATAAAAGGTATGGAATTATTTGGCTATGTGGTGCTTTTATAATTCGGGAATCAAGACTCCTAAATCTCAACACTTGCAATACCCAAACCATAACTCTTCAATGTAAGCTCAATCTCTATAATGCTCTTTCCCAACTCATCTTTCCTTAATATGCTCTCAAAAATGTAACACTTGTATAAATAAAGGACTTAAGGATTTTGGCTCATGCACTATATATGTATACATATATTTTTTTCGGATTTTTTTTTCCGGAAATAATACTAAAGCTATGTGCATTTATATGGTGAGCCAAAAAATTCCTTTTACAAAATATGACAAAATGTAAATATGTACCATCCTATAATTTCCTTGCTCAAAACTAGACATTATGCTCTTTTCTTTCCACAAGGCATTAGTTCCAACCAATCTAAGTCTTAATTCCCAAATGGGGGTCAGGCTCAATTCGGCTAGGGATAATTTTGTGGAGTTTGCAATTTCAGGCTCAGGCTAATGTTCTGGCTTCAAGCAGGGATAATGCAGGGTAGGTAAAGAGAGGATAAAAATGGCTTAAAAGATGCCTCCATCATTTAATTCTCGTAAACATAAACATATATATGCATTGGTTTTGAATAACTATCACAACATTTAGAGATGCATAGGAAGAGTAAATTCACTCAAGAAAGCGGAGGGATTTTTGATGTTCTCCCTATAGGTCAAAATTCTCACAAGGACAATTTTTGTTGGATTTGCTTTCTAGCCTAGGATCATATGTGCTCAATTTCATCACAAGTTCACAATCTACATAAAAATTTTAAAGACTTAGGCTAAACCATCCAAATATGCCATAGGGTTTACATGATCAAGTCAGCTATTGAGTTTTCATCATAGGACATCTAAGTAGGGTAAAGAAAAATAAACTTAAAAATAAACATGCATTTTTTTGTATTTTGACATTTTTCTATTTTTTTTTTTGGATTTTTGACATTTTATAAAAGTAAAACTTAAGAACAATAATTTAAACATGAATGCAATGCGAAGAAGAAACCAAGTTATGACCATAAGACATGTCTTTCCCCCACCCCATACTTAAAATATACAGTGTCCTCATTGTATTAAAAAGAAAAACGAGGGTAGAGAGAGACTTACAGTGCAACCTGTGGATTCAGGTTGATTTCAGGTGAGGTCGATGCCAGAAGTCGATATATAGGTCAGTGGTCGATGTCGACTGCATCTGTCGAAGTCGAGGAAGAAAATGAAGACAAGGGCTGCCTGATGGGGTCGATATCGAGTATTAGGGTCGATATCGACCTCTGCTTTTCGCTCCTGAGTCCTCGATGTCGACTCCAGGAGATGGCTTGACCCTGGGGGGTCGATTTCGACTGGCCTGGTCGATTTCAACTGCCTTTGAAGAAGCTTATTTTCTTCTTCGTCATTCCTTTTGCTTGACAACCTGAAATCTTTGTTAGTAATATATAGATAGAGCACGAATTATCTCAGTCTTAAAAGTTTCAAACTGCCAAAACTTAAGTCCTAAAAACCATCCATGCGAAATTTAAATGTTTTATGTACATGCTCTAGATTTTTGAGTCGCTAGGCCGACTTCTCCGTCAATTCTTCATGACCCTTTTATGTAGGGACCCTTCGAGCGTGAGCCTTCTCCTGGATGATCTAGGTCCTTTTGGTAGTAGCGAAGTTCGGCGACCAAGGCTTCTTTGATGTTAGGTTCTTCTTTGGGTGCTTTTCTTCTCTTTCTTGACCTAACTTTAGCAATATAGGCAAACCATGGAGCTTTGACCCTCTCTTTAGTAGATTTATCAATAATTGGCTTAATTGATTCATCAATAAGGGACAGAGGAGGGTTAGGGGTCATACCTGGGCTTACCTGTTTGGGCCCGAAACAGAAATCTTCGGGCTGAGGGGTGGTCGATTTCGACCAAGGTGGGTCAATTTCGAGAGCTTTGGTCGATATCGACATATGGGGGTCGACATCGACCTTTGTGACCCCATACTTAAGCTCTTGGCAGCGATATGGCATACTCGATTTCGACCAAGGGGGGTCGATTTCGATGCTTTTAGTCGATATCGACTGGTTCCAGTCGATGTCGACCCTACTTGCTGTTTCCGTCTTCGCCAACAAAAATTTTCTAAGCTTCTCCTTAGCCGGCGAGAGGACTACTTGTTCCAGGTGCTTTGTTTCGCTCATGGTTGGGTTGAAAGAGAATTCTATCACTTCGTTCCCTATAGTAAAGGTTAGTAACCCTCGGCGTACATTGATATTGGCATCAGCAGTAGCTAAGAAAGGCCTACCAAGTATAATAGGCACTACAGGATCTTCAGGCATCTCCAATACAATGAAATCAGTAGGCACAAAGAACTTACCTACCTTTACTGGAACGTCATCAACTATACCTGTGGGTCTGACGAATGAGTTGTCAGCCATATAGAGCTTCATGTCCACAGGTTCAAGGGCACCAATGTTCACCTTCTGCCAAATAGAGAGAGGCATGAGACTTACACTTGCCCCTAGGTCACATAGGGCTTTGTAGCGATGTTGGCCAAGTCCCACGGTGATTGCAAACTTCCCTGGATCACTCTTCTTCTCAGGGAAGTCCATCTTTGAGCACTCCTCTGCGATCTCTGCCATGGACCGCTTCTTGCTCAGGATGTCTTTGAGGAATCGCACATAGGCGGGCATCTCGCTTAGGGCTTCTGTTAGAGGGATAGTGATGTTGAGTCCTTGAAGTATCTTTATGAAGCGCCTGAACTTACCTTTGGTGGGGTCCTCCAATGCTTTGGAAGGGAATGACAACGTCTTCTTTGGAGTAGGGGCCAAAACGGTGGTCGGAGGGGCCTGTTGGACATCGACGTCGACTGGGCTCTGGTCGATATCGACTGGAATGGTCGATTTCGACCTCTGTCGTGGCTCTGATGGCTCCGCAGTGTCATCGACGTCGACCAGGGGGTCGACATGGGGGTCGATATCGACCTCTGGGTCGACATCAACTGGTCTGTCGACGTCGACTGGGTCTGTTGCTTTCTCCTCCGTATCCGTCCGTGGCTTTTTTACTTTGGTGCCACTCCTTAATTGTATGGCTGCGACATGGCCCGTCCCGGATTGTCCCTTAGGATTTGTGGTGGGTTGCCCAGGGAGTGTTCCGGACGGCCTAGGGATTTGTGCCGCCAATTGACCCAGTTGGGTCTCTACGTTCTTCTTCCAAATATCCATCTCCCCAATCCTTGTGGTAAGGTGATTGAGTTGAGAGTGGATAGCATTGTTGGATTGATCGTTCTTAGCTTGGTTTCGCCTTATCTCGTCCAACACCAGTTGAAGATCATCCTTCTTTTGGTCTCTCTCCGGGTGCCCAGGAGCTCTATAAGGCGGGGTGTCCCTAGGGTTAACCGGGTTCCTTTGTGGCTGATGGAACCTTTGGTCTCCCCAATATTGGTTATTGGGACCCCTCATGTAGCGCGCCTCTTGGTGAGTCTCTGCTAGATGTACTTGTTCGGCATGTGGGCATTCGATGGTGGTGTGCCGCTGCGATCCGCATTTGATGCAATCTTGGTTCGCTGAAAGGAACCTCACTTGCTTTTGGAGCTTTCTAAGTTGATCTCTATGGAATTGCTCCTTCACGTCCGGATCGATTACATTGGAGGGTTCATATAAGGGCATAGATGGGGCAGGCCTCGATGATGATGTGTCGGAAGCCTCAGGAGTCCCATATGTGTTGTCAAACTCCACCAACCTCTCTATGGTCTCCCAAGCCTCTTGTGGGACGAGTTCAAGGTAGCCATAGGAGGTGTAGGTGTTGATCCTCTCCTTCGTTGCAGCGTCAAGAGCATTGTAAATGATCTCCTGAATTACATATGGTGGTTGGCCATGCGTCGGGCATGATCGTAGAAGGTCCTTGAACCTTTCCCAAACAGTCGCCAGAGCTTCACCAGGCTTTTGTTTGAAAGCCGTGATTTTCTGTCGGATCAACGCCGTCTTAGAAGGAGGGAAGAACTTGTTGAGAAACGCGTCCTTGACTTCATTCCAGGTGCGGAGCGATCTTGGGGCTAAGCTTTCCAACCACTGCAATGCTTTACCTGTAAGAGACCAGCGAAAGGCTTTTAGTTGGACATACTCAAGACTTCGTCCATCCGCAATAGTATCACAAAGGTCTAAGAAGGTAGAAATATGTGCCATAGGACACTCATTAGGTTTTCCTTCATATTGGTGCCTTCTAATCTCAGTTAAGAAGTTAGGTTTAATTTCGAAATTAGAGGCAGGGATAAGAATTGTCGATTCAGGCACTGTGAGAGCGGGGTGCATATTTTGCTTGGCATTCCTAGGGAGGGCATTGATTTGGGCCTCTATTTGCCTTCGGCCTTCCTCCTCCCTATCCGCACGCTCCTTAAGTGCGGCCTCTCTAGTCGTTAGGTCCTCAACCTGTCTCCTTAGTTGTTCAATGAGTTCTGCTTGATTCGCGTTTTCCGCCATGATTCTTTGAGCTAGGGCCCTTAGATGGAAATAACGCTCAAGGTCGTCTACTCCTTCAAATTCAGGTGGGCGATCAGCGCGTCGCATACACCTGCAAGACCAAACTAGAAAAAGACGTGAGATAGACTACTAGGGCGCGATTGATTGCCTCCCCGGCAACGACACCAATTTGTTTGTTGCAGGAGGCTTGATATGTCAAGTAATTACAAATATAAGGATGTAAATAAATGTAAACCAACTCCTGGCCTAAGCAAATAATTACAAGACTTCCTCCCGTTGTAGTGGAAGGGTAGTCAGGATCGATCCACGAGGAGGCGTGTCAGCGGGATCCTAGTAGCTTTGGAAATTTCACGTCTGTGTCGACCAGTAGCCTCGATTTCGACCTTGGGCCTCGATGTCGACCTTGGCTGTCGATGTTCTCTGCAACAGAAGACCTGCAAAGACAAAAAAACAAGTGGTCGATATCGACTGGTGGGGGTCGATATCGATGTCAGTCCACGAAATCGACTGGCTCAGAAGACTGCCAGTCGACACAGAAGGGTCGATATCGATGTCTGGTGTCGATATCGATGCTCAGCAAAACTCCCAGGAGTCTCGAGATCGACTCAGAAAACCGTCGATCTATCAGTTTTGGTCGATATCGACCTCTGCTGTCGATATCGATGTCTTTCCTGCAGTGGGTTAGTGGTTTTGTCGGCAAAGAAAAGCCGAAGAATTAAGGATGGAAAGAGAAGCAATGAATAGAAATAACAGAGGGTTTTTGTGTGTATAAACTATGTAAAAAGGCAACTCTTAGGATTAGGGTTCACCACAACGTTAACCAATGCATGCGATAAGATAAATAAGACGGACAATTGCGCTATTTCTCCCGAGGGACGAGCTTTCGCCGTACACCAACTCTTAGGATTATTCTTTCAAATAAACCTAATTGTCTCTACCAATTTTATGTTTATAACTCAATTTGTTAGCTTGAATCCCTTTTCTTTCGATTAGGACTAAACATAGAATCATAGGAGGAGAGATAGACACAACGATATCAACATCAAATACTTACCTCAAGCGCGCATGGCTAACGTCGGGCTCACCCCGACCCTAAGAGCTTTGGGGAACTACTCGCTTCTCATCATGGGATTCATCATCAATTGAAAGGAAGAAACTTGCATTAAACTAAACTTCGAAGCTTTACAACTTAACGTCAACTTTCGCAAACGTCAAACCCTAAAACTTCTCTCTAACTCTAACTCTATTGTCTATGTCTTGTTAATTGATTGTATTGTTCGATCCCCCCTACAAATCAGCCCCTAGGGCTTTATTTATAGGCTACTAATCCTCGCTATCCAAGGATTGTAACTCCTATCTAAACTAATAACTCTATCCGAACAATTAGGATAGGTCTTTTATTTTGATAAAACTTAAATGACTTAAAAGTAAAAGATGAATAAAACTTCAGCTGTCCTCTATCTTGAAAGTATGAGATAATCCCGTGCCTCCTTGAAGATATAGTGCCAATCCGCATTCGAAATCGAGTCTATCTTCTGTCGAGATAAGGGGTCGATATCGACACCAGAGGTCGATATCGAGGTCTCTGTTCCTGCTCGACTTGTTCAGCTCTGGTCGATTTCTATGTTGAGGTCGATATGGGGGTCGATATCGACACTGGGGGTCGATATCTGGGTCTAAGGTCGATATCTACCTCTTCTCAGCTTCACTTGATGTCTATGTTGAGGTCGATATCTATGTTGAAGGTCGATATCTACCCCAGAGGTCGATATCTGGGTCTAGGGTCGATATCTACCTCTGCTCAGCTTCACTTGGCTTCTTCGTTTTGACTCCGTTTTCGCTCAAATTCCTGCATGGTTAGGTCAAAACTTGTGTAGACTCTATTTCTTGCATGTTAGCCCATTCTTACACAAGTTTATATACTTTTGAACCTTTTCTTTGGAGATCGAATGAAATAAGAAGTCAAAAGATGCAATAAACAAAGGTACAAATGTGTACATCACTACTCACCCCACTGGAACCCCCTCCTATTCCGTCCACCGTACTGCCGATGCTCTCCATCTTCGCGTCGCCCCTTGTCGGTACCCTAGCCCATGACACCCTTGCACCACCGCTTCACCTTTTCACTCAATCGCTAATCTCCCTCCAATCGATCCCGAATCCCGACCACCAGTGCTTCCACTAGCCAGCTCTGCTCTCTTTCCATCACTGACTAGGATGTCTCTCTCTGTTTGTCCGTTCGCCTTTTGTCGCCGAAATTGATTTCCTCAGATTTTCATGGTTGTTGCTCCTGTCTTGGTGAAGGTTATTTTCGCTTCTGCTTTCGCTTGGAGATGCTTTAAAGACTTCGAATCGTCCTAGACTTCAAATCCGATCAAGTAAGTACAGGTTCGTCGTTCCACCTTTAGCTTCGAATTTAACGCCTAATAGTGGCTTACTTTGAGAGTTTGTTGTGCCTCAGATGATAGAGGGATTGTATTTTGATGTTCAATATATTCAATTTGGTGATGTTTGGTGTTAGCAGACTAAATTTGTGCTTTTATTGCCTTGAATATATTCAATTATGTTTGGTGGTAGCAGATTGAATTTGTGTTTTAATTTGAGATTTGGTGTTTTGATGGTGAATAAATTCGATTATGTTTGTTCTAGCTAGTTTTTTTGTGTTCTTGATGTGCTCTCTCAATAATCAGATTAACTTGGTATTGCTATGGGCTATTGATGGTGTGAATAGAATTGAAGGGAAGAAGCTAAGGAGGTTTACGAGCGAGCATGTAGAGATCCTGACAAAGCTACTGTAATTGTAAGTGTTTTATTTCAGAATTATGAAAATGAGATGGAGATTTCCAATTATAATCTATCTTGTTTGAGTGCATTTGACGGGTTTAATGAATCCACTTCTATAGAGGATCGAGTCAACTCTAGGGGGTTTAAGGAGTCCTTATCTTGTTATTATCTTTTTTCATAGTTCTTGGGTAGTTCTTATTTTGTTTTTGACATAGATGAAGCATTTACTTTATTTTTATGTAAGCTTCTTAGTGAAGAACTGAAATGTGACATTGAAATGAAAATAATGGTAGACCGTGTCAACAACAATCTTTTTAAAAACATAGGTTCATTCCAAAGTATCCAGAGAAACAGCTTGGGCTTGTTGCAATTTTGTTTGGTATTGTTCTTTTCTATATATTGCAATTATAAATCTTGTAGCACTGCATGTTATCTATAATTGTTTTATTAGCGATTTACTTACTAGGGTTTCATGTTTAAGATCTATTACTCTGAATATTCATAGATGTTTCGCCTTTTGGATGATCATTAAAAGCTGAGAATTATTTTTGAATGAAGCCATTTGCAGGGCTTAGTTTATACTATTATTTGTTTGGTAATCTGTCAGCTTAAATATGGCGTCTCGACATTGATATTTCACCATTTTTCTGGTAACTTTAGGCTTTGTTATCAAGAATTAGCTTATTACTCAAATTCATCTGGGTATTTCCATTTGTTGTTGATGTTGAACCTGAACACTCAAAAGGTATGTGTATTTGTTTGTTTTTTCTTATATTCATGTTAGTATTAGATGAAATCATGGCTCATGAGATGTGATTGTTACTTGTTCGTTTAGGGGAGGTGCTATTCAAATATTCAAATATATGTCTCAACTATGCTAACTCCTTGTTCAACCAAATAATACAAGAATCCCCCCCCCCCGATGCAGTGGTAGGGTAATTCAGGATTGAATCCACGAGGAGGTATGTCAGCGCTTCCCTTGTTGCAATCACGATCAAGCTTTCGACCTCAGGAGACACTCGATATCGATGTGTCTGGTCGATATTGACCTCAGTTCTGGTCGATTTCCAGCAAAGTTCCTTCAGAAGACAAAAGCAAGCCAAATCGACGTCGTGTGGAACCTCGATATCGACGTTAGTACTCGATATCGACCTTTATAGTCGATTTCGACGTTTGTCACAAGAACTGCAATGCGTAACCTATGTGTCGGAAAAGTAGTCTGAAGATCTGAGGATGGTAAAGAAAAGATGAACAGAAATAAAACTCAACTTTTTATCAAATTCAATTAACTAAAATCTTCCAAAGTCGGGGTTTCATGCCACAACGATAACAATGCAAGTATGATGCTAAAGTTATAAAAGTTAATGTCTTTTTGTCAAATAACTTTCGTTACCAACACTTAGGTGATTAGAGGCTCTCGCATAATTCCTAAGAGTTACTATCCAATTCATGAAAAATCCAAGTTCACAATATGATTGGCTTTCGCTTCAATAATGCAAATAATGAATCTCCCTAACTTTCGCAAAGGATCATGCATAGGATAGAAGACGGAATCGCATAAAAATCATACCTTTGATGCACTTACCCTACATTGCTATCATCGGGCTCACGCCGACCCTATAAGTGGGTTGACTACTCGCGTCTCATCATGGAACTCATCATCATTATTGAAAAGAAAACTAATTTGAATTGCAAAAGAAAGAAATTACAACCGAACAAAGCCAAATCTCTGCTCTCGCTTCACACCCAACTCCACTCAGCCTCTCTCTCTTTACAAATTCTCTGTGTTCTATAATGTAAAACTTGTTGTTCTTGGATGATTAAACTCAGCCCTAATGGCCTTTGGATATAGATATCGAACTTTGCTATCCAAAGACTCGATACTTTATCTTTATTCTCTAAGATAAAACTTAATGAAGTAAAAACTAAAAATTCTATGGTAAAATAAGCTAAAGGATGAAGTCTGATGTTGATGATAGAAGATCTCGACTTTTGGATAGACGTGCAAGCTTCGGATAGAATTCTATCAAAATCTGAGTCGGACTTCTCTGCTGAACAACATCGATATCGACCATCATCATCGATATCGACCTCTCTTTTACTCTATCTCGATCACTCCTTCTTCTCCTCGGACTGGCCCTCGACTTCTATCAATATGTTCGATCTGGCTTAGTTGATATCGACCTTGGGACATCGATATTGACCTTGTTGTGTCGACATGCTCTGTTCTTTCTCTGCTCGATTTCTGGTTGCTTTGATGCACTCGATGTCGAGGTTCTTAGTCAATTTCGACCTCTTCAGAAGACTCCGAGTTCTTTTTCCGCTCTTCCAAATCTGTCCATTTCTGTCCTGTTTTATACGAAATCACATAGAAACTCGTGCAGACCCATATATTTGACAACAATGCATAAACTACACTAATCTCATGTTTTCCCACTAATATGCATGCAAATGATGATAAAATGGACTTAAATGTGCATAGAAAATATGGCTATTTGCGCGCACATCATTACTCACTCACAAAAACTTTAGGAGGCTAGCTAATAATGATTTCACTTTATTTCTCTCTCTCTCTTTTTAAAATTATTCCATCCACTCTATCTCGAAACAATGCAATAGATGAAATATATTGATCCTTTTGTAATTTTACTATAACTTGTGATTTATAAAGAGATTGATCCCTTTGTCAAATGACGTCAAGCATTTCCTACAAGTTGATTGCTGATCATAATTCAACTTAGAGAGTTGTTGCTTTTTTTAGCTGGTAATCTGTGCTTGAATTGTTGCTTTGAATGGTTTTCATGGGAAGAGGTTCAATGAATGGTTACAGAGTATCTAGGTTTGTCCTATCCTTTGGCTGGAGTTCTATACCATTATACATTTCTACTTCATTTTCTGCGTATAATGTTATAATTGGTAACTAAGAGATAGCAGAACACATTTGTGCTGCAGAGTATCTGGCATTTTTTTTATTCAGACTATTTTCTAGTTTGTTTCAACTTCTCACTAAATTTCATATTGATTTGAGGTGGTGGTGTACGAAGGTGTTATCCGAGAAAAACCTGCTAATAAGAAAGAGGCACATCAATTTCTTAAAGGTCCTGCATCATTTTTTTATTTTTAAGCTGATTTTTTTTAAAAAAAAATCTTGTTGACTTCCAATGATCATGTTTTTTGGACAATGACAGATTATTCTAGGGATAGTGATGCAAAAGTGAGCTCTGTTCTTGTGACGAGCCTTAAGACAAGGCTCAGAAAAGGGGAATGGGACAGATCAAAGGCACACTGGTTAGAATATTTTTGAAGACCTTATTCGATGAGATTCCAGTAGAATCCATGGGCAAACTAGTCAGAATATTCACCTTCCCACCTTCATTTGTAATATGAACGATACCTTCTTATATTTGTGGTTGTTGCTGTTTCTTCGCCTTTAGATTGAGGAAGGTGTTATCCTCAATGTGGCCGGTGGATTACTAATTAAACATCCTCTCATATATACTTCCCTAACTAGGTCAAAGAAATGGCTTTGTCTCATCCCTTCTCTGTGTAATAAATTAATAATGTTATTTTTGGGTTATATGATAATATTACTATATATGCAACCTATTCCAACGACTATGTAACTCTACAGGTAGGTTTAATTGATAGTGTGATGGGGGCTCCCCAAGTCTGTTACTGAGAGGCTCATACAAGATGCTCTGAAGGAGGTATGAGGCTAGGCATCACATTAGAAGTTTCTCCTCTCTTGATGAACATCCGTCTCGTCAAAGGTTACTTCTCCTCTCAAATACATACCCGACCTATTATTGCACAAACCTTCATTTACGCAGTTAATATTGTTCCTTGGAACCTTTGTGGCTAATATTCAGTTAGAGTAAACAGTGAATATTCAAACTGATTATGACTACACCTTAGCTATGACTGCTTGACCTTGTTTTTATCTTCTCCTTGAGTTTTTGTCTTTCTAATGAATGTTGATTTATTCTCTATATAAACATTTAAGATTCAAACATATTATTAGTTACCTGTTGAAGCATATAAATGAAGAAACGTGGAAGAAAATAATAAAGTACAGAAATGGAAGCCATGAAAACTAGTTTGTGAAAAGGAAAATGGTGAAAAAGTGATCTCAACGCATTTTCCTAATATCACTGCCTGATCTTGGATGCAACCACACATTGTCATCACCAAGCATTCTTTGGTCAATATTTTCCATTAACTGATCAGCAAGGGCTGATTTTGATTATTCTACCTTTAGCATATTCGGATATTGTTGTTGGTTACCAAATTTTTAACATTTGATTCAGGTGCTAGCTTTTGAGGCAAGAAGAAAACATAGAGTCAGAGTCAACACTTTTTAAGCCATGAAGAAAACATAGGAGCCGTGCTGCAGAGGCAATTGGGTTTATTAACATGATGATAGACTATTCTTTGGAGGATGCTCCGCTACAAAAGGAACTATGTGCTGGTAAGTGATTCCTTTCTAGTACCGTGCAGAAGCGCCTTCTCTTGTTCTCTAAATTGTTGAACCTGAGCTTTAAATACCTCATCTGAGTAGATGAAGTCGGAAACACGGCTTCATTCTTGGTATCACCATTGGCTTCGACAATAACTGGAGCTTCATTCTTTTCTTCAGCTTCCTTCTTTTCTTCAGCTTTTGGAGAATTTCAATACTTCTCAAGATAGTAGTTAAAGCATGTCTGATGCTCATACATGTTTTTTTTGTTTAGTTTTTTCATTTAGTGCAGTCATCATGAGCCTATCTTTTTCTTTGCAACATTGATCAAGAATGGGTGTTTGTGGCATCTTTTAGATTCAAGTTATCTATTCATTATATATTTGATGTATTTGAGAGTTTTTAGGTTCGAGTAAGGGTGGTTGAAGTACAAGAGCAAGGAGAAGATAATAAGTGCTTCCATTTTCATTATAATGCACCCAAGAAATGTGTGCATTTTAATTTTTTTTTAAATGTTGAACTTTTAGCCCAGGTCTAAAGAATCCGGGCTAAAAAACACTGATTTTTTTTGTATTTTTTTTTTAATTTTGGGAAATAAAAAATCTCCATATTAGGTGAAAACAACTGCCACAATAGATATTAAAACCGCTACTATAGCCTAACAAAGCACCACAATAAAATATTAAAAACTGCCACAATAGATCTATTGTGGCAATTTTTTACCTATTGTGGCGGTTATTGGTTTTCTTAGAAAACCGCCACATTAGAGCTAATACAACGCGACCTAATAACACTGTAAAAATCCAGCACAATAGGCTTTATGTAGCGGTTTTCATGCTTATTGTGGCGGATTCGAGCGGCCACAATAGGCCTTAATTGTTGTAGTGTTATCTTCACCACATTCAATTTCGCTTCCTCCCCCGTCTCCTCTATTTGCCTTTTTGTGTAGGTGCTCTGTCCTTCCTTGCTTCTTTTGGTCCTTTTTATTTCGGTGTGTTCTAGCGGTTTGTCCCACCATTGATCCGTCGTTGGTGGTGTCTGCCCTCTCGTAGTCGGACTTGCTTGGTCAATGCTTCGAATCTTCGAGAGTTTCCCTATTGGGTATGGTGCTTTCCTTATCTCGTGTGTTGTTTTAAGGTCGCAACGATGATAGTTTGGTTTAAATTCTGATGCTTGTTTGAGGGGGTTTGGGTTGTGGGTGAGTCGGTGAGGCCTTGTGGTGGTGTTTTCATCGACTGGGGTGTGCGTGTGGTGTGTTGGCCGGTTGGTTTTTGTGGTGTTTGATCACTTATGATCGGTGATTGCCCTTTTTTTAGTTTGGATGATATGCATTTAGCCAAGATTCAATCTTTCGTTTCTTGGTTCAAGATCTTTTTCGGATGTGTTGCTACATTTTATCGGTATTGCTGCTACTCTGCTAGTCAACCCTTCTCGTTCAAGTTTTGAGATTTCCTGCCTATTATGCTAGCTTTTTATCGTTGTACTTTTCTTTTATGCATTTTATTTTCCGTCATTTATTTCGTGCTATTTTCTTTCTATCATTTGCTTATTGTTGTACATGATGGTTAGTCCATCTACTGGCTTGTCCGATCTCTCGGTTTCTCTAGGCTTGTCTATGATGTACATATTTGTAGCCTTTTTAATGCCCAGTTTTGACCTCATATTTCATTCGATTCCTAAAGTAAAGGTGAAAAATAATATAAATTTATGTAGAATGAGCTAACGTGCAAGAAATAGAGTCTGCACAAGTTTTGGTCTAAATATGTGGGAATTGGAGCAAAATCGAAGTCAAAACGAAGAAGCCAAGTAAAGCTGAAAAGATGTCGAAATCGACTAGACTGGTCGATATCGACTGAAGACCTCGACATGGACTCTGAGTGTCGAGACATACCACAAAGACCAACCTAGAAGATCACTCGATATCGAGGTCCTGAGTCGACATCGACCTTGCCCCAGAAATCGAATGGAATGAAGCCTGTCGAGCATAAACAGAGAGGTCGATTTCAACCCGACTGGTCGATATCGACTAGAATGCAACACGGATTGGACGCGCTTTTCGAGATGCGGATTGAAATTATATCAATAAGGCCATGGTTTATCTCTTCAATTAGATAAATTATCTCTTAAAGGTGATTTCCTTTTTACCCTAAGATGATTATTAGTAATTTAGATATTTACCTTAATAAAGATTTATCCTATTTATTTAAGGATAGATTTTAGATAGAAGATATGATCTACTTTCCTTGGCTAGCAAGGATTAGTAGCTTATAAATAAAGCCCTAGGGGGCTGGTTTTTATTCATTCAATTCAATTACACAACAATAATAGCTAGAGAAGTAGAGATAGAGAGAAGTTTTAGGGTTTGACGTTTGCGAAAGCCAACGTGGGATTGTAAGGTTTTATAGTTTCAATTAATGCAAGTTCTTTTCTTTCAATCCACGGTGTCTATTGTGATAAAGAGCGAGTAGTTTCCCAAAGCTTCTAGGGCCGGGGTGAGCCCGACGTTAGCCATGCGTGTTCGAGGTAAGTATTAGATGTTGATATCGTTGTGTCTATATCATCTCCTACGATTCTCTGTTTAGTCCTTATCGCAAGAAAATGGATTCATGCTAACAATTTGAGTTATAGACATAAAATTGGTAGAGACAATTAGGTTTATTTACAAGAGTATTCCTAATCGTTGTTGTACGGTGAAAGCTTGTCCCTCGAGTTAGATAACGCAATTGTCCGTCAATGCAATGGTTAACGTTGTGGTAAACCCTAGCCCTAGGAGTTGCCTTTCTTTATAATTTGTTCTCATAAAAATCTGTTCTTTTTCTGTTCATACTTCTTCCTGCATCCTCTTTGTCTTCAACCATTTTTGCCAACTCTAACGTTTCTACATGACTAGTAGATTTCAACCAAACAGGTCAATATCGACCAAATTGCCCTAGATCGACGGTTTTCTGTGTCGATCCCCATCTTCCTGCATCTGTTGTCTGAGGTCGACTTCGAGTCATCCACTCGATATCGATTGCCCTGTGTCGACTGGCAGTTTTCTGAGCCAGGTCGACTTCGCTGCTAACATCGATATCGACCACTTTAGTCGATATCGACTGCCATTTTTGTCTTTGCAGGTTTTTTGTTGTAGTAGAAATCGACAACCTAGGTCGACGTCGAGTCCACAGCTCGAGATCGAGGCTTCTAGTCGACATTCAGGATGTGGCTTTGAGACTATCTAGGATCCCGCTGACACGCTTCCTCATGGATCGATATTGACTACCCTTCTACTACAACGGGAGGAAGTGTTGTAATTATTTGCACAGATAAGGAATTAGTTTGATTTATATTCTATATTTATTAAACTCGATTTTCTCCCTTCTAACAAATTGGTGTCGTTGCCGAGGAAGCAATCAATCGCGCCCTAGTAGTCTATCTCACATTCTTTTTGAGTTTTTCTTTGTAGGTGTATGCGACGCGCTGATCGCACACCCGAATTCAAAGGTATAGACGACCCTGAAAGCTATCTTCACCTTCGCAATAGAATCCAAAGAGATATGGCAGACCAAGAGACCCAGGCTCAACAGATTGAGCGACTAAGGAAGCAAGTCAAGGACTTCACAACTAGAGAGGTGGCACTAAAATAGCGTGCTGACAGGGAGGAAGAAGCAGGGAGACAAATTGAATCCCAAATCAACACCCTCCCCCAGAATGCCAAACAATACATGCACCTTGTGCTCTCAGTGCCTGAATCAGCCATTCTTATCCCTCACTCTAATTTTGACATTAAACCTAGCTTCTTAACTGAAATTAGGCGACGTCAATTTGAGGGAAAACCTAATGATTGTCCTCTCGAGCATATTTCTTTATTCCTCGACTTTTGTGATACAATTGCTGATGGACCAAGCCTAGAATACGTTAAACTAATTGCCGATGGACCAAGCCTAGCCCCCAAATCGCTCCACACGTGGGATGAAGTCAAGGATGCCTTTCTCAATAAGTTCTTTCCATCATCCAAGACGACGGTTATACGTCAGAAAATCATGGCTTTTAGACAAAAGCCACATGAAACACTGGTGCAAGTATGGGAGCGGTTTTAGGAGCTATTGAGGTCTTGCACTATGCATGGGCAACCACCCTACGTCATCCAGGAGATCATCTACAAAGCCCTGGATGTAGATACTTAGGAGAGAATCAACACCTATACCTCCTATGGGTATCTCGAGCTCCTACCACAATAAGCTTGGGATACTATAGAGAGGTTGGTCAAATTTGACAACACATATGGGACTCCTATGGCCTCTAAGTCAAGGCATCTCCCATCTGTGCCACTCTATGAGCCCTCCAAGGAGATTCATGCAGACGTCAAAGAGCAATTCATGCAAGATCAACTCAGGAGGCTGCAAAAGCAAGTCAAATTCCTCTCCGCCAACCAACCCTGCGCCGAATGTGGCTCCGTCAGGCATATCACCACCGATTGCCCCCACACGGAGCAAGTAGAACTAGTGGAGGAATCCCAATCGCCAGGGGTACCAAAACTGAGGAAATCAATCACCCCAAGACAACCCCAGGGATCCTCCGCCTTATAAAGCTTCAGGCCATCCAGAGAGAGAACCACGAAGGGATGATGTCCAACTCATTCTTGAAGAGTTAAGGAGGAATCAGGCTGCGAGTCGACAATCTAGCAACGCTATCCAGAACAAACTGCAAGGGCTCCACGCCCGCATGGGGGAGATGGATACTTGGAAGAAGACTATTGAGTCCCAACTGGGTCAATTGGCGGCCCAAATCCCAAAGCCGCCCGACAAGCTCCCTAGACAACCACAAGAAAATCCAAGGGGCAAGCTGGGCACATTGCCGCTATCAACTTAAGGAGTGGACGTCAATTGCATAATCCATGGAGCAAAGGAGAAGTCGCTAAAGACGCAGTCGATGTCGACACCCTAGTCGATATCGAGGGCCCTGTCAACGTCGATCACCCAGTCGATGTCGAGCCCACTGCAAAGCACAAAACGGAGCTAGAGAGGCACTCGATATCGAGTGACCCAGTCGATATCAACCACCAACTTGATGTTGACTCCTCTGCAACTCGACCACATCTTCAGACACCTCCGAGGTCGACCAAACCAGTCGATATCGACCACATTGATGTCGATGTCGACCTGTCCATAAAGCAGAAATCAACCAGTTCACCTTTAAAGCCATCCAAAGCACTTCCTTATCCTTCCAAAGCGCTCCAGGATCCGGTAAACACCAAATTCAGACGCTTCGTGAAGATCTTACAAGGTCTAAATCTCACCATCCCACTCACGGAAGCGCTTAATGAGACGTCTGCCTACATGAGGTTCCTGAAGGACATATTGTCCAAAAAGAGGTCCATCTTAGAGATTGCTGGCGAATGAAATTCTATTGAGTTCCCTAAGAAGCGCGGTGATCCAGACAACTTCGGAGTAACGGTAGGGATTGGTAAGCATCAATTCGAAGCCCTTTGTGATCTTGGGGCTAGTGTTAGTTTGATGCCCCTATCAATATGGAAACAAGTGGGCAAAGGAGCATTAGAGCCCGTTGACATGAAGCTCTACATGGCGGACAACTCCTTCGTGAGACCAACTAGGGTTGTGGATGATGTCCTTGTCAAGGTGGGAAAGTTCTTCTTCATACCCACGGACTTCATCGTGTTGGACATGCTGGAAGATCCTATTGTGCCTATCATCCTTGGTAGGCCATTTTTAGCAACAGTGGATGCCAACATCAATGTGAGGAATGGCACCCTTACATTCACAATCGGCAAAGAGGTCGTGGAGTTACGCTTCAACCCTACAATGAGCGAAACAAAGCAGCTAGAACAAGTTGCCCTCTTACCGGCAAAGGAGAAGCTTTGCAAATTCTTGTTGGTGAGGACGGAAGTTGCAAAGAGAGTCGAGATCGACTGGAGCCAGTCGGAATCGAACAATCAACTCCATATCGACCTGTATGACTCGATTTTGAGTGATAATGAAGATCCACTTAGTTGCCATGAGCTTAAGTATGGGGTCCCTGATGTCGACATCGACTACCACCAATTGACATCGACTTCTGCAATTGAAATCGACTTCGCTCTGTCGAAATCGACTGACCCTCAGCCCGAAGATCTCTGTTTTGGGCCCAAACAGGTAAGCTCAAGTATGATCCCTAACCCTCCTTTGTCCATTACTGATGATTCAACTAATGGGAGGGTCAAAGCTCAATGGTTTGCCCATATTCCGAAAGTTAGGTAAGGGAAGAGAAGGAAAGCATTCAACAAAGAGCCTAACGAAGAATAAGCCTTGGTTGCCGAGCTTAGCTACTATCAAAAGGACCTAGATGATCCAGGATAAGGCACAAGCTTGAAGGGTCCCTACCTTAAGGGTTCATGAAGCATTGATAGAGAAGTCGGCCTAGCGACTAAAAAATCTAGAGCGTGTACATAAACCTTTAAAATTTTCTCTTAGATGGTTTTTAGGATTTTAAATTTTTGGATTTTGGATTCTGAGACTTTGATATTGATGTAAGCGCAAATTGCCATATTTTCTATGCACATATGAATCCATTTTATCGTCTTTTGCATGCATATTAATGGGAAAACATGGGATTAGTGTAGTTTACACTTAAATGTCAAATATATGGGTTTGCACGAGTTTCCATGTGATTTCACAGAAAACAGGATAAAAATGGACGAATTCGGAAGAGCGGAAAAAGAACTCGAAGTCTTCTGGAGAGGTCGAAATCGACCGAAGACCTCGACATCGAGTACATTAGAGACAGGAATCGAGCAGGAAATGAAACAGAGCACGTCGACACAGAAGAGGTCGATATCGACGTCTGGGGGTCGATATGGAGGCTGCTAGATCAACCAAATTGATAGAAGTCAAGTGCCAGTTCGAGTAGGAGAAGGAGAAGCTCGAGATAAAGTTTTGAAGGGGTCGATATCGATGTCTAGGGTCGATATCGACCATGCCAGCAGAGAAATCCGACTCCGATTTTGATAGAATTCTATCCAAAGCTTGCAACGTCTATCCAAAGGTCGAGATTTCCTATCATCAAACACAAGATTTATCAGGAGGAGGCTGAGTTACCATGAAGTTTTAGTTTTTTACTTTTATTTTAATTTATCTTAGAGAATAAAGATAAGGTTTCGAGCCCTTATCGACATCTATAAATAGAGGCCAATAGGGCTGAGTTTAGGTATTCAATTTTAAACACAATTCAGTTCCAATAAAGAGTAGAGACGAGTAGAGAAAGAGAGAGGAGGCCGAGTGGAGTTGTAAAGCGAGAGCGGAGTGGCTTGTTCGGTTGTACTTTCTTTCGAAGTTTTTAATTCAAAGTAGCTTTCTTTCAACAATAATGATGATGATGTGCATGATGAGGAGCGAGTAGTCAACCCACTTCTAGGGTCGGGGTGAGCCCGGCGATAGCAATGTGAGGTAAAGTGCATCAAAGGTACGACTTTTATGCGATTCCGTCTTCTACCCCATGCATGATCCTTTACGAAAGTTAGGGAGATTCATTATTTACATTATTGAAGCGAAAGTCACTCATATTGTGAACTTGAATTGCTCATGAATGGGATAGTAACTCTTAGGAAATATGCGAGAGCCTCTAACCACCTAAGTGTTGATAACGAAAGTTATTTGACGGAAAGACATTAAATTTCATAACTTTAGCATAAAACTTGCATTGTTATCGTTGTGGCATGAAACCCCGACTTTGGAAGCCTTTTAATTAATTGAATTCTTCATAAAAGTTTTAAGTTTTGTTTCTGTTTATCTTCCTTCTCCATCCTATTTTCTTCGGACTCTTTTCCGACAAATTGGTTACGAAAACAGTTTCTGTGACAAGCATCGAAATCGACCATAAGGGTCGATATCGAGATCTAACATCAATATCGAGGTCTCTGCTCGACTTCGACTTGTTGTTTTGTCTTCTGCAGGAATTGCGCTAGGAAATCGACCAGAGCTGAGGTCGATATCGACCAATATACTCGATATCGAGTGTCTGCTGAGGTCGAAAGCTTTGATCGTGAGTACAACAAGGGAAGCGCTGACATACCTCCTCGTGGATTCGATCCTGAATTACCCTACTACTACAAGGGAGGGGATTCTTCTATTATTTGTTTGGGACAGGGAGATAGTCTAGTTGTGCTTTGTTTTGTTTTAAATATTTAAATCTCCTATATACACCTCCTCGTAGCGAACAAATTGGCGCCGTTGCCGGGGAGGCAATCAATCGCCACCTAAGTTAATCACGATCTTTTGAGCTTATTTTGCAGGTTTATGCCACGTTCTGATCGCGGACCTATCCTGGAACCAATCAACGAGCCTGAACGTTTCTACCATCTTCGCAACAAGGCAATTCGCATCATGGCTGACAACGAGACGCAGGCTGAGATCATAGAGCGGTTGAGGAAGGAGATCGAGGACCACAATGCTACAATCGCTGCTGAAAGGGCTGCCGCTGCTGCTGTTGAGCGAGCCCGTGCTGATAGGGAGGAGGATACGCGCAGACAAGCCCAAGAGCGGCTAAATCAGTATCCACAAACGGCGATGCAATACATGCGTCCGTCGTTTCATGTTCCTGAATCTGCCATTATAATTCCTCATTCCAACTATGAATTGAAAATTAACTTCCTATATGAGATTAAAAGAAATACTTTTGAAGGAAGACATAATGAATGCCCCCTGCAACATATCTCTACTTTTATGGACTTATGTGAGACAGTTGCTGATGGAGTTAACTTAGAGTATGTGCGACTAAAATCTTTTTAATGGTCTTTGGCAAGGAAGGCATTACAATGGCTTGAGAGTTTGGCTCCACGATTGCTAAGGACATGGGCGGAGGTGAAAGATGCATTCTTGAACAAATTCTTCCCACCTTCTAAAATGGCGATGCTACGACAAAGGATCACGGCTTTCAAACAAAAGCCAGGTGAAACCCTAGCACATGCGTGGGAGCGCTTTAAGGACTTGCTAAGATCATGCCCGACGCATGGGCAACTTCCATATGTCATCCAGGAGATCTTTTATAACGCCCTTGATGCGCCGAATAAGGAGAGGATTAATTCATATACCTTCTATCGGTACATTGAGCTTACACCAACGGAGGCATGGGAGACTATTGAGAGGCTCTTGAACTTTGACAACACATATGGGGCTGATGCGGCCTATGATGCAAGGCCTGCCCCATCTATGCCACTATATGAGCCTCCAAGGGAGATAGATCCTGAGGTGTGGCAACAATTCCATAACGATCAAACACGCCGCCTTCAAAAGCAAGTAAGGTTCCTGAGCAACAATCAACCTTGTCAAGAGTGTGGCTCAATAAGGCATAACACCAGTGCCTGTCCACATACTGAGCAAGTATCCATGGCGGAACAACATGAGGAGGTCAAATGGACGAGAGGCCCCTATAGAGGGGGCAATCAACAAAATTGGGGTGATCAAAGGTTATATCAACAAAGGGATCCCCCAACATATAGGGCACCAGGGCACCCTGAGCGGGAGAATAAGAAAGATGACCTGCAAATCATCCTTGATGAGATGCGGAGGAACCACGCTGAGTTCAAGCAAGCCAATAACTCCGTCCATACTCAGCTGCAGGGCATCAATTCTAGACTTGGGGAGATCGACGTTTGGAAGCACAACATGGAGACTCAAATGAGTCAATTGGCAGAAGCAATGCCCAATGCGTCAGGATCACTCCCTGGATCCACTATGCCTAACCAAAAGGGCAAAACTACTGGACATATTGCAGGAGTGAACCTAAGGAGTGGGCGTCAATTACAAATGCCCGAGAAAAAAGCAGAGGAGAAGGAGCCAGAGCAGACGTCGATATCGACCCCCCTATCGATATCGACCAAGGTGACATCGATGTCGACCCTCCTGTCGATGTCGACCCTAATTCTGCGTCACCACAGAAATCGACTCCTCCAGTCGATATCGACCCTACTAATGTTGATGTCGACCTTACTGCAGCCGCGGGAAAGAAAAAGGTATTGTCCTTCCCATCTAGAAAGGTAATTAAGGACCCAGCGGAAAAGAAGTTCCAACGGTTCATGAAGATGCTCCAAGGACTTAATGTCTCTATACCATTCACAGAGGCACTTCACGAGATGCCATCCTATGTAAGTTTCCTTAAAGACATCTTGGGTCAGAAGCAATCGCTCTCTGAGATCGCAGAGGAATGCAACAAGTTGGAGTTACCACAAAAGCGGGCGGACCCAGGTAAGTTTTCTATCGCTATAGGTCTAGGTCAATTCAAATTTAATGCTTTAGTTGACTTGGGCTCTAGCGTTAGCATGATGCCACTAACCATTTGGCACAAGGTAAAGATAGGTCCTCTCGAGCCCGTGGATGCAAGATTATACATGGCTAATAATACGGTAGTGATTCCAACTGGGATAGTGACGGATGTGCCAATACAAGTAGGTAAATTCTTTGTCCCTACTGATTTTCTAGTTGTTGATATAGCAGAGGACCCTGCTTGTCCAATTATTTTAGGTAGGCCATTCCTAGCAACCGTCGATGCCAACATCAGCGTAAAGAAAGGATTGCTCTCATTCACAATTAGTGATGAAGTAATAGAGTATGCCTTCAACAAGACGGTGAAAAATCAAGGGCCAATGGAGATAAAAGCCATCAATGAAGCCCAAGTAGAGGAAGTTGAGGCAATCTTGAACGAAGGAGCTCAACAGAACATCGAAATCGACCCAGGTAAGTCGATATCGACCACTAATGTTCAAGATTCTATGTCAGGTCATAAGTATGGGGTCGACGGAGGAAAAGAGGAAACATCGAAATCGGGGTCAAGGTTCGATATCGACCAAACCCTATCGAAATCGACCATAAGGGTCGATATCGAGGTCTAACATCGATATCGAGGTCTCTGCTCGATGTCGACTTGTTGTTTTGTCTTCTGCAGGAACTGCGCTAGGAAATCGACCAGAACTGAGGTCGATATCGACCAGTATACTCGATATCGAGTGTCTACTAAGGTCGAAAGCTTTGATCGTGAGTACAACAAGGGAAGCGCTGACATACCTCCTCGTGGATTCGATCTTGAATTACCCTACTACTACAAGGGAGTGGATTCTTGTATTATTTGTTTGGGACATGGAGATAGTCTAGTTGTGTTTTGTTTTTTTTATATATTTGAATCTCCTATATACACCTCCTCGTAGCGAACAGATATATCGTGGTTATTTCTTTATGCACTAACAAGGATTTCAGGTTACAAAGTAAAAGGAACGACGAAGAAGAAAACAAGTTTATGCAAAGGTAGTCGAAATCGACCAGGCCAGTCGAAATTGACCACCCTAAGGTCGAGCCACCTTCTGGAGTCAACATCGATGTCTCAAGAGCCAAAAGAAGCACTCGATATCGACCAATCAACTCGATATCGACCAGATCCAGGCGACCCTCGACTTCACCTTCTTTCTCGCCATAGACTGATGCAGTCGACATCGACCTACTTACTCGACATTGACTTCTGGCATCGACTTAACCTGAAATCGACCAAAATCCATAGGTTGCTCTGTGAGTTTCTCTCTACCCTTATTTTTCTTTTAATACAGTGAGGACACTGTATATTTTAAGTGTGGGGTGGGGGTGAAACATGTCTTGTGGTCACAACTTTGCTCTCTTTTTCGCATTGCATTCATGTTTAATTTTTTGCACTCGTTTTTTTTAGTTTTATTAAAAATTCAAAAAATAAAAAAAATTAGAAAATGTCAAAAAAAATACAAAAAAAAATGCATATTTACTTTTTTAAGTTTGTTTTTAAACCCTACTTAGAAGTCCTATGATGAGAACTCAATAGCCGACTTGATCATGTAAATCCTATGAGATATTTGGATTGTTTAGCATATGTCCTTAAAATGGTTTTTTATGTAGATAATGAACTTGTGATGAAATTGAGCACATATGATCCTAGGCTAAAAAGCAAATCCAACAAAAACTGTCCTTGTGAGAATTTTGGCCTATAGGGAGAACATTAAAAATTCCTCTGTTTTCTTGAGTGTATTTACTCTTCCTATGCATCTCTAAATGTTGTGATAGTTATTCAAAGCCAATACATATATATGTTTATGTTTACGAGAATTAAATGATGGAGGCATCTTTTAAGCCATTTTTATCCTCTCTTAACCGACCCTGCTAATTCTCTGCTTGAAGCCAGAACATTAGCTTGAGCCTTATATTACAAACTCTAGAAAATTATCCCTAACCGAATTGAGCATGACCCCCATTTGGGAATAGAGACTTAGATTGGCTAGAGTAATGTATTGTGAAAAGAAAGTGCATATTGTTAGTTTTGAGCAAAGGAAAATTATGAGTTGGTACATATTGCATCTTGTCATACATTGTAAAAGGATTTTTGGCTCACCATATAAATGCACATTTATTATTGATTTATTTATTTTCGTGAAAAAAAACCGAAAAAAAATGTCATATTAGTGCATGAGCCAAATATTCCTTAGTTCTTTTATTTCATACAAGATTTATACTTTTGAGAGCATATTAGGATTTGAAAGAAGATTGATGAGCATTATGGAAATAAGATTGGTTGAGCATTATTGTAGAGATATGATTTGGATATAGTAGTGATAAAGTTTAGGAGTCTTGATTCCCGAATTTTATAAGCACCACATAGCCAAATAATTCCATACCCTTTATTTTATACCAAGCCCCATTACAACCCCTCTGAATGGAGTCTTCTTTGAAGTCTTCCATTGAGCGAAAGTCCTCCTGATGGTTCTTATTGCATCTACATAATTGGTTGCGAAGTGGATTGTTGAAAATTACAATGTTTATGAGTTTGTATATGGAATCGAGTTGAGAGTTGATCTTCATAGCCTAAACACATGAGAGTTGAGTGCAAGCACATTATCCTTGTGAGATTGGATCAAAATTGCATATGCCTATGGATCGCTCAAATATGTGTGATGTCATTAAATTCACTTGCGTTGCTACCATTCATGATGTTGCTTTTGACAAGGGAGAAGACTTGAAAGGTGTGTTGTAGGTGTTGGTTATTGCTTGGTTGTTGCTTGAGGACAAGCAAGTATAAGTATGAGGTATTTTGATGTACATATTTGTAGCCTTTTTATTGCCAAGTTTTGACCTCATATTTCATTTGATTCCTACAGTAAAGATGAAAAACAATATAAATTTGTGTAGAATGAGCTAATGTGCAAGAAATAGAGTCTGCACAAGTTTTGGTCTAAATATGTAGGAATTGGAGCAAAATCGGAGTCAAAACGAAGAAGCCAAGTAAAGCTGAAAAGAAGTCAAAATTGACTAGACTGGTCGATATCGACTTAAGACCTCGACATGGACTCTGAGTGTCGAGACAGACCACAAAGACCAACCTAGAAGATCACTCGATATCGAGTGCCTGAGTCGACATCGACCTTGCCCCAGAAATTGAGTGGAATGAAGCATGTCGAGCAGAAACAGAGAGGTCGATTTCGACCGAACTGATCGATAACGACTAGAATGCGACACAGATTGGACGCGCTTTTCGAGATGCGGATTGCAATTATATCAATAAGGCCACAGTTTATCTCTTCAATTAGATAAATTATCTCTTAAAGGTGATTTCGTTTTTACCCTAAGATGATTATTAGTAATTTAGATATTTACCTTAATAAAGATTTATCCTATTTGTTTAAGGATAGATTTTAGGTAGAAGATATGATCTACTTTCCTTGGCTAGAAATGATTAGTAGCCTATAAATAAAGCCTTAGGGGGCTGTTTTTTATTCATTCAATTCAATTACACAACAACAATAGCTACAGAAGTAGAGATAGAGAGAAGCTTTTGGGTTTGGCGTTTGCGAAAACCGACGTTGGATTGTAAGGTTTCAGAGTTTCAATTAATGCAAGTTCTTTTCTTTCAATCCATGGTGTCTATTGCAATTAAGAGCGGGTAGTTTCCTAAAGCTTCTAGGGTATGGGTGAGCCCGACGTTAGCCATGCGTGTTTGAGGTAAGTATTTGATGTTGATATCGTTTTGTCTATATCATCTCCTACGATTCTATGTCTAGTCCTTATCGCAAGAAAAGGGATTCATGCTAACAACTTGAGTTATAAACATAAAATTGGTAGAGACAATTAGGTTTATTTGCAATAGTATTCATAATCGTTGGTGTATGGTGAAAGCTTGTCCCTCGGGTGAGATAGCGCAATTGTCCATCTTATTTGCCTTATTGCATGCATTGGTTAACGTTGTGGTAAACCCTAGCCCTATGAGTCGCCTTTCTTTATACTTTATTCTTATAAAAATCTGTTCTTTTTCTGTTTATACTTCTTCCTTTATCCTCTTTGTCTTCAGCCATCTTTGCCGACTCTAACGTTTCTGCAGGGCTAGTCGATTTCAACCAAACAGGTCGATATCGACCAAATTGCCCTAGATCGACAGTTTTTTGTGTCGATCCCCATCTTTCTGCATCTGATGTCTGAGGTCGATTTGGAGTCATCCACTCGTTATCGACTGCCCTTTATCGACTGGTAGTTTTCTAAGCCAGGTCGACTTCATTGCTGACATCGATATCAACCACTTTAGTCGATATCGACTGCCGTTTTTGTCTCTGTAGGTTTTCTGTTATAGTAGGAATCAACCGCCTAGGTCGACGTTGAGTCCACAGCTCGAGATTGAGGCTTCTTGTCGACATTTAGGACGTGACTTTGATACTATCTAGGATCCCGCTGACTCGCTTCCTTATGGATCGATCCTGACTACCCTTCTACTACAACGGGAGGAAGTCTTGTAATTATTTGCATGGATAAGGAAATGGTTTGATTTATATTCTATATTTATTAAACTCTATTTCCTCCCTTCTAATAGTCTAGAGAACTGAATTCTTATCTTGCTTCAAAAATATAAATAATTATAATTCCTCCACTATTAAAGTAAAATAGTCATTAAAGGAACATTCATCTCTTTATAAAGAATTGCTCCACATGTTGCTTATTGAATTTTTTAGAATTTTTTTTCTCTCTATGCCCCTATCCGAGTAACCCCTAATTCTAAAATTGTAGCTCATCACTCTTCTAACAATTGATTTGAGATTTTTATTTATCTATTTGGTATCAATTGATGTTTCTCAATTTGCTATGATTTTTCTTTACCTTTTGATTGTTCTTTGGTAAGCAATTATTAAGGTTTTTTTTTATCTTGTGTCGATTACTATGGAGATCCACTAACAACGACATCAACCAATATTGACATAGAGTCGTCTAAATAAGCGCCACCAATGTATAGGTGGCATGCCTCAGTCGGGGTGGCTTAGTGGTGTAGAGCAAGGGGGTGGTATGGAGGTTTCGGGTTCGATTCTTACATCCGCCCCTTTCCTTGGATGAAAATCGAAGGTTTGCCTTTCTCTATACTATTGGGTCGAGTCAGTTGGTGCAGGCTAGTTTACCTAGTACGTGGCTCTTGTCGGCTGGGTCACGTGCTTGGGGTTTACCAACGAAAGTGGGTTCCTCGTCATCAAAATTTATAGGCGGCATGGCTATGGAGAGGATGGGGTTAACCACGTGCCTTATGACCGATTTGAGGATTAGCACTGATCGACTTCTCAAAGTTCTCTTCAGCTCCTTTGAAAGTTCGATTCATACTAGTGGACTAAGCTCGCTTGAATCTTGTTAGAATAATTTAGCTCCGATTACTTTTTTTCGAAGTCGGATAAAAATTAGGAAAGCTGTCGACGACCGGGCTTCTTTCCTAGAGCGTCCGAACGAACGAGAATCCAAAGTTCTTGATCAGTAGACAAGCTATCAACGGCAGGGATGCAGTAAGCCAGATGCATAATCCTGTCAGCAACCGCATTCAAATCCTTGAAAATATGACGAATAGTAACATGAGACATAAAGTTTAGATTTAAAGTCATATCGGCCATCAGCAGCTCGATATTTCAGGGGCACGACCAGTCCCCAAGGCTTTGACGACCAAACAATCTCCTTCGATCAAAACATTTTGAATACCCATGCTCCTCGCCTTTACCACCCCCATGTGAAGTCCTAAAGACTCAGCATAAACCGCTAAATTGTTGTTACAAGGGCCCGAACCCAACGAGAAAATATGACTGAGATGGTCTCTAATGACAAACCCATAAGTGTCGGCTCCCGACACACGATGGGATCCATCAAAGTTTAATTTGTAATACTCGGGATGCGGCTTTTCCCAATGCTGAGTCAGTCTGGAATTAGTTTTGCTAGGGGAAGGAGCCTGGGTCCAAGCAGCAAATGAACATTGGAAGCCGGAGGTTCTTGCGGGTTACCCGATTTGAAGAATAAGGCAATAGCCTGACAAGACGTAGTCGAGGCATTCTAGAAAACAAGTTGGTTTCTAAAGAACCAAATTGACCACCAAGCAGACGCCATTTTTCGAAGAGTTTTTTTTCACCACAGACGTGTAAATGTCATGGAGAATGTTGTTAGGTTTAGAATTGTCGTCGATGGTCGAATGGTTTGGTAAGCCAATTCTGATATCAGCAAGAAGAGCGCATATCATTGGGCATTGTGGCAGCAAGTGGAAAGTCGACTACGTAGACCAATCACAGAGACTACAACTCGAATGAACCGCAACATGCGATCGTTGTAAACGTTCAGAAGTAGGTAGCCCATCACATGAGATTTTCCAAAGGAAGTTTTTCTGATCTTATGAGGAAAGTCCAGTTTCCACAACCAGTGGCAATCAAAGTGCGGTTTGCCATTATGAAGCAGAATAATTGTTGTCGCCGAACTTGTAGAGAACCACCCATTTCTACTAGGCCCTTAGTATAGCTTGTCAGAAAAGTTATTCTCTGGTAGACGAATGTCTGTGATGTTCCCAATGATGATCGGACTAAGAAAACCCTGTAAGCTATTAGTAAGTACCATAACATCCCATTTATTATCATTAGTGATGAATTAGTCGACTGACCACCCATCAGTGTCCATGTCAATCTATCATAGAGTTGAAGTTTGCAATGGCATTTTAAACACCCAATTGTTTGTCCAGAATTTAACCGACTGCCCATCCCCAATCGACCTAAGACCGGGTTTGAACAGATGCTTGATGGAAGTCAGTTTAGACCACTGCCATGAAATATTGCCTTTCTTGACATAATCCATCACCGGTATTCCTTTGAGGTATTTTGCTGAGATAACCTTTAACCCTATATTAGCCAGTTCATAAATAATTTTCCAAAGCAACTTCATTTGTAGTGCCAGGTTCGGCGTCTCACCTTTGTATAAGCTTAATCTTCCGAATAGGGTGTCTGAGCAGATCTTATCCCAGCTGACAAATGGTGTTGAATTTGGTCCTTTGTTCCAAAAAAATTGTCTGTCGATTTTATCCAGTTCTTGTAGTATTGAAGAAGGCAGCATAAAGGCCTGTATAATAAATAACGGTTGTGCGCTAAGATTGGCCTTTATGAGGAACTTTCGACCCTCGGCGGACAGAGAGGCAACTTTCCATTTGGACATTTGTTGTTTCGCCTTGAGTACAACATCGGCGAACGTATTGCAATTAACCCTGTCGTTGATAATCGGACAACCAATATAATTTTCTAGGTTATTTGTTTGCGGAATCCCCAAAGTTATTGCTGTAGTTAGAATAGCTACTGTTGAAGTGCCGGTGGATACTTGGAAATTGGACTTATGTAAATTGACCTTCTGACCCGAGATCAAGTATAAACATTGGATAGTATTTGAGATAGTGTTACATGTTTTTTGGTTTGTTTTGCCAAATAACATAATATCGTCCCCGAATGCAAGAAAAGGGATTTTTATTCCCCCCCCCCCCTTCCTAGATGTTTGGAACTCGATGCCGAATGTTGAAGCGATCTAGCAAACACTTCAACGGTGAGGATAAAAAGGAAATGTGATAACGGGTCGCCCTATCTCAGACCCCGAGAGGGTACAAAGGGCGTCGAAGGTTCGTCATTGATAAGAATAGAGTAAGAAACCGTTTGTACGCATTCTTTAATCCATAACATAAACTTGTTACTGAAATCAAACTTTTGCATGACAGCGAAGAGGAAGGGCCACTCGATCCTGTTATAAGCTTTTTCCATGACTAGTTTAACGGCCATGTAACCACATTTCGCTTTGGTTATTCTGAAGGAGTGGAAGATTTCATGATCAATCAGAATGTTATCCTGAATGGACCTGCCTTTTGTGAACGTACTTTGAAGATGATGTATTTGTTTATCGAAAACCTTTGGCAGTCTTGTTGTCAAAATTTTGGAAATAATTTTTATAAACTGTAGAGCAAAGGTTGATATGCCTGAAATGGTTTACTGTTTCTGGGTTCTCCTGTTTCTGTATTAGGGTGATGAACATGTGATTATCTCATCGAAGCATTCTTTCGGACAAAAAGAAGGCCTTAACAGCTTTTATGATAGATGGACCAACAATATCCCAATATGTCTGATAGAAATTGATAGAGCATGATTAGTATTGTATAATAGATTACATTTAGCATAGTTTGGGTGTAAATATTGCATATTTTAGTTTCATTTACATGATCACTTGTTGAGTTGAAAGAGGCAGAATCTACACAATGTTATGGTTTATTTCAGGAATCGTAGATTCAAGGTAGAGTAAACTTGAGGAGAGTAAAAGAAGTTAAAATAATATTGCATTAGCAGCCAGAGGAAATGACGAGTACAGAAGCGGAAGAAATCGCTGGTCGCCTCGCGGCCAAGCTAGCCGCCCCACGACCCGAAGACTTATCGAAGGATTTCGCTGATAGCCTGGCCGCCCCGCGGCATGAGCTAGCCGCCCCGCGGCCTGTTCAGAATTGCCGAATCAGGATCCAAACTTTAATTAGGGTTTTTATTATTATTTTTGGCCGAATCTTTGTAGGCTTTTAAAAGACGTACATTTCTAGTTTAATCTAACTAATAACCTTATGCACTTTTAGAGAATTGTCGAGAGAAAGTTTGAACATGAGCAACTAAACTCTCACAATTTCGCCTACAGTTTGGATCTTTGATTGTTGAATTATGGGTTTCTTAATCTAGTTCTTATTCCTATTCGAATGTTTTGGCTTATTTGTTCTCAATTCCTTGAATGCATTTTATTCTCTCTGGCCTAATCAACTAGCTAGTGTAGATTCATTCAATTTCTAAGGTTTTATAGATTCCTCATAGCGAACCTTAACCGAAGTGGCAATCACATCCATTTAGGACTTGTAGGACTAATTGGATGTGTAGGAAGTTGAATATAAGTTAAATATCAACTCGTAGCTTGATATTGCACATTCCTTGGTTAATTCATATTCTTAATGCTATCTCTAGGTTAAATCTTAACCGTGTTAGGGTTATTTAGAGATAAGAATTACTAGGACTTGTAGGACTAGTAATTTACCTAAGATCTAGACAAGGGCATTTGTAGGAAAAGAAAAGATTGAGACGCTGAAACAAGGATCAAATTCATCAATTGAAGTGACAAACAACAGTTTTTAGGGTTTTAATTCAATAAACTAAAAGGCTTCCAGGATAGGGATTCACCACAACGGTACCATGCATGTATTATGACCAATTCACATAAAAGATTAAACTTTTCTCAACATCAATTAGGAATATAGAGGCTTTCGCATAAAAACCTAATTGTTTCCACCTTTTTATAATTAGGGTTTATGTTAACTTTCGCAGGCAAAACCTAATTACTATCCAAATTCACATATATAATCCATTTTCGCTTCATATAAGGTAAATAAGGAATGATCCTAAACTCGCATAAAGGATTGAGTGCGGGGTAGAAGAAGAGATCGCATAATCAAATATGGAATAAGCGTACTTACATGGCTACCATCGGGCTCACCCCGACCCTAGAAGTAGGACGACTACTCGCTATTTATCGCAAAAAACATCTTTGATGGAAAAAGGGAAACTTGCATTAAAATTAAACCTTTGTATCTTTACAACTCATTGTCGGCTCTCACAAACGCCAAACTCTAAACTTCTCTCTAACTCTAACTATTGATTGTATCTTCTGTATTGGAATGAATAAAAACCAGCCCTCTAGGGATTTATTTATAGGCTACTAATCCTTGCTATCCAAGGAAAGTATCTTTTATCTTCTATCTAAACTCTATCCAAACAAGTAGGATAGATCTTTTATTTAAGGTAAATATCTAAAGCAACAAATAAACCTTTAGGGTAAAAAGGAAATATCCCCAAGGTCGAATCTATCTAAATATGTAGATAATCCGTGGCTCTTATGGATAGAATTACAATCCGCATCTCAAAAAGCGTGTCTAACCTATGTCGAAATCCAGTCGATATCGATCAGTTCAGTCGAAATCATAGTTATTAGGATCGCGATCCGGATCGGTAGGATCGTACGATCCTACGATCCTAGCAAGTTTCTGATCCGGATCGTCGGTAAATACTCGTTAGTGCTAGAATCGGGCTAGGATCAGACTAGGATCGTTAGGATCGGTCTAGGATCGTTAGGATCGTACTAGGATCGTTAGGATCGGTCTAGGATCATAAGATCCTATGTGAGTTTTGAATTTGTGAATATTAAGTGAAATTCATGTCCGGATGACCCTTATTTTTTCCTAGCCCATTTCCCTCGTTAGTGTGAGTTTTGAATTTTTGAACATTAAGGGTTTAATTTGTTTTTCTCATTCATTGCCTCCTTTGAGAGATCGAGAATCATTCGTCCCTCAATTCTAAAATTCAATTTCTTTATATACCATGATTTATGATGAACTTGGATATAATAATTGAATAATTGTATGATTTGTCTCTTTTAGTTATTATTATAATGTAGTATACAACATTAAGTATGAACTTATTAGTTCATTTAATAGATGTTATGTCGTCTATTGTACCTTTTTGGGATGTTAGCCTTGAACTAGTATGAAGGTAAATGACATTATTTGATTTTTTTATTTTTTCATTTTTAAATCATGGTATTTGCATTATTTGGTATGGTTAATTTATTTTTATTATATTATATATTTTATTTTACCTCATTTGTAGGATCTTACGATCCTACGATCCGATCCTAGGGTCCTACCTCGATCCAATCCTAGGATCTCGATCCTAATAACCTTGGTCGAAATCGACCTCTTCGTTTCTACTCGACGGGCTCAGTTCCACTCTTTTTCTGGGGTTTAGTCGATATCGACCTCAGGTAGTCGATATCGAGTGCTCTTCTTTTATTGGTGTTCTTGGTCTGTCTCGACACTCAGAGTTTATGTCGATGCTTCAGTCAATCTCGACCAGATTGGTCAATTTCGACCACTTTTCTGCTTTCCTTGGTTTCTTTGTTTTGACTCCAATTTCGCTCCTATTCCTACATAATTAGATCAAAACTTGTGCAGACTCTATTTCTTGCACGTCAGCTCATTCTACACAAATTTGCATTATTTTTCAACCTTTTTCTGGGGTTTAGTCGATATCGACCTCAGGTAGTCGATATCGAGTGCTCTTTTTTTGCTGGCGTTCTTGGTCTGTCTCGACATTCAGAGTCTATGTCGATGCTTCAGTCAATCTCGACTAGATTGGTCAATTTCGACCACTTTTCTGCTTTCCTTGGTTTCTTTGTTTTGACTCCAATTTCGCTCTTATTCCTACATATTTAGATCAAAACTTGTGCATATTCTATTTCTTGCACGTTTGCTCATTCTACACAAATTTGCATTATTTTTCAACCTTTTCTTTGGAAATTGAATGAAATATGAAGTCAAAAGATGTGATAAAAAGGGTACTAAATATCTACATCAGTCTTTCTATTCCAATCGCGCTTGTAACTCTTCCCAGGTAAGCTTCGCTCTAGATGGGCAGGGCCATATGTTATTAGTAATGTCTTTTCTCATGGTGCAGTAGAGCTACTCAATGAGAGGAATGGATACGTTTTCAAGGTAAATGGTCATAGAGTGAAGCCATATTATGAGAACTTTGCCAAAGAGGATGGTGATGAGTTGATTCTCCATGAACCAAGAACTAAGGATCACTAGGGAGTCATGACGTTGAGCTTACGACGTTAACTAAAGGCGCTGCTTCGGAGGCAACCCAAGGTAAGTAGTTTAGATGTTATTTTCTTATTACATTTAGTTACTTTTAGTTTAGTTTTGGTTGGTTCGGCATACTAACCCCGCATGATAAAAAGAAGAGGAGATGAGGAGAAAAGGGGTCAGCCTACCCGTCGCCAGCCAGGCCGCCTCGTGACCGCGTCAGTGAGCGAAATCTCTTCGCAAATCGCCAGCCACCCCGTCGCCAACCTGGCCGCCCCACAGCCGCGTCAGCAAGCGAAACATTCTTTGCGATCGTCGGCCGCCCCGTCGCCCTGCCAGGCCGCCCCGAGGCTCCTGACGGAGGATAAAAAATTTTAGGGACCCGTGTAGGCCCCCACTTTCTACACTCCCACTTTCTACACTCCTTTAACCCTATCCACTCCTTTATCCTCATCTATCTCTATCCAAGCCGCCCCCATGCCTCACTATCTTCATCTATCTCTTTCTTATTCAACCTCCATAAAAAAAAACCCAAAACCTCCATTAAAGCTTCTCTCCCTCAAAGCTTTCAAACTTCACAAAAATCATCCCTTTCTCACAAATCTTCCATTATACACCTTCATCAATTGAAACACCGCACATATTCTCTTATTCCTCCTAGATCTACACGGAAACCACCCCATTCCAAGAATCTTCAAGGTTTTTGGTTGAATCCACCACAGAGGGAGGAGTTAGAGGCGTCGGAGAGCAGATCCGACGTCGGAGCTTCAAATCCGGTGATCTCCGAGGCCGCCCTGTCGCCAGCTCAACTGCCCCACAGCCCCCTGCCGTCGGCCGCCCCATCACCATACCAGCCGCCCTGCGGTAACCCCTGTCGTCGGCCGCCCCGTCGCCACCCTAGGTTGTCCCGCGGCCACTACAAACACTCAAATTTTGTGAGTCTTCTTGATTCCAACTCTTCTTGGGTTAATTTCTTAGCTTGAATTGAATATGTCGAGGCCCCATGGGATGAGTAGAAGTCAAAAGGAGAAGTGGAATGCACTAAACACCCATAATTTCTTGAAAACCAAAATTTTCCACGAGCCTACACTTAGGATGTTGGAGATGGATGTATGCACTAGGCAACTGTTAGAGCATGGAGGCTTAGGGAATTTCTTAGACAAGAATGCTCCTACTTATTCGGGTTTAGTTAAGGAGTTCCTAACAACTTTGAGTGTGCGGTCGACATCCATCGAGTTTTGGTTGATGGGGCGGGAGTTCACGAGGACGAAGTAGCGAGTGGGACAAATTTTTGGAGTTACTGCTGCACCAACAACAGGTTGGTTTGATGTATCCAAGGGAGAGGGTCCTATTGCCTTTTGGCTTGCGGTGACTAGGGTACCTTTTGAGACCAAGAAGGGCTAATATAACTCGAGTATTAGGCACCCTGCACTATGACTGATCCACAAAGTTCTAGCCAACACTTTCTTTGCACAGGCTGAGGTCAACAAGATCTCACTTAGGGATATGTCATATTTATGGTGTCTGACGCCGGAGAGCCCAGTGGTGCCAAGTTGGGTGGATTTGTTCCTTTTCAACTACAGGGACATCGTTGACAAGCGCAAGACGGCGATGATTAGCTTTGGGGGTCTCATCACTCTCAAAGCACGTGATTGTATTGATTTGAGCAATGTCCCTGATGTTCTACATGGGGAATTTGTGTATGATGAAACCCAACTGAGGAAAGCTGGCCATTTGGAGGGGAGATCGCCGTTATGGATCTGGAGGACTAGCCATTTTGGGGGGATTCAGCTGAGATTACCCCGGCCACTTCCTTTTGGTCCTATTGCAGACGATTTCTTTATGGGCCCTGAGGATGAGGATGAGAATGATGGGGATGATATTGCTCCAGACGATGATGGTGGAGCTCCTGATGTTCAGGCGGATGTAGGAGGTGGGGGTGTTGGACCTGCCTTAGTCTAATCGTCACATCGAGTGGAAACGGAAGTAAAGTATAAATCAGAATACCATCCAAAAGGGTGCCACAACAGAGCGACGTAAAAGAGTTTAAAAGAGAGGAAGTGTAGTGGTCTCTCAAGCTCTCGATCTAATACCAAAAGTCTGAACCCGCCAAACATTCATATGAGCAAAGATAGCGGCTAATGGTCACCTAAATCTAAAAAAAAGGGGATCTGGGTCAATCATCGGGTCACTCCTGCACATGTGTAAACACACTCTAAGAGGCATATAATAAGCATCCTATTCCTAAGATGAAATGCGTAATGCAAAACGGAAATTAAACAGATAAGCATGTGAATAAGTAAATGCAAAAATAGATAAAGAAGCGCGCCAATTACAAGTAATGCCAAATAGCATGTCCCTCTAGGCTCCTAAGAAATCCTATAGCAACTCACCATCAAATGAGCTACCTCACCCTACGGTGCAGGCCAACCCCACGCAATGAGCCTACTAACTATGAAAGGAAGGCAAGCAACGACACTTATATAAGGCCTAAGGCTCTAAGAGTCCTATGGCACTTACTAAAAAGCCTACCGCATCATCGAGTGCAAGCAACTTTCTATAATAAGCGCCTACTAGGATGACAAGAATAAAGAAAAAGGTCCCAACCGATAAACACCTATAACGACCATTTTCTAGCAAAGACAGATAACAAGTCATATGGTTTCCGTTTTACATCCTAAGCTTGATTCTAAGTCGTATGGTGTATTAACACTAGCCTACCATATAACACCCATTGCATAAAGCGTCCATCATGAGTAAGTTCAAGGAACTTACCTGGAGAAGCGCAGAATCCAAGCAATACAGTAATCAAGCAAATCCAGATAGATTAGAGATCACCTAGAAGATAAGTAACATAATAATTAAGTCTAAGTCTAACTTACACAAAGCATATCAAATAACACACATAAGATTCACATAAAACATATATAAGTTAATTATCCCATCATCATCAACATTAATGTCTCAATTCAATTCCTCATCTCGATTCCACAACTTAGGCATATTCTTATCATCACATCTTATTCATACCATCATCATCTCGCATAAACAACTCAATAAACAAACAATTCTTTTAAAATAATCTCGATATATTTTAGTCCAAAACATTATCCTAATAAATTTCCAACACTTAGAAATATTTTCCAAACAATCTAAATAATTCAAAACTAACTTTTTAAATGCAAATAGTTATCAAATAGATTATTCACATAAGTAAATTCCTTACAAATAAGATTAAATAAAACATCTAGATAAATCAGAATATATACTTAAATAATTTAATAAATAATAATTAATAACGAGTTAATAAGTCAATGAACTATTTTAGTAACACTATCAACCTCAAAACAATATATATAAAAATTAAATAAACACTCAAATAAATCATATTTTATATAACTTATAATAAATAATTAAATAATAAATAAAATAGAATAAAATAATAATAATAATAATTAAATAACATTTTATATAACAATTATATAATATATATATAATAAGTTAATTAGACCCTTAAAATAATTTCCCCAACCGAATCCCGAACCAAATCCATGTTTTAAATAAATCTCAACACTTGAGGCATAACTTCCAATTATATACTTTAAAACCGATCTTTTAAGTATCGACGCATATAACTCGACCCTTTTAAATAATCAATTGTCATAATTAATCAATAAATAAAGTAATAATTAATTAAACGCCAATAAATAATAGAATAATAATTAAACGAATAAACCCGAACCAAACCAAACCCATTTAAATCCAACCGAACCGAACCCAAAACGTTAATCCTCAAACCGGTTTAGTACTAAATGAAGTGGGGATAATTGAATCGAAATATATAATAAATTATAAACCAATACAACTCTTAGCCTCTTCAAATAAATTCAAGACTCCCCGCTTTAGTAGTAGGGAATCAGGTTCGATCCTCGAGGAAGCGAGTCAGTGGGATCCTAGTAAGGTTGTAATCACGTCCTGAATGTTCGACCAGAAGCCTCGATCTCGAGCACAAACCTCGATGTCGACCTTGGCTGTCGATGCTTTCTGCAACAGAAGACCTGCAAAGACAAAAACGGCAGTCGATATCGACTAGGGAAGGATTTCGATGTTAGTCAGTGAGATCGACTGGCTCAAAAGACTGCCAATCGACACAGTGTGGTCGATTTCGATGTTGGGGGTTGATATCGACTTCAGCAGAAAGAACTCAGGAGACTCGAGATCGACACAAAAGACCGTCGATCTGGCACAGTGGTCGATATCGATGATGGTGGTCGATATCGATGTTGTCCTGCTGAAAGGTTAGTTCTTTTGTCGGCAAAGAAAGGCCGAAGACACAAGGATGGAAAAGGAGCAATGAACAAAAGTAAACAAAGGGTGTTGGGTTTTTTGATAACTCAACGAACGATAGGCAAATATAGATATAAACTTAAGAAAGTAAAGATCTTCCAAAGCCAAGGATTACTGCGATGACAACCATGATAGTATAAGTAAGAAACCACTAAAGATGCATGCTTTTATCATAAAAGGAGAAGGCTTTCACCTAAACCGGCAAATAGGAAAAGATATCTTGCAATAAATTAACCTAATTTGCGTCTACCTTTGTCATAATTGAGTTTATAATCTTTCGAATAGAAACCCTAATTACTACCCAAGTTTCACAACATGAGTTCCTTAAATTTGCATTTAAATATGAAGCACAAGGTAGAACGAGATAAAAGATACCTTCTTTAGCGACATACAAACCTTACCACCATGGCTATCGTCGGGCTCACCCCGACCCCAGAAGAAAGGGCGACTACTCGCTCATGTTGAATGAAGAAATGCTCGGAATTGAATAAACTTGCATTAATGAAAAACTTTTAATCTTTACAATCTCAACGCCAACTATCGCAAGCGCCGAAACCTTAACGCTCAAAACCTAAAACTCTAACTTTATTGCTTAATGCTATTGTCTTTCTTGCTTCAATGAATAAAAAACCAGCCCCTAGGGCTTTATTTGTAAGCTACCAATCCTTACTATCCAAGGATGGCATCTTCTATCTAATCTCTAAACTCTATCCCACAAGTAGGATAGATCTTTTATTTTGATAAAACTCTAAAACAACTAAGTAAAACTTTGAGGTAAAAGTAAATAATCTATGTTGTAGTTTATCTAAAGTTACAAGATAATTCAGGCCTTAGAAGATAGAATCCCCAATCCGAGTCTCGAAAACGTGTCTATCCTCTGTCGAAGTATGGTCGATATCGACCAGAGTGGTCGATATCGACGTATCTGTTTCTGCTCGAGTTGTTTCTGTCCACTCGATTTCTGTGTTATGGTCGATATCGATGTCAGGTGATTAATATCGAGTGCATTCTTGGTTGGTGTGTGCAGTTTATCTCAACACTCAGAGTCTGTGTCGATGACTGTAGTCTATATCGATGTTGATGGTCGATATCGACCTCTTCTTAGCTTCACTTCGCTTCTTCGTTTTAACTCCAATTCCACTCCAATTCCTACATAGTTAGACCAAAACTTGTGCAGACTCTATTTCTTGCACGTTAGCTCATTCTACACAAATTCATCTTATTTTCAACCTTTATTTTAGGAATTGAATGAAATATGAAGTCAAAACTTGCGAATAAAATAGGTACAAATATGTACATCAAAATACCCCATACTTAGACTTGCTTGTCCTCAAGCAATAACCAACACCTACAACACACCCTTCAAGTCTTCGCCCTTGTCAAAAGCAACATCATAAGCGGTAGCAAAGCAAAGCAAGTGAATTTAACGTCATAGCACATATTTAGGCGATCCATAGGCATATGCAATTTTGATCCAACCTCACAGGGATAATGTCTTTGGACTCAACTCTCATGTGTTTAGGCTATGAAGATCAACTCTCAACTCAATTCCATACACAATCTCGTAAACATTGCAATTTATAAGAATCCACTTCCCAATCAATTATGAAAATACAATAAGAACCATCAGGAGGACTTTCGCTCAATGGAAGACTTCAAAGAAGACTCCATTTGGCGGGGTTGTAATGGGGCTTGGTATGAAATAAAAGGGTATGGAATTATTTGGCTATGTGGTGCTTGTAAAATTCGGGAATCAATAGTCCTAAAGTTCAACACTTACAATATCCAAACCATAACTCTTACAATGTAGCACTTTCCAGGCTCAATTTCCCATAATGCTCTTTCCAAACTCATCTTTCCATAATATGCTCTAATATGCTCTAAAGATATCAACCATAATATCAACCCTTCTTTCAAACTCTAATATGCTCTAAAAAATATAACACTTGTATGAAAATAAATAAAGAACTAAGGAATTTGGCTCATGCACATGATACATACATACATATATATAGGGTTGCGCTCCGGTGAAAACCAAAATTGCGGTAAAAACCTGTGAGGACCGGCTTTTTAGCTCGGTTCACTAGCTTTATAGCCCGGTTTTGAATAGAACCGATCTATAAAGTCATATATTTTAACCCGGTTCTGAATAAAACCGAGCTATAAAGTCACTAATGTAATTTTAAAACATGAGTTTTCAGCACGGTTTTTAGGTTTAACCGAGATATAAAGTCATGTGTTATTTTAAAACTGGAGTTTTTAGCACGGTGTTTAGGTTGAACTGAGTTGTAAAGTCACTATGTAATTGAGTTTTTTAGCACGGTTTTCAAATAAACCAAGCTATAAAGTAGTCCTCAAGATTTTTACCACATTTGAGGTTTTCACCGGAGTCAGTCCCTATATATATATATATATATATTTTTATTTTTTTTTCTTTTTTTTCGAATTTTTTTGGACGAAAATAATAAATAAATACTAAAAAATATGTGCATTTATACGGTGAGCCAAAAATCCTTTTACAAAATATGACAAGATGCAAATATATACCAACCCATAATTTCCTTGCTCAAAATTGAATAATATGCACTTTTCTTTCCACAATGCATTATTCTAACCATTATGAGTCTCAATTCCCAAATAAGGGTCAGGCTCAATTCGGCTAGGGATAATTTTGTGGAGTTTGCAATATCAGGCTCAAGCTAATATTCTGGCTTTAAGCAGATATAATGCAGGGTAGGTAAAGAGAGGATAAAAATGGCTTAAAAGATGCCTCCATCATTTAATTCTCGTAAACATAATCATATATATGCATTGACTTTGAATAACTATCACAACATTTAGAGATGTATAGGAAGAGTAAATTCACTCAAGAAAGCAGAGGGATTTTTGATGTTCTCCCTATAGGCCAAAATTCTCACAAGCACAGTTTTTGTTGGATTTGTTTTTTAGCCTAGGATCTTATGTGCTCAATTTCATCACAAGTTCACAATCTACATAAAAATTTTAAGGACTTAGGCTAAACCATCCAAATATGCCATAGGATTTACATGATCAAGTCAGCTATTGAGTTTTCAACATAGAAGATCTAAGTAGGGTTTAAAAAATAAACATAAGGAGTAAACATGCATTTTTTTTTCTTTTTGACATTTTTCTATTTTTTGGATTTTTTGACATTTTCATAAAACTTAACAAATTAAAAGACTAAAGACTTAAACTTTAAAGTGCATAAAATTTTAAACATGATGCAATGCATAAACATCAAACATAAAGCAAATAAAAGCTAAATATAAGCCAAGTTGCCAAGTTTTAACCATAACCACAACCAGATAGAGAAGTTATAATGTCCAATTTCAATCCCACCCCATACTTAAAAATTACAGTGTCCTCACTGTTGAAAAGCAAAGTAAAGGGAAGGGAACACTCACTCTCACTTACTCTAAAAAATCACTCCTCAGGAGGCGGAGGAGGCGGTAGAAGCAAGGGCCAGTCCTGTGTAGGGGCCGACCCTAGGTAGTAGGCTGGGCCGCCCTGCTGAAATGTAGAGCTACTAGGACCCTGCTGATCGAAGTTGTATCACAGGAAGGAGCCCAATCCCTCAAGCATCCTCCCCAAGCGGCGTTAATCATCACGTATCTCAGCAACAGACACCTCCAGCCAGGAGAAGCGGGCAGTCACGTCGTCCTGCCAGTCAGTAGAGTAAGTAGGCTGGAAGGACGGAGGAGGTGGAGGCATATAGTTGTGGTGGGACCCTTGCGGGCCATCTCCACCACCAGCTGCATCGTCTGCGGCGTCATCATCATCATCGCCGTCATCATCGCCCCCCTGGTAGGCTGGGGGCTGCTGTGCTCCCTTAGAGTGGGGATCTGCCTCCCAGGACATGGCCTCCAAGTTTGGATCATGGTTGTACAGCGGGAGCCTCCTCCTAAGTGTGGGATCAACAGTCGGATCTATGTTCGTGTAATATGGTTGCCCAGTCCAGGACTGGTACCAATCAGGTAGATACAGAAGATCCATGTAGTCCTGGCGGAGGGTCATCCTTGTTTGGGGGTGCCTCCATCAAAGTGGGCCAGCTGCAATCACTCCTCCCTGGCGTAAAACAATAGAATAAAGGAAAGTAAGCTCATAGGCGGTATACCTCTCTACAAGCACGCCCAAGGCCTGGGCTAAGACTGCCGCCATGCAACCATCCAGGATCTCTGTGCTGATCGTGCGTCTGCGCTCTAGTATGTGCTCGAGCCAGGCATACATGAAGGGTAGGGGCTCATCCTCGAAGAGCATCCGCCTTAAAGTCTCAGTCTCGCGCTGTGTGGGGCGGCGGAGCTCAGGTCTAGCCCAGATAGTGCTCGCCAGGATGCGCAAGATGACGCGGAACAGTGGGCTGGTGACCCTGGTGGTGAAGGAGTCAGTGGGGTAGGGTATGGGATCCTTGAGGTGTAACTCCAGATGACGTTGGGGTCATGGACCTTGAAGTGTGCGGAAGTATGAGCGAACCCAAAGAGGTTGCTCATCTCCTCAAGTGAGAGCCTGAATCGCCTGTTGCCGAGCTGGAATGTGACTCGGCGACGGGAGGAGGTGCGGTCAGGAATCTCCAATGTGGCCATAAATTCCCCTGTCAGCACGGGGTAATGGGCCTCCAAGGTTTCGATCAGCCTCTCTAGGGAGACATTCTCAAATGCCTCTTGGACTCTAGTGTGGAACCCTAGCTGGACCATATCAGGATAGTGGTACCAGCGGGCTCAGCCTGCTTGGCAAATCAGGTCCGTAGCTAGATCACTCTCCTGGGCATCCTCAATGTAAAGTGAATCCTGGGGAACGTTCTTTGCTCGCACCATTGTCAGAAGAGTGTCGAAAATCAGGGGGAAAGAGGCAAGAAACCACAATAAAAACGAAACAGAAGTTGTCGAACAACTATGGTCAAAATCGACCTTAATGTCGAAATCGACTCGATCTGCTGGTTGGTTTTCTGTGTGCTGGTGCTGCTGGGGGCTTGCCGGTGGTCAAAAGTGGCCGGATCTGGTGAACGGAGGCCGAAAACCAGTGGATCTGGGTGAGGGTGGCCAAAGAATGAAGAAAGCCGAGGAAAAAGAACCGCAAAAGAGAGTGAGGAGAGAGATGCGAGGTGGCTGTCGGATTTCTGAGCAAGGACGGCGCTGGATCTGGTGACAGAAAGGGCTAGGAGGGTGACGGTG
Source organism: Persicaria maculosa (assembly GCA_963922045.1). Taxonomy (NCBI): domain Eukaryota; kingdom Viridiplantae; phylum Streptophyta; class Magnoliopsida; order Caryophyllales; family Polygonaceae; genus Persicaria; species Persicaria maculosa. Next base: position 36,379,641 of record OY998271.1, read on the forward strand.
AGGCGTGTGGTGGTAGCACAGAGAGAAAGAGAGGAGAGAGAGAGTAGAGAGGAAGGAGAGAGAAGAAGAAGAATAGATGGCGGCTAGGAGGATGGTCGATTTCTGGGTAGGGGTCGGGGTGGGTTTAAAAAGGAAATAAAAACGAAATAAAAAAAAGGAAAAGAAAAGCTGACCTGGACTTACCTCCGACTGTAGTCGATATCGACCTCCCTTTGTGAGTCGATTGTATCTGCTCGAGATATTCTCATGTTGGACAGTCGATATCGACTTCACAGGTCGATTTCGACCTCCCCTTCTGAGTCGACGAAGTGTGGTCGACCTGCAAAATTGGTGAGCTGTCGATATCGACTCAGCATGTCGATATCGACCTCTCCTCTGGGGCACTCGATCTCTTGGTTCACTTTAGATAACATAGCCATGAATAATCTAAAGAAATATAAAATAATCGAAAAAGAAAAGACAAAGAAAAGAACGGGTTGCCTCCCGGAAGCGCTTGAGTTTAAGTCGCTAGCTCGACATACTTTCCTTTTTTGCGTTAGTTCAACACCAGGGTGGCGCGAATCTCTTCTTCCGGGTCTTCTTTGTCAAAATATTTCTTTACCCGGTGAACATTTACCTTAAAGGTGGAACCATCGTCGCAAAGTAACTCCACCGCTCCATGAGGGAAAATTTGATGAACCTTGAAAGGTCCTCTCCATCTTGTCCTTAGTTTCCCTGGAAATAAGCGAAGTCTAGAATTAAAAACAAGGACTTTATCACCTACCTCATATGTTTTTGGCACCAATTTCCTATCATGCCACTTCTTTGTGCACTCCTTGTAGATTTCGGCATTCTCATATACCTTTAGGCGCAACTCCTCCTAGGCTTGCAAGTCAATGAACCTTCTTTTCCCGGCTTCGTCGAAATCCATGTTAAGCTCCTTGAGAGCCCACATCGCCTTATGCTCAAGTTCGACGAGCAAATGACATGACTTACCATAGACCAAGTTATAAGGAGTTGTGCGAAGTGGTTTCTTATAGGCCGTTCGGTAGGCCCAGAGCGCATCATCCAATTTGGATGACCAATCCTTCCTCGAGCGAGAGACCGTCTTCTCCAAGATGGCTTTGATTTGGCAATTGGAGACTTCTACTTGACCGCTGGTTTGACGATTATACGGCGTTGCCACCCTATGTGTCACCCCATACTTGGCTAAAAGTGCTTCAAAGTCTCTCTCAATGAAATGCGAGCCACCATCTGAAATAAGAACTCTAGGAACACCAAAGCGAGGAAAGATGTTAGTTTTCATAAACATAGAGACTACCTTCGCATCGTTGGTCCTAGTTGCCACGACCTCAACCCATTTAGAGACATAGTCCACCGCTACTAGAATGTATTTGTATAGGCCTGAAGCAGGGAATGGTCTCATGAAGTCAATACCCCATACATCAAAGAGCTCTACTTCTAGAATTCCTGTGAGCGGTGTCTCATTCCTCCATGTGATATTTCCTGCATGTAAACACTCATCACAAGAGGTTACATAGTTTTGCACATCCTTGAAAAGGTTAGGCCAATAAAAACCACATTGAAGAATTTTCGCCGCGGTCTTGAATCATTTAGCATGGCCTCCTGTAGGGAGAGAATGACAATGGCGAATCACGCTCTCTACCTCTTCCTCTGGGATACAACGTCGAAAGATGTGGTCTTTTCCCTGTTTGAACAAGTAGGGTTCATCCTAATAGTATTACTTGACGTCGTGCAAAAACTTCTTCTTCTGCTGCGAAGTTAAGCCTGAAAGGATCTCGCCTCCTGCAATATAGTTAGCAAAATCCGCATATAAAGGTACTTTCACCCCTCTTACAGCAAATAACTCATGAATAGGACTAGAGGGAGGTGTAAAGAAGAAATCCTCACCGGAGCTTACCTCTTCGTCACCTTCGGAGTCACTTGAAGGTGGTCGATTTTGACCTGTAAAGGTCGATTTCGGCTGGTCTGCATCGATATATTCAGTCGATATGGGCTGCTCGAGATAGGTGCTCGATTTTGATGTCTGGAGGTCAATTTCGACCACTCCATTTGTAAACCTGTCGTCAAGGTGAGTCGAAATCGGCAGAAAGCTTACCTCAAGGGCAGTCGATATCGACCTGGTCTGGTCGATATTGAGTGGACTTTCTGCCCATTTTGCTTCTTGCTTCATCAGGTGCTTGTCAGGGCAGGAGTTATCGATCGGCATGTTGTCATGTGACTCATCCAAAAGCCCTTTGGGTAGCCGTGAGAGATGATCGGCTACGGAGTTCTCCGTTCCTTTCTTATCCTTGAGCTCAACGTCGAACTCTTGTAGTAGGAGCACCCATCGTAGGAGCCTAGGTTTAGCATCCTTCTTCGCCATCAAGTACCTAAGAGCGGCATGGTCAGTATGAAAAATTACCTTAGAGCCCACTAAATATGAGCGGAACTTCTCAAAAGCGAAGACCACCGCCAAGAACTCTCTCTCCATCGTGGTGTACTTATTTTGAATGGCATCAAGAGTCTTACTTGCATAGTAGATGGCGTGAAGCTTCTTGTCTCTCCTTTGTCCTAGAATATCACTTACGGCATAATCGCTTGCGTCGCACATGATCTCAAAGGGTTGCGACCAATCTGGCGATTGAATGATATGGGCGGATATAAGGGCTTCCTTCAACTTGTTGAAAGCTTCAAGATAATCACTAGAAAACACAAACTTAACATCCTTCATTAGCAGGTTAGTTAAAGGTTTGGCAATCTTAGAAAAATCTTGAATGAACCTCCTATAGAAACCTGCGTGACCAAGGAAGCTTCTTATGTCCTTAATGGATTAAGGTGGTGGCAACTTCTTAATAAGCTCTATCTTTGCCCTGTCCACCTCAATTCCCCTTTTTGACACTTTGTGGCCCAACATAATCCCTTCCCTTACCATAAAGTGGCACTTTTCCCAATTGAGAACCAAGTTTGTCTCTTCACATCGTGCAAGTACCCTACGAAGGTTAGCAAGACAAACATCGAAAGTATTGCCATAGACAGAGAAATCATCCATAAATACCTCCACAATGTCCCCGATCATTCCAGAGAAGATGGCCGTCATACACCTTTGAAAGGTGGCGGGGGCGTTTTAGAGCCCAAATGGCATCCTCCTATATGCAAAAGTCCCATAGGGATATGTGAAGGTGGTTTTCTCTTTATCTTCAGGATGAATAGGGACCTGCCAAAAGCCAGAATATCCATCCATGTAACAAAAGTAATCATGTTCAGCAAGTCTTTCCAATACCTGGTTAATGAATGGAAGGGGAAAGTGATCCTTTCTAGTGGCGGTGTTAAGCTTTCGATAGTCAATGCACATTTGCCAACTAGTTGTGATCGCTTTGGCACAAGATCGCCCTTCTCATTCTCCTCAATGGTCATTCCATCCTTCTTAGGCATCACATGGACTGGGCTTACCCATTCGCTTTCGGAGATGGCATAGATGATTCCTGCATCCAGCATGCGCATAATCTCCTTCTTTACCATCTCTCTCATGTTGGGGTTGAGCTTCCGCTGGTGTTCTATAGATGCCTTATGATCATCCTCTAGGAGGATTCTATGCATAAATGTAGCAGGTGAAATACCTTTAATGTCCTCAAGAGAGTACCCAATTGCCGTATGATGAGCGCGAAGCACTTCCATAAGCTTGTCTACTTCCTGCGAGGTTAGTGAAGCATTGATAATCACAGGAAAAGTAGAATTGGGACCAAGAAACTCATAACTAAGGGTGTCGAGTAAAGGCTTTAACACCGGAGAAGGTCCTTGTGGGATAAGGATTGGCTCAACCTCCTCCGTCTTCATAATCTCACTTAGGTAATCCGTCTCAATTCTCTTGATTGAAGCTCCCAAATCAGCTATAGGGGTTGGCGTGGACCAAGCATAAAGTGATGCCAACTTTGATTGGGACTCTTCAAAGTATTCTTGCAGAAAAGAAGTCGAGGTCGAATAGGAATAGTCAATATCGAATGAAAGTTCAGCACATACCTCAGCTTTTGAGCTGTCCAATGTCGAGGGGACATGGTCGATTTCGTCCTCAGGTGTCGATGTTGGCTGGTCAATTTCAACATATGCAGTCGACGAGGGTACCTCGATATCTCCTGTAAAAGAAGAAGAACAAACCTGACTTACTGAGTGGGTCGATGTCGACAGAGGCACTCGATATCGAGGGGGATGGTCGATTTTGACCTCCCCTCATCGATGTCGATCTCTTCTTCGAACTCCATGGATAGAGCATCTCGAAGATTTCCTCAACACTCGTGCATGTAGCCAGGAACTCTTCAATGTCCTCGTCGATAAGCTCCTCTGCAGCTAGGGCTAGGGCCTCCTCATGAGTTAGTGCCCTTTTCGTCGGTTCTTTGTAATCAATGATGCTAGTGTAGACCGACTTGATCTCCATTTCATTAACTTCCTTCATTGTGGGGTTGAAGGAGAATTTTATTACTTCATTCCCTATAGTAAAGGTTAGTAATCCTCGGCGTACATTGATATTGGCATCAGTATAGCTAAGAAAGGCCTACCAAGGATGATAGGTACAATAGGATCTTCAGGCATCTCCAATACAATGAAATCAATAGGCACCAAGAACTTACCTACCTTTACCGGAACGTCATCAACTATACCTGTGGGCCTAACGAATGAGTTGTCAGCCGTATAGAGCTTCATATCCACAGGTTCAAGTGCTCCAGTGTTCACCCTTTGCCAAATTGAAAGAGGCATAAGACTTACGCTTGCCCCTAGGTCACATAGGGCCTTGTAACGATGTTGGCCAAGCCCCACGGTGATTGCAAACTTCCCTGGATCACTCCTCTTCTCTGGGAAGTCCATCTTTGAGCACTCCTCTGCGATCTCTGCCATGGACCGCTTCTTGCTAAGGATGTCTTTGAGGAATCGAAATAGGCGGGCATCTTGCTTAGGGCTTCTGTAAGAGGAATAGTAATGTTAAGACCTTGAAGAATCTTTATAAAGCGCCTAAACTTACCTTGAGTGGGGTCCTTCAATGCTTTAGAAGGGAAAGGCACCGTCTTCTTTGGCGGAGAAGCCAAAACGGTGGTTGGAGGGGCCTGCTGAACATCGATGTCGACTGGGATCTGGTCGATGTCGACCTCTGTTGTGGCTCCGAAGACTCTGCAGTGGCCTCAACGTCGACCAGTGGGTCGACCTTAAGGTCGATATCGACGTCTACCTCGACGTCGATTGGTCTATTGATGTCGACTGGATCTGCTGCTTTCTCCTCCGCTTCCGTTCATGGCTTTTGTACTTTGTTACCACTCCTTAGTTGCATGGCTGCGATATGGCTCGATCCGGATTGCCCCATAGGATTTGTAGTTGGTTGCCCAGGGAACGTTCCGGATGGTCTAGGGATTTGTGCCGCCAATTGACCCAGTTGGGTCTCTATGTTTTTATTCCATACATCCATCTCCCCGAATCTTGCGGTAAGATGATGTAGTGCTCCCTTATTCTTCGCATGATTCCGCCTCATTTCGTCCAGGATAAGATGAAGATCATCCTTCCGTTGGTCTCTCTCCGGGTGCCCAAGAGCTCTATAGAGTGGGGGATCCCTAGGGTTAACCGGGTTCCTTTGTGGTTGTTGGAACCTTTGGTCTCCCTAATATTGGCGATTAGGACCCCTCATGTAGTTGGCTTCCTCATGAGTCTCCGCTAGTTGCACTTGCTCAACATGGGGGCACTCAATAGTGGTGTGTCGCTGCGATCCGCATTCGATGCAATCTTGGTTCGCTGAAAGGAACCTCACTTGCTTTTGGAGCTTTCGAAGTTGATCTCTATGGAATTGCTCCTTCACGTCCGGATCGATCACCTTAGAGGGTTCATATAATGACATAGATGGGGCAGGCCTCGACGATGATGATGTGTTGGAAGCCTCAGGAGTCTCATATGTGTTGTCGAACTCCACCAACCTCTCTATGGTGTCCCAAGCCTCTTGTGGAGCGAGTTCAAGGTAGCCATAGGAGGTGTAGGTGTTGATCCTCTCCTTGGTTGCAGCATCAAGAGCATTGTAGATAATCTCCTTAATCACGTACGGTGGTTGGCCATGCGTCGGACATGATCGTAGTAGGTCCTTGAACCTTTCCCAAACAGTTGCCAGAGCCTCACTAGGCTTTTGTTTGAAAGCCGTGATTTTCTATCGGATAAACGCCGTCTTAGATGGAGGGAAGAACTTGTTGAGGAACGCGTCCATGACTTCATTCCAGGTGCAGAGCGATCTTGGGGCTAAGCTCTCCAACCACTGCAATGCTTTATCTGTAAGGGACCAACGGAAAGCTTTTAGTTGGACATATTCAAGACTCTGTCCATCAGCAATAGTATCACAGAGATCTAAGAAGGTTGATATATGTGCCATATGGCGTTCATTAGTTTTCCTTCATATTGGTGTCTCCTAATCTCAGTAAGAAAATTTGGCTTAATTTCAAAATTAGAAGTAGGGATAAGAATCGCTGATTCAGGCACTGTGAGCGATGGATGCATGTATTGCTTTGCATTCCGTGGGAGGGCGTTGATTTGAGCTTCATATCGTCTCCTAGCTTCCTCCTCCCTTTCAGCACGCTCTCTTAGTGCCGCTTCTCTGGTAGTGAAATCCTCTACTTGCTTCCTTAAGCGTTCAATTTGTTGCGCTTGGGTCTCGTTGTCCGCCATGATTCTTTGAACTCGATCCCTTAGATGAAGAAAGCGTTCTGGATCGTCTAATCCTTCGAATTCAGGTGGGCGATTAGCACGTCGCATACACCTATAAAACAAAACTAAAAAGGACCGTGAAAATAAACTACTAGGGCGCGATTGATAGCTTCCCCGGCAACGGCGCCAAAATTTGACGTGGGGACAATTGAATCAAAATATATAATAAAATATAAACCAATACAACTCTTAGCCTCTTCAAATAAATTCAAGACTCCCCGCTATAGTAGTAGGGAATCAGATTCGATCCTCGAGGAAGCGAGTTAGCGGGATCCTAGTAAGGTTGAAATCACGTCCTGAATGTTCGACCAGAAGCCTCGATCTCGAGCACGGACCTCGATGTCGACCTTGGCTGTCGATGCTTTCTGCAACAGAATATCTGCAGAGACAAAAATGACAGTCGATATCGACTAGGGAAGGTCGATATCGATGTTAGTCAGCGAGATCGAATGGCTCAGAAGACTGCCAGTCGACACAATGTGTTCGATTTCGACGTTGGGGGTCGATATCGACTTCAGCAGCAGGAACTCAGGAGACCCGAGATCGACACAAAAGACCGTCGATCTGGCACAGTGGTCGATATCGATGTTGTCCTGCTGAAAGGTTAGTTCTTTTGCCGGCAAAGAAAGGCCGAAGACACAAGGATGGAAAAGGAGCAATGAACAGAAGTAAACCAAGGGTGTTGGGTTTTTCGATAACTTAACGAACGACATGCAAATATATATGTAAACTTAAGAAAGAAAAGATCTTCCAAAGCCAAGGATTACCGCGACAACAACCATGATAGTATAGGTAAGAAACTACTAAAGATGCATGCTTTTATCATAAAGGAGAAGGCTTTCACCTAAACCGGCAAATAGGAAAAGATATCTTGCAATAAATTAACCTAATTTGCGTCTACCTTTGTCATAATTGAGTTTATAGTCTTTCGAATAGAAACCCTAATTACTACCCAAGTTTCACAACATGAGTTCCTTAAATTCGCATTTAAAGATGAAGCACAAGGTAGAACGAGATAAAAGATACCTTCTTTAGCGACATACAAACCTTACCACCATGGCTATCGTCGGGCTCACCCCGACCCCAGAAGAAAGGGCGACTACTCGCTCATGTTGAATGAAGACATGCTCGGAATTGAATAAACTTGCATTAATAGAAAACTTTGAATCTTTACAATCTCAACGCCAACTATCGCAAGCGCCGAAACCTTAAAGCTCAAAACCTAAAACTCTAACTTTATTGCTTAATGCTATTGTCGTTTTTCTTCAATGAATAAAAAACCAGCCCCTAGGGCTTTATTTGTAGGCTACCAATCCTTACTATCCAAGGATGGTATCTTCTATCTAATCTCTAAACTCTATCCCAACAAGTAGGATAGATCTTTTATTTTCATAAAACTCTAAAACAACTAAGTAAATCTTTGAGGTAAAAGTAAATAATCTCTGTTGTAATTTATCTAAAGTTACAAGATAATTCGGGCCTTAGAAGATAGAATCCCCAATCCGAGTCTCGAAAACGTGTCTATCCTCTGTCGAAGAGTGGTCGATATCGACGTCTCTATTTCTACTCGACTTGTTCCTCTCTGCTCGATTTCTGTGTTATGGTCGATATCGATGTCAGGTGATCGATATCGAGTGCCTTCTTGGTCAGTCTGTGTGGTCTATCTCGACACTCAGAGTTTGTGTCGATGAATGTAGTCGATATCGATGTTGATGGTCGATATCGACCTCTTCTCAGCTTCACTTGGCTTTTTCGTTTTAACTCCAATTCCGCTCCAATTCCTACATAGTTAGACCAAAACTTGTGCAGACTCTATTTCTTGCACTTTAGCTCATTCTACACAAATTCATCTTATTTTCAACCTTTATTTTAGGAATCGAATGAAATATGAAGTCAAAACTTGCGAAAAAAAATAGGTAAAATATGTACATCAATATACCACTTGGTATTCTGTGATAAGGCCTTATTTTTATTATTATGCACTTGATCTTAGGGGCATGCTAGTGTGTTAATATTCCGTCTTGCATCTAGAAGCATGATTATTAGGTATAACGTATGTCTGTACATATTGTGGGGACAACACCCTTAAGGAAGGGACAGACCCAAGTGGACATCATCTGATCCCGCCCACTATTAACGTTTTTAGGTATCCATTATGCTTACCACTATTGAGGCTGGTTGGCTCCATGACTGCAGGGTTCTAACTTCTAACTGGGCAGAAAGAGAGAGTTGAGACTCTGACTACACTGAATTAATAACGGTTTGGATTCACGTATTTGGATAATGTTTTGACCCGGCTCCGCCGTGGCAACCTTATGCATGGTTTTGGAAACTTGACTAGTTGTATGATAAATGGTTTTACGGCTTAGGCCATAGGGCAGTTACAGGGGACTTCCCCGGGGATTCCAACGGTCCCTCTCGGTTTTGGGTGTGAAATCCCACTTTCAAAGCACAATTGTTGGTTTCAAACATTCAACCTGTACTCGGGGCGTAAGATCCCATCGATGGGTTTCATCCCTCGAAACGTAACCCGGGAATCATAATCCCGGGCCGTTACATCAGAGACTCCAATGAGAATGTTACTGATATTTTCTACTAGGCTACCCGCAAAGGCTCGGTCCTTCAGACGAAAGTCGCGACAATCTATTTGGGGCTACAGAAGGCTAAACGAGAGGCTTAAGGAAGGTGTTAGTTGAAGGTGACAACCAAATGCTTATTAAGGCAATAAATTGAAGTGATATCGTCAATTGGAAACCACGCATCATGTGGAAAAGATCTGCTCATTGGCTAGAGACTTTGATTAAAAAAATAGAGTTTCGTTATTGCTTTAGAGAAGGCAACAAAGTCACTGATTATATAGGTAGACATGACATCATCTATAATAGATCTACTCTAATAAAAATCTGTATTTCATTATCTTTCAGGATGATCATAGTTGTACTTTACATGTTGCGTAAATTACGCCAAATGTTTGGCTACTAAAAAAAATATTTAGTTTTCTCATTAAAAAAAAAGTAAGCAAGTTTAGCGAAAAAAAAAAAAGAAAGATAGAGAGGGGTGAGCGAGGTGGCGGTGAAAGAGCGGAGCGGAGCTGAGCTGTAGCGTGGCGAGGGCGGCTGGAAAAAAAAAAGTAAAAACTGACAAGACTGAAGACGCTTTAGCAGGTCACACACATCCCCAAAAAGGCAAAAAGCAATACCCTAATCTCTCTCTTCTAACCCCTTTTACCATGTTCCCTTCCGTTGAGTTCCACCCCCAATCGCCGCGCTAGTCACCTCCTCCTCCTCCACCATGTCTCCTCCGCCTCCGCCGGCCTCCCTCTCTCTCATCCCGCAACCACTACTTCCCCTAAACAACGCTACTCAGCTCCCTCCTCCCGTAGTCCACCACCGGCATCACCACCGCCTCATCGCTCCCCTCACCGCCGCCACCGCCTCCTTCTCCGTCTTCCTCTTCTTCATCCTCCTCTGCCATCGCCTCTTCCGTCGCCGTACACCTCCCTCCTGCGATCTCCCTACCGAATCCCTTCGCCGCTTCTCCTACTCCTCCCTACGCTGCGCCACCTCCTCCTTCTCCTCTTCCCGTCGCCTCGGTCAAGGCGGATTCGGCGCTGTCTACTCCGGCAATCTCTCCGACAAGAAGCTTCAGAGGAAGCTCGATGTCGCCGTCAAGGTCATGGACTCTGGCTCCCTGCAAGGCGAGCGCGAGTTCCACAACGAGATCCTCATGGCCAGCAAGCTTGCGGACTCCGACCACGTCGTGCATCTGCTAGGCTTCGCATCTGACCGCCGCCGTCGCCGTATGTGCCTTGTCTACGATCTCATGGTGAACGGAAACCTCCAGGAGCGCCTCCTCCATCGCAAGTGCCAGGAGCTTATGAGCTGGAGCCGCCGGAGACAGATCGTCGTTGAGGTTGCTAAGGGTCTCGCCTACCTCCACCACCAGTGTGATCCTCCGATCATCCATGGCGACGTGAAGCCTAGCAATGTTCTATTGGATAAGAACTTCTCGGCGAAGATTGGGGATTTTGGGCTTGCTAGGTTAAAACTGGTCGATCAGTGTGAAATCAGCATCAATTGTGACGAAGGCGAGCTTGCGAGTCTGAAAAACGGGAACAAGGAGGAATTGAGGATTAATGTCGTGGAAGATAGCGGATCCATTGTGGAGACAGAGAGCGTTATAACTTTAGGGTTAGAGGAGGCGAGCACCTGCCTTGACCAGTCCCCGGAGAATTTTGCAAGGGTTCAGGCGGTTGAGACGTCGCCGGAGATGTTCTCAGCCGTCGCGTCCCCATCGGAGGTTGTGGAGATCGTTGAAGAGCCTAGACCGGCAAAAGTGAAGGACTATGTGATTGAGTGGATCGGATCAGAGATCGATAAGGAGAGATCCAACAACAATTGGATCGGAGCCGCCTCTACGAGCTCTGCTGCAGTGCCGAAACCAGAACAAAAGAAGAAGAGCAAGAACAATAAGCACAGATTGGACTGGTGGATGGCCATGGATGATGACATCAGCTCAAAGAAGGGGAGGCGGAAGCCAGTTAGGGAGTGGTGGAAGGAGGAGTACTCAGAAGAGCTGGCAAAGAAGAACAAGAAGAAGAGGAAGAAGAAGATCAACCAGCAACAGGGGGAAGTGAGTGATGATCATAACGATGAAGATAATTGGTGGCCTAGGGATGATGAATTGCTGTATGTAGACAGGAAGGTGAAGAGCAAGAGAAGGAAGAACAGCCGTGGGAATCTGGAATGGTGGCTGGATGGGCTCAGTGGAGAACTCTGGAAGACCAGACACACCAGCTGTGACTCAATGAGTGGTGAGATCCCTAAGAGTGGTGGAGTCAGCAGCACCCCCAGCATGAGAGGAACCGTTTGCTACATTGCACCGGAGTACAGTGGTGGCGGAGATCTCTCTGAGAAATGTGATGTTTACAGCTTTGGGGTTTTGCTGTTGGTTGTGATAGCTGGTCGCCGGCCACTGCAAGTATCAGGGTCACCGGTTACGGAGTACAAATCTGCGAATCTGCTATCTTGGGCTCGGAAACTGGCCCGTATGGGGAAGCTTCTTGATCTGGTTGACAAGAAGGTTGATTCTCTGAATAAAGAAGAAGCTGAAGTTTGCATTAAAGTGGCACTGCTTTGCCTGCAGAAATCTCCGGCTAGGCGACCTAGTATGAAAGATATTGTGGGGATGCTGACTGGTGAATTGGATCTTCCCTGTTTGCCACCGGAGCTTTCCCCATCAAGGCCATCTCGGTTTCCTTGTAAGAAAGGCCCGGTGAGGTCTTGAACATCTGTTGCGAATTAGAATGAGCATAGCTTGCAATGGGTATGAGGACTCAATTGTTTTTTTCTTCATCTCTGGGGGGTGATCATTTTAGGTTGTCAACCTATTTATTCTGTGGCATAATCTGTAGTTCAGGTTTCTTAGGTGTAATTTATCTTCTTGTATAGTGATAGTTGAGTAGCGAATCAGAGAATTGATTATTCAATCCAAAGATTTGCAGATGCTTCCAAATGCCAACAATTAAATGTAACTTTTGTTTTGTTCAGCAGGGGATATGTTTTTGTCTGTATCATCTTAATCAGCTCATAGATATATTAAAAAATGTCAGCTTATAGAACTTGTAGCTTTCGACTTTTTGTTAGGGAATTTTTTTTGTGGTTTATCTCTCTCTCACTTATTTGTTCATGATGTTTATCCAAGTAAACTTAGATTAATTTGCAAGCAACTTGCAGTATAATATCAGATACCATTATATATCAGTATGGAAAACACTCAGTACTTGGGAATTGGGAGGTTCACTCACATGCTGTTTTCCTTTGTACAATAGCTCAGTATGTCCAATAAGACATTGTCATATTACTGTTCTTATTGCTTTTGACTCGTGCTTGTATGGTTATATGTAGCTTCTTTCCAATTCCTCCGTCCTCTTTACAAAATGGTAGATGTATGAAAACTGGAGTACCATGCTTTTCATCCGTTTTGATATTTCTGCTTCAGTTCTGCGGAAACTTTATCTTCATTGTATTGCAGGAGATTTATTGCTTAATGCTTGCTACTTTGGTTCAGAGGTCATCGTCACCATCAATTAGGATGACTCACCTTACAACTTGTCTCCGGCTGAAGATGGTCAGATAGTGACTCTGTATATAGGTTCGTTATTTCAATGTAACATTCTGTATGAGGCAACTGCTTCATATGCTTAAAGGAATCTGCCTTACTAGTCTACTACTGATGTCTATTTGTCATTTGGTTGTTAGAGACAACTATGAAGCTCCTTGGAAGGAATTCATTCACCAAAAGTTGACAGTTTTGACATTTGATGTGCCTCTGATCAACAATGTGCTGCAGGAGATGGTAAGGCAATAGTGCATAATTAATAGAATTACAAATGTGTAAGGATGATATTTGGTTTTACTAGAACTCACTGTTTTGTTGCTTGTTGTGCATATTGATTTATTAACGACACATTTTTGCATGTCATTGTCGTGACGGAAGCATGTTAAAAGAAAGAAATTACACTGATATTTGAGTACACTAGCAACATAAAATTCTTGGGCACTCTGCTTTCAGGATTTAGATTTTCAAACACGCCGGCTATGATGGATATGACGTCTTTCCGTTTTGACAGAGTATGATGGCTATGGCCTCTTTCTGGTTATGACCCTCAATATCAGGATTTCATATGCTGCTACTTTTTGTAGCAATTGTGTGAGCTATTTGTTTTGCTAGCTAGACCCTAAGCGGAATGTGTCACACAGAAGTTACTTGTTGTTTTATGGGTCTGAACTGTTCCTTCTGTGGCTTAAATCTGACTTTTAGACTAGATTGTATTTTGATGTTAGTGCTTCCAGGATTTTCAGGAGATGTCTTTGTTGGTAAGAGACCCTGTAACTAAATTTTAGATTTGAATCTGCATGCATAATTACTGAAGCTGTGGAACTTTTTTGCCTGTGAAACAAAAGATCTTAATTATTTTGAGGAAGTGAGGAACATATATTGAACCCCTCATCCCTTCAGGTGGTGGATGGAATGGAGTATTGTACAGGTTGTTGTAATGAATGAAAGCTTGAAATTGATGAATTTAGGTTCTGGAGCATTTACTTATGGCTCTTCTTTGTAGCATAATTATTTACTAGCTCTGTTTTGCTTAGGCTTCAACTATTTGATTGTAGTTGCTGAAGAGGAACTCTAGAGGTCTAGCTGTTGAATGTGAACACACTTCTTGAAAAGCTTTTTTAAGGATAAAGGAATATTTGGTTGAAATTTATACTGGTCATTATTTGTACTTGTTTATCCCCCCTCACTCTCCAGTTCTTTCTGTTCTCACCAGTAGTATTGATTTCATTTTACTTCCTTCATGCAGAGAAGAAAAAACCTTACAAGGCAACTCGTTTTATCCACATGAAAGCCAGCGGGAGCTGCAAATCTGAGGTATGTGAAACTTGACATAAGATGGCTTCCTATCTTTTTGTGCAAAAGTGGTAGAGATTTCATTACTCAATAAAATGGTGGAACACGTCAAGAAGAAGGATTGTTTCTAGTACACTAGTAGACACTCTAGGGTGTGCTCTGCTCGCATTCACGTTTCTTATGTTTTTCATTTTTCTGCATGGATCACGTGGTTTACCTTTACCTTGTCATTTGGTTCAATCATTGAGTTGAGAGAATGTTCTTGTTCCAGAGACTCCTGACTTTCTAAAGGTATTGGTTTTCCGTCTTCCCCTGCAGTGGCCATTGAAATGCCCCGTTTCAAATGGAATGGGATTGTAACTTCATCAATTGAACTTGAGAAGTTGAACCCTCACCAACAGTGGCTGAACTTGTAAGAAACTCGTATAGGCTGTTTACTTGGCATTCAGCTGGAGTTTAACAGCCAAATTAACGCGAGGTATATTGGCTTCATTGCAGAAGCATTGGAGCGGAGTGTTGGTAAATCTAAATTTGTAGAAGTCCCAAAGGCATTTCAGATGAGGGTTGTACGACGACTTGCTGAGAATGAGAAGAGAGCAGCTATCTTCTGTTTCTAGCTCTGTTGAGTGTTAATGGCTCTAGGATCATCCATTTTCGCTCAAGCTGCGGTGTGGATTGCAGCATTGCGTGTTGATGTACTCCAGTGCCAGATGGATTGTTCTGGGTTCTTGTTGCTGCTCTTGAGCATCAGGAAAGCCTTGTTCCATTGCGAGGGAAGCCGCTGGTGCCAGTAATCGGTTGTCAGTTTGTGTTTCACTTCGCCGGTGATTGATGATCCATGGTTCCTAACTTGATATCATCGAACCGTAAGCCAAACAAAAACATTGTAATTGGAACTCTTATACAGAAACTGCTGTAGCATTAGTGCAATGGTGTCTTGCCATTCATGGTAGATCATCTTCATTTAAGCTCTTTTCAAACGATATTACCATTTTGATTCCCCCAACAAAACTTACCCGTTTTCTTCATGTCTTTAGATACAAAGTATCCTATTCAAGTGGTTTGATTCTTCCACACAACCTTATGATGAAGAATGATCTGACCTTACCATTAATTGTGAAATCTTGAGTAGTGCATAGGCAAACACTAGCCTACTACTATATTATCGATTAGAACGATTATATTGAGTTGTCAAATATACATTTTTCATTTCTATTTCTCGGTATCTCTTATTCTCCCCTCTTTAACTTGGTTATTATTTTTTTTTTGGCAAAACTAATTAAAATAACCCAACCTTTGGAGGGGTGTTAAAAAAATATCCCCATCTTTCAAAAGTAAGAAAAATAACCCAATCTTTAGGAGATGTGGTAACAAAATATCCCGATTGTTTTTACGACTATAAATACGGGCAAAAACGATGACATATAATTGATGAAATTAAGATTTTGGTGAATTTTGGATGATATTGACTTGTTTTAATGAGAATGAGATTATTTAACCAATTTTATGTCATTGATTTGGCCTAATTTATGGTCGAAAAAATGAGTTGGGATACTTTGTTACCATCTCATTCAAAGGTCGGTTTATTTTTATTACAGTTGAAAGATAGAGATATTTTTTTAACACTTCTCTAAAGGTTGGGTTATTTTAATTAGTTTCACCTTTTTTTTTAGTTTTTTTTTTAATTGTGCCTATTTTCGTCCGCTTCAAATCTTCAATGGTATTATTGGGTTATTTAGAAATGGACTTGTGTGTAATACCCAAATTCAACCGGAAAAGACTTATGGGTAGTATCCAAAGGTCCCCGATTCGGACCCCGGATGTCCGCTCTTTATTTGCCAAATTCAAGGGAGGGTTATTTGGAAATGGGTGTTGTAGATACACCGCAAATCCAGATTAAGCAAATGCATGTCCTTATTGACGTGGTGCCACGTTCGAATTGACGTGCAGGTGGACAATGAAAATCACTCAGTAACGTCGAGCCACCACGTTGTAATGGACGTGCACCACGTTCGAACAGACTTGTAATAATGGGTTGGGTCGAGCTTACCACGTCTGAACCAACGTGGCAAAGCGGACTGGGTCGGACATCTAGGTCACGTTGAAAGGGACATGACACATTCATATGCACATGGTGCCATGTCACTACCACGTCAGTAGTGACATGGTCTACCACGTTTATATGTACGTGGGTGTGCTGGGTGTTGATGAAATTTTTTATGTAAACACATCATGATTAGTAGTAATAATCGGTAGTCTTGATTGGTATATTTACTTCATTATACGACTGTCAAGTATTATATGCTTGCTTTGTTATTCGTGCTTTTTTCAATTTTATTACTATATCACAAAGATATTACGTAGTATTAATATATATAGGGTCGTCCCAATGTTTACAGTGGCCCGGTGCGGTAATTAGAATTAGGCCCTATTATAATTATTTTGTTTTATGTTTTGTATGGCCATAATAAATTATATTTATGTATTATAATATGTGCATGAATGATATCATTAAAAAAGGAACAGTTTATCTTACATTTACATGAAAATCATGTGTTAAATGTTAAAATTATTCATAAATTAGGAAATTGAAAAATGGTACATAATTATATTTAAAAAAAATACACTCATACATCCTCCTATACTTAAAAATACTAAATTTATATTGTATTTATAAAAGAACATATATTTTTACAATAAATTAAACTAGCCATATAAATAAGGAGACAATCCATATAATTATAAATATTTTTAATATTATTATAAAAATAAAGAAGACATAATTCCACATTATTATAAATATTGTAAATATTATTATAAAACTAAAGAATACATATTTACATAATAAATAAATATAATTGAAAGTGGTAGAGAGACTAAATGTTAAGATGGGTCCATTGAGATTATTAAAAAACTAAAGGAAAAGACAAAGGTTTACAAAAATCAGATCAAAGGTTAAAAAATGTGGATTGTGGGGTTCAAACCAAGCCCAATAGGGCAACATGGTGCCAATTCAACCACTAGGCTACTTGCTATTTCTTGTATTTTAAAAGGTTTACATCTATATAATGTTAAACCATATATTAGGCCCCTAAAAAAATTGGGCCCTGTGCGGTTGGACCTCTTGAACCGCCCTTAAACCGGGCCTGTATATATACCAATCCCGATCAATTTTGCCTATTCAATTTGAGCACTCCTGCTTATGAAACTAGTTCATTCACCCAAAAGTAGAATTTCATAATGTCAACGATATTAAGGAAAAAGTAGAATTTTAAAAAATATATGAACATGATGTTCTGACATTTGGATTGAAATCACATAATAATAATAATAATAATAATAATAATAATAATACAAGAATCGTCGAATAACATATAGAGAAAGTGTAATGGTCGACCCGCATCTACGCAGAGGGCTCGAAACCTATCAAACTGAGCTTGAAAAGCAACATCCCATCCATTGACGCTCGGCTGATGATACATAACTCATTCATGCGCTGACGGAGAGGTAGGTGCGTTCGAACGCAATCAGACTTGTGAGAACAGAAAATTAGATCGAGAGTTAGAAAAATTGACCAAAAATAACGAGACGGAGTTGAAGACTAGTCATTCTTACCGTGATGAAATGGTCTTGGTTTCCGATGCAGGCTAAAGCATGGGTTGCTGATTGAGGGGCATTACAAGGTGTTGGCGTGGACATAGGGAGACACGTGAACGGATGATGCCAAGATAAGACGACAAGGGGAACCTGATATATCGTTGCAAACACTAATCCCATGATTGGTAGCTCTATCGAGGGTCTCTTGTCACCATGCACAGGTCCTGTCAAACTTTAGTTGTAGACGAACTGCTACAATGAGTATCCTCCCATATAACAACCCTAGTAGATATGTGCATGCTCCTTTAGGTGGTTGCATATTACAACTTTCATTTCTGGTAAGGCAGCCTCTCCGATCGGTTACGTCAAGGTTGCCAAGGCATAGTATCCGCAGTGGCCATCTCCAATAGTGTCCCTAAATGCCTGAATATGCTTGAACATGAAAGGATCGATTTTGTTTCGACACTAGTTCACCCCTCCGAACACATCATGACGAGCACGCTGAGTTGTATTGGCTTGTGAACGATGTCGACTAGCGCATGCTTCCTCTCTCTCAAAATTCACCCTAAATTCCTCGTATCAGAATGGATTAATCCTGCACAGGTTTCTTGTGCGTCGAGGTCTCCCATTTGCTTAAACGCTTGTAGAAGTAGGAGGGTGGAGGTCAGCGTCACACACGTCATTGAAATCTATGTATGCGGAGGACCTTTAATATGACAATGAGGCTTCATCCTTGTCATCCCATGTCAAATCCATCCAGAATGGATGGATGTCTTTTGGGCGTCCTGGAGTACCAACAGTGACATATGACATACGCTTGAATTTCGTGGACATAAGGTATCTCCTAACAAGCCCTCCAATATCGGTCCGCTCCGGAGGTACCTTTTGATTGACAACATCCTCCCAATGCATGTACATGTAATCGAAACACTTTTTCGAGATTAATGTCTTCACCTGATCGAAAAGCTTGACCTTATGCGCATTCGTTGGCCATTTGAAATGACCGATCTCTAACGTTGTTTGTAATTTATGCGCTTGGCATTCGTTCACTCTATGGATGGCATCCACCACAATGTAGAAGTCACCCATTCGATGAGTGCAGTGCCTCCTTCAAAACCTGTGTTGAACCTCAACTCTATATACAGTTTCAAAAAAAGTGGAAAGTTACTTAAAATGTATGGAAGAATGGGGATATTGTATGGGTTGAAAGTCATTTGTACCTGTTCGTTGTCCGTGTGCCAAAAAGGAGAACATTATCAGTGTAATATCTGACGAGGCTTGTCCTATACAAAAGCTGATGGTAGGAGGAAATCAAGTCTAATAAATAAAAGATAGATATCAAACTGAATCCTAGTCCACGCAAATATATTACAAGACTTCCTCCCGCTGTAGTGGAAGGGAATCAGGATCGATCCACGAGGAGGCGGGTCAGCGATGCCTAGATAGTCTTTAAAGCTTCTGTGCAAGTCGATCAGTAGCCTAGATATCGAGTTAGGGAATCAATATCGACAGGGGCGGTCGATTCCTAGTGGGTGACGTCGATCTATGAAGGACCTGCGAATAAGAGAAAACAATAGAGGAACTCGATATCGACTGAAGTGGTCGAAATCGAGTGGTTAGTAGCTCCTGTCGACTCAGAAGACCGTCGAAGTAGGGTTCGCTCGATTGTAGGTGGTCGATATCGACTATGTTGGTCGAAATCGAGTAGTTCACAGGCGATGTCGAGTGTAGAAAATAAAGTAAAGAAAGTAAAAGAAAATAAAGACAACATAATATTTTGGGTTTTTCTTCAATAAACTAAAAGCTCATAGGATAGGGATTTACCATGACAATAACCATGCATGTATTATGACTTAATTCACATAAAAGATTAAGCTTTTCTCAACACCAATCAGGAATATAGAGGCTTTCGCATAAAAACCTAATTATTTCTATCTTTTCCTAATTAGGGTTTATGTCAACTTTCGCAGGCCAAACATAATTACTATCCAAATTCACATGTACAATCCACTTTCGCTTCATATAAGGTAAATAAGGAATGATCCTAAACTTGCATAAAGGATTGAGCGCGGGTTAGAAGAAGAGATCGCATAATCTAATAGAGAATAAGAATACTTACATGGCTACCATCGGGCTCACCCCGACCCTAGAAGTAGGACGACTACTCGCTCTTCATCGCAATAAACTCCATTGCTTGAAAAGAAGAAACTTGCATTAAATAAACCTTCAAAGCTTTACAGCTCAACGCCGGCTTTCGCAAACGCCAAACCCTAAAGCTTCTCTCTAACTCTATTGTGTATTGTATCTTGTGTGATTGAATGAATAAAAATCAGCCCCCTAGGGCTTTATTTATAGCCTACTAATCCTTGCTAGCCAAGGAAAGTAGTTCTAATCTTCTATCTAAAATCTATCCTTAACAAGTAGGATAAATCTTTATTATGGTAAATATCTAAATAACTAATAAAGATCTTAGGGTAAAAAGGCAATTACCCTTAAGACATAATCTATCTAAATAAGAGATAAAACCTTGGCATAATGATAGAACTTGCAATCCGCGTCTCGAAAAGCGCATCCAATTCGCGTTGATTTCCAGTCGATATCGACCAGTCATGTCGAAATCGAGGTCTCTGTTTTCTGCTCGACAATCTCCATTCCACTCGATCTCTATAGCCATGTCGATGTCGACATATCTACTCGATCTCGAGTTGTCCTTAATGGTTCTTTGTGGTATGTCTCGACGCTCAGAGTCTATGTCGGTCTCTTTAGTCGATATCGACCAGTCATGTCGAATTCGACCTCATTTCAGCTTCACTTAGCTTCTTCGTTTTGACTCCAATTCCGCTCCAATTCCTACATATTTAGATAAAAACTTGTGCAGACTCTATTTCTTGCACGTTAGCTCATTCTACACAAATTTGCATTATTTTCAACCTTTACTTTAGGAATCGAATGGAATATGATGTCAAAACATGCAAATAAAAAGACACTAAATATGTACATCAAAACACCTCATACTTAGACTTGCTTGTCCTCAAGGAATAACCAAGCAATAACTAATACCTACAACACACCCTTCAAGTCTTCGCTCTTGTCAAAAGCAACATCATGAATGGTAGCAAAGCAAAGCAAGTGAATTTAATGTCATCACACATATATGAGCGATCCATAGGCATATGCAATTTTAATCCAACCTCACAAGGATAATGTGTTTGCACTCAACTCTCATGTGTTTAGGCTATAAAGATCAACTCTCAACTCAATTCCATATACAAACTCATAAACATTGCAATTTATAATAATCCACTTCGCAACCAATTATGTAAATGCAATAAGAACCATCAGGAGGACTTTCGCTCAATGGAAGACTTCAAAGAAGACTCCATTCTACGGGCTTGTAATGGGGCTTGGTAAGAAATGAAGGGTATGGAATTATTTGGCTATGTGGTGCTTATAAAATTTGGGAATCAAGACTCCTAAACTTTAACACAACTCATCTAAACCATATCTCCTACAATAATGCACTTTCCAAACTTACTTTCCATAATGCTCATCAACCTTCTTTTAAACCCTAATATGCTCTCTAAAATATAAATCTTTTAAGAAATAAAAGAACTAAGGAATAATTGGCTCATGCTCTATAATAATATTTTTTTTGGATTTTTTTAGCGAAAATTAATAAATGTGCATTTATATGGTGAGCCAAAAATCCTTTTTACAATATGTGACAAGATGCAAATATGTACCATCCCATAATTCTCTTTGCTCAAAACTAGACAATATACACTTTCTTTCCACAATGCATTATTCTAATCCATCTAAGTCTCAATTCCCAAATGGGGGTCATGCTCAATTCGGCTAGGGATAATTTTGTGGAGTTTACAATATAAGGCTTAGGCTAATGTTCTGGCTTCAAGCAGAGATAATGCAGGGTAGGTAAAGAGAGGATATAAATGGCTTAAAAGATGCATCCATCATTTAATTCTTATAAACACAAACATATATATGTATTGGCTTCGAATAACTATCACAACATTTAGAGATGCATTAGAAAGAGTAAATACACTCAAGAAAGTAGAGAGATTTTTAACGTTCTCCCTAAAGGCCAAAATTCTCACTAGGACAATTTTGTTGGATTTTGCTTTTTAGCCTAGGATCACATGTGCTCAATTTCATCACAAGTTCACAATCTACATAAAAACAATTTTAAGGGACTTAGGCTAAACCATCCAAATATGTCATAGGATTTACATGATCAAGTCAGCTATTGAGTTCTCATCATAGGACATCTAAGTAGGGTT
The DNA here is from genome assembly GCA_963922045.1 of Persicaria maculosa. NCBI lineage: Eukaryota > Viridiplantae > Streptophyta > Magnoliopsida > Caryophyllales > Polygonaceae > Persicaria > Persicaria maculosa. The sequence continues at coordinate 36,401,654 of OY998271.1, forward strand.
TAAAAACAAGCTTAAAAAAGTAAATATGCATTTTTTTGTTCTTTTTGACATTTTCTAATTTTTTTGGATTTTTATATTTTTAATAAGACTGATAACTAAGAACATAAACTGAAACATGGATGCAATGCGAATAAAAGAAAGCCAAGTTGTGACCATAAGACATGTTTCATCCCCACCCCATACTTAAAATATACAGTGTCCTCACTGTATTCAAGGGTAGAGAGAAACTCACAGAGCAACCTACGGATTTAGGTCGATTTTAGGTTAGGTCGATGCCAGAAGTCGATGTCGAGTAAGTAGGTCGATGTCAACTGCATCTGTCTATGTCAAGGAAGAAGGTGAAATCGAGGGTCGCCTGGGTCAGGTCGATATCGAGTAGCTAGCTCGATATCGAGAAGCTAGCTAGCTCGATATTGAGTAGCTAGCTCGATATCGAGTTGTATGTTTGCTTCCCGAGTCATCGATGTCGACTCTAGGAGATGGCTCGACCCTTAGGAAGTCGATTTCAACTGGTCTGGTCGATTTCGAGTGCCTCTGCAGTAGCTTCTTTTCTTCTTCGTTGTTCCTTTTTGCTGTGTAACATGAAATTCTTGTTAGTGCATAATAGATAAAGCCACGATATATCAAAGTTTCAAAATCCAAAATTTAAAACCCTAAAAACCATCTAAGTGGAAATTAAAAGTTTTATGTACAAGCTCTAGATTTTATAGTTGCTAGGCCGAATTCTTCCGCGCTTCTATCCCAGGTGGCACATGTAGGGACCATATTGCTCTCATGTCCTCTTCAGGGCTTTGATTAGGATTAGAATTAATTTTCTTGGCTAGCAAGGATTTGGAGCCTATAAATAAAGCCCTTGGGGGCTGAGTTTTAATCATCCTACAATTCAATTCTTGAGCAATCAAGCAAACAATAGAGAGAGGTTAGAGAGGTGTTTGGTTGTGTACTCTTTAAAGGTTTAAGTTTTATGAAAAGATTTGTTTTTATGTTTATTCTGTGTTCAAGCATGATGATGTGTGAGTAGTCGTCCTACTTCTAGGGTCGGGGTGTGCTCGGAAATAGCAATGTTTGTATGCTTAAATCCCAAATTTGCTTATGTGTTTTCATCTTTTATCCCGTGCTTAATCCTTTATGAGAGTTTAGGATCATTTCTTATCAGGGGCGGCCCTAGGGTGGGGCGGGCGTAGGCGGCCGCCCCACCCTTTGACCCACGCGTCCCCGACTTTGGAAAAAAAAATTATTTATATATATATGGCAGTGTTGTAATTAGTAAAACTAGGATGGATATAGAATCAAATAATCTACTTTGTTTAGTTGGTTGGTGGGAAGAAAGGAAAGTAAATTGAGATCAAAGGTTGGGGGTTCAATTCCTACTAGCCTCCTTTTTAATAAAAAAAATTCATCTTCACCTCCCCCAAAAAGCTTTTTTATTCTTTGTTCAACTTGCACCCCATTCTCTATATTTCTACTCACTTATTTAATTATATTCTCACTTCTCGACCTCCCTATTAGATACAAATTATCTAGCTATAACTAATTAAGCCTCATAAAATTGGTGAAATTAGCCTCTCTTTTTTTAAAAAAAAAAAAATTCACCTCCCTCAAAAAAGTTTTTTTTTATTCTTTGTTCAACTTGCACCCGCTCTCTATATATATATTTCTACCCCTTATTTAATTATATTCCCACTTCCCGAGCTCCCTATTATATACAAATTATCTAGCTATAAACTAATTAAACCCCATAAAATTGGTGAAATTAGGATTTGATTATGAGAATAAATTTTGTGAAATTTTCATTAGAGTTTGTGATTTTGAGAATAAATTTTGTATTTTAATTATTGTATATGTGATTTTGAGAATGAAATTTATTAATTGAATTTGTGAAGCTTTATGCAATATTTATATTTTCGTACCCTACATGTCTTTGGGAACCAAAAGATATTATAAAGTTGATGAGTTTACAATCCTAGATAATATGAAAAAGCCTTGAATTTAGCATGATTGAATTTCGATAAGTTTACACGTACTCCTAAATATGACAAATGTCTGAATTTCCAATGAATGACGAGAAACCACTACCATAGCAATTAAGCAAATGTAAGTCTAATTTTCTACAATCCATTGCTAAGTTGAAAGTCGTAGCTTAGGTAAAGGAGTTTATTCAAGGCCAATATCTCAGTACATACTAGAAATTTCGCGCCCGCTCCACCTTTTGGAGGATCCTGCGGTTGCCACTGTTTCTTATTTGCATTATATGAAGCGAAAGTGGATTATTTGTGAATTTGGATAGTAATTAGGATTTGTTTGCGAAAGTTGACTAAACCCTAATTATGAAAACGATAGAAACAAGTAGGTATTTATGGGAGAGCCTCTATATTCCTATTTGGTGATTGCGAAAGTTGTCATACGATGATAAAAACATAAACTTTATGTAATTTAAGTGTGTATGCATGCATTGTTATTGTTGTGGTGAATCCTTACCTTGGAAGCTTTTAGTTTATATAGTTTTAAACCCCAAAAAAATAGTTGCTTTTATTTTTTGTTCACTGTTTACGAACTGAATCTGCACTCGAGATCGACCAACATAGTCGATATCGACCACCCCTACTTGAGAGAAATCAAGTCGACAGTCTTCTGAGTCGACCGACAGGTTCAGGGCACTCGACATCGACCTCTGCAGTCGACGTCGACCTCTCTATTTAAGTTTGTAGGTTGTGCAGATCGAGTGAAGTACTAGGAATCGACAGCCCCTGTCGATATCGACCAATCCAGTCGATATCGAGGCTTCTGGTCGACATATAGAGACATTTTTAAGGCTATTCAGGAACCGCTGACTCGCCTCCTCGATGATTGATCCTGATTCCCTACTACTGCATCAGGAGGGAGTCTTGTAATTTATTTGATAGGAAAAGGAGTTGGTTTGGTTTGAGCTTTTTATTTATATATTTATTTCATATTCAATTCCCCCTCCTAACAATGGACTTCGAGGTCCAGCTCTAGTGAAAGGACTTCATTTCTCCGAGTGATAAAACTACAATCAGAAGGCCTTCTGCAGACGGACACCGAGGTCCAGCTCCAGTGAAAGGACTTAGGTTCTCCATGAGCTACAAGCTATTATCAGGAGGCCTTTCGCACACGGACACCGAGGTCTAGCTCCAGCAAAATGACTTCAATTCTCCGAGAGATCATGGCTTATTATGAAAGTCTTACAATGCTAGTGACACATAATACTTATTTATATATTCAACATTTCAGGTTTTGTTAAGGACCGCTCTTTCTAGTGTTTTCAATTTATAGGCCTCACTCCCTACGAATTCACTAACGATATAAGGGTCTTCCCATCTAGTGTTAAGCTTGTTGGTAGGCGTCGCCAGTCTCAAGACTATATCACCTTTCTGGAGGATTCGAGGGTGAACTTTCTTGTTGTAGTAGTTTTCTGTTTTTCTCTTATATTCATAAGATTTGAGAACTACCACTGCGCGCCTTTCTTCTTTATGTTGCAACTCTATCTCAAGTTCCTCATCGTTGGAAACCTGATCAAAGTTGAAGAATCTCGCTAAGGGAACGAGCCGTTCTATAGGCACAACCGCGTCCACCACATAAGTCAATGCGAAAGGATTTTCACCAATGGGATTTTTGAGGAAGTTTGATAGGACAAGAGAACCAAGGGTAGATGCTCTGTCTAACGTCCCTTTGCAGTTTGATCTAACTTTTTTCTTGATCCCATTAAAAAGACATTGTAGCATAGTGGTTATAGAAGTGGCATCCCTTTTGCAGTTTGCTTATGTATATACATAATATATAGTAGTGGGGGGCCCAATTTTAAATTTTGCCTCAAGCCATAAAAAACTCAAGTCTAACCCTGCAGAGCACCGACGACACGGCGCATACCAACCCAAGCCAGATGCGGAGGGAGGATGACGACCAAACCGATAAGACGACGGCAAATTGTCGGCAACCACCCAGAGAAAGTTGAGGACTATCCCAAAACAACAAGGACATAGTGCTAGATAGTCAGAAGCCATCAAAACGCAAGAACCCCAATTTAATTTTGCATAAGAATAGGGACCCGACACCCGGACCCGGATCAAATAGAACCCAATCAAGACGAAGGGAGGAGACTAATCCAAGCTCAAATAGAGTGACAACTCTCCAAAGACTTTGAGGAGGACGGTGGAAACAGGGGGTCAAGCACTAGCTTCGAGGGAGGTCGAAGGAGGAGGGTTAGATGGGGAAGACAAGACTGTCGACGAGGGAGCTAGAGATGGCAAACTGACCATGACAAACGAAAATCGCCATGGCCGAGCGATTGAGGAGATAACAAGGAAGACCAATGGAAGTTTGAAGGAGGAGGGTGGAGGCGCGTAGGGCTAAGCCCCGAAATCAATAAAATGTTTATTTTCTCAATTTTTCTTTGGGAAAATTGTAATTATTTTATAAAATAAAAAAGGACTTATATGCAATTTAATACAAATTATCTTGTTAAAAACTAAGTTCGAGCTTGACTCGATAAAAGCTTTGCTCGAGCTCGTTCATTTTCTAAGCAAGCTGAATATGAACACATTTTTAAACTCGGTTCAAATCTCAGCAGCTCGATTTATGCTCGAATAGCTCGAATTTTGTGAAATTTCTAAAATTTCCTTTATGTTACTGTGTTTTGAGCAAATAGAGTTCCTTAATGCTCGAAAAAAGCTGGGTTGGAGCTCATTAATTTCTTAAACGAGCCGAGTATGAACACATTTTTAAGGTCGAGTCTAAATTTAGGCTTGACTTGAGCTCGATTCATTTCTAAACTAGCTAAACATGAATAAGCAATAATCGACTCGTTCGACTCAAATAACAACCTTAATTCGAGTGAATAAGAAGAGATGGACAAAGCAACTAGATATCCGTTTAGGGCCGGGCCGGCCCATTTATCGAACCAAAAATTTCCCAGACCGGCCCATTGTTTTAATCAAGCGATCATGTTTATATTTTAACAAAAAAAAACAAGAAAAGAAATAATAAAAATGGAAATCAGGCGGCAATATATATAGAAAGTGAAACCCTGGCAGCGGCACTGAATCATCTTCTACCTCAGAGAGTTAGGGTTTAGAAGAAGAAAGATCAATGAAACCCCATTTGCAGGCGTCCCTCAGATCTCCTCTCAAATTCCGCATGTAAGATCCATCTCAGCCTCTCTATATCTCTCCTTTTTTCTCAAATCTCTGTGTAATGTCTGGAATTTGAATCGTAGGCCTACGGGGGAAAACCTAATTCCCATCCGACTCGACATAGAAATCGATAAACAGCGCTTCAAGGACACCTTCACTTGGAACCCTAATGGTACTCTCTCGGAATGGCCTGTGGTTATGGAGTATTATTTGTGTTTCCGAGAGCTTTATGCACCTATTTTGAGTTGCCATAGATTTTCAAACTGTGGTTGCCTAATTTAGAAGTGTGCAGAGATAAATCACGGGATCCGCTTTGCATCGCAAGCTCTTATGTTTGTAATGCCCATACATTGAACGGCAATAAAAATGATTATCGGTCTTGCTTCTTAGTTGTAGTTTTTCCCCTCAATTTGAAAATTTCTAGAAAGGTTTCTCCACACATACAAGTAAAAAAAATGTTTTAAAGGCCCATTATTGAATTCCTGCTTTTAGGGATGCCTACATTTTTGCTTTGGTGATGTTTGCCCAAGTGGAAAATTGCTGAAGATGGAATCTGAAATATACACTTTCGATTTGCAGGGATTATAGCAGCATCTTATGCTTTGATGTTGCACAAGAAAGCTATCTTGCAGTACCCTTTCTTTGTTGCATCCGTAGCATCTTGCATGCTTTGTTGTTTATTCCCCACTGTAGTAATTGATTGTTTGTCAATTTTCCTGCATAACTCTGTCTCTCTGTTTTTCCTTGCCCAATTTCTTCAGTGATATTAAAAAACTTTGAGGTTTGTTATCCTTTTACATTTTTTTAGCAGTTACTTAACCTTTTATACTATCCAGTTTGTTTTTCAGTCACTCTATGCATGGCGGCCTGTATGGCCATCGCCCACATTTACAGAATCCTGACTAGATACAGGAAGTGAAAAGTAATCCTGTCATGTTTGGGATATAGATTTCTTCTACAATATGTTGGTGCTTCAGATAATATATAATGAGTTGTGGCCTGTTGGATGTTTATTTCTTCAATGGCAGTATTATGAGTCTCGCTCTATTGTGGCTGCATGCCCATCTTTCTTGTTCGGTTGATTGATTTTTTTTCTTTTAATATCTTCTGTTATTTTTATTGAGATACAAACTTTAAGGCCTAGTATCCAGACATGCTGATGCACTTACTGTGAGTTGTCATATTTTTCATCATGTGGCAGCTTAATTTTTTATAGTGCAAAGATAAATCACGGGATCCGCTTTGCTGCATAAGCTCTTATGCTTATCCAGCCTGTAATGCCCATACATGAAACTGAAAATGAGAAAAATTATTCTCAATCATACGTTTTTCTTCAATGGCATTATTATGAAGCTTGGTCTATTCTGGTTGCATGCCCAGCTTTCTTATTTGTTTGATTGATTTTTTTTTCTTTTAATATGTTATGTTATTTTAATTGAGATGCAAAATTTTAAGGCCCAGTTTCCAGACATATGCTTATGCACTTACTGTGAGTTATCATATTTTTTCATCATGTGGCAGCTTAATTTTTTTGAGTGCAAAGATAAATCATGGGATCCGCTTTGCTGCATAAGCTATTATGCTTGTCCTGCCTGTATTGCCCATACATGAAACTAAAAATGAGAAAATAATTCTCAGTCATACATTTTTCTTCAATCAATGGCTTTATTATGAAGCTCGGTCTATTCTGGTTGCATCCCCAGCTTTCTTATTTGTTTGATTGATTATTATTTCCTTTGAATATGTTATGTTATTTTAATTGAGATGCAAACTTTGAAGGCCCATTTTCCAGACATGCTTATGCACTTACTGTGAGATGTCATATTTTTCCATCATGTGGCAGCTTAATTTTTTAGAGTGCAAAGATAAATCATGGGATCCGCTTTGCTGCATAAGCTGGTATGCTTATCCAGCCTGTAATGCCCATACATGAAACTGTAGAAAATGAAGCAGTTATGTTTAAGCGTGCTTCTAAGTGTTTCTCCTTTATTCTTGATTTTCTGGAGAGTTTTCTCTTTTATCAAAGTAAAAACTGCTTTGATGTACACTCTGGATTTGCTGCTGGGTATCTAAATATCTTATATGCTTTGATTTTACAGAAAAAAGTTATTTTGTTTGATTTTTGTTTTCTTTGGACAATGTAATGAGTGATATTTTAAAATTCCAAAAGGTAAAATCATACAATCAATTTCGTTGGTTGTATCCCCTTCTTGGTTAAAGTGCTTAAGACTGAGCATTTGTTTCTTTTGATATCTTTTCTTTGTTCATTGGGTTACCTAACTTTTAAGCATATTACCCATCTATCATGAACTTATTTTGAGATGTCATATCTTTTCCATATGTGGGTTTCTAATTTTTAAGAGTGCAAAGATAAATCATGGGACCCGCTTTGCCAATTGCAAACTAGAAGAAAGCCATGCTCAGGCATGCTTTTAAGTTATACCGCAAAATCTGTATTCGTTGGAAAGTTGTCTCTACATACAAGTAAAAACTGCTTTATGGTTCCATTCTTGCATAGGTTGGTTTTGGGAATTCTCATTTTTGCCCAAGTGGAAAGTTGCTTAAGATTGAAACTGAAATGTAAACTCTGGATTTGCTATGGGCTATGGAAGCATCTTATGCCAGTGCTTTGAATAGTTTTATGCCAATTTTCCTGTACTGAACCTCTCCCCCTCCCTTCCTCTATAATCTTCCATGGATATTCTAAATCTTCAAAACTTGTGAGAGCATGTTTAATTGGCTTTATGGAGCATCGATGCTTCACATTTTTAATATAAAAAATTGAACAATTGGCAAGCATTCCGGGTGTTGAGATGCTCCGGGAAGTGTCGATCCTTTGTAGCATGTAATTAATGCTGTGTCAGTTTTACTTATTTTTTCCCGGGTGTTACCAGCCAAAATGGCATCGTTTGGCATTTAAAAGTGTGGGAGTGCTGCGTTTAATTGAGCAGCAGCTGAAACAAATTTTTGCATAAGGGGAACACATCTTGGAGAGAGATTGGATGTAGAGCAAAGAGGGCTTTTGAAGCTTTACCTATTTGTGCTTTTTGTGGAGCTTATTGGCTATAATTCATGTTTTACATGTTACTGTTAGCATCTTTCAGCTGATGTTTAAAATTATAAATTCTTGCAGATCCAGATTCGGAAATTATACTGTTTACAAAGAGGACAGTGAAAGACTTGAAGCTTCCTCCTGCATTTACCACACAAATTGCTCAATCAATTCAAGTAGGTATCATTTCATTCTATATCATTACCAAGCCGATCAGTCTCAGTCCTTCACTATATTATTATAGTGATATGGTCCTTGATATTTTTTGAACTGACCACAATTTGATATCTCTTGCTGCAAGAGATTGCAAATATTGGTTACCTCACAATATCTCAATTTTGCATATTAAAGGCAAAACTTTCGTTAATGATCTTGAATAGTCAATACTTAATCACAGATATGTTGTTCAACTACAAATGTAATGAAGGAAAGAAATAACTTTGAAAGTAAGGGAGAGTAAAGCGGGGGAAGTGGGAGTGATGAAATAGGACAGAGATGGAGAAAGTAGAGAAGGATAGATAAGGAAGTGGAGAGTGCATAGAGAAACGGGAATTATTGTGTCACCTTATTTATGGTTTTCTACACCCTTTTTAAACCTCTAAAACCTTCTTTTTGTAAGCAGAACATATCATGTAACATCAAACTTGTACTGGCTTAATTTTGTGTTGATTCACTGGAGGTGATCTTAATGTGTGGTATCAAACCCATTCATCCAAAGAGATAAAATCATTTACACTATTAACACCAAGCTTTGCACTTGGGTTATCTGTTTCTTTTGTCAATCTTGGACCAGTGTCGTTTTATTGAGCAATTCTGGGATGTAAGACAAACTATCAACACTTTTTACCTAAATGGATCTTTGGGAGGTTCTGGGACGTAACACAATTTGCAGTTGTTGAGTGGTGTTGTATCACTTTCAATATTCAGAAATTGACATGGAAGAGTAGATATCACATATTTCCGCTTTTATTTTCTACTAGATGAATATTAAGAAGTTGGCATGGAAGCGTAGATATCTCTAAATTATTTTTTCGCAGGAAAGTATATTTTTTTCATATGATGCTGCAGTTGAAACTTATTGTTTTTTTTCTACCTCTGTTTTTTTAGACACAACTCACTGAGTACCGATCATTTGAAGGACAAGATATGTATGTAGCCGAGAAGATTGTTCCTCTCAAGGTTTTCAGTTTTTATTTTGAACAGTTTGATGGCACATACGAAGTATATCTTTTTCTGTTACATTAACTTGAACCATTTCTATCTGCAGTTAGATCTCCGAGTTAATCATACTCTCATCAAAGACCAGTTTTTATGGGTAGGCTTTGTTCGAATATGCTCATTTGTGATAGCATTCCCGTGTTCCTTTGAAATTCAACTAATTTTGTGTATCATTTTTTATTTATTGGAATTTAGGACCTAAGTAACATGGAGAGTGATCCTGAGGAGTTTGCCAGAACTTTCTGCAGTGACATGGGTATTAAAGACCCTGAAGTTGGAGTAAGCGACGCAGAACCGTAGTATCTTGTTGATGTTCATCATAATTATTGATAAAACATTTTTTCATGGGAATGACAAACATTGAGCATGTAGATGACATTGTGCAGCCATATAAATCAATTCGATTCTGGTGGTTTGTCTTAATGCATTTATTAGCATAAAGAATAAATAGATTTATAAATTTACCCTTGTGGGTTAGGGTTATATTCTTTATTGTGGTGGATTGGCAACTTGTCTTCGTATTTTTGGAAATCAAGATTAGGGTTGCATCGGTTAATCTTTGTGATTTCTTTTTGTGCAATGGACACTAGTTCTTTGTTTTGCTTTGAAGTTGTTTAGTTGATTCTGATCCCGCTTATTATTTGACTGATTCCGTGCCATGTGAATTTGTTGAATAATCATTGCAACAACCAGCAGATCTTGTAAAGCAGGATCTGCTTGTACTATTGCTATTGGCTACTGCCTTTGTGGGTTTGCTTATGTTAGGGTCCGAGTTTGTTTTCATGCTTCTCGTTTTATAATTTCTTTTTTGATGTCTACCCTTAATCCATATGCCATCTTTATCCGTGCCTCAGTTAATTAATTGTTTAATGATTTACAGCCTGCTATTGCTTTTGCCATTCGCGAGCAGCTGTATGAGGTGATTATCCAACTGCTAGTGCTAATTTACATTTTGAACTGATGATTCTCAATTCTCGTGTAAGTGTTGACCTTTTGAGTACAACTGTAGATTGCTACACAAAGCGTAGCAACGGCCAAGGAAGCTAAGGTATCTAAGAAGGGACGTCGTGGAGCTGATTTAATTTCAGCCAGGTACGGCCTGTCTTTTCCTAAAAGGTAAGCGTTTCAAAGAAATAGGAGACCTTTTTCACTTGTATGTTTTTCATCCCAGCAAATCAGGCGTTGCAGCAGTAGACCTAGTGAAGTTATTTGGTCACAGATCAAGTGTCATCAGGTAACTCTCATTGTTTTCATGTACTTTACATATTTCCATCTGGAAGGATATTTCTATCAGAAATATGTATTCTTGATTCCAGTAGTATCGTGAATTTGACATTTGTGCATACTTGTTTATCTCCTGTGTGTCACACTCCTGTAGTCGGTCTGATTTAGTGTATCCCTATTACAGTTTAGTCCCGCATTAAAGGGCACAAAAGCAAATATCACTAGCAATCTCAGCAAACAAGTGGCTGTCGTTGATCAATTCTGTATTATTATACTTTGCTTGCAAATTTAGAACAGTAACTAGTGATGCTAAAACCCAACTCAATGATAGTGACCGTTATTCTTCTCTTTGTTTTGCCTCTGAAGGAAACGGAAAGAGTGGGATGTGTATGAGCCGGTTGTCGATATCCTCTCGAAAGAAGAGGTTGAAGCTCTGCAGGCAAAAGAAGAGAGGATTGCTCGTTGAAGTCTACAACTTGTATATATAACCAAATCTTATTTTCATATCATATATGATATGAAGGCCCAATGTTAGCTAACTTTCTTGTGATCTGATGGATAGTAATGTATGCTATTGTCATATATCGCTGAATATACCCCCATAGTTTCCAATGATTTCTTAGTTTATAGGAATTAGACTTGATATCTTCAATTACTAGGACTCTTTCCATGTAAACTGCGAGTAGTGCATGCATTTTACTCTTGTGGTTCTCAAACATCACACTACTGTTTGGTATGCTCCTGGATTAGGTGAGGGGATGGGCTCATACTCCCAACCGTCCATGGTATGGGTTCCCATACCTTCCATCCTTCTTGGATTTGAGATTAACACATCCAATATAAGCCAATGGCCGATCGAAATCGTTGTTTGGGACCCATCTGGTTCACCTTAGTCGTGTATCGGGGAGCCATGTATGGTCCCTTGACTCCCTTCTTATTCGGCATCCATGGGTGATGGGTCCTCCCCCTAGCCACCACTTCAAAGGCAATCAAGTGTCCTCTTCTAAAATTTTCTACATCCGACACTGAATGCTTGCATCCGATTTAAAGTGGGTCAACATTTTGTTTTGGGTTTTTGTCAAAATGAAACGAAATTGTAATGTAATTGTAAATTTCTTACAAACGAGGGTGCTTATTTAAAATACCCTATATTAGAGGTGTTTATTTATTTGGCAATTTTGTGTATGAAATAAAATAAAATGTTTTATTTTTGTAGTGTTGAGTTGTGGATCAGGCTGAGGCTGACCTGCCTTGGCTTCATCGTCGGCGTCAACTGCGCTGCCTTGGCTCCATCAACTTGTTATCAACTATTGGAGATTCTCTTTTATCTTAGATCTGAAAAATATTAACCCTGGTTAAATTCTATAGTAGTGATCCAACTCCCAAGGTAGGTTAGTTACCCATTTTTAGTAATAATTCATATCTTAAGAATTAAGATGCCCTTTCGATGTGAATAATGGATTTATTTCTCATTAAATGAAAACTATTTTATATACATTAATTAATTAATAATAATAATAATAATATAGTTGCTAAAATTGTTGTTTATATTATTTAATTAATTTGCCATTTCATTTCGAAATCTAAATGATAGTGGAATGTCAAATACACCACAACAACATATTATGACACATAAATCTATAACTCTTTCCATTGCTTGAATTATTTTCATGGTGATAATGATGATTTAAATCGTTGATGTCGATTGTAGGTTCATGAGCTTGCTTGGTTTGTAATGTAGTCTTTTTCAAGTTGTTATTTTCGACAATTAATTCTTTTCCTCCTCTTTTTTATTTTTTCTTCGTCGGTACAAGTTTATGGGGCCGGAGAGGGATACTTCCATTGTCAAGATGCAATGCACACCTCTTAGGAATTGAAAGGACTTTAAGAGCATCACCCATCCATGATTGATTTCAATAACAACAAACAATTGTCGAATTATCTTGAGAGAGAGAGATATCATCACGAAGCGATGTCTTAACAACTTATCTTCAACTTCAACTCTGCTATTTATTTTTGTTCTCGACAACTAGTTCTTGTTAATTTTCAATTATCGTGGTTTAGATTCAGGTACAAGTCATTTTAATCAAAACTGACTTCGTTTTAGATGACCATTAAATTGTAAGATAATATGTTGCTCTCACATAAATCGACAGAAATAATGTAAGGCCGAAAATAAAGACAGAATTAATAATTTGAAATTATAAAAAAAGAAAAGAAAAAAAAAAGAAAAAAGATCGGTTCGATCTATTGCGAACAGCCCATTAAAAGGAGGAAAATCTCGCCATGATCAATCAAAGAGACCATGGGGATTCTATATAAGAAAAACACATCCATCCATCCATCCACTTATTCATCCAATACATCCATGACGCATCAAAGGCATAGTTATCTACAAGTTAAGGAGTGCTTCACAACCAACCCCTATGTATGACTGATGATGGTGTTGATGATGACGACGACGACGATGGATGGTGGATGATGTTCATCATCATCAGGAGCTCACATTACATGTTCTTGCCTTGGACTTGTCCAACATGGACCACATCACTTGAACATCCTCATATGCACAAGCCATCACCTCTCCTTGCAAGTCCATAGCCATGTTTTCTTGCTCTGAATCACCCCCAAATCATCACAAAATTAATCCACATCACAACGCAAATTTTCATTTAAATTCTTTTTTTGTTTTTTCAATTTTCAAAATAATTTATCAATGATGAGATCGAAAACTCAGGAAAAATAGTTTCGGGTATTTCGGATCGGGTGCAATAGAGATGAGCCAATGAACATACCTAGCTCCTTTGCCTTCTTATTATCTCTTGGCGGTTGTTGATTCAGGAAAGTGCGAGCCTTCCTGAAGGGAGTCGTGATGGTTTTTACCCATGATGTTGCCATTTTTCCAACCTTCTTGCCTTTTAAACGAGTATGATACCGAGATTATTTCTTCGAAATTTTCTTCTTCTTTTTCTTCTTCTTCTTCGACCTTCGTATGTGAGAGCACTCCAATGGTAAAATGTGAAGATGAGTTTATGTGATAAGGTATGGATATGTGGAAGAACTCTAAAGTTTCTCTATCAATAAATGGCTTTGGCTTTGGACCACTCTTCCTAGGCTTTATGTATATATATAGTCTTAGCTATAGGTGGATTGATATCAATATAATAGAACATGGAAATCATATAATGTTACTTAAAAATATGTAATGTAAAATTAAATTAAATTAAATAATTAAAAAAAATGTGAAATTATAAATGAGAGGAAGGTAGAGGGAAGTGGGGAAGGGGAATGAAAGTGGTCGGCAAGATCCGTGATATGAGCCAAACTGAGGGGTTCGGATGTCAAACTAAGCCTCGTGAATGTGATTGGATATATGCCTTCATTTATTTTACCTTAATTTACATAAAGGGATGATAAAATGTATGGATTTCTCATCTATCTTATTTTTGTTTATCAAAATTAGTACGTGTTGTTTTATTTCAGTTGAATTGTAAAATGACAACTATTTCACATCGAAAAATAATAAAACTCCAAGTTTAGTATATAAGGGAGTGAGTTACTTCTTCTATAATTAATTGATTTTATTATATTATCTCCTCTATTTTGATAAATACGACTCCATTGGGAAAATAAAACTTCCATTGAAGAGAATCAAGTAAAAGTCTTTCATAAAAACTCTCTTAAGACCGAGAATGAAGTTTTTATTTTGTACATGTCAGATCATAAATTAGTAATTGCTTTCAATCTCTGTAAAATCCCTCTAAACCTTTCTATTTTTTGAAATGATATACATCAACGCGTGTGGTTAGAAAAGAAATAATTAACTAATTTTATGAGTAAAAACATTAAAAATAAAAAGTCACTTGTTCTTCTAAACTTTTGATCTTCACATTCACATTCATTTTCATTACCGAAATTGTTTACTTGTCACTGCCTAGTTTGCATCTTTTGTTGTTTTCATTGTATGTTTTGGCGGTTCGCCGTCTGCCGACTTTGTCGGCCTTTCGAGGTGTCAGGTCTGTCTGACCCTCGAATTCTTACCTTATTAAAAAAAACATTCATTTTCATTAAGAACCTAATTGTTCTTGAATCAATAAAAACATAAAAGGGTAATCTTGCAAGTTTTCTATGTACTCGTTTTTATAGAGCTCAAAACTAATTTTATGAGTAAAAACATCCACACAGGACCTCATTGCCGACTCGGCTTTGCGTGTCCTCATCCATAAGGATGCCATTGGGTGGTGGTCCAGCAGGGTCTGACCTCACTCAAATCTTTACCTTATAAAAAAAATAGAGTTCGAAACCTCTTGTTTTTTTTTTTAGAAAAAAAACTTAAATGTTGAGTTAGATTCATATTTAATTTCATCCGAATTCATTTTTAATCACCCCTAACTTCAACAAAACAAAAATGGGAGATAAGATTTTTATGCGACTTTCTGTGAGTTATATGATTTTGTTCATATTATAAAGTTTTTATAATTATTACAAGGTCTGAAAGGGAGCACATGGAGCACGCTTTCTACAGAACGCAACACGTGATGGCCCCCACCAGACAAGCACCAAAAATAAATAAATGAATATTAAATATTGACTTGATGTAATTGTTTTTTTAGGCGCGGATATCTACACCGCTAATTTTTACTATGTCCACTTTTAATCACCGTAGATATGTGCGGTGGCTTTAATGACGCTTTTTGACACCCATCGATGTACACGACGGTGGGGTTGGAGCCGTATGTGAGTCGATCGTGGTATACAACGGTGACGTTGAGGAACAGGGGCTGTTATTTCAAAAACCCTTGCAGACGTCTGTGGTGGTTTTTGAAATCCAAAAAAACCCACCGTATCAATATACGGTGATGCTCGTGGTGGATTTTGAAATCCAAAAACAAAGCACCCACCGCATCCACATACGGTGGGCATCTGACCATTACGCAACGGTTCGGTGCCCACCGTCGGTGTATACGGTGGGATCCGACGCCTATATAAGGCGTGAGGGTCCCACCATATTTGTCACATTTCCGCTTCTCGCATTCTCTCCACGTGTCGTCCTTTCTTACATTTTCGCTTCTCGATTTTTCTTTGTTTTTCATCCTTAGTCGCATTTTCGCTTCTCGCTTTTTCTCCGCTCTTTTCTCCGATTTTTGTGTTTGTCATCATATATCGCAAACAATGGTGAGTGAGAGTACTCGTGAAGGAGCTCGAGGTCGAGGTCGTGGTGGTGGCCGTGGACGTGGTGATAGAGATCCATCACATGTAATATCGTACAGATTAAATAAATTTAATTCAATTTACGTGGAACGAGAATAAATAATTGATAGTTGACTATTGATGTATGAATTGTAGCCTGCTCTGATTATTCATAGATGTGGTCGTGGTCGTCCTTGTGGCGGGAGAGGGACATTCAGCATACGAGAGGTATGTATGATTCAGTACATATATATAGGAAAATAATATAATATGTGTGATTAATATTATAATAGAGTTTAATGTCATAATAGAGTAATTCTATCGAACAAGTCAATATATATATGAAACAGTATAGTATGTTAGACGTACCATAGATATATAGAGAATGAATAAATATAAAGTGAAAGTAGCTACAATAATTGGAATCTTGTGTAGTCGATTGAATATAGAATTGTGGGTGTTAAAAAAGATTAATATATTTAATCGATAGGAATTAGAATTTGTTTTTTAGTCGTATACAGACGTTATCACGTGGATTAGCGTATAGGGTGGTTTTGTAGACCCCATGTAGCCCTGTTGTTAAGGTAAGAGAGGCGTTGCGCGAGTCACGTGCACAAATTGTGTTTATTCCTTTCCGTATGCAGGGTGTATAGGAGCCTATAGGTAGGGATAGTATGGTAGGAGACGATTGGGGGGGGGGGGGGGTAGTTCTAGTCAGTCAATTGTCGACTTAGCTGACATACGCCCCCATACAGTGGATGCGACGGTAGAGCCTGCGGTGGAAGCGATAGAGGAGGAACTGATGACAGATAGTACTGGGGATGTCGTATTGCAGATCGGTGAGCACGTGGGGGCAGATAGAGGAGGAACTGATGACAGATAATACTGGGGATGTCGTATTGCAGATGTGTCCATGTAGCTCACAAAATTTTTGTTTCCAGAGATGTTCAATTCCATGAACGTCAATTTCCCTTGCATAAGATTGATTTTTATGAAGGAATTCCACTTCCTAATGTTATGCTTGATAATGGATTGAAGCTATGGACAAGGAAATAGATGCTTTGAAATATAACAACACTTGGGTATTAACTGATCTTCCTGCATGAAAAAAGGCTATAGGTTGCAAGTGGGTGTACAAAATTAAAGTCAAAGTTGATGGGTCTGTTGAGAGATTCAAAGCAAGGTTGGTTGCAGAATACTCAAGAATATGGGATTGATTATGATGAGACATTCTCACCAGTGGTCAAGATGTCAACTGTAAGAATTATACTTTCCCTTGCTTTAAACAAAGGTTGGGATATTTTTCAATTAGATGTAAATAATGTTTTCTTACATGGAGATTTGTATGAGGAAGTGTATATGACTATGCCTCAAGGGGTTCCAAATCCCGATAACAAGGTCTGTTTGTTGAAAAAGTCATTATATGGCTTTAAACAGGCTTCAAGGCAACGGTTCAATAAATTGTATACTACTCTGATAGAATTCAATTTTGAACAATCTAAATATAATCCTTCTTTATTCATTTCTCATAAAGATAATCATCTCACTATTTTTGGAGTGTATGTAGATGATATCATTGTTACAGGCTCGGATTTGTCTCAAGTGACTAGGCTTAAGCAGCACCTTCATGAGCTATTTAGCATCAAGGATTTGGGAAAGTTGAATTACTTCTTATGCATAGAAGTAATTCAATCCAGTGAGTCTTTGATACTCATTCAAAAGAAGTTTTGCCAGGAAATCATCACAGAGGCAAATATTAATGATCAAAGATCATGTGTTACACCTTTGCCTTTGAATTTTAAACTTCATGCTTTTGATATGACAAATTTAATTGATGATCCAACTAGTTATAGAAGTCTTGTGGGTATGTTGAGTTACTTAATGAATACTCGTCCATATATCTCTTTCTCAAATCCCCTGATGTCACACATCAAGTTGCATTATATCATCTACTCAGATATGTAAAGGGGACAATGCACCATGGAATTCGATTACAGAAAGGATCTTCAATCAAGCTTCAAGCTTTCTCTGATTCTAATTGGGCTTCATGCCCTAATTCAAAAAAATCTGTGACTGGATATGTGGTCTTGTATGGTGGGAATCCTATAACTTGGAAGTCAAAGAAGCAACCAATAGTATCCAGAAGTTCCTCTGAAGCTGAGTCTAGGTCCATGAGTCAAGTTGTTGTAGAAGTCACTTGGCTTGTCAACATTCTTCAAGAGCTTGGAGAAATCAATTTGAAGTCGGTGACATTACACTGTGATAATAAATCTGCACTATAGATAGCACGAACCCAGTTTTCCATGAGAGGACCAAGCATATAGAGATCGATTGTCACTTTACAAGGGAGAAAGTAATGGATGGGCTCCTTGATCTTACTTACTTATCCATACAGAACCAGTTAGCTGATGTCCTAACAAAGATCTTGCTTGCTACTTATCACAAGGAGTTGCTTGGAAAACTGGGAATGCATTTGTCAGATCCTTCTCCAGTTTGGAGGGGGGGGGGGGTGATGGTGTATGGTTTGGATGAAAACCGGGTTCAATTGTTGTTTAATTAGTGAACCGGTTTCTTTTATGTAATTAATAGAAAAACACGTGTATAGCGCACGTGATATCATCGGCTATATAAGCCCCTTTCCTCTTCTTCCAGATGATCATCTGTTTTCTGCAACAAACTCCTAACAGAAATTCAAAGCTTTCATTGTCTGGTTTCCATGGAGTTTTCTCGTTCTTGATTCTCCGTTCGTTAAGCTTCAATCTTAATCTTTAAATTCTGAAATCAACATCATCAATCTCTCCATCTATCAAACATATTTGATATATAAAATCTATTTGCGTGTATTAAAAGAACTTTATATTAGCTTCGTACAAATGTGAAATTTTTAATTCACCTTTACT
The DNA here is from genome assembly GCA_963922045.1 of Persicaria maculosa. Taxonomy (NCBI): domain Eukaryota; kingdom Viridiplantae; phylum Streptophyta; class Magnoliopsida; order Caryophyllales; family Polygonaceae; genus Persicaria; species Persicaria maculosa. The sequence continues at coordinate 36,420,388 of OY998271.1, forward strand.
TCAATTCAAACAAATACCCCTAATATATTTCACTATTGCTGAAAAGTTTGATGTGAAAATGTTTCTTTCAATCAATTATAAAAAAAGTAAAAAACTGAAAATGATGATTTCTAAAAAGGGTGAATCTTTGCACAATAATTTAAACTTTTGTATTAAATTATTGAATCCCGACCTTATGACTTTTTAATAATAATAATAATAATAATAATAATAATAATAATAATAATAATAATAAATCAATATTACCCAATACATGCTTGCTCCTTGTTAATTAATGACCTGTCCAATATTTAACAACTATACTATAAAATTATAACTCATTAAATATAATGTAAACACAACATATATGACGAGAATTCCAAGTATTGAAACAATACATTGCAATAACAATTATAACAGTTGAAAATATCCTAGTTGTAGATGCATGTTATGATATTTCAAATCAGCACTTGTGTAACAAAAAAAATAGTCATTTTTTTATTGTGTGTAAATTTAGTAAATCTATATGACTAGATAGAACCCACATAAGCCTAATTTGTTGAATTTTATTTATTAGTTATGAGAATAGGAAGTTTAATGATTAACATGATCCTCCAAATGGACAACCATATACAGCTTATATTGTACCATACCCAAAAAAAATGCACATGTACTCCGTGGTGCATGAATTACATGCTTTCTTGTCGTTTTAAAAACAACACCACAAATATTAAGAAGTTTTATTTCGGAGATTTGTTAAACTAATTGCTTTTGTTTAGTATTATTGTGAGGTGGTTTGATTTTTAATGGATTAATTCTGTATGTGTATATATATACACACACTTTTATTAAACGCACTTTTATATATATATATATATATATATATATATATATATATATATATATATATATATATATATATATATATATATATATATATATATATATATATAAAAGTGAGTTTAATAAACTTATTGATCGTTAGCGGGTTTTCGTATGTAGATGCGTTGGTGGATTTGATATTTTAAAATTAGGTGAGCGAAAAAAAAATGGACAAAAGAGATTAAATTTTATACCTATATTAAGGGTGACACTACAATTGAAGGTGAAATTATGTATAATTGAAGGTGGGTGTGCTTTCAATTAGACCCAATAAGAGGTATAAGACAGTTATATTACGGAGTATTAATTACATAATATACTCGTGGGTTATCCCATACTATGTACGGGACTATTAATTTTTTTACTATTGAAGAGTTTTATATATTTATAAATTGGTTTAAAAAATAAAGTCAATCAAAAGTAAAAATAATAAAATCAAACTATTACACATGTACTTAATTTTATTTTTTATACTTGGATTTTTATGTATTTCTAATAAGCTTTATGTCTCTTGCAATTTTTTTTTTGTAATAAACGACCTATAAAAATCTTACTTTACTACTCCGTAATAAGCTAACTCTACGTTTTCTATTATCAACGTAAAATGTAAACATAAAATTTTTACTTGACTACCATGTTTCTTGCTAATATTTTTGAAAATTTTATTTATAAGATAAAATTTTAATTAAACTTTTTTTTATATCTCAAATTCTCAATCTATAATTTGACTTTAAATTGTATATATATAAACTAAAACACTTTTTAAAATAAAAAGTATAATTTTTTGTTGTAATCAATTTTTATCTCATTTATATAAATAGAAAAACTTACTTTACTATTATGTTTCCTACTAATATTTTTAAAAAAAATTATTTATAAGATAAAATTTTAATTAGACATTTTATCTCATTCTATAATTTGTGATGAATTAAGACTTTACATTGTGTATATATATAAACAAACTAAAACACTTTTTTAAAAGAAAAAGTATAATTTTTTATTGTCATCAATCATTTTTTTAATCTTAGTAATGTGCATTAATACTCCTAAAATACTAATTTTACTTTTAAAAAAGATTTATCTTTAATTGACATTAAATAAGCAAAAAGCTTCTTTTACTTGTAGGTATATACGTACTATATGTTGAATGAACAAGCGGTGTGCATTCATCGTACTTGAAAGGAAATAGTTTGGAAAGATCGAAAGGATCCTCCATTTGAACTTTTGTGTGGTAATGGATCTGAATTAGACGATCGATCTATGCCTATGGGATATATATCAAATTAAATGACAAAAGGGACAAGAGAAAATGGAACGCATATGGAGATCACCCAATCAGAATAAGAACGTACGATTGAATTATTTACATATATAGATATCATCTTATCTAAATGTGTGACTATTTATGTAACGCTTGAAAATATTATTATTATTATTATTATTATTATTAATTTTATTATTATTATTATTATTTATTATTATTATTATTATTATTATTATTATTATTATTATTATTATTATTTTTATTATTATTATTATAAGAGCTTACAAAGAATTAGTGGGGAGCCGAGAGACAATCTGGGCCCCACTCCTTTAGCAATAGAAAACCCCACCCTAGTGAAAATATGAGCTGCATTATGAGCCCCTATATCGTGAGCCTGAGCAAATTTCTGGATCCTCTTTAGAAGGCCTATAGCGTCCGCCTCAAGTTCACCCAATGTAGAAAAAGAAAAGGGTAAGAACCCATAACCAATGGCTTTACACTTATCATGATACTTGACCCGCTTTCGACGAGCCGCCTCGACCACCACCTGTCCTGGAACAAAATCAACCATCCCAGATTGAGTCAAAGGGGATGACCCTGTCAAGTCAACACAAACATCCAGGCCTTCATCCCACGCATAAAGAAGCATGTCCGCAGGACGGAGGGGTTTCCCGTCTCCCCCACACAGGCCAATATCAACCTCTTTACCAGCTGAGATCCCAGAACGATAACAGACATTCACCAAAGTGTCACGAACAGCATTATTATTATTATTATTATTATTATTATTATTATTATTATTATTATAAAAAGTTTAAAACAGATTACAAGAAATTAGTGGGCAGCCGAGATACTATCTGGGCACCCACTTCTTTTGCGATCACAAAGCTAAGTATAGTAAAAATATAAGGTGTAGCACGAGCCCCAGCATCATGAGATATCGAGAATTTATGAATCCGCTTTAGCAAGGCAACCGCATCTGTATCTAACTCCCCCAATGAAGAGAAGGAGAAGGGAAGGAAACTATAACCAGCCGATGTGCACAAATCTCGATACTTAGCACACTTACGCTAAGCAGCATCAACAACATCACGACCAGGCATATAGTCAGACATCCCAGACTAAGTCAAAGGGGAGGATCCCGTTAGATCGACACACACATCCCACCCTCTGTCCCAGGAATAAAGGAGCAAATCCGCCGGACAAAGGGGCTTATTATGCTCATCAACCAAACCAATATCAACCTCCTTACCGGCAGAAATCTTAGACCTATAGTAGATATCCAATAAGGTGTTGCGCACGAGGTTATGTCGACGTTTAATGCCCACAGTACCAGCGCAGGACACATCATGATCTCCGTAGACATCACCATCAAAGACCCGGGAACAAACCGGACAGGGCCTAGATACCACGAACAAATTAAGGAATACCCAGACGATAGCTAAGGACACTACAATAGGTCCTTCCATTCATAGTCTGGCCCAACCCAGAAATAGGAACTGCACGCAACCAATCGGAGGAGTGAGCACCCTGTTGAGACTTCCACAATGCCACCTGTCGTGGAGTCAAAGAGAAAGCAGAGTCCAATGCAGCAGCAACCTTCGCGAAATATTATTATTATTATTATTATTATTTAAAAAATAAAAATAATAAAAAATCGATAACATATTAATGATAGCTAGAGCCTAGAGTAGATCGATCGACCAACTGGTGGGAATATTGTGCATCGTCTTATTCAGTTAGGGTGAGAAGCTCATCATGTTTGTATGGTTGGATTGGATGTTCTTAGTCTCGATTAGACCGGGTGGTACGTCGAGCTCATTAGAGCTCATAATGAATACTTTTTAAAAATGGGTCATGGTTCTGCACACTAGGTTTTTAATATTAGGGCTTGTTCCATGTGCGGTTTTGAAAGAATTAATGATGTGTGGGATAGGTACAAGAAGGGGACTTGGGATGTGAAGGTGGTTTCTTGAAATATTGATACTTTGACGGGTAAATCTATTGAGTTGGTTAAAATCCTCAAGAAGCGCGGAATCAAATTAAATTGCATTTGTAGAGGAGATGAGGTGGGTGGGTGATAAGGCAAGAATGATCGATGGTTGAAAATTGTGGTATTTCGGTAATAGTAAAAGAACGAATGGAGAGCTCTTGTCGTTAAGGTGGATCACAAAAATGTCAAGATGATGGTAATCAAGCTTATTTTGGAGGGAGGCATACTTAACATGAGTGTGTATGCCCCTCGGATGAACCGTAGTGATGAGGAGAAGAGGGTCTTTTGGGAAGAGATGGATGACTTGGTCAGAAACATCCCAGAGACCGAGCGTTTAATTGTGGGTGGTGACTTCAATGGCTACATAGGGCAGGACAGTGATGGGTACAGAACAGTGCATGGAGGCTTTGGGTACGAGTTTGGAACGACAACGGGCTCACTCCTTCGGAGTTCGCAGCGGCTTTTGATTGCGTCATTGTGAATTCCTTCTTTGCTAAGAGAGACAACCACCTAGTTACTTACAAGAGTGGTAATGAGTGCTCACAGATTGACTACTTCCTAGTTAAGAGGGGACTAGGAGTATATGCAGAGACTGCAAGACTACTCTGTTTGGAGGTTTGACTACCCCGCACCATTTACTAGTGTTACAGCTGGAGTTCAAGGGTTGCAGAAGAAGGTCGATTAGGAAGCACAGTCCTAAAATCAAATGATGGGGCCTGAATGAGGAGAATGGGGCATTATTGAGAGAGAAGATCTTAGTAGAGGCAAAGAGGGGAGGCTCGTGGATACTTAGGGACAATGCTGACTTGATGTGGGGATCTATGGCTAATTGCATCTGGAGAGAAGCTCCGGAAGTCTTGGGAATTTCATGGGGAAGTAGTAGGCACAAAGACAACGAGACATGGTGGATCAATAAAGAAGTGTGAGAAGCGGTTAGGAAGGAACATATGACGTTCAGAAGAGTGATGAGTAGTATCAATGAGGATGAAAAAGAGTCTATATTGAGTAACAATTTGTTTTAGTGTAATTGTACTTATATGTGAATTAAATAAATAAATAAAAATGTATTTTAATTTATAATGTTATCATTACATTAATATTGGATAATTAAGAGACATGATCACAAAGAAAAAAGATTTGATAAGAAAAAAAAATATGTAATTAATATACAACAAATATAATAAAATTTTAGGATTTTGAAAAAAAGTACCCGTCATTTATTATGAATGAATAAGATGAATAAAAATTATAAAAATAAATTCTTTTATTAAAGGTTTATTGAGATTTTATATAGTTAAAAAAAATTGACACAAAAGAAGAAAAAATCCACTTGATTAGGTGAAATAAAATAACCACTTAATTTAGTTTATAGTTAGATGAAATCTTCCATTGAAATATTTCAAGAAAACCATTTTAACCACGCTTTAATTAAAAAAATATAATTAATATAAAAAAGCAAAACTAATTAAAATAACTCAACATTTAAGGGGGTGTTAAAAATATATCTCCACCTTTCAAATCTAAGATAAATATCCCGACCTTTATAGGTGATGTTAAAATAATATCACAATTTAGGGTTTTTATGCCACCTTTCTCACGCGCTCCATTGGTGAAAATGGGATTAGTTTTTACTTTTTTTTTTAAAAACCACCCATGACACATGACACTATCCCGTCCCTCCATTTCATATATATCAGAGGTCTAGATATGTACACAAGGTACACCCTAAGACTTATGCACAATTGATCCACATATTTGTAAGCAAAATGTAATGTATTTCATATAGTGTCTTCCTTTACAATTGGTTTGGTATGTTTTTGTCTCTGTACATATTCTGGTGCAACTATTTCGACTTTCCTTCTTTTGTTTCCCAATTTTGAGCTAGTTTGTCACCATCGACAGCGTCACCACAGTGATCTCCTAAAAAAAATCTCTAAAAATAAAGGTGTCACCACAGTGATAAGGGTGGTGACAGTGATAAGGGTGGTGATATTGATAAGGGTGGTGACAATGATAAGGGTGGTGATAGTGATAAGTGAGGTGACAACGATAAGGATGGTGACATCGATAAGGGTTGTGACAGTGATAGAGTGGTGACAGTGATAAGGGTGGTGACAGTGATAAGTGTGGTGACAACGATAAGGGTGGGAACAGTGACCCCGTAAAAAAAAACTCTAAAAACTAAGTTGTCAACAACAAAAATTGTCACCGCATGTGTCACCACTGATAAAGGTGGTGACACTAATCTCGTAAAAAAAAACTGTTACAGAAAAAAAATTTCACAAAAAAAATTGTCACCAAAGTCATTGACCTTGACCGGTCAGTGGTCAAATTAAAAATGGGAAGGAAGGGGGTTAAATTAAAAATGGAAAGGAAGGGCAAAAATGTCATAATGGATATTTTCAAAATGAATTATGAAAATGGACATTTATGCAAAATTATATATATATATAGGTAGAGGTTCTAGTGAAATAACTTATATGGTGTAACATGTAACGTAATTATGACCGTTAGATCTAATAAAATGAATGGTATAAGATGATGGAATACATGATACAATATATTGTATTCCACCGGAATTTCTTTAACTCTCCTTGATTAACGCTGCTCCACCCTCCTAATTAAAAACTTCCATTATTGGCTTTTTCATATTTAATTTCTTTTTATTCAAACTCACCATCTTCCGTTAACAAAACCACCCATAATTAATCAATACATTTCGTATATGGAACTTAAATTCAAATAACGAAAAGCTTTGATTGATCATAAATATATGCATGGGGAGTTCAATATTATTATAGAAAAGAAAGGGTACGTAGATGAAATATATACTTAATATTCATTTTAAAAAGACTGAAAATTCATTTACTTATATTGCTATATTCAATATTATAGAAAAGAAAGGGTACGTAGATGAAATATTTTTTTGAAGAAAGTAAATTTATACGTAATGTGTATTGGATGATTAATTGAAAATAATATAATTAAAAAAATTGATTACTAAACGTATATTTTATCATTAAAATCCTTATGGTTAAATCTATAGTAATGAATAAAATTATAACCTTAAATGAATATTTACCCTATTTGAAGAGAATGTTGAGTATATTGGTTGACGAAAATTAATTATAGAAAGGGGAGGCAAAGAGAGAAAATCTAATATTCTATTTTAATAAATTAAGTATTCATATAAATATATCCTGAATGAACATAAATTTGTATAAAATTTGAAACTTTGGTACGAGATTATAATTTATATAAAATCTAATATACAATTTTAATAAATTAAATATTCATATTAGACTTACTAAATGTTCATTTGAAAATTAAAGTATATTCCTTATAAATTCAATAAATTTAGTTGATAACTCACGTTGCTTTTTTTCACCTATTTATTCCATAATTCACAGTGATTAGGTTACAAAATTTCGACATTGTCATTGAACTTGCTTTCCCTTTTAGACTTTTAGTTATCATATATTTGAATCCTCTCCATTATGATAAAACAAATTTCAATGAATTGTTACCATAATTTGAAAGAGATAATTTCGACAATGTTAATTAATGTAGGCACTTATTGTCTTCGTAAGCAAAATGTGTCTTTTTTCAAAGAGATATCAACCATTGATTTGTTTTCATCCAACGTCTATAATTGTGTTACATGTTACACCTTATAAATCGTTTCACTAGAGCCTTTCCATATATATATATATATAGGGGTTGGCTCCTGCGTAAACACCCCTTAGAATGTAAAATGTAAACTAGGAACAGATCTTGACCATATAATTCAAGCAAATCAAGGGTTTAGATTAATTGCAATTCTTTTTTTATTTTCTTTAATATTGGTTGGGCCCACCACAACACCACTCCATGAATTTCAATGCACTCCCAGTGATTTCACGCTCTCCCGGTTACAACTCTTTTTTTTTTGTTAAACAATTTCCGTTATTTTTTTTGTTTGTTTTCGGTTTTGTTTTTTTTTTTGTTTTTTGAGTTTTGAGTTTTTTACCCAAGATAATTGTATTGAAATTACGTTATTCGAAATTAGAAAGATTATTCAAATTTAAGAGAGGATTATTTGATGAAATTTGATATATTATTCGATTAAATTATAGAGATTTTCGTAAGTAAGATGAAGATTATTTACAATTTTTTTTAGTTTTAGGGATGTTAATTATTTTTGGTGAGATTAGAAGAATAATCAATAAAATTATACATTATTCGAAAATATCACAAAGATTATTCGTATATAAGAGAATAATTTTATGGGTTTATTTTCACTTCATAGAAAAAGATATATTATTGGCGTGTATATATTTTTTTCTTTATTTATAATATAATTATGATAATTATTCGATTAAATTTAAGAGATTATTCATATGCAAGGGGACAATTATTCAGTTAATTTTGAGAGATCATTATGTTAAACTTACGAGATTATTCGGTTAAATTAGAGAAATTATTCATATGTAAGAGAATGATTGTTTATGCATTTATTAGTTTTAAAGAGGTTAAAAGGATAATAAAAAAATTGTACATTATTCGGTGAGACCACAATGAGTATTCGTATGTAAGAAGAAGTTTAAAATAATTATCTATAAAAATTAAGCATTATTTGGTAAATTATGAATTATTATTCGTACGTATATGTAAACCCACTTTTGGTAAATTTAATAGAATGATTATTCGGTTAAATTTGAGAGATTATTCATATATAAGAGGGTGATTATTTACATATATATTGATTTTGAAATATTAAAAATAATCAATAAACTTGTACATTACTAGTGGTTTTTAAGAAATTATGCATTTTCGGTAAATCGAAAATTATTATTCGGAGATAAAAATGTAATTTTTTTAAGTTTGACCCAAACTATGGAGTATAATGTAATTATATACATACAGTAATTTTAAAAAAATCCCAAAATACAGTAATTTTATTTTACTGTAATTTTACCGAAAAAAAGGCCAAAAAAATACAGTAATTTTTAAAATGGCAAAACTATAATTAAAAAAACCAACAATTTCAAATGATGAAGTACAACACCACTGTTCGGCATTCAATTAGGTTAAAAAGTGATTGAAAGACACGCACATCACTATGAGAGTGGGAATATTTTATTGTGGGTCCCACAATTTTTTTTAAAATAAAATCTGAAATTTAAAGGGTAATCACAACCCTTAATTCCATCCAATCCAACGGTTGATATGTGCTCCTAGTTTATACCCCAAGGGGTGTTCTCATCCGATCCATACCCTATATATATATATATAATACGGATCAAATGTTAACAACTCTTATGGTGTTAAATATTAACAAATCAATATTCGACAAAATTTATCAAATATTCATCACATTCACTCAATTATTCATCAAAGCTTTTCGACAACATTTAAGAGATTCATTTCAATTAATAATTATTGCCAATTAAAAAAATTATCACCCAAAAAACTCAAACCCTTGCGCGTGCATCCACCCCCAATCCCGTAATTGTGTTACTGTGATGAATATTTCTTAAATGTTGCCGAATATTGATGAATATTTGGAAAATTGTGAATAATTGAGTGATTGTGATGAATATTTGAGTCACTTTGATGAATATTTGATTAATTTTTAACAAAAGCTTTGATGAATAATTAAGTGACTGTGGTGAATATTTGATAAATTTTGCCGAATATTAATTTGTTAACATTTAATACCGTAAGAGTTGTTAACACATCATCCAACCTCGTGTATATATATATATATACGGAGTATTACACAAAATTGACATGTACTATGTACAACTTGTGATTGAAATTCAGCTATGAAACTGGAAAGAGTAGATATTTGAAGGTAAGTCGATAAGTGATTGAAGAGGAGGGGTTGGAGGGGCCCACCAGCCACACAAAGAGAATCCAAAGGACACCCCCATTGGAGGTTTGGAGTTGGGAGTACTTTGATCGATGCCCACACATGTACGGGCCCTTTCTTTGTTCTAACTTTACTTGCTTTATCAAAACCTCTATTATTTCTCTTTTTGTGGGGTCCTTTTCCAAATATGTACGATACTTTAATTGGGCTTAATAATACTATAGGCACCGTTCCTAAACTTAAAAACGTTATATATATATATATATATATATATATATATATATATATGCTCCGGTGAAAATCAAAATTGCGGTAGAAACCCATAAGGACCGGTTTTTTAGCCCGGTTCACTTGCTTTATAGTCCGGTTATGAATAGAACCGATCTATAAAGTCATAAATTTTAGCCCGGTTTTGAATAAAATCGAGCTATAAAGTCACTATGTAATTTTAAAACATTAGTTTTTTAGCACGATTTTTCGGTTTGACCGAACTATAAAGTCATGTGTTATTTTAAAACTGGAGTTTTTAGCACGGTTTTTAGGTTGAACCGAGTTGTAAAGTCACCGTGTGATTGAGGTTTTTAGCACGGGTTTCAAAAAAACCAAGATATAAAGTAGTCCTCACAGGTTTTTACCACAATTTGAGGTTTTCACCGGAGTCAATCCCTACATATATATATATATATATATATATATATATATATATATATATATATATATATATATATATATATATATATATATATATATATATATATATATATATATATATATATATATATATATATAGGCAAGAGTTCCAATGAAACAAAGAATACGGTGAAACGGTGAAGCGAATGAATATTGTGTTATATTAATATGAATATGGTATTATGTGGATATGAATATGTGAATATTGTGGTGTGTGGATATGAATATGGTGTTATTCACTTTATATTATTTGAATATAAATAATAACATATTCATATACCCATATTTAAATCATATTCATATTCACACAACATAATATTCATATTTATATATTCATATAACATAATATTCATATTCATATGACCCAATATTCATTCGTTTCACCGTTACACCGTATTATCCGTTTCATTAGAACCTTATATATATATATATATATATATATATATATATATATATATATATATATATATATATATATATATATTGAATGGATCATTTGTACACAACCCTTTAAGTGTACCTTGTTCACAAATATTATTCGGTGAAATGTGAAACATTATTCGGTGAAATTTGAAGCATTATTCGGTGAAATGTGAAACATTCTACCGAAAACTGTTATGTTTTCTTTTTCCGTTCAGTTCAGATAAAAACGTTCCAATTCCACTGAATAATTTGTAACATAACAGTATTCGATAGAATGTTTCACATTTCACCGAATAATACTTCAAATTTCACCGAATAATGTTTCACATTTCACCAAATAATATTTATAAATAAGGTACACTTTAATAGATGTGTACACCCAAACCACACCCTATATAACCCTATATATATACACGTCAGTTTCCATTTTGATACTACAGTATATACTGGGTACAAATATTTTGAAATAGAAGAAGTAACGGCACAGAAAACAATTTGCACCGACGAAGTGAAAACAGATTTGTCTGCCAATATTGACCAATGCACAATGGATTGTACTAATACTCATGATTTTATTATGCAAAAAAATAAAATTCCACGACCAAATCAATTGAGTTTCAATGTTGACCAATAGAAACCAATGTACTCCCTCCATTTTGAAATATAGGTGCATTAACTTTTATCACATCTTTTTAGAAGTTAAAAACTATATAAAATAATATTTTTTAATTAAATTTTTTACATAACTATATACTACGTACTTATTAGTAATATATATAAGACTATGTAAAAAAAATTAATAAAAAAAATTATTTTATATAGTTTTTAACTCCTTAAAAAGCGTACAAAAAGTCAATGAACTTATATTTCAAAACGGATGGAGTATTTCTTTTGGTCGTTGATTAAATCATGGCATATTTGTAGCTCTGCATTTTTTTTTGATACAAGGCAAATATTTGGGCTTGGTCAACCACGGTTGAACCAGTTCCCAAGGGCATCCTGGCAGACGAGAGAATCAATCTCAGCAGGGGGATGAACTGAAAAGTGTCGACGAGAGTCCGATGTGAGCCATCCTATCCGCAACATCATTTCCTTCCCTGTAAATGTGAGAAAAGGAGACATCGGCGAAGGCTCTACATAATCCTAGGGCGTCCGAAACTAACATCTCGATCTCCCATGAAACTTTCCAGATTCCTTTGCAAGCGTTGATAATCGACAAAGAGTCGCCCTCCACTTCCAAATGTGAGAAGCCCATCCTAACAGTTTCACAAAGGCCAGCATGGAGCCCGAAGCACTCGGCTTGTAAGACTGAGGCCGAACCATGTCCCTGAGCTCCGCAAGCAAGAACCTTACTAAGGCAGTCACGAATGACAAATCCCGAAGCATCTAGGCCTGAGTCGACTTTCGCTCCATCAAAATTAAGCTTCACAAAACCATCTTTGGGTTTTTTCCATTTTACAAGCTTTTGTTTTCTCTTGTTTATTTGGTGGGTGCTTGGTTTTTTGGTTACCATATCTTCATCACGAGTCTCACTTTGAGTTTTTTTTTTCCAGTTTCTTCGTAGTTGTTCAATGTGTTTTATCCACTCTTCCGAATTTCTGGTATCATTGTTGTCAAATAAAATTTTGTTTTTGAATGACCAAACTCGCCAAAAGGGAGAAAACCAGAGTTGAACTCTGCTCAGGAGACAGCTTTGCAAAGATTTCCGAAATTATATCTTGATATGTTTTGTCTATTTTATATGTATTTTGCATTATTTGCTCAATCTGTTTATCCATTCTTCCCACAATGCCCAGTATAACCTGACATTCAATAAATATATGGGTCGAATCTTCTTTGTTATGGTTACAAAGCGGGCAATCCAGATGAACATGCACTCCTTTGTTTCGTAGTCTGATTTTCGTGGGCGTACCATTTAATAGGTTCTTCCAAAGATTTTTTTTTATCTTTGGCGGACAATCGATTTTCCATATCCATTCTAGTCTTTATGAGTTTGTTCTTCTCACTCGTTTGATGTGGTCTACAACACTGGTAGTGGAGAACCACCCATTTTTACTGGTTTCCAGTACAGTCTGTCTTCGATTTAATTGGAAGGAATAAATATATGAAAGATTTGGTCCACCACATCTGAGGGAGGTTTTCTCCTAGTTGCTCTCTATTCCATGTCTTATCTGGGTTTATGTATTGGTCAATTGTCTCCTGTTTTTCCATCTGGTTGTGCAAGCTTTTTTCTAGAAGGTTAAAATCTGAGTTAACCCATTTATCTTTCCAAAATTTAATATTTTTCCCATTACCAACTTGCCAAATTAATCCTTCACCGAATTCTTCTTTTATCTCCATTTATTTTGACCATTGTCACGAAGTATTCTTTTTCCTTGTATAATTTCATATTTCATTGTCCTTAAGATATTTTTCTCAAACCATTCATTATGTGATTCTGCAAGAATTTTCCATAGTAATTTCATTTGCAGCGCCTTGTTCACATCTTTCGTTTTATGAAGTCCTAGTCCGCCTTCACTTTTCGATATGCATCCTTTATCCCATCCAATGAGTGGTTTATATTTCAAATCCTTGTTCCAAAAGAAACTTCTGTTTATTTGGTCGAGTTCTTTATGCAGTATTATCGGGAGCATAAAGTTCTGCATTATATATGTGGGTTTTGCCGTAAGATTCGTTTTGACTAAGGTTGCTCTTCCTTATTGGGTAAGTTCATTAGCCCTCCATTTTGTTAGTTGATTCTTAGTTTTCTCAAGAACTTTTCCGAAAGTATTCTCAATCACTCTACTATTAATGATCGGGCATCCGAGATATTTGTCAAGTGTAGTTTGGTTAGAAATTTGGAGGCCAGTTTGGATTCTTTGTTTTTGGTCGTCTGTAATCCATTTTGTAGCTTGGAACGCGGATTTTTAGTAGTTGACTTTTTGGCCGAAGATCTAACAATAGTCATCCAAAATGTTTTTCACCGTGAGACATGCTTCCGAAGTCGCCTTGGCAAATATCATAATGTCGCCAGCAAAGGAGAGGAATGGCACGATAGGTTCGTTTCTGGAAAGCTTAAATCCAATTGTATGTCTTAATTGTTCACTTTGTCGTTGTAGTTTTCTAGCAAGAATTTCAGCACCTATGATAAATAGGTACAAAGTTATTGGGTCACCTTGTCGCAGACCTCTATGAGGGGTAAAGGTTTCTGTTGGTTCATCATTCACCAAAATGGAGAAAGAAACTTTTTAAATGCACTCTTTAATCCATCCACAAAATTTCGGGCAGAAGCCAAATTTGGACATAACTGCTAGAAGGAAATCCCAGTCCATTCTGTCGTAGGCTTTTTCCATATCTAGTTTTATTGCAATCTATCCATCTTGTCCCTTTCTACTTTTGAAAGAGTGAAATATTTCATGTGCTATAAGTACATTGTCTTGGATCGCTCTATCAGAAATAAAGGCTCCTTAAAGTGGGTGGATTATTTTCGGTAAAACAATTTTCATTCTATCCACCAGAATCTTCGCAATTACCTTGTATATAGTCGAACAAAGGCTTATAGGTCTATAATTGTTTGTAGTTTTCGGATTGTCACATTTAGGGATTAACGAAATAAAAGTTTGGTTGATCTATTTCACCATTCTTCCAGAATGGAAAAAACCTTTTATTGCTTTGGTAACCGAAGGGCCAACTATGTCCCAGTATCTTTGGTAGATTTCAGCCGTCATTCCATCTGGTCCTGGGGACTTATCTTTCCCAATCGTGAAGATCACGTTTTTTACTTCCAAGTTAGTGATCGGTTTTATAAGGTGGTTATTGTCATCTTCTAAAATTTCAGGGTTTATCAATTAAGATGCTCCACCAGGATGCGTCCATTTATTTGTTCTTTCCTGAATCATTTTTCAAAGTCCTCACAGATCTCTTTTCTGATATTTTCTTCTCCAATTATCGTCGTCCCTTCTTAGGTTGTTATTTCTCTAATGATTTTTTTGTTTCTTTTTCCCGTAGCAACTTTGTGGAAGTACCCCGAGTTTGTATCAGCAAACTTTAGGTGTTTTGTTTTCACTCCCTGGTTCCCGTAAACTTTATGATATTGTAATATTTTATTCTTTTTGTTTATTAATCAAAGTTGTCTTGCATTGTTGACATTTTGTAGATTTTGATTGGGGTTTGTTTGTATTTCTAGAAGCTTTTCTTCGATTTCTTTCAATTGACGGAAGATGTTCCCGAAAGTATTTTTGTTCCAATCTTTAGTTAACCTTTTAAGAAGTTGAGTCTTTTTGGTCAACTGAAACATGTGGGATCCTACACAGTTCATCCTCCAAGCTTGAGCAACAATATTGTGATAATCTTTCCTTTGAGTCCACATTTTCTCAAATTTGAAGGGTCTAGCTTTCCTTTTCTGTATCGAGTTGAGTTCTATCGATATTAGGCAATGGTCTGAGAAAGAAAAAGCATGATTTCTAGTTGCGATGTTTGGGTACCATTGTAGAATTCGGTCATGGACTAATGTTCTGTCCAGTCTCATAAATATTGTCTATGTTTGTCCTATTTTTTCTCCAGGTAAACCAATTACCTATAGACGGAATATCAATCAAACTATAATGATCTTTAAAGGACAACAATCTACTGAACCTATTCGGACCAGGCTGGACACCCCTCATTTTTTCGGATGAGCTCTGAATTTCATTGAGGTCACCCATAGCAATACATGGGAGCTCTGAATCTCAGACCGAATAAGGAGGATCTGAGGACTGTTGCTAGATCATCCCAAAGTTCCTTAGTAGACAAGTAGGTTATGCTAGAACGAAGGGAGCACTCGATAAATTGAGCAACCCACCCAGTTGACCCGCTTCTAGTAGGCGAATTCGGCAGATTTAGCAGTAGGTTTGGTGATAGTGCCATCAAAGAACCCCTCATTAAACTTGGCGTAAAAGGCATTGCTAGATATGTCAATCGGTTCATTTGGGTCCCGAGTAAATCGGGTTTTGGGTCATTCAGGTTACCGGTCGTTCCGGGTCGAGTCAAACCGGGTTTGTCCCGGGTTCGGATCGACCCACCGGGTCAAAAAATTCGAGTTTTTTGAATTTTTTTAAAATATTAAAATAATAACAAAATTAAATTGTAATATAAATATGTCAAATAAAACTAAATAATATTATTATACTTAAATTTATAAATATTATATTAATATTTTAAGCATAAAAATTCATATTTATACAAATAAGTGTTCTAAATACACTATAATTGTAAAATATATAAATTAAAATTTGGAAATTTTGTGTGGTGCCCCTGAGGTAAGGGCTTTTTCGCTTGGTGTACCAAAGTTTGTCCTATTTCGCGTGGTACCCCTAAACTTTTTTTTTTGCCTTGTGCACATCCGTTAGTTTAAAAAAAAACGTTAAGTCTCTGTTAAATAAAGAAGAGAGGAAAGAATTGTCCCAGGTAGAGGAGGCGACTATGAAAGATTGTCGCGAGGAAGGAGAAGATCAGTTACCCAAAAATCTTGAAACCGGTGGAGCCGTAGAGGGACAAACGCAAGAAGGGAGTAATCCAATGCTGACGATTGTGATAAGTTCTCCCTTCTCAATCAATTTCGACATTAGGTATTTAGTATTTAGGGTTTTTGGGATGCAAACATGAGGAGACTTAAGAAGAAGGAAAATAACTCGACAAAGGCGAGGGTGGGTAATACTAGTTACGCTATGTGGCTGGCATAGAAAAGAATTTGGGGGTTTTGGGTTGAATTGCATATAGAGCATCTTCTAAATGGAGTTTTTGGAATCAATTTAGGCATTAATTTTGTGTGAATCTCATTCCATTTGTGTGATGCTAAGTTATTTCATACTTATTTCGAATTGGAGGTTTGGCTGGGATTGTTTGAAACACCCGATTGTTGGCGTTGACTCTGAATTATATTTGGCTTCAATTTTCAACTCTTGACCTACTTTTGAGTTCGGTTTGTCACTGTTTGAGGTTATTTTCTGTTGGTTTAATTCAATGGAATGGTGCTAATTTTTCAGCAATTTTTCTATATAATTTGGGCTGATTTTTTTAGATTAAAGGAAACCTCGTTTGGGACTGATTCAGGGCTTTCTGCTGGCCACTTTCTTGTAGTTAATTTGGGGCCACTTTCTGTCAAGAAAAATGAGGGGATTTTCGCTACATTTTTTATACTTGAAAATTCAATAAAGGATTTTGTTGTTGTAGGTTTCTATTTGCTGTTGTAACTCTTAATGGTGCTGTTATGGGGTGTTTTGAAACACTTGATCGGTGGTGATGCTTCTGGATCTTTTCGGGCTATAACTTTCAACATTTGGTGCTACTTCTGAGTTCTTTTTTACCCTGTTTGGCGCTTAAATATGCTGCTGGTTTTTTCTGGGAGGGTGTTGATTTTTAGCATTCAAATCTTGATGTTTTGGGCTGTTTTTCGAAGATTGAATTTAGCTTTGCTTGGGGCTGTTGGGGCTACTTGCTGGCCACTTTCTTGTAGTGTAGGGTTGTTCTAAGTCACTAAAATGAAGGAGGCTAGGTTGCACTAACTTCTTATGCTTCGAAATTCAGTTATGGTGTCAATTTGTCTTATAATACTTGCATCCCTATTAGCTCAAAAGACAGAGAAATGTGTTATTACACATGGATGAGGGTTCAAATCCCTCATAAGCTAGATTTTAGTAACAAGAAAAAACGTTAATTCTTGATTCAAGTTATGAGACCTATAATTAATGCAGTTGGAATTTAGGTGTCTGCATGATGCCGCTATAACATTATTTAAAACCAAACTCACAATCATATATAGAGCTGGTAATTCGGGTCATCCGATCGGGTTTGGGTGGATCACATTCGGGTCGGCTCACTGATGAGTCAGGTCAACTCGGTCAAAATTTTTGTGTCGGGCTTGGCCGGGTCGGGTTGGATTCGGTCAAAATGAATTTAGATTGTTCGGGTTTCGGTCAGAATCGGGTTGGACCATTCGGGTATTCGGTCAGAATCGGGTCGGTATCGTTCAGGTTTCGGGTATGTACTCGCGTTGGTCTCATTCAGGTTTCAAGTGGAAGTGGGTCTACGTTTGTTTCAAAATTTTAGTTATTTGGGTTGAATTTGTTGAATCATGTTCGTTCAGGACTTTCGGGTAATCAATTTTATTAAATTGAATATGTAATTCATGTTATTTATGTATTTCCAAAAGTATTTTTAGTAAAATTAAATATGATTCAATATATAATCTACTCATTGGCTCGTAAGCTCCAATGTTGTTAAAATCTCTATTCGATCATACGATTCCAACGATCCTACGATCTAAAAATGAAAAAACGATCGATCCCGATCCTTTTTAGCGATTATAAAGATCCTATAAAATGTCTATTATAAGAAATTTCTAATATTTACACTTTAAATCTAAGAAATTTATAATATATTTAGGTAATCTATATTATATTTAGTTTATTTTTAAAACTTTACAATCTTTATGGGTATTTTTTATGATTTAACATAATATTTATCTAATATTAAACATATTAACTTCATTTTAAAAAAAATTCATCGATGCGGTGGGATCTTACGATTCTGCAAGCCTGTAATTGCAATGGTGTTGTCATGCTGGGCTGCTCCTTGTTGTTTTTGTGCTCCTTGTTGACAATCTTGTCATGTTGATCTGCTACTTGTTTTTGTTCACTGTCGTGATGCCGAGTTGTTAAAACTTGAAGTGATATTGTGTAACTTGGGTTTACTTATTGAGTTACTACTATGGACTTTGGCTTATTTTGTTTTGTTTCTAAACTGTCCTCAAATTTACCATAAAGTTATGGTAAATTTAACTTTGATGAATGGAATGCACTTATGCACTAATGGTTTTAAGTTTTAACTTTGATCAGTGGAATTTTTGTTTTGTTTAGAAATAGCATTAACTATCAGTAGCTTGGTAATGGATTACATTATTTTTTTTGGTTTTGTAGTATAAATATATAATAGATTTATATTCAAGGATATTCGGGTCGGGTTGGGATTCAAGTCGGGATGGAAGTCGGGTCGGGTCTGGTTTGAGTCAGATCCGGATTGGGTTCAGGTTATGCATAACGCTAAATTTTCGGGTTCGGTCGGGTTTCGATTCGGGTGTCGGTCGGGTTTCTCGGATCAGGTCAGATCTTACCAACTCTAATCATATATATATATATATATATATATATATATATATATATATATATATATATATATATATATTTCAACCGAGAGAACTCAAATTAGGCTGATTTATAAGAAACAGAATATTCCAACTTCAAGCCATTTATCCCTTATGATTATAGTTTCCTGGTTGATCAACTAATTGAGTTTTATAAGTAAATCAGTCCATGGCATATACCACATATGCAATCAGCAGATTTAGATACAAACCAAACAATAATTTTTGTTCTAGCTAGGCAATAAAAAAAGTTGGAAAGCTATAATTAACAAGTATATATGTAAAACCTTTCATCATTAGTAGAGTAGTAATTAATTTCTCATTGAAGTCATGTACTCATGTCGATAGACCAAAATCAAAATCGAAAACCTGTCTAACTTACCAAAATTAAGAGCTTTTATAGTGTAGATTGATAACATGTCTAAATCTTCACAGTAGTCTACGTGGGGATGGAACTCAAATCTTCACTACTAAAAAAGCAGGAAATAGCTACAGATGGTTAGCCACGAATTATAGGTGACCCTGTCTTCGTGGCCACTAGCGATGACATTGGCCACGACTGTTTCTGACCGTGGCTATATTCGTGGCTAATACTCATCCTAGGATGGCAAGCCAAAACATTCGTGGCTAATAGCAACGAACCAGATGTCCGTAGCTGATTTCGTGGCTCGATATGTGGCATTGTCAGTAAATA
This sequence comes from Persicaria maculosa, assembly GCA_963922045.1. Lineage (NCBI taxonomy): Eukaryota > Viridiplantae > Streptophyta > Magnoliopsida > Caryophyllales > Polygonaceae > Persicaria > Persicaria maculosa. Next base: position 36,440,325 of record OY998271.1, read on the forward strand.
GCCACAAACGTAGCCACGAATAGGTTGTCGTGGCTGTTTTCGACGTTGATATAGCTACAACACAATATCCGTAGCGAAATCCGTGGTTATTAATAATCGGAAATCAAAGGAACATATGTGGTGAGTGGGCCTTGGGTCACTAATTATTGTAGGCGGGCCGGATATATGGAATGGGCTATCCGATGACACTAGATCCGTGGCTGAATCCGGGTACAAATTACTCCCAAAATTTCTGGGCTCGGCCCATTAGAAGGTAGCTAGTGAAAGCCCAATTAATCTCAGCCCATTAAATGAAGTGGATTTAGCGACGATTGCATCCGTGGCTAAATCCGTTGCTATTACGGATGAGGTCATTAAAGCGAATTCGTACGTTGACCTGCTTTATGGTTGGGTGCATTTATTGGGGCCGGCCCCCTTGTGTTGTCTTCTAGCTTTGGACAACAATTGGCCATTTGCAAATGTTCAGAAGCACCAATTCATCCCGCGTACGTACGGACGGAGGTAAGTTTAATTTTGAATTTCATTAATTCGGTTTACACATATATATTACATATATATAATATTATATTATTCCTTTTTAATTTAATTAGAAAAAGGAAAGTAGTGTATATAAGATTATATATATAGGTATAAAAGTAGGAAATGGTTATAATATATACGTGTTTAATTTATTCGGTAGTACTAAGAGTAGCTAGGAAATGGTTGTGTTTTGGAAGAATATTAAGTGTAAATGTTTATATGTAAAAATATAAAATATATTAATAGAATATTAAGTGAAAATGGTTGTGTTTTGGAAGAATGTTAGTGTATATATGCTCAATTATTATAGTTTTATTGAATATTATGTATGTAATTATTTAGAATATAAATAGAATATTAATAGAAATATATTAAGAATATGAAGAATATTAATAGAAATATATTTAGGAATATGTTTAATTATTATAATGTAATTAGTAATGTGCGTTTTATACAGATTGATCGAAATTGATAAAAATATGGACGATCGTATATGGATGTATGATATGTACTTGTCGGATCGTAGAGGATTAAAGCCCGAATACTACGAAGGGGTGGATAAGTTTATAAATTTTGCTTGTTCTCAAACTTATTATGTTGATGAAGGTAAGATAAAATGTCCATGTCGGAAATGTCAGAATTGTTATTTTGAGAAAGTAGATGATGTGAAGGAGCATTTATACCGCCGTGGATTTATGTTTGGTTATTATCGTTCGACGGCACATGGCGAATCTATTGCACATCCAAACCATGAGCAAATGGTAGGGGGCAACCAGTGGGCTATGTATGATCAGTTAACTGCAGAACAGAGGATGGTCTTCGATGTTGCTGGGCCAAACTTTGTTCCTCCTACATGGTTTAGCCCCTATAATGTCGATGGTGTTCCGAATAATGGAGTTGATGTTGAATTCCAACCAACTGAAGTTAATGAGGTCGATGGAATGAGCGAAGATCCGGTAGCAGTCGAGGAGGATAATCTCTTGTCCACGCGGTTTGAAGATGTGCTAAGAGCAGCTGATGAACCTGTGTTTTCTAGGTGTACTACACATACACAGTTGTCCTTTGTGAGCCGACTTATGAGCTTAAAGTGTGAATATAATGTTCCTCAAAGCCTCTTCAATGGGTTCGTGCAATTGTATGATGAAGTGTTGCCTGAAAGCCACAAGATTCCCACCAGTTACTATGAAACTGAGAAGGTAGTCCGAAATTTGGGTCTCCCGGTAGAAAGAATAGCCATGTGTCCCAACGGTTGTATGTTGTATTAGAAGAATGATGTCGATGAAGATTCATGTAAGTTCTGTGGTCATGCAAGATATGTCGTGGGTGCTTCAGGGAAGCGTAAGCCACATAAAGTTTTATTCCACTTGCCTCTAATTCCGAGGCTACAGAGACTATATGCTTATGAGGTGACAGCCATCAACATGACTTGGCATGCAGAACACGTAACAGAGGAGGGAATGATGCGCCATCCTTCAGATGGAGATGCATGGAGGAGGTTAGACACGAAAGCATCCCGATTTTGCTTGTGAGCCTCGTAATATTCGGTTGGGTTTATGCACGGATGGTTTTGCTACTTTCAACAAATCTAGTCAGAATTATTCGTGTTGGCCAGTGATTGTCACTCCTTACAATTTTCCACCTCATTTGTGCATGAGAGCCGAGCACATGTTTATGTCGTTGATAGTTCCAGGTCCTCGAAACCCGAAGAAGTTAATTGATATTTGCCTCCAACCTCTTATTGACGAGTTGATGCAGTTGTGGGATGTCGGCGTCATCACCTACGATGCCTTGAGGAGAGAAAACTTTCTTATGCAAGCAGCTTTACTTTGGACTGTCAGTGATTTCCCTGCATATGCTATGTTGTCCGGGTGGAGCACTGCAGGACAGTTGGCTTGTCCGATTTGCATGGAATCAGGGTCTGATGCTTTTCGCCTTGAAAATGGTCGGAAGGCTTGTTGGTTCGATTGTCATCGAAAGTTTTTAGAGATCGATCACCCCTTCCGTAGGAACAAGAAGGACTTCTACAGAGGTCACGTGGAAACAGGTTCGCCACCTCCATTGCTATCAGGGGAGCAGATATGGGAGCGGGTTCGTGATTTGCCAACGGTGATGGAGGATCCTTCTTACAAGTCGGATGACTATGGCATTTCTCATAAGTGGACAAAACAAAGCATTTTTTGGAGACTTCCATATTGGAAGGACCTTCTAGTCCGACACAATCTCGATGTTATGCACATTGAGAAAAATGTGTTTGACAATGTTTTCAACACTGTGATGGATATCCCTGGGAAGACAAAGGATAATTTGAATACCCGGAAGGAACTTCGTCTATATTGTTATCGACCTGAGTTGGAGGTAGCTGATGATTACAGGGGTGCGAAACCTAAAGCAATATATACATTGGCAAGAGAGGCGAAGAGAAAGGTGGGTCAATGGTTGAGGACTGTCAAATTTCCCGATGGCTATGCTTCCAATATAGGAAGATGTGTTCAGAGTGACGATTGTAGCCTCAGTGGGATGAAGAGCCACGATTGTCACGTGTTTATGGAGAGACTCTTGCCGATTGCTTTCAAAGAGATATTGCATCCATCTGTCTGGGGTCCTTTAACTGAGTTGAGTATCTTCTTCCAGACACTTTGTTCGTCGACATTGTCAGTTACTGTCATGGAGCAGCTCATATCCATGATTCCTCTATTGGTCTGCAAGTTGGAGCGTATCTTCCCGCCATCATTTTTTGACTCGATGGAGCATGTCATTGTCCATTTGCCCTATGAGGCCCAAGTGGGTGGTCCGGTTCATTATCGATGGATGTATCCATTCGAGAGATTTTTATCCCAGCTGAAAAGGAAGATTGTCCAAAAGAGTAATGTAGAAGGGTCGATTGTGATGGCGTACTTACGGGAAGAGATAGCTAATTTCTCTGTCCACTACTTCCCTTCACATGTTCCTTCCAAGTTAAGGCGACCCGCGAGAAACGACGTAGATGGAGGTGACGGTTGTGCCTTATCTATTTTCAATTATCCGGGCGAGGGTAGTGGGAAGAAGATAATAAGGTGGTTGACCGAAGAGGACGAGTGGAGGGCCGCACACACATACGTGTTGCTTAACTGTCCGGAAGTCCACCCATACATTGAGTAAGAAAACCTAATCGCACATTTTATTTGCGATATATTGTCCTTAATGTTACATTATTCATTACTTTACTATGGTGCATGCTATTTGAGAGTGCAATGGGGGATAATGTTGGAGATGAGCTCATTGAAAACGAATTCGCGAATTGGTTTAAGAATTACGTATGTTCATCTTTCCAGAAATCTTCATTATATTTCTTTGTATACATATATAGCATATCTTCATGTTCAATTATTTTTTCATGTAGGTCGTAGACAAAGGAAACGGAATTGGGCCACCGGATTTGTTGTGGAGTTTGGGTTGGGGTCCTAGTGTGAAAGGAATTTCTTGGCCACAATACTTTGTCAACGGCTATAAGTTCCACACTCTAGACCATGGTGTTGGGAAATCTACAATGAACAGTGGGGTTTGTGTTCGAGGGACCAACTACGCAACAACTGAATCGGATTTCATTGGGCTACTTGAAGAAATCATCGAGCTTGAGTACCGAAGTTCACTTGGGCATCCGCTGAAGGTTGTCTTGTTCAAGTGCCGATGGTTTGATCCAACGACACGAGGAACACAAATACATCTAGTATACCAGTTCGTTGAAATCAATCAAAAGAAATTGTATAGAAGGTATGAGCCCTTCGTCCTCGCACAACAAGCTGTGCAAGTGTACTATGTTCAATATCCAGGGGCCTCACGTGACCGGATGGATTGGTGGCATGTGTGCAAGACAAGGCCTTGGAACCGGATAGAGCAGCGATGGGCATCCACGGGTGCAGCCTTCATAGATGCTTATCAGTCCGCTGAAGTCATCACCCCGGAAATCTCTATCGGCATAGCAGTGGACGACTCACCAACAACCTTGCGAGATCCTTCTGGTGTGTTCGAAATCTGCGATGACGGAGATCATGTTGGAGTTGATGATGTCGAGGGCGCTGTTCCTTCTGCAGACGAAGAGGACGACTGTGAGGCCTCCACAAGCGGTCAAGAAGGCTCTGACTAACCCCAGGAATTAAACTAGCTGTTCATGCCAAGGTAAAATCAGTTGACCATAATTCTGACCGAATATGGATTTGTACGTACCTCCCTTTTCGACCTTCTGATTCGTGTGCTTGTTTTCTGACAGGTCTTCAATTCGTAGCATTTGGCCTATGAGGGAATCGAACCCCCATCTTTGTGTGACACACAACGCTCTTCCATTGAGTTAACTTGAACTGTCTTTTTCAACTTCAAATGCATATGTCGATTGTGTTTATGTCAATTTCACCAACAGAGAACCATATTGGCATTCATCACACATATGAGACTTCAACTGCCTGATTCATGTTCTCTCTTCACATATCAGACTTTATGTACAGAAAATTGACACTCACTGCACTGATAACTCACTCGTATCTATTGAGATTTCAATTGGCACTCTTTATTCCACTGCTAAAGCATTGATGTCTAGATTGTTTCAATTGTAGATTTCAATTTATATGCACTGATCACTCACTGCTAAAGCATTGATTTCAACTTTAGATTTCTAGATCACTCAATGCTAAAGCATATATTGAGATTTCAACCATATACAGTCACTGATCACTCGCATATTGGCATTCACTGATCACTCACCGATAACCAACTTGGATCCAAAAATCGACAGATAAGTAAATAGAGGCACAATCATATAAATTGAAATCTGATCAACAAAACCGCCTCCAATCGATAGGGAAACACATACAGAAACTACCAATAGAGGGTGATTGGATCAAAACAAAACCTAACCGAAAACCACTGATTTTGGAAAAAAACTGAGCAACTAGAAAAAAATTGGAATACAGAAATTACTTGAGATGCATCCACTTGACGACCCGTTGGCACCAGGGACATCGCACAATCACTTGACATGCATCCACTTGAGCCCGAGATTTTGTTCGCACCATGGCTCTGTTGAAGTGTAGGTTAGAGATGAACAATCACTTGAGATTTTGTTCGTCTGCTGAACCGAAAACCTAATTGGTTTCCAGGATGGGCCTTTTTCAATTTGGGCCTTTCCCAATCCAAACTCCCACTCTCTGAATTTGGGCCTTTCCCAATCCAGTAATTTAGGCCTTCAGAATTGTGAGAGGGATTGTGAAATTTTTAGAGGGAAAGTCAAAATTTCAGAGGGAAATCCAAAATTTCATAAAATTTTATCCAAACCCCCTCGTCTCTCCTCTCTCCTCTCACCTCCAATCCAAACTCTCACTCTCTCCTCTCACCTCTCCTCTCTCCTCTCTGAATCCAATCGATACCCTCTCGTCTCTCCTCTTTGAATCCAATCGAAACCCTCTCCAAACCCTGGCTCCAATCATGCGAGGAGGAGGAACAAGGAGATCAACTCGGAGTAGTGGAGCCGCGAGACCACCACTGGCTCCAGCCCGACCAAGTACGAAGGCTCAAGCGATGCCCTCTCCCCCGGCTGCCCTCTCTCCACCGCCGACCGCTCCATCCCCAGCCGTACCCTCTCCAAACCCTACCTCTCCTACCCGGTCATCCCCCCGGAGACCAACTCCCGAAGCCCCACCTCCCCCGGCTGCCCTCTCTCCACCGCCGACCGCTCCATCCCCAGTCGTACCCTCTACAAACCCTAACCCTCCTACCCGGTCATCCCCTCGGAGACCAACTCGCAAAGCCCCACCTCCCCCGGCTGCCCTCTCTCCACCGGCGACCGCTGCATCCCCAACTGTATCCTCTCCAAACCCTAACCCTCCTACCCGGTCATCACCCCAGAGAGCTCAATCCATTGGCCGCACCACACCAATCTCCTCTCCTCCCACTAAGCCCTCTCCACTGGGGAAATCTCCTACCAAACCACGGTCACGGCTTCAACCCACCCGCCCCTCCCCACCGGTGCCGTCTCCTTCCCAATCGGTGAGCACCCGACCTTCTGCGGCCTCCGAACCCAACGCCTCTCAGCCTTGCCACTCCACGTCTTCTATACACACTGATGCCTCAACCCAATCTCAACCTGCAGTGGTGTCGAACAACAACGAAGCGGAGGCATCTTCCGGGTCACCGAAGACTACATGTTCTGATAACCAGAATGACTCGGCTACCCAAGGAAATGAGGAAGGAAATGAGGAGGAGCATTACCGATGGAACAGAAAAGTCTACATTGAACTGGTTAATGGAACGTATGATCCCTTTTAGTTCCTTATCTGATTTTGTACATGTTCAGTTATATGTTGTTTTAATTTCATAGACTGCAATTTGTGAAAGTTCCTTTATTTATGAAATCTGATGTTGATGTTAGATTAATATTCAAGTGCTATTCATGATGTTGATGTTAGATTTATCTGATGTTGATGTTGAATAGAGATAGTTTATGTGTCTGATTATTCATGTGTGGTTAATTCAAATGGAGGTAGTTTCTATTTCATGTGTGAAAGTTAATGAATTTATGAAATCTGATGTTGATGCTGGATATATCCAAGGCACTGAAATCTGATTATATTTCATGTGTGGTTAAACTTTATGTTTCATGTGTGAAAGTTAATGAATTTATGAAATCTGATGTTGATGCTGGATATATCCAAGGCACTGAAATCTGATTATGTTTCATGTGTGGTTAAACTTTCTGTTTCTGATGTTAATTCAAATGGATATAGTTTCTGTTTCTGTTTCATGTGTGGTTAATTCAAATGATCATGATGTTAGATTATAAAGCAAGTTCTATTTGTGTGCTTGAATTTCGTGCTTCAAAGTGAAGTTTCTGTTTCATGAAATCTGATTTGCATGGAATGACATATTCATTGTATAATGAACAGAAACTCTTCAAATCTTAGTGTCTGATAGATAGTTTTGAATTTGATCATGATGTTAGATAATTTTGAGTTTTTTTATAAGTCCCTTATGAAGCTTTGATGTTAGATTATAAATCAACTGTCTACTACATATCCAATATAATGCATAGAAACTCTTCAAATCTTAGTGTCTAATACATTCCCAATTGTTTTTGATATGTACCTTATGAAGCTTTGATGCAAGCAATCCTGCATTTGGAGTCCTCACACAGATTATTCACTCCCATTTCGATGGCCCCTACATACGGTGGAGTGATGTTCCTGACACCACCTTGGAGTTATGGTGGGAAATGTTCAAGGTATAAAACAATTCAATAAGATTGTTACTTTGATTAATTAGATGTATGTCTGAATAAATAATGCCCCCTAGTTAATATGTTTGTTCAATATATTTAGGCACGAGCAACTTGGGATGAAACTTTATTCCCGAACTCAGCAGTTCGCAAAGCCTTCAACACTAAGGGAGGGGATCACCTAAGGAACGTCTTCGGGAAGGCTCGCACGGGGAGAACAAAGAAAAAGCCTTCGTGGGTGAAGCAAGTCATATGGGTCAAAATGTGTGAGAGATGGAAAAAGGAGGACAAATTTCTACACCAATCTGAAGTGAACAAGCAAAACAGAGCTGTAGCAACAGAGAGGGGCACACCAATTTTCAGTGGTGGTTCGGTTTCCACAACAGTAATCAAGAAGCGACTGGTATGCACACTTTAGTTGTCCTCTGACATCATTTTGTTTACCCATTTACTCTCTATTCAGTGTATATATCTAATTAATTAAACTAATACAATTTTTTTCACAGAGGGAGGAGCTTGGAAAAGATCCCACACCAAAGAAAACATTTGAACGCTGTCATAGAAAAAAAGATGGTTCTTGGGCTGGCGCTCAGTGCCAAGAAACTGTGGTAAGTTAGTATTTGAAGTTACCCTTAACTACTTAATGCCTTTGATTGTGTGATGTGCATGATTTGAACTGGGACTTTTATGCCTTAGAAATTCAAATGTGCATTCAAGTGTTCTTGCTTCTGGTATTGGTTGTGTGATGTGGTTATATCTTGCTTTTGGTATTAGTTTTGGTTTTGGTGTTCTTTACTCCTGTGTAAGGATTTGTTGTTTTTATTTATATATCTTGATTTTGGTATTGGTTATGGATCTGTTGTTTCAAGTGTTTATGTGATATGGTATTTTATAACTTGTTTTTGGTAAGGGTTACAGATTGGTTTTGGTTTTGGTGTTCTTCACTCTTGTGTTGTGATCTGTTGTTATAATTTATGTATTGGTTTTGGTTTTTTCCCTAGCTTTTTCTTCTGTTCCTATGCTGAGTTCCTATGTTCATTTATTTTTATTTCTTTTCTTTTCCTATGTCTAGTTCTGTTCCTATGTTCAGTTCGTTTCATTTTTTTGTTATTGGGATCTGTTATTTTCAGCTTTTGGTTTTTCTGTTCTGAGCTTGGTTTTTGCTTTTCATTTTCGTTTTTGTGTTCTGAGTTGTTCAATTCATTTTCTTTCCACTTCTAGGATAAGTATGACCAATTGCTTGAGGATGAAATCTTAGATGATGAAGCTGTCTCAGAGGATGGATCCCATTCGGTTGACACGAACGCTCTTTGGCTCAAGGCAACAGGTGGTGTGAAGAAAGGCAGGGTTGTGGGCATGGGATCTGAGTCTCAACCTATCCTGCAGTTAGCGCATTGCACACAAACTGGTGCCCAGAGTTCTGCAGTTGGTGGTAGTGGCAGTTTGAAGGAGTACATGATGTTTGAACTGTCGACCATCAAGGAAGACTTGAGGAAAGAAACGGCGGATTTGGGGGATCAAGTGCAGACACAGGTGGCCATGAACCTCAGAGAAGAAATGTCTTCCTTTGGAGATCGAATGCAGGAGAAGCTTATCAGCACCATGAAGGAGCTCTACAAGGGCAAACGCCCATCAAAGTAAGCATGGTTCTTTAATGTGCAGTATGTGGTGGTTTGGACTGTTTTATTTTGGTTATCAAAACTGTTGGGAGGTCTATATTTTGGATTGTTGAACTGTGGACAAGCTTGGTTCGTACGTGTGTGTACGTACGTGTATGTCGTAGAACAATTATGTGGACAAGCTAGCTAGAATTATGTGGAGAAGCTAGGTAGAACAATTATGTGCATGGTGTTTCATTTTGTTTATACACATGCAGTAACTATGACATTATGGTTTAATCATATTTTCCATATCATATATACAATGCATCAAAAATATGGGAATACAAAATGTGAAACAAAATTTAAAAATTAAATGGAAACCATCAATCACGACTTCAGCCTCAAAAGTAGCAATGGCACGAGACCTGGCGTTAGCAACAACCCTAGCAACGACAATAACAACAATAACAACAACCATAGCAACAACCCCAGCAACAATATTACCAACGAAATAGGCACCGAAATCAGCAACCAAATTAGCAACGGAATCAGCTACGGAATCAGCCACGAACCAGCCACGGAATCAGACACGAATCTAGACTGATGGCCTATTTGTGGCAACGAAACCATCGACGAAAATGGCAACGACCTTAGCCACAAATTCAGCAATTAGTCACGAGGCATATGGCTACGGATGGCCCGCCCGTGGCTATTTCCGTTGCTAAACCGGTTAGCCACGATCATTCGTGGCCAATGCCGTGGCTATTTTCCGTAGCTATTTTCTGCGTTTTTAGTAGTGCTTGTGCATAAGCACATGCTCTACCATTTGAGCTAATAGACTTTTTGATAAGATTCAAGTCCATAATAGAATGGATACACCATGATAGTTAGAATATTTACCCAAATTCTCATTATAAATTATCCAGATTTGCTCTCAAATTATCATCTCAAATCATAAATTGCTCTGATCCTAGACTAATTCACCACTATAATCTAGACACTTCACTTAACATCTTTCAATCTCAATAGTGCATCTATTTGAAGTAAACTCAAGCAACTCGTTAGATAGCAATTCAAAAAATTTCCATGAAATGTCAAGCAACCAAACACTACAATTATCAAGGAAATGAAAAGCACTCATGCAAGTATGCAATCCAAGCACAAAATTGTTTGACTCAAATGTTGTCTGGTGGCTCAAGGCAAAGTGAAGCAACCAAGCAATAAAATTTTTCAAGGAAACCAGCGAGACAACAGTTTGAAATTCTAAACCTCCAATTTTTATGCTCAATTCTACAATCTCTAAACACTCAACCCACAAATCCACCCCATGACCCCAATTTTGACGAAACCCAATTTTTGAGATCCACAATTGGGCTCCGGGATCGAATGAACCACCGTCAATCGGGCTTACTTGAGGTGCGTAGCGACCGAGTCACCCGCGCACCATTACCTGTGCCGATCCGAGCCTGGGGCTTGTGTGGTCCATTGCCCTCCCTCGGACATCATCAATTGTCGGCCCACTCCATGAGTCGATACAGATCCACTCAGATAGGCTCGTAGAGCCCTATATTCCCGGGCTATGCTCTTAGGAATAAAATGGGAACCGAGCCCTATATTCCCGGGCTATGCTCTTAGGATCGTGGTGCACGGTTGAGCTTGAGCAGCAAATGAAGGTCCTAAATTGACTCGAACCCACTGTCGCATCCAATATACGTGATGCAGCCGCGACATGATTCCGCTGTTTGCGTCTTGTCCCTCGGTGGACCTGGGCTGCTTCGCAAACCATTAGATTATGCTAGCGTCCGTTGCTCGTTACCAGTACGAATCGATCGACCCACAAATTCCGTACGCAAGGAGGTTAATAGATCAAACATGGAGAATAGGTCTGCAGAGCATCGTCGAAGAGCAGTGCGCAACAGGCGGAGAGTTACCAGCCACAAACAGTTGTATCACTAAGGCTGTCACTTGAGGAGACTTGTGCTTACGACCCCCACTCTTTGGATCTCGACGAATTTTCATTGCGACGATCTTTGTATACGCCATCGGCATAGTCTGTTTCTCATCATTTTTTGTGTACGTTTATCAACGGCCACACTTCTGATATATTTATATTGATCAATACCTACTGAGAAGGCATTTGCCATAATTTTAAATTGGCTATGCATACCTTACAAAGAATTTTACTATGATTTGTGATGGGGTATCTTAAATCATTCCCAGCATTTCTTGATTTTCTTTATGATTTGAGTAGTTGGGTATTCGACATGATAGTACATTAATGATAAACTATGTTACACGTTGGGTTTAACTTCTCTGAGGAAATTCACACGAATAACAATGTTACACGTTTGATCCGCGGCCGATTCTCGGACATGTGTATGTGGTCTTAACAAACTACCTGTACGAGTATCTCGAGGCCTTCGACGGGGGTGGAGATTGCTCAAGACCAACCTGTGAACTAGTCGTTGGGGAGGTCAATGGTGATGTGTTCTTCCCAGGTGTTCGCATCCGCGGCCAAAGCCTCAAAAGTACGTTCATTAGTGGTGATTCCTCATAGGATCCAAATGATTACAACTGTCCAGTAAACGGTTTGAACTCACACTCAGTGGCTTGATTTTTACTTCTCCACGGACAAGTTGGGTGTGACAGAGCCGGGGAGATTTGTAAGTGGGATAAGGAACGACTAGGTTTTCAAGTAATTCATTAATATCCTAAGAGAAATATATGTAGGTTTACCAAGAAGCAGAATGTTGAATGATCCATTCGATCGCAGTGCGCGGCTTGACTCGAGCGACAACAAAGGTCCTAATGCAGCTCAACCTCACCATCACTATGGTCGTGCGCGGGACAGGCATAACACGATTCCCCAACCCGCGTTTGGCCTCCTAGTAGTCTTGAATTCGACTCGCGAGTAGACGGGTATGATGAGACCATGCGGAAATAATTGTGGAAGCCAATTCGGACGCAGATATAGCAAAACGACACCAAAGAAGACCCAGAAAATAGGGAGGACGCGGACACAAAACAAGGACACATGTCCATCATGCCCACCACCCACGATGACCACACGTGTCAACCCAATAGTGACAAGTGTCATGATGGGGGCCTCTGGCCAATCCCTATAAAAGGGGAAATGAACAGAAGAATCAAAGGAGGCTTTTCGGAGAAAACGAAGGAGAAAAAAGAGAAGAAGAAGGAGATTGAAAGAATCATCAAAGTCGACCGCTGAATCTTCATATAAACCGCGGGGAATTCAGAAGCCAGGATAAAGGAAAGGACATCACATCCTGAATGAAGCGACGAAATAAATACTTCAGGTGAATCTCCGCGGACAGGTATGAACCCTTAAATTATAAAAATAAATGGATGATCTCCCATAAAGAGATGTGGGGTTATGGTAGATTTCATACACGCGAACAAAGCGCGGCCCAGGTTGAATAAGCGAACAAATTGATTCGCGTATCAGGTAAGCCCGTGTAATATAAAAACACATACTCGCGTTTAAACCCTCGGGGACCCACCGAAAATGGGCCCTTTATACAACTTCTTGGGGACGCATCATCACTGGCGCCGTCTGTGGGAACCCACTCACCCTGAGGGGTTCAACTTAAAATTTTTTTTTATTTTTTCAGTAAATGAACTACGTATGTTTTAGGTCATGAACACCGCATACCCGCGGTCCCGTCAGACAGCTATCAAATCTGCAGGGAACACACGGGTGTCTAGAACCCCCCCCCCCCTCCCCCGCGAAGAAGGGGGGTATGAGAAAGTTCATCTAAAAAATCTAAGATAACAAATTTCCTGCCAAGTCTTTTTACTAACAAAGCGGACAGTGACTCTTGTCAGTCAGGAACAATGTACAACAACGAAGACTCGGATGAAATGACCCAAAGCACGATACCAGAGCAAGAGGCCACCAGCATGTACAACCCATCCGTCCGTCTGTGGGCATCACCGTATGTCCCCCCTTATTGCCCGGCATACACCCCGGAATACATACCGCCTGTATACATGCCACATGGAGTACAGCAAGAGCCACATTATTACTTTCAGCAAGCGCATGAGCCTCAGCCTTTTTATCAACCGGCCCCCACGCCGCAATACTATTATCAGCCAGCACCAGATCCTCAACACCAGTACCAACCGATGAATGAGCCGCGACACTACCATGGTTATGAAAACCCATACCAAGGCCAACACAGAACCCACTTCCACGATCAGCAATATGACGCGCATGGACAACCAAACGCGGCAGAGGCAATCAATCTGAATCAGTATGGGAACCCAGCACCCGGAGCGTCAGGTCACGGATTCGATCCCTTGCATCAAGGTGCGCAAGGGGTTGACATGCGGCCCAACAAACATCGACGAGGAGAGCATTCGACTGACGTATCCACTTCCACCAAGTCAGGCTCAACACAAATGAAAATCGACGTCCCTGATGCATTGCCCTTTGTTTTCACTCAAGACATTTGCCGAGCACCAGTGCCCAAACGACGGAGGGATGTGAATCTTATGAAGTACGATGGGACCACGGACCCAGAAGATCATCTGTGTCACTTCATGACCGCGATGGGAATCAATGAATACAATGATGCCATGCTATGCAAAACCTTCCCGTCAACCCTCACGAAGATTGCCTTAACTTGGTTCACCAACCTACCAAAGAGTTTAGTTGGCAGCTTCTCTGAGTTAAATTGGATCTTCCAGTCCCACTTTGGCAGTGCGTGGTCGAGAAAGAAGACCATGTTAGACTTAAACTCCATCAAGCAAGGAGGAGATGAAACTCTGGGACATTTCTTTGCCCGATTCACCAGTGTAGTTGTTCAAATCCCGAACTTCAATCATGAATCCACAACTATCATCCTCATGGGAAATCTAGCGGAAGGCGATTTCAAGACTTACCTGTTTAGAAAGAAGCCCAGGGATTATGATCAATTAAGAGATCTGGTGTCACGACAAATAGATGCAGAAGAAGCAGCCGCGTCAAGTTCAAGAGCAAATGGCGGGCATCAAGGCTTTTTCAGCAAGCTGGCTGAAAAATTCAAAAAGGATAAGGGGGCAGCAAAACCACCCAAACAACCATCGACAGGACACCACCGACAAAATGACGAGGTCCACCTCAATTCAGACAGGAGGGAAGAACATCGTCATCAGAGAGATGATCGAAGAGAGGGGAATGACCGAAACAGAACACATCAGCCGCGGAGAGATGATTATCATGACCGGGAACACCATCCTCGCGAGCACCACCAGAACAGAAGGGACGATCGACACCCGGTCGAGCGTCACATGCAAGACGAGGAGTATCCTCATCATTAGAACAGATATCACAACCAGTACAGAGAACGCGAGGAAGCCCCTCAGCCATATAGAGGGAGGGGCTGGGGGTGCCGGTGGCGACGAGGACGCCATAATGGTCCCCCGCCCCCTCAGGGGTCAGTAAATTAGGCCCCCCGAGAGCAGGAAGGAAGACTAAGGTCCGCGGTCGAACGTATCCCAAAGCCCGAAGGATACATCGACACTCTAGCAGGAGGACCCTCTCTATCAGGAGCTAGCAACCAGGAGAGGAAGAATTACGAATGAGAAGGAAAGCAACCACCCTCCGCAACGAGCAGGCGAATTGCCCACACACCTCACGCGGAACTAATATTCTCAGCAGGAGACGAGGAAGATGTGAGGATGCCTCATTCCGACCCACTGGTCATACATGCTCAGATAGCAACCAAGACTGTCAAGAGGGTGTTCATCGACACGGGGTCATCTGTTGATATACTTGCATGGGAGGCCTTTTTGCAACTTGGAGTCTCAGCAACGGCACTCAAGCCGTACTCAGGAACACTGGTTGCTTTTTCTGGAGACGAAATACCAGTCGCAGAAACCATCGAGCTGACGGTGGTGCTCGGATCAGCGCCAAGGCGAAGGATGGAGAACATAGTTTTCACCGTCGTCCGAGTCCCAACAGTATACAATGCCTTGCTAGGGAGGGTATCACTCTACAAATTCCAGGTGGTCTCTATCTACCACTTTTTGGCCAAGTTCCCTGTAACAGGAGGAGAAGTTGGCGAGGTCCGCGGACAGCAACCGGAAAGTAGAAGCTGTTATCTAACCTCCCTAAGGAAGAAAAAAGAAGTGATGCAGATTGAGGAATGTGCCGCAAGCACGACCGAAAGAAAAAGAGAAAACCCACGAGAAGAGCTTGTGGAAGAGACCGATCCAGAAGGTACCTGTGCTGAAGCAGAACTGGAGGTGAGGCCCGCGGCCAGGGAAGTTCCGACCACTGATGAGAAACAGGCTCACTTTCCATTCCCCAACCCTTAGGAAAAGGTGTATTTGGGGCAAGCGTTAGGGCCCGAAGAGAAGGAACGCGTCATTGATATTATAGCGAGGTCAAGCGACGTCTTTGCATGGTCGCCAAGAGATCTGCTGGGAGTTCCCGCGTCAATCGCCTTGTACACACTCAGGATAAAACATGACGCCAGTCCGATCGCTCAGAAAAAGAGAAAAATGGCACCCGAAAAAGCCCTCGTCGCGAAAGAAGAAACAGAAAAATTATTGGATGCAGGCTTCATTAAGGAGGTAGGAGACTCTGAATGGTTGTCTAATGTGGTTCTAGTCAGAAAGTCTAATGGAAAATGGCGTATGTGTGTTGATTTTTCTGATCTCAACAAATCTTACCCCAAGGATAGCTCTTCCATCCATTGATGAGCTGGTTGATGAAACCGCCGGGAATGCCGTCCTCAGTTTTCTGGACGCGTATTCAGGGTACAACCAAATCCGCATGGACCCACTCGATGAAAAGGCCACTACCTTCATAACGATTCAGGGGATTTTCTGCTATCAGGTCATGCCATTCGGATTGAGAAATGCAGGAGCCACATTCCAAAGAACTGTTGACAAGATTTTTCGTGCTCAAATTGGAAGGAACGTATCAATCTATGTGGATGATATCGTGGTGAAAAGCTTGAAGGCAGAAGATCACGCGGCTGATCTGCAGGAGACCTTTGACTCTCTGAGGCGCGGGGGATTGAATCTGAACGCCGAAAAATGTGTTTTCGGCGTAGACTCCGGAAAGTTCTTGGGATTCTTGGTTAGCCAACGAGGAATAGATGTAAATCCTGAGAAGATTGCAGCGATTCAAAGCATGCAACCACCCAGAACGATCAAGGAAGTCCAGGCTCTCAACGGCGCTGTCAACTATCTCAGCCGATTCTGCTCTTGTCTTGTGGATAAATCTCTGCCTTTCTTTGCTCTATTAAAAAAGAAAGGGCCCATCCAGTGGATGCCAGACCTGCAGCAAGCTTTCGGAGAAATGAAAGATTACCTGATGAAATTGCCAACTCTGCACCGACCAGAAAGACTTGAAGATCTACACCTCTACTTGGCCGTCAGAAGCACAACCATCAGTGCAGTGCTCACCCGCGAAGAAAAATATCCGGTTTACTACGTCAGTAGGGTTTTGCAAGATGCCGAAACAAGATATGAGCCGATCGAGAAAATGATTATGTGCCTGGTATTTGCGGCAAGAAGACTGCGGCCTTACTTCCAAGACCACCCAATTCAAGTTTTGACTAACCTACCTTTAAGATAGATCCTGCACTCCCCTTGCCTTTCAAGACGGATGACGAAGTGGGCAGTGGAATTGTCGGAGTTTGACATCGAATACAAACCACGGAAGGCTGAGTATGAAGCCCTCATAGCAGGGTTAGAAATAGCCCTGTCACGAGGAGCAAGAGGAGTAACCGCCTACACAGACTCTGAGGTCTTGGCAAAACAAATAGAAGGGGAATACGAGGCCAAAACAGATTTAATGCCAGATTACTTGAGGAAAGTTCAAGCTTTGCGAAGAGCCTTTCTGAACTTCATAGTAACATCAGTCCCAAGGGAAGAAAATCAACAGGCAGACGCACTGGCAAGGGTAGGCGCGGCAATGCCATCCGAGGTCGGCGCGGAATTCATGTTCGAAAGGAGAGAAAGTCGTGGACTTGTAAAAGAAGTTTTCTTCATTGAGACAGACGGAGAAAACGACTGGAGGACACCAATAGCAGAGTACTTGGAGAAGGGAATTCTCCCCACAGAGAAGCACGAGGCCAAGCAAATCAAGATAAGAGTAGCAAGATTCACTGTCCGCGATGGAAAACTTTACAAGAGAGGTTTCACGCAGCCTGATTTAACATGTGTTACCATTGAAGAAGGAATGGTAATTGTACAGGAACTTCACACTGGAATATGTGCACATCACCAAGGCTGGAGAGCGCTAACAATCAAGATCATGAGGACGGGGTACTACTGGCCAACGATGAAGCAAGACGTTCAAGGATTCATCAAGAAGTGTGACGCGTGTCAAAAATATGGGAACGCTATCCATCGGCCCGCAGAAATGATAAAGGAAATCTATGGTGCTTGCCCATTCTCTCTCTGGGGGATGGATATCTTGGGACCATTTCCGACCGCGCCTGGCCAATTAAAATACGTAATAGTGATTGTGGATTATTCACTAAGTGGGTAGAAGCAGAAGCGATGGGACTCATCACCGCTGAGAAAGTGAAGAAATTCCTGTGGAAGAACTTAGTGTGCCGCTTTGGGGTCCCGGAGTCGATCATCACAGATCACGGACCCCAGTTCGACTGCGAAACCATCCGCAACTTCTGTGAAGACCTCCACATCAATCTCAATTTTGGAAGGTATACGGAAGAAATTGGGAGCCACGACCAAGGGGAGATGGGCGGAACTCCTTCCTCTAGTACTATGGTCTCACAGGACAACCGCGAAGACGCCGACAGGGGAGACACCTTTCTCTTTGGTTTACGGTGTAGATGCAGTCATTCCGATTGAGCGAATGATTCTGTCGGCCCGCGTTGTCGGATTCAAACCACAGTCCAACGAAGAAGCGCTCGAAGTAGAGATGCATCTGAGGGAAGAACGCAGGATGATGGCAGCGTTGAAGGCAGAAGAGTACAAAAGACGGACTGCTAGGTACCACAATCAGCGAGTTCGGCCGCGACAATTCCAGAAAGGAGACCTAGTCTTGCGACGGGTGCAGACCGAAGGAAAGCTGGATGCCAACTGGGAGGGTCCGTACGTAATAGCAGACATCATCCAAACTGGTGCATACAAGTTGAAGAATGAAAACGGAGAAACCCTGAACAAGACTTGGAACGCTGACTGTCTAAAAAAGTATTTTGTGTAATCTTGAAACACTGTTTTTGATTAAATAATCGCCCCCGCAGGAAGTTGAATGAGCGGTTAGCGGGCGTTTTCTGTAAGTAACGAACGACTAGGGACCTTAAATTCCCCTAAAAAGACGCTGGAGACTCTAGATCTCTCAAGGACGAGCCAACGAACGCCGGAGTCAACTGACGCTGGAGCTTACTCCGCGTCACTCCCTTGATTGAGACTCTTGATCTCTCAAGGTCGAGCCAACGAGCGCCAGAATCAACTGACGCTAGAGCTTACTCAGCGTCACTCCCTTGATTGAGACTCTTGATCTCTCAAGGACGAGCCAGCGAACGCCGGAGTCAACTGACACTGGAGCTTACTCCGCGTCACTCCCTTGATTGAGACTCTTGATCTCTCAAGGTCGAGCCAACGAGCGCCAGAATTAACTGACGCTGGAGCTTACTCCGCGTCACTCCCTTGATTGAGACTCTTGATCTCTCAAGATCGAGCCAACGAGCGTCAGAATCAACTGACGCAGGAGCTTAATCCGCGTCACTCCCTTGATTGAGACTCTTGATCTCTCAAGGTTGAGCCAACGAGTGCCAAAATCAACTGACGCTGGAGCTTACTCCGCGTCACTCCCTTGATTGAGACTCTTGATCTCTCAAGGTCGAGCCAACGAGCGTCAGAATCAACTGACGCATGAGCTTAATCTGCGTCACTCCCTTGATTGAGACTTTGATCTCTCAAGGTCGAGCCAATGAGCGCCAGAATCAACTGACGCTGGAGCTTACTCAGCGTCATTCCCTTGATTGAGACTCTTGATCTCTCAAGGACGAGCCAACGAACGCCGGAGTCAACTGATGCTGGAGCTTACTCCGTGTCACTCCCTTGATTGAAGCTCTTGATCTCTCAAGGTCGAGCCTACGAACACCAAAATCAACTGACGCTGGAGCTTACTTCGCGTCACCCCCTTGATTGAGACTCTTGATCTCTCAAGGTCGAGCCAACGAATGTCAGACTCTTCCAACGCTGGAGCTTTCTCCGCGTCGCTCTTTTGGTTATGATTTCTGATCTCCCAAAAATCGACCTAACGAACACCAGAGTCTGTTGACACTGGAATCTTCTCCATGTCCCTCCTTTGACCGAGATGCATGACTCCTCAAGATCAAATCAATTGGTGACAGAGTTTAAATAACATGAACATAATCTAAAACTCTGAGGAGTACTACTACGAATAGCATCACAAGGGAAACATTCGATCCATCGACCCCATAACAAGCATAAACGAATGAAAAAGACGCGGGCAAACATTACAGCAACTACATAGGAGTTTTTTGATACAATAACATGAGTCGAAACATAAAAGGGATCGCTGTTCAGAAACAAAGAAGTCACACATCTGGGAGGATGACCGGCCTTGGAGGCAACATAACCCAACCATTCTCCACACAAATGGATCCCTCATCAAGCACACGAACGTCAAAGTGAACTCCACCACGATGGCGGAAAACCATAACGGTCCCCATTCCTAGCCCTTAAGATGCAACAAAATCACTCCAACCGCCAACAAGCCAAAATATCCCATAATCTCGTTTGACTATCTGAATTGGGGAATCTACGGTCGAGCCCAGGGATAGAAAGACTTGAGTCGGGTCTGTAACACTTGTCTGATACTCAAAAAGAGCAGGAAGCGACTGAAATAGGATAAAAACAAATAAGATATGAGAAAAAGAGTAATCTTTCTTAAAAAAGAAAGAAGCAAGAAGAAGTCGACTTACTCGTTCTTGCAGCTGATCCTCAAAATCCAAGGCCAAATAAAAAGCCCAGGGAGTCTCACTTGATGCATCCATCTTGAAGTAGAAAATGTTGGAAAGAAAAACTAAGCCAGGCCTCGCTTATATAAGGCTCCACGAGGGGTTGATCACGGAACGTACTTTTGAAAGATTCTTTTAGAATCCTCAAAAGAAGAGCAGAACCACTACGGTCAAAGACTTACAGAAGATATGACTTGAGAAGACAGGCCTGAATCACACGAAAACCAAGAAGAATCCTAGATACAATCTCAATATTAAAATCAAAAAGGATGATAAGACACCACTTTTATTCATTGCCCGCGTAAAAGAAAGCCACATATCGACAGAAATAGTCCCCTCAGCTTACGAACGAATGCGTCGCAAGAGTAGCTAGTCACGGGTAAGAACCGTTAGTCAAAATACTCGCGTCCTCGTAAGGAGGGTGGCCAACGATCTCATCCCCGTCCTCCAAACCCATGATTTGGATTTCAAAACGGGCATTTCCTTTGTGGATAAAGACCATAGAAGATCTGACCGCGAGTCCATGAGACTCAATGAAATCTCCCCATCCTTGACGAAGCCAATACATTCCATAATCACCCTTAAAAACACGGACTGGAAAATCTCGTAAAAGATGAGATGAAAGGAAAACTTGCTCTGGAACAGCATCCGCATACTCCCCCTCAAAGCGCATGGGCAAGAGCTAAAAATGGAAATAGGATAAAGGGTCAAATGTAAAGAATGAAAGCTATCAAACAAAACCAGCATTCCAATAAGGGCTTACCAAGCGGAATGCTTGATCAACACGGTCAATCGATTGAAAAAAAGCCCATCTACCCGCACTAGAAACAGCCATAAACACGATTAAGGTATAAAGTAAGCAGTTGTGAAATAACAAAAAAGGGGGGGGGGGAAGAAAGATACCCTCTATAAAAGCTGGGAAAGCAACACGCATGAACGCCATCCGGCATAAGATTCCTCTGAAGAGAGAGAATAGGCTCGTCAACCAAGATGGCAGTATAGTCACGAGAACTGCAAAAGCAAGCTCAGTGAAACGACTTGACGATCGGAAACAGCTGACAAAAAATTTTTAAATCGGGCCAAGATCAGGCCTAAGTAAAACACGCGGCCTAAAAAACGCCCCGTGGAGAAACTCCAAAATAAGGGACTAAACACGCGGCATGTTTGAACAAATATAAGAACCCCGTGAAATCTTGAAGAAAGTATCATACGCAAAACAAAGAGATGGAATTTGAAAATTCCCCCAAAGCTTTTTATAGAGTAATTATTACAGAGGAACAACTTCAATCTCTACGGCTCCCACTGATGTACGTCCTTCTAGAAGAGGATGCCCATCGCCTGGTGCATTTGTGGTCTCGATCCAACCGCGAGCATGAGGTCAAGGTCGAAGTGGACGCGGACGGGATTTACTGGTTCACAGACGGATGGCCAAGATTTGTGGAAGCCAACAGGATAAGCGTTGGAGTTGCTCTGATCTTTGTATACCAGGGGGATTCAATCTTCGAGGTCTATGTCGCAAATCCGGACTGTGATTACAACGGAATAGAAGGACGCGGGTGAAGAACGACTACAAGGATGAGAGCCTTGTAATCCCACTACTCTTTAAAATGTAAGAGAACGAAATAACGTTCCAGCTAAATAAGATCTAGGGATCATGTAATGCAGTCTTTTTTAAATAAAAAGAGCAAGTCTCTACATTAAAAACTTCAAAAGCGAAATGTTTCCTTTATTCGCAAGCTAAACTCATACAACAAATAGATTTTCTTAATTTATAAATGAGTTTCAGCATGAGTCGCTGGAGGAAACAGCCGAGATACAACCCTCAGTTTCGGCACATTCCAAATCACGTCTCGGACAAACTTTAAAACGAGCATGATCCATGTAGAAAAAAGTCATCGACGACCCCACAACAAACCCATGATGAGCAACAAATCTATCCTATCCGCAACGAAGGTATAAGCGACCATCAAGTTCTCTACTCACCTCAACCTGGAGATTCTTAATGGCGTAAGAAGACAAGAAAACCTTCCGCGGAGGAGAGGATCTGAACTCCACCTCAAATTGAGGTGGAAGGGGCTGCCAAAAAGGGACACAAGTTAAAGGCTCAAAGTTAAAAAAAAAAGAGGGGGAAAGAGAAACAGTTGAAATCAAGACTATCAAGAAAATCATACAAGCGAAGAAAGTTGGTCGATGCATTCCAAAGTTTTGAAAAACGCCCAAGGGTTAGAACTCCCAGGCGCCATAAATTCTTATCAAGCGAACAACCATAGGCGTAATAAACGAAAAACCCGAACCAAGAGTTTTTAAAAAGGGGGGAGAGAAAAAGGCATACTCAAGCATGGTGAACAAGTGGCAAGAACTTTTTTAAATCCGAATCAAAGACTGCAGCGCAAGTGGTCGAGTCAGTAAAATGATGAACACAAGAATAAGAAGAAGAGGAGATATTCGCTACGAAAGGATAGTAATATACAAAAATACAGCCCCTTAAACGAGGCAGTAAAAACCGTAGCCTGAACATTAAAGAGCGCGAAATTGTTCGGTTTCGACAAAAGTTAATTACAAAACTAACCCGCGCCAGTGAAATGTTATGAGAAAAGATAAAAAAAACTAATCCTTCCAAGCCTCAAGGATCGGCAATGGCATCAACCTCTTCATCATCAGAATCCTCTTCATCCGAGTCCTCCTCTCCTGCCATCTCTTCCGGGGTCAGTCCCCAATCCGCCACCGACAAGCTAGCCTCAAACTTCTCTAAAGGAACACCCGGATTAGCCTGCGAGCGAGCGACGCTCTGGTTGATACCAGCGGACATCCCCTTTCGAAAATAGCTGAAGCACTTATCCTTTAAAAGCTCTACTCCCTCTGGAGATCGAAGACATGGCTTAGCTATCGAAGAAAGGAAGGAAATGCCCGCGTCGGTTTTGAACCATTCAGAAGTAAAAAACTTAAGACCTGCAGAAGATTCTAACCACTGAAGCGCAACCTCTTGAGGAGACTGAGACTGAAGCTTCTCCAATTCCTGCCTCACTAAAGCACGATCCTCTTCAACAATGGAGTGCTCGATTTGAAGATCTTTGAGGCGTGCTTCAGTTGTCTCCAGTTTCTCCTTCAGTTGCGCCGCAGACTGTTGAAATTCCTCTCCTTGGCGGCGTAGAGCGTCCGAACTTGAAAGTGCCGCGTCACGCTCGGAAGACAAAGAAGAGTTTTGTTCCTTCAAAGCAGAGATTTGCTCGCTAGCGGCCTGCAATTTCTCATGAAGTTCCGCTGATCGTTTCTTGAACTTTTCCACCGAAGATGGATCACCAACAGTATTGCCCAACGTCCTCAACTTATGATTCAACACCTTCATCTTCGAGGCCTTCTTAGAGAGCTCCGCTTCATAGAAAGTTAGTCGCCTCTCCGAGTCAATTTGGAAACTCCTAACCTGAAGAAGCAAGGACAAAGGCAAAAATAAAGAGACAGGAATTGAACGATGATGTAAGCAAAAATAAAAGATCCCAACGACAACTCACCCACTCGGCTGCACGCTCGAACTGAAGAGAAAACTCATCCCACTCTAAGCGGCGCACCCACGCTCGTTCATTCCGTGCGAATTTATCCGGGCAGCGAAGGCGAACGAGCTCGTCAACTCCAAAGCCGGGAATGCGGAAAGCAGGCAAAGCATCATCCCCTTGAAGAAAAAGAGCCTCCTCTTCCCCAATCCCGGAAGCTCGAGATGAGCCCACAGCTTTCTTCCTTTTTTAAGGGCGAGAGGTACCCGCGTCCGAAGGACAAGGACGTTTCTCGCGGGCATCCGAAACCACGACCTCGGCTTCCGCGACAGGTTCACTGGCTCTTTCCACCTCCTCCACAACCGTACCTTGGGAGGCAGCAAGCGGGCGAGGAACACGCTTGTCGGACTTCTTCTTCCTCGTCTTGCCACTTTCTTGAACGTGGTGTCGATCGGCCAAAGAGCTCAAATCCATTAGGTCTGCCAAAAAGAAAACAAAAAGAGAAGGCATAAAACACCGCTAGCGAACTCCCAAGTCTTCTAAAATAGAATATGATAAAAATGTGTGTGTGAAACGCTAAGAAAATCACAAAAATAGGATATGGTAAAGACTAAAGCAGACACCTAATCGCGGATGAGGCAGGCTTAACCCCGCCATCTCGAGTCGAAGGGCTGAAACCATCGACCGCCACGGTAACTTAGGCTCATGAACGAAAGAGTCTTTGAATTTGTCAAGACGCGCAACCCATGGTTTCTTGACCACGCTGAACCATCCGGGTACGGTCTTAAACTCAAGACAAATGCCGGCCTTGTCGCGAACAAGAAACCACTTACGTTTCCAGTTCGGTTTGCTGGAAAGTCTCTCAATGTAACTGCAACTGGAGTTGCACTGATAAAACCGAGGATCTTGGGGCCCCCTCTTCAGAGAAAAGATGCTGAGCATTAACTCTTTCATCGGAGGCACTCCAATATCCAAGCACCGCATCACAAAGCTGGCGAAGAACATCCAACAATTCGGTACCACTTGCACGGGGCTCAAGTTGTACTCAGACAAGAAAGCAATAAACAGGGGGTGAAGAGGCAGGCGAAATCCTTGGGATAAACTCGCTGCATACACTACCAAGCAATCTTCATAAGCATCCAAGCATCCTCCACCCTCTGAGGGAAGACACAATTCCACGCCCGCTGGCCATGGAAAAATTCGGGCTAAGGCCTCGACGCTTGAAAGATCAAGCAGTGTTGTGCATCCTCGCACCTCTTGGTTAGGAGAGCGACGCGGACGAACTCTCTCGGAGATGACAGGAGGACAAGGTTGAGGGTCACGGAGGGAGAAATCTCCCCGAAAAGAACAAGAAGCCAAGTCGTCATGGGAATAAGACGGGAAGTCGAGATCACTAAGAACATCCTTCGAGTGGACCCTTGCACACTTCTCTGCGAAACCGACGGGAAACTCGGCGTAAGGGACCCACGACAACTCAGATTCCAAACCACTGGTTGACAGGCGCGGACTAAGGGAAGCACACGCATTGGAATGAGCTTGAGTCTCCACGTCCATTGGATGAACGTCATCCCCCTTCGAAGAAGAAGAAGTTAAAAAAGGAGAGGAATAATAATCAGGGTCAGTGCGGTTCCGTCGTCTCCTCACCTTAATCGGGTTGCCGAAAGGACCCACGCGGTCCGGGGAAGAGATGCTGGAGGAAGAGGAAGAGTCAGAAGAACTTTCTGAGTCAGACGCGGAACTCCCGCTGGAAGATGAAGAAGAAGAATCCAAAACGACCGCGGGAGGGTTCCCTCCTGAAACCGAGGGTAAGCCCTCCCTCCATCCTTCCTCTCTTTCAAACTCGTCCAGCGCGTCCGGGTTCCCCTCAAAGTTAGCCATCCGTAAAGGAATTTAAAAGCTGATTTGAAAAGGAACCCGTACGTGGACCAAAAAATCAAAAAACCCAAAGAAACAGAACTGGGATAAAAAGGGAAGACCCGAACGGATCTAAGAGGAAGAAAACTAAAAGTTTTTGGCAAGAAATAAAAATTTTAGCAAGAACACCCAAGAACATTTCACGGAGAAATCAAGAACTCAAGAACAAAGACAAAGAATTACCTTGGAAAAGCGAAGAAACCACCGGAAAGCTAGGAGGCCAACGGAAAACTCTGAAAAAGCGAGAAGCTGAGTAAACACCACAAGCAGACAAATAATGAGGAGTGAAAAAGTGAAAACGGAACGGGGTAATTTATAAGAAAATTACCGACTCTTCAGTTCCCCTCAAGACGATATGGGCCGTAGTAAAACCTTAATGGGCCGAAGGAGATCCTTAACCCGGCCCACAAACTCTGTTTAAAAATAGGAAATACGAAATTACCCCCATAGAGATGAAGAGAGGAACACATTTCCGCGGGTAAAGATCGAATCGTCTCAAACTCTCATGGATCTCAACCCGACCCGAGGAGCTGTGATGAGACCATGCGAAAATAATTGTGGAAGCCAATTCGGACGCGGATATAGCAAAACGACACCAAAGAAGACCCAGAAAATAGGGAGGACGCGGACACAAAACAAGGACACATGTCCATCATGCCTACCACCCACGATGACCACACGTGTCAACCCAATAGTGACAAGTGTCATGATGGGGGCCTCTGGCCAATCCCTATAAAAGGGGAAATGAACAGAAGAATCAAAGGAGGCTTTTCGGAGAAAACGAAGGAGAAAAAAGAGAAGAAGAAGGAGATTGAAAGAATCATCAAAGTCGACCGCTGAATCTTCATATAAATCGCGGGGAATTCAGAAGCCAGGATAAAGGAAAGGACATCACATCCTGAACGAAGCGACGAAATAAATACTTCAGGTGAATCTCCGCGGACAGGTATGAACCCTTAAATTATAAAAATAAATGGATGATATCCCATAAAGAGATGTGGGGTTATGGTAGATTTCATGCACGCGAACAAAGCGCGGCCCATGTTGAATAAGCGAACAAATCGATTCGCGTGTCTGGTAAGCCCGTGTA
The DNA here is from genome assembly GCA_963922045.1 of Persicaria maculosa. Taxonomy (NCBI): domain Eukaryota; kingdom Viridiplantae; phylum Streptophyta; class Magnoliopsida; order Caryophyllales; family Polygonaceae; genus Persicaria; species Persicaria maculosa. The sequence goes on from OY998271.1 coordinate 36,467,153, forward strand.
ATATAAAAACACATACTCGCGTCTAAACCCCCAGGGACCCACCGAAAATGGGCCCCTTATACAACTTCTTGGGGACGCATCATCAGGGTATACAGGAAGAGAGGAATTGATCGCGGCTCATGGCCTAGCCATGAGCGAATTCCGATGAGACTTAGCGATCACGTTGATTCATATTTGCCCATACAAGTCAATGAGCGACGACTAAGCAACTTCTTACAATTCCTTCATGTTGCAACATCAATATTTGCCACGTTTGTTATAAAGAAAATACCAACCTCGGGTCTTTGGAGACATTTTGCATTCATGACCATTGACACCCGAATACTCTGTATTGCCGGCTTACCTTTCTTATTTATTACAAGTACATGATCGTATACATTGTGTGATGTCTACAAGTTGATCTTTTGGTATACATGTATCTAGCAGCCGCGTATTATGCCTTTGTATCACACATACATAATTACGTACATGCATTAATAAAATTGTGTGTAGCATGATACATTGGGATTAGTTATATAAGCCCCACGACACAGGAGCTTGCTCCGCGTCGGGCCTCCGGTCGTAGCATGAGCCTCCCGGAGCGAAGATTTTATTAAGTCCCAGGACGCTGGAGCTTGCTCCGCGTCGGGCATCCGCTTGTAGCTTGAAGGGCCTCCCGCTTGTAGCTTGAAGCTCGCAGAGAAAAACTATGTCCCTATCGGAGGACATAGGGCCTCTCGCTTGTAGCTTCAAGCTCGCGGAGATAACTATTAATTGTGTAGACTAAGTCCCTCTCAAATGACGTAGGGTCTCCCGCTTGTAGCTTGAAGCTTGCGGAGAAAAAACTAAGTCCCTCTCGGATGACGGAGGGCCTCTCGCTTTTAGCTTCAAGCTCGCGGAGATAACTCTTAATTGAGTATAAACTAAGTCCCTCTCGAATAACGGAAGGCGTCCCGCTTGTAGCTTGAACCTCGCGGAGATAACTCTTAATTGAGTATAAACAAATTCCCTCTCGAATGATGTAGGGCCTCCCGCTTGTAGCTTGAAGCTCGCGGAGAGAAAACTAAGTCCCTCTCTGATGACGGAGGGCCTCTCGGTTGAAGCTTGAAGCTCGCGGAGAAAAAACTAAGTCCCTCTCGGATGATGGAGGGCCTCTCGCTTGTAGGTTCAAGCTCCCGGAGATAACTCTTAATTAAGTGTCAACTAAGTCCCTCTCAAATGACGTAGGGCCTCCCGCTTGTAGCTCGAAGCTTGCGGAGAAAAAACTAAGTCCCTCTCGGATGACGGAGGGCCTCTCGCTTTTACCTTCAAGCTCGAGGAGATAACTCTTAATTGAGTATAAACTAAGTCCCTCTCGAATGACGGAGGGCCTCCCGCTTGTAGCTTGAACCTCGCGGAGATAACTCTTAATTGAGTATAAACAAAGTCCCTCTCGAATGACGTAGGGCCTCCCGCTTGTAGCTTGAAGATCGCAGAGAGAAAACTAAGTCCCTCTCGGATGACGGAGGGCCTCCCGCTTGTAGCTTGAAGCTTGCGGAGAAAAAACTAAGTCCCTCTCGGATGACGGAGGACCTCTCACTTGTAGCTTCAAGCTCGCGGAGACAACTCTTAATTGAGTATAAACTAAGTCTCTCTCAAATGACGCAGGGCCTCCCGCTTGTAGCTTGAAGCTCGCGGAGATAACTCTTAATTGAGTATAAAGAAAGTCCCTCTCAAATAACGTAGGGCCTCCCGCTTGTAGCTTGAAGCTCATGGAGAGAAAACTAAGTCCCTCTCGGATAATGGATGGCCTCCCGCTTGTAGCTTTAAGCTCGCGGAGAAAAACTAAGTCCCTATCGGAGGACATAGGGCCTCTCGCTTGTAGCTTCAAGCTCGCGGAGATAACTCTTAATTGAGTATAAACTAAGTCCCTTTCGAATGACGGAGGACCTCCCGCTTGTAGCTTGAACCTCGCAGAGATAACTTTTAATTGAGTATAAACAAAGTCCCTCTCGAATGACGTAGGGCCTCCCGCTTGTAGCTTGAAGCTCGCGAAGAGAAAACTAAGTCCCTCTCGGATTACGAAGGGCCTCCCGCTTGTAGCTTGAAGCTCACGGAGAAAAAACTAAGTCCCTCTCGGATGACGGAGGGCCTCTCGCTTGTAGCTTCAAGCTCGCAGAGATAACTCTTAATTGAGTATATACAAAGTCCCTCTCGAATGACGGAGGGCCTCCCGCTTGTAGCTTGAACCTCGCGGAGATAACTCTTAATTGAGTATAAACAAAGTCCATCTCGAATGATGTAGGTCCTCCCGCTTGTAGCTTAAAGATCGTGGAGAGAAAACTAAGTCCCTCTCCGATGACGGAGGGCCTCCCGCTTGTAGCTTGAAGCTTGCGGAGAAAAAACCAAGTCCCTCTCGGATGACGGAGGGCCTCTCACTTGTAGCATCAAGCTCGCAGAGACAACTCTTAATTGAGTATAAACTAAGTCCCTCTCGAATGACGGAGTGCCTCCCGCTTGTAGCTTGAAGCTCGCGGAGATAACACTTAATTGAGTATAAACAAAGTCCCTCTCGAATAACGTAGGGCCTCCCGCTTGTAGCTTGAAGCTCATGGAGAGAAAACTAAGTCCCTCTCGGATAGCGGAGGGCCTCCAGCTTGTAGCTTGAAGCTCGTGGAGAAAAACTAAGTCCCTATCGGATGACATAGGGCCTCTCGCTTGTAGCTTCAAGCTCGAGGAGATAACTCTTAATTGAGTATAAACTAAGTCCCTCTCGAATGACGGAGGGCCTCCCGCTTGTAGCTTGAACCTCGCGGAGATAACTTTTAATTAACTATAAACAAAGTCCCTCTCGAATGACGTAGGGCCTCCCGCTTGTAGCTTGAAGCTCGCAGAGAGAAAACTAAGTCCCTCTCGGATGACGAAGGGCCTCCCGCTTGTAGCTTGAAGCTCACGGAGAAAAAACTAAGTCCCTCTCGAATGACGGAGGGTCTCTCGCTTGTTGCTTCAAGCTCGCGGAGATAACTCTTAATTGAGTGTAAACTAAGTCCCTCTAGAATGACGGAGGGCCTCCTGCTTGTAGCTTGAACCTTGCGGAGATAAATCTTAATTGAGTATAAACAAAGTCCCTCTCGAATGACGGAGGGCCTCTCACTTGTAGCTTCAAACTCGCGGAGATAACTCTTAACTGAGTATAAACTAAGTCCCTCTCAACGAAGAGGGTCTCCCGCTTGTAGCTGCAAGCTCACGGAGTTAACCTTTAACTGAGTATAAACTAAGTCCCTCTCGGATGACAGAGGGCCTCTCCCTTGTAGCATCAAGCTCGCGGAGATAACTCTTAATTAAGTATAAACTAAGTCCCTCTCGAATGACGGAGGGCCTCCAGCTTGTAGCTTGAACCTCGCGGAGATAACTCTTAATTGAGTATAAACAAAGTCCCTCTCGAATGACGTAGGACCTCCCGCTTGTAGCTTGAAGCTCGCGGAGATAACTCTTAATTGAGTATAAACAAAGTCCCTTTCGAATGACGTAGGGCCTCCCGCTGGTAGCTTGAAGCTCGCGGAGAAAAAACTAAGTCCTTCTCGGATGAGAGAGGGCCTCTCGCTTGTAGCTTCAAGCACGTGGAGATAAATTTTAATTGAGTATAAACTAAGTCCCTCTCGAATGACAGAGGGCCTCCTGCTTGTAGCATGAAGCTCGCGGAAATAACTCTTAAGTGAGTATAAACAAAGTCCCTCTCGAACGAAGAGGGTCTCCCGCTTGTAGCTTCAAGCTCACAAAGTTAATTCTTAACTAAGTATAAACTGAGTCCCTCTCGAATGACGGAGGGCCTCCCGCTTGTAGCTTGAAGCTCGCGGAAATAACTCTTAATTGCGTATAAACAAAGTCCCTCTTGGACGAAGAGGGTCTCCCGCTTGTAGCTTCAAGCTCACGGATTTAACTCTTAACTGAGTATAAACTAAGTCCCTCTCGAACGAAGAGGGTCTCCCGCTCATAGCTGCAAGCTCACGGGCGATGGAGGGACTCTAGGCTGCCATGCTAGAATTTTACACTCATAGAGGACCTCGGTATGGAGCAAGACTTAAACCTGTTACTCATTCAACCTACAAGTGCGCATGCAGCTAACTTGAACTTAGCCCTTGAACATTTCACTTTCACAAAAACAGTGAAGGGTCAAAATGCTCGCGAAAGAACTACGAAAGTCTTGATCCTCTTTCCAAGAGATGCGTAGGGAACTCACTAAAAGGTGGGTGCAACCCAGACCAAACAAGCTTGATTAAAAACTTTACGTCGAAAGGGCAAGTATACTTGCTCTCTCATGTGAACGAGGTACAAGCAAGTGAGTTGCATCGATTGGGTCGAACCCCAGTTAAGTCCTAACTTAACTATGGTTCGAGGAGCTATGACGATGCACCAAAAATAATTAAAAATATTCACAATATCATAAATAAATAAGGATACATAATCATAATTTAGGTTCCCCGCTATACAAATAGAACCCTATAAACATGAAAAATGGGCGAGTGCAAGTCAAGATAGAGACTCAAGACGTCCGCGGACGATATACCGCACGCGGCTCCCACACGCATGCCAGAACACGTGGCACCCATGCCACCATCACACATGTCATGGAGCGCATGACATGTGGCGACGAGTGGCTTGCATGTAGGAGTACTTGTACTTGCACTATAAATAGAGGTCGAAGCCTCATTATCACTGGGGTCGGTTCCCATTTTATTCCTAAGAGCATAGCCCAGGAATATAGGGCTCTATAAGCCTATCTGAGCGGGTCCGTATCGACTCAGCAGTGGGCCGACAATTGATGATGTCCGAGGGAGGACAATGGACCACACCATCCCCAGGCTTGGATCGGCACATGTAATGGTGCGCGGGTGACTCGGTCGCTACGCACCTCAGGTAAGCCCGATCGACGGTGGTTTATTCGATCCCGGAGCCCAATTGTGGATCTAAAAAATCGGGTTTCGTCAAATTTGAAAAATACGTACCCTAAATCTAGAGACCCTAAGTTTCGAATTATAGTTTGGATATAAGAGACTACCTCCACTACGACGTTGTTGCCCCTCTATAGAGCAATTGTTGCCCCACTAAATTTGTTGCAGTAGGTTCAGAGCTCAGTTTTTTAGAGAACTCAGTAGCTTTATAACCATTTTTGTGTCTACCTAGCAAGTTTTGCATAACATAAGAATGAGGAACTCAAGTTTTAACTAGTACTTGATAGGAGAAACACCCTCTCTTTCTAAAGCCATATTAATCATGTATTTACACAAATATGCATATACAAGTGGTAGATAGGGAGATGTGCCAAAAATCACACATATTTTTTCTATGCACAAGAAGGAATTGAGAAAGATCAAAGGATTCTTGCAATTTAGATTTCTCAACTGCTAATTTGCTTCTGCAGCCTGATATTCAGACCAAATATATGTGGAACACAGATAAAGAAACTTCACCTCATACTTTCTTAGTGCAAATATATAAGAAATCATATGCTAATGAGAAAATCTCGTCGTTCCCATCCAATGCAGCAACTGAATTTTATATTTTTTAGATTCACTACTAAGTGTAATCTCCTAAACCCCCACTTAAAAATCAAATACAAAACCCCCAATTTGAAATAAGTATGAAAGAACTCAACATGACAGGATAGCCTCCATATGCATTCCAACCTAATTAAAACTAAATTCATTAAAAAACCTAAATCTCATAACCAGTTGAGAAGGGAAGTAAGAAAACTTACTTCGGCCAACGGCGTTACAAGGTGCTCCACCTCTTCGGCGTCTCCCTTCATCGACAGCGTTCGTTCGATCTCTCCCTCAGGCAAAGAGGAAGCAGGAAGTCGTTCTCTCCCGCCACAGAGTTTCCAAGAGGCAAGAGGAAGGAGTCAGTTTGATTTTATATTTTTATTTTATTTTTTTTATTTTAATGATTTTAACGAAAAAATTACAATTTTAACGCAGGGGCACATGGCAAAAAAAATACAAGTTTAGGGGTACCACGCGAAATATGTCAAACATTGGCACACCACACGAAAAAGGCCTTATCGCAGGGGTACCAGGCAAAATTTCCGATTAAAACATATAAATTATTTAATTTATGAGTGACCTTAACGAATACCATTGCATCACGAATCTTTGTGGGTTCAATTTAGTGCATGTGTGGCGTCTACACGGTGCCGACTCACTGGGTCGATTTTGACCCAACAGGTCACCGGGAGTTGACCCTAAAAGTCTCGGGTAATTTGGATCTGGGTCGATTTCGGGTCCCGGGTCTAAAATACCGGGTCCAAACCCGTAAAATTACCGGGTGTACATATCGGGTTTTTCAGGTCGGGTCATGCTTTGACAGGTCTAGGCATTACGCATCGCAATCTTCCATTCGGGGAAGTTCTCACCCTACAAAATCACATGGTGACAAATAGTAAGATCAGGGTGATCAGAGGGATAAAGATACGTAAAGAGAGGCAGGGGTAAGGTCAGCAGGAGGGATGCAGTCATGGTTGAGTAGAGGAATTTTTAAGACATGGATTAGTGGATCGAAAAAGTCTAATACCATGAAGAATGACAGGACGAAATCGTTGTGTTTCCTATCAAAATAAAACTCAAACCTACAAACTAGTATAGCAAGCAAGTAAGAGGTCGATCCCACAGAGAATCAAGTATTCCTATGTAGTGTGTATTTACCAATTTGTAGAAAAGATGGGTTTTGAGTGGTTTAGAATGAAAAATATTAACAAGTTAGGAGAGTCAATAATTAAGAGATAGTTTCACCTACAATTCTCAACCCTATTTGGTGAATTCGATCCTTGTTTCCTACTCAAATTCTCTTCCTTTTCCAATCAAATGTTCTTATCTTGATTTGAATAGATTATTAGCCCTATGAGTTCTAATAATCCCTTACTCCTAGGCAATCTTAACACGGATTAAGGTTTAATCCTAGGAATAGCAATAAGTCTCAAGATGTATAAAGCTTATAAGCAATATCAATCCCCTAAAGAACTAATATTTAACCTATAGTCAACTTCCTACACATTCAAGCTTTCTAACGAAGTCCACTAGAACATGTTTGCTACGAAAGATTAAGAATCATAACGAACAATTCAAAACCCTAGCGATGATGAGATCCTAGCGAGGTGATCAATCAAGATAGCATCAAACACCATAAATCATTCAAGCACGAAGAAGATGAAACATATGATGGAAATAAGAACAACAATAGAAAACTCACAATTCAACCAAACGGAGTCTCAAATCGTAGACGAAACCAAATAGTTTAGCCCTCCATTGTCAAACGATTGTCAAAAGATTAGATCCGATCCCTAAAACAAGCCTTTAAATAGGCCTAAGAACCGTCATAAAACCCTAGAAAGTGTTTTCCAAAGATAGACCCAACTTAGGAAAGATATAAAAATCGGCGCTGATTCGGCCCAGCAAGGCCGCGGGCGCTGCCTCCCAAGCCGCGGGCGCGGCTAATGCAATGAGCTTTGAAATTCTGGCAGCAGGCGCTGCCTTGGTGGCCGTGGGCGCGGCTTTTCCAGCCTATAAAAAATTTTCCGTTATGAATTTGGTCTCGACATCAACATAAAAGTTGTATTTTTCGAAAAGAGCTTTCCAACGCATGCTTATAATAGTCAATCGGACCACCGAGGCCTCCAGAAAGTGTGATACAAGTTCAGCTTGTCAGGCGACAACTTTTGTTGACTTGTTCTTTACTCAGGCTCTCGAACTTCAATTCCGCTCCCATTCTCTTCTTGTAGCTTCCTCTTCTTGACTCTACCTTAATCCATGAGCCTCCTCGAATCCACAGTTACCTGAAATAATCAATAAAAACGTGTAGATTCCGACTCCACTAACATAGAGAGCAAATATGCAAATTGTGCTTAAACCATGCATGATATGCATCTTAACTAAGCTAAATGAAACCTATTATGACCGTCTAAATGCATGCTATCAAAGAAATATATATGGGTTTTTCTTATCAATGATATGTATTTATATACAAGACTGAGGTTAATTATATCCTGAAATAAAAGATAAGATACTCAATATACATGATAAACTCAAATCTATTTACACAAGATATGATATCTCAATGAATATCTCAATATAGCTGATAGGGTAGCTAAGGCTAATCGGGTAGCTGAAACTACTGGATTAGTTGTATTAAGTATATGTTAATAAGCTAATATGGTGTTTGAAAAATTAAACCTAGATAATAGTATCAAAATGAAAATTTGTGAATAGAAAACCAAAAACTCTGAAAAGCTTAGGTGAATAGTTGTTAAAAAGCTTTTATTCCACAAGCTAATTAAACTAAAATATTATATTTATTTCATTTAAAATTATATAATATCAAAATAATAAGCTTTGACAAACTAGCTGATTGTGCAATTTTGTGTCAATCATAAATTAGACCCGATTTTTTACTTATATTAACAATTAAGTTTCTTCAATTTTTATTTTTTATTTTCAATTTTGTGCCAAATATAAATTAGACAAATTTTTTTTATTAAAATATTTGACAATCGTGTAATAAATTAGACATGATGTGAGTAGAAAACCAAAAAACTCCAAAGAGCTTAGGTGTGTAGTTGTTGAAAAACTTTTATTCCACAAGCTAATTAAACTAAAATCTTATATTTATTTCATTTAAAACTATATAATATCAAAACAATAAGCTTTGAAAAACTAGATGTTTCTGCAATTTTATGTCAATCATAAATTAGACATGATTTTTACTTACATTTACAATTAAGTTTGTTCACTTGTTATTTTTTATTTTCAATTTTGTACCAAATATAAATTAGACACAATTTTTATTTTTTATTAAAATATTTGATAATCGTGTAATAAATTAGACATGATTTTAACTTATATTAATAATTAAGTTTCTTCAGCTTGTATTTTTTATTTTCTATTTGCATTTTTTTTTAAAAATATCTAGCTGAAAATTTTTTGATGATATTTTTTATTAGTCCCTTTGAGAAGAAAGATTTAGGACCATATATATATAAAGTTCGGGTGAAAACACCTCTATCGGTGAGAAAGAAAGAAACAATTTGATTGGTGGATAAATTAATAAAATACCACGAGTCAACAACAAATATAGATTAAAAAATACAGCGCAAGCTGCCCATCCTCGTGTGTGTGCACAACACCCACTCGCACAACCTTCGGCCTCACCGCGCGTCAAAATTAGGGTTTCGATTAACTAAAAGAAAAGGGGAAATTCCAGGCAAAATTAGGGTTTCGATTAACTACAAGAAAAGGGCATGCTGGTTAAGCACAGCCAGAGGCAAAATTAGGGTTTCGATTAACTACAAGAAAAGGGGAAATTCCAGGCAAAAATTGATGAGCTGCAAGAAATTGAAAAGGTAAAGGAGACGGTACCGGCTCTAAATCGAAGGATTTGGAGAGGGATTCGTGTTTGGGGAAAATCGAAATCGTCCTTCATGACAACAAAATTGAAGCTCATAAATCACCATCACTGAAATCGGCGGCGAGATCTGAGGTAGAAGGAGGCAGATGGAGTGACGAAGAAGAGGAGAGCGCAGAGGAGAGAGAAGATCCATGACTTGTGGCTCTCCCCATCTTCGATATGGAGATGGGAGATTCAATGGCGATGGAGACTTTGGGGTTCCATGGCAGAAGAAGACATCTGGCAGCAGGAGAGGATTTTTTTTTAGGTCGGTCCAGGCCCGGTTCGTTTTTTTACAATTAGGTCCGCGTCCGGTTTTGCACTAAATGACGAAATGTTACACCTTAAAAAATTTTACACTTTAATTCCATTATACACTTTAACCTCTCCTTATATATAGTGTATGGATCATTTGTACACAAGCCTTAAAGTGTACCTTGTTCACAAATATTATTCGGTGAAATGTGAAACATTATTCAGTGAAATTTGAAGCCTTATTCGGTGAAATATGAGTATTGTTTAGGGGAATGAGAAACATTATTTGGTGAAATTTGAAGCATTTTTTTTATAAATTGTAAGTATTGTTTAGGGGATTGATGTTTCTTTTATTTGAAATAGATGAATAAAAAAACTAAACATTATTCGGTAGAATATTACAAATTATTCAGTGGAATTGGAAAGTTTTCATCTGAACTGAACGGAAAAAGAAAATATAACAGTATTCGGTAGAGTGTTTCACATTTCACCGAATAATGCTTTAAATTTCACCGAATAATGTTTTACATTTCACCAAATAATATTTGTGAACAAGGTACACTTTAAGGGGTGTGTACACCCGAACCACACCCTATATATATATATGTTAGTTGTTTAAGTATATATAAAAATATAAAGATACGTAGTACGGGGTATATATTTATTTATGATGTGAAGAAATTTGTAGGTGGATATTGAAACAAACCATTGGCTGGCTACCTCGTGGAGTCGTGGATTTGTGTGAGGTAAATTCAGCATGAGTTTGAAAATAATTGAATTTATAAGTACAATGAACGAGTTCAACAAGTGACCCTTTTTTCAAATTTATTTATTTGTTTATGTTGAACTAGTGACTGGGTTTGACCGTCACCGAGATACCTTTTGCTGGGTTGGGTTCTTAGTTTTGGGAGACACCAAACTCCAAACTAAACCTCTACTTAATTGTTATGTCAGGTTTCTTTTTACAATATTCGCTTCACATAATATTTTTCTCACAACACCCTCTTTAAACCCACTAATCTTAATTTACTACTCCCCATGTTTGCAAAACTTTTCTTTTTATCAGGAAAAAATTCGGAAAAGAAAACCTTACCCGACAATATCCTAACAGATGAGGTCTTGGAGACCTAAATCATTGAAAATGTCACTACCCCTGGAATAGCGGCAAATGTGTGTAACCTTATCTGTCACATTGTTCCCAGTACGGGGTACGTGAGAGAAAGACGACTCTCTCACTCTTGACAAAAGGAGTCTTATATCGGACATGATCATTTCGATTTCTCAAGGACAATTTCTTTTAAATTTTAGATGATTTATGATGATGAGTGAGTCACCCTCGATTTGTGCTCCTTTTATTTCCAATTGAATAAGTTTTTGGATACCCTGCCTTAAGGCAAGGGCCTTTGCTTTAATAGGAGATTTTACACCAACGTATGCGCAACCAATTTCAATAGGGTGACCTTTCCAGTCTCTAATTATAAACCCCGTAGTGCTATTGCCATTTGAGACAGTGGGCCCATCAAAGCTAAGTTTCTTTGTTCCATAAGGAGGTTTTTTCCATCGACATGTCTTTCTTTTGGTAGTTTGAACTGTCGTTGAAACACGAGTTTTTGTATTATTTAGGTCCTCATTGTCGGTATCACCAAAACTACAGGCTAGCAGCCAGTTTTGTTGGTGTTTTAACGCCATCTCTTTTGCTATTGTTGTCGTGGAGGGGCTTCATTCCTGAATGTTAAGTTATTTCTGATGTACCAGGTCATCCATCACGAGAAGGCAATCAGCTGTTGTTGAGATTTTGTCAGATTATTGTCAATTATATTAAGGATGGGTTTAATGTTCCGGGAGATAGCTAACGAAGTATTTATTTGCCTATGAGTAGTCGGATTTAGAAGAGGTTGCACATAGTTGAATGGACATTCTAATAAAAGATGTGTGTCATCCTCCCCAGAGTGATTAGATAGGACACAAGTTGTAGGAACAGCCACACTGTGTTGATTGAGGCGAGCTTTAGTTGGCAGACCCAATTGACTTATTTTCCAAAGACAATTTTTTATTTTGGGTGGAACGAAAATGTTCCAAATCCATATTTCATCATCCCCATGCCTATGATGGTTCGTAATGAGTTTATAAGCGCTTGCAGTTGTAAACTAACCTTCCCTATGAGGCCATCAATAAAGTTTGTCTTCAAACAGGTTTGAAGGTAGAGGTATATTCAAAATATCCCCGACTAAATCAGAAGGCACTTTTTCACAAATTTTTTCCTTCCACCATTTCCCGTTCATGATATATTCACTCACCTTCTCATTTCAGTTAAGGTTTGACGTGTCTTCTATTTTATTCGTGAGGGATTTTTATAGAAATCCAGTAATCTGTCCAAAAGTTGATCGATTTCCCATTACCTATCGACCAGATTGAACCTTCTTTAAATCTATCAATCAGTGAGGTTAGTTTAGACCATTGCCATGAAGCCCCACCCATGTACAAATAGATGGGGTTATCGTCTAACGTGGCTTAAATTTATTGGATCATCATTAATTGAGGTGGCAAAAAAGTCGGCCCAGATTGCACCAGAAAATGACATGTAAGCGAATCGCACCAGAGCCCGCCACATAGGATTTTCAAGTCTCTGTTTTAGTATTATATATTGATTTTGTAAGGATTTCTTACAATTTCCCAATCAATATTTTTAAAAATATTTTCAAGTTAAATTATTGTTAGAATCCAGGAATGTCGTTCAAATTGTATGAAATCAAAAGGTGATTGTTATTTACACCACCAAAAATTACTAAATACACCACAAAATCCTATTTTCCTTTTTCTTTTAAAAATATGTGGACCCACTAGTTCACTTAAAAATCAAAAATCCCAAAAAACCACCTAGATATTTTATAAAGTTAGTTTATACCCTTATTTAGTGTTAATTTTATTTATTTTCCGCATATCATTTTTATCTTAGTTTGTGATCCTGAAATTTGGTATCAAAGCCAAGTTAATGAAAAATAATCTGTATTTACTTATAAGTCAATCTGGAGGTATCGACTAATTGTCCCCATAAGACTTATCCTCATGTTTTACATTTAGATACAAATGATAAGCACTTTGGAGCAATTTTGAATGTCATTTCAGATCAACTTATAGATCTAAAATTAGAAATTAAAAAATTAGAACAATTATATATTGATATTAGTGGTAGGCTTTTTAAGACTGTAAAAGAAGCAGGTGAAGTGCATCACTCATCCAATCTAAAAGCATCAACAAAATCAGCCATCAAATAAGCCTAAAATCAGGTGGTGAAATTAAGAAAGGAGATCCTTTTAAATATAGTTATCCATTTAAAAAATCCAAAAAGAAGTTCTCTACTAAGTTAGATAATATAAAGAAAAAAGGTGTTATTGAAGAAGAAAATCAAGACGAAAATCAAATCCTTAAAAATGAATCAACATCCATTTCTACAAATAAGGAGATTTAGCACCAAGTTGGATGACCCAGAATGGAAGTTGAAATTACAAAAACTCAAAACCATTGAATTCAACTTCACGAACCAAGAAGTTATGAGTGATGATGAGTCTGATAGAAATTCTGATGAAGAAGTCGTATATCAGCAAATGGGATTAATTAATCTAAAAGACATGAAAACATTCCCATATCCAAAGTCCAATAGAGGCTAGATGAAATACTAAGACAAAGAAAGCTGAGGGAAAATAAACCAGTAGAACATAATGAAGCTAGAAGAAACTACAGGCGCTATGAACATGGTTCAACCAGTAATTATAGACCTAGGCTAAAGCCAAAGGAGTTTCTAGAAAAGAAAGAAAGATTTGGAGTAAGTATTATGTCAAACCATAGGCCAAATCAAAGAGAAATTAATCTAGAACCCATAAGTGAAACAAGTTACAAATTAAATCTCAATGGTGTAAGGAACAGGCATGAGATCATAGAATTCTGGAAGAAAAGTATGATGAGCATATTAAACATGAATGTCGAATGGAATTCTTCTCAATTCCTTAATTATATAGAACACAGTTTCTATGGTTTTATTGTCGGTTGATATGGAGCCATTGGTGATGAAGCTAAACAAGAACTTAGGAATCTGGCAAGTCCAGTGAATATGTTCACATTAATATGTGAATTAATTGAAGATGAATTCATTGGAGAAAAAAAAGATGCAGATAAGGAAGCTTTAAAATGGCAAAGAACTTTGAACAATCTTGAAATCTGTAACATGAAATATGTTGATAACTATATAACAGAATTCGAGAGGTGTTACTAAAAGATAGGAGAAAATGGCACTAATATACAAATTTTCTTTGATAAACTTCCTGCCCCAATTAATGAACAAATAAGCGACGAATATCAAGAGTTGATAAAAAAAAATGGAAGCAAAGATTCTCTTGGTAATAGAATTTCCTATGTTAGGAAATGGGTTGAGAAAAAATGTTGAGATGTAAGAAGCACCCAAAGAATGAAGAAACCATTCTTAACTTGTTGGGAGACACCAACAGAATGGGGATGCGACAATAGATATTATCAAGGAAGAAGAAACTATAAGAGAAAAAGTTTCAACAAACAAAGAGGTGAGAAATATTATAAGAAGTATTATAAAAAAACCTTTTTTAAAAAATAGAATATTTTTCCAGAAAGCCTCATTTTGTCCCGAGAAAAAATAAAACCTGCAAATGTTGGGCATGCGGAGAATCCGGTCATTATGCTAATTAATGCAAAAACAAGAAGAACAATAGATTAGCAGAAGCCCTAGGTAGTTTGGATTACATAGAAGTATCAGAAAGAGAAGCAGTAGATTTAGCTTTAAGGAATAACAAGGGAATAGTGGAAATAATATAAGAAAGGTTTGATGAAAACGAAGAGTCTGAAAATGAGTCAATTGAAGGTGAAGAAAGGTTTTATGACCACCTTAGCTCAACTTCAGCAAGCTGAAACTTCTATTGATGAAGAACAAGTAGAAGAAATGACCAGATTAGGGGTTGATTTCCCGATCATTGCCAAAGAACAGTTTGTTAAAAAATCATTGTTCTCTAAATATGCTAAATATGTGTGTGAAGAAATGTTTGGTGACGTAACAGTTAAAAACAATGAAAATCAAGCAACTGAAGTGAATTTAATTAATTGGGAAAATATTCAAAAACATAACAAAGACAAAAAAAAATTTAAATATATCTTTATATTTGGCATCCAAGTTATTATAACTCCGTTACAAGACTATGGTAAGGATGTGCAATGCATTAATTTTGTTTGTGATATCAGGCATAAAAGGTTTAGTGACCAATGCATTAGTGGGATAGTGGGTAATCTGAGTCAAGGAGCATTCTCAGGGATCTGTAGGCCAAACTATTACATTAGTTTAGAGGATCATTATGCGTCCAAATTCTTAGCTATAAAATTTTTAACATAAGGTATCAGTATGCACAAGGGAACTTGTCCATTACAGCTAAAGTGGAAGGTAGTTTATAAACTAGAAAACACTACAAATCCTCCACGTTAGTGTCACATAGTAGAAGCCGAGAAACACGAGATAGTAGGTCCTAGCAAAGAGGTTGTACCAGTAAAGCTAAGACCAGATCAAATAAAACTAAAGACCATTTGGGTAAATGCATTCAAAAATTCTGCAGCCACTAGCACTGGTAAAGTTTTAACTATAGATGAAGAAGGTAGAATCCATACAAATGCTAAACCATAAGTAAACCTATCTAGGTGTCCGAGTCTAGCAAGAAATCCCAATTTTAGGTTCAATCCTAATCTCAGTATTACCCCAAGAAACCAAGGAGCTACTGCAAGCAAGAAAGACAAGTCCTTTGTGGTAGATGAGGATATAGCTAGCATGATAGCAGCCTTAAACAAGAGGTTAGAAAATAAAATTATAAGAGAACCATCTAGACATAGTATTAATCTAGGTTCTTGTCCCTTTAAAGAGTCTAGTATAGTTTCATTGTATCCCCCAACACTCTTAAGTGTTGAGGAAAGATTGTAACGGCCCGGATATGAATATCCGGGATACGTTTCGAAGGTCGGATACCTTCGTTCGGATGTTGCAATTCAGGTACGGGTCGAGGTTTCAAACCTCTAATCAGTCGAAGTCTCAGAAATACAATTTAAACGAAAGTAAAGCGGAAGTACGGTTTAGATACAAAAGCCACGGCAGAGCCGGGTCAAAACCAAAACAAAGTGGGTGATTGCCATTTGTCAAGTTAGAATATATTAGCCGGATTCTTCGATTCGCCAAAAGATTTCCCCGTCACAGAAGCATGGAGCAATAAGAGCGGTACCTAACACTATCCACGAAGTCAGGCCTGGTGATCGCCTGCGGGTCCTCTGACCGCGCTGAGGCCACATAACATGCCTATGCCTAAATAAAAGATGACTAATGCGGTACAAGATTTAAATCACATTATCATGCCCCTAGTATATATATAATATGCAGAAAAGAACTGTAAAGGGCCCAAGACAATGCCAAGTGGCATATCTCTCTCCTACCTCTGCACCCCTTCCCGTTAGTGCAGAGACTGGCCAGTTCGGGCTATAGCATAGCACTCTCTTCGTGGTGGTGCACTCACCACGGTATCATCATATCATATCTCATCATCATATCATATCTCATCATCATATCATAAATCATGCTCATACCCGATGGTGCTGGACTAATCATATCATATCAAATCATCTCATCTCTTGCCCGATAGTGCTGGGCTATCATATCATGCTCATATCGACTCGATAGACTCAGGGCACCCGATGGGTCTGGGCTACCCTATAACCCTAGCAAAGACTCTAGGACTATCACAGATAACGGCCGTTCTGTTTCAAACCCACAAAGTAAACACATGCTCAGTTCAATGCAATCCTAGCATGATACTACATGGCATGCTTTAATATGCAACAAACTACACATTACATGACACATCAGGTAGGAGGTCCAGGTTACTAAGTAAGTCCCGTAGGATACTTACCTGTTGATGCAGAACAGCAAGATAACACAAGCAAGGGCCCAAATGCAAGTCCAAAGCAATCCAAAAGCAATACACACCTATCATCAAGCCATTTCCATAAGCTACCGGATCAACATTCATACGCACGAAACCCAAGTTCTCAATATCCTCAAAACCGACCGATAGTAAAACCGTTTTCCAAAATCTTTCCGATACGATCAAATCGACCAAAATCATTCTTTCAATCAAACCCATTGATAAAATCATACCAACCATATTTTCAAACTCTTAAATCCCAAATTAAGTCAACTCATATTCAAAATGATTTCTCAACTCATACTTGGCCAAATTCCGACATTAAACATTTAACTTTAAAACCAACTCTCTCCAAATCACATTATAGAAATCATTCCGGCATTTTATTTCAAACATTATATAAATAAATTCCAATATTAAATCATCAAAATAACCTATGCTCACAATCATATTTATAATTCAAAACCGACAATTCGCTTTAAAATTCCTAATTCACATGCTTAAATCCTCATAAAATGCATCAATTAAATAATCCAATTAATATTATTTTAAAACAAATTAACAATATATAAAGATTAATTTCCAGAATATTACAATTATAACCAATTTCCAAAACTATAATAATATTCAAATATTTCACACTTACTTATCCATATAATCTCAAAACAATCCATAAATATATTTATAACTCCATATCAATTAATATTACTTTTAAAACCTTTTTAAATATATAAAATTTCATAATATGTATATATATATATTTTTCTTTTTCCAAAATCAGAAATAACAATTAATATAACATATATATATATATAACATAACATATAACCATATATATAACAATTTAAAACAACCCAAGGAAGCAACCCAAACTAAACCCAGATTCAATACCCCAGCCCACGAAGAAACCCAGCCCAACAGAAAAGAGAAAGAAAAGGAGGTGGTCTGAAAGGAAAGAGGAGGAGCTGACCAGCAGCTCTAGCCCGAGCCCAAACCCGAATAGAAACCCACAAAATAATAGGCCCAAAACCACCCCATTAAGTCTGAAGGAAAGGGAGACCCGAGAAGGGATAGGCCCACGACCCGGATCCAATGGAGTAGAACCGGAAATTAGGCCCAACTGCAAGCCACGTCTTCTTCTTCCTCAGAACAGCGACAGAACAGGACGACGGAGAAGGAAACGGGGGAGGAAGAAAAGAAGGAACCCTAGGCCCCTGCCGGCGGCTCGTTTCACCCGACCACCCTCGATTTGATCGGAATCCCTCCCCTACAATATTACCCACGGAAATAGCGAAGCGAAAGCAAGGAGAAAGGAAGAGGAATCTCACCGAGGGCTCGAAGCTTCGTCGGAGGAGAGGTTTGTCGGGGTCGAATTGGGCTTGCCGGAGTTGGAAGCAGGGAGCTCTTGGCATAGATCGAAGGGAAACGTTATAAAGGCGGACCTTTGGAGTTTTAATAGAGAGAAGGAGAGGGAGGATCCTACCGACGGTTTTCGGAGGTAAACAGGGGCGGAGGGAGTCGCTCGGCGGCGGCGGCTGGTCCCGGAGCTCCACTAGCTGCTGCTGCAGTTCCTGGCGGCTCCAGGAGGTGGCGGAGCTGCCTCTGTTGGTGCCTCAAGGTGGAAGAGAAAGGAAGGGAGAATTGGGGCTCGGTTCTCCTTCGGTAAAACAGGGGAGGTGGGGAAGAGGAGGGTGGTTGTCGGAGGTGGTGACGATGGCTGCTGGTGGCTAGGCGCACGGCAACAGAAGGGAGAAGGGGAGGATAAGGGTGAAGTTGTGTTGGGGAGGTTTTTTTTTGGAATCAATTGAAGGGGGAGGCATGTTCTGAAATTGATAAAAGAGGAAGAGGTTGTGTCTTTGCTCTGCTGCAACCCAGGAAGAGAGAGCAAAGGGAGGGGACCATTCCCTTTGACAGTAACCGAGTGGGAGGGAGGGAGGGAGAGAGAGAGAGAGAGAGAGAGAGAGAGAGAGAGAGAGAAAAGGAAAAGAAATTAATATATATGTGGTCCCAACAATACCAATTCAAATTAGCGGAAAAGACTCAAAACCCGCTCGTCCGATCGAATCCCGACTAAATCAAATTTAATCAATTTTCAATTACAAATCTCAAGATAATTGAATTAAATAATTTTTCGATACTCGGAGCTTAATTAATTTTATTAATACTCGAACCCGAAGTCGAAAATCAAATCCCGTCAAAATCCTAAACTTAAAATGATGCCGGAAGGATTTTAAATTTTGAAGTCGTGCTCGAGGACGATTTTTCTCCGCTTTTACAAATTGAAATAAATACTAACATATTACATAAAAATAATAATATAGTATATATATATAATATATATTCGGTCTTTATAAAGATAGGGAGAATCATCCAGTTCTGAGCCTAAAGGAAAGATAGTGGGATATCAAACTAGAACCATTAGTGAACCCATTTTTGAAAATGATGTAAGGGCAAAGAATTTCGTTGAACCTCATTTCGAGGAACCTCATAAGGAACCATTTTATGAAGAGGAAATGGGAATGAGAATGGAAGTGATGGATCTTAGGTATCTCTACGAAGAAAATGTGAGGATAGAAGAGAGCCTTGAACATGTCAGTAGAGGACCCTTGAAGAAAAATTATAGAATCACAAATCCCAATAGTATTTATATCCCAATAAGTATTAGTTTAGAAGGGTTTAACAATTATAAATTATGTGTTGTTGTGGATAGCGGTTGTTCTGTATGCTTTGGGAAGAAAGCATTATTTCCTGAGTTCATATGGCAGAAATCTCGTAGACCAATCCAAGTCAGAATAGCTGACGATAGTGTCATGGTTCATTCAGAATTAGCTTCTGATGTGCCAATCATGATAGGTGGAGTTCCATGTGTAATCCCTACACTCTGGGCTACTACTCAACCTTCACACGATATGTTAATTGGAAACAACTTCCAAAGACTTCATGTCCCATTCACTCAACACTTAGACATGATGATCTTTAATATCAATGGCGAGGATGCTTGGGTTAAAAAGATCAAACAAGCATATACACACCAAGCAATAGAGTTCACGCGCACTAAGCGTGGTGAGGAATATATTCTTCCTACTCAAAGAGAATTTGCACTCTCCATATGTGAAATAACCTTAAAAGAAAAAATTCTTAAACAGCAAGAAAAAATGTGCAAAGATTTATATTCTGAAAATCCTTTAAAATTTTGGGAAAAAAGATAAATCATTTGCTACCATAGAGTTTATAGATCCAAAAGCTATCATTAGAGTAAAACAAATGGTTTACACTTATAAGGATCAGCAAGAGTTTAAAGAACAAATTGATGAACTATTAAAGAAAGGATTAATCAGATAAAGCAAAAGCCCTCATTCTAGCCCTGCCTTTATGGTCAGGAATCATGCTGAAGAAAAAAGAGGAAAAGCTAGAATGATTATCAACTATAAAAAGCTTAATGATAATACTGTTTTTTGATGGATACTATATCCCTCATAAAACAGTTTTATTTAATAGAATACAAGGAGCCACTTGGTTCTCTAAAATGGATTGTAAAAGTGGTTATTGGCAGGTAAATATGAATGAAGACAGCATTCCACTTACTGCTTTTAGTGCTCCACAAGGACACTATGAGTGGATAGTCATGCCATTTGGTTTAAAAAACGCACCACAAATATTTCATAGAAGAATGGACAATGTTTTCAAAAAGTTTAAACATTGTTGTCTTGTTTACATTGATGATATATTAATCTTCTCTAAAACCTTGGAGAAACATAAACATGATTTAAAAGCTATAACCCAAAAGTGCATTGATCATGGAATCATTCTAGGACAGAAGAAATGCATTTATGCTGAACCAGAAATAGAGTTCCTAAGACTAAAGATTAAAGCATGTCAAATTGTGTTGCAGGAACATAGTTTAGAAAAGGTAGAAAAATTTTCCTGATGACATCAAAGATACGAAACAACTAGAAAGGTTTCTAGGCTGTCTTACTTATGCTTCTGATTTCATTAAAGATTTAGCCAAACTAAGAAAACCTTTACAGATAAAATTGAAGAAAGAACAAGTTTGGAACTGGAACCAGCTAGACACTAAGATAGTCAAGGAACTAAAAAGAAGATGTGAAAAGCTTCCAATATTGACTTTACCTAATGAAGACGAAGAGTTTGTTCTTGAAACAGATTCTAGTGATTATCATTGGGGAGCTGTTTCAAAACTAAAGAAAGATAACAAGTTTTGCAGGTACAGCAGTGGCAGTTTCAACAAATTCGAATATAATTACATTGTCATGGAAAAAGAGATTCTTGCGATTTATCGTGGAATCCGGAAGTTTATAATCTTCTTAGCCCATAAGCCTTTTACTATCAGAACAGATTGTAAAGGAATATTGGGTTTCATAAATAATAATCTTGATAATATGAAAGCGCATGGGAGACTCCTGCGTTGGAAATTAGCCCTTAACCAATTCACCTTTACTGTCGAACATGTGCAGGGTTCAAAAAATTCTCTAGCAGACAGCCTAACTAGAGAGCTAGTTGATGGACCAAATAAATCAGACTCGATGGGAAGATCCTCGCTGGGCAACTAGCAAGATAGATCGTGATTTCTTAAGTGGCATAAGGGAATATCAAGGATGGGTTTCCCCTCCAAGTTTTTATATTTCTGTTGATTTTGGAAGATTTACTCATAACAGATTCCGTCGTGGACTCCTAGAAACGAGACACAGAACGGTTGAAAGATTTTTAACTTTGGAAATTATTATAAAAGTTCTCCAGCTACCTATAGAACTTCAAGAAGAAATCTGCAGAAGGTGGCGGATGAGAGATTTCAGACACTTCTACTGGAGGGTAACCGGAAGGATCAGAAGACCGTCAGGAGGAGTGATGGACGAATTGTTTACTCACTTTGTAACAGACAACTAGGCAGGATTGGGAGGAATATCGTTGCCTGCCATGCCAGGTGAAGACGCAGATTACTTGAAGTCATGAAAGTATGGAGTGTGTAGCGGACTTTATAAAATCAGTCGATCGTGGCCAAAGGAAGAAGAACAGAGCATCATGCTCAAATACTTCACCAAGATCCAAAAGGAGGTCTTCCTCAGAGCAGCAAAGTTCGAACACATGGAAAAGATAAATGAATGTCGAGTTATCAGTGCTTCCATGGATGTTATCCCGAGAAAAATCCGGTTACCACACTACTTGATCTTCATATTATTTACAGAGGGGTACTAGTACGTACGGGATCCAATAGTGGGAAGCCATAATAATACAATAAGACATCCATGGACAGTGAGAGTGAAAGGGTTCTTCTACATCTATTTTTACATTACCAAGTATAGACACACTGACTGTGGAATATTCAAAGTTGGGAATACCACCTTCATCATAACCCCACAGCTCAAGTCATTGATGCAGCAGGCTATAGACAGGTCCGAGTCCATTGAGCTCTATTTAGCACAAATAGAAGCTTGTAACTTTTTAGACAAGGAAGGCCATAAAAGGATGATTGATATGTTAATTGCATGGGATCGAGAATACACTGAAGGTCTAATACTCGATCTCGATTTGGATAATGAGCAAGATCTAGAGATTGATAATCTCCAAGATCTGATAATGGATGATAATGATGACTTAGAGGACAATATGGAAGAATAAGGGGTCTAGAACCTGAATGATTAAACACCATTGTGCACCTGCACAATTATTATACCTTTCTGTTTGCTTTTTATCATGTGAGTTGTATTATTGAGTAAGCACTGTGTGCTTTTATTTCTTTCTGAGTGCGTAGGGGCCCATATGCCGGCCATTAGCTTTTAGACGTTGTAAAGGCATCTAATGCCTTTCAACCAGCTCTATATATAGAGCTCTCCTTAGACTTCTAAGGGCATCGAATTCCAGAGAGAGAAAAACTCATATGAAAAGAGAGAGAAGTCTTGTAATACAGAAAGAAAAAGAGAAGCATTGTTGAGTTCTGAGTAGGTTGGTTTCCCATCACTAAAAAAAACTCAAGAATCCTTCGATGGATCTTTCTGGTGTGAGAATCTAGTATGTTTGTGTGTTTGTAAGTTTTAAATTAGGAGTGCTTGTATGTTGTATTATTTTCTAGATTCAATAAAAATTTATTTTTAAGAAAGGGAAAGCTACTTAATCAAACTCTATGTTTTAAATAATTAGTTTTCTTGATTCCAATCCCTTCACCATCTAAAAACAAAAAACTGAGAGTTAGAGACTACGGTCTGAGGTAGGAAACGAAACAGATCTGTGCTGTGCTTGGACTAAGGGAGGCCTAGTTGAAGGTTAGCCACCTCTAGAAAACCGAAAGCTAAAGGAATGCCGGTGGTCCAGTGTAATTAAGTTCGGGTATCGGTCAAACCTCTTTATCTTTAAGTTTTTAATTACAGAGCGTGGTGGGCTTGAAACCATAGAAAATTCATTATTCATAATATAGTCAGTAGGTTATGGTAGTTAGTACCACCTACAAGCCATTTATAAGTAATCAATATTAAGTCCGTTGTAATATTCTCAGATATAAGAAGTTAAGGACAAAGTTTGTAATTTAGCATAAAGTACGGGTATCATTAATTAAGTGGGACCTTTGGTGGTGCATATAGTAAAAAAAATTTGGGTGCATCTATCATCACCCAATCAAAATAATATCGGTCCTATTTTGCTGTCCTATTTTGCTTTTATATTATACGGTCATAATTTAACTTTTAAAACAAAAATTTAAGAAAGTGACAGGGTAAAATTCTTATATTTAATAATATTTTTGTTCTCCTAGACTGATGCATATAACCTCAACAATTACAATTTTAAAAATATTTCTAAATAAGATATCAATGCATTATTAAGAATTTAAATTAACTTATTTAATTAATTAGTTATCTTATATTTTGATCCGACCTTCCATTCGCATGGTAAAATCTCGCTATCCACACGGTACTGGTGCCATCTTTCGAGGTCGGTGAGCTGCGAGGCAACACAGGGAGTGGATTGACCTGCTGCCGACACAGGGAGTCGGTACCGGCTCGGGGCGTTGATGTGATGGTGTGGAGGTCGAGCAGGGTATCTCGCAGGGAAATCGTCTACATGCATTGCACTACGAAGAGTTGGACAATCGGTATCGATTCCATCTTTGTCATCTCCGGCCGGCGGTATCGTTGTTCGGGATAACGACATGCAAAGTCGACAACGGTACCCTGCCAATAAACTTGGACAGTCGGTATCGGTTCCATCTTTGTCATCTCCGGTCAGCGGTATCGTTGTACGGGATAACGACATCCAAAGTCGACGATGGTTCCGTGCCAATAACGAGAAAATCACTGTACGTATATCTGCCCCTATTTTGATGGAACAAGAATATAGATCACTGAATGAGAGAAGATTTTGGTTACCTTGTGTCAGTCGATTCGATCCGAATATCCATGTACTTACACAAAATTTCATATACAGTGTGCAGTAAATTAGTGCTTGGGAAAATAATTGATACAAATTTATTTTCAACAAAAAGCAACATTTTATTTTACGACCATCATTTATATTTGATCCCAAAAAAATGTATAGTTTTTTTAATTAATAGTTCACAGAAACACTAATTTCGTATCTCACCAAAAAAAAAAAACACCAATTTCGTATATATAACTAATTGACATCAGATCTAAATTTTCAAATCAAATCATATGAACTATTGAGCTACCATGAGATGAGACCCCAAATTTTGGCTGGAGAACTTCAATTTCATATGAAATGTCGACCGACCCACATGTTGTGCTTAACTAATTCATGAATTTGTCAAACTTAAAAAAAAATAGAATTATCTAGTGCATCAAGAATATATTTGAAATTGTCCTGATTTATAAGTACCTGTGTAAAAGAAAGCAAAAAAAGGAAAGCTTTGAAGATGATGATGAGTACAACTGTCAAGACGTAACCCGACTCGAACGTCCAGTAAAATTTGGATTAGGACCCGAAAATTTTGACCCTAAAATTTTTTCTGATCCGAACCCGAAAATCCGATAATTTTCCGGGTCATCTAGGTTTAGACCCGGTAACCCGATTGACCCGGTAATTTTGATCCGATTGACCCGGTGATCCGATTGACCCGATTGATTTATAATTATATATGATTAAATTTTTTTATGGAGATTCCAATTTATTAATTTTATAATTACAATCACTTGATCTTTTATTTTAAAATCAATTTTTATATTTATTTGTATTGTGTAATCCTCCCTCCAATCCATATTATTTGATTTTTTATTTTTCATCACATTTTTTAAGAAGATAAAAACTCTAAAAAATATTAAACTAATTCTATGCTTATTACTAATTGCATGAAATTATTTTTTAAAAATTATTTAAATTTTTTATATTTTATATATTTTTAAATTTTATTATAAATTAAGAGAAATAATTAAATATTTTTTTTATCAGATATAGTATATAATTAGAAGCACTAGAACTTATGAACTATGTCTTTAAATTTAGTATTTTTAAATTATAGCAAAATTACCAAAGCATGATTTTTTTAATTTGTAAAAGAAAAGTTCGACAAACCCGAAATCGACCCGATTTGACCCGAAACCGGGTCAAACCCGAGTTCAAATCAACCCGGATCTACCCGGGACCCGTTTTACCCGGAACCTGTTTTATCCGAAACCCGAAATGACCCGACCCGAATGACCCGATTGACAAGTCTAATGATGAGACACCTACGCAAAACAAAACTCAACCTAACCCTCGTCAGTGTCGGGCTATCCGCGGGCGGAAAACTGCCGACGGGTTCTTGAAACTTAATTTTGATGGTGCGAAATCCCTCTCGGGTTGTGCTTCGGCCGGGTTTGTGTTACGGGACGCTGAGGGGAGTTTGGTTGCTGGTGATGCCAGAGATTGCGGAGGTGCTTCTGCCTTACAAGCTGAGATTCTGGGACTACAACTTGGTTTGGAGGAAGCCCTTGGAAGGGGAGTCAGAAGGATCGAGGTGGAAGGGGACTGTTTACTGGTCATCAACGCTCTTAAGGGTACTTGGAATTGTCTGTGGGAGATCGAGATTCTGATATCAGAAGTCCTTTTTCTTCTCCGCTTTTTTGAGATGTCATCTCTCTCCCATACTTTCAGGGAGAGCAACCGAGCCGCGGATTGGATGGCGTATCTTGGACTTTGCTCTGATGCCTCTTCGCGGTGTTTTAATTCTGAGCTTTTGGCTTTCATCCGAAAGGACGCTCTTGGGTGGTGGTATAACCGAGATTGACGCCATCCGAACTCTCGCCTTGTATTCAAAAAAAAAGTATCTGTGTAAAAGAGGCCCTAAAATGCAATTTCCCAAAATCAAATAATTTAATTTATCAGCTAAAAATTTCTTTGAAGCAAAGTTATTTATGTTGTTGATTTGCGTAAATAAATAATAATACAGTACGTAGTAGTATAATATTATGATTAATGATTACTACTCAGATTTGGAACATGTACGTTATGGTCATATACAGGCCCCCTCGTTTTTATACCACATTGTTATCCGTTACTCTTTACGATATCAACGTTTGTTATGATATGATACATTAATTTATGCTTTTAAATAAATAAGGGTTCGATCTCCTTTAATGTGGACAGTTATTATGGTGCAAATATACAATAATACACATTGGTCTGATCCATGTTTTGTTATTCTGTTACAATTAAATAGTTTTTCAACTATAGCATATATTACGGAGTATTCAATTTTGTTTTTCTTTTCAGTAATATGGGGGTTTTGAGGTTCCCGACTAGTTCCCACGGATCCGAGTAAATAAAGAATTGAGCACCCACTAATTATACAAAGTGTGTAATGAGTGGGATTTGAACCTTTAATCTCTTGCAAAGACCACATCTCCCTTACCACTAGAACAAGAGATCATTGGTAACATATATTATTCAATTAATTACAATAATTATTTACTACTTTTTTCACAAAATATAGGTCGTTTTATTTTTTAACTCGTTTTTAAGGAGCTAAAAACTCTATATAATATTAATTTTTTTACTTAATTTTTCAAAATAATATTATACTAATTAATAATAAGTATAATATTATTTTAAAAAATTAATAAAAAAATTTTAATATTTTATAGTGTTTTTAATTTCTAAAAAATATATCAAAAAGTATAGCGGAGTAAATTTAGTCGATTGTAGTATACTCCATCCGTTCCAAAATACATGGGCTTTTACTTTTCGGCACGCTTTTTAAGGAGCAAAAAACTCTATAAAATATTAATTTTTTAATTATTTTTTTCATATAATTTGATATTTATTACTAATAAGTATCAAATTATATAAAAAAAAAATTAACTAAAAAATAATATTTTATAGAGTTTTTCGCTCCTTAAAAAGCGTGTCAAAAAGCAAAAGCCCATGTATTTTAGAACTGATGGAGTATTGTAAGAGAAAACAGCAGCTCATATGCCAAAAAAAATATGGCCTTTGCAAATTTAACCCCTCCCCTCCAAAATTTGCAAAAAATGATGATTTTTTGGATTAATTGCAAAAATAACGGGTGCAAATTCCCGGGTGTAGCCAGTGGAGAGAGGGGTATTGAATGTGGATAGAGGGAGAGGAAAGAGAGAGGATGAGAGAGATTTTTATATGTGAGAGATGTCCAAAGTAAATAAAATAAATAAATAAATAAAATGCAGAGATGGTATAGAGGAGAGAGGAAAAAGTGAATGGGGAAAGGGGACAGAGAGTGGAGCAATAAATGCAGATGAAAGAGATGGAAGCAGCTTTTCGCATAGGAGGAGAGAAAGGGAAAGTGGAAGCGGTGTCATTGTAGGAGGATGGGGAACAGAGACAGTCCAGTGATCAGTTGCATGCCAGCCAATACGAAATATATGCCAGCAACTTAATATTGTGTGTCGACCGAACGCTAAACCGTGCCAGCAACTTAAGATTCCCCATTGTATAATTTGTGGATTTCATGGATTTGTTAGCAATTCGTAGGCATCGAAATATCATTGGCATGAAATTTTATTTTTATGACACAAGTTTAGATGTTGGTGACACGTAAACCATAATAACTGGCACATAGATTTTATCCGGCACGTAAAACAAATATTCGTGGACATCATGGATTTCTTAGCATATTTAGATCATGCCCATTTGTATATATGTTAGTGTACGTGCATCAATATATATTTAGGACTCGTAGCTTTGCTTGCTTGACTCGTGGACATCATGGATTTCTTAGCAATTTGTAGACTTTAAAACATCATTGGCATGTAAATTTATTTTGATGGCATGTGTTTACATGTTGGTAGCACGTAAAATGTATTGGCTGACATGTAACTAATCATTGGGTTGTGTGTGTTTTCGATTCTCCTTCAATGACGTCATTTCCACTTTTTATCTCCTTCCCCCCTCTCCTCTGCAAAAAGTTGTTCCCTCCCTTATGTCGCCCACCAACTGAGCTGATAGGTCTCCTCTGGGTAACTTGTTTGTTGGAGACGAATCCACCACCATTGACCATGGCCCAATTCGGGTTCCGATTTCGTTCACCGAAACGTAGAATGGAAAGGGCCATGCTGATTCTCCAGTCCTCAAGTTCACGATTAAATCAAACAAAGGCACGAGTCCTACAACCATAATGTTTTGACGCCTACGAATTGCTAGTAAATCCATAAAATCCATGATTAAAGCAAACAAAAGTACGAGTCCTAAAACCAACAAAAGTTGTAGCCTTGTAGGGTCTAGTCCTAAAACCAACAAAAAAAAGTGCAGTCCTAAAAACAACAAAAGCGAGCAAAGTCCATGACAAAATCTAACAAAGTCCACTACACTTACCCTTTGAAAGATTTCGTGTTCTTCATGAACCGGAGGTGATCCATCTACTGAACATTGACAACGTCCACTACACTTACCCTTCGAAAGATTTTGTTGTACAGAAACCTTTTTGGCAGGGTTAAGTCTTCTTCTGTCACAAAATGTATTGTAGGTGGCACGGTTTTTCCTTCAGTAGTCAGGCAAATGCATTCCTACTGTATGTTCAGCATCGAAGGTCTTTCTATGGTGTCCTGTATTTCTCTCTGTCCAAAAAATAATCTCACTTCGAAATATTTTTTTCCATAAACATATATAAAGTGGGTGTCTACAGATAGATAAAATTAAATTAAGTTCAAAAATAAATTTATTTTTTAATTTTAACAAATGAAAATGGCTGAAAATTAGTTTAAAACAATTAAAACTTAAGTGAAACCACTTGCTGCCTTCCCATTTGCCCCCCTTTCAAATTTGGTGGGAATGAGGGAATCATCATTCTTCCTTCTTTTTTACCGGGTAAGGGTTGGGTGGGTAAGAGCATCCGCATTCGTGAAACCCACTCGGGTTCTTAACTCCACTTTTTATATTTCTCTCTCCTTAAAAAACTCAATACAATTTTTCACCCACATCCCTAAAACCCTTTAAAACCTTATTTTATTTTTTTTATCGGGACCCACCTCTTTTTTTTCCTCTCACTCTCTCTCCTCCTATTGGCCCACCTCCTCTCCTTTTTCTTTCTCTCTCGGTTTTTAAAGGCTTTCAAATCATTCCTAAACCTCTCCCCCTCTTCTTCAATTTTTTATTAATTGGTTCTTTATTTTGGGGGTTAAGTCGTCACACATGAAACAAATACAGTCGTCACACATGAAACGGAAAAAAGCTCATTGAGGAGGCTAAATCCACAACACTACAAGTGAAACCAAGGCCAAACGAAAACCAACTAGTCAAAGAAACAGACGAGGACCAAACCAAGCACCAACATATATGGTAGCATCGCTAGCTAGCGGTACATCGGGACTCGACTCGATCTCATGTGGGTAGTAAGACGATGCTACAAGTAAGTGTTTCCCAGAAGACCAAGCCGTCATGAACACACCACTTCGACCTGGTCAGTCCCGACTCAGATCGCAGCACCTTCAACAACCTAAAGCACTATCAAAAACACCTATAATATTAACAAGAAAAAGCCCGAAAAAAACTACACACTCAAGCTTCGATGGTGGTGAGTGGGGTGGTGCAATGGAGCTTTTAGTCATCGAGAGGTTTTGTGGCGTTAAGATGGTGGTTTGATATTTTGGTGTTGAAAGGGGTGTCCTATTGGGTTTTCTCGACACGACGGTGACGAAAATCTCAAGTTGCGGTGGTGGTGAGGACAGTGGTGGCCGCAGGAATTGCTGGAGGGGGGGCGAAATTTTTGTTTGGGAAATTTTTGTTTCTCGGTATATATAATAAATAAAATTTTTTTAAATATATTAAAAGAAAACCATAAATTGTGGTATAAATATGATATTTTATTACAAACATTCATACAATAATTTAATAAATTTTCTTTATATATGTGTGTAGCATGATTAAAACTTTTTAAAAAAATATTGAAAGAAAATTATAAATTTTTTAAAGAATTTGTCAATTGTAAATGGAAAAAAAATTGATAGGATTGAAAAGTGTGACATAAATACTCATACATTGTGGTTTAAATATGACATTGATAGTCAAAAAATTTCATAGGAATAAAAATTAGAAGAATTTGTTTAAATACATGTGTAACATAATGAATAATCTTATGAAAAATATTAAAAGAAAAATATATAATTTCATTTAAATATGACATTTATTTATAGAGAAAATTTGGTAGGAATAAAAAGTAGTGTAAAAAAGTAAGCAATGAGGTTTGAACTCAAGACCTCTTGAATTCCTCAGACCATCCACAATGATTGTGTGCAGATGTGTAAATATGTATTTTTTAGATATTTTTTAGCTCCACTGGTTGTTTTGGGTGTGTGCAAATGGACATATTTGAGCATGTGATGTGCAAATTTGACCACACCACCTCTCTCATGTGTAAAAACTTTTACAAAAAGTAAGACAATTTCATTGGTTTATTTTTTTTATGAGTTTATTTTTCTTTTTGTTTTAAATGAATTGTATTTGAATGGTATGTAAAAAATGCACATTTCACCAATAAAGCAAATTATTAAAAAGTGATGTGTACTTTTACACATCTTGTGCAAATGTGTACATTTTAATCAAAACCATTAAGCTTCCCTTCCTCTCTTTACCAACTAAGCTAGACAACTTGTGTTTTTTTTCATATTTTTTATTTTTTTACCTTATTTTTAATTTTTTTATATATATACTATGAATTTCCGTTGTGGGAGGAAAGTGGGGCGGTCTCCACCCCCACGCTCTCCTATGGCCGCCACTAGATGAGTGGGATGGTGCAGTAGAGTTTTTAGCCCTCAAGGGAGTTTTCCCACTAACAGGGTTTTTAGAAGTTTTTAGCTTTTTAAAGAGAGGAGTTCTCTCCCATATGGAGAAAGTGCATGTGAAGTTTATTAAAAAAAATAAACTATTATGGAGTATTATATTGTGGTATAAAAAGGCTGACATATATAACTTTCACCGTCACTCAAATTATGTCCTCGATTCAGTGACCGTCATCTATGGTAGATAACAATGCTGAGAATTTTGACGACCAATATTAAATGCAATTACTAAGACAACTGAAAGATTGAATATATGCATAAAATACAACATAAGGTAATGGTATGTGTATATAATAAGCATGGAAACAGGGATCGAGGTCTTTTTTTTTTTTTTACAATTTGCCTCGGTGTGATGTTTCTGTCTAGCTAGTCGAGGAGCACACCCGCTTCTAA
The DNA here is from genome assembly GCA_963922045.1 of Persicaria maculosa. Lineage (NCBI taxonomy): Eukaryota > Viridiplantae > Streptophyta > Magnoliopsida > Caryophyllales > Polygonaceae > Persicaria > Persicaria maculosa. The sequence continues at coordinate 36,498,426 of OY998271.1, forward strand.
GGGATTCTGTTTTTATTTGGCCTAAAAACTAGGCAAATTCGATCGTGAAAGAAGAAAACTGCTCATCATTCGAATCTTCATATATGACTCTAAGATCGAATCAAATTCAAGTGACTCAATCCACCCGACATGAACCTGGAAATACAATAGCCAATAAGTGTGAATAAATATAACATTTGATTTTAGTACGACCTATATATATGACTGTTATCCTAGAATGTTTATCAAATTCGACTTAAGAGCAATTATCTAAAGTATGAATAAGTATAACATTTGATTTTAGTAGGAGCTATACATATGGATGTTATCCTAGAATGTTTATCAAATTAAGTCAAAATTCGACTTAAGAGCAATTATCTTTCGTATATAAGGTTTTTTTTTTGTGTGCGATTTTACCTTATATAAATCTATAATCTATAAAAACTCTTAAAATAGAAGATTTTATTATGATGTGTCATTCTTATCTACAATTTAGGGATTTTGACTTATTATGTTTTTTTCTTTTATTTTTTTCTTTTAAATCTTCTTTTTACTTTCATTTTTTTATTCTTCTTTCATTTACTCTCATATCACATTACCACCAATTGATCTAATTGCACTAATTTTGTATTTAATTCCATTTTTTAATTTAATTATGTTTGTTTTTATTTCATTGATCTAATTCCGTTTGTTTTCTACTACAGGGATATCGATTGAAGCAGATATCCAAGTAAAGTTTATCTTATGTTATATATTTGGCGAAACTAATTAAAATAACTCAACGTACCTTTAATAGGGTGTTAAAAATATATTCCTACCTTTTAAATGTAAGATAAATATCCCGACTTTTATTGGTGATGTTAAAATAATATCACAACAATTTTATCTCAAAAAGAATTAATGACGTGTGGAAAAAACATTATAAAAAAATTAAAAAATTAAAAAAGAGCATATTAATACGATTTTGTTGAACCATGGGTTTCTTGGATTTAAAAAAAATCAAAATTCGGTTTTTTTAAACCATATTTATTTGGATTGTGTAATTTTTTTAATTAATCTCCCTCATGCCAACCTTTAATATTGTATTTTTATAAGAAAACCAAGTTTTGATTTTTAGAAAAATCCAAGAAACCCATGATTTAACAAATATGCTGATTTTTTGAAGTTTTATTTTGTTATAATTTTTTTTGCTATGTGCCATGTCATCATTTTTTTGAGATAATATTGTTCTGATATTATTTTAACATCGCCTATAAAGGTTGAGATATTTATCTTACATTTGAAAGATGGAGATAGATTTTTAACACTCCCTTAAGGATTGGGTTATTTTAATTAGTTTCACCATATTTTGACATTTTATGTTATATATTTTGATATCTTATGTTTTGGTTTCTTTTACAGCGCGCATCGTTATCGAAGAATACGTACGGTTAAGGTAATAGTTTCGTTCATTTTATTTCAATTCAGATTTACTTCCAATCTAAATGTTTGATGTTAACTCCAATAAACATTTTATGGATTGTAGTTTTTTCCATAGTTATTGTCATTAGTTAATACGTACAATTATAATGTATCCACTATAATGGATAATAAGTTATTTTTCTATATTATTATGAAAACGCGCCATGGTGCGAGAATGTAACGGTTCGAGTTTGTTAACCCAGGTTACGTTTCGAAGGTCGGATACCTTCGTCCGGATCTTGCGCACCAAGTACAGGTTGAAAGTTTGAAATTCAAAAGTTCAGTTTGAAAGTGGGATTTCATACCCAAAATTCTCGTGAGGCCCGTTGGAGACCCGATGTTAACACACATGTACCTGTCCTAAGTACTAAGTCGAGAAAACATGTCCGCTTAAACCATCGATCACGTAAATACAAGGTGTCACGGCAAAGCCGGGTCAAAACATTCTTTATTATGTGGTTATTCTACTAGTATTTTATATGGTCAAGTGACAATTCAATAACCAGTTTTCCGCCATGAGCATCCCACGCCAAACAGCACACGACACTAGATATGATCATGTATATATACCTAAAAAATATAAAGCGGGCATAGGATCAGATCGAAGCTCGCATGACTGCACCCCACATATAATTACACACATACGCTAAGCCTAATATCATGCTTCTAATGCAGGACATGAATATTAACACGTAAGACATGCTCGCAGTTTATATATGCAGAATAATAAATAGGGCCCTAGCATAGAATGACAAGTGGCATATCTCTCTCCTACCTCTACCCCCTTCCCGATAGGGCGGATACTGGCCAGCTCATGAATGCATTTCATTTCTAATTCATTTATATTATCATCATGCTCATAATCATCATCATGCTCGTAATCATGATCATCATGCTCGTAATAGTAATAAGGTGTTGCTCATGACTCATATGACTCAAGACAAGACCCGATGGGACTGGGCTGTCCTATGACCCTAGCAAAGACTCTAGTTAACTTCACATATAACGGCCGTTCTGTTTACAAATGCTTAAAGAATAAGTATGCTCATACGTTAATGCAACCTAGCATGATACTATATGACACGCTATTATGAAATGCAGCACCTAATACATCATGCACATATAAGCAGGGATAGGTCTGATCAATCTGAGTAATCCCCCGAGGAAACTTACCTGGCGGTGCAAAACAGCAAGGTAGCAATTATATAGTTTAAGATCACCTAGTAGGCACAATGAATTTATAAGTCTATCTTTCCAAACATTCAAGCACACATGATTTCATATAATTTCCCGTATCGAAAGTCTCATCGTCATATCTCCATCCCATCTCATATCTCATGTCTCATTATAACTCATTATCTCAATGTATCATCTCAACTCATCATACCAATATCTCATCTCAACGTTTCATCATCATATCATATAACAATCACTTAGAAGTCACGTATCATCATCTCATATATAAGTCATATTCATACTCTAAGGCACCCTATAACATATTCATAATCATGCTGATCAACCATATAATGTAACATCATGCTTTCATATATATATCAGCACATCATAATATCATTTTACGAACATATATCAACATTTCATCTCATAATTCACATTCAACAATTATATCGACATCATATTATAGCAATATCGGTATATCGTATTTTACACTCACACAAGTTATCAAATTTGTTCATCAAGTTAGGCAAATCTTTATTTCAAACATTTTTCTAAATCATACTTGATCCAAAAATCCCTTTATAAAACATTTCTCTTTAAATCAACTTATTTGATTAGTTTCAAACAAATCCGATAAGTGTTAGGGTATTTCCAAAAATTTCCTTTTTAAATCTTATTAAATCCAATTCTATTTCTCAAATTAAATTCCAATCTTTAAAACCTTTTTCCCAAATTCTTTTCTTTTTTTTTAAAAAAAAAGTCAAATATCATAATATTATATTTTAAATCACCATCATAATATTATATCTTTAAGCCTCAACAATAATATCTTATAATATTTTATAGTCCAATAATACATTTTAAATCTCCATATTTTACAAGGTCATAATATATATATATATATATATATATATACCCTTAATAAATATTTTATCAAAGTTAGGATCCCAATTATTTTTATTTCATAAAAACCGGCCTTTTATTTTAATTACCAATTTATAAAACCTCAAAACCGAGCCTTTTGTTAAAATTACCCAAAATCTGCTTTATTTGGTAAAAATAGGCCCAGGCATTTGTTTTCTGAAAACCCAAAAATCAGGCCCAACAAATAGGCCCAATTCCCCTTTTAAAATAAGATTTTTTTTAATTTCCCCAAACCGGATCGGTTTTGTTAAAAAAAACAAATACCCGAACCAGACCCTTTAAATTAAACCGAAAACCGACCCTTTCCCAAATCACTGTTCATCTCTTTCACAAGAGCTACTGTCGACAGTTGGGAAGAGAAAGAGGAAGGAGGGTTGCTCGCCAGGGAGGGGCTGAGCTCCGGCCACCAAACCCGACACGAGAAACCATAGAACGAGCAAGAAAGGGGAGAAGAAGGAGATGCTCACCCAAGGTCTTGTTTTGCCCGGAAACGCTCGAATTCGCTCGGAAGCTTCGCTGGAGATGGGGCCTTGTCGGAGATGGCCTAGGGAGATCGAATGATGGTTAAAGGTGGACCTTTAAGGCTTTTCGGAGCGAAAGAAAGGAGGGAAAGGGACTTACCGCGTGGATTCAAGAAAACAGAGGAATTGGGGGGAAGAAGAGGGCAGCTCGGGCTCTCTCGGCGGATCTGGGTTCTTGCCGACGTCGAGGGAGGCGGAGTGGGGCTGATGCTCGGACGAGAAAGGAGGAGGAGGAAGTTGTTGGCTGCGAAACAGAGGAGCGAAGGGGAGGAGGACTGGAGGTGTGCTCGAATGGGGTTCTCGGCTTCACTCGGTGGAACAGGGGAGATGTGGAAGCTGCGGCTTCGGCGGTGTCGGCGACGGTGGCTGGGGGAGGTGAGGTGGTATGCAGGCCATCCAATGACTTTTTGGGGCCCTGTTCAATACTCCATCTGTTTCAAAATAAGTGTGTTTGTCTTTTAGTGCACGTTTTTCAATAAGTTAAAAAATCTATAAAATTTTATTATTTTAGTTAAATTTTTTATACAATTTTATACTTATTAGTAATAACTATGAAATTATAAAAAAATTTGATTAAAAAATAATATTTTATGAGTTTTTAACACCTTAAAAAACGTATCGAAAAGTAAAGTGACATTTATTTTGGAACGGAGGGAGTACATAGTATTTTCCAAACATTACTCATCGTGTTTGGCAAAATATATTATGTATCATTCATGTACACTTTTTAAATAACAAAACTATATAAAATATCCATAAAATATATTATTTATCATTCATGTACACTTTTTAGATAACAAAACTACATAAAATATCCATTTTAAATTAATTATTTTAAAAAAAAATTGTAATTACTATTAATAAATACAAATTTGTTAAAAAAATTATTTAAAATGAATATTTCATGTAGTTTTTATCACCCTAAAAAGCGTACATAAATAGTAAATGATATATTTTTCTGAACGAAAGGGAGTAATAATTTTTTTAAAAATATGAAATAAATTAGAATGGATTATGAAAAATTATAAAAATATCATTTAAAAATAATTGTAAAAATAGATCAAAATAAAATTAATATAGGACTATTTTGTACGGCATATTAGATTTTAAGTCATTTTAATTCATTGTATTTGTATCGTTAAATATACGTTATAGTATTTTTCACATTTTTACTACACATTGATTATGTTAAGTTTCAATTTACAAATCAAAATTTAATGCAAATAAATTTTTTAAAGAATTTAAAATTCTAATTTAGTGATAAAAGATGAAAAACGAAGAATTCTTTCTTCTTCTTTTTTAAATATGTCAACAATAAAAGTAATCAAAATAAAAGGAAATGAAAATAAAAACTATATCCAGTTAATTATTTTTTAGGATATGTGCAAAATATTGAAATGAGATAAGGTAATAGGAAGAGATTATTTGTTTAAAAAGAATTAACAACAAGGCTAAAAAATTACTCTGTTTGGAAAAAACAAATCAATTATAAAAGGGCCCAGAAATTTGCAAATGGAGGGAATCGAACATGGGTTGAATTGCAATGCCCTCTGCATGCCTACCACTGGGTCAGATAGTATGGGCAAAACATTTATTATCTATAAACAGATTCCTAGTTGGGGCCTCATAAAATATAGGGCCCTGTTTGTTTGGGCTCTGGACGGGCCTAGTGGTATGGTGGTGGAACGGTGGTGAGGTGGTGGCGGCTGAAAAGGAGGTAAGGAGCTCAATTGCTCTCGGCAACCTCACAGGGAGAGAAAAGGTTTTTTTTTTTTTTTTTTTTTGGGGGGGGGGGGGGGGGTGGGGGGGGGGGGGGGGGGGGGGTGGGGGAGGAGTGTTGGGCCTTTTGGGTTTGTGTGGTTTGTGTGGATGTGAAAATGGGTCAAAGAAATTTGATTTTTGAAGAGATTGAAAACAAGGGTACAACAAGTGTGTTGTTGGTTTTCCAAAGGATGGGAAATCAAAGAAAGGAGGGAGGGGAGGTGAGGATAGAATTTGTCCAAAGGGGAGAAGATGAGTTGGAATTGGTCAAACATGGGGATCAAGCGTAGAGATTGGATAAGAATGGGTGATAGGAGACGAAATTGTGGTCCCGAAGTCGGAATTTGAATTTTCGACGTTTGGTTTTCGGAATCCCGCTCTCTCAGTCAATTCGATTTTTAAAACCGAAAGAATATCGTTATCCGAAGAAATTTTTCGAATTCCGAGAGGAAAAGACGGAATCGATTATTAAAAGTTCAAGATTGGGCCAGAATTCGCTTTAACGGTTTCGAGTTTGATTTATTAAATTGAAGACGAGTTTTCCTTAAAAATATCCGATTTAAATCCGTTTTAAATTCTTTTTATCCGAAATCATAATTTGAAAACCCAAGCCTTTACAAAGAATTATACTAGTTTACATCATTTTGAAAGGGAAAAAAATTCACAAAAACAACCATTCAAAGAAAATGTTTTACAAACAAACTAGATTAGTGACCGCACATTTTTGCGGATGCTTTTTATATAATAATTTTACACATATGTAAAACATTTATATAAGTTAAAATATAATAGAATTCTTATCACTTTATCTAATTTCCTTTTAAAGTTTAAATAAATTTCATATTAATACCCGTTCAACCAATGATTTTCCTTTACTATAGTTGCATTAATTCAATGATATATTATAAACTCCTAAATCTATTATTTCTCACATGAGATGTCAAAATTATATTGGTTTATTAATTGATGTGGCTAAAAAATATGACACCATATTAATCAAGAATATGACACATATGCGAATTGCTCCAGAATATGACACGTAGGCGAATCACACCATAGGAGACTTCAGGTCTCTATTTTAGTATTTTATATAGATTACAGTATGTATGTATGTGTGTATATATATATATAGGTAAAGGATCAAATGTAAAATGTCCTTAAGGCGTAAAATATCTTAAGGTGTAAAATTCTATAAATGGGTCTAATTATAAGTAAATAGGCCTAATTTTTATGGGTAATGAGTAAATGGGCCTAATTTATAAGTAAATGGGCCTAATTTAATTAACAAACTATCAATCCCCATATGACCCCCTTGCCCCATGCGTGTGCCCCTACCCCTGTGCCCCCCTGTGTCCCCCTTCCCGGGTTAGGTTTTTTTTTTCCGCACCAACAATTTTTTTTCGTGTTAGCACTTTTTGTTGTGCAAATATAACTTAAGGTTGTGCACATATAACATTATGTTGTGCAAATATAACTTTATGTTGTGCAAATATAATAATGTCTTATAGGTAAATAGGTAAATGGGCCTATTTCAATTATAAAATTTTATAATTTTTATAATTGAAATATAAGATTATAAAGTGCACAATTAAGATTATAAAGTGAAAAAATAAAATTTTAGTTTGAATGTAGATTTTTAGAAATTAAATGTGCAATTTTAGTTTGAAAAATGCAAATATAAAATTATAAAGTGCAAAAATAAAATCATAAAGTGCATGAATGAGACACGAGATGAGCTTTTTAAATCAATGTTTTAATTTTTTTTTTACTTTTGAGAGTTTGGGTTCACCTCTCGCATGTGATGAGAACTCAATAGCTGACTTGATCATGTAAATCATATTGCATATTTGGATGGTTTAGCCTAAGTCCTTAAAATGGTTTTTAAGTAGATTATGAACTTGTGATGAAATTGAGCACATATGATCCTACGATAAAAAGCAAAATTCAACAAAAATTTGTCCCAGTGAGAATTTTGGCCTATAGGGAGAACATTAAATTGAGCACATAACGATGTACACACTGTAGATTTTTTAGTCGCTAGGCCGACTTCTTCTTCAATGCTTCATGAACCCTTAAGGTAGGGACCCTTCAAGCTTGTGCTTTCTCTTGGATCATCTAGGTCCTTTTGATAGTAGCTAAGTTCGGCAACCAAGGCTTCTTCTTAGTTAGGTTCCTTGTTGAATGCTTTCCTTCTCTTTCTTGACTTAGCTTTCGAAATATGAGCAAACCATTGAGCTTTGACCCTCCCATTAGTTGAATCATCAGTAACGGACATTGGAGGGTTAGGGATCATACTTGAGCTTACTTGTTCGTGCCCGAAACAGCGATCTTCGGGCAATGTCGATGTCGACACAATCACTCAATATCGAGTGGTCTTAATGTTGGTTTTTGTGGTCTGTCTCGACACTCAGAGTCCACGTCGAGGTCTTCAGTCGATTTCGACCTCTCTTCAGCTTTACTTGGTTTCTTCGTTTTGACTTCGATTCCGCTCCAATTCATACATATTTAGAACAAAACTTGTGCAGACTCTATTTCTTGCACGTTAGCTCATTCTACACAAATTTACATTATTTTTAACCTTTACTTTAGGAAACGAATGAAATATGAAGTCAAAACATGTAAATAAAAATGCTACAAATATGTACATCACTCATACCCATTAGGCGTGGCCACGGGTTCGACCCGCCGGGTCAAGGGTCGGGGAAGGGTGACCCGAACCCTAACCCGAGAATCCCACGGGTTGGCAGGTCCAAGGGTCGACGGATCGACCCGGCGGGTCGAAACCAATCGTGTATCTGGCGTGTCGACCCGTCGGGTATTATTTTTTTAAAACGCAAATAAACACAAAAAAACGTAAATAACTTACTAATGTCCATATTTTAACTGAGAAAGAACACTAAATAATAAAGTTACAAATATTTGGCCAAAGCTAGTTTCTCTGGATGCTTTAATTGGATATGACGACTGAAGTTCCCATATTCTCCTCCATTCGGGTGCCTGAAGACCATCCCGCAGAAGTTACAACTGACGTTGCAATTGTTTTCATCCCTCGGGTGCTTTGTCAACTAGCATGTGAAAATAGCGGTCCGAACTTGGGTCACACTCAACTGACTTAAGAGCCTGTGCGTTTCTTGTCACGGGACTTGGACACTAGATTCGCCCTCCTCATCATCGTGTCGCGGGCCTGAAACTCTGGATTCGCAATCGCTTGTCCTGCTGCTCATCACGTCGCGGGGCTTAATACAGAGCGTTTTCAGAGTTTGAGATGAGGTGTGAGTAAAATGGGAGGGAGGTGAGGCTTATTTATAGCCAAAATCGGGAGGCAAAAGAAGAAAGTAGACCGTTGGGCAACGTTCGACCCGGCGGGTCGACCGTTGAAATGTCGAACGTTGCCCCTTTTTTAAAAATTTTACGGATGGTTTCGCACTTGAGCAGTTTAGCTTCGTAGCCTGATGGTTTTGTACTACGTTTTACAAATATTCAGTTTATTTTATGTCATTATGTCACTCGTAGATCGTAATACGGTTCGAAAATTGAAACCGTGATTACGTGTACATCGACATTCGACACTACACCGTCTACACACACTGACATACACATAACATGTGTACATGATACTAACACGAAGTCTCTAGACGACCTAGATGACCTAGACACATAGTCACCTGAGGCCGAGCCCACCTCCTTAGATTTGCATCTTGTCGGAATGCTTCCTCGTTATATGAAGCTTTAGATTTCCGTATCCGGCGCCTCTCGTAACCTTGAACTTGTGACCGCAATGACGACAAACCGCTTTGACCTTCCCCAGGTCTAGCTCGACCTTGTCGAAATGGTTTTCGAACAAAGTTACGGATTGATCGGACATGATGACGTTATTACGAAAATGAAATGTATGAGTGTAATGAAATGAAATGAACAAAGGAGACAAGATTTATAGGCGTATTGGGTTGAACTAGCCGTTGCACACCGGCTAGAAATTTCAAAAAAGTATGTTTGACCCGGCGGGTCGACCCGTCGGGTCCAACCCGTCGGGTCAGCAGGTTTTAAAACCCCCGACCCTAACCCTAACCCGCAACCCGCATTGACCCTTTGACCCGAGAACCCGCACCCGCCGGGTCAGTGACCCGACGGGTTACCGACCCGTACGACCCGCCGGATCACGGGTCGACCCGTAACCCATGGCCATGCCTAATACCCATAGTCTATATCCTATACCTATATACTCTTTCCAAACGGACCTAACAAATTGGAAAAATCGGATTCAAGTACACCTAATATTCCATTTTTCTTTGATAAAGTAAGGATTTGGTTGGTATTATATCCTATTTGACCACTAATCAAGAGAATCTTGACACATTAGAATATAAAGATTTCAATGGTTTGGAATATAATCAATAGAGTGGTGTAGAGAAGCGATTTTTACGATTTTTATTAGCCATTTTGGATAATTTTCATGTAAATATAACCTTCGTTTGCCTGATGGTCTTCGTGGTAAAATATATTATAACATTTCAATGTAAATATCTCAGTCTTTAGGAGAAGTGTCTTTAGGAGAAGTGGTAAAAAAAAAAAAAGTATTACTCTTCTTTCCTTGACATAAAACAACATAAATCGATGAAATTGCAGTATATGTAAATTGAATTTTGGAAAGAAAGAAAAAAAGTAGAAAGAGTGTTTTTCTAAAATAGTAATGTTTTACTATTTTTCTAAATTTTCTGGTATATTTGGATGAAATTAAGTATTTGGTATATTTGAGATACATTAAATTGTATTAATGATAATAATATCATTTTGTTTATTTCATATCAACATTTTAATCGAAATAAAAAAGTAGTGGTATTTTGTGACCGCATTTTTTCTTACAAGTTAAAGATAATGATGTTTTTTTACCCACCCTTAAGATAATGATGTTGTAATCTTTTTTAATGCCTCGGGGGCTTGAGGTTGGTGACTATATTATTTTGGGAGAATTGGTGAAATGTCCAAAAAAGTTGTCCTAATTAGTGAAACGTCTATATTTTGGGATAAATTGGTGGAGTGTTTATCTTATCCGTAGCAATTTTATCATCTTGCCAATAACAATTTTATCATTTTGTCGTGCAAAAATAAGAGTATGTTGAGCATGTGCAAAAATAACCTCATGTTGAGCAAATTAGACCCAAGTCTAGTTTTTTTTTTTTTTTTTTTTTACATTTTGTCGTGCAAAAATAAGAGTATGTTGAGCATGTGCAAAATTAACCGCATGTTGAGCAAATTAGACCCAAGTCTAGTTTTTTTTTTTTTTTTTTTTTTACATTTGTGCATGTGCAAAAATAATCGTATGTTGAGCAAATATGACCCAAGTCTAGTTTTTTTGTTTTTTTTTTTTAATATTTTGTCGTGCAAAAATAAGAGTACGATGTGCAAATATAACCGTATGTTGAGCAAATATGACCCAAGTCTATTTTTTTTTTAAAAAAAATTTTAAACATTTTTTCGTGTAAATATAAGAGTACGATGTGCAAATATAACCGTATGTTGAGCAAATATGACCCAAATCTAGTTTTTTTTTTTGTATTTTTTTAAACATTTTGTCGTGCAAATATAAGAGTACGTTGTGCAAATTTAACCGTAAGTTGGGCAAAGATGACCCAAGTCTAGTTTTAATTTTTTTTAAACATTTTGTCGTGCAAATATAAGAGTATGTTGTGCAAATTTAACCGTAAGTTGTGCAAATATGACCAAAGTCTAGTTTTTATTTTATTTTATTTTTTTACATTTTGTCGTGCAAATATAAGAGTACGATGTGCAAATATAACCATATGTTGTGCAAATATAACATTTTGTTGTGCAAAAATAAAAATAAAAATATAGATTATGCATCATATAATAAAATATAGATATTTTTTTAATTTCCATATTTATGGGGTAAGTTTTATAATTTAATAAAAACTCCTTCTTCTTCACTCCGACCTCCATCGCTACCTCGCTCGCTCCGGCCTCCGCCTCCGCCTCGCCGCTGCCTCGTCGCTCGATCTCGCTCAGATCTGGACTCGCTCGCTCAGATCTGGACCTCCGCCTTGCTCGACCTCGGCTCATATATAAGGGATCGCCCTCGCTCAACCTCCCTCGCTCGCCATAGATCCGGCGAGAGGAATCAATCTCCGAGCTTGGCCTCTCCTCCTCGATGCCGACGATTTGAGTCTTCGCTCCAGCCTCAACCGCCCAGACAATCGCGCTCGCCACCACATTCGGCTCAATCCGGCCTCGCTCGCTCGCTCCCTCCGCCACTCACTCCCTCCCTCGCTCCCTCCGGCCTTCGCATCCGCCCGCCACTGCCTCGACCGAAGGAGCGATTTCGAGATCTGAGATTCGAGTACATCGTCGTCATCTCTAATTGTTCCGCCTCGCTTGCTCGACTCTCAGATCTGCTCGATCTCTCCTCTATAGATCGATCGAGATCGAGATCTCGCTGCCATAGATCTCGCTTGCTCGACTCTCAGATCTGCTCGATCTCTCCTCTATGGATTGAGATCGAGATCTCCAATCCGGCGCCATAGATCGAGACCTTCAATCCGGCGCCATAGATCGAGATCGAGACCTCCATAGATCGAGATCTGGTCTTCGCCGCCATAGATCGAGATCGAGACCTCCAATCCGGCGCCGGAGAGATCGAGACCTCCATCGCCTTCAATTGGGAGCGGAGAGAGATTGGAGAGACGATGGCAACAATCAGATAAAAAATAAATAAATTGAGAATTAGTATATATAGTGGACAGTTTTCCAATTTGTTCAAAAAGGTGGACAATTCACTAATTTGTCCAAAAAAAGTGCATTTTTAGCAAATTTTTTCTATTATTTTTTATATCGTGTGTATCAATTTGCATTTATAAAATTTACTATATTCACCGCATGTGCCTCTTGAGTCATATCTCTGCCCCTCTTGAGTTATAAAAGTGTAACTCAAGAGGAGGCAAGGTGTATTTAAAAAAAAAAATGACATATGTTGTATATATAGTAAAAATTTATATAGATGAATTTTCTATCTTATTATCATTGTATAGTTTTTTCGGTTCTTTCAAAAACACCGTATTAATATATTCATTCAATAATAAGTTATTTTCACCATCATAAATTCTAAAATTTTCATTGGGTATACATATGGTGTTTTTGAAAAATTCAAAAAAAAATTAAAATCTTGACTTGAATTATGTTGGATTGATAATATACTAAGTTATTTTCACCCTCATAAATTCAAAAAATTTCACTCAGACAGAAACAGTGTGTATATATATATATATAGGATATAGATTTAAATTAATACAGTATATCACAGGCATACATGAGTAAAATAACAATTTCATCTTACTAGCTCTTATTATCCGATTAACAATACAAGGAATTAATTAGAAAACAAAACCTTAACAATAATCTACCCTCATATATTATATTATATTATATATATCTACATACATAATTAATATCAACTGAATTCAGGCAAAAGAAATAGTAAAAAAAACATAAAAATTAAGAATTACATAAACAAAGATTGAAATTAAAGACCCATAGGGGCCCGAGGCGGGGAGGTTTAGGGGTGGGAGTTCCGGTGGAAGCGGGCGATGAAGGCGTCAGCGCGGCGGTCAATGCCGGGCTCGGCCACCCAGTATCCGCCGTCCTCGTCGCTCGCGTATATCCTCCTGACGTAGGCAGCGTCTTCCCAGTACACCTCGTCCCTCCCGCCGGAGCAACACGACGTGAACAAGCTCATTATCGAACTTGACGATTTCCTCCTCCGGTCGCTCCCGCCCGCAGCCATTGATTGATCTAGCTAATTCGATCGATGGATTCGATCAATGTGTGTTTATATTTTGTGATTGACAAAGCAATTAGGTGCTGGAGGATTTGAGCCTTGATCATGTATTTATATAGGCGGGTTGAGTGATGAAGTGAGTGTGGGGGAGATCGGGCAAAGATGACCCGGATCGAGATGGACGGCTGAGATGGGATTACAACAGCTGTGAGGAACTAACTTGAACAAATATTATATAATTATTAATTATTAATTAATGTAATGCAAATTTTGGGAGTGTGATTCCGAGGCTGTGCTTTGTGAATTGTGAGGAGGAAACTATTATGAGCCTTCAACAAAAGCAGAACAAACCTTTGCTTTTTCGCTTTTCTGTATTCTAATGGGATGAGACCTTCCCTGTGTGCCGCGGTCTTCTTCATATCTTTCGATTTTTGAATAACAAGTAAATGACAGGACATGCCTTAGTTAAAAACGGTTGAACATATGATTAGTTCTCAACTGGTATTCCATTTACAAACACGTCAATTTCGTAGATGCATTAACATACGTAGATGCATTAACATATGTATGTAGCAACAAGATCATTCATATGAGTTATGTACGAATAATAATCTTATATCATATAAATACCTGTACATGTGTAATGGATGGAATCATGAGTCAGGAATACTAAGGCGTGTGTAATTAAATAGAGGACTTGAGATTGTAACGAAGTATGTTGAAACTAAACTCACCTTCCTCCATCTTCTTTTTGCTTCTATCACTTTTAATCTCTTTCTCGCTACATAATAATTTTTTCTTCCATTTGTCTTGTCTCAAAACCTTTACCGAGTTCTCTCACCTTGAGCTTGGGCCATAATAGATTTGGCATCAGAACATTTTTTTCGAACAAGACATGTCAAGGAACACGATCAAGAACAACAGATGAGCATCGATGGCTGGAGAATCAGGCCAGTGCAAGAACTCCGATGGCTAGATGTGGGTGATATTTTTTTTCCATCTACATCCAACCCACCACGCGACCCATCATCCATCACTCACTACCACCCACCACCAATTTATAATATATAATATACTATTTGTTCACTTTATTATTATTATAATTTATGAATAAAAACGTAAAAAAAAGTTCATTTTTTAACCCTAAATCTCTAATATTACATACGATTCGACATCGAAACTCGAGTGAAATAATAGTTGTAATATAATGTTCTATGAGCCATTTTGTTTATATTGTTAAAGATACATTACATATCTTCTAATATTGACTTTTTATGTATGTTTTTTTTATTAAGTAAGAATTCGAGATCGGATATACCTAAATCTCAATGGCCGACAAGTCGGCAAATGGAAGGTCATCAAAGCATACAACAAAAAACAGAACAGGTGCAATACAACAAGCAGATACGTACACACCCTACAATAGCTGCAATTCGAGACCAAACATACTTTTTATGTATGTTATAAGATATAATGTTATTTAAGACTTGTATTTTTTATAACATTTTTTTTATTATAGTTGAATGTTGTATATATGACAATTATCTTTCGAATTAGACAGAAATAAACAAAATCAGAAGGGCTTAAAACCACCCATATTTTACCTATATCATCCGCTCACCCGATGGATATATGGTGAGTGAAGTGGGTATGAATGGTGGGTCAGGTGGAGTGATGGTCCACCCATGACGGATCAAGTGAAATGAGGGTTCATCCACCCATCACTCGGCCCATTGTCATTCCTAGATACCGGGGTCATCATGAGTTCAACAACATAGTTCATTGCTGACTCGCGTAGGCACCGAGAGGATCAGATAATACAGATGGAAGATTTCAGGCAGTATCGCGAAGAACATGTTAGCCAAATGGAGGAATTCTGACAATTAACACACCTGAGGTTGCAGTAGCTAATTAGGAATTCACTGAGTAGGGGCTCGTTTGAAGACTTTGTTCCGAGATAACAGAGGAATTCAAGAGAAATGTCAACGAGAGTCACAACAATGGAAATCTTGGGGATCCTAGGCAGGCGAGGGAGGATTAGAAGAATAGTCCATCTCGACATGAGAGAGACCATCATCGATGGGGCTTGAGCCAAGCAAGAGACAAATCAGGGGTAATTATGAAAATCTTGGATCGTAGGGATCTCAAACAGTCAATCAAGCCAAGCTCTCTCTCACCTTGAGTTTGGCCCACAACACTATGCTGTTTAAATTTTTCTTCAAATCTCATCCATTAATCTTGGTGATCGTATATTCTAAATTTGATCATAGTTTATACCGTAAGAGGTATTTAATTATATTGAATCACCCCGTATATATAATTTTCTATTCACATACCATTGGAGATAAAGAGAATGACTTTTATATTAATGTGAAATATCTTTTTGTAGTTTCAGTTGCTACTAGGTGCATGATGATATTTCACTCATAATAATAAAATGGGAGTTCGATCGACGTACCCCCATTTTTTTTTAAATAAAATGGGAGGTAGTAGCTAAGCAAATTAATATCGCGTGATCCGTACAATATCTCGATACTTTTGTTTAAGCCAACCAAAATTATTATTAATTTAATACATATAATATACTATTAAGATCACCAATATATATTGGCAAAATTGCAGAAAACCACCCTTTAAATAGGGTGTTTTGCGTGAAACCACCCCTTAAAATAAAAATTGTAGAAAACCACCCGTTAAAACCGTTTTCTTTGCAAAGTCACACCCATCACCGAATTCCCGTAAATTGAATATTAAAGTGCGTGAAAAATCAATTATATCCCTTGTTTTTATTATTATTTTACTTTATTCAATCGGTATTAATTAATTTTTACCTTTTTAACATGTTTTTCAAAAGTAATTTTTTTTTATAAAATATCATTTTTTATATATAATTTCACACTTATTAGTAAAAACACTCTATAAAATAGATATAATTGATGTTTTATATATTTTAAAAAGTGTATATTACTAAAGGGCTACTTGAAGAAAATAAAATTTTAAAAAATGATATTTCAAATAGTTTTTATTATTCTAAAAATATGTCCACTATTCCACATACATTTTTAGAATAATAAAAAAAATATATGAAACATTATTTTTTTAAAAAATATTTTCTTCAAGTAGCCCTAGTATTACACATTTTTTTATATGTATAAAACATATATTACACATCAATTTTTTATAGAGTTTTTTTGTAAGTATGAAATTATTTTAAATTTTTTTTTATATTTTATAGTGTTTTTTGCTTTTGAAAAACATGTCAAAAAGTTAAATATCAACTAATACCAATTGAAATGAGTAAACTAATAATAAAAATGAGGGGTATAATTAAATTTCCACACAGTTTAACATTTAATTAATGAAAATTGGGTGATGGGTGTGACTTTGCAAAGAAAATGGTTTTAATGGGTGGTTTTCTGCAATTTTTATTTTAAGGAGTGGTTTTACGCAAAACACCCTATTTAAAGGGTGGTTTTCTGCAATTTTGCCATATATATTAGTTCACAGAATGAAATCAGTGGATAATATATACGCAGATATTGTGAGCTCGAGTTTTATTTTGTTTTGAAATAAATAGGAATTTGATTTATTACATATATATCCAATTAATCGAGAGTTTAAAAAATCGCAATAACATATAAATCTTCCCAAAAACAAAGTATAAATTAAGAGTGTGTTTGGTGCCCCACCCCGTCCACCTTCATTTAAGGGGTGTGCTGGGTGGCTTTTGCCTTCATTTCCTCCACCCTCTCTCACCAAGGTGGGGAAATTTCCCCCACTTTTCACCTCCTTTCTGATAGATTACATAGGTCTTATTATGTATAGCGGGCCCAATAAGACTCATACCTTTGTAATATATATATATATATATGTTTATCAATGAATGGAAACCCTAAGGAGGATTTTACATCAATCTTGCAATCTCACATGGTATCACAGCCTTTTCTTCCTCACGGAACCCTACTTTGATCCTCCCGCCCCACCCCTCCTCTTACCGCCGCCGGCATCGTCACCTCGTCGCCGCACTTTCTCTCTCCCTCACGACCTCCCTCACCGGCCTCTCTCTCTCCCTCTAGGCCTCCCTCACCGACCTCCACCTCCCTCCTCTCTCTCTCCGCTTTGCGAAACCCTACCTCCTACCCACCTTAGGGTTTCGGCGCCGCCCTCTCAAAAAAAAATGCTCACCTCCGATTCTAGCCGCGGCCGCGGCATATGCAGCGGCCGCAGCTCTACGCAGCGGCCGCGCCACTCGTGGCCTCATGGCCCTCGCCCTTGGAACGCCGTCTATGTTCCGCCTGCTCCTGCTACGCATCACGCCTTCTCCTCTATGCAACCGACATCTCCCGACTCTTCTTGGTACATGGACACTGGTGCCACCTCCCACATGACGAACTCCTCAGGTAACCTCTCATCTATTTCCTTTAAGGGTCCTGCACACTCTATTATCGTCGGCAATGGTAGTTGTCTTGCTACTTCAGGGATTGACCACGCCAAATTACAAACCCCAACCCACCCACTACATCTTAACAATGTCCTCATTGCCCCAAAGATTGTCAAAAACCTTATCTCTGTCCGTCGGTTCACTACTGACAATAACGTTTCCCTTACGTTTGATCCCTTTGGTTTCTCTGTGAACGATCTTACTACGGGGGTTACTCCCATGAGATGTAACAGCACCGGGGAGCTCTACCCTGTCACACCACCTCCTGTGTCCAGTCAGTCATGCCCGGTCGCCCTCTCGGCATCATCGTCCAGCCTCTGGCATGCACGCCTGGGTCATCCCAGTGCTGCCGTTCTAGATGTCCTCCGTTCTCAGAGTCTTGTCACCTGTCCTAAAGACCTACGCTCTAGTCTATGTTCGTCTTGTCAGTTAGGCAAACATGCCCGACTACCGTTTCAACGGTCCTTGAACTCTACCTTTGCTCCTTTTGACATCATTCATAGTGACATATGGACCTCTCCTGTGCCTAGCAAGGAGGGTCACAAGTACTACCTCTTGTTACTAGATGATTACACTCATTTCTTATGGGTCTTCCCGTTGCATTTCAAGTCCCAAGTGTTTCCTGTCTTTGCCAAATTCCATGCCTACATCAAAACACAGTTTCACACATCCATCAAATGCTTCCAATGTGATAATGGCCGTGAATTTGACAACAAAGATTTTCACTCTTTCTTCGCCACAAATGGGATCTCCTATCGGTTGTCTTGCCCCTATACCTCCCAGCAGAATGGTAAGGCCGAACGAATCATCAAAACCATAACCAACATGATGCGCTCTCTCCTCTTTCACGCATCTATTCCCCTTACCTATTGGCCTTACGCCTTATCCACCACCTGTTATCTCCTCAACATTCTCCCATCTACCACCCTTCACCATCGCTCGCCAGGTCAGGCCCTCTATTGCACTTTGCCTAGGTATGATCACCTTCGTACCTTCGGGTGCTTGTGCTTCCCAAACCAGTCATCCACCGCCCCACACAAGCTTCACCCGCGCTCCACTCCTTGTGTCTTCCTAGGCTATCCGTCTGATCATCGCGGCTACCTCTGCCTCGATATCAATACGCATAAGCTCATTGTGTCTCGACACGTCACCTTTGATGAGTCTCGCTTCCCCTTTGCTTCTTCTCCCCTCCCCTCCTCTACACCTCCCGTGTCTCAGTCTGAGTCAGAGTCATCGTTCCCTCACTTTCTTCTCCCCCAGGGCTCTCCAGGTGCTCCTGCCTCCCCCCCTACACCACCTCCACCACCCCCTACCACCAGGCCACACACCCGCGGCGTCTCTGGTGTCTTCCGACCCCGTCAGATCGTCTCCATGAACACCGAACATCACCCCGCCTCCTATTCCCACACACACTTGCCGTCATCCCCTCCTGCAGTTGTGATGCCGCGGCCGCAGCCATGCCACCTCCCGCAGCCCACCCCTCACCCTCGCCCCACCCCGCTGCCGCGGCCGCCGCCCCCATGCCGCGGCCGCAGCCTAGTGCTGCGCCCACCGCACATCCCGCCGCCACACAGCCCCCCCTGCGTCCGTCCCTTCCGCCTCCCTCTCCCCCATACCCACCTCCCACAAAACAGCCCTCCTCGACCCGAATTGGCAGGCGGCTATGCTCGACGAATACAGGGCCCTTACAAGGAATGGTACTTGGGTTCTGGTCCCTCGCCCTCCTGAAGCGAACGTCATCCGATGTATGTGGCTCTTCCGTCACAAGTTCCGCTCTGATGGGACGTTGGAGTGCTACAAAGCCCGTCTTGTGGTCAACGGTCGTTCTCAGTAGGTAGGTATTGACTGTGATGAGACCTTCAGCCCCGTCGTCAAGCCTGCCACTATCCGAGTGGTGTTGAGCTTAGCATTGTCGCGCAACTGGGCCATTCATCAGCTGGATGTCAAGAATGCTTTTCTTCATGGTCATCTGAATGAGACAGTTTACATGTTTCAGCCGCCGGGGTTTGCTGATGCTGATCGTCCCCAGCACGTCTGTCTCCTGAAGCGATCTTTGTATGGGCTGAAACAGGCTCCGTGGGCTTGGTTCCAGCGCTTTGCTTCTCATCTGCTACGCCTGAGCTTCATTGACAGCCGCTCGGACACGTCTCTGTTCATCTATCGCAGAGGCTCAGACATGGCCTTTCTCTTACTGTATGTCGATGACATCATTCTCACTGCCTCTTCTGATGCTCTTCGGACGTCGATTATTTCGCAGTTGAGTGCAGAGTTCGCCATGTCCGATCTGGGTCAGTTATCCTACTTCTTGGGGGTTGCTGTTCAGCGTCATACGTCTGGTATGTTTCTCTCACAGAGTAAGTATGCTGCTGAGATTGTTGCTCGGGCTAAGATGGTTAACTGTAATCCTGTCGCCACCCCGGTCGATACATCCAACAAGCTCAGTGCTCATTTTGGTCCTTTGGTTGATGATCCGACATTGTATAGGAGCCTTGCTGGTGCTCTTCAGTATCTCACCTTCACCAGGTCTGATATCAGTTACGCCGTTCAGCAGATCTGCTTGTTCATGCATGCACCCAGGGAACCCCACTTTCAGGCCTTGAAGCGGATCATTCGGTACATCAGCGACACACTCGAGCTAGGCACCACGATCACTCCTTCCTCTAAGCTTGACCTTGTTGCTTACACTGATGCGGATTGGGGTGGTTGTCCTGACACACGTCGCTCCACGTCTGGCTACTGTGTCTTCCTCAACGACACCCTTGTGTCGTGGTCGGCAAAGCATCAGTCTGTCGTGTCTCGCTCCAGCGCTGAGGCAGAATACAGAGGTGTGGCCAACGTTGTCTCCGAGTGCTCTTGGCTGCGCAATCTCCTTCTTGAGCTTCGTTGCCCTCTTCAGAAGGCCACTCTGGTCTACACTGATAACGTCTCCGTCGTCTATCTGGCTAGCAACCCAGTCCAGCATCAACGCACGAAGCACATTGAGCTCGATCTCCACTTCGTCAGGGACAAGGTTGCCATTGGACATGTCCGTGTTCTACATGTCCCGTCCTCCTATCAGTACGCTGATATATTCACCAAGGGTTTACCACGACAGTTGTTCATTGATTTTTGCTCCAGTCTCACTGTACGGCCCCCTCCAGTTTCGACTGCGGGGGTTTGATAGATTACATAGGTCTTATCATGTATAGTGGGTCCAAAGGCCCAATAAAACTCAATACCTTTGTAACCTATATATATATATGTTTATCAATGAATGGAAACCCTAAGAAGGATTTTACATCAATCTTGCAATCTCACACTTTCACCTCCTCCACCCCTTAAAAAAAGGGTGAAGAAAACAGGACAAAACAAAATCAAGAGAGGAAAACACGGTATGAACCTTTGGCCAGCATTAGAGTCCACTAGTACTATACGTGTATGCCGTACCATTTCTCCACGTTCATCCTTTTTTATTACAAAGTAAAAATTAAATAAATTAATGTATACAAAAGTTGTTCGATCCCCTTTTTAGTTTTGTTTACAGCTTTTGATGTATGAATATTGTTCTATGAAACTCTTTATTTCCTTAGGCTGCAGGTAACCCAGCAACGGGAGGACAGGAAAAAAATAAATAAGAGCCCTTTACTAAAACTAATTTAACGTAGAATATATATGATAAGTATAGACTTAACAACATTAGAGTTAATTATTATAAATCATCTTTAAAATAAAATATTTTATAAAATTATTCATAAACGTGTTTTTTTTCTTTCTATGGACTACTTAAAACCTTTTTTTTATGTGCAACAGTTGTAAAAAAAATATTAATATCACATTATATATCAAAGTGAGTCTTAAAACCTTTTTTCGTCCCTATTACGAATTATTTTTATACTTGTTTTTTTATCTCTGCAAGTCTTCTGTTGTAGTAGAAATCGACAGGTCGATGTCGAGTACCTTACTCGAGATTGAGGCTTCTGGTCGATACAAATGTGTGATTTCAAGGCTATCTACGAACCGCTAACATGCTTCCTCGTGGATCGATCCTGACTCCCTACCACTACAGCGGGAGGAAGTCTTGTATTTTATTTGCACGGATAAGGGATTGGTTTGCATCTATATTTATGTTTTTTTAAGTCAATTCTTCTTCCTAACAATTTTGGTGCCGTTGCTGGGGAAGCAATCAATCGCGCCCTAGTAGTCTATCTCACGTCTTTGTCTAGTTTTGCTTCATAGGTGTATGCGACGCACTGATCGCACGCCTGAATTCAAAGGAGTAGAAGACCCTGAACGTTATCTCCATCTATGGTCTAGAGTACAGAGAATCATGGCAGACCAAGATACCCAGGGAGTAGATTGAGCGTTTAAAGAAGCAAGTCGAGGACGTCACCTCTAGAGAGGCAGCACAAAGAGAGCGTGGTGATAGGGAGGAGGAAGCGAGGAGGCGATATGAAGCCCAAATCAGGAGGCTTCAGAAACAAGTCGAATTCCTCTCCGCCAACCAACCCTGCGCCGAATGTGGCTCCGAGAGGCACATCACCACTAGGGCTGGAAATAACCCACGGGTACCCGCTCCATCCGCTTTACCCGCATTAATTTTGCGGGTGAAAACCCGCAAAAAAGTGGGTGACGGGTGGAGCGGGTGCGGGTTAAGCGGGTGATGGATGGATTATGGGTGAAGATTTTTCACCCATAACCCGCCCCATTAACCCACCCATTAACCCGCCCTGCACACCCGCCCCGCAAACCCGCATAAAACCCTAAAATTTATATATATAATGTGTGTGATTTTACTATTTTACCCTTTTCAAGTTTAACTTCTACAAACCCTAATCCTTGATTAGTGCTTTGCCCACCAAATTTCAATTAGAATGAATATGGTCTCAGCTTGCTCTTCCACGTTATAGTAAGGGATATATTGGATTAGTATATGATTAGTATAGAGATATATACCCTTCCACTTTCAAATTTCAATTAGCTCGTGATTTCAGTGCTTTGCGAATCAAAAATATAAATACATAAACT
The DNA here is from genome assembly GCA_963922045.1 of Persicaria maculosa. Classification (NCBI taxonomy): domain Eukaryota; kingdom Viridiplantae; phylum Streptophyta; class Magnoliopsida; order Caryophyllales; family Polygonaceae; genus Persicaria; species Persicaria maculosa. The sequence continues at coordinate 36,521,482 of OY998271.1, forward strand.
CACCCCCTTTGTAATTTTGAGTTAGAATTGGACTACTTGTGTTGATTTATTTTTTTCTTTTGTTTCACCCATTGGGTACCCGCTCCACCCGCATCACCCGCGCGGGTCAGATGCGGGTGAAAAGGTTTATGGGTGATGGATGGAGCGGGTGAATTTTTTTACCCGCGGGGCGGGTGATGGAGTGGCTTCATCCACCCATAATCCGCCCCATTTCCACCCCTAATCACCACGGCTTGCCCCCATACGGAGCAAGTAAATCTAGCGGAGACTCATCAGGAGGTGAGGTACATGAGGAATCCCAATCACCAGGGATACCAAAACTGGGGAAATCAACCACCCCAATACAACCCTAGGGATCCTCCACCTTACCGAGCTCCAGGCCATCCGTAGAGAGAGCCAAGAAGGGATGATGTCCAACTCATCCTTGATGAGTTAAGGAGGAACCAAGCGACGAGTCAAAAATCAAGCAACGCCATCCAGAACCAACTGCAAGGGCTCAACGCCCACATGGGGGAGATGGATACATGGAGAAAGAGCATGGAGACCCAATGGGGTCAACTAGCGGCTCAAATTCTAAAGCCACCCGGCAAGTTCCTAGGACAACTACAAGAAAACCCAAAGGGCAAGCCGGGCACATTGCTGCTATCAATCTGAGGAGTGGACGTCAATTACACGAGCCACGGAGCAAAGGAGAAGACGTTGAAAACGCAGTCGATGTCGACACCCCAGTCGATGTTGAGGGCCCTGTAGACAACGACCACACTGTTGATGTCGAGCCCACTGCGAAGCCCACAACAAAGCCAAAGAGCCACTCGACATCGAGTGCCCCACTCGATATTGACACCCTTATCGATGTCAAGTCCTTTGCAAATTGACAACAACTTCAGACTCCTCTGAGTTCGACCACCCATGTTGATATCAACCCCCCTAATGTAGATGTCGACCATCCCAGAAAGCAAAAGTCGACCACTTTGGCTTCGAAGCCATCTAAAGCACTTCCATTCCCCTCCAAGGCATTGCAAGACCCGATGGACACCAAGTTTAGGCGCTTCGTGAAGATCCTACAAGGACTCAACCTCACCATCCCACCCACGGAAGCCCTGAACGAGATGCCGACCTATATGAGGTTCCTGAAAGACATCTTATCTAAAAAGAGGTCCGTCATAGAGATCCCGGCGAATGCAATTCCATTGAGTTCCCTGAGAAGCGCGACGATCTAGGCAAGTTTGCGATAACGGTAGGGGTAGGTAAGCATCAATTTAAAGCCCTTTATGATCTTAGGGCTGGCGTTAGTTTGATGCCCCTATCGATATGGCAACAAGTGGGGGTGGGAGCATTGGAGCCCGTCGATATGAAGCTATACATGGCGGACAACTCCTTCGTGAGACCAACAGAGGTTATGGATGATGTCCCTGTTAAGGTGGGAAAGTTCTTCATACCCACGGACTTCATCGTGTTGGACATGCCAGAAGATCTCATTGCGCCTATCATCCTTGGTAGGGCATTCTTAGAGCAAGTCCAACAGCTTTGCTAAAATAGAGAAAATGAGATATTTTAGAGAAAAAAGTCATTTTTTCTCCCCAACAGCTTCTCTAAACTCATCTCTAAAATAGAGAAATGGATGGAGAGAGTGAAAAAATCTCTAAATTTGTAGGAAGAGAAATTGATCTCTATAATTTAATGTTCACTTGTCCCTAGATAGAATTTAATGAAACAACCCCACATTTTCACCCATAATATAGAAAAAAAATATAATTTCATACTTACTAGTAATAAAAATATAATTATTTTTAAAAATTAATAAAAAAAATTGATATGATTTGATATAATATATAAATTAATTATGTTTAATTAATATAAATAGATAAACCAAACATCATAATTCTATGTTAACTTTTATAAATAAAATAGGATAATTAATTTCATCTAATTTTATGCTATAAAGTTTACATTAAAAAATTAGTCTATAAAATTTTCACTTCAAAAAATATTCACTTGAACTCATAACTCGTATTGGAATGATTTTATTTTATTTTATAAATTATAAAGTAAGCACTACAACAGAAATGCCTATTAGCGGGGAAAATGTTTGTCGCTGAAAATTGATTTTTTGTCGCTAAAGAGATTTGGCGAGGAAATACATTTCGTCGCCAGTTCGTCGCAAAAAGCTCGTCAAGGAAAGGTTAGTCGATGGAAAAAAATTCGTCGTTGAAATTTTTTTTAGCGATGAAATCATTTTCCCTCGCAATAACCATTAGCGACTAATATTTTCCTCGTAAAAAGTCAATTTTTTTTGTCACCAAACAGGTGGAAGGATTCGATAATAGTCGTTGAAGGTGTTTGGCAACAAATGTAATTTCATCGATAATATACTTTTTTCCTCATTAATGATGACATCAATTTGTGTCTATATTTATTGGCGACTAAAATTTTCATCGCAAAAGACATATTTTCCTTGATAAAATATTTATTTCCTCGCCAATGGTAAATAGTAATTATAAATTTGTAATTATGAAAATCGATCTTTTACGACAAATTTATATTTGTCGGTGTAGATAATTTTGGCGAAGAAATTGCTTCATCGCAATCAATTCTTTTTAGCGAGGAAAAAGAATTCGTCATGTAATTTATGGTTTTAGTGATAAAATGTTGACTCGAGAAAGGGCTTCATTAACGACCTTTTTTTCATCGTAAAAAAGGCTTAAGGTGAGGAATTTATTCCTCGTTGTAAACAAGAATATGGCGAGAGAACTTGATTTCATCGTAATATGTATCAGTTTATCGAGAAAATAGTTTTTCTTCATTACATTGTAATGTTATTAGCGAGGAAAATGTTTGATGCAAATTATGCGGTTTAACTATGAAGTTCAATTTGGTCACTATTAATGCTTATTTATAGCGATGAATTTTGTAAGATTGTACAAATTTGAGGTAATTGTATACATATTATAATTTAAATAATAAAATACTAAAGAAAGAAATATGAAATTAATAGTTAATAAAATATAGCATGAATTCCAACTAAAATTGAATTCCAACTAAAATTCAAATCGACATACCTTACTAAAATATGCTGAGAAAATATACTAGTAATCAATAACCATCTAAGCAGTTTCATGTTCTAGATTGAACTTTTCCATAAAATCTTCGAACTTCTTTGAAGCCTCCTTCAATGCAATGATCTCCTGAGTCTGAGCTTGGACAACAAGTTGAGTTTCATCAAGCTTTTCTTGCAGTGCCTTGTTCTTCTCATTCATTTCTTGCGTTGATGATACAGAGGCATATTTGGGTGGGGGTCGAGGTCCAAAACCAGCACCTTTGATGTAGCCAGATTTCGCTCCTAATACCTTTGCGCATATCTCTTCATCCGTCATTGTTCGGACTCCATCTTCTTGTGTTGTTTCGGAGCGCATTTGCACCATTTTTTCCTACATAAACATTAAGAATTAGTAATGAAATAAATCTAGAAAAATGTATGTTCCTTTCCAAATCCAATATTCCTACAAATTCCAATTTATTCTATTCAAGATTTTGTGTACATACCCATAATTCTTTGGCTCCAACATCCCATCCTTTGGTCAAGCTCTTGTGGACTAATTCAAAAGAGTCAATTGCATCAAGCGGTAAACCCGTTTTTGCAACCTACAAAAGGACCCAAGTGTACAAGACTTTAATAGTACATAAGAAGATATTTATATCTTCAGAATTAAACAAATAAAAATAAACAAATAAGAAGATATATTTATATCATCTTACCTCGTGCTTCTTTTGCGACTGAAATGACCTAGAGCCGGTTTTGTGGTGGTATTTCAATTTTGCCCAATTAGCAGAATTTTTCTCAGACACGCTCTGCAAAATAAATTACATTTAATCTATTTAGAACTAGGTGTGGAAGATGAATATCACATTATTGATATTAACACTAAACATCATACCTTGAATCCTTCACTTGCAAAATAGCTGCACAAGAATTTCCAATCCTCGTCTGTTTTGACATCCTTATGTTTGTTTTGTACAGCTTCCTCCATGGTTGGGTATTTTTTAAAATGATTTTTCAGCTTAAACCGAAAGTTAGTAAAAGAGGTGCTCAAAGCTTTATTAACATATCGGTCTATCAAGGGAAGATTCATGTCAAACTGGAAATTATTCTGCAAAAAGTACAAATGGTAAAATAATCATTCAAGCCATATTCATTTTCACAATATATTCAAGATAAGAGTAGGTGAATAGGAAATAATAAATTTAAGGTAAATATTATATATTTAAAAAGGTAGAACTCACTTGGATTCTTTTGACCAAACTTTCCTTCACTTCCTTAGAAACATGCTTCCACTTCTCAATATTGAGTGGTGCGTGGTTCCTAATCACGAAGCCAATCTCACTTGCAAACATCTCTGCATAAGGACCAGTTGGTCGACCCTCATCTTCTCCTATGATGGTGATTGGTAGTTTCCCACCAAGCTGACTGCGCGCCTTATCAGCATTGGCACCTCTAGTTCTTCCTCGAACTTTTTTATTTGACAATTCTGGAAATGAAAATTTAGTATTTGATCTGAAAAAATATAGAAGTAATATACAAATTAAATATAATAGGAAATGATGAAGTTACATATACCTTTTGGTTTGACTACAACCGAGGCAGAAGCATCATCATGTTCATTTGTTGAATGGTTACCTGTATTAGAAAAGACATGTTAGAATAATATGATTGTCATCATCTCCATAAAAACAATGTACATGTATTAAAAATTTATATGAATTAATTATTTACCATTTGTAGGGGCGTGTGTGAGAGCTGGAGAATTCTCAATTGCATTAGTTCCGACTGAGTTGGCCACAAAAGGCATGCGAGGTTCATTGAGTTGTGAGACAGGTTGTGTGGTAGGTGAAGTCGCATGCACACGTGTCCGTTTAAGAACAGTCACACCTGAGTATGCACCATGCTATTTAATACGAATTTATATATTTAAAAAACTGAATACAAGTAGAAGGTTGTGTACCAGCAATGGCCCGAGCATTATTATTGGCTACATACGATCGTGGACGCTTTTGGGCTTCGGTCTGTTTCAAGGTAGTTTTGTTCATTGCTTTATATTTTGATGCAACTGTCGATGAACCAGTTTTGTTTAGTCCTTCCATGTATCTAGAATTATGAGAATAAAGCAAGCAAAAGAAATATGTTAACGACATTCAGATTGGGCTTGAACTCAATAAAGAACAAAGCAATCAAGGGGTAAAATCAAATAAGGAATTCAAAATTAAGTTAAAAATAAATTATGAAATAAAACGAGGGAGTTGCTCAGCCGAGACAAAGGAGAGCTTGGCTGTTTTCCGTGGGTTGTGGATTGCAAAGGACATGGGGACTACAAGACTAGTTGTTGAATTGGACTGTCCTATCGTCTAAGAAGGATAGTTATAACGTTTTGGCAGATGCACTAGCTAATTTCTCAGTATAGCAGCAGAAGGAGTTTAATATATTTGATGCTATGCCGGTTTGTGTTAAGCAAATCTGCTCCTGATTTCTAATTGAATAAGAGGGTATTGCCCTCCCGGTTGCACCAAAAAAAAAAATGAAGGGACTGTTTATTTTCAGTAAAATGAAGCAAGGAAAGGAATCCCATAACACAATCCTCTATACCCGTATTTATTTGTAGTTGTTAAAGGATTGATTATTCTTGCACCCATAAATCAATTGAATCAAATTAATCCCCTGCAATGAATTAGTTGACCAAGTAGTAAAATGGGTGAGAGATAAACCTTTTGGGAAGCCAAACGAATTGAATTGGAATTGAGAGATTGAGATATAAACCTTAATTTTGTCGATTACTAATGTAATTGTAATCAATTTATCATTTATAATCAATTCATATCAATTTTATGAACATCAATTTGTCAATTGATCAGAAAAAAAAAAGAGGAATATATTCTAATTGAGCAAACTGCAGAAATGATTCAATTGAACATCAATCTTAGAAAAGCATCGGGTGAAGCATGTAAAAAGGGAGAGAAAGGGGACCTCGATGTTATTGAGTCTGCTAGATGCAATGAGATGGTGAAGAAGACGAGTGAAGATCACCCCCTCCTCTTGAGAGTAGCCTCGGCAGTCGGCCTTCGACTGATATGTCGCCGTGTGAAAGACTGAATTAGGGCTTATCAGTGTGTTGTTTTGGGAAGGATAGAAATACATATATATATTACCTTATTTAGTGGAGTGGAATTAAAAAGATTAGCGCCTTTGGTTAAGAAAAATCGCGCCTTTGGTTAAAAAAAATTAGCGCCTTTGTTACAAATTTCAAGTTAAATTTCAAGTTTTCAGAATTTGCTAAATTTCAAGTTATCCAGAATTTGCGAATTTAGATTATTTACTTTGATATTTTGTCCAATATTTCTAAGCTTTACGGTAAACACAATTAAAAATAAATCCATGTCCATATATCTATTCATATACTAGTATAGATCTCGTTCTGTGTACGGATAATACATTAATATAATAATATAAATAATTTACATAGATTTCAATAAATAAATAAATTTAAATAATTTTTTCCACTAAAAAATAATATGGATATAAATAAAATCAGTTCGACATATTATATATATAATCTAAATATTTTCATTTAGATTCTCTCAAAATATAAATAAAATTCACATTTATAAGTTAAAAGTTTTTTTTTCTAATCTACCATTAATTGAATCTCGTGTAAATTAATAATAACTAATTTTTAAAAATATTTTAATATTCTTATTTTATTAAATATATAATGTGTGTATATATATTACGTTAATTTACTAAAATATCTATGCACGAATGGATCATGGCTATAGATATGGCTACATAATATTCTTATTTTATTAAATATATAATGTGTGTGTATATATATCACGTGTAGACCTGTCAAAATGTGACCCGACCCGTAAAACGTGGGTTTTGACGCAAATATTTCAACCCGAAACCCGAAGCAGCCCAAACCCGTAAATTTCTGGGTCGGGTTAGGTCAACCCGTGGGTCACCCGTTGGGTCAAGTTTTAAGATAATAAAAACATAAATAAATTACAATTTATCCTTATATTGAAATTTATTACCAATAATAATTAGGATGGGATATTATATTTTTCATCATTATCTTTACTTTATAATTTAACATTACAAATTGTTATGTATATAAAATTACATATTACTACTGTAGCAACATTAATTATTTTTTTTCCAATTACTATTCATGTATGGTTTTAAGGTTCGGGTAACCCGAACCCGTTAAATATGGGTCTGGGTTGAGCATTTCATGACCCGTAACCCAAAATGACCCGACCCGGAATGGTCATGAACCCGAGACAACCCGACCCAAACCTGACCCGCCCGACCTGTTTGACAGGTCTAATCACGTGTCTCGATTACGCAATAGAGTGACTAATAAGGTTGCACACATTTGCCACTCTGGCCGAGCCTTCGATACCTCAAACAACTCTGGTCTTCTTGACCTCATCCGCAACTCCGCAAGGATGCTCTCGGGTAGTGTCTCTCACCTGAATTCTTTCCTAATCCAAAAAAATAAAAATAAAAATCGAAGGCCCTTATTATAGTTTCAATATTTGAAGGCTTGCAAATGGTTTTTTTTTAAGTTAGGAAAAATAATATATTTGTGAATATTCAATTTCAAAAATTAATTATAAAAATCAATTGGAGCGAATTTTTTTTTTACAATTTACTTATTTTAGACATCTTAAATGACTATCGAAAAATAAATAATATTTTAAGACTTACAAGCATTACTAATGCTTATTTTAAATCTTAGGTGAGGCTTCTTAGATGACTTTTCTACCTTTTATTATCTTATTTTTTTTACCATCTTACATTTATTTTCACTATTTATTTCACTCTCTTTCTAACCAACTTTCTAATGAAAATAATGAATAAGTTTTGTATATCTACATAACTTCAAGAATATTCGCACAATCACGTGCTTATGATTCCTCTACTATAACTTCAAACGTATTTACTTCAAAGCATTTGCTTTTTCAAAGATGGCCTTCAAGTAGGATTATCTGGTCCGCTTTCGCAGTCCATTTTACGATTCCTCTACTATAATTGGTTGAATTGAAACTGTTTATTAATTATTTTCATTTAAGTGCTAGTAATATTTAGTATATTTGTTATTTATAACATAAAAATAATTTAAGTGTTAGTTAAATTAATTAGGCTAAATATCTATGATAAAAAAATTCAAAAAATATATTTTTATATTATAAATAAGTAATCATATATATTTATATAATTTTCTCATGAAAAAAATATATTTTGAAAAATATTGAAATTATTATCATAAAATAATCATCTTTTTAATTTTAATATTTTCTAAAATATGTTTTTTCATGAGAAAATTATATAAATATATATGATTTATTATTTATAACATAACAATAATTTTTTTTTAAAATTTATTATAAATATTTAGCCTAATTAATTTTGTGTTGTAATTAGATACTTGGAGGTGATCCCATCTCCTTTCTTAAAACTGTTCGGCTCTCCTCCCCAGTCCCCACTGCCCCATTCCATTCTCCACTTCTTTCTTCCTTTGTAAATTACATCTGGATCTAGGAGCTCTTCGACCCTGCTCATTCGAATCTCTTTGCCGCCCTGTTCGCTTCTGGCCAAAACCCCGAGACAATGGTGAAGCGTTGAGACTCGAATCGACCTCGTCGGTCCTTACTTCCGTTGCTTGAAGCGAGCCCCGCCTTTCCCTCGTTGAGCTCCACCGCTGCAGACACGAACCCTGAGCTCAACAGCATGAACCTGTGAGTCAATGAACCTCTGCAGCCCCGAATCGGTACCAAACCGGCTTTGCTGAATCCCGAATCCTCTGAATCCGAGCCCTCCTTTAGCCTTGTCGGGATTGGGGTAAAACTCTTAGGCTTTGAGCTTGCTCCATTTTGATTTGTTTGATTGATTTCTAAATTGGATTATCTGAAATGGTTAATTGTTGATGGTTGTCGATCTATTGTGTTGTTGTTGTGATTAATGATGCTGCAAGGTTGTTTTGACTTTTACAAGGGCTTTCACTTGAGTAAAGCTTTAACTAGGTAGCCTTGGGGCCTCTTTGGCATGTCTCACTGATGCATTTTTTTTTAAATACTGATAATGCCTGATAAGGTTACTTATAGGTTTCCTTTATATGCAAATGAGTTAATTATAGTTTTCCTCATTTCCATCCTTTATAGGTTTCCTCGGTTTTTATTTCAGGATTTGCAAGAATATTGTTTAATTTGTTATCGCGCCTCTGATTTGCAAGAATATGATGCTGCAAGTTTCAGAATAACAAGATTCAACCTTGAGTGTGTACCTGGCATGAGGCTTTCTGAGTTGATTCCCTTGTCGTATTAGATGTAGCTCTTTTCGTATTTTCATATCTTCGAGGTCCAAACGAGCATTGTGTGTATCTTTTGTCTTTCCCACTATATCCAGCAAAGTTCCAACAAGACTTTCACCGACATTCTTTTCACAATGCATCACATCAATATTATTATGCAAATCTAGTCTTGACCAGTACGGTAACTCCCAAAAAATACTCTTTCTACTCCAGTTCAATTCATAACTTTGTCTCTTTCGTTTCAAATCCGGATTAGATGGAGATTTACCGGGTCTCCTCATATAAACCCGGTCCAATTGCTTCAACTTATCCTCCCCAGAGAATATTCTTGGAGCCGCCCGATTTTCAACCTTGCCATTATATTCTTTACTCCTTCGCCACGCATGATTATTAGGCAAAAATCTTCTATGCCCCATATAACAAATTTTCCCTCTCAACCCATCCGAAGTTATGTCTTCATTACACACTGGGCAAGCCAAATATCCTTTTGTGCTCCATCCTGATAAATTTCCATAAGCCGGAAAGTCATTTATAGTCCAAATGACACATGCTCGCAAGGTAAACGATTCTTTGGTAGAAACATCGAAAGCATCAACACCAACTTCCCATAATTCTTTAAGCTCATCTATTAAAGGACGAAGATACACATCAATGTCCTTTCCAGGTGCCCGTGGACCAGGAATAAGCAATGATAACATTGAAAACACTCCTTTCATGCATTTCCATGGAGGAAGGTTATAAGGCACCAAAATAACGGGCCACATACTATAACTAGTGCTCATGTTCCCAAATGGATTAAACCCATCTGAAGCAAGCCCCAACCTCACATTTCTACATTCAGCAGCAAAATTAGGATACTCTAAATCAAACTTCTTCCACTGCGCAGCATCTGCAGGGTGTCTGAGATAATCATCTTCGGTTTTACGTTTCAATTCATGCCACTTCATATCTGTAGCCGTATGTCTAGACATATATAGTCTCTTTAGTCTGTGCTTTAATGGAAAATAACGCAATACCTTTTGTGGAGCTTTTTTACCTTTTCCTTCTTCAGATTTGTATCTAGGCTCATGACACACTGGGCATTCTTCAAGGTTACCATTCTCTTTCCAAAACAACACACAATCATTTGTACACGCATGTATACATTCATACCCCATCTCTAATTGTCGCAACTTTTTCTTTGCTTCGTAAAACGACGAGGGGATAACTGCCCCAGCTGGGTGAGAATCTTTCAATATTTTCAGTAACATATCGAAACTTTTATTGCTCCATCGGCCGAGTACCTTCGTATGCATGAGTTTTACAATAAAACTCAACGCAGAGAACTTTTTACAACCCGGATACAACTCTTTTAAGGCTTCTCTAAACATATCATCGTAGTTATTACCATGTGTACTATCTCCACCATCACTTATATCCTCTTCATCTAATTCCATCTCTCCCTGCATGTCCTCAAACATGTCCATCATTGACACATCCTCGTCATAGCCTTCGTCATCACCCTGGTCACCATCATCTTCATCTTCTGGTTCACTACCTAGTCCATCATCATCATCATTCCTATCTTCCCCATGATCGGTCCATACTGTATAGTTTAATTGAAACCCATCTTGCAATATATGATGACGAACCATTGCCAATGTTTTAAAATTCCCATTTCTGCAAATACGGCAAGGGCAACGAGTTTCCCCTTTTTCATTAACATGCTTTTTTGCAGCCTCCATGAATATGTCTAGGCCATTGTAAAATTCATCTTGAAATCGATGAGGCAAATACATCCACGTTCGGTCCATCCTAACAAAAATCACATGATTGAACAAAAACAACTAAATACACATACCATAAATTAAACAAATGTTTCAAGTAGTTTTTATGTCTAAAAAATTTGATCAAGTAGTTTTTATGACACTAACGTTTGAAGTAGTTTTTATGTCTAAAAAATTTGATCAATGTTAATATGTTCGAATAAAATATTTTCATAGTTGGTGATTTGTTGTTTATGATTTTTGTTAATGATCTTACAACATCTAATTAATACTCTTTTAATAATATTCAAAATTGGTATTTCTCATGGAAGTAGCCAATGATGATGATGGAAGCGATGTAGTTTTTGAAGACTCTGATGGCGATGGATTGGAAGGCAATATGGAAAGTAAGTTCCAAATGCCAAATAATGCTTGAAGTTATTTCCTCTTAAAGAATTGTTTTATGGAAATTGGTGTAAGGAGACAGATAAAAGCAATTTAGATTAGATTGGTTGATGATCAATGTTTTGGAATATGTAAGGTAATAATCTTTGTTTGGGCTGACCAATGAAGAGATCTTCTATTATGATGCATGTCATGTGATACCTTTTTTAAATGATTATTATAGTGGAAGAGGAATTAGGAAATGCTGCAAAATGGAAATAGTCCTTGTCAGAAAGAATTGCCATGAGACCAAACACTAATCTAACACAACTAGTGTACGGGCAATCTGAAGTTTCTGATGCATTAGGAAATAATGAAGAAGAAGAAAGTGATGATGAATTTTTCAAACTGAAAGGGGAGATGTGCAAGGTTTGATCTTTAATCTGTTGGGTGATGGTGTAATTTGTGCTTTCTTATATCTTGAGTTGATTGAAATCAGTTAGCTTATAAATCTTGTTTGTTCCTCTCAGAAATCAGAAGCAAGTGTAGATGTTGGAAGTTTTGGTATGGATGACTGTTCTAAATTTACCGGTGCTTCAAGTGTGAGAGACTGGAAAAATGAAGAAACATTCAGGATTATCTGTGACCGATTTGTCACTGGAGATTGGTCAAAAGACTGCAGAGAGGAATAAAGCCTTTGATGCAGAAAGTGATGAAAGTGATGATGCTTATGGTGACTTTGAAGATTTGGAGACAGGTTTGTTTGTAGCACCCGTCGCGTCAAAGAATGACACGCCAAGTGTGGTTGACACTTCCTCTGCTGAGGAGCGGAGGCTTAAAAAGCTTGCTCTACGAGCAAAATTTGACTCACAATATCCTTTTCAATGTTTTTCCATTTTATTATGGTTTAGTTTTACATTGAGTGTTATTTACCTTAAACGTGACTGCATTGCTGGTTCTTTATAAATAAAAGATGATGTGGCATGCAATTACTTTTGGCTTGATGTTTTATTTCACCTTCAATACATGTTTTGGGGGTTTTCCATTTTCATGGATTTTCAACGAGAATAGGTTATGCAATTAAGCATTTGTGTTTCTTAATGTTATCACTTTTTTGCAAATAGATGAGAAAAATAATACATATTACGTATAGTCAACATGCTATCCACAATATAAACAACACCAACATGTATAAATTAGACCAAAGTAAACAATCGAGTAATTACCTATATTAGCAAAATAATAGCTCTTTGTAACAACTGAATCCTTTTGCTAGGTTGAATGTGATAATCTATTGTGATACTTTAATTATGAAAGTATATATAACAATGTGATATCTATCTAAATCAATCTATAGATATAGATCTATCTATCTATCTATATATACATACATACATATCTATAGATAGATCTATCTATATCTATTTATAAGTAATATCAATTTATCTTAAAAAGTAAATTACCCAATTCTAATAATCGGTGCATAAGGCACACTTTATTAAATTATATAATTTTATTAACTAATATACAAAGTATATTTATATTTTATTTAATTAGATAGAATAGATATACTTCTAATTAATAATCCATGGCATGATTTAGCAACATGACAATTAGGAAAGTATAAAACTGTAGTTACCCATTTATATGAAATATCTATACATACATACTAAACTAACCAAAATAAATTATTAACAAATAATATTTTATCATAATTTATGGAAAGTCATCCAAAGCTATAATCTATCTTAACATATTTTAGTAAATTAATAAAAATACAAATCAAAACTATTTCATAACAACACTTACCAAAAATATTAATAGATAAATATTTGATTGATTTTATTTTATTTATATCTAGATTATTTTGATGGAAAGAATAATTATATCTTCATTAATATTTATTGAAATATATCTCCTCACATATTGATTTAATTATGTTGTAAATTGTAATTGATATTAATTTATAACTCTATTAGAATAATTTTTTTTACGTACTGTTATATTTTTTTTAAGACGAGGAGTATTCGTTAATGTATTTAAAAAATATTATGGTTCAATTTTTATAAAAAATCAAAATTTTGAAAATAATATTTGTTTTGAAAAGATAATTTAGACGAAAAGTTTCTTTTTTAATTTGTTAAAACCAATTAATTTTTTTAAATAAAATTATAATTAAAATGGATCGTTACTCTCTCTAATTGTTATGTTTTGTGACGATTTTATTCATCGAGAAATAAACAATTTTAGCAAGAAATTTTAATATTTGTTGCAAATAAAAATTGAAATTTGCCATAATTTTCCTAGTAAAAGTAATGACCAAGTGATTCCCTCGCTAAATAGTTGTTTTAATGACAAAAAAGATTCATCATAAAAGATGATCATATAGCACGGAATTAAAACTTTTCTCGTTAATGAACCTGAGTCATTTTCTCTATTTTTACTCAAGTCAACAACGACCAAATGATATTTCCTCGTTGATTAATATATTTAGTAACAAACTTTTTCCTCGGTAAAAACTTTTAGCGATGAATTAGAATCTCATTCACTACTTAATTTGGCGAGGAATTTAAATTTTCTCGTTAGTAAATTTGCATACTTTTATCTATTTTCATCCAACCCAATAGCGATGAAAATGGAATTTCCTCGCTCATCAATATGTTTAGCGAGAAATTCATTCCTCGAGAAATACATATTTTTAGCGAGAAATTACAATATTTATCGCCAATAAATTTGGCGGGTTTTAATAATATACACCAAACATATAGCGACAAAATATGAAATTCCTCGATAATTTAATTTTTGGCAATGAAAATATTCCTCAATAAAAGTTCCAAATTCGTCACTAATTTTGTCATGCTTTAGGCGACCACATTCTAATAACAATTAGTGATGAATCAAAAAAATTGTCGCTAAATGTCACTTTTAGCGAGGAATATAGGTTACTCACTAAAGTTCACATGTCCTTGTGCGACGACCGGTTATGTTCGTCGCCAAAGGCCACATTTACCGAGGAAAAATAATTTGTCGCTAATGTTTTGGTCACTAATAGGGATTTCTGTTGTAGTGAAGCCTTATTAGTTAATTGATTTAATTAATTAATCATATATGAACAATCACCAATCTAATTTATAATAAAATATATATTAACCAATTGAAAATAATAAGATTAAATTTGAATAATATTTTATCCAATTTCATGATAACTTTTATAGTAACAATCTAAATTTAATATTAATACCATTTAAAAATAAATATCAAATTTATCATTAGAGTTTGTTTTAAAAAAATCATGTGAGAATATAATAATATAATAAAAATTAATATGTCGTGCAAGAGGATGGGTAACATATACTAGTTCACCAACAAATACGAGGCTAAATATTAGAATTAAATTTAAATGAAGTTTATAGAAATGTAGAATTAAACATCTTTAATAAATGCATTTATTTATTATAGTCTGTAATCTGTAATAAATATAAAAATCTGTAAAATAGAGAATTTAAACTGTTGGAGTTGGAGTGAATTTTTTTTAGAGATTTTGATATTTTAATCTCTATTTTAGAGATTATTTACCAAATCCGTTGACCTTGCTCTTAGCAACTGTGGATGCTAACATCAATGTAAGGAATGGCACCCTTACATTCACAATCGGCAATGAAGTCGTCGAGTTCCGTTTCAACCCAACGATGAGCGAGACAAAGCGGCTAGAAGAAGTTGGGCTCACATCTGCGAGGGAGAAGCTTCGCAAATTCTTGTTGATAAAGATCGAAGCTGCAAAGAGAGTCGAGATCGACTTCACCCAGTTGAAATCGACCAAGATACTCAATGTCGACCCCCCTGACTCGATGTCGAGTGCTATTGATGATCAACCGAGTTGCCATGAGCTTAAGTATGGGGTCCCCACTGCCGATGTTGACCCCACCTACTAAATGTCGACTGCAGCCCTCAAGATCGACACCACCCTGTCAAGATCGACTGACCATTAGCCCGAAGATCGCTGTTTCGGGCCCAAAAAGGTAAGCTCAGGTATGATCCCTAGCCTTCCTCTTTCCATTGCTGAGAATTCTACTAATGAGAGGGTCAAGGCTCCATGGTTTGCCCATATTTTCAAAGTTAGGTCAAGGAAGAGAAGGAAAGCGCTCAATAAAGAACCTAATGGAGAAGAATCCTTGGTTGCCGAGCTTGGGTATTATCAAAAGGACCTAGATGATCCGGGAGAAGGAACAAGCCTGAAGGGGCCCTACCTTAAAGGGTCGTGATGCATTGACGAAGAAGTCGGCCTAGCGACTCAAAAATCTAGAGCATGTACATAAAACTTTTAAATTTTTTGCTTAGATGGTTATTAGGGTTTAAATTTTGGATTTTGGATTTGTAAACTTTGATAATCGTGGCTTTATTTTTTATTATCTAATAAGAATTTTAGGTTACAAAGCAAAAGGAATGACGAAGAAGAAAAAGAAGTCTCTGCAGAGGTACTCGAAATCGACTAAGCCGGTCGAAATCGAATGCCTAGGTCGAGCCATTGAGATCGATAACTCAGGAGCCAAATAGATCACTCGATATTGAGTAGGCCTCTCGATATCGACACCCACTGGCGACCCTCGACTTCGACTTCTTCATCGATACAAACAAATGCAGTCGAAATCGACACCCTGACTCGACATCGACTACTGGCATCGACTTAACATAAAATCGACCTCCATCCTTAGGTTGCTCTGTGAGTTTCTCTCTTCACCCTTGTTTTTCTTTTAATACAGTGAGGACACTATATTTTTTAAGTATGGGGTGCGGATGAAACATGTCTCATGTCTAGCTTGGCTTATTTACTGCATTCATGTTTAAGTCTAAGTTCTTAGGTTATTAGTTTATAAAAATGCATAAATCCAAAGAAAAATAAATTAGAAAATGTCAAAAAGAAACAAAAAATGCATATTTACCTTAGTTTGTTTTAAGCCCTACTTAGATGTCCAATGATGAGAACTCAATAGCTGACTTGATCATGTAAATCCTATGGCATATTTGGATGGTTTAGCCTAAGTCATTAAAAATTTTTTTATGTAGATTGTGAACTTGTGATGGAATTGAGCACATATGATCCTAGGCAAAAAAAAAAGCAAAATCCAAAAAAATTGTCCTAGTGAGAATTTTGGCCTATAGGGAGAACATTAAAAATCCCTCTGCTTTCTTGAGTGTATTTATTCTTCCTATGCATCTTTAAATGTTGTGATAGTTATTCAAAGCTAATACATATATATATGTTTATGTTTATGAGAATTAAATGATGAAGGCATCTTTTAAGCCAGTTTTATCCTGTCTTTACCTACCATGCATTATCTCTGCTTGAAGCCAGAACATTAGCATGAGCCTTATATTGTAAACTCCACAAAATTTCTCCTATCCGAATTGAGCGTGACCCCCATTTGAGAATTGAGACTTAGAATGGTTAGAATAATGCATTGTGGAAAGAAAGTGCATATATGTTTAATTTTGAGCAAAGAAATTTATGGGTTGGTATATATTTGCATCTTGTCACATATTGTAAAAGGATTTTTGGCTCACCATATAAATGCACATATTTGTTTTATTTATTTAATTTTCGTCCCAAAAAAAATTCGAAAAAGAGAAAAAAAAAGAGCTATATATCATATTTAGTGCATGAGCCAATTATTCCTGAGTTCTTTTATTTTTTACAAGATTTATATTTTTTAGAGCATATTAGGGTTTGAAATAAGGTTGAAGTTCTTTATGGAAAGCAAGTTTGGAAAGTGCGTCATTTTGGAGATATGGTTTGGATAAGTTGAGTTGAAGTTTAGGAGTCTTGATTCCCAAATTTTATAAAGCACACATAGCCAAATAATTCCATACTCTTTATTTCTTACCAAACCCCGTTTCAACCCCGCCAAATGGAGTCTTCTTTAAAGTCTTCCATTGAGCGAAAGTCCTCCTGATGGTTCTTGTTGCATTTACATAATTGGTTGCGACGTGGATTATTATAAATTGCAATGTTTATGAGTTTGTATATGGAATTGAGTTGAGAGTTGATCTTCATAGCCTAAACACATTGAGAGTTGAGTGAAACACATTATCCCTGTGAGGTTGGATTTAAAATTGCCTATGCCTATGGATCGCTCATATATGTGTGATGACGTTAAATTCACTTGCTTTGCTTTGCTACCACTTATGATGTTGCTTTTGACAAAGGCGAAGACTTGAAGGGTGTGTTGTAGGTATTGGTTATTGCTTGGTTATTGCTTGAGGACAAGCAAGTCTAAGTATGGGGTGTTTTGATGTACATATTTAGAGTCGTTTTATTTGCATATTTTGACTTCATATTTCATTCGATTCCTAAAGTAAAGGTTAAGAACAATGCAAATTTGTGTAGAATGAACTAACGTGCAAGAAATAGAGCCTACACAAGTTTTTGTCTAAATGGGAATTGGATTGGAAACGGAGTCAAAGCTGTTTTCTTGATAGATCCAACCAATGGCATGGTGCCATGGTGTCCGAAAAATGGCATGGTCAAAGCTATGATGGGTCCAGATTCTGAAAAATGGCATGGTGCCATGGAGTCCGAAATAGATTCTATGTTTGAAAATCAGGTATGAGACTTGATTGATCCACCCAATAGGATAGTGCCCAATGGGTGCAAATGGGTTTACAAACTCAAAACAAACAAGAATAAAAAGGTAAATCTATTCAAATCAAGAATGGTAGTAAAGGTATTTAAACAGATTCATGGTATTGACTATGATGAAACGTTCTCTCCAGTCATTGTGATTAGACCTATTCGGATACTCCTAGCAATTGCAGCTCATTTATGATGATGAGATCTGGTAAATGGATGTCAAGACCACGTTCTAAATGGATACTTAGAAGAGGATGTGTACATGACACAACCTGAAGGGTTTTGAAGATCCACATAATCTTAGGAAGGTATGCAAGCTTAAGAAGTCCATTTATGGACTTAAGCAAGCATCATGAAGTTGGAGCATTCAATTGGATGAAGTGATCAAATAGTTTAAATTCATCAGAAGACCTTTGTGATTACAAAAAGTTTAGTGGGAGCAAAGTTGGTCTCTTGGTTTTGTATGTGGATGACATACTACTCATTAGGAATGACATTCAAATACTTGAGTCTGTAAAAGACTGGCTCAAGAAGCATTTCTCAATGAAAGACCTTGGAGAGGTCGAGTACATTTTAGGTATCAAGATCTATAGGGATAGATCCAAGAGACTCATTGGATTAAGTCAGGGAACTTACATAGATAAGGTTTTGGACAGGTTCAACATGAAAGATTCCAAAAAGGGATTTTTGCCCATGCAACATGGTCTATATCTAAGCAAGAAGCAGTGTTTAGTAACACCTGCTAAGCTGGATAGAATGAGTCGGATCCCTTATGCATCAGTAATAGGATCCATTATGTATGCCATGATATGTATTTGCCCAGATGTTGCATTCGCCTTAAGTCTATGCAGCAGATACCAATCGATTCCAGGTGAAGCACACTAGAGTGCAGCTAAGAACATCTGATGTGCGTGCAAATTGCCATATTTTCTATGCACATTTATGTCCATTTTATCGTTATTTGCATGAATATTGGTTGGGAAATCATAAGATTAGTGTAGTTTATGCTTATTTGTCTAATATAGAGGTCTACACGAGTTTTTATGATATTTCACAGAAATCGAGACAAAAATGGACGGAATTGGACAAGAGAAGAAGAGCGGAAAAAGAACTCGAAGTCTACTGAGAGGTCGAAATCGATGATGAACCTCGACATCGAGTGAAACAGAGCAACCATGAATCGAGCAGAGGAGAAACAAAGCATGTCGACACAGAAGAGGTCAATATCGATGTCTGAAGGTCGATATCGAGTGGCCTAAATTGAGATATAGATAGAAGTCGAGTGCCAATCCGAGGTCGAGAAGGACTGCTCGAGATAGAGATAAAAGGAGGTCGATATCGAGGTCTGAAGGTCGATATCGACCACTGCTGCAGAAAAGATTCGACTCAGTTTTTTATAAGATTATATCCGAAGCGTTCGAGATTATCCAAAAGTCGATATCTTCTATCATCTACACCAGACTTATCAGTTTATGAATTATACCTAAGTAATTTAGTTGTTTTACTTTATTAAAGTTTTATCTTAGAGAATAAAGATAGGTTTTCGAATCCTTGGATAGCGAGGTGAGAGATCTATAATTAGAGGCCATTAGGGCCGAGTTTATTCATCAAGTTTTCATTCAATTCCAGCAATTTTTAGTTATACACGCAGAGAATAGTTAGAGAGAGAGAGAGAGAGAGAGAGAGAGAGGCCGAGTGGGGTGGTGAAGCGGGAGCGGAGTGGCTTGTTCAATTGTACTTTCTCTTTTGCAATTTCAATACAAAGTAGTTTCTTTTACATGATGATGATGAGTTCAATGATGAAGCGCGAGTAGTTCATCCACTTCTAGGGTCGGGGTGAGCCCAACGATAGCAATGTAGGGTAAGTGCATCATAGGTATGATTTTTATGCGATTCCGTCTTCTATCCTATGCATGATCCTTTGCGAAAGTTTAGGAGATTCATTATTTGCATTATTGAAGCGAAAGTCAATCATATTGTGAACTTGGATTACTCATGAATTGGATAGTAACTCTTAGGTTTTATGCGAGAGCCTCTAATCACCTAAAAGTTGGTAATGAAAGTTATTTGATGGAAAGACATTAAATTTCATAACTTTAGCATCATACTTGAATGATTATCGTTGTGGCATGAATCCCCGACCTTGGAAGATTTTAGTTTATTGATTTTCATACAAAGTTTGTGTTTTTATTTCTGTCCACAATTCTCTCACCATTCTACGTTCTTCGAACAACTTTTTCGACAAATAGGTTACATTACAGTTTCTGTTGCTGACATCGAAATCGACTAACAAGGTCGATATCGAGCACTAACATCGATATCGAGGTTCCATCTCGACGTCGACGACTTTGCTTTTGTCTTCTGTAGGAAACTCACTGGAAATCGACCAGAACTGAGGTCGATATCGACCAGACAGCTCGATATCGAGTGTCTCCTGGAGTCAGAATTTGATCGTGATTTCAAATCCTAGGAAGCGCTGACATACCTCCTCGTGGATTCGATCCTGAATTACCCTACCACTACATCGGGCTATTGGGACATGGAGATGTCTAATCAATTGCATGGACAAGTATGGTGGATACTTGTTGGGCAGACCTACCTTAAGATTTTTCAAATAAGTTAGAAGAATTTAAGGTTAAAATATTCTTAGTAGATTCCTCAGACATGAGTGTGATATCACTCTCATTTGATGATTAGTAGTCTTTGACACTGTCAACCGCTGATCTGTAAAAGGTAGTGATTAGGTTGCTAAAATTTAAGTAGGAGTTATAGTCACATAAGATTGAAGAAGTCCTCCTATTCTGGATATGTGGATATATGATTAGGAATAGTATTCTGGTCACTCGAAGAGTAAGAGTTGTAAAATGCATGGCCATGCTCAAATGGATTAATAAGTAATCATTTGTTTATTTGAAAGCTCAAGCTCGGGATCGAGAAATAATTTGAATTGATATGGATAACATGAGATGCTATCATATCATCAAATTGAACATTAAGTGACAAAAGAATTGAAATTGCACATCCACTTAAGGACAAATGGGAGATTGAAGGAATATGTGTCCTTTAATTGATGTGTAAAATACTAATGATATAATAGGATTAAAATGGAGATTTATAATCCGAATAATCTAGGTAATTATAGTGCTTTGCTAGAAGCCAACTATAATTTATGGATTAAATTGGATTTAATCTATTGATATTTTATTCGGGTCCTATAAGGTCACACACAAAAGAGTATTAGGAATCGGATAATTGATTAATGATAATAATAAGTTATTATTGTTAATATAATATCTTTGTATAGAAGATAAAAGATAAATATGTAACTTATTATGAATAAGTTTGACCTAATTTGTGCACTATATTAGGAGACTTATTGGGAATAAGTAGGGTTGTTATCTGAGCCGAACAGCTCGAGCTCGGCTCGGGCTTGGCTCGTGAAAGCTCGAGCTCGGCTCGTTCAAAATCGGTAAACAAGCCGAGCTTGAACAATGTTTAAAGCTCGTGTCAAGCCCGAGCCGAGCTCGAGCCGAGTCCAAAAGCTCGAGTGTGTTATTTTTCCCAAATTACCCCTAGGGTTATATAATGTGTTACCGCCACCCTCCTTCAGTCTTTCACATGTGTTGCCGCCTCCCTCTTCTAGTGCTTTCCTTATATTTCACTTATTCTCCAAATCTCCAGTTTGTTTTCACCAAATCGTTGGCAAGAAAATCTCCATTTCAGTGCTTCCTTCAATCCTCCCTCTTCCCCCTTCTTCCTCCTTCCGGCGATGACAAGTTGCTGGCGTTAGGTGAGTCTCGTAAACCTTCCAGCGGCGATTTGCTAGCGTCGAGTTAAGTACCACACCCTTGAGTTCGAGATCCAGAGGCGGCAACGGCGGCAAGCGTCGGAGAAGGAGATGGATCTGAAGAAATTGAAAAAGACCAAGCCCTCAAGTTCGAGATCCAGAGGCGGCGACAAGCGTCGGAGAAGGAGACAGATCTGAAGGTGATGAAGAGCAGGCCCTTGAGTTTGAGATTCGGCGATGGCGGCGACAAGCGTCGGAGAAGGAGACGGATCTGAAGAAGGTGAAGACGTTGAGTACCACGCCCTCCGGTTCTAGATCCGCTAGGGTTCCTTCTTGGCTTCGAGTCCCCAACCAAGTTCTTCATCTTACTCCCTCGATCTATATCCTTCCTGTTCATTGATGCTTTGATTTGCTTCGATTTTGTATAAAATTAAGAGTTGGGATTACTTAGTTGTTGGATCTGGTTTCTGTTTTGTGGTATTTGAGGGTTTTTTGCTTCGATTTTGTATAAAATTAAGAGTTCAAGCCTTCTGTAATTTTGCATTTGGTTATGCATTGTTGAAGGGTTATCAAGTTATGCATTGTTTAAGGGTTATGGATTTGTATTTGGTTTGTTTAAGGTGTTCTGCTTGTTGTAGGACTGCTATTGTAATTTTGCATTGAGGCTTTCAGCTACGAACCGAGCTCGAACGAGCCTGAACGAGCCCAGCCGACGAGCTCGAACGAGCTCAGGCTTGTTCGTTCGGCTTGTTCGAGCCTTCACAAGCCGAGCTCGAGTTTACCTTTGGGCTCGCGAGCCGAGCTTGAGCGGCAAAACAAGCTCGAATAATTTTTAGGCTTGAGCTCGGCTCGGCTCGTTTCCCGTTCGAGTCAAGCTTGAACATGTCAAGCTCGGCTCGTTCGGCTCGAATATCACCCCTAGGAATAACTCTTAACCTAGTTTTGACAATTGTGCATCTTTTCTTCTCTCACCAAAAACCAATAGCATCCCTAAAGTGTTAGGTGTGAGTTGCAATTCTTCGATCGTTCGCTCTAGCAAATGGGGACAAGGAGATCAAATTTCGTGCTCGTGTGGACCAAGTAGATGAGTCGCCTTTGAGGCTCTATTCTCCAAAGGTGGTTTCGAATCAAGGTTCCACACAAGAAAGGTACCACTTTTCCCTTCTATATTGTTCTTATTAATTCATGCACGAGATCCCGAATTAGATGTTAGAAAATAGTTTTCTAATTCCGTTGCCCATCTAATTTTCCTACACCGTAAACTACTCCTAATTTATGTCAATTAATTTTAGAGCGAAATCTCATTCAGCTTTTACCACACCCCAATCACGAATCCCAATGAATTTCAATGTCCATACATGAGATTGCAAATAAAGAAATAACTCTAGCTACCGTATATATAGAACTTCAATTCATGTAGCTAGTTCAGTTAAGTGAACGCCAACCACAGTGCATTCAAGCTGTCTCTATATGAGCTTTGAGGTAGGAATCTGCAAAAGAGAGACCCCAATATAATTCAACACTCACAACCTCTAAATTAGTGTTAACTTAAAAGAGCAAGGAACCTTCACTGTAGCGGCTAGCTGCTAGCTTTGTGTTTCTTTATTTATGTACACACTCCACCCTAATTGCTTTTCCCTTTCTAGCTTTTTAGGCCTTATATGCACATCTATATCTATCTATACAATATACTAAAACAGTGACCTGAAATCAAATACTGTGTGTGTCTTTTTTTATTGGGTAAATTACTTTGGTAGTCCCTAACCTTTAAGGGTTAGCCACTATCAGTCCCTAATCTTTTTAAATGTTAATTTTAGTCCCTAACCTTTTACATATTACTACTATTTGGTCCCTCCATCCAACTAAATGCCAACCTTTTTATTAAATGTACATTTTCTAAATGAAAAACTATTTTAATTATTGGGCCTCCTTATTAACTATTTTTATTTGTTATTTTAATACAAACTCTTGTATTAGAGTATAATTTATTATATTTTAAGATTTTCCACTTATATATTCAAAATTTTATTTGTAAATTATAACTTCACACAATGAATGAGTTTTTAATGTGAAAAATACTATAACACACATCTATATGTATTGATACACAATTAAAAAGTTAAAATACATGACTTCAAATCTAATAGGAAGAAGTCCTATATTAAATTTATTTGGGCATTTTTTTTATTATCTTATTTAAAGGAATATATTTATTTTACATAATTTACGTGCTACATGTTTTTGAAAGATCGGTAAATGTAATAAGTACTCTATTCGTATGAAAATAGTGGATGCTTAACTTGTTGACGTATTTTTTAATAGGTTAAAAACTACACATAAAATATTTTTTTAATAATTAGCAAGTCGGAAAAAAATCAAATATTTCAAAATTAGGGTAATATTGAACGGGGCCCCTAAAATTCATTGGACGACCTTGCTTGTAACCCTAACCCTTCTCTAATCTTTCTCGGATTTATTTAGAAAATTAAATAATTTTATCGTTTAGTTTAACTAGAAAATAGACGGGAGGACCAAATAGTAGCAATATGTAAAAAGTTAGGGACTAAAAGTAACACTTAAAAAGGTTAGAGACCGATAGTGGTTAACCCTTAAAGATTAGGGACCACCAAAGGAATTTACCCTTTTTTATTTTGTTGCAAAGCTTAATTAGGAACAGTTAGCTTGTAGTGAGTTGTGGGTTATGGATAATTCTGTCCACCTTAGTCTGTCTTTGTATAGGGCGGAGATCGGTCGTTATGGCCATTTTGGGTGTGGCTGTGCGCCTACCTTTTTTGTATACTGATCAATCAATCACTTGCCTATCTATAATCTATAATATAATATAACAAGAAAAGTTGTGTGCAAGCTTCATAAATGCATACCTAATTATTTCTCCAATTATATAAAAATTATGTTTATTTATTAATTTAACTTTATTTTTTCATTAAAAGAATTGTCTTTAATTCAAAAAAATAATAAAGGCTTCTCTTTTCATCTTCCAAACGTGCCCAATTAATTAAAATTTTAACAAGAAAAGTTGTGTGCAAGCATCATAAATGCATACCTAATTATTTCTCCAATTATATAAAAATTATGTTTATTTATTAATTTAACTTTATTTTTTCATTAAAAGAATTGTCTTTAATTCAAAAAAATAATAAAGGCTTCTCTTTTCATCTTCCAAACGTGCCCAATTAATTAAAATTTTTCAAAAAAATAATAAAAATAAAAATCAAATTAAATAAATAGGGATGTAAGTAGATATAAAATCAAGCATTTGGTTTATTAAACCGGATGAACCGGACCAAACCAAGAAAAATAAAATAAAATGAAGAACCGGTTCAGGTGAACCGCTCCTTCCTTCTTCCTCCTCCTTCCCGTGTACAGTACGTTCAAACCCTTCAATGGTGGTTTTTAATTTCACGAGGTTTCATCTCCAAAACGTCTTCATTAACTTTGATTCAACATCACCATGTCAAAAACGTGTTTAACTTGTGATATCATCAATGAATTCAGCCCCGTTTTCGTCCAAGTTCGTTTTGCCCCAAATCGAATTTGATGTCGTTTGGGATGAGTTTTCAACCGTTTCTTGCAATTGAATACACCAAATTGATCAACAGAAGAAGAGGAAGAGATCGGTACAATCAATTTGATATTGAGTTCTCATTTTAAGATCGACTATAAAAACCCTTTCGACCTTCGGAAGCTCCGTTCACCATTGAAGGTCAATCTCCAAGCTCTGAATCTGGTTCATCGTGTTCTAAAACCTTTAGGGCGTGCTCGGCAGAGGCTTATTGGGGATTGTCGGGGATTTTTAAAAAACAACAACCTCGAGGGTGGTGTTTGGCAGCGGGTTATTCGGGGTTGGTTCATTTGGAGGTGGAGATTATACCGGGTTGGATGAGGTCCATAATCCAACCCTTCTCCATGAAGATTGTCGGGATTGTTGGAATTGAGAACCCCGTATCTGACGCCCTTGCCCCTACACCATTGCCTCCTTCCTCTTCTTCTTGTCGACAGGAGTAGTGCTTCTGGGCGTGGCTGTCAATCTTCACTCGCAATCGTTAGGTTCCAATCTTCAATCGTGAGGTTTCGAATGAGCAGTGATTCTGGGAGTGGCTGGTGGAGCACCTCCGATGGCAAAGGCCCCAAATTCGCAAGAGATGGTGAGGGCGGACGGAGGAGGGAGGAGCGCAGGAGATGGTGAGGGCGGACGGAGGTGAAGGAGATGGTGAGGGCGGACAGAGGTGAAGAGAAGCCCTTGGGGAGGAGGTTGCAGAGAGGCGGCGGACAGAGGATAGGGCAAGGAGGCGGGGGCTGAGATTTGAAATTGGAGAGGAAGAAAGGTAGGAGGTGGGGGCACTTTTGTCTTTCTTACAGAAATAAAAAAAATAATCTTATATCAACCAAACACCCTACCGGGATTATTTTTTTAAAAAAATCTCAACCTCTTCCATCCCCATAACCCATACAATAATCTCCATCTCATATAATCCCTTAAAAATAATCTCTAACCCTTAAAAAATAACTCATTGCCAAACTCGCCCTTAATCTACAATCTCATTCAAATTATTTTTGAGAAAACCATGCAAAATAGAATACGCCCAATTTCAGATTCGATTCGTCGGAGCCACCTCGCCTGGCTTCGTCCACCGCTACCGGAGCCACCTAATGCCTCCCATATGTGCGCCAAGGCGTAGGGATCCCATAGCCATCGCATCGTCCGCCGCATGATCTGTCGGCGCCGCCAGGGATCGCCGAAGTGGTGCCGAATTTGAACTGTTGAAGTTGCTGATTGTTGTGTCGGGCTGTAGGAAGAAGAAGGCCTAACTACAAAAAACCTCCCAAACATTCTGTTTTCGTAAAATATGCCCTTATTTCAGTTTTACAATTTATAAAAAGTATCCCACAGTTTTAGAATGTATTCTAACTCGCATAAATTCTTAAATTTGCAGCGATGATCTCAAATCCTTACACACCCATCATGAGACAAGATTCCCAAGAGGATATAATTGGTATAAATTCTGAATTTATAATTAATTTAATTTTTATTTGAATTAATAAGTCAATAAAATTAAATAAAGGTAGTCTAAGAGGTGAGAAGTTTTTTTTCAATGATATGTTTTTTCTATAAATAGTCAAGTCCTAAACTCAATCGTTCTAGAAACAAATGGGAGAGATGAAGCATATATTTTTAGGTGGAGCTTCTCTTCGTTTTTTACTTTTCTAGCCTTTTTTAATTTTTGTTTATTTGTTACTTTGTTTTTAGTACGTTATTATTTCTATTAGCGGATGATATTATTTTTTGAATCATTATGCTATTATTTTATATCATGTATATATATAATTTATTACTTTTTGTTAAAAATAATATATAATTTTTTTTAATAATTTGTTTTCTTATTTTTTGATTAATTGAGGGATAAAGAATCTTACAACCACTTTCGTTTTTTACTTTTCTGACCTATTTTAAATTTTCTTTATTTGTTACTTTGTTTTTTAATTGTATTTTATTATTTCTATTAGTGGATCGTATTATTTTTCCAATCATTATGCTATTATTTTATATCATGTATGTATATAATTTATTACTTCTTTTTTGTTAAAAATAATATATAATAATTTTTTTTATAATTTGTATTCTTATTTTTTGATTAATTGAAGGATAAAGAATCTTACAACCACTTTTGTAAAAATTGATATTTTTGTAGTTTTTATCTTATTGATAATCAAAACAAGTCTATGATCTTCTCAAAAAAAAAGTCTACGATGAAGAAGATAGGTCTAATATATTGGTTTTCTACTATTATTTTATTTGTCAATTTTTTCGATATGTTTGCCAATTTAATGCCCATCATTAAAAGTCACCCCTAATCTATATGGTTGATTTGTTTATGTAATTTTGTCATATTTTTGTTATATTTATCAACCATTTTTTGATATATATTTAAGTCATATCTTTATCTACTACGTATTACTTAGTATGTAATTTGATCCATTATTACTCATAGACGTTATAAAAATTTCCATAGACGTTATAACATTTGAAATTGTTCAATTAATTGTTTTAATTATCTTCATTTAGTGAATTTTGTAACCGTTCAATTAATTTAATCAATTGTTTGGTGAAATTCATTATTTTAATGATGTCAAACTCCAAATCTCGAATCACCCTTTAAATTTGACTCATGTAGCGTCTTTCACAATAGGTTTTGCACGAGCATACATTTCTACATTGTTTTTCTTTCCCTCCAACTTTTCCATTTTTTAATAATATTGATTAGGTCAATTGAGTTAAAGGATTGATTATCTATTAATCTATTTTTTTATGAATTTTAATTTCATTCCTATATTTCCCCCCTTTTTGTTAAGGTAATTGACTATATTTTTATAACTGTTTTGTTGTTAGATTTTGATACCAAGTGAAAAAGATGAATCAATGGATCAAGACAAAGAAGATTTTATTGTTCGATGTAATCTTTCTTTGCAATTTTAATACAAGTAGTTTCTTTTACATGATGATGATGAGTTCAATGATGATGAAGCGCGAGTAGTCAACCCACTTCTAGGGTCGGGGTGAGCCCGACGATAGCAATGTAAGTTTGTGCATCAAAGGTATGATTTTTATGCGATTCCGTCTTCTATCCTATGCATGATCCTTTGCGAAAGTTGAGGAGATTCATTATTTGCATTATTGAAGCGAATTACCCAGCGGATAGGAATTTGTAGACTGAGAAGCAAGCTTATACGCACTTGAAGTCGTAAACCAACCGTTTCTATCTGGCCACCACTATAACCTGTCTTCAATATCTGTTTCTGGAAGTGGAATACATTATACTGCTTCAGCAACATATGGTGTGAGGACAGAGCGGAGTTTCACCATATTCCATTAAAAATACCTAGGTTTGAAAACAATTGCATCAAAATATGAAAATTTGCAAAAATACCTTATTTAATTATCAAAACTACCCACCACCCCGATAAATAAGGAAAAAAAGATTAAATATTTTTGGTATTTATCATTTTTCTTATATTTTAAATTATTTTTAAATTATATTAAATAATAAATAATTAAAAAAATATGGAATTAAAAAAATCCCAATCCCAAACAGCTAGCGCCGACCCAAGGTTATGATTTAGGTCAAAACCGTATCTTTACTCAACCTCTTGCTGATTATTGATCATATCCTGTCAATGTTCATATTTGGGATTGTCAAGAATGATATTCATCATGTCAATGTGATAATATTATGGTTTCAAGATATATATTGACAATCCTTTTGTAAATATGGTTAATAATCCTAAATATATTATTTACCGTATCTTCAGTGATTCTCTCCCCGATTATAGCTTAGAATGGAATGCGTTGTGTTTGTTGTTACGTTAATGCGATGATATTTCATTTCTTGTTTATTGTCTGGACACTGTTTGATTGTGATTAATACTTGAACCTGATGCAGGCAAAGAAGCCGAGAAAGACAAGACATCTTCATCATCGCAAAGACTTCTCATTTGAATGCACTTGTCCATCCGACCCCGGAGATATTTTGGAACTGGAAGTGATCATGGAAGCAATTTGTTTACTGTAGAGAAAATTAGACCAATTTTGAACATCTGCTTGAGCAGTTTCTAGGTTCATATAGGTTCAAGTGCTTTTTTTTTTGCTCTAATACGGATGGATTACCCAATGACATTCGATGTCATGTTGATCATATAGGGCCTTGGTGAATTTTTCCATTTGGTTGTGTAACTGAATGAATGCACTAATGTGATATTAAAATAAATATTTATTATTTAGATAAGTTATAAGTAGGAAATTGGATAACTCTATTTATAAGATGTTGTAATGTTAACTCAAGATGTGGTTTTCCACCAACCTACAGTATTTTCCTATCATGATATTTGAGCTTTTTAGCCTAACTGCTTCGATCCTCCACGAAATTGCCTCTCGGCAACCTATTTTTGGCTTCGGTGATCATAAAATTGCCTCCGAACAACTATCTTTGACTTCAACCACCACAAAAAGCCTCCGGGCAATCCAAATATGGCTTCAACCACCACAAAACCGTCTACAGGCAAAACTTTTTTGGCTCCGGCCATACAAAATTTTGGCTCTAGCCAAACCAACAACATAGTTCGTGACTTTTGTCAACCCAACTTTCGTGGCCAAAACCACGTATGGACTCACCCCCGTCATCCCCATCCTCCATCACCTTCGTTTCCTATTAAAAAAACACTCAAGCTTACGTCCATTGCCATGGGGTGTCCACCACCGATGTAGTCTCGACACATTCTACTGGTTGTCGATGTGTCCACTGGCCTCTTCGCCATTAGCAACCTCCACAAGTGTGGCTCTACTCATTTAAAGTAGGTATCCACTTTAAGCTATTTGAGAAAGGCTCTAAAGCACCCTAGGGTATTGGAAGGACATACTGTCTTTTTTAGTGTTACAGGAAGATAAGGGCTGGTTTGTGCAAAGCTTGATAAATTGTGGGTGCTTTATGTAATTTAGAAACTAAAAAGTGATTTTGTAAAATAAATATATAATATTTTATCTACTCCTCCATCCTCTATTGTTAAATTCCATTCAGTTTTGTGCTCACATTCAATGTAGAGTGTTTATAGAATTTTTAGCATTGCTACAAATATAGAGAAATTTTCCATCTCTGTTTTCGAGAATAAGATAGAGGAGCAATTGGAGTCAAAAACATATTTTTTTTTCAAATTTTTCACTTTTTGTTTTATTTATTTTAGAGGTACGATGCTATAAATATCTATCTTTTTATCAATATGATGTTCTGATAAATTTTGAAGAAACATAAAAAATACTGTTATGATTTAAGGTTGCACTCATCAAAGTTCCGATTAGGGTCGAAGTGGTCAATTAGTCCGGTTTAAACACAAGGATCTAGATCGATCCTAAACAGAAAATCGAAAGCAATGAAGGAGCGAGGACACCCCATCCTGTCAAAATAAACCTATAGCCTTGTCACGATGAACATTACTCATGTCGTTGGGAACAAATAACTTTGTCATCTTGAACATGCCTTTAATTTCTAGTTAAGGTATGGATAAAATCGTATCTTTATTCTCTTTCCTATTATAAACTCCACCCTCTCTGTATTAATTATCAGCTTTGTCATAGAGAACTTATATCCTGTCAAAAAGAAATTTTATTCCTGTCAGTATTAATTCTTTTACTAAGGCAATGTTTTTCATCCGCCTAGTTTTATTATTTTTAAATTTCTGAGAAAAAAATATTAAAAACATTATTTTAATATATATTTCATTTTTTTTTATATATTTTTTACTTTTCTTTTAATTCATAATTCTCCTTTTAAAGATTTTTACATTTAAATTTAAAGGTAAAATCAGTTATTATTTTTTAGCACAAATGACCCACATATCCTATTTTTGCTATTCTCATAAAACGGGTATACTTTTACAAACCGAACACCAATTTGGTGTATTTTTGCAAATTGGCCTAAAAAATATTACTCCCTCCGTCCCACAATAATTGTCTTTAACTATTCATGCACGTTTTCTTAAGAAGCTAAAAACTATATAAAATATCAACATTTTATTAAATATTTTTAAAATAATATTATACATATTACTAATAAGTATAGAATTATTTTAAAAAATTAATTAAAAATGAATATTTTATATAGTTTTTAGCTCCTTAAAAAGCGTACATAAATAGTCCAAAGACAATTATTGTAGGACGGAAGGAGTATTAGATTTTTTTTCACCCTTGCCTAACCTTAAGCATAAAAAACGAAACATAAAAAATCTGAAATTTGCAAAGGAAAACTTATTTATGGACATAATTTGACCCTTTTTCATCAATTTATTTGGAAGTAAAAAAAAAATTAAAATCCCAATTTGCCAATTTCCATGCGAGTGTCGCTTCACCCCCTCCCTCCAACCCAAAGCGCCCTTCGAAAAACATATGTCAAGGTTTCTCTCTCAGGCAGCGGCAGTTTCTCTTTCCCTCCTCATCTTCTCCGTATCGGTGTACTCCGCCCGCTCTCCGTCCTGTTCCGGTGAAGCTTGAAAATTGGCTTCAGTAGGACGGAAAATGCCTTGACGTACCAATCGAGGTATCGTTTTTCAGTCGACATTTGAAGGTAATCAAATTATCAAAACGAAAAGATTAATCAATATTTTTTGGAGGGGAGGATTTAGGTTTTGATCAATTTGTGGTGGATTTTAGTTGAAGCCTGTTTTCTTTGTCGGTTTCTTGCTTTGTTTTGTTGATTTGATACTGTCTGTATACGAGTTGTGTTTATGCCTTAATGTTGTGATTTTGGCTCACATAAGGAAGCTTCAAGACAAATTGAGCTTCACATCGTCGTTTTTGCTGCTTGGTTTTATCAGTTCATTGTTGATCCTTATGTGTTTGGTTTTTTGAGCTAATGCTGATGGATTTCTACGATTTAGTTCTGAAAGGGTTTATCAGTTCATCGTCGATTTAATGCTGATGGATTTCTACGATTTATCAGTTCATCGTCGTTTCTGCTGCTTGATTTTATCAATGTTGTGTTTTTTGAGCTAATGCTGATGCTTTAAACCAAAATTTAGTTCTAAAAGGGTTTCTTTCTTATGGATTTCTACGATTGACTATATATATTGGAGAAGTTACAGAAAACCCCTGCTAAATAGGCTCAGGGGATGAGTTTGGGATAAAAACTTGCATACATCAGCCTGTTTTTATGCAATTTTGTGTTTAGGGGGATGGTTTTGTGAAAAAAAAGCGCCCCAGTTTTGGTGTTTTCTGCAATTTTTTCATGTGCATCTTTGGAAGGTCTAGGAATATTTGGTTCTAAGGCTTAAGAATTTCCTTTCTTCGCTTTGCATGACTAGGCAATGGCCTCAAAGAAGATAATAGCGATATGCCAATCAGGGGGTGATTTTGCGATGAGTACAGATGGGTCATTGGCTTATAGTGGGGGAGAGGCATTTGCAGTTGACATTGATGACAAAACTTTGCTGGGGGATTTTAAACAAGAGGTGGCTGAGATGTTTGATTGTAATGCCACTACCATGACTATTAAATACTTCCTCCCTGGAAACAAGAGGACCCTAATTACCGTGTCCAAGGATAAGGACTTGACCCGCATGGTTAATTTTGTTGGTGACTCCAATTCTGTTGATGTATACATTATCAGGGAGGATGCTCCTGCACGGAATGTCTCAAACATGTCTTGTAGCAGGTAATATGCTTCTCTTATATTCTTCTACTTCTTATCCGATTACTGTATGGGTTTTTTCTTGTTTCTGTACAGCTATTTGTGCTTATTTGTCTTAGATGATGGTAAAAACACAATTCAAGTCAAAGGGACCAATTGAGGTTTCCACCACATGATAAAGTTTATAATGCACTTCTAAACATAAAGACTTGGAAAGCGTTTATTTAATACAATTTTATGAATTTTTATCTTGTAAATTGTGTCAATCAATTACATTAAGTTTATAATGTAAACACAGTTTACAAGCTGTTTTATTTTAAATTACATTATTTTAAACATGTTATAAATTGTGTTAACCAAACACTTTCCAAGTGTTTAAGTTTATAAGTATATTATAAACTTCATCATGTGGAATCCAAACAGACTCACAAGTAATCAAAACTATACTGTAAATTTTCCTACATTGAATTAGTCTCTTACATTGGTCACCTTTCTTCTGTCACAGTGCTCATTTTTGGGATCATATCCGATCCTTGTTTCTTGTAATAAATGACAAAAGAATGCGTGTACTTAAATTGACCAGAGGTTGTGGGTGTGGTCAGTTTTTTGGTTGGACATGCATGAAAATATTAATTTTGTTTGTCTAGGAGGGCGACTGAATCAGAAGCAGATATTCCTCTAGTGGTCCCCCTGCTGACTTCTAGCGAGGATCC
Organism: Persicaria maculosa; assembly: GCA_963922045.1. Lineage (NCBI taxonomy): Eukaryota > Viridiplantae > Streptophyta > Magnoliopsida > Caryophyllales > Polygonaceae > Persicaria > Persicaria maculosa. The sequence continues at coordinate 36,555,296 of OY998271.1, forward strand.
CATTGACAAGAATGTTGTAAATGAAGCCCGATTAGATGACATTCCTCCTGGATCTATTCAGAGAATTGGTCACGTTCAAGAACACTGGGATGATTCTATTACAGGCGTGGGCCAAAGATTTGCTAACTTCGATGAGTTTCGAGAAGCATTAAGCAAGTTCTCAATTGCTCATTGCTTTTCATATAAATATAAGAAAAGGGACAATCAGCGTGTAACTGTCAAATGCAAGATAGAAGGTTGCACATGGCAGATTTATGCATCCAAGCTGGCTAACACCCAAGTCGTTTGCATTAAGAGAATGGTGACCGATCACACATGTGAAGGATCGGCTGCTAGAAATGGGTACCGTGCGTCAAGGAGTTGGGTTGGAAACATCATAAAAGAGAAGATGAAAGCCTCTCCAAACTACAAACCTAAAGATATTGTTGATGAGATTAGGAAAGAGTATGGTATTGAATTGAATTATTCCCAGGCATGGCGGATGAAGGAGCTTGCAAAGGAGCAACTTCAAGGTTCTTACAAAGAAGCTTATTCTCAGCTACCCTTTTACTGTCAGAGGATATTGGAGACTAACCCTGGAAGTGTTGCCACATGTACCACCAAGGAAGACTTGAGCTTCCATCGTCTCTTCATCTCCTTCAATGCCTCTCTTAGTGGTTTTCGACTAGGTTGCCGACGTTTGCTTTTTTTGGATAGTACTCCTCTGAACACCAAGTACCAAGGAGACTTGTTGGCTGCAGTAGCAGTTGATGGTGATGATGGCATGTTCCCACTAGCCTTTGCCATGGTGGATTCATTAGCAGAGGCCAATTGGCATTGGTTCTTGCAAGAACTGAAATCAGCGATATTGTTGCCTCAATCAATCACATTCGTTGCAGATTTCCAGAATGGATTGAAAGAATCAATATCTTCCGTTTTCCCAGATGGAAACCATGGTTACTGCCTCCGCTACTTGACTGAGAAGCTTAATGAGGACTTGAAGGGCCAGTTCTCTCATGAAGCACGTCGGCTCATGGTCGATGATTTCTACTCTGCTGCTTATGCGCCAAGGCTCGAGGATTTTCAGCGCTGCATTGAAAACATAAAAGCAATCTCTCCTGAAGCCTTCAATTGGGTTATTCAGAGTGAGCCAAGAAAATGGGCTAATGCGTTTTTTGAAGGAGCTAGATACAACTTAATGGAATCTAGTTTTGGCAAGTTATTTTACATTTGGGTGTCCGAGGTTAATGACCTGCCAATAACGCAAATGATTGAAATCCTGCGAGGCAAGATGATGGAATTGATCTATAAGCGGCGTGTGCAATGTGATGAGTGGTTAACATGTTTAACAAAGCTGACGCCGTCTAAGGAGCAACAGTTGCAGCAGGAGCTTTTGAAAGCAGAAAATCTGGAAGTGTTACCTTGTGAAGAAAACATATATAATGTAGTGCATGGTCATTCTCCTAATGCTGTTGATATTGGTAATTGGATGTGTAGCTGCAAAGGGTGGCAGCTTACTGGTGTGCCATGCTTCCATGCTGTGGCTGTCTTGGAATATATTGGCAAGAACCCATTTGATTATTGCTCTAGGTACTTCACGATTGGTTGTTACAATCTGACATATGCAGAGTCGATTCACCCTATTCCTAATGTAGAAAAACCAACAAAGGCCGAGAAGGAGCAGTCTTTAGTTGTTATAACACCTCCACCAAATAAACGCCCTCCTGGGAGACCAAAGCTGAAGCATGTTGAACCAGTTGATTTATCAAAACGACAGCTCCAGTGTAGCAAGTGTAGGGGACTTGGGCACAATAAGAAGACTTGTAAAACTTCCTAAACCATCAATAGGTATGTATTAATTGCTGAGCTCTTCTTCCTTCAAGTTTATAATGTAAGTTCTTCATGAACATAAAATTTAGGAATTTGTAGTCTTCAAGCTGATGTTTTTTTTAATTCCAAATGTAGAAGCAAATGTTCAATCAAAATTCTTGTTGGGATGAAACCCAACTTGACGTTCGATCCATGCAAGAAGATTATATGTATAAATTCCTGGCTTCATATTTTTGTACTGATTCGACGCTTTTCCCTCTGGGCAGACGGCTCATGAAGAGTGTGGTTTGGATGCAAGAAGAATAATCCATTGTGGTACTCTATTCCCTCTCTCTCTCTCTCTGTGAGATTATACATGTTCTTTTTCAGTTTTTAAGGTTGTAGAAGCTAGCATGGTCAGATCCGTCCTTTAGGTATGGAGTTGCAGAACTCTATGGTATATAATAGGATAGGGCATTAAGTTCTGTTCTTTTAGAGCGTGAAATTATATTCAGTACCCGATTTGGAGGGGTTGTTAGCATACAATGAAATGATCATCTGTTTCATCTGGTGGGCAATTAGAAGTGTCTTTGTCGGTAGAAAATGGCTTATAATCAAAACTAGTTTATGTAAAAGGGATTTATGAGGCTTGTTATTTGAATTCCCGATTTATGAGGCTTGTTATGTATGAGAGGGATTTATGAGACTTGTAGTGATAATGATGAATATTGAATTCCATCAATGTCTTACAAACTTGTTATTGTGGCAGAAGTGTCTTCGTCAGTTCCTACTGTGAACTTGTTGTCTTGTTATTCTATTGTTGCCTTGAAGTTTCTGCAAGTTCTACACTTACAATTTATACATGTTTTGTGAGTCAGCGGTTTTAGAATTAGGCTGAACACCTTCCAAGTTGTAGATGTGTCCACTTAATTGAATGGTTTACTGGCACCAATCTTGTAGATGTCCAATACAAAGTGAAAAGGTTCATTAAACTTTTTATTGCACATGAAATTATAAGCATATGTTGATTCTAATGCAATATATATCATCATATCTAGCATCTGCTATTTTGTGTCTTACAAGAGAACTAGGAACACAACTCTATTTTTGTTGTTGTTGGGATTAAACTAGCAAGGGGAAGAAGAAAACAAATACTGAAGTGGGTTATGAAAACTGCACAAACACAAACCAGTCCCATATATTTGATCAGCATTTGTAAGTAATCGAGAAGTTACAAGGGGGGTTTCCAAAATTTTCGTTCTTGATGTTTTCTGAATCATAACAAGACACTAAATGAATGATGCAGAAGACGGAGACAACAATCAGTACTGCTAGGTATCTTTTCTTGAATCAGTTTCAGTTCCTCAATCAAAGCATGAATGGTGGGCAAGTGGGAAGGATCCACAATTGCCCCTGGAAGAACACCTCAACCGTCCACCTCATTTGCCTCTTTCCGGTCCTTGATGATCTGATAACCCTTCCAGTTAACCCGTTGTGTTGTGATCGCCCCAGGCCCATGGTTGCTATACTCAGCATAGTACAATGTATCCAAAGCGGAGTTTGCAGCCCACGCGCCCACCCAGCTGGATAGATAAAGTCAGCTATGGTGGACTCCATGATGATGGTGGTGGAGTACTGCTTCCACGGGCGGCCCAGGAACGATGGGATCATGAAGCGGTCGGGGAAAAGCAACTTATCAGGGACGATCCTGCAGTTATGGATGACAATGCCGGTTGACTCACGGGCATCGGACTTCCCTTGGGCCGTCACTGTATTATGCTGACCATCCATTGGTCTACGGACGATGATGAGGGAGTTTTGAATGAGGGTGCTGCTATCCCCAAAGATGAAGTTGACGGTGCCAGAGATGATGCAATTCTGGTAGAGTTGTCTGTGGGTTTGGGCATAAAGCGAGTCTTGGAATCCGTCAATTCTGCAGTTGTAGAAGACGGATTGGTCAGATTGGACTCGAAGAGCCACTGCTTGGTGGCCTTTTGGCCGTGCTGTGTTCCGGAATCCCATCGACTTGCACACAAATCCATTTCCGATCACCGCCGTAGGGGTATCAAACACAAACACCAATTTACTTCCATTGTTAGTATCACTCCACAAAGAAAAAAAGCTTCTGTTAAAAGATAAGTGGGTTTTGAGTCCATGGGTAGTGTATGGTTAACACTAAAAATGAGAATCTTATTTTTCCCACTCATTTGGAATGAGCCAAAACAGGATATGGATTAGAATTTAAAGTAGTGGGTTTGAAGTTTTGATTTCATCAAGATAGTGAGAGGATGAGGATTAATGAGGGATTGGACAAGGCAGGGCCGGCCTGGCAAAGGCCAAAAAGGCCGTCGCCTCGACAAGGGCCCCGTAAAAAAAAAATGTATCTATATACATATATTAAAACCGATGCATATCGTCCTATGTGGCGCGTTGTGGCTGATCCTACGGAAAAAAATCCTATGTGGCGTGTTGTGGTCAATCTATATATCTATCTATATATATTTTTAGTTAATTGACAAATACATAAATAAAAAATATTTCATAATCATACTTACTAAAAATATTAATAGATAAATATGTAGTACTTAATAAGTGCTATTATATATATATATATATATTATTAATAGATAAATGTGAATTCTATATATATTTTAAGAGAATCTAAATAAAAAATATTTAGTTTTTTTATAATCCGTCGAACTAATTATATATATATATATATATATATATATATATATATATATATTCCGTATACGGGACGGGACCTGCACTAGTAAGGTATATAATTAAGATAATATGTATATAACTATTTTGTACGTATAAGTAAAAAATTCATTAATATTAGGATATAAACAAAACACATGCATTTGTCAGATAACTTGTTAACTTGTTTAATCTTCAATCTAAGTAAATAAATGACAGATAGTCCAAGATAACCTTATCTTCATTTCGATTTTTATCAATAATACAAGGTGGTATTTTTAGTAAAAAAAATTTAGTATATATTCGATTTTAAGATCTTTATTTGAATGGTTATAAGATTTTATTTATATGACCAAATTTGATATTGCTACGTGTTAAGCGCTTCGGATATATACACCACAAATCCACACGTTTCTTACGACGTGCGTCGTAATTAACGTGTAAGGTGGATAGACCACAAAGCGTGCCTACGTGCACGCATGTAATTTTTTTTAAAAAAAAACGTGCTTGCACGTCAAAATAGACGTGCATACACTTCTTCTAAAAATGAAGAAAACGTGCCCCTTCGTCTCCATTCATCCAGATCAAGAGAGAGAGAGAGCGACGCCGGCGAGAGAGAATCCGAGCGAGAGAGAGGGTTTGAGAGAGAGAGAGAGAGAGAAAATCCGACCGAGCGAGAGAGAGATAGAGAGAGATGGATCCGGAGGCGACAAAGGAGGTGGGGGCGGCGACCATGGCAGACACGGAGATGGTGGAGGAGGTGGCCATGGCGACACAGGAGGTGGCGGAGGTGGCTGTCGTGGTGGAGGAAGAGGTGGCGGCGCCGGCAGTGGAGGGTGGTGGTGGAGCGGTGGCGCCGGTGGCGGAGGCGATGGAGGTGGTGGTGCCGACGTCGGAGGAGGTGGCGACGCAGCCCCTATTACCGCCGCGAAAGCGGCGTAATATGGAGGTTTCTCCTGTCCCGACCCCACCGGTATGTTATTTGAATTATTTATTTTATTTTATAGTAATAGTTTTATAGTTTTATAATATAGTTTGATAGATTATAATATAGTTTTATAATATAGTTTGATAGATTATAATTGATTAATTGATAGTATATAGTTTTTATGATTTGTTATATGTTTATAATTTTATAGTTTATAAAATATAGTTTTAGAATGTAGTTATATAGTTTAGATTAGTGTTTAATAATAATATAGTTTGTATATTATAGTTTAAATATTTGTTTTATGTTTATAGTTTCAAATACATAAAAATACATTAAAATATGTACCAACTAACTTAAAAGATATTTAAAAACAGTATAATATATTTAAAATACATTAAAATATGTATTTTAAATATATTAAAATACATTACAATATAAATTAACTTAAAATACATTACAATATCGAAAAGAAATTCAAAGATAATAAAAAACATTAAAAGCGATTAATATATATTAAAATATTTTAAAAGACATTAAAATATATTAAAAGACAATAAAAAACATTAAAAGCGATTAATATATATTAACATATATTAAAATCCATTACAAGACAGTAAAAGCCATTGAAAGTCACTCCAAGACATTAGAAGACATTTTTTATTAAATTCAAACCCAATAAAAGACATTATAACAAATTGAAAAGCCAACTGCATCAAATGAATTAGAATTACTGGAAGTAACATATTCTTAAACATTTCATACTAACATGCAGGGAGGCTCTTGAGGGGGGATGGTACCCTACGACCAGTTAGGGTCGGCGACCGGGCAGCGGTCAGTCAGCTTATGGCAGAGGGTAGGGGAGATGATATGGTAGAGGGAGGAGCAGAGGGGGAGACGGTACCCCATGTTAGAGAGGATGAGACACATACAGTAGATCAGCTGATCTACTGATGTCTGCAGAGGACTACCAGCAGTCCATGGGGACCCCCCCCCCCCCCCCCCGGGCGACGATGATCACATCTTCTGGCGGGGTCTGCCTGATTGGCGCTCTTCTGGCGACCCGATGGATGGACAGCAGCCTTCGTTGCCGCCCCTCGATGTACTTAGCAGCTGCGTCACTGATGTAGTTGGGGGTTTACGGGCCCACGGGGCTAGACCGGTTGCTCGGCTGCCCCCCACCATCCCTGAGGTATCTACATCCGGCGTGCACAAGGCTTCTACATCCGCCACCCACGATGCTGAGGCTTCGACCTCCCACACACCACCGGCGATTTCTTTGGCTTCTGCGGATGACAGCATCCCTGATGGCCAACGGCGGCGTATAAAGTCAACCTTTTTGATGAGGTAAAGACTTTAATCTCCAAAAAGTGCTTCGACTATCTGTACAAGTTGTGGCAGGATGTCGTCAACCAAAACATTCCTCCGGAATGCACGGACCGACATTGGAGGGTTTGTTACGGGATCCCTTGTGTCCATGAGATTCAAGCATACGTCAATTTCGGTACTCCGATACCCGCTGAGGACATCCACCCGTTCTGGATGGATTTATCATGGACTGACATCGACGACACCCCACTACCGTATGAGTTGTCATCTTCATACACGGATTCCAACGATGTATGCGACGATGAGCTCCACCAACCCTCATCTACAAGCGTCCGATCGAAAGGGAGGCCTCGGGGGTCGAGGAATGCCTGCAAAACCAACCCGTTGCCATACGAGGAGTTAAGGGAAAGATTTGAGAGAGAAGAAGCACGTGCTGCTCGACATGCTGCTCGACATCGTCCACAAGCGACCTCAGCTCGACGTGGACGTGATGATGTGTTCGGAGGGTTCAACTGGGGTCGAAACAACATTGATCCCTTCATGCTCGGACATATTGAGGGTGTGAGGGACACTATTGGAGATGGTCATTGTGGCTACCGTGCTTTGGCATCATTGACATCACCGATCGGCGAGTCTGGTTTCCCGGAACTCAAAACGTTATTATGCAATCACTTGGAGGATCACGCCGATCTCTACGCCGGTTGTTATATGGGAGGGTACCCATTCCAGTAGTTCGTCGACAACCAAAGATGGGCGGGACCTGTGCATGGTGATAGGAGACGGTGGATAGAGCTACCCATCATGGGTTTAGTATTTGCAACGGTATATCAGATTCCTCTCGTCGTCCTAGCTTGACATCATCCGTTCACATGTCTCCCCATGACCTCGCCCACACCTGCTAACAACCCTCAATCAGCAACCCTTGGTTTAGCCTGCATCGGAAACCAAGACCATTTTGTCACGGTACGACTTCAAACGTCTTATATTATTACCTATTTTACTTTTCATCTATATGTCAATACTCTAACTCTAATTTTCCGTTCTCATAGGTCTAGTTGTGTCCTAATTAACGCTCCTATTCCGTCGCCTGCGCCAGAATGGGTCGCACATCATCAACCGAGCGTCGAAGGATGGGATGCTCTTTTTCAAGCTCGGGTTGACAGATTTCGAGCCTTACGTGTCGAGTCTGGTCGCCCATTACACTTTTCCTAGATTTTATTCCACCAGTTTATTACAATTATGGATGTAAACCTTTTTTTTCCGTTCCTTGTAACATTATTCGCATATTATCCGAATGAAAACCTTAACAATTATTGCTTTCCATTTAATTATCACTTGAAATTAAACTCACAAATACTCGGAATGACTTAGACCCAAAATCCTAAACCTCCACTAGCTAAACCCATCGATTTCTTCAATTAACCCTAAAAAACCCTCGGTAAACCCTAAACCCTAAACCCTAACTAGGGTTTGCACGTCCTTAACAACGTGCAAATACCGTAACTAGGGTTTGCACGTCATTAACAACGTGCAACTATTGCACGTTGTTAAGGACGTGCAAACCCAAGTTTGCTATCGACGTGCACAGTCTCACACCTGCACGTTGTTAAGGACGTGCATGCACGTTAATTTGTACGTGCAAATCCTTAATCACCATTTGCGGTGTATCTAACAACACCCCGTGTTAAGTTAACTTTAATTACCATCGAAAAAAGAAGACATCATAAAAAGGAAGAGTAGCAAAATATAACCCAAATCCATAAGAGGTATTTTTGTAACCTTTTTTTTGTAGGGTATATCCACAAATTCGCCTTATAAAAAATACTTTTCGAACTTTATTTATCACTAGCAAAGTCTCTCATTCTTTTTATACCACTAATAGGGAAATCTATTAATCTGAAGTAAATAAGTATAATGACATAAAATCGTTGCTTTGGATCGTATAATGACAATTTATAACATTAGATGTATACTGCGAATTATTAATTAGTGATGAAAATACAGTTCAAGTTTACTAGTGTTAAATTAAGTTTAAAGTTTATATTTTAAAATAATTTATTTGAAAATATAATTCGTCACTAAATTTGTAGCAAAGGGCCCTGGTTTTTATTTCCTGCCTATAGCCCTAAAAACATTAGGGCCGACCTTGGACAACGATAAGTTTTTAACACAAAACTGAACTTATCCTTTGATTCAGGGGCGGCCCTGGGGTGTGGCGGGCGTAGGCGCCCGCCACACCTTTCGAGCCGCGGGTACCCTTTGTAAAAAAAATTAATATGACAAAACGACGTCGTTTTGAGTATGTTTTTTTTCAACTAAGATAAGCGCAAGGGAGAGAGGGGAAGCGAAGGGCAAGGACGAGACACGAAGGGAAAATGGCGAGTTTGAGAGCAGCCAGTAGGCCCAGGCTGCCCAGCAGTGAGCAGTGCGATGAGTCGCCGGCGTCTGGTCGCCTTGGAGTGCCCGACCAATCGACCACCACTCCACCATCCAGCCGCCTGCACAAAGGTTGTGAGCCTGTGAAGAATCCGAAAATTGAAGAATGAAGACAGTGAACACTGAACAAGAACAACAGTGAATTGAATTGGTAAGTTTTCTTTAATTTTGTTATTGCTAGTTACTTAAATATTGAATTGAATTGGGTTATTGATTTGTTTATAATTGAAATGCTTGAAATGTGAATTGATTCGGAGTATTGGAGAATTGAAGTTTTGTTAGGTTTTATGGTTTGAGATTTAAAGTGTGAAAATTGGGGATTTTGATTATCATAATTTGTTTATTTTTATTGTTAATGAATGAATTAGGATTAGGGATTTGGAGAATTGAAATTTTTGTTCCTTGTTAAGTTGTAGGGTTTGAGATTTTAAGTGATTTGAAGTGTGAAAATTGTCTCTCTTTTTTTCATTTTTATTGCTTATGAATTTTGACTAGGGATTCCGGTATGGATAGATATTTTGCTCGAATCAACAAATGGTCAAGTGTTGGTTCATCCACTCATCGCAATATAGTTGCAAATGTTGATAATGCTAATGTGGATAATTCAACTGCTAGTTCTTTGATTGATAATGTTGAGGTTGTTGATGGAGATGAAGTTGAGATTGACAATGGAGATGATGTTGTTAATGGTAGTGAGGAGGTTCCGAGCGGGCCGAGTGTGAGAGAGGATGCCGATATTCAAATTTAGAAAAAAGCTAGAATTGATAATCTGAAGTGAACTTATAATTATGTACTATTTTGTATCATTGAACCTATTTTGTAATACAGTGAACCTATTTTGTATCATTGAATGTTACTTTGTTGATGAATTGACGATGTGAAACTTTTGTAGTGTACAACTTCGCCCCACCTTTAGGGAAGTGCTGTGGCCGCCACTACTTTGATTCAACGTTCAAGGTTCAACCAAACCTCTAATGTTCATACCAAACCAATCTTAACCATTAGTAGGTTAGAGGTGGAATCAGGATCATATCAGGTTCATTCGGGATTGCTTCAATATCAAGACAAGCCAACTCCGAGTATGGGTCATTACTCATTATTAGGTCTTATTATTATTGGGTTGAGTTAAAAAATTATAATTTAAAGTAAAATGTGAGCAAATTAGGGAAATTTATAGAAAACCACTCATTAAATACATATAAGTTTTTACACTTAACCACTTGATGAATAAAAAATTAAAAAAATCCTATTAAATGGTTTTTGTACAAATTACCACCCACTACATTTTTCCATTATAATTCCATTAAATATAATACATTTTAATATTTTATATTTCAAATTTAAAGGTTAAACGTGAATATATTTAAATTATATTTATGATAGAGAGAAAAAAATTATATTAATATTTTATGGGAAAATGTGTAAAAATTTTAAATTCTATATTTATTTGGAGGGAGGAGGCTCTAAATGTGGAAAATATTAGTTAATTTTATTTAAAAATTTAAGCAAACTTTATTAAAGATACTTTTAATAAAGAATATTTTTTTATCCTGGAAAATATTTAGATAATTTTTTTTCATTTTTAGTATACAGTGTAGGTGTTTTACAAATATGAAAGAAAATGTAAAATTAATTATTAGTATCAAAAATATTATTAAATTTAAACAATGCTAATGACTTATATATAAACTTATTTTAATTTTGATTAAAAAGTAGTCTATAAAATATTTTTAAAAGGCGAAACTAATTAAAATAACACAACCTTTAAGGGGGTGTTAAAAATATATCCCTACCTTTCAAATGTAAGATAAATATCCCGACCTTTTTAAGGGATGGTAATATAATATCTCAAAATTTTCTCCCCCACAAAAATGCTTACAAATATAGTCTAAATTGTCATGATAATTTAAAAAAAAAATAAAAGTCTCTTTTGTAACAAAAAAAAAATCATTCAATTTAATACATTTTTATAGATTATAATTAAATTTAATCAAAAAAAATATAATAAAATAAGTAAATATTTAAAATATAATTTTCAATATCTTGATTGTGTAAAATATCATTCAAGTTTAGTAGATTAAATTAGATTGGTTTTTAAGTTTATCTTAATTTTTTTATTTTGGATTTAAAAAAAATAAAAAATAACATTCTTTTATATATTTTTTAATAATAATAATTTACTTCTTATATATAATTGAACACCATTGAATAATCTAAATAATTAAATTTTCATTTCAATTTCGTAGTAACATAAAGTTTATAATTGGCAAAATATTCTTCCGTTTTGATAAGTTAAAACACTAGCTAATCATTTACTAATCGAAAATATGTTATTTTGCTTTACATTTTTTTTATTTGGCTTGTTATAGATATTGATTTAAAAAAAGATGTAAAATGTTAGGTACAAATTAAATCTAAAACTACGAAAATTTATGAAATAAACTTTTAAACTAATCTAATTTAATTTTATACAGTATGTTTTATTTGAATTGAAAATAAATGAGTATTAGTACAATACAAAAAATAAGAATTTTATTGGAGATAAATCATTGGGATATTATATTACCATCACTTATAAAGGTTGGGATATTTATCTTACATTTGAAAGATTGAGATATATTTTTAACACCCCCTTAAAGGTTGGGTTATTTTAATTAGTTTCGCCTTTTTAAAATTATAACCATTTTTAGGAATAAAATAGGAGAAATTTGTTTAAATTTAGTAAAATAAAATTTTGAAATCAATTTGAGATTATAATTTAAATATAAAGCTTAAAATAGTATAATATTGTGTGTGTGTGCACCCTTCCCTAACCCTATCCGCCTCCCACTTTCTTCAATCTCCCATCCGCCTCCTTCATTTCAGTGTAATCCTTCGCTTCGATCGAGATTGACGGCAACATCCGAGATAGCCTTGCTTCCATGGACCTTGAGAGGGTTGAGAAGGAGGAGGTCGGAGAAGGTGACTGACATTCATGAAATCCATAGCAGGGGCTCTCGGAATTTGACTGGCATTGCGGTTGTCAACACTTTCTTTCCCCCATTTCCTCCTGCCATAGCCAGAGTCTTCCATTGTCGACTTCCTTCGAGAGCCCCTACAACCAGAGTCGAAAGCGCCGACGGACATTCATAAGGAGATTCATACCAGCAAGAGAGCGTGAGAGGTCCCTCCATTCTCATATGATTCCTCACTACTCTACTCTCTCTCTACACTCTCAATAGTTTGCTCGATTTTAACGAGAAGCGAGGTGACGGAGTAGAGCAGCTAGTATAAGACGAGTGTGGCGGTGATTAAAGGACGCCATTCGAGCGAGGAGAGACGGAGATAGATCAATTGTTAGCTTGTCAATTGTCAGCTTGTTGAAACCTACTTGATCCTCTCCCTCTCCTCGAATGACAGAGTAGAGCCCGATGATGTTGCTGCTGAAGGTAGACTTGTGAGTTGGCTGAAGTAAACATAGAGAAGTGATTATGTGTGCTGACTTTGGTGCTTATGTGTGGTCAGTCAAAATCAGGGCTTGAGATGGTATTCCAAGAATCTCAGAATAGATGAAGATGGGAATGTAATTGATGAATTCCTTAACCAAGTCTCTGAAGATGCGATACACGAGATAGATGGTGGACAACATCAGTACTAAAGTTCCAGGTCATGTTAGTCGATGGAGGTTCTCGGAGGAAGTCGTCAATGGTGACTTTGAGCCTTCTTGATCGGAATCGAAGGTGCTAACATAGGTTCGCCTGAGCAACAAACTCTAGTTCTCGGAGGTTCTAGGAGCAGAGGTTCTCGAAGGAAGTCGTCAATGGAAACTCCGAGCCTTCTTGATCGAAATCGAAGGTGCTGACATCGGGTCGAAGTCGGAGGAAGTCATCAATGGTGACTCCGAGCCTTCTTGATCGGAATCGAAGGTATTGACATCGAGTCGCCTAAGCAACAAACTCTAGTTCTCGAAGGTTCTCGGAGCAACGGTTCTCGAAGGAAGTATTCAATGGCGACTCCGAGCCTTCTTGATCAGAATCGAAAGTGCTGACATCGAGTCGAAGTCGGAGGAAGTCGTCAATGGCGACTTCGAGCCTTCTTGATCGGAATCAAAGGTGCTGACATCGGGTCGAAGTCGTCGCCCCTATTTGTCCTCTTCTCCTCTCTTTTTTTTTTTGCAAATCTGAGTGAAAATTAGCTTTTTTCCTTGTTGTGGTTTGAGGTGAACACGTTTTTTAAGTGCAAATACTGTTATTAAAACCTTTTACATGCAGTGCTAGAGCTTCTCATGTATCTTTTCAATTGCCATACATGGTGCTGAATTCATTGATTTCATGGTACTGAATTTAACATATCTCTATATAAAATTAAGAAATTAAGAAATTATTTATATACACTTGTTCCATCTAATTTTTGCAAACGAACAATTGCTCTCCATCATTCTCTTCTTCTCTGGTTTTCCAAAAGAGTCTTTGTGTTGATTTCTTTTTTCTAAAATCGAAAAGGTGCTGATTTTTGTTTTTGTTTTTATTTTTTTCAATCGGGGAAGGTGATGATTGTTTTTTTAATCGGAAAGGTGCTGATTTTTGGTTTTTGTAATCAGAAAGGTGCTGAATTTTTTTTTTTTGTAATCGAAGAGGTGCTGATTTTAGAAAATTTCAACTAAGTTAGAGGGATGGAGGGAGTAGCAGTCCGTTGTTATTTAGAGGGATGGAGGGAGTCGGTTGTCAGCATACAAATTTCAACTAAGCGATCCGTGTTCATCATAAAAATTTCAAGTGAGTTAGAGGGATGGAGGGAAGGAAGTGGGCAACAGTTTAGGGGTGAACGATGAATATTTAATAAATAAATCTTGGATGATGGACATTTAATTAATTAAGTCTTGTTATATGAACATTTTTTTTTCTCCATATATACTAATATAATATAAATAGATAACGGGTGATGATTTGTTAACATAAAAAACCATTTAATGGGTGCTTTTTTGTAATTTCATATTGAACGAGTGGTTAAGTAAAAATACTATATTTAATGGGTTTGAGCTCAGTCTATTTGATTTAAATTTGAGTTGGGTTAGTTTTGGGTTCGAGTTGTTTCAGACTTTCAGCTAAATATTGGCAGCTCAATTCAAGTGTGTAGTAGGTTAATAATATAAATATAGGGTGAAAGTAGTACGAAATAGGCATGTCAACTCACAAAAAGTAGCTGATTTCCGAGTGTTGGTTCCTTCAACAATGTTCAATCTTCCAGTAACAATAGTCCTCCTTAGTCCATCTCCATACATGAAAACGTTCTTCATATCCTTGTCAATGGGTACCTTCTCTTAGCTTGTACACCCCGACCTAGGCCTTCACGTATATTACATACCGTCCCTTGAATCCGTTTGGGTATGCGGAAATGGCGTCGTTAATGGTCTTAAACTGGCCGCTCCCATCCTGCAGTGTGACAACCACATTCACCTTCTCCATGGGTCGCATGCCCTTAACCTCCAACAACTTCCTATCGGTGGCCGAGAGCCACCTTGGGTACCCATGATCGGGTCTATTAATGTTGCTTAGAAGGACTCTACGATACTTCGGGTTAATGTCTTTGCCAAGGCTTCTGAAGATGCCCTTGAAGTCTGACACCATAGCCAGGATGTGGCCTGTGAGCTCCATTGCATCCTTCATTCCATGAGTCGTCATCTCTTCCTTCCGTGGAGACTTGTTGATGTCGAGACATGATTGTTGGTACGAGATGGTAGCGCTGAGCTAATTTTTCCATCTCAATTAATGGACCCACTTATTTTTATAAATATTCAACCTTATATCTTAATTAGGTAGAAAACTTATCTTTTTAGATCAAATAATTTATCCAATATTTGGTCGATTATTAATAAGCTAATATAATTTTACCACATAATTTAAAAACATATTGCGTGAAGTTTTAATTTTATTCAAAAAAAAGTTTATCTTAAAGTTATATCCACGGGCAAAACTTTGAAATTTGAAAATTATGTGGTAAAATTATATTTTATCTTAAGATTTGGAAACTACCTTAAGTGGTTTCCAAAAAATTTTGAAATTACCTTAAAATGGTTCATTTTGAAAACATTTTTTCCACGGAAAAACTTGACTAAAAAAATTTGATTTTGATGAAGTTACTATGCATATAGACGTAATTTCATTGTATGTTTAGAAGTTAAGTTATTTTATATTAGTTTTTTCCTAGATTTTGAAGTTTAGATTGATTATTATCTTTAATATGAAAGTAATTATGACTGTTTTGTTTTAAAAAAATCTTATTTATGGTCTTCTATTCATGTTTTTGTGAAAGATGTCAAAACAAAGACTAATATATATATATATATATATATATATATATATATATATATATATATATATATATATATATATATAGTATATGGATCATTTGTGCACAAGCCTTAGGATGTGCACTGTGCACAAATATTATTCGGTGAAATGTGAAACGTCATTCGGTGAAATTTAAAGCATTATTCGGTGAAATGTGAGTATTTTTTTAGGGGAATGTGAAACATTATTTGGTGAAATTTGAAACATTTCGTATAAATTGTAAGTATTGTTTAGGGAATTGAGGTTTCTTTTATTTGAAATGGATGAATAAAAAAATTAAGCATTATTCGGTAGAATGTTACAAATTATTCAGTGGAATTGGGACGTTTTCATCTGAATTGAATGGAAAAAAAACATAACAGTATCCAGTAGAATGTTTCACATTTCACCGAATAATGCTTCAAATTTCACCGAATAATGTTTTACATTTCACCGAATAATATTTGTGCACAGTGCACACCCTAAGGTAGACCTGTCAAAACATGACCCGACCCGTACGCCCGGTAATTTTACGGGTTTGAACCAGGTGTTTTAGACTCAGGACCCGAAATCGACTCGAACCCAAATTACCCGGGACTTTTAGGGTCAAGACTCGGTGACCCGGTGGGTCAAAACCAACCCGGTGAGTCAGCACCATCTAGACGCCACACAAGCACCAGATTGACCCCACATAGATTCGTCATGCAATTGTATTCGTTAACGTCACTCATAAGTTAAATAACTTATATATATTTTATAATTATAGTATGTTTAGAATATTTATTTATATAAATAGGATTTTTTATGCTTAAAATATTATTAAAATAATAATATTATAAATTTAATTATAATAATATTATTTAATTTAATTTGACATATTTATATTACAATTTAATTTTGTTATTATTTTAATATTTTTAAAAAGTCTTCAAAAAGTTCGAGGTTTTTGACCCGATGGGTCGACCCGAACCCGAGACAAACCCGGTTTGGCTCGACCCGGAATGACCGGTAACCCGATTGATCCGAAACCCGATTTACCCGGGACCCGAATGACCCGAACCCGAACCCGACCCGAATGACCCGTTTGACAGGTCTACCCTAAGGGGTGTGCACACCCGAACCACGCACTATTTTAAAAAAAAAAAAACCGAACCGGTTTATAACAAAAATTGATCCGTCTTCTTCTCGATTCCCTCTGCACTCAATTCAGAACAACAATGGCAGGAGCCAAGAGGCGAGGCGGTGGCATCGACCATGGCAGGAGGCGGGGCATCGAGCATCGGACTGGCGCAAATTCTCAATCGCCGGAATCCTCCTCCTCGCAATCGTCGAAATCCTCGCAATCGCCGGAATCCTTGCAATCGTCGGAAGCCTCGCAATCGTCGGAATCGAGCATCGTGCATTGGTCAATTTGACAAGGCAGGCGTGGATCCGGCTTCTCCTCCTCGCAATCGCCGGAATCCCCATCGGAATCGTCGGAATCGCCAGACCACTCCCCCTTGCCCAGCAACACCGGAGCGCCGCTTCGCCGCCTTCGACCGTCGCCTTCCCGCTACCGAAGCCACCAGCGATTGCCACCAACGGACTCGTCACGACACCACGGTCCCGTATCTGCCTCCCCCTTGCTCTGCTGTGCCCTAGGCTGCCACCGGGAGCTTGCCGAAGTCCATTGTGCAACCGCCGTTTCAATGAAGAGGGTTATTGTCGATGTGAGGAAGATGATGGTGAAATTACAATTTTTGACCCATATTTTCCCTTTCTTCCCAAATATTCCCTTATCTAAATTTAATAAATTACAAAATTATTCCGTAGTTTATAAACGCACAACATAATATTATATTTGCACAACTTAAAATTATATTTGCACAAAATAGTGTTATATGTGCACACCATAATATTACACGTGCACTTTATCATCTTATTTATGCACTTTATTATTTTATTATTGCACTTCATAATCTTATTCATGAAACAGGTACATCACTTTATTATTTACCCTTAAATTAGGCCTATTTTAATTATAAAAAGTAAATTTTTTTATAATTGAAATAGACTCATTTAACTATTTACCCATAAGGAATTATTATGTTTGCACAACATAATGTTATATGTGCACAACATCAAGTTATATTTGCACAACGGAAAGTACTGACACTAAAAGTGCTGACACGAAAAGTGTTGATATGAGAGTGCTGACATGGACATTGTTATATGCGCACAACATAATGTTATATATGCACAACATCAAGTTATATTTGCACAACAAAAAATGCTGTCACGAAAAAAAATATATATATATACATATTTTTTTTAAAAAAGCCCCAAAGGGGGCACAGTGGAGGGGCGCAGGGGAGGGGGCACCACATGGGGTAAGGGGGGCCAAATGTGGTTGACATTTTTACTAATTAAATTATGCCCATTTACTTATAAATTAGGCCCATTGGCAATTTACTTACAAAAATTAGGCCATTAAGAGAATTTTATACCTTAAGCATTTTACACCCTATGACAATTTTACATTTGATCCAATATATATATATATCTATAGTTAATTTTTTTTCTTAAAAAAAGTTAGTAAAATTATTGGCATAAAATCTCATATCTTAAATTGTTACAAAAGCTATTATCGATAGAATATTTAATCTTAAGTTATTTTGTATAATTTTTTTATACTACGGTGTATTAAAAGATCCAAACATTTCAACCAAACTATTATAACCTTCAAATTTCAGAAAGAAAATATAAATTAAACATCATTTTGTTTAATAAGAAACCGCACAACGGACGGGTAAAGTAAAATTAGTGTATATATATATTTTGATGAATACATTATTCAAGAAATCACCCCTAATTAATAGTTTTAGGGTTCGTTTGGTTCAATGTGGGAATTGAAATTCCCGGAAAGTTACTTCATGGGAATTGAATTACCGGAAAATTCAATTGACGGGAATTCTAAAAATATGTTTGGTTGATTTTTTATTCTAGGTGATTAAATGAAGGAAATGAAAATTTCCAAGTTAAAAATGGGGGAAGTTGAACTTACCTAGGGGACTAGGTAAGTGAACTTCCTCCATTTTGGGGAATTCAACTTCCCGGGAAGTTGAATTCCTGCGTTTTTTAATTTCAAAAATACCAACCAAACACATGAATTTCTCCTACTTCCTGGGAAGTTCTACTTCCTGGGTTTTTGGGTTGCCAACCAAACGAGCTCTTAGTTGGTTAAAACTTGATATGGACCACCGGTAAACCGGGTTCGACGAGATTCCGGTTTATTATATTTTCTCCAACCGGGTTCATGGAGACTGAAAAACGCCTTTTGTTTTGTCCGTGGTTGTGCGTTAACTTCCAACATCCCTCATTATCCATTTCTCCACACCATTCGCCCATTCTCTCTCCCCCTCTTTCTCTCCCCCTTCCCATGGAACTTTGTAACCTCCGTTCATGCCCGCCGCAGATTCTTCAGGCCCCCAATACCTCCTCCTCGCTAGCAATCAGCGCCGATCTTTGCACTCATTAGCTGTGTTAACGGCGGCGGTGATTTTTCCTTGCTTTTTCTCGTTGTAAATCGTCGTGTATTTCTTCGTCCACCGATCATGGCGGCGAAGCAGCTCAGGGACACCTTATCGAAGAGTTTAATCGAAGAGGTGCACCGTTTCGGCTCCATGAAACAGAACGGCGTTAGCCTTCGTTACATGATGGAGTTCGGTTCCAAACCTACCGAACGAAGCCTCTTGATCTCCGCGCAGTTTCTTCACAAGGAGCTTCCTGTGAGGATCGCTCGTAGGGCTATTGAGTTGGAGAACCTTCCCTATGGCTTGTCACAGAAACCTGCCATCTTGAAGGTTTATTTCATTGTCATTCCTCTCTCTCTCTCTCTGTTGTCTTCTTTCGATTCGGTGGTTGATTTTGCCTTCGTCTTCCGGAATTGGTTACTGGTTAAGCGATTTGGTTGCGCTCATTCAAGGGTTTGATTTGTGATTCTTTCTAATTGTAGTTATTTGTTTGAAGTTTCATCTTGTGGTTGTCATTTATTCACTTCGTTTCCAGTTTCTCGGTTTCTCTGTACAATATCTTCTGCTTATTTTGATATTTTGAATTTCGTTCTAAATGATACAATTTCATTATCACCGTAATTTGTCTGGTACTATTCAATAAAAATCAGATGAAACACTTTGAGAACGTTCTTTTATTAATTAATAATTTAATAATTTTGTTCATTTGTCGAAGATTCGTTTACTATTATTTGTTAATAGATAAGGACGTTCAGTATTGTAATTATTTAGAAAATGATCTTCCAGAGTGCCTTAAAACCTTCTATAAACTAACACATAACATCAAGAACAACAAAAGATTTCAACTATATGTCTATATGGTATGATCGGCTACTTATTATTCAAGCAAGTAGCATCAGTGCCTTCCTCCTGTATTGGCAATTTACATTTGGTTTGGATGAGTCCATTTAGCTGATCCTTGCTCATTCTGGCATAGATAGAGTGTTTATTTTGTTGCAACACTTGTCATTGATTTATTTTTTACTTTTAAGGTTCGAGATTGGTACTTGGATTCTTTTCGTGACATTAGATCCATTCCTGAGATCAAGGACAAAAAGGATGAAATGGGGTTCACAAAGATGATCAAAATGATCAAGGTTAGGCATAACAATGTTGTGCCAATGATGGCTTTGGGGGTTCAGCAGTTGAAGAAAAGCTTGGGTCCTAAGGTTGACTATAAGGGTCTTGATGAGATTCACGAGTTCCTGGATCGCTTTTACATGTCCAGAATTGGAATTCGTATGCTTATAGGTTGGTTCTACTTCCTGTTAGTTCTTGAGTCAGTCGAGAATGATACAGTTTCTAAGCCACAAATTGCCAATACCTGATATGATGCAACTCATTTCATCTCAGGACAGCATGTAGCCTTGCATGATCCTAGCCCTGGTCCCAATCAAATTGGCTATATACATACAAAAATGTCTCCGGTAGAGGTGGCAAGAAATGCTAGTGATGAAGCTCGTTGTCTATGTTTGCGTCAATATGGCAGTGCTCCTGACATCCATATCTATGGAGATCCCAACTTTACGTTCCCGTGAGTTTTTAATCTCCTTTTCCACATTGTATTGTAAGTTCTCTTTAATGCTAATCTTTTAGGAAACACCAAAAACATCTGCCTCTTATGCTGTGCCTAATAGTATTGTCCCTTTTCCCTCCTTATAACAGGTATGTTCCATCACATTTGCACCTTATGGTTTTTGAGCTTGTTAAAAATTCCTTACGTGCTGTCCAAGAACGTCATATGGACTCGGACAAAGTACCACCTCCTGTTCGAATTATCGTAGCTGATGGACTAGAAGATGTTACCATTAAGGTGTGAGATGCCGGGGATCCAGGATTGTGTATAGTTTACTTTTTCTTCATATAATTCCTCTCTTAGAAACTTGACTTTACCAAAGTACCACCTCCTGTTTGCACGCATCTGTTTTTTTCTGAATCTTTTTGCCTGTGAGAAAACAATAGGTCTCAGATGAAGGGGGTGGAATACCCAGAAGTGGTCTACCCCGGATTTTCACATACCTTTACAGTACTGCTACAAATCCATTGGAAGACAACTCGGAGCTCGGGATGGGTGAAATGGTCACAATGGCTGGTTATGGATTTGGTATTCCAATAAGTCGATTATATGCACGTTATTTTGGCGGTGATCTACAAATTATATCTATGGAAGGATATGGTAAGCTCAGCTTGTGTCATTATCCTGGTTGCAGCTTAGTATATATTTATATTTTTAGGAAATATGTTCAATTTATCTCTCTCAAGTAGTCTCAACTTGCAATCTTTTTGGTATACAGTGTTTCTCTTGTAAACTAGTGCTCAGACATGCAAGTGTTGGATCTTATAAGATTGACTCTGTTTTTACTTTACACATATTTGGATGCATTGCATGCAAAAAATGCCATTTCCCTATTTGATCGATGCCCTGGAAAGGCCCACTTATATAGTTATCCATTTTACAAGATGTTCTAGGAGTTAGTTGTTTAGAAGTGTATTTCTCTTGGCCAACCTTGTCCATTTAAGCTGTCATTCTTTGACTTTTCATAAATATATGCATGTATACTTCTTGACATTCTTGTTTTTAATTTATTAGGCTTTATAGGTATTTATTTGAGCTGCCCCTTATTTGCATTTTAAGACCCTTTCACTGCTAACCCTTTCCCTTTCCGGGACCTGATTTCAGGAACAGACGCATATCTTCATCTGTCACGCCTGGGAGATTCGCAAGAGCCTCTTCCATGAAAAGCAGCCGCAAGAGAAAAGGTTCCAAAGAACTAGAGAATATGTCAGTTCTCTTGTAATGTATGTGAAGGTAAACTTTTCAAAACAATGCAGCGCTCAGATCTTCTCAATTGTGCTATGAGAAGACCGCCTAGCTTATATTAGCTTCCATGTTCATGTTCATCTATGGAAAGCCAACTGTATGCCTTTCATTCTGGTATGAAATATGACATCTTGGCGCACACATGCTTTTAAGAGGACCCAATTGAGACAGTGCGCTCAGTTGAGTCCTGGATTTGCGTTGGCTTTTATTTATGCGTCCTAGGTCAGCTGCACAGGCTTGTCTTTTCGGAAAAATAGCCGCGCAGCAAGTGTATCCAGGTGCTGCTGAAATTAATTCTGCGTAATTTAGATATGCATTTTGCATAATTTCAGATATAAACGTAGTCATAGAATCTGGAGTTAGTTATATCCATCAATTGATTCTGGCATTTTTTGGGTTGGTTCTGGAAGTATTATTAACGGGTGGACCAGATTCTGGGATCTTATGGTATACTGGTCTATTCATTGATTTGAAGTTTTGACGTAGTACTAATGAATGCCTTTATCCACAGTAATAGTAGCTTGATAACGACAGTCCAACACTTTGGAATTAGGGTGGGACACTTGGTCGTGGACTCGTGTGCCTTTGGTGTTGCAAGGGGTTCCCCCAGAGAGTTTGGTAGTACAGGAGTCGGGGAAATTTCATCCATTAAAATCCCAAATGTTTTATTTTTTGGGGAATTGTGCTATAGGCCATAATTATGGCATTTATTAGGAAAATGTCAACCCTTCCCCCAAATTGGCAAAATGTCCCCCTTTCTTCCCTTGCCCCCTTTGCCCATTTGCCCCCCACGTGCGCCCCTTGTGCCCCCCTCCCGTTTCAGCACATTTGGTTTCAGCAAACCCTATTTCAGCGTTTTTTTTCGGTGCGTTGCTGAAATCGGAGTTCCTGAAACCAGGGTTCCTGAAACCGAAGTTGCTTAAATTGTTGTTGCAATTGCTGAAATTAGTTTTTTATTTTTTCGCGTCAGTGCTTCGACATCAGAATTGCTGAAACCGTGTTGCTGAAACCGAAGTTGCTTTTTTTCTTCTTTTTTTTCGCGTCACCACTTCGACATCGGGTTTGCTGAAACCGTGTTGCGGGATATAAAATTTAGCCTATGCGGGATTCGAACCCAAGTATTTGCGCATAAGCACATTGCTCTATCATTGAGCTAAGAGGATTTTAAAGGAGATTTAAAGCAAGGAACATCAAAAAATGTTGCTGAAATCGAAGTTGCTGAAATCGGAGTTACTGAAATTGGAGTTGTTTTTTTTTTCTTTTTTTTTTTGCGTCACCACTTCGACATCGGAGTTGCTGAAACCGGAGTTGTTTTTTTTTTCTTTTTTTTCGCATCACCACTTCGACACCGGAGTTGCTGAAACCGGAGTTTTTTTTTTCAAAAAATGCTGAAATGCTAAAAAAATTTATAAGAATTGTTGCTGAAATTAGTTTTTTTTTTGTGTCAGCGCTTCGACACTGGAGTTGCTGAAACCGAATTTGCTGAAACCGGAGTTGTTTTTTTTTCTTTTTTTTCGCGTCACCACTTCGATACCGGAGTTGCTGAAACCAGAGTTTTTTTTTCAAAAAATGTTGAAATGCTAAAAAATTTTATAAGAATTGTTGCTGAAAAAGAACCATATCTCATTAATTCTTAATTTGAAATTGCCATGAAGAAAAACTACTGAAATCTCGAATTTGAAATTGCCATGAAGAGAACCATATCTCATTAATTCTTAATTTTCTACTCAATCGCTTCTCAATCAATCATGAATAGGATAAGATATATAGATCATCGAACGCTTCAAAAGAGGATCAGATCAATCAAGAAAATCTACTGAAAATCTCAAAAGAATTGAAAGCGAGATGCTCAATTTCCATAAAAAATCAGCGGAGTTGATAAATTAACAGAGAATTTAACATAGCACAAAAGTAGATGCCAATGCAAATGGCCGACAAATGCAGGTTTTGACTGTTGATAAATTACACAATTTAAATGAAATTTAACCAATCTATATATATATATATATATATATATATATATATATATATATATATATATATATATATATATATATATATATATTTGGTCAGATCAACTTGTTTAATAGTTCTGCAGCACCTTATTGCTATGCATTAACATATAGTTTCATATTCTTGAGCATACCATTTTGGAATCGCTGTACACATTTAAATTTTGTTGTAATCTCCTCTATATGATCAAGTCCCTTGTAAAAATGTAGTTCTTGATACTCTGCATCACACTTGGTTAGGTTCTCATTGCACTGCTGGTGTGACAACATTTGACATTTGATAATCAGTTTTAGTGGACTTTTGGGAAAAAAAAAAAGGCTACTTGTTTTTCCATTGCATTAGTTTGAAGTAATATGTTTGAAACAAACCCTCCTTACTAGAGGTATTCAGAATGTTCGAGCTTTAAAGAAATCCACCACATTAGCTAATAATACTTACACCAAAGCTCCTTTGTTTTGATAAAAAAAAAACTAGACAAAAAGGAAATTTGACTAATTGTGTATTGTACTATAAGTCTATAACTATAATATAGTCTGTCTTTTCTTTCGTAGCACATCAGTGCAGAGGTATTACGAGATTTCAATGCCATCATTGCTCTACCGTCCTTCATTTCAGCAAATACGCGGATTGCTGAATTGAAATCCCTATCCGCCATGTCCTTATTTAATCTCTTGCAAGACCATATGAAGAACCTGAACAGACGTCTCGAGGGTGAATCATGTTTGCAGCGCTCGACTACTTGAACAACCATGGAGTATGTCAATGGAACGCCACATACGCCAAGGCTGGACTCTAAATCGTCGAGACTTCCTACAAGGGTCGACACAAGGTTGCATAGCTCTTGAATACGAGGGGAAGGAGCTATTGAAGGTGACGTATGAGAACAAAAAGATAAGGGTTTGAACTTCTGGGCATCGGTAAGTTTTAGTGAAGTGGGCAATCGAGCTAATGATTTCAACAAGATCATTTATTTGCTCACTCAAGCAATCTGTCAAACAGGTGGTGTGCATCAAGATACCTCATCCATTTTACACGATTGAAAATGGGGATGTTGGTATAATTCCCTGAGATTTTGAGGATATCAATGACACTGAAGTTGGATTAGTGGTACTCGATCTGAAACCGGAAAACAATCCATCGGTCAACTAGAA
This sequence comes from Persicaria maculosa, assembly GCA_963922045.1. Taxonomy (NCBI): domain Eukaryota; kingdom Viridiplantae; phylum Streptophyta; class Magnoliopsida; order Caryophyllales; family Polygonaceae; genus Persicaria; species Persicaria maculosa. The sequence continues at coordinate 36,580,324 of OY998271.1, forward strand.
GTCCGAAAATCGAACTCGAAACCGGGTAACGAGGGCCTAGAAATCAACTACGATAGAGAAGAGTTGATCACAAGGTGTCTAGTGCCATAGAATTGGGAGGGAAATAGAGAGAGAGAGTTTATACAGATTGGGAAATTGCTTTCTGATATTGATTACTTCATTACAGCACTTGCATTAGTTGCACTTGCACATACGCCATCATCGTCATCATCTTCATCTTCACTCATCTTAGATCTGCAACAGGAGATCGATTCTGTAAGACCCGGGGTCTTAAGAGGCGCCAGCCCATGCCACCTAGCCCTCTCAGGTCCGTTGTCCTCACTTGGAGCCTAAAAAGGAAGAGCTCTTGTAACATGGGTAGGGCTTGAATCACTTATAAATCACTCCCAACATCCTTATGATATCCGATGTGGGACGGGGGTATTACAATCTCCCCCACTTAAAGCACTGACGACCCCGTCAGGCCCAAGGGACTGCCCTCCGGGAGGAGCGTACCCGAGCATACTGTCGGAGTACCTCCGGGCCCAGAGTCGGCTCTGATACCATCTGTAAGACCCGGGGTCTTAAGAGGCGCCAGCCCATGCCACCTAGCCCTCTCAGGTCCGTTGTCCTCACTTGGAGCCTGAAAAGGAAGAGCTCTTGTAACATGGGTAGGGCTTGAATCACTTATAAATCACTCCCAACATCCTTATGATATCCGATGTGGGACGAGGGTATTACAGATTCTTCTTCTCGCCGTAGAAACCCGACACGATCCAAACCCGACCCGACTCTTAACCTGACCCGGCTCTCAACCCGACCCGACTATCAACCCGACCCGACTTTCAATCCGACCTGACTTGAAACGGTTGTTTAACCTCAACATTTTAATGCTTGAATGTTAATTTTTTTTATTTTAACACAAGCTTATGATTTTACTTTAACAGATAAAACAACAATTATTCTTATTAATTGTTATCATATTAATAAAAACTAAGTAAAATCAATAGATAAGACAACGAGTCAACCACCATACATCAAAACATCGATACATACAACGAGTCTACGAAGATGAAGTATTTATAATAATTCTATATTACTTTATAATTTTATATACTTTTATAAGTTTTATTTATAATTTTATATTACTTCAATACTTTGTATGTAAAAATTATATTAGGGAATAGTCCTAAGACCTTCAATGCCTCGAATCCATCAATGATGTAGTATTATAATGAAAAATGTACCTAATAGTAATTGAACCAATGACGAGGTTCTTGAATGTCAAATTTTTTATTATGACTTTTTTGAAAACTGGCCAACAGGCGATGAGTCACTGAGTGTATTTAACCGATTCAAAATTACATATTCAAGTTTTCAACCGAGTTAAAATCATTTATTTGAAGTAAATTAGATATTGAAGTATTCAACCGAGTCAAAATCAGCCTAATTATCCAAACGGGTCGAATTTGATTCAACTGGAAATTCAAACAAAATATACCCGATTTGATTCAAAACTAAAACGAGACCGACCCATCTCTTGACCCGAAACCCGAACGAGCCCGACCCACTTCGACCCAAACCTGAATGGGCATGACCCGATTTAACCCGAAACCCAACCAATCTAAAATTCATCATGATCGAACCCAACCCAAACCCGACCCGACCATAAATTTTACCTGAACTGACCCGACCCGTCAGTGACCCAACCCGACCAAGCCTGTCCCGAACCCGACCCGGACGACCGAATTGCCACCTCTACTAAAAACTAGTGCTTTTCCCGAACCGTTTTTGGGTTTTTTCATAATATCTTCGATCAAGTTTGACTTCTTAAACAAAATACTTGACACAATAATTTTCTACTAATATTTCATTTTGTCAATGGTTTTTGTCATGTCGTTCTTCAAAATCTTTGATTATCATGGTGAAGTCTTTTCTCGAGACGATCTCAATTTTAACAAAGAATATTATATCAACCACTTCCACATCCACCCCACTTGAAGGCAAATAAAAGACACCTTATAGTTTTTGGCCTAAAAAAATTGAGTTCGAATCATCTATGATACTTTATCTATTACTCATCATGTTACACCTCTTAAATTGGTCTAAATTATAAACCAATTTGATAAAAATACTTTAAGTTTAAATGTATAAACCCTATATTGCTAAAGAATAAAAAATAATATTTAGTGTGTGTTTTCGATAATCCAATTCCATATTAAATATGAAATTGGATTATCCACTATTTGAGTCAAGCATGATCCCGAGGAAGTAATGATCCAATTCTACTATCATCAATGACCCAGGGTCGAGTTAGTTGAGGGGTGGGGGGAATGAAAATTGAAAAACAAAAGTCAAGGGCAAAAGGGGTATCATGAAAAAAAAATTAAATAATTAGTTAAAAGTGGGATTAAGGTGGACAATTAGCAAAAGGTTTATATGAAAATGGATATTTGGACAAATTATTTCTAAATTATTTAACCTCTAAATTAATATTTAAAAAAAAAACAAAAATAGTTTTAGCCTATAAGTGGTCATTGTAACATATTTAGAAAAAAAAATTAAAATCACCTTAATTTTTTTTAAAAAAAATGATATCATGAAATAATTTTTTTTATACATCTTCGTTATATCTTTACATATCTTTTTAATTATTAGAATTTTTATGAGATGAAATTTTTTCCGAACATATTATATTAATAACCATTTGTAAAAAAAATATTTTTTAATATTAATTTAGACGTTTAATAAATTTGTGGGGTAGACCTCGATTCCGTGCTTCATTGCTCCTTAACTTGCTCCACGCTCTTCGGGATTTCTTCCATAAGCTTTCCCAAGTCTCGCCTTAGCCTCCCTTAGCTCAGTTCATCGTGTTCTTCGCCTCGAATCTACGAATCTGGATAAAACTATCTAAATAGCGTAGATTCCAAACTTTTCCACAAAACGAGCGCTGATCTAAATAAACTTTAAAATATGCATAATTTTCAATGAAAATGCATCTAAACTAATTAACATATAATGCCTATTAAAATATGTCTTATCAGTAAGAAATGGATAACATGGAAGTATGACATATTTGACAAAGTCATTGATCTTTTGGATTTGGTTGAGAATAATTGAAAGCCCAGGTAAACTGTCAATGTCACCGCCACCCGAACCTCCAACTTTGAAGTTGTCGGTATCGACACTGCCCTTCCTCACCGCTGTCGAAATGATTCTTCTCCTCCTCCTCTTCATGTCACCCTTTAACCCTCTTTCGCCTTGCTAAAGGTGAGTTGTCGATGTCTTTTTTTCTCCTTTACAAGACTTTGTTTTATTTGTTAAAAAAACCCATAAAATTTCTCAATATTATAGAATTTATCCCTACAAAGTTTCAAACTCCCTTTTTTAATCCAAAACATAAGTTCTGGGTGCGAGGCAAAATGTTTCGAAAGCCTAGGGTTGATCGGTGAAAATTTTGAAAACTTTCTTTACTACATGAATTAAACTAAACCACATGGTTACATTTGGTTGAATTTGATGAGATATATTTTACCCTAATTTTTATCTGATTAATTATTGCATTATTGATGGAGGAAACAAGTGAAACTAGAAACATGCAATGGATCAGATGACGAAAGCAGACCATCAGACTCGTTAATTGTTATCTTCCCTAATCAAAAAATGATAAGACGACCCCAGTCGGCGTGACCCAGTGGTGTAGAGCAAGGGGTTGTAAGGGGGTCCCATATTTAATTCCCGCCTCTGTCCCCTTTTATTGGGTAAATATGGGTTTCTTCATCATCAACTAAAATAAAATAAAAATGATAAGATGTGTGCCATTAATTCAGTTTTTTGGTACTCCTATTGATTTTTTCTCAAAGATACAAGCTGCAACACTATGTAACTTTCATAAATTTAAAAATAAAAAATAAAATCCAATCCCCCACTTTTCATGTTTTCAATCATCTCATTCACAACCCAGATGACTATATTAGCCATCATTTGGTGGAGCTTAAATCAGAAACAAAATTATATTTAACGATGACAACTACACAGATCAACGAAAACAAGAGATATATTTACGACAACAACTGCATCAAAAACTAAAGGATACTAAAAGATTGTATTGGGAAAAAATGGAATCACACGAAGTGCAACCACAACCAACACCAAGATGCAAGAGAAATCTTAGATGGATCAAACCGGTAGACAGATCTTTCAAGATCAATTTCAACGACTCCGAGCTACCTTCGAGTGAAGCTTGTGTTGGTTATGTCATACGCGATCACCTTGGCGCTATCAAAGCTTTTGGTGCCTCCGCTTATGGATCCGTTTCGGCCTTGATGACCGGAGCATTGAGATTGAATGTGATAGTCTCCTAATAATCAATCCAGTCTCTTGTGTGGAGACGTTCGGCCTGACATCAACTAAATTTTTATCTTGGAGCGGAAAAAAAAAAAGCACCCCATTCACATTTTCACACCTTTGTCTCACAAGAACCCTAGAAATCCTCTGAAATTCACTCCAACTGCTTTCCGCATAACTTATCTCCCCTCACTTTTTCGTTAGTCGGCATTACAGTCTTTAGGTTTAGTTTGATTCTTCGATATCGAATCGTTTCGCTGATTTCCTCACGCTCTCGCGCTTCCTCTGTGGTTAGCTTTGTTGGAACTTGGGGACTCTGGAAATATGTGGTGAAACTCAGGCCTTGATTCGAACTCTGGTTTTCTGAAAGAGGCGAATTTGCTGTGGAACCAGTTTCGAACTCCGGTGAAGATGGCCTCCGATTTGCGTATGAACCCTCAGATGGAACAAATCTATGGCGAAATCCGTGACATATTTAGAGCTCTTGAGTACGTCGCTTTCCATGCTTTCTTCCTCTGTTTTTTGTTTTTTCCTTTTCAATTTTGGGACCTTTTTTTTTTTTGGCCGCATATCTCATTATTGAGTATTTAGTTTCTCTTTAACTACTTATGGGTCTCAATGAGTGATTGCTGGATTGATAGACCGATTTTGTTATGGAGGAAAAGTGTTTAGGGTTTCCTTCTGCCATTTCTTTTAGCATATTACAAATGTGCTGGATAATGAAGTTTGCCCCAGTTTATTTGCTTAGTATTTTATGTTGGGTATTGTGAAGTAGTTGCTGGTTTCAAAATTTACACAATTATATCAATTTCCTTGGCTTTTGTTAATGCAAACTACAACTTTTGGTTGGGGTGTTTTAGATTGATTGAAAAATTACGAACGATAAGTGTTCTGTTAGTTTCTGAAGCCATTAGTTAAAGTTTGATAATTGCAGGTTTGTTGACTCAGTGATTGTCTCCGTCTGATCCATGGTAACATAATGGGCTTGAGAGGTGTCTTTGCACAGCCTTATATTTCTAGAGCTGCCAATGACAGTTGGTGCCCCTACATTACTATCGGATTTCAGCGGCAAGATTGGAGTATAATTGGTTACTAATATAGAGATTAATATCTGGATTCTGTTTCTGGATAGACTTCGTTTCCAGGCCCTTTGAACAGCTACAATGAGTCATTAATACGGGTGGAATAGGGGGGACTTCTTGTTATGCGTTTTTAGGGCAATGTTATTCAAGAGCTGAATAGTTTGTTGATGGAACTATGTATACTTTAGTAGTGAGGAGCTTAGGTTTAGCACCTGATCATGACCTCATAAGATGTATTCAATTCGACTTTGGTTTTCTTTGTTTGTTTGAGGTTTTGAATTAATCGCTTTAGCTATAAAGATGAGTCACTCTGCTGCATCAATTAATGCCCATCCTTTGATTTTTTGTTCTAAAGTGGTGCTTGATTATTCTTTTTCATTAGTTGCATGTTGTGTCATTTTCTCAACTGGAATTGAAATTTTGCATTTGTTACTGTTATCTGTTAGGATTTTTGAAGCATAGACACTGATTTCTGAAGAAGAATGATTGTGCAAATAGAGGGAGTTTTTATACTAATGTGAAAAAATCTGTTTGCTAATGCTTTATTTATTTTTAGGAATGGCTTCCAAAAGATCAGCAAAGTTAAAGATCCCAGTAGACAAAGCAAGCAGCTTGAAGAGCTTACTGAGAAGATGAAGGAATGCAAGAGGTATGCTTATTGTTTTTGATATTTCGCATCATATACTCTGACATTGATTCCTTGATCCATATCTATAAGATATTAATCATGTATAGAATATCTGGAAGGTTTGTACAATTATTTTATGGTCTGATGTTGGTGTTGTGTCTGTTGTGCCTTTTACCTCCCAGACTGATCAAGGAGTTTGATCGAGAAATTAAGGATGAGGAATCCAAAAATCCACCTGAAGTCCATAAGCAACTCAATGATGAAAAGCAGTCAATGGTTAGATATCTGGAGCCTATTTTCGCTGACTTTCTTGTAGTTTAGAAGATTATGGACATTGATATATGACTTTTGCGATTTTGTTTACATCTTTATTCCAAGTTTTTTAAGATTCTAGAAAACTTTTTTGAGTTCTATCCACAAACTTTGTTCAATCAGCTTTCATTTTTGAGAACCTTTTGTGGATCACTTTTGCAGATTAAGGAGCTAAATTCATATGTGGCCTTAAGGAAGACGTAAGTTCATGTATTTTCTTTGATCTTGTAAGTTTTCATCTGCTTGACCTAGGATTATAGGAGCTTTGGTTGGTTAATGACTGCTAATGCCTATTTTATGCACTCTGTTTTCTGCTAATGGTCAAGATATATGCAAAACTCTTCTACTCATAAAACTGGAAGGCATTGATAAAGCCCCTGAAAATGAGTAGTATATTGTATTTTTACATGAGGTATATCTCTAGCAATGGAACCATCCATAATACTGAAATTCGTAGGAAAATGATGAATCTGCTTAATGGGGGTTGCTTATGACCTTTTTTCTTACTTAGAATTAACAGTTGATTATGAGAAAATTGATATATGCAACCACATGAGAAAATAACAAAAAAAAAGTAGCAGTTAATGACGTTTGTCGTTTCCTTCTCATTTGGGGCTCTAGCCTCTAGGAAACTCATCAAAATGCTTCTGACACCATTTGCAGGTTTATGAGTAGCTTTGGCAATAAGAAGGTTGAATTGTTTGAGGGAGCTGGAACCAGTGAACCGGTTGGAGAAGAAAATATACAGTTGGCCTCGTGTACGACAAATATTCTCATAGCTTTTAACTATCAAAACATTGCTAAGAGCTGATAGCACATGGTTATTTTGCTTTTTTCCCTTCTTGTGGTGGAGAGGATTCAGATTTCTTTCTCCTCCACAGTGAAAAGATAAGGGGATGCAACACTACTTCACGTATCCAGTTAAGAAGGATAAAAAAAGGAAAAGAAATAAAGAATAAAATTTCTGGTGTATACAAGTTAGTTATTTTCATGCTGAGAACTGTTCATAATTATTAATGTCATATGATTAGTATTAGATTATTTTTCTGATGGCTTCTTGTTCCATGCAGCGATGACAAATCAAGAGCTTATTGATGCTGGTAAAATGAGAATGGATGAAACGGATCAAGCTATCGAACGTTCTAAACAGGTAAGAACTTTGCAACTTCCAAAGAGTGCTAGGCTGGTGTGCATTCTTGCTAACGTTAAATATGGTTTTCACAGGTTGTGACAGAAACTATTGAAGTAGGAACACAAACGGCAACAACTTTGCAAGGACAAGTATGGTTCCTAATCTGTTTTAGGCTTTTTATTGATTATCTTGCTTTCTTCATTATCCTTGTTCTCAAGCTGAAAAAATAACATAGTGCTTTCTCCTTTGTTAGACTGAACAAATGGGCCGAATTGTTAATGAGCTGGATACAATTCAATTTTCAATCAAGAAGGCATCCCAGCTTGTGAAGGAGATCGGAAGACAGGTGGGCCTAATTTTGATCATCCTCGGCTTGGACTCGTGCCCTCCTTTGCTATCTTTCTTTACACAAATAATTTTGAATGCTTTTTTCAGGTGGCTACTGACAAGTGTATCATGCTTTTCCTCTTCCTTATCGTTTGTGGAGTTATAGCCATAATTGTTGTGAAGGTAACATGCTTTATAGTTCCTTTATTTATTTCACTAAACTTGGGAAAAAAGATGCTTTATATTTTTATAACTTGTGTGACATGATCTGAAGACATTGCTATGGGGTAGTTAAATATTTCAAATGGAATTCTTCTAATGCATAGAAAGATAGATCTTCCTCTTTTTAGCTTTCCTTTTCATCAACTCTGAAGGGTTTTTTTTATAGAAGAAAAATCTCTACTTTGTTGAGAGCTATGGGATAATCTACACTGCACCTTATGCATAACCTGCATGTAAACGTGTAAAATTGCCTATTAATTTGGACATTTTCATATATGCTCTGCTGTAGATTGTGAACCCCCACAACAAAGATATTAGAGACATCCCAGGATTGGCACCTCCAGCTCCCACAACAAGAAGGCTATTGTACTTGAGGACCACTAATCATATGTTCTAAAATTTTGCACAGGCGGCAAGGCCGAATCTGATTCGAGGTAAACTGTCATGCAGTGGTTTCTGCCGATAGAATTTGACAGTGTAATCTCTCGCTTTTTGCCCACTGTTGTTACAGGTGTGAACTTCATTGTCCATATCCTGCTCGTTTTACTTTCTTGTCCAATTTGCATTTATTTTTGATACTCCTCACCCTGTAAACCATTCAACACTGTAGCCACTGTTGAGTCTTGAAACCCTTTGTGCTTGTACATTAGTCTAAACACTTGTAACATAAAATTTGTGAAGCGGCCCAACATCTGATTGAAGAGATGGTTAGGACTTGTTTATGCACAAAAGGAACCATATAAAACTGGAAAATGGAAGTGCTTTGCTTGAATTTAGGTCTCCATGGGTTGGAAATAGTTTTCAACCAGCAATTGACGAGCCTCAGTTACTTCCCAGTTCCCACCCTGAAAGATTGCCCTTTGTGCTAAAGAACTTCACAATAATGGAAGATGGAAACGCTGCCCAATGATCTAGATGCATATCGTCTTGTCTGATGATCTGCAATTGCATTTTAAGCCTCGGAATCGACCTGTGTGATCAATAGACACAAACAAGCAGACTGACGAGGAAGATGGCCATGCGGCCCATGCTCCTGGATGAGGGGGTCCATGCCAAGAATGCTTGGTTTTAAGATCTTGCCACTAATTAATAATGCTCGACTGGATAGCAGGGTTTTTACCTGCAACTTACCTGAAGTTGAGCTACTTTTGTAAGTTCCCGGGATTGTTTTAATATTCTAAACTGCCTAAAAAATTGAATTAAAACTTATTTTGACAAAAACTGATGTGCCAAACCAATAGAAAGGCAAAAACTCAATCAGCTATTAAATTTGGGACTTGAATTACTTGTCAGATTACATCTAAGCTTAAAGGGAGACATCCTCGAACAAAATCCGTATATGTTCATACACAAAATAAATGTTGAATCAAGTGCCAAATTACCACCGGGTCACACCACAAAACAACTAAAAGCAGCAAAACTGCCATGACAATCACAAATTGCGAAAAAGGTTGAACAGCAAAAGGCAGGATCAGGTTCAACTCCTTGGCCAAGTATCAGAACTAAACTGAGGGCTGATCTTGCTGAGATGCTTCAGCTTCTGAACTGCCTGAACCGACACCATCAACCTCTGCAGGAGCCCGGAATCCGGTAGGATCCACAGGGGGGAGCGGTGTACTGCTATCAACACCTGGAGGCAGGCTAGACCCTCGTGGTTCACCAGGCGGGGGTTCAAAAGCTTGTGGTGCAACACTCTGGCTCTGCTCGGGGTGTTGTGGGACAATGGGGTTCGCAAGCTTAGGTTCTGTGGCATCCTTGCGGTCAGGATTTTGCCTTTCTGATCCTCTGTAATTACCATAGCTTGGACTGCGGCTACGATTACGGTCCCGGTTGTAGCTACGGCTACGGCTTCGATCCCTGCTGTAGCTTCGGCGAGGACTGCGGCTGCGGGAGCGGCTCCAGCTGCGACTTCGGCTTCTGCTGCGACTCGAGCTACGACTCCTGGTTCTACTTCTGCTATAACCCCAGGTACGAACCTTTTCAGGGCTAGAGCTGTAACTTCTTCCTCTACTACTCCGACCTGCAGGTGCGTCTCTCCTGTTATCGAAGCGGCCGCCGCCCCTTCCACGGCCATATCCATCTCTATTGCTGAATCTGTCATGTGGCCCACGATCATCTCTGCCCCATCCTACAGGACCACCACCACCACGTGGCCCGCTGAACCCTCTTCCACCTCTGTCCCCACGCCCAGAAAAGAAATCACCTCTCCCACCACGTCCGCCAAAGTTATCTCTCATGCCACCGCGGCCAACAAAGTGCTCTCTCATGTCACCACGGCCTCCAAAACCACCATCCCTTGAACCAGCGTCACCACGCCCGCTATCGCGAAACCCTCTTCCCCCTCTGTCCCCAAAGCCACCACGACCTGCAAAACGACCATCCCTCATGCCACCACGCCCACCAGAATCCCAACGTCCACCACCACCACCTGCATGAGATTCAAAACGATTCATGCCTCTATCTTTTCCAAAAGCAGGAGCACCTCTCATGGCCATTTCTCTTAATTCGGGCGGGACTGACTGGTTAGCCCCCTCAAGAACTTTGATTAGATCAGGGGCATATTTCCAGTCCTGCTCCGTAAGGAACGTATATGCCATTCCTGTCGCCCCAGCTCTACCTGTTCTTCCAATACGATGGACATAGTCCTCGACGCCAGTTGGGAAATCATAGTTGATAACTACCCTGCAAAACAATTGGCTTTAGAAAACAAAAAAAGCACGTGATATTCAAGGCAAGATACATTACTAGAATACTATGAAATGGAAAGTTTTTGGAAAGAAATACGAGATTCAAGGCATCTCGACTACTGAAGTATACCAATATAAAATCACCCTTACTAGAATCATTGTCAACGGTTTCAAGGGTTTCATGGAAGCTTGTGAAAACATCGCTTCAAGGTTGTATAACTAGCAACATGCGCATCAAACCTACCTTATATCTTTGATATCAAGCCCCCTGGCAGCAACGTCGGTAGCAACAAGAATTGGTGACTTTCCACTGCGAAATTGGTTCAAGACCCAATCTCTTTCAGTCTGAGACTTGTCTCCATGTATTGCAGCAGCACCAAAGTTACGTCTAATACTACGTGTAAGCTCATCGCACATCTTTTTTGTTGAACAAAATATAATAATTTTGGAACCCCTTTCTTGCGACATAAGAATCTGCTCCAACCGCCTATGTTTCTCCATTTGAGGTACCACTTCAACATACTGCATTTTAATTTAATTACCGATCTCGCGAGGCAGAAGGTAAAGGCATCACAAGCTTACAGAGATATGAAATGGCATTTACCTGTGTAATAGATTTGTTTGCAGCAAGTTCATCGATACTTCCAATATTCACTTGAACAGGCTTAACAAGCAAATCACTTGCTATTTTTCGGACTTCTTTCGGCCAAGTTGCCGTGTACATAAGGGTTTGCCTGCGTGGAGGTATCTCATTCACAATCTTCCGAATTTGAGGCTCAAACCCCATGTCTAGCATTCTATCTGCCTCATCAAGTACAAGGAGTGACACTTGTCGAAAGTCAATTTTTTTCATTTCAAGAATATCATTAAGGCGTCCAGGAGTTGCCACAACAATCTCAGCTCCACGATCCAACTCCTTGAGCTGAGGGCCCTTTGGCGCTCCACCATACAGACACTGAAAAAGGTATCCATCCAGCCACAAGGTAAAAATTAACAAATATAAATTTAATGTGAAGAGCAAAGACAGCTACAGGTTAAGCAGAAGGATATAATAAATGCCAAACCGTGCAGGAAATCCTTGAAGCACGACCAAACTTAATGACCTCCTCTTGTATCTGTGTAGCAAGCTCACGTGTTGGTGCCAAAACCAACACCGTTGGGCCATTCTGTGGGATGTTATGGCGCTGCCTCAGATGAATAAAGGCAGGAATCAGATAGCCCAATGTTTTCCCAGAGCCAGTCTTCGCAATTGCCACTATATCTCTGCCCTGGAGGGAAATTGGCCAAGTCTGCGCTTGTATTGGAGTTGGTGATGAGAAGCCAGCAAGTTGCATCTGTCAGGGTAAAAAAAACAATATAAAAATGCACCTTTGACAGACCCACTAAAAAAACACCTTTCGAACCAAAAATCAATCATGCAAACACAGAAATAAACAAAACATTGCAAAATAGAAAACTAAATATTGTTGCTTACAGAAGCAACTTGAAGCAACAAAAGGAGGCAAGCAAGACATATGAGGTGGAGCCAATAAGCAAGAATAACCCAGTCACACCAGGTGTGAAATGGATGAAGGCTCCAAAAATCCATTGTGCAGCCTCCAAAGGAATAGTTGTTGCATGTAAATTGTTCGCATAGCAGTGCAGCGTACGACATATGCTCCCGTTCTGGAGCAGATATCGCACCTGCGACAAGAGAACTATGGAGTTAAAAAAGTATAGCTGTAGAAGATGTTTAAATAGTTCTACAGTCTACCTGACTCATACAATGAATGCTAAAGGTTTTCATAATTTTTATCAAACTGACCTCTCTCAGTATCTCTGGAGGAAATCCAGTAGCTTCAAAAGTCATGAATGGCGGAGGAATATTCTCACCCTGTTACAAAAGAGGGGGGAGAGAAATGTAGGCATCAACAATAAAAAAAGGAAGTACGTCAAAACCAACATCAGACGCCAAAATAAGCAGCCATTTAACAAAATTACAGCCACAAGACATTTGGAGTCAATAAGGTTAGGAGGGATATACAATGAAAAAAGCATACTCACATCAAGTTTCAGAAAGATATGCTGCTCAATAATCGTCAAGGAGGCAATAATAGCATAATTTGGGTCCATTTATAATAGAAACCATGCTGTACTATGGGATGTTCACTGATGAGTTGTGTTTGCATTCCAGGAAGAGCTTGTTGACTGTTATAATTTATATTGTTGTGAATATTGTATATTAGTTGGATAAAAAATTGTCTTTGGTTTAAAAGCTAAGCCGGCCTACTCATTATTGCGACCCTTCAGTGAATGCTAGAAAGATGACCAAATAAGCAAATCACACCTCATGCCCCGTAAATAACTGAACCCTTTTATAAGTATGTCATATGCATACACAAAAGATACAGTAGCTAACAGATCAAAAAAGGATGATGTAAAACAGACAGAAGAGAAGCTGGATTAAAGCTAACACATCATGGTCCACATGGACCAATTTCTATAGTGATTTCATTTCATAAAATGCACAAACAAGACAGGTCGAACTCAACTGGTAATAGCAGCATTAAGCACTCCGAGCATCGTCCTAATACAAATATAATCACTCAGCATCTTAAAATTCATCACATAAAACAATTCTGATATACGTACCATAGCTGTTACTTCATGCTGCTGGCAGTAAGCATCAGCAGAGGTCATAACACCAGAAGCCCCATGTTTCATTGGAGGTACTGTCCCCAAAGTATGATTTGATATTGGCATATTACCATTCCCTTGATTGTACATGTTTGGCAATCCATGTGCAGAGACAACTGCACCACCGGCAAGGCCAGATGGTGCGCTCTGAGGAGGCCCACTGAACCTCATTTCCTAATAACATGAGATGATGTTTTATGTTTGATCAATAAGAAATTCATAAACAGTTGTAATTCGTAACTATATAAAGTACATTAAGCACCAGGACCAACACAACACCTCATAATCTCAAATGAACAATACAGTCTTATCATGACACTAAATCTACATAACCTTGTCGATCCACAACCTACATATGCACAACCTAATGCACTCAGCAGGTTTAACATATCAAATATATATACATGGCTTACTATGAAAGTCTATATGATAGAACTTCCTAGCATATGGTCTATCATTTTAAAATACTCACTTTGCTTCACATGCAACCTCTCTAAATTTCATAATCATCAGATAAATGGTTTCTATACACGCATCTTGACAAGGGGTTTGTTTTGCATGTAGTAATGTTGACTTAGTCCAAAATAGTAGTGCAACCATCCTTATTTACATTTCACAAAATATTTTCACCTTGCAACATTGAATTGAATGTAGAGAAGCCATAGATGCATCAAGTAGATCAAACTTCTCAAATTTGCTAATTGCAATAATGTCTTCCATATATTTCTTCCAATATGTCCCTCATCGGTGATATTATTTCAATCTCAATATTTTTATATAACACATATCAGACAATGATACACACAGTTTATTTATTTGGTCGATGGTTTTAACCCTCTTTTTAATGATTTGAACTTGGGTATGTGTAATGAGTATCTGCCAGATTCAGATGGTCCAAAAATCAACCATATGACTTCATCAGCTGCTAATATAACTGTTCTCTCTTTGCTTGTGAGGATGGTATCTTATGTATGCACTTATTGTTATAAAGGTACGCATTGAAGGGATACATCGGGTTTAGGTTACACCATATAACTATTTTAGCAGTTTATCAGAGGGAAAGTATGAGTCCAACTTTAGGGTGGATAGAACACAATACAAGACAAAATGACTGTTAACAATTTAACACAGTGCTAAGAAGAATGCATTGGACAACTTTTCAATGCAAGCAACTAGAACTAAAATGAAGTGTAAGCTAATGCAATCGCTATGCCATATAAACATTTCCACTTGCATGCAAACAAAAGGAGGTTAAATATAGTTTAAGTCTAGAGAAGTACAAGGATAAGAAAGAAAATACCTGCTGATTTGAAGCAATGGGGATTTTAGCAAGTTTAGGATCTTTAGAAGCTACTACTGGTGCTTGGTTAGCTTTATGATAATAATCATTTCCAGACCTTCCTTGCGGATGTTGTTCATAACCCATATTAGACCCAGGATGAGGAAAACCACCCTGTTGACCATGCATCATTGATGGGGCCATTTGATTTTGGTGTGAAGGTCCCTGCTGTTGATGAACTATCTCCGTAACAGGTTTATAGGGCATAGCTGAATTAGGATGTAGCATATGCATTGAAGAGCCTACTGGCTGAGGGTGATGAGAAACTCCACCAGACTGTGGTAAGTGATTAGACGTAGAAGATGGAGGCTGAATAGCCACATTGCCTGCCCTGTCTGATTGTGCGGGAGAGAATCCTGTCTGCTTTCTCTTTAGCATATCAACATCGTTTTGCTGATGGAATCCAACACTATTCTCTTGCTTGTAAGGGAAAACAGGGCCTTGTGTTGTATGCTGAGGTTGGTGTTGTGTGATCTGATGGGACTGCACATGCATGGGTTGCTGATATTGTGGATAACTCATCTGTTGTGACATAAAATGCTGCTGCCCAATCTGTTGCCCCATAGGAGGGCCTTGATACTGAGGTATTTGCTGGGACAACTGTTGTGGTGTTGACTGAATAGCCTGTTGATGAGTCTGCTGAAAGGCTTGTTGTGACATCTGCTGCCCTTCTTGTGGCCCTTGTTGTCCTAGATGTGAGCCTTGTGCCACTTGCTGTCCTGGATGTAAACTTTGCAGCAAAATCTGACCCCCTTGTCGTCCCATTTGCTGACTAAATTGGTGTTGATTATTTTGCCCCTGATGCAGCAAAGTTTGGCCAGGGGGCAGCATACCTTGACCATAATTGGCGTAGTTTTGGTGATGAACTTGTCCTTGTTGGGACTCTTGCCCCAAAGGAAGCATAGGTGAAGTTTGCTGATGAACATGTTGTCCAACAACTGGGCCATGTTGCTGAGAAGACTGATTCATGTATTGTGGTTGCTGATGGGAGACTTCAGGAACTCGTGCTCCATGATCAGCAATTTGAGAAGGCATGCCACCGGATGACATCGTTTGAGACAATTGCATTTGAGCTGATTGCAAAACATTTGTTCCAGAAGGTTGTGCAGATGGTAATGGTGAAGTTACACCAGCTGGCCTTTCATACTGTGTAACATTTGTTTCTGGATTCCAGTAATAAGTAACTCCAGTACTTCCATCAATCAAACCCTTCCAAGGTTTTGGAAGGGTTGGATCCTCAGGAGCATACCTAGGGCCAAGTGTAGCTGAAGCTGCCTCTGTAGTTGCCATTTGGACTAGTTACCTAAATTAGATCAAACGGGCAATCAACACTGGCAGAAGTAAAAAGCTCGAATTACAAGCAACAATTCCAATACACATGCAGGAGTGCACAGGATGAAGCCAACATCTATTTCATGCAACCAACCGAAATAACCAACAGGATACGGGAAATCGGTATTCAACAGAAAAATTTACAGTAAAAATATTATTAACGATATTTCATCTCATGCATATTAAACCAAGTCGTATAATCAGGAAACCATTTACTCTTCTTCAATACCGCAACGCATACATTCCTTCATGAATCTCCATGAAAGAGCAAAATCACAACCCTAGACCTTGCATAACAACTATGCATCAACTCCTCCTCAAGGAACTCATGCTAATATCATACCACTTGAGGTGTGTGTACTTGCTACCTCTTTCAGCTCTTTCCTTTCTACATGGAATTTGCCACATAAGCTTCCAACGAGAAACCAATAGAAGTGTTCACTCGTGACAAGGTGAAAAAAACATGGACGAAGTTCAATTCAGGTATGGCTTATTTCACCAGGAACAAAGACATCAACAACCCTTGAAACGAACGACAAAGTATACATTCGACACAATTGAACCGAGAAGAAGCCACAGACCAACATTATCAGAACAACCGAGCAACTCGAGGAATTCACACGAACAATGAAACAAAGGCAATCAACAGGAAGCACTGGACGAAAATCTAGAACAAAAATAGGAAAATTACACTAAAACGGCAACGATTGCAAACAAAGGCAACAGATTGTTTACCTCAAATTAGAAAAAACTGGTATTCCGGGGAATATCCGCGCGAACACAAAACTGGGGCAAATCAGAGAAAGAAAGGCAAACGTAAGAATCAAGGCTTCCCCTCGCTCTCTCTAAGAGAGGCACAGACGAGTAAAAATGAAGCGCGACGGGAGGGTTGCAGATCGAGATCCTGGAGAGAACAGAGGGGAAGGGAGAGCAGCTGGAGAGGGGGAACGGAGCGAGCTTCTACAGAGGTTGCAGAAGAGACGCCATGAATTTTAGGGTTAGAGTTGGGAGGCTGGAGACCTGCGAAAAATAAAACAAAACTAAACAATCTTGCGTTTTATTTAACTCCAATCGGCCCGCACCGCCTTATGCCCTTACGTAAAAGGGCGCAAGGGGTCGACCCACAAAGACCGGAAAATTTTTGGGAATTTGAGGGTAAGAGATTTTTTTTTTTTTTGGTGATAATCTTTGCACCCAAAATTTTACTATGTGCACCACAAAATGAAAATCGTTATTTTATTTGTAAATTCGTGCTCCTCTAAAGGCATAGGGCTATGACTTAAGAGTAGCAGGCCTGTGACTTTTGAGGAGCGGCTCTTTGACTTATAAAGGGTACATCTATGACTTCCGATGAGTAGAAACTTCACAAACTAATAATATTTTTCCCTTAATAATAACAATATTTTTTATATTATATAATTTTTTTATATTATATAATTTTTATTTTCTTTCAATTATTATTTAGAATGAAGATAATTGGGTAAAATTATATAAAAATATCTAATAACACTTCATAATATATTCATTTCATAATATCTTTATCTTAAACGTTTCATAATAGCATTAGATAATATTCTATCTTAACAATTTCATAATATATTCATTAGCTAAGTTAAATCATGACTTATAAATTTTTAACTCTAGACATTTCATAATATTTTATCTTCAATATTTCATAATATATTCGTTACCTAAACATTTCATAATGTATCTTAAACATTTCATAATATATAATATATTCATTAACTAAGTTGAAATTCTCCATTTATGTCGTCGAATTTATCATAGATTTGTGTATGTTTGAATAGATTAATTGATAAATTGGGTGTTATTGCCAAATTTATTTCAATTATAACAAATTAAAAGATCTTGTATGTACATTAATATATTCTCCTTTGACTATCATCTTCGAGTTAGTTAGCTTGAACAAAATACTAAGAAGTTACACTAAAAAGATATTATAAGAATTAATTTTATTTTTCTTTTAACGTACATAAGTGTTTTAGAAAAACAAAAACTTATTTTATAAAAAGGTATATGGAAAGAATTGAAGGTATGAAAGTATTGAGTTTTCTTATCTAACAATATTTTGCTTTTGAAACATCATTGTTGTTTTTGTTATTATTATCATTTAGGTCAAAAACTATAGTCATTTTGGAAACATAACCAATGTTCATACTTATATTACACTATAGTCATTTTCTTATAAATTTCTATGTACATATAACAGAAGATGTGTATTAAACTTATTACATACAATAAATAAGATTTATTTTTGTTATGAATATTGGTAAGGATATTATTAAATTGAATAATATTTCAGAAGGTATAAAGAAGGCGTGTATTAAACTTCCACACATGTGAGATTCGTCATGTCTACCGAGAAGCAAATCGAGTTGCTGACCGATTATCGCATCTTGACATTGTTTTCTCTGGCTCTACGACACCCGATGACTCAGTGCTTCGTGATTTCACCCGTATGGATGCTCTTGACATATAAGGCTTCCTTATTGCCAAATTATTTCCGGTTCAAAAAAAAAATCACGACAACTCTTCACTTGGTATGAGTGCTGGAATCAGAATGGGAATCGGAATGGAATCAGAAAATGGTAATGACTCATTACTAAAGCAGGTTATTTGGTATGCTGTCGGAATGAGCCATTCCTGAAACAACAACAACAACAACAACAACAATAATAATAATAAATTAAAATAGTGATAAAAGTAATAATATTAATAGATATATTATTATTAAAAATAAAAATATAATATAATATATATTTAATAATAAAATATTGATAAAAAATAATAATATTAATAGAAATATATTATTATTATTATTAAAATTAAAAATATAATATAATATATATGAAATAATAAAGTATTGATAATAATAATATAAGTATAAATATAATAAATTACTGATAAAATAATAATATTAATGGAAATATATTATTAATATTATTAAAAATAAAAATATAATATAATATATATTAAATAATAAAATATTGATAATAATAATAATATAAGTATAAATATAATATAATATAATTAATAATAATATAAAATAATAAAATATTGGTAAAAAATATTAATAGAAATATATTATTAATATTAAAAATAAAAATATAATATAATATGTATTAAATAATAAAGTATTGATAATAATAATAATATAAGTATAAGTATAAAATAATGTAATATAATATAATATAATATAATTAATAATAATAATAATAATAATAATAATAATAATAATAATAATAATAATAATGAGCTACAAAATTGGGAATGGAGGATTACCTAGTATTTTGATGGGAATGAAATGGGCTACAAAATTGGGAATGGATGATTCCCGGTAATCATTACGATTCCAAGTTTTAATCATACCAAACACTTAAATCGGGAATCATCCATTACGATTCCCAGTTTTGATTTTCGGGAATGGATACCAAACAAGTTAGTTAAATAAAAAGTTTTTAGATAAGGGTTTTCTTTAACAAAAATACATTTTTTCATCATAAAATTATTTCAAGCTAGCAATGATATTATCTTAGCAAACCATTATAATTCTATTTTATAACAACCCATGGAATTGCTCTAAGGAAAAAATATTATATTTTTTTGTAATTAATAAATTGTGGGGATGAAAGTAATTTATTTTTTAAACAAACAATAAATATGTATTGATAAATTTATTAATCACTAAAATTTCTTCTTTAAAATATTCACTGTAATTAATACTTACCAATACACACATTGTAAATTTATGTATTTTGAGTTAAAATAAACTTATTGTATACAACAAGTAAGATTTCTTTTGTTACAATAATTTAATGAATATTGGTAAGGATATATGCTTTAAAATGAATTTGTTGGATTATGCATCAATTGAATGGTTCAAAATGAATAACACCCAACAAGTGATTGGATAAATATGTGAATTATAAATTCAATTGGTTACTAAATATATGATTAACGAGTAATTGTCGTGTTGCTCAATTAAATAAAATATTAATAATTAAATAAGTTAATATTATACAATTAAATAAAATATTAGTTTAATATTTTGAACTAAACTTATAAGAACAAAGTCCAAAGAGAAGGGTGTAATAAGTTCATTCAAGATGAATTCTATTGTGCCAATGACTCCTTGCCCTAGTGGTGAGGGAGAGGTAACCCTTGCAAGAGGTCAAGGGTTCAAATCCCATTATTTACACCTTTGTGTAATTAGTGGGTGCTCAAGCCTTTATTGGCTTGGGTGAGCCTGCCTGGTGGCTTGCCGTCTGGCTTACCCGGTTCGCGTCCTTTGCAGGCTAGGGCTCGGACCCGTGGGGGATTAGTCGACAACCTCGGAACCCCCACGTCAAAAAAAAAAAGAAGATGAATTCTATTGTGCTAATGTATAGAGATTTTAAAATAGATATAGGTTACATATTAATTTAATATTTTGAATTAAAACCATTTGTTATGTGAAAAATAAAAATCAATTGAAAAAGGAAATATGAGAGGATTAATCTAGATGTGACACATAAGCAAAAACTCTTATGTTATAAGAGTTTATATAGATAGATATAGATATAGATATAATTAGTTTTATTACTTGCGCCTACATTATTAAATTTATAAATTTTATTTTCTTTATTATAGTTGCTCAATTGATACCAATATATTAATCTAATTAAATGTATTCACACATTTAAATAAAATTAAAATGTTATCATATATGATTCTTTTTAAATATATTCGACAAAACTTTGAATGTTTTCATATATAATTCTTTTTAATTTACATATTCTTTTTATCTTAATTTATTGAGTATACGGTCAATTTTTTTTAAAACAATTATCCATTTGTACATTATATTTTAAATTATATATAATGAAAATAGTATAAAATTACAAATCACACAATTACTTTTCCAAAAAGCTTCCTAATTTATTTTCCAAAAAATATTAATATGTTGCGTCTCTTGATTCACAACTCTGTGACTCAAGAGGAGCAGGGTACTTTTATCTTAAAAAAAAACAAAAACCCTGCGCCTCTTGATCCATAGAGTTGTGACTCAAGAGGGGCAGAGTATCAAAAAAATAAAAATACCCTACTCCTTAAGAGGCGCAGATCTACACTATAAGAGGCGCAAGAATTATAGTGAAAACCGACTAAAAGAAATTTGTGGTGGATATAATAATTTTTTGGGTGCATTCAACAACCCCCTTTTTTTTTAATTTTCCCCAAATACTTGGTGTGGTGCACGAAAGTTTGACATATTTTATTAAGTGCCTTTGAGATTTTTATTTTTTTTGCCAAATGCCTTTGAGGTTTTCATTTTTTCGCCAGATACCCCTTTGTCGAATTTGTTAACATTTTGGATGAAAATAAAAAAGAAAAGAAAATATTATTTCATTACTATTTTTGTAAGGTATTATTTGCACAATATCATTTAATCAATAGTATAATACTAAAGGAGAAGTCGCCTAACTCATGTGACGACTTCAGACGACTTCTCCTTTAAAGTAGGATTTTTTTATTATATGATTTGTTAATTAGTAGGATTTTTTATTAATGGTTAAGATTTGTTAGTTAGAAAATCTCATCTCATATCTATATAATTACTTAATTTCGTATACTTTAGATTGACGTGGCAGCCTCCCCGCAATTCACTCATTTCCATCCAATCACAGTTTTTTTTTTGCCCCTCTTGACATCTTGGAACGACTAGCGCTTAGGGTTAGTATTCCTCCCCCGGCCCCTTCCTTCACTTTGGCGATTTGTACGCCTCACTCCTCCGTCCTGGCGATTTCAACTCTTCCTCCATGGCTCTGCCAATTCCATCACTCTTCCTCCTCCGTTCCTTCGCTCTTCATCCTCCGCTAAGGTTATACGCTCTCCTCCTCGTCTTCGTCTTTTTGCGCTTCTCCGCTTGCTCCTCTCGCCCTACTGTTTCCAAAGGGCGCGACCCCTTCTCCGCTTATTCCTTTCACCCTCTCAATCCCGTCTTCCCTCATTACCGACTACAATCTGAAAAGAACATGTTGCCTACCCTTTCCAAAGGGTGCGACCCCTCCTTCTACAGAGTGAACGCCGAAACCGATGTCGGCGAGCATGGGTGGCGCGCAGTGAACGACGTCAACGATTGTTAGTTCGCACGAGTAGGTATTCATCCTATTTTTCATTTCAATTTTCCGAAATTTAGGATTTAGGATTTGAATTTGGTGATTTCTTGAGTTTATTTTGGGATTTGATTGGATTAAAATTTTGAATTTAGGGTTAGAGATTAAAATTTCAGATTTAAGATTTATGTCCTATTTTTGTTGATTACAATTTCGGATTTAGGGTTAGAGATTATAAATTTAGAATCTTAGGAGTGAGGCTGCAACTAAGTCGTTGAACTAGCTAGCATAATGTTTGGTTGTTAAAAATCACGTTCCTTTAAAGATCGAGCTATTGTATGATACATTGATCAAATTAGATTCAGTTTTAACTTTGCAAATGATATGTTTGCTGTCGTTAAAAGAATCCATCTTTAGTATGATGTTCGGTTATGAAAAAACACATTCCTTTAAAGATCAAGCTATGGTATGATACATTGAGCAAATTAGATTTAGTTTTATGTTCTCTTCCGTTTTTAGTTGAAACATGTTGTAGATTTTGTTAGTCTATTGTAGTCGTTGAAAGCAAATTGAAAAGAATTTAATTTGATTTGGTTGAGATGTACAACTGAAATGTGATGTGAAAAATGTATCAAAAATAGGGTCTGTTTTAGTTTTCTCTGCGGATTTTTTTGTTCTTATCAAATCTGACACCGATGCTTTCATTGCTTTATATTTGGGAGGTATATATTGCAGTTCTTGCAATTATCGATTCTTCTTTTTTAGATTTTACTTTCTTTTTTTCCTCTGTGCTTCATGAAGATCCTGGTAATGTGATCGACTCTGCTGTTGGTGGAGTTCCTAAAAGTGAAAGGCAGTAGTTTTTACAGTTTCTTTTCTTTTATAAGGGAGAAGACATTGGGTTAATTTGCTTGCTGTTTTTGTATATTGTGTTTTTGTATAGATCATGAAGATACAATAAAGAATTCAAGCTCTTCAAGCTGGAAAGGCAAAGGCATAAGTGTAACTGCCCTTGGTTTGTTTGTCTACCTCCAAAGTTGTAATGGAGAAATCTTATGTTATTTTGTTTGGATCTGTTGTTACATTTCTCAAATTTATAGTCTTATCATGCTCTTACACCGTGTCTCTCAATTCGCTTGACGATAGCCATGTATGTATGCTTAAATCCCTGATTTTCTATGTGTTATCATCTTTTATCCCGTGCTTAATCCTTTGTGAGAGTTGAGGATCATTCCTTATTTGCAATCTACGAAGCGACAGTGGATTATTTGTAAATTTAGATAGTAATTAGGTTTTGTTAGCACAAGTTGACTAAACCCTAATTATGAAAAGGATAGAAACAAATAAGTTTTTATGCGAGAGCCTATATATTCTTATTTGATGATTACGAGAGTTGTCATATGATGATAAAGGCATAATCTTTCTATGGTTTAAGTGTGATGCATGCATGGTTGTTGTTGTGGTGAATCCCTACCTTGAAAGCTTTAGTTTATAAAGTTTTACAAATAAAAAATCTTTGTTTTCTGATCATAATTCCTTCATTATCCTATTTTCTTTCGACCTACGTTGTCGAATAAATTTTATTGCTTTTCTGTTTTCTGTTTACTGTTTGTATGCACTCGATATCGACTGACACAGTCAACATCGACCAACCCTACCATTGAGAATTGAAGTCGACAATTTTCTGAGTCGGTCGAGCGTTTTGCATTCACTCGACATCGACCACCCCAGTCGATATCGACCTATCTGTTTGTGTTGTGCAGGTTCTAAGAAGCACTAGAAATCGACTGCCCCTGTCAATATCAACCTCTCCAGTCGATATCGAGGCTACTGGTTGATGTTTATAGAAACTTTCAAAGACTATCCAGGAACCGTTGACTCGCCTTCTCGTGGATCGATCTTGATTTCCTACCACTACAATGGGAGGGAGTCTTGTATTTTAGTTGTCGGGAACGAGAATCGGTTTAGTTTTATTTAAATATTTCCTTATTCAATTCCCCCTCCTAACAGCGGCATATAGGATTTCCTTAGGCATGTACTGGATATATTTGGTTATATTCAGATGGTAGATTGTTAGATATATCTTATGTACATATGAGTGTTGTACCTTGATAGCAATTTCTAGTCATTGTAAGTGATATTCCTTGCTAGTGAGGATTTGATTTGATAATAGTATGTGTACTGATATTGCTATGATCATGTTAGGTTATAGACCTTGTACCTTACCACGTGTTATGACACTCACACCAGAAATCATATTGCCATTGTCTTCTGAGATAGGTCCATGATAGTGTGAAAGATTACAACGTTATGGGTTTATGACTTGATGTGTTACCTGCTGATTTGAGTGATGCAAACGTAACCTTAAGGGTTTCCCATAGACATCGGCAAAATTCTCGTGTTCAATCTTACTAGATCCCATCCGAGCCTATCTCTATGTCAATCGTCAGTCGAATTGTCCCTTAGCATCTCTTTCCTTCGGTTACAACTTAGGCCTTGCATCATCCTTGTATATTTGTCTATAGTATGATCAAGAGTGGGTCGTTTAGATTAATCAAAGGGGCGCAGCGGAAGCATGGTGGGCTAAAATCCTGACTTTTTAATATACTGATTTATGTTTCCCCTCCGAGTGCATATGTTATTTATGATGATTGTGATCTTTTTTGGTTGATAGCAGTGTGCAATTTTCTATGATTTGATGATCTGCTGACGATGGGATTTT
This sequence comes from Persicaria maculosa, assembly GCA_963922045.1. NCBI lineage: Eukaryota > Viridiplantae > Streptophyta > Magnoliopsida > Caryophyllales > Polygonaceae > Persicaria > Persicaria maculosa. The sequence goes on from OY998271.1 coordinate 36,605,222, forward strand.
ATAGTATGATGAATTTTGATATGTTGATATCTTGAGCTTGAAATGTTGAGATCTGATATGATGATAAATTTTGCTATGATGATATTTTGGATGTGGTAATATTTGAGTTTGATGATTAGGACTGATCATGAGAAATGAACTTAGGAAGTGAAACCGGGGATTAGCTCTTAGAGGTGGATAAACTACTTCTTGAATCCTTGAAAATCTAGTTGACTGACATAGGAGGAGTTGACTTGAGTTTTCGAAATGTTTTGTTGCTTTTAAAAAGGATTTTAGTCTCGAGGACGAGACTTGTTTAAATATGTCAAATTATTTTAACAATATTATTTTGAGAAATTGGTTTAAAGGTTTACTTGGTTGTTAAATGTTATTTATGTGATTATTGAGTATATGATTATTTGTTTATGTGATATTGATGATATTTAAAGTGTTGAGACTTTTAAAAGATATTACTTGTGCTATTTGAACTTGAGATTTAAAAAGAGTTTTTGGGAAACCTAGGAATTGACTCCCTTGATTTAACTTGGTGAATTACTTGATGAATATTAGGTGTGAAATTATGCCGATTATGTTATGATATGAAAATGTTGAAGCTTGATGTATTAATATGCGAGTTATTATATGATGAAATATGAGATGCTATATGATGATGATGAGATGAGGGATGAGATATATATGAGACAATATATGCGAGATGATATATGATGAGATAAGATGAACTGATCTGAGATGAGTTGAGAAAAGTTATGATGAATTGAGATGATGATGGTAATATGGATAAGATATGATGATGAGTCCTATGATTTTATGAAACTTGTGTGTAATAATTGGTTATGCTTTGTGTGACTTAGACACACTCTTATGCATATTTGTATACTCGTTAGGTGATTTGTGACCTGGTTGGATATTGCTTTCTTGCTGTATTGCTTGGATTCCGCGCGCCTCTAGGTAAGTCCTCCGGGGCTTACTCAAGTTAGAACCTCATGCATGATGTGTCATATAGTATGTAGTCCTAATAATAGCATGTCATGTAGTAGCATGTCTAGGTTCTACATTAACAAATGAGCATACGTATTCCAAGTGCGGTTGGTAGAAACGGTCGTAAGTCGTGAGTCTAGAGTCGTTGCTAGGGCCTAGGGTAATAGGATAGCCCAGCTCCATCGGATTTGTCTTGATAGCGTCATCTAAGAGCACAATTTCCTGATTTATATATATGACTGTGGCTGTGACCGAGTGTCTAACCTCGGTTGAGGTACGGACATAAGAGAGATACTCGCCTCGACTGAGGCATGGGTTTTGAGAGGTTGGGACATGCCACTTGGCATTTTGTGTGAGCCCATTTATTGCATTTCTGTCATTAAATATGCACTGTCAACATGCTTGCGTGTTTAACATTACAGTAATGCATTTGATCATTTTCATCTAGGCTTAGAGCGTATTATATGTTCTCAACGAGGTCTTCAGGGTCCGCATGAGTGGCTCGACCTTGACTCATGGTATAGTTTCAGGTACCCATTCCCGTGTTTGATTTTGTGCTATTATGGCGAGGATACCCTATGGCACAGTTGGAGAGAGAGAGAGAGACTGACTATGGACTCTACACTTTTGCTACTATATAATTCCTACATATTTTGGTTTTGACCTGTCTCTGTTGTGGCAACTATGTATCAATTTATGTTTATTTGTTGTTTTTGATGAAACTTGTTTTACACAACTTAAAAGTAGGATAGGTTATGGTCCCCAACGGACCTATCACGATTTTAGGGTACGAAATCCCTTCTTTTAGTACTAACAATTGTTTGAAACTCAACCCATACTCGAATTGCAAGATTCGAACGAAGATATCCAATCATTCTAAACGTAACTCGGGTTCCTTAACTTGGGCCGTTACAAAGGTGGTGTCAGAGCTTGGGTTGCGTGATTCGAGTACAAATGGGTTGTGGATTTCTTTTATAAAACAACCCAATGATTTTAAAGGATTTTCAACGGATTTCAAAAGGGGCAAAACGAATTGAATGAACCTAACCCCTAAAGTAAGATATAGGATGGGATAGTCGCATGGGTAGAAAAGAGATAGATCGTCCCTTAGGGACGTAGATTCGGGAATCGGTAGACTAACCCTAACTTTATACTTTACAGAGGGTCTGGAAGACTCCAATTAGGAGTTTGCACCGCGGTGGTTGGAGTCCGAAGGGGATCAGATTAATTATTATTGATTGATGTTATGCTGAGTATTGTCTTCCTTGAACAAGAATTCAGATTGTTGATTTGTTTGATATATGTTGGCTATGAATTGAACTTCTGTGCGAATGGGATAGCGAGGGAGCTCTTCCTTACTCTATAGTCGGGATTTCAATTCTTGCGAAACAATCTTTTCCATTATTCAACTGTCTGTGTCTTCTTCCTTTCGGTTCTCCTTCAGTTCAACAAATTTCTAATTAAGGTTGATAATTGTCGAAGAATGTCTATCCTTTTCATTCTGCTTTCCTCATCTCCTATCTTCTCCCATGTCTTTAAATGAAGTCATATCGATTTCTTCCTTTTTCTTCCTTTTCTTTTCTTTTCTTTCCTTTTCTATTCCTTCCCTTTCCTTTATTTTCTTCCATAGATGTTCTTATTGAGTCTTCTTGATGGTATCACTGTTTTCCACGAGAAATTGGGTTGGGACCTTGTCCTTAGTCTCGATACCTTCAATCTTGGTCCGTAAGTGACTCCGTAAGTATTTTGGAATGAACGATAACATGTAGGAAAGAACAACTAGCTAGGTAACACTAGAGCGGCACAACATAAGCATGGTGGGCCCATAACCTACAAGTCTCAAAATTGACATCATCGGCAGCATTAAAGGACGAGTACGCAGTGGATTCATAGATATACCTTAGGAGGGAGGGCATTCCCCATTCGAGCCACTAATGTAACGAACCAAATATCAATATTCAGGTTATGTTTCGAAGGTTGGATATCTTCGTTTGGATCTTGCAATCCAAGTACGTGTCGAGGTTTCAAACCCTAAAATGTTAGTTTTTGAAAGAGGGAATTTCATACCCCAAAGAGTGCAAAGGGTCGTTGGGTACCCAGAACCTGTTCTATTTGACTAAGTCGCTCAAAATCGTTTGAAGTTCTAAAGCAACGGAAATCAGGGTACAACTTGCCACAGCAGGGCCGGGTCAAAACCAAGTAAACGGGTATAAATCATCCAAGTATGCAAGTCCGGTGAAAGTCAGTCTCTCGGTCGATAATGCGCCAAAATAGGGAAACCCTCCATGGAAGCATGCAAACAAGCAAGGATTATATACCTGAATCTAACCATGAAGTTAGACCAAGAGACGCATGTGGGCCTTAAAGACCTCACTAAGGACATATAATATGCCTATGCCTAAATAAAGGATGCATCTAATGTAGTACAAGAATTTAAATCATACAAGCATGCTAATAGTTTATATATAGATGTAGAAAGCAATTAAATGGATCCACATAGAATGTCAAGTGGCATATCCCTCTCCTACCCCTACACCCCTTCCCATTAGTGCCAGTCCGATGCTATAGCATATCCAATCCATCATAATAAATTCGCATCAATAATCATGCTCATATCGTAATCAAGCTCGTATAATGAATCAAGCTCATCTCGTATCTCGTGATATAAATGACTCGATGAGGACAAACCCGATGAGGCTGGGTTGTCCTATGACCCTAGCAAAAGACTATAAAGACTCACAGATAACAATCGTTCTGTTTCAAATGCATAGAGAATAAGGATGCTCATTCATAAGTGCAAATCATAAGCATGATACTACATGGCTTGCGATATGCAACACCTATATACAATATGAAACATCAGGCATGAGGTCTGGTCACTGAGTAAGCTCCCGTAGGAAACTTACTGAAAAGCTGAAAAGCAAAAGTAACAGTAGATAGCAGAAGTCGAAGCAATCACTAAGCACCTAGCATATATGAATAATAAATGATGCTATAAGTTAAACAATACCACTAACTAACACAGAGGAATCACAGTCAAAAGCATTCTCAAAATCATCCGATAGGTCAAAATAGTCGAAATACGAGAAAACATCCGAAAGCCGAGATATCCAAAACGGTAAACCATTTCATCTCAATTCTTCATAACTCATTATAAATAAATTGTCCAAGGTCTCCATCTCAGTCCAAGGTCCAAATCCAGTCATATAATAGTCCATTGGTTCAAACAGTCATAAGGCAAGGTCCAATGTTAAGTTCGGTTAAACAGTCCAAGAAGTCCGGTAAAAGAGGTCCAAAGGTTCAATAGGTCAAATCAGTCCTTTAAACAAGGTTTGTGAAATATAGTCAATCCAAGGTCATTCTCAAGTCGTCAAGTCCAATTAATTAGTTAACGTCATCATTTAAAGGAATCCTGACATCTTAGTTTTAAAACACAAAACACTTCAAGAGTTTTCAAAACACCCAAGGCATTTCAATACATTTAAAACACATTTTATTTCTTTGAAACCATATTATAAAACATTATAATAATCCCTTAAACCATTTTTATTTAAAATCCAATATATATTAAACTCAACAACCTCAATAAACCCAACATAGATTGGTTCAACCCAAAACCGAACCAAGGGTTCAAAGAATCAAGGGAAGTCGGCCTCGGCCAAGGCACATGACTAGTTTTGCCGCGACAAAGTGGCCGCTCGCCGTGGCAAAACTTGCCCTTTGGCTCCCACGAATGAGAGGATCTTGCTGGCCGCGAGAGGCCCCTTTTACCGCGACAAAATGGCCGCTCACCACGGCGGTGGCTGACCTTCGTTTTCTTCTCTTGATCTTTAAAGGGGAGAGGTGGGAGGTGTTTGTGGTGATGTTTGAGCTGGGAAAAATACAAAACAAAGGATTTGGAGGTGGGATTAAAGATTGGAAATGGAGGAAAGAGAATGAGATGAGGGTTTCTCCTCTTGAATTTAAAATGAGAGAGTGTAGCTAGGGTTTAGTGTTTGGTGGCTCAGATTTTGGAGGGAGTGCTAAAGTTTTGGGGATTGGTGACTATTTATAGAGAGGCAATAAATGGGTTTTATGAGGGTTTATGAACAAGAGGACAAAAGAGTGAAGGTGGGGGCATGAGAGAGAGAGATATAGTCCCACATGGTCCGACTTCAAATCCCAACAATCTAACCCGATTCCCGACTCTCGAAAATTCCAAACCGAATTTCAAATTATTTCAAAATGACCAATCTAGACTCCAAGTTTTCAAATCCAAATCACGGGAGCAAAATTAAATCCATTGAAATGGAAGTTCAAAGGGATGCCATAATTATTTTCTAAGGGTTTTCCAAAATGGCAAGTTGCTCGAGGACAAGTTTTTCGAAAACTTTCCAAATCGTGTAATTATATTATTTAATAAATTTTGGTCTTTGTAACTAACCTTCCATGTGATGATTAAGAATGACGATTGTGTGCGATAGACCTAGATGTGATATGATTCCGATGCGGTGATTGTTGTTGATGTACTAGCAAGCTACGACTTAGTGTGTACAACTGATGATTTTCTTTTCTTTTCGTTCCTTCTCTTTTCCTTTCCTATTTATAATGTGGATTTAGGTTCTTTTGTGGAATAGTCTGGGGAGTAATAGAAGAGCTAGAAGTCATAGGTTTATTTCGATGATGGCATGAGATAGAGTCATAGGAAGGAGACATTGGCTTAGGTAGGATCGAGTGAGTTTCTAAGGCTAATAGGAGATGGTAGTTAGGTATTTTTAGAAGTGCCTTCTAGGTAGGCCTTAGATGGGGCATAAGATGAGAATGGCAAGATTTACGGAAATAAGGTTGTAGTATAGGTGAGTAAATTTGGATGAAGGATAGAATAAATCCATTTAGGTATCCTTGAAGGAAGAAATGAGTAGATTGGGCATGTTTGATTGGGAGCTCTCGTTGAGAGGATGTGATGATAGGTAGGCTATCGTACTAGGAGTGGTAGCAATGTTATCGAGGAGAGAATTGTGGATGATGTTAATACTTGGGTGACTAGGATGGCTTGAGAAATTGTAGACCTTGGGACTTAGGTTATTCGTACTGTGAGTAGGAACGACTTTGGTAAGGAATCAACTACGGACATCGTTAGGGTTGAGTAAGCTAAGGCTACCTAAAAATTTATGGACCTTGAGATTCGAGTTATTTATGTGATAATGGACAAGATGTGAGATCGATATTAAAGTTGCTCGTGAGAATTAAGGATGCTTGCTAGAATTGTAATTGGAGGAACCCTAGAGGTGAGATTGGGAGATTCTTAGAATAGGAAGAAATTGTAATTGGTATACGCGACAGTGATTTGAATGTTGATGTGATAAAAAAAGAAAAATGAGATTGAGGAAAGGCCTATAGTGAAGAAAAGGTATCGTTGAGGTTGATCATGCATTTGAATGATTGGGTTTAGAGGTAGGAAGATTCTTAATGACGAATATGAGAACTAGTTCAGGTAGAGGATGACGATACTAATGGTTGTGCAATTTTGGGAATTTAATAAATTGTGATGCCTTGGGTGGATTCAAATAAGAATGATATAGAATTTCTCTTCGAAAGAGGGTTGGGGGTTAAGGTCATTAAGAGGTAAGGTGTCGTTGTTGAGGATTGTGGTCTAAGGTGAGTTAGGAGTATGCGACAATGGGGAGCTAGTATAAGATGGCTTGGGATCTCGTAATTGGTTGAGGCTATAGTGGGACTTTGAATGGTAAATTGGTATTGTGAATGAGTGAAATTTCTATGACGTTTTGGGAAATATAGAGATGTGATTCGGTTTGGAGATAATCTGGTGAGTTAGATGGGTAAGACATGTTGTTGACCACTCGGTTATAGGTGTGGTTGAGGAGACTGGATGGGTCGTGTTACGGGTTTAGCACTAGTTGGCTCTCTGGCTTAGAATCTGGCGAATGCAGATGATTGAGTATTGCTAGGACTTTCCAACATAGTTGAGTGAGGTGTTTGTGTTGGTTGGGATACGTAAGTAGCTGGAGATGAAACTTTTCTTGCGACATATTGAGAGTATAGGATTAGAATTCCTTTCCTTGGCTAGCGAGGATTAGGAGCCTATCAATAAAGTCTTAGGGGCTGAGTTTTATTCATTCAATTAACAATTCAATCCTTGAGCAATCAAGCAACCAATAGAGCGAGTTAGTAGAGTTAGAGAGAAAGAAAAGTGTTTGGTTGTGAACTCTTAAAGGTTTTAGTTTTGTGCAAATTATTTATTTTATCTTTACGATGTTTTCCCCAATCATGAGTGAGTAGTCGTCCTACTTCTAGGGTAGGGGGAGCCCGACAATAGCCATGTTTGTATGCTTAAATCCCTAATTTGCTTATGTGTTTTCATCTTCTATCCCGTGCTTAATCCTTTATGAGAGTTTAGGATAATTCCTTATTTGCATTATATGAAGTAAAAGTGGATTATTTATAAATTTGGATAGTAATTAGGCTTTGTTTGCGAAAGTTGACTAAACCCTAATTATGAAAATGATAGAAACAAATAGGTATTTATGCGAACGCCTCTATATTCCTATTTGGTGATTGCGAGAGTTGTCATAGGATGATAAAAATATAAACTTTATGTGATTCAAATGTGTATACATGCATGGTTATTGTTGTGGTGAATCCCTACCTTGGAAGCCTTAGTTTATATATTTACAAACACCCAAAACAATTGCTTTTATTTCTGATCAAATCTCCCTAACCATTCTTATTTCTTTCGACCTACTTTGTCGAACTTTTATTTTTCTGTTTTCTGTTACGAACTGAATCTGCACTAGAGATCAACCACCTTAGTCGAGATCGACCACCCCTGCTTGAGAGAAATCAAATAGACAGTTTTCTGAGTCGATCGATGCCACTGAGTTCACTCGACATCGACCAATCCAGTCGACGTCGACCTCTCTGTTCATGTTTGCAGGTTGTGCAGATCGAGTGAAGCACTAGGAATCGACAACCCCTGTTGATATCGACCACTGCAGTAGATATCGAGGCTTTTGGTCGACGTATAGGAACTTTTTCAAGACTATTCAGGAATCGCTGACTCGCCTCATCGAGGATCGATCCTGATTCCGATTCCCTACTACTACATCGGGAGGAAGTCTTGTATTTTATTTGATAGGAAAAGGAGTTGGTTTGTTTTTAGAGTTTTATTTACATACTTAGTCCCCCTCCTACGTCATTCATCTAACTTTGCACTTTGTCTTCATCTTCATATTTTCGGCTATATATACATTCATTTAGATCAATTAAATGTTCATCCCAATCATTACCATTATTCTTCTTCTTCTCTTCCTTTTCATTTTTGGTATGCTATCACTTATTTTGCGTCTCTGCGTATGTCTTCTATGGAAAAACAAAATCCATTAACTAATGGGAAAGGGATTGCTTCTAATAGCGACTTCTTCAACCCCATACACCCAAAACAATCTCTTGGGAACCACTTGTGCGACACCCAACAAACATCCAATCCCTCCAAGTCGACTTGTGTCAATAAGGGCAAAGAGAAATTAGACACTATATGTCATACCAACTATCTTGAATGCTATGGTCACACCAGGTCCTTGTATTACCATCTTCAATATCATATGAATGACCACTTGCTTTACAACTATCTCCATATTATTTATGCTTCATCTTTAAGTCCATTATTTTCTATGTGGTGTATCATGCATAGAAATAGACCACTTGATTTCTATCATTACTTTAGAAATGGAGCCGCACTGACCCTTGCACTAATCACAAGCCGGGTCTTACCCCAAGCAACCGTTTTGCATTTCTTGCCAATTATTCCTGCAGGTCTAACCAAATGTCCAAAGAACTTAATATCGCAACGGACTTGCAGCTATTTTGCCAGGAATTCAACACACAAACTCAACTCAACACACCGTCTTTACTCTATGATTAAATTGTCAACTTGATTACATTTCTCAAATCTTGGTTTCAGAATCCCATGCATGTATCAAACTAATATACCTTATATAACACTATTTGGTACTTTGATCTGGATCCATTCTTATAAACTCGTACTTATGGACTGTATCATGTAAAATATAACTTTTAGATTTCGCTTATAAAAAGCCTCCTTTGTTTGGTTTCCTACATTGTGATAACTAAACATATAACATACCAACAACCCAAATACACCACCTTTTTTAAACCGACTCGAACAAGCTAGCTTGTTGGTTCCCGGGAAGCTTTATTCTCCGAGTCTCCTTAAACTTACCATGCTCTGGTCATTCAGATCTGCTTTAAAATCAATACCTCACCTCCCTAAAAAGTTGTCTAAATGAAATTAAGCTACTGGAATGTTTGGGTTTAGCTAGGAGAAACATATTTTTTTTAAAAAAATAATTTCATGCAATTAGTAATAAGCATATAATTGTTTTAATATTTTAATTTTAATTTTTTTTAGAGTTTTTATCTTCTTAAAAAATATGATGAAAATTATCGGGTCATTCGAAGGGAGTATTACACAATACAAATAAATATAAAAGTTGATTTGAAAATAAAAGATCAAGTGATTATAATTATAAAATGTGATAAATTGGAATCTCCATAAAAAAAATTTAATCATATATAATTATAAATCAATTGGGTCACCAAGTCAATCGGGTCAAAATTACCAGGTCTAAACCCAGATGACTCGGAAAATTACCGAATTTTTGGGTTCGGGTCGGAAAAAATTTTCGGGTCGTGACCCAAAACTTTTCGGACGTTTTAATCGGGTCGATCGAATTGTGTTTTGACAAGTCTACTCATATCTACCGATTTTTTTTAGAAGCAGGATAAAGATTAGGAAAGCCGCCGCCGACCGGACCTCTTTCCTAGCGCGTCCGAGCGGAAGAGAACACAAAGTTCTGGATCAGCGACCATGCTATCATCGGCAGGGATGCTGTAGGCCAGACGTGCAATCTTGTCGGCCACCGCATTCGAGTCCCTGAAAATATGACGAATAGCAACATGAGACATAGAATTTAAATGAATATTCGTGTCAGCCATTAGCAGCTCAATGTTCCAAGGACACGACCAGTCCCCTAGTAAAGCCTTTATAATGACTAGACAATCCCCTTCGATCAGAAGGAATTGAATTCCCAATTGTTTTGCCTTTGCAATGCCCATGTGTAGGCCCATAGCCTCGTCGTAAACTGGCGAACTGTTATTACAACGTCCTGACCCTAATGAGAAAATATTACCATTGTGATCACGGATGACAAATCTGTAGGATCCTGCCTCTGATATGCAGTATGAACCATCGAAGTTTAGCTTATAATACCCAGAAGGTGGTTTCTCCCAAACTTTTGCTTTTTGTAAGGCACATCCAGTCGAGCTTGAGTTATATTTTTGGGTCGGGTAGGAACTAATATTGGTCGTAGTTTGATGCTTGTCAATTGTTTTCGTACTCGCATACCATGTGTGGTTGGACGAATTGCAAAACAATGCAATCTCATGGCCGTGACAGATGTAACGTGATTGAAAACAAGCTGGTTTCTAAAAAACCATAGACCCCACCAAGCAAAGACCATATCACTAGTTTTATGCTTGCCCATATTTGAATAAATAAAGTTTAGGATGTCATTTGGTTTTGAGTCTACCGTTATTCCTCTAGTAATAGGTTTACAAATCCTAAGAGTCGAAAACAAATCATTTTTCATAGGGCAATCTATCAGGAAGTGGAAAGTAGATTCCAAAGAGCATCCGTAGAAGCTGCAGCCGGATGGTACCGATACATGGGATTGTTGTAGTCTATCGGAAGTTGGTAAACCATCGCGAGAAATCTTCCACAAAAAATGTCTAATTTTGTGCGGAACATTCAGTTTCCATAGCCAGTTATAGTTGAAATTTGGGTCGCCGTCATGAAGCGGGATGATACTCGAGGCCTAGCTAGTTGAGAACCAACCATCCTTACTAGGCCCCCCAAAATAGCCTGTCTTGGAAATTGTTGTCTGGTAGTTTAATATGAGTGATGTTGTCAATGATTGTAGTGTTTAGTAAACCGTGTAAGTCCGTCTGAAGTGCCGGCACATTCCAATTATTATTACTGGTATCAATAAAACGGTTAACAGACCAGTTGGAAGATTCTTCCCCAATTGGTCTGAGTGCTAGATCCGCTAAAGGTTTCTGGCAAACCCAGTTGTCCCTCTAGAAATTAACCGATTGACCATTACCGATAGACCATCGAAGCCCCGGTCTAAATAAATGTCTGATAGAGGTAATCTTTGACCACTGCCAGGAGGTGTTTCCTTTTTTTTTGTGTAGTTCATCAGTGTTGTACTTTTCATATATTTTGCTGTAATTACTTTGACCCAGATGTTATTTGGTTGAGTGATGATTTTCCAAAGCATCTTCATTTGTAAAGCAAGGTTCATAGTTTCTTCTTTGTATATGCCAAGTCCACCAGACAGAGTATTTGAGCAGATCTTATCCCAACTGATCAGTGGCGTTGACTCGGGACCTTTGTTCCAAAAGAATTGTCTGTAAACTCTGTCAAGCTCATGTAAAATCGACGAAGGGAGCATAAATGCCTACATTATAAATAGCGGTTGGGCGCTCAAGTTCGCTTTAATGAGGACCTTTCTACCCTCTGCAGAGAGAGAAGCAGCTTTCCATTTAGTTAGCTGTTGTTTGGCTTTAAGAACCACTTTCGCGAATGTATCGCAATTGACTCTACCATTTATGATCGGGCAACCCAGGTATTTCTCAAGATTATTTGTCTGTGGAATCCCTAGCGTCATTGCAATCGTTTGAATAGCCGTGATTGACGTGTTGGAAGAAACTTGGAAGCTCGATTTGTGTAAATTGACCCTTTGGCCCGAGATCTGGCAAAAACGCTGAATAGTATCGTTTAGTTTGTTACAAGTTGTCTGGTTTATTTTACCGAATAACATTATATCGTGTGCGAAAGTGAGGAAAGGGATTTTAACCCCTCCCCTACCCAAGCAGAAACCCATGTCTTTTGACACAGACGCGTGCCGATGTAGCGTTCTAGCAAGTACTTCAGCCGTAATAATGAATAGGAAGGGTGACAGAGGATCACCCTGCCTCAGGCCCCGAGTGGGGATAAACGGGGTAGAAGATTCATCATTGATGAGAACTGAATAAGAAACCGTTTGGACACACTCTTGAATCCAATGGATGAACTTGTGGTCAAAGCTGAATTTTCCAAGTACAGAAAAAAGGAAAGACCATTCTACCCTGTCATATGCTTTTTCCATATCCAGTTTAATAGCCATATAGCCACATCTAGCTTTAGTTGTTCTAAAGGAGTGGAAGACTTCATGGGCAATTAGTATATTGTCCTGTATGGATCTACCTTTAGTGAAAGCACTTTGTAATGGGTGAATCAGTTTATCAAATATGTTTGATAGTCTCGCAGACAAAATTTTTGAGATGATCTTATAGACCGTAGAGTAGAGACTGATCGGTCTAAAATGATTGACACAATCCGGGTTTTCTCTTTTTTGTATCAATGTAATAAAGGTATGGTTTATCTGGCGTAACATTCTCCCAAACAGAAAGAAAGCCTTAACGACCTTAATGACAGATGGTCCCACTATATCCCAATATGACTGATAGAAACCAGCAGACATGCCATCGGGCCCCGGAGCCTTATCTGTTTTAATAGAGAATAGAGCGTACTTTATCTCTGAATTTGTTACTCGTGCCGTTAGCGCCCTATTCTCAGTATCCGATATTTCCGTATCGATAACATCCAGATCATCTCCAAATGAAAGGGCATGGTTGTATGATGACTTGAAACGGTCGGAGAATGTTGAGACGAACTCTTCTCTAATCATATTGTGGTCAGTTAGCAACAGGCCTGATTCTGTTGTAAGAAATTTAATAGCTTTTTTTCCCCGCCTAGCCGTAGCTATACGGTGAAAATATGCAGAGTTAGTATCATTAAGCTTGCTATGCTTAATTTTAGCTCTTTGGCTCCAGTAGCGCCTTTGGAAATCTAGCATTCTTTCTATTTTATTCAGAAGTCTCCTCTGAAGCTCAAAATCTAGCGAGTTAGGATTGTTAATTAAGCTTTGTTGTAACCGTAGGAGCTGGTCATCAGTTTGATAAACTTGTTTATGTATATTGTTGAAAGTTTTCTTGTGCCATTTTTTTGCTAGGACTTTAAGCATAGTTGTTTTCTTTACAAGTTTGAATAGGTTTGACCCCACCGGGTTAATACGCCATGCTTGTTTAACAACATTTTTAAATTCAGGTTTTGTGGTCCAAGCTAACTCGAATCGGAAAGGTCGTTTGTTACCATGCGTAGGTGAGCGCAGATCAAGTGATATCGGTGCATGATCGGAGGTTGTAAAAGGGTGGATTCTAACCCGTAGACCATCATAGGCAGCGATAATCTCGTTTGGTGCTAGAAGACGATCTAGTTTAGCGAAGCTGTTGTTTGGTAAGCCATTTTTTTTTCCTCTGACAGGTATAGCTACCTCCATGTGTGGGAATGTCATTTAGTAAAGGGTCGTTTTTGATCTGTTGCAAGCGCCTAAAACGATTCTGGGCAGGAATAATCTCCCCCAGCTTGTCATCCGGAATAGAGATTTCGTTTAGGTCGCCAAGGATACAGAACGGAATGAGAAGTTGCGAAGAGTATTGTTTTACAAATTCCCATAAAGGATTTTTAGACTTGTAGTCCGGTGGTGCGTAAACCATAAGGAAAGCCATTGTTTGGTTTATATTATGATCATGATAATTGATATGAATTAGTTTGTGGTGCACCGCGATTAACGTAATTTCGCCTTCAGACGTCAAAATGTCTCTCCAAAGCAAACAAATGCCACCCGAGAACCCCACTGCCGGGTCAAAAGCTATATTATTGAAACCACATTTTTTCCAAACGTTGTCCGGGGGAGGTTTATTCGATTTTGTCTCTAGAAGAACCAAGACATTAATATAGTTGTTTCTGCAAAAGAGTTCAGTATTAGTCCAAAAGTTTCGTCTTTTTAAACCACGACAATTCCAAGAGCAGATATTCATAGGAAACAAATTTTGATATGTAATCTTATGAAAATTGAAAACATATCATGAGTTAGTCGCAAGGAAGCTTTTGTTTGTAATTTGTATCGGTATCGATTCTTTCTTTTGTAACCATAAGATAGGCAAACGTATTTGTTGAAACCAAGTATAAGCTGATGGCTATAATGAATTTGTGAATCATAATAACGGGAGTACACTTGTGTATTGGAATGAGATAGCGTTTGGAAGTAACGTCTATTCATCCATGTGTAAGTAGTGTAATAGAGTCGGAACCTGTGATATAGGTATGAAACCATAGTTTTGTACATACAAACATTTCGAAAGAGAGGGACATGTGATTGATGTTTGATCAACATTGGTGGCAAGCACCCGTACTTGTGTGTTTTGGGACCAATTGTGTTTTAAGGCCTTGTAGGGCAGTGTCGATCTTAGAAGGTCGAGTGACGGGTCATTGTGACCTAGTATTATCGAGTAGTCTCTGATTGAGATGGAAGACCAGCGTTCCAGCCCCATCAAGAAGCATCCGAGCAGACCCGCAGAACACTAGCAGCAGCAACAAGAAGCAACATCAACCAATATAGCGCCAAGAACCCTCCACATAAACGGAAGATGGCAAGTTATGCACCCAAGCCAAATGCACAACACCTGGGCAATGGCCCTCGGCAGCGGGAAGGCAAGAGAGCGAGAACAACCAAGCACATCCCACCTTGAAAACGAAAGCAAAAACAGCAGCAACCAAAGGACAACAACCAAGTAAACGGTATAGGAGAAAATAGCAATAAGAAGTAATTGAGAGAAGAGGTAGAGAGACAAGCAGTGGAAGCATTGATGCTTTAAACTGCCGTATGTGATGTCTATAAAACCCAATTGGATTAAAAGAAGTGTGTAATACATAAGATTTGGGCAATTATGCGTATGAACATTGTGATAGTACGTGTATTGAGATACAATACAATGATGATGTTTCAAGTACCTTGCCTGGTAAGGCTTATAAGGATTGCTTTGATATTTGTAGAATGTTGGTGAATCCAAAGACTGAAGAGAACCGTAGCAAGAACTCCAAGCAGCTCCGAAAAGCATTTTGCAGCGTAGCCAACAATAGACACACAACCAACGGAATCGAAGAAGACAAAGGGGAAACACAAGCAACAGGCACAATGAGAGTGCATAAGCAGTCGACAAACAGAAGGCCAAGCACCGAAAGCAACCAAGAACGCCCCAACTGCAAAATGAAAGGTAGCGCAACAGCCCTGTAAATGTTGATAAACAACACATATTACACAAGTAAGGGTTTATTAAAACCGATATAGGACTCTCTATGTTCGTACAGAACTTTGATGCCGAAACAGTTTCCCTTGTGAAGGCAAGAACACCGTTATAACGGAAGGATCCTTGGATGATAGTACTTAAAGGAAGCATACTACGTATTGTGTATAGATCAATAGACGGGCTTGTGTAGCCAACAGAGTAATCCAATTTGGTTGTACCCAAATAGAGGCTATCGTAGCCAAAAAACGTGACCGTAGAGTCAGATAGGTTGGATAATACATGGACTGAGGAGTTCATTGTATATAGGTCGATGAGACGGCAAACGCCTGGCCTCATAGAAGCGCCAACAAGCTTCTTCCCAAAACTGAGCCGCCGCCTGTGCCACCAACGCCAAGCCCAAACTCGACGACGGAGACACCACCGCCGAACCAACCAATTTTGCCCCGAAAGTGCCTCCAACACCATCTCCTTCTAGAATAGCTTTTGATTTACCACAAACAAATCTTGAATTGGGTTTTTCCCTTCCGTTGCAAGTTGTCTGTCTGAGAAACGGAAGATTTTAGGTCTTTGATTTGAGAGAATTTAAGTTGCAATCGATGATATTGGTTTTTGGATTTTCCAATTCTATCATGGGAGATAGAGTTGTGGTGGGAAAAAGCAGAGTTTGGGCTCCTGGTTTGGGGCAGATTGTTGAGGACAACGACGGCGGCCGGTGGGCACTAAGGGTATGCATGATTCAATCCAAACCGAATTTTTGGGCCGAACCAACACAAACCGAACCTAACCGAAGTTTTTCGGTTCGAGAATTTCCATTTTTCGGTTTCGGTTTGGTTTGTGTTAAACCGATTTTTTTTATACACTACATAAATATATTTGTATACTTTATATATACACACATACTTATTGTGTATACACATATATAGTGTATAGATTACATATATACACATACACTGTATTTGCATTAGTCATGTATATATATTTGTAATTTTGTACTCCGTATATTTTATAAAGTACAAATACGTACACAGTGTATATGTACTTGCATGAATCTATTTATATATATATATTTGAATCCGTATTTGTATACTTTATATTTATATAATTTATATTGGAATATGTATATATATGTATATATACACAGAAATACATTGTATATATATTTGTATTTGTATACTTTAATTTTTTTTTATGGAAATTCGGTTCAATTGTGTTAAAACTGAACCGAACACAAACCAAACCGATAAATAACCGAACCGAATACTTTTGGTTCAGCTTTCGGTTTGAAAATTTGAGATTTTCGGTTCGGTTCGGTTCGGTTTGGCCCGGTTCGGTTAGGTTTTAGACCAATGTACCTAGGGTTTGCCATAAACAGAGAGTTTTTTTTGCCGAGAGGAGGAATTCTGAGCTAAATCAATATTTCTAGATGGATGTGAAGATTTATTTTGAACTAGTCTCCAAGCTACCGCCGACACAACACTCTCATAACTACCGATTAAATTGCCCTTACTACCTTCCAAATGGCATATATGGTGATGACAACAATTTTATTAACAAACTCTGTAAATGATTTCGAAAATTCAAATTCGAAAGAATCAAACCGTGCGCCTCCATATCCACTCTTCTCTCTCCTCGTAACTCGGCTCTTCCCTTCCACTCCTCACCTCCTCTCTCCATCTCTCCGCCAATGGATTCTGCTAATTGATGCCAATCTCCATCCCTCTACTCGTCAAATCCTCCATATCTGAACTTTCCTGCCTCCAGCAATGTCCAAAGATCCAGCTTCAACGCATAGGGACCCCAAACCCCTCGAATCCAATGAAAACGGGCTCGAGTCGTCCTTGATTAACCCTACACATGCCCCTTCACACCCTCGGAGAGCGCCGCTCAACGCCATAGCAGATCCAACGCAGCTCCGGCGGGATGTCGAGTCGGATTCCGACGCTGCCAAGCTGGAAGGAGCTGACGGGAGCCAGGTGTTTGATGATAAGACGAGCATTTCTAGTTCGGAAGGCTTAATGCCCGTCGGGAAGTGGGCGTCGGTTTCGGGATTGGGTACGAATACTCCTAAGGTGTCTTCTGGCCGCGCTAGGGTTCACTCTGAGTCAAATTCGGCGCAGAGTACTCCGGCTCAGAGTGCTAGATTTAAGGGTTTGGGGACTGGGAGTAGGGTTTATCAGTCTAATGGTGGAAGAACTGGAGGTTCTTCTAGGGTTTCTAGAAGGTTCACCATTGTAAATACTGAACATGCTGAACCGGTTGTGGATGCCCCGCATTTTGAGCTCGAGGAGGATCCATTGTTCTGGAAGGACCACAATGTACAGGTTTGTGATTTATAATTTTCTAATTTTGGATGCCTTGGTATTTCTGTGGACTGAGAAATTGCACTTTGAAGAATTGAAATTTTGAAACAAATGAATTGAAAAGATAAACTAAAACATAAGGTTAGCTGCATTTGAAGTTTGAACTGATGCTAATGTGGAGATTGTCGCATGTTCTAGGTTTTGATTCGTGTTCTCCCCTTGAACAATATGGAGCGTGTTTTGCAAGGGAATGCACGGTGCTTGAAGCAAGAGAGTGCACAGACATTAGTTTGGTTAGGTCATCCTAAGACTCGGTTTACTTATGATCACGTTGTTTGTGAGACAATTACACAGGTCGCCTTGGCTCCAAAAAATATTTATGTTACTAGTTGGCGATGTTTCTTTAATTGGAAATAATGAATAGACTGTTGATTTTAATATAGGAAAAACTCTTTAGGGTTGCTGGGTTGCCCATGGTGGAAAATTGCATGTCAGGGTACAACAGTTGTATATTCGCTTATGGTCAGGTACATTGAATGGCCAGTTATGTAAAGTTTCAGACCCTCTGCGGTGATGGCAGATTGCTAGTAAGTTCCCTGTTAAAGTTAATATGATATGTTACAGACAGGTAGTGGAAAAACATACACCATGATGGGTGAGGTCCATGAGATTGAAGGGAAGCTTAACCAGGACTGTGGAATAACCCCTCGTATATTTGAATACTTGTTTACACGGATCAAGGCGGTAAGATAACATGGAAGCTCTTGAAACATCTATTCAATAGAATGCAGTCATATTTATTGGAAACACTGATTATGCAGGAAAAGGTGAGTCGAAGGGATGAAAAACTGACGTACAACTGCAAATGTTCCTTCCTAGAGATCTACAATGAGTAGATAACTGATTTGCTTGAGCCATCGTCTACCAATTTGCAGGTGATTTAGGCTTTCTGAAATTCCTGTTTATTGGTGAAAAAAGGCTTATTATTTGAAAACAACGTTTCACACTTGTCTTGTTATTTTTGTAGTTGAGAGAGGATTTTAAGAGGGGCGTGTATGTTGAGAACCTCAGAGAATATAATGCGAGGACTGTCAGTGATGTTCTTCAGCTTCTCTTAAAGGTAAAAGTCTGCAATAAAGTTACTACATGATGTCGTAATTATAAGAATCTGAAATTACTGAATTATATTCAATAGGGTGCTGCAAATAGAAAGATTGCTGCTACACACATGAATAGTGAGAGCAGTCGGTCTCATAGTGTTTTTACATGCATCATTGAAAGCCGCTGGGAGAAGGATTCTATGATTCATTCCAGATATGGACGGTTAAATTTGGTTGATCTTGCTGGTTCAGAGAGGTGATTCTCAACCCTGCTTGAAATTTATTTTGATTCCCAATTCTTGAGCTTTTTAAGTTGGCTAATATTGTATGGATGAATAGGTACTGATTTTCTTATAACAAGATAGAAGTTTTAGTGGTCCATAAACTATTCAATTTAAATTTTGAAATGGTTATTTGGTTATACCTGTATTAAATTAGGCAAAAAAGTTCTGGTGCTGAAGGTGATCGACTGAAAGAAGCCAACATCAACAGATCTTTATCAACTTTAGGGTAAGAGGTTATGAAAACCTATACTTGAGCACCTGCATGTTCCTGATGGAGACAAGCTGTAGATAACCTTGTGCATGCCTTTGTTGAGATACATATAACTAAACACGCTGTTTCACTTGTAAAATTTCTAGATTATGTGACGTAGATAAATGTACTTTTTTTTTATTACTCGGTAACTAGTTCTGTTTAACTTGCAAAATGTCTAGATTATATGACATAGGTGGATGTTTTTTTAATTACTTGGTAACCAATTTTAGGTACCGGTCTGAAAGAGCATGGGTGGCACTAATGTCTTCCGTAGTTGTAAAGGCAGTGCTATCAGTTTCTTATATAGGATATTTTCGCCTTTAAGAGGAAATGTAGAGTACAAGATTATCAGATGATATTCATCATACAGTTGTATCTAGTGAACGATTTTAGTGATAGTTGCTATTCTTCCTGAAAATATGCATGTAATCTTGGAATTGTTGGGTACATATGCTTAATGCAGAACTGCTTAGCTGAATAATCAAGAATGGTAAACTGCACTAGAATCAGTAGCATTACACATTTAATTTTTATGAGGTGTTGCACATAATTTCACGGACTTCCCAAAGAAGGAATGTATAACCAATTACCCAAGAAAGGAATACTAAAGAAATGAAGGGAAAATATATAACTTATTCAGGAAAACATGCAATGATTGCTGTTTGAGTGGAAAATAAAACCTTTATGCATCTAATTTCACCATTTACAATTTGTTTTCTGAACATTGCAAACACTAGATGGCTAGACATAATTTGCGCGAAGCCCTTTTATCAGTTAATACTTTTTCATTGCCCATGATATTTGTTTCTTGTGCAAATTCTTTCCTCTGTCATTGAAATTTTGCAAGTGCTATATGATTAGTAGTATTATTATTTGTTAAAATCTAGAGCTTTGCAAAAAGAAAATTTCTCCTAAAGGTAATGGATGAAATTCTATCTAATATATTTAATTAAATAAATCATGTCTATCACCTTACTTGCAATATCCAAAGCTATTTTAGGATTTTGTCTACACTGTTTATCTGACAACTGAACCTCCGTCTTTATACACAATGAAGCTTCTTTTGATTGTTTATTTTTGTAGTCTGGTGATCATGTCTCTGGTTGATGTAGCACATGGAAAGCAGAGGCATGTCCCCTACAGGGATTCAAGGCTTACTTTCCTCCTTTAGGTTTGATAAATGAAGCTTTTCTCCCTTAAGTTCTAGCTTTTACCTGACTGAGGTTTCATAACTGTTAATAAGTGCAGGATTCTTTGGGTGGAAACTCAATGACAACAGTCATCGCAAATGTTAGCTCATCCTTTTGGTCAGTTGTGTTTGAACCTCTCCTTTTCCACATTAAAATATGTTATCTGTTCATGTTTTGACTTCTCTAATTGCAGTTCTGCAACTGAAACACTAAGTACTCTCAAGTTTGCTCAGCGTGCCAAACTGATTCAGAACAATGTACTTACTTAACTTAATAACTATCTCCCGATTTTGAGTTGTATGCATACCTTTGCTGATTGTTTTGTTTCCCGGTTAAGGCCAAGGTGAATGAAGACGCTTCTGGTGACGTAACAGCATTACAAGAACTAGTCCAGCGGCTAAAGGCAAGGATCCAAATTGAAATTTCCAGGCTAAAATCTTACAGTAGTACCACTAGTAGAAAATCGGGATTTTACCCCATGATCTATTATCCCGGATCTCATAATTGTGGGGTGCAATGGCCTAACTAGCAAGTTTTCGTTCATTTTTTTATACTAAAATAAATATACCCCGGATTATATAAAAAAATATGTGGGGTATAAGAGGTGTGGTATTAATTGAATCATATCTTATACCCCGGACGTTTTTTTTACCAATATCCGGGGTATATACCTATTCACTCCAAAAAAAATGAATTATATACCCCGGCTTTTTTTTTATAAATATCCGGGGTATATATGTTACTCTTTTACCCCACAATATTTATATACCATAGAAATTCCGGGGTATAAAAGGTAAGGCTTGGTTTTTATTTTTTTTTAAATGAATGAAATATTGTGTGAAATAATGTAGTACCGTATGCATTAATTGAAGGACAGAATAAGAGCAAAAAAAATTTGAAGGACAGAAGGAGGTCGGCAAAGGCGCAAAGCTTGCCCGACTGAGTTCTCTCCTCACGCAGCGGCAGTCCACCTTGCCAGCCGCCTCTCACCGCCAGCGCACAGGGACTCAGCCCAGACTCCTCTCACCGGCGACTCAACTCCGACTCCTCTCACCGGCGACTCACCTCCTCAGCCCCGACGTCCTCAACAGCCCGCGATTCCCGACCTCCTCAGTCGACCGAACTCCTCAGCCCGCGATTCCCGACCTCTCCAGCCGCCGACCTCCTCAGCCACCGACCGCACTCCTCTTCGACGCCCTCCTCTCAGCCGCCAACCTCCATCCCCTTACTAGGTAAACGCAGCCCCTAATTTTTAGATTTCTCCTAACCCTAATTTTCATCCGCCCTCTTCTAATTGAAACCCTATTTTTGCAGCTTTCAACTTCAATGTAACTATTAGCATGCCAATTTGCTCATACTCTTACTCGATTTCCATCTAGGTAGGCTGAATCTGCAACTTTATCAACTTTTTTGTACATCTTGCTTAAACTCTTACTCGATTCCTATTTTGCAGCTTTCAACTTCTAATTGAAATCTTTTTTCTGGATATTAGAAACTAAAATTTTCAATATGCTACTAGAAACTTGGATTGTATTCATTACATTGTCAACATGTCTCTTTGGTTGTATATGGTCTGACTCTTCAAAAGTACTGGGGCAATTGGTAGAGAATGAGATGGACAAGGCATATGGGGTGTGTTTAGAAATTGTTTGATAAAAAAAAGCACATGTAAACTATAGCATTAAATTTAAGTTATATTAGAAACTGAATCGGATTTGTCTTTGAAAAAGAGAGAGACTCATTGGGTTAAGGTTAGCATTCCTTCTCAATCGGATTTGGTTTATTTGCTGATCTGCACTTGCAATTGATTGCCTAAATTTTGCATATTGCTTCTAACCTTGTTATTTGGCCTATTCTACAACTTTGATTGAGAGATCGAGCATTTCCATTCAATGCATAACCCACCCCCATTTTAGTATGGTTTAGTAAGTAGTAACCCAATATGAAAATTTTCAAATCTAGCTTCAAATCTAGCTTCAAATTTACCATTGATAATGATATTTTGCTTATGGACAAAACATTTGGTTTTGACACTGCTGTGGGCAGTAGCAATGGCTTTATTGCTATGCATGCATCCCTTTTGAATTAAGAGGACATTAGGATGTGTCTTTTCCCCTTGGGTGCCTTTAAATATAGTATATAAAATAAGAGTGTTGATAAGCAGATTATTGAAATGGAAGTGGGTAACTGGAACATTTTTTGTAGGAAGGAAATTTATAGCCTCACGTAATACGCAGTCAAGCTGGATTGTTATAACATCAAAGATTATGTTCTTGTTACTTATCTATAAATCTCAGTTCTGATATCTGGATTTTATGTTAATGCATGTTTTCCCTATGTTTTAATCTGTATAGTATATTTCAAATAGAATTTAAGAGTGTCTAATAATATGGATAATTGAACTACCTTTTGACTTCATTAAATTGTTCTGGTGTCATTGCAGGAGCTTTTGAAGAAAACTAATGGGAATACTGTATTTGGAGACGTTGGTGTTCATATGCCACAAGAGGTTATCTTGATTTCCTTCCTACAATTAGGAAATGTATACCTTCAAAGTTCAAAATGTCTGATTAGTCTAATTTATGATGTATCAGGTGACAAGTTTATGACACTTAAATTTATTGATTTAGCTTAACATTGTAGAATGATATTAAGAATGTAAAGATTAGGCTCTCCGATTGATGTAGTGGAAGTATGGATGATATGAATGGGTATTAAATTTTTTTTTTATAAACAAATAATTATATACCCTATTTATCCAGTATATATATCATGAAACATATGACCAAATGATACTACTATACACCCCGGATTTTCAGTTTTATACCCCAGATAAATGAAAATTGCAATCCGGATTGGATGTAATATATACCCCGGATATTAAAAGAATATACCCCGGGCGTTTTTTTAGAGGAAATTGACTACAGGTATATACCCCGGATTATTTTAGTTTTATACCCCGGATAAAATTTTTTTACAACCCGGTGGGTATACCTTATACCCCGGATATTAGCAGAATATACCCCGGATATTATCATCATATACCCCGGGCGTGTTTTTTAGAGCACTTTTTTTGAAATTTGGCTAGGTTTTATACCCCGGATTTTTAAAAAAATATATCCGGGGTATAAAGTCAGACCGAATATTAACCCCACCCTACCTGTACCCCGGAGCACTATATTGTCAGATCCGGGGTATATATATAAAAACGCCCGGGGGTATATTACTAATTTTCTACTAGTGTACTGAGAAACTATTGTGTTTAACAGGAGCAGTTGTGCCACTTGTTGAATAATGAAGGACAATCAACAACTCAATTGCTTAACCACGGCAACAAACAACTTAGCCTTGAAGATTTTCCTGCAAAGTTCAATCCGCCAGTAGAGGGAGACATTGTTTACCAACTGGAACAAGAGTTGAGAAATGCAAATGAAAGGGTATAAATTTTCTGTTATATAACTTAACAGCTAGAGCCTAGAACCTATAAGCATAATGATTATTTGCTAAATCAATGGATCAGATCAAATGTTTGGAATCTCCTTTATCTTGCTCATTCAAAAGGGAAAAAATTGCTCAAAATGCTATTAAGAAGTTGGAAGCAGAACTTCTGAATAGGAGTCCTCTGGTAATTTTCATTCACATAACTTTTACTTCTCTCTCTTTCTCTCTCAATTAATTTTCAACTGCATTTGTATATCTTGTAAGCCATTACATCTTTGCAGATTCAACATTGGGAAGAAAAAGTCCAACATAGGACAACAGCATTGCTCATTGAAGAGGTGAAAAGCATGGTACCTACATTGGTCAAAGACGAGTTAATATCTGCAGACAAATAATGAATGAAAATAAGGCTCTGGACGTTGCATCATTGTTTGTATGGAACTTTAAGATTTGAAAACAAAACTTAGCCTGATTGTGTGTTACCTGTCACTATATCATATCAAGCATGATGGACTACGAATGACTTACACACTTGAAAATGGGAGTTATTATAGCTTGCTTTTTCCATGCCTAAAGTTATGCTATTTTTTTTTTCTGCTCAGGATACAGTCTCTTCATTGAGGGAGTTGGAAATGAAACAAGCTGATACCATCTCCTTGGTGAGCAAAGACATACATATAACTTTTGTAGTAGCTTTTTGTGGAGTTGTGAGAGTTTTAATTTGAATATTTACATTGCTTGATAGATATTTATGCTTGGTTCTGTTCTTTCTATCTATTGTTGATGTTCATATGAAACTGGGTTACAACCATGCTGAAAATTTGTAGAGTTGATATCTTGATTATCCAAAGACTTGTGTCCTATCCTGAAGTTGGTCATTCTCAACGCATATTATCTATTGTATGTGGGTGAGAAGAAATCTACAAGGAGAATCCTTCTAATCCCTATTGATATAGTAATCTTTGCATAACTTGCATCTATCTTTGATTTTTCTTGAGGTAAGCATATAGTAAGATGCATGTAATGTTGATTTTTGTGTTGAGCGAAAAATATGCATGCCTATTGCCTGTAACCCTTTACCACACTGAATTGTTTCATGAAGAGATATATCTTGTCATTGCAGGGTGATACTATGTCAACCAGAAGTGAGTTCGGATATGATACATCATCTAATCTTGCAGAGGATGAAATTCAGCACAGGAAAATTGATTACCAGATGGACGGAATGACAAGCATGAAGTCTACAAAGGTTGCTAAGGATTTGTCAGATGCACAACTATTGATTGAAGCATTGGAGTATGAGCAGATCCGCCTGACACAAGACCTACAGTTAATGGAGGAGAGAAATCAGCAGCTTTTAGGTATTCTGGGTGGGAAAAATATGCAGAAAAATCTGCTAAATGGTTTGCATAAATCTCCCATGGAAATGCAGAATCCTAATAACCAAAACAAAAGCTTGATGAAACTGGCCAATGAGGACTCCGGAGATTTGGCATTGCGAATCAAGTTAGAGAGAATGGGCAGAGAGCTTGACAAAGTTAAATCATTGAATACACAATACCAAGAAGATGAAGTCTTAAAGTTGCATCATCAGAAAGCTGTTGAACTAATCCTTGAACAGGTTGAAATGGAGACAGCTAGTACAATTATTCATCTACAGGAAGAAATTACTATGCTACAGGCGGAGCTTCAAGAAAAATTAAGCATTGTCACCGCTGAAAACAATCAACTGAGGAATGTTATAGCAGATAAAGATGATCAATTGGCAGAGTTGTCTGCACAATGGGAAAAAGCAACTTTAGAACTAACAAGCTTTCTCATGGATGGCTCAAAATCTTTGAATCATGCCTCCTCTCGCATTAGAAGTATGGCTTGTTTGTTTCCTCATGTAACTGGAAGTCTAGGTGACCGTGTTGAAAGTGCAGCCAGAGTATGTATGGAGAAGGAAGAAAGGATTTTGCTTCTGCAGAAAAGCCTGGAAGATGCTCAGAAGACGGTGTTTGAAGTGAAACAAAAGTTGAACTCCTTGAAGGGAGTAGCAGTTGCTTTCACTGAAGCCCAGAATCTTTCAAGTACTGGATGCAATGGCGAGCAATATGATGTAAATTGTAAATTAGATCCTCTGTGGAATGTGGTGGACGAATTATGTGTAGATTCTGAAGTTGCATTATCAGAGGTAAAAAGGCCTTCTCGTGTTGACAGCTTGGAGCATGACTTTAATAAGGTACCGCGTATGGCTGATTCTACAGAATGTGTAAATCAACTAATTTCTGATACTGATGCTGGAGCCAATGGATTGACATTTGGAGAGAGGAAAGTTCTGGTTGATTCATTTAGGTTGAAGCCGCAAGAGTTTGAGGGTAAAATTCTTGCTTCATACAAGGATACAGAGAAACATCAGTCTGATTTTCAACATGATATTCTAGAAGCTACTGCTGTATGCAGGGAACTGGTTGAGGGCATTGGAAAGGATGTTCCCACGATGAGGGGGGGTTTTGAACATTTGAAGAGGCAGCATAAATGTTTGCAGTTTTCTTCTAGTGAGATGCCAATATCTGGACCTTCTAAGGTTCCAAAAGTTTATCAATTTCAGATGATGAGTTGTATTAGAGAAGGACTTACAGAGACAAATTGCAGGCTTGGATTAATTCAAGCATCTGTGGACAAATTGTTGGAAACTCATGCAGAGAAATGGGACACTGATAGTTCTACATCAGACTCTAGTTTGTCCTCTACTAATACTGCTGGAGAAAAAAGACCTTCTGGGTCTGAGGCTGTAAATAGACCAGGCCAAGTTTCTGAACATGATGGATCACATCTCTTGCTTGATGGAGAATCACAGAAGATGAATACACTTGAGCTTCACCAAGAAGTTGAAACATCAATGGTGATTGGGGAACTAGAAATGGCATTAAGAGCTTTAAAGAACTTGTGGGTTTCACTAACTTCTCTTGTGGCTCAGGCAGGGGCAACAATTAAACCTCACGAAGAAAGCAGTGTTGATAATAAGGGTGTAGATAAAGAACATGGGATATCTGAGATGACCTGGTTTCATCACTCTCCTAATACAGGGATAGAAGGAGCTCATTTAGATTCTTCATGTTGCAACAAGGTGAGTGTTGGTCACAAAATGTTTGATTATGCTTCTATTGATTCTCTTATCATTGATGGATCTTTGAATAGAAAGAGATAGAAATAAAACAGCACCTCACTGAATGAGTTAATGTTCATCAAATCTGCAACTTTGAAAAGTTAAGGACTAATAGTTGCCTGTATTCTGTTTACTGAAATTTGTTTCACCCTGAAAGTGAAAAGTTAAGGACTAATAGTTGCATATATTCTGTTTTGATGGCTAGATGCTTTGAATGAGTTGAGTAGTAACAAACTAATAATCACATTCTTAATAATTGAATTGCAGACCTTTGCTCCTGATCGCAAGATTGAACAAAGCAATAGTTTCTTCTCTAAGTTTGAAGAGGCTTGTTCAACTATGAAGGAGGCTGATCTCATGCTAAATAAATTGGTAAAATCCAATGAAAATGCAAAGGAATTGACTCATATGTGGAAGCAGGCAGGCATGGATTTGATGGGTGAACGGGATTGTTTGCTTGATCAAGTTCAAAAGCTCAAGTCTAAACTATGTTCAAAGGAATCAGAGTATGGCACTCTTGAGAATGAGGAGTCTAATCTGATTGAAGTGACAAATTCTGTATCTTTACTAGCTGCCTTCTTTGTAGACGTCCAAAAAGATGTGGAAGAACTAATTAAGGGAGTTTATTCTGATCTTTTGTCAATGTCAAAAGATGCTCACAGATATGTTGGATCTCTGAGGTGTTTATTTGAACAAATCTACTCTGAGTTCATACAAAAGGACTTTTCTACTCTTGTTCTGCGGGTGTGCATAGGTGATTATTTGAGCAGAATGCAAGAGACCTCTATAGTAATTGAAGCCAATCATTCTGCTGTCAGTTTTGCTACTCCAAGTAGGGAACACTGTGATAAAACAGCAGCATTGCCATTGGTAGAGATTGATGAATCATTACCGCAGCTAGGCAACTTGTCTCAGGCGAATTTGCAATTGAAGAGAGAATTAGAAAGGAAGGAAGTTGTACTCAAAGGTTTGTTATTCGATTTTAGCTTACTGCAGGAAGCATCATCCAACAGAAAGGATATAAGAGATGAAATCAACAAATTGATTGTGGCTTTGGGTCAAGCTGAATATGAGTTGCAAGTCAAAAGGCATGAAGTAAATAGCCTAATGCTTCAGGTGGGAGAATTGGAAGATTGCCTCATTGATACCAAACATGAGCTTGCAATCTTCAATCGTGAGCTTGAGCAAACCCAACTGTCTTTTGATGATATATCAAACCAGAACCAAGAGTTAAGGTTGCTAGTAAATGATCTCCGCCACAACAAATCAGAGGTGGAAAAACTGTTGGATGAACAAGATGAAGTCATCAAGGGTTTAGAAAAAGAAATTCTCCATTTAAATTCTTCAACAAGTGAAAGCGTTTTCCAGTCCATTGAAAGTGTTGAGAATGATCTTCTAAGAGCAACAACCGAGAGGGACGAGTTACATGATGAAATTAGATCATTGAAAGATAAGATGGAGATGGCGTACGCACTAGCAGAGGAAAATGAAGCGCTTGTTCTCGAAGCTCAACAGGTATTGTTTGTAATACATGCTATTTTTTTAATAAAATCTCTATTAGGTTTAATTTCTGGTAATTTTCAACTTCTAATTTCAAAATTATAGGAATCTATGTCGAGTAAACTGCATGCTGAGCAGAAGGAAGAGGAAGTAAAGATACTTGAAAGTTCAATTGAGGAGCTCGAGAATACAGTGAATGTATTGGAGAAAAAGGTTTGTGTTTTTTTTCTACACGTGGTTTGAATACCATCCAACTCCAAGTATCATAAAATTTCCTACATGTGGTGCAATCTTGTCCTTCTTTTCTGGTTGTAGTTTCTTTCATTGTTCTGCTGTTCTCTTAATGACACATGACTATTTGATTCTTCAGGTACAAGAAATGGATGAAGACGTGCAACAACACCGGATTGATAGAAGCTCGTTAGAGATGGAAATTCAAGGGCTGAGACACCGGTTGATGACAGTTGAGAATCTCACAGAAAATATGGATCAAGAAGATTCCCTATATGAAAAACTTGAAAATCGTAAACCAAGGTTTTTGTTCTGCCTTTTAAGATTTTAATAAATGCTCGTTCAAATATTTTCAATTCTCTGATGAAGAAATCTTGATCTCAGGCAATTCAAAAACAAATTCCTGGACCTTGATCAGGCTTGTGCTCAGATAAAAGTTCTTGAAAAAATTAGAGCAGAACAGGCTAAAGAGGTGCACCTTAGTTATGCTAGCTAATCTAAATACTTATTTTTCAACTTCATTATTGCATTTTGGTTCCGTTGATGCATTTGTCTTATCCATTCTTGTTTTGGCACCATCCTTGTCTTGGAAGATTGACAGGATGAAAGAGTATGTATCGGAGCTGGTGTTGCATGCTGAAGCACAAGCATCACAGTACCAAGACAAGGTATCATATTTTTATCAAAGGGATTTGTATGGAATCCGTTATTTTCTGTTCCCCTTTTCAACCTGTTGTTTGTTTGATGCATCCAATTTAACTCTATAGTAAGGGAAATGTGAATCATGAATAGGTCTTCTTGATCCGTTGAAGTATAATCACAAGTGGCAATTACTTGAGTTCGTGACGTTGAAGTACAAGTTTTTCTCAAATCTCAATATTTGTCAATTTATTGCATCCGTTTAGATGTTGCAGTTGAATGTTTCTACACGATGCATCAGCTGGATTCTATCAGGAATGCTACTTATGTCATCTATGCTCTTCAACCATTCAATATTTTCAGCACCCATTATTGGTTCCAATGATGCAATAGTCCATGCTGTATATAGGACCCTTAGGTTTATCATATAACTTTGCTTTTATATTATCCATATAGTTAACACTGAATTCACTATTGTTTCCGCTCTTATAGTACAAAACTCTGGAGGCAATGGTTTATGAACTAAAGAAAAATTCATCATCAATGACATCTTCCATGTTGGTTTCGGAGAAACCCGAGCGAAGCTCATCTAGGCCCAGGGGTTCAAGTTCTCCCTTCAGGTGCATATCAAATCTAGTTCATCAGATGAACGTGGAAAAGGATCAGGAATTGTCAACTGCTAAAGCTCGTATAGAAGATTTGGAGGTGCTGGCTGCTAGTAGACAGAAAGAGGTTAATTTAAAATGAAGTTCTTTTTTGAGTAGCAAAATAAGGTCTTTTGAAGCAGCTCAGAAGGCCTATTCAATCAGTTGTAAGTTCCATTATGTGGCTAACATATGTACCTGGCTTGAATCAGGTGTGCATGCTGAGCAGCCGATTGGCTGCAGCAGAAAGCATGACACATGACATCATCAGGGATTTACTGGGCCTGAAACTTGACATGACTAACTATGCAGTGAGTTTCTCATAATCATCTCAAAATCATTCCATCTTTATCCAAGTATGCTTGTTATTCATATTCTGTATGTTGGCATGTTTGAAGGACTTGGTAGATGAGCACCAGCTTCACAATCTGCTGGGTGTTGCTCAGCAGAAAACAATGGAGTCCAAAAGAAAGGTCATTCTGCTATCTAATGTTTTGCTTGGGCATTCATCAGTGTCACTGCGTTTTACACTTGTACATGTTTCTTATCTCCTGATTGAAAAATTCTTCAGGATGAAGAAATTCACAGGCTACAGATGCAAATATGTGATTTGATTAATGAAAGGGACAGGTAAGACATAGTAAAATTAAGTATATTACTCTTTCTAGTCTTCTATATTTTACGATGTTTATGACTCAGAACATCATAATCGGCTAACTAACAGCTTGTTAGACATTATAAGCGTCAGCCCTTTTTTCTTGAAATTATAATCACTACAAGATTCAGCATAAATGTAAAAGGCTAGAGTAGGAGCTTCATCTGCCAACTGAGAATTACAAAGAACACTTTGCCCCTTTTTTCTTGAAATTATAACTAACATAAGATTCAGCACAATACATACAAGGCTACAATAGGATTTTTGGCTTAAGCTGTTAGACATACATTGTCCCAGTAAGATGTAGAATCCTTTTGTCTGATTGTAGAAGTGTGCTAATGTTGAGTAATTATAACACCCTTGATGGCCTAGCCGAAGGGGGTGTTATCCTTGCTCCACATTAGGGTGTGTGTCCGATTTCGGATAGCTGTGGCTTGATGATACAGGATCCGCACCAGGACTTCGCGTCCAACACACCCCATAGATTTGGAGCCATGCCCAATGGTCTCCAACATTTTGGGTAGGATCACCGAGAGACGTGTCTCTTTATGATTTTTGTATTCCCCGAACTATCCTTGTAGTTATATCTTAGTTCTTAATATATTTTAACCTTAAAATAAAAAAAGATGTAGAATCCTTGTCTTTTTTCATCTCTTCTAGCTCAAATTAACATCAAAGCTTAAAATAGAATGCAAATGCTATTAATGCAATCAGTAAGATGTTGTCTTTCAATGTTTTTCACATCTAAACTTTACTATCTGACCATTACCTACTACTCACATTTCACTTAATAGTTGTATCACGGAGATAAACCGAAGAGAGGCTAATATCCTTGCTGGCCAGTTGACGGTTGAGCAACTTAGGGACCGAGACCAGTATCTAACCGTGCAGAATGAGATGTTGAAGGTCTGCAATTCTCTAAAATTGTCCATCGGATTGGGATCTTGGTTCAGCGAGACTTCTTGAAATCATCAAGCTGCTTTCTTTGTAGGTAGAGAAGACCAATTTGATGCATAGGCTTGTACAACTTGAGAGTATAGTAAAGGATCTTGAGAAACAAAATGTCCAACGGCGTCCTGAACATCCAGTCAAGACCAAGGCAATATTTTCATGCATAAATTTGATGACTTTCTACCAGCTATATATTCTCCTCTCACACAAAGATTGTTTTACTATTTCAGGAGAATCCCGTTAGGCGGGATCATTCTAGTCTTACAAGGAGGATAGTGCATAAGGAAGAACATCCCGATGTGAATAATGGACTTGCTCCATACCGAAGATTTGATGGCAGTAGTCACCGTGAACAGAAGAATGGATAAATGTAAATTGTTTTCAGGTGAGTCATTGAGCTTGATATCCTTCTATGATGATCAGATCTACTAAAATCTTGTAAGAGTTAACCCTAGTATCGTGTTGGTTGGTTTTTGAGCCTGTGATATAGACATATAGCTAACTTGTTGCTGCTCAATCAGACACCTAGACTAGACCATTTAAAGCTATAGATCTAAAGATATTTCACCCTTTGGTGCTGGAATTTTGGATCAGGTTGGGTTAGTTTCAACTGTTAACTGTCGTAGATTTGGTCATTCCAGGTTTAGGGCATGCCACCCAAGTCACATTTTGGCAAATTTAGTTATAAACTGACATCAGTCATATTCCATACCTTGTATTATATTTGATGTCTGATGCCTTGGCATATGGTTGCAGGCGAACATGTCTTCTAGAGAGATTGGTATCCTTTTTTAAGATACCTTATGATGTTGCATCTCTTGATGGTCCAAGTTGTATGAGGCCTTCTGCAGTGCAGTTTAAGGTCAGGGGAGGATCAGTTGTCATTGTATTGTACATTTTCAAAGAACTACTACATCATCTTCTGTTTGAAGTATTCCAACAACCTGAAGTTGTATGTGATCTTAGTTTTCCACTTCACCGCTTTTGGTATCTATGTTTTGTAGATGGTTGAGGTTGTGAATATGCAGTGAAAGGTAACAAGCTGTGAAGCTGATTCATTACTGAATCTGAATTGAAATTTGGTTTGATTTCAATACAAATTGTCTTGTCAATTGCTTATAATTCCGTACTGATTTCATTTTGTTAGCAATTATGAGAGATAATATTTTTGAGTGAATTACAAAGGGAGAAACCCATAATAAATACAAGAGAGTGATGAAGTCTAAGGGTTACAATCTGAAAGTACAAGGAGTAATAGCATTTAATACCTAGAAAACATAATAATTATGTCTAAAAGTAGACTAGGAATGCTTGTAGTATGCCTAACACAACTTACAAGAAAAGTGACACTATCATATTTCCAACACTCTCCCTCAAGCTGGGTTTGAAAAGATCTTAAAAATCCATCTCGGAATTAACTTTTACAAATCCAGCTTGGAATAAGCCCTTGAAATCATGCCAATGAAGACTTTTGGTCAACAAATCTGCAAGTTGTTGTGTTGGTATGTGAGAGTTATCTTGAAGATCCGCCTTGAATATTTATCCAGTTGAAGTGTCCGTCTACCACCAGAAATTTGAAAGTGCTGCTAGGGAGTGTGTTCTGATGAACCAGAGGTTTTTGGGACCTAAACTGGTCCCAGATACCCACTCATAGCTTAAGAAAGATGATTTTTTTTTTGAGTTGAAGTAAACCCCATTTCCCAAGGTTTAAAATCTCAGCAATGAAGGCACGAGAAACAACAAAGTAATTTCAGCAATGAAAGCTGAAAACAGAAGAAATTTTCCAGCAATGAAGGCTGAGAAAAGAGGACAAGGTTCTCAAGCAATGAAGGCTTGAGAAACCAGAAAGTTTCTGCAATGAAGGCTAAAAAAACGGATCCAGCAATGAAGCCTGGAGAGGGGAAAGATTGAAGCTTTTCAGCAATGAAGGCCGAAATACATATGTGTGGACTGATGAGGAAGGAGTTTAGCTATTGAGACATATCTTTCCCAGCAAAGAAGGCCGGTGAAAGGTTAACTTCATGGCTGAAGAAAGAAACCTACATAACTCAAAGGGGATTCAACAACTGGACCGGGAAAAAAAAGCTTAGGAAAAACCTATAGCTCTGATACCATGTTATCAATTATGA
Source organism: Persicaria maculosa (assembly GCA_963922045.1). Taxonomy (NCBI): domain Eukaryota; kingdom Viridiplantae; phylum Streptophyta; class Magnoliopsida; order Caryophyllales; family Polygonaceae; genus Persicaria; species Persicaria maculosa. Next base: position 36,638,939 of record OY998271.1, read on the forward strand.
GAGATAATATTTTTGAGTGAATTACAAAGGGAGAAACCCAGAATAAATATAAGAGAGTGAGGAAGTCTAAGGGTTACAATATGAAAGTACAAGGAGTAATAACATTTAATACCTAGAAAACATAATAATTATGTCTAAAAGTAGACTAGGAATGCTTGTAGTATGTCTAACACAACTTACAAGAAAAGTAACACTATCATATTTCCAACAAATTTTAATCCCAGGGAAGATGGAATTTGAATTTCTACATTCCTATAGGATTATGCTAGTTAGGAGTGAATTCTACAAGGTGGTTGTTAGACCGACCTTAATGTTGAGTGCTGACCTATTACTAAAGCTTAAGAACATAAGTTATCAGTGGCTAAGATGAGAATGTTGTGATGGATGAATGGGCACAAGAAACTTGACAGTATTAGAAATGTCGACATTAGGAACGAGATTGGAGTTGCGAGTATAGTAGACAAACTATGGGAGTCCAGATTGCGTTGGTTTGGACATGTTTGTAAGATACCTACATTAGCACCAGTTCGTAGGTGTGAGAGCTTGGACCTTGGAGCTACCCATAAGGGGAAAGGTAGACCGAAGAAGAGCTAGATGGAGGTCATCTGAAGTGACATCAATCTTTTGAACCTTTTGGAAGATATGACATTGGATAGAGACCACTGAAGGAGGTACATTCGGGCTGCTAATGCTTAGAGTTATGGGTTGTGGTGTTGTGTCCTTTTGTCCATGCTTCTTTTTTTACTTCTTTTTTGCTTTGATAATGACTCCTTTTCCTTCAGTGTGTTCTGCTACCATGCGCGTCATGTGTCCTATTATTCTGGGTGTATTGGAAACGCTCTCCCGACTTGTTCAGGGAAATAGTGCGTACATCCTGACCCTTTAGACTCTACTTATTCGCGGGATATTCTGGGTTGTTGTTGACAAAATTGCTACACTGAACTATTAATCCGTATGGAGTTTGTAGAGCAGATGAAGCATAGCTTAGCTACATTTTCTTACAGGACATGTGTATGGATGTAGTTAGTCGGTTAGTTGAAGATACGAGCCTATATGAAGGTTTGGCTATAACATAACAATTCATTAAGTTGGAGTCAACAAGTTGCAGCTCTCTTTCTTCTTCCTTTCTCAATCTTTTCTTCCTCTGAGCTCCAACAATGGAGTTCCACCTCCAATTGAGAACACGGTATATTGGTATCAAGCTAAAAAATTGTGATTCCTTTATCATTTCACACAAAATTTTATGTTTCTGTTCACTTTTCATTCGATTGATTATGGTGAACAAGCGGGAGCAATTTACTTACGATACTCATAGATCTCGAATTTGCGTCATATTCTTGAGTCCACTGCCAAGTGCCGAAGCAAACAAATAGTACATCCGTTCAGAAATAGATCTCGTTTGACTTTTTAACACGTTTTTAATGAGCTAAAAACTATATAAAATATTAACTTTTTAAATAATTTTTTAATAATATTACACTTATTATTAATAAGTATTTATATTATATTAAAAAATTACTAAAAATTTGATATTTTATATAGTTTTTAGATCTTTAAAAAACGTGCCAAAAAGTCAACGACATCTATTTCTGAACGGAGGTAGTATTACAAAAATCACTTATATTTATAAATACTTTTAATAAACCCTTATTTTTTTTAAGTTCAAATCACTTATATTTATAAAATACTTTTAATAAACCCTTGAACTTTTAAAACATTTTTAATAAAACAACTTTTAACAAATATTACATAGTTTTGTGCATCACCTTTGTTCTAGCAAGCTGGTCTTTGTGTTCAACAACAAAGGTGATGTGTAAGACTATGACAACTACAAAAAGAGAGCTGGCAAAATTTGACCCGAATCGAGAAACCTGATCGACTCACTCGAATCCAGATCAGATCGAACCTGAAAATCTAGAGTCATCTGTAATCCAAACCCGATCCAAACCTAACACGATTCGAAATAAACCAGAACACAAACAAACTCGATCTGACCCAAACCCGACCTGACTATCAACCCGACCCGACTCCCAACTCGACCGAGTTGGAGAGCTTCTTTGAATATTTTCATTTTTTTTTTTACATTTTCTTCCTCATTTGTTAAAAAAAGGTTTCGGTTCGGTTTGGCCCAGTTCGGTTAGGTTTTAGACCGATGCACAGCCCTAAACAGAAGAATGGATAGACAAATCGAGCAAATAATCCGAAACACGAACAAAGAAGACAAACCTTACAAGAATATAATTACGGATATTTTTGCAAATATCTGAGCAGAACAGAAATCGATCCTTATCTTTTCCCTTTGGGGCATATGGTCAATGAGAAACAAAATCCTATTCGACAACAATGATATTAGAAATCCAAAAGAATGGATAAAAAATATAAAACAATACAGGATAAATTGGAGAAAAGCACAATCGAAGGAACAAAAAGATGGCACGCCCACTAGAAGAGTAATTACCCATCGAAATAGAACAAAAAAATAGAAAATTGTAAAATGGAAAAAGCATGTCGACGACTTTGTCAAACTGAATTTTGACGATGCTATGGTCGGTTTGAGCATTGCTGCCTCTGGGTTTGTTATTCGTGATAGCAAGGGTCAGTTCTCTCTTATGGTGCCCGGGGCCACAATAGGGTATCCGCGGAGCAAGCGGAGTGTCTCGCGGTATGTTGTTTGGACTCCAAAAAGCAAGGAAGAGAGGTTTTTCCCGGCTCGAGGTGGAGGGTGAATGCTTGAGATGATGATCGACGTCATGAAGAAGATCTAGCGGTGTCCTTGGGAGATTGAGATGACGATCTCGGATGCCCTCTGCTTATGTCGAGCTTTCGAGAGGGTCATCTTCTCACACATATAGGCCTCTTTTCATTGTCTGTAGCCGAGCGAGCTCCTGTAGAGATTGTTGACCCCGAATCCTCACCTTGTAGCAAAAATAAATAAATAAAACTCGAAACAGAATTTAAAAGCTTTCCCTCAAATTTTTTCAGGGGTTGTTTTAAATTTCAGTAGCTTATCTTGGTCCTTTTTCACAAGCCATTTCTAGACTAAACAAGACAAAGCAAAGCAACACATCATTTCGGATGCAAGTAGTTACGTATACAAGTTTTGAATTAAGTTTAATAAACATTTATACAGCTTCCAAATTTACTTCTTTATTCGCTGATGATCACATCACTTTACAGTGTGTTACAATAATAAAAATGTTCTGTAATAAAAAGACAACATTGAGCAATCAACCGAGCTCACCAACGCTGGAAGACTATTATTCGCCTTCCCTTTGCATAACACGGGTACAGGTCTCTCTGTTGGCATTTGGAAAATTTTGTGGTTCGTGGAGTTTGTGAGCTATTAGACCTCGAAATGATCAATCATGTGTTGGATGACATCCGCTCCCTCGGCGTGCATGGTACTGTCCTTCACCTGCAAGTCAGTAAATGAAGAACTCAGCTAGAGATCATTTTCATTGCCAGAAGAAAATGAAACGCAGGGGGAAGTTAAGACAAATTAGATGAGGTAGAAGCAAGATTCTGATGGCTTTTGAGAAGACGCAACATAGACGGCCTATGATGACCCTTTTTGCTCAAATGAGCCATTTAAGAACATGAAGATCAATTACTAAGTACAGACGATGCAAAGAAAAAGTTGCTCATCCATTTCCAAGTTCATCAAGCAAAACCATAGAGAAAATACTAAATAGTAAAGGAAGAGCATGCAAGGCAGAGGGGAAGAGGAAGACCTGAATGACACTATGAGCAGCAAATCGCTGTCTGCTGGCATGGAAACTGACATCAACCTTCTCCCAGGATACTAGGGATAGACCGGTCAAGATTTCCTCTGTACACTTACGAGAAAAAAGAGTCAAGATAAGGAAAAAAAAAAAAGTTTTTCTCACTTGATTGAGGGGAGAGGAGCTCTAAATTATGCAATGTGTTCCGGAATTTAAAAAAAAAACAAAAAAAAAACTACTGAATGAACTACCCCCTAAAATACCTTTCATCTTTCCGTCCTGATCCTAAGATTCAGCTTCAAGCGTGATGATAATGGCTTTGGTGTCAAATGGAAGTAGACAATCTATGTATACCTACTTTATGAATATGTATCTTTGGTGATTGTGAGCTTAACAGCTAGGCTCACGATGGCTAGTGTTGTCTCAGTTCCAGAAATAAATAAACAGGGAATAGGGAATTTAGGAGAAAAATATTGACAACATAGGCTGTTGGAGAAATCAAACAATAATCAAGAAACTAACACAGTATAAAAGGAATCATGTTTGAAGCAAATTTATACTGATTTATGTTACACAAAACCACTCCTAATTTAGGCCAATTTACCAAAACCACCCTTTGCTGGCAATTTTTCATTTAACCAACCCAAATCTATGCTTTATTATCAATTCAACACCCACACCTGTTACCCTATATTAAATTGGCAAGAAAAGTATAAATGTATAATGATCATGTTTTACATTTTTTTGACATTTAAACATGGGCAAATTAAGTATGGGTGTTGAACCGCTAATAGGTGTTGGACCGCTAATAGAGAAAGGTAGAGGTGGTTAAATGCATATTTAGGGGTCATAAATGGGTTGGTTTTGTGCAGAGTCACTAAACTTTAGGGTGACTTTGTGTAGTTTAACCTATATAATAATCACAAGCCATTAGTACACTTCAACTTTCTATTATACAGCACAGCAGACTGAACAAAAGGAAGCAACTGTTTAAAGATGCAACAAGAAGTGCCTTGCAATAGACAACTAATTAGAGGAGTTGGGAAAACAGCTAAGAACGGTGCTGTATATGAAAGCATAATAAAAATAGCTAAGAACTGGGCTGGATAAGAAAGCACAAACTAACACATCCCTTATATGCACTCGTGCACACAACTAAAGCTGATCATATGACCTCATTCGGATACAAGGCTTAAATACTAATTAATCAGTAATAAGTTAAGCATTAATCCCCCTAAAAAACACTTGGGAAAACACAATTAAAAAAAACTACTATAGAGTTGCACAGACCTTCAATCTTGTCTGGATCATCCAATGAATCAAACACACTAAGTTCACCTTCACGTGCACTGCAATGCTCTTCAAGTACAACATGTGGATAATTTTCATTAATCGAATCCTCCCACTGTCAGTCAAGAAAGAGAAAATGCTAAAATTAAGATATTAAAACAGATTAAAGAATGAGACAATAGTATGCATGTGAGGATTAATACCTTCGGTAGTTCACTCATGCGTCGAATACATGACGTCCTCCAGCCAACAATATCTAATTTTATAGCATAAAGGAGAACAGAAAGTATAACAGTCAAATATATAAAGATACTGGAAGCATATAACGGATACGATCATATCCAACGTTAGAATATGTCACTCGACGTTTGAAGGTACGTAGCGCTGACCTACATCAAGAAGTAGCCACAAATCTATGAAAAGGAACAATGAAAACAAAGGAACTATAATTGAATCAAGCAAACAATAATTGCACACACATGAAAGGGTAGTCATAATCATCTTGCACCATTCGTCTAAGGAGTGGCGGCTTTCCATCATCAGTGTCTACCAAGAAAAGGTGTTTTCCCGTTCTTCGAAATATCAAATGGATCACAAGACTTGCAACTTTTTCAATAACAGGCACTCCAAACAAGAATGGTACCTGGAAGCAAAATAAGTTGCAAGACTTGTGAAGATTTTCCAGACGTTTAAATTACAAGAAACAATCCAGGCATTTTCTTCCACCAAATTAGCGCTGGCTACCTGCACACTACATCTCTAGGCAACAAAGCCTGCCTCAAAGGCCCTAATAACGCCTATTACACTAAATTAATTCTAGCTACCTGCACACTTCATCTCTTGAAGTGAGGCCTTTTTCAGTAGTAAGAGGAAATATTTGAAACCAAACCACTCAATGTTAAAATCATCTAGTTGTCATGATTGGTGCTTCCAAATCCTTTTCAGCTCAACTCTCTTCTTGGTGGGGTCCTACTGGCATCAGATAGGACGACAGCCTTGGCAGGCAGGTTCCTTAAAGGAGATAGTGTACACTAGGTGGTGAATGTTCATTATCGGTTGTTTTGATGGATCAACAAAGGGTCATTGGCTCCTTACTGGGTGTAGCAAGAGATTCTGGCCCTTTAATGTATTTGTTTAACTCTTTATGTTTGTTCCTTCTCTGCTTCTTCCCTGCTTCTTCCTTCAATTTCTTGCATTCTTTGCATTTTACCATATGTTTGTTATTTCTTATACAATAATTACTTGACAATCTATTAGCTTGTTTTAAACATTCAAGGTTAACGGGGTATCAACTATCTAAAGTTTCCCAGTATTTCCTGGTTAACTAATCATCCGAATTGAAGACCCATGCTGAAACCAGACAAGTTCCTTTCACGTTTCACTGATCTATTCAGAATGTTCTGCAATTTCAGACAGACATAAATATTTTTTGTAAACACAGGGATGTTTCGCATCTAGGCAACATACGATAGCTGCCAAGTGCTAAACGTCAAGCTATGATATTTTCATACAAAAAAAAAAGCAAAAATTTACCTTATCTTGGACACTAAGGATGACAGCTGCTGACCCTAACTAGACTAAAAGATTTTATTGAAGAAACTTAATATCAGACTTCTGAGACATATTTGAGTCTTTCAAAAATTAGATCCATCAATCTGATGCTCACATTAATGCTCATACTCAAGCAAAGTAGGAACATACCGCCGAACTTGTACTAGAAGTTCATGAAGAATGTAAAAAGCAGAAAATATCTAAAGGTGAAAAGTAAAAACCGATGATTAAAAATTAAACCACTGCTACATGGTGGAAGAAAGTGTTTAGGTTATTTTACAATGGGATCGGGTCCTTTGGAGGAGTAGAATTCAGGTTGAGGAAATCTAGTTAGGAGGATTGGGGCCTTGGGCTTTGGGGTCTAGCGATCTAGAGTGTAGGTTTTAGGTTGCAGAGAGTAGAGATAGAGGATTGGGTCTGAGTGTTTGGTGTATGCTGATACTATTTAGGCCTATGGTTCTGCCATATGCGCGTTTTATTGTGTTTGGTGTACGCCTTCTATTCATTAGTCCATCAAGGTTTGTGTCTGTGTTCGAGGTTAGCTTTCATTTATTTGTCCCTCTATCAGCAATGAGTCTTTCGGAAACATCCTCTCTACTTGACCATGGAATGGATGCATACACCTCAACCCCCACAACCCACTCAATTAGTGCGGAATATACTGGGTAGATGTTGATATAATATTAAGTTAAAAATACAAATTTACAAGCAAGAATTGCATGATCGGATATCACTTACATGTTTATTGCCTCTAGAACCAAGATGAGGAGTAGCAACCGTAATAAAGTTCATTGCTTCCAAACCACCTATAGTAGCTTTGGAGCTTTCATCCGATCCTTTAACTGACAAATTTTCCATCTCACTACCATTTAAAGGCTGATAAAGTTTGCCAATCGCATATCTTGCAACTAATCCACCAATGGAATGAGCAACAAATGAAATTTTGCGAAGATTTGGTTTTTGTCTAATCACCTCAAGTACCTGAAATTTTTAAGAAGAAAATACAATCGTAAAATATCATGTAATCTAGTGGTGGAAAAAATATCAGCAAGTTCCAAAAGCTTGGTTTTGCAAATTACAAAAGCAGATTTAGTTTAAAAACTTACCTCCTCAGCCAACCTTTCACCCATTACATCGACACCATCCAGTGTCAACTTAGATACATTTCGCTCACTACCTGCAAACATATTTGTAAATGAAATTGTCTTGAGATGAATTAGTACAAATGTCAGATTAAAATAAAGCTAAAAGACGTTTCACTTGATTAAGAAATAATAAAATAAAAGCTAAAAATTAACAACTCCCAAAACTCGTAATGAAAAAGCTCTGGGTACAAATATTGAACACAGCCTACGAAAATGCAACTTTCACATTTGAAAAACAAATCGACTGGCCAACATTTATAGATGGATCCAACCTTTATGATACATCCAACTGACAATAATTCAGCTTTAACAGGCACATAATAAATATGAAGCTATAATCGAAAGCTTTGACAAAAGCCAGCTTATGAAGAAATATTCTCCAATTAACAATTGGCAAACCAGTAGCACATTAAGAGCAGAAGTTATCAATCACAGTCAAATATAGTATCATAAGCACCAAAAACAGAAACTTCACAATGTTCCTTACAATGAACAAACACTTTGTCAGAAAGCGATTTAACAAACTGTTCCGCTCCGAACTTCCAATCGTTGGCACTGCAACATAAAAACATGGGCAAAGCCTTTAGATTTTCCAAGCAACAAGCAAAGATCATTAGTGTAGATAAAACATTCTCAATGCACTTGTCTCTTGAGTGATATACAAGATGCTTCACCCAGTAATCCAAGCCATATAACTAGAACAAAATATCTTTTCCAACCTGTAATTGGGAGCACCTTCACAACTGAACACCTGACCACTCTCCAAAATCAAGACTTGAAGTAAAATACAAGACAACAATAAACATCATGCTAGTTCCACAACCTCAATCCATCAAATGCATTAGTCAAGTGCAAATTTACTCAAAAACCCCTAAAAACGGGAATTCGTCCACCCAGTATCGTTTCCTTCACCTTAACTCCAACCAAAAGACGAATATGGAATAATTAGAAACTCGATTAATCCTGATTCCTCTAACCACGTAGCACTCTTCAGATTCTAGATCAATCGCAAACAGAGAAACGAAGGTTTCTGAAAAAAATGAAAAAAAAAAATCGAAAACTAACGATTAACGATAACCGACCTTCCGAGGATTCCATTGACCATGACAACTAGATGATCAGCCGACGAAGAGGAAGCGGTGGCATCAACGTGGCCATTCCGACAGTTCCAAACATCGTGACCTCCGTTAACGAATTCCTCGTGGCATACCCCGTTCTCAATCACGGAATCCTTGTGATGTGACCCATTCGCCATAGCGATCTCTCTCTTGGTCTCTAGAAGGGCCTTTACTGCATTTGGCACTGGATTCCTCGATGGAAAACGAAGCTACAGGGCGAAATTAGGGATTTGAATCGATGGAGTTTTTTGGGAAGGCAATTGTCAATCTGTAGAAGCCACGAAGGCGTAGAGCTGTAGATAGAGATGAGGAAACATTAATACTCTGTATTTATTTTATTTAAAATTTTAAAAATATAATAATGTCAATTAAAAAAAAATAAGGAAGGAAGCCTTAGCGAGAAGGGGAAGGGTTGGGCGGTGGCGTTTGGACCCGCCGGTTCGCTTGTCGGCGATACTCACGAAATAAAAAAGAGTGAGGCGAGAGGCAACAGATCGGAATGACTATTGTCAAGACCGATACCACCAAATTACACGATAAGTCCTTGTCTATTTTTAAAAGTATTTACGAATTTATCCGAGAGAAAATGAGAAATCATATGACATTCATATTCATATATCTATCGAATTCGTTGAACCTTGATCCCTAATACACGATAAAGTCATTGAATTGTACGAAGAAAGGACTCGATCCGATTAGTGAAGACTTTCGAATGGTTTTTGACGACTTCGAGATGGTTTTTTAGTAGCGTAGGAGTCGAAACAAAGATCGTCAAACTTGTCCGAGCAAATGATTTAACCTCGACAAATCAATTTGAGCTTATTTATTAACCTCGAAAACATTTGTCGAGCTTATTTATTAATCTCGAAAACATTTGATTAGGCTATACAAAACCTCAATATTCTACGTCGAGGTTATCTAGTTAGCTCGGAAACATTGTGACAAAATGAAAAATACTTATTGATGTTACATTGACAGTGTTTATGTGAAAAAATAACATTGAAATGTAGAGATAATCAATTAAAGCAGTTATCCCATTGGTTAGACCTTGTACATAATCTATAACGTCTCAGGTTTGATTTCAAATCGCCCATAATTTTTTCACTTGTAATTTTTTTTGCTAAGGATAAGATAGAAGCTCGGCAAAAGTAAACGAGCTTAACATTGTTGGGAGGGAGAATTGAATTGAAATATATAATAAAATATAAGAACAATTACAACCCTTAGACTTTCAAATAAATTCAAAACTCTCCGTTGCAGTAGTAGGGGAATTAGGTTCGATCCTCGAGGAAGCGGGTCAGCGGGATCTAAAGATAGCCTGAATTCACGTCTTGTGTCGACCAGAAGACACTCGATCTCAAGTTGTGTACTCGACGTCGAAGGTGGCTTTCGATTCCTATCGTAGAAGGCTTGTAGAGACAAAAATGATAGTCGATATCGACCTCAGAAGTCGATGTCGAGTGGTCAGTGACGAGGTCGACCGACTCAGAAGACTGTCGGTCGATCTGGGTGCACTCAATGTCGAGTAGGTGACTCGATGTCGAGTTAAAACAGGAGCAGGGGTGGCGTTGAATCAGAAGACTGTCGACCCGATCTGATGGTATCGATATCGACCTAGAGTGTTGATCTCGAGTACTCCTATAGTGTATTAGTAACCGTCAGCAAAGAAAGGCCGAATAGAGTAGGATGGTAATAGAAGTTTTGAACAGAAATAAACAAGGATTTTGTATGAAATATATATAAAAGAAACTCCTAAGGCTAGGGTTTACCACAACGTTAACCAAACATGCGTAAGATAAGTAAGACGGACAATTCCGCTATCTCACCCGTGGGACAAGCTTTCTTCGTACACCAACAAGTAAGAATACTCTTGCAAATAAACTTAATTGTCTCTACCAATTTTATGTTTATAACCTAAGAACCTAAGTTGTTAGCATGAATCCCTTTTCTTGCGATAAGGACTAAACACAAAATCTTAGGAGATGATCAAGACGCAACAATATCAACATCAAACACTTACCTCAAACACGCATGGCTAATGTCGGGCTCACCCCGACCCTAAGAGCTTAAGCGACTACTCGCTCATAGTGGAAGTAAACATCTTTGAACTTAAGGAAGAAACTCTAAACTACTTCTATTGTTATTGGTTATTGTGTGCTTGAATCCATAAAACCAGCCCTCTAGGGCTTTATTTATAGCCTCTCAATCCTTGCTAGTCAAGGAAAGGAATTCTAATCCTAGTAAAACTACTCTATCTGAATTCTATCCCAAAACAAATAGGATAAAACATTATTAAGGTAAATAATAAAAATCATAGGGTAAAAAGGAAAGTTCCCCTAGGAAGTAATCTGTCTAAAATAAATGATAAAAACGTGGCTCCAAAATATCTTCTCAACTCAGATTCCCCAAACCGCATACAATCCGTGGAAATCTTATCGACTAGTGTAGTCAATATCGAGTGCTTTAGTTAGTTTCTGCTCGATCTCTTGGTTCCACTCGAGCTCGAATGACAGGTCGATGTCGAGTTGTCTACTCGATCTAAACTTGTGTCGAATGCTTCTCTAGTAGGTTGTGTTTTCTTGGCTTTGGATACTTAGTCTCTGGGGCTTATGCCAGTCGATCTCGAGTTGATAGGTCGGTATTGACTACTTCTCAACGTCTCTTGGCTTCTTGTTTTGACTCCGATTTCACTCCAATTCCTATACATTTAAACCAAAACTTGTGCAAACTCTATTTCTTGCACGTTAGAACATTCTACACAAATTCTCATTGTTCTCAACCTATAATTTAGGAATCGAATAAAATATGAAGTCAAAATATGCATTTAAAATAGCTAGAAATATGTACATTAAACATCAGCAACATTAACCAACAAATACGTATTGATGTTACATTGACGGTGTTTAAATGAACAAATAACATTGAGATAATCACTTAAAGCGGTTATCCCATTCCCATTGGTTCTACCTTGTACATAATCCACAACGTCTTAGCTTCGATTTCAAATTGGGCATAATTTTTTCACTTGTAATTTTTTTTTTGCTAAGGATAAGATAGAAGCTCGGAAAAAGTAAATGAGCTTAGAATGGAACCTCGGCAAAAGTATCCGAGCATAGAATGGAACCTCGGCTAGGTCCAACGAGGGTAAGGTGGAAGCTCGGCTGAATATAACAAGCTTAACAAGTCACCTCGTCTAGGGTAAATTGTTACAAACGATGCCTACAAAAGCCCGGGATTATGTTGGAGGGAAAATTAAAGAGATTGGAAGGGAAAATTTTAGGGTTACATGGGGAAAATTTTCTATATAAGACCTCCATACAGAGTATTCACAAGTCAAAGAGATGGCGGAAAAACACAAGCAGCACGTTCGCGACCTTGTTGAAGTTCGATGTTTTATGCGGACTTTGATGGAGGAACTCGGACCATCAAATGTTGCATCAAACATTCGCAAGGAAACAGGGACTCTTCAAACCCTAGAGGCGATGTATGAAGAGGAGTTGATACACTATGAGTGAAGTAGGCATCCCGATCTTTGACGATTGGTTCAAGCAGGCAAATGGGTGCTTACACTTCCGGTTGCCGATTTGTGTATCATCAAAGAAGAAGGTCCAAAAAGATCACCAAGAGTAAAGAAGTTGAAGAAAAATTGGCATTGAAGGATTTTCATTTGATAACGTGTTGTTAAGGAAGCCCGCATCTCTAGATGACTCCGCATAAGGATATTCATTTGGTCAAACATGGTAGGATTTTCATTTGCTTGTGATATGAAAGCCTCGGGGTTCATTCTAGCTCTTCTCGCCGAGGCATTTAGATGTTCATGAGCCCCTCTAACCATCTGCATTCATAAAAATACGGTTGAATGAATACCAACTAACTTATAACAAGAAAGGCAACGGATGCAAAAATCAACTACAAAGTCCTAGAAATCAACTATAAGACAACTCCAAACACGCAAATTATAAACTAGAAAAAATAGTTCTTAGATACAAATCGTATCAACTTTCCAACACCTTAACAATGTAGTAATTTCATAAGGAACCTCTCGGTGATGCCTATGACTAATTAATTGATTTACCCTTATCTTTTTCCTATATAATATTGATGTCACATATGGAAAATAAAAAAAATCAAAATAGTAGCATTTAAGCAAAACTCAAGTCTTCTGATTTTCATAAATCCGTCTTATATTCACTTAGGAATTGAAAATTCTTGAGTATGAACATACTGGAAAACAAGTTTGGCATATACAGGAAATTCTTCATATCGAACAGAGAAGCTGAGCAATAGCCTAAATAGTAGATACAATAAGTTCTTAGTGACAAAAGTCGAGCAACCTTAGGAGCCTTAGTGACAGGAGCCGAGCAACCTTCGGAGCCTTGGTGACATCAACCGAGCTTCCTTTGGAGCCTCGGTGATAGCAGCCGAGCTTTATTCGGAGCCTTGGTGACAGCAGCCGAGCTTTCTTCGCCCCTCGGTGACAACAGCCGAGCTAGGTGACAAAAGATAGCACCCAAATCGCACTCAAATCGCACCAAAATCGACCAATTTCTTAATTTCCTTTTTGTTACAATTTCTACTCATAATTCAACCGAAACAACACCCAAATCAACAACAACCAAACAAAACACACAAACAACAACCAATTTCATCAATTTCATATCTAATTTCAAATCCTAAAACACACACTTTCTTCTCAAAAACTCATAAAAAACAAAACATAATGAAATTTCTTATCTTAAAGTGGATATATCTATAGAAATCTCTCTCAAATGGACCTTAAAACTTCTAAAAATTGTTGTTCTTGGTGGCTCGTTGAAAGCACATGAGGTTTTCTTCTTGGCGTCAAATGGAGGATGTTTTGGGTTTTGATTTTGGTTTTGGGCAGATTTGTAATTACCTTATAAAATGGGAAGGACTTGTGTGTAATTTTATTAAAATACTCTTATCAATAGCAGTTTTTCGATCTTGCCTGGAGCCGTTATGAATAAAAAAAAGAGAAATTTATAGAAAACCACCCCCACTTTTTTTTGTTATAGATAATATTTTTTTTATAAAAAAACTTAATTTATATAGGGAAATTCGCATGTCTTTTATCTCAAAATGTTCATAATTTTTTAAAAATTAGGTTACAACATGTTTAATCATATAACTTAAATATAATTATAGACCTTTTTGAATTTTTATCAAAGGTTGATTATTGAACGACAATATTTAAACGAAGAGTATGGCAGGCGCTCATGTGTTTAGAGAAGTTAATAAGTTCATCAATATAGTGGCTTGTTTTTACACTCGATAGCTTATGTGTCCATCTTTTTACATCCGAAGCTCGTTGCAATTTTGTTCATAAGAACACCTTTAAGTGATGGTCTAATAAGATTTGATACCACTAAAATCTCTGCATTTTGTATGGTTAAACTGATATCTTGTATTAAAGAATGAGAGTTTGATATAGTTCAATTCCTATGCTTGAACATGTATATTGTATTAAAAAAAATGAGATTTTCCCCTTTTCTTACCTCACCTCCAATCCCATTGACGGTGATAATATTTTAGAGTTCGCATTTCAAAATACTAGAATAGATAATAGTTGTGGCTCTAGGTCTGTTATCTCTCACTCTGACTTCCACTTGATCATCCAATTTACATAGACTTCTCATTGATGAGAACGTTTAAGAGAAGTAGATTAGTAACCTCACTCCGATTTACTTCGTGCTTACTACATGGGTCCGCCTTATCAATTAAGTATTTAAGTGAAACAAATAGCTTCAATACATGTTATGCTCAACTCCTTCATTTTTTGGTCTTATTGATGTTATGAATTGTTTGTATGTTCGAAGCTTTGTCTTTTCAGTTTTTACTTTTGAGGGCTTCTTTTTATACTGTGATAGTTGTTTAATACAATATTAAATAGTTATTATAGTATTATTTTTTGTCTAAAAGTTACTACTTTATTTTAGATAGGCATTATAGATAGGTTTTATTACATTTAAGTATTTATATTTCATAGGTTTTGTCTTATTTACATTGTCTTGCATTTGGAGTGTTCGAGTTGGAAATCTACGCTATTTTGTGTTTATTCCGCAGTTTTACAATCCGAGCTTGAATGGAGGTTTGAGAGATTCAGAAAAGATGATTTTAGAGCATAAGAGAGTATAAGGGAAGAGCATCAAGGGAGCAAAGAAGCATAACGTTGAAGACAAAGAAGAATCGTGCTATTGTAAAATCGGCGCCCACTGTTATTCTACCGATGCCCGTCGGTCGTGCGCGATCAGAAGATCTGATTTCACCCGAAGATCTTATTATTAGTTTATTTTTAATTTATTTCCTAGGGTTTTGAATGACATTATTTTAAGTTATTTTTACAAAACTATTGAAGTGGGGGAGTTGCGGAGAGAGAGAATTATGTTTACTTTGGCTATGAGTTGCTAAAGTCATATTTTCGCCTGCAATTCCAAGACATGGTTGGATGAATTGTGAGGATTTGATTTCATATTAGTTATTCATTGGTTATTTATCATCCTTGTTCTTTATTGCTTTTATATTTGCATATGTTCTCTCTATGACTGATCATCTAGACAGAAATTGCATCTCTGCTAGCGATTCCTATCTTTTGATTGGTTTCTTTGTAGTAATTAGGGAAACCGGGTACGTGAGGATACCGATTGCTCTGCAGAATGATAACTTGTACTTGGTATTGAATTGGTGAAATTAGGATTAAAAGCTCTACTACAGGCAACCTTTTAACTTCTAATTGCATTGAGTCAATATTGCTATTAGGCCAAGTATTTAGGTAATTCATGCTATTCTTGTAATGCTACTTGAATAAGTGATTGCTCATGCCGGTTCAATCTATCAAAGCCAAGTTGGCATAACTTTAGGAATAACAATGAAATCAATCCGAGGACCATGAACTCCAAACCATTGTCAAGAGTTGCAGGTGAAGCACTTTTCTCATATTATTATCAATTTACAATCATTACTCTTTTTCACTTTTACTTATTTCAATTGTTTGCTACAATCTTATTGCTATTAGTTTAGAGAATCATCTTAAGAATTATGAATCAGTCTTCTTTGTGGGATCGACTTCTTACTTGTCTTCTATACTAACCTTTTATTTAGCATTGAGTTAGGATATAATCTGTATTTGGGGGACCAACCCTCGCTTGTCCACACGTCCTTCGTTGTGAACTCAGCAAAATCATGGAATCCGGTGACTCGCTTCACGTAGCTCAGCGCCGGTCCCAACTCCGGCACGTTCCTGATGGCGGAGTCCGAAATCGAACTTTTGGAACGACGATTCGCGCTCCATGGGGGCAAATCCCGGCAGGAACCACTCGCTCGGATCTGATTGGTTAGGGTTAGGGTTTTTGTAGCTGATGTAGCGGAGGACGACGTCGCTGTAGAGGTGGACATCGGTGAGGTCGGCGCGGCCGTCGAGGTCTGCCTGAGGGGAGACAGGGATACCGCCATTGGCGAGGGTGGCTTCGGAAATATATGAGCTAAGAGAAGTGAAGCCAATTAGAGGATGCGAAGAGGCCAAAGATGAAAGACGTAGTGGCAATTACGTAAATATCTGAGCTCATAGGCAAAGAGGAAGGGCAAAATGGTAATTATACTTGATGAACAGTAAGTTCATCTTAGTGAAAATTTTCAAAAATATAATTTTATTATTGTTATTTGTTTCCATACTTTTCTTGTACAACGGTCATATTTCATAAATATTAACTTTAATAGGTCCAAAAGTGGAATTTCACATGAAATAGAGATCGATTTCACTAAAAAGAAACCTTCCATTTCCCAGTTACCATTCGATCTCGTTCCATTCCATCCATGGCGTCAACGTCGAAGCTCCCGCCGCCGAAGAAGGAACCCCCCGCCACCCCCTCTCTCCTCTCTCAAACCCTCAAATCCACCGCAAAGCCCTCAGACACCACCATCACCTGCACCGTGCAGGCCGAAAGCCCCAGATCAGCGGCCGTTACCGCCAGCGTCCTCTCTCCAGCGCCGGAGGAATCCGTTCTCGCGAAATCCTCCCACCTCACCCGTCAAGAGCTCCTCCGGCGCAGGCTCCACCATGTCAAGCAGCTGTCCGGTGTCTACCGGGACTACTTCTGGGCTCTCATGGAGGAATGTAGGGTTCAGTACAGGGAGTATTACTGGAAGTACGGGGTTAGTCCGTACAAGGAGGATGAGGATAGAGAGGCTGCCGGGGATCGGGAGATGGTGGGGTCTGTGAACGTGGAAGGCAGCGGGGAGACGAATACGAATAACAATTGCGCTTTCTTGGGGAGTAATGGTAATGGTCTTGCGGGTTGTGGGGGGAAATTAGGGTTAGGGTTTGTGGAAGGCGGTGCTGGAGGGCCTGAATCGAAGCTCGGGGGCCATAATCGTTGCACTTTTGTGGGTTGTAAATTTAAGGCCATGGCATTGACGAGCTTTTGTCATCTTCATATTCTGTCCGATCCGCAGCAGAAGCTGTACAAGTCTTGCAATTACGTTATAAAAAGGTTCAATCTTTTTCTTTTTGGTTAATCTTGTGAATAGTGAATAGTCTTGATTTTGCCCCTTTTTCTTGTTTTTTATTTGTCTTCCTTATTGTGTTATACATTGTCAGGTTATGTGTAGTTATTCATTTAGCAGTCGAGGAACTAGTTAATAAGAACAACTGCCTGTGTCATTGCAACATAATCTATCGTGTTGTTACTAGTAGAATGGTATTAGGGCTAATTGAAAAATTGAGTGTGTCATTGGAATATTGAACTATCATCTATCTATCATGTTTCAAGCTTTAAGAATCATTTACTTTTGTTTGAGTTGGGTCTTGTTCTTGAACAATGCTAGTTCTTTGATCTTGACTTATTCTGTTTTATCCCAGTGATTTGTTTGGTTATTCTATCTAACTCATACACATTTCACTCTTATGTTTTTGATATATTGATGCGTGAAAATCGTGTGAGGGGAATCTTAATTAGTTAATTGGCCATGTTCGCACTAGAATATGGCTGTACAATGTAGATAGCTGAACTGGTTGAAGCCAACAAAGTAGACATTAGGACATCAATACCCCAGATTTGAGCTATGAAACCCAGATTTGTGGCCCTTTTTAGTGAGTAAAAACTGATTGTATGGGTCTGGTTGGGTTAAGAAATTCCATGGTCCATATCTCCACCCATGGCCTAGACCAGTTCTCGTTTCAAATAGCAACAACCCCCTTAACAAGAGCACCACCCTGTTGGGATTGGAGGTGGATTCAGTTAAGTACACATCAGATCGAGAAACCAGAGGACAAGCAAAACACCCAGGTTAACTTTCACGACAAATATCGAAGGAGATAATTTTCCTTGGCCGAAGAAGGCAACAAGCCTTTTACAAAATATTTTGTAAATAACATGGTGCCTAATTCTCAGGTTGAAGTGTTACTTACATAGACCACCCCCAAATCACCTCCGGTGAGATTTAACATTTCACCATCACAGCCCTTTGGGCCTTAACTAACTTGATTCTCTGATGAATGTTTCCCACCCACTATTTCCAGCTCATTCTCTTTGTTAACCTCAATCAAATTACTAATTGTCCTGAAAAAATACCTTGCACCCTTTCTTTGCCTCCATTTTTTCATGTCCTTTTTTTTTCGTTGGAAGAATTTCTATGTTCCGTGTTTAGTACTCACATAAGATACAAAGATGTTTATTCTGTGAGCAACTTATTCTTGTGTTAACTGTATGCATTGGCCTTGTAACACTTATTGCTTTAGAACATGTTGATGGGGATCTTTTGTTTGCGTGCTAATAGTATGACATGTTTGATAAGGAATCAGTTATTCATCTTGTTATAACTTTAATGCGTCAGAAAAATGAGAAAGAAAGATGAACGGGCCTTAGTATTTTCTATTGCTGAATGGTTCAACGATTAAATGTTGAATTGGAATTATGGAGGAAACTATGAAATCAGAGGATTTTCAATAAGTAGGGTGATTATGTTTTACAATACTACTATCGTTCTGGGTTTGTCGGAAACACTCTTTGAACTTGTTCGGGGAAAGAGTGCGTACATCCAAACCCCCCAGACCCTGCGTAATCATGGGATAAACTGGGTCATTGTAAAATGATCCTTTGAAGTTCTTAAGATTTTCATATTTATTTAACTGATATGTCTATGCAAGCCATTTAGCTCACTGGGGCTGATTTGCAAGTTTTTATCTTTGTAATTGCACATGAGCTGCAATTAGGAGAGTAAGTTTGCATTGTTCAAAAAGACGTGCATTGTCCATATGACCACTTATTGATTATTCCCCAGTTTTCATTTTCTTAAACTGAAATAGGGCATTGTCGGAGGTTTCTGTTCTGATTCTTGAGAACTTCATTTTTCTGAAGCGTTGTCCATATGAACAGTTTCGACTATCTAATGTTTTGGGGGTTTCCCTTGTAGTCTGGAAGGTCTAAGCTTGATGCCACCTTATCAAAGTTATCTGAGGAGGCATGGTTTTGTAAATATGTAAGATATATACTGTCAATCTGCAGTGTAGGTATTTACTTGTAAAGACTGGTTTGCTCTTCAGGTGAATGTTATTACTTATTAGTATGACTTTCTGGTTATTAAAATCTAGTCTAGCAATCAATATAAAGGTGTTAGCGTTTGCATTAGCAACGGATGTTAGCTAGTTGTGATTTACTTGAAAATAATGAAGCAAGTTTGCACCACTTTCTAACTCCTTAACAATCATTGATTGTTTAAGTAGTCCTTTTCTTTCTGTATATCCAGTGCACAAGCAGGACCTATAGTTTGTGGGAAGCCAATATTGAGATCCACTGTTCCTTCATTGTGTAGTGTCCATCTCCAAAAGGCTCAGAAACATGTCACTCGTGCCTTGAGGAAAGCTGGTCTTAACTCCTCTTCAACCAAGCTTGCGCCAAAGTTCCATGTTATTGTTGCCGAATACGTGCGTCAGATACAGGCCAAAAGACGGGCATCTCGGAAGCCTAGCAGTGGCAGTAACATTGCTGTTGTCAAAGAAGAATGCGTCTCTTAGTTTCTCAGTTGGTGACATTTGATGATAGGTGATAGACACGGAAACAGTTGAAGCAAATTATGCATTAGGAAAAAAGATTTTGCTATGGAACTACTTTCACTGAAGGTATGAGGATACATTTCAACTTCAATTTGGCGGTGAAACGGCCTTTAGGTTGTTAATGGGGAAATGTAAAGCTTGTTTGACTCGTTTTCTGTAGCATCTGAGTTCTGAAAGGCTATATTTGTATCCTTAAAACACTCTTTAGTTGTTAGATCAGCTCAAAAGTGGAAAAGAAGAATTTAGCAGGATGTTAGTGATAATGTAAATTTATAATATTCCGTCGTTTCAGGGGTTTGATTGATGAACATATATAGGGTGATCCACAAAATGTTCATGAGGAGATAACTATAACCTGTTGAATTAATAGTTTCCCTTCTAGCTGAATGAAACTAGTATTAGGAACTGCAGTAGTGGAACTTCTTACTGTTTGTGCTCGGGTGTAATATTTTTCTTGTTCTAATTTGGGAAGCGGAATTTTCTATCTGCTGTTGTGTACATTTCCGTCCATCATCTTCTTCTATCTATGTTGAAGGATGAACTGATGTTTGATGAATTTGTGATAAATCCCATCTTCTTTTTATCTATCCATCAGTACTTTAGTCATTCAGTCACGGGATTTTCATGCAATTATTTTTGTGTATGTAAATTTTGCGCCTCGATTCATCATGTGTTTACAGCTCTTGACGTAGACATGGCTTCCATTGTGTTGTAACACATGATTTGACAACATTTATCAATATGGTTTTTTGGTATTTATCCATCAAGATGCCTTGTGATATTGCATCATACTCCCAGGCCAGGCCAGGCCAGGCCTTTGCAGGCACTTGGTGTAAAAAGAAAGTGTTAGGGGGGTTGATGGATCGTTCCCTGGCGTGGGACTGAAAAAAGAGTTGATCCTGGAAGGATGCCATTGTTTCCGAAACCCCTGGTGCATGCCCTGGCTTGGGTTTCTTTGTTCATAATGTGGGAGAAGGTTTACCCTCATCAAGTGGTACAGAGCTGTCATTTTTCCCGTTGCCTGTACGACGGGTTTCTCTAATATCAAGTTCTTAATTTTTTATTTAGATCTTATATGATTTTTATGTTTTTTTTCTTTCACTTTTAAATTTCTATATTATAATTTACATTTATGGGATTATTATATATAATATTTATATTATATATTTCACTTAACTTTAATAATATCATATAGTTTTCTATTAAATGGGAAAACATGAGTTTTAAATAGGGAACACGCGGAGAAGGTAAACGGGGACAAGGATTCCTCAATAGGGACGGGGATGAGAACGGAGATCATTTTTTTTTTATCCTGAACGGGGATGGGGACAACCAAAATTACCTATTGGCTAGGGAGATGGTTCATATCAAAATTGGTTTAATTGGATATAGTTTGTATGCCAATTAATAATTTCTAAAATTCGTATTATTTTTAGATTATATGTGATAATTTGTATTATTCTTGGTCATTTTTCGTAATAATAACGATTTTTCTATTTTAGAAATGTATCTATCTATATTCTATATATATATATACATATACTAATTAAACCGATGCATAGAGTCCTATGTTGCGCGTTATGATTGATTTTAGGGGAAAAAAATCCTATGTGGCACGTTGGGGTTGATTCTAGGAAACAAATTAATAAAATAATATATTATCATACTTTATAGAAAATTATATAAGTCACAATCTATCTATCCATATATATTTTAGTTAATTGACAAAAATATAAATAAAAAATATTTCATAGTCATATTACTTGCCAAAAATATTATAGTTTTATTTATATCTAGATTATTTTTTGGTGAAAAAATATTTATATCAAAATTAATTATTTAATAATTTTTATTTTATTTATATCTATATTATTTTTTTAGACCAAAATAATTTATCAAAATATTATATAGCCACAATCCATCCGTTGATAGATATTTTAATAAACTAACGTAATAAATATATAATATATATTTAATAAAAGAAAAAATAAAATATTTTTAAAAAAAAGTTATATATTAAATTACATGAGATTCAATTAATGGTATATTAGAAAAAAAATTACCTTATAAATGTGAATTTTATTTATATTTTGAGAGAATCTAAATAAAAGATATTTAGATTTTTTATAATCCATCAAACTAATTTTATTTATATCTATATTTTTTTGGTGAAAAATGATTTATATTTATATTTATATTTTTTATTTATTGGAATCTATCTAAATTATTTATAATATTATATTAATTTATTTTCCGTACAATGGACGGGACTTACACTAGTATATATATATATATATATAT
Organism: Persicaria maculosa; assembly: GCA_963922045.1. Classification (NCBI taxonomy): domain Eukaryota; kingdom Viridiplantae; phylum Streptophyta; class Magnoliopsida; order Caryophyllales; family Polygonaceae; genus Persicaria; species Persicaria maculosa. The sequence goes on from OY998271.1 coordinate 36,661,134, forward strand.
ACTAAAACCGATGCATAGCGTCCTATGTGGCGCGTTGTCGTTGATCATAGGGAAAAAAATCTTATGTGGCATGTTGTGGTTGATCCTATGGGAAAAAATTAATAAAATAATATATTGTCATGGTTTATAGAAAGTTATATAAGCCACAATCTATCTATATGTATTTTAGTTAATTGATAAAAATATAAATAAAAAATATTTCATAGTCATACTTACCAAAAATATTAATAGATAAATATGTATCATTTGATAGGTGCTATTTTATTTATATCTAGATTATTTTTTGGTGGAGATAATTATTTAAATTAAAATTAAATATTTAATAATTGTTATTTTATTTAAATTTATATTATTTTTTGAGGTCAAAATAAATTATTAAAATATTATGTAGCCATAATATGTACCCACAATCCATCCGTGGATAGATATTTTAATAAACTATTGTAATAAATATGTACTACATATTTAATAAAAAAAGAATATTGAAATATTTTTAAAAATCAACTATCTATTATATTACATGAGATTTAATTAACGATAGAATAGAATAAAAATATTTATATATAATATGTCAAACTAATTTTATTTATATATATATATATTATTTTTTGGCGGGAAAAAATATTTATATTTATATTATTATTTATTATTTATTAGAATCTATCTAGATTATTTATAATACTGTATTAATATATTCTCTGTGCAGGGGGCGAGATCTACACTAGTACTAGTATTTGTTCCCGCGCGTTTGCGTGTTTTGTTAATAAACTGTAATTTATTATATTAATTATATTAAAATTATTTGTCATTAAATTTTGTGAAGATTAAAATAATTTATTTGAAATTTTTGAATAAAAATTTTCAAGTAATCATATATTTAACTTTTGATGTAAAGCTAAATAATATTCACAAATAAATAAGTACCTGTGAATAAAAAATCATGTTTCTAAGCATATATTCTTAGGAGAGACATGAAAGAGATGGGGACTTGATCGAATGTGAATAATTATCAATTTCACTTATAATTTTTTAACTGATGTTAATTGTTATGGAGGTGAGATATAATTTAGTACTCAATGAGACGTGGATAAAATTGTTATGAAGGTGATATAATTTAGTTAATTAAATATTATATAATGTCCTTGATAAATTTTGGTGAATAAAATAATATTACTCAGTGACATGTGGATATTGAAACAAAGCTTCAAACATATGAAAATAATAATAATTTTTTTCCAACCATGTCAAGATCCGTTTACACCTTGCCTAATCCCTTGATCACATCTCACCACCAAGGTCGTCAAGGTCTCCAAGACCATCAAGACTCACCTAAACCCTGAACCCTACCTCCAACGTCGAGCACCCGCCAACCTTCTTTTAGAATATTGAGTAAAAAATATGCCCCGACGACAAACCTTAAAGTTATGTTTTAAGAAATATTTTCCTAAATTTAATTACATACCAATAACTAAAATATATTTAAAAATTTTAAATTTATTAATAAAAAAGCAGCGGCCTTAATGTAAGAAAAGCTTAGGATATCAAAAAGTAAAAAATAAATTTTAAATAATTTATTATAATTATATAACCCTAAATAAATAAATAAATAAATAAATGAGATTTTTGTTTAGTGCAGGGGTAAATTTTCGTTTAGCGCATGGTCAAGTGGTCGCAACGACCAAATGTCAATTGGTCGTTGTGACCAATTTTTTTTACAAAATACACAAGGTCGCAACGACCAAATGAAATATGGTCGCAACTAGACCTCTCAATCGGGTCATTTGGGTCGGGTTCGGGTCGGATCATTTCGGGTTTCGGGTAAAACGGGTTCCGGGTAAAACAGGTCTCAGGTAGATCCGAGTTGATTTGAACTCGGGTTTGACCTGGTTTTGGGTCAAATCGGGTCGATTTCGGGTTTGTCAAATTTTTCTTTTTTAAATTAAAAAAATCATGATTTGGTAATTTTGCGATAATTTTGAAATGCTAAAATTAAAGACGTGGTTCATAAGTTTTAGTGCTTGTAATTATATACTATATCTGATAAAAAAAAATTTAAAATTTATTATTTCTTGTAATTTTTAATAAAATTTAAAAATACATAAAATATCAAATTTTTAAATAATTTTTTTAAAAATAATTTCATGCAATTAGTAATAAGCATAGAATTATTTTAATATTTTTTAGATTTTTTTTTCTTCTTAAAAATGTGATGAAAAATCAAATACTATGGATTAGAGGGAGTATTACACAATACAAATAAATATAAAAGTTGATTTGAAAATGAAACATCAAGTGATTGTAATTATAAAATTTAAATAAATTGGAATCTCCATAAAAAAATTTAATTATATATAATTATAAATCAATCGGGTCATCGGGTCAAGAGGGGCAGGTGTGTAACTCAAGAGGAGCAGGGTGTATTTTAAAAAAAATATAAAAAGTGAGATATGTGGTGTAAATAGTAAATTTTGTGGTGTAAATAACATTGGCTCAAATGGGATATGGAGATGTTATAACTTGTTTGGCAAGGCATGATCTATTTTGATAAGGTTCTTTTTATCGGCTAACAGGTATTGCTTATTTGTAGATATAATGTTTTTGTAATTTCTAATGCACAAGTTGCACGTCAACAATGCACATCAACCACAACAACAACAACATCTCAATATATATAATCACACATCGAAAAATTAATTAAGTGTATAAGTCACACGCCAAATGAACCCATATCCAGTGATTAGTGAAGATCCAATTAATATAGTTGGTAATTTTGTGGAAAACAAACACTCTTAGTGAGATCGAGGCTTTTACCTTAGTAGGTAACATGTTTTGATAGCATTAGTACATATACAATATCCAATATTTGTGACCTTTTCACTTTAAATGTAACTTGTAGGCCCAAGGCCTCAACATTACTGGTAACTTGTACAATTAAAAAATTTCGGCTCTATCTATAAATTAAATATCTAGTAATAGGAACAGTATTTCATTTAGAAGGTTGACATGAAGGTCACCTCTTCTCACAAATGTTGTTTTACAACAAGAACCTGTTTAAATGGTAACTTTATGGGAAACGAACAAGCTAGGTTGTTTACGTACCTTGCAATGTGACATGTTTTGACGAGTACACAAATCAAAAACTACACAAGCTTTGTTGGTATTGAGGATTAGGTTAGTTTTCGACATGTATAGAATGTCTTTTTATACAAGCCAAGCCGCATATATATTATATGGAGGTGATGAAAGAGAGAGAGAGAGAGAGAAGAGGAGGTGATTGATTTCATGAGGGTGCTCCCAAATGTACCAAGGATAAGAGAGTGTGTGTGTGAAAGGAACAAGTGAGCAATTCAAGCACAAACCGAGTGCCGAGCTTTTAGGGTTTGTCTTTTCTTTTCTATCTACAAAGGATCCCTTTAAATTTTGGTTGCTCCCCTTTCTCCTAAATTATGAATGGGTGCATGTGCACATCCCTTTCATCCCCTACTAACCAAAACAAACTACAAAAATTGAAAAATGCATGTATGAAAGAGATGTGTAATGATGGTTTTATATATACACCCAATGTTTGTAATATGTGAGATTTCGAATTGCAACTATTGAGCCAAACGAGTCAAGATTGTTCATGTTCAACTCGTTTCTAGATGAGTTGATCTTGAACCAAGTTTGAATTTGGACTTCAACTTGAAAATGTGCTCATATTCAATTTGTTTAATAAAGTGAACGAGTCTACATTCATTTTTTTTTTTTTTTGAGTTGAGCTTGAGCTCTAGCTATTAGGATTATAGAGAGTTCTACTTTCTTATGATATAAAATGTAGGGGGCATTTTGTAAATTCTACAAATTTGAACTAGAGTCAAGTTGAGATTCAATTTGAATTGAGTTTTAAAGTGTGCTCATGTTCACCTTATTTAGTTACGTGATCGAGTCTAAGCTGAACCCGAGTCCAATTCGAACTACTCATCTCTTATAACAACCCTACTTGTAACAAAAAGTTTAGGTTGAGATTGTTGATGGTTTCATAGCTAAACTATTACCTTGAGTTACTTATAACAAAAAATGCATCGGCTAAAAGTAATGAAAAATGAACAATTGACGTGTTATTTAAATTTATTGTCAATTGATTTTAAGGTTGGATTTTATCGAATTTATATGTTCAACTTATTTTGCAATCTTATCAATGAGATATGTAATTATAAGTTTTTTTTAAATTCCCTTTATCTTGGTAGGTTTGAAGGTAAAATGTTTTGTCGATTTGAACTAGAAAGGTAGTTAAAAATACGCCTTTGAGATTGTCGATTAGGGGTTTACGCAAACATAAGAATATCATGTAATCTATTGGAATTAATTGAACCATAAAGTGAAACCGAACGAAGACTATATTTGGTAAAATAGTAGCTGATTGAGTAGTTGAAACTGATTAGTACGTAGCTAAAACTGATAGATTATTTGTGTTAAAAATATATTAATAAGCTAGTACGTACCTAACTGTTAGAATAGCTAATGGAAACTTGTTAATAGAAAAAAAAAGTTTAGGTGAGTAAAGCTCCGATTCGAAAAACAAATTAAACTAAAATAATCTTATATTTATTTCATTTAAAACTATATAATATCAAACCAAAAGTACCAAAAAGTTAGTTGATTTGCCAAACATAGACGAAATGAAAAAAAAACACTCTTAGTAGATTTTAAAGGCAACCCTTCACATGACTTGTATAAATTGCAACTTGAGATAAGTGGTAGATCCTAAAATAAATTATCGATATAATCTTTTTTATTGAAGTTATTTTATAAAAAGAAAATAAAGAAACACAAAATAAAAATAAAAATAAAAATTAAAGAAGCTTTCATAAATTATAAATGGATAATAACTATAATATAAGAGAATTTTGTGCCTAATTTTTTTTTTTGGTGAAAAGAGAGGCGGAGCTCTCCGTCCCCTCGAGGGGGTTATTATTAAAAACTGGGAAAAAGGGCTAAGTAGTCATCAAACGGGGGATAGCCCGACCCCTAACATCATCCAATAAGAGTAAAGAAATCCCCTCGGGAGGGGCAAACAATACATGATATCCAAGCGGAAAATTAAGAGCAAAAGCCACGAGGTGATCGGCAACTGAGTTCGCCTCGCGGTAGATGTGACGGGATTGGACAATCCAATCCCTACTAATAAAGCCTTGGCATTGGGATACGAGGCTAAAAAGAGGGTGACTCTTATGAAGATTCGATTGGAGAAGCTTGATAACCAGCTGTGAGTCGGACTCGATCATCACCCGCCGATGACCCTTCTCCCAAGCTAACTTCAGGCCATCCAGGACTCCCCAAAGCTCTGCCATCGGAACGGTACATTGCCCAAGATTGTGGCCGAAACCCTCAAGCCACTGTCCCTCGCTGCTGCGGATCACACCCCCGGCCAAAGCTCTCCCCTCTCTATCCAACGCACCATCCGTATTAATCTTCGTCCATCCCCTATCCGGACAGCTCCAGGCGACCTCCTGCACACGCTTCTTTAAAGATTTATTCACACCTTTTTTACCTGCTACCAACAGATACTCCCTAGCTCTAGCTTTGATGAACTCCGCTCTGTTCACAGGAGCATCGCCTTCTCCAAAAGTCCTCTCGTTCCTCCATTTCCAAACCCACCAGAGGGTCGTAGCAAAAAGGTCTCTCCATTCCACCGTCGCCCACTCGCCCTTCTTCAAGATGTTCTCCCTAATCCAGCTCGAGAAAGGGACCTGAAAGAAATGGGCACAACACGACAAAACATTGAAATTTAACCAGATGCAACTCACCTGGGGGCAGTCGCGGAACATGTGCTCGTAAGTTTCATTAGCAGCATTACAGTCGGTGCATCTGGCGCTCTCCGTCAGGTGGCGCCTCCTCCTCTCGGCATTAGACATGACTCCCCCTTTGCACGCCGTCCAAACGAAACATCGAACTCTTTCAGGGGCGCGCAATCTCCACAACTCTTTGAAGAATAGCCCATCCATCCCTTGTCTATCCACAATACCATGGCGAATGTTGTACCCCGACGAGACAGAGTACACGCCATCGATCATATATCTCCAGCTCAGGACATCCGCATTGTCCCCAGTATCAGCCGTCACCATCACCGAAGCAAGCTTGAGCAAAGCATTGGCGTTTAAACTGCCGGCAAGAAGCTCCCATTTCCAGCCCCTCTCCGTATCCCAGTAGTCACGAACGCAGCTGTCCAGATGCACAATCCCGACAGGAACACTCGTATGGTACTTCAAGGGAGTATCCATCAACCAAACATCGTCCCAAAATTTAATGGAACAACCATCACGCAGAAGCCATTTCATACCATGATTAACCACCCCCTCAAACCCAGCTTTAACACTCTTCCAAATGTGTGAAGCCGCAGAAGAATTACCGAGGGCCCTCGACACATACTTCTCCTGCAACACCGCATTCCACAAACCCCCTTCCTCCGAAATGAACCTCCAGCTCAACTTTCCGATCAAAGCGAGATTAAGATCCCTCATACGACGAATACCGAGCCCCCCTGGCTTTTAGGCATAGCAACCTCATCCCACGCTACCTTGTGAAGCCTGCGTCGCCCACTGCTGTCACCCCAAAGAAAAGCTCTATTCATCCTGTCGATCTTGTCACACACGCTAGCAGGAATGATGGACGAAGACATAGTGTAAACCGGGAGGGAAGCAAGCACCGATTTCGAGAGGGTGACTCTCCCCGCAAAACTCAAGGATTTCGACTTCCAGCCCTCAAGTCTCGAACTGAATCTGTTCAAGAGGTTGGAATACGTATCCTTGTTGACCTGTTTATGAAGAATAGGTGTACCCAGATAGCTCCCGAGATCCTTCGTGACCGTGAAATTGCTTTAAGCTTCTATACTTCGGATAACATCAGGCTTGACATTCTCGGACATGAAGATTCTAGATTTCTGCACGCTCACCCTCTGACCCGACGCCGAACAAAACACATCAAGGCACCTCTTAATGACTCTGACTTGATCCACCGAGGCCTCCGCGAACAAAAAAATATCATCGGCAAAGAGAATGTGAGAAAGAGGGGTACCACCCCGGGTTAACACAATGGGTTTCCACTCCCCTTTAGACACGGACTCAAAGATAAGGTGGTTGAGCCGCTCGATACAAAGAAGGAAAATGTACGGCGAGATGGGATCCCCTTAACGGACCCCTCGAGAAGCGGGAAACTGGGCAGTAACCTCTACGTTCCACAAGACCTGCATTCTAGGGGTCATAACACATGCCAGAACCCAATCAATCCAAGGCTTTGGAAAGCCAACACTGATTAACGATTCCTTAATGAACTCCCAGTTCAGCCTGTCATAAGCTTTCTCGAGATCAAGCTTAAGAATCATCCAACCTTTGGATCCCCGTCTCCGTCTCATCGAGTGAACAACCTCCTGAACAACCACGATGTTATCAGTAATCATACGCCCCGGAAGAAAACTTCCCTGGGTCGGCCCAATCAAGTTCCGGATCACCGGCTGCATACGATTCGAGAGGATCTTAGTGATGATCTTATACGACACATTGCAGAGGCTAATAGGACGAAACTGAGTTAACTGCTCCGGGTTATCCACCTTGGCAAGAAGGACAATAAGGGTATCATTAACCCCTTCAGGAAGCACCCCCGAGTCAAAAAAAGCTCTCACAAAACTGACCACGGAGTCACCCACCACATCCCAACATTTCTGGTAGAAACCCGACTGAAAACCATCGAGCCCCGGAGCCTTTAAGGCCCCCATGCTCCTAACGGCATTCCACACCTCCTCCCGGCTGACGGGGACCACCAATCTGTCCATCTCACTCACCTCAATGTCGGGGAAACCGTAGCTCGACACCGACAAACTCTGTCTAAGACCGGGCTCAGCACTATAAAGATCACGGTAAAAGTCCACCGCGAGTTTTTCAAGATCATCACTTTTGTCAATCCAGATACCCCCGCTGTTCTTAAGGCCCTCGATCCTATTTTGCTTCCTTCTGATGATGGTAGACATATGAAAAAAAGACGTATTCCGATCCCCCTGCTGGAGCCACAACTCCCTGGATTTCTAAAGCCAAAGCGTCTCCTCTTGTTTGAGAACCACATCGAGCTCACTTTGAATATTACTCTCCAAGTCAAGCAAGAAATCAGCCCCACCCCCGACGAGACTCTTCTGGATTCTGTCTAACTTTTTAAGGAGCTCCTTCTTTCTATCATGAATGTTACCGAACACTTTCTTATTCCACTCGATAAGCTCGTCGCGGAGGACATCCAGCGCCCCCGGAACATCCACCCTATTCCGCCAACTCTCCTTAATTTTATCATGGAAATTAGTGTGAGAAAACCACGCAGCTTCAAAGCGGAACGGCCTCCGCTTAGGATTCATCTTAACCTTGGGCTGCATGGATAAAAGCAACGGCCAGTGGTCCGATGAGAACCTCGGGAGGTGCCTCACCGAGGCCTCAGGCCAGCAACTCCTACCCTCACAATCAAAGAAGATCCGATCCAAGCGCTTCTCCACAACTGTCTCCCTAGAAAGCCTTCTCCTCCACGTGAACCTCGGGCCGGTAAAACCAATATCAATGAGACCGCAGTTATTCTTCCACTCACTGAATCTGTTCGAGTCCGCATGGAGACCACCAGCACCTCCGCTTCTCTCATGGTCGTGGAGGATACAATTAAAGTCACCGCCGACAATAATCGGGCCCCTGACGCTGTTGATAGCTCCCTCGAGATCGTCCCAAAAAGGAACCCTCCTCGGAGCCGACGGCGGACCATAAACCACAAACAGATGAACAGGCTTACCTCCCTTGATGACAGAAGCATGAATGAAATGGTTGTTCTTACCATTGATCGAAAGTTGCAAGCTATCTTTCTTCCACAGGAGCCAAACACCCCCCGAAAAACCCACAGCTTCAACTCTCTCGCAACCGCTAAGCCCAAACCTATTCAGCCTCTCACTGACTTTTCGAGCACGTTCTCCTGACACTCTCGGCTCAAACAACGCTAGCACATCAACGTTGTGATTCTTGCACATATACCGGATAGCTCTCCGGAAACCAGGCTTACCTGCACCGAAACAATTCCAAAATAAGACTATCATGGATAACATAAAAAGATAGAAAAAGAAAACAAAACACATTAACATGTCTCCCTTTGTATGTCACACTCCGCCATCGCTGCGGGTTGAACAGAAGCATTCTCCTCTTCCATCATAGGTGGCAGATTAGTCGCATCCAACACCTCATCGCGGACAGTCCCATGGTGCTCTAAGTCACCACTTCCGTCCTCACCGGGGAACTCATTCTCCGTAGTAGGTCTGGGCCTCTTCGCAGCTTTCCCGCCAACACCGGACCAGCCAGTTTCCCCAGCCACACTGGACTTGGTTCTCGTAGTAAAAATTCCAGGTTTGCGGCCCGCTTTGAGTCTGCCTTTCCCTGGCCGTTTGGAGCTACAATAGATACCACTACTGAAGAGGTGATCCATATTTCCCGCGTCCGCATTCATATTGACTTCCATAACCTCTTCCGGGCCCTTCACCGGCTTTCTCGGGTTTTCCATTTCCATAGCCGAACTAGGCTCACAACTCGTGACCACAGCCTTTCCCTTGTCTTTCCCAGCACTACCTTTGAAGATCATAGTTGCCCCCTGATCAACTTGTGATTCATACTCAGCGCGCATGACATTGGCTGTCTCCATGGTATCAACCTTGCCCAGAGATTCAAACCGATTAGATTTTGAAAATTCCCGCCTAGGAATTTGCGTACCGTTATCCAATGGTGATTGCCCCTCAGTTTGACCAACTTTCCTAGTAGGAGAAGATTGTGCAAAGCCGTGGTTTCCTTTTTTATTCGGTTTCCTTTTCTCGACCGTCATCCATTCCCCATGGAAACTCAACTTCTCACCGGCAGCCTGACCGTTGATCGGCGGAGGAGGAACCCCGACCATGGGATGCGTATCCCCCTCTCCCTTCCTGGTATTTCCGGACACATTTCCCTCCATACGATTCGGTTTCGCGGTGAACGGGCACCCTAACTTGATGTTGCCATAGCGCCCACAACCAAAGCAAATCGTTGGTAAACCTTCGTATTCAATAAGATATCTATCCCCGTTGATGCTGACCGTTCCTTTGAGAGGTTTCTCAAGATCGACTTCCACACAGATCCTAGCGAAACGACCACGGTTGGTATATAGGGTCTTCGGGTCGAGTTTGACAGGTTTCCCAATGCCCGACGCAATCTTCAAGAGAAAATTCTCCTCATACAGGGTGATCGGTAGATCAGAGATTCTAACCCAAGTTGGCGCCGATTTCACGGGATCCGAGGCCTTGAACTGAGGATGCCAACTCCTCACCGACAAGCAACGCCCGAAGATTGTCCATGGGCCATTTGTGAGGGCAGCGGTAAACTCTTCCTCACTACCGAAACGAACAAGATAACACCCGTGGGCTAGATCCAGGATCTGAATTCTCGAGTTCGTCCACCATAACTCCCTTAATTTCTTCTCCATGACATGATAAGAAATCGAATGACCCAGGAGTTTCACAACGATAGACCACTTCCAAACTGAGGCAAGCGCCTCCATAACCTCCTCTTCAATGACTATAACCGGATCCCCATTTTCCCCGTCCGGGAACCGAACGTGAACCTTCTCCGCGATAAAAGCTTCTTCAACCAAAGTTTTCTGCTGGTGAACACCGCCGATGACAACCACATCCTTCCAGGAAGAGGCCTTATCGGGCGGATCCCCCGGCGGCCTGTCGTTCTCGTCCGTCTGCATACCGTTATCACCACAGGGAGGGCTGTTGTGCGAATCGCTCATCTCTCCGCCTTCCTCACGCGATATCGTGGGAAAATTCTTGTGCCTAATTTATGACACTGTTACAACTCTAATTACTATCGATAAGAGAGATTTGTGTTTTTACCAACAACTCTTTCTTAAATACCACTAGTAGAAACCATCTCCCCCTAGTGAGATCTCCTTTTTGTCTCCCAGTCGTTGCTCGTTTTTGCTTCAGATGCGGATCGATTTCAATGGTAAATCTCACCACCGAGAAATTTGAAGAAGCAACGAAACGTTGTAGTAAACTTGACCGACAAGGGCTTGTCACACGAGTGAATTTTAATGATAAACTGTGTTGGTAGGGGGTTGAATCACGTAGCATGGTTGTTGATCTCTCAACATCCTACTAGCAATTAATCGGATAGTTACAGGTGACGACTTGCACTTCAGCCAATAGCCGGTGGACAGGCACCGATATCGCTTGTTGTGGCGCTGACAAAACCGTCTCTTGAACCTTGTAGTACTTGCTTTGGTACAACTTAATGACATTCAAATTTGGATTGACATGATCATTGTCGCCAATTCAAAACCACTCCATCTAGAATTGAATCGGAGCCACCAGGTCGATGACTGCACTCTAATCGTTCACAGTAGAAGCATTGTTAATTGAGTTAGGGTTTTGATTGCCAACCTTATGCTTCATAGCCTTTTTGAATCCGAACAGGAAATTAGGGTTAGTAGCTGCATAATTTGGCGATGTTGGCGAAGACGAACTGCCGACGGATGTTTGGATGATGACTCAGAACTTTGGGTTCTTTGACGCTCTAGGACGTACTTCCGCCAAATGGTGGTACCTTTATTCAAATTTCTTTCCTCATTTAAAAAAAACTAATAAGGATTAAAGTGTATGAGAAATATAAAATAAATATTACTCTAGTTATAAATAATTCATTCAACAAAAAAATAGTATAGATATAAATAAAATAATAGTTACTAAATAATTAATTTTTCTATAAATAATTCTGTCCACCAAAAAATAATCTAGATATATCTAAAGTAACACATATTAAATATTTATCTATTAATATTTTTGATAAGTATGGGTATAAAATATTTTTGATTTATATCTTTATCAATTAACTAATTAATATATATATACACACACATTATGTATGGCTTATGATAACTTTCTATAAATTATGAAAAAAAATTGTTTTAATAATTTTTTTCCTATAATCTATCATAACACACCATGTACGATACTATACATTCATTTTTAATATATGTATATATACTAGTGTGTTCCCCGTACAGAAATATATTGATACAATATTCTAAAATTATATCTATTATTTAGTAAAAAATATTAAAAATATGACAAAAAAAATACATCTAAATTACATGTGAGAATTAAACTAAAAATAAAAATTAATCTAGATATAAATAATTCGGTCTACCAAAAAAAATATAGACATAAATAAAACAACAACTATCAATTAATTAAGTTTGATATAAACAATTCTTTTCACCCAAAAATAATCTATATATAAATAAAATAATACATATTAACTATTTTTTTTTATTATCTTATTCCAGTTCGACCGACTCAACTGCTCTACATCTGGATCGGTATGTGGCCCATTAAATATTTATTTATTAATATTTTCCCGGGCAGAAGGTCAGTCCCTAAAACCGTAAAACGAAGTCACGGGCAGCAAGCAAAAGTGAAGTAGGGGCCACTTCTTGTTAAGGCATAATCTTTTATGGACAACAAAAATTAATCTTCCTGGGCCTGGACCCATCTCCTAGGCCCACCACAAACCTCCCAAAACACTTCCTTTAAGAGGCTCTCCCGGACCTCTCCTCACTCAATCCCTCCCTCCCACCCTAACACTCTTGTGCAAGTTTTACAAATCCAGTGAAGAAGCAAACCAAGGAAGCTTCTGAATGGTAAGTACACCACTAATCCCACCTACCCTTTCATTTTCATCTTCTCATGCTAACTGCCTAACTAACCTCTTCATCCTCTGTGCTCGCGCTCCCAGGTGATCACAGCTCCAACGAATAGGTCGTTGAGGTTCTCATCTGATGGCCACAAAGATATCCATGTGGATGTTGTCTTGGTGCTATAGAGTGTGATTAGGCACTATCCTAACTGAGCTTTTCATATTGAATATGTTTTCTTTTGAAGTTCTTGTTTTTCTTTTTTTCCTTCAAATTTTGTGTTCTTGACCTTGTAAGACCTTTTCTTGGCCTTGTAAGACCAGATGTGTTACTTACTCTCCTCGCGGCTTGTCTAGTCATAGACATAGCGATAAGGAGTATAGGTGCATGTTCTTACTACTCCCTTTCTCCCATTTTCGCTCAACTCATTTTCTCCTTCCTTCTCTATCCCTCCTGAGCTGCTCCCATTAGCTATAAGTTGTGAACTATATAATTAGATTTTTTTTTATTGATGTACATAAATTATTATGCATGTGAAATATATTGATTTTCCATTTCCATGAGCAAAAACCTAGCAAATTGTTTACTTACATTCAATCAACAGTTTTACATGTATGTTCATTCATGAGCAATGATTTATATTTATAATTCCATTCCACAACTCAATATAATGCATAAAAACAACAATTTATGGCTATATATATTTTGGGACAAGTATAGTTTACTTAATTAACAAGTAGGTACTATTGTAACATTTCTAAATTTAGAACGTATATTGGTTTGAATTAGTAGCCTCTAAACTATACCCATAAAATTAGAGATTGGAATACATATATAATACATATGTATGGCTAATTAAGAATATATATATATAAGAGAGAGAGAGAGCATCGTAGAATTGAATTAAACTCTAAATTTGAGGAAATTAAATTGTCACACACAAGTCAGCAAATTAAAAGCGGGGAAAGAGTAAGAAAACAAATGATGGAAGTGGAAGACAAAAGAGGCAAAAATAAAGGACAAGTGTTTGGGAAATAACTCATATAAGTGAAAGTGTGAATATTCTCTCTTACTTTTCCTATGCGTGGAACGTACGTATATAATGAGTAGGAGTGGGCACAAATACCGGTCCTGTCCCGGGTCCGTCCCGATCCCGTCTCGATTCCGGTGAAATTTTGAAAAAAAAAAAGAGCGAATCTCATCCCTGTTCCGTCCTGCAAAAATTATGCGAGACGGGATGCGAGATGATCCGTTCCAATCCTGTAAATCCCATCTCGTCCCGCATATATATATATATATATATATATATATATATATATATATAATAATGTAGTACTATATATAATAATATGTTATACTATATATATAATATTATGTTATACAGTATATTATATATTATATATATAGACACTGCAATATATACTTATATACTCGGTATATATTAGATTAGATAGTATATATATACAGTGTGTATATATAATATATATAGGGAAGGGTTAGGGTGTAAAATTGTCATATGGTGTAAAATGCTTAAAGTGTAAAATTTTATCTTCTAGTGAATTAACACACCAACGGCTTCTCTCTCGGCCTCCCACACCCACCTCTAGCCACCTCCGGCCACCAACCCCTAGCCGCACTCGAGCCCACCCCTGTGTGCACCTCTAGAGCCAAGCACCCACCTGGTTCAAGCCCTGCAGCCGCACCACCGAGTCGTTTCTTCCCCTACTCACTGTTCGACTTCTTCACCCTTACATAGCCCGTCGAGCCACCTTTGACCCACCAGCCACCCCACCCTTGAACCCCCATCCTCACCCGCACCCAATAAGCCCTGAACCACCCTCGTGCGTGCTCATCAGCGCCCCCACCTAGCTCGTTTGTCCCAAACCATTGTTCAGCTTTGATTGGCTCGTTATACCTTTGAAAACCCGATTTTCTCTTTGTTTCAACTCGAATTTGGTATGATTTCTAACCCTAAAATTGTTTATTATAATTATTTTGATTGTTTGAATGATTTAGGTTGAGATTGAAAACCTAGAGTTTGATTTAGGAGAGGAATTTGAGGTTTTTTACCAAAAGCCAAACTGATTGAAATTGATGATATGGTTGTGTTGTTGGGTTGATTTGGAGCTAATTTCATGTTCATAACATTATCAAATTGTTTATGGATAATGAGCTAATTGGATTTAGAATTTTATTGCGATATGCTTTAGAATTTTGGGTTTTTTTGCCAAAAGCCAAATTGATTGAAATTGATGATATGGTTGTGTTTTGGGGTTGATTTAATTTGGAGGTAATTTCATCATGTTCATAGCATTGTCAAATTGTTTATGGATCATGAGCTGATTGGATTTTAGAATTTTATTGCGATATGCTTTAGAATTTGGGGTTTTTTTTTGCCAAAAGTCAAATTGATTGAAATTGATGTTATGGTTGTGTTGTTGGGTTGATTTGGAGCTAATTTCATGTTCATAGCATTGTCAAATTATTTGTGAATCATGAGCTAATATTGGATTTTAGAATTTTATTGCGATATGCTTTAGGTCGATTAGGTTCTTCTATTTTAGCATGAAAATCATAATTTAGCCTATTAGCTCAATTGGTAGAGCAATGTGCGTTTGCACAAAGATGTGTGTTCAAATCCCACATAGGTTACATAATAGACAAGAGCGCAACAATCGCAAAATGCTAATCATGTACATCATAATCTTAGTTATGCACTTTTTAACCTTAAGTATGCACATTTTAATCTTATTTATGCACTTTAATTTAAAATCCTATTATATATGCACACCATAATGTTATATTTGCACAACATAACATTATATTTGCACATTTTAATCTTATTTATGCACTTTAATTTAAAAGCCTATTATATATGCACACCATAATGTTATATTTGCACAACATAATATTATATTTGCACATCGCTCCTCCCCCCGGACCCCCCGATGCGACGCCGGTGAAAAATGATTCAAGACACATTAACAATAATCTTAATTGTGCACTTCATATTATTATTCATACACATCGTCATTTTATTCTTGCACTTTATCATTTTATTTATACACTTTATATTTGCACAACAAATTACTACTAGAATGCCCATTTCATTTTATTTATACACTTTATATTTGCAACTAGCAAGTTGCAAATGGCTTATTTGTGGTTTGACTATATCGTTGACCCATATCATTTTCAATGCCCATTTCATGTTTAGCTTTTGGCCCATTAATTTTTTTTTTCATTATTATTATTAGTTTTTAACAAATCTAGATATAAATAATTAATTCTATCAAAATATAATAATATAGATAAAATAAAATAACAACTACAAAATTATTGATTTGGATAAAATAATTCTTTCCGCAAAAAAATAATCATGTATCATAATTCATACAAATTATGGAATATGGACAAATAGTTATAGAATAACCATAATTATGAAATTTAATAGAATTATTATACTTATATTTATAAAAAGAAATCCATTTATAAAAACCAAAAATTACTAGAATTAATAGAATTATGTTGTTCTGCTGCTTTCTTTTGTTGCGGGGGTATTGCTGATTATTGTTGGTTCCTAGAAGGATATTTTGTTGGGTTGCTGGTGGTTGTTGGAAGGATATGCTGTTGGGTTGCACGCTATATCATCTGCAACGATTAATGAACTTTTAGCATTTCTGACTCGTAGTATGTATCGATGTTTTGATGTATGGCGGTTGACTTACTTGACTCATTGACTTATCCGCTTATCTATTGATTTTACTTGGGTTCTTATTCATATGATAACAATTAACAAAAATAATTGGTGTTTTATATGTTAAAAGTATAATCATAAACTTGTGTTAAAATAAAAAAATATTTAACATTCAAGCATTAAAATGTTGATGTTAATAGCCATTTCAAGTCGGGTCGGGTTCAGAGTCGGGTCGGGTTTGGGTCGGGTTTATCTGTGCTCGGGTCTGTTTCGAGTCGGGTCAGGTTCGGGTCGGGTTCGGGTTACGGATGACTCCAGATTTTCGGGTGTCGGTCGGGTCGGGTTTTCAAGTCGGGTCAGATTTTGCCAGCTCTAGTTCACCCGAATATTTTGGCCATTTTGGCCATTGCGCCCCTGCCTAGCGCCAAATCGATCGACCGCTGCCACCCTGGACAAGTGTTTCACCGGAATCTTGGGCATTGACGGTATTCGAAATACTTGAGATGGTCATGAGTGCTCTGAGGAGGGCAGATGAATACGTGTGGGATTGAGTTGCATGATGCCAGAATCCACCAACCCTTTGACTCCGGCTTTGATGTTATCGAAGGCTTTGAGGTTGCATATTGCCCCTCGATGAGTAGCTTATATGTTGTAAAGAATGTATGTTGTAATTACCCATTAATTAGGCAAATTGCCTCTTGGTTTCACTCAGCAAGAAAATAAAGAGGCTAAATTTATGGGATATATTGTAACAACTGATATCAATATATAGTAATTACCCATTAATTAGGCAAAAATGTCTCTAGGAATCTAATCTCATTTCAAATTTTTTTTTCTTGCAGCTAACCTAAACGGCTGACTAATCTCATTTCAATTTTTTCTTTCCCTGAATTGATGGTTAGGATAAGGGATATGAGGTATTAAATTATTGATTAATTGAGTAAATGCCTTAATGGATCAATTTGTGAAAAACGGCTAATTAATTGATTGTTAGGAATCTAATCTCATTTCAAAATTATTTTTTTTGCAGCTAACCCAAACGGCAGAACACAAATGCCTTGGTGGAATCAATTTATGAAAAAAAATTTAAATACACATTTATGAAGGTTTTCACACAACTTTTCTTGTTATACTAGATACTAGATAGACTAGATACTAGACAAGTCATGCCCGTGCTACGCACCAGAGATATAAGTTTTGATATTTTATGAGATTATTTAACATATTATTTTATGTCATATTGTTGAATAATTGTTCCCTAATCTAAAATATTTATGCGTACAACTGGCAAATATTGATTTTATATGCTTTATAACAATTTGGTTTAAGTTATTTATAAAACGATTATTTTTTTGTATGTCTATAGTATTTAATTTTAATAAATATTGTTATGCAATTGTTAATGACACATATTATGATATAGTTTTTTTATCTGATATTATGATAAGAGTTAATGTCCTAGTTTTGTATCTTACATGAAATTCATTTCATAATTTTATTTGTTAATATTTTTTCTATTGATTGTCCTATCATCGGCAAATTGTAAAGTTAATTGTTTTATATTGGATTAAACTATTGATGTTGTTTTCACTTCAAAACCAAAATATAAATTTGGTTGGCTTTGAGAATATATAGATATATCATATATTTATACAGTCTTTAGGATACACAAAAACTATAAAACAATGCACAAATAGTAAATCTTGATTTTATATGTATATAGTTTTAAGTTATTTATAAAATATTTATTTTTTTATGTCATGTATTTTAATTTTTAAGAAATATTATTATATTTAATGTCTTCATTTTCATCTTTAAATCAAACATTATATTTTTTTGTTCATCTATATTTTAATCTTAAAATCAAATGAAAATGATTTTTTTTCCCAATTAGGGGTGGAAATGGGGCGGGTTATGTGTGAAAATCTCCAATCCATCACCCGCCCCACGAGTATAAACCTTCACCCGCCCCGCTCCGTCACCCGCAAATTCTTCACCCGCATCCAACCCGTGCGGGTGAGCGGGTGGAGCGGGTTATTATTGGATATCCAATAAGATAAACCAAATATTTTTATTTTCAAACATTTTATGAAATATATACCTTAAAAACAAATACTAGTCCATCAAGTTTAAGTTCAAAAATACATAGAAAATATACAACTTGTAAAATAAAAAATATTCCGAGATCTAGTCCAACAATACGGGGAAATACATAACTTAGAAAATAAAATAAAAAAAGACGAGAATATCTTCAATAAAATAACAATATAAATGCATTTTCAGATTAGCTAATAACAATATAAACACAATATAGAAACATTTTCGGATTAAATACATTCAAATTAACTATGGAATCTACTAATAATATAAACCCAAATATAAAAGCACAATATAAAATCAACGTGAGAAAATGATAGCAAAAGAAAGAAATTTATGGGTTTTTAAGGGGTAGAAAAGTAAAATCATATGTTTAATGGGGTTATTGGATTCTTATTGGGTAATTATTGGTGCGGGTTAATGGGGTGGGTTATTGAAGCGGGTATTGGATGAAAAATCATCATCAATACTCGCCCCATCACCCACTTCACCCGTCATCCGCATCACCCGTCACCCGCTTTTTGCGGGTTTTCGCCTGTAAAAATGGTGCGGGTGAATTGGATATCCGAGCCCCATTTCCGACCCTATTTCCAATAAAAAACGATTATACTCAAACTATTGATGGCATTTCTAAAAAACATTAAAAAATTATATTTTTGGTTTTCAAACCAAATGCTAATATTGATATTTAGTCCATAAAAAGAAAATTATATAGATATTTTGAAATTCCATATAAATTTTATGAGCAAAAAAATCAAGTAAATAACTAAATGAGCAATTATCAAATTATAAAATCAAATAAAAGTAAAAAAAAAAAGCATTGAAGTGATCTTTGGTGAGAGAATCATTAAGAGAAGTCATTAATTAAGTTGAGAGTCATTAAGTAGGTGTGGCCACGGGTCACGGGTCGACTCGTGACCCGACGGGTCATACGGGTCAGTAACCCGCCGGGTCGGTGCGGGTTCTCGGGTCAAAGGGTCAAGATGGGTTGCGGGTTAGGGTTAGGGTCGGGAGATTCAAAACCAGCTAACCCAGCGGGTTGGACCCGGCGGGTCGACCCACCGGGTCAAACCTACTTTTTTGAAATTTCTAGCCGTTGTGAAACGGCTAGCTCAACCCAAAACGCCTATAAATCTTGTCTCCTTTGTTCATTTCATTTCATTACACTCATACATTTCATTTCGACAGTGACTTTGTTCGAAAACCATTTCGACAAGGTCGAGCTAGACCCGGGGAAAGTCGAAGCGGTTTGACGTCATTGCGGTCACAAGTTCAAGGTTACGAGAGGCGCCGGTTACGGAAATCTAAAGCTTCATATATCGAGAAATCGACGAGGAAGCATCCCGACAAGATGCAAATCTAAGGAGGTTCGGGCTCGGCCTCAGGTGACTATGTGTCTAGGTCGTCTAGGACTCTAGGCTCTAGCAGTGCAGGTGTGTGAAGTGTGAGTGTGTCACACTGTCAGAGACTTCGTGTTAGTGTCATGTACTCATTTTATGTGTATGTCAGTATGTGTAGTGTCGAATGTCGATGTACACGTAATCACGGTTTCGATTTTCGAACCGTATTACGATTTACGAGCGACATAATGACATAAAATAAAATGAATATTTGTAAAACGTAGTACAAAACCAGTAGGCTACGAAGCTCAAGTGCGAAACCATCCGTAAAATTTTTTAAAAAAGGGGCAACGTTCGAAATTCCAACGTTCGACCCGGCGGATCGAACGTTGCCCAACGGTCGATTTGCTTCTTTTCCCTCCCGATTTTTGGCTATAAATAAGCCTCACCTCCCTCTCATTTTACTCACACCTCATCTCAAACTTTGAAAACGCTCTGTATTAAGCCCCGCGACGTGATGAGCAGCAGGATAAGCGATTGTGAATCCAGTGTTGAAGGCCCGCGACACGATGAGGAGGAGGGCGAATCCAGTGTCCAAGTCCCGCGACAAGAAACGCACAGACTCTTGAGTCAGTTGAGTGTGGCCCAAGTTCGGGTCGCTATTTTCACATGCTGGTTCACAAAGCACCCGAGGGATGAAAACAGTTGCGACGTCAATTGTAACTTCTGCGGGATGGTCTTCAGGCACCCGAATGGAGGAGGATATGGGAACTTTAGTCGTCATATCCAATTAAAGCATCCAGAGAAACTAGCTTTGACCAAACATTTGTAACTTTATTATTTAGTGTTCTTTCTCAGTGAAAATATGGACATTAGTAACTTAACACTTGATTTTGATTTTTTCTGCGTTTATTTACGTTTTATGAAAATAATACCCGACGGGTCGACACGTCGGTTAACCAACGGGTTTCGACCCGCCGGGTCGACCCGTCGACCCTGGAACCTGCCGGGTGACCCGAACCCGCCAACCCGTGGGATTCCCGGGTTAGGGTTCGGGTCACCCTTCCCCGACCCTTGACCCGGCGGGTCGAACCCGTGGCCACGCCTACATTAAGGTGCCTAGTACACAATTTTTATAAATATATAGATATAGATATAGATATAGATAGATATTATAGATATATTATAGATATTATAGATAGATAATAAAAATAAAGATAAAAATTATTCTTCACATGTTTTTAACAGCCAACTAATTGAGAATGAGCAAGAAGTGGCAAAACGTCAACAGAATAGATTTAAAGGGTGGGTTATCAAAACAATAAAATATAAAAGGTGGTTTTCTACAATTGTTGATTTGAGAGGCGGTTCTCTGCAATTTCGCCTAAATTTAAGTGGTCAGGAAAACGGGTTCGGGCCGGCCCACCGGGTAATTGCCCGCCCCATTTTACAGTACCCTGGACTGAAGCCAAGCAAAAGCAGCCATTGAAGGCCGAACTGAAGAAGCATAAACCTCCCCAAAACCCCTCCATAGAAGGGGAGCCTTCAAACTCCAGGGGAATGAGCCGTCGAATTCTTCGGCTGATTCTCTCCACCACCAAGCCGCCGCCGCCACCAGCTCGCCGGTCTCACTCTACTCCGAACTCTCCTCCTCTTCAATTCACCATTCCCTCTATTCTCCAATCCCGCGATCTCTTTACCACCGTTCAATCCCCTCCTCCGGAAACCCTAGACGGTTTGATCGCCCCGGGCGAACCGTATTACAACACAGTCCCGCCACCCACGCCGGAGGACTTCGCCTTCCTGCGCCCCTCCGCTCCGGATGCGGGATCGGAGCCTTCCTGTTCGTCCTCCGGTAAGTTCTCCGATAATGCCGTTCTGATTGTAGATGCTTTGAATTCTTGTAATGGTGCCGATGTGTTGTCTGCCGAAGCTGAACGGCGGCTTAGGCAATTTAGGGAGAAGTTGAATGAGTCAATTGTGGTTGATGTATTAGGTCTTGTGCAAAATCCTAGATTGGGCGTCCAGTTCTTCCTTTGGGCTGCTAGGCAGATTGGATATGCGCACAGTAGAGCGGTTTATGATGCGCTTGTTAAGCTGATTGGGTGCGGTGGGAGTGATAGAGTGCCTGATGAACTGCTCCGAGAGATTGGGGATGATGATAGGGAGGTGCTGGGGAGGCTGATGAATGTGGTGGTTCAGAAGTGTTGCAGAAGTGGGAGGTGGAATTTGGCATTGGAGGAGCTAGGGAGGCTTAAGAATTTTGGGTACAAGCCATCGAAGTTGACCTATCTTGCGCTTGCTCGGGTGTTCTTGGAAGCAGGGAGGTTAGATACGGCTGTTTTGATTCATAGAGAAATGGCGGATGCTGGGTTTATGATGGATTTTGATACATTGGGTTTATTTGCGCATTCCCTTTGCAAGGCGGGCAAGTGGAGAGAAGCTCTTGATTTGCTTGAGAAGGAAGAGGTTGTACCTGATACGATCTTATACACGAGAATGATTTCAGGGATGTGCGAGGCTTCACTTTTTGATGAAGCTATGGATTTGTTGAAGAGGATGAGGTGCGATTTTTCCATGCCTAATGTGGTTACTTATAGGACTTTCCTTTGTGGATGCCTGAATAAAAGGCAGCTTGGGCGGTGTAGGAGAATTTTGAGTATGATGATGGATGAAGGTTGCTATCCCGATCACAAAATATTTCATTCTCTTGTTCATGCTTATTGCAAAACAGGGGATTATTCTTATGCATATAAACTGCTGAAGAAAATGCAAACATGTGGTTGTCAACCGGGGTATGTGGTCTATAATATACTAATCGGTTCAATATGTGGCAACGAAGAGTTGCCCAGCTCAGCTGCACTGGAGTTGGCAGAGAAAGCCTATGGTGAAATGCTTGATGGTGGCTTGTTATTGAATAAAATCAATGTCTCCAATTTTGCTAGATGCCTTTGTGGGGCTGGAAAATTTGAGAAGGCATATAGGATTATTCATGAAATGACAAGTAAGGGTTTTGTACCAGATGCTAGTACATATTCTAAGGTGATTGAATTCCTTTGTAATGGTATGCGGGTTGAAAATGCTTTCCTGTTGTTTGAAGAAATGAAGAGGAATAGTGTTGTTCCAGATGTGTATACCTACAGTATACTAATTGATGGTTTCTGTAAGGCTGGCCTTATTGCACAGGCCCGCAAGTGGTTTGATGAAATGGTTCATGATGGTTGTTTGCCTAACGTGGTGACCTATACATCACTGATTCATGCTTATCTTAAAGTGAGGAATATAGATGGTGCCAACGAGCTTTTCGAGAGAATGTTGTCAGATGGATGCATACCGAATGTTGTGACATATACTGCTCTAATTGATGGTTACTGTAAAGCGGGGAATACAGAAAAGGCTTGCCAGATCTACTCTAGGATGCAAGGGCAGAAAAATATACCTAATGTGGATAGATACTTCAGGGATGATGATGAAAATTCAACTCAGCCAAATGTATTTACATATGGAGCTCTAGTAGATGGGTTATGCAAAGCACACAAGGTAAAAGAGGCTGGTGACTTACTAGATGCAATGTTAGCAGATGGTGTTGAACCTAACCAAATTGTATATGATGCCCTTATCGATGGGCTTTGCAAGGTAGGGAAGCTCGATGAAGCACAAAAGGTGTTCTCCAAAATGTCCGAGCATGGGTACTGTCCTACGGAGTACACTTATGGATCTTTAATTGATAAGATGTTCAAAGATAAAAGGTTAGATCTTGCTTTAAAAGTATTGTCCAAAATGTTGGAAGATTCTTGTGCTCCTAATGTTGTAATTTATACGGAGATGATTGATGGTCTGTGTAAAGTTGGGAAGATGGATGAAGCTTACAAGCTTATGCAAATGATGGATGAAAAAGGTTGTCGGCCCAATGTTGTTACTTATACTGCAATTATCGATGGCCTTGGAAAAGCCAATAGAATTGACAAATGCCTTGAGCTCTTCAATGAGATGAGCCAAAAAGGCTGTGCTCCAAATTACGTGACCTACAGGGTATTGATTAAACATTGTTGCAATGTTGGCTTTTTGGATGATGCTTACTGCCTCTTGGAGGAGATGAAACAGACATACTGGCCGATGCATATTTCAAGCTATCAAAAAGTCATTGAAGGATTCAGCCGGGATTTTTTGACCACTCTCGATCTGATGGATGTTTTGACTGAGACCAATAATGTGCCAATAGTTCCAGTATACCAAATACTGATTGATAGCTTTTGCAAGGCTGGAAAACTTGACCGAGCGTTGGAACTGTGTAAAGAGATCCCATCCTTCTCTGATTCATCTGCTCTAGCTGAGACATATTCTTTGTTGATTAAGAGTCTGTGCCTTGCTTCTAAGGCTGATGAAGCGTTCCAGTTGTTTTCTGACTTGGGAAGGCAGGGCGTCACTTTGCATTCACTCGTCTTTTTTAGCCCCATAATGGAGCTAATTAAACTGAACCAGTGGGAGGAGGCTCTTCAGCTTTCGTACAGGGCATGCCACAGTGCCACACGGTTTGTCACCTCCTGATTACTTTTTACAAATCCTTTCATAGTTGGAAGTGTACATATGCTACTGCCAGTCTCTTGGAAACCAATAATAATATACGGGTACTGAATTGGTGCGAGATGCTGTTTGATACCTATCTAACCTGAAGGCTAATCACCTTGCTATGGTTTTTCTAGGGTGCTAATTAAACCTATTGAGTACCAATTTACGGTTGCCAACCTAAAATATGTCGAGAAGCGTAAAATCGTGGTTGCTGGACATTGAGATTTGAGACTTGCTTTTCAGTTGACCATTGCCAAAGTTCTTTTTCCAGTATTGATGTTGTGGGTCTTGCAGGATGTGACTTTGGCCAATGTTGAAAGAACATCTAAAAGCGAGCGAGTACACATTTTGAGCCGAGTAATCATTGCCAGAAAGCAACTGGAGAGAATCAATCTTCTTTTGCTTGGCCTCATTTTGTTTGAAGCCAATGCCGAAGGGTAAATATAGGAAGCATGTTAATCCTGAACGTTCAGCCCCAGCGTTGAGTGTGGGAGACCCTCTCTGGTTTACTGTTGCCCTATCTGCTGTCTTTAGAGGTCCATTTCCATGCCACTTCTGCTAGATGGAGCGTTGACAAAGGCACAAACCCACGAGGATTTGAATAATTTTAACCGATGCTAGTTGGAGGATGAGCCATACAGAGGTAAGAAGCGATGCTTTACTTTCTCGACTGAGTGACAATTTTTCAACTTGTTTTTATAATGTCTGGTGGACAGCAAATCTTCATCAGTTAATTTTGTTGCAGGATGATCTCGAGATTTGTTGCAGTATGCCCACGGAGTAGCACACCTACTATAGGTGATTCCAACTAATTTTCAAGGTAAGTGAAATGCTCAATACATTTTGACACTGGCGTTTCTTGCCAAAAAAAAAAAAAAATCCTAGTTGAAGGTGCTACTTTTGTCATCTTAGCTAAAATGATTCTCTGACCATTGTGCATCCAGGGTTGCATTCCATGGATCTGCTAGAACACTCATTCGTGTTCATGCAATTACAAGCACTCAGTCTCCTTCATTGGCTTGTAATTTGCCCGCGATAGTTGGAGTTTCGGATTGACCTGTCTTGCTGAATGCTCGAAGCTGCACTCTCTCATCATCACCTTCTCACTCCAAACACCACCAGGCCAATGCCTAGTCATCTGAGCAGCTTGCTGGGAAGGCCTTGAATTTCTTTGATTTTTACAGAAACATTGTATAAACATAAAATGTACTTTCAATCTATTAATTGTAACACATTTTTTCTTTAGTGCCTAGGCGGTACTTCCATTATACATCAATTTAGTGTGGGATGTAATGATCTTGTTGTCGATGCGAGGATTTCGTTCTATGCAAGTGATTTTCATTTTAGCCTAGGGTAACTTGAGGTCACCATCTGGAAGTTTAAAAAAAAATGGCTACAAATTGTAAATATCATGAACCATAGGGGAGTGGATGCAATTTCATAAGTAACAGTAACACATAAAAATACCGAAAAAGGGAAAAGGAAAAATATATACTACTAGGAAGTTCGCGAGTCGCGGCGACCGCTCATCAGTATCCGTAAATCTGCAATTGCGTGCTTCTTCGAATCGGAATCTTAATTTCTCAGAGGTGTGCAGTAATTCTCCGACCCCTTTCGCTCTTTCCAGTTGGTCCTGCTATTTTCAGTTTCGGATTTTTGTTATCAAGATCAATCTATCGAGTTCCTCCCTGCGTAATCGGCTGATCTCGATTTACCCAATTTCTTTTGGTTGTTGCGCACTTTTTGTGTTGAACGATTGTGTGATGATTTCAGGGGTAATGGATTTTGTAAGGATTTTGTGTTGCCCGTTGAGAATCGAATTGAATTGAGTTCTGCTATAAGCGGAAATATGAAATTCGCTGTTCGGGAGACTTTTACTTCAGCAATTTTGACTTTACTACTTCATCATGAACGCATTGCTGTGAATCTGTGATTTGAATAGATCACATTTTGAAGTATTTTTAGTTACTAGTAATAGTAATTCTCTTGGTCGTAACCCTATATTGGATTTCTACCCTTTTCCTTCTTCCTGGGTAGTTATATGACGGAATTCAGCTTTCAAGTTGGCAACTTTAGGAGAAACGATAAAACAGTTGTTGATTTATGGATTGTTGCATGGACTCATTGAGTCTGTGAATGCTAGTAGGTCTTTTAATTTTTGTTATTGAGTCTGTGATGAGGGTTCGATTTGCTAAACTTTGTGGTAGCTTAGCTGTTGAATTTTTGCTTTGACGTTGGCAGATGGAATTGTCTATCTCATCACTGACATGCACTGGTTCTATCCCTGAAGCAATTACAGAAGCCAAAAACCAGAAAAAACTTTTCGTAGTTTACATTTCAGGTTTGTTCTCCTTTATCTTAGTTCTACTCAGTATTGTACCAGTTTTCTTTTCATTAGGGGAAGCTCTGATCAGTTCAAGGGCAACCGAAATCTAAGGATTCTAAAATTCATCTTTTGAATTTCTCTTTTTATGTATATGTTTGTTCTGTATCATTTCAACAGTTCTTGTCTGGACTTTGGATTTTACAGGTGAAGACGAGGAGTCCGTTCGCTTGGATAAGTCTTTATGGGCAGATTCACGTGTATTTCATCTTTCCTGCAATTGATCCCGTCTTTACAGTATAGTCTTTAAACTTTTGTCTCTTCAATTCATCAACCAAGTCTCAACTCATTTTTCACCTCACTTTATTCAGGTGGCAGATTGTATAACAAAGTATTGTGTCCTACTGCACATTCCTGAAGGAACTAACGATGCAACCAATTTCTCTGCAATATGTATCCTGCACTTTTCATGCCTTAAATATTCATTACCTGCAAAATATTTTTTTCTTTGGCAGTATATGTTTTGCTGCATGCATGGGACATCCTTTAGGTAAAAAACACAAGAGTAAAGAGAACTGATGGTTGTAATTTGACTTTGTTGAGGGTGGGAGTTAAAGTACTTTTGATGGTCCTTTTGGCTTTTGGTCATGTTAATATTTGTTCTTAAAGTAATTTAACACACATTCATAGGCCTCTCTGCCTATACGGGAGTGGGACATCTTGTTTGAACTTTTATATTTTTTGTCTCATTCTGATTTCATCTGAAATTGATTTGTTTGGAAAGAGGTGTTTTCTGTCATCAAGTATGATTCGTACAGATCCACAAAAGTCTCCTCCTTGCATTACTGCAGTTGGTTACACTGGTGTACTTCTTTGGCAAAATGGTATCACTTTAAGATTGCTCCTTTTCTTTCCCTCTTTGTATTTTTTATTTGTTTCCATTCTAACTCCGGAATTTATTATGAAATGCTAACCCATTATTGTTGTTGTTCAGAAGGATTTATTACTCCTGAGAACTTGGTCTCCAGCATAGAGAAGGCTTGGCTGGGTCTTCATATTCAGGTTTTTAATGATTTTCCTTGTAGCAATGTTGGACTAATTATCAAACTTTATGGTTTTCTGTGTTGGTTAGCTTTGTTTTATTTCCTTTGCTGGAACAAAGTTTTAGTTTTTTCCAGTGTTCTAAAAGGCGCTAGGCGGCCGCTAGGCGGTGGGTGGCCGCCTAGCACCTAGGCGGGTAGGCGGGCGTCTAGGCGGTGCCTAGGCGGACTTAGACTAAACTTGATTATTTCCCTATATTTCAATGGATAGAACACGTCAATAATTTATATAATGTAGTAATATCTATAATATCACTCATAAACCCAAATTTGGTGTGCTTAACTAACACTAAAGTCAATAAATGTAGCGCTTGTCCGGCTGATAACTTTAAACCTCCTAAAATCTGAAAACATAGGCTTGAATCAAACCTAAATGCATCTTGACTTGGGGGATAAAAAAAACTATAAGCTGACTAATCTCTCTCCTAGAAACTAAATCTAAATAATCACCCACCTAGGCGGGGCTAGGCGGGATTAGGCGGGGACTATACGACACCTAGGCGGGATTAGGCGACGCTTAGGCGGAAATCCTCCTAGAGACCGCCTAGGCGTAAAAATTCCTAGGTGCGTTGCCGCCTAGCGCCTAGGCGCCGGCTAGGCGCGATTTTTAGAACAGTGGTTTTTTCACTATGCATGTGTTTTGTTTTCCTTTTCCCTAATCATTGTCAAATGTTGCAATCATATCTCTAGGAAAGTACTCCAATCTTTATTTAGCCTAGGGCCGTTATTTGTGCCGAACGAGCCGAGTATCACTTCTTCATATTCAGTTCATTTAGGATATGAACGAGCTCGAGCCGAGCCTAAATTTTGAATCGAGCTTAAAAATGTGCTCATACTAGGCTCGTTTAGGAAATAAACGAGCTCAAGCCGAGCTTTTTTCGAGCTTTAAGCAGTTTTACTTGATCATTATACAATAACTTAAAGGAAATTTTAGAAATTCCATAAAATTCGAGCTATTCGAGTTTAATTCGAACGAGTCGAGCTTTGGACCGAGGTTAAAAATGTGCTCATACTCGGCTCGTTTAGAAAAGGAACGAGCTCGAGTCGAGTTTTTATCGAGCGAGTATGAGTCGAATTCGAGCTACTCGTGTTCACATAACACCCCTAGGCCAAATTTTGAGCCACCACTTTCACTATGCACTACTGTTCCTTGCCACAACATCAGACTGATACCACTCTAATGTATCCCTGTGATAGTAGAAGAAAACTCATCCTAACTTTGCAAAACCGTTAACAAGTAAGCCATTTTAAGAACAATTTCAAGTGTAAAAATCCATGCATTAGCGGTTTGGGTGTTTCAAATGTACATAGCATGAACCTGTAGTAGGAATTCAAAGAGGAATCATCAACCCTATAAACAAAGTTAATTTTTTTCGGAAAAAAACTGCTGATTTAGAGACTTCCTAAGTCAGCTTGTTTTGGGTGTGGCCTGTTACTTGGCTTGCAAGAATCATCAGCATTGTATGATCATTAAAATCACCGATAGGTTTGACAAAATTGAAATCTCATAGAAATCGTAATTGTTGTGACATATACAATTTGATTGTGAAAAATGCACGATGTTTTTGCATTATATGTGGCTTCACATGCATTGTTTTGTCAAGGATACTGTTTTGCAAGTATTCCTCCATGGTGGAGACGTGACTGGTGATTTGGTGGTTGTTTTGAAGGAAACTACTGCATCTGTGTTGACTGCGGCACTTTCTTCAAATAGAATTGATCAATCTCTCAATGGGGCATCAACAACTACCTCTGCTCCTCGTGAGGATGGAGACTCTTCACGCTCCAGTTTACTGGTACCTTCTCAAGAACATAGAAAAGCCCCAGAGTCTGGACAGTTGCCTCCTCCTGAGATAATTGACCAGGGTGAAGATGGCAACTGTGTTCCTCTGGTAAATAATTTGTTTAGAACAGCTGTTGTTTTTGGTCATTAAATCTTGCCTTGTTGATATTTTATACTCTTCTTTTGGTTTTTATGGCTAGGCATCTGAAGATTCACCAAAGCAGAAGGATTTGAAAATAGACGACAATGAGCAGTGTGTTCCCCCAAGTGAAGTTGAAGTTGGAGAACCAAGCAGAGATCCTGCAGTCATTGATCAGGACAATCATGAAGTTTCTGGAGCCTCCCATGTGGAAAATGAATGTCCCAACAGAGAGGATGCTGCCTCCGGTGACAATATCCTGCGTGAATCCAACAATCCTTCAAAATCAGTAAACCGGGAAATAGAGGGGGACCTTCAAGACAAAGCTTCTGTAGTGGTGGAAAATAGAGATTCAAGCTCAGGCGTCAGTGATGATACATCATCAGAGCTGCTGTTGAATATCCGCTTGCCTAATGGTGCAAGTCTACAAGATAAGTTTCTTAAGGCTGATGCCCTATCATTGGTCAAAGACTATGTGGATAGAAACATGGTAGACTTCAAGGGTTCTTATGATCTTGCCATTCCTTATCCTCGCAAGGTGTTCAATGACCAAGGTATGCTATTAGACACTTGGCCCTGCTTATCAAGAGCGCTCCTTTCTGTCAATTGAAGGACAATAGACTTGAACTCTAATACCACTAATATCCGTTTATATTGTGCTTTGTGTAAGCCCTGGTGTGCTTAGTGAATGGAGATGAGGTTTAAGTTGGAACAAGTAGTTAAATGTATACTTTTCTGGTGTGCAGATATGGACAAGTCATTGTTAGAGCATGAAATAATCAACAGACAAGGATTAATAGTTGTTCCACATCAGCGAGCTTTGCATAAAATTGAAATTGGATCTTCTTCCAATTCGTCAGAATTTGCTGCTGGTTCAACTGGAAGAGTTGGAGGATACTTTGGTTATGTTAGGAAAATGCTGTCATATGTGAACCCTTTCTCTTATCTTGGTGGTTCTGGCTCTTCCACTTCCTCTCAGGAATCGCCGAGTGGCATTTGGGAGTATGGTGAGCATCTCATCCTGTTCGAGTGCTAATACTTAATGCTACTCATGAATAAATAAAGGAATGGGTGATAAAATGAGAACAACATAACATGCTAATAGTTTTAAATTAGGTGATACTTGAGAGCATATTTGAAATTGCACTCATACGAGTCATAGGGCAGAAATTTAGAGATTCTTGATTGAATTCTACTGTAAAAAAAAAGAAAAAAAAGAGAGATTCTTGATTGAAAATATGTTATAAATAGGTTCTGTCAATGTAACTTATTTTTTGAAAAAGTACCTTCTGAATTGATTTATCTGGCAAGGTACTTTAAATTGAATGAATCATAATCGCAGGGATTAATAATTATTTTTATCCCAGAACACCATTCCTGGCAAAATCTTTCAACTGATTTATTTGTTCGACGTTCCAGGTCGAAATCCCACTATGCAGAGCAACATTTCAAGGGAAGGCAGCCAAGGGTTTCCAAATCCGACCAATTCAACATCAAGCAGGAACGACGGAAACATCAGACGTAGAGCTACATCTCGCATTGGGAGCAACATCCACACACTCAAACACGATGAAGATGATATGTATGACGATAGGAACACGTACTGGAATGGGAATTCTACACAGTTTGGAGGCAATGACAATGATAAATGAAGATCCTTTGAACTTTTAAAGATCTGGGTATCTACTCTACACAAAACTATCAGCCTCCTTCCTCCTGCTGGTTCTTTTTCAATAATATCTTGTATACGTATGTGTAAGACTAGAAATATGTAGACATAGTAAAACTTTAAACTTGAGAAATCCTATATAGCTGATTTTCTGTCCAGTGGAGGAGAGGGTTGAACTGTTTTCATACAATGGGGTTTCAGCCTTTAGTGCCTTGAATTTGAATTGGAACTACAATCAGTTCACAATGGTGGTAGTACAGCAGATGCATATGTGAATTTCCCAGGTTCATTATTAAATGCAGTTGAAGATTTAGGCCTCTATGACAAGTCGGATGCAGGGATTGAGACAGAGATTCTTGATACCGTCTTGAGATCAATTCTTGCTGAATGTTGCCTGGAGTCTCTCATGGTTACGCGAATCCTATAAATCTCAAAGGGCGCAGAGATCATTTATCAAAAAAGATGGTCTATGGCACAGAGCTTGCTGGGTTCTATCAGAAAGTAAAAAATTTAACTGCAGTGAAAATTGCTTCACATTCGACATTTTGAAGCATTAAGAATTTAGAAAAAATTCAGGGAGGAACCTCATTTAAATGCAGTATCAGTCCTAAAATGAGCGCATAAGAATCGTAAGATGTATGTATGTAAGAGTGACCCAGCTTGTTGTCGACTTTATGCCCATGTCTCTACACAGCACTAAGATGTAAAGAGCGTATGCATCTCAGCTGTAGCCACAGATTGATCAGATGTACGAAAAAGTCGGATGGCAAGTCCAAAACTGTATATATGCATATCAAATGGAAGTCTTAAAAGCGTGAGCTCGACTACAAAGACACTCTTTGAGGATACCATCGGAATCTATTTCTTCTTCTTTCCACCCTTACCAGATTTTGCAGGTGTGCTTGTAGAGGCTGATGGAGCTTCCTGCGTCCTGACTCTTGAGTGGTGTGGAGGTACCATCTCTGCTACACGGAGCATCAGCTGTTTTCTGTAGTGTATGGAGGTGGAGGAAGGTGATCAATGACGTCAGTGGGATGGTTGAGTAACAGAAAAGAAGAAAAGAGTAACAGAAGAGGGAGGAGAGAGGAGAAGAGTTAGTTAGAGAGGAGAGAGAGAGATATAAGTTGGGAGGGAGAATGTAATTCACATTATGCATAACCTCCACATACACATGTACCCCCTATTTATAGTATATACACATACATCCTTCCGTATGAATATACCCCCAGCTACTATAGGAGTATGTATATGACATTGCTATCCCCTCCAAAAAGCCTTGTCTCAAGGCTTGAGGTGAAAATCCGGAAACTGATGAAGGATGTGACCCGCAGGCTCCCAAGTTGCCTCCTCAGCCCCTAGGTTCGTCCATTTGATGAGCCACTCCGACACAGGCTCCCCATTGCTCAGATAAGTCACCCTACTGTCAAGAATCGACTCTGGTGCTCTTACGATATCACCTTCTTCATCAGTTATAGGCAAGGAAGACACCAACATCTGCTGTCTTTCGACTTTGCGCTTCAATTGGGATACATGAAAAACAGGGTGAATAGCAGCAGTAGGAGGTAATTCCAACCTGTAAGCAACACTCCCTACTCGAGCAAGCACCTTGAATGGCCCATAATATTTTGCACAGAGTTTGAGATTTGTACGAACAGCTACAGATGACTGCCTATACGGTTGAAGCTTCAAATAAACCAGATCTCCCACCTTGAATTCTCTATCAGATCGATGTCTATCTACAAAGAGTTTCATCCTTGCTTGAGCTTGCTGTAGCTGAAATTTGATTTGACTGAGCATGTGCTGCCTTTGCTGGAACCATACAGAAGTATCTAAGTGTTTACCCACAAACAAATTGATCCCTAACATTAGAGGAGCATGACAATACAGAGCTTGAAAGGGAGTCATTTTAAGAGAAGAATGATAGTTTGTGTTGTACCAGAATTCAGCTAAAAATAACCACTTGTGCCACTGCCTTGGATGATCTGAACACATGCACCTAAGAAATGTCTCAAGGCATTTGTTCACTCTCTCTGTCTGGCCATCCGATTGAGGATGGTACGCAGTACTCATGTGCAAAGCAGTGCCTAACCCCTTGAACAATTGCTGCCAAAAAACACTGAGAAAAATCCTGTCTCTATCTGTCACAATACTCTCAGGCAACCCATGGAGTTTGTAGATGTGCTCCATAAAGGCAGAGGCCACCTTCTCAGCAGAAAAAGGATGGCACAATCCCACAAAATGTGCATACTTGGTTAGCCTATCTACCACTACTAAGATTGAATCCTTCCCCTGACTCTTGGGCAATGCCTCAATAAAATCCATAGAGATGTGTGACCAAGGAGTGCTAGGAATTGGTAAAGGTTGGAGGAGTCCCGGAGAAGCTACACTCTCTGCCTTACTCCTTTGACAAACCTCACAAGAAAGAACAAAGTTCATAATATCTTGCCTGAGGTTAGGCCAAAAGAAAAGGTTCTTGATTCTCTGATAGGTGCCCTGAACTCCTGAATGCCCTCCCTCATGTTCCTCATGCAAAGCCTTCAGCAATTTAAATTTCAGATCTGTAGCAGCTCCAATATACACCCTTTGATCCACCTTCAACACCCCTTTACTTACTGAATACCTTGCACTAACATCAACAGCTGCAACCACAAGTAACTCCTGCACATTGTGGTCCCCCTTATAGCTATCCACCACCTCAGACACCCAAGCTGGCTGGACCACTGATATAGCATGACAAGTTCCTGTCACTCCCTCTTCACGTCTAGACAAAGCATCTGCTACCCTATTCTCTGACCCTTTCTTGTAAGCAATACAATAGGACAACCCAAGCAATTTCCTCATAGCCTTTCTTTGCAAATGTGTTGTCAATTTTTGATCTAACAAATGCTTTAAAGGCTGGTGATCTGTCTTGATAACAAACATCTGTGGCTCCAATAGTGTCTCCACTTATCCACAGCCATTAGGATAGCTAACAATTCCTTTTCATATGTAGATAACAATAATGACTTCCCATGCAAAGCTTGACTGAGAAAGGCTATAGGTCTGTTATCCTGGATGAGGACAGCACCAACTCCCATATCACATGCATCAGTTTCTACCACAAATTGCTTAGAGAAGTCAGGCATTCCTAACACAGGAGGCAAGGTCAAAAGTGATTTCAACTACAAGAAGGCCCTTTCTGCATTCTCAGACCACACAAAAGAATCCTTCCTCAATAAATCAGTTAGAGGCTTAGCTATAGCTCCATATCCTTTAATAAAACTCCTGTAATATCCTGACAGACCCAAAAAACCCCTTAATGACTTCAAAGAAGTGGGCACTGGCCATTGCACAATAGCCTCAATCTTCTTAGGGTCAGTAGCTACCCCCTTCCCTGAGATGATATGCCCCAAATACTCCACCTGTGACTGCCCAAACTCACACTTGGATCTTTTTGCAAACAACTTATGTTGCCTCAAGGTGCACAACACAGTCTCTAGGTGACTCAAATGCTGTTCCACAGAGCTGCTGTAAACCAATATATCATCAAAAAAAACTAACACAAACTTCCTCAAAAGATCACTGAAGACAGAATTCATAAGGCTTTGGAAGGTTGCAGGGGCGTTTGTAAGACCAAAAGACATGACCTTGAATTCATAGTGACCATGATGAGTTCTAAAGGCTGTCTTTTCTATGTCACTACTCACCATTCTTACTTGGTGATACCCTGACCTTAGATCCAACTTGGAGAAAATGACAACTCCTCTCAATTCATCCAATAGATCTTCAATATGAGGAATTGGAAACTTGTCTTTGATAGTAGCTTCATTGAGCTTCCTATAGTCAATACACATCCTCCAGCTGCCATCTTTCTTCTTAACAAGCAATACAGGAGAAGCAAAAGGAATGTGACTTGGCTGAACAACACCACTACTCAACATTTCAGCTATCTGTTTTTCTATCTCAGCTTTTTGAAAATATGCATACCTATAAGGTCTAATGGCAAGAGGAAGTGTACCATATTTAAGGGTGATGGAGTGCTCATGACCCCTAATAGGAGGAAGGTCCTTAGGTTCAGCAAAAACATCAGGAAACCTATCCAATACCTCCTCAATACTAGAGTGACAGACTGCCTCTGTTGAAGATACACTACAAGCTTGTGATACTCCTGCAATCATGAGATACTCCTCATTACTGATCAACTTGCTTAATTCCTTCCTCGAAAGCATTCTTATGCTTGCTTCTGAAGATGCACCCCCTTCCTTAATGCCCTTGATCACCACCTTCTTACCATTCCTGATAAAAAGATATTTGTACTTCCAAAAAATCGAATAACACAGGGTTGAATCCAGCCAGCCAATCTGCCCCCAAAATCATCTCACTTCCTGTCATATTGAGCAATCTAATATCATAGCTGTATCTGCTACCCTGCATTTCCCATTCACACCCCTTGCAAATCTTATCACTCATCATCTTTCCTGCCAAAGTATTGACCACCATTAGCCCAGTCTTGCAGATTTCAAACCCTGCTGACTTAGCAGGATTTATATCTAAAAAACTATGTGTGGCACCACTATCAATCAAAATGGTCACCTCCTTGCCCACCATTGACCCTTTTACTCTAATGGTTGTGCCTGACTCACCCCCTGTCAATGCGTGTACAAAGATCTCAGGTACCTCCCCATCCTCATCATTCCATTCAGGAGGCAACAACCCCTCTCCTTCCTGCTCATCCACTTCCTGGGCCATGAGACTGTGAAGAGTTTGAGGTTTACATTTATGGCCATAAAAGTATTTGTCTCCACACTTGAAACATAATCCTTTCTTCAGATCTTGAGCCTTCTTGAGACTCAACTCAGACATTTGACTAGTAACTGTCTTCAAGGAGGTCACATTATCCCTTGCATCCCCCTTAGGGACTTGATCCCTCATCCAAGAATTCCTAACAACTGGTCCACCTGAAGCTCCAAACCTCCCTGGACCCTTGGTAATTCTCAGCAAAGCCTGGACTGCCCTGTAATGCAATCTTGCTTGCTCAAAAACCATTGACATAGACGTAGGACACCCTAATTGCACCAATGATTTGATCTCCGACCTCAACCCACTGATAAAACTAGAAACAAAATACGACTCTATTAAGTGAGGATTGAATGCCAACATACCAGCCCTTAAATCTTCAAATTTCTCAATATAATCTTCAAGATCGTCCATTTGCTCAAGCTTGTTGAAATCTGCAACAATTTCTGTTTTCCCCCTTTCTCCAAATCTCGCACAAAGATCATCACAAAATTCACCCCACCGTGCCCGAGGTTTATGAATCAAGTACCCTTGTAGCCAAATGTCAGCTCTGTCATTGAGGTACATAGCTGCAATTTCAATCTTCTGCGCTTCAGGAATCGCAAAAATAGAGAAGAACTTTTCTGCCTTACGGATCCAACTTCGAGGTTTTTTTCCATCAAAACCCGAAAAATCCAATTTAGGAGCCCTGTTGCCCCTCATGCTGTCAGTGGACCAAGTCGCAGCTGACCCCGACCCCGTACTCGCTCCCCCGCCATTTTGGTGATGACGACCATGAATTTCCCGTTCCGGCGGCCCCGATCCCATCAAAGATTGCTGTCCTTGCCGACCCTGATGTCGACCCCCAGAGTTGCCTTCTTGCTCCCTGTCTCGTACTGGCGGATTGCGAATTAACTCTGTCAACTGGACAAACTGTGCCTCCGTGAATTTCTTGAATTCCTCCAACTGCTTGGCCTGGTGTTCAATCATCCGAGCATTCTCGTCCCTTCTTGACTGCGAATCGGAGATCGATTGCTGCGTTGAAGCCGCAAATGCCCTCATATCATCTCTGAATTATGTGAACTGAGTTTCCAATGCCTTCGAACGAGTACCATCTGCCATGGCTGCCCCTGGAAGCGTCGTATCCCTGGAAAGAGCTCTGATACCAATGTAGTGTATGGAGGTGGAGGAAGGTGATCAATGGCGTCGGTTGAAATACCCCAAATTATTTTTGGGCTATTTCTTATTTTTATTTAATTAAATAAATCTATATTATATTAAACTATATTATATATATCTTGTGAATTTGGTCATTTAATAAATTCACCTAATATATATGGTATGGATTAGAATAATTAAATTATTCTAAAGAGAAATAATATAGGAGTTGATTTAATTTCATAAAAACCTCCAAATACTCTTATTATTTAATTGATAAAGTTAAATTAAATAATATTCATCCTTCTATGCTTCTACTTCCATCTTTATCCGTTTCTTTTTTTTTTCTTCCTTAAAATTTATCCTTTACTCATAATCTCTATAAAATCTATTATCTTTTATCTAA
The DNA here is from genome assembly GCA_963922045.1 of Persicaria maculosa. Classification (NCBI taxonomy): domain Eukaryota; kingdom Viridiplantae; phylum Streptophyta; class Magnoliopsida; order Caryophyllales; family Polygonaceae; genus Persicaria; species Persicaria maculosa. Next base: position 36,698,884 of record OY998271.1, read on the forward strand.
CCTAATTGAGTAGTATAGATACACGTTTAATCCTAGGGTTCCACAACCCAAAAATCACATCCACCATCACCGTCATCTTCCTCTCCTAATTCAACCCACAATTCACCGCCTTCTCCTCTCTCAAATCGATCGGGAGCAGTGAGCAGCCGCCCCGACCACTGCCGAGCCCGCCGGTGACCTGAGTTCGAGCCGCCCTTCACCGCCAAGAATCACTGCAGTGCAGCCTTGCCCGGAGACGCGCCACGAACCAAGCCGTAGCCTCCGCCCTGTTCGTCGCCGCCTCTGATTATCGCCGCTGCCCATCGCCGCCTCCGTCTTTGATTGCTTTGTCACCGCCTCCGATTTGCCTCCGTCAATCACGATCCGAGACGCCGCCTCCGATCGTCGTCCTTGCCGCGCCGTTAGCCATCGACGGAGGAGGAAGAGCCACACCGATCGAGTCCTTCGTCCCCTGTCTCTGTACGTGAAGAAGGCAAACAGAGGTTTTAAATCTCTTTTGCTTAAATTACAGAAAGCTCCCTTGTTTTATATAATTTCCGTTTTTGGCCCTGAGTTAATTACTTATTAAGTTAAGTGGCCAATATTTCTAAACTGTTCGATTCTTGCCCGTTTCAGCGACACCCAGAAATCTCGAAGCACCCACGCCGGATCCCGCTTCCCGAGGAATTCATATTGGTATATAATATTTAACTTTATAGAAGTAATTCAATTTCAAATTGAGTTAAGTAAAGTTAATTTCATAAAATATCAATATTGATATTCATTTTTCCGTTGGATTCAATAGGTGCTAAAATCTCGCCTGACTGTCATCAGCTGATCATCGAAGGTTAAGGCAAGTGATTTCGTTCAACGCCCTTTGCGTGTTTCGTGATTCTTTTGACGTGCCTTTTTAACTCTTCAGTGTCGAATGCGGCCCTGTGGCCAATTTCCTTGCCAGTTCGATAAATTGCATATTCGTCTGCTTGATGTAATTTATCTCTTTATTCATAAACTGGCATGAGTATAAATTGATGGGCAATTTATTAAATTAATTATAGTGATATGTGAGTTGAATATGTTGTTTGTTTATAACTTGAGATAAGTGAAAATTGCCCATTTTCTTCTTCCTAAATTGCATGAATTTCTGCTTGTTTCTTTCATGCAAATTAATAGCATGTGATATTAAGATCCTTTGAAATACCCGTGCTTGTACGTCCTTGTTGGTTTAATGTCGTGATTATGATCACCTAGTATTTAATGTTAAAGCCGTTATAGTTAAAGTGTGCATCTCACGTGGTGCGGATTGACTTAAAGTCAGTGCGAGGGCTAGCTCGCAGGTTGGGAATAGTGTAAAGCCCAGTCTAAAAGGTTCCATGGAATATCTAGACTTCAGACAGTCTCAGGTCGCAGTCCCAGTTGAGTCTGGACCCGTGTCCCTACGTACGATTAGACTTCAAAGTCTCAGGTCGCAGTCCTAGTTGAGTCTGGGCCCGTGTCACTACGTTTTATATTGTGTTATATACATATTTACATTATGATTATTATTATTGAGATTATTAATAGGTGATCAATTCAGTTATATTATACTTCAGTCTTATTCAGGGTATAATTCCATTTCTTATCATACGATCGATCACTATGATCATCCGAGTCATGTTACGAATCTTTATTTCTTATTCAGTTTTCACTTTAAATATTCGCGTCTTTCCCTTAACCTATGTCATACCGTTTTATGGTCACTGTATGGTTAAAGTCTGAACATTTTCCCTATCATTTGCTAGTCTTAATTGTACTAACCATCCTATTTATTGGATGGCTGGTGTCCTTCGTTCTCACGAAACACCAGGCCATATTCCACAGGTTTAGTACGAGCAGTGGAGCAGGAGAGAGCTAAAGAGAGGACTATCATCCATGGATTTTTAAAACTGCAGTTTCTAAACTTTTACAGTTTCCGCAATGCTACATTGGTTTTAGCTATTTTGAATGTTTATTTGCAATTTATGGTTTTGGCATTTTAAGCTATGTTATTTGGATTGAATAGTTCAAACTACGATAATTACTTGACTTCCGCACTATTTTAATCAATTGTTCGAAGTATCGTCTTGTTTATGGGAGCATGGTAGCATATCCCTATAAGCCTCAGGTGAATGCAAAGACATTAAAGTCTGAGAATTTACTGGCGCTGTAGCCCTCCCTTGGGATTAAAAAGGGGTGTTACATCGGTGGGATGGTTGAGTAACAGAAAAGAAGAAAAGAGTAAAAGAAGAGGGAGGAGAGAGGAGAAGAGTTAGTTAGAGATGAGAGAGAGAGAGAGAGATAGAAGTTGGGAGGGAGAATGTAATTCACATTATACATAACCTCCACATACACATGTACCCCCTATTTATAGTATATACACATACATCCTTCCGTATGAATATACCCCCAGCTACTATAGGAGTATGTACATGAAATTTTCCTACAACATTATTAAAAGAAATGTAAAGGACAAAATGAAGGACATACTACAATAATACATCCACTGGCTTCAACTCAACTGGCATCAGAGGCAAAACACTGCTTGGGAAAAGGGTTGGAAAAGCCAACCATTTGGTTGGCGAAACATTTAAAGTTTTACATCTATAAACTCTTATGCTAGGCTGTGAACTATAACTCATACATGAACTGTGATACATGAAAAGATTGCATACCAAAAGCAAATTAACGCCTAAATTGAATTCGTTTGATATGCATCATCATAGGTTGTGCTCCATGAGAAAAACGAGTTGCCTCAAATCATATTCATGGGAGAAAAATACAATTTGCACATTTTAATGAAGTCAAATTAATCAGCAGAAACTCTAAGCGTTGTTCGAACATCATGCCAATCATAATAAACGAAAAGTCAAAACCATATTAAAGGGAAAGAAGTCAAACAACCAAGAGCATTCTTACCGGAAGAAATAGCAGAATTACTCAACACACCATCCGAAATTGGGGGTAAAAGTATATTTTTACTATAGCTAACAAAAGCCTAATATCTAACAATAAACAAAGCAAAATCAGCAGGAAGTTCCAGACTTTGGACCTAGTGTTAATACTGGATAAGCAATCAAAGCAGACATTGACAAATCACACACAAAAAATAACACAACAAATCAGCAACATAGGCAAATCATAGAACAGTTCACAAGGAATCAGCATCACTGCAAAAAACACGAGATCTGCAACTGAGAAATTAGCAATGCGATTGAGAAACCAACTGAAGAAACATTTGAAAATGAGAACAGAGTCACATCAGCACCAACAAATTTAAGGCTTGTTTGGGATGGGTATATAGATATAGGCTATGGGGATAGAAGACCCAATACCTATATACCATGTTTGGTATATTTCTTCAAATTGGTATATAGATATCAATCATATATCCCCATATACTAATTCTAGGGTTTTTTTCACTTTTGGATATCCCAAAAAAAATGGGGGCTATAGCCTACAGGGAGCAAACTAAGCGAAGCTACTTCTTCTCCTCATCTTCTCTATTCTCCTTATTGCATCTGTTCAAATTATTTGCTTGAATTGCATCTGTTCAAATTATTTGCTTGAATTGTATCTCTTCACATTTCTGTTCGAAACTTTTCGAATTCATCGTCACTTGCATCTGTTCGAAATTTTGTTGCTTTGCATCTGTTCGAATTTTTTTTTAAAATTGAGCAATTTTCGAACCCTAAGGGTATGACAGAAATAACTTCAAGGTCAACTACGGATGTAAAATCTCATAGTCAAGAAGCCCAAATTTCCCCCTTTTCGTTTGATGAAGGGATTGAAAATTTGCAAATTTTTTGCAGTGACGTGAGAAATAGAAATAGCATACTTGTTCTCTTGAAAGGGGAATCTAGGTATGGTGCAATAGAAGCTCACTATGTTACCCGGACACGGCATCTAGCACTGTATCCCGTATCCAATACGAGCGGATACGCTGATACGACTAAATACGGGTCGGATACGCGTATCGCCGTATCGTTGACCTGCCATTGGTCTTTTGGATACGAGTCCGGATACAGTTACGGTATTTAATAATATTTTATTAATAAAAAACCCCTAAATTAAATCCCTCTCAGCCCTTCAACCCTACCTCTCTCGATTTCTCTCTCTGTTCACTGTCGTCCGCTCCAACCTCCAAGTCTTCAATCTCCATTCGCTCGCCCACTGCCCCGCCGACGAGCCTAGACCCCACCGCCGGCGCCCACCTGAGCTAAGGCTGGTCACTCGCTCTCCTTTTCTCCCTTTTAGTCTACTGCTGCTGCTGTGCTGTACTGCTGTCTCAACTCTCAAACTCACTCTCAGATCTAATTTGTAGATCTGCCCTTGCGCCTGTGGTACTGTTGCGTCGCGCCTGTGCTCGCCGGTCTCGGTCACGACTCACCAGACTCACCACCAGTCCACCACTGCAGTTGTCTTAGTTTTATGTTGTTTTCTCCGAACTTGTGACATGTTGTTCTCTTTTGGACTTGTTTTAGTTTTATGTTGTTCTTTCTGAACTTGCCTTAAGTTGTTGTTGTTGAATTTGCTTGATTATGTTTCTGCATTAAACTTTAACTTGGTCATTCTCTCGTTTTGTTCCTGTACTTGGCTTAAACACTTAATAGTTTGAATGTAGTTTCATTTACATGTGTTTTGATGATAAATATCTATTATTTATGCTTAGACCTTTGAAACAACATATAATTCATCTTGTCCTATCCTTGTCGTATCGTATCCTACATTTTTGAAATTGTCGTATCCTTGTATCTGTATCGTATTGTATCCCCGTATCCGTGTCCGGGTAACATAGGAAGCTGAAGAACATGGGGAATCACAGTTATCTTCAACTGGGAGGAAAAATTGGGTTTGATCCTCCTCTTCGGTGCCCACCATGTCTGATTGAGCTTTCAAATTAGAAGTGTCCGAGGACGATTGAAGCAAAATTGTGAGCAATAATGGGGGAATTGAGGTAGACGACCGAAGAGCAAAATTGGAGACTGGAGAGTTTTGAACATTTCATTTTTATTACATTTTTTCTAATTTTAATATCTATATACCCTTTCCAAACGGTAGATATAAGATATAGATATCAATCTCATACCCATATCCAATACCCATAGATTGATATTTATATCTCATATTCATAGCCTATATCATATATCTATATACCCTTTCCAAACGGGCCTTTAGGGTTTGATTTCAATTTTGAAATGTCAGGTTCCCAACTTATGAAACTGAACACATGGGTCTAATTACTCGGCAATCTGGTATAGGAAAGAACACAAATTCAAAATCAAGAACTACAAAACACCTGTAATGAAGAAAAGATGGCACAGGAGGCGCTGCAAAGGAGTCGTTTCACTTCGAGAGATCGCCCTCACGCGGGGGAAGAGTTGCTTTCAAATCTACTTTCCGGGACCGACGGCAATTTTTTCCAAAAGAACAACAAACCCACAATTTTTTTATACATTAATGATTTGGAATTTTGGATGCGTTACTATGAGCAACCCAACAATTTTTTTTTAAATCTCTAAAATAGATAATCAAATAGCAAAATTTCTAAAAAATTTACACTACAACTCCAACAATTTCTCTATTATACAAATTTATACATTTATTACATACAATAATAAAAATGTAGAAAGACAAAAAAAAAATCTTCTTTTGTTTGGCTTTCATATTTCGTGGTTGTTGAATAGTTCACATGAGGACTAAAAATGGAGTTTTTTTTATGAGTTATATGTGATTGAAGGCTTTGTTTTATCAAATGTGGGTGATAGAGATGCATAAGTCAATGCTCTCTATCACAGCCTTGCCTTCATCCTACCCAAGTCATTTAAACTCAATCCTCCTTCCTTGCCCTTCACATTCTCAACTGCTATAAAACTCTTAACCAATTTGCTCTCTTTCATAGCAACATAACTCATTGCTCTCTATCACAACAATAGAACTCATCTCCTTATTCCTCATTCCATCACCACTAATAACACCTAGCACTTTCTCCTTGCCATTCTCAACCTCCATGTTCCACACACTGAGGATATGGTGGTTTAAAAAGCTTCTAGCCCAGGAAGATGGCAACACTTAAGCCTAGTTGGTTTGATGATATCAACCAAATGCACCTTAAAAGCTTGAAGGGTGAATCAATTTCCACGGGGAGGAGTGGAGAATTTAATTTTAGAGTTTTTTTTTACCTTCTCTAAATTTACAAATTTTTTTCATCTATCCTTCCTTTTCTCTATTTTACAGATTGATATGCAAGAGTTGTTGGAGCAAAATACACCCTATTTTCTTCAAATTCTACACTTTTCTCTATTTTAGAGATGTTGTTGGGGTTGCTCTTATACAACTATTTAATGACATTTTTACGGATTCAGTTTTGGAGGGTTTGCTTCGTGGTAGTATTGTGGAAAATAAGAGCGATACGATCTCAATAACCTCAAACTCACATGTCTGAAATGATAATTTCGATCTCCTATAAACACGGACAATAACCCATATCAATTTTAATCACCATCAAATTGTAGCACCAAAAAAAAAATTACCATCAAATTGTCGTCCTCTACCAAAATACGAAAAAGACCCAACTCTTTCGCCTTAAGGAGACTGGGCTTAAGGCCATGCACACCCTTGTACACTTACCTCTGTACTTAACCCATTTTTTTCCTGCCACGTCAGCACAAGTACACCATTTTACTGTTTTTTTCAATTTCACCCACATCCCTGCACTCCACTTACGGGCCCTACCTCGACTTTTCATCATTTAACACTTACGTTATTATCCGACATATTACATCTATTTATTTAATTTCATCGTATAAATTTATTTTACAATAGAAGAATATTATTATTATTATTATTTTAATATAATTTAAATAATAAATTTTATTGAAATTAATAAAATAAGATTGTAAAAAAACTGAAATGCATATTAAATTGCAATAATTCAAATACATGATATAAAATGATAAACAACAAAAGAAGACACGAAATTTCAAAGAAAAGAATCACGCTAACACATGGAATAAAATATCATGTCTTGAAGGTCCAAATTTCTGCCATATATGCTCAATTAAGTCGGATTTCAGTCGATGATGCAAAGCCGAATCTCGAACTTTGGCCCTATTTGATAGGAATGCAGCCATATCAGTAGGTATTCTTGAAGCGGGTGGCTCAGGCTCTTCCAACTAATCGAAATCGGCAGTGTGAATGTGTAGCTGATGGCTATCACGTTCTTCCACAATCATATTATGCAATACTCCCTCCGTTCGGCAAAACATGTCATTTTAGCTTATTTCACAAGTTTTAAGGCAATTAACAAATATACTAATTTACCCCCAATTAGTACCATGGTGTCGGAGAAAATGAAATCTGTGCCCAAATACTTTCCACCTGCGATACACACATCCCATTTGCGGCATATCATAACTTCAATTGTGCATTGCATCCCAACAACTAATTCATTTAGTTTGGTGGGTTTCCTGAGAACTTGGGGAATTTTGCTCATGGTTCCAATTTCTTTGTAGGTGTATAGCACAGAAGAGCAATCGTGAGAAGAGCAGCCATTCTACTGTAATTTATATTGCCATATGATGATAGCAGTTATGTGTAATTTCTGGTAGCAACCATTCTGTTGGACTTCCTTTGGCATTTAATAGACATTTCAATTATCAGCCATTCCAGTTATGTGTAATTTCTGATAGTCGTTGGACTTCCTTTGACGTTTAATAGCGACCTTTGACAGTTCAAATATTAGGATTATAAGTAAAGGCATTTATGGGGCAAGCCATTCTGCTGTAATTTATATTGCCATATGATGATAGCAGTTACGTGTAATTTCTAATAGCAATCATTATGTTGGACTTCCTTCAGCATTTAATAGCAACCTTTGACATTTCAAATATGAGTTACAACTTTTGATATTTCAACTATTAGTTATGATTGGGTGTCAGTGCACAACCTTTCACATTTCATACGTTGTGTGATATAGCACAAAATATAATCACACTTCCTTCGGCATTTATGAGGTTTGATTAGTTGATTATCAGACAACTTATTAGGATTACAAGTAAAGGTATTTATAGGGGCAAAAAGCTTCTTTTATATAGTTATATAGATATAGATTTTAGATTTTTTATAATGTATTTATTTGAGGGACGACACGGCCCATCTCGTGAGGGATAAGGCCCGCGCGAGATTGTAAAAAGTAGTGAATCTCGTCCCGATCCTGTCCCGTAAAAATTATGCAGGACGGGACGCAGGAATTCCATCCCGTCCCGTCCTCACCCCTACTCATAGTTGCAACTTGTTGGTATTGCAACACCTTTGTTTGTCAGTCTACTCTTAATTGAGATTCTATCCAAATACTATTTTCATAAGAAATTCTTTTCATAAGAAATTCTTTTATCTTTGGTGTTGTTTCTAGTTTCCATATCCTTTTTCAGATATGGGACTTAAATCTCAAACACCCATCTCAACGGCATTTAAACATTACCAAGTCAGCTTAGCTACTGACCACATGTTAATGGTAATTACTACAGTAGTAAAGTAACGCAATCTCAAAGCACCACATTCTGGATAAAGCGTAGATTTAATTAAGATGTGGCATTACATTTACCTAATCACAAAGACACAAGTTCCAAATACAACCGCCAACCAATCCAGTATAATCTCGACAAGGTACAAGAACTCAGGAATTTACAGGCTTGAATACCTAATCATCCGAGCTGTAGTCGCTAGATTCAGGGAGCAAGGGCACAGCGGCGCAGCAGAATGAGTCTTTGTCCTTGAGGAGAACCGAGCTTCCATCTGAATTCCACTTGAGATCGGTTACAGAGAAGTTGGGCAATGGCACGCTCACGCAGCAAGCCCCCGAGGGCGTCCACATGTAGAGGTGGGAGCTCCCGGTGCACATTACCAGACGAGTGCCTGTGGGGTCCCACGCAGCTGTGCGCACTGGTTCCTTTTGCACCAAGATTGCAGCAAGCTCGAGCTGGCACATGTCCCAAATCCATAGCGCAGTGGGCATGTTGTCGTTGCGAGTGCATATGTATTTGCTGTCATTGCTCCATGACAATAGACCTACATAAAACTCGGGCTGTCACATATTGCCATAAGTTGCATTTACTCTCGGTAATATATAAATTTCGGGTCCCTGGCAATTTCTTCTATGACCACCCTTGTATCTATCCAATTTGATTTTCTAATTTCCTTTTCAGAGGAGAAATTAGTAAACATGAGCCTCCTGATTACCAAATTGAGCCTTGCAAGACATGGACATGAATAGGTGATTTCAGTCAGTAAGTAGTAGCCCAGTAAGGACTAAGGACTTACCAACTCCTTGCTTTGGATTTGGTTTGTCCGCTAGCGGCTTCTGGAAAGGCAATGTTACCGGCATGTCCATGACCTCATACCTAACTCTTGATTGCTCTTCCGGAGAATTCTCTGGGGCCCACAACAGACAAGAAAATGACTAAACAGTAAAGTATTTATAGACAATGAAATAGATTCAACAAGTCTGGAACTCACACCCTCATCAAAACTTGATGCAGAAGGGTCCATTTGGCGCAAATCATTTTACATGATAAGCACACAACACATTGAGTCAAACAGACCAATCTTCAATTGCATAATCAGGTAACAAATGAAAGGATTTGCAGATGATGTTACTTGAATCCACCAAAAAGAAAACAGCATCTAGTGAAATTCACAAAAGTTTCTCTTTTCTCAAAAGCCACACTAGTTTACCTCAATCTTCCATATTAAAATCATGAGCCATGGCTACTTGACCTCTGTCCTATGACCTCATAGAATTTGGAACATCCCGTTTAAAAGAAGTTTTTTCCCCATCTCTAGCAACTTTAATCTTTACAAGCGGAAGAAGGAAGAAAAGATAATCTTAAAGAATCATACCTGCATCACCATTTAAGTAATCATCGTTCAAGGATAATCCAGAAACATCTATTTGTAATGGTTCATCAACCTCCTAGCAATTGAGAAGAACAAAAACAACCGAATTTTTTTATCTTTAGTGATGGGAAAAGATAAAATCTTAAGCATAACATACAAGAAAACTCAAGAATGTGATAAAGGCTCACACAAGAGGGAGGGAGGGAGGGAGAACCTTAAATATAGCAGCACCACACGGTGCACGTACAGTTGAGAGGTGTGTGAATTCAGCAAATATTTTCCAAGTCAGATGACTCAGAACTCTTACCATCTGGTCATAACTACCAACTGAAAGGAACTGACCACAAGGAGACCATGAAACAGTTTTAACGCCTAGACCACCCTCATATGCTTGATATTTGTAAAGACATCTTCCATCCGGGGAGTAAATCAGAACCTGAAGAATGTTCATAACAGGATATTCAATTTCTCTGATAATATATAATTGAAAGTGTAACCGTAACATTTCAATGGTTTCATAGAATGCTGAAGATATAGATCACATTCATACTGAAGGTTACATCTTATCTTCTGATATTTATCACTCCTACAAAGGCTACCATGGCCACACTAGCATATAAATCAGGACTGAATGGAAGAAAACTTCAAATCACACATTCAGCAACTTCACGCATCTAAAAACATCAAACCATTCTCAAGTATGTAAAGGAATTCTAAGCAATAAGCATTTTCTGGCAGCATTTGATTTACATGACTTACCACTATGCTGCAACTGTTTCTTTATGAACCTTGCATTTAAGTATTTAACATGTATAGAGTCTGTAGGTTTAAAATGTGTTCATTCTTTCATTTGCAAGCACACTTCAGGCTCTGAAAAACATAGTTAAAAATCCTACTTGCACCTGAATATATCATTTCAGAGCCTCATCCTTTACAAGATGGGGATACCTATTTTTCTTATTTGAATCATGGTCCTCGTCTAGCCAACTTTACCTCTTATGTCCCTATTTGGTCACCATCCATTATAAATTTGGATTTTGGAATGCCCAAACATGATTTTCCGGAAAAATGACTATGGTAGTAGTTAAAGGTGTTTCTCCACATTTACTTGTTTTATCCTATGTATCAGATCTTCATAAAGATCCTTATGATCTCTAATTATATGAGAAGAAGATGAAACTTGATGCCCGCGGCTGTGAAATTCCCTAAACCCTTACCTTGTATTCAAGTGGTGAATCCCATAACACAAGAGTGCTATCATCTGGAGACCACTGTACATCGGCCAAATCTATTGTATCGACTGCAAATACACCCATCATTTCCCAATTATGGCAGGAAAGAAGATTCACGTAATCCTTGCAATCACGCCTAGTGCAAACTGCAGCAAATTTTCCATCTTGTGTGAAAGAGACCCCCTTCGATGCATGCTTTGGCCACTGCACATGTACACAAGCTGTGTTCACAAGTGACCACACAGTCAACCTCAATTGGAAGTCAGATGTGGTGAGTATATGTCGACTGTCAGGGCTCCACCTGGCATACGCAATACCAGCTGGACCCTCATCTATTTTGCAAGTCCATTCAGGCTGAGACAATGACCATGCCTGGATCATCGGTCTCTTGTAAAGACCACAGAGGATGTACTCAGAATCAAGAGCCCATTCAATATAGCTAATCTTATCCACACAAGAAAACAGCTGCACAACCTGCATATACAAACAAATTTCAACTGTCATTGATCCGTTGGCGTATATCAATGTTCACATTAAACCCCAATGGCAATAGGCAACCTAAAAACCTAGAATTGATCATTTTTCGCCAGCAAAATGAGAATGCAGAGGTTCGAATCATCTATCATACCAAGACCGAACTTGCACACAAGTTATCACTAAAGACCCAGCAATGAATAAGGGACAATGTAAGAGTAATGACAGGACTAAACACAAAAGGCAATTTCTCAAAAACCCAGCGCAAAAAAAAATATTCCTTTTGGGTTTGGGAGGGATAGAGAGAGAAGAAGATGAGGAGTGAGGACCTTGAGAGAGAGAACGTCGCGAATGACAAGGCGGTAATCGACGGCAACTGCGAGAAATCGGGAGTTGGGAGAGAAGCAACAAGGACCCGTCTGCTTGTAAGGATCGGTGAACTCCATTGTTGTCAGACAAGCGGATCTCTGTCTCTCAAAAAAAAAATCCAATAAAGAGGAAGAGATGATTGAATCTCTATCTCCCTCTCTCTCCGATGTGGGGTTACAGGTCAGGGATGCATTTTAGGGTTTAAGGGCTGTAAACTGAAGTGAGTAAGGGGCATGTAGTGCAGATCTGAAATTCGGGAAACCCAAATCGGGAGGGATCGCTCGGTGGGGGGAAATGGCTTCAAAATTATCAAATTTTGCAATTGCATCTTCCAAATTGGGGCCCTGTTAGCTGTTAGCTGAAGTAGGATGAGAGGATTTGGATTCAGATGGGCTTGTGGTCAATGTTCTAAAAGGCGCTAGGAGGCCGTTAGGCGGCGGGTGACCGCCTAGCGCTTAGGCGGACTTTGAACAAACTTGATTATTTTCTTATCTTTAACATATAACACATGTCAATAATTCATATAATGTAATAATAATCAAATATATCACTCATAAACCCAAATTTGCGTTGCTTAACTAACATTAAAATAAATAAATGCAAAAGTACGCGTCCGACTAACGACTCTAAACCTCCTAAAATCCAAAACCATAGTTTTAACTAAAAAAACAAATATATCTCGACCGGAGGATAAAAAAAACTCTAAGTTGACTAATCACATGCATAAAAGCTAAAATTGAATAATCGTCGGGCTATGCGAGACTAGGCGGCGCCTAGGCGGGACTAGGCGGCGCCTAGGCGGCGCCCAAGCAGTGCCTAGGCGAATTTCCGCCTAGAGGGCCGCCTAGGCTTAACAATTCCTAGGTCCCCTCCCGCCTAGCGCCTAGGCGCGATTTTTAGAACACTGCTTGTGGTCGAGACCGGATCACCCTGAAGCTTGAGCCAGATATCCATAACAGAGATCGATTTCGATGTTACAAGGTCGATATCGACCATCCCTGCAGTCTTCTTCGACTCCTGAAATTTGTGACGGTTTAGTAAGTTTTCTTCTTAACCCTAGTTCTAATACAGTGAGGACACTGTAAACTTTAAGTATGGGGTGGGGGAAAGGCCTACTTACTTGTTTTAGCATATTTTGAAGTTTTTGCATATTTTATATAATTCATGCATCTAACATAGTTAGTCATCTTTATCTTTAAGCATACTAAGTTTTATTTTCGAAAAAAAAAATGACCCCCATCAAAAATTGAAAATAAAGGAAAGAGTCATGGAGGTATAAAAAAAAGAGCTCTACGATGCAAAATTAGATTCATTAGAGATATAACATGAAATTGCCTAGTTAATTGCCTAGTTAAGGGAAGTCTCAATGAAGTGCAAAAAGAAAAAAACATAAAGGAGATGAAAATTTGAAGTTGTTTTTGACATATGCATGATAAGATGATGGAGGACTTTAATAAATTTCCATACATGTGCTTACAAAAGTTCATATCCTAGTCTTACCTATGCATATTTGCAAAAGTCACAAAAGCCTTACTATATCATAATCATTATTGCTCCACATATATATATCATATTGCCCATTTTTTATACCTTATACCCTATCGGGGGACAAGTTTGAGAATGGTTGTCATCTTTGGAGTTGTTATATGAAGTTTGTGCAATATTATTAAAGTTTTTGGCAGGAATGAAAGAATTTATGAATATGGAAAATTTAATGAGCGAGAAAAAATCCGATCACCTCAGGAGATAAAGTTAGGTCGACCCTGCTCGTTGAGATGTTAGTTCAGCGAGATGGGACACAAGGTGAGGAGTCCGAAGTACTAAGTATCCGGGGCCATTTATGACACCCATGTTTGCGACTCGCGAGAAGGCAGTGCTAAAGTTAGAGAGGTAAAAGCATTATAATTGAAAAAAGCATTGAGCGATGAGTGAAAGGTGAGATACATTATGAAGAAGGAATGTGGAATGTTTTGGAAAGAAAGTATGTTTCCCCGGATTTAACACCACATGGCCAAAAATTAGCCCACCTTTAGCCTTTTACCAATCTACTTCTCACAAGCTTGAAAAAGTCCTCTTGATTATTAATGCTATGTTGCTGAAATTGTTTTATGCATATAAACCTCCTTTTATGAGTATGAAATTGCTTTTATGCACAGGCATGGATTTGGTTGACATTAGTACCTTATCGAGGATGGCAATTGATTGTAGGGACATATGAAAAATGAATCTATGATGTTGAGGGTTTACTTTCTTCCCCTGAATGACCATTAAAGGTATTGCTTGGGGACAAGCAAGCTTAAGTATGGCCGGGGTGTTTGATGTGCGCGCAAATAGCCATATTTTCTATGCACATTTAAGTTCATTTTATCATTCATTTGCATGCATATTAGTGGAAAAACATGAGATTAGTGTAGTTTATGCATTATTGTCAAATATATGGGTCTGCACGAGTTTCTATGTGATTTCGTAGAAAACAGGGCAAAAATGGACAGATTTGGAAGAGCGGAAAAAGAACTCGAAGTCTTCTGAAGAGGTCGAAATCGACTGAAGAACCTCGACATCGAGTGCAGCAGAGAGGCAGGAATCGAGCAGAGAGAAGAACAGAGCATGTCGACAGACAAGGTCGATATCGATGTCTGATGGTCGATATCGAGTGCCTAGATCGAGCTTATTGATAGAAGTCGAGTGTCAGTTCGAGGAGAAGAAGGAGAGCTTGATGGTAGAGTTAAAGAGAGGTCGATATCGATGTCACTGGGTTGATATCGATGTTGTTCAACAGAGAAGTCCGACTCAGATTTTGATAGAATTCTATCCGAAGCTTGCACGTCTATCGTAAAGTCGAGATTTCCTATCATCAACGTCAGAGTTATCACATGAGATGTTTTACCATAGAATTTTTAGTTTTTACTTTATTTAAGTTTTATCTTAGAGAATAAAGATAAGTTTTGAGTTTTTGGATAGCAAAGTTCGATATCTATATCTAGAGGTCGTTAGGGCTGAGTTTAAGAATCCAAGCAATCAGTTTTACATTATAGAACGCAAAGAATTTGTAGAAAGAGAGAGAGGAGGCCGAGTGAGGTTGGAGAGAAGCGAGAGCGGAATTGGCTTTGTTCCGTTGTAATTTCTTTCCTTTGCAATTAAAAGTAGTTTTCTTTTCAATGATGATGATGAGTTGCATGATGAGAAGCGAGTAGTCAACCCACTTCTAGGGTCGGGGTGAGCCCGACGATGGCGATGTAGGGTAAGTGCATCAAAGGTATGATCTTTATGCGATTCCGTCTTCTATCCTATGCATGATCCTTTGCAAAAGTTAGGGAGATTCATTATTTGCATTATTGAAGTGAAAGCCACTCATATTGTGAACTTGGATTTTTCATGAATTGGATAGTAACTCTTAGGAATTATGTGAGAGCCTCTAATCACCTAAGTGTTGGTAACGAAAGTTATTTGACGGAAAGACATTAAATTTCGTAACTTTAGCATCATACTTGCATTGTTATCATTGTGACGTTAATCCCCGATTTTGGAAGCTTTTAGTTTATTGAATTTCATATAAAAGTTGAGTTTTGTTTATGTTCATCTTCCTACAACCATCCTAAGCTCTTCGGACACTTTTCCAACAATAGGTTACGCTTTGCAATTTCTGTGACAAACATCGAAATCGATTGTAAAGGTCGATATCGATCACTAACGTGAATATCGAGGTTCCACTCGATGTCGATCTGTGTTGCTTTTGTCCTCTGCAGGAATTTGCTGGAAATCAACCAAACCTGAGGTCGATATCGACAAGACAACCTCGATATCGAGTGTCTCCTGAGGTCGAAAGCTTGATCGTGATTACAACAAGGGAAGCGCAGACATACCTCCTCGTGGATTCGATCCTGAATTACCCTACCACTACATCGGGAGGGATTCTTGTATTATTTGGTTGAACAGAGAGTTAGCATAGTTGAGATATATTTGAATATTTGAATCGCACCTCCCGTAAGAGAACAGTGTACTCGGGAATTTTAACTTAAATTGAGATGGTGGACCTAGCTGAGGCTTGACTTTGATTTCGGGAGCTTGACGGTGAGGTGTGAGTAATGGTTGTGTTCTGTTCTGATCGGTAACTATATGCATATTCTCTCAATGTTATGGCCTATTAATATGTATTGATATGATAGAGTTCGCTATGAGATGTTAATAATAAGAGTTAGTATGTGCTAATAGGATGAAATGAAAATTCCGTTATGACAAATTCTACTATACTGATAGTGGATAGAACGATATTCGATATGATGAATTTTGTTATGTGATATTTCGACGAGATGATAATTGATTACATTCATATTCCGATATGCTGATATATGATATTCTGGTGTGTTAATGGATGACATTGATGAACCTTGATATGATGCGTTATTCGGTGGTGTAATGTCTTGAGATATCTGAATATGTCGCGATCTTAAGCTTGAAATATTAAAATTGATCTTGAAACATGAACCTAGGAAGTGAATATGAGATTAGCCCTTAGAGGTGGATATTGCCACCTCTTGAGTCCTTGAAACTTGATTGACTGACATATGGGAGAAAAGATTTGGATTATGAAAGGCTCCGTTGGTTTTTGGAAAAAAAAATATTTTAGTCTCGAGGACGAGACTTGTTTTTAGAGATGGATGATGTAAAGACCGAGATTTTTTAAATATTATTTTTGTAATTATAGATTTCTATTTTAATTTAAAATTCATTTAATTTCTAAGCCTCCAAAAATTTTGAAGGTTTCCGTCCTAGAGCAAGTGATTCACTTTAAATTCTTTTGAACAAAATCCGGCATGAACGTGTTATTCGATTTGAAAATGGATTTATCTCGCTTTGTTATTCCAGGTCTTTAAATATTTTCGGGTTTTGTTATTTATTTCGGATTCGAATATTTATTTTAAATTTATTTTAATCAAATCAGGATAAGGTCGAAAAGCGGGTTTCAAAATTTATTGTCGGGTATTTACTTTGACTTTTATTTACACTCCCACACTACTCTCCCTTA
Organism: Persicaria maculosa; assembly: GCA_963922045.1. Classification (NCBI taxonomy): domain Eukaryota; kingdom Viridiplantae; phylum Streptophyta; class Magnoliopsida; order Caryophyllales; family Polygonaceae; genus Persicaria; species Persicaria maculosa. Next base: position 36,715,876 of record OY998271.1, read on the forward strand.
CCCCTATTGCTGATTTGCCCATTCCCTGCCCCTATTAACCATTCCTTCACACTAACACCCCAAAGCTCCTTTTTCATTTTTACTCTATTGCTCCCTCTCCTCTCAAGTGTAGCTCAACATCTAAACCCCTTTTCTTCCCCTCTCCCTATAATCTAGTCGTGATGTACATATTTGTACCTCTTTTTATTGCATCTTTTGACTTCATATTTCATTCGATTTCCAAAGAAAAGGTTCAAAATAATACAAACTTGTGTAAGAATGGGCTAAAGTACAAGAAATAGAGTCTGCACGAGTTTTGAGCTAACCATGCAGGAATTCGAGCGAAATTGGAGTCAAAACGGAGAAACCAAGAAGAGCATAAGAGAGGTCGATATCGACCTTACATCATCGATATCGACCTTAACATAGACATCGAGTGGAGATGGACAAGTCGACATCGACCATTGACATAGATATCGACTTCTAGCATCGACCTAACCTAGAAATCGACCTGAATCCGCAGGTTGTGTAACGGCCTGGATATAAATATCCGGGATACGTTTCGAAGGTCGGATACCTTCGTTCGGATGTTGCAATTCAGGTACGGGTCGAGGTTTCAAACCTCTAATCAGTCGAAGTTTCATAAATTCAGTTTAAACGAAAGTGAAGTGGAAATATAATTTAGATACAAAAGCCACGGCAAGGCCGGGTCAAAACCAAAACATAATTCTAAAGTCGGATGGCCAGATTAGCGGGGTTAGACAGATTTCTTTGCAATCGCCGAGGGACTTTCCCACGCCATATAAACAGAGAGCAATCATACGCTCTGTCCAGCAAGCGAACATACACATACGCTAATAATAAGGATGATGCAGATGCGGAAATTAAATCACACTAGCATGATCCTAATTTACAATATGTGAGAAATAACTGTAAAGGCGCCCAAAGAATGCCAAGTGGCATGTCCCTCTCCTACCTCTGCACCCCTTTCCGTTAGTGCAGAGACCGACCGGTTCGATGCTATAGCATATCATATCTCATCATCATATCTCATCATCATAACATAAATTAAAATAAATAAATCATGCCCGATGGTGCTGGGCTATCATAATGCTCATATCGACTCGATAGACTCAGGGCACCCGATGGGGCTGGGCTACCCTATGACCCTAGCAAAGACTCTAGGACTATCACAGATACGGCCGTTCTGTTTCATACGCGTAAAGAAATAGAATGCTCAATCACAAGTGCAACCTAGCATGATACTACATGGCATGCTTTAATGCTTATGCAACACCTAGTATGTCATACATTCACAAGCCGGTAATCTCTTTCGAATCTGAGTAAGCCCATAAAGGAACTTACCTGAATAAGCCGAACAGCAGAGAACAAGGCAGAGCAAAATCCAAGAAATGAATCACCGATAGCAAGCAACGTCCAACATTCACAAACACCTAATAACATATAAATGCATAAGTCTACCTATTTCACACAAGGCGCCCCTAACTATCATTCATATCTCTTCTCATCATATTATTCCATGTTCATCTCATCTCATCAACTCATTTTCAAAACAATCTCTCAAAGAACTCAACTTAGAAAATCAGACAATCCTTTTTAAAATCGCTTATCCAAATCCCGACAGTAAACATTTAAGCCTTAAAACCAATTCCCAAAATCATATTATAGAAATCGCTCCGGCATGTTTCTTCTTTCAAAAACATTATATAAATAACTCCAATATTAAATCATCAAAATAATTTCTATGCTCACAAATCATATTTATAAATCAAGACCAACAATTCACTTTAAAATTCTCAATTTACATATTGAAATCCTCATAAAATGCATCAATCAAATAATCCAATTATTACTCTTTTAAAACAAATGAACAATATATAACAATTTATTTTCCAGAATTTATAATTATAAACAATCCCAAAATAATAATAATATTCAAATAGTTGAACACTTACTATCCTTATAATCTCAAAACAATCCATAAACATATTCATAATCTAATATCAATTAATATCACTTTTAAAACCTTTTTAAATATATATATATATATATAATTTCATAATATATAAATTTATATAGTCATTTTCCTAAAATCAGAAATAATAAACATATAATATATATATATATAACCGAAAATTAAACACACATATATATATATATCCCATAACAAAACCCACTCAGAAATAAGCCCAACCCAATTCGGAGTGAAAGAAGAAAGAAAAGAAAAGAGAGGGCCCAAATCTATACCCGGAAAAGGAGACCCGGCCCAGCCCATCCAAGACAAGAAAAAGGAGGATCCGACCCAACCCGGAAGAATAAAATCCGGATCCCAGCCCACCCGGAAAATTAGGCCCAATACCCAAACCCTACTGTTCATCTCCTTCTCCCTCACCTCCCTCTCTGCGCTCGCTCGTCCATCCCCCCCGCCGGCCCCGCTCTTGCTCACCAGAGCTCCTGAGCTCGCCCTCGCCCGACCATTCAACCAAAGAAAAAAAAAGAGAAAAGGAAACCGAAATAGAAGCAAGGAAGGGAGGGGTTCGATTCCTCACCGAGAGTGTTCGAGCTCGTCGGGCTTCGCCGGAGGTCGCTCAAGCTCGACTGAGGTGTGGGCTGCGATTTCCGGCCTAGGACGGAGGTAGGGAGGTCAAAAGGGTGGACCCTTGCTGGATTTTTTATCAGAAACAGTGAGAAGAGCTTACCGGGGTGCTCGGACGGAAAGCAGAGGAGTGGGGGGAGAAATGGAGCTCGGCGGCGACGGTTGGGCGACGGCTGTACTCGGGAGCTCCTGGGTGGCGTCGGGGGTCCTCCTGGGCGGCGCTTGGGCGTGGAGGGAGGCTTGACCGCTGCTGACGCTCAGATGAGGAAGGAGAGGTGCAGCTGCTCGGGTGCCTCCGGGAAACAGAGAAAAGGAAATGGAGGAAGGATGGCTGCTGGTGGTCAATGGAAATGGGAGGAAATGAAGGTGGCAACTGCTCGGAATTAGAAGCGAGATGGAAGGGCTGCTGGTGTCTCCCAAAAGAAACAGGGGAGCTCGGCCTTAGGAACGAAATGGGAGGAGGAAGGGGCTCTTCTGTGGGTTTGGGGAAAGAAGAGAAGAGGATAGGGGGGTTTGAGTTTCTGAATGAATCAGAAGGCAAGGCTGCTGCAGGATGAGGGGTGCAAGGAGGAAGGAGACAAGAGAGAAGGGGACCACTGTGTGTGGGAGGCAGAGCTGCCGAGAGAGAGAGAGAGGGAGAGGGAGAGAGAGAGAGAAGGAAAAAGATTTAAAATGAAATAGGTTCCCACGAGATATTTTGAATGCTCGGAAAGTATCTTGTAACCCGCTCGCCCGAACGAATTCCTGACACCCAAAAATTCAAATCAAAATATTAAATCAACTCGGAACTTAATTTAATTTTATCAATACCCGAACTCGAAAGCGAAATTAAAATCCCGTCAAAGTCCTAAATTTAAATATATGCCGGAAGGATTTTAAAATTGAACTCGTGTTCGAGGACGATTTTTCTCCGCTTTTACAATTTGAAATAAATGATACATATTTAATTAAAACAATAAAATATAATATATATATAAATATATTTTCAGTCTTTACATTTATCCACCTCTAAAAACAAGTCTCGTCCCCGAGACTAAAATCATTTTAAAGCAAAGGGGATGAAGTTTGAAATCGGTGAGTCCGAGGACCATGTCCGAGGATCTTGTAATCGTCTCGGTTGCGTCTTCCGAGATTCTCACAACATCCCGGTCACAGTCGTGACATCTCCAATTGGTCTGGTCAAGTGTGTAATAAGCGCCCTTATCACATCCTCGCTTCGACCTTTCGGAAGTATCACAACTCTAAAAGCATTATAGCGTCCGACTAGGTCTTAGCAAGCAATCTATAAGCACCCCTATATAATGCTTGTATCCACTTCGTGAGACGTCATAATGTAAATCCAGTTCGTAAATCCTTAAAGCGTTTGTAAATAAAAGGATTGTCATCCAAATCATTGAAACTCTCAACTTCTTTAAAACCCCAAGTTGGCCATTTTTAAAATCGCTCAAAATCTTCAAATTCAATTTTTAATCAAGCAACTTTACACCAAAACAAGTCAAATCCTTTCAAATCAAGATTTTGTCAAAACTCTTCCGAAAACCAAATCAGCTTCACACATACCAATCAATCAAATTCAGAAGGTAGGAGGTAGAATCATCCACCTCTAAGGGCTAATCCCATATTCTCTTCCTAGTTTCCAGAATCGAATCAATCTATCAGTCTCAATCCAAGCAAGGTGCATAAGCCATAAGAAGTGCAGAACTATATAACCAACCAATCTTCAATCAACACATCACACAACAAGTCTCATCATAAACTAGAGTAGTGCCACAAGGTCACATCAATCATCTTCAGATCATTCCAAGGGTCATAATATGCATCTCAATGACATAACAAAATCGTAACAACGTCTCAACATCACACCAGAAGTCATAAAGTGTCACTCATCATAGAACCAACGAACCAAAACCCATTGTCAACACATCAACACATCAAGGTCAGGCTATTAAGATTCAGCAAAAGGAAAGGTCAGTCAATGTGTGAATCACCAAAACGTCAGCATACTCGCAAAACATCATCTCAACTCATACAATGTCATATAACGAACACTTAGCAATCACGCACCATTATCTCATATATATAAGTCAGATTCATGATCCAAATCAATATTCATCATTTAACATCTCCTGATCATAATATAACATCATGCTCTCACATAGCAACATATCATTATTTCATGATTCATTCAACACCTTATAACATGCTTTTAGAACAACATAGTAGGATGGCAATGGGTCATTATATCATGAGTATAGTTGTCACTACCAATTATGATTCAATATTGCATATCAACATGTAATATCAAGCCATATCAGGTTTATCATGGTCGCTATCTAACATCATGCCAGTTCATATCATCTGGTCACATAATCATAAAATTTTGCACATCATACAAGTTAAAATAGACGCAACCCCGCTCGCTCGATTTCAATTCCTACATCAAAACCAGCCTCATCTAGATTCACCAACATCAGCTCAGGTGACATCCTCAAAAGAAGTCCCAATTTATTTCAATACCCTAATCTCGCCCCTCATTCCACCAAGACCCTCACTAGCAATCCACCTCTAAGAATCCAACTACTATCTCTAACCTCACACTCGAGGCCCTCTCATACTATATCTTCCCTACCCTTAACAGCCATTTCTTACACTTCCACACTTCCCAAGAGTTCACAAGCATCATGCCCTGCTAACCGCACATTCTCTAGTAAAATTCCTCGACCACCGCCTATCCGACCTATTCCTAACCATACTCTCACCCAAGATTCACCTAGGAGCTCGTCGAAAATCATCAAGCATTACCTCTTAATTCCCGAACCCACTCGGTCCAACCTAAGTCAACACCCCTCTTCTGCAACTTTCCCTTACCACCGTCGATTATTCTAAACATTCAAAACCTTTCTCCACTCTCTGACCACTCAACCAAAAGGGACCTCGCTCACATGTTCAAAGAAGAAGCAATCATGGACATTATTGCACATAAGGACTACATCATATCAACTAGCATCATTAAGCATTGCAACAAGTATTAAAAGTCTCAATTTACCGTCGTGCTCGAAATTATCACATAACACCATATATGAATAAAGTCAATTCAAACTAGCAAGTTTCATCATAATCTTAGCTAATAACCTGTTCAGATTCTCGGCATTTGCAGTTCATACTATATAGGAAGGAATTTAGATCATGCTTAGCAACTCGGAATAACATCACATCAAGTCATCAAGGCACATGAGGATAATAAGGCACCGAATCATACATATCATCATAGACATCGGATAATCAGGCCATAATCATTACCAAGTCATCACATCAACACGAAATTTTCAACATCAAGTCAGTGCAATATCATCATCAACAAGCTCAGAAAGGGTTAGCAATTCGAATAGAGGACACTCCCACTTGCAAGTCATATCGTACTCAACAATCGTAATCCTCAAAGCGAGCTCGTTCCGTCGACATTATCGATCCTGAGGCCCGTGGGTTATGGGCCCACGCTTCCGCTGCGCTGCTCTATCGCTAGTCGACTTCCCGATCCCTTTTTCCATGTGGTCGCTCATCCAAGATAACGCGTAGAAGTTTAAGTTAGCGGAGATAGGGGAGTGACAAGAGTGGACGACCCAATGTTCCTTTCGGAGACGGAATAGACCAAAGCTAAAGACGACATGACTAGAGACAAGACTCCGACTCGGGAATAGCAACGATGCCTTTATGGAAGTCCATTAAGGTACCATTGTGACAAACAAGCATGAATTCACTATGGAGCATATCCACCACATTAATCCACACTAACATGCACCTATCCGGGGCAACATTCGTATTCATATCAAAGACACAATCAAATCCGATGTCGATGTATGTGTAATAAGCTAACATTCTAGTATTCCATGGAAACAGATATGCCATGTAACTTCAAGCAAGATGGGCGGAACCAACAATGATCATGTATGATTCGAAGTCATGCGGAATTTAGTGAAGATAACGATCATCATGCATACGAACAAGGTAAAAGCATGGTATACAAGTCAACAAATGAGTCAAAATATATCATGGCAAGGTATATTATAACAATCAGATGAAACGTCATACGAGAACACATAAGAGTAGCATAGTAATTATCACATCTAACAGCAATGATCACATATAAGGTCAAGCATGGTACGGAATCCTATGACGAGATTCATTTAGAGAGCACAGATCCTACATGATACTAGCGATACAGAATGCGATACAAGCATATTCAAGATTCATTGAGAGGAGTTTCCACATAATGTTCACGAAACATGAGGCATCATCAAAAGTAACAAGATGGACATCATGGATGCTAGGTTATAATCATGATAAGAAAGAACCATCATAGAGTACATATAGGGTACAATAGTTATCACATCATAGAACAAGTACAACACGTGATCATTTAGCGGGTCACATTAGAAATCATAAGCCTTACATGATATTAATAGCACACATCGAACATGAGTATAATTAAAGTAATTCAACTAGATTCATTCCGATATTCATGCGTCATGCAGATGCAAAATCATGATATAGGGTGGTGTGTGATCATACGAGGTGTCGAGTCATAGGTTCATGCAAGCACAAGGAGCCATCATAGAGTAATAGACATCTTTACGAGGTAAGCGTGCTAGGTCGATCATCACGGAAAGCTAGTCAATCATCGGATTCAACATTAAACTCATCAGGACGAGTGAAACATGTTAAGAGAACAGAAAGAGGAAAGAGCCACACTATCAGGTACCTAGTTCAAGAGTGAATCAACAATAACGTAGGCAAAGTAGAACTCGCACAAGTCACAACCAAGGGCCCAACATGTTACTAGTGGTTCAATATAACATATGGTACATACATGCGCTTGACTGGCTAGTACGACGGTATGTAAGAGTTCATTCAATCACATCTCAACGACATAGTGGCACGAGGGGAAAACGCAACGAGGTATAGAGCAAGTCTAAGCAACACGGCAACATGACTAGAATATGGGGACATGAGCTCGAATCAACACATAATATGACAAAACATGCATTCCTCAAGGTTCAATTATAACACATATTCTCCGTTCAACACAACTAATCACACACAATATTAACTTGGAAAATAAACAACAATAGTTAATCTGACGAATTCGGAATAGATGGGCATGATATAGATTCTTGTCATAAAATGAACGATAAGCATCGAGGCATCATCGGCTAGCATGCTAAAGAGCACATCTTAGGAGGCATTCATATAAGGAAGAGTCGATCACACTATCATGAACCTATTCACAGAGAGGACATCAATTACACAACTTCATAGCATATGACATATTTATTCGTGCCCTAGTATGACAATGTAATATACTAAACAGATCAGGTCGGAATGATATAGACATAATAAATGTAGTTCGAACCTATACAATGGTCATCATGAGCATCAAAGCACATAAGCACAAATTCACACTAAGGATCAATTGCAGGTCAAGGAGTAGTACCACATAGTATCACGCAATAATGAACAGGGCAATCAAGATAACCCGATAGAGATCCATAAGGGCTACATTGACTCTCCCTAACTGACTCATCACCCATCTTTCCCGTGAGACTCGAATACGACTTTTCGTGGTAAGAAGACACTAATGGATATGTCATAAGAATTGATAAGGACAGCCTCGTAAACATCTCACTCTTTAACTCGGAATTTCATCAAGGACCGTCTTCCAATACTCTCTCGAACAACCTTTATATTCAATCATGATTCCCGACATCGTGTGTTTACCAACCCAATTCCCGTGGAAGACCGATATTCGAAGGGAGGACTCGATTGAACTATCAAAGGGTTCATAAGGAAAAAGGGGCGGTTCCACAAAAGCTGAACTTAACCATATAAGAAGAAGGGTACTCCCACTATCCCGTTCACAGATCAATCAATATTCATTCAATAGTTAGAACATAACAATCAAATCTTTAGCATATCAAGCACTCAATCATAGAATCAGTCAATGGCAATTACAATGATCTCCTTGGAGTCTTCCCGACCCATCTGTAAAGGACAAGCTAGTATTTCGCCTACCAGTTTCCGACTACATCCAATAGGGATGGTCTATCGCCTTTTCTACCCACTCGATCCCTTATTAGTTGGTTCTCCACTTTTATCATAAGCCAAGTTCATATTTAGTCCAATTGAGTTAGACATATTAAGTTCATTTTGCCCCTTTAAAACGCTTTCAAATCTTCGAAATCCGTGGGCGGTTTTCCAAAACATACACCCGACCCTTGCGTACCCGAATTGCACAACCTCGCTCTGATACCAACTTTGTAACGGCCCGGATATAAATATCCGGGATACGTTTCGAAGGTCGGATACCTTCGTTCGGATGTTGCAATTCAGGTACGGGTCGAGGTTTCAAACCTCTAATCAGTCGAAGTTTCATAAATTCAGTTTAAACGAAAGTGAAGTGGAAATATAATTTAGATACAAAAGCCACGGCAAGGCCGGGTCAAAACCAAAACATAATTCTAAAGTCGGATGGCCAGATTAGCGGGGTTAGACAGATTTCTTTGCAATCGCCGAGGGACTTTCCCACGCCATATAAACAGAGAGCAATCATACCTAAAAACAATGGGTGCGAGTGGGGTCAGACCGAGGCCCCAACACGCTCTGTCCAGCAAGCGAACATACACATACGCTAATAATAAGGATGATGCAGATGCGGAAATTAAATCACACTAGCATGATCCTAATTTACAATATGCGAGAAATAACTGTAAAGGCGCCCAAAGAATGCCAAGTGGCATGTCCCTCTCCTACCTCTGCACCCCTTTCCGTTAGTGCAGAGACCGGCCGGTTCGATGCTATAGCATATCATATCTCATCATCATAACATAAATTAAAATAAATAAATCATGCCCGATGGTGCTGGGCTATCATCATGCTCATATCGACTCGATAGACTCAAGGCACCCGATGGGGCTGGGCTACCCTATGACCCTAGCAAAGACTCTAGGACTATCACAGATACGGCCGTTCTGTTTCATACGCGTAAAGAAATAGAATGCTCAATCACAAGTGCAACCTAGCATGATACTACATGGCATGCTTTAATGCTTATGCAACACCTAGTATGTCATACATTCACAAGCCGGTAATCTCTTTCGAATCTGAGTAAGCCCATAAAGGAACTTACCTGAATAAGCCGAACAGCAGAGAACAAGGCAGAGCAAAATCCAAGAAATGAATCACCGATAGCAAGCAACGTCCAACATTCACAAACACCTAATAACATATAAATGCATAAGTCTACCTATTTCACACAAGGCGCCCCTAACTATCATACATATCTCTTCTCATCATATTATTCCATGTTCATCTCATCTCATCAACTCATTTTCAAAACAATCTCTCAAAGAACTCAACTTAGAAAATCAGACAATCCTTTTTAAAATCGCTTATCCAAATCCCGACAGTAAACATTTAAGCCTTAAAACCAATTCCCAAAATCATATTATAGAAATCGCTCCGGCATGTTTCTTCTTTCAAAAACATTATATAAATAACTCCAATATTAAATCATCAAAATAATTTCTATGCTCACAAATCATATTTATAAATCAAGACCAACAATTCACTTTAAAATTCTCAATTTACATATTGAAATCCTCATAAAATGCATCAATCAAATAATCCAATTAATACTCTTTTAAAACAAATGAACAATATATAACAATTTATTTTCCAGAATTTATAATTATAACAAATCCCAAAATAATAATAATATTCAAATAGTTTAACACTTACTATCCTTATAATCTCAAAACAATCCATAAACATATTCATAATCTAATATCAATTAATATCACTTTTAAAACCTTTATATATATATATAATTTCATAATATATAAATTTATATAGTCATTTTCCTAAAATCAGAAATAATAAACATATAATATATATATATAACCGAAAATTAAACACACATATATATATATATCCCATAACAAAACCCACTCAGAAATAAGCCCAACCCAATTCGGAGTGAAAGAAGAAAGAAAAGAAAAGAGAGGGCCCAAATCTATACCCGGAAAAGGAGACCCGGCCCAGCCCATCCAAGACAAGAAAAAGGAGGATTCGACCCAACCCGGAAGAATAAAATCCGGATCCCAGCCCACCCGGAAAATTAGGCCCAATACCCAAACCCTACTGTTCATCTCCTTCTCCCTCACCTCCCTCTCTGCGCTCGCTCGTCCATCCCCCCCCGCCGGCCCCGCTCTCGCTCACCAGAGCTCCTGAGCTCGCCCTCGCCCGACCATTCAACCAAAGAAAAAAAAAAAGAGAAAAGGAAACCGAAATAGAAGCAATGAAGGGAGGGGTTCGATTCCTCACCGAGAGTGTTCGAGCTCGTCGGGCTTCGCCGGAGGTCGCTCAAGCTCGACTGAGGTGTGGGCTGCAATTCCCGGCCTAGGACGGAGGTAGGGAGGTCAAAAGGGTGGACCCTTGCTGGATTTTTGATCAGAAACAGTGAGAAGAGCTTACCGGGGTGCTCGGACGGAAAGCAGAGGAGTGGGGGGAGAAATGGAGCTCGGCGGCGACGGTTGGGCGACGGCTGTACTCGGGAGCTCCTGGGCGGCGTCGGGGGTCCTCCTGGGCGGCGCTTGGGCGTCGGAGGGAGGCTTGACCGCTGCTGACGCTCAGATGAGGAAGGAGAGGTGCAGCTGCTCGGGTGCCTCCGGGAAACAGAGAAAAGGAAATGGAGGAAGGATGGCTGCTGGTGGTCAATGAAAACGGGAGGAAATGAAGGTGGCAACTGCTCGGAATTAGAAGCGAGATGGAAGGGCTGCTGGTGTCTCCCAAAAGAAACAGGGGAGCTCGGCCTTAGGAACGAAATGGGAGGAGGAGGAGGGAGGAAGGGGCTCTTCTGTGGGTTTGGGGAAAGAAGAGAAGAGGATAGGGGGGTTTGAGTTTCTGAATGAATCAGAAGGCAAGGCTGCTGCAGGATGAGGGGTGCAAGGAGGAAGGAGACAAGAGAGAAGGGGACCACTGTGTGTGGGAGGCAGAGCTGCCGAGAGAGAGAGGGAGAGGGAGAGAGAGAAGGAAAAAGATTTAAAATGAAATAGGTTCCCACAAGATATTTTGAATGCTCGGAAAATATCTTGTAACCCGCTCGCCCGAACGAATTCCTAACACCCAAAAATTCAAATCAAAATATTAAATCAACTCGGAACTTAATTTAATTTTATCAATACCCGAACTCGAAAGCGAAATTAAAATCCCGTCAAAGTCCTAAATTTAAATATATGCCGGAAGGATTTTAAAATTGAACTCGTGTTCGAGGACGATTTTTCTCCGCTTTTACAATTTGAAATAAATGATACATATTTAATTAAAATAATAAAATATAATATATATATATAAATATATTTTCAGTCTTTACAGGTTGCGCTGTGAGTTCCTCTCTACCCTTGTTCTTCTTTTTAATACAGTGAGGACACTGTATATTTTAAGTATTGGGTGGGGGAAAGACATGTCTTATAGTCATAACTTGGTTTTCTTCTTCGCATTGCATTCATGTTTAAATTTTTGTTCTTAGTTTTACTTTTATAAAAATGTCAAAAAATCCAAAAAAAAATAGAAAAATGTCAAAAATACAAAAAAAAAAAATTCATGTTTACTTTTTAGTTTACTAGTTTTATTACCCGCGATCTTCGCGGTTTTTTTATATGACTTTTATTATTTATATGCAAATTATGTAAGATCATAAAAATTATATAAAATATTATTTTTTGACTTTTTAATTTCCTACTTATTATCACACGCGAGCGCGCACACACACACACACACACACACATATATATATATATATATATATATATATATATATATATATATATATATATATATATATTATATTGAATGGTTGATTATGAATACTTAATGGTAAGGTCATTTAATTTCAAATTTGTATGATGTAATTTCATTATTCTTTTCCTAATTTTTTTCATAAAACAAAATTATTTTATCACTAAACAAAGCAATAGGTATAATGGATCTAATATTTGTATGTGATCATCTGAATTCACAATAGAATATAGTTTAATTACTAAAATTGCTATTGGTTAAATTAGATCAAATTGGTCTATCTTTATTATAAATTTGCAAAGGTACGTACGTGTATATATATATATTCATTAAAATAACCTTCATAACAATATATAAATGTATATTTGATTAAGATAAGATAGATTAAAATATAATAGAAAATATCAATAGTTTAGTGTTGAGTAAGTTTTTTTTTTTTTGATCCGAGTGTTGAGTAAGTTAACATAGTTAGAGATTATTAAGAAGATGACGAAGTATCAACTAAAATAATTTAGAATTAAGGGGAAAAAAGCAAAAAAAAAAGTGAAATTAATTTTAAAAATATCAAGTAAAAGTTGAAATTTAACCCAGACCTTTCAAAGATGTAGATACTACATTATAAGAGTCATACGTGAGCAATATTTTGGTTTATAAATTAATTGTTTGTTAAAGATAAACACTTATTGATTTGAATTATTTCTATTGGTTAATGTGATTGTTTAATAATTTAATAGTATATATATAATTTAATCAATTTTCGTTAGTGATAAAACTAATCTAACCTTTTTTCCTTTAAATTAATCTAATCTACATTTTTTCTACATCAAATATTTATAAAATAACTTAAGGTAAAATGATAAGATTTGTAACCACTTAAGATATGAGGTTGAATATTTATACTATAAATTAATTTAACCATTAATTAAAATGGACACATAGGATGACACATGTATAAATAGATGGGGTTATCGTCTAACGTGACTTAAATATATCGGATCATTATTAATTGATGTGTCAAAGACCCGGTTTAGATTACATCAGAGAACGACACGTAAGCGAATTCAACCAGAGTCTGTCACCTTCATTTAGAATTGTAAAAGTTGAAATATTAGTTAATACGCAGCAAGTAATTCTAAGCTAAATAAAGATCAAATTCATTTAGAATCAATATGTAACATACATATATATTACTAATAAAGTTTTTATTTATTTTTTAAATGATAATTGATAATTGAATGATAAATGATTTAATAAAATTGGGCCAATAAAAATTAATATGCAGTCAAATTGAAATCGGTTCCTGAATTCAAATCCACCTTCATTCACAAGTAAATTATTTAAATATGTATAGATCGACTAAAAAACTTTAAATAAAATTTTATATAATTTAATATAATATTTTAATCAACATAAACTAACACCAACATCTCCATCATGATATTCTTTAAAAAAAGACTAATTGGAATATTCTATCTTAAAACTTATAATTACTTATCTATTGATATTATTTATATCAATATATAAATTAATATACAAATATTATGCCTAAATCTTTAAAAAAAAAATTAAGATGGATTTTCTTACAATTTGATATCTTCAGTAAATGATTGGAAATATATTTATAAAAATAGATTAATATTTTATACACATAGGATAACACATAGATAAATAGATTAGGTCGTTGTATATTTGTATAAAAAACTTTTTCGATGGTAATATATTATAAAAAGTAATTATATAATATGAAATATTATTATATATAATTATATATAAAAAAATTAGTCTCGTGCATAGCACGTGGCTAAAACCCTATTATTTTAATAAAACTTTCAGTCGGTCATAAATTAAATTAAATTTAAATCATGTTTGGTGAAATTCAATATACAAACTAAGAGGTTAATTTTGGTTAGATATCCACGTTTTCTCATGTAATCTAACCCTTTTAACCACGTCAATTAATAATTTCACATCTTTTAGTCAAATTATTTAACCAAAACTATCTAAAATTAATAGAAAATATATATATTTGAATTATGTGATATCTTTTATGTTATACACTAATAAATAATAATACTATATTTTAGCTAAATCTTTATCTTACCTCACATTTTCATATCTCCAAAACCCTAATCTCATCCCCAACTAAAATTCATATTTTTTTTAAGATCCCACCATCATTAATCAATATAAATAATTAGATTGAATTGAACATAATAACTGAATGGTACGGTTATTGGAATAAATTTTATTTAATTTATGTAAAATGATAAGATTTGTAAGTTATGAGTTTGAATATTTATAATAAAAATTTAATTTAATCATTAATTAAAAGGGACACATAGGATGACACATGTATAAACAGATGAGGTTATCGTCTAATGTGTCTTAAATTTATTGGATCGTCATTAATTGACGTGTCAAAAAACCTGGCTAGATTGCACCAGAAAAAGACACGTAAGCGAATTCGATCAGAGCCCGCCACATAGGATTTTTACGTCTCTATTTTCAAATCTAAGCCTAAATTATGTGATCGATGACACTTCACCCGTCTAAAACTAAATAAAATACTGGAAAAAAATTATTATCATTTTTTATAGTTTCATCCTTGGTCATAACTCATAAGTATAAATTTTTATAAACATATTGATATTTTTAGTTAATCAAAGCTAAAAAAAACATGTGGTATACCAGTGGTAGGAATCATGTGTGGTATATTAATAACGTTATAAGTAGATTGAAAGATTTGATATAAATCTTTTAGGTAAATATTAATCAAGATATGGATAACTATATTTTAAATATTTTTTAATTAAAATTATTTATTTGTAATTATAATTAATTAAGGTGGACACATAAGATGATATGTGGTTAAAAGAGGTGGAATCATTAAAGGGGTTGTTTTTTACACCCACAAAATTTACTATTTACACCCAAAATCCAAGTTTTTTTTTAAATAAACCCTACGCCTCTTGAGTCATAGGTGTGTGACTCAAGAGGCGCAGCTATTTTTTTCTATATACATACCCTGCCCCTCTTGAGTCACACGTCTATGACTCAGGAGGCGTAGGGTTTATTTAAAAAAAAACTTAGATTTTGGGTGTAAATAGTAAATTTTGTGGGTGTAAAAAACAACACCCATCATTAATTGACGTGGCTTAAATATATTGGTTCATCATTAATTGACGTGTCAAAAAATCCGGGTCAAATTGCACCAGAGAACGACACGTAAGCAAAATCGACCAGAGCCCGCCACATAGGATTTCCACGTCTCTGTTTTAGTATTATATATTGATTGATTTTTAAACCCTACTTAGATGTCCTATGATGAAAACTCAATAGTTGACTTGATCATGTAAATCCTATGGCATATTTGGATGGTTTAGCCTACGTCCTTAAATTTTTATGTAGATTGTGAACTTGTGATGAAATTGAGCACATATGATCCTAGGCTAAAAGGCAAATTTAACAAAAATTGTCCTTGTGAGAATTTTGGCCTATATGGAGAACATCAAAAATCCCTCTGCTTTCTTGAGTGAATTTACTCTTCCTATGCATCTATAAATGTTATGATAGTTATTCAAAGTCAATACATAAATATGTCTATGTTTACGAGAATTAAATGATGGAGGCATCTTTTAAGCCATTTTTATCCTCTCTTTACCTACCCTACATTATCTCTGCTTGAAGCCGGAAAATTAGCCTGAGCCTGAAATTGCAAACTCCACAAAATTATCCCTAGCCAAATTGAGCCTGACCCCCATTTGGGAATTGAGACTTAGATTGGCTGGACTAATGCCCTGTGGAAAGAAAAGTGCATATTGTCCAGTTTTGAGCAAGGAAATTATGGGTTGGTGCATATTTACATCTTGTCATATTTTGTAAAAGGATTTTTGGCTCACCATATAAATGCACATATTTTTTTTAGTATTATTTATTATTTTCGTCAAAAAAAGAGAGAGATATATATGTATATGTACTACGTAGTGCATGAGCCAAAATCCTTAAGTCCTTTATTTATTTCATACAAGGGTAATATTTTTTAGAGACATATTAGAGTTTGAAAGAAGGGTTGATAGTATGGTTTACATCTTTTAGTGCATCTTTAGAGCATATTATGGAAAGATGAGTTGGAAAAGAGCATTATGGGAGATTGAGCTTGGAAAGTGCAACATTGAAGTGTTATGGTTTGGATATTGCAAGTGTTGAGATTTAGGAGTCTTGATTCCCGAATTATATAAGCACCACATAGCCAAATAATTTCATACCTTTTATTCATTACCAAGCCCCATTACAACCCCGCCGAATGGAGTCTTATTTGAAGTCTTCCATTGAGCAAAAGTCCTCCTGATGGTTCTTATTGCATTTTCATAATTGGTTGCGAAGTGGATTTTTATAAATTGCAATGTTTATGAGATTGTGTATGGAATTGAGTTGAGAGTTGATCTTCATAGCCTAAACACATGAGAGTTGAGTGCAAATACATTATCCCTGTGAGGTTGGATCAAAAATTGCATATGCCTATGGATCGCCTAAATATGTGCTATGACGTTAAAATTCACTTGCTTTGCTTTGCTACCACTTATGATGTTGCTTTTGACAAAGGCAAAGACTTGAAGGGTGTGTTGTAGGTATTGGTTATTGCTTGAGGACAAGCAAGTCTAAGTATGGAGTGTTTTGATGTACATATTTGTACCTCTTTTTATTGCATCTTTTGACTTCATATTTCATTCGATTTCCAAAGAAAAGGTTCAAAATAATGCAAACTTGTGTAAGAATGGGCTAAAGTACAAGAAATAGAGTCTGCACGAGTTTTGAGCTAACCATGCAAGAATTCGAGCGAAATCGGAGTCAAAACGGAGAAACCAAGAAGAGTAGAAGAGAGGTCGATATCGACCTTACATCATTGATATCGACCTCAACATAGACATCGAGTGGAGATGGACAAGTCGAGCAGAAACACAGACAAGTTGCAAAACACATCTCCACACACACAAACCCAAGACATTATCCCTCTCGTTTTCCTTTTATTTTCCAAACCCCCATATCCTTCCCTTGTCCCTTATTATCGAGCAGCACCACCACCCTCACCTTCCTCGCCGTTCGCCTCTAGTGAAGCCAAGCCGCACGAAGAGCTGCCAAGGCCACCTTCTTCCCCTCCTTTTCCCTATTTTGTGTTCAAGATTGATGAGCTTTCCTCACTCCTTCTTTCACACTAAAACACTGTAAAGGTCTAGCTTTATGAGACATTCTGTTTCCCCAGGCTAAGAGCAACTTGGATCCATCACCGTCGGAGCCGAAACGAGCCAATCAGACCTTTTTCGGCTAAATCGAACTCCCTTCGGTGAGAAAGCTCTTCCTCCTTCCCTTCCTTCTCTCGTTTGATTCCTTTGGTGCTGGTTGTGGTCGGGGAGGGGCGTCGATCAGTTGAGAGTTGTCGGAGAGGATGAGGGAGTCCGGAAGAGAGCTCCGACGAGCCATCTTTTCCTTCCCTTCTTCCGGCCTCAAATAGAGAACGGGGTGTTGGTGAGGGAGGCGGTTCAGCCTTCTTTTATTTCTTTTTTCCGGTTCGGTTGGGTTTTAATTTATTTTGTCCGGTCCAGCCAATTTTCTCTCCTTAAGTATTATTTAGTTATTTGATTATAATGTTTTAATGTGTGAAGGTTATTTAAGTACTTCATGGATTGTGATTCTTTATATTGTTAAGTTATTTAATTAACTTTTCTCTGATATATTTATTTAGTATTTAAACTAATTTATTGAGAATGATTTATGTGAATAATCTAATTGCAAAGTTTTGATATTTAAAATGGGTAATCTAATTGAAGCATGATTAGACTTGGTTGTAACTTGTTTATGAACACGACTTGAACTGAGAACTTGATGGATATTGGAAATTTTGGGTGATGACATGACGGGACTGATATGAGATATTATGAGACGAGATGAGAAATTGAGACGAGATGATAATGTTGATGATGATGAGATGATGTCGGAATGTGAAAATGAGATGATTTAACCCATCTGCTTTTGTGAAGTTTTTTTGTGTGTTTATTATGCTTAGTGTAAATAGACTTAGACTCATAAATGTTTATTCATATTTAATAGGTGATCTCTGATCTATTTGGGTTGCTCACTCTTGCTACTTTACCTTATTGTTCTGCACCTCCAGGTAAGTCTTTCGGGGCTTACTCAAGTTAGAACTTCATGCCTGATGTGTCATATAGTGTGCAGGTGTTGCATCTTGCATATTCATTTAGTAGCATGCTTAGATTGCATAACTGATCGAGCATCCGTATTCTCTTTGCGTATGGTAGAACGACCGTTAAATTGTGAGTCCTAGAGTCATTTGCTAGGGTCATAGGACGACCCAGTTCCATCGGGTTGCTCCTAATCGAGTATGATATTATACCATGAAAAGAAAGAATGAAAAACATGACATATGAAATGAGACATGAGACTTGAAACATGATATATAACATGATGAGATGTTGCTATATAGCATTGAACGCGGTCGGCTCCTGCACTAACGAGCATGGGTGCGGGAGTAGGAGAGGGACATGCCACTTGGCATTCTGTGCGGGATCCCATTTAATCGCTTTCTGCATATATATATAAACTGTCAGCATGCTTGTGTGTTTAATATTTTCGCACTGCATTAGATCATCTTTTATTTAGGTATAGGCATATTATATGTCCTCAGCTAGGTCTTCAGGGCCCGCATGAGTGGCTCGACTTTGACTCGTGGTATAGTTTCAGGTATTTGATCCTTGCTTGTTCCGAGCAACCATGATGAGGGTTTCTTTTGGGACGTTCAACTGACCAAAAGACTGATTTACCACCAGACTCGACGCTTTGGATGTTTATACTCGTTTATTTTGTTTTCGACCTAGCTCTGCCAAGGCAAGTTATATCGTTGATTTCCTTTTATTATGTTTTGAACTAAAAATGGTTTTGAGCGACTTAGTCAAGTAGGACAGGTTATGGTCCCCAATGGACCTCTCGCGAATTTAGGGTACGAAATCCCTTCTTTTAGTACTAACACTTTGCTTTGGCCGAGTATATGGTATAGGTGGTGCATTAACAACCACATTAGGGAAGGCGACATATGGGATCTAACGACTAGAACCCATGAGACATGGGTTTGGCGTAACATTATTGCAATTAAATATGAACTGAAGGAAGTCTTGGGGCTGGATGGAGCTAATGACAGCAGCTTACAGCAGTTCTGCAAACCGAATGGGGGGCTGTCTTGCACTAAATTATATGAGCTGCTAAGGGTGAGAACAGCTCAGTTACACTGGGGAGAGTTATTATGGGGGCGATTACAGTGCAAAAAATGGGCCTTCATAGTGTGGCTAGCCGCTCGGAAACGCCTCCACACTGGCCAGAAAGTGAAACACTGGAGAGGAATGGATGCGGCTATTTGTGTGCTATGTAGAAGTGATGAAGAAACGGAAAATCACTTGTGGTTCAGCTGCCCGAAAATCCAAGAAGTTCAACACAAGGTCTTTACATGGGTTGGCATCTATTGTAGATTCGAATCCATTGAGGACTGGTTGGCTTGGTTTGCCCGTGAACCTACACGTATTCAGAAGTCGCAGCTTTACCAAGCAAAGCTCCTAGTCTTTGAAGCGCTTATCTATTTTACTTGGAAGGCGAGAAATGGAGTAATATTTCAACAGGAGTTGTTTGATGCTGATGAGTGTGCTGAAACTATCATTGCCAGCTGCAGAAGTAGATTTTCTGCTCGATGGAAGTGCAAACACATTGTAGATAGATTGGGAATTAGGGGTGGGTAAAGAACGGAAAGTAGATGAGTTGGAAGTAATGGGGTATAGGATGACTAGAGAGCTAGAGCGTTTGGAGGATTAGAGATATTTTTTGTTAGGAGATGTGCAGCCCTCGCTTCTGTATGGAGGAGGGAGGACGGGACCAGGTTGAGTTAGGTCCGACTATTGTAGTTTTGGTGAGACCCTCGGTTTGGACTTACTACTTTTGTAAAGTTTCTGGTTTAACCACCACATCTATATATTTACCGTTTCAGACTTTGGTTTGAAACTCAACCCGTACTCGAATTGCAAGATCCGAACGAAGGTATCCAATCCTTCGAAACGTAACCCGAATATTTATATTTGGGCCGTTACAATCATTTCCCAACCTTATTTTTTTCCAATTAATACATTATAAAATAAGGTTTTAAAAAAATTTACGTTTCCTTTCAAAAAAATAACTGTTCCTCAATTATCTTATTTTTTACATAGATTAAAATAGTATTCAACGTAACCATGACTAATTTGATAAGTTTTGATAAAGTTTAAATTCTTTAATTTGTTCATATATAATAGTACTTTTTTCATATTGTAATACCAATTAAATGTACATATTTTCTCACTCCATCTTCTTTTCCGTTTCCTCTTTCCATCTTGCGATCTTCTTTGATGTAGTGTTTTTTTTATATCTTTTAGCCACATCATCTATATAACTATATCTATATCTATATAAAATACTAAAATAGAGGTCTGAAACGGGCTCTGGGCGATCTCGTGTCCACGGAATTTTCTGGATTAAAGCGGGATTATTTTTGCTTACGTGGCATTTTCTGGATTAAAGTGGTATTATATTTCTGGCCCACATCAATTAATAAATGAATATAGTTAGCTAAAAACTTATCTTTTTAGATCAATAATCTATCCAATATAACTTGAATTAGTTGTTATACATATTTATTATTTTCATGCTTTTGTTAATAAACTATATTATTTATTATTTTAAAAGATGAAGAAGGAATATTTGGTGCGTTATTCTACCTTTTAGATCAAATTGAATATAATATATTTATATATGGTTTTATTTTTGTGAGCCACGTCAATTTGATTTTATTTTTTTAAGCCACGTCAATTAATTATCTAATATAATATTTTAATATAATTAATATAATAAAATATAATTTATTAACAAAACGCGCAACCGCGCGGGTAACGAATACTAGTAAAATACTAAAACAGAGACATGAAACGGGCTCTGGTGCGATCTTGCATCCACGAAATTTTCTGGATTAAAGCGGGATTATTTTTGCTTACGTGACATTTTCTGGATTAAAGTGGTATTATATTTCTGGCCCACATCAATTAATAAATGAATATAGTTAGCTAAAAACTTATCTTTTTAGATCAATAATCTATCCAATATAACTTGAATTAGTTGTTATACATATTTATTATTTTCATGCTTTTGTTAATAAACTATATTATTTATTATTTTAAAAGATGAAGAAGGAATATTTGGTGCATTATTCTACCTTTTAGATCAAATTGAATATAATATATTTATATATAGTTTTATTTTTGTGAGCCACGTCAATTTGATTTTATTTTTTTAAGCCACGTCAATTAATTATCTAATATAATATTTTAATATAATTAATATAATAAAATATAATTTATTAACAAAATGCGCAACCGCGCGGGTAACGAATACTAGTTGAACTTATTGTTAGTAACAATCATAATTAATTTAAATAATAAAATTTTATCATATCGCAATTAGTTACATTTTGATAAATTTTTTGAATAAATCTAATAATCCTACAAAATTTTAACCAAAAAGATATTTAATAAATAGGTAAATATAATTTGAATATCTCTCACCCACCGTTCTATTTTTTATTCTATTTTCTTATATGCTTTTTAATAAGTAAAAATTATATAAAAAAATATTATTTTAAGTCCATCTATTTTAAAATGGAGGTAATATTAAATATTGAAAATATTGAATTTAGATCGGATGGATAGGATTTTTTAAACTAAACTCAATATGATAAATTTAGATTGATATGGAAAAAAATCAAGCTAAAACTTGATAGATTGATTTACGGAAAAAATCTCCATTTATTATTAAATAATAAATTTATTTTATAAAATATCACTAACGAAAATTGATTGAATTATATATATAGAGAGAATCAGTTTTTCTATTAAATTATTAAACAATCACATTAACCAATAGAGATAATTCAAATCAATAAGTGTTTATCTTTAACAAATAGTTAATTTATAAACCAAATTTATGCAAATATTGCTCATGTACCAAATAATTTTATTTATCTTTAAACAATCACATTAAACAATAGAAATAATTCAAATCAATAAGTGTTTATCTTTAACAGACAATTAATTTATAAACCAAATTTATGCAAATATTGCTCACGTACCAAATAATTTTATTTATCTTTAAAAAATCACATTAAACAATAGCAATAATGCAAATCACTAAGTATTTATCTTTAAGAGACAATTAATTTATAAAACAAATCGATACAAATATTGCTCACATACCAAATTTATTAAAATATTGCTCATGTACCAATTAATTTATAAACCAAATTTATACAAATATTAGATCCATTATATATAGGGGGAATTGTGCTATAGGCCATAATTAGGGCCTTTATTAGTAAAATGTCCACCCTTCCCCCCAAATTGGTAAATTGTCCACCTTCCTTCCCTTGCCCCCTTTGCCCCTTTGCCCCCCCCCAAGCGCGCCCCCTGTGCCCCCCTCCTGTTTCAGCACATTTGATTTTAGCAACTCCTATTTCAGCTTTTTTTTTTTGCGTTGTTGAAACCGAAGTTGCTGAAACCAAAGTTGTTGAAACCGAAGTTGCTGAAATTGTTGAAAATAGTTTTTTTTTGTTTTTTTTTCCGCGCGTTGCTGAAACCTAAGTTGTTGAAATCGGAGTTGCTGAAACCAGGGTTGCTGAAAACGGAGTTGCTTAAATTGTTGTTGCAATTGCTAAAATTAGTTTTTTATTTTTTTGCGTCAGCGCTTCGATATCGGAGTTGCTAAAACCGTGTTCTTGAAACCGGAATTGCTTTTTTTTTTCTTTTTTTTTTTCACGCGTTGTTCAAACCAAAGTTGCTAAAATCGGAATTGCTGAAACCAGGGATGCTGAAACCGGAGTTTCTTTTTTTTTTCGCGTCACCACTTTGACACCGGAGTTGCTGAAACCGAAGTTGCTGAAACCGGAGTTGCTTTTTTTTAAAAAAAATGCTGAAATAATGAAATGCTGAAATATATGCTTGTGTGTAAATTCTAACAGTGCAACAATTGCAGATTCCATTTCTTTTTTGCTGAAATAGATTGCAGCAGATTCAGTGTTGATGATAATTATATATATTGAAAAATGCTGAAATGCTGAAATATATGCTTGTGTGTAAGATATAGTAGCTCGTACAATTTTATAAGAATTAACCACAAATTCTCACCAAAGCAACCTCAATCACAATAGCAAACTAACCACAAATTCTATTTTTCCAATATATAATTGTTAATTGATTATAAAAATTGCTGAAATTTTATTTTTAATATAATGCAATAATGTGGAAAAAATAAAGAAATTGCTGAAATTAAATGTAAAAATTGCTGAAATTATATTTTATATATGTGACACCACTTCGTTTTGATTCATCGATCCATTCATTCATCTATGGATTAAAACGGCATGTGGTTGCTTTTTTATTTCTTTTTTTATAATAATTAATTTCAGTATTTCATCATAACGAATTTTGCTAATAAATAATTAATTTCAGCATTTCAGTGTTTTACAAAAAGTTTCAGCAAGGCAAAAAAAATTTGCTGAAATTTATACCATTGAGCTAAGAGGCTTTTAAAGGAGATTTATAGTAAGAAACATCAAAATTCATTGCAGTCCGCATTTCAGCAATTGTTGAAACTACAGTTTGAATTTCAGCAATTGCTGAAATTGCTGAAATTGTCAATATCCAAACTCAAACCATGTAAGAAATTAGACAACTAAAATCAAGATAATCCATTAATTTTGTGCAATGTGGTAAAAATTCAAAAATAAAATATTTGTGAGAACAACAAGTGGAGAATATGAAAGAAGCTCAAATGGTGTAGTTTGACTAGTGGCTTCGCAAATCAAAAGTGAGAATAATTAAATAATCACCATTACAAGCCAATTGTGAAGCTTAATTTTACAGATTATGAAGCCAATTGTGAAGCTTAATTGAATAATCAAAAGTGAGAATAATTGAATAATCACCGAGGAGAACAGGAGGAGGGCTAAGCAGAGGAACGACATCTCTGCCGCTATCGCGAGGATTGATCTCTTCGATCTGAAAGAAGCCGATCTACGACCGCATCGTCGTCCCCGTCCTACGCCGATTCACCGGCAACAATAGACGAGGAAGATCGACGACGCTCTAGATCCTCTCGGAGATCGGTAGGCTCCCAGATGTCTTCGGCGGTGCTCATCGGAGACCAATAGGACGGAATCAGAGCTCTTCGACTGACGGAATCGGAAACGGAGGAGGCGGAATCGGAGCGAGACGACGTAGGTGGAGAGAGACCTCCTCCCCTGCTCCTCCTGCGACGGCGGCGATCAAGGAGATAGCGTTCGGCTTCTTGCCGATTACCATCGAAGATCATCCTCTACAAGGAGTTGGAGAGCCAGAGGAAGTACTCTCCTGTCGAGAGACGGACGTAGAAGAAACTAAGCGTGAAAGGGGGCACACGCAGTACTGTTTTAGAAGAGATGGACAAAACCCTAAATTAATTAGTTTGGTGGACACTCTTCCAATTTGAGCCCAAAAAGTGGCCCGTTTGACAAATTAATTCTTATATATATTGCTTTGTTTAGCAAAAAAAATAATTTTGTTTTATGAAAAAAAATTAGGAAAAGAATAATGAAATTACATCATACAAATTTGAAATTAAATGCCCTTAATCCGGCCTATAGATTAAATTTTACCATTAAGTATTCATATATATATATATATATATATGAAATTAAAAAGTCAAAAAATAATATTTATATAATTTTTATGATCTTACACAATTTGTTCATGAATAATAAAAGTCGTATAAAAAAACCGCAAGGAACGCGGGCAATAAAACTATTAAAATAAAAATCCCGGCCCATTGAAAAACTTTTTCTGCCCACAAAAACATCTCCGTTGGCTCCCCAAAAAATATCCCATCAATGCCGGAAAATAAAAACATTATTTATATATATATATATATATATATATATATATAAATATTAAAAAAAAAGAATATCCCAAATTCCAAATCCCCTCCAACTTATATCCCGCATCTCAAACCTTTAAAAACTGGCCTGCAATGCCAGACACTACTCGAGCCTGCCCTGAACCCATTATCTGAGTTTTAAATACTCAAAACCCTCAATAAATATCCCCAATTTGGACTCTCCGAAATTCAATTTAAATCAAGATCCGATCTTGAAGCTCCTCTGCCCGCCCGCAGCAATGGTGGACTCCAAGAAGTACATCACATCCGAAGATCTCAGCACCCACAACAAAAGGGGCGATCTTTGGATCTCAATCCAAGGCAAAGTCTACAATGTGACCAAATGGGCGGACGACCACCCCGGCGGGGATCTGCCATTGATGAACCTCGCAGGCCAAGACGTGACCGACGCGTTCGTCGCATTCCACCCCGGATCCGCCTGGCATCACCTGGACAAGTTCTTCACCGGCTACTATCTCAAAGACTACAAGGTCTCCGAGGTGTCAAAGGACTACCGTAGGTTGGTCAGCGAGTTCACAAAAATGGGGCTTTATGATAAGAAAGGCCACGGTGTGTTCTTCACCTTTTGCTTCATGATTTTGCTGTTTTCTGTGGCTCTCTATGGTGTTTTGTGCTGTGAGGGTTTCTGGGTGCATCTGATTTCCGGCGGGTTAATTGGGTTTATGTGGATTCAAAGCGGGTGGATGGGTCATGACTCTGGGCATTATCAGATCATGATTACCCCTAAATTGACAAGACTGGCTCAGGTTTTGACTGGGAATTGCCTTGCTGGGATCAGCATTGAGTGGTGGAAGAGGAATCATAACTATCACCACATTGCTTGCAATAGTCTTGAGCATGACCCTGATTTGCAGCACATGCCCTTCTTTGTGGTCTCTTCAAAGTTCTTCAATTCATTGACCTCACACTACTATGACAGGGTGATGAAATTTGACTCCATTACTAGGTTTTTGGTGAGTTATCAGCACTGGAGTTTCTACCCAGTGATGGGTTTTGCTAGGATCAATCTGTTTGCACAGTCCTTTATGCTGTTGCTGTCTAAGAATAGGGTACCAAATCGGGTTGGGGATATCTTAGGGCTTCTTGTGTTTTGGATTTGGTACCCAATCTTGGTTGCCCAATTGCCCAATTGGGGAGAGAGGGTTGCATTTGTTCTTGCAAGTTTCATGGTGACTGGGATTCAGCATGTCCAGTTTTGCTTGAACCATTTCTCGTCTGATGTGTATGTGGGCCCCCCTACTAGCAACGACTGGTTTGAGAAACAGACTCATGGGAGCCTTGACATCTCTTGCTCGCCTTGGATGGATTGGTTCCACGGAGGGTTGCAGTTCCAGATCGCACACCACTTGTTCCCGAGGCTGCCTAGGAATCACCTTAGGAAGGTCTCGCCGCTTGTTAAAGATCTCTGCCAGAAGCACAATTTGCCTTATGATTGCGCGTCGTTCTGGCAGGCCAACGTGAGGACCATCAACGTACTTCGCAAGGCTGCCCTGGAGGCTCAGGTTCTTACCAACCCGGTTCCTAGGAACTTACTTTGGGAGGCTGTTAATACTCATGGGTGATCATCAGGCTCCGTTTTTTGGTGGTTATGCTGTTACTTAAATAACTTTCGACTGATCTATTTATCCGGAGGAACGAGCATCCTTGGATCAACATGAATCTCACTGGAGGTTGTTGATTCTTTTCTGCAATCTACGTCAATGTTTGTGGACTAGATTTTGTGGTATTTACCTTCCATTAGGATGGGAATATCTGTGATACAGTTGGATTCGCATTGTTGTTTTCACATTGTTTTTCTTCCGTTGTCGTCTTGTCTAGCATACTGTGAAACATGTTCTTCGCCTTTTGCTAGTAACTCAATAGCTTGTCTTGCTTTCATAGATTATTGCCTTTGAAACTTCAAGAATGTGTATGTATTTTTTGATTTTTTGGTTCGCCATCAAATGAAGAAACACATCATGTAATTTATAGATTTGATTCATATTGTGTTTCCTTCTGTTATGCTTGAACATGGTGGTTCATGACCTTCTACATCTGCCATTCGTTTGATTGCAAATTCGACATCATGATTCATCTCCTTGCTCGCTCCTCTCTGGTTCAAAGTTACAGGCTGTTAGTGTTTTCATACTGATACTTATCAAAGAGTGGTTTGCATCTTTGCAGGAATGTTAGTTGTATCAGTCAAAATTGCTGTAATGGATACCCACCATCCCTTTTTGCCCAAACACTGAAATTTGATATTGAAAAGTCTTAATGAATTTGTTCCTATTGAAAGAAATATGAATTGGACATAGTAATACAGTTGAAGGATTTAAAGAAGCCATATGACTATATGAGGTCCTTTAGTAGTTGTTCATCAATGCTTCCATGAGCTACCACATGTTTGGTGCTTGAATCAGTTACTATATGTAGTTCATTCATGAATTTAGTAATTCTAGATGTTGTTCATGTCATTATTTGGTTATTTGTAGTTGGTACTTTTTCAAGTTTAATTTAATGTATATTTTCTACTTGGAATTTTTCATTACAATGTTGGGAATAGTTGTTTGTTTTTTTATTCTCCCTTATAACACTCCATCACATGTTTTAAAGATTTTTGTTTCTTTGGCTTGAATTCAAGACCAAAGTGATTGATTAAAGGGGTGAGTTCTTTGTCAATTCAACTAGTCTCCGGAGTAATTAGTTTCTTCTATGGTAAGTGTACAATTTTGAGGGTCCATTTTTAGAGTCTTTTTCAGTGTAAGAAAACAAAATATAATAGTTTTTGTTGTAGTTGTTGGGACAAAATCAAAATTACGAATTCAAAATTTTGTGAGATATTTTTGTGGTTTTGAAAAGTGGACAGGCTGTATCAAGATGCCTCTCGAGCTGGCTTAATTGGGAGAAAATAAATTTTATTTTATTGTTTATTTGTGTGTGGTGCTCCGAGGATTTTGCAGTCATTATTGGATGATATTGCATGTGCCTTGTTACTTGTAACTTTGTTAGGCACTGGCCCTCTGTATTTGCTTGTCATTGACTAAAGTTTGCTTATAGAGTTTGAAGCTCACTGGATTGAAATTATATATTGCTAAGAAGCACACATGATTCAAATCTATGAACTATCAATTCTGACTAATATTAATAAAAACTTAAAAAACTATAAAAAAAAATAATATGAACTATTTCACATTGAATCATTTTAAAAAAAAAACATTCTGGTCAATTTTTCAATCAAACTTTCGAAGTCACGGTCTAACATTTGAAAATTTAATAATACACCAAATTTGAGTGCAATGTATTTTTTGTAAAAAAAAATACACCAAATTTGAGTGTAAATTAGATGAGTAAATTAACCTTAGAATCCGGTTTGTATTGATAATTAGTTTTTATTTTCAAACATTATATTAAATTTTTTAACATTTAGTTGAAACACTAAAAAATTGGCCGAAAAATCAATCAGAATTTTTTCAGTATCAAAATTGGTATAATGTGAAATAGTTGGCATTACTTTTTTATAGTTTTTAAAGTTCAGATTAATATGGGTTCATGGCTGATATTTCGTATTATTTTGTCATTTTTTCATCTATGTATCAGATGTGTTACTAATTTATGAATTCTCCCAATTCGATTTAATTAAAAATTATAAAATTATACATGTTAAAAATTTCTTTAATAAAAATATATCATTTTATGCAAAATTTTATCTGTATAAATAAAAATCATATAAATATATCTATTTTCCTATTATAAAAATATATCATTTTATATAAAATCATATCTATATAAAGAAAAATCACATAAATATATCTTATAATAATAGATCTAAAATAATCGTCAACTTTAGTGAGTAGAACGCAAAAAATAATTAATGCAATACTATTTTTTAATTAATTATTATTTGATTATTAAAATATTTTAGTATACATAATAGTACAACAAACTAAAATACACTATATATATATAGTTTGTTGCTATTTTAATTTTACATGGTATTATTCTATTTATAGCTATTAGCCTATTACTATTGTTAATAAATTAAAATGATAAGTAATCAAATTTATTCAATTTGATTATATGACATAATAATTAATTTATTAATTGAATATTAAAATTAAATCGTGCAAAGTACGATAATCAATTATATATAATAAAGGAGAAGTCGTCTGAGACACATGGCGACTTCTCCTTAATCGTAGTCGTATGAACCAATCACAAATTTTTGAATTAATCAATATATGCATAAGATAAAATTTTATTCTTACTCTATTTAATCAATATATCTATATATGTCTAAGATAAAATTTGACCCAATTTGATTAAATATGGATATATTTTTAGAAGATATTAACTAATTTTAAAATATATGCATAAGATAAAATTTTATTCTAACTCTATTTAATCAGTATATCTATATATGCATAAGATAAAATTTGACCCAATTTGATTAGATATGGATATATTTTTAGAAGATACTCCATATTAACTAATTTTAAAGACTATTATATAAGATAAGATTTTATCTATTTTCACTATATATGAACATATTTTTAGAAGATAAAAAGTTTTGACGAAATTGAAATAATACTTAGTATGGCCATAATAATTAAATAAATTTATCAATAACTTTATCAATATGAAGAAGATAAAAGGTTTTGGGTAAATTGAAAAAATAATATTTAGTCGTGTAAAAGTTATCAACTTATGGAATTCAATAAGAAATAAAATTTTCCTATATATCTTGAAGGTATTGATATATTTATGAGATATATTTTTGGATTTTATACATATATAATTATGGATAGATTTTTAGATTTTGACCTATATATAGCTTAGATTGTTAATGTTATTTCACAAACGTTGATGTCTTTTCCCTTCTTTTTGGTGTTGTTATTGCAGGTTATTTACGACTTTGTTTACGATTTCCTTTGTAAGCTTTTCGAAATAATGTGCTGATTGGTTACAAGGTATGTTATTTTGTTGTTTCCACTAATATTTACTAGCTTTTCACATGTTATTTCATATATTGTCAATAAAGTATAAATTCATTCAGATTTGAGAAATTATAGCTTTTCATATGTTGTTTCCACTAATATGCACTAACTAGCATTAAGGAGTAAGACCGGAGTAAGGAGAAATTATCTTTTATACTAATTAAGTATAAATTCATTCAGATTTGAGAAATCAAAAGTATGGAAGAAATTAATTAATTGAATAAATGAGTTTTATAATTAAATTTATTTAAATTAAAAAAAACCGCACACAGTGCGGGTACTGAACTAGTTGTACTAGTATATACTAAAACCAATACATAGTGTTCTATATGGTATTTTGTGGTTGATTCGAGAAAAAACTTCCCTTGCCAAAAACAATTAAAAAAATATGTTGCTATAATTTATATAAAGTCATCACAAGCTACAATATATCTTTATATATTTTAGTTAATTGATAAAAATATAATTCAAAACTATTTTATAGCTGCACATACAAAAAATATTATTAGATAAATATTTGATGGTTGTTATTTTATTTATATCAACATTATTTTTGGATGGAATGAAACTAGAAAAATTTGCAGATATACCCTATCTAAAAAAAGGTTTACAAAATACCCCTACTTTCACCAAATTACAAGGATGCCTATTTGGACATATTTGAAATAAAATTATTGTGATTTAAAATTTTTTTAATTAAAATAAATATATTAAAAGTCAATATTTTTGAAAACAAAAATGAGGAATTTATTTTAAATCGAAATAAAAAATAAAATAAAGAAAATTATTGAAGGGGAAAAATTTTCAATAAAGAAAGAAAGAATTTTTTATAAGATTTTTTTTAAAAAAGAAGGAAAATAGGTGGGTAAATCTTCTTCCAAATTAGTCATCCAACCTAAAAAACTAAAGAAATATTTTTTTCCTCCAAAAGATATGCTTTTGTTTTAGTTAGGAACATATTTTTCATGGAGTATTCGGAACTTGTAGATTGTCACACAGTATATTCTTTTATGACAAATGTGAAAAACTAGCTTGGTTAATGACATGGTAAGTATTACATCCTGCCAATATCTGTTTCTGTTCCTTTAAAATGTGAAAAACTAGCTTCGATGATGAGTCAGTCATGTTATACTCATACAACTTGATTAAGTATCCCGACATAACTACTATAAATGGGTAGTGTTTTATGATCCGTTATAGAACTATTAATTGACCTAATATTGTTTAGAATTAACCCCAAATTTTGACAATTTTATGGTTCATATGGCATGATGATAATTACATCTTGTCAACTTCTGTTTCTTTTCCTAGCAAATGTGTACAACTAGTTTGGATGATGAGTCACTCGTGTTATACTTATACAAATTGCTCAAATGTCCTAGCATAACAATTACAATTGGATAGAGTTTTTTGATCCATTATGAAATTATTTGACCTAATATTGTCTTTGATTAACCTCAAATTTTGACAACTTTATGGTTTATATCTTGACATTGTAAGAAATACATCATGTTAGCATCTGTTTCGTTTCATGTCAAAGATTTGTTTTAAAACAATAACAATAATAATTTTGATAAAAAGTTAATGTTTAGTTTTGTTAAAAAAAATAAAAAGTTTGAAATAATATTATTTTGAAAGGAAATATAATTTAAAAAAAATTCATCCACCTTTGGAAAAATACGTAATAGTTTTGACAAAAAAATTAAGGTAAAAAAATTAAAAAATAGGGAAAATAACATAAGAAGTGTCTAGCTTAGCGGTAAAAAGGAGGAAACGAAAAGTAATTACTATAAGAGATCATGAGTTTAAACCTCTCTCTTTACCTTTTTTGAAATACTTTTCATTCCCATAAAATTTGTACATTTAAAAATGACATATTTCTAAAAAAATATTTTTAGTTTTGTTTCAATATTTTTCAAAAAAATATTCATCATGCTACACATAAATAAAAAAATTATTAATTTTTATTCCTATGAATTTGTTTGCAATAAATGTCATATTTAAACCACAATTTATGAGTTTTTTTAATACTTTTTGTAAAGACCAAAAATCTCTAAATTATTATTTTAGCAAAATATTGAATTATGATTTATTTTAATGCTTCGGAACATTTTGAAAATAACTATCCTCGAGCAATTAATTTTATTTTAAGTCTTTCGAAGTGAGATTGTGACATAATTTTGAATTAGAATTAAAAACGGATTTTATTTCCGCTTTCTTATTCCGAGGCTCGAAATTTTTTTTTCGACTTCATTAACAATTCAAATTTGAGAATTTTATTTGAAACATGATAAGGTCGAGCGAGCAGGATTCGGGAATTGTTTTCGGGTAATTTTGAATTGGGTCTAGGGGGCCACTTTGTTCCCCCCCCCCCCAATTTGTCTTCTTTATCCCATTTCACCCTAAATTGCCAACTCTCACACCCCCCCCCCCCTTACTGATCAACAACTGAGCATCTCTTCCTCCTTCCACGCCTTCCTCATACCCGTCTTTGGCAAAACATCATCCCACCCTCCTTCATCTTCACCTTCATGTCCCCTCTTTGTTATGAAAAAATGCCAAAGCTCTCCTCTTCCCCTCTTTTGTTCGATAATAATAGTAGCAACGTAAGCCCTCACCTCTTTTTAAATCGGATCTCAGAAAAATCCTCACTCACACACATTCAAACACAAACCCTCATTTCTTTTCTCTACTCCCTCTTGTTAAACATAACCCACACAAAAACTTCTTTTTATTTATTCTCAACTTCATCAAGCCAATACCACCGAGCCGCCATCACACCACCACCATTCCCTGTCGCCAACTCCACCCTCCCACCGTTCTCCGGGCAACCAGCAACCAATAGCACCACTGTCGTCGGCGGCCACCTCCACCTCGCACCTCTGTTTCTAGAAAATGAAGTCGAGCTCTTCACTCCACCGAGCAACAGATCACTACCAGCTTCACCACTTCCTCCTTTGAGTCCAAGCAGCAGCAGAAGCTTCCCTGACGACCGAGGACGTAGCCAAGCCGCCCAGAAGAGCCCAGAGTCCCCGAGACACTCCTCTTCATCTTCTCCCTCTTTTTTTTGTGTTTAAGCTCAATAATCACATCCTCCTCTTTCTTTCGCTCTTAAACCCAATAACGGTTGACCTTTAACCCCTCTACATTCATCCTAGGCCAAGATGGCTTAAATCCGACATCGAAGGAACCAAATCGAGCCAAAACAAACGTTTTTCTAATGAACATTCCGAGCCTCAGTGAGCCTCCTCTTCCCCCTCTCCTTTGGTTCATTCTGAGTATTCACCGGAAATGAATTAGAATGAACCAAATGAGAGGGGGAAGAGGAGGCTCATCGAGCCTCGGAATGTTGACCGGAAAAACGTTCATTTTGGCTCGATTTGGCTCCTCTGATGTCGGATTCAAGCCGTCTTGGCCTAGGACGAATGCAGAGGGGTTAAAGGTAGAGCTGGCAAAATCTGACCCGACCCGAGAAACCCGACCGACTCACCCGAACCGAAACCCGACCGAACCCGAAAATTTAGCGTTATGCATAACCCGAACCCGAAACCGAACCCGACCGACTTTGACCCGAAACCCGAAGTGACCCGAATACAGACAAACCCGACTCAACCCGGATCCGACTCAAATAAGACCCGACCCGAATTCCAACCCGACCCGAATTCCAACCCGACCCGACGCCCAACCCGACCCGACTCCCAACTGACCCGAGTCCCAACCCGACCCGAGTCCCAACCGACCCGAGTCCCAACCGACCCGACCCCCAACTCGACTCAAATATCCTTGAATATATATATATATATATATATCTATTATACATTTATACTACAATTTTTTTTATATGAGGATTAAGGTAATCTTGTTTAGTTATTTTCATATAGGCAATAATTTGTTTACTTTATCAGTATTTAAGATTAACTCACAAAGGAGTCGGTTTACTAGATTACTCAAAACTCCAAAAGACATTAACTCATAGTCTATTCATATAGATCGATGTGAATCATTACTCGTTTACTCATTTAATGATGAATGATCGACTTGAATTCATAATTCTCATTTCTCACTAATAAAAGATGAGTACAATGAGGATATTATAACTTGAATAATATACGTAGTGAAATTTCTTTTGAAAACTACTTTTTGAAAGACGCAAATAACGTGAATTATCTTTTAGATAGGGAATCAAGTATGATTTTGATAAAAATATATTGCCAAATTTCAATGCAATTAATGATAAATAGAATGAGCTTACCAATGTCATTAAAATTGGGATTCTAAATTGGATCGGTAAAAAGGTGTAAGGATCGGATCGTATAATCGAATCGTAGGATCGTAAGATCCCACCTTATGGATGAATTCTCTTTTAAATGAAGTTACTATGTTTAATATTAGATAAATATTATGTTAAATCATAAAAAATACCCATAAAGATGTAAAATTTTAAAAATAAACTAAATATAATATAGATAAAGGGTAAATATTAGAAATTTCTTATAATAGACATTTTATAGGATTGTTATAATCGCAATAAAGGACCGGAATCATTTTTCCATTTTTAGATCGTAGGATCGAATCGAGAGTTTAACAACATTGAGTTTACGAGCCAATGAGTAGATTATTTATTGAACCATATTTAATTTTACTAAAATGCTTTTTGAAATCCATAAATAACATGAATTACATATTCAATTTAATAAAATTGATTACCCGAAAGCAAGGTTCTAACTTCTAAATATCGCTTATCGGGGTCATATTATATTTATACTTCAAAATTTAAAAATAAACATGAAAAATTAATATTTAAATAGTAAAATTACCCATAAACTTGATAAAATAAAAAGTTTAAATTTTGATCCGATATATCGTAAATATCTCCGAATCCTCCGATATATCGGCCGCCGGCCGATATATCCAAATTGGATATATCGGTCGATATATCGGGAACCGACCCGAGTACCGACCCGAGTACCGACCCGAAACCCGAACGAGACCGACCCGATTCTGACCGAAAACCCGAATGGGTCCAACCCGATTCTGACCGAAACCCGACCAATCTGAATTTCATTTTGACCGAATCCGACCCGACCCGACCCGACCAAGCCCGAAACAGAAATTTTGACCGAGTTGAGCCGACTCATCAGTGACCCGACCCGAATGCGATCGACCCGAACCCGACCGGATGACCCGAATTGCCAGCTCTAGTTAAAGGTAACCTTTATTGGGTTTAAGAATGAAAGGAAGAGGAGGAAGTGATTACCGAGCTTAAACATGAAAAAAACAGAGGAAGAACACGAAAGGAAGTGTCTTGGTTACTCCGGGGCTCTCTTGGGTGGCTTGGCTACGTCCTCGGCTGTCGGGGAAGCTTCTGCTGCTGCTCGGACACGAAGGAGGAAGTTATGGAGGTGGTAGTGAGCTGCTGCGCAGTAGAGTGAAGAGCTCGGCTTCGTTTTCTGGAAACAAAGGTGCAAGGTGGAGGTGGCCGGCGACGAAAGTGGTGCTGGTGGTTGCTGGTTGCCCGGAGAACGGTGGGAGGGTGGAGCTGGCGACAGGAAATGGTGGTGGTGTGATGGTGGCTCGGTGGTGTTGGATCGACGAAAAAAAGAATAAAAGGTGGTAGTGTATTATGCGATAATCCGCGGTTGCGGAAATTTTAAAAAAAATGCAACCGCGGATTGCGAAAATCCGCAAACTCGCAATTCGCGGTTGCTGGCAGTGTATTATGCGATATAATGACTGTGCAAATAGTAGCCTCCTTTTTTAAAGGTGCCTATAACTACTACTATGTTAAGGAAAATTGATTACAATTTATTTATTGTGCAAGGCGTGTTTTTTTTGAACTAGAAATAATTTGGCAATAAGAATGGACCTAATATGCCAAGAGCATCCAAGCGGATGAGATTCCGAAGCACAGAGTCGTCAGGTGCTGATGGACCAGAGAAAACAAGGTCAAGGTGCGATAAACGGTCCGCAACTCGATTTGTTTCTCTATAGAGATGGCGAATCTCATAAGTATGGAATGCGTCAAGGGAGACTAGACTGTCGGAGACAATCATTCAGAATCTCCCAGAGGCAACTCACAACCTTTTAGACTATTTATAATGGTGAGGTTATCACCTTCAATTACAAGTTTAGTTATGTTAAGCTCCCGTGCGACATTGATACCATTCCAAAGACCAAGCCCCTCCGAACCAGTTATAGAGGGAATTGAGGAAGGCCCAACGCCAAAGAAAACTGGATTTCCTGTATGGTTTCTGTAAAGACTCGGGATTTTGAAATATTATTTTATAAATTAAGAATTAATTTCGATTTAATATTGACTTAATTGGAAATTTGAATTATAAAATTTCGAAAAATTTTAAAATTTCCGTCCTTGAGCAATTGATTCTATTTTAATTCTTTTGAAGCAAATTCCGACATAATCTTGCGATTTATAAAAAAAATGGATATCGTTCCGCTTCATGTTACGAGCCTATTGAAAATATTTTACGGACTTCCGTTTATTATTATATCGAACAACGGATTTTATATTGAAGATATTTTATGAATCTCAATCGACTAAGGGAAGTTATTGTTTTGGATTTGAAAATTTATATTCGGGATTGGTTCGGTATAAAATCGAAAGAGTGGGTTTCAATATTTAATTATTTCGAGTAATACTTGGGACCACTTCACTTGTTTCACCCTCCTCCTCCCTTTCGATTTAGGCAAGGGCAGCAGCCCCATCCCTCTCTTTTCAATTCCATTTAAGTTGTCCTACTCACGTTTTGTTTTTTTTTCCCAAATTGTCCCAACATCCCCCACTCTCCTACCTCCCCCTTCTCCCTTGCCTTCCCTCCTGGGAAATTTCTCAGACAACCCCCCACGCCAACACCACCTCTCCCTCTCCTTGTTGATTTCAGAAATCTGTTCCCCCCCCCCTTACCCCTTTTTTATTTGAATCCGAGCAGCCCTTGTCTTGCTCTGCTCCCACGCCAAAGCCCACAACCCCTTCTCTTACCTCATTTTGAACCTCTGATTCAAACCCCATCCCACACCCATATCTCAACCTCCATCTCCCTGGTTTCGGCAGCACCACCATCCCCACCGTCGTCTTCATTGCCTCCATTAAAACCGAGGCTCCCAAGCTCCACTCCCTCTCTGTTTTCGTGTCCAGGAGAGCCGAGGCCACCCGCAACCTCATTCCTCCTACATTCCCTCGACGAGTAGCATCCCAGATGCTCACCCACACCTCCATCGACATCGACAAGCCCAAGGAAGCGCCCAGGAGAGCCGAGCCGCGCCTCGTTGTTCTTCTTCCCCTGTTCGACTTGAACACGGTAAGGGCCTGGTTTCGAGTCTCCTTCACCTCCTAACTAAGCAAGGTCACACCTTTAACCCTCCCTTACACTCTTCCTAGGCCGAGCCTTCTGATTTCGACTCCGACGACTCAAATCGACTCCGGCGAAGCTCGACGACCGCGTAAGAACTCCCCTCGGTGAGCAACTACCTCCCTTGTTTGATTCTCTGTGGTTTCTTCCCTTTTTCAAGCTAAGAGGGAGAGAGAGAGAGAGAGAGAAAACAAGATTGGCGAGAGAACCGAGAGCGCGAGAGCGAGAGCTGGGGGGGGGGGAGGAAGAAGATGAACAGTAAAACAAAGGGTCCGGTTTTATTCTGTTTTATAAATGGTTTGAACCGGGTTGGGGTTGTTTTAACAAAATCAGGAATGGGTTTGGTTTCCTTGGGGAGTTTTGGATCCGAATTTGGTTGGGTTTGGACTCGGGTCTGGGCCGGATTGGATTCGGGTTTGGGCTGAGAATTGGGCTAAGGGTTTGGGTGTTTTAAAGATTATGAGTATTATATTTATATGTTATGTTGTCATATAGTTTGATATATATATTATTTGATTAAATTATTATTATATATTATTCTGAGATTTGAGATAAATAATATTTTCCAGAAAATTAATATATATA
The DNA here is from genome assembly GCA_963922045.1 of Persicaria maculosa. Lineage (NCBI taxonomy): Eukaryota > Viridiplantae > Streptophyta > Magnoliopsida > Caryophyllales > Polygonaceae > Persicaria > Persicaria maculosa. The sequence goes on from OY998271.1 coordinate 36,754,317, forward strand.
TTATATATATTGTTTTAGAAATAGATTATTGGGATATATTATGTGTTATATTGTGATTTTGAAATGTGTATTAAAATGTGATAAAATGAATGGTATATTTTAAAGACTTATTTTGGGGTATTTTCGGTTATTTACTTAATTATTAAATAAATGGGATATTATGTAATATTACTGATGAGATTTAAAGATGTAATATTATTATTTTGAGATTTGCATTTTTTAAGGAAAAGAATTTGGAAAGAGGGGTTTTAAAGGTTAGAACTTGATTTGGCAAAAGGAATTGGATTTAGTGAGATTTAAAATGGGAATTTCTAGAAATGAACTAACCTTGTCGGATTTATTTTGATAAAATAATTATAATAAGTTGATTTAAAAGGCAATGCTTTGTAAAGGGGTTTTGGGTCGAGTATGATTTGAGAAAATGGTTTAAAGAATGATTTAGTCTAACTTGAGATTAAAGAGTTTTGGGAAATCTTGGGGAGTTGACTTACTTCTCTACCTTGTGAGTGTATAAATCATGATATGTTGATATTTCTATGATAGATGATATGATATGGATTCATGTGGATTGAAGCATTATTTGACCTATTAGAATCTTGAACCGAATTATGAAGCATGATGAGATGTTACATGATATTATGATGTGTTTATATAAATGAAAGCATGATGTTACAGTATATGATTAAGAAGCATGATAAGGTCTTAAATGTTGAAGTATGATATGTTATATGACGATTAGAGTATGAATATACCTTAGAGTATGAATATGACTTATATATAATAATAATGGTGCATGATTCTAAATGATGGGTATATGGTATAATGATGAGTTGAAATGGTCAAATGTTGAGATTATGGGATATTAGATATTGAGATGAGATGGGAGATGGTATGCGATGCATGACGAGGTGATTTGAGATGATAATGATGAAATAATGTTCAGATGCGATATTCTATGATTCGTGAACTTATATGTGATAGTTAGGGGCGCCTTGTGTGATTGAGATTTGCTTAGTGTAAATTAGAAGTAGACTCGTCTACATTACTTATACATGATAGGTTATCATATGTGATGTATGACTTGCTGTATACATGGATTCTGCCTTTTGCTGTTCTGCCTATCCAGGTAAGTTCCTTTATGGGCTTACTCAGATTCGAAAGAGATTACCTGCTTGTGAATATATGACATACTAGGTGTTGCATAAGCATTAAAGCATGTCATGTAGTATCATGCTAGGATTGCACTTGTGATTGAGCATTCTATTTCTTTATGCGTATGAAACAGAATGGTCGTTATCTGTGATAGTCCTAGAGTCTCTGTTAGGGTCATAGGGTAGCCCAGCCCCATCGGGTGCCCTGAGTCTATCGAGTCGATATGATATGATATGATAGCCCAGCACCATCGGGCAAGAGATGAGATGATATGATATGATATGATGATACCGTGGGTGAGTGCACCACCACGAGGATATTGCTATGCTATAGTACCGAAATGGCCAGTCTCTGCACTAACTGGAAGGGGTGCAGAGGTAGGAGAGGGACATGCCACTTGGCATTCTTTGGGCGCCTTTACAGCTCTTTTTTCGCATATTGCAAATTAGGATCATGTTAGTGTGATTTACTTTTTCGCATTTGCATCATCTTTATATTAGCGTATGTGTATATTTGCTTGCGGGACAGGGTGTGTTGGGGTCTCGGTCTGATCCCGCTCGCACCAATTGTTTTTAGGTATGATTGCTCCCTGTCTCTATGGCGTGGGAAAGTCCCCCCGGGCGATTGCAAAGAAATCTGTCTAACCCCGCTAATTTGGCTATATGACTTTAGAATTTATGTTTTGGTTTTGACCCGGCTCTGCCGTGGCTTTTGTATCTAAACCGTACTTCCGCCTTACTTTCGTTTAAATTGAATTTCTGAGACTTCGACTGATTAGAGGTTTGAAACCTCGACCCGTACCTGAATTGCAACATCCGAACGAAGGTATCCGACCTTCGAAACGTATCCCGGATATTTATATCCGGGCCGTTACAAAGTTGGTATCAGAGCGAGGTTGTGCAATTCGGGTACGCAAGGGTCGGGTGTTTGTTTTGAAAACCGCCCACAAATTTCGAAAGGATTTGAAAGGGTTTTAAAGGGGCAAAATGCACTTAATATGACTAACTCAAATGGACTAAATGTGAACTCGGCCTACTAAATAAGAGGAATCAAACAATGGGAATCGAGTGGGTAGAAAAGGCGTTAGACCATCCCTATTGGATGTAGTTTGAACGGGTAGGCGAAATATTAGCTTATTCTTTACAGATGGGCTGAAAGACTCCAAGGAATTGCACCGAGGTGGTTGGAGTGGCGAGTTAGGTAGAGATCGTGAGGTTTTTGCCCCTCCGGTCAATCGCTCCTCGAAGAGCGGCATTAGATAGCTTGATGTGCTTTATGTATTAATTGGACCTGAGAACGATCTCCCTCGAAGGAGATCATTATAATTGTTGATGACTGATTCTGTGTTGAGTGCTATTATGCTAGAACTAGAAATCTGCTGATATACTTAGACTGAGTGTTGCATCTCTATGTGAGTAGGATAAGCGAGGGAGCCTTTCCTTCCAATATAGTCGGAATTTCTGTCTTATAGAGCGGTCTTCTCCATGAATTCATTCGTTGGTGCCCTTCCCTTTCGTTTTGCCTCTGGTTCGACAGATTCTGTTAAAGGTTGGTGATGGTTGAGGGATGCTTATTCTGTTCATTCTGATTTCCTCCCCTTCTCTCTTCTTCCATGTCTCAATTGGTATTCTGATCGAGTTGTTCATTATAGTGTCGATGTCTTCACGGGAAATAGAATTGGAATCTAATCTTGGTTGGGAATTAAGTTCGGGAACATTGACTACTTGAGCGTGTGATAAGTATGGTACTTGACACCATAGGTCATGCCACGAGATGTTCATTGTGCTAGAGTATCAAACTTCGAACAGTTCCGAGTCGATCGAATGAGTTGTTGTGAAGTCATTCCCCTTGATTCTCGTCAGCTAGTGTCCCCTTGTCATGAGATTCTATACGAACTATGCCATCTTCTTTTGGGAGTAATTCGAGTACCCTTCTATGTTCTTGAAACGAGTCGCACAAGCATTCCACGTGAAATGGGCCTTTGAGTCTGTGGGGATAAGTCGATATTTCCCTTGAAAATCTCTGTTTGGTTATAACGGTAGCCCCATATGTGTTTACACGATTTGCTACATTACTAGGTTGAATGACTTGATGCATTAATATATGAATAACTTGATACATTACTGAGTTAAATACACTGATATTTATTGACTCGTATCCATGTACATATGTCCTCTATATCCATATAGTGTTACACTATCCTAGGCTCGTATTGTTTCCCGCTATGTTCTTCCTTGTTCCACATGATTGTCTTGAACTCTCGCATATGTTGGTGCTAAGTTGTTTAATGTACATGTGTCATATGTTGCACATCTACGCTTTTCATCGAGACATTAGTGTCTTGTAGGACCCATGACGTGTGGCTTGTGTAAATTTGTGGCCTACTTGCTTTATGATCTCCTCCTACTTAAAATAGGTCCCCGATAGTGTTGACATTCATCCCTTATGTCATTGAAATATGATTGATGTTACAACTCGATGCTCATTATGCCTTATGTGATTCCGACTAGTATCATGTCTATCTACTTGTCTCGTGATATTGTTCCTTCATACCCCATGATATTCTTTTATGCTTTTAAGGATGAATAGTCTGAAACCCTACGTGTGCACACACCACATTGTATTTAGATTCTGTGTATGCATTTAATATCATATAGGATGTATGTCTTCTCACATGCAACTTATCATGAGGATATGTGCTTTAATTGTCTCCTTTTATGTACGCAAGCATTGCATTCATGACGTTATATTGTTCCCTGTATCTTAGTATCTAGTAGCACCTTAGATAATCATTTTGCCATCATTGATCTTATACTCCAATGACCTCAGTATGACCATGATATGTTACCTCCCTTGTTAAACCCTTGCTTGAGATGATACCTTTACACGTGTGGACACCTCGCCTTTTGCATGAATGCACACACCATGATAGTTGTAAGATACTCACATGATTACTTTTATGTATATGAAGATAGTTATATATGAATATAGTGTATTGTTCTCTTGTAATATGACACCTTAAGAGCATTATCTTGTCCTGCATTACGACTTGTGCATGATTCACCTGTTGCACTTGCTTGTATTCCCCTTATATGCATTGATGCTCGTTGTAATGGTAGCCTTGCTTAAGCCTTTATGAATCACCATGCTATTATGTGAAGTTATTCGATGCACCTTATTCTCACCTATCTATGACTATCTGGGCATGTTTTATGTTGGTAACTTAGTTATTATGTTATGCCTCAATAACCTGGTAGCACACTTAATATGACTAATGACGTGTTTATGTGAGTGTCTCATATGAACTATTGTTCTTACCGTATGATGCTCTTTTGATGCTTATTATATTCTGGTGGCTTGTACCTCATCCGACTCCGTGCCTCGTATTATAGTTAAAATCATGCCTAGGTTCACACGTTATAATTTTGCCTAGGACATATCGTCAATCTATGCTTATCTTGATGAACACTTATAATTGCGAGTCTTATGTTAATTGGTGCCACCACGCATGTTACATCTTGCGTGATTATTTAGTAATTGTGTTAAGTAGTAGTTGGGTGCATGTTACATACTATGACATGATGAAATGCACATATACATGAAATATGATCCGATGTTGAACTTGGACCTTAGTAATAATCTTTGGTTATGCTTATGCCATGTCATGATCGGTTAGACTAGTGTAGGACATGCATTCCGATTATAGCTCATCATATGGTTACATGTCATACCTATCCTATCATGTGGACCTTGTTGTTGTATGATGTGATAGTTATTATGCCCCCGTATGTGTTCCTTTTATAGTGCTATGGCGTGTTTGAGCATCTTAGTATCGGATTCTATATTGATGTGACTTGTCTATATATGTGTGTATCCGACATGGGTAATTAATTGTTATTTGAATATCCTATATTAAATCTTGAGGTATTTAAAAATGTGGTTTTAAGGGGCTATCAAATTGTTAGTTGTATTATTATTCGGGATTATTATTTTAAATGTTGTTTGAGGTCGGGGAAGGATATCGGAAATGATGAGATTAGTTGGGTAGGAAAGGATCGAGTTTAAATCAAAAGCGAGCTCACAGTTGCTTGTTCCGCCGCGACGAAACCATGGTCGCCGCGACGAAACAAGGACTAGGAACAAAGGAAGAGAATGATGCTTGCCGCGTGTAGCGAGAGGCATCACTCGCGAGGGACGAAGAACTGGATTTCGCCGTGACGAGCGGCCAATTCGTTACGACGAAAATCAGGTCTGGGCTCTTGGCCGGAGCCGGTTCTCTCCTTTCTTTGGTCGTTGACTCGGGTTTGGTTTAAACCCGATTTGGGTTATTCTATATATGTGATTTAAATTCTTATGTGATGCTATATGACTTGATGAAAAAGGGATTTAAAATGATTTATGATCCATGATTTATACGGATTTGGACTTGAATTAGTTATGACAATAGGTGATGCAGGAGCATAATTCTATCTTTTAGGACCTATATTTTATCTTTTAGTTAGGGATTATTATTAAGGTTTTATCTTTTCCTTTTTGAATTGATGCATAAGTTTAGATAATTTAGTAAGTTCTATCTTTTATCTTAGGAAGTTCAATCTTTTATCTTAGGATATATTTAGGAAAGTTATATCTTTTATCTTAGGTTACTTTTCTTTTATTTAAACAATTGTAGGCTCAGCCATAATTATTATTCATATTTCAATTAAAACTTTTAGAGAATTTTCTCTTTATCTCCTTGGTGGATTCCAAGCCCCTTCTTGGTGGATTCCAAGATCCCTTTCTGGTGGATTCCAGGCATATTTCCTAGGGTTTTTTCGCTTGCGAACCCTTTATCATCAAAGGCTCGCGCTTGCGTGCCTTCCACGACTTCCTACTGCGTCAATTGGTATCAGAGCAGGTTTCTCCTGTCTGTTTTCGATTTGAAGCACGATGGGAGATCAACGAGCTACAAAGGCAGACCTTAAAGAGTTCTCCGTGGCCATTACCACGGCTCTTAAAGGCCTGGAAGATCAGTTGGTGATATTGTTTGCCAACAAAATCAACGGAAACAACAACAAACGTGCCAACAACGCCATCCAGAACATTCGAAACATCCATATTAACACCAACTTCAACGTCCTCAACACTCATGCTAACACCATCAGCAGTACCCGTGCTATCAACATCAGTACTTCCCTCTGCAATGCCAACCACAACAAGTCATTGGAGGACGAAGAGCCGAATCAAGGTCATCAACCGCAGGGCGATTGCAGTCCCAAGGACGATGATTCTACTTTAGGAAAAGAAGAAGTCTTTGAGAAAGAGGCCCATTTCAACAATGGCTTGAAGAGTTCTGTGCAGAAGGAGATGAGTTTGCAAATTGTGTGGACTGTGTGGGAAAATTTTGCACCTTTTTGCAAGTATCATCAAAGGAGTAATCACGAAGCCATGAAGGACAAGGATGAAGATGCATCTTACAAGGAAAGGCCTCCGGTAGTTGATACTGGGCAGACGCATACATCCAATAGGGTTTCCTACATCTAGTAGAGAACTCGGGGTCGAGTTCTTCATAAGTGGAGGAGACTGATGCAGGAGCATAATTCTATCTTTTAGGACCTATATTTTATCTTTTAGTTAGGGATTATTATTAAGGTTTTATCTTTTCCTTTTTGAATTGATGCATAAGTTTAGATAATTTAGTAAGTTCTATCATTTATCTTAGGAAGTTCAATATTTTATCTTAGGATATATTTAGGAAAGTTATATCTTTTATCTTAGGTTACTTTTCTTCTATTTAAACAATTGTAGTCTCAGCCATAATTATTATTCATATTTCAATTAAAACTTTTAGAGAATTTTCTCTTTATCTCCTTGGTGGATTTCAAGCCCCTTCTTGGTGGATTCCAAGATCCCTTTCTGGTGGATTCCAGGCATATTTCCTAGGATTTTGTCGCTTGCGAACCCTTTATCATCAAAGGCTCGCGCTTGCGTGCCTTCCACGACTTCCTACTGCGTCAACATCGATACCCAAGTCACAATAAAGCCATTTATAACAGAAGACAAGGTCTGGGATTTAGAAAAACTAATCAGAACCTTCCAGCAAGGCATGTGTTTATTTAATTTTTCTTAAGGAATAATCAATGAAGGCAATAACGATTCCATAAAAAACATTTTTAGATGTGGTATATAACATTTTTTTTTTGGTATATACTACCTCCGTTCCGAAATAAGTGACGTTTGACTTTTTCACACGTTTTTTAAGGAGTTAAAAACTATATAAAATATCAAATTTTTAATTAATTTTTTTATATAATTTTCTACTTATTAGTTACTCCCTCCGTTTTGAAATATAAGTCCATTGACTTTTTGCACGCTTTTTAAGGAGTTAAAAATATATAAAATCATATTTTTTATTAATTTTTTTACATAATTATATACTTTTTAGTAATATATATAAGACTATGTAAAAAATTAACAAAAAAATATTATTTTATATATTTTTTAATTCCTTAAAAAGCGTGTAAAAAGTCAATGGAGTTACATTTCAAAATAGAGGGAGTATGCTACTTTGGCGCCTAAAATAATGTCTTATCATTCAAATTTTTGCGTGTGGGTCAGTACACATGACACAGTTTGTTAATGTAACGGTCCGGGATTATGATTCCCGAGTTACGTTGCGAGGGATAAAACCCCTAGTTGGATCTTGCGCTCCGAGCACAGGTTGAAGGTTTGAAAATCAACATTTGTAATTTAAAGAGGGATTTTGCACCTAAAACTGTAAGGATCGTTGGAATCCCCGGGTGAAACCTCTGTACCTGTCCTAAGTCTAAGTCGCGGGAAATCCATTTAACATTTAAAACCAATATAAGTCTAAGACGATACAGTAGGGTGGCACGGCAGAGCCGGGTCAAAACATAGTCCAGATAATATAAAATCCCAAAAGTCATAAGGGTTGGTGAAGTCAGAGTCTCAAGTGCTCCCTCTCCGCCATGCTAAAAGGACCCTTCCATATAGTACTGATGAAGGAGGAAATCAAGTCTAATAAATACAAGTAAATATCTAACCGAATCCTAGTCCACGGAAATAAATTACAAGACTTCCTCCTGTTGTATTGGAAGGGAATCAGGATCGATCCACGAGGTGGCGAGTCAGCAGTGCCTGGATAGTCTATGGGAACTCAGCACAAGTCGACCAGAAGCCTCGATATCGAGTTGGGCAGTCGATATCGACAGGGGCAGTCGATTCCTACTGACGACATCGATCTGAAGAGAAAACCTACGAAGAGAGAAAACAACAAAAGCACTCTATATCGACTAGGGTGGTCGATGTCGAGTGGGTCAGTAGCTATGTCAACTCAGAAAATTGTCGACGAAGAAGTGCTCGATGCAGGGTGGTCGATATCGACAAGAAAGGTCGATATCGAGTGGAATTCCAGTCGATGTCGATTTGCAGCAGAACAGAAAATAAAAGAAAAGAAATAAAAAGAAATAGTTGGTTTGGGTTTTAATTCAATAAACTAAAAAGCTTCTAGGATAGGGATTTACCACAACGGTAACCATGCATGTATTATGACTATTTCTCATAAAAGATTAAACTTTTCTCAACACCAATTAGGGAGATAGAGGCTTTCGCATAAAAACCTAATTGTTTCTACCTTTTTCATAATTAGGTTTTATGTTAACTTTCGCAGGCAAAACCTAATTACTATCCAAATTCATATATATAATCCACTTTCACTTCATATAAGGTAAATAAGGAATGATCCTAAACTCGCATAAAGGATTGAGTGCGGGGTAGAAGAAGAGATCGCATAATCAAATATGGAATAAGCGCACTTACATGGCTACCGTCGGGCTCACCCCAACCCTAGAAGTGGGACAACTACTCGCTTTTCATCGCAACAAACTCCATTGATTGAAAAAAAGAAACTTGCATTAAACTTTAAACTTCCGAAGCTTTACAACTCAACGTCGGTGTCTAAACTTCTCTCTAACTCTAACTCTATTGATTGTGTGTGTTTGAATCTGGAATGAATGAATGTCATCCCCTAGGGCTTTATTTATAGGCTACTAATCCTTTCTATCCAAGGATAGTATCTTCTATCTTCTATCTAAACTCTATCCAAACAAGAAGGATAGATCTTTTATTTAGGTAAATATCTAAAATAACCAATAGAAATCTTAGGGTAAAAAGGAAACTACCCTTAAGACATAATCTTATCTAAAATAAAGGATAAATTGTGGCTCATGTAGATAGACTTGCAATATGTGTCTCAAAAAGCACGTCCAACCCATGTCGAAGTCCAGTCGATATCGACCTCTCTGTTTCTGCTCGACAGGCTCAGCTCCACTCGATTTCTGGGTCTTGGTCGATATCGACCTCATGTCGTCGATATCGAGTGCTCTTCTTTTGCTGGTGTTCTTGGTCTGTCTCGACACTCAGAGTCCGTGTCGATGCTTCAGTCGATATCGACCAAATAGGTCGATTTCGACCTCTTTTCTTCTTTCCTTGGTTTCTTCGTTTTGACTCCAATTTCACTCTAATTCCTACATAATTAAACCAAAACCTGTGCAGACTCTATTTCTTGCACGTTAGCTCATTCTACACAAATTTACATTATTTTTCAACCTTTTCTTTGGGAATCGAATGAAATATGAAGTCAAAAGTTGCAATAAAAAGGGTACTAAATATGTACATCTAAACACCTCATAGTTAGACTTGCTTGTCCTCAAGCAATAACCAACACCTACAACACACCCTTCAAGTCTTCGCCCTTGTCAAAAGCAACATCATAAGTTGTAGCAAAGCAAAGCAAGTGAATTTAACGTCATAGCACATATTTGAGCGATCCATAGGCATATGCAATTTTGATCCAACCTCACAGGGATAATGTGTTTGCACTCAACTCTCATTTGTTTAGGCTATGAAGATCAACTCTCAACTCAATTCCATATACAAACTCATAAACATTGCAATTTATAATAATCCACTTCGCAACCAATTATGAAAATGCAATAAGAACCATCAGGAGGACTTTCGCTCAATGGAAGACTTCAAAGAAGATTCCATTCGGCGGGGTTGTAATGGGGCTTGGTATGAAATTAAAGAGTATGGAATTATTTGGCTATGTGGTGCTTATAAAATTTGGGAATCAAGAATCCTAAACCTTATCATTACTATATCCAAACCATATCTCTTACAATAATGCACTTTCCAAACTCATCTTCCATAATGCTCATCAACCCTTCTTTCAAACCCTAATATGCTCTAAAAAAATATTACACTTTGTATGAAATAAAAGAACTAAGGAATAATTGGGTCATGCACTATGTATCAATTTTTTTTTTGCACGGAAATAAATAATGAGGGTGCATTTATGTGGTGAGCCAAAAATCCTTTTACAATGTATGACAAGTTGCAAATATGTACCATCCCATAATTTCCTTAGCTCAAAACTAGATAATATGCGGGATCATCCTTGGACAATGGTTGTTTCATAAACCCTACTAAGGGACAAAGAGAAGTAGAAGCCTCGCCTCGATGAAGTTTGGGAATTACAGCCTTGAGAGGTCGAGTAGAGGACACCGTATCAATTAAATTCGAAGGATCTGGTGAACTGTCTTCCTCGTCCGCTAACTAGATATACACGTTTTAACTATCACCTGCTAAATGCAACATGACTCATACCACCCTAGAAAAATTCCTAAAAGTACGCAAAGTACAAAAAAATAAAACAGGGGAGAGATGATATTATTTTTCGCGATCTCATTAAAAGCGACACCAAAATCCTCTGAAGATAACCCTTATTGCCGCCTCACGCGCCGGAGGCACTGACAACGAAGAGACATCTACCCTCGAAAAAGAGCACGAAGCCCCTTCGTCTCCCCCCCCCCCCTTGCCGGATTAATTATTTCCAAGACGGAGAACTTTCGTTCTCCCTCAGAAACCACCACACCACCCCAGAAAAAAAACCCACAACTAGGTATTTTTCTCCCAAGAAACCACCATTCTATCCTCCCTAAAAAACCACAAAACATAAGAGAAAGCCCAAAACACCCATTTCATATCCTTCATATAAGAAAATACAAACCAAAAAATTAGTGGTGCTGCTTGCACTACCACCCAAAACAGGTGGTGCCACTAGACCTGTCAAAACATGACCCGATCCGAAAAACTCGACCCGTACGCCCGGTAATTTTACGGGTTTGAACCTGGTGTTTTAGACCCGGGTCCCAAAATCGACCCGAACCCGAATTACCCGGGACTTTTAGGGTCAAGACCCGGTGACCCGATGGGTCAAGACCAACCCGGTGAGTCAACACCATCTAGACGTCACACAAGCACTAGATTGACCCCACACAGATTCCTCATGCAATTGTATTTATTAAAGTCACTCATAAGTTAAATAACTTAGATATATTTTATAATTATAGTATGTTTAGAACATTTATTTATATAAATATGATTTTTTTATGTTTAAAATATTATTATAATATTATTATAATAATAATATTATAAATTTAATTATAATATTATTATTTATTTTAATTTGACATATTTATATTCCAATTTAATTTTGATACTATTTTAATATTTTTAAAAAGTCTTCAAAAAGTTCGAGGTTTTTGACCCGGTGGGTCGACCCGAACCCGGGACAAACCCGGTTTGGCTCGACCCAAAATGACCGGTAACCCGATTGATCCGAAACCCAATTTACCCGGGACCCAAATGACTCGAGCCCGAACCCGACCCGAATAACCTGTTTGACAGGTCTAGGTGCCACCAGCACCATCCCTCATATCCTAATTGGTTTTTCTACCAGAAAATAAACAAAAGGAAAAAAGAAAAATCCATAACCTGGAAAAAATCTTCTAGAAACTCGAAAGAAGAGGAAGACAAACAACAATATCTTTTTTCTCTCTCTCGATCGGCACCACTCGGACTCTGTAATTTCTTTTCTTCTCTTCGCAAATCTCCCTGAAGCGTGAATAAGAAGCTTCATTTTCAACCCAAAAGCCATACTTATAGGCTCCCCCCCCACCTCCCCATCTCTCACTTCATTCGGCCTCATGGGCCTGAGCCAAAATCTTTATAGAAGAATCACGACTCAACAAAACAAACGAAAGAAGTTATCGTTTTTTTATCTAAACAATCGAACCACTTCATGATTTACGAACCGGTCGCGATGAGATATGATTATAATAAATAGCATTCCAAAATTATCATTTACACACCATAAAAAGACCATCCAACACAAAAACATGAAATCAATAAATAAATATCGCGAAACATTATTCGTGAAATAATGTAAGGAATTTATCTTCATAAACAATTCGTGAAACAATGCAACTTTTTCCTCATCACTAAAAAAGAGATCCTCATGGAACATCCAAAACACTATAAACCAGTAATTCAAGATTGCGAGGCGTATGGAACGTTATAACCCAACAACTCAACTTCGCGATCATAATAAAAATGTTGTATTATGAAATTGTCAAAACACCCATTTATCCACCCCACGTGACGCTCATTCGAGTGAGACCATGTCATCCACCTCATCAACATGGAAACATTCCACTAGCAAGGTAGTACCTCATTGGCAACACCTCACAGAATGCACAAAGTTGCTAGCAAAGCGCCTTCAACTCACGTGTTAAGCTTACGTCACGAGGTCTCCATCAGCTGCAAACTCTAAGTACTATAAATACCCCCTCTTTCGCACAAGAGAAGGGGGCCGATTTTGAAGAAAACAAAAGGGAGCTCTGCAACCATCTCCTCAACCTAAAAACCCTCCAAGTAAGAATTCACAAATCTCATGATCGGAGAACACTTTTAGAATATACTACTCACCTTGCAAATCTACTCAAAGACGACGTTTGAACAGTAAAAGTAACGTGCAAACCAGGAGATTACGAAGCACATAGGTCATTAGATAGACCCATATTGAATGCCTCTATTTCAGATTATATTTATACAGGTAAATATAAGAGATATATCGTCATAATGAGGTAACAAGTAAAGGTGATTTTCTAGAAACGCTTCAAAAATAACATCACGATATTCACACAAGGTACAATCACTCAAACACATGAATCGATATACAACACTATTTTTAGCATAACCAATCAAAATTGTATCAAAATTCTTAGATCCAATCACATTAATTTTGAGAGAAGGTAATCTCACCTTAGATAGCCACCCCCACACTTTCAGATATTTAAGATTAGGCAGATGACGTTTCCATAACTCGTAAGGGGTGTTGTCTAGTTTTTTGTGAGGAACCTTATTCAAAAGGTAATTTAAAGACAAGATAGCTTCCTCCCCCCCCCCCCCCCCCCCACATATTATCAAGTAAGCCAGAACTAAAAGCATAGGATTCATCATTTCCTTTAAAGTCCTATTTTTCCTTTTAACTATACCATTTTGTTGTGGACTATAAGGATCTGTAAATTCATGAATAATGCCATTTTTTCACATAATTCTCTCAAAAAATGAATGACATATTCACCGCCTCTATCAGATCTAAGTCATTTTATTTTACAGTTCAATTGGTTTTGTACTTTTGCTTTTATAAACATAAAACATTTTTTTTTTATTTTATCTTTAGATCTCAGCAAGTATACCTTAGTATATCTAGAATGGTCATCCACAAATATGATATAGTACCTCTACTTTTCGTGTTCTTAAAATCATCCAAATCAGAATGGACTAACTTAAATAATTCAGTTATCCTTTCATTTACCATATTAAAAGATTGTTTATGAAATTAGGCCTCAACACATATTTCACATTTGTTATGGACATGTTTGTTTAAGCGAGGAATCAAACCCATATCATGCAATTGACATATAGATTTTGCATTCATATGTCCTAATCTAGCATGTCATAAATCAACAAACTTAGCAATATAAGCAAAAGTAGATGCATTCTCATTATTCTCAATCATGGTTTCAAGCACATATAGAAAGTCAGCCCTATAAACTTTCTCTACAAATTCTCCGTTTTTAGTTAAAATCATTTTTCCAACGCCAGTCACTTACTTAATTCCAGCTATCTCAACTAAGCCACATGAAATCAAGTTTCGGTGCAAAGAAGTGTCACCTTCCCTTTTCCAAGTACTCGAACTTAGAAAACATGTCCCTATTTGTGCAAAAATGTCATGTAGCTCCACTGTCTAGGAACCACTCAACCTAGACACCCACATGGTTGATTTCAGTGGTCATGGTGTTGGTTGTTATCCTGGACAATGTTTGCTTGTTGTTGGGCTGGAGTTACGGGCTTGTTCGGCTACTGTCCTTGGTTTTGAAGGTCAGCCTTGCTGCGACATTGCCAAGCCTTGTGGCCAGACTTGCCACAAATATAGTAACTGACCCTATTTCTTGCCTATTTCTGCTACTTGTCTAGCTGCTTGCCAGACTTCTTAAATTTATGTCCCTTCTTAGGCTTCATATTCTTCTTAGAGCCTCTTGACTGGTTCCCCTATTTTGACCTATTAGATTTCGTAGAAGATTCAACCAGGTTAGCCTTTACAGAGTCTGCAGGTTTTGGCTTAGGCTTCTCTTTTAGTCAATTTGCCTCCTCAATCTTCATGTGGCTAATAAACTCCTCCAGAGTCATATCCTTCTTCTTGTGCTTCAGATGGTTCTTGTAGCCATCCCACGATTCAAACAACTTTTTGATGAGAAGTTCACCTACAATACCTTACACATCTTCAAACCCTCAGAGAGGATATCAACAACTAGTTTCTTGTACTCGTGGACTTGCTCCATGATGGACTTCTCATCCACCATCTTGAATTGCATGAACTTCCCACAAACATATTTTTTCTTTCCTGCATCATCACCGCCGTACTTTTTTCAGTAATCCCAAATTAATATTGCAGAGTTTTAAACATAAATCAAGTAAAAAATGAGATTCAATACATGGCTGAGAAGATGACCGCGCATAGTCTTGTTATCTTCATCATACTTTTTCAACTTTGTAGAGTCAAGCTCCTCATCTACCTTATTATCCTTGTTGACGATGATAATAGAGGCATCAACAACTGCATCAGGAACTCCCTTGTCTTCCGCCTTCCCTTCTGTAGCAGCGACGAAACCAGTTGGAGCGGCCTCGAGCAGGACGTAGTCCACTTCCCATTGGTCAAATAAAATGAGCATCTTCTGAGACCATTCCATATAGTTGGTCCCATCTTGTGGCTTCAACTTCGACCGATCCAACAGTGGCTTGAAGAACTAGTAGGCAATTGCAACAACAACAACAACAATTCCTTCTAAATTGATAATGCAATTGATGTAGGGTTGTTAAAAACTAGTTGAAAAACCGTCGAAAAACAGTGAGATTGAAAACTAAAAAGGTTTTGGAGTGGTATGAACGAAACTCACTGCCTTAGAAGCGAATTCGCCTCGATAGTCTTCCATTCTGAAGTAACGGCGGAACCGGCTGGAACAGCCTCGAGCAGGACGTAGTCCACTTCCAATTGCTCAAAGAAAATGAGCATCTTTTGAGACCATCGCTTATAGTTTGTCCCATCGAGCGACTCCAACTTCCACAGATCCAACAGTTGCTTGAAGAACTGGTAGGCCATTGCAACAACAACAACAATTCACTTCTAAATTATTGGTGCAATTGATGTAGGGTTGTTGAAAACTAGTTGGAAAACCGTCGGAAAACAGCGAGATTGAAAACTGAAAAGGCTGTGGAGTGGTATGAACTGAACCCACTTCCTTAGAAGCGAATTCGCCCCGACAGTAGGTGCAAGTTGGTTATGATGCGAATGCGAATTTTTGGAAGAGGAAGACACTCCCTTCTATAGTAGCGATGGAACCGGCTGGAGCGGCCTCAAGGAGGACGTAGTCCACTTCTAATTGCTCAAATAAAATGAGCATCTTTTGAGACCATCGCTTACAGTTGCTCACATCGAGCGGCTCCAACTTCGACCGATCCAAGAGTGGCTTGAAGAACTAGTAGGCCATTGCAACAACAACAACAATAACAATTCGCTTCTAAATTGTTAGTGCCATTGATGTAGGGTTGTTGAAAACTAGTTGGAAAACTATCAGAAAACAGTGAGATTGAAAACTAAAAAGGTTTTGGAGTGGTATGAACTAAATTCACTACCTTAGAAGCGAATTTGCCCCGATAGTCTTCCATTCTGCTGCAACGGCGTAATTAACTGGTTGGAACGACCTTGAGCATGACGTAGTCTAGTTCTTATTGCTCAAAGAAAATGAGCATTTTCTGAGACCATCGCCTATAGTTGGTCCCATTTAGCGACTCCAACTTCGACAAATCCAACTGTGGCTTGAAGAAATGGTTGGACATTGCAACAACAACAACAATTTGCTTATAAATTGTTGTTGCAATTGATGTAGAGTCGTTGAAAACTAGTTGGAAAACCTTCGGAAAACAACGAGATTGAAAACTGAAAAAGGTTGTGGAGTGGTATGAACCGAACTCATTGCCTTAGAAGCGAATTCTCCCTGACAGTAGGTGCAAGTTGGTTATGATGCGAATGCATATTTTTGGAAGAGGAAGACACTCCCTTCTAAAGCAGCAACGGAACCGGATGGAGTGGCCTCGAGGAGGACGTAGTCCACTTCCAATTGCTCAAAGAAAATGAGCATTTTCTGAGACCATCGCTTATAGTTGGCCCCATCGAGCGGCCCCAACTTCGACAGATCCAACAATGGCTTGAAGAATTGGTAGGCCATTGCAACAACAACAATATGCTTCTAAATTGTTGGTGCAATTTGATGTAGGGCCACTTAAAACTAGTTGGAAAACCGTCGAAAAACAGCGAGATTGAAAACTGAAAAAAGGTTGTGGGAGTGGTATGAACAAGTCGGCTATTATACGAATGTGTATTTTTGGAAGAGGAAGACACGAAGAAATAAATCCCCACCCCACGGACCGGACCGCCGACAATGGTGCGCGCGTGTGAGTCTCTTGTTCCATCTCTCAAACTATGGGTGGATAAAAAAACCCTTATAAAGCAAACCTTGATGTCCCTAGAAAACAATATGGGACTCTTAAAAACCTCTCACCTTCCACAAACCTATTTCAAGCATTTACCTCCAACATTCCGGTGGTGAGAGAGGGGTTGCTGCAGTTAGGGGTGGAATTGGTACAATACCAATTAGTTTTTGTCGTTACCGTGTACCAACCAATTATAATTGGTAATCCTAAAATCCAAACCATTACCAACCACTGAAGGGGTTGTACCAACTTAATTGGTAACCAATTAAGTTGGTTGGTACGTGTTGGTAATGGTATTTTACCATGTTTTGGGTGTTGATAAAAAAGCATACAAATAATCAAAGGCAATACAACTTAATTAAAATTTAAAATTTATAAGTAGCAACTACATAAATACTTAAATTGTTCATACATTTAATCACAAAGGCAATATAAAGACTCAAAAAGACCCGATAATATTCAAAATAACATGTCTACTAGCTTCTGAATAACATTTGGGGTTTTAGTCTGATTCGAGGCCAAGCTAGTTCCTCCCTTTATTAAAAGCATTTTATGAAAATAAAAAATATATAAAGAAATAGAGTTAATAGGTAATACTTATTACTTTATATCAAAAACAAAATAACAAATAAAAAAGAAATAGGTAATATTTATTAACTTGGAGTCTTGGATAACAAACAGCAAGTCTTAGAACAAAAAAAAGGGTGAATTACACCCACCATCCTCAACCTTTCATTTAGTTTTCATGATAGTCCCTAACCTTTAAATTGTTCTATTATAGTCCCTAATCTTAAAAAATCTTTGCAACAACCATACTTCCGTTAATAAAACTCATTCTTCCGTTTAGTGTGGTGGCAACCAAGTGGCATTTTGTTAATCTACGAAGAACATACATTTCACATAGAAATAAAACAATAAAAATTGCTACTCTATAATGAACACACAAAAAACTATTTCCATACTAAATAAATAAAAAAAAGCAAACTACTCTTTTTTTTTTGATAACCAATTCAAACAACTAATTTACCTAAAAAATTGATTGTGAATAAATAGGCAAAAATTAAATACAATAAATTATCCAACCCAATAAATCAAAAGACTAATGTAGTTAGTAGACCTGTCAAAACACGATCCGACTCGGTCCACCCGACCCGAACGCCCGAAAAATTTTGGGTCAAGACCCGAAAATTTTGACTCGGAACATTTTTTCGACATGAACCCGAAAACTCGAAATTTTTTCGGATAATCTGGGTTTAGATCCGGTGACCCGGTAATTTTTAGCCGATTGACCAGATTGATTTATAACTATATATGATTAATTTTTTTTTATAGAGATTCCAATTTATTACATTTTATAATTACAAGCACTTGATATTTTATTTTTAAATCAACTTTTATATTTATTTGTATTGTGTAATACTTCCTCCGATCGATAGTATTTGATTTTTTTTATTTTTCAGCGCATTTTTTAAGATAATAAAAACTCTAAAAAATATTAAAATATTAAAGCAAGACTATGCTTATTACTAATTGCATGAAATTATTTTAAAAAATTATTTAAAAATTCGATATTTTATATATTATTACATTTTCTTAAAAATTACGAGAAATAATGAAAATCAAATATTTTAGATCAGATATAGACTTATAGTATATAGTATATAATTACACGCACTAGAACTTATGAACCACATCTTTAATTTTAGAATTTTAAAATTATCGCAAAATTATCAAATCATGATTTTTTTAATTTAAAAAAGAAAAAATTGGTAAACCCGAAATCGACCCGAAACCCGGTCAAACTCGGGTTCGAGTCAACCCGAATATACTTGGGATCCGTTTTACCCGAGATCCGAAGTGATCCGACCCGAATGACCCTTTTGAAAGGTCTAATAATTAGCAACACTCGTGTAACCAGAGATGAAAAGTCAAAAGTATGTTCAATGTTGCATAGACATAGATAGATTGAGTTTTCTAAAATTTACCTTCTTCTTGCCCATTTTGAAAATATATTTAGATGCCAATAGATTGTGTCTCTCACAAGAAAAGCTTTTTTTTTATTACTTGGTTTATGAATGCTCATTCGATTGAGCTTTTTATTTATTTAGTGTTTCACTTTCCTCTTTCTACTTATTAGTGTACAATTTTTTTTCTTTTAGTTAAATGTCATTTGGATGCCATTGTGTAAAGGTAAACGACACTAACGGAAGAATGTGTTTTATTAATGGAAGGATGGTGGTTGGAATTTTTTTTAAAGGTTAGGGACTATAATAGAACAATTTAAAGGTTAGGGACTATCATGAAAATTAAATGAAAGGTTGAGGATGGTGAGTGTAATTCACCAAAAAAAAATAAACAGCAATAACGTACACAAATAGCAAGTCTTGAACAAAATAACAAATAAAAAAGAAATTGGTAATACTTAATACTTATTAACTTGAATAACAAAGAGAAATAACATGAGTACATGACAACAAGTGTTAGAAAAAAAACAAACAGCAATTAAAAAAGAAATGGGTAATACTTATTAACATGAATAACAAACAGCAAGTCTTGAACAAAATAACAAATAAAAAAGAAATAGGTAATACTTAATACTTATTAACTTGAATAACAAATAGAAATAACATGAGTACATGACATAAGTGTTAAAAAAACAACAAGTAAAAAAGAAATAGGTAATACTTATTAACTTGAATAACAAACAGCAAGTCTTACAACCAATTAAAATAATTAAAATAAAAATATGATTTACAAAATAATTAAAAAAAAACTAAATGTATATTGGTAATAGTTGGTTGGTAATTACCGTACCAACCGATTGGAAATCGGTTCGTAATGGTAATCCCAACTTTTCTGTTTTGATTACCATTACCATACCGATTTCTGACAATTGGTTCGGTATACCGTACCAATTGGTTCGATTGGCACGTCTTGGTATGGTTTTCGTGGGAAATTTTCCCCAGCCCTAGCTGCAGTGAAGTGGTGGAGATCCATGAAGGTAGATCAGGTGGCGGGTTACTCCACCTATTTCAAGCATTTCAGGTTAGGAGTTTTGCCATTTAGAGAGATGAGGCTCTCCTCTCTCTAGAAGGAGTTTTCATTACTCGATATGTTTCAAATCTTTTTCCTTTCAAAAAGGAAAACACTACGTAGTTACGTGCATTTTTAGAGTTTCGTGTGTTACCCTAGGGATTGAATAGAACTTTTCAGATCTGACCGTGGTTTTGACAAGTCTACTTAAACAAGGCGAAAATTTGACAGCTGAATTACAAAGATGAGAGGGAGGGGAGGGCATATGCCAAATGGGTGAGATTTGTCTTGACACAAAAAAAGGGGGCATCTACTATAAATTATAATCCTAGTGCAATTTAACAATCTTGCCCAGATCTTTGAATTTATCAGCAAAGACAAAAGATGATCCACGAGAAACCATTTTCTAACCCATCACACAATGGCAAGTTGGCAACTCCACTCTGATGTCTGTCCTCTATTCATAAACAAGTTAGTAGGACCAACCTCTAAACACCAAACAAATATGAGCCACACCAATGACGCCTCAATCACTGGTGTCTCATTCACTTATTTACTGGCAAATGTTCCCGCGTCATCTCAAAGGCTACTAGACTCGCCATCCGACGAAAATACCAACCGAGAACAGGACTCTTTGGAAAATTCCAAGCCTTTCCTTTTATGATGATGCAGTGACTCAGCATAAAACTTACCCAGGTAACCAACATGAGTGTGAATTGTGAGGAAAGGGGAGTTGCACCGACAGTAGGCGTTAGCATTCACCGAGAACCCGGTTCCAACAGGCAAGTATTTATGCAATGGATCGTCCAATCTTGATGTCTTTGGTGCTTATCTGTACATGTGTATGGACAGGACGTGTGACTTGATCCCAAAATGTGGGTTCCCATAAACAAGAGCTGCCAGCTTGCTGGTAATCTACCCTGTCAAAAGGGCAACCTAGCCCGTGTTGACCACTTCAAACCTCTCATCCAATTCATTTGATCATCTCAGCAGTCCAAATCTGAAATAATTCGTGAATAGGGAAATTCATTTCATGCCTGCTATCTTCCAATTTCTTCAATCTTTCTAAGGACCTCCTTTACAGGTGGTCTGAAAGAGGGTGAAGGTGAGCAACAAGAGATTGCTAGCTGAACCAATTTCAGAATCCGGTCTTCAGTGATCGGCCTCTGGTCACTGCTTTGATTCATGAGTATGTCTCGATGGTACAAGTCGGTGATCCTGCGGTGAAGCACTGCACTTCTAACAACATTCGGCAGATAAGTCTCCTGAGAGTTAGAGGTGTCTCCATTGATAGGTTCCTTGCCAGTCAACACCTCCAATAAGACCACCCCAAGACTGTACACATCAGTGGACTCTGAGACATCCTTTATTTTCATGAGCTCTGGAGCTTTGTAGCCTTGCAGTGCTGAGCTTGCAAGCATTTCCTGTCCAGCTGAAGGGTTGAGAAGGAGGTGCATGCCGTAGTCTGCTATGTATGAATGGAGATTTTGATCTAAAAATACGTTCTTAGACTTGAGATTGCCGTGTATTAATGGCCTCGACATGCCCGTGTGCAGATGCTCTAGTCCCTTTGCTATACCATGTGCTATGTTATAGATATTGTCCCATTTATGAGCTTCTATATTTTCACCTGCCCATAAAAACGTATTTCTCCAATCAGAACATGAATCAAAAAAATTCAAATATGATGCGTAGCAATTAAATTCTTTTCCATTGCAAAATTGAATCAAATACATTCTGATCATAGCAAACACGGAACTGATATAAATTTTGACAAAGACAGCTAAGCTAACCAGTGAACCAGTAAAAAATCAAATAACAAGAAAAAAAATGCAATGGTACGGTATGTATTAAATTCTTCAAGTAGATTTTGTCAGCTCGACCAATTCAGCCGTAATGAGCCGTTTGGTTTAATGTTAAAGATGGCTGCATCTTTAACACTAAGCTAAGTTGTTTGGTTTTAAGAAAGGAGTGAAGCTAAAGGGTTGTGATAGTGAAAGAGATGTGGACCTGTGGTTGAAGCCTGAATAGCAAGAGGCAGCCAAATTGCTTTCAGCCATTATAAAATTTAGGTCCACAATCACAGTCCAAAAAACAATCAGGAAAAGAGCTTAAAACTTTTTTACCTGCTTCCCTTTAAGGTATGGACCAGTTCACTACACATAAGGTTAGAAAGGAGCTGAAGAAGAAGAAGAAGCCGTGAACATGCCTAGCAAGGGAAGCAAGAACCGAGAAACGTGACCACATGGCTCGTGCATAAGGAAATCGAAAAAAGATGGGTACGAGAGGGTAAGAAGAAGACAATAGCGAAAAGCAGTCCATCCAAAATGGTGACCACCACGTTTTTTGAAGGACCAAAGAATGAAAAAGTGATCACCCAAGTTGAAAGAAAGTGATTGTCTCAGTAGTAATAAAGCTGTCCGAAGTTGGACCAAAAGTGAAACTCGGATCCCATCTGAATTGTTTGGCAGAAATAAATGCTGGAGATTTCAGATTTCTAGCAAAACTTAGCTACTAAAATCACCACAAAATTACCAGTGGAAACAAAAAAAATTTCATCAACATTCCAAAAAAAAAAAAATCACTCCCAACATACAAACTCAAGAATCAGGATCACGGATCCATCTTTGAACTTTCGGCATGATTCAACATGCCGCAAGTCCAACCAATCCTAAACCATCCAGCAAAAGTTGGTTCTAACTCAAGCTCCACTCTGAATCCAACAATCCTATAAACTCATAATCAGAATCAATAGCATTTCCATTTCATGTTTTAACGTAACACCAAAACTAAAGTGCTATAACAATGCAATGGACTGTTTCTATGAAATATGGATCAATTGCAGTAATAAATTTCACACACACTCATTTTGCAATTCCACTTACTATAGCAACAACAAAAATGTAGAAAAAGAAAGAATCAATCATCAATCATGATTAATAAAGAAAAATAAAGTGAATTTGAAAGCATCACCTCTTATGAACTGAGCGAGATTGCCTCCATCAAAGAAAGGATGCACAAGAAGCATCTCCCCCCTGGGTCCCACATACACCGCCCTCAGCGGCACAAGGTTCGCGTGCAGAACAGCTCCAATCGCCCTCAACGCCGTCCCAACCACCACGGGGCCGCCGGCGACGCTGCACGCCGGCCGCAGGAACCTCAGCACCATCGCCTCCGGAGCCGAAACTGAAGCCGCGGCCTTGAAGACGCTGGCCTCGTAGAGAGTGCCGTAGGAGGACTTGCCGATGACCTCGCCGGGGGCGTCGAGGATGTCGGAGACGGCGAGATCGGATCCGCCGTGGAAGCGGAGCAGCTCCTCGGCGCCCGAAACGGAGGATCTGTGATCAGAGGCGTCGTCGGAGCGGGAATGCGCGGTGGCCAGGGCGGCGGAGGGGTCGAGTTTGGATCTGGTGCGGAGGAGGCGAGTGAGGAGGAGGAAGATGAGGATAGAGAAGAGGAGGGAGAAGAAGAGGATCAGGAGGATCAGCATCAGCTTGTTGTTAGTGTTGTACGGCGCCATTGATGTTCTCCTTCAACACCTTCCTCTCTCTCTCTCGGGGGTGAGGGGTGTGGAGAGTAGTAGAAAGAGGTTTTGAGAGTGCAGAGGTTTCACAGTCAAACCGGGTATAGCGCAGCGACAATGGGGTACATAAACATTATAAATACAGGGTCAGTTTTGGTAAAATTAGCTCCCAAATCCAGCCACAACAAGTCAACAACAAATCAGTAGGGCTGGACAACTATGAAAACAAAACCAACACGTATCACCCAAAACAAATTAACTTGATAATCAATTAACTGGTTATCAATTTAATTAGTTGGTATACCGAATCAAGTTTTGGAAGTCGGTACGATAACAGTAATTAAAACAAAAAAGTTAGTATTATTATTATCAATCGATTTGAAATTGGTGGTATGGTAATTACTAACCAATTCCTACCAATATATCTTTAGGGTTTTTTTTATTATTTTTTAATTTATATTTTAATTGTTTTAAGTTTTAACGGTAAGTCCTTAGCTTTTTATATAAAATACTAAAACTTAGTTAGGGAAATAAACAACAAAAAAAAAGTCTAGCCTTAGTTAAGATTGAGAAATCAGATTTAGGTTTTTCACCATTCGGCTTCATCCCTTCAATGACGGCCACCCTCTGAGATCTGATTTCATTTATTTATGTTATGTTATGGCCCAAAAGGTGTATATTGTTTTACTGTTTTTTATATTAAGTATTATCTATTAACTTGATTTCTTTTTGTATTTGTTATTTTCATAAAATGTTTTTAATTAAGGGAGGAATACTAGCTCGTCGTTGGTTCAAACTAACACCTAAACTTTATTCGGAAGTGGACATGTTATTTTGAATATCGTCAGGACTATTTAAATTTTTATTTTACTTTAGTACTTAAATGCATGAACAATTTAAATATTTATGTTGTTTCTACTTGAATTGTAATAACTTATAAGTTTTAATTAAATTGTATTGTATTTGACTAGCTACTTGTATGTTTTTTTAATCAATACCCAAAATATGGTAAAATACCATTACCAACACGTACCAACCAACTTAAGTGGTAACTAATTAAGTTGGTAAAATCCCTTCGATGGTTGGTAATGGTTCGAATTTTACAATTACCAATTCAACTTGGTTGGTACATGGTAAATGGTTAGAGGATTTCTCGACCAAATAAATTTATAGTCAAAGACCCCCGCTATAGTATAGGGGAGTCAGGTTCGTCCTCATGAGAGAAGTATGCGGATCTAGTTCAGTTGATTCGGGGTTCGTAGAGTAGAGGGAGGGGTGGTTGTCGACTACGAACAGGAGGTCGATGTCGAGTTGTGCAGTCGATGTTGACTAGATGGGTCAACATCGAGGGGATGGATTGAGAAGCTTTGGTCAATTTTATTGTGTCTGCGAAAACTTAAAAATAATAAAAGAAAAAACAAATAATAAACATGCAAACTTCCAAAGTTAGGAATTACCACAACAATAAACATATGTGTAGATTATAAATCACATAAAAGAGCATGCTTTTCATCAAATTACTTCCGTTATTAACAAGTAGGAATATAGAGGTTTTCGCATAAACCCTAAGTGTTACTACCTTTTCATAATTAGGGTTTAGTCAACTTTCGCATGCAAAACCTAATTACTATCCAAATTCATAATAAGATCGTTTTCGCTTCAATGTCACAAATAAGGAATTTCCTCAACTCTCGCCAAGGATTAAACACATAGGGAGATGATGATAAAGACATACGTGATCATGAATTCATAAATCAAACACACACATCTATGTTGGGATCACCCCAACCCTAGAAGATGGAAATTAGAAACAAGACATAATAAAAGAAACTAACTTTATCATAAAAACTAAAACTTTAAACTTACAACCATTCTCTATCTCTTCTCCTACCTAATCGCGTCTGAATACGACTTCGCTTGAATGAATCAAAAACCAGCACCCTAGGGCTTTATTTATAGAGCTCAATCCTTGCTACCCAAGGAGAGCATATATCTATCATCTATCTATATCTAAATCTTTCCTAATAAATAAATATGAAAGAAATAAAATTCCCCTAGGTAAAATAGGAATTAACCCAAGAGGATAGAAGTCTTCTACGAGATAAAAGATTTTTAACTTCGTGCTTAAGTAATATCCCTTGAATTTGGACTCCAAAAACGCGTCTGATAGCTTCTGTAGGTCACTCGATATCGAGTCAAAGAGTCGATATCGAGTGCACTGTCAGCTCTGTTTTAAAACGCACTTTCTTGAGTCCTCGTTCATTCGATTGACGCGTATGAATATGCGTTGGAAAACTCTTTTTGAGGGCTACAACTCTCATGAAGACATCATAACTTGATTCAAAAGATAAATGGCGAAAAGTGGTGTTTTCTCCAATTGCACCACCTTGTGCTCTTCCTTAGCTTCTCCAACGTCTTCATGACTTTCCTTTAAGATCCAAAGTGCGTCTAAAATTCTCCAAATCATCTCTAAACTCCTGAAAATCAAATCAAACTTTGTGTAGATTCCATATCTTGCAATATTAAGCTTAACTACACAAATGCCTAATAATCCCATCCTAGAATGCAAATATAACATAAAAATTGGCATAAAAGATAGGCATAAAACATGGTGAAATGAGCGCACATCAACACACCATACTTAATCTTGCTTTTTCTCAAGCAATACTTTTAATAGTCATACATGGGAAGAAACAAAAACCCTCAACATCATAGATTCATTCTTATATAACTCTGCAATCAATTACCATCCTCGCAAAGGTACTATTGCCACCAAATTCATGCCTGTGAATGAAAAGCAACATCGCACACAAAAGGAGGGTTATGCAAAAACAATTTCATAAGCGACCTAGCATCAATAATCAAGAGGACTTGTAAGCAAATGGTGAAGAAAAGGTAAAAGGTATAGTGGTGGGCTATATTTGACAATGTGGTGCTTAATCCGGAGAGAAACTTTCAAACTTCTTTCTTTAATGCACTTTCTCCTTTATGATTTCCACATTCCTTTCCTCATAATGATTTGTAGATCATCCATTGAGATATTGTTGAGGGATTTTTGCGAAGCTTTGTTTTTCAATAGAGGTCCCGTCGCCTTAACTTTGATGGCCTTAGGATGCTTTGAAGAGACTTGCTCGAATGGTGCCTTAGAAGGCTCACTCTTGAACACCACCCTTACATTTTTATTTCCTTTATCTCCGAAATGTCTTTGAATGGCCAACTTCTTCTTTTGAAAGGACTGGTCAATGTTGCAGAGAAAACAAGTGTAGCTTGTCATGAGGGAGTGCATAGCCTTCTCTGCTGCACTCAATGGCTTCTAGCCTGGCTGTCTCTTATCCTTGGGTGTATACTTGAATAACACCTTAGGAAGTGTCTCTAGCTCTTCCTTTCTACGGACAAGAGAGATCTTGGGTGATGGGGACTTCTTTTAGGCCATTACTCCCTTTTTAGGATTGACACTTTTACCCTCCTCTTTCGCTTCAACACGCGGATTGGGGTTAGAGTGCATTGTCTTGTAAAATTTGGCATCTACGTAATTAACGCTTTCCCCTTGAAAAGGATCGCTATCGCCACAGATAGTCCTTTCATTTCCATTTTCATCGGTGTATTTTAAGGATTGATGAAGTGTAGAAGCAATTGACTTGTTGGCATGAAGCCATGGCCTCCCAAGCAAAGCGTTATAGAAGGTTCCAGCATCAATGCCATAGAACAAATCATCTTTGTAAAGATCATCTAGCACCACCTTTAAAGCAATGGCACCCAAGGCCTTTTGACCCACCTGATTGAAACCTTGAATGGTGAGTAATGTAGGCGACATATGATCGAACGTCAACCTCATTGCTTCCAAAACCCGTAAGGGTAATAGGTTCACTGCAGATCCACAATCCAGTAGGATTCAATTGAGTTTTGCCTCTCCATTCATACTTGTTACATATAAGGGTCTATTGTGATTAGTGCTCCTTAACTGGAGGTCTTCGTCAGGGAAAGTTATGGATGCCATAGATGAAGCACATTGAGATGAAGTGGATAAAGTCGCTTCATCAACCTCAACTTGATCCACTTGGTCTTTGTACTCTTCTGGATCCATGAGGGCTTGAATCAAGACTTTCCTTAACTCGACGGACTTTTACAATGCATCGTATGGCGTGCATGAATGCGCTTTATATGGTCGATCACATCGTACTTCACTTGTTCCTTGGAAAAAACTTTACGAAGCAGCACATGCCTTCGTGCCAATACATCTTTTTGGGAGCCTCATTTTCAACCGCCTCTTCAAAATTTGCAGCATTTGGAGTCTCGTTGACAAGTGGCCCCTTCCCCTTCCCTTTCCCTTTTTCCTTGGGCTTAGGAGGTGGCAACTTTTTCCTCGAATGAAGAGTAACTTCATCAGCCTTTAACTCTTCTTCTTCAACTATTTCGGCCCATGTTGCCATACAACATTGACCAATTTCTTCTTCCCAAAATGAATCCTTTTCGAAAGAATCATTTTCTAGGAGCTCTTTTAGAATAATGTCCTTTAGAGTAATCGTCTAGCATATAGGCTGAATATACTCTTCATTAGAATCATCTTCTGATTTCTTGTTCTTTTTTGTTCTTCTTTTTGTTTTTCTTCTTCTTATTTTGCTTTTTGGGCTTTCTTCCAATCATTCTAAAGCCCGTAGGTCCGGTATAATAAGTACTCTTTGGTTGAGACTTTTTTCGGCTTAGACAGACCTGCCATTTAGAATCATTCCCACTATCTCCATCATGCAAAAACGATTCTTTGATTTTTGACTGCATTAGGACCTCATACAGAGTCGAGCAGCCTGGTTCTTCCTTTGGCATGTCAAGATATGCCCATGCAGTGCGCACTTTGTCACACATCTGAAATTGCACTGGAACTGCCTTCGAGGGTAGTGACACTGTAGGGATGTTGTTTGGTGAAGGAATAAACTCAACCTCTTCTACTATTGAGATTGGGTCCGACGAGGCTACTGGGCTTTTTGAGCTTACCCCTTCAATTTTAGTCTCTCCCTTATTGATCATCCTTTCCACAATGTCTTTGAATATATAACAGTCTTTGAGAGGATGACTAAAGATTCGATGATAAGGGCAGTACTTTGGATCGCCCGCCTTGTTAACCTTGTTTGGCCTTTTTGGCTCAGGGAGTGATAACATATTTTCTGTCATTAGCTTGTTGAATATCCCTCTCACATCCTCATCATTAAAGAGATACTTCTTTTGCTTTCTCTCATCAAGAGACAATCTTTTAATAGGCTCTCTAGTTTGCCCTTTTTCTTGCGCCTTGGAATTGTTCCCAATAGACTTTCCACGAGGCTTAATGAAAGTAGCCGGGGATTCTCCCTTTTTATAAGCTTTCTGTTATCATCCTTCCTCATCTCGTTGATATGAGGCCGACTTGTTGTAGACTTGCGTCGATCCAATTGGCGCTCAGCGTTACAAGCCTTTGAAACTAAGGCATAGAAAGTGCGGGGTTATGCGCTGTTCACATGTACGGCGAGCTCTAGGAGTAGATTGTTGACACACATCTGCAAACATGCTTCTTCGCTCAATTTCTCTGAGCATTGAAGTCTCAAACTTCTCCATCTTGCGATGAAGTCATTTGTTGACTCATTTGATCTTTGTTGGGTGTTTGCCAAGTCCATAATGGAGACTCTAGCTTTTGAGCTCACAAATTGAGTCAGGAACTCCCTTTACAAATCGTCTCATGTGTGGATAGACTCGGGCTGAAGCTGAGTATACCAAGTGAATGCGGACCATTGTAATGATTGGACAAATTGTCTTATCAATAGTTGGTCACTCAAGGCAGTTTCTCCACATGTTGAGCAAAAATGAGCTAAATGTTCACACGGGGACCCATTGAGGGCGTCAAATTTATCAAAGCTTGGCCTTTTGTAGTTCGGAGAAAATGAGATCGCGTCGAACTCCACAGGATAGGGTTTTTTGTAACCGATCACAGGTGGACTCTAAAAAATTTTGAACTCTCGAATCCCCTGTACGATCCATTCTTTTATTTCCTAAGGAGAGATAGAAGCACTGCTTTCTCCTGTCTTGGGAGTCTCTTGCCTATTCTCTGAATTTTGCTCTTGCCTGCTCTCCGAATTTTTCTCTTGCGAATTTTGTTGTTGGGGCTGGTTCATGAGCAATTTAATTTGAGGGTCTCTCTCCTCCAGCTTCTTTTGTAGTTCCTAGAGCTACTCTTTAGTGCTTGTTGCCCCAGTCACTAAAATTGGCATGCTTTCAACTTTGTCTTCAGAGCTAGAATGTGACCCACCTCCACTCACAACAAGCGAAAACCCCTCTTCTTGAAATAAAGAAGTAGAATCCCCATATAGCGGGGAATTTTGCTTTTCTTCTTGAACCTTTTCTGGATTCAAAGATCGGGTGGTCACTTCGGTGTATGACTTGGCCTTAGACATAGACCTTGTCACCCACTGCTCGCATTTCTCCAACGGAATGGCAAGCGATGTTGATTTCTTGGGTATAGTCAAACCCTTTTCTTTGTCCTAAGTCTGAGAGACATTATGCATCTCCTTTGGAGGCTCGGAAGGTTTTGGTACCCTAGCCTCTGCTTCTTTGGCTTTTGAGGCCTATGTCTTGGATGAGTTTACTTAAGACTCCTCATTCGAGTAAGAGGTTGCCAAAACCTGCGCCACATTGTCCATCTCCACGGGGATGGACCCAAAGAAGATTTGTCTTAAGCTAGTGACCCGAGGAGTGGTGATGACCTTCTCCGCCTCGAGGAGATCTTTTGCGGCCCTCCAAAGAGTCGTGTTGGCCTGTTCCAAAGCAGGGGAATGAGCCAAACTTCGGAGTGCTCCAGTCTTTCCACGTTGGAAACTACATTTGCGTCCCCTCCTTTGGCGAGGTTTGCCTTCCTTCTTTGCCTCATTCACAGCTGGCTTTGAGAGCTTTGTTGGGTTATCATTTTTGTTGACAACTTGAATGATTGGCCCATGAGCAGGCCTAGGGATGGGCTTATCTCTGTTGGCTTCATCTTCTTTGATAGCTTCGAAGCTATTATTAGTAGGGATCTCAGCCATGATATACTCCCTGGTCACATCAAACGGAACTTTGAACGACCTCTTTCTCACCCAGCAACCACCCTCCACGAGGAAAGTTGTTGGCAGTTCGTTGAAGTTGATCATAACTCTTGGTGCCATTTCCTGACAGCAAAAAGGAATAGGCAAACGTTAGTATTAACACAACTAAGAGATGAAAAGGCAAAAAGGGATCCACTAGGCATGCAAAAAATATGTTGAACGAAAATGCGCGAATAATTATAAAACATATTTTATTTAATTTTTTAGAGTTTGAGTTCGACCCCTTTTGGTTATCCTCTTGATTCAAAGTCATATTGACACCAATCCTTGAGTGGTTTTGGTGATTTGGGCTGCACTCGAATTTTAACGGGTTGCTTACGTATCTCTTGAAAAAGAATCAAGCCTCACGTAGTTCAGAGTATTTGAGATGATTTAATTTTTGGGTTTGGTGATTGAACTCGACGAGATTGAGTTTTTTGTCGGATGTCCTACGTACCCGATTTAAACGGGATCAAATCACCCGTAGTTCTTTTAAGAACAAATTTAATTTCATTTGAGATGGGCGACTGAACCCCATATATGTTGAATTTTGATATCGGACTTCCTACGTAACTCATAAAAGAGTATCAACTCTTTACATAGTTCTTTTTAGAACTAATTTGATTTTTTTTTGGTTTAACAATTAAACCAGACGAGCTTTAGCGTTGTGTAGGGTGGCATACGTATCCGACAAGTTAGAATCAAATCGAGCGTTGTTCCTTTTTAGAACGAATTTGCTTTTGGATAAATTTGGCTTAGGCTTTGGCACCGCCTTTGCTTAGGAGTCAATTTTGAGACCGACCCACTAGAATAAACTAGTAATAAAATTTTAGGAGTTTAACCTTATGATTTTTATCAAACTCAATTTCAATTTGTGCAAATTATAATTCTTATAATTTGTCCCAATTCGGATCTCCGCTCGGGTAATTTTTAGGGTTTCTTGTTGTGTTTAATTTCCAACCCCAGACCTCCAATCTGGATAATTACTAGTCCCAATTTTGAATTCCCCTTCGCATCCCTCACCAATCGGGCTCGCAATGTTCGATTTTGGCTTATTTCTTTTGTTGTCTACTTTTTTTATCTGCGATTTATAATTTTTTTGGGGTTTTTTTTTATATTGAGGACAACTGAAAGAGGAGGCCAGTTCAAGGTCCGGGGAGGCTGAGAAGAAGCCGAGGGAAGAATGAAATGGGGCTCCCGCGAACAAACATTGTCGTATACTTATCCCGCGAACAAACATTGTCATTTTTTTAATATCCTATTCCTTTAATATTTTTAATTAGAACAAACATTATCGTATACTCATATATATATATATATTATCTCAATAATAATAATAATTATTATTATTATTATTATTATTATTATTATGACAAGATTCATTATATCACAGTATCCCACACTTTTAAATAAAATAAATTATATCATAATGTGACTAATTTTTGTTAACTCATTTGTTTTTTTTGTTATACAAATCAAGTATATCTTTGTAGGCTTAATCGAATGCAACTTTATGTTTTGATCAACTTTTTAAATATAAAAATAAGTTTCAAATCATAACTTTTTTATTTTACACCATCTAAATCATTTTAAATCCATTTTATATTATTTTCTAAATATTTTGATGCTTTATTTGATCTAATTTATTGTGAATATTTATGTAATCAATATTAGAAGTTTAGTTTTTCTAATATTATATATGTGTTTATCAAATATATACGGAGTATATAATTAATAAATTAATTATAATCTTGAAATGAGTATTGTGGTAGTTTTTTTATAAGAACCACTTATAGATTTTAATCTTTACATTGTCAAATTAAAAAAAAAATACAGGATTAGTTACAAGGTTTATCTAGCTAAGACGTTTTTGAATAGGTGAGCCATGAGCTATAATGGGTCATGCATGCGTGATACTTATGAGCTAAGTCGTAACTTCAATTATCCAAAGTGAGTCATGTGCCATACATTGTCATTGAATGTTGGAGGAAAATGTTGTCAAATGGCACAAATCGATGAAAAGATTCATAAAATTCAATTGTGATGCCTCAATTGATAAACACAATGGATGTGGTATTGAAATTATTGCTCTAGAGTCTAGATGCAGAGGAGGCTAGGGTCAAGGGTGCATTGCTGATGAGGGTTGTGAGAGTTATTCAAATGAGCTCAATTTTACCTTGAATGTGGTAGAGGCAAAGACAATTCTTTATGTTTTTTCATTTATGAGACGATGGTTTGCCACATATGTTTGTGGATTCTAATTGTCTGATTGTTAAATTCATTATCTGAAAAATAAAAACCCGTTTGAGGAATATGTTGAATTTTATTTTGAAGAAAGTGGTGTCCGAGGGTAGAGATTTGAAATTGCATGATTTATCTTATGTTGGAGGGTAGACAATTCAATTGCAAACTTATTTTCTCACTCGAATTAGATTTGTTTATAATTTCTAAATTTTTTTTAATTTTTCTTTATCTATTAAATTTGTTTTGGTTTTGTTATAAATTTATGATGGTTAAATAATGAGGGAGTTTTAAATTTATTTTTCTTTATCTATTTAATTTGTTTATGTTTTTGTTTGTAGATAAATATACTTTTTTTTAATGTTAATATGGAGTACTTTTTACATTTAAATATGAAAAAATAGTATAATTTGACACTCATGAATATTTTTACATTAAATCCGTGCAAAGCTCGGAGAATAGATTAATTTATTTACTAAATGACATAAGTATGAGTACATTTTTAAAATTAAATCTAAATGTAGGTTTAACTCATTTTTAAATAAGCTGAATATAAAATTGTAATACTTAACTTCACTCGTTCGATTAACTAAGGAATCTAACTCAAAGCAAACCACTCTCGTTTCATATTTCTCCGATAGAGATTTTCAAAATTTAACAAATAGATAATTTCCACCAAAGAAATGAAGTGCACCAATATGCACTAGGTTGTTTGCCTTCCCATAGTCGCCCCGTTTGTCAAAGAAGCACCTGTAAGCAAGGTTCTAAATATCTCATATCGGGTCGTATCGATTAGGAGTAAAAATAATATATCGGAGATATATCGAGATATATCGGATTTATAGGTTTCGCTAATTTTTAACTATAAGTATTATATTTGTACTACAAAATGTAAAAATATACATGAAAAATATAATATTTAAGTTGTAAAATTACCAAATAAACTTGATAAAATAAAAACAACTTCATTGATAAAGGCTAAAGTTACCTTATCAAAGTTGGCAGTTCTAAATATCCCCGATATATCGCCGATATTGGTCCGATATATCGGCGTTGACCCGATATATCGCCGATATTGACCCGATATATGGCGTTGACCGATATTTTTCAACCGATATGCCGATATCGTAGCGAATTCTAAATATCCCTGATATATCCGATATTTAGAACAGTGCCTATAAGGCTGTATTAGAAACAACCCCCCCAGCCTCATCGCCCCGCTTATCAAAGAAGCATTCATTTCTTGTCTGGGAGGGAACTTTTTTTTTTGTGGAGCTTAACCTCAATTAGTTTTTAATTTTTAATTTTTTTTAAAATAAAGGTAAGAATTAATACACCAAACAATCATGTCTCATGTATTAAGAGACGGGATAATTTGGTAGATAGGCAAACCATCATGAGAAGCACTTGTACGACTATGGGAAGGCAAACAGTCACCACAAAACATCATTGAGAATTTGGAGAGGAGACGCAAGGAAACAATATAGGATGCCTCAGATTCAGACTCCCTCACGAATTTTTCAGGTGTCGATCGCACATCCACGATTTTTTCAAACACAAGTAAACACGAGAAAACATCAACATTTTTCATATTTAAAGCATTTAGTTTTGCAATTTAGATATGATTTAGTTTCACTTTCCTTTTGTTGATATGTCTATAAACCTTTTACTGCATTTACACTGGAGTTTTGTTTGTTTGTTTAGCTTTTAAGTATACGGTTTATATTTACTTACAATACAAAACTTACAATCACAAAAATCTATTTCCACAAATCTATTCTTAATTTTGAAAACAAAAGTTCCAACTTCAAAATTGGAAACTAAACCAAACAAAAGTCAGTTTGTGCACATTAACAATGGGACAATTTTTTTTTAAAAGGCAGAAAACAGTTTACAAAAACAAAAATAAAACATAAAAATTTACAACCATCTTGCTCCCTCTTATAATTAAAGGGTGTGCCTTAAAATTTGCAATGACATATCCAAAATTAGCCCTTCAGAAACCAATTTCTTCTCATGATATCCAAGTCCAACTACAAATCCCTCTCTCCTTGATTTTCTCTGTCTCACAGGAAATTTCTTCTTCCCTCCTTTTCTGTCTCTTAAAAAAATTTCCTTTTGTTTTCTTCGTCGTCAAACAACCAAACAAACCTACATAAGATAACTACCTTCAAACTTGAAAAATAACAATTGCGAGTCCCAAATGTTAACCTCCTTGTTGCTCTTCATGGAGGTTAACTCCATTGATTTGCATTACTAGCCATTGTAAAGACCAAAGCACCCAAGAGTTTCTAAACAAGGATATATATCTATTGTCAGAGGAGACGATCCCATGATGTCGTCGTCATCCTCGAATCCCGGGGGCCCTAATAAGAGCGGCGGGGGTGGTGACAATCACCAAACGGTCAAGTTTGCGAGAAGGACGTCCTCAGGGCGGTATGTTAACCTGTCGAGGGAGGAGATGGAAGAGTCCGGTGACTACTCCAACGACTACATGAACTACACAGTGCACATACCCCCTGCTAACCAGCCAACAGAAGGCTCAACGGTGGCTGCCAAGGCCGAGGAGCAGTATGTGTCAAACTCGCTCTTCACGGGTGGGTTCAATAGCGTGACTCGAGCCCATCTGATGGACAAGGTGATAGAGGGAGATGGTGGGTTCGCGACAAGCAGGCTACAAGGAAAGGGCCCCAATGTGTGCCACATGCCGGCATGTGATGGGAAGGTTATGACAAATGATGCAGGGGACGAGCTTCTGCCTTGTGAATGCAGGTATGTCCATATATACTTTTGTTTTTTGATTCGATATGATCGATCTTGTCTAGCGAATGCAACCACTAATAATAGTTTGTGGAATGAACAACTAGGTACAAGATATGCAGAGACTGCTATCAAGATGCTCTACAGGAGACCGGGTTGTGCCCCGGATGTAGGGAGCCATACAGGACAGCCGAAGACTATGATGAAATCCCAAATTTTGCGTCTGGGGCACTTCCATTGCCCGCACCTGAAAAGGGGAGTGCCAAGGAACGCCTGTTGGTTAAGAGGAACCAAAATAGCGACGGCTTTGACCACAACAAATGGCTCTTCGAGACATCACAAGGAACGTATGGCCATGGAACTGCTTATTGGCCTCAAGACGACATAGCTGGTGATGGTGGTGTTGGAAAGGTTGATACTCAAGAAAGGCCTTGGAAATGTCTTAGTAGGATCCAACCTATCCCTAACGGTATCATCAGCCCTTACAGGTAAATTTATACTTCCTAGTTCCTACAACCGATCGATAACGAACATCAAACTGTATAGAATCTGAATAGACTATATGGTAAGAAATACCATGCCATTATGAAGACGTAAACCTTTTTTTTTTTTTTTGTTCATCTCCGTCTCCAGGTTGCTAGTGTTTATTCGGTTTGTCGCCCTTTGTCTGTTCTTGGTATGGCGAGTGACTCACCCGAATAGAGATGCAATGTGGTTGTGGCTTATGTCAATTGTGTGCGAGCTATGGTTTGCCTTCTCCTGGATTCTTGACCAGGTTCCGAAGATCTTGCCCATTAATCGATCCACGGACTTGGTCACTCTGAAAGAGAAATTTGACATGCGATCCCCATCGAACCCCCTGGGGCGATCTGATTTGCCCGGTATTGACCTCTTTGTATCCACAGCTGATCCCGACAAAGAGCCTCCCCTCGTCACTGCAAACACCATCCTCTCGATCCTGGCTGTTGAGTATCCAGTGGAAAAGATTTCTTGCTATCTATCTGACGATGGTGGGGCTCTCTTCAACTTCGAGGCAATGGCGGAAGCTGCAAGCTTTGCTGAGCTTTGGGTTCCCTTCTGTCGAAAGCATAACATAGAACCTAGGAACCCAGAGTCTTATTTTTCACAAAAAGGTGACCGGACAAAGAACAAGGTGCGAGCTGACTTTGTCAAGGACCGGAGGAAGATGAAAAGGGAGTACGACGAGTTCAAGGTGAGGATCAACAGTCTACCGGATACCATTAGGAGGCGATCTGAGGCCTTTAATGCTAGGGAGGAGATGAAGACGATAAAACAGATGAGGGACGATGGAGCAGAACTCACAGATCATGTCAAAGTCGAAAAGGCTACATGGATGGCTGACGGTACCCATTGGCCGGGGACTTGGGCTATCCCCTCCAAGGACCATGCTAAGGGAGACCATCCAGGAATTCTCCAGGTGAAACTTACTTCTTAGGCGCGCTTGGCGTCTCAAGCTGTAGCGGTTGAGGTAGCTGTAGTATTGTTATCTTTAATAGTTTAATAGAATTGACCACAAATGTCACAGGTGATGCTGAAACCGGCTGTATGTGACCCTATAATGGGAAATGATGATGACAAGGTGATTGATTTCACTGATGTTGATGTGCGCCTCCCTATGTTTGTTTACATGTCACGCGAGAAGCGATCAGGCTATGATCACAACAAGAAAGCAGGAGCGATGAACGCTTTGGTGCGCTCATCTGCAATTTTATCCAACGGCCCGTTCATTCTAAACCTTGACTGTGATCACTACTTCAACAACAGCAAGGCCATCCGAGAAGGGATGTGCTTTGTGTTGGACAGAGGAGGCGAAGACATCTGCTATGTTCAGTTTCCTCAACGGTTTGAGGGCATTGATCCTTCTGACCGCTATGCAAATCGTAACAATGTCTTTTTTGATGGAAACATGCGTGCTCTTGATGGTATCCAGGGTCCTGTTTATGTCGGAACAGGCACCATGTTTAGGCGGTTTGCCTTGTATGGATTTGACCCTCCGAATCCAGATAAGATAAAGCACGCAAAAGAACCTGAAACAGAAGCCTTGAAGCATGATGATTTCGACTCTAAACTTAATGTTGAAGAGTTACCTAGACGGTTTGGAAACTCTACTATGCTTGCGGAATCCATACCAATCGCTGAATATCATGGTCGTCCTCTCGCCGACCATCCTGCAATCAAGTATGGTCGCCCTCCTGGTATTTTAAGAGTTCCGCGTGAGCCGCTAAACTCTGATATTGTTGCTGAAGCTGTCTCTGTTATCTCTTGTTGGTAAGCTAGATTGCACTTCATTCAGACCTTTAAAAAAAAAACAGAAACAATAATTGAGGGAACAAGACACTCACATATATATATAATGGCATACACTTTTTTTTATAGGTACGAAGATAAGTCGGAGTGGGGTGATCGTGTTGGATGGATCTATGGGTCAGTGACCGAAGATGTGGTGACTGGGTATCGCATGCACAACCGAGGGTGGCGCTCAGTGTATTGTATAACAAAGAGAGATGCTTTCCTAGGCACCGCTCCTATCAACCTCACAGATAGGCTTCATCAGGTGCTCCGTTGGGCGACAGGATCTGTTGAGATATTCTTCTCTAGAAATAACGCAATCCTAGCCTCACGGCGCCTCAAGCTCCTCCAACGCCTAGCTTACCTCAACGTCGGCATCTATCCATTCACTTCCTTTTTTCTCATCCTCTACTGCTTCCTACCCGCCCTCTCGCTTTTCTCAGACCAATTTATCGTACAAAACCTAAGTATTGCCTTCCTCGTCTACCTCCTCGTCATGACTCTATGCCTCATAGGTCTAGCCATCCTCGAAGTAAAATGGTCAGGTATTGAACTTGAGGAATGGTGGAGAAATGAACAGTTTTGGCTCATCTCGGGGACCAGCTCCCACCTTGCAGCGGTTGTGCAAGGTTTGCTCAAGGTTTTTGCAGGAATTGAGATCTCCTTTACATTGACATCCAAGTCAGCTGGAGAAGACGAGGATGACGTATACGCTGAACTCTATCTAGTCAAATGGACTTCTTTAATGATTCCACCTATAGTCATAGCTATGGTCAACATAATTGCAATCTTTTTTGCATTTGCAAGGGCAATTTATAGCACAGAGCCCCAATGGAGCAAGTTCATAGGCGGGGCTTTCTTTAGCTTATGGGTGTTGTGCCACTTGTATCCCTTCGCCAAAGGACTTATGGGAGCTAGAAAGAAGACGCCCAGTATCGTGTACGTCTGGTCAGGTCTTATAGCCATCACCATTTCACTACTTTACATGGCCATCAATCCGATTAAAGGCGGGGGAAGGCCCATAGGTTTCCAATTTCCTTGATACAATTAACAACCAAGGGAAAGGGAATTTCAAGATATGTATATTAATTGTGATCTTCCAAATGCCCAGTTTGGCTTCGAAGCTTAAATCAGTTGCTTCCAAATTCAAAAGATCCAATCTTTATTAGGTAATATCAATGAGAAACACTCGTCGTTTAGGGTGATAATTTTATTTTCTTCCCCGAACTAGATAAGCTTTTTGTTCATAGATAAGAAGTGATCACACTTGAAAAGAATATTTGTTTGTTGTCTTCTCTACATATGCAGATAGATTTATTGCCTTCTTAATTAACCAGTAATCCTTTTTTTTTTGTTTATAGTTGTAAGAACCATGCATGATTGGAGAGTTAACATCTGAAATCATCCAAGCATGTAATTTTACCCATTATATGGATTATATTCATCAATTTTTTTTTTTGGGGTAAATTTACGACTCCTTTTGAATTTTATTCAGATATGATCGAAACTGTAAGAATTAGCTTTCAATTCCAATGTTTACACTTTATACTCACCTAGAACATGTAAAACTTCAAACCACAAAACCTTAGCAATGCAAAATCACAAAGCTGACTGAAAATACAGATGAGATAATTCAGAAAAGGAAACCAAGAAAATAAAGAGGTTAATTATCTGTAGCTATCAAGACAAACTCAGATATATTAAATCCAACTGATCAGAAATCAAAATCAGATAGCTGATTGAAAATACAAATGAAATAATTCGAGAAAAGGAACCAGGAAGGTAAAAGAGGTAATGGTTTAAATGAAAATGGTTATTAAAATGAAAATCACTCTTAAAATGAAAATAGGTCTAATTCTCGGATTTGGGCCGCGAATCTACTCAGTTGGTTAATGGCTGCTCCGACCCGTCTCTTTTTCTTCCTTTCTCTCGCACTCGCCATTCTCTCCTTCCGATCGCTCTTCGATCAAGTACGTACCACCGCCATTCTCTCCTTTCTCTTGTACTCGCCACTGCCGCCTCTCCTCGCCGGCGTTCACCACCGCCAGAAGCTCCGGCCTGCAGCTGCTCCCGCACCAACTTCGCGCTCGCCAACAGCCCCGAAGCCTACCCCTGCGTCGCCAGCAGCTCTGCCTCGCCTAGCAGGCCACACCAGCCCGACCACCACCCTTCTTCCTCGTTTACCTTTGAGTACTCAACCCGTATTCTTTCTCTTACCCTCGTCCTACACAATTACGGTATGTATCCTTTGATTTTTCCCACACATTGATATTGTCCATATTAATTTGGGAAATTTCAATTGTTAGGGTTTGGATGGAATCGATTAGGGGAAATTGGGGATTTGTGATTTGGGTGTAACCATTAAGATGACAAGCAAAAGTACTCCACACAACTGTTCACTTTCTATTTTAGTCTTATGCAACCAAGATGGCATTAGGGTAAGAGTTTCTCGAAATTTATTACATTGTTTGTTCAACTGATGTTTATCCTTGTTTAGTATGGCAAAACTTGGAGTATTTATGTTGTCCATTGTCTTCTGGTTATATAATATAGGGGCCAGAGTCATTGAAAAAGTCCAGATCTTGTGATTATGTAAGTATAATGGATCTCCGGATTCTTTGACAATTTCATCTCTTTATTGATTGGAATCATTGCTGAAGCATGATGTACGGAATTGGTGTTATCATGCATCTCACTTTTAACAAAGATATTAATGTTTTTAAATCTGCTAGGTCTGAAGTCCTTTTTCACCTCTTTACTTTCAGACCTTCTATACACTTCAGTTCTTCTGTAAATTGTACCATCATTATACTATGTAACTCTATCTGGTCAGTACTAGAGTCTTCTCTTATCACTATATGGTGTGAGTAACACTCATCAGCTACATGCTGGCTAATAAACCCCCAAACCATGTCAAGTCAGGGTGTTTCCTTGTTCTCAATTTTATTTATTTATTTATTTATTAAGATTTATAATAATGATGTCATGGTTGTGCTGGATTTTATCGATATCTCAGATCACCTTCTCAAAACTTTCTTGGCATTTTGGTCAATTTCTCTGCTTCTGTTTGAGAAATTTTCCGAATTCCTTTATTAAAGAGTTGCCTCATATTCAGCTGTACGGTCTGAATGCTAAATTTGATTGTCTTATTTACAACCTAGGTAGATAAACTTATTTATGATATTTCACTCGCTTTCTTTGCACTGATCTGATACTTCATGAATTTTGATTGATGGAAATGGTAGCCATGTAGAGAAAACTTCATGATCGAAAATCTGCTTGTTACTTGTGTCTTTTTTTTGTTGTTCTTGTGGTTGTGGGTGTGCTGTTGGTTGTGAATATTACCTGTAATTACAAGCCGTTAGAGAATGCCCAACAGATTCTCTAAAACAATCTCCAAAATAGAGAATTATAAGTCAGATATTCTGAGTATTTTTTTGTCCCATTCCAACAGCTTTCCCATTATAGAGTTTACCCCAAAATATATAGGATTTTCTCCAAATTTAGGGAATGATCTCTATATTTTCTCTTCATTCTGTATTTTGAAGAATGTAATGGGGAAACTATTGGACCAAAAACCACCTCAATATTCTCCAAAAAGCCAAGATGGGGAATCTCTTGGCATGCTCTTAGCTTAGCTGTGCCTTAATTATCCGGTTGCACTATC
The DNA here is from genome assembly GCA_963922045.1 of Persicaria maculosa. Classification (NCBI taxonomy): domain Eukaryota; kingdom Viridiplantae; phylum Streptophyta; class Magnoliopsida; order Caryophyllales; family Polygonaceae; genus Persicaria; species Persicaria maculosa. The sequence goes on from OY998271.1 coordinate 36,796,039, forward strand.
AAAGAGCAAACTTTGCTTTACTGACTAGGGATGGCAATTTCACCCGCACCCGACGGATATCCGTCTCACCCGACCCGAAAAAATGGGTGAAAATCCGAAATAAAGCGGATATTAAATGGGTGATGGGTGAACGGGTGATGGGTCGGGTCGGATTCGGGTGAAGACATTCCCCACCCGTCACCCGACCCATCACCCGACCCGTCACCCCACCCATCACCCGACTTATATTAAAATTATAAAACATATGTGAAATTATCAATATACCCCATAAACCCTAATTCAAGATACCTATCAAACGCTTTCCCGCTTAAAGCTTTGGTTGTTGGAGACTATGTTTTCTCTTCTTTTTATCCATAATTGTTGTAATGTCTTTTTATTTCCTAGACTTCTTGCTTGAAGTGTTGAATGTTGTGGATGTTTACACGTATTTGACCGAATTTGACTATATTTTATACTAATTTATTCGTCGATTGTGTTCAACGTATGTTTTTCAATAATTTTTTTTTTTATGAATTTGATGTCTTGAATTTCACCCGAATTATCATCCGATCCACCCGATCACCCGGTGGGTGATGGGTGGACGGGGTGGGTGAAATATTTGGTGGGTGATGGGTCGGGTAGGGTGAAGGGTTTTGGGTGGTGGGTCGGGTGACGGAAGTAGATCATCCACCCATCACCCGACCCATTGCCATCCCTATACTGACTGAGTGCCTAATTTTAGTCCACTGATCAATTACATTATCTGATCGGAACTTGATACCCACAACCACAATTTCGAAATAGAGTTTATATCAAAATCAGCCACCATGGTTGCTTATACTGGTTAAGCTGCAGATATTATTATTCACCGTCATTATGTAGAAGGTAAAAAATTAAGGTAGCAAATGCATGTGTTCTACTTAGGGATTTAGGGGTAGAGATTCAAAATTGTTAAAGGGTAAACTTTAGCTTGGGAGGTGAAAAAGCTTTTTTTTTTCTTGCCTAAAAAAAAGTGAGATGTCATTTAAAGCCTATTAGCTCAAAATTGTAGAGCGATGTGCCATGCACAAAGATGCGGGTTCAAATCTCGCATAGGCTGTTTATGGTTGTCTTGTTTTTGTTCTAATTCATGAATAAGTTTATAAAGTGATAAAGTGCATAAATAAGAAGATAAAGTGCAACAATAAAATGATGGTGTATGAATAATAATATGTAGTGCATGAATAAAATTATGAAGTGCACAATTACAATTATAAAGTGCATAAATAGAATGATAAAGTGCAAGAATAAAATAATGAACCTGTATTTTACTGCAATACTGTGTATGATACTATTTGGTTGTAGACCTTTAGTTTTGGTTCTCTAATGGTAGAACTCAAAGGATCTGGTTCTTTTATTTTCTTTCAAGTCAGAGTATAAAAGTAGGTGGGTCATTTGCATCTTGAAATTGTATTACATGATTTTGTTTTACTTCTGATTTTAAGGAACTAGGTTGTGCTTAGATTTGGTAACTGGTGGGTGATGCAGAAACTTGGAAAACACTAGTGAAGTTTCTTTCTTTTGATCGCTGTTTCGAGTCTTTAGTCAAAGGATAGGTTTCTGGGCAATATTCAATCATAAGTTTCGTAACACTTGAGCACGATCTAGAGCCTGTAAGAAGCTTGAATTAGAATTTTAAATCATTTGGAGCTTCATGCTGATGTATCTTATGTGTGGGTAATAGAGGATATGAAGCAGATAATCTTTGGGTTTTTACCTCAATACGAAGGCCCTCATAAAAGAAGTTGAAACTGGATATATGTTTAGGACTTTTTGCTCTCTATATACATAATCAGGAATCGGAGGTGGAACTTTTGCTGTTGACCACTACTAGACTTGGAGGAAGAAATAGTATGTGAGGACAAATATGAGCGAGGACAATCTATGGAGACGTTTATTTAGTGAGATTGCAAGGATTGAGGGCTGTTTTTCCTTCCAAATTTATGAGCCAGCTAATATTTAGTTAAGATATAAGGACTGTGGCGTAGCAGTAGATTAGGTTTGAGACCAGTGGAACATTACACACTCCCATAACTGAAGTTAACCTACTTATCTTGATCCTCCTTTGACTCACAAAGCATCCAACCCTTGACTCCGCATACATAATCAGGTGTTAATGGTTCATCTAAATCACATCAAGTCAAATAATCCCGCATATCAAATTATAAAGTGCATAAATTAGATGATAAAGTGCAAGAATAAAATGATGAAGTGTATGAATAATAATATGAAGTGCACAAATAAGATTATAAAGTGCAAAAATAAAATAATAAAGTGCAAGAATAAAATGATAAAATGCATAAATAAGATGTTAAAAAAAAATCAAATTTGTGAAACAAATATACGTACATCTTTCTAAATTGACAAAAAAAAAATAGAAGCTAAGTAGTTAACTAAATCTAATCTTACTAATTCATCACAGACCAAAATAGAATTATTACAAGGTTAATTTTCAAATCAATTCTTTTAAAGTGCATAAATAATATTATAAAATGCACATTTAATAATTTAAAGTGCACAATTAACATTATAAAGTGCACAAATAACTTTATAAAGTGCAGGAATAATAATACAAAGTGCATCATTTATATTAATAGATGTGCACTATTTTCTAAAATAAAAACTGAAGTGCACATTAGAAGAGGGGAGGAAAACAGTTGAGTTACTAAATGTACCTATAAAAGCATCCGTTTTGTCGAAGACAATCCAACTAAATGGTTGCATCTGTCTTTTATAGCTGCAATCGTGTACTATAACCAGTAGCAATAAAATTTCTAGCGAATATTCAAACAAATCAACCTATGTGGGACTCGAACCCACACCATGTGTATATTACACATTGCTCTATCTTTTGAGCTAATAGGTTAAAAAATTAGCGGAATTGACAAGACGCCGGACCATGTGTATAAAACTAACTTAAATTTTAGTGTGTGCTGACATGAAAATGATTAAGTATATAAGGGTTGCAAAGGATGACTTTTTTTTATCAAGGAGCTGCTAAACGGTAATTATAGGGGCTGCAAAGGATGATTTATTGATGAAAAAGGCGATAAACTAGTTTAGTAAGAAGAGAGTTTGACAACAAATAGATAGATGGATAAATATGCGAGTATGATGCCAAAAGTGCAGCAAGAAAAGGGGTCACACAAGAGAAGTATGACAACAAAACATGGTGTGAAGAGTATGACAGATTGGGTTTATATGCAAAGAGGTGTGAGTGTATAGTAAGAATTAATCACAAAGAGGGGGGGGGGGTCATGAGTGTGCAGATGGATTAAAGACAATAAGCAGCCCTTGTGCACAGGTGCACAGAGAGATCTTCTCCAACGCCAAATTGCCAATAACCTTATTCCAGGTCTCATTTTCAGTATCACAGCAAACAACACAGAGATCTTCTCCAACACCAAATTTCATGCAGTAAAATTTTAAATATCTGCACAAAATTTTAACCATTCCGAAGACAAGTATTTTTCTCTTCAAAAAAAATACCACTGTAAATTTCCTATCTATATTAGGATTGAAATGATTAAGGAGGTTATGCTCGAAAATTAAAATGCAGAGAGTATTGACATTCAGAACACAAATCTCAGCAAGTAATACCCTCCAATGGCAATCAGTTCAGCTTCCAAGACAACCTTTTATTCAGTTTTTTATAAGAAATGACTATGAATCTGATACTAAAGTTCTAACTGAGTGGCTGAAATTTAATAAAACAGATGAGATGCTAAAATGTATGATGATCTACCTCATGTCAGCATCTGTGAATTCATCATAATTTAGTACACCTTTAAGTAGTTGAAGGGATATCTTTGCTTTTTCAGGCGTCAAAGTCCCCCTATTAACCAAGCCAATCGACAAAAACTTAACTATGGAAAGCAAGAACAGCTAGGGAAAACAAAACCACAAATTGGAAACCAACGAAGACCTGTGAGGGGATAGAAATCAAGAATTAACAAAATTTAAACACAAATACCTTAAATCACTGGAGCAATTTGACGAAGCAGTGGTCATCGGCTCCCTCCCTCACCGGCGGCCTCTAGCGATGCTCAAACCTCTGGTAGCCCCGGCGTCGCTCGCTTACTCTCACTCCAATTACTCTCAGGCCGCCGCAAAATCCGGAAGCGGAAGGTGAAGGACGAAATCAGATGAGGATAAACCCTATGAAAGAAGTTAGGTTGGGTGAACTCGAAGGAAGAGGGACGGAAAGACGAAGAGACAGAGAGAGAGAGAACCAGATTGAACATATAGAGAGAGAGGGATGGAGATAGAAGAAGTCCTAACACAGATCAGATACGGGTAGATGAGAACTACGCTGTTGGGGAGGACATGGGAGGGGAGAGGAAGAGCAACGATGGATCCGAGCCATGGCGGAATGAATCAGAAGGACAAGAGAGGGGTCAAAGACGATGCCTTTTTGTTTCCGGCTTTCAGCGCTTTCTATTTTCTCACAAGACCGGCCCATTTTTCTTTCAAACCGGTGTGGTTCAAATTTTTTTAAGTCAGACCCGCGCGCAGCTTTTTCCTTAATTAACTCATTTTCACTTTAATCATCATTTTCACTTACCATTTTCATTTTAACCACACCATATATCAATTATCAATTATATATAATAAAGGAGAAGTCGTCTCAGACACATGGCGGCTTCTCCTTAATCGTAGTCATATGAACCAATCATAAATTTTTCAATTAATCAATATATGCATAAGATAAAATTTTATTCTTACTCTATTTAATCAATATATCTATAAATGCCTAAGATAAAATTTGATCCAATTTGATTAAATATGGATATATATTTTTAGAAGATAATAACTAATTTTAAAATATATGCATAAGATAAATTTTTATTATAACTCTATTTAATCAATATATCTATATATGCATAAGATAAAATTTGACCCAATTTGATTAAATATGGATATATTTTTAGAAGATATTCCGTATTAACTAATTTTAAAAACTATTATATAAGATAAGATTTTAACTATTTTCACTATATATGAACATATTTTTAGAAGATAATGACTTTATCAATATATTACATGGACATACTAATTAAATAACTTTATCAATAACTTCGTCAATCTGAAAATATTTTTAGAAGATAAAAAGTTTTGACGAAATTGAAATAATACTTAGTATGACCATAATAATTAAATAAATTTATCAATAACTTTATCAATATGAAGAAGATAAAAGGTTTTGGGTAAATTGAAAAAATAATGCTTAGTCGTGTAAAAGTTATCAACTTATGGAATTCAATAAGAAATAAAATTTTCCTGTATATCTTGAAGGTATTGCTATATTTATGAGATATATTTTTGGATTTTATACATATATAATTATGGATAGATTTTTAGATTTTGACCTATATATAGTTTAGAATGTTAATGTTATTTCACAATCGTTGACGTCTTTTCCCTTATTTTTGGTGTTGTTATTGCAGGTTATTTACGACTTTGTTTACGATTTCCTTTGTAAGCTTTTTGAAATATGTGCTGATTGGTTATAAGGTATGTTATTTTCTTGTTTCCACTAATATTTACTAGCTTTTCACATGTTTCATATATTGTCAATAAAGTAAAAATTCATTCAGATTTGAGATATCAGAAGTATGGAAGAAATTATTTAATTGAATAAATGAGTTTTATTATTAAATTTATTTAAATTAAAAAACCGCACACAGTGCGGGTACTGAACTAGTATATATATATATATATATATATATATATATATAGGGTTGCGCTCCGGTGAAAACCAAAATTGCGGTAAAAACCTGTGAGGACCGGCTTTTTAGCCCCGTTCACTAGCTTTATAGCCCGGTTATAAATAGAACCGATCTATAAGGTTACATATTTTATCCCGGTTTTGAATAAAACCGAGCTATAAAGTCACTAATGTAATTTTAAAACATGAGTTTTCAGCACGGTTTTTAGGTTTAACCGATATATAAAGTCATGTGTTATTTTAAAACTGGAGTTTTTAGCACGGTTTTTATGTTGAACTGAGTTGTAAAGTCACTATGTAATTGAGGTTTTTATCACGGGTTTCAAATAAACCAAGGTATAAAGTAGTTCTCACAGTTTTTACCGCAATTGGAGGTTTTCACCGGAGTCAATCCCTATATATATATATATATATATATATCTATATAGGGTGTAGTTCAATTGTACACACCCTTTAGATGTACTTTGTGCACAAATTCAGACCCTTGATGGAAAGAAGATGAATGACCAATATTAGAAGGGATTTTTTTAATTTTGTTTTAATTTATTGTGGGACCCGCGCGTGTATAAAAATCCCTCCACTCACCTTACCTGCGCGTGATAACAGTTTTTGGAGCTTTCTCCCTCTTGCGTACGTGTATCATGAATAAATCACCTTTTTGCTTTTTATTTTTTTGTGGTAAGCTATTTTTTATTTAAGCTGTATTGTTCTAACCCTTGAGTTCGGTTGTTTTAAAAATCCGTCAATTCAATCGAATAATATTTCACATGCTACCGAATAATGTTATCTTATCTTTTTTCCATCCAGTTTAGATGAAAACTTACCAATTTCACCGAATAATTTGTCACATACTACCGAATAATATTTTGTTTTACATTTCACCGAATAATGCTTGTGCGATGAAGAGTTTTTATATTGTTTGTCAAACCGAAGACTCCATTACTAACGAATAATAAAACATATTTTATCGAATAATTTACCAATTCATTACCACTAATAATCGAAATTCGACATATACGTTTGAATAATTTACGACTAATTAATCAAATTAGGTATTTGAATAATCATACACTAAATTCAACACATACATCTGAATAATTTTTTCGTTTTTCCCTCGAATAATGCGGGAATCACGTATTAATTAAACAACAACTTTCAAGTCTACCCCGATTTTCCCAATACCTAACACAAACATAGAGTCATAAACCACCCCCCCACCCCCTCACCATTGTCTTCTTCATTCCTTTGAAACGATTCAGTCCCTCTTCACAATGAAGACCCATCACCCACCTCCGCCCAACCCACGCCCCCAACACCATCGACTCTTTCCTTCCTTCGAATCGATTCGGTCCCTCTTCGCAGACGACGAGCAGCCTGACATGCCCTTTCGACTCGATTCGCCCGGACAGCGCGCCGCCTCATCCCCCGCTCCTCCACCTTCCATGGCTTCTCCGACAGATCCACCACCACCCCCAACCGCTCTAACTCCGATCCAATCTACGTACCTCTCCTCCCGCTCCTCCGGGCTCCCTCCCCGCTAGTCCTCCGTAGTATTTCCCTTGATGATCTCCTCTCCGATTCCCTTTGAATTTCTATTTTGAGGAATTGAATTTGATCTTGATTTCTCTTTGTTGTTTTTTGTAGTGAGAGAGTGGTATGCAGAGGAATTTGATCTTGATTTCTCTCCTGTCCCCGTTATTTTGAGCACTTGAATTTGATCTTGATCACCTCCGGAGGCCATGAATGCGTGGTATGCCATCTCGTGATGAGATCGTTCGAAGAGTCACGCGCGGACAGTGGGCTTAAATATAATGTAGGGCCCACAAATTTTTTTTTTTTAAATCAGAAAAATCCATTTTAATCTACACCCTTGATTCATTCTCATTCAATGGTTCAGATATGTGCACAAGGTACACCCTAATAGGTGTGTACAAATGATCCATACTCTCTATATATATATACGCGAGAGTTCCGGTGAGAACAACCCAGTACGGTGAGAATGAAATAAGTAATTTGATTGGTGGAAATGGATACTAATTAAATATGAAAATAAAAGCCCTCACGCGCTTAGCATCTCCTTCGGCCGCTCTCGTCTCCAATGGCTTCCATGGCCACCGGATCTTGTGTGCTCCGAGACAGACTTCACCACTGTCTCACTCCATCTACAAGGGCCTCTTCTCCGCCATCGTCCAGGACGTCCCCATCTCCAAGCCCCTGTCCCAGGACCTTCCCTGCACTCGATCATGCAACTGCGTATGTTGCGCACGCAGCATACGCAGTTGCAGGCCAAGTCTTTTTTAACCGCGGACTCGTGATGCGCAGTTGCAGATGCTTTCCGTGCAAATGGCGAGAAATTTACCGTGTAAATAGCAATTCCGTTTGTTTATTACAAATTCATGCTCTATTTACAGTATCTAGATTTTCATTAAAATGATCATGAACCACTTTATTGCTCAGATGCAAATTAATGAAAATGGTTATACAATTTGATTTGTGTACTTTCCACTATAAAAACTGGTATATGTGAAATGGAAATAGTTATACAATTTGGTTCAGTGGTTCAGTAGTTATACAATTTGGTTTAGTGGTTAAGTAAAAATTCGCTCTGAGCGACGGAGAAAAATTAGTAAGTGGTTCAGTATACCCTTATTAAGTGGTTCAACGGTTATATTAGTAAGTGGTTCATTAAAAACGAAGTGGACAAATAACAAAAATAAGGATAAACATTAAAAGAAAAGATGAATAAATAAAATCTAATTCCATATAAAGAAAGGAAATAGAAGTGGTTCAATGACTAAATATATAGTGCTTCAGGAAAGAAATAGAAGTGGTTCATTAATTTTATTATAATTGATTCAACACATATAATTGGAAGTGATTCAATAACTAAATATATAATCGGTTCAACAAATATAATTGAGAGTAGTTCAAGTGGATTGGGAACGAAGATAAGCAAAGAGATGGGAGGGGCTATGAATCAATATAAGTTACTGATGTAAAGTTAATTTGTAACCATGTGGAGATGAAATATATAGAGAGTGGTTGAAATCGGCCCAAGGTCGAAATTGTTTATATGCTTTAATTGAAAGGACGAATTTGCATGAAATTTTGACAGCATTTCGATCCGATCCCCATAGGATCGGGATGTAGAGGTGAAACTTTCATATATATATATATATATATATATATATATATATATATATATATATATATATAAATACTGAACAAATCTTCATTTTACCAATCTTATATATGAATACTGAACCAATCTTCATATAAAATGTTATGAACCAATCTATATACATGTATACTGAACCAATCTGTATATATAATGAACCAGTATGACTATATATGTACTGAACCAAGCTTTATATTTGTACAGTGAACCAATCTTCATATATACGTACTGAATCAATCTTATATATGTATACTGAACCAATTTTCATATATACGCACTGAACCAATCTTATATATGAATACTGAACCAATCTTCATATAAAATGTTCGGACTCGATGAGAACGACTCAACGAAGGAGGTGGTCGGACCCGCTCGACGGGATGGTAGACGTCCATAAAGGTATTTGGTGCTCTATATCTCTAGAATCCTAAAGAGAGGAGAGTATTTGTGCACCACCCAAAAGTTATGTTTTAACACATAGGATTTTATTCACAAAATCAATTGTTATACCCATACTCTTTTACTCCTCTCGTCTTTTTAAGTTTAAATTTTTGTTTGAAAATACAAGCTCTTTTAAGTTTTGTAGGTATTGGAATTCGAAAATTGTTACATTTTTAACTTTTTTTTTTATCAAATTTTATTACTCTCTCCGTTAAAAAATATAAGTCTTTTTTAGACTTGAAATTTTGTTTGAAAATATAAGTCCTTTAAGTTTTCTAGGTATTGAGATATGAGAATTGATATTTTTTTTATTTTTTTCTCTAATTTCATTGGTTGATAAGGCTTGTAGATAATTAATGAGGGATATAAGGGTAATAAATTTAGTATTTTCTTAATTTGTGTGCAGATGTCTAAAAAAATGTAATGATATGTGATACTTTCCTATGTCTTGTTTTGTATGTTGCATGAATTATTGTGTGTATGATTATAACATGTATGTGCATATGATGATCATACATATAACATATAATATATACATACTATGTATGGATGCACTATTAGGGTTAACTTTGACTTAGTAGTATTTGGGTTGGATCGATCCTCTAACAACGTTAGCATCTAATATGTGGAGTTATAATACATATTATATATATATATATATGTATATGTATATATATATATATATATTATGTGTAATATGTATAAGTATGTGTGAATTAATTCTGAATGAGCCTTAGCCCAAACAGAAGCCCATTGTTGTGAGTTCCGGCGCTCATGCTTTGGGTGGCCGCTCTTCCTTCCAAGCAATCTAGGGTTGAAGATCAAAGTCTTCTTCGATCTTCTGATTCTCACAGAGGGGGGTTTTCTTTCTCCTTACTTTTTGATCACATGCATGCTTAGATATAGGGTTGTTCTTGTATTTGTTACTTGATATGTCCCTGTACGAACTCTTTCTAGTGAATTTGGCCAACTCTTGAGGACCTGTGGATATAGGCTTTATCGAACCACATAAAAATCTCTTGTGTTCGTTTTTCGCTCTGCATGTTCTTATTTTTGATTCATCGCTTTCGTGCAAATTGTTTTTGGTTTTCAAACCTTCGGTTTTACAAACACTTGTATTTTTAAACGGAGTAGTAGTTGATAAGGGTTGTGTATAATTTATGAGGGGTATAAAGGCAATAAATTTACAATTTTTTTAATTTGTGTGCAAATGTCTAAAATAATTGACGAAATGGAGAGAAAACACATTATCACAACAAGAGCGAACTATACTAATAAAAGCTAATCTAACTATGAAGGTAAATTATATGATGCAAAGTTTTATGTTACCATTAGAAATCCATAAAGAATTAGACCAAATTAACAGATCATTCTTCTGGAATAAAGATAACAACTACAAACCATTGATTGGTTGGGAGAAAATTTATAAGACAAATAAGCAAGGTGGAATAGGAATCCATAAAACCAAAGACATAAAAAAAACATTACAAATGTAGCCACTATGGAAAATATTGGTAGAACTAGACAACATGTGGGTAAAAGTAATCACAGAAAAATATATGAAGGATTTGAATATTTGGGAATATAAGAAAAGGACACAAACATCATGGCAGTGAACCAAACTATGGAAATAAAAGTTGAATTCCTTGACGACCTAATTTGACAAGTAGGAAATGAAAAGACGATAAAGTTTTGGAAAGATGAGTGGATGGAAGAAGGGAAACTAACTCATTAACCACAAATTACCAAACTGCGCAATCAATGAGGAGGACAAAGAAGAAATCTATTTAGATGAAGATAAGCGTTGGAAAATCGATCAATTACAATAGGTACTTCCCTCTAGCATTGTGCAAAAGATTCTAAATATCAAAATCCCAATATTTGAGATTAAAGATCGAATTTCTTTGAAAACAAGTCGTAATGGGTGGTTCTCGACCTCAACTGCACTAGATAAAATTACAGGTCATCAAAGAGCCTAAAAAAGTGACATTGCTTGGATATGGAAATTGAAATGCCGCCCCAAAGTCAAAAACTTTATATGGAAACTCTTGATGAATGGAACCTCAACGAAAAAAAAGACTATCTGAAAAAGGAGTTGTTGTTCCCCTATTATGTATCTTTTGCAACCACCCAACTGAAGACTCCGAACATTTGTTCACTTGTTGTATCTACTCAATTCAAATGATTAAAAAAATTGACAACAAAGCTAGACAAACTGTACAGACAGTAACCAAAATAGGTCGAACAATAAAACTAATCACAAATGACATATTCTCCATGCTTAACAAGCAACAAAAATCCTACTTAGTTGGTAACCATTGTGTGGTGGGGGCTATAGACCATTAGGACAAAATTGTCTTCAATGACGAAAACTACTCAAATATCAGAAAGCAAGAAGCTTATCTACGACAACAACTATAACAACTACAAAACTTTAACTCTAAGACATTATTCTGGAAAGACATGGAAACTACGATAACTCGAAAACAATCAACCCCTAGACGCAAGAAAAATAATAGGTGGACAAAACTGGCAGAAACCCACTTCAACATAAATTTCAACGGGTCTAGACTCCCTTCAGGTTTGGCTTCAACTGGTTTTGTTATTCGTGACCATAGCAGTTTTGTTTTGTCTTCTGACTCCTCGTAGTGCGACTCCATTCCCCATTAATGGTCGAAGCCTTGACACTTTACTCGGGTCTAGTGGCAGCTACAAATTTGGGCTTAAAACGTATTGAGGTTGAAGGAGATAGTCTTACTATCATCAAGACAATCTTCGACGTCTGACACTGCCCTTGGGAGATCGAGATGATCATCACGGACATCCAGTATCTCCTCCAACAATTTGAGTGGACGTCTTGTACTCATGTCTTCCACGAAATCAATTGAGTTGCAGACAAGGTGGCTCATCTCAGACACTCCATAGATTGTGGGGCTCTCATCTCAGACACTCGTGATGAATGGAACCTCAACGAAAAAAAGACTATCTGAAAAAAGAGTTGTTGTTCCCCTATCGTGTCTCTTTTGCAACCACCCAACTGAAGACTCCGAACATTTGTTAACTTGTTGTAGCCACTCAATTCAAATGATTAAAAAAATTGATAACAAAAGTAACCAAAATAGGTCGAACAATAAGACTAATCACAAATGACATATTCTACAAGCTTAACAAGCAACAAAAATTCTCCTTAGTTGGTAGCCATTGTGTGGTGGGGGCTATAGACCATTAGGAACAAAATTGTCTTCAATGATGAAAACTACTCAAATATCAGAAAGTAAGAAGCTTATCTACAACAACAACTATAACAACTACAATACTCTAACTCTAAGACATTATTCTGGAAAGACATGGAAACTGCGATAACTCAACAACAATCAAACCCTAGTCGCAAGAAAAATAACAGGTGGACAAAACTGGAGGAAACCCACTTCAAGATAAATTTCAACGGGTCTAGACTCCCTTCAGGTTTGGCTTCAACTGGTTTTGTTATTCGTGATCGTGACCATACCAGTTTTGTTTCATCTTCTGGCTCCTCGTAGTGCGACTCCATTTCCCCGCTTATGGCGGAAGCCTTGACACTTTACTCGGGTCTAGTGGCAGCTAGAGATTTGGGTTTAAGACGTATTGAGGTTGAAGAAGATAGTCTTACTATCATTAAGACAATCTCGGACGTTTGACACTGCCCTTGGGAGATTGAGATGATCATCACAAACATCCAGTATCTCCTCCAACAATCTGAGTGGACGTCTTGTACTCATGTCTTCGAGGAAATCAATCGAGTTACGGATAAAATGGATCATCTCAAACCCTACATGGATTGTGGGGCTCTCATTTCCCATCTGGAGTTCATGTCCCTCGTCCGCAAGGACACCATTGGGAGATGGATTAGTAGAGTTTGACACCTCACAAATTCTTGCCTTTTATACAAAAATGAATAAATAAAAAGAATAAAAAGAATTTAAATCTTACGAGTATAAAAAATTTAATGGATGCTTATATTTTAAAATTTAACTAGTATAATCCCCGCGCCATGACGCGTATTTTAAAAAAATCAAAATAAAATTCTGTAAGTATAAAATTAAATAATCTATTACCAAACGTTAACATAAAACAAAAAAATAAGATTTGAAAAAGTAAGTAAAAATAATAAAAATAATTATAAAAAATGTATAAAAATTATATGAGTTTAAGATTTAAATAGAATAGGTTGATTGAATGAAAATTCTAAAATAAATGTGGTTATAATAGCTAATAAAAAATGCTTATGATTTAGTAGTTAGATATATCCTGCTTTATTAGAGAAATGTGTACAAATTTCATTAGTTAGTTTTTTTTTTCTAGATTTAGTTGATTGAGAGGAAATAGTAAAACAAAAGTGATTATAACATATAAGCAAAAACATTTCTCATTTAATAGTTATAATAGATAAATCCCATTGGTTAATTTTTTTTAAAATTTATTATTTGAAAATTTATGTAGATTAGGTGAAAATCCAAAAATTAAGGTTATTATATAAAAAAATACTCCATCCGATCGGTAATATTTGATGCTTTAGGAGATTAAATTTAATTTGATCAACAATATTTGATGTTTTAGAAGTAATAATTACACTCTTTTTTACTTTTGCACTAATACCAATATAATTTGTACTTTTTTTAACAAATTACATTTGTGCATAATAAATGTGATGCGAGAGTAAAAATTATTTGATGGAGTATTTAAAGGGGGAAATGACATTTCTAAATTCTTGTGCATATCCTTAAAATATCAATATAATTTGTTGCTTAAAAAAAGACTTTATATATTTGAAACTATGTACTTTTTTAAAAAATAAATTGAATTAATCCCATTGTTTTAAAAAAGTTGTATGAAATAATATCATGTAATTAATATATAATGAAATAATACTATATAGTTAATTTTACCTTTATTAAAAAAAGTTTTAAATTAATCCCATTGGTTAAAAATATATTAAGAAATGAGGTTATGTAAATAATATTAGATAGTTTAATAATTACCATAATTAAATGATATTGTGTAAATAATACCTTACAACAATAACTTTGTTTGAGGGGAAGACACGTGGCGTAGGGGCTTTGCTTTTAATTAATACTCATTCCGTTCGGCAAAACTTGTCATTTTAGCTTATTTCACAAGTTTTAAGGCAATTAAGAAATGTACTCATTTAGCCTCAATTATTACCCTCATTTTTACTTTATCGAAAACTACAACTAACAAATCATCAATCATATCAAGGGCATTTTTGTAAAGTGAAGGGCAAAATACCTATAATGACAAGTTTTTTTGAACAAAAATAATACCCTAAAATGACAAGTTTTGCCGAACTAAGGGAGTATATTGATAAATATTTCATGGATATATAGATAACTTACTTCAATTCGGAAACTCACATCAGCTTTGCCTTTACTTTCCTCCATCGCTGTGTGTTCCGTTCGCGACAAGGAAGCTCGAACCCCACCGGCCACGGCGGAGCTTCAAACAATCTCCCTCTTCCTCCTCTACTGCCGCAATCTCTGTGAAAACTCCTTGTAACAGTCATCAATGGTGCTGTCGCAGAAGCTGCACGAGGCCTTCAAGGGCACCGTGGAGAGGATCACGGGGCCTCGCACCGTCTCCGCCTTCAAGGAGAAGGGTGTACTCAGCATTAGTGAGTTCGTTCTCGCCGGCGACAATCTCGTCTCCAAGTGCCCTACCTGGTCCTGGTAATTACCAATTTTTCTTCTTTTTCGTCTATCTTTGTTCCAATTAGCCTAATTTCCTCTTTTGGCCGTCGTCTAGAATGTTTTTCCCCGTCAAAATGATAACTTTGTGATGTAATTTGTCTTAATTTTGAATTTCGTTAGATTGCGTGTCATCTGAGGGATGTAGGTGAAGTGGTTGACTTCAGATTGATTGTGGTTTGAGCATCTTTTATGTTCTTCTAGGGTTCGTGAGCATAATTTATACTTATTTACTTGGTAGTGAATTTGATCATCAATAAATACATTATCTTGTCGATTGGCGTCAAGGGTTTTGGTATTTCATTATTTCAATGATCTGTCAGAAGACGAAAAATTATGCCAATTTGAATCAGATGGATGATGAGGTGAGGTTATGGCAGCCACAGCTTGAACAGTTTAATGGAATTCCAGATCTGTTGCATAATTTGAGATCTTTTATCTTTTTTGGCCATACTCATTGGACTCACCTGTAAACTGTAAAGCCCCGTTTGTTTCAACCTCTAATACGGGAATTTGAGTTGAACTGTGCTGGAACTGGATCATCATCATACCCATGAGGCCGTGAGTATTACATAAGATTTCGAAAGACTTGTTCTTGTTATCACAAGGGAATTGCATCACTGGTCTAGCAGAGGAATCAATGGTTGGTTCCAGGGATTCGGAGGGGATGCGAGGGTCCATATGATGGCCAGGGATTGTAGATGGTGTTTGGTTTGGCATCAGAGGACAATTTTTTGACAAGGCAGAGAGCCAAAGTTAGCAAAGGTAAGAATGACTTCACAGGTGAGGTGAGGACAAAGGCCCATGGGAAGGGTGGCAGCGGCAGCAGTATGGTGGTCTGTTATTGTTGTAGGCCCTTCATTTTCCCCCCCTCCCTATGGGAACAAAATGTCCCACCCTCTCCTATTCTCTGAATGGGTAATCCTTGAGCCTTTTCTGAAGTGAGACCCACTAGATCAGTTTTTTCTGATCTATTAACAAAATATAGCTATGGGGTAGGAACATGTGATACGATTCAACTACATACTCATATGCCTGTTTCCAATCAATCACCTTGAGATGCAAAAATTCTAAAGCCGGAACTCACAGTTTTACTGTGTGAATTGGTGTGATATGAGGCTAGAGGTCCTTTAGACTCACTAAAAAAAAGGTTATTCAAAAGTTGCTTGATCCCCCACAAAATAAAAAGGAAAGAAAAGAAGGAATGTGGTGAAACTCTTTTTCTTTTCTGTATAATTTGATTGTTTAATGCAACATCCAAATATCTTTCTTTCAATAGTTATCCACGACGAATATTTATTTGCATTTTATGTACTTGATGAGGCAGGGAGTCAGGTGAGCCTAGCAAAAGGAAGTCTTACTTACCTTCTGATAAGCAATTCTTAATCACTCGGAATGGTAAGGTGTTAGTTATACTTTCTTCTCTATCTGACATCTACAGAGATTTTCTTTTCATTTATTTATTTAGTTTATCCATTTCAACAAACTTATGCTGTCTGCACCTAAATAAAGTGATAATAGTTCATCAAGTACATATTCATCCTCTAGGTTGTAGCTAGATACAGTTATATGGATAATACCTTTATTGATCAGCATAATGTGGTGTTAACTTTCATAATGCATGGAAAAGAACAAGACTAAAACCCCCCACTTAGCTCGAGGTTTACTATGTCATCAATCAAGCATCCACTCAATATAATACGAATACAATGCCTTGAGCAACATTTTAGTTAAGGCCCATAGGTGGTAGGTCACTAAGAAAACAGGTGGTTCAGAAGGTTGGACTGCAGTTCTTGAAGATTGGTCTGTTGTTACGATTATCTGTATTCCAAGAAAAATACAGACAAACACTTATGCTATGGATTTTGATTTTCAATTAATCAATGCTATTGTGTTGTAGATCTATTTTGGTTTATAATGGCGGCGTTCTTATTACCTTTTTTGGCTCTTTCAAGTTCCCTGTCTACGAAGAGCTGCATCTATTGAAGAAGAGTATGAAGCTGCTGGAGGTGAAGTTTTACTTGACAATGAGGATAATGATGGATGGTTAGCTACTCATGGAAAACCAAAAGGTGGGTGCTTGTTTATGCATTTTTTATGTATATTTTTTTTATTTTGCATTTCTTATATATCCAAACATATTATCCTTGCTGCAGAGACTAAAGCTGATGAGGATAATTTGCCTTCCATGGAGACACTAGAAATTAGTGAAGGGAGAAAAATCCAATCAATATCATCATACTTTGGAGGTGATGATGAGGGAGATATTCCGGATATGGCAGAATTTGAAGACCAGGACAACCTAATTGAGAATGATCCTGTAAGTTGATGATGCAGATGCTGAATGCAATCAATACTTCCTGATGGTTGCAATGGATGATAATTCAATAGCTTTTTTGTTCTTATACCTCCGATATAATTCTTGTAACCATTAAACTAGTGCCTTGAACTATCTATCCTGCAATGTTTCTAAACGCATTATAATTCCTAATTGGCGAGTGCTCTCTTACCATGTTTTGACATGTTTACATTAGGCTAGTTGAGATGGTAGAATTTGATTCGGCACTTCAATAGTACCAAATGTGTAAGTTTCACTGAAAAGATCAAGCTTTTGGAACTGTGACATTTGAAATGATGTTGAGGATTGTGTGTGGCTTTTTGGCTGTTTTTTATACAATGCCTTTGAGATGAATTTAGCCCCCATATCAATTTTTGGAGCATATTAACTAAATTCAGTTATTTTTGTCACATAGCTGAATATAGAATACTCTTACACTTGCCCTTTGTGGGTCTTTTTGAAACACCCTCCTGATTTGCTCAGGGTAAGGGTGTGTACATCTTGACCACCAAGACCTTGCCTTTAGTGGGATTACACTTAGTTGATAAGTAAGAGTACCTTTCTATCTTATATAGGAATATTTTATCACTAATGTAGTAATGTGGATTGAGTGGAAGGAAGGTTTATTTAAATACTTCAATTTTTTTCTTTGGCCAAATTCTTTAGGATAAATACCTGTTATGCCCATGAACTTTTAAAAGTGGGAAAATTACTTTGGCACATAATTAAACATGATAAAATTCATTTTTATGTATATATTTTTAGTTCTCACTGTTTGCGATGTTTTGATTTTTAACCATATGGGTTATTTATTTATCTTCTGTAGGCAACACTACAAAATACCTATCTCGTGGCCCATGAACCTGATGAAGAAAATATATTGCGCACAAGAACATATGATGTCAGCATAACGTATGTAACCAAGTTCTCTCCTTGCAATTGCTATATTTAGTTGCTTCTTAATCTTGTCTGTGTTTGTGCTATGTAATCTGTGTAGTATTAGCCTTATGGGTCACTACTTACTATCAAGGTTCCTTGGTTTAACCTACGTACCAACCTATAACTCTTTAAGGCTGATATTACACAAATCTGCTATATTTTTACCATTTACCATCTGCCAAAGTTTCATCATTTGGTTATTTGACTAGCTAAAGTTGATGGAAAAGTAACTTAAAGGTCATTATACAGGACTGCTATGAACATTTATTACATATCTAGCACCGAGCCTTTAGGGTTATTTAGTGGCTATAGAATCATAGCCTAAATTTTTAAAGAAAAAAATGATTACTTTCAGTTTTAGTTTTAGGGTTTTTTTTTTTTTTTTTTTTAATGACGAGGAACCCACCTTCGATGGTAATCAGGCGACGTCTAGGCGTGCGCCTTGCACCTAGGCGTTGAGGCAATGGTCCTAGCGCCTCATAGGGGTCAAGGCGAGGGGAGTCCGAAAGGCGCACGCCTTGCGCGCCTAGGCTCCAAATCTGATGAATGACATTGATGAATCTAATGAATGGTTAGTTGGAAGAATGGAATGAGAAGAAGACTATGATTTTGTATTTGACGATGACACTTTGACATGGGAAATGGTGGACAAAGTTAGTAGAGCTAGTGAGCCCCATTATTCTAATAGGTCAATGGTGAAGGGGAAAGCTCCTTTGCTGTTCTAGTGGTGAAAATAATGGAATGAAGCTCTTAGTAGTAACATACGCAGTTCTAGTGGTGAAAATATTAGAATGATGCTCTTTGATTTCATGTGTACTCAAGCCATTTGATGATTTGAATGATATATTAGCTTTTGTGTATATGATTATGCTTTCCATCTATTTATTCTATATGATATTATGTTATGTAGCTTATTGTTTAACATTATATATTATATATTACATATACAAATTATTTCATCATTATATGAATGTAGAAGGGAAAATTTTATAATTAATCGCCACAATTCGAAAGGCGTGCGCCTCTCGCCTTGCGCCTAGGCAATGGGGACCCCATCGCCCTGGTGCACCTTTTGCCTTTTTATACACCGGTGGTAAACCCCGAGCACGTGACCGAGCCGACAAGAGCCACGTACTCGACCCAGTTGTAGGGAGAAGGCAAACCTTGGATTTTCATCCAAAGAAAGGGGCAGGCATCGAACGAGTTAATTGATTTCCCTTTTTGAAATGTTGGGAGTTTGAACTGCACCTCCTGAAAAGCGGGGAAACAACAAAACAAATATGAATTTAAGGGAGAGGAAGGGGAAGAGATGGAGACAGCTCATTGAGGTGGGCTGTTTTGCTAAGAGAGGATTGGAAGAGTTTTTAACAAATTAAATGGTGCTTAGCTGTTTGACCAGTCAAAAATGTTGATATCTTGTTTTGCAATTTGCACATTTAGTTAGCGGATTCACTCTAATAGATTAATTTTTAAAAACACTGATAATAGCGGCATTTTGAGAAGATGAGAATTATTGCAAAAATATTTTGCCCTTACCACTTTTAACAAAATATACATGTTTTTATTCCACTTTACGCATTCCAACAAGTAGCTAATTGTAAATCTTTATAAGCTAACTTTATGAAATACTCCTTATCTTTATCCAAATAGCTAATTTCATCTGCTAGTCAGTCAAATAGGCTCGCGATATCATCTAGTCGCTACTAAAAACAAATATTATCCATCAACTTTCAGCTGATTGCTAAACATGACCAGTATGACCTTCACATATACTCAGAGATGAGAAGATTGAGTTCATTTCTTAATCTGACCTTCACATATACTCGAGTGTGATAAAGTTGAGTCAGATTACGCAATAGCCGTGCTCAGTGTAGCACTATTAGAAACAGTTAACTAACATCTTTTTTGTAATTTTTTCAGATATGACAAGTACTACCAAACTCCTCGGGTATGGCTTACTGGGTATGATGAGGTAGGCTTCTATTGCATTACTTCTTATATTTGTGCTTTTGGTTTATGCAATTCTTTGTCTTACAACAAATATTAAAGTTGCTTGTGTATGGAAAATCTAAGATGTTATGTTTCATGCTTACCCCACCCTCATGAACTCACAAACATATACCTACTCCTGCATACTGATGGGAAAATTGGCTTTCTTTGGACTTTCATAAACTACTTCTGCCAAGTTGGAAATGGGGAAGGGCTGATTGCTTTTCCCTTGTTGGATTTAAACCTGATGATGTGTAAAAAAAATGTTCCGCAATGAGGATAATATATAACAAGGTAAATTGAGGAAGAAAAGAGAAATATGTTAGAAGAAAAAGACCCAAGTAGTGGTTTATAAGATGATGAAGAACAGAAACCAATTTGAATAAGAAACTGTATTAAGCCTAATATGTCGCTAATGTCTTTTACATGGGTGCTGTTTAAAAAAGTGAGGAGATTGGATTGTAAGAAGGCTCTACTAACTGAGCTTTTGTTGGTTCTGTGCAGTCAAGGATGCTTTTACAACCAGAACTCGTGCTGGAAGACGTTAGCCAAGACCATGCCCGCAAAACGGTTAGACATTTTTACTGTCAAATTCTTCTGTTAAGCTGTCACTTGGCCCATTCACTGACTTGGCAGAAAGGGGAAACAGTATTTTATCTCCCTATGATAGATGCTTGGAATGATTTTTTGAGCAAATACTAATAGTCAAGTACGAGATTTTCATCTGATTTACCGTGTTTTGTGCTTGCCCTACTACACCTAGTGAATCATTGGTCTAATAGAACCACAATTTCATTTTGTTTCTAATTTATTGCAATGCATTTGTATTTGAACCTCAATGTGTTCTTGTGTTTGTGACACATCTAACATTCGTCCATCTTCCATGTCTCTTTTATTATTTAGTTGGATCACATCTTTTATCTGTGCTACCAAATGTCTGGGCATTGTTCCTTTTTTTAACAGCATCAAATCTACTAGGCGATGGTAATACATTCCTGAGTTTTCTGTTTACAGGTAACTATAGAAGATCACCCTCACTTACCTGGAAAGCATGCTTCTATACACCCATGTCGACATGGTGCAGTCATGAAGAAAATCATTGATGTTTTGATGTCACGTGGAGTTGAGCCAGAAGTTGACAAGTGAGTTTGTTAAATGCCTCTATACAATCTGTTTTTGTCTTTTTAGATCCTATCTTGGGTCTAGCCAATGGTACATTTAACCTTTTGGTAATATGGATATATCAGTGTTTTCTTCATGTCGTCTTTTTTGGGTGAATGGGTATCACTACAACTTCAAAAATAATTTCATAGTCAATTATTGAAGGTGAAAGTTCACATCCCATGGATTAATGATAACTGTAACTATGGAATTGCTATCTTTAGTTCTACATTAACGGGCAAGGGCTTTCTAGTCCAGAAACCGAAGTGAGGCATTGATCTTAATCTAGTCCATGTTCATGTCATTTGTCTTAGTTATCGCGCACAGGATTTGATTTAGCCACCTCTCTGGTTTGTAACAGGTACCTGTTCTTATTTTTGAAGTTCATGGCATCAGTAATCCCCACTATTGAATATGACTACACGATGGACTTCGATATGGGTAGCTCCAGCACATAGACACCGGGTTACTGTAACTAATCCTGCAGCACCCAACTTCTCTTTTCTGCTGAGTTATTGATGTTTCAATTCAGATTCTGATTCTTCCTCGTCCTTGGCGTATTTTCAGATATCCGGATGTCATGATCAATTCGATTGCCTGAAAATTCAAGTGGATGAAGCGCCTTGTAAATACCTGCAGCTTTGTTTCTTACATGGACTGAATTTGTACACTTACTAAATCCTCCAAATGGGAACTGAACAAATTTGGTTTAATGTTAATCTTCCGAAAAGCAAGAACTCAATAAATAAATAAAAAAGTGTTTTTCTGTGTCATTTGATTTATAACTGAACAATTTTGGCTTCAAATAAAGTTATACCAGATTCAATACAAACAACAACCCAGTAGATCCCGCGATTAAGCAGAGTCTGGGGGTCAGGATGTACGCACTCTTTTCCCGAATGAGTCGAGAGAGTGTTTCCGCAACACTCAGAACGAAAGAAGACTAGAACCACATAACTACAGGTCCCACAGTAGGAAAAGGAGCCAGAAAAATGTAAAACAGAGGGTGGAAAAGAAGCATAATCAAACGGACACAACATACCCCATAACTCTAAACATCTGTAGTTCGAATGCATCTCCTCCATGGCCTTATCCAATGTCATATCCTTCGAAAGGTTCAGCAGATTGAGATCTTGTCGGATAGCCTCCATCCAACTCTTATTCGGTCTATCTCTCCCCCTACGGATAGCTCCAAGATCCAATATCTCACACCTTCGAACTGGTGCCGATCCAGGTCTCCTATGAACGTGCACAAACCAACGTAATCCGAACTCCCTCAGTTTGTCTACAATACTCGCAACTCCAACTTTTCTTCTTATGTCAACATTCCTGATTCTGTCAAGTTTCGTATGTCCACTCATCCATCGCAACATTCGCACCTCTTCCATTGACAACTTCTGTTCTTGAGCTTTTAGTGATTGGCCAACACTCGCAGCCATATAATAAGACCATCCACAATGGTCGTGTGTAAATGTGCAAATGTGTATTTTTTAGACATTTTTAACTCCATTGGTTGTTTTGGGTGTGTGCAAATGGTTGGGTCTATTTTTTTTTTAAAAATATATATTAAGGGTACTTAAATATAAATATAAATATAAATATATAATATTATGGCCTTGTAAAATATGGAGATTTAAATTACATTATCGGATTTAAATCGAAAAAGGAATTTGACGAGCATTTTCAAAGGTCGGAAGTCCTAATGGTTTGACTCGGATTTCGAAACGGTTTTGGGACTAACTTGGGGATTTGACTTATTCGTTGACTGACTAGCATGATGTTATGTATGTATGACTAATATCATGTATGCGTGACTAATAGCATGTAAGTGTGACTAATGGCATGATATCATTGAGCTATAGTATAAGTAGTGTCTTGCGGAATACTATGCATGATGATGAATTGTTACATATGAGTATGATCTTATAAGCATGCGAATTTGGCTAAGTAAGTTATGAAAGTTGTTGTCTCTTATGAGTTGACTATTGAGGTTATACGGTGATTGATCATGAGGAGTTGGCAAGTATGGATGATGCAAGTTGTTTATCTATTTGCTGGTGTGATGTGTGTGATATGTATGCTTAGAGTAGCCTTAGATGTAGACTCATTATACTTTCGATATGTATCTAGGTGATACTCTGAGATTGTGACTTGTTGTGTGCCAGGTATACTATTATGCTGCTTTGCTTATCCAGGTAAGTTTTTTCGGAACTTACTCAAATTAATCAGAAAACCTCCTTGCTTATATGTGCATGATATACTAGGTGTTGAATATCATAGTAGCATGCCTTGTAGTATCATGCTAGGATTGCACTAATGACTGAGCATCCTTATTCTGTATGCATATGTAAACAGAATGGCCATTATATGTGAAGTAACTAGAGTCTCTGCTAGGGTCATAGGACGACCCAGTTCCATCAGGTCTTGTCCTGAGTCATTTGAGTCTAATGGCATCACCTTTACATATATTGCGAACATGAGTATTATGAGCATGACTACGGGAGTTGCATGCGGGCTTTATTCATCTATATGGTTACGGGTTGGGCTAATCAGCTTGATCCAAATATTATTGGAATGGAATGCATTCATGAGCTGAACAATCTTCGCCCTATCGAAAAGGGGGGCGGTAGTAGGAGAGGGATATGCCACTAGGCATTCTGTGGTAGGGCCCTAATTAATATTTCTACACATATATAAACCACGAGCATGCTTGTGTGTTAATATTCATGTTCTGCATTAGGAGCATGATATTAGGTATAACGTATATGTGCTCTTATATGCGGGGAACAACCAAGTGTGGGCCTCAATCTGATCCTATGCCCCCTTAATGTTTTTAGGTATATATGCATATGATCATATCTAGTGTCGTGTGTTGTCTGACGTAGGATGCTCATGTCAGAAAACTGGTTATTGAATTGTCACTTGACCATATAAAATACTAGTAGGATAACCACATAATAAAGAATGTTTTGACCCGGCTTTACCGTGGCACCACCTTATCGATGGTTTAAGTAGACATGTTTTCGCGAGTTAGTACTTAGGACATGTACAGGTGTGTTAAAACCGGGTCTCCAACGGCCCTCACGAGAATTTTGGGTATGAAATCCCACTTTCGAAACTGAACTTTCGAATTTCAAACTTCCAACCCGTACTTGGTGCGCAAGATCCGAATAAAGGTATCCGACCGTCGAAACATAATCCGAGTTCATAAACTCAAGCCGTTACAGGCTTGGACCTCATAGAGGTCATTCTTCTTAATACACTTAATCAGAATCCTGTCATCCTTTGAGACAGTCCTTATCCCTTGACTACTGTTGATATCACAACCTAGGGATTCCAAAGTACTTTCGGACATGAGATTCCTCCTAAGCTGTGGAACCCATCTAACATCGTTGATGACCCTAATCACACCATCATGCATTTTCATAGCCCTAGAACCAATGCCTTTAATTTTTAACACTGAATGATCACAAAGCATAACATCACCACCCTCAAGAAGTTTCAAATAAAAAAATCAAGATTTATGATGAGTAGCATGCATAGTACAACCAGAGTCAAGTAACCAACAATCAGAGTCATTATTCATAAGTAAGGCAAGCACTTCATGAGTATAATAGGGGTGGGTTTCACACACAACAGACACAATAGGTTGTTTAGCAGCTCTTTCCTCATCTCTTTTCTTTTTATAACAGTCATTTTCAAAATGGCCAGTTTTAGAACAGTAATGACATTTCAGATTAGATTTATCAATGCCAATAGTCTTATCAGAACCATTGTTAGGTTTGGACTGCCCCTTCTTATCATTTTTCTTGTTGTTATTCCTCTTATTACCCTTACCTTTGAAATAAGGACTTCATCCTTGGCTTCAGTCTTACGCTCGGATTTATCACCATTAGCATTTTTAAAAACCTTTAAGGACTCATTTTTCTGGATCACAAATTCAATAATATCTTTCGTAACCAAAGCAAAATTACCATATTGAACAACATCCTTAAGCAGGCTCTTTCCTCATCTTTTTTTATAGCAGTCATTTTCAAAATGGCCAGTGTTAGAACAGTAATGACATTAATTTTAGATTAGATTTATCATTGCCAATAGTCTTATCAGAACCATTGTTAGGTTTGGACTGCCCCTGCTTATCATTTTTCTTATTGTTATTCCTCTTATTACCCTTACCTTTGGACATAGCCATAAGGACTTCATCCTTGGCTTCAGTCTTACGCTCGGATTTAGCACCATTAGCAATTTAAAAAACCTTTAAGGACTCATTTTTATGGATCACAGATTCAATAATATCTTTCTTAACCAAAGCAAAATTACCATATTGAACAACATCCTTAAAAGTATCAAACTAACTAAGCAAGGAATTCAACAAAAGCACACAAAGCTGAGTTTCATCAAGTTTATCACCACAACGTTGCAAATCTTGAGTTATAGTTGGGAAACGATCAAGATTATTAGCCAAGGTGCAAGCAGTGTTCATTTTAAAGCTAAACAACTTATTAACAAGATTCACATGAGATGGGAGAGACTTTACCAAATACAAACCTTCCAGAGCATCCCACAATTCTTCAGTAATGGAATGGCCTAATACCTATCGTGCCACTTCTTTTGAGAGATGAAGCATAATATCATTGTGAGCCTGAAGATCAGTTTCCATGATCGTTTTTATACCAGTTCCATGATTTCCATCTGGATACTTGTTCATGACTGCAAGCCAATACTTTTCCTTGATAAGTATGGCTTTCATTTTCACCTGCTACATACAAAAGTCAGTAGTGCCATTGAAAGGTTTCAAACGAACAAAATCAAACATATTTGCAACATAATAGCAAGAACTATAAAGAATTTAAAGCGACAAATCGTTTTAACACAAAAATAAAGGCGGAAGCGAAGTTTTTCAAAGAATCAGTAACATGCAAGAGCGAAAACCGATTGAAAAAAAAGAGCAGATCTTGTTACGTCGTGTAGGGGGGAATGGCACCAGGCGATACACCCTATTTAGGCCCACCCGCTTCCTACACCAGTTCCCTCTCTTTGAGATCTATCAAGACTCGGCTAGGTTGGGAAAAGGACACTCAAGCGCTAGTAACAAAACACTTGCTATGATACCACATTGAAAAGCAAGATCGAATCGTGTTTGTTTTGCAAAGAACACAAACGAGTACGAAAGATAGAGAATAGAAAGAAGAACATGAGATTTGTTTACGAGGTTCGGATCCGCGATCTTACATCCCTAGCGCCTCAAGAGTCAGCCATAATCCACTATCAAAAAGGGGAAAAATACAGATCGGAGCAAAGCCGAAAGTACAAGTAAAGTTCAAAGCGAAAAACCAAAAGTAAACACGAAATCAAGCAAGAAGAAGAAGAACTTCTTCAATATCTTAGATCGGAGGATACAGACTTGGATCCAAGATAGGAAACCCAAACACCAAGCAGTTGCTGGTTGTTGGAGGAGCCTTCGACCCTCTCGCAGTGCTAGAAGTCGTCGGAGAAGAAGAGCTTCAACGATTGGAAGAGGGAAGGGGCTTGAATAGCAAACCCTAACCCTAATCTCTCTCTCTCTCTGCTCTTCTCTTTCTCTCTCTGCGTTTTGGAGCTCAAGGAACAGTGGAAGCCTTAGACGACACGGGAAAGCTAGGAAGCCTCATCTTTTATAGAGGAACCCTAGATAAAATACAGCGTTCCATGTCCGAATCTCCTTCAGACTTCCAAGCAATAGCTTCCAGGTGTTGGGCCAGTGTAGTTGGCTATGGGCTTTAGGCCCAAGCTTGGCAGCTAAGCCTAGTTAGGAGATCAAACCCGGTTTAGGTTAAATTCAATCCAGTCCGGTTTAGCTAACCCCCAAGCTTGACCTAGCCTTAAGCCATCACACACTTAACCATTTCATGTTACACATATATAATACATACAATATATATACATTTAAAATGGCATAAAACACTTAGGAAAATATACAAGTTTTCAACAACTTTGATGGGATGGATCATAGATTCGTCTTATCAAATATCCGCTCGTTGTAAGTTTAAAAAAAATATACAGACGGATTCTAGATCCGTCCTATGTAAATGAAAAAGTAAAAAAAAGTTGTTGCACATGTGCAACTTTTTTCTTTCTTTTTTATCATAGAAAACTACGATCTGTCCTATATAATTGTTTTTTATAATGGACGGATTTAGGATCCATCTATGTATTTTTTTAAAAAGCTTGCAACGGATGGAGCTATGATCCGTCCTAATGAATAAATAGAGCACTTGTCTCAGGTGTATATATCACAATCCTAAAGCTATCAAAGAGAGGTGCAAAGTGTAGATAATATTAGAGAAATTAAATAATATTTATAGAAAGAAAAATACAAAGGGGGTGTGTCAACTACAAGTCTACAAGTCCAAGTCAAAGAAACACTCATCAGCTCGTTGGTTCGTTGGTTGGAGAGAGAGAGAGAGTACAGTGGGTTTGAAATCATATTTGTGGTTGCTCAGCTCTCTCTCATATATCTCAAATGTCCTTCATCTTCAACACCCTCATCTATTTTGCCCCCCTCATTCTGTACACAACTAAATTAAAACATTCTGTGTAAACATTCTTCATCGTCATTAAAATGGACAGGCGAAGAAGAAAGAAGCCCAGGGCTTCCACTTCGGTCTCAGAAGGTACTCGATCCCCTCAACCTCAACCTCAATCTCAATCTCAATTTCAATTTCAATCTCAAGCTCTGCCTTATTCATTTCTTCTTCTTTAATTAATTTCCATTAACTCAATCCTCTTCAATCATGTAATTTAGAAATTAATTAATGAATAAACCTAGTTATGATGTTGCAAATAATTTGTTCTTTGATTCTCTATTTATGTTCGGTATTACGATGCAGAGGTGAGTAGCAATGAATGGGAAGACATCGATATGACCAACCAAGAAGAAGATCTCATCTTTCGTATGTATAGACTCGTCGGAGATAGGTATATGGATTTCATATCTTACATATGAATATGATTAATTGATTTATTATCCATACTTTGTACGGAACTACGTATGATTTATCTCCTAAATTAAATTTCATTAGTACTAGATAGAGATATATATAGTGGCCACATATTTTGTGGCAATTACGTACATATACATACATGTCTACTTATTATTAATTAATTAATTAATTAATATATTAAATGGTCACATATATACTTTTTAACTTTATTAATTTATTATAATTAAGTTCCAACATAGCAGTATATATTTTGATCATGATGACACCAGAATATAAAATATATTGTCTTCATCTATATAGCTGTGTAGGTTACTGTATTTCCCTTGTTAGGTGATGTTATAGCTACACAAGTTTAAATTGGAAGCATATGAAATTGAATTATTTTGGGTATAATCATGGATCACACACGTTATATACGACATGACTCCACCTATGATTGATGATGATATACAGTGCAGAAATAAGAGTTACACAGTAGAACACGATACAATATAAGGATCATTAATAACTGAAAAAAATAAATCACTTGGCTTTTACGGTAGCTAGTTGCCTATTTGTCTCCGATAAGACCAAAAAATGTACAAAATGTTTTGGTATATTGTAGCCATTTTGGGTGTTTTTTCCGGTAAGTTATATCATGCACCAAATTGCAACTTTATATACAACAGCAAAGTGCAACAATATATATATAGAGAGAGTACAAACCTAAAATAATATAAGGGCCCGCTTGTCCTCTGCTATATATAGTCTATAGATTGTTGATATGTAAAATGACAATCTCAAATGGTGAAATTTCAGACTAGTATATAAGATCGGTGGATTATATATTTATCCTATTATCAATTAATTTTAAGATGAAATTTTAATTTTCTGAACTTATGTGTTCAGATGCGGATCTATATTAGAAACAGTGGTGGCAGTCGACTCCCAATCGAAAATAAAATTTAATATATGTATTCCTCTCGTCGATAGCTTCAATTTGATATATTATAAGCTCAAATCCGACACCTGAACAAAAAGTTATAAACGTTTCAAGACTGCACAAAGAAAATTTACTTCTGACATTATGAGTTACTTCTATCATAATTATATCGTTTGTTACACATACCTAAATACTATAATTAAACTCGATAACTTCAAATTAGTTGATTATTATATTGAAATATTTGAAAACCATGAAGTAAAGTATGCACAATTAATGTTTTTATTCTAGTTACACATTCATGATCGATATTGAGAATTCTTTAAAAAAAATAGACTTTAATTTTACCGATAATTTTTCGATGACAATTTTCCGCCCTCTCAAATAAAAGTTTCAGGATCCGCCACTATATGTGTTAGACATCCACCGCATTACATTCATACACACCACCTTCGATGGTTAAACATGCTATTATAGCTAGCTAGCTAGAGAATTTTAAGTTTAGAAGAAAGAATACTCATTTTTATGAAAAATACTAGAAAGGTGCAATTAAAGGGCCTCTTGTTGTTCTATTGCTTAATCATGATTTTATGCACTATCTGTGTAAAGTTCATAATTATATTATGAATTTAATACATTTGACTGGCACAATTTATGAAATATTTTATTTTAAATTTATGTTATTTTAAATCCATTGTGCATTATGTGAAGTGGTGAACCAAACACTTTTCAAATAATAACACCCTTAGTATACTGGCTCAACCCAAATATTAAACCGTAAAAGTGCCTTTTAAAAAGATAGACAAATGAATCTATATATATATATATATATATATATATAATAATAATAATAATAATAATAACTATTCAATGCATTTATCTTTTATAATGCATTTATGAGACCACTTCTGAACTATCGAATTAAAACCAGACTAGTATAGTCCCCGCGCCACAGCGCGTATTTTTTTTTTAAAAAAATAAAAATAATATTTTATAAGTATAAAAAATTACTATTATAAAATGGAATAAACTATTATCATACGTTAACATAAAATAGGAAAAAATAGATTTGATAAATTAAGTAAAAAATAATATTTATGAAAAATGTGTAAAAATTACGTGAGTTTAAGATTTAAGAAGAATAGGTTGGTTGAGTGAAAATCGTAAAATAAAGCTGCTTATAAGTTCTAACACCTGATAAAAAAAATGCTTACGGTTTATTAGTTAGATATAGATAGATTAATTAAAGAAACTTGTCCAAATTTTAATAGTTGGATTTTTTTTCTAGGTTCAGTTGATTGGGAGAAAATCATAAAATTAAGGTGATTATGACATCTAAGTAAAAATATTTATCATTTAATAGTTAGAATAAATAAATCCCACTGGTTAAAAAAATGTTTAAAAATTTTATCATGTATTTTATATAGATTAGGTTGGTTGGGTGAAACTCCAAAAATTAAGATTATTATAAAAAGAAAATTAGTTTTCATTATATATATAGATTGATTGCTCCAATAAAATCATATATTTGGAATGTACGATATATATTTGTTAAATTCGTCCCATTTTTTAAAGAAAATAGCTTGAAATGATATTATATAATTAATATAGACTGAAATAATATTGTATTCAATATTAAATTTATTAAAAAAAAGTTTTGAATTAATCCCATTGTTTTAAAAAATATAGTATGAAATGATATTGTGTAATTAATATAAAATGGAACAATGTTGTGTAGTTAATATTAGTATTACCTTTATTTTAAAAAAAAGTTTTCAATTAATCCCATTGGTTAAAAAATGTAGTATGAAATGATAGTGTGTAATTAATAATAGATAAAAATAGGATATATGAATGAATATATATATATATATATATTATAAATGAAAATGAAAATAGATTATATCAAATATATGTTGCCAAAAATAATATTTCAAAATATATTCAATATAAAGGATGTCAAAAATAACTTTGCGCGAGGGGACGACACGTGGCGTACGTACTTTGGTTTTAAGTAATATATAGATAGATGAATTGCTGGGATTAAAAGATAATTTTTGGAAAATAAAGAATATTTACAATAGATGGTAAACGGTAGATTAGATTTGATAATAATAATATAGATGGATGTATATGGAATATGGATGTATACGGAAGATTTGATTTGATTTGATTTGATTTGCTAGAGATATGAAAATGGGGCAAAGCTCATTAATTTAACAAACACTAGATTTGATTTGGAAATATATTCTTGAATGAATATTATTCATGGAAAAGACCGTAGATTTTATTCTGAAATCAATATGAATATAAATAAATATTATTCATAGAGTGAAAATAATAACATATTTGAATATTATTAATGAATATGAAGAAAAATATTCATCCGAATATTCAAATTAAATGAATATTCACCCAAATATTCAATTGAATAATATCTGAATTCAAATAGTCTATTGAATCCATCCGAACATTCAATTGAATAATTAAATATTCATTTGAACATTATTTGATTATTCATCTGAACGTTAAGCACAAATTTTGATTGATTAATACCGAACAACCATTTAGTTTCATTAGTAAGAGAAAAATCGGTGATATGTAAAGGGAAACTATTTTTCGTATTCTTCATGAGTATGAATAAAAATATTCATCCGAATATTCAATTGAATAACCGAATATTCACCCGAATATTCAATTGAATAATCGAATATGAATATTCTATTGAATTCATCCGAATATTCATTTGAATTCATCCGAATATTCAATTGAATAATTGAATATTCATTTGAACATTATTTGAATATTCTTCTGAACGTTAAGCACAACCCTTGATTGTTTAGTAGTGAATCATCATTTAGTTTAATTACTAAGAGAAAAATCGGTGATATGGAGAGAGAAAATATTTTTCTTTCTTTTCTTATATTTGTTTTTTCTCTTTTAATTCTTATATGGTAAATATTTAAAAATTCACTTATGATGGGCTTGCTCCACTTTTAAATCTAGCCTTTGATTAATTATCATCCTACGGTTACTAAATGGTCTCACGAATGCATTATAAGGAACGAATGCATGTGAAAGTTCTCATTCATATATATATATATATAACTGCAAAGTTAAGTTAGTATTATAATTAATATTTTGATAATATTTTTCAAAACAGAAGTTTTATTATATGCCTTTTTTCGATGGAGATTTTTTTTTTCAAAACAAAAGTTTTATTATATGCCCTTGTTGAAACAAAGGTTAAAAACCCGTTTTAATATTTTTTTTTTGATAGTTAGGCACTTAGGCCATTACAATAGGGGTAGGGGATTCGAACTCGTGACCTATTGGTCACTACATGTCATCCTTACCAGCTAAGCTAGCAAGACTAGGCCCGTTTTAAGGCCTTCCATAAATTACTTTAAGGCCTTCCATAAATTACTGTATAACTTTAAGGCCTCCCTAATCTTCTTTTAATATCTCCTGTCTTTTTTTTTAGAACAAACCAACCATCTCATTCCATATCTCATGTCCATGCTTTCGCAAATTTTGTGCATTAATTAATAGATATCTTTACACAAATAGTGCATAAAATAGATTTTTTACTAATATGTAAAATATTCATATTCATTTTAAATTGATAATATAATTATGAACTTTACACAAATAGTGCACTATTTGGTTCTAAAATAAATAGATATCTTTTATACTCCTGATAAAATATCACATTTTAAAATGAATTTTTAATATGAATTATATATTAAAAAATCAGTAAAAGTTTAATATTTTATATATTAGTTTTTTTTGGGTAGGAATATTTTATATATTTGTAAAATATCCATTTTATGTATATTACTCCCTCCGTTTTAAAATGTAAGTCGTTTGACTTTTTCATGCGTTTTTTAAGGAGGTAAAAACTATACGAAATATTAATTTTCTAAAATAATATTATACTTATTATTATATTTTAAAATAGAGGGAGTATATAGATAGATAGATAAATAGATAGATAGATAGATAGATAGATAGGAGTGAAAATCAACTACAACCCTCTATACATCCTTATATGTCACATAAAATTAATTTTGTTAAATGTTTATGATAAAAAAAATTCAAAAAAAGTATATTTAGATTATAAATAACAAATCATATATATTTGTATAATTTTTTCATGAAAAAACCTATTTTAAAAAATATTAAAATTATTATTATCAAATAATCATCTTTTCAATTTTAATATTTTTCAAAATATGTTTTTTCATTAAAAAATTATACAAATATATATGATTAGTTATTTCTTTCACACATGTATAGAGGGTTGTAGGTGATTTTCACTCGATAGATAGATAGATAGATAATTTTAAAATAGTAGGTCTAGCTCTCGATAGATAGATAATTTAAAAATGGTAGGTCTAGTGAGTCTGTTATACTGTAGTATACTTGCCGAATAGTGATATTCACTGGGGTGTGTTATGATGTCTCTTTCTAAGGTGAAAGTTACCCAACAACCATATAATTTATACACTTCTTTAAATCCGAGTTTCATTGAATTTTAAAATTATTTTATAGTTAGTAATATTTAATTATGCTTAAATATTCTCAGGTGGGATATAATTGCTGGTAGAATCCCTGGTAGAAAGCCAGAAGAAATAGAGAGGTTTTGGATCATGAAACAGCGTAGGCCTCAGCTTCTTCCTAGAAGCCAAAATTTGTAGCACTTCATATCCTGTAATAAACAATATTCTATCTATCAAAGCCATTGGAGACTCATTTTGTTTCACATTCATTTTCACTCGTATATTCATTCTTTTCACATCTGTTCGGCACAATTAACGTGTTGATTTTTTTATTTTTTGTTTATAAAAACATAGAGCTTTCTGGTGTTGATAAAAAGTTTGATAACGAATCTGATGAACAGATAGCTGGATTGATTTGATCTTCTTTAATTTTTATCCGATCTTTGTTCTTCGCAGCCACAAGTTTAATTTGTATGATAACCCTGGATAGGTCAAATAGAACACTCATTGATACAGATGGTTTATACCGGTGATAACTGATAAGCAAAAGTAACCGATCCTGAATCCTTATGTACTGGGCAATTATTCTCTTCATAAGAATTACAAGGTATAAGATTTTGTATGTTCCTATTTGATCGATGTAGATATATATATATATATATATATATATATATATATATATATATATATATATATATATATATATATATATATATATATACTTTTTCGACATTGGGGTATTGTAGGTTCTGATTGAGATTTTGCTATAAGTTTTGATGTGTATATTTTATGGAAGGAAATGAGATTTGAGAGAAAGGGTGCAAAGATCAGTATATGTACTGGCGAAGGTAGTCCATGCGAGTTGGATGCTTGAGCTTCATTAGAGCCTTCATCTCATGTTTCCTAACCATTTCTCTTGATATGTTGAGGTTGCCAGCAATCTCACCCAGTGTCCGATCCCCTTTCCCGTCAAGCCCATATCTCTGTCTGATCACCAGGCTCTCCTTCGGCTTCAAGGAGTCAAGCTGAGCATAAAAAAGTTGGAAGAAAAAAAGGTGTCATTTTCAATGATCAGCAATGTTAGTTTGCGAAGTCATACTTGTTGCATTTGATGTTAACAAAATAATCAACACAACAGGTTGCTTTTTATTTGTCGAAAGAGGAAGGAAGGTTGAAAGATGGAAGTAGCTAACTTACCACATCATCAAGAGCAAGCCTGAGAAGAGCAGGTTGCCTTCGTTTGTCACCATCAACGTCAGTGATCCCATTGATAAACTCTTCTTGTGTGGTGGCGTGCCTAGAATTTAGGGAGAAGACGGATTTAGACGGCCTCATCACTTCCTGATATCTCTCTGGGGATATCCCTACTCGTTTTGCTATCTCTTCCTCTGAAGGCATCCTGTTCAGCTCAAACATCAACTTCAGTTTGGCTTTCTGGATCTCTACTCTGACCTGCAAATTAAAGAATGAACCATTTTTACATGTAATTATAAATCTGCAGCATCAACAGATCAGCAGAAGGAAACAAAACCAAAAGGAATTGAAGCAATCTTACTGATTCCAGACCAAAGGAGACGCGGGTAAAACTAGAGACAGTCATTGATCGAATGATTGCGTGCCTGATCCAGAACAGACTATAGGTGGACAGGCGAAACTTCCTATTTGGTTCAAATCGATCTATTGCAGTGATAAGACCCTTCACTCCTGCTTGACAGAGGTCTTGGAAATTTGGGTTATTAGCAAATTCTTGGAAATATTTGTTCATCACAAACAAGACA
Organism: Persicaria maculosa; assembly: GCA_963922045.1. NCBI lineage: Eukaryota > Viridiplantae > Streptophyta > Magnoliopsida > Caryophyllales > Polygonaceae > Persicaria > Persicaria maculosa. The sequence continues at coordinate 36,831,757 of OY998271.1, forward strand.
AGCCTCAGGTTGTGCTGCACCACCAGAGAAAAAAAAAAATTCAATTATAGGCCAGCACAAGTCATTAAGATCACCTACAAAAGAGGGAGATGCCAAAAGAATTTTTTAAAAAGCCTAAATTTACCTTAATCAATTTGTTTCTTGCAGCTCGACCAACTTCCATGTGTCCTGTGACTTGAACTGCAGTCATATTTACCGCCTCTCCCAATTCATTGTCTGTAGGCTCTCTACCAACTTCTGTTTGCAAGTCCCTTTTAACTTGACATAGGGTCTAATTACAGAAAGGCATATTTAGTAAGAGTATACCTATCATAAATAAAAGTCATCCGAATACATGATATAGTTGTATATAGAGGAATAAAGTCGAGCATACCTTCAATGGCTGCATCAATTTGAACAGCAGAGCATGCTCCGAAGAGGGAAGGACAGGTGGCATCTTCATCTTTTTCCAGTCCAAGCTCACCAAATCAGTTGAGCCAGAGTATTCCCTCACAAGCTTCTGTATCTTCTCATCTTCATTCTTAACAGCAATTTTCTTCTTACTTGAGGGAAATATCTTACCTTCACAGTGCTTTTTCAGCTCAATTCTCTTATCAAGGCTCAAACGTTTTGCCTTCTTATTCTTATTCCTCACGACGTTACCAACACCTTTCTCTTTTTCATCGTCTTCTGCATTGTTCCTTCTTCTCCGACGTCCTCTTCTTATGTCTTTCTCCACCTCTTCCTCGCACGCGTAGTTAAGATTGTAAAGGCTTTCAAGCTTGGCTGCAGCCTCATTGAAATCCAATTCAGGTGTGTATAGCGACACAACATTTGCACTGACAGCTTGGATGCCTTTCAAAGGATGAGCAACCAACGCTAATCTTTTCTGATGCTCCTCTCTTGCTGTTTCTATGGGTAAAGGAACTGGCTTACATGGTGAAACCGAGGCTATTTTCTTGAGTTTATTTGTTTTAAATGCCAAAACTAAGGATGAGGGTCTCTTTGATGCAGGTTGATGAGATGAAAATCTTCTGTCTAGTCCTAATTGAGTTGGAGAAGCTGAGCTGGATGCAGTCACAACTCCCATGCCAGGTTCAATAAACCTAAAAACCAAATCCAAACAGCAGAGCCTTCTTCTATAAAATCCTGCATACGAGATCACGCATGGATTTGTTGCTTCATTTACACAGAAGAGCAATTTATAGAGATATTCAGAAAGCAACAGCTTGATATGAAGCCATGGAAATCAAGTGAGGCAAAACTCTGAAGTTAAGACGACAGGATCACTTCATTGTTTACCTTGACAGTAGACATGCATTTGAGCAACTCTTTTTTTTTTTTAATTAGAAACTAATTCTGCACACTTTATAGAAACTGGGACTTTAGGTTAGAGACCTAGCTCAGAATCTCCTTCACATATTGGAATAATCAAGTGTATACTATCAACATCTGACAAACTAAGGATGAATACATGCGTTATCTTGTTCCTTTTCACTCTTAAAAGGACCTTCAACGCTCTTTACTAATTTGATCTGCTGCTAGTACATCGATGAAGATGAAATTACTCTTTTTGGATATCCTCAACATCCTAAAAAAAACGAAATTCCTTCTGGATTTGAAAACGATCGCAGATTGTTGCAATCTACACTTATGCTACTCAACTCAAGCAATTGTTCAAATTTACCATTTCTTAACTTCCCAATCCCTAGCACTTCCTACATAGCGTTGTTTGTCAATGTTAAAATTGACCCTCATAGAAATCCAGCAGACATTGAGCTTAAATCAAAAGTGAACAATCCATAATGTATTTCAAATCACAGAATATTAAACGCAGTTCCCATGTCTGAAAATCAGCCAGCGAGAAAAAATTCGGAATCGTCTACACGAGTTCATGCAATTAAATGTGCATTTAGCAGAAGATGAAAGCAATTACAAATCATACCGTAACTAACCAAAAGATGAAAGCAAGCTTTCCTGCAAATGCGAATCAAGGAAATTTCAATTTTTCTGAGAAGTTTGAAAGAGCTTCATAAAAAAAATAAAATTTTTTTTTTTATTGGGGCCGAATTTATATGGCGCAGATCGTGTTCAAATAATCAACGGCTATGACTTCGCTACGTACGGTAGATCGACGGTAAAAGATGAACCCACGTAGGGTTCGAGTGACGTGGTAATTTATGAGTGGATAGGGGTCGATCTGACGTGGCGAGGGTGCAGTTGTGGAGGAAACCGTTGGTACGTGGTGGGTTTTGATTGGTTGATTGTAAACGGAGGAGTTCCGAGGCGCTTTTTTTTTTTGATTAAGAAAGAATTCGGGTGAGTAAGCTCTACCTGACAGCATCCTTACGGATGAGGTATGAAAGATCGGAATTGTTGTAGATATCGACTCTTGACAAAGTGACAAAGATGTGAAATCTTATCAGCTACTCTATTGCCAATCCGAGGAATATGAAAAAAGTTTCCTTCTTTCATAGCCGATAGTAAAGTTTTAACATCGGATAGAATGAGCTCAATTTCCCAAGGGCATTTAGCGCGGTTGTTTAAATGATATATGATTATGCTGGAGTCACCCTCGATATGGAGCTTGTCGATTCGGAGTCGGATAGCGTGTCGATTCCGATGCGCTGTTGTTCCGAGGTGCTCATTGTTTATTGGTAAAATATTTAGACAATACGGAGTCATCCAGCCTTTTTTTAGCTAAATACGGAAGAGTTAATTAATGAAAGGGGCATTTGCATGTAGGGTTGTGAAAAAAAACCCGGCACGACACGAAAACACGATAACACGACACGAAAAAACACGAAACCGAAAAGACACGACATGAAAAAGACATGAACAGAGAAAACACGTACGGTTGTAAACAATTAGTGTTCGGGTTGGGAAAATCCCCTTCTTGAGTATCCGACACGAACCGATTAAATTTTTTTTAGATAGTTTCGTATAATATTAGTATACTCCCTCCGTTCACTTATAAATGAAGTTTAAGTAAAAAGCTCACAAATTAAGGAAATTAATTTCAGTCTGAGCTTTGTACGAATTGACTCTCTCCCTTTTTAATTAACTCTCCACTTGCCTCTCACATTTCTTAATTAACTCTCTACTTTTCTCTTATAATTAAAGGACATTTAATAGCAAAGACACGTGTTGATCAACCCATAAATTACATTGTACACAAATTTAAAAAGTGAAAGGGTACAAAGAAGTGGAGCAATTTGTAAGAGTAATTAATAATGTACGAACGACAATTAATTATATAAACATAAAAATAGTCCAAAACGTCTTTTAAAACAAAACGGAGGGAGTAGATAGAATCCTGTAGGTAACAATAAGCTCCACTAGTTCAGTTGGTTGAAGGGAAGCGTTGGTTTGGACAATTGCAAATAGCCTCAGGTTCGATTCCTCATATCCTCCTCTCTCACTAGGGATGGCAATGGGTCGGGTGATGGGTGGATGATCTACTTTCGTCACCGGAACCACCACACAAAAACCCATCACCCACCAAATATGTCACCCGCCCCGTCCACACTAGGGATGACAATGGGTCGGGACCCATCACCCACCAAATATGTCACCCGCCCCGTCCACACTAGGGATGACAATGGGTCGGGTGATGGGTGGATGATCTACTTCCGTCACCGGAACCACCACACAAAAACCCATCACCCACCAAATATGTCACCCGCCCCGTCCACCCATCACCCATCGGGTGATCGGGTGGATCAGGTGATAATTCGGGCAATATCTTTAAAGAAGCGAACTCAGTCGCGGACTCCCTCGCAGCTCTTGCTTTCATCCTTCCTCTCGGTCTACATCTGCTTAGTAACCCGCCCGAGGGAATTTCTTTTTCATTGAGGAAGACGCTAGGGGAGGGGATACTCCCTGCCTCACCCATCCCTATTCTAAACGCGAGTTGAGGTCAGGTCTACCGGGAGGCCAGACGCGGGCCAGGGAACTTTGCCATGACTGTCTCGCGCACGACCATTGTGACGGTGAGGTCAAGTCGTGCTAGGGCCTTGGTTGCTGCCCAAGTCTAGCCGCGCACCACGATCGAGCCGTGACTAGGAAATCAAAGTAGTATGCTCAAGCCTAGCTCTGCACCATGACCAAGTTGAGCTTTCATTAGTTTACTTCTCTATAGGCCTATATATATTTCTCTTTGTAAACTAATGAATTATATTTAAATCAATTTATTCTTTATACAAGTCCCTTGTGGCGCAGCTAAGCCCAACTTGTCCGAGGAGAATTCAGACACAAACTGCTGAGAGAGTTCGATCTGTTTATATTACAACTAACTTTATAATGTCTTGTTTATTAAGCGTTGTAATTTAGGAGACTCCCTAGTGATTGAACATCCCAAAGTCCAGGATAGAACCCAATGTTGCATTCGGAACTCCTTAGCTGACACTTTCGACACAGTTGATATGAATTCGGAAGGTTTTGAACATTCGAAAAAGAACTGTCCAATGTTGCATTCGGAACTCCTAAAAATGATTGATGGAGAAGAGAATGAACTCAGCGATTGACTGGTAAGAATAATAGCATCCAGGCTCAAGTTTCTGATGCAAACAAGTGAGGTATACAAGCATGGCGACCTCTAACTATCAATGAAAGGAGTCCAGACATATGGGATCCATATGGAAATCACGACGATTATCCTTGCGAATGGTAATTCTTTGTGATTGACAATCCCGGAGTATCTAATTATGCGGTTCGAGGGCTGCGAAGGTGGGTTCCCCACCCCGGAGACGGCCCCTTTGATTTCGGCCGCGAATGTCTTCGGTCGAAGCCCGTGTAGACGGTTTTAGTAGCGATAAGGCATGCGTACACCATCATCTGTAGTCTGCGGTCAAGAAACACATAGCTCCCGATATGAGGTCGGCCACCTTTCAACAAGAAGCCAACCGTGGCTCAATGAACTACCCACGGACGTTCACTCGGAGAAGTCCCCGGCCAGACAGACCAAAAGGTTTTGCGAAGAGGGGATCCAGTCCCAATCCCGGACCGCAAATCCCTTATTGTTTCTCAACGCCGCACGCTAATCAAGTTTCAACCGCATCGGTTCTTTCGTTGTTCCCCACATCCATCCCCCTGGTTGCGGTCGAACGGGCTTAGGGATGACCCCTGTCTCGCGCGGTGACAATAAGCCACGCCCCCCGAGTTGTGCATATACTAATATACTTGGAGATGAATATATACATCTTTATACGTTCATATTTACTATATAGTCAATTGCCTTTGAAAAGAAAATATATTCATATGTATATATTCATATTTACTACGCATGATTAATTCATACACAACTCGGTGGCGATTACAGACCCGGACATAATTAAGTTAGTCACCAATCAGTGCAGAACCGGGTTAACCGAGCTTCAATTCTCGGAATTAATTAAATGAAATCAATAGACGCGAAATCGATTGAACCAACATAAGGTAAATACGGTACTACAATCGTTTAACTAAATCAATAAAAGCCAACTGATTGAAGCAGTAATAGGAAGCAACATAAGGTAAATATGGTACTACAATCGTTTAACTACATCAATAAAAGCCAACCGATTGAAGCAATAATAGGTAGATATGGTACTTCAAATCGATTGCCCATTACCTTTAAGTGTGAGGCTTCCCACAGACAGCGCCAATGATAATGCCCGATTTTATAATTCCACCATCGGGCTCTCGGAGGAAAATGGACCACGCTACCCCATGACTCGGTTCGGCACAGGTAATGGTGCGCAGGTGACAAGGCTACCATGCACATTAGGTAAGCCCGATCGTTGGTGGTTCATTCGATCCTGGAGCCCGATGATGGAATTTTAAAATCGGGGATCGTCAATAATAATAATATTTTATTATTATTAAAATAATAATATAATATAATAAAAATATATTTTATATATTAAAATAGTGGTAAAAATAATAATAATAATGATAAAAATACAGGAATTTTGTTAAGCGCATAGTAAAATTGTTATTTAGCACATATTTGGTCACAAGCAATGACAATTTATCAATTGATCGCACCAACTATATAGTCATATGGTCGCAACGACCATGGTCGACACGACCATAGATAGTTTTGGTCGCAATGACAATAGCTGCTGCCAACTTTCAATTTTAAGAGGATGAGTTTTTAGCTCGATTCATTAAAGAGTCAGGCTAAAAACACTTTTATCTTGGTTCATCAAAGAATAAGACTAAAAACTGAAAGTTTTAATGGTTAAAAAATGATCCATTCATTTTCTTCACTATCCTCCTTGATGGTTAGTAGTCCTTATGGAACATCTCGTGCCGCCAGCTTGGTGACGGCTATGAGTGATGTGTCGTCGGTCCTGGTCCCAAATGCAATAAATATACCTAACTCAAGCTAAACAAAAGATTAGTATAGCAGACAAGTAGGAGTCGAACCCTTAGAAAAGTTCAATTCGTGTTTCTAATGGTAATTCAGAACAAAATAATAGTAAAATGAGATGAATAGAGCAAATAAGTAAATAAGAGTACTAATGATTGAAAAGTGTATCAATGTGAGTAAAGCGCTTCACCTGCAATTAATTCTAGACAATGGTTGAGGTTCATGATCCTTGGATTGATTTCATTGTTATCCTGCAATTAATTCTTGACAATGGTTGAGGTTCATGATCTTTGGATTGATTTCATTGTTATTCTCAATAGTTATTCCATCTTTGGTTTAGATGAATTGATATCCCTTATAGTCATACCAATTCCTTACACCATATGCGACCCTAACTGGATTCTTAATACACATAGCAGCATAAAGTCCCAAAGAACATGACAGTTTGGCAGTACCAACCCTCCTAATCAACTAGATTGTCAAAGGCTCTAACCCCTTTAACCCTAATCTCAAAGGAACCGATATATAACCAAGTGTTACTATCCTGCATAGATAATTGATGCTTTCATGGGAACAACTACCTATTACTTGCTACTATGGATCAACTATTCTTACGAAATCATCAATCACGAGCAAAGATGCAAATTTTATCAAGGAGATCAATCAAGAGGGAACATGTGCAAATAAGAACAAGGATGGTAAAATAACTCATGAATAACAATATGAAATCAAATCATCAAAATTTAATCAACCATGTCTTCGAATCACAAGCGAAACTCTGAGTTTAGCAACTCATAGCCTAAATGAAATTGAATAGGAAAATATGTGTTTATAATGTGTTTCTCCTCTCTCTAACCCTAATAGAGTCGACCTATATAAGATAGGAGTCGACCTTATTAACCCTATAAAGTAAAATAATAATACACTAATTAAAATAGAATCGGACGAAATCGTAATCCTGAAATCTGCGAAATCGGGGGGGGGGGGGGTCGGTAGAAAAGCGGTGGGTGTTCGTAAGGTTGGGATCGTGCGATTCAAATACTCAAATATAATTCACAACTATGCTAACTCCTTTATCAACCAAATAATACAAGAATCCATCCCGATGTAGTGGTAGGGTAATTCAGGATCGAATCCACGAGGAGGTATGTCAGCGCTTCCTTTGTTGTAATCACGATCAAGCCTTCGATCCAGAAGACACTCGATATCGAGGTTGTCTAGTCGATATCCAGTAAAGTTCCTGCAGAAGACAAAAGCAACACAAATCGATGTCGAGTGGAACCTTGATTTCGACGTTAATGATCAATATCGACCTTTGACAGTCGATTTCGATGTTTGTCACAGAAACTGCAAAGCGTAACCTATTGTCGGAAAAGTGTCCGAAGAGCCTAGAATGGTTAAGAAAAGATGAACAGAAATAAAACTTAAAACTTTTATACGAATTCAATTAACTAAAAGCTTCCAAGATCGGGGTATCATGCCACTCATACAGGGGAAGAAATCAAAACTCTCAACATCTTAGATTCATTGCCATATAACCCAGCAATCAATTACCATCCTCGAAAAGGTACTAATGTCACAAATCCATACATGTGCAATAATAAAAGCAACATCTACTCACAAAAGGAGGGTTATGCAAAAACATTCATGTGACAAAGCATTAATAATCAAGAGGACTTTAATTAAGCTCAAATAAGGAGTAGATTGGTAAAAGGCTAAAGGTGGGCAATTTTTGGCAATGTGGTGCTAATGATATGGGGAAATGGAGTAATTTCCAAACTTTCATACCACATTCCTTCTTCCTTTGATTTCTCACCTTTCTCTCATCGCTAATTGCTTTTTTCAATATTATGCTTTTACCTCTCTAACCTCAGCACTGCCTTCTCACGAGTCGCAAACATGGGTGTCATGAATGGCCCCGGATACTTAGTGCTTCGGACTCCTCACCTTTGTGTCCCATCTCGCCAAACTATTATCTCAGCGAGCAGGGTCGACCTACCTTTATGTCCTGAGGTGATCGGATTTTTTCTCACTCATTAAATTTTCCATAATTCAAAATTTCTGTCTTTCCTGCCAACAACTTCATAATAATGCACAAACTCCATATAACAACTCCAAAGATGACATCCACTCTCAACCTAGTCCCCGGATAGGGTATAAGGTATAAAAAATGGGCAATATGTAATGTATGTGGAGCAATAATGATATAAGGCTCATATATGGCTTGTGTAATTGCAAATATGCATAGGTAAGGCTAAGATATGAAATTGAGCACATGTATGGAAATATATAAAGTCCTCCATCATCTTATCATGCATATGTCAAAAGCAATTTCAGATTTTACCTCTCTTTCATGGTTTCTTCTAAAAAAATTGCACTTCATTGTGACTTCCCTTAACTAGGCAATTTCATGTTCTATCTCTAATGAATCTAGTTTTGCATCGTCGAGTTCAATAAAAGCTTCCATGACACTTATTCTTTATTTTCAAATTTTTTTCGATGGGGGTGATTTTTTCTAGACTTTAGTCTTTTTAGACTTTGGATAATAAACATGATAATGAACATGATCAATATAGATAGTCTATGATGCATATAGATAGAAATATCCAAAGTAACCATGTATGAGCAATTGGAGAAGTATGCATAACTATATAAAAAAAATTTAAAATATGCTTAAAAAATGATTAAAAATATGCGAGTAAGCTTTTCCCCCACCCCATACTTAAAGATTACAGTGTCCTCACTGTATAAGAACTAGGGTTAATGAAGAAACTTACTAGACAGTAGTGCAGATGCTCGAAATAGGTGTTGTAACACACTGCCAAGAGTCGACGTCGAGTAGGCTTCTAGTTCTCCGAATTACCTAAAGTCATCAAAGGGAAAGAAAACCTTGCACGAAGTAAAGAAAATAAAAGAAAAACAAATTTATTAAAGAAGAAAAATAACAGCGGGTTGCCTCCCGTAAGCGCTAAATTTTAAGTCTCTAGCTCGACTTACTTCCCTTTTAGCCTTAGCTTGGCTCATCTTTGTCCGGAGGTATAGGTGGATCTGGTAGTTCCTTCGGTGGTGGGAAGCGTGGGATGTCATCCGGGGGCATCGTATGAAGAAGCTTGAATCTCCCAGAGTGAATGCTCCATGGCTCCACCCATTCATCTTTCCTGGCTCCAGCTAGCATGCATAAAGGAAGATATAAAGAAGATCTACATACCTCATTATCATATCTCTTCCGCTTCATTGGTTGATTTGGTTGTGCGTCTCCACCCAAGCAAAACGGTGGAGTGAGAAGAGATATTTCCTCCTCATCCTGTGGATCTTCGTGCCACTTTGCTAGGACCCCATACTTGAATATGAACATCGGTTGCTCAAAATCGTCTGGCATAGCCTTCACCTTGTAAGGTAAAAGCGACCTTGAAGCACCATGGGCAACGACATCCAGCTTCTTTGTTTCTAGATCTTCCTTTTCTCGGGATCCTTCAAATGGTTTATCAAAGATAGGCAACAAAGATGTAATCGAAATCGGGGAAAGACATACCTGAAATTCTGTGGGACAGTCGATTTCGACTGAAGTACAATCGATATCGAGTGTTTGGTCGATATCGAGTGAGGTGCACTCGACATCAACTGATGTCTCTGGATCAGTTCCTCTAGAATGCACATACGTCGAGTCCAGGTGGTCGATATCGACTGAAGGGTAGTCGACGTCGACTGGCTCATAGAAGGGGACATTGTCGAGCCAACCTTCTTCTGCTGGAGGTGGATGATAGGAAGCCTCAAGCCTTCGGATCAAGTCTTCCAGCCGTGCTATTTCCCTTAATCGCGCCTCCTCCTGTGCGAGCCTATTTCGCCGTCTCAAATCTTTGAACCATCTTTCCCGTTCAAGATCGTATACTTCTTGCATCTTTGTACCTAACCTTTGAAATCACAATAAAGAACACCAATTAGTAGCAAAAGATCGGCACCTAGTGGGTACCGATGAGGTAGGTGGTGGTAGGGTATGTGATAGGGTAAGAAACAAGGGATGGGCTACTCCTAAACTTTAAACAAAACTAAATTAGGCGCGATTGATATCTCCCCGGCAACGGCGCCAATTTGACGAGAGGGTTTCTCGACCAAATAAATTTATAGTCAAGACCCCCGCTATAGTATAGGGGAGTCAGGTTCGTCCTCAGGAGAGAAGTCAGCGGTTCTAGGTTTAGTTTGTTTCGGGGTTTGGGAGTAGTGGGAAAAGGTGGCGGTCGGTTGTTGTCGATATCGACTGAGACTGGTCGATGTCGAGGGATGGAGAGGGGATGGTGGTTGGTGTCGAGTAGAATCTCTGCGGGATTTAAATAATAAAATAAAATAGTAAGGGATCACCACAACAATAAACATATGTATAAATCACGAACAACATAAAAGAGCATGCTTTACATCAAAGAATCAACTTTCGCTAATTCGAACAATTTAGGTAAATCAACTCTCGAAAATAACCCTAATGGTTTCTACCTTTTCTTAATTAGGATTAATAAACTCGCGAATAAAAACCCTAATTACTATCCAAGTTTGCAACATGAATTCTTTGAACTTTCATCCAAGGGTTAAGCATAGAGGTAGATGATGATAGAAACATACACAATTATGAATTCATCGATTAAGAACACATGCCTATCGTTGGGCTCACCCCAACCCTAGAAGAGGGGAATTAGAAACAAAACATAAAAATAAACAACTAACTTTATCATAAAATCTAAAACTTACAAAACCTTCCAAACGTTCCTCTAGGCTCTCCTCCTAACTAGTCGCGTCCGAAGACGACTTGGCTTGAATGAATAAAAATCAGCCCCCTAGGGCTTTATTTATAGGCTCCAATCTAGCTATTCTAGGAAAGGAACAACTATATCTTCTATCTAATTCTATCTATCTATATAAAGATAAAACATGAAAATAAATAATTAAAGGAACTATATCTAAAGTAGATAAATCTTCTCCATCTTGATAGAATTTAATAAATGTGGAAGGAATCTTCTCTCGAAAATATCTCCATTGGACTTTGGATAGAACTTTGAGCAGAGCTCGGATATGCTCGAAATCGGCTACTGGGCACCAGTCGATATCAACCAACATAGGTCGATATTGACCTCGTCTTCTCAGCTTCAGCTCTGACACTCGATATTGGCCTCTAGAGTGAAAATCGACCAAAGTCAGGTCGATATCGACCAAGTCTGGTCGATATCGACTACCTCTTCAGTTCTCAGCATTCTTTGGTCGATTTCTGGGCTTTCTGGCCGATTTGATCCACTCGATATCGACCAAAAGTGGTCGATATCGACCTCTTCAGCGGTTTCCAACATGCTGCTCTGTTCTTGAAATGCACTTTCCCGAGTCCTCATTCGTCGGATTGACGCATACGAGCATGCGTTGGAAAGCTCTTTCCGAGGGCTACAACTCTCATTAATACTTCAAAGCTTGATTTGGAATGATGAATGGCGAAAAGTGGGCTTTCCTCCGGCTGCACCATCCTTAGCTTCTTCATGACTTTCTTTTAAGCTCCAAAGTGCGTCCGATTTCTGTGAAATATAACAAAAACTTGTGTAGACCTCCATATATTACAAATAAGCATAAACTACACAAATTTTGTGCTATTCTAACCCAAATGTATGAAATGTTTGCAGAAATCGATATAAAAGATAGTAGAAAACATGGCAAATTAGGCTCACATCAGCCACAACGATAACAATGCAAGTTTGATGCTAAAGTTATGAAATTTAATGCCTTTCCGTCAAATAACTTTCGTTACCAACACTTAGGTGATTAGAGGCTCTCGCATAATTCCTAAGGGTTAATATCCAATTCACGAGTAATCCAAGTTCACAATATGAGTGGTTTTCGCTTCAATAATGCAAATAATGAATCTCCCTAACTTTCGCAAAGGATCATGCATAGGATAGAAGACGGAATCGCATAAAAGTCATACCTTTGATGCACTTACCCTACATTGCTATCTTCTGGCTCACCCCGACCCTAGAAGTGGGTTGACTACTCGCTTCTCATCATGCGACTCATCATCATCATTGAAAGAAAACTACTTTGTATTGAACTACGAAAGAAAGATTGCAACCGAACCAAGCCAATTTCGCTCTCGCTTCTCTCGAACCTCACTCGGCCTCCTCTCTCTCACTCTACAAATTCTCTGCGTGTGTGTATGTAATTGAATGTTCTTGGGTGATTAAACTCAGTCCTAATGGCCTCTAGATATAGATATCAAACTTTGCTATTCAAAGACTCGAAAACTTATCTTTATTCTCTTAGATAAAACTTAAATAAGTAAAAACTAAAAACTTCATGGTAAAACTAGCTCAAGTGATAAATCTGATGTTGAAGATAAGAAATCTCAACTTTAGGATAGACGTGCAACGGATAGAATTCTATCAAAATCTGAGTCGGACTTCTCTGCTGGAACATCGATATCGACCTAGTGACATCGATATCGACCTCGGTATAACTCTATCATCGAGCTCTCCTTCTTCTACTAGGACTGGCACTCGACTTCTATCATTTAGCTCGATCTAGGCCCTCGATATCGACCATGGAACATTGATATCGACCTCTCTGCTGCACTCGATGTCGAGGTTCATAGTTGATTTCGACCGCTCTTCCAAATCTGTCCATTTTCGTCCTGTTTTCTGCGAAATCACATAGAAACTCGTGCAGACCCATATATTTGACAATTAAGCATAAACTACACTAATCCCATGTTTTCCCACTAATATGCATGCAAAAGAATGATAAAATGGACTTAAATGTGCATAGAAAATATGGCAATTTGCGCGCACATCAAACACCCCATACTTAAGCTTGTTTGTCCCCATAGATTCATTTTTCATATGTCCCTACAATCAATTGTCGTCCTTGATAAGGTACTAATGTCAGCCAAGTCCATGCTTGTGCATAAAAGCAATTTAATACTCATAAAAGGAGGTTTATATGCAAAAAACAATTTCAGCGACATAGCATTAATAATCAAGAGGACTTTTGCAAGCTTGTAAGAAGTAGATTGGTAAAAGGCTAAAGGTGGGCTAATATTTGGCCATGTGGTGTTAAATCCGGGGAAATAATATTTCTTTCCAAAACATTCCACATTCCTTCTTCATAATGTCTCACCTTTCACTCATCGCTCAATGCTTTTTTTCAATATAATGCTTTTACCTCTATAACCTTAGCACTGCCTTCTCGCGAGTCGCAAACATGGGTGTCATGAATGGCCTCAGATACTTAGTACTACAGACTCCTCACCTTGTGTCCTATCTCGCTGAACTAACATCTCAACGAGCAGGGTCGACCTACCTTTATCTCCTGAGGTGATTGGATTTTTTTCTCACTCATTAAATTTTCCATATTCATAAATTGATACTAACATCTCAACGAGCAGGGTCAATTCAAATATTCAAATATAATTCACAACTATGCTAACTCCCTTATCAACCAAATAATACAAGAATCACTCCCGATGTAGTGGTAGGGTAATTCAGGATCGAATCCACGAGGAGGTATGTCAGCGCTTCCCTTGTTGTAATCACGATCAAGCCTTCGACCTCAGAAGACACTCGATATCGAGGTTGTCTGGTCGATATCTAGTAAAGTTCCTGCAGAAGACAAAAGCAACACAGATCGACGTCGAGTGGAACCTCGATTTCGACGTTAGTGATCGATATCGACCTTTGACAGTCGATTTCGATGTTTGTCACAGAAACTGCAAAGCATAACCTATTGTTGAAAAAGTGTCCAAAGAGTGTAGAATGGTTAAGAAAAGATGAACAGAAACAAAACTTAAACTTTTATATGAATTCAATTAACTAAAAGCTTCCAAGATCGGGGTTTCATGCCATAACGATAACAATGCAAGTTTGATGCTAAAGTTATGAAATTTAATGCCTTTCCGTCAAATAACTTTCGTTACCAATACTTAGGTGATTAGAGGCTCTCGCATAATGATGATGATGATTTGATGTTGATAGGAATGAGATGAGATAATGATGATGATGATGATAGGAATGAGATGAGATAATGATGATTTTGTGACAAAAGATGCATGTGATGTTGTGTTCTATGAATTATGCGAAGTTACGTGGGATAGCTAAATATGCCCTGAGTGACTTTGACATAGACTTATGCATATTGTGTATTACCTGTTAGGTGCTCCGTGACATGGTTGGATATTGCTTGCTCTTGTTGGTTATTGCTTTTGGATTCTACTTCTCCAAGTAAGTTCGTAGGGTCTTACTCAAGTTGGACTCTCGTGTCTGATATCATGTAGTATGTTAGGTATTGCATCCTACATTTCATGTAGTAGCATCCTTAGGATTGCACAACTGATTGAGCTATAGATTCTCTTTGCGTTTGGTAGAACGGACGTTAATTGTGAGTCCTAGAGTCTTTTACTAGGGCCATTTAGGACATTCGTATTTCAGATCGTTTAGGTCTCCAATCGAGTCATATGAGAGAGCATGAGCATGGTTCTATATATATATATATATGATATGGTTGTGGCTTTATGATTCTATTTATAGGATATGCCACTTGACATTCTTTGGGCGTTTTTATGGTTATTTTGCATATCGTTATATCGGTCAAGCATGATTTGTGTGTTTAATTTCCCGCACTACATTAGAGCATCCTTTATTTAGGTTTAGCACATATTATGTGGCCTTATCGATGTCTCCAGGACACGCGTTCGTGGCTCGACTTGACTCCTTTCCATATTCTTATTTTTAGGTAATTGTTCACCTTGTATTTCATACTTTCGTTCTTGGAAGCCTTCTTTAGTCTTACAGGTTTTTGTGCGTGTTAGTAATTAGGACAGGTGTTGGTGCGAAAACACCGGGTCCCCAATGGACCTTACGTAAATTTAGGGTTCGAAATCCCTACTTTCAAAACTCAACCCCTTTGGTTTTATATCAATCCGTACTTAAATTACAAGATCCGAACGAAGGTATCCAACCTTTTGAAACGTAACCCGGGTTCTATAACTCAAGTCGTTATAAATAACCCATTTATTAATGAACAAAATATATATTTAAATATTCATTAGAAAACATGATGTTTAGACTTTGATAATTTATAACTATTTAAATCTACGGTAATTTTAACAGGTATTTCACATTCCCTTTTTTCAAAATGACGACTTGCCTGTAGCCTAATTTTCTAGAAGATTCAACACGAAATTTTTTTTTTTTTACTATTGATCCCGGAAAAAATATTTAAATACATGAATAATTATTACAGTTTAAAAAATTTAAACACCCTAAGTTTGCCACTATTAGTTCGAAGACTCATAAACTAATTGCAGAAGATAGGTTAACAAAAGAAGGAAAGAGGAAATCATAAACAAATCAAATACTGAGATACATCATGCGAAAGAATTCTTTTTCAGTTAGAGTGATTACCATTGATTATGATCTCGACCATTTTTAAGAAGCATCAAACAACATAAAAAAATGGTAGAACAATACAAACTGCTATAATCATCATGAACTGATCATTGCTGTTCATGTTTGTTTGTGTGACATTTGACATAGATTTTAACCCTAAGTCTTTGATGCAATAATTTTAGAAATCTCTTGACATTCCATTTGGCCGAAAAGACAAATAGGTATATTAAATGACCCTCCTAAGACATATTGGTATATTAAAAGACTCAAGAGACAAATAGGTATATTAAAAGTGTTCATACGGACAAATTGGTATATTAAAAAACTATAAGGGACAAATAGCCCTTTTGCCTCATTTGGCTTCATGTCATTTGATTTTTCTTAATAAAAAATTTTCATATATTTTTAAATAATTAATTCTTTATTTAACTCTTATTCATTTGAATATATAATCATAAAAAAATAAAAATTTGGATATATTTCTATAAAATTATAAAACTATTTTTTTTGCCATATCTTTGTAACTAATAATGTTGTATAAAATCTTATTACATAAAAAAATTATTGGTTTTTTTTGTATAAATTACAAAAAAAAGCGCTTATTTAATAGTTGGTTTACAAATTGCAAGTTAAAACACTTATTGCTTATTTTTAGAAAATAAATAATAATAATAATAATTAATAATAATAATAATAAAAATAGCATATGAAATATAATTTTAACTTAGTTTATTCTGCAAGGTTTTATAAAAATTCTCCTATTTCATTTTTATTTTATTAAACATTTTTTTGTGGTTTCTAAACAAATATTAGCTCATATTTTGCAGGACAATTTAATTTGTGCAATTTATATAAACAACCATTGTAATAAAATATTTATTTATTAAATTTATATAATAAATATTATTAGTGACAAATAATGATAAAAATCCAATAGTTTTATAATTTGATAGAAATATATGCAAAATTTAATTTTTTTATGATTATACAATCAAATGAATAAGGTTATATGAGTATGTAACCAATTAATCATTATAAAAATATATTAAAATGATTTTATTATTAAAATAAAATGAAAAGGAAGTCTAATGATGTAAAAAAAAGGTTATATGTCCACTAGAGTCTTTTAATATACCAATTTGTCCATATGAACACTTTTAATATACCTATTTGTCTCTTGAGTCTTTTAATATACCAATATGTCTTAGGGGGGTCATTTAATATACCTATTTGTCTTTTTGGCCCATTTCATATCCAGTGTTTCTTTATATAGAATCCAAACCTTTTGAACTCCAGGCTTGTCGTGTAGACAAAATACTCTCTCATTACAGTAAACCATTTGTTCCACCCTCTTTGTCCCAACAAGCAAATTCAAGAAGTTCAGTTCAGTTCTATTGAAGCCCATAATGGCATTTACCATCACGACGAGATGGGCAAGAAGGTAGGTGAAGTAGTGAGCTCACCCGGTAGATTGGGCTTGAAATTGAAAGTAAGTTGAACAACCACTAAGCTGCCATTGTCTGAATTGGAAGCTAACACAACGCAGGAGTTACCAACGTTCGCTACAATGATTTTTTAATACTACTATAATGCCAAAGCTCATGCCAAAATGTGCACTTTTGTTCTTTTTTTCATACACTTTTTAATATTAACTATGCAACTTTACCTCTGACAAATGCACTTTAGTTCTGAACACATCAAGAGCAATTCAAAACAGCCCCTAAAACCCCTAACTAGAAAAACGCAATAGGACAATGCATAAAAATAATTAAAACTAATGAAATTAGTAACATAAATGTAACAACAATGGAGACTTATTTGAAGATGCTATAGGACTACACTATGAGAACTTATGACAGAGGAATCAGATGAAAGCCTATATTTTATGATTTGAATATTTTAATATGTTGTAACGAAATAGATTAAGATCACTACAGTTTGAATTCATTCAAGATCAGACATTCTTATAACTTTAATCATGTCAAGAAGTTCCTTGACAATTCTATGTAGAAAAAATGAGCAATATTCACAAGCAAGAATTATATAATATTAACAGGCAATAAGCAATGTAAAACATTTCATAGGCGCTAGAATGTTACAGGACGAGCAAAATGAATACCACTAGCTTCCTTTTCCCTGTGTTGTTTGAGGCCTTCAGTCTGCTTTCTAAAGGTAAAGTAATTATGTTTTAATTTCAATTTATACAATTTGTATCCTTATTTAGTTTCTTATAGTTGTTTTGGTCTTTTCTCGACATGAACATGGTTAGATTTTCGACACTTTTATACATCTTCTTGGCGGGTTTTATGTATTGAGCACCAAATCTATCTCAATTTTTACAAGCTTGTCTGGTTCTCATTGCTCGCACCAAATGTATTTCATTTTTTACAACCTTGTCTTTGTACTAATTGCTCTTGATCTGTTTTTTTTCCCCAAAAACTTGTATTCCGATCCTTTCACTTCATTTTTATTAGCTTCGAACAACACACTAGAGGGTACCGTAAAGCTGCCTTTGAAAGTCGTCCTTTGAGGTTGCAAATATGAGCTTCCTTTACACTCTAGTGGTGTTAGACACTCGTCTGGATAACTGTCAAGAAATTAGATGTCACGCAAATAAATGTTTTCTTAGAAAATGTTAAGATCGAGGAGTATTGTACCATGGACAACCATCCATGTTGCTGCGTTTTCCTGAAACATGGGTAAAATATAAAAGGTTTATTTTATAGAGAAGTTTAATTCGACAGTGTTAGGTTACATGACAATGCCTCAATCACAAATGAATGTAGTGTTTGAAAATTAAACTGTAAAAAGCGAGTATTGAGTTGTTGTTAGCATAAAGATAATTTTATAGTAGTAGGACCTAAATTGAGTAGATGCATTTGATGCTATATTTGTATGTGCATCAATGAGCTGCTAAATGGACGTGAGTATCAATGTATAGTCATTGTAACAGCCTGAGTTTATAAAACCCGGGTTACATTTCGAAGGTCGGATACCTTCGTTCGGATCTTGTGCACCAAGTACGGGTTGAAAGTTTTGAAAACGAATATCAAAGTTTGAAAGGGGGATTTCGTACCAAAAAGTCCGTGAGGTCCATTGGATATCCGGTGTTAACACAAATATACATGTCGTACCTTCTAAGTTGTGAGGAGAACATTTATCTAAAAAGTAATCAGACTCATAATTTCCTACATTGGGGTGCCACAATAGAGCCAGGTCAAAACAGAGATTATTAGGCGGTTAATTCACTAGCATTTCATATGGTCAATTGTCAAGTCAGTCTCTAATTATTTGCCCAACACACAACACAAGATAAGATCATGCATGTATACCTATATTAAGAATGGGAAAATGAGTCAAGTTGAGCCATGCATATGGAACCAGAAGTCCTTGCTGAGGCCACATGGTATACGCTAATCTTACTAAAGATGCTCTAATACAGTACAAGAATATTAAGCAATCAAGCATGCTGATAGTTATATATATGCAGTACTGAATTTAAAGGGTACCCGCATAGAATCCCAAGTGGCATCTCCCCTTCCTACCTCTACCCCCATTTAGTACAGACACCGAACGAGCTCATCTCATCATATAATTCATATTACCTGTTCATTTCTCATATGTATAGTATCATGACTCATGACTCGAGAGGAACAACCCAATGGAGATGGGTTGCCCTATAACCCTAGTAAAGACTCGATCTAATGACTCAGAGATTACGACCGTTATGTATCAAACGCATTGAGTAAACAGATGTTCATTCAAATTGTGCAACCTAAGCAGGATACTACATGAACATGTTTTTTATGCATATGCAAACACCTAGCATAAGATGCAACAACGGGCATAAGGGTCCAACTTGAGTAAGCCTCTTAGGGAACTTACCTGGAGGTCTAGAAAAACAATGTAGCAGTAGGACAGTCTAAGGTCCCCTAGTAATCATAATAAACATATAAGTCTATATTCAAACATACAAGCACACATAGTTCCATATAAATTCATGCATCGAAGGTTTCTTTGTAAAGACCTGAATTTATTAAATAATAAAATTACTCAATTTGGAATGTTTTCGAAAACTTGTCCTCGAGTAACTTGCTATTTTGGAAAATCCTTGGAAAAATAATTATGAAATCCTTTGAATTTCGATTTCAAGGGATTTGATTCTGCTCCCGTTTTTTGGATTTGAAAACTTGGAGTCTAGATTGGTCATTTTAAATTGTTTTGAAAATTCGGTTTGATATTTTGAGAGTCGGGATTCGGGTTACATTATCGTGGTTCGAAGTTGGATCTTGCGGGCCATCTCTCTCTCTCTCTCTCTCTCTCTTATGCTCCCACCTTCACTCTTTTGTCCTCTTGCTCATAAACCCTCATAAAACTCATTTATTTCCCTATAAATAGAGCACAAATCCCAAAACCCTAACTCACCTAACTCTCAAAGTCTGAAAACCATAAACCCTAGCTACACTCTCTCTCACTCATTTTGAAATCAAAAGAGAAACCCTCATCTCACTCTCCTTTCATCCATTCCAATCTTCCAACCTACCTCCAAATCCTTTCTTTTGTGTTTCTCCTAGCTCAAACATCACCACAAACACCCATTAACTCTTTCCTTTGAAGATCAACTGAAGAAGATGAAGGCAAGCCTTCGATCCAAGCAAAACAGAAGTTGTAGAGGAGGATTTGGCCGTGGCAAGTTCCCCGTTGCCGCCATGACCAAGAACCCAGTAGGCACTGTTGTTTGTCGTCGTTGCAGTAATCGCTTCCGTTCTCCCTCCCCTTGCTTCCTTTCTCTTCCAAGTCACTTAAAGGTGAACCTTTATTGACTCCCCTACCTTCTAAGGTTGAGAAGTGTTTGATCTAACCCTTGGAAGTTAAAGATCGTGCCCCCTTATACCCTCATTTCCCCTGTTTTCCAAAGGTGAGCTCGATTATGTTCGTTTTTGTTTGTTTTGTTCTCAAACCTTCGTAAAAGTGGACTTTTACTCATCCTTTATCTTTCCTAGTCATGGTCGTTCCCTTTCCATGTCGATTTGGAGCTCGAAGGACCCCCTATTGATGCTTCGAAGGTTTCCTTGAAGACCCTCGATAATTCCTCTTCCGCTCTCCCTCTTTGGTCTGGGTTTGAGTCTTGATGTGTTGTTTAGGGTTGGGGAGGGTCATGCTTTAGTTTACAATTGATTTGATAAAGAACGGATTAGATTCATGGCAAAAGCAAGCCAAAACGTTCGAATTTCATCATGGTAAAACCATGGTCGCCTCGGCGAGTGAGAACTGTCGCCAGAGAGGAAGAAGGAGGCCTTTTGCTACGGCGAGTGGCCATTTCACCGCGGCGAAAGGGGTCTCTTGTGTCCAGCGAGAGCCTCTCCTTCGTGGGTGCCAAAGCGCAAGTTTTGCCACGGCGAGCAGCCACATTGTCGCTGCGAAACTGGCCATGTGCCTTGGCCGAGGCCGGCTTCCCTTGATTCTTTGGACCCTTCGATCGGTTTTGGGTTGAACCGGTCTATGTTGGGTTTATTAGGCTGTTGAGTTCAACATATCGGATTTTAAATGAAAATGTTTTAAGGGATTCTTATAATGTTTTATAATATTGTTTCAAAGAAATAAATGTGATTTAAATGTATTGAAATGCTTTGGGTGTTTTGAAATTCTTGAAAGGTTTTGTTTGAAAACCAAGATGCCGGGATTTCTTTAAATGATAACTTCGACTAATTGATTGGACTTGATTACTTGAGAATGACTATGGATTGACTTTATTTCATGAACCTTGTTTAGTAGACTGACATGACCTATTGGACCTTATGACCTCTTTTATCGGAATTCTTTAACTATTTAATCGAACTTCACATCGGACTTTGTCTTGTGACTGACTGGACTAATGGACTATTATATGACTGGATTTCGACCATGGACTGAGATTGAGACTTTGGACAGATTATTGATGATGAGTTGTGAGGAACTGAGATGAAATGGTTAATCTTTTTGGATATCTCGGTTTTCAGATGTTTTCTTGTGTTTCGACTGTTTTGACTTATCGGATGATTTTGGAAATGCTTTTGAGTGTGATTCCTCTGTGTTAGTTAGCGGGGTTGTTTGGATTATAACATCATTTATTATTCATATGTGATAGGTGCTTAGTGATTGCTTGGACTTCTGCTATTTGCTGTTACTTTTGTTGTTCAACTTTTCAGGTACGTTTTTTACGGGAGCTTACTCAGTGGCCGGACCTCATGCCTGATTTGCCATATAGTATGCAGGTGTTGCATAGTGCATGCCATATAGTATCATGTTTAGGATTGCACTTACGAATGAGTATCTTTATTCTATATGCATTTGAAACAGAACGACCGTTATCTATTAGTCCTAGAGTTGTTGCTAGGGTCATAAGACAACCCAGCTTCATCTGGTGTTGTCCTCAAGTCATTTATATATCACGAGATGATCATGAGAGATACGATATGTTATGAGCACGATATGTGATATGATGAGATATGATATGCTAGGATGAGACATGATATGCTATAACATCGGATTGACTAGTGTCTACCCTAACGGGAGGGGGGCAGATGTAGGAGAGAGATATGCCACTTGGCATTCTATATGGATCCATTTAATTGCTTTCTGCATATATATAAACTGTCAACATGCTTGTGTGATTTAAATTCCTGCAATGCTTTAGAAACATCCTTTATTTAGGGCCCGCATTCGTCTCTTGGACCGACTTCATGGTTAGTTTCAGGTAAAGGTGGCAATCGGGTGGGTCGGGTCGAAAGTGAGTAGCAAACACCCATCTGCCTCCCTCGAGCACCCAACAACCATTGAAGATGAGAGTGACGCAGATCAATGCTTTTTCACCTGAAAATGATACGAGGGATGAGAAGATAGGTTCATGGGTATCTACTTTTTTTGTCATAGATGAGGAGTATTTTATCAAATATACTTACCAATTGCATCTAAGAAGAAAGGGTTCTGGGAAATCAAGGTGACACGGAGATTCTAATCAATGACAGGGGCACCGAATGAAGGTCATAAGTGCTCTAATCACTAACAGGGGCACCTAATGTGTTTCCTCCTCATCTCTAATCTGTAACCTGTCTAAGTGGTCAACTTTTTTTTTTCAAAACTAGACTCATATCCCACTTTTATAATTTTCACCAAAATATGACATTTTTGCAAACTTTCCAAAAAAGTAGTCTACTTATGCAAAATATGTGCATATATTACTATTATTATTATGTTCGCTATTATAAAAACGTCATGGGTGACGATTTCTCATTTCTCACTAATTTATTTCAAATTATAAATCTGAGATGGCAGTATCGTAGATCTCGGTTAGCTGCATGTCTTGGGACAGCTGTCCAATTGAAAAAAAATATATATGTATATATTATTGCTTATTTTATTTACTTAATTTACCTTTACGACAGCAAATCTCTAAATATTTTTTTTTGGTGGGACTAAATGAAATGTATATTAATAACAAGTGGTAACCGTTAGGTTTTAATTCTAAAATTAGGAATAACTTTAGCACTACCCTCTAGTTCATCTTGATTCTTAAGGTTGTATATATACCTCACTTTCTGTATTTAGTACATGAAGATTAGATTATTAGGCATGTACGGAGTATAATATAATCGTATTTGATATGGTCAAACTGATTTTTAAAATTGAACCGGAGTTAAAAGATCCTCTGTGTATTTAATACGCGTACTGGGCTCCACCTATGTTCTCAAAAAGTGAAAGGATGCTCTTCCTGCACTAAAGCTACAAAAATCTTTTTATCAGATTATTTTTTTTATTAGAAAAAAATTCGGGTGAGCGTGCTTTACCCGAATTCATCAGATTATTCAATTATACTCCGTATGGTTGATGGTACGGAGTAATAAATTATGGAAAAGTTAAATACATCTGTAATTTTTACTGTATACACTAATAATAGGTACGCAACAAGTTATTGACCTACTAATATTTCTTTTTAAAAAAAATTTAATCACAGGTGGACCCCGCTAATGGATCCGCAACATTAGCGGTCTATCCAGTAATAATTAACGGTGTATTTAACAATCCCCATAAATTAACGGAATTGATATTTATAAAAATTTCCTTAAAGCTTGCGGTCAACCACCATCACGACGTGCCCATTCGCGTGTGGATCAAATGCTCAAAAAATCCATGATGGAGAAGAACGCGGTTGTATACGCGCCCCTAAAATCCGAAAACGTCCCCTACCTAGGCAACAACCTTAACACGGCAATCCGACGTTGTTCGCACGGTAGGGGGAGGTGTATGTATGTAAAATAGGAGAATAAAATAAAGCACAACTAGACTATCTCCCTGTCCCAAACAAATAATACAAGAATCCCCTCCCTTGTAGTAGTAGGGTAATTCAGGATCGAATCCACGAGGAGGCAGGTCAGCGCTTCCTTTGTTGTACTCACGATCAATGATTTCGACCTCAGCAGACACTCGATATCGAGTATACTGGTCGATATCGACCTCAGTTCTGGTCGATTTCCTAGCGCAGTTCCTGCAGAAGACAAAACAGCAAGTCGACGTCGAGCAGAGACCTCGATATCGATGTTAGTCCTCGATATCGACCCTTAAGGTCGATTTCGATGCTTGTCACAGAAACTGTTTTTGTAACCAATTTGTCGGAAAAGGATCCGAAGAAAATAGAATGGAGAGGGAAGATGAACAAAAACAAACTAAGACTTTTATGAAGAATTTAATTAATTAAAAAGCTTCCAAAGTCGGGGTTTTATGCCACAACGATAACAATGCAAGTTTCATGCTAAAAATATGAACTTTTATGTCTTTCCGTCAAATAACTTTCATTATCAACACTTAGGTTATTAGAGGCTTTCGCATAATTCCTAAGAGTTACTATCCAATTCATGAGTAATTCAAGTTCGCAATACGAGTGGCTTTCGCTTCAATAATGCAAATAATGAATCTCCCTAACTTTCGCAAAGGATCATGCATGGGGTAGAAGACGGAATCGCATAAAAGTCATACCTTTGATGCACTTACCTCACATTGCTATCGTCGGGCTCACCCCGACCCTAGAAGTGGGTTGACTACTCGCTCCTCATCATGCACATCATCATCATTGTTATTGAAAGAAAGCTACTTCGAATTGAATCTCCGAAAAAAAGTACAACCGAACAAGCCACTCCGCTCTCGCTTTACAACTCCACTCGGCCACTCTCTATCTCTCTCTTTCTATTGCAACTGAATTATGTCTCAAACTGAATTCGGAATCTTCTTCCTTTTCAAAATTGAATACCTAAACTCAGCCCTATTGGCTTCTATTTGTAGATGACGACAAGGACTCGAAACCTTATCTTTATTCTCTATGATAAATAAAATAAATAAATAAAAAGTAAAAGCTAAAACTTCATGGTGAAATCAGCCTCCTCATGATAAATCTGATGTTGATGATAGGAAATTTCGACCTTTGGATAGATATTGCAAGCATTGGATACAATTCTATCAAAATCGGAGTCGAATTCCTCTGCTGGCATGGTCGATATCGACCCTTTCACTCGATATCGACCCCTCCAAAATCTTATCTCGAGCTTCTGCTTCTCCTACTCGACTTCTATCAACTTGGTCGATCTGGCAGCATCGATATCGACCTGTATACTCGATATCGACCTCTTCTGTGTCGAAATGCTCTGTTTCCTTTCTGCTCGATTCCTATGTCTCTGATGTACTCGATGTCGAGGTCTTCAGTCGATTTTGACCTCTTCAGAAGACTTCGAGTTCTTTTTCCGCTCTTCTGAATTCATCCATTTTCATCCTGTTTTCTGCGAAATCACATGGAAACTCGTGCAAACCCATATATTTGACATTTAAGCATAAACTACACTATTCCCATATTTTCCCATTAATGTGCATGCAAAAGACAACAAAATGAATTCATATGTGCATAGAAAATATGGCAATTTGCGCGCACATCAAACACCCCATACTTAAGCTTGCTTGTCCCCAAGCAATACTCTTAATGGTCATTCAGGGGAAGAAAGTAAACCCTCAACATCATAGATTCATTTTTCATATGTCCCTACAATCAATTGCCATCCTCGAGAAGGTACTTATGTCAACCAAGTCCATGCCTGTGCATAAAAGCAATTTCATACTTATAAAGGAGATAATATGCAAAAAACAATTCTAGCGACATTGCATTAATAATCAAGAGGACTTTCTTCAAGCTTGTGAGAAGTGGATTGGTAAAAGGCTAAAGGTGGGCTAATATTTGGCCATGTGGTGTTAAATCCGGGGAAGTATACTTTCCAAAATATTCCACATTCCTCCTTCATAATGTCTCACCTTTCACTCATCGTTCAATGCTTTTTTCACTTTAATGCTTTTACCTCTCTAACCTTAGCACTGCCTTCTCGCGAGTCGCAAACATGGGTATCATGAATGGCCCCGGATACTTAGTACTTCGGACTCCTCACCTTTGTGTCCCATCTCGCCGAACTATTATCTCAGCGAGCAGGGTCGACCTACCTTTATCTCCTGAGGTGATCGGATTTTTTCTCGCTCATTTAATTTTCCATATTGTATCATTCCTGCCAACAACTTTATAAATGCACAACTCCACATAACTCCAAAGATGTCATCCATAAAAAAAACTTTGTCCCCGGATAGGGTATAAGGTAAAAAAATGGACAATATGTATATGTGGAGCAATAATGATCATAATAAGTCTCATACATGGCTTTGTGAATATGAGTAGGTAAGGCTAGGATATGGAATTTTGCTTGTATGGAATTTTTATAAAAAATCCTCCATCATCTTATCATGCACATGTCAAAAGCAACTTCAAAATTTCATCTCCTTTATGATTTTCTCAGAAAAAAAAATTGCACTTCATTGGGACTTCCCTTAACTAGGCAATCTCATGTTATATCTCTAATGAATCTAATTTTGCATCATAGAGCTCTTTTTTATACTTCCATGACTCTCTCTTTTTTCCAAAATTTTTGATTTGATGGGGGTCATTTTTTTTATGCATTAGAATAAATATGCAACCCTAAACTAAGTATGAATATGCAAATAAGCCTTTCCCCCACCCCATACTTAAAATTTACAGTGTCCTCACTGTATTAGAACTAGGGTTAAGAAGAAGAAGACTTACTAAACCGTCACTAATTTCAGGAGTTGAAGAAGACAACAGGGAAGGTCGATATCGACCCTTTACATCGATATCGATGTCTCTCTGATTTCTGCTCGGGCTTCAGGGTGATTCGGCCTCGATCACAAACCCTATCCTTGTCGACCTTGAGGTCGATTTCGATGTCCGACATCGATTTCGATGCCTTTCTGTGTGCTTTTCTCTCTCCTGTAATTTGAAAACTAAACACAAAATATGCAAAACAATAAAATGTCTAAAACCAAAACAAAAGCTGTCTTAAAATCAAAACTAAGTCTTTGTTACAAGCTCTAGATTTTTAAGTCGCTAGGCCGACTTCTTCCTTTGCGCTTTTCAAGGTGGCATCTGCAGAGCCCATGTGGCTTGGGCCTCAAATATCACTCCTTTCTTGTCCCGCAGCTGCATTCCCCCGGGATTGATTTGATTCACCGTGAATGGACCTAAGCTCTTATCCTTGAATCTTGTAGGGAACCAATGGTCTTTAGACTTGGCAACATAGACCTTGTCTCCTATCTCATATTGGCTTGAACTATCATCGGATACCCTACATAAACGCACATGCCAAGGCACACCTCTTCCAAATAATGATAAGTCCTTAATTGTAATTGAACAAGAGGAATCCGTACCTTGACTTACCTTCTTCTCAGTCTGTGGCTCAGGTCGATGTCGATGTGTAGAGGTCGATATCGATCCCTGTTGTACACCTGTATGATCAGTCGATTTGGGGAGTTTTGACTCGATATGATCAGGTCGATGTCGACCCTCAGAGGTCGATATCGAGGTCTCCTCGCCTCTCTTCTCAGCGCTGATGGTGGTCGATTTCGATAGGGTGTGGTCGATGTCGATGTTTTGTTGAGCTCCTTCGTTCAAGATTGCTTCAACTTCCTCTACTTGGGCTTCTTTGATGGCTTTTATCTCCATTGGCCCTTGACTTTGTACCGTCTTGTTGAAGGAATACTCTATTACTTCATCACTAATTGTGAGTGAGAGCAATCCTTTCTTCACGCTAATGTTGGCATCGACGGTTGCTAAGAATGGCCTACCTAAAATAATTGGACAAGCAGGGTCCTCCGCTATGTCAACAACTAGGAAATCAGCGGGGACAAAGAATTTGCCTACTTGTACTGGCACATCTGTCACTATCCCAGTTGGAATAACTACGGTATTGTTAGCCATGTATAATCTTGCATCCACGGGTTCCAGAGGACCTATCTTTACCTTGTGCCAAATGGTTAGTGGCATCATGCTAACGCTAGCGCCTAAGTCAACTAAAGCATTAAATTTGAATTGACCTAGACCTATAGCGATAGAAAACTTACCTGGGTCCGCCCGCTTTTGTGGCAGCTCCAACCTGTTGCATTCCTCTGCGATCTCTGAGAGCGATCGCTTCTTACCCAAGATATCCTTAAGGAACCTTACATAAGATGGCATCTCGTGAAGTGCCTCTGTGAATGGTATAGAGACATTAAGCCCTTGGAGCATCTTCACGAACCGTTGGAACTTCTTTGCCGCTGGGTCCTTAGTCACCTTTCTAGTTGGGAATGGCAACACCTTCTTCCTTCCTGCGCCTGTAGTGAGGTCGATATCGGCAGCAGTAGGGTCGATATCGACTGGAAGAGTCGATTTCTGTGGTGACGCAGAATTAGGGTCGACATCGACAGGAGGGTCGACATCGATGTCACCTTGGTCGATATCGACAGGGGGGGTTGATATCGACGTCTGTTCTGGCTCCTTCTCCTCCACTTTTCGCTCGGGCGTTTGTAATTGACGCCCACTCCTTAGGTTTACTGCCGCAATATGACCTGTGGTTTTGCCCTTTTGGTTGGGCACAGTGGATCCAGGGAGTGATCCGGACGCTTTGGGCATTGCTTCCGCCAATTGACTCATTTGAGTCTCCATGTTGCGCTTCCAAACGTCGATCTCCCCAAGTCTAGAATTGATGCCCTGCAGCTGAGTATGGACGGAGTTATTGGCTTGTTTGAACTCAGCGTGGTTCCTTCGCATCTCATCAAGGATGATTTGCAGGTCATCTTTCTTAGTCTCCCGCTCAGGGTGCCCTGGTGCTCTATAGGTTGGGGGATCCCTTTGATAGAACCTTTGATCACCCCAATTTTGTTGATTGCCCCCTCCATAGGGGCCTCTCGTCCATTTGACCTCCTCATGTTGTTCCGCCATGGATACTTGCTCAGTATGTGGACAGGCACTGGTGTTATGCCTTATTGAACCACACTCCTAACAAGGTTGATTGTTGCTCAGGAACCTTACTTGCTTTTGAAGGCGGCGTGTTTGATCGTTATGGAATTGTTGCCGTACTTCAGGATCTATCTCCCTTGGAGGCTCATATAGTGGCATAGATGGGGCAGGCCTTGCATCATAGGCCGCAGCAGCCCCATAGGTGTTGTCAAAGTTCACAAGCCTCTCAATGGTCTCCCATGCCTCCGTTGGTGTAAGCTCAATGTACCGATAGGAGGTATATGAATTGATCCTCTCCTTATTCGGCGCATCAAGGGCCTTATAAAAGATCTCTTGGATGACATATGGAAGTTGCCCATGCGTCGGGCATGATCTCAGCAAGTCTTTGAAGCGCTCCCACGCCTGTGCTAGGGTTTCACCTGGCTTTTGTTTGAAAGCCGTGATCCTTTGTCGTAGCATCGCCGTTTTAGAAGGTGGGAAGAACTTATTCAAGAATGCATCTTTCACCTCCGCCCATGTCCTTAGCGATCGTGGAGCCAAACTTTCAAGCCATTGTAATGCCTTTCCTGCCAAAGACCATCGAAAAGATTTTAGTCGCACATACTCTAAGTTTACTCCATCAGCAACTGTTTCACATAAATCCATAAAAGTAGAGATGTGTTGCAGGGGGCATTCATTATGTCTTCCTTCAAAAGTATTTCTTTTAATCTCAGATAGGAAGTTAATTTTCAATTCATAATTGGAGTGAGGAATTATAATGGCAGATTCAGGAACATGAAGAGGCGGATGCATGTATTGCATCGCCGTCTGTGGATACTGATTTAGCCGCTCTTGGGCTTGTCTGCGCGCATCCTCCTCCCTATCAGCACGGGCTCGCTCAGCAGCAGCAGCGGCCCTTTCAGCAGCGATTGTAGCATTGTGGTCCTCGATCTCTTTTCTCAACCGCTCTATGATCTCAGCCTGCGTCTCGTTGTCAGCCATGATGCGAATTGCTTTGTTGCGAAGATGGTAGAAACGTTCAGGCTCGTCAATTGGTTCCAGGATAGGTCCGCGATCAGAACGTCGCATAAACCTGCAAAATAAGCTGAGAAAAAGATCGTGATTAACTTAGGTGGCGATTGATTGCCTCCCCGGCAACGGCGCCAATTTGTTCGCACGGTAGGGGGAGGTGTATGTATGTAAAATAGGAGAATAAAATAAAGCACAACTAGACTATCTCCCTGTCCCAAACAAATAATACAAGAATCCCATCCCTTGTAGTAGTAGGGTAATTCAGGATCGAATCCACGAGGAGGTAGGTCAGCTCTTCCTTTGTTGTACTCACGATCATTGATTTCGACCTCAGCAGACACTCGATATCGAGTATACTGGTCGATATCGACCTCAGTTCTGGTTGATTTCCTAGCGCAGTTCCTGCAGAAGACAAAACAGCAAGTCGACGTCGAGCAGAGACCTCGATATCGATGTTAGTCCTCGATATCGACCCTTAAGGTCGATTTCGATGCTTGTCACAGAAACTGTTTTTGTAACCAATTTGTCGGAAAAGGATCCGAAGAAAATAGAATGGAGAGGGAAGATGAACAGAAACAAACTAAGACTTTTATGAAGAATTTAATTAATTAAAAAGCTTCCAAAGTCGGGGTTTTATGCCACAACGATAACAATGCAAGTTTCATGCTAAAAATATGAACTTTTATGTCTTTCCGTCAAATAACTTTCGTTATCAACACTTAGGTTATTAGAGGCTTTCGCATAATTCCTAAGAGTTACTATCCAATTCATGAGTAATTCAAGTTCGCAATACGAGTGGCTTTCGCTTCAATAATGCAAATAATGAATCTCCCTAACTTTCGCAAAGGATCATGCATGGGGTAGAAGACGGAATCGCATAAAAGTCATACCTTTGATGCACTTACCTCACATTGCTATCGTCGGGCTCACCCTGACCCTAGAAGTGGGTTGACTACTCGCTCCTCATCATGCACATCATCATCATTGTTATTGAAAGAAAGCTACTTCGAATTGAATCTCCGAAAAAAAGTACAACCGAACAAGCCACTCCGCTCTCGCTTTACAACTCCACTCGGCCACTCTCTATCTCTCTCTTTCTATTGCAACTGAATTATGTCTCAAACTGAATTCGGAATCTTCTTCCTTTTCAAAATTGAATACCTAAACTCAGCCCTATTGGCTTCTATTTGTAGATGACGACAAGGACTCGAAACCTTATCTTTATTCTCTATGATAAATAAAATAAATAAATAAAAAGTAAAAGCTAAAACTTCATGGTGAAATCAGTCTCCTCATGATAAATCTGATGTTGATGATAGGAAATTTCGACCTTTGGATAGATATTGCAAGCATTGGATACAATTCTATCAAAATCGGAGTCGAATTCCTCTGCTGGCATGGTCGATATCGACCCTTCCACTCGATATCGACCCCTCCAAAATCTTATCTCGAGCTTCTGCTTCTCCTACTCGACTTCTATCAACTTGGTCGATCTGGCAGCATCGATATCGACCTGTATACTCGATATCGACCTCTTCTGTGTCGAAATGCTCTGTTTCCTTTCTGCTCGATTCCTATGTCTCTGATGTACTCGATGTCGAGGTCTTCAGTCGATTTCGACCTCTTCAGAAGACTTCGAGTTCTTTTTCCGCTCTTCTGAATTCATCCATTTTCATCCTGTTTTCTGCGAAATCACATGGAAACTCGTGCAAACCCATATATTTGACATTTAAGCATAAACTACACTATTCCCATGTTTTCCCATTAATGTGCATGCAAAAGACAACAAAATGAATTCATATGTGCATAGAAAATATGGCAATTTGCGCGCACATCAGACGTCGTCGACAAATCATGAGAATTCTGGCCAAATTGCAGGCGCGTTGGTCTTCATTCGTGCTTGACCAAAGATGCAATCCCCTCTGAAAACAAGGTTCGTTTGATGTTATTGAGCCAAAGATCCGGAGGACAAGGTATTCTTCGACGGGACTGGACCAGCTCTTCAACGGTCTCTGAGGAAGGATGTGTGGTTTACGGGTGGGCTGGATCTGCCTTTGGCCCTCGAGCGTTCATCAGTGTGAGTCGTTGATAGCCTGGCTTCAACTGTTGGGACTGATGCAAACTCGGGATGGTGGTGAAGACAGTTCGCCGAGGTTTGGGACTCCTTATCAAGCGGGTATCCAAGTTTGTCTTCTCCATTGTTGGTTCTTTAGAAGATGGGTGGTGATGATTATTTCTCTCTTCCCTCATCAAATTTTTTCGAATATCACATTCTTTGTAATAGCATGCCGTCTGTTAACTATTGTTACTATTGCCTCCGTCTTTCGTGTTTCATGATCTTCGGTGGAGACTTTGAAAGAAAGCCTACCCTGGTGGTGGGAGACCATCTTCCTCCACTTTTCATCCCCTGAAAGGGCCTAAAAACATCGAAAGCTAGTCAGGTCCATGAGGGGCTACCATCCATGCCACTATATTCATAAAAGTTAACCATAGATTTAAGTGACCAGAAAACAAGATTTTTTTTTTAATCACATAGCCAAAGTAACACCTTGTCCAGGGAGAGAGTTGTTATCCTATATTGCATCCACTTTTTAAATTTTATACCAAAGGGACAAGGATTAGAACAATTCCACCAAATTATAGTGCTAATAATTTCAGTTGAAGTTACCATGGAGAGCACTATAATAATAGTACAACAGGAAAGACCTTCTGAAACCGGATTAACCACAGTTTGCTTAGTACCCCTACTCAAGCATGGGAGACGATTGAAAGGCTAGTGGAGTTCGACAACACCAATGGGACTCCTGCGGCTTCCGATACGAGGCCAATCCCATCCATGCCACTATATGAGCCTTCCAAAGAGGTGGATCATGAGGTGAAAGACTAGTTCATGACAGACCAGGTAAAGCGTCCTTAAAAAAAAGTTCGGTTTCATACTAACAACCAAGCTTATTTAGAATGTGGGTCACAAAAACACAATACGACGGCTTGTCCCTTCACGGAGCAAGTGCAATTGGCGGAGACCCACGGTGAAGTAAAGTATGCGCAGGGGCCCAACTATGAAGGAAACCAAGGGAATTGGGGTTATTAATAACCCCAATATCAACAACATCAGCAACCCCCGCCACACAGAGCACCTGGCCATCCCGAAAGAGAAAGGAGGGATGATTTACAACTCATCCTAGATGAGATGAGGCGGAACCAAGTGGAGACAAAGCAATCCAACAATGCCATCCAAACATCACTACATGGCATTAACTCTAGGCTTTGTGAAATTGACACATGGAAGAAGATCGTGGAGACCCAACAGAGTCAATTGGTGGCATCTATTCCACGACAACCCGGAGGGCTCCCTGGCCAACCACAGGCCAATCCAAAGGGGAAACCATCGGGCCACATCGCCACCATTCGCTTAAGGAATGGAAAGGAGATGCTAATCAACACTGGAGAGCCAGTCGATATCGACACCTCCTAGTCGATATCGACTGACCCACTCGATGTCGACCCACCTATCGACGTCGACCCTGTCCAGGTGCCCCCGAGATCGACCATTGCAGTCGATATCGATACCCCCAATCGATTTCGACCATCCATCAGCACCACCTCGGGCCAATCCCGCTTCATCGAATAAGAAGCCATTACCTTATCCCTCCAAATCTTCAAGGGATCTAGCAGACGCGAAGTTCCAACGCTTTGTGAAGATTCTCCGAGGCCTTAATGTTACTATTCCATTCACGGAGGCCCTTCATGAGATGTCATCCTACGTCCGATTCCTTAAATATATCTTGAGCAAGAAGCGAACAATTGCTGAGATCGCAGAGGAGTGCAGCAAGTTGGACTACCCAGAGAAGAGGAGTGATCTTGGTAGATTCGCCATCACTATTGGGCTTGGCCAACATCGTTACAAGGCGTTGTGCAACTTAGGGGCTAGTGTGAGCCTCATGCCTTTGTCCATCTGGTCAATGGTCAATATTGGAGCCTTGAAGCCAGTTGATATGAAACTCTACATGGCTGATAATAACTTTGTTAGGCCCACAAGCATCATCGATGATGTCCCAGTGAAGGCGGGTAAGTTCTTTGTACCCACTGACTTTATTGTGCTAGATATGGCGGAGAATCCCACATGCCTAATCATCTTAGGGAGGCCATTCCTAGCTACGACCGATGCCAATATCAGCGTGCGGAAGGGAATATTGTCATTTACCATTGGCATTGACGTCATCGAATTTTCCTTCAACCCTACAATAAAGGAGGTAAATCAAATGGAAGTCAAGGCGATGCATGCAATAGGGAGAGTTATTCCTTGTGATGAACCAATGAATAGAGCCTTGACTGACGAAGAGCTAGAAGAGAGGGCCATGGAGGCCCAAATGGAGGAGATTTTGGAGATTTGGTACCAAGACGACGAAAAAGAAGAGCCTGACAAAGCACTCGATATCGACACAATCCAGTCGATGTCGAGTATACTGGAGCCAAATCGAGTCCAGAAGCTAAGTATGGGGTCGACGTCGACACTGCACTCGAGATCGACTATCGACTGGGTCCGTTCGAGATCGACTTCCCCTACTCGACCTGCCTCCATCGACTGAACATCCAGAGAAGAAAAATCTCGATGTCGACCCCCTGACTCGATGTATAGTGACCCCTCAGAACATAACGGACTTGAAGGTAAGTCCAGGTAAAGATCATCCACCCTTAGAGCATAATTTTAATGTCCCTATGAAGTGAGTATCCTTGTTTGTATGCCTTACTAACATGATAGGTAAGCCAATAAGCGAGTACAAGGCAGGCGACAAGGTGCTTATGTAGCAATGCAACGCCCTGGGATGCAAAAGAAAGGATGGAAGGAAAGGAAGCTTGCTGACGATCTATAAGGTCTATCTAGGAAGGTTGGAACTCAACGACAAAAAAGGGAAGATGTTCAAAGTAGAGCTTGAAAGCCCTGAAGAGGACATGAGAGCAATATGGTCCCTACATGTGCCACCCGGGATAGAAGCGCGGAAGAAGTCGGCCTCGCGACTATAAAATCAAGAGCTTGTACATAAAACTTTTAATTTCCTCTTAAATGGTTTTTAGGTTTTAAATTTTGGATTTTCAATTCTGAAACTTTGATATATCGTGGCTTTATCTATTATACACTGACAAGAATTTCAGGTTTCACAGCAAAAGGAACGACGAAGAAGAAAAGAAGCTTCTGCAAAGGCAGTCAAAATCGACTAGGCCAGTCGAAATCGACCACCCTAGGGTTGAGCCACTTCCTGGAGTCGACATCGATGAATCAGGAAGCAAACATTTCACTCAATATCGAGCAAGCTACTCGATATCGACCAAGCCCAGCCGACCCTCGACTTCAACTTCTTCCTTGGAATAGACTGATGCAGTCGACATCGACTACCACACTCAACATCGACTTCTGGCATCGATCTAACCTGAAATCGACCTAAATCTGTAGGTTGCTCTATAAGTTTCTCGTCACCCTTGTTTTTCCTTTCATATAGTGATCAGGACACTGTATGAAACATGTCTTTTGGTCACAACTTGGCTTTCTTTTAATTTTTGCATTGCATTCAAGTTTAAGTTTATGTTCTTAGTCTTATAAAAAATACAAAATTTAAAAAAAATAGAAAATGTCAAAAAGGAAAAAATGCATATTTACCTTTTAAGTTTGTTTTTTAAACCCTACTTAGATGTCCTATGATGAGAACTCAATAGCTGACCTAATCATGTAAATCCTATGGCATATTTGAATGGTTTAGCCTAAGTCCTTAAAATGGTTTTTATGTAGATTGTGAATTGTGATGAAATTTAGCGCATATGATCCTAGTCTAAAAAGAAAATCCAACAAAATTGTCCTAGTGAGAATTTTAGCCTATAGGGAGAGCATTAAAAATCCCTCTGCTTTCTTGAGTGTATTTACTCTTCCTATGCATCTCTAAATGTTGTGACAGTTATTCAAAGCCAATACATATATATATATGTTTATGTTTATGAGAATTAAATGATGGAGGCATCTTTTAATCCATTTTTATCCTCTCTTTACCGACCATGCCTTATCTCTGCTTGAAGCCAGAACATTAGCCTAAGCCTTATATTACAAACTCCACAAAATTATCCCTAGCCGAATTGAGCCTGACCCCCATTTGAGAATTGAGACTTAGATTGGTTAGAATAATGCATTGTGGAAAGAAAGAACATATTGTTTAGTTTTGAGGAAAGAAGATTTATGGGTTGATACATATTTGCATCTTGGCATACATTCTAAGACGATATTTGGCTCACCATTTAAATGCACATTTTTTATTTATTTAATTTTCGTTAAAAATATCCGAAAAAAGAAAAAAATATTGTTATTATAGTGCATGAGCCAATTACTCCTTAGTTCTTTAATACAAGATTTATATTTTTTTTGAGAGGTTTATTAGGGTTTGAAAGAAGTTGATGAGCATTATGAACAATAAGTTTGGTTGTACATTATTTTAGGAGATATGGTTTGGATGAGTTGTGTTAAAGTTTAGTAGTCTTGATTCCCAAATTTTATAAGCACCACATAGCCAAATAATTCCATACCCTTTATTCCTTAACAAGCCCCATTACAACCCCGCCGAATGGAGTCTTCTTTGAAGTCTTCCATTGAGCGAAAGTCCTCTTGATGGTTCTTATTGCATTTACATAATTGGCTGCGAAGTGAATTATTATAAATTGCAATATTTATGAGTTTGTATATGGAATTGAGTTGAGATTTAATCTTCATAGCCTAAACACATGAGAGTTGAGTGTAAACACATTATCCATGCGAGGTTGGATTAAAATTGCATATGCTTATGGATCGCTTAAATATATGTGCTATGACGTTAAATTCACTTGCTTTGCTTTGCTACCTCTTATGATGTTTCTTTTGACAAGGGCAAAGACTTGAAGGGTGTGTTGTAGGTGTTGGTTATTGCTTGGTTATTGCTTGACGACAAGCAAGTCTAAGTATAGGGTATTTTGATGTACATATTTGTACCATTTTTATTCGCATGTTTTGACTTCATATTCCATTCGATTCCTAAAGTAAAGGTAAAAAATAATGTAAATTTGTGTAGAATGAGCTAACGTGTAAGAAATAGAGTCTCCACAAGTTTTGTTCTAAATATGTAGGAATTGGAGCGGAATCGGAGTCGAAACGAAGAAGCCAAGTGAAGCTGAAAGGAGATCGAAATCGACATGACTGGTTGATATCGACTGAAGGACTCGACGTAGACTCTAAGCGTCGAGATAGACCACAAAGAACCATTGAGACCACTCGATATCAAGTAGAGGCATCGATATCGACTTTACTATAGAGATCGAGTAAAATGAAGATTGTCGAGCAGAAAACAGAGACCTCGATTTTGACCTGACTGGTCGATATCGACTGGAATTCGACGTGGATTGGATGCGCTTTTGAGACGCGGATTGCAAGTTCTATCAATTGGCCATGGTTTATCTTCTTAATTAGATAGACTATGTCTTAAGGGTTGTTTCCTTTTTACCCTAAGATCTTTATTAGTTATTTTAGATATTTACCTAAATAAAGAATTATCCTATTTGTTAAGGATAGATTTTAGATAGAGGATATGAACTACTTTCCTTGGCTAGCAAGGATTAGTATGCTATAAATAAAGCCCTAGGGGGCTGGTTTTTATTCATTCAATCACATAAGAAACAATACACAATAGAGTTAGAGAGAAGCTTTAGGGTTTGGCATTTGCGAGAGCCGGCGTTGAGTTGTAAAACTTTGAAGGTTTATTTAATGCAAGTTTCTTCCTTTCAATCAATGGAGTTTGTTGCAATGAAGAGCGAGTAGTCGTCCTACTTCTAGGGTCAGGGTGAGCCCGACAGTAGCCATGTAAGTACGCTTAATTCTCTATTTGATTATGTGATCTCTTCTTCTACCCCGCACTCAATCCTTTATACAAGTTTAGGATCATTCCTTATTTACCTTATATGATGCGAAAGTTGATTATATATGTGAATTTGAATAGTAATGAGGTTTTGCCTGCGAGAGTTGACATAAACCCTAATTATGAAAATGTAGAAACAATTAGGTTCTTATGTGAAAGCCTCTATATTCCTAATTGGTGTTGAGAAAATCTTAATCTTTTATGTGAATTAAGTCATAATACATGCATAGTTATCGTCGTGGTAAACGCCTAACCTAGGAGCTTTTAGTTTATTAAAGACAACCCTAAAACAAACTGTTGTCTTTACTTTCTTTTCTTTGTTTCTTTATTTTCCTGCATTCGACATCATCTGAGAAGCCATTGATTTCGACCAACATAGTCAATATCGACCACCTGCAATCGAGAAACCCTACGTCGACTGTCTTCATAGTCGCCAGGAGCTACTAACTACTCGATTACGACCACTTCAGTCGATATCGAGTTCCTCTGTTGTTTTCTCTTCTTTGCAGTTTCTTCACAGGTTGACGTCACCCACTAGGAATCGACTGCCCCTGGCGATATCGACTTTCCAACTCGATATCAAGGCTACAATTCGACTTGTGCAGAAGCTTTAGAGACTATCCAGGCATCGCTGACTCGCCTCCTCGTGGATCGATCATGATTCCCTTCTACTAGTGGGAGGAAGTCTTGTGATTTATTTGTGTGGACTAGGATTCAGTTTGATATCTATTTATATTTATTAGACTTGAGTTCTTTCTACCAACAAAAACCTGCAAAGGCAAGGAGGGATGGATGACAATAAAATTAAACATAAAAAAGGCATACGATAGGGTAGACTAGAGATTTACGCAAGTGATTTTGGAAAAATTCGGGTTTCAACCTACATCAAGCCATTTAGAGGTCTCCATCAAGGGGACCCATTATCTCCCTTTTTTGTTTATACCAGGTGCTGATATTCTTGCAAAAAGACTAAGTCGAGAGTTTAACTTAGAGGGTGAACATATTGGTTTCCAATTTGGAAGAGACGACCCCCGTGCTTCATTTCTTGCCTTCGTAGATGATATTATAATTTTTACAAAAGGGAGCATAAGAGAAGGTCAAAAAACGAAACAAATAATTGATGAGTATTGTCAAATATCTAGTAAAAAGGTTAATTACCATAAGTCTTCTTTCCAAATAACAGTGGGTATAAAACCCAATAGGATAGCGCAACTTGAAAGATGCCTTTGCATTTCAAACAGAAAATCATTGAAAAAATATTTTGTTTCTCCAATCATTAATGGAAGAGTCAACAGGGAAACATTTGAGGAAATAATATGTAAATCAAAAGACCAATTGAGTAAATGAAGAGCAAATTCACTCTCACAACAAGGACGTGATGTCTTTATTGGAAAAAATCTTACATCCAAATCACTTTACACAATGCAAACCTTTATGCTACCTAACTCAATCCACAAAGAACTAGATCAGGTGAATAAAACATTTTTCTGGAATAAGGATATTCAATATCGTCCACTAATCAATTGGGACAAAATCTGCAGGCCCAAAAGAAAGGGTGGTCTAGAACTTCGAAAAGCACATCACATGAACAAAGCTCTCTAGATGAAATTGCTATGGAAAATCATGGCCGAACCGGATAACTCGTGGGTCAAACTGATTGGATACAAATACCTTAAAACATATCACATTCTAAACTAGAAACGAAAAGGAGGTGCATCCTAGAAATTATCCAAATTATACCCACTAACATATAAGTTTAAAACATGATTAATATGGTCAATAGGTGATGTGCAATCAATAAAATTCTGGACGGATAATTGGTGGGACTAAACCTCTTATTAATAGAGAGGATTGCCCACCAATTGGTAACATCAACGAGATGGTAAATGTATACATAATACGGGAGAAATGGTGGGAGGAGAAATTATATGCTAAACTACCCCAAAACATTGTAAAAGAAATTATTGACATCATCACGCTTTCAAGCAATCAGTTTAAAGACAAACTTTATTGGATGCTAGATAGGGGAGGCTGTTTTACAGCTGCCAACGCTTTGAAACTAATCTTTAAGCATCGTCGATTCGATGATGATCTGAATTCGTGGATTTGGAACATCGATGCCCCACCAAAAATAAAAAACTTCCTTTGGAAACTTGGGCAAAATGGCCTACTGACTAAATATTGACTAGGGCAAAAAGGAGTCTCAGTCCCCATGAGTTGTGTATTGTGTAACCAACCTAAGGAGGATGATACACACCTGTTTATTGACTACCAGTTCAATAAAATCCACTTTTTACCGAGTGCGGGGATCCGCCACGAAATAAATATAATCAAAACAAAGAAAAGAGACCTAAAACCAATCATGAATTTGATTGGTAGTAGACTAAATATATCAGAAAAACAAGAAGTGACCTTCACATGGTGGACAACTTGGTATATTAGAAACAAAGCTATATTCCAAAATAAAGAACCACCGTCGGTGGAGGCAGTTAAACACATCGAATCGCTAAACATGGATAATTAGCATAATGCTTGCAAATTTGACAATGAATATGAGGTTCGTGAATATGTTCAAATACCAAAACAAAAGAATACGCTAATAAATAAAGGAAAAATTAAATGGAAAAAACCTCCTCATGGCTACTTTAAATTAAATTTTGACGGATCCACCCTAACCAACAATGACAGTTCCACCGATTACATCATTCGTGATTGAAAAGGTCAAATGAAAATGCATATTTCAATAGACATTATAGGATATTCTTAATTGTATTTCATTATAAAATAATCATTTTTAATAGTTAATTGCACATTTTGCTAGTTTACTGGTGAAGTTCAAAAACTACGCTATTTTATTGGATTTATACAAGTTCGTAGTTCCGACATGGTGAAGAGCTTGGAAGATATTAAAATGGAGTTAAGGAGTTGGAGAAAGCAAGGAAAAGGAAGGAAGAAGGAGCTCAAGAGAAGGATCAAAGGACGGGAAGAAGAAGTTGAGAACATAGCATTTCGCTGCGGTGAGTTAAATCTTTTCGCCACGACAAGAGAGAACCTAAGCAAGTGAAGAACATCACATTTTTGCCACAACGAAATGCATGTTTCATCGTGGAGAAAGACCCCAGTCGCCATGGTGAAGTCCTAGATGTGGCTGCGAGCTTTGCAACACCTAGTATGTCATACAACTACAAGCGGGAGGATGTGTTTGATCAGTCTAAGTAAGTCCATGAAGGAACTTACCTGATAAGATGAAGAGCAAAGTGTATCACAAGCAAAGGTCCACACAAGCAACCAATCCACTCAAGCAACTCAAGAACAAGCACCTATGATAATAGTATTAAAGCGATAAGGAACAAGACTACTAGTCATGCACACACTCAAGGACCAAGTCCTAAAACCATTTCCTAAACCAATCCATCGTTCAACCATTTCAAACCATTCTCAAATCGTTCTCAAAGCGGAAACCTCAAAAGCCAACTCATCCAATTGCGCCAATTTTATAATACTCAAGTTCATTTCCAAGTCCAATTGTTTATCATTTAATCATAATTAAGGATCCTGACATTTGAAACAAGGTTATCAAATCATTTTCCAAGCATTCAAACCAACATTTCATATCCGTCAAAATCCCCCTTTTTAATATTAAATTAATCATTTTTATTCCAAAATCCCGTTATTAAATTAATATTAAAAAACCCTATTTTCTGAAAAATCTTAAACTCAGATTCGATTAAAAAGGATCGGAATAAAAAACCAACAACGCAAGTCAAAGGGGGTCAGGGGGTGGCTCGGCCAAGCCACTAGGGGATTTCGCGGTGGCAAGAGGGCCGGTCGCGGCCGCAAAATCTCCTCAGATTTCCCCCGTGAGAAGGCATTCGCTGGCCGTGACACAGGGGTTTTACCACGGCGAAAACTGTGGCCGCGAAATGTCTTCTTCCTCATCTTGGCATGTTCTTACTCGCCGCGGCGACCATGGTTTTGCCGCGGTGAGATTTGAACCTGGATGCTCTTTTTTGCTTGAAATCCCACTCGTTTTGCTTCAATTCAAAACCATTTTAACTCAAACTTGTTTCAAAATATTTTTAACATAAAACTGACCTCAAACAACCATGTAAGACTCAAACGTGGACTAGAGGGGAGAGCGGAAGAGGGATTACCTAACTTCTTGGAGGCTTTCTTTAAAAACATGAAGAAGGTGAGTCCTTAGGCTCTGATCCAATGAGATTTTGCTATGACCAGGCCTAGGAGTGATAGATCTTGGTTAAAAGTGGACCTTTATGTAGATGTAAACTCAAAACGAGAGGGTGGAAGGAGGAGAGTTTACCTTGCTCAAAAACAGGGAAAGGGCGGAGAAATGAGCTCGAATCCACTTCACAAGGCATTAGATCTGACGTTTTTTTTACCTAGAAAGGTAGAGGAAAGAGTAAGGATCAAGTGAGAATAAACAGGGAAGAGAAAGGAGTTAAGATGAGGGAGAACGAGTTGATTTACCAAGACAACGACGCAGAACTGGCCACGATCGCGGCGGCAAAAATGGGTCTCGCAGCCGCGAGGGAGAACACTGGCTTTTGGGCTCGAGTGTCACGACCATGACTCAGAACTCACGGGCGCAACAAGTAACTCGCGGACGTGACTAGGGGACTCGCGGCGGCGAAATGTGGACAGAAGGTGGTTTTGTGTGGAAAACGCTTTCCGATTCCGATTTTTGGGTTGTTTCTTTGAGAGGAGGTCTTCTGGGATGTGTTTCTGGGTGTTTTTGTGAGGAAGAAACAAGAAATGGAGAATGGAGAATGAGGGGAACAGATTGAAATGAGAAAAGATGATAACTTTGTTTAGGGTTTTGATTTTTGTGTAAACGATGATGAGAGCAGAGAGAGAGAGGAGGTTGTGGGTCAGATTTTCATGTTGATTTTCTGAGGATTTTGGGTATGAGAGCATACTATATATAGGAGAATGATTAGGGTTTTATGTGGGTGAAGACAAAAATATTAATGTGTAGTGGTGAGGAGAGAGAATGAGTGGAAGAGTGGAGAAGAGAGAGGAAGGGAGGCCGGCCCAAGGGAATGAGAGAGAGACATCCCGCTCTTCCGACCCTAAGTCCGACTGTCTATCCTGAAATGAGACACAAGTTTCAAATCCGTTCCAAATGACTCACAAGACTATATTTTAAATTCAAATAATATAGCGGGATTTAGCTTGAAATCTATGTTTTAAAACATGTCGGGATTGTTTTCAAAGACTTTCCAATTTTTGGAAATCCACTCAGGGATGGGTTTTTCGAAACTTTCCTATTTTAGCAAATAAATACTTATTCAAAATTCCAGTCTTTACAATGTCAATGCAGAATCATAAGAAGAGTTGAACTCAATCTAGAGTTCGTATTGCCTCAAGGGTCAAACAGTAAGTCCAGGCCCAGCCTCTCATCGACGCCGTTGTTGGATCTACCAACTTAAAGAACGCAGAGCGTAGAACCCTATGACATAAGCGCAATGCGGGATGCATGATCATGTAATCAAAGTAGTCTTGGAGGTTGAGCTAGCCTTGGAGGTTGTTCTGAATTCACACAAACTTGCATACTACTTGAAAATAATTTCTCATAAGGCAAAAGTATGGGTTGATGTGACTCATTAAAGCTTTCAACATCCAGCTTAGCTTCTTACTCTAATGACCACAAATTGTTAGATAATTTAGATTTAAATAAATTCTCTACCTTAGAAACTTCTAACAAATCTTGAGAACCATTGCAACAATCAATTTTGTTAGCATTTGACATATCTAAAGAATGATTAGAAGAAAGTTTTGTAGGATTGAAAATAGAACACTCAATCTTTCTTCCATCAAACTCCATTGTTGAAGAACCTTCACAACAATCAATTTTGGTCCTTGCTGTTCTTAAGAATGGTCTTCCTAAGATGATTGGTGTTTTCGGTGCTCCCTGTTCCATACCTAAAACAAATAAATCTGCAGGGAATATTAAATCATCTACCATAACAAAAACATCTTCCACAATGCCTCTTGGCTTAATTTGTGAACGATTAGCAAGTTGCACTGTTATTCCTGTTTCTATCAAATCATTTAGTCCAAAAAACTTATAGAGATTATATGACATAATATTAATTGAT
Organism: Persicaria maculosa; assembly: GCA_963922045.1. Taxonomy (NCBI): domain Eukaryota; kingdom Viridiplantae; phylum Streptophyta; class Magnoliopsida; order Caryophyllales; family Polygonaceae; genus Persicaria; species Persicaria maculosa. The sequence continues at coordinate 36,875,904 of OY998271.1, forward strand.
ACCCCTAGATCCAATATACCTTGTTTAATCCTAGTGTTTCCAATTGTGCATGGAATTGTAAACATACCTGGATCTCCACACTTTTCAAGTAATCACTTTTGGAGATCAGCGGAGATTTGTTCACTTAAATATACCTGTTCCTTAGTATTCACCCACTACTTTCTTTTAACAGTGCATAATTCCTTAAAAAATTTAGCACGTGAAGGTAAAAATTTAATCAAAGTCAAGAGTGGAATGTTTACCTCATATTTAGCAAATGTGTCGATCGATGTTTGTCACTTTCCCACTTCCTATGTTCTTTCAGAGCCTTTGAAAAGGGTGGTTCGGGTTTATAATCATCTAATGACCACTCCTTTGGTAATTCTTTTGAGTTGGAACAAGAGGAACGGTGAACTCAGGTTCAGCATAGGGCAGCGGGCGCCGATTTTGGAAAACGGCAGGCACCGATTCATTTGGTCGATCCAACGGTGGGGGCCATTTTCGGAAAGCGGCGGGTGCTGGTTGCTTAGACGAACGTCCTCTTTGCTATTCACCTTGTTTATCCAACTATGTAATGGCTTTAGGCTCTTCCTCTATGCTCTTTAATGGAGCCTTAACTTCTTTTCCTCTTTTAAGGATCATAGCGCTCACATTCTTCTTTGGATTGACTACAACTTATGAGGGAATCTTACTTGAATCCTTAGCTTTAAGTTCTCTTATCTCTTGATCCATTTAACTCAGCAACTTCTCTTGAACATTCATCTTGTCTAGTAATAATTTCATAGTCTCCTCCCTGCTTGAATCATCATGGGAGGATTGCTTTCGTGATTCTCAAACTAGCCCCTTTCTTGATAAGGTACTGGTTGTTGTTGTTGCTGGTTCATCCTGCCATTGGAACCATTTTGATAATCTGAATTGTAATTTGAATTATAGAAATTGTTACCAAAGTTTCGGCGAGGTCCATAGTCCATAACATTGACATCAATAACTCCTTGAATGAGCAGACAACGATTATTGGGATGAGTTAAGTCTCTGCAGACTCCACATGGTCTAGGTTATTGTGTCTAATTCATTTGTAGAGAAATATTCTTGACAATTTCAGTGAGATTGTCAAGTTCACTGCTACTACTACTTCCAGAGTTACCCAATTTGTGGACTCCTTTAACGCTTTGATATTTCCCATATTGGTGCGAAGCATTGGCTAAGTCTTTAAAAAATTTCATTGCTTCATCAGGTGTCTTATTTAAGACGTCTCCTCCACTTGCAGCATTGACCACATTGCGCTCACAATCAAGTAAGCCTTCATAGGGATAGGGGACTAGATCATCCTCTGGTATGCCATGCTATGGGCAACTTGCTTTAAGCTCTTTGAAGCTCTCAACATACTCATAAATACTCTTTGCATGAGATGGATCTATGCTTGATAAATCCTTCTTGAGTTTTCTGAAGTGAGAGGCGGGAAAGTATTTCCGAAGAAAAGCTTTCTTCAATACTACCCAAGTAGTAATGCTCTTTGTTGGCAAGTAATAGAGCCAATCGCTTGCTGCATCCTTCAGAGTGAAAGAAAACACTCTAAGCATAATTTCATCATGGTTCAGGCCTTGATGTCTCAGTCTATCACGTACACTAATTAAATGTACGAGATGTTTGTTGGGATCTTCTCCATCTATACCATGAAAAACTAGTAAAATTGTAGACATGTTGGATTTATACTCAAATCTTGACCCTTCAGGAGAGCAGGAAGCCTGATCACAAACGGTTGCGATGTCAGATTAGGTTCCTTTAAACTTCTCAGGGTTCTCCTTGGAGGTGCTCCAAGTTCCCTATTAGCATTGTTATTGTCATCCATCTCTTCTACTTCTTCTTGATTGAACTCAAGACTTCTTCTTAACCTAGAAAGTGACCTTTTAATCTCTGGATCAAAAGGCAAAGGAGATGAATTAGTCGCATGGCTATAGACCACGCAGAGTGGTCCACACCTAAGTTAACAATAAGAACACAAACTAAATTAAATGTTCTCCCCGAAAACGGCGCCAAAATTTGGTGCGAAGGATTTTCAGATAATCGTTCGTTGATTCCTACCAAAAAATAATATTTATAATCCAAACTTAACAAACTAGTAAAGTGAGCAAGTAAGGAGTCAAACCTATAGAGAGATCTATTTAGGTGTATTCTATTGCTAACTTGAGTAAATGACAATATTGAATAAAAGAGAGTAATTGAAATAAATTAAAGGATGGAATGATTGCGAATTTGTTATCAATGGGATGAAATCATTTCACCTGTAATTCTCAACAATGGTTGGTCTTCAAGATCCTTGTCCTGATTTCTTCTTTATTCTAATACAATGAATGCAATTGATATTTGAGGTATTCCGACTTTGGTTTAATTAGATTGACATTCCTCACAACATGACAACCCCTTACACAATATGTAACCCTCACCTAGTTTGGGTTCAAACATAAAGTAGCACAAATTCCCAATAGTCTTGGCAGTTTGGCCGTACCAACCCTTCTAATCAACTAGTAGGATACATTCATCACCCCTTCAACCCTAATCTCCTAGGAACTGATATTTACTAAGTGCAATTACCCTGTTATTGGGTTGTTTTTTCCAGGTGTAATTGTGTCATTGGTCCTGGTCTCCCAAATACAGAATATCCTAACTCAATGCTAAACAAAAGATTAGTATAAAAAATAAGTAAAGAGTCGATCCCACAAAGAAGACGGATTCATAGTTCTTAAGAAGATTCTCTAAACTAAAGGCAACAAGATTGTAGTAAGCAATTGATATAAAGTAAAGATGCAAAGGAATAATGATTTTAAGTTGACAATAATATGGGACAACACTTCACCTCCAACTCTTGACAATGGTTTAGAATTCATGGTCCTCAGATTGATTTAATTAGTATTCATAAAGTTATGCCTGACTTGGCTTTTGTAGATTGACCTGCAAGAGAAATCACTTATTCAAGTAACACTACAAGCATAGCATTGGTTTACCTAAGTACTTGACCTAATAGCAATATTAGTTGCCATCCGATAGAGCAATCGATAAACTTACGTAGTCAATTCCTTCGCTTGTTACAAAGAAATCAATCTAAAGATATGAATCTCTAGCGGAAATGTAGTTTCTATCTAGATGATCAGTCGTAGAGAGAACATGTGCAAATATCAAGCAATATACAACAAGGATGATAAATAACCAAATGATAACTAATATGAAATCAAATCCTCATAATTCATCCAACCATGTCTTCGAATTACAAGCGAAACTATGAGTTTCGCAACTCATAGTCAACGTAAGCTTAATTCTCTCTCTGTCTCTCTAATTGCTCTCATTGTTCAACCATACTCAATAGATCTGTAAAATAACCTAAAGTACCGTCGTGGAAATTCCTAGGAAATAAAATAGTAATAAACTAATAACAAAATCTTCGGACGAATCGAATCTTCTGATCGCGCAAGACCGGCAGGCGCCGCTTTTACAGTAGCTCGATTCTTCTTATGTCTTTAACATTATGCTCCATAGCTCCCTTGATGCTATTCCCTTGGACTCTCTAATGCTCCAACATGATCTTTATGAGTGATGTGCGCTCAAATTACCATATTTTTTCTTCGATTTCTGCCTATATTTTCATGCATATTGGTTGAGAAAGCATAAAATTTGTGTAGTTTATTTTTATTTGCCAATTATGGAGGTCTGCATGAGTTCTTGTGTTATTTCGCAGAAATCGAGGCAAAATTGGAGTGATTTGGAGAAGAGAAGAGAAAGCTGAAAAATCACTCGAAGTCTACTGAGGAGTCGAAATCGACTGAGCGACTTGACATCGAGTGGAAATGGAAGACCAGAAATCGAGCAAGAATGAAGAACAACTCTACCCGATACAGACTAGTTGATATCGACTAAAGCTGGTCGATATCGAGTGCTAGAAATAAAGTGAAAGGCACGAGGTCGAGTGTAGAATCCGAGGTCGAGTAGAGTTGGCTCGAGATAGAAGAGAAGTGGTCGATATCGACTGAAGCTGGTCGATATCGAGTGACACTGACGGTTTTGATAAAATCTTATCTGAAGTGGTTTACTTCTACATTAAGTCAGAGATCTTTTATCTTTTTATCAGACTTTATATCATTTAGGGTGAATTCATATTTACCCAAAGTGATTTTATTTATTTACTTTAGCTAGTTTTATCTTAGGAATAAGATAGATTTTCTTCTCCTTGGAAAGCGAGGTTTTGAAATCTATAATTAGAGCCACTAGGGCTGATTTTTTTTATCATCGACATTCCAATCGCAGAAAATTCAGTTTAGGCATAGATAGATAGAGAGAGAGAGAGAGAGAGAGGGAGAGAAGGCCAAGCGAAGGAGAGAGAAGCGACAACGGAAGTTTGCTTTGTTCGGTTGTAATCTTTCGACATTTCCAATTTCAAGTCAATTTTATTTTCCAATGATGATGATGTCTATAACTTTGAAGCACGAGTAGTTCCCTTACTTCTAGGGTTGGGGTGAGCCCGATAATAGCCATCTAAGTTTATGCATCAAAGGTATGATTTTTATGCGATTCCGTCTTCTATCCTATATGCATGATTCTTCTATGAAAGTAGTAGGTCATTCTTATTTGCATTATTGAAGCGAAAACCATCTTTTTGGGAATTTGGATTAATTATGAAATTGGATAGTAACACTTAGGGTTTATGCGAGAGCCTCTAAATCACCTAATTGTTAGTAACGAAAGTTATTTGACGAAAAAGGCATAATCTTTCATGAATTTAGCATAGGCTTATATGGTTATCGTTGTGGCATGGAATCCCCGATCTTGGTGGTTTTCAGTTTATTGAAGTTTATACAAATCAATGATTTTCTTCTGTTCATCTTTCTTACATCATCCTCATATTCTTTGGACGTTTTTCCAACAAATTGGTTACGTTTACAGTTTCTGCGAAGACTCAAAATCGACTTCTGTGGTCGATATCGAGTGGCTAACCCGATATCGAGTGTCCTACTTGACGTCGATTGTTTGTGTCTGTTTTGCAGGAAGTTTTGCTGGAGATTGACTGGAATTGTAGTTGATATCGACTGATCTAATCGATATCGAGTGATCTGCTGATTCGAAATTAAACGTGATTGCAAGCTTAGGAACCGTTGACATACCTCCTCGTGGATTCGATCCTAAATACCCTACTACTACATCGGGAGGGATTCTTGTAATTTATTTGCTTGGACAGGGAGTTGGTTTATTTATATTTATATTTATTCAACTTGTTTCCCTCCTAACAAATTTTGGCGCCGTTGCCGGGGAGTCAATCACTCGCGTCCTAAGCTTTTACTCACATTCTTTTCTAGTGCTGATTTTGTAAGTTTATGCGACGTTGTGATCGTGAACCTATCTGGGAAAGTCTAGACGAGCCCGAACATTTCCTCCACTTTCGAAACAGAGCTATCCGAATCATGGCGGAGAACGAGACACAGGCTCAACTCATAGAGAGCTTAAGGAAGGAGATTGAGGACCACAATGCCACCATTGCCAATGAAAGGGCAACTATAGCTGTACAGAGAGCTTGCGCTGATAGAGAAGAGGATGCATGCAGACAAGCCCAAGAGAGGCTCAATCAATATCCGTAGACAACGATGCAATACATGCACCCTACGCTCACCGTGCCTGAATCTGCGATTATCATTCCTCCCTCTAATTATGAAATTAAAATTAACTTCCTTTATGAAATTAAATTCAATACTTTTGAAGGAAAAGATAATGAATGCCCCTTGCAACACATTACTACTTTTATGGATTTATGTGAGACTGTCGCCGATGGCGCTAATTTAGAATATGTTAGACTAAAATCTTTTCGATGGTCTCTTGCAGGGAAGGCATTGCAATGGCTTGAAACCTTGGCTCGACGCTCGCTAAGGACATGGGCAGAGGTGAAGGACGCGTTCTTAAACAAGTTCTTTCCTCCATCAAAAATGGCGATGCTGCGACAAAAGATCACGACTTTTTAATGAAAGCCTGGTGAGACATTGGCGCAGGCATGGGAGCGCTTCAAAGACTTATTGCGATCATGCCCTACTCATGGGCAACTACCTTATGTCATCCAGGATATCTTCTACAACTCCCTTGATGCACTGAATAAGGAGAGAATCAACTCATACACTTCCTATTGTTACATTGAGCTTACACCTACGGAGGCCTGGGACACAATTGAGAGGCTTGTCATCTTCGACAACATATATGGGACTGCTGCGGCCTATGACTCAAGGACTGTCCCATCTATGCAACTTTATGAGCCTCCGAAGGAGATTGATCCGGACGTGAGGCAATAATTTTACAATGATCAGGCACACCGCCTGCAAAAGCAAGTTAGGTTCCTCTCCAACAACCAAGCATGCCAGGAATGTGGGTCTATTAGGCACAACACCAATGCCTGCCCACATCTTGAGCAAGTCAGCATTGCAGAAACACATGAGGAGGCCAAATGGATGAGAGGCCCCTATGGAGGGGGCAATCGGCAATATTGGGGGATCAATGATTCTACCAACCTCAACATCAACAGAGGGATCCCCCACCTTATAGAGCACTTGAACAACCCGAGAAGGAACCAAAGAAGGATGACCTGCAAATCATCCTTGATGAGATGCGGAGGAACCACGCTGAGTTTAAACAAGCCAACAATACAATCCATACTCAGCTGCAAGGAATCAACTCTAGGCTCGGCGAGATCGACGTTTGGAAGAAAAACATGGAGACCCAAATAGGTCAATTGGCTGATCAAATCCCCAAACCACCAGGATCTACTGTGCCCAATCTTAAGGGCAAAACTACTGGTCACATAGCGGCTATGAATCTAAGGAGTGGGCGTCAACTGCGAACGCCCGAGCAAAAAGCGGAGGAAAAAGCCATTGGAGAGGACTCAATATCGACTGATCCAATCGATATCGACCGTGATGCAGTCGATATCGAGTCCCCTTTACTCGATGTTGATACAAAAGCTGAGCAACACCAGAAATCGACTCCTCTAGTCGATATCGACCAGACCTTACTCGATGTCAACTTAACTCCAACCACAGTAAGAAGAAGACGTTGCCCTTCTCAAGGAAAACTTTAAAGGACCCGGCGGAAAAGAAGTTCCAGCGCTTTGTGAAGATGCTTCAAGGGCTCAATGTTTCAATTCCATTCACCAAAGCTTTTCATGAGATGTCATCTTATGTAAGGTTTCTTAAGGACATATTGGGGAAGAAGCGATCAATTGCTGAGATCGTAGAGGAGTGCAGCAAGATCGAACTACCAGAGAAGAGGCCAGACCCAGGTAAGTTTGCTATCACTATAGGCTTAGGTCAACACCGATTCAATGCTTTATGTGATTTAGGGGCTAGTGTTAGCATTATTCCACTAACAATATGGTCAAAGGTAAAGATTGGTGCCCTAGAACCCGTGGATGCTACACTCTATATGGCAAACAACACGGTGGTCATTCCAACAGGCCTGGTAGATGATGTATCGGTTCAAGTGGGTAAGTTCTTTGTCCATGCTGATTTTCTAGTTGTTGATATGGCATAGGACCTTGCTTGTATAATTATTTTAGGAAGGCCTTTCTTGGCAACCGTTGATGCAAACATAAGCGTAAGGAAAGGATTTCTCTCATATATTCACCATCAGCGACGAAGTTATAGAGTACGCCTTCAACAAGGCAGTGAAGAGGAATGAAGGTCCTATGGAGGTGAAATCAATCAAGGGCATCTACATCGCTTGCGGGGAACCTAAGGTAAGAAATATGACCCCCGAAGAGTTAGAGAAGAGGGCTATAGAAGCCCAAGTAGAGGAAATCGTGGCAATCTTGAACGAAGGCACTAAAGCACCACTCGAAATCGACCCAGGTAAGTCGATATCGAGTAAAAATATTCAAGATTCTGTGCTAGGTTTTAAGTATGGGGTCAATGTCGAATAAGACCACTCGATCGGGTGCCTCACTCGAAATCGACCAAAATCCAAGGCCGACATCGACTGAACCAGAAGTTGAAGGAGAAAAGAATCACTCGATATCGAGTCCACCTTGTCGATATTGAGTTGATCAGATCGATTCGACTTCACCCACGTTGACAGAACACCAGGAGAAGAAGATAAGTGGATATCAAGTGACAGTAGTCGATATCCACTGGACTCACAGACAGAAAAGGAAAGCTCTGAAAAGGTAAGCCGAGGTATGGATCCCTCTACCCCAATTTCAATAAGTGATTTATCTATTTATGGGAGAGGTTTGCCTTGGTATGTGTGCTTGTGCGGGATATCCAATGATGATCCGAACAACTATGAAGTAGGAGATAAGGTGTATGTCTCCAAGTCAAAGGATCATTGGTTCCCGAGCATGTTCAAAACAAAGAAGATGGGTCCATTCCCAGTGAACAAGATCCATTCGGGTGGGATGCAGCTGCGAGACAAGAACGGAGTGCTTTTTGAAGCCCATGCTACATGAGCTCTGTAGATTCCGCCTTAAGAACATGAAAAAAGAAGTCGGGCTAGCGACTACAAAGTATAGAGCTTGTAGTAAGACAAATAATTTTTAGGTTTTGGTTTGAGACTTTGTTTTGGTTTTGCTTTTTGTCTATTAGTCTAACAAATTTCAGGAGAAAGAAGAAGCGAAAAAGAGAGAGAGAGAGAGAGAGAGAGAGAGAGAGAGAGAGAGAGAGAGAGAGAAGGCCGAGTGAAGGAGAGAGAAGCGAGAGCGGAAGTTTGCTTTGTTCGGTTGTAATCTTTCGACATTTGCAATTTCAATTCAAGTTTATTTTCCAATGATGATGATGATGTATATGGCTATGAAGCGCGAGTAGTTCCCTTACTTCTAGGGTCGGGTTGAGCTTGACAATAGCCATGTAAGTTTATGCATCAAAGGTATGATTTTTATGCGATTCCATCTTCTATCCTATATGCATGATTCTTATACGAAAGTAGTAGGTGATCCTTATTTGCATGATTGAAGCAAAAGCCATCTTTCTGTGAATTTGGATTAATTATGAAATTGGATAGTAACACTTAGGGTTTATGCGAGAGCCTCTAAATCACCTAATTGTTAGTAACGAAAGTTATTTGACGAAAAAGGCATAATCTTTCATGAATTTGGCATAAGCTTATATGGTTATCGTTGTGGCATGGAATCCCCGATCTTGGAGGTTTTTAGTTTATTGAAGTTTATACAAATCAGTGATTTTCTTCTGTTCATCTTTCTTACATCATCCTCATATTCTTCGGACGCTTTTCTGACAAATTGGTTACGTTTAAAGTTTCTACGAAGACTCAAAATCGACTTCTGTGTTCAATATTGAGTGGTTGAGCCAATATCGTGTGTCCTACTCGACGTCGATTGTCTGTGTCTGTTTTGCAGGAAGTTTTACTGGAGATCGACTGGAACTGTAGTTGATATCGACTGATCTACTCGATATCGAGTGATCTACTGAGTCGAAATTGAACTTGATTGCAAGCTTAGGAACCGCTGACATACCTCCTCGTGGATTCGATCCTGAATACCCTACTACTACATCGGGAGGGATTCTTGTAATTTATTTGCTTGGAGAGGGAGTTGGTTTATTTATATTTATATTTATTCAACTAGTTTCCCTCATAACAATGAGTCTCCTAAATCTCTATTCAAGCTCGAAAAGTAAAACTGCCGAATAAACACAAAATAGCGTAGATTTTGAACTCGAATATTCTGAATGCAAAACAATGTAAATAACACAAAACCTATGCAATATGAATACGTAAATGCAATAAGACCTATCTATAATGCCTATCTAAAATATGCATTATCAAATCCCCCCACATTTAAGCTCTTGCTTTTCCTCAAGCAAATGAATAATAGACATAAGTCAGTTCATCCCACAAGAGATTCCTTCATAAATCATCCTCATCAAAAGAAATATCAAATCAAAGCTCAAATATGAACAAAGCACATATACATGATAACATGTATATAGATAATCAAGTAGTATGCATGCTTATCAATTCAACCTTAAAGGGAAAATATGTGTTTCTCTCACTCTCATGTGTTTAGACTTTTAAGCATACACTCAACTGATTCCATATGCAAACATCATTATAAATATTGACACTTATATCACAAAATCTCCACCGGATCCATCAAAGCAAACAAGAAACATCAAGAGGACTTTCACTCAATGGAAATATTCAAAGAAGACTCCATTCGGCGAAGTTGTGATGAGGCTTGATAGAAATATAAGGCAAGGAATTGTATTTGGTCACGTGATGCTTTCAATTCGGGGAAATAAGATTCCTAAAACTTCTAACATAACTCAAATCAACTCAAAAATAACATCAACCTTTCTAAAGAACATAACTATAAAAAATATAAACATTAAGCTCTAAAAATATTAAAACTCTCAAATATAATAATTCTCAACCAAACATTTACCCAACTCTCACATTCAAATGAATAAACAAGGCTCTTAGTTCATAACTTTCTTTTTTCTTTTTCTTTTTTTTTTTCTTTTTTTTCCTGTTTTCTTTTCTTGAGCCATAAATATGAATTACAAATAGAGGACCATAAGAACATAACATTACATCTCACTCAAAACCATGACAATATGCACTCACTTTAGCTTTTTTCTTCAAAACACAAAATATCATCCTTAACCAACTCTGAATCCTGATTCCCAGATAGGTAAGGCTTATCATAGGTTAGGAAACATGAATTTTTCTGGAGCTTCAAAGAAAATGGCTAAAGGCTCAAATGCTTCAAACAAAGACATAAGATAGGGTAGGTATGGATAAAATGTGGCTAAGAAATATGCCTCTACCATTTGCAACTCATAAGCCATGATCACGTATATAATCGGTCTCAAAAACAGAAAACTATGTCAATACTCATAGATAGATGAATAGGAAGAGTAATTCACACAACAAAAGTGAAAGGGAAAATATAATTGCAATCCCTTATAAGGTTAAAAATTCTCACTAGGACAATTCTTTTTGCTGGATCTCAATCATGCCTAGGAACTTAGATCTTACATGCTCAATTACAAATGCCAAGTCATATTTCATAAAATAAATTTACAAGACAAGGTCAATTCATCCAAAATTCCATGGGATTTATATAATCATGCCAAAATGAAATAGAGGACAAAATAAGCTAGATGGGTATTTGAATAACACATATGTATGCAATGCATGATATTGTTGGGTTTTTTGACATTTTTCATTTTTTTAAAATTTAATAAGAACAATAAACATAAACATGAAACAACAACTTAAATTTAAATAAAATTCAAATACCTTAAGCAAAACATGAAACTAAAAACATAAACATGAACTATACTAACTAACATACACCACTCCCCCAACACTTAAATGGAGCATTGTCCTCAATGTATAAACATAAAGAATAATGAAAATAAAGTACGGCTGAAGGAAGAGATGATAACCTATCACTATGGAGGCAGAGGGTGGGATCCAAACTGCTGACGGCGAAGATCAACAAGTATGCGCGCCAACAAAGTCAGGATGTTAGTGATTTTGGCAGAGATAGCCAAAAGATCTTCCTTGTGCCTCCTTTCCAACTTGACGAATCGAATATCAAATTGATCCAGAACAACATAGACAAGATCAGCATTAGCTGCAACAAAATATATTTCTTCTTCTTCATCGTGAGCAATTCTTGCTCCTGAACCTCGTGATTCAGGATCATCCATTAGTGACTAAGTTACAACCGGCATCGGCAGGCTATCATGACTGAGCTTAAAATCGGCAAGCTTGAAACAGAATAGCAACTTCACAAGAAGGTACAAATGATGATCCCCAAGGTCTCCAGACATCCATCTGAAACAATCCTCTGTTTGAGGATACTACATCTTCACAATAATGCGAGACCAGGTTAGAGTGGCAATATCATAGACAAAGCTCTCACACAGGGGCTGCACTCCATCCAGGTGAACACCAAGATGATGAACAATCAATTTTATCAATCCCCCAAAAGCGATAGTGCGATCTACGCGCTCATTTGCAGTGTTGATCATCTCTATACAACTCCTTAAGAACAATTGACCCAATCTCGAGTTCTCATAGCATCAGGGGTTAGACAATAAGTATGGGACCAGCCTCTTAAAGATACCAACTCAGGGTTAACCAACCCAAAGAATGTAAGACTCAGCACTCTATAGCACAATCTCAACGCAAGGTGAATGATCATGTAGTCAAAATAGTCACCCTCCTTCCCGAATGGGTGATCCGTGGCTATTACCCAAGTCTCATGCGCAAGAGGATCCACTTTCATCAAGGTCCAAGAACTAGAACACTTCTTTGTGACTCCAAAAGCTTGAGCGATGACATACTTAGTCACCAGAAATTCCTTTCCTCTCAAACAAAAGCGAATTTCCTTCTGAGAACAATAATCCAGGGTCGCCGGGAACTCTCTTACCAAGCTTGGGTATGTGGTTGTGCTACATTCAACAAAGTGACCCAACCCTCCTTTTCCAAGAAGTTTGGAAACATGCTCAAATAAGCCAAGACGGTGCAATGTTTCCACATCAAAGAAAACCGTTGAGCGATAATCCCTACTTCCATGGATGATCCAACGATTCTTCTGTTCCTCCATCAAGTATGCTAGTTGGGCCATGCTAGGAATCAAAGACATAGTGCGTGCAATCGAAGAAGAACACGAGAGAACTCACACGAAATCGAGAAAAATTGCCTCTCTCCGACGGCGACGGGCGCTGGTTTTGGAACGATGGGTGTCGTTAAACGATGAACTTAAAAATCCGAGTTTCAAGCGTCGTTGTACAGATGTCGAAACTCCTTCCAATTGCTTTCTTGAGGTGCACGACTTCATTCCAAAGCCTTCTTGTGTGAAAAATATGGTAGTGGTGGTGGAAGGAACTTGAATTTGATGGAAGCTTAGAGTTTGGGTTTAGAATTGATGGATGAAGGGAAGTAGTTGATTGGATTTGGGATTTGGGGATGAAGATGATATGGACGGGTGATGGTGAATGGTAAAAATCAGGCTTTTTGATTGGAACTCAAGGATTTAGGATTTGGAATTTGGATTTGAGTGAGAAGGTTTTAGGGTTTCTTATGTTGCTTGGGGAAAAAGTTTGAGAAAGTGTAAAAGATAGAAGATAGATATTGTCTAGAAGGAAAAAGGTAAGGAGAAAGGATAAAAGATAGATAGAATACAAAAAGATCCCATGCCTTTTCCAAAATAGAATCCGTGTACCACATCGACGGGGCGGCGGACGTCGGTTTAAAAGCGACGGGTGCCGGTCTGTCAGTGTTTCACTTTCGTTCTTTTTCTTCGTTCAAACATTCCTATAAGTTAGTTCCCACCCAAAATCTTGCAACAATGCAGAAAATAGACTTGTCCTACTTTATTGAAATTAAAAGAGACTGCAAAAATCAAATAAACTACCTACTTACCTTGGGTTGCCTCCCAAGAAGCGCCTTTTTTCACATCTTTAGCTCGACGTGTTGCTCGCCTTGGATCAAGTGACTTCAGTAGGGTCCTCTACACTTGCCCTTTTCTTGACAAGTGATGGCACCTTGGGAAGGTGTAATGCCCTATCCAAGCATTCATCCATTTCCTCCATCAACTTCTTCTCTTTAACTTGAATCCCTCTTGGAGATTATCCTGAAATTACAAACACCTCCATCCTATTTGTCTTCGGCCCTCTTCGCCAAAAACTAACATTAGTGGAGGACCTCTCGAAATCGACCAAACAGGTCGATATCGACCGTTTTGCTCTACGTCGACGGTTTTTTGTGTCGACGCACCTTGTTCCTACTTCTGGCTGAGATCGATTTCGAGTGCCTTACTCGATATCGACTACCCTGTATCGACTCGTAGTTTTCTGAGCCATGTTGACTTTGTTTAATGACATCGATATCGACCACCTTAGTCGATATCGACTTCTTGTTTTTGTCTCTACAGGTTTTCTATTGCAGTAGAAATCGACAGCCGAGGTCCACGTCGAGTACCCTACTCGAGATCGAGGCTTCTAGTCGATCAAGACATGAGCTCTCTGAGACTATCTAGGATCCCACTGACACGCTTCCTCATGGATCGAACCTGATTTTCCTACTACTGTAGTGGAAAGTCTTGAATATCTTTGAAAAGGCTAAGGGTTGCATTGTTTATATTTAATTATATTATTAAATTCGATTCTCCCCTTTATCAAATTTTGGCGCCGTTACCGGGGAAGTGATCAATCACGCCCTAGTAGTCTATCTCACATCTTCTTTTCCTAGTTTTGCTTTATAGGTATATGCGACGCGCTAATCACACGCCCGAATTCGAAAGAGTAGAAGAGCATGAATGCTATCTATATCTAAGGCCCCGAGTTTAAAGAATCATGGCAGACCTAGAGACCTAGGCTCAGCAGATTAAGCATCCAAGGTAGCAAATTGAGGATTTCACAACTAGAGAGGCAGCACAACGAGAGCTTGCTGACAAGGAGGAGGAAGCGAGAAGGAAAATTGAAGCTCAAATTAGTGCCCTCCCTTAGAATGTCAAGCAATATATGCACCTTGTGTTCTCAGTGCCTGAATCGGCCATTCTTATCCCTCCTTCTAATTTTGAGATTAAACCTAGCTTCTTAACTGAAATTAGGCGACGTCAATTTGAGGGAAAACCTAATGATTTCCCTCTAGAGCATATTACTTTATTCCTCGATCTTTGTGATACTGTTGCTGATGGAAAAAGCCTTGAATACGTGAAACTAAAGGCTTTTCGTTTGTCTCTCGCAGGGAAAGTGTTCGTTAACGGGGGAGTTGCGGGATGTATGTAAGTGTATGTAAAATAGGAGAATAAAATAAAGCACAACTAGACTATCTCCCTGTCCCAAACAAATAATACAAGAATCCCCTCCCTTGTAGTAGTAGGGTAATTCAGGATCGAATCCATGAGGAGGTATGTCAGCGCTTCCTTTGTTGTACTCACGATCAATGCTTTCGACCTCAGCAGACACTCGATATCGAGTATACTGGTCGATATCAACCTCAGTTCTAGTCGATTTCCTAGCGCAGTTCCTGCAGAAGACAAAACAGCAAGTCGACGTCGAGCAGAGTCCTCGATATCGATGTTAGTACTCGATATCGACCCTTAAGGTCGATTTCGATGTTTGTCACAGAAACCGTTTTTGTAACCAATTTGTCGGAAAAGGATCCGAAGAAAATAGAATGGAGAGGAAAGATGAACAGAAACAAAACTAAGTCTTTTATGAAGAATTTAATGAATTAAAAAGCTTCCAAAGTCGGGGTTTTATGCCACAACGATAACAATGCAAGTTTCATGCTAAAGATATGAACCTTAATGTCTTTCCGTCAAATAACTTTCGTTATCAACACTTAGGTGATTAGAGGCTTTCGCATAATTCCTAAGAGTGACTATCCAATTCATGAGTAATTCAAGTTCGTAATATGAGTGGCTTTCGCTTCAATAATGCAAATAATGAATCTCCCTAACTTTCGCAAAGGATCATGCATGGGGTAGAAGACGGAATCGCATAAAAGACATACCTTTGATGCACTTACCTCACATTGCTATCGTCGGGCTCACCCCGACCCTAGAAGTGGGTTGACTACTCGCTCTTCATCATGCACATCATCATCATTGTTATTGAAAGAAAGCTACCTTGAATTAAAACTCCGAAAGAAAGTACAACCGAACAAGCCACTCCGCTTTCGCCTTCCAACTCCACTCGGCCACTCTCTCTCTCTCTCTCTACAAATTCTCTCTATTGAAAACTGAATTCTCTGCGTGTGTGGATGATGAATTGAATTCCTAAACTCAGCCCTAATGGCTTCTATTTGTAGATGACGATAAGGACTCGAAACCTTATCTTTATTCTCTATGATAACTAAAATAAATAAATAAAAAGTAAAAGTTAAAACTCCATGGTGAAACCAGCCTCCTCATGATAAACCTGATGTGGATGATAGGAAATTTCGACCTTTGGATAGATATTGCAAGCATTGGATAAAATTCTATCAAAATCGGAGTCGAATTTCTCTGCTGGTATGGTCGATATCGACCCTTCCACTCGATATCGACCCCTCCAAAATCTTATCTCGAGCTTCTCCTTCTCCTACTCGACTTCTATCAATTGGGTCGATCTGGCATGATCGATATCGACCAGTATACTCTATATCGACCTCTTCTGTGTCGAGATGCTCTGTTTCCTTTCTGCTCGATTCCTATGTCTCGATGTACTCGATGTCGAGGTCTTCAGTCGATTTCGACCTCTTCAGAAGACTTCGAGTTCTTTTTCCGCTCTTCTGAATTCATCCATTTTCATCCTGTTTTCTGCGAAATCACATGGAAACTCGTGCAAACCCATATATTTGACATTTAAGCATAAACTATACTATTCCCATGTTTTCCCATTAATGTGCATGCAAAAGACAACAAAATGAATTCATATGTGCATAGAAAATATGGCAATATGCGCGCACATCAAACACCGCATACTTAAGCTTGCTTGTCCCCAAGCAATACTCTTAATAGTCATTCAGGGGAAGAAAGTAAACCCTCAACATCATAGATTCATTTTTCATATGTCCCTACAATCAATTGCCATCCTCGAGAAGGTACTTATGTCAACCAAGTCCATGCCTGTGCATAAAAGCAATTTCATACTTATAAAGGAGGTAATATGCAAAAAACAATTCTAGCGACATTGCATTAATAATCAAGAGGACTTTCTTCAAGCTTGTGAGAAGTGGATTGGTAAAAAGGCTAAAGGTGGGCTAATATTTGGCCATGTGGTGTTAAATCCGGGGAAGTACACTTTCTTTCCAAAATATTCCACATTCCTCCTTCATAATGTCTCACCTTTCACTCATCGTTCAATGCTTTTTTCACTTTAATGCTTTTACCTCTCTAACCTTAGCACTGCCTTCTCGCGAGTCGCAAACATGGGTGTCATGAATGGCCCCGGATACTTAGTACTTCGGACTCCTCACCTTTGTGTCCCATCTCGCCGAACTATTATCTCAGCGAGCAGGGTCGACCTACCTTTATCTCCTGAGGTGATCGGATTTTTTCTCGCTCATTTAATTTTCCATATTGTATCATTCCTGCCAACAACTTTATAAATGCACAACTCCATATAACTCCAAAGATGTCATCCATTCAAAAAAACTTTGTCCCCGGATAGGGTATAAGGTAAAAAATGGACAATATGTATATGTGGAGCAATAATGATCATAATAAGTCTCATATATGGCTTTTGTGAATATGCGTAGGTAAGGCTAGGGTATGAACTTTGCTTGTATGGAATTTTTATAAAAAATCCTCCATCATTTTATCATGCATATGTCAAAAGCAACTTCAAATTTTCATCTCCTTTATGATTTTCTCAAAAAATTGCACTTCATTGGGACTTCCCTTAACTAGGCAATCTCATGTTATATCTCTAATGAATCTAATTTTGCATCATAGAGCTCTTTTTTATACTTCCATGACTCTCCTTTTTTTTCAAAATTTTTGATGGGGGTCATTTAAAATAAATATGCATAAATATGCAACCCTAAACTAAGCATGAATATGCAAATAAGCCTTTCCCCCACCCCATACTTAAAATTTACAGTGTCCTCACTGTATTAGAACTAGGGAAGAAGAAAACTTACTAAACCGTCACAAATTTCAGGAGTCGAAGAAGACAGCAGGGAAGGTCGATATCGACCCTTTACATCGATATCGATGTCTCTCTTGATTTCTGCTCAGGCTTCAGGGTGACTCGGCCTCGATCACAAACCCTACCTATGTCGACCTTGAGGTCGATTTCGATGTCCGACATCGATTTCGATGCCTTTCTGTGTGCTTTTCCTGCAATTTGAAAACTAAACACAAAATATGCAAAACAATAAAATGTCTAAAACCAAAACAAAAGCTGTCTTAAAACCAAAACTATGTCTTTGTTACAAGCTCTAGATTTTTAAGTCGCTAGGCCGACTTCTTCCTTTGCGCTTTTCAAGGTGGCATCTGCAGAGCCCATGTGGCTTGGGCCTCAAATATCACTCCTTTCTTGTCCCGCAGCTGCATTCCCCCGGGATTGATTTGATTCACCGTGAATGGACCTAAGCTCTTATCCTTGAATCTTGTAGGGAACCAATGGTCTTTAGATTTGGCAACATAGACCTTGTCTCCTATCTCATATTGGCTTGATCTATCATCGGATATCCTACATAAACGCACATGCCAAGGCACACCTCTTCCAAATAATGATAAGTCCTTAATTGTAATTGAACAAGAGGAATCCGTACCTTGACTTACCTTCTTCTCCGTCTGTGGCTCAGGTCGATGTCGATGTGCAGAGGTCGATATCGACCCCTGTTGTACACCTGTAGGATCAGTCGATTTGGGGAGTTTTGACTCGATATGATCATGTCGATTTCGACCCTCAGAGGTCGATATCGAGGTCTCCTCGCCTCTCTTCTCAGCGCTGATGGTGGTCGATTTCGATAGGGTGTGGTCGATATCGACCCTTGACCCCGATTTCGATGCTTCCTCTTTTCCTCCGTCGACCCCATACTTATGACCTGTCACAGAATCTTGAACAATAGTGGTCGATATCGACTTACCTGGGTCGATTTCGATGTCCTGTTGAGCTCCTTCGTTCAAGATTGCTTCAACTTCCTCTACTTGGGCTTCCTCGATGGCTTTTATCTCCATTGGCCCTTGACTTTGCACCGTCTTGTTGAAGGAATACTCTATTACTTCATCACTAATTGTGAGTGAGAGCAATCCTTTCTTCACGCTAATGTTGGCATCGACGGTTGCTAGGAATGGCCTACCTAAAATAATTGGACAAGCAGGGTCCTCCGCTATGTCAACAACTAGGAAATCAGCGGGGACAAAGAATTTACCTACTTGTACTGGCACATCTGTCACTATCCCCGTTGGAATAACTACGGTATTGTTAGCCATGTATAATCTTGCATCCACGGGCTCCAGAGGACCTATCTTTACCTTGTGCCAAATGGTTAGTGGCATCATGCTAACGCTAGCGCCCAAGTCAACTAAAGCATTAAATTTGAATTGACCTAGACCTATAGCGATAGAAAACTTACCTGGGTCCGCCCGCTTTTGTGGTAGCTCCAACCTGTTGCATTCCTCTGCGATCTCAGAGAGCGATCGCTTCTTCCCCAAGATGTCTTTAAGGAACCTCACATAAGATGGAATCTCGTGAAGTGCCTCTGTGAATGGTATAGAGACATTAAGCCCTTGGAGCATCTTCACGAACCGTTGGAACTTTTTTTCCGCTGGGTCCTTAGTAATCTTTCTAGTTGGGAATGGCAATACCTTCTTCCTTCCTGCGGCTGTAGTGAGGTCGATATCGGCAGCAGCGGGGTCGATATCGACTGGAAGAGTCGATTTCTGTGGTGACGCAGAATTTGGGTCGACATCGACAGGAGGGTCGACATCGATGTCACTTTGGTCGATATCGACAGGGGTGGTCGATATCGACGTCTGTTCTGGCTCCTTCTCCTCCACTTTTCGCTTGGGCGTTTGTAATTGACGCCCACTCCTTAGGTTTACTGCCGCGATATGACCTGTGGTTTTGCCCTTTTGGTTGGGCACAGTGGATCCAGGGAGTGATCCGGACGCTTTGGGCATTGCTTCCGCCAATTGACTCATTTGAGTCTCCATGTTGCGCTTCCAAACGTCGATCTCCCCAAGTCTAGAATTGATGCCCTGCAACTGAGTATGGACGGAGTTATTGGCTTGTTTGAACTCAGCGTGGTTCCTCCGCATCTCATCAAGGATGATTTGCAGGTCATCTTTCTTAGTTTCCCGCTCAGGGTGCCCTGGTGCCCTATAGGTTGGGGGATCCCTTTGATAGAACCTTTGATCGCCCCAATTTTGTTGATTGCCCCCTCCATAGGGGCCTCTCGTCCATTTGACCTCTTCATGTTGTTCCGCCATGGATACTTGCTCAGTATGTGGACAGGCACTGGTGTTATGCCTTATTGAACCACACTCCTGACAAGGTTGATTGTTGCTCAGGAACCTTACTTGCTTTTGAAGGCGGCGTGTTTGATCGTTATGGAATTGTTGCCGTACTTCAGGATCTATCTCCCTTGGAGGCTCATATAGTGGCATAGATGGGGCAGGCCTTGCATCATAGGCCGCAGCAGTCCCATAGGTGTTGTCAAAGTTCACAAGCCTCTCAATGGTCTCACATGCCTCCGTTGGTGTAAGCTCAATGTACCGATAGGAGGTATATGAATTGATCCTCTCCTTATTCGGCGCATCAAGGGCGTTATAAAAGATCTCTTGGATGACATATGGAAGTTGCCCATGCGTCGGGCATGATCTCAGCAAGTCTTTGAAGCGCTCCCACGCGTGTGCTAGGGTTTCACCTGGCTTTTGTTTGAAAGCCGTGATCCTTTGTCGTAGCATCGCCGTTTTAGAAGGTGGGAAGAATTTGTTCAAGAATGCATCTTTCACTTCCGCCCATGTCCTCAGCGATCGTGGAGCCAAACTTTCAAGCCATTGTAATGCCTTTCCTGCCAAAGACCATCGAAAAGATTTTAGTCGCACATACTCTAGGTTTACTCCATCAGCAACTGTTTCACATAAATCCATAAAAGTAGAGATGTGTTGCAGGGGGCATTCATTATGTCTTCCTTCAAAAGTATTTCTTTTAATCTCAGATAGGAAGTTAATTTTCAGTTCATAATTGGAGTGAGGAATTATAATGGCAGATTCAGGAACATGAAGAGGCGGATGCATGTATTGCATCGCCGTCTGTGGATACTGATTTAGCCGCTCTTGGGCTTGTCGGCGCGCATCCTCCTCCCTATCAGCACGGGCTCGCTCAGCAGCAGCAGCGGCCCTTTCAGCAGCGATTGTAGCATTGTGGTCCTCGATTTCCTTTCTCAACCGCTCTATGATCTCAGCCTGCGTCTCGTTGTCAGCCATGATGCGAATTGCTTTGTTGCGAAGATGGTAGAAACGTTCAGGCTCGTCAATTGGTTCCAGGATAGGTCCGCGATCAGAACGTCGCATAAACCTGCAAAATAAGCTTAGAAAAAGATCGTGGTTAACTTAGGTGGCGATTGATTGCCTCCCCGGCAACGGCGCCAATTTTGTTCGCTACGGGAAGTTGCGGGGTGTATGTAAGTGTATGTAAAATAGGAGAATAAAATAAAGCACAACTAGACTATCTCCCTGTCCCAAACAAATAATACAAGAATCCCCTCCCTTGTAGTAGTAGGGTAATTCAGGATCGAATCCACGAGGAGGTATGTCAGCGCTTCCTTTGTTGTACTCACGATCAATGCTTTCGACCTCAGCAGACACTCGATATCGAGTATACTGGTCGATATCGACCTCAGTTCTAGTCGATTTCCTAGCGCAGTTCCTGCAGAAGACAAAACAGCAAGTCGACGTCGAGCAGAGTCCTCGATATCGATGTTAGTACTCGATATCGACCCTTAAGGTCGATTTCGATGTTTGTCACAGAAACCGTTTTTGTAACCAATTTGTCGGAAAAGGATCCGAAGAAAATAGAATGGAGAGGAAAGATGAACAGAAACAAAACTAAGACTTTTATGAAGAATTTAATGAATTAAAAAGCTTCCAAAGTCGGGGTTTTATGCCACAACGATAACAATGCAAGTTTCATGCTAAAGATATGAACCTTAATGTCTTTCCGTCAAATAACTTTCGTTATCAACACTTAGGTGATTAGAGGCTTTCGCATAATTCCTAAGAGTGACTATCCAATTCATGAGTAATTCAAGTTCGTAATATGAGTGGCTTTCGCTTCAATAATGCAAATAATGAATCTCCCTAACTTTCGCAAAGGATCATGCATGGGGTAGAAGACGGAATCGCATAAAAGACATACCTTTGATGCACTTACCTCACATTGCTATCGTCGGGCTCACCCCGACCCTAGAAGTGGGTTGACTACTCGCTCTTCATCATGCACATCATCATCATTGTTATTGAAAGAAAGCTACCTTGAATTAAAACTCCGAAAGAAAGTACAACCGAACAAGCCACTCCGCTTTCGCCTTCCAACTCCACTCGGCCACTCTCTCTCTCTCTCTCTACAAATTCTCTCTATTGAAAACTGAATTCTCTGCGTGTGTGGATGATGAATTGAATTCCTAAACTCAGCCCTAATGGCTTCTATTTGTAGATGACGATAAGGACTCGAAACCTTATCTTTATTCTCTATGATAACTAAAATAAATAAATAAAAAGTAAAAGTTAAAACTCCATGGTGAAACCAGCCTCCTCATGATAAACCTGATGTGGATGATAGGAAATTTCGACCTTTGGATAGATATTGCAAGCATTGGATAAAATTCTATCAAAATCGGAGTCGAATTTCTCTGCTGGTATGGTCGATATCGACCCTTCCACTCGATATCGACCCCTCCAAAATCTTATCTCGAGCTTCTCCTTCTCCTACTCGACTTCTATCAATTGGGTCGATCTGGCATGATCGATATCGACCAGTATACTCTATATCGACCTCTTCTGTGTCGAGATGCTCTGTTTCCTTTCTGCTCGATTCCTATGTCTCGATGTACTCGATGTCGAGGTCTTCAGTCGATTTCGACCTCTTCAGAAGACTTCGAGTTCTTTTTCCGCTCTTCTGAATTCATCCATTTTCATCCTGTTTTCTGCGAAATCACATGGAAACTCGTGCAAACCCATATATTTGACATTTAAGCATAAACTATACTATTCCCATGTTTTCCCATTAATGTGCATGCAAAAGACAACAAAATGAATTCATATGTGCATAGAAAATATGGCAATATGCGCGCACATCAGAAAGCACTAGCATGGTTGGAGAGCCTAGCCCCGATATCGCTCCGCACATGGGATGAAGTCAAGGATGCTTTTCTCAACAAGTTCTTCCCACCATCTAAGACGGCGGTTGTACGTTAGAAGATCATGGCTTTCAAACAAAAGCCACATGAAACCCTGGCGCAAGTGTGGGAGCAATTCATGGAGTTGCTGAGGTCCTACCCTACACATGGGCAACCACCCTACGTCATCTAGGAGATCATCTACAACGCCCTAGACGTAGCAACTAAGGAGAGGATCATCACCTACACCTCCTATGGTTATCTTGAGCTCCTACCACAACAAGTTTGGGAAACTATAGAGAGGTTGGTAGAATTTGACAACACTAATGGGACTCCTATGACCTCCGAACCAAGGCCTGCCCCATCTATGCCACTCCGTGAGCCATCCAAGGAGATTGATCCCAACGTCAAAGCACAATTCATGCAAGATCAACTCAGGAGGCTTCAAAAGCAAGTCCAATTCCTCTCCGCCAACCAACCCTGCACCGAATACGGCTCCGAGAGGCACATCACCACCGCCTGCCCCCACACAGAGCAAGTGGATCTACCGGAGACTAACCAAGAGGTGCGATACATGAGGAATCCCAATCGCCAGGGGTACCAAAACTAGGGAAATCAACCACCCTAATACAACCCCAGGGATCCTCCGCCTTACCGATCTCCAGGCCATCTGGAGAGAGAGCCACGACGAGATGATGTCCAACTCATCCTTGATGAGTTAAGGATGAACCAAGCTGCGAGCCAACCATCTAGCAACACTATCCAGAACCAACTTCACGGGCTCAACGCCCGCATGAGGCAGATGGATACTTAGAAGAAGACCATTGAGACCCAACTGGGTCAACTGGCGGCCCAAATTCCAAAGCTGCCCAACAAGCTCCCTGGACAACCACAAGAAAATCCTAAGGGGCAAGCCGGACACATTGTCGCTGTCAACAAAAGGAGTGGACGTCAATTGCATGAGCCACGGAGCGAAGGAGAAGTCACTGAAGACGCAGTCGATGTTGATACCCCAATCGATATCGAGGGTCCTGTCGAAGTCGATCACAAAGTCGATGTCGAGCCCACTGCGAAGCACTCCACGGAGCCAGAGAGGCACTCGATATCAAGTGCTCCAGTCGATATCGACCCCCTACTCGATGTTGACCCCTCTACAACTCATCAACAACTTCAGACACCTCCAAGGTTGACCACCAATGTCGATATTGACCACCCTGATGTCGATGTCGACCAGTCCATAAAGTAGAAATCGACCACCTTTTCTCCAAAGCCATCTAAAGCGCTCCCTTATCCTTCCAAGGCACTGCAAGATCCAGCAGACACCAAATTCAGACGCTTCGCGAAGATCTTACAAGGTCTCCATCTCACCATCCCACTCACAGAAGCGCTAAACGAGATGCCTGTCTACATGAGGTTCCTGAAGGACATCCTGTCCAAAAAGAGGTCTATCTTATTAATCGCTGACGAATGCAATTCTACTGAGTTCCCTAAAAAGCGCGGCGATCCTGGCAAGTTTTATGTGACGGTAGGGGCAGGTAAGCATCAATTCAAAGCCCTATGTGATCTTGGGCTAGTGTTAGTTTGATGCCCCTATCGACTACCTTGCCTTCAATAGGCATTATAAGATAGTCTTAGTTGCATTTCATTGTAAAATAATCATCTTTATAATTAATTGTACATTTCACTATTTTAGTGTTGAAGTTCGGAAACTACGCTATTTTATTGGATTTATGCAGGTTCGTAGTTTCGACATGGTGAAAAGCTTGAAAGAGATGAAAATGAAGTTAAGGAGATAAAGAAAGCAAAGAAAAAGAAGGAAAAAGGAGCTCAAGAGAAGGAGCAAAGGATGAGAAGATGAGAACACAACATTTCGCCACGGCGAGTCAACCATTTCACCACGGCGAGAGAGAACACTACTAGAATTATGCAATTAGACATCACGTCTTTTAAGTCTGTCAAGAAACACCTGATGTTAAATTAGTTTTTTACGTCAATTATTAAATTTGTGATGTTGAAAACCATTTAGACATCTGTCAAAATTTTTGACAAATATGAAATTGCTAGTTCTTAAAAAATTTAAACGCGTGCGAGTTTGAATTTTATAAGTTAAACGAGCGGGATTGAATTAAACAGAAAACATTTGGAGGGGATTTTAAAATTTGGGAAGTTCCTAACCCTTAGAAAAAATTAGAGGGCCTCTCTCTCTCCACATTTTCAATGTGTCTTCACACACTTAGAAAGTTTTCTTCTCTCTCAAATTCTTCATATTCTCCCTATCTTTATGCATGACCCCTTCTCTCTTCATGAGTCTCTCCTCAAATCTGACCCAACCCTCGCATGGCTTCCTCATCTCGGTCTCAATCCGATGCCTCCCTTCGTCCTTGTTCTTTGTCTCTCTCTCAGATCCCTCGGATCTCGACCCCAAATCGAAGACAGAGGTCGGTACTTCTCTCCCCGACTCCGACAATGCTCATGCGCCACCTCCAGCATTACTCTCCCTCTCCTCCTCCACCCAAAGTTGGCGGCTAAACCTCGCAACGACGACTACTCAATCTAGTAAGTGAATGCCACCAAGTGCCAACGATGGTTAGGCTCTTGTACGGGTCGAAGTGGTTAGGGTTTTTGATTTTTGAAATATAAGTTGGCATTTGCTGCTGCTTTTTCCCCTGTAATCTTTGTTTCCGGATTTTCGGTTTCTCACCTCAATTGTTTGTTTAACCTTGGGTTTGGGTTCTTTCGGCCCATATTTTTCTTCCTTTGTACACATCATTATGCCTTGTGTATAGTTTTTGTACTTCTTCTAAGAAGTTTTTGATCAGAATTATTATAGTTGGAATGTATGTAAATAGGAATTTATTTAGTTTGTTATAATTTTTTATCTTCATATTCATATTTCAGGTGAACAAGGACTTCTTCTAAGAAAATTTTCATTAAAATTATTATAGTTGGAATGTATGTAAATGGGAATTTATTTAGTTTGTTGTGATTTTTTATCTTCATATTCATATTTTAGGTGAATAGGACTGGTTGATGAAGCACAAAAATTATTAGAGGAAGTCGAAGCATTGAAAAAGGTTAACACATATTGATAACTAGTCTCTAGTTTAGGATCATTTTCATTCTGAAAACTATTCAATCCTTTATAATTAACCCTTTCAGATCATTATCGGTGTGTTTCAGTTGGCTCCTAGTCAGGAACCTGTGCTAGCTAGACTGTGCAGCAGCTGTTCGCATTGTAAGTCCCTTTCTTTCTTCTCCTTTTTCATTGTATTTTTTGGTTATTTATTTATTTATTTTTCTTTTCATGTATTTTGCCTGACCTTCTGGCTGAGCACACATGGCCCAAGACAAAAGCATTTTATTTGTATGACTTTGTTTTCAATAAAAAATTGCGTGTCTGTGACATATATGGATTATTGTTTTTAGTGTTTATGATAGGTACTAATGCTCAATCCTCTTCCTGCCACCTTGAGATTTTTGCATTTTTCTATTGTGTCAAAGGTAGTCCGGGGTTATAAGTTTCATCTTTTGACTAGATTGTAGAAACGTATGTTTGGTGTAAAATCCTCCTTAGGGTTTCATTCCTCATCATATGAACATATATAGATTACAAGTGAGTCAGATTGGGCTTTTAGGCCCATATGCTATACAATATATGAATAGGTAATCTATCAAACCCCCACAGTCGAAAGTGGAGGGTCCCGAACAGTGAGACTGAACCGAAAATCGAGGAACAACTGACGAGGTAAACCCTTGGTGAAGATATCAGCGTACAGATAGTAGGATGGAACATGTTGTACACGAACATGTCCAAGAGCAACCTTGTCCCGAACAAAATGAAGATCAAGCTCAATGTGCTTCGTGCGCTGATGTTGGACCGGGTTGCTGGCGAGATAGACAGCAGAAACATTGTCTGTGTAGACAAGGGTTGCCTTCTGTAGAGGGCAGCGGAGCTCAATCAGGAGATTGCGCAGCCAGGATCACTCGGACACAACGTTGGCGACACCCCTATACTTATCACAAAGCAGCCCCAAAACTGGCTTGGTTCAATTCCTGCCAATACCCACGCCATGAAATACCACGTGGAAACGCTCTTTAATGGAACTTTCGCTTTAGCCAGTCGTGACCAAGAAACCACCGGTTTAAGTAAGAAATTCTGCATATTTTGACCAATTCTTCCGCACTGGACCGAGACACCATAGACTGACGCTTCGCTAACCACGACACAAGAGTGTCATTGAGGAAGACACAGTAACCAGACGTAGAGCGATGTGTATAAGGACATCCACTCCAATCTGCATCCGTGTAGGCGATGAGGTCATGCCGTGAGGAAGGGGAGATCGTGGTTCCCATATCCAGTGTACCACTGATATACCGAATGATCCGCTTCAGGGCCTGAAAGTGCGGCTCTCTAGGTGCATGCATAAACAGGCAAATCTGCTGAACGGCATAGCTGATGTCTGGCCGTGTAAAGGTAAGATACTGTAACACCCCAGCAAGACTCTGATACAATGTGGGATCATCGAACAGAGGACCAGAGTGAGCGCTGAGCTTGTTGGAGGAATCGACAGGTGTGGCGACAGGCTTGCAGTTGCTCATCTTGGCTCGAGCAACAATTTCGGCCGCATACTTACTCTGAGAGAGAAACAACCCAGACCCATGACGCTGCACGGAGACCCCCAAGAAATAAGTCAACGACCCAAGATCAGACATGGCGAACTCAGAGCTCAACTGGGCAATGATGGATGTCCGAAGTGCATCAGAGGAGGCGGTGAGAATGATGTCATCGACATAAAGTAACAGGAAAGCCATGTCTGTGCCTCTGCGATAGATAAAGAGAGAGGAATCGGAGCGACTGCCAACGAAACCCAAGCGGAGCAGATGGGATGCAAAGCGCTGGAACCACGCCCGAGGGGCCTGTTTCAGACCATACAGAGCAGGAGACAGGCCCAATGTCGCGATAATGCTAAGCTCAGCACCACCCGGATAGTGGCAGGCTTGACCACGGGGCTGAATGTCTCATCACAATCAATACCTACCTGCTGAGCTTGACCATTAACCACAAGGCGAGCTTTGTAGCGTTCCAACGTTCCATCAGAGCGGAACTTGTGTCTGAAGAGCCACATGCAGCGGATGATGTTCGCCTCGGGAGGGCGAGGAACAAGAACCCAGGTACTATTCCTTGTAAGGGCCCTGTATTCATTGAGCATAGCCGCCTACCAATTCAGGTCGAGGAGGGCTGTATTGTGGGAGGTGGGGATGGGGGAAAGTGAGGTCGGGGTGGAGGGGAGAGGGGCATTGGTGAGTGTGGGGGCGGGGTGTACTACGACAACGGCCGCAACACTAGGCGGCGGCTGCGGCACAGCTGCGGGGAGGGGTGCCGCGGCCGCAGCACTAGGCTGCGGCCACCGCACATCTTCGGGGAGGGGTGTCGCGGCCGCAGCACAAGGCTGCGGCCGCCGCACGTGGTCATCAAGTTGGGCTGGAGGTGGGAGGCTTATGGGGGGATGGGATGCGTGCATAGAGACGATTTGTCCCGGCCGGAACACCCCGAAGATGCTACGGGTGTGAGGTCTGGGGGGGTGGTGGGGGTGGCGTGGAGGGATTGGGTGGTAAAGGGGGGGAGACGGTAGCACTGGGAGAGCGTTGATCAAGGAGGAAGTGTGGGAAGGGAGACTACGACTCAGACGGGGAGACAGTAGGTGTGGGAGAGGGGAGATGAGGGGAGGAAAAGGGAAAGCGAGACTCATCAAAAGTGACATGGCGTGACAGAATGAGACGATGACTTTGCAACACAAGGAAAAGGTAACCACGATGATCAGACGGATAACCAAGGAACACACATGGGGTAGAACGCGGGTGTAGTTTGTGTGGGGCGGTGGAGGACTGATTTGGGAAGCACAGACATCCAAAGGTACGAAGGTGATCGTATCTAGGCATGGTGCAATATAATGCCTGAGTAGGTGAGCAATGCTGAAGGGTAGTAGAATGGAGGATATTGAGGAGATAACATGTGGTTGATAAGGCGCGAGGCCAATAGGTGAGGGGAATGGATGCGTGAAAGAGGAGAGAGCGCATCATGTTGGTTATCGTACGAATGATTCTTTCGGCCTTGCCATTCTGCTGAGATGAATAAGGGCATGACAGCTGATAAGAGATGCCATGTGTGGTGAAGAAGGCATGAAAGTCCTTGTTATCAAATTCACGACCATTGTCACATTGGAAGCATTTGATGGGTGTTTGAAGTTGTGTTTTAATGTAGGCATGAAATTTGACAAAAGTAGGAAACACTTGGGACTTGAAGTGCAATGGAAAAACCCATAAAAAATGGGTGTAATCATCAAGAAATAAAAGGTAGTACTTGTGACCATCCTTGCTAGGCACAGGAGAGGTCCAAATGTCACTATGAATGATATCAAAGGGTGCAAGGGTGGAGTTCAAAGACCGTTGAAACGGCAGTCTTGCATGTTTGCCTAACTGACAAGAAGAACAAAAACTAGAGCGTAGCTCTTTATGACAGGTGACAAGACTCTGAGAACGAAGGACATCTAAAATGGCAGCACTGGGATGGCCAAGGTGTGTATGCCACAGGCTGGAGGACGATGCCGAGAGGGTGACCGGACACGACTGACGGGATGTAGATGGCGGTGTGACAGGGTAGAGCTCCCCGGTGCTGTTACATCTCAGGCGAGTAACCCCCATAGTAAGATCCTTCACAGAGAAACCAAAAGGTTCGAACGCAAGGGAAACGTTATTGTCGGTAGTGAACCAACGGACAGAGATAAGGTTTTTGACAAGCTTTGGAGCAATCAGGACATCGTTAAGGTGTAGGGGGTGGGTTGGGGCCTGTAATGTGGCTTGGCCAATACCCGAAGTAGTGAGGCGACCACCATTGCCGACGATAATAGAGGGTGCAGGACCTTTAAAGGAAATAGAAGAGAGGGTACCTGAAGAGCTCGTCATATGTGAGGTGGCACCAGTGTCCATGTACCAAGAGGAGTCTGTAGGTGTCAGCGACATAGAGGAGAAGGCTTGTTGCTCATCAGGCGGAACATAGTCTTGATCAGATGATGTCAGATAGGCCTGAGGACCGGCAAGTCGAGAGGCAGGATAGCCGAAGTGCATCCATTGAGGGTTGAAGCCAGGCACTGGGGACCATCTAGGGGCGGCTTTCCAAGGGCGAGTGCCACCCGTCCACCATTGCTGCGGGCGTCACACAGAGCCGCGGCCGCTGCCAATGCCGCTGCCGCGGCCGCTGCCAATGCCGCGGCCGTGGCCGCTGCCCTGCCGAGAGAGGCGGAATGGAATGGAGGCGGGATGTCGGCCATATTGTCGAGAGGGGCGGCGGAAGGGAAGGATGGCGGTGGTTAGGGCGGCGGAAGGGACTGCCGAGAGGGGAGAGGTGGCGGAAGAGAGGGGAGAGGTAGGGTCAAATTAGGATTCCGTGAGGAAGAAGCTCTGATACCATGTAGAACGTATGTTTGGTGTAAAATCCTCCTTAGCGTTTCATTCCTCATCATATGAACATATATAGATTACAAGTGAGTCAGATTGGGCTTTTAGGCTGATGTGCGCGCAAATTTCCATATTTTCTATGCACATAAGAATCCATTTTATCGTCTTTTGCATGCACATTAATGGGAAAACATGGAATAAGTGTAGTTTACGCTTAAATGTCAAATATATGGGTTTGCACGAGTTTCCATGTAATTTTGCAGAAAACAGGATAAAATGGACGTAAACGGAAGAGCAGAAAAAGAACTCGAAGTCTTCTGGAGAGGTCGAAATTGACTAGAGACCTCGACATCGAGAACATCAGAGACATAGGAATCGAGCAGAAAAGGAAACAGAGCATGTCGACACAGAAGAGGTCGATATCGATGCTGCCAGATCGACCAAATTGATAGAAGTCGAGTGCTAGTTCGAGTAGGAGAAGGAGAAGCTCGAGATGAAGTTTTGAAGGGGTCGATATCGATGTCTAGGGGTCAATATCGACCTTGCCAGCAGAGGAATCCGACTCCGATTTTGATAGAATTCTATCCAAAGCTTGCAACATCTATCCAAAGGTCGAGATTTCCTATCATCCACACCAGTTCTATCATGAGGAGGCTGAGTTACCATGAAGTTTTAGCTTTTACTTTTATTTTAGTTTTATCTTAGAGAATAAAGATAAGGTTTCAAGTCTTTATCGACATCTATAAATAGAGGCCAATAGGGCTAAGTTTAGGTATTCGATTTTACACACAATTCAGTTTCAATAGAGAGTAGAGAGAGAGAGGAGGTCGAGTGGAGTTGTAAAGCGAGAGCGGAGTGGCTTGTCCGGTTGTACTTTCTTTTGAAGTTTTAATTCAAAGTAGCTTTCTTTCAACAATAATGATGATGATGTGCATGATGAGGAGCGAGTAGTCAACCCACTTCTTGGGTCGGGGTGAGCCCGACGATAGCAATGTGAGGTAAGTGCATCAAAGGTATGACTTTTATGCGATTCCGTCTTCTACCCCATGCATGATCCTTTGCGAAAGTTAGGGAGATTCATTATTTACATTATTGAAGCGAAAGACACTCATATTGTGAACTTGAATTGCTCATGAATTGGATAGTAACTCTTAGGAAATATGTGAGAGCCTCTAATCACCTAAGTGTTGATAACGAAAGTTATTTGACGGAAAGACATTAAATTTCATAGCTTTAGCATGAAACTTGCATTGTTATCGTTGTGGCATGAAACCCCGACTTTGGAAGCCTTTTAATTAATTGAATTCTTCATAAAAGTCTTAGTTTTGTTTCTGTTCATCTTCCTTCTCCATCCTATTTTCTTCGGACTCTTTTCCGACAAATTGGTTACGAAAACAGTTTCTGCGACAAGCATCGAAATCGACTGTAAGGGTCGATATCGAGGTCTAAAATCGATATCGAGGTCTCTGCTCGACGTCGACTTGCTGTTTTGTCTTCTGCAGGAACTGCGCTAGGAAATCGACCAGAACTGAGGTCGATATCGACCAGTATACTCGATATCGAGTGTCTGCTGAGGTCGAAAGCTTTGATCGTGAATACAACAAGGGAAGCGCTGACATACCTCCTCGTGGATTCGATCCTGAATACCCTACTACTACAAGGGAGGGGATTCTTGTATTATTTATTTGGGACAGGGAGTTAGCCTAGTTGTGCAATTGTTTTATTTTGAATTATTTGAATCTCCTACTACCTCCCTCGTAGCGAACAAATTGGCGCCGTTGCCGGGGAGGCAATCAATCGCCACCTAAGTTAATCACGATCTTTTTCTGAGCTTATTCTGCAGGTTTATGCGACGTTCTGATCGCGGACCTATCCTGGAACCAATCAACGAGCCTGAACATTTTTACCATCTTCGCAACAAAGCAATTCGTATCATGGCTGACAACGAGACGCAGGCTGAGATCATAAAGCGGTTGAGGAAGGAGATCGAGGACAACAATGCTACAATCGCTGCTGAAAGGGCCATCGCTGCTGCCGAGCGAGCCCGTGCTGATATGGAGGAGGATGCGCACAGACAAGCCCAAGAGCGGCTAAATCAGTATCCACAGACGGCAATGCAATACATGCATCCACCGCTTCATGTTCCTGAATCTGCCATTATAATTCCTCACTCCAACTATGAATTGAAAATTAACTTTCTATCTGAGATTAAAAGGAATACTTTTGAAGGAAGACATAATGAATGCCCCCTGCAACACATCTCTACTTTTATGGACTTATGTGAAACAGTTGCTGATAGAGTAAACTTAGATTATGTGCGACTAAAATCTTTTCGATGGTCTTTGGCAGGGAAGGCATTACAATGGCTTGAAAGTTTGGCTCCACGATCGCTAAGGACATGGGCGGAGGTAAAAGATGAATTCTTGAACAAATTCTTCCCACCTTCTAAAACGGTGATGCTACGACAAAGGATCACGGCTTTCAAACAAAAGCCAGGTGAAACCCTAGCACAGGCGTGGGAGCGCTTTAAGGACTTGCTGAGATCATGCCCGACGCATGGGCAACTTCCATATGTCATCCAGGAGATCTTTTATAACGCCCTTGATGCGCCGAATAAGGAGAGGATCAATTCATATACCTCCTATCGGTACATTGAGCTTACACCAACGGAGGCATGGGAGACCATTGAGAGGCTTGTGAACTTTGACAACACCTATGGGGCTGCTGCGGCCTATGATGCAAGGCCTGCCCTATCTATGCCACTATATGAGCCTCCAAGGGAGATAGATCCTGAAGTACGGCAACAATTCCATAACGATTAAACACGCCGCCTTCAAAAGCAAGTAAGGTTCCTGAGCAACAATCAACCTTGTCAGGAGTGTGCCTCAATAAGGCATAACACTAGTGCATGTCCACATACTGAGCAAGTATCCATGGCGGAACAACATGAGGAGGTCAAATGGACGAGAGGCCCCTATGGAGGGGGCAATCAACAAAATTGGGGAGATCAAAGGTTCTATCAACAAAGGGATCCCCCAACATATAGGGCACCAAGGCACCCTGAGCGGGAAACTATGAAAGATGACCTGCAAATCATCCTTGATGAGATGCGGAGGAACCACGCTGAGTTCAAACAAGCCAATAACTCCGTCCATACTCAGCTGCAGGGCATCAATTCTAGACTTGGGGAGATCGACGTTTGGAAGCGCAACATGGAGACTCAAATGAGTCAATTGGCGGAAGCAATGCCCAAAGCGTCAGGATCACTCCCTGGATCCACTGTGCCCAACCAAAAGGGCAAAACTACTGGACATATTGCAGCAATAAATCTAAGGAGTGGGCGTCAATTACAAATGCTCGAGCAAAAAGCGGAGGAGAAGGAGCCAGAACAGACGTCGATATCGACCCCCCCTGTCAATATCGACCAAGGTGACATCGATGTCGACCCTCCTGTCGATGTCGACCCTAATTCTGCGTCACCACAAAAATCGACTCCTCCAGTCGATATCGACCCTACTGATGTCGATGTCGACCTCACTGCAGCTGCGGGAAAGAAGAAGGTGTTGCCATTCCCAACTAGAAAGGTGATTAAGGACCCAGCGGAAAAGAAGTTCCAACGGTTCGTGAAGATGCTCCAAGGACTTAATGTCTCTATACCATTCACAGAGGCACTTCACGAGATGCCATCTTATGTAAGGTTCCTTAAGGACATCTTGGGTAAGAAGCGATCGCTCTCTGAGATCGCAGAGGAATGCAACAGGTTGGAGCTACCACAAAAGCGGGCGGACCCAGGTACGTTTTCTATCGCTATAGGTCTAGGTCAATTCAAATTTAATTCTTTAGTTGACTTGGGCGCTAGCGTTAGCATGATGCCACTAACCATTTGGCACAAGGTGAAGATAGGTCCTCTGGAGCCCGTTGATGCAAGATTATACATGGCTAACAATACGGTAGTAATTCCAACTGGGATATTGACGGATGTGCCGGTACAAGTAGGTAAATTCTTTGTCCCTGCTGATTTTCTAGTTGTTGATATAGCGGAGGACCCTGCTTGTCCAATTATTTTAGGTAGGCCATTCCTAGCAACCGTCGATGCCAACATCAGCATAAAGAAAGGATTGTTCTCATTCACAATTAGTGATGAAGTGATAGAGTAGGCCTTCAACAAGACGGTGAAAAATCAAGGGCCAATGGAGATAAAAGCCATCAATGAAGCCCAAGTAGAGGAAGTTGAGGCAATCTTGAACGAAGGAGCTCAACAGAACATCGAAATTGACCCAGGTACGTCAATATCGACCACTAATGTTGAAGATTCTGTGCCAGGTCATAAGTATGGGGTCGACGGAGGAAAAGAGGAAACATCGAAATCGGGGTTAAGGGTCGATATCGACCATGCCCTATCAAAATCGACCACCATCAGCGCTGAGAAGGGAGGAAAGGAGGCCTCGATATCGACCTTTGAGGGTCGAAATCGACCTGATCATATCGAGTCAAAACTCTCCAAATTGACTGATCCTCCAGGAGTACAACAGGGGTCGATATCGACCTCTGAACATCGACATCGGCCTGAGCCACAGACTGAGAAGAAGGTAAGTCAAGGTACGGATTCCTCTTGTTCCATTACAATTAAGGACTTATCATTATTTGGAAGAGGTGTGCCTTGGCATGTGCGCTTGTGTAGGGTATCCGATGATGATTCAAGCCAATATGAGATAGGAGACAAGGTCTATGTTGCCAAATCTAAGGACCATTGGTTCCCTACAAGATTTAATGATAAGAACTTAGGACCATTCACGGTGAATCAAATCAATCCTGGCGGAATGCAGCTGCGGGACAAGAAAGGAGTAATATTTGAGGCCCAAGCCACATGGGCTCTGCAGATGCCGCCTTGAGAAGCGCGAAGGAGGAAGTCGGCCTAGCGACTTAAAAATCTAGAGCTTGTAACAAAGACTTAGTTTTGGTTTCAGACACTTTATTGTTTTGCATATTTGGTTTTGTGTTTTGTTTTCAAATTGCAGGAAAGAGAAAAGCACACAGAAAGACATCGAAATCGATGTCCGACATCGAAATCGACCTTAAGGTTGACATAGATAGGGTTTGTGATCGAGGCCAAATCACCCTGAAGCCTGAAGCAGAAATCGAGAGAAACATCGATATCGATGTAAAGGGTCGATATCGACCCTGCCTGTTGTCTTCTTTGACTCTTGAAATTTGTGACGGTTTTGTAAGTTTTCTTCTTAACCCTAGTTCTAATACAGTGAGGACACTGTAAATTTTAAGTATGGGGTGGGGGAAAGGCTTACTTGCATATTCATACTTAGTTTAGAGTTGCATATTTATTTTAATGCATAAAAAAAAAGAGAAATATGACCCCCATCAAAATTTTGAAAAGAAGAAAGAGTCATGGAAGTATAAAAAAGAGCTCTATGATGCAAAATTAGATTCATTAGAGATATAACATGAAATTGCCTAGTTAAGGGAAGTCCCAATGAAGTGCAAAAAGAGAAAAAAATAAAGGAGATGAAAATTTGAAATTGCTTTTGACATGTGCATAATAAGATGATGGAGGACTTTTTATGAAAATTCCATACAAGTGCTTATTTATACAAATTCATATCCTAGCCTTACCTATTCACCATTGCAAAAGCCACAAAGCTATATATGAGCCTTATCATTATCATTATTGCTCCACATATATACATATTGCCCATTTGTATAGCTTATACCTTATCCGGGGACAATGTTGAGAATGGATGTCATCTTTGGAGTTATATGGAGTTGTGCATTATATGAAGTTGTTGGCAGGAATGAAAGAATTATGAATTATGGAAAATTAAATGAGCGAGAAAAAATCTGATCACCTCAGGAGATAAAGGTGGGTCGACCCTGCTTGCGTTGAGATAATAGTTCCGCAGGATGGGACACAAGGTGAGGAGTTTGAAGTACTAAGTATCCAGGGTCATTCATGACACCCATGTTTGCGACTCGCGAGAAGGCAGTGCTAAGGTTAGAGAGGTAAAAGCATATATTGAAAAAAGCATTGAGCAATGAGTGAAAGGTGAGACATTATGAAGAAGGAGTGTGGAATGTTTTGGAAAGAAAGTATGTTTCCCCAGATTTAACACCACATGGCCAAATATTAGCCCACCTTTAGCCTTTTACCAATCCACTTCTCACAAGCTTGCAAAAGTCCTCTTGATTATTAATGCTATGTCACTAAAATTGTTTTTTGCATATTACCTCCTTTATGAATATGAAATTGTTTTTATGCACAGGCATGGACTTGGTTGACATAAGTACCTTATCGAGGATGGCAATTGATTATAGGGACATATGAAAAATGAATCTATGATGTTGAGAGTTTACTTTCTTCCCCTGAATGACCATTCAAGGTATTGCTTGGGGACAAGCAAGCTTAAGTATGGGGTGTTTGATGTGCGCGCAAATTGCCATATTTTCTATGCACATAAGAATCCATTTTATCGTCTTTTGCATGCACATTAATGGGAAAACATGGGATAAGTGTAGTTTACGCTTAAATGTCAAATATATGGGTTTGCACGAGTTTCCATGTAATTTTGCAGAAAACAGGATAAAATGGACGAAAACGGAAGAGCGGAAAAAGAACTCGAAGTCTTATGGAGAGGTCGAAATCGACTGGAGACCTCGACATTGAGAACATCAGAGACATAGGAATCGAGCAGAAAAGGAAACAGAGCATGTCGACACAGAAGAGGTCGATATCGACGTCTGGGGGTCGATATCGATGCTGCCAGATCGACCAAATTGATAGAAGTCGAGTGCTAGTTCGAGTAGGAGAAGGAGAAGCTCGAGATGAAGTTTTGAAGGGGTCGATGTCGATGTTTAGGGGTCGATATCGACCTTTCCAGCAGAGGAATCCGACTCCGATTTTGATAGAATTCTATCCAAAGCTTGCAACATCTATCCAAAGGTCGAGATTTCCTATCATCCACACCAGTTCTATCATGAGGAGGCTGAGTTACAATAAGTTTTAGCTTTTACTTCTATTTTAGTTTTATCTTAGAGAATAAAGATAAGGTTTCAAGTCCTTATCGACATCTATAAATAGAGGCCAATAGGGCTGAGTTTAGGTATTCGATTTTAAATACAATTCAGTTTCAATAGAGAGTAGAGAGAGAGAGAGGAGGCCGAGTGGAGTTGTAAAGCGAGAGCGGAGTGGCTTGTCCGGTTGTACTTTCTTTCGAAGTTTTAATTCAAAGTAGCTTTCTTTCAACAATAATGATGATGATGTGCATGATGAGGAGCGAGTAGTCAACCCACTTCTAGGGTCGGGGTGAGCCCGATGATAGCAATGTGAGGTAAGTGCATCAAAGGTATGACTTTTATGCCATTCCGTCTTCTACCCCATGCATGATCCTTTGCGAAAGTTAGGGAGATTCATTATTTACACTATTGAAGCGAAAGCCACTCATATTGTGAACTTGAATTGCTCATGAATTGGATAGTAACTCTTAGGAAATATGCGAGAGCCTCTAATCAACTAAGTGTTGATAACGAAAGTTATTTGACGGAAAGACATTAAATTTCATAGCTTTAGCATGAAACTTGCATTATTATCGTTGTGGCATGAAACCCCGACTTTGGAAGCCTTTCAATTAATTGAATTCTTCATAAAAGTCTTAGTTTTGTTTCTGTTCATCTTCCTTCTCCATCCTATTTTCTTCGGACTCTTTTCGGACAAATTGGTTACGAAAACAGTTTCCGTGACAAGCATCGAAATCGACTGTAAGGGTCGATATCGAGGTCTAACATCGATATCGAGGTCTCTGCTCGACGTCGACTTGCTGTTTTGTCTTCTGCAGGAACTGCGCTAGGAAATCGACCAGAACTGAGGTCGATATCGACCAGTATACTCGATATCGAGTGTCTGCTGAGGTCGAAAGCTTTGATCGTGAATACAACAAGGAAAGCGCTGACATACCTCCTCGTGGATTTGTTTGGGACAGGGAGTTAGCCTAGTTGTGCAATTGTTTTATTTTGAATTATTTGAATCTCCTACTACCTCCCTCGTAGCGAATATAGGCCCATATGCTATACAATATATGAATATGTAATCTATCATAGATGATTATACCTGCTTGTCACGAACAGGCTTTGGCCCCAGTTTTACGATGATAAACTTTGCAACTAAACGATGTGCCATTTTACATTTATCTTGCTAGTCATCCTATTGTTAGATAGAAATTTATTGGATGCATGTTAATTATTTCATTGCCTCTTGTGGTACTATATAAGATTTAATATTCTTTGTTCTTTAGTAATCAGTGATTGGATGTGATCATATTGCTATTGAATTCAGCTTTTACTTGCTCTTTTGTATTTTGGACTTTGATCTAACAAATGCTTTGGTATAAAGTGCAGATTGAAGTAAAAAGGCATGAGCAGAAAATGTGGCAATGTTTACATCAATCCGAAGAAGTTTGGGTCTCTAAGATAACCTTGCATGAAGGAGATGCTAATGTTTCTGAATTGCTTGTCCTTATACCAGGTCAATGATGACAAGTGTGTTCAACAGAAGAAACTTTTGAGTACTTGCATGGATGGTCAGGTATATTGTTGGAAGAAATTTGGTGTTGCATCCCTTGTCTTGATTTAGGTTCTTACAAATCCTCACGACAAAGCCATATCTTCTTATGATAAAATATTTTTGCTCCTTCCATAGACGGCCATGAACAAAAAAAACATTTCGAAACCTTCAATTATCAACTTCAGAGGCTCAACGGGGAGAAAAGGTGATTTTAACAGCTCCTGTTAGTTTCATATTTATAATATCACTTCCTATATTGACCCTAATTTCTTCTTGAATTTTGATAATCAAGGCTAATAGTTCATGAAGAGGGGTGTCTCATCAAATGTACTTTTGAAATCACGGCTTCTGATCAGATACTTTTGAAACCCTAAATATTTAGGGTTACTTTGTGGGATATATAAACTTTTTCTTTGAGATGAACTTTTTCTTTGTGGGATATATATTGACCCTAATTTCTTCTTGAATTTTGATAATCAAGGCTAAGAGTTCACGGCTTGTGTCTCAACATTATTCAAGGATGAATTTTTTTTAAACCTGCCAAGTAACATGCATCTCTTGTCATTTGTGTTGTTATTTTTTTAATCGAGGAAAACCCACTGGACACCAAGTCCGGGTTTGGGTTGTATGTAAATTTGAAGGAATAAAGAATGGGGGGTCCAAAGGACCATAAATCTAGGCTAAAACCCCTCAAATGTTAGGACATACACAGCCTAACCATATCAAGGGTAAGTAGCCAAATCCAAATCACAGAGTGTATGTTCTATCCAATGCATAGATCTTTGGGACACATACAAGGTGCAAATAAAACAAATAAAAGTGTGTTCCACCCGCGCATGCCTAGAAACCATACCATAAAACACCCAAAGGGTCATGTTCCAAGGGGACGCGGCTCCTAACGGACGCATGAAAGCCCCAAATCAAACCAAAGAGGGGATGCTCCTAGAAGCATGCATCCTCTAAAGGCATGCGGTTCTTAGGACACAAACCCAACGATATTACAAACATAGTGAATCTATCCAAGCCAATAAGCTTAGGCCAACATGTTATCAACATCAATTGTAAGGAAAGGTTCATAGGTATGATGGAACACATGAGTGAGGATGAGCTTCATAATGATGTCTTCATGGATCTGGTTCCCATCCATGGTGAGGGCATTCCGAGCACGCCAAATAAGATAGACCGTGGAGGATAAGGCATACCTTCGGCTGAGGTTGAGGCATGTCCTATCTTTAGCATGTCTTCGGAGCCACCTCAAGGCCCTATGAATACTATTGACCTCACAAGGGATTTGGAATTTGTTTCTAACTCTATCCCAAATGCCCTTAGTGAAGAGGGCTCTCGAAGAAGAGGTGCTCATGGGTCTCAAGAATGTCATTGGTACAAAACTTGCAGAAAAAGTCAATGTCAAGAAAGAAAAGCATGGCATTAGTCGAGAGCTTACCGAGAGTGGTCAACCATAGGATGAATGAGTGCTTTGGGGTGTTGTTGGCAGCCCATACCTCCCCATATGCCATCTCACCTTCGGCTCCTTCCTTCTGATAGTTTCATAGGCCTTCGAAACATTTAATTTCTCACCCGAGCACCACGCACTCAGCCCTTCTTCCAAGTCCCCACCGAGAGAGATCACGTAGTCCTTAGCTTCTCTTGATCAAAAAAATAGTCCTTAGCTTCTATGATGCCTTTAATTAGAGGGGAATCCCTCCTATGCGCCTCCAATCCTTCACATTAATCACATTAAGAAACTTATGGTGTATCCATCTTACCCATAGGCTTTCCTTCCTCTCCGCAATCCTCCATAAGTGCTTGCACATGAAAGCCAAGTTCCAACTCTTAAGGTCCAAGAATTTGATTCCACCCTCCTCCTTAGGGATGCACACCTTGCTCTATCAAACCTTGGGTTATTTCTAAAGGAAGCTGTGGCAAAGACCCTCAACTGATCTAATCACGACCTCTAGGATAGGAAGTATCAAGATCCAAAAGCCCTCAATACCTTGGAGGACCGAGGAGATCAATTCTTTCCTTCCTGCATAAGAGAGACATTTACTAGACCAAGCATTCAATCTCTGAAGAATCGAGTAGGTAATGTAAATGACAATAAGATAAATACTCTAGAAGGGGGGGGGGAGGGGTTGAATAGAGTATGGAAATTTCTCGCAAACGTTTTGCAGACACAACTTCAAGGGCCTTGAAACGAATATCAAGGTGTTGACTAAACTTCAAGAGTCTTGAGATTGATTAGAAACCTGTTGAGCTGTAAAATTGCGAAGTTAAAAATAAGTGCGAAAATAAAATAAAAGAACATAGGAATTGATAACGAAGTTCGGCTCTAAACCAACCTACGTCTCCGCCTAGGGTTATCCAACCCGTAGGATTTCAACAACTCTTATTTCTCTTTTCCTTATGAGTCCTAGACACAACTTAGAAAACCTTCCCGTCTTCTACCTCTTGAAGCCTTACCTGCTTCTATCTATATAACCCAAGATACAGAGAAATAGAAGTCCCCTTGTTCACACCTAAGTGTGATACACTTGAGTATATGATACTCTTAGTATAACAGGGATTAACTTATCCTATAACGCTCAAATCCTTCTTAAACCTCAAAACATAAAGCGTTTACAAACAGAGTAAGAAAGAATAATGATCAGCAGGTGACGATGATGAGCAGAAGTGAAAGCTTTTCTTGCATTTGAGAGCTGAAGAGATCTGTGTCGATGAACATTGAGAGCTCTGAATTTATAGCCCAGCTTCACTTCTTATGATGCTGATCTAGTTTCTGAGATATCGCTACTTTGAACTCCTTTCTGAATTTAAAAACTCTTGATGCCGTTTGAATTTCTGATCAGGATCCTTTTGTTGATTTGATCTCTGAGAAAATCGGACCTTGTTGCTAAGATAGGCTTGTAACAACTTCAGATCTGCTACTGGATTTTCGGAGCTGCTATGTAGCTATTTGAAATCGAATCCTGCACAGGTTAGTTCTAGAAACAAGCAATGATATATATATATATATATATATATAGGGTTGCGCTCCGGTGAAAACCAAAATTGCGGTAAAAACCTGTGAGGACCGACTTTTTAGCCCGGTTCACTAGTTTTATAGCCCGGTTTTGAATAGAACCGATCTATAAAGTCACATATTTTAACCCGATTCTGAATAAAACCAAGCTATAAAGTCACTAATGTAATTTTAAAACATGAGTTTTCAGCACGATTTTTAGGTTTAACCGAGATATAAAGTCATGTGTTATTTTAAAACTGGAGTTTTTTGTACGGTTTTTAGCTTGAACCGAGTTGTAAAGTCACTGTGTAATTGAGGTTTTTAGCACGGGTTTCAAATAAACCAAGCTATAAAGTAGTTCTCACGGTTTTTATCACAATTTGAGGTTTTCACCGGAGTCAATCCCTATATATATATGTGTGTGTGTGTGTGTTTTATCATAAAAATAATTAAGGCATAGCTAAAACATTTGATTAAATAAATATCCGAATAAATTAGATTTAAACAAGACTTTAAATCTAACATCGATCAAGAATATAACCAATTTGTATGAACCATAATGCCTTTGAACTTTGTCTTTCATCATCCTGCAAAGCATAAATTATACATATGAATTTCATCAAGGGAGCCATCAATCTCCACCTTGATGAAAGACAAAACAAATTTGAGAAATACCAAACCTGCAAGTTAGTCACATAGCAGTAAGATAGAACAGTAGCAGTAGTAGTAAAGCAGCATGTTGGATCATATAGCAAAATGTTTTAAAACCATTTAAAACAGCAAATTCTAACAGTTTAAAAAAACCAGACCATGTCTCCCCGGCCCCTTTTGTCTTTCGCCAAGGGAGGGTAACAGTTTGCAAAACACAGTCATAGTGAACAAATAGGTTAAAAACCAAGTTCAAAAAAGGATAGAAAACATAGGTCAAAGGTCTTGAGGTCAATTAGCAAGAGGAAGTTTCTTGCTCGTTTTTATGAGGTTCTCTTGCGATTTTCTTGCTCATCGTGAATCATGAGTAGATATGGTAAGAGAGATGTGCCAGCCTACTTCGATGACGCTGAGGTGAAGTGTTGGAATGAGCTTGGGAAGCGTGTTTACATGTCGACTAAGTTCTTTGATGAGGATACATTGAAGAGGTTGGGTTTGCTTGATTCAGTGATTACTTTGATGGCACATGGAGGGCTGCGTGATTTTGTTTAGAGAAAGGCTTTGACTTACCTCTACTTAGTCAAGGAATTCCTTACTACGTTGGAGGTAATTTCGTTTAAGGATGTTCATTTCAAATTGAGGGGAAGAAATTGCTATGCGTCGTATGCTTCGATTAGTGATGCTTTTGGTATTTCGAAGAAGTGCTCTAGGAATTGAGAGCAGGCCATGCTCGCTCTCTGTTAAGGAGGTAAGTCGAGTACAACTAATAAGATGTAAAAATGTAAATCGACTCCTAGCCTATGCAAATAATTACAAGACTTCCTCCCGTTGTAGTGGAAGGGTAGTCAGGATCGATCCACGAGGAGGCGTGTCAGCGGGATCCTAGTAGCCTTGGAAATTTCACGTCTGCGTCGATCAGAAGCCTCGATTTCGACCTTAGTGCTCGATGTCGACCTCGGCTGTCGATGTTCTCTGCAACAGAAGACCTGCAGAGACAAAAACAAGTGGTCGATATCGACTGGAAGGGGTCGATATCGATGTCAGTCTATGAAATCGACTGGCTCAGAAGACTGCCAGTCGATACAGAAGG
Organism: Persicaria maculosa; assembly: GCA_963922045.1. Classification (NCBI taxonomy): domain Eukaryota; kingdom Viridiplantae; phylum Streptophyta; class Magnoliopsida; order Caryophyllales; family Polygonaceae; genus Persicaria; species Persicaria maculosa. The sequence continues at coordinate 36,919,479 of OY998271.1, forward strand.
GTCGATTTCGACACAAGGGGTCGATATCGATGTCAGAAAAACTCCGCAGCGATGTTTGTCGTCGACTCAGAAAACTGTCGATCTATCAGTTTTGGTCGATATCGACGTCTGGGGTCGATATCGATGTCTTCCTGCAGTGGGTTAGTTCTTCGTCGGCAAAGAAAGGCCGAAGAATTGAGAATGGGGAGAGAAGCAATGAACAGAAATAAAACAGGGGTTTTTGTGTGTATAAAATATGTAAAAACAACTCCTAGGATTAGGGTTTACCACAACGTTAACCAATGCATGCGATAAGATAAATAAGACGGACAATTGCGCTATTTCACCCGAGGGACAAGCTTTCGCCGTACACCAACTCTTAGGATTACTCTTGCAAATAAACCTAATTGTCTCTACCAATTTTATGTTTATAACTCAAGTTGTTAGCATGAATCCCTTTTCTTTCGATTAGGACTAAACATAGAATCGTAGGAGGAGAGATAGACACAACGATATCAACATCAAATACTTACCTCAAGCGCGCATGGCTAACGTCGGGCTCACCCCGACCCTAAGAGCTTTGGGGAACTACTCGCTTCTCATCATGGAACTCTTTGTTGATTGAAATGAAGAAACTTGCATTAAAATAAACTCCGAAGCTTTACAACTCAACGTCAAATTAACTCTAACTCTATTGTCTATTGTCTTGTTTGATTGGATTATTGGATGATTCAAAGATTGGATTTGGATGATTGAATGCCAGCCCCCTAGGGCTTTATTTATAGGCTACTAATCCTCGCTATCCAAGGATTGTAACTCCTATCTAAACTATGAACTCTATCCGAACAATTAGGATAGGTCTTTTATTTTGATAAACTTAAATAACTTGGTAAAGCTTATAGGTAAAACCTCCAGCTGCTATCTATCTTGAAAGTGTAAGATAATCTCGTGCCTCCTTGAAGATATAGTTCCCAATCCGCATCTTGATCTCAAATCTATCTTCTGTCGAGATAAGGGGTCGATATCGACACCAGGGGTCGATATCGAGGTCTCTGTTCCTGCTCGACTTGTCCAGCTCCAGTCGATGTCTATGTTGAGGTCGATATGGGGGTCGATATCGACACCGGGGGTCGATATCTGGGTCTGGGGTCGATTTCTACCTCTTCTCAGCTTCACTTGATGTCTATGTTAAGGTCGATATGGAGGTCGATATCGACACCAGAGGTCGATATCTGGGTCTAAGGTCGATATCTACCTCTGCTCAACTTCACTTGGCTTATCCGTTTTGACTCCGTTTTCGCTCGAATTCCTGCATGGTTAGCTCAAAACTTGTGCAGACCCTATTTCTTGCATTTTAGCCCATTCTTACACAAGTTTATATTCTTTTGAACTTTTTCTTTGGAAATCGAATGAAATATGAAGTCAAACGATGCAATAAAAGAAGGTGCAAATGTGTACATCAAAACACCCCATACTTAGACTTGCTTGTCCTCAAGCAATAACCAAGCAATAACCAATACCTACAACACATCCTTCAAGTCTTCGCCCTTGTCAAAAGCAACATCATAAGCGGTAGCAAAGCAAAGCAAGTGAATTTAACGTCATAGCACATATTTTGGCGATCCATAGGCATATGCAATTTTGATCCAACCTCACAGGGATAATGTGTTTGCACTCAACTCTCATGTGTTTAGGCTATGAAGATCAACTCTCAACTCAGTTCCATATACAATCTCATAAACATTCCAATTTATAAAAATCCACTTCGCAACCAATTATGAAAATGCAATAAGAACTATCAGGAGGACTTTCGCTCAATGGAAGACTTCAAAGAAGACTCCATTCGGCGGGGTTGTAATGGGGCTTGGTATGAAATAAAGGGTATGGAATTATTTGGCTATGTGGTGCTTTTATAATTCGGGAATCAAGACTCCTAAATCTCAACACTTGCAATACCCAAACCATACTCTTCATAATATGCTCTAAAGATGCATTCCATCAACCCTTCTTCCAAGTTCTAATATACCTCTAAAAAATATAACACTTGTATGAATAAAAGACTTAAGGATTTTGGCTCATGCACTATATATAGATATCTTTATTTTTTTCGGATTTTTTTTTTCGAAAATAATAAGTAAATATGTGCATTTATATGTTGAGCCATAAATCCTTTTACAAAATATGACAAAATGTAAATATGCGCCATCCTATAATTTCCTTGCTCAAAACTGGACATTATGCTCTTTTCTTTCCACAAGGCATTAGTCCAACCAATCTAAGTCTCAATTCCCAAATGGGGGTCAGGCTCAATTTGGCTAGGGATAATTTTGTGGAGTTTGTAATTTCAGGCTTAGGCTAATATTCTGGCTTCAAGCAGGGATAATGCAGGGTAGGTAAAAAGAGGATAAAAATGGCTTAAAAGATGCCTCCATCATTTAATTCTCGTAAACATAAACATATATACGCATTGGTTTTGAATAACTATCACAACATTTAGAGATGCATAGGAAGAGTAAATTCACTCAAGAAAGCGGAGGGATTTTTGATGTTCTCCCTATAGGTCAAAATTCTCACAAGGACAAATTTTTGTTGGATTTGCTTTTTAGCCTAGGATCATATGCGCTCAATTTCATCACCAGTTCACAATCTACATAAAAATTTTAGAGACTTCGGCTAAACCATCCAAATATGCCATAGGATTTACATGATCAAGTCAGCTATTGAGTTTTCTTCATAGGACATCTAAGTAGGGTAAAAAAACAAACTTAAAATAAACATGCATTTTTTTGTATTTATGACATTTTTCTTTTTTTTTTTTTTTGATTTTTTTTATAAAAGTAAGACTAAGAACAAAAATTTAAACATGAATGCAATGCGAAGAAGAAACCAAGTTATGACCATAAGACATGTCTTTCCCCCACCCCATACTTAAAATATACAGTGTCCTCACTTTATTAAAAAGAAGAACAAGGGTAGAGAGAAACTCACAGCGCAACCTATGGATTCAGGTCGATTTCAAGTTGGGTCGATGCCAGAAGTCGATATCTAGGTCAGTGGTCGATGTCGACTGCATCTGTCGAAGTCGAGGAAGAAGATGAAGACAAGGGCTGCCTGATTGGGGTCGATATCGAGTATTATGGTCGATATCGACCTCTGCTTTTCGCTCTTGAGTCCTCGATGTCGACTCCAGGAGGTGGCTTGACCCCGGGGGGGTCGATTTCGACTGGCCTGGTCGATTTCGACTGCCTCTGCAGAAGCTTCTTTTCCTCTTCGTCGTTCCTTTTGCTTGATAACCTGAAATCTTGGTTAGGAATATAGATAAAGCACGAATTATCTCAGTCTTAAAAGTTTCAAACAGCCAAAACTTAAATCCTAAAAACCATCTATGCGGTAAAATTTAAAGGTCTTATGTACAAGCTCTAGATTTTTTAGTCGCTAGGCCGACTTCTCCGTCAATTCTTCACGACCCTTTTATGTAGGGACCCTTTGAGCTTGAGCCTTCTCCTGGATCATCTAGGTCCTTTTGGTAGTAGCTAAGTTCGGCGATCAAGGCTTCTTTGATGTTAGGTTCTTCTTTGGGCGCTTTCCTTCTCTTTCTTGACCTAACTTTAGCAATATAGGCAAACCATGGAGCTGGGCTTACCTGTTTGGGCCCGAAACAGAAATCTTCGGGCGGAGGGGTGGTCGATTTCGACCAAGGTGGGTCGATTTCGAGTGCTGGGGTCGATATCGATATGTGGGGGTCGATATCGACCTCTGTGACCCCATACTTAACCTCTTGGCAGCGATCTGGCATACTCGATTTTGACCAAGGGGGGTCGATTTCGATGTTTTTAGTCGATATCGACTGGTTCCAGTCGATGTCGACCCTGCTTGTTGTTTCCATCCTTGCCAACAAAAATTTTCTAAGCTTCTCTTTAGCTGGCGAGAGGATTACTTGCTTCAGGTGCTTTGTTTCGCTCATGGTTGGGTTGAAAGAGAATTCTATCACTTCGTTCCCTATAGTAAAGGTTAGTAGCCCTCGACGTACATTGATATTGGCATCAGCAGTAGCTAAGAAAGGCCTACCAAGGATAATAGGCACTATAGGATCTTCAGGCATCTCCAATACAATGAAATCAGTAGGCACAAAGAACTTACCTACCTTTACCGGAACGTCATCAACTATACCTGTGGGTCTGACGAATGAGTTGTCAGCCATATAGAGCTTCATGTCCATAGGTTCAAGTGCACCAATGTTCACCTTTTGCCAAATAGAGAGAGGCATGAGACTTACACTTGCCCCTAGGTCACATAGGGCTTTGTAGCGATGTTGGCCAAGTCCCACGGTGATTGCAAACTTCCCTGGATCACTCTTCTTCTCAGGGAAGTCCATCTTTGAGCACTCCTCTGCGATCTCTGCCATGGATCTCTTCTTGCTCAGGATGTCTTTCAGGAATCGCACATAGGCAGGCATCTTGCTTAGGGCTTCTGTAAGAGGGATAGTAACGTTGAGTCCCTGAAGTATCTTTATGAAGCACCTAAACTTGCCTTTGGTGGGATCCTCTAATGCTTTGGAAGGGAATGGCAACGTCTTCTTTGGAGTAGGGGCCAAAACGGTGGTCGGAGGAGCCTGCTGGACATCGATGTCGACTGGGCTTTGGTCGATATCGACTGGAATGGTCAATTTCGACCTCTGTTGTGGCTCTGATGGCTCTGCAGTGGCCTCGACATCGACCAGGGGGTCGACATGGTGGTCGATATCGACCTCTGGGTCGACATCGACTGGTCTGTCGATGTCGACTAGGTCTGCTGCTTTCTCCGATTCCGTTCGTGGCTTTTGTACTTTGGTGCCACTCCTCAATTGTATGGCTGCGACATGGCCCGTCCCGGATTGTCCCTTAGGATTTGTAGTGGGTTGCCCAGGGAGTGTTCCGGATGGTCTAGGGATTTGTGCCACCAATTGACCCAGTTGGGTCTCTACGTTCTTCTTCCAAATATCCATCTCCCCAATCCTTGTGGTAAGGTGATTGAGTTGAGAATGGATAGCATTGTTGGATTGATCATTCTTATCCTGATTCCGCCTGATTTCATCCAGTACTAGTTGAAGATCATCCTTCTTTTGGTCTCTCTCCGGGTGCCCAGGAGCTCTATAAGGCGGAGGTTCCCTAGGGTTAACTGGGTTCCTTTGTGGTTGATGGAACCTTTGGTCTCCCCAATATTGGTGATTGGGACCCCTCATGTAGCGCGCCTCTTGGTGAGTCTCCGCTAGGTGTACTTGTTCAGCATGGGGGCACTCGATGGTGGTGTGCCGCTGCGATCCGCATTCTATGCAATCTTGGTTCACTGAAAGGAACCTTACTTGCTTTTGGAGCTTTCGAAGTTGATCCCTATGAAATTGCTCCTTTACATCCGGATCGATTACATTGGAGGGTTCATATAAGGGCATAGATGGGGCAGGCCTTGACGATGATGGTGCGTCGGAAGCCTCAGGAGTCCCATATGTATTGTCAAATTCCACCAACCTCTCTATGGTCTCCCAAGCCTCTTGTGGGGCGAGTTCAAGGTAGCCATAGGCGGTGTAGGTGTTGATCCTCTCCTTTGTTGCAGCGTCAAGAGCATTGTATATGATCTCCTGAATTACATATGGTGGTTGGCCATGCGTCGGGCATGATCGTAGGAGGTCCTTAAACCTTTCCCAAACAGTTGCCAGAGCCTCACCAGGCTTTTGTTTGAAAGCCGTGATTTTCTGTCGGATCAACGCCGTCTTAGAAGGAGGAAAGAACTTGTTGAGGAACACGTCCTTGACTTCATTCCGGGTGCGGAGCGATCTTGGGGCTAAGCTTTCCAACCACTGCAATGCTTTCCCTGTAAGAGACCATCGAAAGGCTTTTAGTTGGACATATTCAAGACTTCGTCCATCAGCAATAGTATCACAAAGGTCTAAGAAGGTAGAAATATGTGCCATAGGGCATTCGTTAGGTTTTACTTCATATTGATGCCTTCTAATCTCAGTAAGGAAGTTAGGTTTAATTTCAAAATTAGAGGCAGGGATAAGAATCGCCGATTCAGGCACTATGAGCGCAGGGTGCATATATTGCTTGGCATTCCTAGGGAGGGCATTGATTTGGGCTTCTATTTGCCTCCGGCCTTCCTCCTCCCTATCCGCATGCTCCTTAAGTGCTGCCTCTCTAGTCGTTAAGTCCTCAACCTGCTTCCTTAGTTGCTCAATAAGTTCAGCCTTGTTCGCATTGTCTGCCATGATTCTTTGAGCTTGGTTTCTGAGATGGAAGTAGCGTTCAGGGTCGTCTACTCCTTCAAATTCAGGTGGGCGATCAGCGCGTCGCATACACCTGCAAAAACCAAACTAGGTAGAGACGTGAGATAGACTACTAGGGCGCGATTGATTGCCTCCCCGGCAACGGCGCCAATTTGTTAAGGAGGTAAGTCGAGTACAAATAATAAGATGTAAAAATGTAAATCGACTCCTAGCCTATGCAAATAATTACAAGACTTCCTCCCGTTGTAGTGGAAGGGTAGTCAGGATCGATCCACGAGGAGGCGTGTCAGCGGGATACTAGTAGCCTTGGAAATTTCACGTCTGCGTCGACTAGAAGCCTCGATTTCGACCTTAGTGCTCGATGTCGACCTCGGCTGTCGATGTTCTCTGCAACAGAAGACCTGCAGAGACAAAAACAAGTGGTCGATATTGACTGGAAGGGGTCGATATCGATGTCAGTCCACGAAATCGACTGGCTCAGAAGACTGCCAGTCGATACAGAAGGGTCGATTTCGACACAAGGGGTCGATATCGATGTCAGAAAAACTCCGCAGCGATGTTCGTCGTCGACTCAGAAAACTGTCGATCTATCAGTTTTGGTCGATATCGACATCTGGGGTCGATATCGATGTCTTCCTGCAGTGGGTTAGTTCTTCGTCGGCAAAGAAAGGCCAAAGAATTAAGAATAGGGAGAGAAGCAATGAACAGAAATAAAACAGGGGTTTTTGTGTGTATAAAATATGTAAAAACAACTCCTAGGATTAGGGTTTACCACAACGTTAACCAATGCATGCGATAAGATAAATAAGATGGACAATTGCGCTATTTCACCCGAGGGACAAGCTTTCGCCGTACACCAACTCTTAGGATTACTCTTGCAAATAAACCTAATTGTCTCTACCAATTTTATGTTTATAACTCAAGTTGTTAGCATGAATCCCTTTTCTTTCGATTAGGACTAAACATAGAATCGTAGGAGGAGAGATAGACACAACGATATCAACATCAAATACTTACCTCAAGCGCGCATGGCTAACGTCGGGCTCACCCCGACCCTAAGAGCTTTGGGGAACTACTCGCTTCTCATCATGGAACTCTTTGTTGATTGAAATGAAGAAACTTGCATTAAAATAAACTCCGAAGCTTTACAGCTCAACGTCAACTTAACTCTAACTCTATTGTCTATTGTCTTGCTTGATTGGATTATTGGATGATTCAAAGATTGGATTTGGATGATTGAATGCCAGCCCCCTAGGGCTTTATTTATAGGCTACTAATCCTCGCTATCCAAGGATTGTAACTCCTATCTAAACTATGAAATCTATCCGAACAATTAGGATAGGTCTTTTATTTTGATAAACTTAAATAACTTGGTAAAGCTTATAGGTAAAACCTCCAGCTGCTATCTATCTTGAAAGTGTAAGATAATCCCGTGCCTCCTTAAAGATATAGTTCCCAATCCGCATCTCGATCTCAAATCTATCTTCTGTCGAGATAAGGGGTCGATATCGACACCAGGGGTCGATATCGAGGTCTCTGTTCCTGCTCGACTTGTCCAGCTCCAGTCGATGTCTATGTTGAGGTCGATATGGGGGTCGATATCGACACTGGGGGTCGATATCTGGGTCTGGGGTCGATTTCTACCTCTTCTCAGCTTCACTTGATGTCTATGTTAAGGTCGATATGGAGGTCGATATCGACACCAGAGGTCGATATCTGGGTCTAAGGTCGATATCTACCTCTGCTCAGCTTCACTTGGCTTCTCCGTTTTGACTCCGTTTTCACTCGAATTCCTGCATGGTTAGCTCAAAACTTGTGCAGACCCTATTTCTTGCATTTTAGCCCATTCTTACACAAGTTTATATTCTTTTGAACCTTTTCTTTGGAAATTGAATGAAATATGAAGTCAAACGATGCAATAAAAGAAGGTGCAAATGTGTACATCACTCTCCACTCTGCAGAAAATTGGAGGAAACTATCAGGGATGCCTGAGGCTTGGGGTGACTACCGACCTGATGATATGATTACACACCCTGCTCTTCGTGTCTATCTGCGGATTCTAGGCATTACTTTCCTTGGCGCTGAGGATACCATTGTTGTCAGTCCTGGCATGGTCGATTTCATGTATTGCTTGACTCCTGAGTCTACTATAGTGCCAGATTGGGTTCTTATATTTTTTAGGGTGTGTGACGTAGCCCGTACTCATCACCGTGGGAATCTTCCTACGATCATTTCATTTGGAGACATGATCACACTCTTCGCAATTTATCATGGCATCGATTTAGAGTCCCTGCAGCCTGTGAGTAGTTTATATACTTGGGACATTGATTCACTTGTGTCTGCTTGGATGGTTGAGAGGCTACAGTTTCCATATGCTATTAAGAGATTTCGCTGGATTTCTGGGCCTAAGCAGACTCATCATCAGTATCTGCCTACTATTTTACATGTGGGACCCACTTTAGCCGATTTTCGCCGAAGCAATGTTCCTATTGATTTGTGGAAATCTAATGATCCTATGACCCCCGCGAGCGACATCGAGGAGATGCATATTGAGATGACACCACATGTGGTTCATGACACCTTATGCATAGCCCGCTTGGAGAAGAGTTTCGCGGAATTTGAGATGCGACAGGCGGCTCAGCTAGAAGAATTAGTTAAGACTCATGAGAACCTGGCTAGGAAGGTTGATCACCTTCATCACATTTGTTTGAGTCTACTAAATAAGTCTAGATCCCAGACCCCACCTTCACAGTAATTGGTTAGTTTATTTGCTTCCTTCAACCCTTTATTTTCTTTTTCATTGTTCCTTTGTGTATATGTTTGTGCATTGAGGACAATGCAACATTTAAGTGGGGGGGGGGGGGAAGTGAAGTAAATTAGTTAGATTAGTTCATGTTTATTTTTGTTTCATATTTAGATTTCCAGTATTTTATTTTATTTTATTTTATTTTTGATGTTCTTTTAATTCATGCATCATGTTTATTTTAGTTATAAAATGTCAAAAATGAAAAAAAAAAGTGAAAAATGTCGAAAAATCCAAAAATAAGAAGAGTCTCATGCATTGCACACTTGTGTTATCAAAGATACCCATCGAATTTGAGTTTGTCCTATTGACTTTATGCTGGCATGATCTTATAAATCCCATGGAATTCTGGAATGATTTGACCTTGTCTCTAAAAATTGGTTTTATGTGAAATATTGTTAAGCATAGGTAATTGAGCATGTATGATCTAAGTTGTGAGCATGCTTGATATTCATAAAAAATGTGTCCTTGTGAGATATTTTTGCCCTTATAAGGTATTACATCTCTATTCCTTTTGCTTTTCTTGTGTGATTTACTCTTCCTATGCATTTATCTTTGAATATTGACATGGTTATCTATTTTCAAGACTGATTATATAGATGATCATTGCATGATAAGTTCAAATGATAGAGGCAACTTTTTAGCCATATTTTATCCATGTCTACCTTATGTTATATCTTGCTTTGAAGCCAATTTGAGCCTTTAGCCTATTTTATTTGTAAGCTCCACAAAATTGCATTATTCCTACCCTATGATAAGCCGTACCCTTTTCCGAGGAAATTAAGATTTTGAGTAGGTTATGGATCTATTTTGGGGTAGTGGAGAAATATTTGGGTTGTCCCATTGTTAACGGTAAGGTCAATCGGGACACGTTTGTTGACGTTGTTCTTATGTCTAAACAACAGCTTACCAAACGGAAAGCGTCAGCTCTTTCGGCTGAGGGGAGGAAGATCCTTATTAAAGCAGATCTCAGCTCCTAACCCTTGTTTCTGATGCAAGCTTTCTTACTGCCTTTTTCTATCTTACATGATCTAAATAAGATTTATAGACAATTCTTTTCGAACAAAGACTCAAAGTCAACACCCTTGATTAGTTGGGATAAAATCTGCTCCGACACTCTATCTGATGGTCTAGGCTTATACAAAGCCGAAACTGCAAACATAGCTCTACAGATGAAGCTTCTATGGAAAATCATTTCCGAACTAGATAACCCTTGAGTTCAGCTTGTATTGACAAAATACCTTAAAGGGGCCCCTATCATGCAATACAATAGGATCGGTAGGACGTCTTGGCAATGGTCTAAACTTATATCTCTTAAACCCCTTTTCAAACAAGGACTTCGCTGGTCTATCGGTGATGTGACTACAATCAATTTCTAGAAGGACAATTGGCTTTCTAAGGATTCGCTCGAATCCATGGCAAGCGTCGCATCTACTACACTTGACCATAGTTCGAAAGTCGGCAGGTTTATCACTAACAATAAAACTTGGAATATCACAAAACTTCATGCTGATCTTCATGGTTTGATCAGTTCGGCCACTATCGAACAAATCACCAAAACCAACATTCCCACGAATCACTTTCAGGATCGTCTCTACTGCCTACTAGGGTCCTAGTAAAGATGGTTGGTTCTCCACTAAATCGACTACTACAGTAATCCCTACTTCTAGGGGGACCCAAACTATGCTTGTAAGTGGATTTGGATCTTGGATGTTCCGTATAAGGTTAGACATTTCCTTTGGAAGGTGTCTCAAGATGGTCTATCGACTATTGACAGAATTGAACGATCTCACATTTCTGTCCCATCGGGTTGTCCTTTCTGCAGCAACACTAATGAAATGTCTTACCACCTGCCTCTGGACTGCCCTAATACAAAACAAGTACTCAATTTACTATGCTTCCAACTACTATGTATTCAAGGGCATTACACTAATCAAACGTATAATATGTCCCTTAATCGGATCTGTGAAATAACTTTAAACGGAGAGATGGCGTTTTTGGCTATCTCTTGGTGGGGTATTTGGTTCTTTATAAACAAATTGATTTTCAATCCATCAGTTAAAGTTTTTGCTAACGAAATTGCGGTTTTCGTTAACACCACTCGTCTTACGTGGCTTGAGTCCAATACAATGCTTCGTAAAATCGACCCTCGCTTTCAAAACATTATTGACATATCTACTACTACTTACAACTCTTCATCTTCCAACCAACAACCTCCTAAACGATATGAACCATGGAAAAAGCCACCATCTAGTTTTTATAAACTAAACTTCGACGGATCATTAAGAAATGACGGTAATGAGGCTTTCAGGTTCGCTATTAGGGACTCGCTTGGTGCCATTAGGCCCATTACTGTAATGGGTCAAGGCACTTGTCTAAACAGCTCCACCCTTTATGCTAAGGCCATGGGCCTCCTATTAGGGGTGCTCAAGGATAAGCATCTCAATCTTAATAATCTCCTAATTGAGGGAGATTGTTTAGTGGTTGTTAAAGCTCTTCTGAGTGACTGGAAATGTCCCTTGCACATTGAGCTTCTACAATCTGATACGCATTTCGATTTGTCCTTCTTCTCTAATGTTGCTTTTCGTCATATTTTTAGGGAGGCTAACATTGTGGCTGACATGATTGCACGTCTGGCTCACAGTTGCCCTGTCGATGATAGCTTGGAGTTTGATTAAGAACTTGGTGTTCTCGTCCGTCTGGACGCTCTAGAAAGGCTGCCGCTGCGCTGGCATCCTCCCTAATTCTTACCTCGCTTCCAAAAAAAATAAAAAAAATTCTAAGATATCGAGATATTTAAAAGATTTTGCATTGTTAGGATAGAAAACACAAGTATGACAAAAGTTGAGGCATTTCATGCTATTTCCGAAAAAGGAAAACCCTTTCTAACTTTCTTCATCCTCCTGGGACCTCGCACATGGCCATGGCCATGGCCATCCCAATAAATCATAAATACAGTCTCTGCCCATCAAAAGGCAATTTCTGTCCCCTCCCATCTCCTTCTCTCTTTCTCTCTTTCACTAATCTGAATGTGTGAACTCCTCCTGGAAAACCTCCATTGATTTCCTCCGCTATCGAGCTTTCTTCCTTCTCTGATTCCTAAGATGGCGGAGCAAATGCAAAGCCCTAATTCCAAAGATCCCAACTTCGCGGAGGTCTGCATCTGCGACTTCTGCAACGAGCGCCCCGTGGTGGTGTACTGCAAAGCCGATTCGGCCAAGCTCTGCCTTGTTTGCGACCACGACGTCCATGGCGCCAATGCTCTCTCCCTCAAGCACCTCCGATCTCAGATCTGCAACTCCTGCTTGTCTAATTCCGCCGTTGTTCGGTGTTCTTCCCAGTCTCACTCCACGCAGCTCTTCCTTTGCCAGGACTGCGATCGAAACATCCACTCCAACTCTTCGCACGACCGCGTCCCGATCAGCGCTTTCTCCGGCTGTCCATCCTCTCTCCACCTGGCTTCGATTTGGGGGCTGGATCTGCAGGGTAAGCGCCCCTTTGATCTCCCCTCGCAAACCCTAGAGCAAAATCAAGAGGACGACGACGCTTTGAACAGATTGTATTCCTTCTGGGCCGATTCCAAGCCGGAACTACTGGTTCCCGGCGAAAATGCCGGGTTTTACCATTATGATCCTTATCAGAACCAATTCCCCGTCTCCGAGGCCATCGAGGGGTTTAAGAAGCATCAGGGTTCGGGTTTCGGATCTCCGGAGGTGATGAAGCAGCTCCTGGAGCTGCGCAAAGGGGAGATGATGTCGGAAGGCGGTGGCGAAGGCTCCGGAGATGGCGATGAAGGTGATAATTCGGTGGTGCCTGGCACACCTTGCCAGGAGATATGGGAACGTCATGGAGCGAACGCCGGCGATCAAAATGGAAGCTTTGGTTCCTTCTTCCCCATGTCGGTCAACTTGCAATCGGTCGATGGTAACAAAGGGCGTGTCCATGGTGATCGCTATGTGGATGAAAATGCTACGAATCAGACCAATCAACCTACTCAGGTTTGATTTCGCACTATTACTTCCTCCTCCAATTCACTTACCAATGAATTTTTACAGTAGATAAATCAAATTAATGCCACGTAGTTCGTTAACCAAATACTGATGACATTTGCTGTCTTCGATATGTCTCGATAGCAAAATTAGCGAGCCAGGACACACACACACAGAAGTTGATTAGAAGACCAATCTTTCAAAAATGCACCAAATTTAGTTGGTTTGGACATGGCACTTGATAGGTGTTTTTCTGGGATGTTTGATACATTGTGCGAACAGCTACTTATTTTCCCATCTTGTTGGATGGCATTATGAGAACTGAGTAAGTGAGAAAGGAACCTCTACCTAAAGGTATTCAGTAAGTAACATCAACAAATCGTATTTGTCAGTAGGTAATGCCATGAAAGGCATGACACCTAAGCTATTTAATGGTGATATACTTGATCTTTTGTTGAATCACGAATGTTGAATTGATAGTAACAACTAATGAGCGGTGAGCGATGGTTACTGTGTTCAGCTCAATTTGAAATGTGTGGTGAAGCAAATATGCTAGTATGTATGGCAGGCCACTTTTTCATACGATTACTTGAATAATCGAGCTGACAGAACTTACATTAGAATCTATTTATTTGGTTAGTTATATGACTTTGTTCAATGGTTATTTGAATTGTTTTCGCGTTGTGCAGATATGGGATTTCCATCTTGGTCAGACTAGACATCAGGAAGAGTTAGGAGGCTTTGAAGTTGGTTTTGGTGGAAACAACCAAGGTTTTATGATTGACACCTATGGTGCAACTTTGAAGAAATCAGACTTGACATCCTCAACAGCCCTGGATGATATGCACGATACAAGCTGCTCGATGGCACATGAAGATTTCATATCATCTAAAGTATGTTACCCTCCTTAATATTTTAGATTCTTTTTTAAAAAATAAAAATTGGTCCTTGACTGTTATCAATCACTCGTCAATTCTTCAACTATGTGCAAATAGAAGAATTGCGGTGCCTGTGGCTTTTATGCTAATCCTTGACTTCGTGTTGCTTTTGAAATCAGAAAAATAACCCGACAACGAGCCTTGGTGCAGCAACAATTGAGAGCAATAACTTGCCTGGTACTAGGTCATCTTCAGTTGCTACGTTTGGTCAGCCAGGATTGTATGGCAATTCAACAGAGATTCAATTCATGGAACAACCTGTACTTGTTGGAGGCGACAGCGTAGAAACAATAGCTGCAACCAAAGCTAATATGGAGCTACTGGCTCAGAACCGAGGTAACGCAATGCTACGTTACAAGGAGAAGAGAAAAACAAGAAGGTAGATAGCTCTCAAACTACTTAAATCATCTACTTCATACACTATATATTTGGCTGTGCTCTGATTTGGACCTAATTGTTTTTTAAAAAAAAAATAGATATGATAAGCACATAAGGTACGAGTCAAGGAAGGTGAGAGCTGACACAAGGAAAAGAGTTAAAGGGCGTTTTGTGAAGGCTGCAGACGCTCCAAACCCATAGATTTTGCGTTCAGATGAGCTCTTTCTCTATCATAATTGTACATACCCCATGTTTAGTTGTATAATTTGGATGTTTTTTTCCATTGAGTCTTTCCCTTTGAGCCTTTTGCGTCAGCTGCAAATCTGCTATGGGATCTTTTTGGAGTCTTCTTCACCCATTTCATAATTCATACATCAACTGTGCTCTGGGGTAGGGAGGGTTTTCACAATGTCAATCTTGTTGAAAAAGTCCACTGGATTTTACGTGCGAGCGACCTCGTAGTTATCCAAACATGTTTTTGTGTTGGAGAAAGGAGAACCAGGATTAGGAAAAGATTTGATGAATTATTGGTGCTGGCTATGCTAATCTGTTCTCTCTCGTTTAATAGCTAAAGAGCGACTTTTCGCAAGTTAAGAACTGGAAGATTAGTCCCCAAATCGTTGTCCTGATGTTGATATTCTGGATTGGTTGGAGTTGTGTCATGTAGCCCCCATGTTGGAGTATGAATCATGAACAGAGGGTATTAATCTTACTAGGCATCATCCCTATGGTATTCAAAACTTGGTCATGTGATACATCAACATTTACTAGGCATCATTCCATGGCATTCAAAATTTAGTTTTATGCGTTGGAGGTTGGCACGGGAATTTATTTTCCAGTTGTGGGCTTCATTGTGTTCACATTCAAGTTGGAAAGTAGGGCTGATAATATGTTGTTTTTGAATGACAACCACTTCCCATAACCATGATGAATCATGTGCCAAAAGCCCATAACTCATAAAGGCCCTATAAACAAACCATAAATGGTCTTTTGTAGTCATATTTGTCATTTGAACCTTGTGAGTTCTTTTTTTTAAATACAAACAAAGAAATTAAGACAAGGCCCCAACATAGCTATTCATATCCTAGAGTGTCCTTTCTGACGAGAATGCGAAGTTCTGAATTGTGCTGAAGATCCTCGTCGGCAGAGATACTGTAGGCCAGATGTGAAATCCTATTTGTAACTCTATTTGTTTCCCTGAAAATATGACGAATAGATACAGAATGAAAGAAAGTGCATAAATATTTGATATCTGTTACCAAAATGTCGATGATCCAAGGACACCGCTAGTCACCAAGAAGAGACTTAATAACCGAAAGATTATCCCCTTTAATGAGAGTATTATGAATACCTAGCTGTTTAGCTCGCAGAATCCCATTATGAAGACCTAGAGCCTCAACCTAAACTATTGGCATACCGTTACAAGGACCACACTCCAAACCAATTACATGGGCGAAAGAATAAAGAATAACGAATCCAAAGGAGGCATTACCATTGGGGAGTTTGGAGTCATCGAATTTTAGTTTACACGAATTTGTAGGTCGTGTATCCCAATGAATTGTCTTACGAGACCGAGTGGAATTGATTGCAGAACCTTGGTTATAATGTCGTGCACGGGTGTGGATTCACTATCCCATTCATTCGTATGCAGATTAAATTTGCATGCTTGTTCCTATGTTTGTTTGACAGTAAAGAGTAAAATTTTAATACTATTGAGAGTAACCTTTTCTATATTAGCAAACACCAAGTTATTTCTTTAGGGCCATACGACCAACCATGCCTATGCGATGTTTATCATTGCCTTTGACCCAGCAACAATACGAATATTATTGATGGTCAAATCATTAATCTTATCGTTAAAATTACATTGTGTAGTTACAAGGATACCCTCCTTAAGTAAGGCTAACACTTGTTTTTGTCATATTACATTATAGAAGAATATGATTTGTCGTTTCGTGTGGGAAGTCACAGCACACGCATCCCATGGGAACTGCAATATATGATCGATTATTGATCTAGGGGAGAATTGATATATAATATATAAATAATATGCTCAACCTTAGCCTCTCAAATAAATTCAAGACTCCCCCGCTGTAGTGAAAGGGTTAGGATCGATCCACGAAGAAGCGTTTCAGCGGATCCAAAGTAATTCGCGCAAACGTTCTACAAAAGTCGACCAGGAGCTCTCGATGTCGACCAGGTCAGTCGATCTCGATCAAGGCAGTCGATCTCGAGTGTTGTTGTATCTACTGATGTAGGGAGAATTGAATTGAATAATATAATCAAATATAAAACAATGCAACCCTTAGCCTCTTCAAATAAATTCAAGACTCCCCGCTATAATAGTAGGGAATCAGGTTCGATCCACGTAGAAGCGAGGCAGCGGGATCCTATTAGAGTCTAAAATCACGTCCTAAATGTCGACCAGAAGCCTCGATCTTGAGCACAACACTCACCTTTCACTCTTCGCTCAATGCTTTTTTTTCACTATAATACTTTACCTCTCTAACCTTAGCACTGCCTTCTCGCGGGTCACAAACATCTCAACGAGCAGGGTCGACCTACCTTTATCTCCTAAGGTGATCGGATTTTTTCTCACTCATTAAATTTTTCATATTCAAAATTTCTTTCATTCCTGCCAACAACTTCAATAATAATATGCACAAACTCCATATAACAACTCCAAATATGACATCCATTCTCAACATAGTCCCCAGATAGGGTATAAGGTATAAAAAAATGGGAAATGTGTAATATATGTGGAGCAATAATAACGATGTAAGGCACATATATGGCTTGTGTAATTGCAAATTTACATAGGTAAGGCTAGGATATGAAATTGAGCACATGTATGGAAATTATAAAGTCCTCCATCATCTTATCATGCATATGTCAAAAGCTACTTCAAATTTTACCTCACTTTCATGGTTTTCTCTAAAATATTTGCACTTCATTGTGACTTCCCTTAACTAGGCAATTTCATGTTATATCTCTATTGAATCTTCTTTTGCATCGTCGAGTTCAATAATAGCTTCCATGACACTTATTCAAAAATTTTCAAATTTTTTTTGATGGGGGTGATTTTCTTTCCTTTTTTTTATTTATTTTCGAATGCATGAACTATGATGCTTAACATAAATAAACAATGCTAAAATCTAAAGTAACTATATAAGAAAAATATGCATAAACATATAAAAGAAATATGCAAAAACTATGAAAAATTTTCAAAACATGCTAAAAAATGCTAGAAAGCCTTTCCCGCACCCCATACTTAAAGATTACAGTGTCCTCACTGTATAAGAACTAGGATTAAGAAAGAAACTTACTAAAAATTCGTGAAAATCAGGAATTGAAGATGTCTGCAAGTGAGGTCGATATCGGGTGAACCAGTCGATATCGACCAGTTTCACTCGATTTCTGGTGGTTCAAAGCTTCAGGGTGATCATATGTCAACCACAGCTCCTTTAAATCGACCCTTTAGGTCGATATCGAGCACTTTACTCAATTTTGATCTCTCTTATGTGCTCCATCTTTCCTGAAATTCGGTAGAAAATAAAACTAAAACAAAATATAATCAAGTCTAAAAAAAAAACCAAAAGTGTCCATCTTCGATTGAACCATTGGTGCCTATGTCTTGGCTTCCCTCATGTATCTCGCCCGCCATTGGTTTGAAAGGTATGGATGCCAAATTGTAGTCTTCTTCCACCTTCGCCATGTCACCCACACAAAGGAAAAGATCCCACAATTCCGGCCAATCCAAACCATAAAAGCCTTCCTCTTTCAAAGATTGGGCGAATTCTCGTATCTTGGGAAACATGCCATCTTGAACGCAAAGTATTTGTTCATTCAAATCGTCTTGGATACCCCGTGAAGCACGTTCGTCTACTAAATCTTTCACTCTTGTGAGGTAATGGTGAAAGTATTCTCCCTCGTAGTGCCATAACCCCAACTCCATTGCAAATAATTAGTAACGAGGTGTCGCGAACCATAAGATAGGTCGTTAGAAATAAACTTGATTCCCCGGCAACGACGCCAATTTTTTACAGAGGGAAAGTCGTTAATTTACCTCGCCAAAATAAATCTCAAACAAACAAACTAGTGTATAGTATGCAAGTAAGGGGTCGAACCCTAGATAATCAAGTATTTCTAAATATTGTGTATTTATCAATATAAAAAGAAAATATTTTTATGAATGAAAATAAAAGAAAATAATATTGACAAAAGCAAATAAAGGATAGAAGAAAAGCGTTTCCACCTACAAGTTCTTGACTTTGGTTGGTTTTATTGATCATCGAATCCTTTTCAAGTTATTATCTTTTCCTACGAATTCCTCCCGTCTTGGTTTAAGTAGATTAAAAGTCCTACGAGTCCGATTAATCCCTTACACCTCAATGCAACCCTAACACGGTCAAGATTTAACAAAGATATAGCAAATAGTCCCAAGAACTTGAGCATATAAATAACATCAATTAAACACGGTAAATCAATGTTTAAGATATATGTCAACTTCCTACATAATCATGCTTCAAACATGGAATCCACAATCTTATGCGTGCTACTACGGAAATAATACAAATACAAAAGTATTAAATCTTAGCAAGAAATCAATATTATCAAGGTAGCTAATCAAGATAACATCAATAACATAAAGCAATATCACACAAAGAAGTTGAAGGAATTAAAGAGGAAAAATAACTTAAATTAGAAACTCACAAACCATCAACCAAGTTTCGAAAGTGTAGGTGAAAACTAGAAAATTAGCCTAACATGGCTTACCTAAACTTTTTTCTCTTCAATGGTGATTCCTCTCCTTGAATGTATTATAAAACTAACCCCAAACATCCTATTTATAACCCTTAAGTTCTGAATAAACAAGGTAAAAGATAGATAAATTAGATAGAAACTTCCTAAACAAATTAGATAGAAGATAGAACTTTCCATGCATGTTTAATCCAGCGTCAGATTTCGCTGGAAGCGAAAAGCTTTTCGCTGGCAGCGAATTGTCTTGGTTGACCTACTGTCGGATTCTCGCTAGCTACTCGTTACCAACCCGCTGCCATCGAGTCTTCATGCCTTGGGTAAGCCTTTTTCGTTCTTCCTATTTCGCTAGCAACGACATGATTTCCGCTACCGCGAAAACACCTTTCCGCTGAAGCGGATCCACTCGCTGGCTCTCGGGCTGACTCGGCTCGCTGGCAGCGAGTCTTGCTCATGCACTTGCTTAGACATGATTCTACTGACTTGATCCGCTGCAGCGGATAGCCATTCGCTGTCAGCGGATTTCCAGCAGAACTCCATCACGTAGATCTCGGAAAGAGATTTTCAACGCATGCTCATATGTGTCAATCGGACAATCGAGGTCTCCAGAAAGTACATTACAAGTTCAGCTCGCCGGGCAGACAGCTTTCGCGACTCGCCCTTGTTTTCACTCTTAGACCTCGATTTCGTGCTCCGTTGCTCCTTAGCTTGTTCCATGCTTTTCAAGACTTCTTCCTTAAGCTCTCCCAAGTCTTTCCTTAGCCTCTCTTAGCTCCGTTCAACGTGTTCTTCACCTCGAATCTACGAATCTACATAAAACCATCGAAATAGCATAGATTCCGAACTTTCCCACAAAACGAGCGCTAATCTAACTAACATTAAAACATGAATATATGACAATGAAATGTACCTAAACTAATCTATAATACCTATTGGAATACGCCTTATTAGTTTCCTATATATATATCTACTCAATCATACATACCTCTCGTAGGCTGAATGTCCCTCTCCCGCCACGAGGACGACCACAACCACGTCTCTAAATAATCGGAGTCGGGTACAATTAATACATCAAAAGTCAATTCTCAATTACTTATTCTCGTTCCAAATAAATTGAATTAAATTTATTTAATATTTACGATAGTACCTGTAATGGATCTCTATCACCACGTCCACATCCCCCACCACGACCTCGACCTCGAGCTCCATCACGAGTACTCTCACTCACCATTGTTTACGACATATGACAAGAAACACAAAAAATGGAGAAAATAGATCGGAGAAAATAAAAGCGAGAAGCGAAAATGTGAGGAAGGACGAAAAGCGGGAATGTCGAAAAGGACGAAAAGCAGGAATGTCGGAGAGGACGAAAAGGTCAAAATGCGGGAATGTCGGAAAGGACGACACGTGAAGAGAAAGCGAGAAGTGGAAATGTGACAAATATGGTGGGACCCTCACGCCTTATATAGGTGTCGGAAACCCGGCGATGGGTACCGAACCGTTGCATAACAGTCAGATATCAATCGTCTGGTAATTCGGTGAGTTTTTTTTTTAATTTCAAAATCCACCACACCACCGTATGTTGATACGGTGGGTTTCGTGGGATTCAAAAAACCACCGCTTTAGACTGCGGTCCGTTGTGACATAACGGTCGACCCACATACGGTTTCAAACCCACCGTTATGTACAGCGGTGGGTGCCGCTAATCGTCATCAAAGCCACCGCATATATCTACGTTGATTATGGGTGGACATAGTAAAAATTAGCGGTGGAAATATCCACGCCGGATGTAATTTCATGGAACACCCTGATCAGTGCTTATTGTCACTGTGGCGATGTCACAATGGGATTGGGCTTCTTCACAGAGCTATTGATGAGAGGAGGGAGAGCAAGTGGTGGCATTGAGCCTTAACTTCAGCTCCGCGAATGTGCTCTCTGCCTGTGCAGGGCTTGCTTCAATCCGCCATGGAAAACTGGTCCATGGATACCTACTTAGAAGAACGAGGTTGTGTAATAAGGATGTTGTCATAGGCAATGCCTTGATCAACATGTACGCCAAGTACGGTTGCGTTGGATATGCAAGCACTGCTTTTCGTCTCATGGTTGATCACCGGAACCTTGTCTCATGGAACACCATCATTGTTGGATTTGGAACCCATGGACTTGGAGAACAAGCTTTTGGGCTCTTCCTAGAGATGAAGGAGAATGGGATGCAGCCCGATTGCGGGACCTTCATCTCAATTTTAATTGCGTGCAACCATGTCGGGATGGTGGAGGAGGGCAGAGCAGTGTTTGATTCCATGGAAGAGGTCTATGGAATCAAACCGGGTGTTGGTCATTTCTCTTGCCTGATTGATATGCAGGGAAGGTCCGGGAGGTTTGAGGATGAAGAGAGGTACGTAAAGAGGTATCCCTTCAAGGACAAGCATGTCGTACTAGGGAGCTTGGTTTCAGCTTGCAGGCTGCACGGAGAAGTGCCAGTTGGGGAGCGATTTGGAGAGGCGCTTCTGAAGTTCCAGCCAGAAAGTAGTTGTCCCTTCGTTCTGCTCTCGAATCTGTACGCTTCTGATCAAATCTGGGGTGGTGTGGCTGAAGTAAGAAGGATGCTCAAGGGAAGTGGGATGAAGAAGGAACCTGCACAAAGCTGGATCGAAGTGAAGGGCATTGTTGAGAGGTTCACAATCGGCGATTTTTCTCATCCGCATATTAAAGAGATCAGGAGTGTTATAAGAGCTTTGAGCATGATAGCAAGCAACTGAAAGGAAGTATGTACACTTGTTTAATATCACGATTTGATCAGATGCTCAATTTTTGCCCATTCAAACTACGGAACAACAAATGCTTAGAAGGATTTAACCATAGGGCAGAAAATGCCTTGGAAATTGGAAATATTTCATTGATGAATCACTTTTTTAAATGGCCTGCTTAAACATTCAAGGAAGCAGACCTACGATGGGTGACGCAGTTTGGCAGGCATCTTAATAATTTCTTATGCCCATGAGGAGGATTGAAGGATGAAAAGAACTCAGAGTCGCGCTCGAGGGCCACAGAGTATCGTTGTAGAAGCCCCACGATCTGGCTAAAGTGCGGTCGCTTGTCTGGATTGCTTGACCAGCACCGATTGATCAGCTGGCTCAGTGCTGCTGGGCAATCGGCAGGCAGTGCAGGCCTTGCGTTCTGTGGATTATATAACAGTACAATGTTAGGCTTAAATCCTGATCAAGCGCAAGGGACTGCCTCAAAGATTAATATACAGTTTTATCTTTCTTCATCTTTTTAACAGACAATTGATGTACAGTTCAAGCCTAGTATAAAGGGAGTTATGCATTAGGCCCTTCTTATTCCTTATCCCTTAATACATTGAGATTTCTCACTTTGCTTCAATGATTTACGGATGAGAGGGTGGGCAAACAGTGACAATATCTTTAGGACAATGGAGTATTATGCTAGAGAGACAGTAACATACAAGTAAAAGGCTTGAATATTTACGTGGCAAAATGCAAGCAATAGCGATGGCAGGATTATAGCCATGAGATGCCAAAACAGATCCAACATCTTAAATATCGGAGACACGTCAACAAAAAGCAGCATAGTGCAATGTCGTAGTAAGAAACTAAGAATACCTTCTGACAGACTGCAAATGCAGCTTGCTCAGGAGTCATGTTGTCGAAGGGTGTCAAAGCAGTCAGCAGCTCCCACAACACTATGCCAAAGCTGTAAACATCAACTTTCTTTGTGTGATGCTCCTCCTTGATCATTTCTGGGGCCATCCAACGGTAAGTGCCAGTAAACCCCTTTGCACTGCCACATTGGGACTCCAAGCATGAGATCCCGAAATCTGCTACCTTCACAGTCATATCTGCAGCTAGAAGAAGATTTTCTGATTTCAGGTCTCTATGAAGTATCCCTTGAGAATGAAGATATTGCATGCCCCTAGCAATATCAAGGGCCAACTTCAAGAATAAATGAAGTGGTACAGAGTATGGTTCCTGCTGATGGAGATATTTCCTTAGTGATCCCCCTGCCAAATATTCTGTAATAATGCAAAACACAGGAGGTTTCTTACAGGCACCAAAGAACTGCAAAAGTGAGAAGAAAAGAGAATTAGGGATCCAATAAACATAAATCATTCTAGTACCTTGTTCCACATATTTTTAACAGATCAATGTTCCCCAACAAGATATACGTCAAAATGCATGACAACTAGCTAACAGTACAGGAGACACAAGAATTTTTTTGTCTGCAGAACTACAACATCAATTATACAAATTTGCTTTCCCCTTCTCTCTCATTTTTCTTAGTATCAATGGCTCTTTGCAGTACATATAGTCTATCATTCTGGATCTAACCAAATTGAGCCATCCCTTTGAATGATTTTTATACAACAAGAAAGAAGTGCCATGATAGATAGATAGATAGATAGATAGATAGATAGATAGAACACCCTCCCCTAAATTTGGAGTATGCTAGAAAGTATACCGTGATGCATAGCTTGAAATTCATAACTCAACCTCTGACGAAAATACGAGAGCCCCGAGAAGTAAAAACCAACTTAAACGCACTCACATCTTTAGGCTATCTTTGGCAAAATGGTAGCTTATGGGGTAGCTAAAGCTCATGGATTATTTGTGTTAAATATAGGTTATTAAGCTAGTATGGTTTTTGGCAAACTTAGCTGTTAAGGTAGATGATTAAAACTTGTGAATTAAAAAAGCAAAAGCTCTGAAAAGCTTGGGTGAGTAGCCGTTGAAAAGGTTAGATTTCAAAATCTAATTAAACTAAAATCTTATATTTATTGCATTTAAAACTATATAATATCAAAACCATAAGCTCTAAAAAGCTCCTAATTGTTGCCAAACAGAGCCTTAGTCCCCCAAAATAAAGGACACTAAATAGTTTATTAAAGAAGAGAGGGAGGAGAGGATGCTCATGATTTGTAATTCAATTAGCCCTACTGACCAAACTCTTTTGGGCTCATTGTCCTCAAGCCTTTTGGTAGAACTCAATCTATATAAACCCATTTCAATCCAATCACAATCCCAAAGACCACCCTCTAAGCTCACTAAATTTGCATCTTGACTTCAAACCATAGCCATATCCAATGACATAACATACTTCTTATTCTTTGAAGGTACATAACTAAGTTCATACATAAAAACTAAAAATCGTCGTGGTTGGAATTACTACATTTCTTTGAACTACAAGGGTTCAGATGGAAGATCGTGAGTAAAAATTGCAAGCTTAGCTTACCGGACCTACGACAAGGTTCATTTAATTGTGAGTCTTGCAACACCCCATGTAGTGGTGGTTTATGGTGTGTTACATTGTTCTACATCTGCACTATATATGCCAGAGCATAGGTGAAAAGATCCAAAATCATAGTGCAAGTAGTAATCACTATTGAGATAAAGGTCTATTCCAAAGGATGCTAAGTGTGTACTGAGCTAAGAAAACTATAACCTTAGCTGTGCATGTAGTAATCACTATTGAGATAACATGGTCCAGCCAAATCATGTGAGAAGAAAAGTTGGCCCGAGTTATTAACAAAACCTCAATGATTTGCTTCCATTAGTAGCGAGATGATTTGAGCTTTAACAACATCCCATTAAATCCCACAATGAAGTAGGGTATGGGGGGTCGGGATGAACTCTAAAGTAACCTTTATCCACTGTGATGACAATGCTAGAAACAGATATTGTCCTAATCATGACAGCACAGCTTAACTAATCAAGAATTTGCAACCACTTGCATTTAAGCCAAGCTAATACCATTCACTCCCACAGTTAACTATTTACTTCAATTCACCTTCATGATAAACGAAGCCATGGAAGAACAGCTTACAGTGATGATATTAGGATGGTCCAAGCGGAATAATAAGGCGACCTCGGAGATGAACTGCTTCTCAACGGCCAATGCCAGCTCCGGATTCTCCTCCGGCTGACTAATAAGCTTAATTGCCACATCCATCTGCCTGTAAATCCCCCTGTAAATCCGGCTATGCCGACCAGTGGCGAATTTGTTGCCGATGAACAACTGAGACATATCAGCGCTCCACTCCTCCTCCGCTTCTCCCTTGATCTCTCCCCCGGACGAAATCAAGTACTTGGACCACGACACGGCTCGCCTGTACTCCCCAAGCGATAACCTCCTCTCCAGATGCCTACTACCTCCGCCATTTGAGCAGTGGTGGTTGGAAATTTGTCGAAACCAGTGGAAATTCTTCATCTATTGACTGCAACCACAGCAACTTAACAGATTCGTAAAACAAACAAAACAACTTTGTTTCTTCCTTCCCTTTCCTTCAATCTCTGAAGCAGACTAGAGGTATAATCGGACCAAAAGGCGCCGAACTGAACCTAAACACACACACAAAAAAAAAAAAAATCGATAATCGCAAGATTTGTCAGAGCTCGGAAGCAGAGAGGGTGCGGGACCTCGAAAAACCCGCTAATCTACCAAAACCATATACGGAGAAGGAACGAAGACTAAGAGAGGAAGAGATATCCAGACCGCTAAATTCGGAGTTTGTCAGAACTCAGAAGCACTTCAAGCGCAATCGAAGAGTGGATTCGCCTGGCCTCGCTCCAATCTCCACATCGAGAAGGAAGATCTGGAGAGCTAGCTAGAGACTCCATAGGAGCTGAGGCGATCAAGGAAGGTGTGACTTTCGAGAAAGCGACGTCGGAGGAATTGCCGAAGCTGATCCATGGCGGACACCAGCACCACCAGCGCAACCGCCACCGCCGGGAGTAGGAGAAGGCGGATGAGCTGTGTTAGGGTTTGAACATTAGAGAGAGAGAGAGATAGGGCCGTTGGATGTCTGGTGGAAAGGGCGGTATCACTGCAGCTGCCACTACTCCCAGTGGTTTCTGTCTTCTTGATTGTGAGAGAGAGAGAGAGAGAGAGAGAGAGAGAGAGGTGATTTTGGGGTTTGTTTTTAACAGAGCGTATTCATAACGTGCGAAGATCCACTTATGAGGAGACAGGTAGAGGTCCTCTATGATTGTGACCTCGCCTTCACGCGTTTCCGGTTTTGGCCTTCATATTCCTGCCATTTTACGTCATTGGCCTATCTCATCTTATCTACGGTAGTACGGTACTACTACCACCACGGGAAAGGTGAAGTTGGGAGGGGTAAAGTAGACATTTCAGGTTGGGGGCGTTAAGGGGACCCAGAAACAGAAAATGCAGAAAGAGGGAGGTGGAAGTGGGACCCACTAGAGAGATAGAAGAGCAGAATACGAGTCCGTGGGATTGTCGGACAGAGCCGTAGAGTGTTTCCGTATGCGTTAAAATAATAAAAAAAAGGAAAGCAATTAGGATGAACTAAACGCGATTAGTAGCTCATTATAAGGCATCTTTTCGTACAAGAACTTGTAACTCTGGATTCGTAGTAGGGTTAAGAGTAGATGTTGTATGATCTAAAAAGGTCAATCTATCCACTACATTGTTAATTTTCCTAAACACATGACGAATATTGTGGACAATTTGGAAGCGACAAAGATCCATCAAGGAGTAAGAGATAATCATTTCGACTTCCCAATAGCATTTCCAAATACACTTTAGTACATTAATAATGTACAGATTGTCACCTTCTATTTCAATGTTTTTGGATATTTAGTTCTACGGCTCTACGAATTCCGGCTTTAAAGCAATGACTTCGGCCTTGATGATCGAGCATGATGGGATACTAGCACCCTCTATTGAGACACATTTTGCTTTGTGATCCCAGATTACAAAGCCAATTGTAGAATTTCCAGTGTCTCGAAAGGACTCGTCAAAATTTAGCTTGAAACCTAATCTTTTTGGTTTCTCCCATTTAATTCCTTTTTCTTTTTGTTTTCACCACTAGATAAGTTGCTAGGATGTTTTAGAGTGGATATTGTGTATGTCTCGTCATCTCCACTCTTAGGTGTGTTCCAATTGAGAATTTGTTGTTTGGTGGATTTTATGAGTTGTGATGACCTCATTTTTTAAGACTTTTTGGTTTCTAAAGTACCAAATACTCCACCAAATGGTTGCTATTATACATGTTTTCTTAATGCCAACAGTTTCTTTAAGCTTTTTAATGATGGAATGTTCATCTCTTATATTTCCATCCCATTTGTCAATGGCTT
Organism: Persicaria maculosa; assembly: GCA_963922045.1. Lineage (NCBI taxonomy): Eukaryota > Viridiplantae > Streptophyta > Magnoliopsida > Caryophyllales > Polygonaceae > Persicaria > Persicaria maculosa. Next base: position 36,946,700 of record OY998271.1, read on the forward strand.
TGAAAATTATTTCATCTATTTGATTGATAATATTTTTGATGAAATTGCAGTCCATGAATAGATGGAAGAAGTCTTCTCTGTGGTAGTTATAGAACTCGCATTGCATAGGAACTGTAATTCTTCGTTCTTCCAATTTTCCTTTTGTTGGGGTTCCTCCTTGAGAGGCTCTCCATAAGAAATGCTTGATTCTAAGAGTGCAATCTAGGTCCTAAATCCACTTGAGATCAGATTTAGAGTGACCTTTTCTTTTATGGAGATCGAAGATTGACAGATGATTTTGTAGAGAACCACTCATCTGGACTCGATCTCCAATAAAGTCTATATGTGATTTGATTGATTAGGATTGGGTTATTTGTTATTTTATCAAGTGTGTCTTGATCTAAGTGGCTTCCTAGCTCCCTATTAATCTTCTCTCTATCCCATTTTTTGTCACGTGTAATAAAATTATTGACTTTTGTCGTTTCGTTTATTATGCTTTTATCTTTTGCTATTTTTGATAAGAGGAGTTTTCATGACCCAATTATCGAGCCAGAAGTTGATGGTATTCCTGTGCCCTACTTGCCACTTTAGACCCGAGGCAAATAGCTCCCTAAGGGATATGAGTTTTTCCCATTGCCATGAAGTTGTGTTTTTTTTTTCTTGTATTGCATTAGGCTATAATTTTTTAAGTACTTCTGTTTCACAATTTTGACTTATATATTATTTGGTTCTGCAATAATTTTCCACAATAGCTTGAATTGTGGTGCTATATTGATCTCCTCGGCTTTCCTAATACCTGTTCCGCCATTTTGTTTAGCCTTACAAATGTTTTCCCATCTAATTATGGGGTGGTAGTTTCCTTCTTTATTCCAGTAGAAGTTTTTATTGAGTTTATCTATTTTGAGAGAATATTCTTTGGTTGGAGTAAACTTTGCATGGTATATATAGGTTTCGCGCTAAGATTATGTTTTATTAGTAAACTTCTTCCCTCTTGAGATATAGAGTTTGCTTTCTATTTTTGTAGTTGTTTTTTCGAGTTGGTTACAATCTCCTCAAAGGTTTGTTTGTTAATTAACTCTACCATTAACAATCGAGCAGCCTAAATATTTATCTAGAGTTGTTGTAGAAGTGATCTGCATATTGTTCTGAATTATATGTTTGGCTTGGTTGGAGATATTGGTGTTGGTTTGGAAAGCTGATTTGTTATAATTTACAGCTTGACTTGATGTTTCACAATAGTCATCTAGGATTTCATTGATGCAAGAGCATGCCAAGCCGTTTGCATTGGCAAAAATGATAACGTTGTCTGCGAAGGTAAGGAATGGAATAATACTACATTGACCGCAAATTTTGATCCCTACGTTGCTATTGGTATTACTGCTTTGCTGTTGTAGCATTCTAGCGAGTATTTCAACTCCTAAGATAAAGAGAAATGTAGAAAAGGGATCACCCTGTCCGAGGCCCCTTTTGGGGAAAAATATTTGAGAGGAGCCATCGTTGACTAGTATAGAATCAATCAATATATAATACTAAAACAGAGACGTGAAAATCCGATGTGGCGGGCTCTGGTGAAATTTGCTTACGTGTCGTACTCTAGTGCAATCTAGCCGGATTTTTTGCCACATCAATTAATAATGATCCAATAAATTTAAGTCACGTCATACAACAACTCAATCTATTAATCTACGTGTTATCCTATGTGTCTACTTTAATTGATGAATAAATATTTAATATCATTTTTAATTAGTTATAAAACCTATCATTTTTGTTTATTGCAATTAAAATTATTTTACCTTTTTTATTTTTAATATAAATATTCAAATTCATATCTTGAATCATTACAAAATCTATTATTTTACTTTTAGTTATTTTATATTTTTTAATCAAGATTGATTATATTAGTTGATCTAATGATAAGATTTTATATATATACATATAATTCTATCATTTGGATTATTAAACTACCCGTATTTTATGGATGTACAATTGGATTAGTAATATACAATTATTTTTTATGGGTACATACCACACATATTTAAGCTACCACGTATTTTGGAAAATATAGTTTACCAAATTGATTATAAATTCTATCATTTGGATTACAATTAATTTGTATATTTGAAGTGATTATAAACTATATCATTTATTTTCTTAAATTGATATAATAAAATATACTTTATTAAACAATTGTTACCACGTATTTAGGATGGAATATGGGTACATACCACATAACTTATCATTGTAATAATATTTGTAAATAAGACAATTGCAAGACAATCAAAGTATATATTCAAGGTAATGATTTTTTATTTTAGTTTTTAGTTACGTCATTATTATCAATTTAGTCGAAAGTCAAAAGAAAATCTAATATATTTAAGCTACGTCACATAACAACCCTATTAAAAATATTTTAAATAATTAACTATTAGTTTAATCTTTTATATCTTATGAGATAAAATTTCATCTGATAACATTTGACTACCACCAAGAAATAAATATCTGATATTTTATTGTGATTTACGGAGTATATAATTTTATATTTTAAAATAATAAATAAAATAAAGATATTTTATTTTATTGTGTACTCTTTATTAGGCAAATAAGTGATAAAATAATAAAGATAATGTAAATAAAATTACTCACTTTAATGAGATATAATAAATTATAGTTAATTGACAAAACGTGTAAGAACGCGGGTAATAAATATGATGTTATTATAGTTTATTTTTGAATATATATATAATAAAAAGTAAACCCCGTATATTAATTTGCTACAAATCCATTTATTCCTAATTTCTATAATTTGCAAAGTTACATAGACGCGTTGAGATCTATTAAATATATAAAGCCTATATTAAATAGCCGCGTATTTCATTTTTAATAACAAGTGCTTGTGTTATGTAAATAAATATTCCTAATTGAAAACACGGCTAGGGAGGAATTAGATAATTTTTTAAGTTTATCTCATACACTTTTATCATTTTGAATTCAATATATATCTATCTTTTTGTCAACAATATCGAAAACAAATGATTAGTTATATACATACTCCATTGAAAATATCATATAAAATAATCTTTAGTTATAATTTATAATCTAACATGTTGGGTTAATGAATAGGGTGAGCTATATACTATCTAGAAAGCAAGTTAGTATACTCTAGATCAAAATTCTAATTATAAACAATGGACAACTCTAAAATCTATGTTCATATGTATTAGTGATTGATTTTTTTGTATTGTGAAATCAAATTTTATAATAATGTAAATAGTTATCCATATCTTTAAAAAAATACAGAGTATTTGTTTTTAATGTAAATTTATTACCGGTGTCATAGACGAAACTGGAATTATTAAATAATAATATAATAGGATAGATTTTTTAATTTTATTAAGTTTTATACATTGTTATTAGTTGCAATACAATTTTGTTTATTTTTATTTTTAAATTTTTTAATGATGTTATTTATTTTATTAAGATATTTAATGGATTGTATATTGATTTTCTAAAAAGTTTTCAATCAAGTTATTTTTTATCTTCATAATTTAATTAAAAAAACATCAATGATAACATATATAATAAAATAATATTTATTAAAATACCGCGTAATACGCGGGTAATAAGACTAGTATGAGAATGTAGTGATACATTCCTTAATCCATTTAATTAACACAGGAGCAAAACCAAATTTATCTAGGACTTGAAAGAGGAAATCCCATTCGATTTTATCGTAAGCTTTTTCCATGTCAAGCTTGATTGCCATTAAGCCTTTGGTGCCTCTTTTCTTTCTAAAAGTGTGGAAGATTTCATGGGCTATGAGGACATTATCATGAATGGATCTACCAGGGATAAAAGCCCCTTACATGTGATGGATCAGTTTGACTATAACATTTTTTAGTCTATTTGTAAGTATTTTAGAGATGATTTTATACATTGTTGAGCACAAACTGATTGGCCTAAAATGGTTAATAATGTCAAGGTTATCACATTTTGGTAAAAGTGTGATAAATGTGTGGTTTAATTGTTTAAAGAGTTTACCCTTTCGGAAGAAGTCCTTAACTGCTTTGATTATTGTTTTACCAATTATATGCCAATATTATTTTTATAGAAACCTGCTGACATACCGTCAGGACCGGAGATTTTTCTTGTCCAATATCAAAGAGAGCTTGTTTGATTACCATATTGGATACATTTTTTGTAAGGTTGTTGTTGTCTTGGTCGGATACTTCTTTCTTGATCAAATTTAGTTGATTGTGAAGTTTGCGTTGGTTAATATTTAATGTGGAGAATTTTTTCTCGAATTCTCTTTTTGTTTCTTCCCTAATTTGGTTCTCAGAGCTAATTTTTAATCTATTCTCATTGGTGAAAGATTTGATGAGTTTTTTGTTTCTTCTTCCTGTGGCCACACGATGGAAATAGTTAGAGTTAAAATCCATGGATTTAAGATGTTTGTTTTTTGCTCTTTGTCTCCATTATTGCTTATGATAGTTAAATAATTGTCTTAATTTTCTCAAGAGTCTGGCTTCTTTGGCTTCTAAGATATCATTTGGGTTCGTCATAACAATAATTTGAATCATCTGTAAATCGTTTTCAACCTCTCTAATTTGTTTGAAGATGTTTCCAAATGTTGTTTTGCTCCATAACTTTGCTTTATTTTTTAAGAGTTGTGTTTTCTTAATTAGATTATACTCCCTCCGATTTTTAATATAAGGCATTTGACTTTTGTGCACGTGGTTTAAGAAGCTAAAAACTATATAAAATATTGATTTTTTTAATTAAATTTTTTTATATTATAATACTTATTAATAAAAAAATATTATAATGTAAAAAAATTAATTAAAAAATTAATATTTTATATAGTTTTTAGCTCCTTAAACTACGTGCACAAAAGTCAAATGCCTTATATTAAAAATCGGAGAGAGTACATGTGAGTACCACCAAAGTTAGGCCTCCAAGCTTATTTAATGATGTATTCAAAATTATTCCTTTTTATCCACATCATCACAAAGCGAAAAGGTTGAGGTTTGAAATCAGAATTATCGTTAATATCCACTGATATCTGACAGCCATCAAATGTAGAGAAGGCATGGTTTTTTTGCAGTTAGGTTTAGGAACCATTGTAGGATTTCGTTCTGGACTAGTACCCTATCGAGTTTTTCAAATGTATTATCAATGCCTCTCTTATTTTTCCTCCATGTAAAATCATTACCAAATGTTTATAAATCGGTAAGACTACACTCGTTTTTGAAATCAATGAGTCCCTCAACTCTCGAGGCTTTTGGTTATGAGCCCTCTTGTTTCTTGTTGCTTTGTTGAATCTCATTGAAATCTCCCATAATCAGATATGGTAAATCAAGTGAATTGAGAAAGCTTTTAAGGTCACACCAGAAGGGATTTTTTTCCCAATATGACGGGGGTGCGTATGCTGCTATTAAATACATGTGTTGGTTTGAGTTCGAATTTGAGTATTTTAGACATAAGAAACGGTCTCTTTTTATGACCAAAGAGACTGACTCATTGGTCATTTGATAGGATTTTCAAAGAACACAGATTCCTCCGAATCTTCCAAGGGTTGGGTTGAAAGCAATGTTGTCAAAAGCCAACATTTTTCCAATTTGCCTCAGTTGGTTCATTTTCTGTTTTAGTTTCTACAATAGCCATGAGTTATATATGTTCAATCTTATAAATCATTCGGAGGTCAGACCAAAAGTCTTTTCGGCCCATGCCTCTAACATTCCAAAAAGCTAATCTTCATGGACAACCTTTAAATTCGTCATCCACCAATTATTAAGGAGCGGAGGTAATGCTTGATAATTTGGTTTAATTTGCTTAGAGTAAGAATCATGTTTTGTTTTCAATTCCCTCTTATCTAGCGATGAGTTATGATAGTGAGTATGTTGAGTGGTTATAGTTTGTGGGTTGGACGATCGATCTTTTGGCCTATTAAGTGGAATTGAGTCGAGTGCACAGTCCTGACTGTTGAGCGGAATTGAGTCGAGTGCATAGTCCTGACTGTTAAGCGGAATTGAGTCGAGTGTATAGTCTTGGCGGTTAAGCATGGACTGTTGGACCTTAATGTTCGAAGATACAAACTTGGTTGCTCGTCTCCTCCCTAAGAAGCAAGTAACCTTGGCATAAGGCATGGTAGGCTTAGTCGTTGAACTCCTACCACATAACTTGATTTGATTTTTTTAAATATTGAAAGAAAATTATAATTTTTTTTAAAGAATTTGTCATTGTTAAATGAAAAAAAAATTGATAGGATTGAAAACTATGACAAAAAAACTCATAAACTGTGGTTTAACTATGACATTGTGGTAAAAAAATTTCATATGAATAAAAATTAGAAGTTTTTTAAAATATATGTGTAACATAATGAATAATCTTATGAAAATATTAAAAGGAAAATATAAATTTTGGTTTAAATATGACATTTATTCATAGGAATAAAAATTAGAAGAATTTTCTAAAATATATGTGTAACGTAATGAATAATCTTATGAAAATATTAATGGGTGATTTTGCTAACTAGCCTAGTTTGAATATTTAATTAGGTGATTAACACCCAAACTAATTTAATTAGGTAAGCTAGCACCCTTTGGGTATTAGGGTCAATCGGTCAACGGTCAATGGTCCGGTCAACGTTGACCGTTGACCTGCTCTTTCGGATTTTTTTTTTACTGATGCCACTTTTCCGATGTCATTTTTTATCGTGATGTCATTTTTTCCTGAAATGTTTTGATGCCATTTTTCAAAGTAGTGTTTTGATGCCAAATTTTTAATGACATTTTTTTTCTTTAATGTGATGCCACTTTTTAAAGTAGTGTTTTGATGTCATTGTTATAATGTAATTATTTGATGTTATTTGTTTATTACATTTTATTTTCGCTTTGATGCCACTTTTCTAATGAAATGGTTTGATGACACTTTTTTCAAAACCTTGCTGACATTTTTTGTTTACTGTGATGTCACGTTGACCATTTATGCCATTTTTTCTACTGTTGACTACTGATGACACTTTTTTTTATGTCAATTTTTTGATTATATTTTTTTACCGTGATGCCATATTTTTTCAAAGTAGTGTTTTGATGATATTTTTTTCTTTAATGTGATGCAACTTTTTCAAAGTAGTGTTTTGATGCCATTTTTCTAATTTAATTATTTGATGCCACTTTTTTAATCAAATCGTTTGATGCCACTTTTTCAATTTAGTCAATTGTATATCAATATATTTATATTGATTCTACTTTTATTCACCGATGACACATTTGTTATTACACTTCATTGATGCAATCATTTGTGGTGACACAAAAGCATAAAATGTAATTAAACTTCATTGATGACATCTTTTATTGATGACTATTATTCATTGATGACATTGTTATTAAACTTCATTGATCTCAGTCGATTCTGATGTCATATTTATATAATTGATAACATGGAAGCTTAAAACGTGAAATCAAAACAGAGTCACCTAAGATACAAAATAAAAGAAATTGGATCCCACAAATGTTTTCCTCGACTTCTATCCTACCCACTATCTGGGCCCACCCAATTACAAGGAGCAACAAAGTCACTCAGCTGACCAATAGACATATAACCCAATAGATGTAATTATATGCCCATAAAAACCGATCAAGTCCTGGATTAAACCAACTTGTAATAAGATGGTCCCAACCATCTCCAAAAAATTATAGGCCCAGTCCAATATTCTCTTCCTACTTACCCAACCCAAGCAAGTTTTAATTTATACTCCCTAATAGCCGGTTCAAAGAAACCTCCCAAAACACACAAGGTATGACAACAAACGAATGAAAATCTGCACAGTTGCACACATTAAAGTGAATGAATTGAGGCCATTGGACTTGGGACACTTCTGCAGTCGTAGGAGCTTGAGGTGATTCGTAACCGCATTCCGAAAATGCACCAGACTTGTTGCAGACATTGCCCATATCCTTCATCAAGTGAGACTCCAGCCTTGACAGATCGACACAAGGGTCAAAGAAAGGATCCTTTAACAGCTCAGCAACAGACGGTCTCATAGGGGTTGGAGCAAGGCACTTCTCGATGAACTGCTTCCCTTGCGGATCAGACACTTTGCCAAGGGAAGCCAGTTTTATGCCTGAAGTAACTTTCTTGAAAATCTGAGCTTGGTTTTTGCACTCTACATAGGGCAATTCACAGGTAACCATCTCAAGCATACACATTCCGAAGGAGTATATCTGTATATATCCACAAAGTCCACTGCTTCCATTCACTGCCAAGCACCACCATCGCAAAAAAAAAATCCACCGATATCAAGAACCCACACTTACCTGAACTACCTGCAGTATGGAAAAATTGGTTTGAGCACCCGAAAACACACAATCATGTTGATATTTAATTGAATGTGTTATGCAATTACATCTAAAACTATACGAAATAGAAGCAAATAGATACTAGTTCGATTAGGTAGGTTACTCAGCTGACTCCTATATAAATCCCTCCAAAAGCAACCAAAATCAGTTCAAGGACTCCATTCATATTTCATTTACAATAACTAAGAGTCCGAGAGATCAAATTTGGTTGAGAAGGACTCCGTTCATATTTCATTTACAATTACTGGATAATTTTCGGGCATAGGCATTTTGTCAAACACTTGGAGTGCAATAAAAACATAAACAAAGACCAAACATCAACTGCAGCACCATATTGCTTAGTGTCAAACAACTCCGGTGTTCTATAGTCTATATTTTTTTTTGTCAAAGACCTGTATGTGGGAGACAATTATTTTAACTAAACATAATTGATAGATAATTGCAAACGAATCTGCAATTGAGTGTCCAAATTATGGCATATGGCTACAATTCAGCGTCCAATTTCTTCATCAAAGATGGGGACAACCTATAAAAAGGAATGAAGTTGAGCACAATTAGTATCTGTTAGTATTTACATAACAAATTTCTTCAAGGCACTATAGAATTTTCTATTTTCTGAACTGAAATTGTAGAGTTGAATCAAATTATAACTGCATTTTCTATATCGAAAGAGGAACTTGTCAAGAATAATCAGACTGTCCAACCTTACATCTCTTTACAAGAGAATCTCACCCTGCGTACACCTCCAGTCCAGACTCCTTAAGGTGATTGGTGTCAATGCACAAGCACCGCTTGGTCATCTGCTTCTCAGGGCGATCGAATTCGGACGCGGCACCGCTAGGTCATCTGATTCAATTTTGGGGAAAACCGATAGCAAGAGCAAATAAAAAAAAATCGGAGGATCAATTGTGTGTGAAACCGGATCCAGTAAAATCAACTAGAATAAGATCTAATTTTGAAAAAGAAGAAGGAAATTGAAGTTCGATATACTCAGAATTGTTTGGAGGAGGAGAATCTCACCGTGAGGGAGGGAGAAAGGAGCGACAGCGAGGGAGGCAGAGCGAGGTCGATGAAGGCGAGAGAGGAGAAGGGAACGGAGGCCATCAGAGGTTGAAAGAGCTCGAAAAACGCCATTGACGGAGGCCATCAGGGAGAAAGGAGCAACAGCGAGAGATGAAGACGGGAGAGAATGAACGGGAAAGAGGAAGGGAAACAGGGACTAATTAATTTTCAAGGGGTGTTAGCACGACCAATTTAATAAGTTAGGATGCTAATCTATATCTATATAAAATACTAAAACATAGGCCTGAAACGGGCTCTGGTGAGATCTCGCGTCCACGAAATTTTCTGGATTAAAACGGGATTATTTTTGCTTACGTGACATTTTCTGGATTAAAGTGGTATTATATTTCTGGCCCACATCAATTAATAAACGAATATAGTTAGCTAAAAACTTATCTTTTTAGATCAATAATCTATCCAATATAACTTGAATTAGTTGTTATACATATTTATTATTTTCATGCTTTTGTTAATAAACTATATTATTTATTATTTTAAAAGATGAAGAAGGAATATTTGGTGCGTTATTCTACCTTTTAGATCAAATTGAATATAATATATTTATATATGGTTTTATTTTTGTGAGCCACATCAATTTGATTTTATTTTTTTAAGCCACGTCAATTAATTATCTAATATAATATTTTAATATAATTAATATAATAAAATATAATTTATTAACAAAACGCGCAACCGCGCGGGTAACGAATACTAGTAACCTAATTAAATTAGCAAAAGGTGATATTTCACCAAAATTTCTCAAAATTTGGTTTTAATATGACATTTATAATAGAGAGAATTTGGTTGGAATAAAAAATAGTGGAAAAAGGTAAAGGAATGAGGTTTGAACCATAACCTTTTGCATCCTTTTCCTTCCTTCCCTCTTTTTCACCAACCCACCTCTTCCCCGTCAAAATCGAGCTCAAGCTCTCAACCATGGCAGCTTGCTCTTGCTCCTCTCTTGTTCTCGCTGTCTCGCTGCACAAACTCCCTCCTTCCATGGTCGTCCTTCTTCCTCGCACGAGTAGAAGGCTTTACGAGCACCCTGCGCCTCGCCCGAGTAGCTCACCCGCAGCAGCCGAGGCCAGCCTAGTGGCAGCTCCTCACTCCTCCATTGAAGCCCTTGATCAAAAACCCTCAATGTCTAGGGTTTTCCGAATTTGTTAAAGTTGAGAAATTTGGGAATGTCTGCATGAATTTGGGGTTAAATTGTGACAAATTTCGGATTGGAATAAGATTGATTGATAAATGTGGCTTGGATTGTGGCTTTGCTTGTTATTTTGAAAGGAAAATAAAAATTGGGAATAGTGACTTTTTAAGCATTTGATCGATCTTGCTATTGAAAATATAACTTGAATGGAGTTTTGTTGATGAATATAATGTAATGCCATTTGTGGAAGTGGATCGATCAAATGGTTTTTTTTTTTCAAAACTCAAGTTTTTCTTAGCTAAAGTCGCAAGGGAATGAATTACCTTAGGTTTATCAAGATCGGTCCTAAGGGATCGGCTGTTTGGCGTGGTGTTGGATGGGGCTTTTGCTCATGGTGCTTATTTGGTGTATCCTTTTTCGTTCTTTAACATTGTTTCACCTCCTTACTTCACCATTTTTTCTGGAATGATTTTATCCTTCAAGTTTTATTACTTTATCTTCATGTTTAGTGCATTGTTCCTTTTTAGTTTTCAGTAAGAAATTTTGTACATAGATAGGTATTCTAGTGAAATTTTTAGGCATTTAGCATTTAGTTCTATTGCATATACTTAAATTTTGAGGCACTTACCATTTGATCCATTGATTAGGCTTGTAAAGATGAAGTCGAATTTAGAGCTTAGGTTGATTACTCTTTTCTGGATTTGGGAGTATTGTGTGATTAATGAATAGGGTTCTGCATCTAGTGTGTTGGTTGTTATCTTCCTTTGGATGTTTAAGCGAAACCCATCGATGAATCTTAGATGACATTGCAGGGAATTCTATTCTGATACGAAGATTTTGTTTGTTTTCATAGTTGAGTTTGTTTGATTTCATGGTTCAGCAAGAGTGTGTGACTCTGCTTGAGTTTGAGCAAGCCTTGAAGTTTGATTAAACCTGAGATCCTATATTATTATAGACTTCTTGTTCATTGGCCACGGGTATCATAAAGATGAAAGGTAACACAGTTTAACTTTTTCCGCTTCCGCATATCCATTTCATATTTCGGTTGATTTTCCTTCACTGGTTATGAGTACAGAACTATATGATGTCGAGAGCAAGTAGGAAATCAGGCCATTAGTAGAGCGCTCCTCAATGAATCAGAGCGCCAGTATTGAGATTCTTGAAGACTCTTTAACAACGTAGCTTCAGTTTGCATATCACAGCAATTGGGGAAGGTATTCTTCCTGGTTTACATTTTTTGCAAAATTATATATCTTTTTGCAAGATAAGTGATTTCTCAATTCTTCATTATGACATAAGAAAGAGCCGTCAACTCTTGGCTCAAATAGACTATTTCTTCACAGCACCAAACATTTTTCTGCATTTTAAATTTTGCTCTATTCGCATGGTTATAAGTGTGTGATTGATCTGTTATTACCGAGGATTTGTCATACCTTGTAGCTAAATTTTCAGTATTTATTAACTTAATCCTTGGAGACTTGAATCAGATTAAGCATTAGAGATTGAAACCGTTCTTATGTATCATCATATACTATCAGCTTAATAAGTGATAAGATTCACTTTTACACCTAGCAGAGTTAAGGATGTCAGCCCAAGAGAGCTCACCCTTGCCTGCTGAACAAAGAAGTATCCTCTTTACCAAACTGAGAAGACTAAGGGAAGGGCTCCCTAAGTTGCAAACTCATCAAATTTGGTAAGAGAGTGAGCTATCTTACCCTAATTCTTATATGCATATTAATTTGTATTTATACTTCTGCTGCTACTGCTGTTGCTTCTAGCTACTCTGTATTATTCATTCATTTTTCCTTATTTTGATGGTGCTGAGCTGCTTTAATGTGACCGAGGATTGGCTTTAATTGGAAAGTGTAAAGACTAATCCTCAGCAGCTTTGATTGTTTACTTTTGAGGGTTTAATGATAATTTATCTCTAATTCTTTTAATCACAGATCCCATTCACCAACATTATTTCTTGATCCTTCAAATGGAGATGAGGAAGCAGCTTTTTCTTGTTTCATTTTCTATCATTCTTGAATTTAGCTGAATTATACAGTTGTTGCTCAATGATGTAGACCCATATATGGTTTGTATGCCATTATTGGCTGCAGAATTATACAGTTGTTTATGTCCGGGATTAGTTTATCAAAATTGATACGGTTTTATGAATTAATTTGACCCACCTAAGCATAACCTCTTTCTTGAGTTTATGAGCCATGAAATCTTTTGTATGTTCAGGAACTTGAATCTCCTCCTTGGTTGCACAAAATGCGAGAAGTTGGGTATCGTCCTGGACATCAAGGTAAGCCGTGTCATGTACTGATGTACATGTCCCTCTTTCTTTTTCTCTATGATTTTTTTTTCTACTATTGCCTGACCAGATCATTATATAGAGATTAGAAATGGTTGTAGTTAGCTGAATATTGTGAACTTGGCCATTCTTAATCATGTGAACTGGGCCATGTTTTGCGTGTTGGAGAACCATCCATTTTCCAGCTGGAGAAAGTCTACAATTGTCTTATTTGTTCGGTCTAGTTTTCATGTGACATGGAACAATGGAACAATGGAACATGATGGACCTAGTTCGGTCTAGTTTTCCGGTAGGCCTTTTAGGTCTGTGTGTTGAGATAGGCTAGCTAGATGAGTTACATTTTTGCTGACGAAAGTGTCACTTTGGTCAGTAATCCAAGAGGGAAGATCTCCTTAAGGTTTTGAACAGGAATAGTGTCTTATGTTGATTTTATAATATACAGACTACAAGTGGAGCATATCAATTTCTATTTCATACATGGGCCTTTTCTTTTTGTTGATTGGAAACTATAATACGTCTTCGTGAGAGGTAGAGCATATCAATTTCTATTTCATACATATCTATTATAACGATTTCAAATTTTCTACAGTTCACCTCCTTGCAGTAAGTTAGCCGATTGAGTCTCTTTTATGCCTTTTACTTCCTTACTAAACCTGGTTATGTAGGCACAACTTATTTTTGACCTGGATTCTTTTTGTAACGTGCATTTTTTTAAAGAGCCAAAAGAAGCAGATCAGCCTTCAGGGATTACCGTATTTGCTAATGAGGAGAGTAAAAAGGAAGGAGACCACGAAGATGGAGAAATTCTTGAAATTGATCAGCCTTCAGGCAATAGTCTTTGAAATCCTTGGTATGTTTACAGTTGCCTTTATTTTTTTTACTGAAGGTTTCAAGAGGTGGGAGAACTGATGCTTAATGGCGATTTATTACTTTCATTTTTCCTGAATGAGAGTGCTCATCTGATTTTCATCTCCTTGATGTATAGGTCTGTCAGCGAAGAATGGATACTTCTCTGCAAGCAGCTATGATGATTCTAATGGTAACAATGAAGGTAATTGGATTATGCATAATGATTATAATTTTATTGTTCAACTGGTAAATAAGAATCTTGAACTACTTGCTAGGTTAGCGATAGTTATATCTGCTGATATGTTAGGTAAACTGTTGTTCATTTCATCCCCTAATTTTTCAATTTTGATGTATTACATCATAGGAAAGATTGTTTAAATATATTTGGCTTCATGTCTGCTATTTTGTCACCAAGCAAAGAAAATTAGAGAATGAATCAGTAACCGGAAATCTGGTTTAATATTAGTTAATTTCTTTCCTTATTACTGCTACATCCCTTCTAGGATGAGCAACATCCATTTTTTTTGGTGATATTGGTATCTTGGAATGTAAGTCTTTTAAGATCAACATTCAGCGTAGATAATTGCACAATTATTCATCATTATGGAAGAAAATTCTGTACTTTTTTAAATACATGGATGAAGGACATCATAAATTCTTTCATAAATTGGATTTGTGTTTTGTATATCCATTTTTGATATGTATGTGAAAATTCTGTACTTTACAAGGATTTAGTGTTACTTTGAGTAATGAACTGATAAAATTTTTTTTTTGTGTTTTCTACTTTCGAAAAAAATGAGCTGATCAACAAAAGGAATAAAGCCATATGTCTTAGCAAACAACCAATGGTTGGATCCTATTGAATTTGGAAATTTATGTCTTATCTATTGAAATGCCTTGTTGATAATGCATATTTTTTATAGGCATTATAGGTAGTTTTAGATTCATTTAGATAGGATTCTTGCATGTTTTATAGTTAATTCGCATTGTTCTATTCTATCATTAAAGTCCAGAATCTACACTCTTTTGTGTTTATTCTGCAGTTTTACAATTTGAGCTTGGTTGGAGTATTATAATGATTGAAAGAGCTGAATTTGAAGCATGAAAGAGGCAAAGGAAGATCGAGCATCAAGGGAGCTAAAGAAGAAAAACATCGAAGCTAAAGAAGAATCGCGGAGCCAGAGGGGCGGCCCCCACCGCTTTTCTAACGACGCCCGCCGGTTTCACAGATTTCAGAAATACGATTTTGTCCTAATCTATTTTAATCAATTATATATAATAAAGGAGAAGTCGCCTGAGACACATGGCGGCTTCTCCTTAATTGTAGTCGTATGAACCAATCATAAATTTTTGAATTAATCAATATATGCATAAGATAAAATTTTATTCTTACTCTATTTAATCAATATATCTATACATGCCTAAGATAAAATTTGATCCAATTTGATTCAATATGGATATATATTTTTAGAAGATAATAACTAATTTTAAAATATATGCATAAGATAAATTTTTATTCTAACTCTATTTAATCAATATATCTATATATGCATAAGATAAAATTTGACCCAATTTGATTAAATATGGATATATTTTTAGAAGATATTTCGTATTAACTAATTTTAAAGACTATTATATAAGATAAGATTTTAACTATTTTCACTATATATAAACATATTTTTAGAAGATAATGACTTTATCAATATATTACATGGACATACTAATTAAATAACTTTATCAATAACTTCGTCAATTTGAAAATATTTTTAGAAGATAAAAAGTTTTGACGAAATTGAAATAATACTTAGTATGGTCATGATAATTAAATAAATTTATCAATAAATTTATCAATATGAAGAAGATAAAAGGTTTTGGGTAAATTGAAAAAATAATGCTTAGTCGTGTAAAAGTTATCAACTTATGGAATTCAATAAGAAATAAAATTTTCCTATATATCTTGAAGGTATTGATATATTTATGAGATATATTTTTGGATTTTATACATATATAATTATGGATAGATTTTTAGATTTTGACCTATATATAGTTAAGATTGTTAATGTTATTTCACAATCGTTGACGTTTTTTCCCTTCTTTTTGGTGTTGTTATTGCAGGTTATTTACGACTTTGTTTACGATTTCCTTTGTAAACTTTTCGAAATAATGTGCTGATTGGTTACAAGGTATGTTATTTTGTTGTTTCCACTAATATTTACTAGCTTTTCACATGTTTCATATATTGTCAATAAAGTATAAATTCATTCAGATTTGAGAAATTATAGCTTTTCATATGTTGTTTCCACTATATGCACTAACTAGCAAGGATTAAGGAGTAAGACCGGAGTAAGGAGAAATTAGCTTTTATACTAATTAAGTATAAATTCATTTAGATTTGAGAAATCAGTAGTATGGAAGAAATTAATTAATTAAATAAATGGGTTTTATTATTAAATTTATTTAAATTAAAAAACTGCACACAGTGCGGGTACTGAACTAGTTAGTTTATTATAATTTTACTTTTTAGGGTTAATAAGGTCGACTCCTATTTTATATAGGCCGACTCTATTAGGGTTTAGAGAGAGGAACACAACTAGAAACACATTTTTTCTATTCAATTTCATTTAGGCTATGAGTTTCTAAACTCATAGTTTTGCATGTGATTCGAAGACATGGTTGATTGAATTATTAGGATTTGATTTCATATTGTTATTCAAGAGTTATTTTACTATCCTTGTTCGTATTGTTATGTTTCATACATGTTCCCTCTTGATTGATCACCTTGACGGAATTTGCATCTTTGTTGTAGTAGCAAGAAATAGGTAATTGTTCATGTGAAAGCATCAATTATCTATGCAGGATAGGAACACTTGGTTAAATATCGGTTTCTTTGAGATTAGGGTTGAGGGGTTAGAGCCTTTGACAATTTAGTTGCTTAGGAGGGTTGGTATTGTCAAACTGCCATGTTCTTTGGGACTTTATAATGTTATGTGTATTAAGAATCCAGTTAGGGTCACATATAGTGTAAGGGATTGGTAGCCTATAATCAATCCATCTAAACCAAAGACAAAATAACCATTGAGAATAACAATGAAATCAATCCAAAAATCATGAATCTCAACCATTGTTAAGAGTTACAAGTGAAGCGCTTTACATTATATTGATACACTTTTCCAACCATTACTACTTTTGTTTACTTAAGGGCTTGTTTGGTATCCATTTCCAGGAATCAAAACTGAGAATCGTAATGGATGATTCCCGATTTAAGTATTTGGTATTATCAAAACTTGGAATCGTAATGATTCTCGGGAATCATCCATTCCCAATTTTGTAACCCATTTCATTCCCATCAAAATACTAGATAATCCTCCATTCCCAAATTTCTAGCTTATTATTATTATTATTATTATTATTATTATTATTATTATTATTATTATTATTATTATAAAAATAGATTTACAAGAAATTAGTGGGCAACCGAGATACTATCTGGGCGCCCACTCCCTTAGCGATAACAAAGCGAACTCTAGTAAAAATATAATCTGCAGCATGAGCCCCAGCATCCAGAGATACCGAGAATTTCTGAATCCGCTTCAGCAGAGCAACATCATCCGTATCTAACTCCCCCAATGAAGAGAAGGAGAAGGGCAAGAAACCATAACCAGCCGCCGTGCACAAATCCCGATACTTGGCACACTTACGCTGAGTATCATAAACAACGGTAGTAACTAGACAACTTTTTGGGTCGGTTTGCAAATCTTTCACCCAAGGCCCATATTTCAAAACTAGAAAAGTCCACTTTTGGGGCAAAAAAACAACCGGTTACTCTCAACTGTTCATGACCGGCCATCACAGGTGAGGGAGGGGGAGTGATAACTGTTCATGATTTGAACGGTTTGTAAATTAAAAAGGAGGAGGGAGAGAGAATGGTCATTGTTCAGTTCAAGTGAGAGAGAGATGAAAAAACTCAAAGGAGAAAGGAACGAGCGAAAGACAGAAAGGTGCCCCCTAACAATCTCAACTCTTCGAAGGATGAACTCACCGGTTGAAGAAGCAGGTAAGCAACTGTTGGTGTGGAAATTTCTGTTCGAAATTGGGGACATGGGGGTGCGATTAGGGACGGTTTTGGAAGAAATGCAGATGGAGGGTGGTTGCCTAGCAGTAGAGGAAGGAAATAGGATGGGTTAGGGGGTGCGATTGCAGTTGTGATTGCCACTGCGATTTTGGGGACTTGGGGGTGCGATTAGGGTTTGTGGGTGTTAGGAATCAGATGGGTTTGAGGTATGGGATGTCGGGGAAGAAATTGGGGACAAATGGGTAAGGAGGGGTTTAGAGATGGGGAGGGATACTAAGCAATCCAGAAGGTTGGGGGTAATTGGTAGGGGACGACTGCACATGTGGTAGGACGGAGGATTGATGATGGTGTCTGAATTTTTGGTAGCAGAATCGGTATGATTGCATAATGATATTGGTAGGATATATTTGAACAATTGGTATGCCAACGATGGTGTCTGAATTTTGGTGAATCGTTTTGTAGTGTTGAAACCCTAGTGCCCACCAACTGTTTGATGAAATGTGACAAACAGATTATGAGTTACTTTGGCTATCTGTTGTGTTGGGAAATAGGTAAAATCAAGCAAACGTGTTTGAAATGCAAAATTGGTAGGACAACAGTGAGGGTAGTAGAATTGGTAGGACAGTAAAATAAAATTGGTAGGATAGATTTGACCATTTGGTATGACAGATTAGGTGACATGGATATCTGAAAGTGTTTGTTGATGGTCATTGTGATGTAGGTACACTTTGTTCATTAACCTTAAAAAAATGGCAAAGACAAGAAAGAAGAAAGGCCGGGTAGGACCAAGTAGCTAGGGGGTAAGGAAACTAATATAGTTACATGGGTGTGCTTGTAATGGTTGACAAAAAATTTTGGAACCTAAGATTGTTACATGTATTGCAGGCTGTGCTCGCTGTTGCGGAAAAATACCACTTCATTGGCAAGGCCTTGTCGCATGCCAATTTGGAGCTGCTCGAAGGCCTAGACTTATCCATTGACCGCGACGATTATAAGGCCTTGACGAGAAGCCAGCTCAGGGGCATCGTGAGGATGGGCTTCATGAACAAATTCGCAGCACAATTGGTCCACTTTTGCCTTCTGTGGCAGCTCAAGACTAGGAAGCAATATGAGACATGGTACTCCCTCCAAGGGCGTCACGCACGATTCTCTTTGCACGAATTCGCGCTCATAACAGGGCTAAACTGCTCACTACCGCCGAGGGATGTCATTGAAGGTGACCACAAGGACGCTATCTATCTATCAGTTGTTTAAGAAGGAGAGGGTCTAATTGAAGGATGTGGAGAATGTGTGGGCGAGGGAAAAAGATACGGACGTGGGGTCACTCATGAAAAAGTACAAGCTTGCCCTCCTAGTCATAGTGGCCGGAGGGCATTCTTTTTAGGTTGGATAAGAAGAATCAGATCAAGGGGTGGGTGGTTAAAATGCTGCTTGAGGAAACTAGACGTTTTTTGGACTTCCCTTGGGGTAGGCTGGTGTACGAGAAGATAACAACAGCCTCGCGGGGACATTGAAGGACATGGTCGATGCAGGCAAGCACAAAGTGGATAGGCCAACATACGCGCTCTACGGGTTCCCAATGACCTTCCAGGTTAGTGAAAAGTTACAATATGTTAAAAACCTTTGCCAAAAACGTGTTTGCTATTTGCCAATTGTGAATATTTGTGTTGGTGTGTCATGCCAAAGGTATAATTCTATCCTGCCAATTAAGTATTTCTATCCTGCCAATTGTAGTTAGAAGGGGATGCAATCAAGAATGTTGACCTGCCAATTGTTAAATATTATCTTACCAACTGTATTAAGGTGTCATGCCAACTGTGTGTTTTTATCTTTCCAAATCGTATATTTCTTTATCGTTTGTGTTGGTTAACTTTAATCCCAGCTGACATGATTATGATGTACGTTGCTAATGGTCCCCTTGTTATGGCATGCAGTTATGGGTGTACGAGTCATTCCCTGAGATAGGGAATCATTTTGGGCGTAACATTGACGAGACCATCACCCCCAGGTGTCTCAAATGGGAAACCCCAAATAGCCACATCAGATATGAGAATGTGAGATCATTCCTGGACCTGGACGCACCGGCCGACGATGACATATACGAAGACGCCCTCCTCGCGAAACCAGAGCCCATCCTGCATCCTAGTCCTAAGGAGTGAGAAGCCCTGCACCATGCCTCATACAAGAACGACAATCCGGACGTCTTCTTCGATTAGATTGTGGCTGCCCACCTCAAGGCCCGCATGGGCAATTGACGTGAAGAGGACGATATGGCTGGACCTAGTCAGGGAACTAGCCAGCCAGGGTAAGACGCGTCCAGCATTGGTCTGGAGGCCCGGATCATGACGAAGGTGGAGGCCATGTGCAGGGGCATGATGATGGAGATGGAGACCTGGTTCACGGTGCTTGATGAGAGGATTAGTGAGGTTAGCCAAGCTTGTAAGAAGGCTTTCTCGGAGAAGGGCGACAAGGGAAAGAGCAAGGTGGATGACAAGGAGGTGGAAAAGGAGAATGACAAGGTGGAGGACAAGGACGCCAAGGGAAAGGGTAAGGTGGATGACAAGGAGGCAGAAAAGGAGGATGACAAGGGGGAGGACAAGGTGGAGGAGAAGGACGAGCAAAACGCTGATGACAATGGGGAGGGCAAGGACCCTAGCAAGGACAAGGTGGAGGAGAAGGACGAGTATAACATCGATCACAATGGGGAGGACAAGGACGTTGTAAAGGACAAGGTGGAGGTCAAGGACGGGCAAAAGGAGGATGACAAGGTGGACACCACGGAGAAACAAGAGGCTGTCAAGGGTGGGGTGGAGGCTGACAAGGCTGGGGTGGAGACCAAGGAGGGAGACAAGCTTGGGGAGGACTGAGTCTGATGCAGATCCCGGGGAGGAAAAGGTAATACCTCATTTTTGGTAGGATAGGGTTGTTCTTCTGGTAGGATTAAGTTGGTCTGATGGTATGACATGGTCTCTTGCGTTTCGGTTATCAAACATCACGTAATTGGTAGGATAGATCTGATCATTTGGTATGATATATATATGTGCTATGTGTAGGAAAATTAATAGCCTTTGGTAATAAATTGGGTGTAACCTCTGCTATTTGATTGTTTGGAGTCCAAGATGGAGTTGAGGATAGGTAAGAGAGATAGGAAGCAACCGGTAGCCTTAGGAGATTGCCTGGTGGATCAGCCCTCGAAGCGGGCTCGAGGGAGTAAGGGTGGAATGGCCATCCTGCCAGACACTGACGCGGCGGAGGTGGGCCTAGTGACGGCTGTAGAGAGAGACGGTTCTTAGCCTGGCTGGAGAAGGGACCTGCCCAAGTGAAAGGCCCTGATGGGACCCAATTGAGGAAGGAGTTCTTCAACGCCCTCATATCACACGGCATATGGACATCAACCGAGGTAAGGGATCTCACCCGGCATATGTTTATTTCTTCACTTATTTAATGAGAATCAAACTAATGGAATTTTGGAACTTACCGCATAATGTAGCACATCCAACAGGACCTGGTTCTCGTTCGCAAGGCCTTGGACGCCAGGGAGGGTGACAACAGGTCGGGTGTGGTTGTCCTCGACCTCTATTGGTAGCAACATGTGGGCAAACAATGGTCTGCTTGTGATGGGGATGTGGGGCGCAACACAAAGACCAACGTGTCGAAGGCGTTGTTGAAGTATTTTTCTGGGACTCTTCTAGAGGAGCACGGGAGGAGTTGTTGTGTACTATACCTCAAAATCCTTGCGCCGTACAATTATAAGGGCAAGCACTGGATCGGGATCCTAATCGACCTCGTCAGGTGAAGAGTTGAAGTGCTGGATTGCGACTGGTACCAAATCAAGGAGAAGGAGCTTCAGAAACACCTCGAGCCCGTCGCAAAGGTCATCCCGGCGCTCATGCAGTTCAACGTGGAGCTCCGTGCTAGGCATACCGTCTTCGTCTCACAACCTTTCACCATTTCCCGCACTGTCAAGATCCCCTGAAACGAAAATCGTAAGTGTCTTATGCCTCCTCTTCTGTCGTCGTTTATGTTTCACATCCGGCACACCAGAAATTTCTCCCTCACTCATGTGTGATTCTGTAAGGATGAATGTGGAGCGTACGTTATCAGGACGTTATAGCTGGCGGCCGAGGGCGTTGAAACATTCGAGAGCGTCAACAAGACTTTTATTGCGCCATACCGCCAATACATGGGAGTTGCCATTCAGCGCAACAGTTTCTAGGCTCTACCCAACCTGTTTTCGTGGTTTATGCATCCAGTGAAGTGACATTATGAACCGCTTTGTTGTTGTTTTGTGAACACTTACTTGTTGTTTGGAACCTTATGTTGTTGTTGTTTTGTTATGTTGTTGGTTGTAATGTCTTATGTGAACGGTTTGAAGGTGTTGTGCTTGTAATGATGTCAACTGGTTTTTATGTTAGTCGTCAATGTTGCCTTCATACACCTACGATTTTTATGTATGTGGTTGTTGTGTTATGTTTTCTTGAATCATAGTAATGGTAGGATCATAGGATAATAATGGTAAGTTATTATGAAACTACTGGTAAGATACAGAAACCCTATTGGTAGGAATCTAATGTAATCACTGAAATTTCCTTGAATCAATCGATATCGACTATTGGTAGGAATCTAATGTAATCACTGAAATTTCCAAGTGTAGTCGTAATGGTACGATGATATTGGTAGGATAATAGGATGAAATTGGTGAAGTATTCTCAATCACGTTCAATTGATGAAATTGGTACTATTTAATCACTGAAATTTCCAAGTGTAGTCGTAACTGGTAAGATACAGAAACCCTCCCGATGTAGCAGTAGGGTATTCAGGATCGAATCCACGATGAGGTATGTCAGCGGTTCCTAAGCTCGCAATCACGTTCAATTTTGACTCCTGAAGATCACTCGATATCGAGTAGATCAATCGATATCGACTACAATTCTAGTCGATTTTCAGCAAATTCTTGGAAAAACAGAAAACAGACAGTCGTCATCGAGTAGAGCACTTGATATCGGGTCAGCCACTTGATGAACAGAATAAAATCACTGTTTTATAAACTCATTAAACTAAAAACCTCCAAGATTGGGGATTCATAATTAATCCAAAATTCACAAAAATATGGCTTTCGCTTCAATAATGCAAATAAGGATCACCTACTACTTTTGTAGAAGAATCATGCATATAGGATAGAAGACGAAATCGCATAAAAATCATACCTTTGATGCATAAACTTACATGGCTATCGTCGGGCTCACCCCGACCCTAGAAGTAAGGGAACTACTCGCGCTTTATAGCCATAGACATCATCATCATTGGAAAATAAACTTGAATTGAAATTGCAAACGTCGAAAGATTACAACCGACAAAGCGAAAACCCGCTCTCGCTTCCTCTTCCTTCACTCGGCCACTCTCTCTATATACCTAAAACTCTTTGCGATTGTATGATTGTGGATGATAAAAAAACTCAGCCCTAATGGCTCTAATTATAGACTTCAAAACCTCGCTATCCAAGGAGAAGAAAATCTATCTTATTCCTAAGATAAAACTAAATAAAGTAAATAATTTAAATCACTTTAGATAAATATGAATTTACCATAAAGGATATAAAGTTTGATAAGAAAGATAAAAGATCCCGACTTAATGTAGAAGTAAACTCATTCGGATAAGATTTTATCAAAAAACTGTCGGATCTGTCTGCAGCGTCACTCGATATCGACTAGCTTCAGGTCGATATCGACCACTTCTCTTCTATCTCGAGCTAGTTCTGATGAAGCCACCCCAAGAAAATTATACAAGGGACCCACTTTCGATGGGTCCCCGGGGGTTTAGACACGAATAAATATTTTTGTGTTACACGGGCTTACCTGACACGCGAATCGATTCGTTCGCTATTCAACCTGGGCCGCGTTCCACTCGCGTTCATAAATTTAACCATTACCCCACATATTCTCATGGGAGTTCATCCGTTTATTTTATGACTTAAGGGTTCATACCTGTCCGCGGAAATTCACTTGAGACGTGTGGTTCGTCGCGGATATTTTAGGCTCCTACCCTTTCTTTCTCTCTATGCTTCTGAATTCTATGCGGATACTTCATAGATTCCGCGGTTACCCTCTAATTTATTCTTCTTCTTCTTCTTTTCCCTTTTTGTTGTGATGTCGACCTCCCTTTTCTCTCCTGTTCACTTCCCTATTTATATGGCTCGGCCAGGGACCCTTTCTTTGACACGTGTCGTCATTGAGTTGACACGTGTGGTTGTCGTGGGTGGTGGGCATGATGGACATGTGTCATTATTTTATGTCCACGTCCTCCTTATATCCCAGTTCTCCTTGGAGGCCGTTTTCGACATGTCCGCGTCCAAATCTTTGTTATTTCCACATGGTTTCATCACAGCTCCTCGGGTTGGGTTGAGTTCCAAGAGAGCTTAAGACGATTCGATCTTTACCCGTGGAAATATGTTCCTTCTTTCTTTTTGTAGGGGATAATCTGCATTTCTCGTCTTCGAAGAGCCTTAATGGGCCTGTTAAGAGATAGTTTTGGGCCCGTTAAGGGTTTTCTACGGCCCATATTATTTTTGGGGGGAACTGAAGAGTCGGTAATTTTCTTATAAATTACCCCGTTCCGTTTTTACTTTTTCACTTATCATCTTTTGTCTGCTTGTGGTGTTTGCTTAGTTTCTCATCTTTCGGAGTCCCGCGTTGGTTTTTTCGCTTCCCGATCGAGTTTTCCGGCTGTTCTTCGTCTTCCGATCGAGTTTTTCGGTTGTTCTTCATCTCTCCGTTGAGTTTTCCGGTTGTTCTTCGTTTTCCGGTTGAGTTTTCCGGTTGTTCTTCATTTTTCCAAGGTAACTTCAATTTTTGTTCTTGAGTTCTTGATTTGTTCTTGTATGCCGCTGTTAAACATTATTATTTTTTGTTAAAGAACTTTAGCTTAGCTTTTTTTCTTCTCTTAAATCTGTTTGGATCCTTCCCCCTTTTTTTCGGTTCTGTTTCTTTAGGGTTTTTTGATCTTTTGGTCCGCGTACGGGTTCCTTTTCAGAGCAGCTTTCTAATTCCTTGAAGGATGGCTAACTTTGAGGGGAACCCGGACGCATTGGACGAGTTCGAGAGGGAGGAAGGATGGAGAGAGGGTCTTCCTTCGAATCCAGGAGGGGGTATTCCCGCGGTTGTCTTGGACTCCTCGTCTTCGTCTAGCAGGAGTTCATCCTCCGATTTAGGAAGTTCCTCCGACTCGTCTTCTTCCAGTATTTCTTCTCCAAACCGCGTGGGTCCCTTTGGTGATCCAATTAAGGTGAGGCGACGATGGAACCGCTCTGATCCTGATTATTATTCCTCTCCTTTTTTAACTTCTTCTTCTTCGAAGGGGGATGACGTTCATCCAATGGATGTGGAGACACAAGCTCCAACCGACCCGGGTGCTTCTCTTAGTCCACGTCCATCAACCAGCGGTCGGGAATCTGAGTTGTCTTGGGTTCCTTATGCTGAGTCTCCTGTTGGTTTTGCTGAGAAGTGTGCAAGAGTTCGTTCGAAGGATGTTCTTAGCGACCTCGACTTCCCATCTTATTCTCTTGACGATTTGGGTTCTTGTTCCTCCGATTTAGGAAGAAGAAATCTGCCAAGCGTGCCCCCCGCCCGCCTGTTGCACCCCAAGGTGTAGCGGTTGAGGACGCGGATAGAGTCAATGACCCTGCGGTAGAAACCGAGGTTGTGGTTTCAGACGTCCGCGAGAAACGTCCTGGTCCTTCGGGCGTGGACGCTTCTCGTCCTCAAAAGAAAAGGAAGACCGTGGGTTCATCTCGTGCCTCTGGAAGTGGGGAAGAGGAGGCGCTTTTCCTTCAGGGAGACGATGCCTTGCCTGCGTTCCGCATCCCCGGCTTCGGGGTCGATGATCTAGTTCGCCTCCGTGGCTCAGAAAAATTTGCGCGGAACGAACGATCATGGGTGCGGCGCTTGGAGTGGGATGACTTTTCTCTACAATTTGAGCGTGTGGCTGAGTGGGTAAGTTCGCTGTTGGGACCTTTTTATTTTTGGTTAAGTTATCGTTCAATCCTTGTCTCCTTATTTTCACTTCTTTCTTGGTTTCTTTTAGGTTAGGAGTTTCCAAATCGACTCAGAGAGGCGGTTGGCGTCTTACGAGGCGGAGCTCTCTAAAAAGGCCGCTGAAATGAAAGCGTTGAATCACAAGCTGAGGACGCTAGGCAACACTGTTGGCGACCCTTCTTCAGTGGAAAAATTCAAAAAGCGGTCCGTGGAACTTCATGAGAAGTTGCAGGCTGCCAGTGAGCAAATTTCTACTTTGAAGGAGCAGAATTCCGCTTTGTCCTCCAAAATTGACGCGGAACTTTCAAATTCGGATGTCTTACGCCGTCAAGGAGAAGAGTTTCAGCGATCCGCGGCACAAATGAAGAAGCAACTGGAGACATCCGAGGCACGTCTCAGAGATCTTCAAGTGGAGCATTCCATCGTTGAAGAAGATCGTGCCCTGATGAAGCAGGAGTTGGAGAAGCTTCAGTCCCAGGCTCCTCAGGAGGTTGCGCTTCGGTGGTTGGAATCCCCTGCAGGTCTTAAGTTCTTGACTTCCGAATGGTTCAAAACCGACGCGGGCACTTCTTTCCTCTCCTCAATAGCAAAACCATGTCTTCAATCTCCTGAGGGTGTAGAGCTCTTAAAGGACAAGTGCTTCAGTTACTTCCGAAAAGGGATGTCCGCTGGCATCAACCAAAGCGTCGTCTGTTCGCGGGCTAACCCCGGCGTCCCTTTGGAGAAGTTTGAGGCGAGCTTATCAGTCGCGGATTGGGGATTGACCCCAGAAGAGATGGCGGGGGAGGAACTCTCGGACGAGGAGGACTCCGATGGTGAAGAAGTCGACGTCGTCGTTGATCCTTGAGGCTTGGGGGTGTAACTTTCTTGTCTCATCAGATTTTGCCGGCGCTGGCCAATTTTGTAATTAACTCCTGTGGTGACTGAACAATCTTGTATTTTTTATGTCCAGACAACGGCTCTTACTAACTCGCTCGCGAGGTTGTGATTTTGTATATAATTACTCTTTTGTAGCAATTATCATCTGATTGGCTCGACCACTTGTGTTGAGGTTGATGAAAGTTTTTTGCCACTTGTCTGCCATGCTTGAATACTCTTGACCTGTGTCTTTAGTTCATTATGCTTGGGTCTTTAGTTCCTTATACTTGTGGTTGTTCCCTCTGATGAGGACTCATGGCGCCTGGGACTTCTAACCCTTGGGCGTTTTTCAGAACTTTGGGATGCGCCGATCATCTTTCTTCACTTGTAGGATTTCTTCGATAGTATCGGTTTTTAAAATGTTTCTTTCTCCTCCTCTTTCTTCAAATTCAATTCTCTGACTTGTGTTTCTTCTTGACAGCCTCTCCCTCATCAATTTGAGGAGGAGTTTAGATCTTCTCCTCCGCGGAAGATTTTCTTGACTTCTTATGCCATTAAAAATCTTCGAGTTGAAGTGGAAAGGGGATCGGATGGTCGCTTACACCTTCGTCGTGGCTGGGATAGATTTGTTACTCATCACGGTTTTGTTGTTGGGTCATCGATGACTTTTTTCTACATGGGTCGTGCTTGTTTTAAAGTTTGTCCGCGGCATGATCTGGAATGTGCTGAAATTGAGGATCATGCTCCAGTTGTTTCTTCCAGCGACTCATGTTGAGCCGTTTATAAATTGAGAGAATCCATTCGCTGTATGAGTTTATTTCGTGAATAAAGGAAATGTTTTGCTTCTGAAGTTCTGAAACATGGAGACCCACTCTTTTTATTTCAAAACAGATAGCGTTATATGATCTCTAGACCTTATTTAGCTCGAACGTTACTCCGTTCTTTTACACATAGACACTTTTAAGGGCATTGAGATTACAATGCTGGTCGCCCTCGTAGTGGTTCTTCATCCGCGTCCCTCTATTCCGTTGTAATCACAGTCTGGGTTTGCGACGTAGACCTCGAAGATTGAATCTCCCTGGTATACAAAGATCAGAGCAACTCCAATGCTTATCCTGTTGGCTTCTACGAATCCGGGCCATCCGTCTGTGAACCAATAAATTCCGTCCGCGTCTACTTCGACTTTGACTTCATGCTCGCGGTTGGATCGAGATCACAGATGCACCAGGCGATGCGCATCCTCTTCTAGGAGGACGTACATCAGTGGGAGGCGTAGAGATTGAAGTTGTTCTTCTGTAATGATAACTCTGTAAAAGGCTTTTGGTGGATTCTCGAATTCCATTTCTTTATTTTGTGTATGGTAATCCCTACAGGATTTCACGGGGTTCTTATATTTGTTCAAATGTCCCACGTGTTTCAGCTTGTTATCCTGGGGTTTCTCTACGTGGTGTTTCTTAGGCCGCGTGTTTGATTTAGGCCTGAGTTTCGCCTGATCTTTGTTTTGTCTGTTGTTCCTGGATGTTGAGTCATTTCACTGAAGTTGCTTCTGCAACTCTCGTGACTATACTGCCGTCTTGGTTGGCGAGCTTGCATGTTTTCAATTTTTAGAGGAATCTTATGCCAGATGGTAGTCATGCATGCTGCTCTTTAGGCTTTTATAGGGGGTATCTTTACTTTTTCCCTTTTCATTACTTCATAATTGCCTTCTTTGTACCCCAATTGTGTTTATGGCCGCTCCTAGAGCGGATAGGTGGGCTTTCTTTCAATCTATTGACCGCATTGATCAAACATTCCGCTTGGTAAGTCTTCTTTGGGAATATGAGTTTTGATAGCATTTATTCTTTGCATTTGACCCTTTGTTCTCTTTTGTTTTCAGCTCTTGCCTATGCGTTTTGAGGGTGAATTCGCGGGTGTTATCCCTGATGAAGTTTTCCTTTCATCTCACCTCTTATGCGATTTTCCGGTTCGCGTCCATAAGGGTGATTACGGGATGTATTGGCTTTGTCACGGATGGTGAGATTTTATTGAATCTCATGGGCTTGTGGTTGGATCCTCTATGGTTTTTATCCACAAGGGGAATGCTCGTTTTGAAGTCCAAATCATGGGTTTGGAGGATGGGGACGAGATCGTTGGCTATTCTCCTTTCGAGCCTGCTAGTATTTTGACTAACGGCTTCTATCCGTGATTGGTTTTTCTCGTATTTTTTGTAAGCCGAGGAGGTTGTTTCCGTTGATTCGTATTTCTCTTTTGTAATGAATAAAAATGGTTGTGCCCAAGATTCTTCTTGGTTTTCGTGTGATTCAGACTTGTCTTTTCGATTCATGACCTTAGTAAGCCTTTGTCTGTGGTGGTTGTGCTCTTCTTTTGAGGATTCTGAAAGATTCTTTCGAGAATATATTCCATCTCCTTTTCTTTGTGAGGTTATATAAGTGAGGCACGATTGTGTTTTCTTCCCCAGTGTTTTTTGATTTTTAAATGGATGCATCAAATGTGAACCCCTGGGCTTTTTACTTAGCCTTGGATTTTGAAGATCAGCTGCTAGAACGAGTGAGTTGTCTTCTTCTTCTTCTTCTTTTTCTTTGAGAAGATTTACTTCTTTCTTTATACCTTATTCGTTTTGTTCTTTCCCAGTCGCTCCCTGCTCTTTTTGAGGATGAGACAGGTGTTACCGATCCAACCCAAGTCTTTTTATCCCTGGGCTCAACTGTGGATTTTCCAATTCAAATAGTCAAAAGGGACTATGGGATTTTTTGGCTTGTTGATGGTTGGAGTGATTTTCTTGCGTCTCAAGGGCTAGGAATGGGGACTGTCATGGTACTTCGCCATCGTGGCGGTGTTCACTTCGACGTACGTGTGCTTGACGAGGGATCCATTTGTGTGGAGAATGGTTGGGTCATGTCGCCTCCGAGGCCGGTCATCCTTCCGGATGTGTGAAATCTTTTATGTAGTTGTTGTATCGCGTATCTGTGTCCTCCTTATTTATGTTTGTGTGTTATGAGACTAAGGGGAATGCTCGTTTTTCTTGTGATGTTTGTTTGTGGTTGTACTCCTCGGAGTTTTCAGACTTATGATCATGGCATTGAACTATGTCTCCAATTATTTTGATTTTTGAGGATTTGTGCATCCTGGTCGGAGGAGCGACACGGAGAAATCTCCGATGTTTGTTGTTTTTACACTTATTGGCTCTTCCTTGAGTAATCACGGGTCCCAATAAAGGGAGTGACGCGGAGTGAGCTCCAGCGTCATCAATTTTTACGCTCGTTGGCTCGACCTTGAGAGATCAAGAGTCTCAACCAAGGGAGCGACGCGGAGTGAGCTCCAGCGTCATCAATCTTCTCATTCGTTGGCTCGACCTTGAGAGATCAAGAGTCTCAATCAAGGGAGCGACGCTGAGTGAGCTCCAGTGTCATCAATTTTCTCGTTCGTTGGCTCGACCTTGAGAGATCAAGAGTCTCAATCAAGGGAGCGACGCGGAGTGAGCTCCAGCGCCATCAATCTTCTCGTTCGTCGGCTCAACCTTGAGAGATCAAGAGTCTCAATCAAGGGAGTGACGCTGAGTGAGCTCCAGCGCCATCAATTTTCTCGTTCGTTGGCTCGACCTTGAGAGATCAAGAGTCTCAATCAAGGGAGCGACGCGGAGTGAGCTCCAGCGCCATCAATCCTCTCGTTCGTTGGCTCGACCTTGAGAGATCAAGAGTCTCAATCAAGGGAGCGACGCTGAGTGAGCTCCAGCGTCATCGATCTTCTCATTCGTCGGCCCGACCTTGAGAGATCAAGAGTCTCAATCAAGGGAGTGACGCGGAGTGAGCTCCAGCGCCATCAATTTTCTCGTTCGTTGGCTCGACCTTGAGAGATCAAGAGTCTCAATCAAGGGAGCGACGCGGAGTGAGCTCCAGCGCCATCAATCTTCTCGTTCGTTGGCTCGACCTTGAGAGATCAAGAGTCTCAATCAAGGGAGTGACGCTGAGTGAGCTCCAGTGTCATCGATCTTCTCATTCGTCGGCCCGACCTTGAGAGATCAAGAGTCTCAATCAAGGGAGTGACGCTGAGTGAGCTCCAGCGTCATCGATCTTCTCATTCGTCGGCCCGACCTTGAGAGATCAAGAGTCTTAATCAAGGGAGTTACGCGGAGTGAGCTCCAGCACCATCAATTTTCTCGTTCGTTGGCTCGACCTTGAGAGATCAAGAGTCCCAATCAAGGGAGCGACGCGGAGTGAGCTCCAGCACCATCAATCTTCTCATTCGTTGGCTCGACCTTGAGAGATCAAGAGTCTCAATCAAGGGAGTGACGCTGAGTTAGCTCCAGCGTCATCGATCTTCTCATTCGTCGGCCCGACCTTGAGAGATCAAGAGTCTCAATCAAGGGAGTGACGCTGAGTGAGCTCCAGCGTCATCGATCTTCTCATTCGTCGGCCCGACCTTGAGAGATCAAGAGTCTCAATCAAGGGAGTGACGCGGAGTGAGCTCCAGCGCCATCAATTTTCTCGTTCGTTGGCTCGACCTTGAGAGATCAAGAGTCCCAATCAAGGGAGCGACGCGGAGTGAGCTCCAGCGCCATCAATCTTCTCGTTCGTTGGCTCGACCTTGAGAGATCAAGAGTCTCAATCAAGGGAGTGACGCTGAGTGAGCTCCAATGCTATCAATCCTCTCGTTCGTTGGCTCGACCTTGAGAGATCAAGAGTCTCAATCAAGGGAGCGACGCGGAATGAGCTCCAGCGCCATCAATCTTCTCGTTCGTTGGCTCGACCTTGAGAGATCAAGAGTCTCAATCAAGGGAGTGACGCTGAGTGAGCTCCAGCGTCTTTTAAAGTTATTGGTCATTCTAGTAATTCATAGAAAACGCCCGCTAACCGCTCATCCAACTTCCTGCGGGGGCGATTATTAAATCAAAGGACAGTGTTTCAAGATTTACATAAAGTACTTTTTCAGACAATTGGCGTTCCAGGTCTTGTTCAGGATTTCTCCTTTTTCATTCTTCAACTTGTAGGCGCCAGCTTGAATGATGTCGGCTACTACGTATGGGCCTTCTCAATTTGCATCCAGCTTGGGCCTTCCCAATTTGCATCCAGCTTTCCTCCTGTCTGCACTAGTCGTAGAACTAGATCTCCCCTCTGGAATTGTCGCGGGCGAACCTTCTGGTTGTGGTACCTTGCAGCCCGTCTTTTGTATTCTTCTGCTTTCAAGGCTGCCATCATCCTTCGTTCTTCCCTCAGATGCATTTCTACTTCAAGCGCTTCTTCGTTGGTCTGTGGTTTGAATCAGAAAACACGGGCTGACGGGATCATCCGCTCAACCGGTATGACCGCATCGACACCATAAACCAGAGAAAAGGGCGCCTCTCCTGTCGGCGTCTTCGTGGATGTTCTGTGAGACCATAGCACTAAAGGAAGGAGTTCCGCCCATCTCCCTTTGGCCATGTTTCCCAATTTCTTCCGTATGCCCTCCAAGATTTGCCGATTGGTGACCTCTGCTTGCCCGTTCATCTGAGGGTGTGCTACAGATGAGAATTTGAGATTAATATTGAGATCCTTACAAAAACTTCGGATGGTTTCGCAGTCGAACTGAGGACCGTGATCAGTGATGATTGACTCTGGGACTCCGAAGCGGCAGACCAAATTCTTCCACAAGAATTTCTTCACCTTTTCAGCAGTTATGAGTCCCATAGCTTCTGCCTCCACCCACTTGGTGAAGTAGTCCACAATCACAATCACGTATTTCAGCTGGCCAGGCGCGGTTGGAAATGGTCCTAAAATATCCATCCCCCATAGGGAGAAAGGGCAGGCACCATGGATTTCCTTCATAGTTTCCGCGGGCTGATGGATAGCATTTCCATATTTTTGGCACGCGTCACACTTCTTGATGAATTCCTGAGCATCTTGCTTCATCGTCGGCCAATAGTACCCCGTCCTCATGATCTTGACTGCTAATGCTCTCCAACCTTGGTGGTGCGCACATACAGCAGAGTGTAGTTCTTGTATAATCATCATTCCTTCTTCTGTAGCAACACATGTTAGGTCTGGCTGTGTAAAACCTTTTTTGTAAAGTCGTCCATTGCGGACAGTGAATCTTGCTGCTCTCATCTTGACTTGCTTGGCCTCATGCTTTTCCGCGGGAAGAATTCCTTTTTCCAGGTATTCCGCTACGGGCGTCCTCCAGTCATTTTCTCCATTTGTTTCAATGAAAAAAACTTCTTTCACAAGCCCACGACCTTCTCTTTTCTCGAACATGAATTCTGCACCGACCTCGGATGGCATCGCCGCGCCTACCCTTGCCAGAGCGTCTGCCTGCTGGTTTTCTTCCCTCGGGACCGCCGTTATTTTGAAATTCAAGAAGGCCTTCCGTAAGGCCAGGACTTTTCTCAGGTAATCCGGCATCAAACCTGTTTTGGCCTCATATTCCCCTTCTATCTGTCTCGCCAAGACCTCAGAATCTGTATAGGTAATCACGCTCCTAGCTCCTCTTGACAGTGTTATTTCTAAACCCGCTATGAGAGCTTCATACTCAGCCTCGTTGTTCGTTGCTTGGAAGGCGAGCTTATAAGCGTAGTTCGCTACCTGTCCCTCAGGGGATACTAAAGCTATTCCAGCCCCACAACCTGCTTGATTGACTGCTCCATCAACTTTCAAAACCCAACTCGCGTCTTCAAATGATGCCTGTTCTTCAAAACTTGTTTCACAGATGAAGTCTGCCAGGGTTTGTGCCAGCGCTGCCTTCCGTGGTTTGTAGTCGATGTCAAATTCCGACAACTCTACTACCCATTTCGTCATCCGTCCTGAGAGGCAAGGTGAGTGCAGGATTTACCTCAAAGGAAGGTTGGTCAAAACCTGGACTGGGTGGTCTTGGAAGTAAGGCCGTAGTCTTCTTGCCGCGAATACTAAGCACAGAATCATTTTCTCAATCGGTTCATATCTTGTTTCAGCATCTTGTAAGACTCTGCTTATGTAATAAATTGGATATTTCTCTTCGCGGGTGAGTACTGCACTGATGGTTGCACTTCTGACGGCCAAGTAGAGATGTAGGTCTTCAAGCTTTTTGGGTCGGTGTAAGGTTGGTAGCTTTGTCAGATAATCTTTCATCCCTTCGAAAGCTTGTTGCAAGTCTGGTGTCCACTGGATCGGTCCTTTCTTCTTTAACAGAGCGAAGAAAGGCAGAGATTTATCCGCGAGGCAAGAGCAGAATCGGCTGAGATAGTTGACAGCGCCGTTGAGAGCTTGGACTTCTTTGATCGTTCTGGGTGGACGCATGCCTTGAATCGCTGCAATCTTTTCAGGATTTACATCTATTCCTCGCTGGCTAACCAAGAATCCCAAAAATTTTCCAGAATCTACGCCGAAAACACACTTTTCCGCGTTCAAGTTTAATCCCCCGCGCCTCAGAGAGTCGAAGGTCTCCTGCAGATCAGCGGCGTGATCTTCTGCTTTCAAGCTTTTTACCACGATATCGTCCACATAGATTGATACGTTTCTCCCAGTCTGGGATCGAAAGATCTTGTCAACAGTCCTCTGGAATGTGGCCCCCGCATTTCTTAATCCGAACGGCATAACCTGATAGCAGAAAATCCCCTGATTGGTAATGAAAGTTGTGGCCTTCTTATCGAGGGGATCCATACGGATTTGGTTATACCCTGAGTATGCATCCAGAAAACTGAGGACAGCATTCCCGGAAGTTTCATCAACCAACTCATCAATTGAGGGAAGTGGGTAACTATCCTTGGGACATGATTTGTTGAGGTCTGAAAAATCAACACACATACGCTACTTCCCATTTGACTTTCTAACCAGAACCACATTGGATAGCCATTCAGAGTCTTCTACTTCCTCAATGAAACCGGCATCTAGTAACTTTTCTGTTTCTTCTTTCGCAGCGAGGGCTTTTTCAGGTGCCATCTTTCTCTTTTTCTGAGCAATCGGCCTAGCATCATGTTTTATCCTGAGGGTGTGTAAGGCGATTGACGGAGGGACCCCCAGCAGATCTTTTGGTGACCAGGCGAAAATGTCTCTCGACCTTGTTATTATGTCGAGGACTCGCTCTTTCTCTTCGGGCTCTAATGCTTGCCCCATATATACTCTTTCTTCCGGGTTGGAGAATGGAGTGTGAACCTGTCTCTCATCAGCGGTTGGAATTTCCCTTGCCGCGGGTCTTACCTCCAATTCTGCTTCAGTACCGGTATTCTCTTGATCGGTTTCTTCTACAAGCTCCTTCCGTGAGTTTTCTGCCTTCTTTTCGGTTGTGCTCGCGGCATATTCTTCAATCTGCATTACTTCTCTTTTCTTTCTCAGGGATGTTAAGTAACAACTCCGGCTATCTGGTTGTTGTCCGCGGACTTCACCTACTTCTCCTCCTATTACTGGGAACTTGGCCAGGAAATGGTAGATAGAGACCACCATCTGAAACTTGTAGAGTGATACTCTTCCTAGCAGGGCATTGTATACTGTTGGGACCCGCACGACGGTGAAGACTATGTTTTCCATCCTTCGTCTTGGAGCTGATCCGAGCACCATCGTCAGCTCAATGGTTCCTGCGACTGGTATCTCATCTCCTGAGAAAGCAACTAATGTCCCTGAATATGGCTTGAGTGCCGTTGCTGAGACTCCGAGTTGCAAAAAGGCTTCCCATGCGAGTATATCAACCGATGATCCTGTGTCAATGAACACCCTTTTGACAGTCTTGGTTGCTATTTGAGCATGTATTACCAGCGGGTCGGAATGAGGCATTCTTACATCTTCCGCGTCTCTTGCTGTGAATACCATTTCCGCGTGCGGCGTGTGGGCAATTCGTCTGCTCGCCGCGGAGGGTGGTTGCTTTCCTTCTCGCTCATAATTCCTCCTCTCCTGGTTGCTAGCTCCTGAAAGGGAGGGTCCTCCGGCTAGAGTGTCGATGTATCCTTCGGGTTCTAGGATACGCTCGACCGCGGACCTCAACCTTCCTTCCTGCTCCCGGGGGGCCTGATTTACTGACCCTTGAGGGGGTGGGGGACCGTTATGGCGTCCTCTCCGCCATCGACGTCCTCGGCCCCTCCCTCGATACGGCTGTGGTGCCTCCTCGCGCTCTCTGTACCGGTCGGGATCCCTGTTTTGATGACGAGGATATTCCTCGCCTTGCATGTGACGCTCTACCAGGTGCCGATCGTCCCTTCTATTCTGGTGGTGTTCGCGAGGATGGTTTTCCCGGTCATGGTAATCATCTCTCCGTCGTTGATGGCTTCTATTGCGGTCATCTCCTTCTCTTCGATCATTTCTCTGATGACGATGTTCTTCCCTCCTGTCTGAATTGAGGTGTACTTCGTCATTCTGCCGGTGGTGTCCCGCCGATGGTTGTTTGGGGGGTTTCGCTGCCCCTTTATCCTTCCTGAACTTTCCTGCCAGCTTGCTGAAAAAGCCTTGATGCCCGCCATTTGCTCTTGAACTTGACGCGGCTGCTTCTTCTGCATCTATCTGACGAGACACCAGATCCCTTAACTGGTCATAACTTCTGGGTTTCTTCCTGAATAAGTAAGTCTTGAAATCACCCTCCGCTAGATTGCCCATGAGGATGATAGTCGCGGATTCATGATTGAAATTCGGGATTTGGACAACTACACTGGTGAATCGGGCGAAGAAGTGACCCAGGGTTTCATCTCCTCCTTGCTTGATTGAGTTCAAGTCCAACATGGTTTTCTTTCTTGACCGTGCACTTCCAAAGTGGGATTGAAAAATCCGGTTCAAATCAGAGAAACTGCTAACTGAACCCTTCGGTAGGTTGGTGAACCAGGTTAAGGCGATCTTGGTGAGGGTTGATGGGAAAGTCCGACATAGCATGGCATCATTGTATTCGTTGATCCCCATCACAGTCATGAAATGACACATATGATCTTCTGGATCTGTGGTCCCATCGTATTTCATAAGATTCACATCCCTCCATCGCTTGGGGACCGGTGCTCGGCAAATATCTTGAGTGAAAACAAAAGGCAGAGCATCAGGGACGTCAACTTTCATTTGCGTTGAGCCAGACTTGGTGGATGTCGATACGTCAGTTGAATGTTCTCCTCGTCGATGTTTGCTGGGTCGCATGTTAACCCCTTGCGCGCCCTGATGCAGGGGATCGAATCCATGTCCTGACGCAACGGGTGCAGGGTTCCCATACTGATTCGGATTGATCATTCCTGCCGCGTCTGGCTGTCCATACGCGTCATATTGTTGGTCGTGAGTTCTGGGTTGGCCTTGGTACATGTTCTCATAACCATGGTAATGCCGCGGCTCGTTTATTGGTTGATGCTGGTGCTGAAGCTCTTGTGCTGGTTGATAATAATATTGTGGCGCGGGGGCCGGTTGATAATAAGGCTGCGGCTCGGGAACTTGTGGGAAGTAATAATGCGGCTCTTGCTGTACCACATGTGGCACGTACACAGGTGGTATGTATTCCGGCACGTACGTCGGGAAATAAGGGGGCACATATGGTGATGCCCACATGCTTTTTTGCTCCCCTGAGTGGAGTACAGATGGATTGTACATACTAGTGGCCTCTTTTTTTGGCATTGTGCTTTGGCTCATTTCGTCCGAGTCTTCGTTGTTGTACATGTTTCCTGTCTGTCACGAGTCACTGAGAGTTTTGTTAGTAAAAATGTCTGGCAGGAAGTTTGTTATCTTATACTTTTAGATAATCATTCTCATACCCCCCTCTTCGCGGGGGTTTTTCTAGAGGCCTGTGCGTTTCTTGTAGATTAGAAGGCTGTCTAATCGGGACCGTGGATATGCGATGTTTTAGACCTAAAACATATGTAGATTATTTAATAAAAATTTAAAATTGAACCCCTCAGGGTGAGTGGGTTCGCACAGACGGCGCCAGTGATGAAGCCACCCCAAGAAAATTATACAAGGGACCCACTTTCGATGGGTCCCCGGGGGTTTAGACACGAATAAATATTTTTGTGTTACACGGGCTTACCTGACACGCGAATCGATTCGTTCGCTATTCAACCTGGGCCGCGTTCCACTCGCGTTCATAAATTTAACCATTACCCCACATATTCTCATGGGAGTTCATCCGTTTATTTTATGACTTAAGGGTTCATACCTGTCCGCGGAGATTCACCTGAGATGTGTGGTTCGTCGCGGATATTTTAGGCTCCTACCCTTTCTTTCTCTCTATGCTTCTGAATTCTATGCGGATACTTCGTAGATTCCGCGGTTACCCTCTAATTTATTCTTCTTCTTCTTCTTTTCCCTTTTTGTTGTGATGTCGACCTCCCTTTTCTCTCCTGTTCACTTTCCTATTTATATGGCTCGGCCAGGGACCCTTTCTTTGACACGTGTCGTCATTGAGTTGACACGTGTGGTTGTCGTGGGTGGTGGGCATGATGGACATGTGTCAATATTTTATGTCCGCGTCCTCCTTATATCCCAGTTCTCCTTGGAGGCCATTTTCGACATGTCCGCGTCCAAATCTTTGTTATTTCCGCATGGTTTCATCAAGTTCTACTCGACCTCAGATTTGCATTCGATCTCTATCTTTTACTCGATTTGGAGAACTCGATATCGACCAGCTTAAGTCGATATCAACCCGTCTGTGTTGAGTTGCATTGTTCTTCTTCTGGCTCGGTTTCTGGTGTTCAAATTCCCACTCGATGTCGAGTCATTTGGTCGATTTTGACTCTTCAGTAGACTTCGAGTAATTTTCCATCTTTTCTTCTCTTCTCCAAAACGTTCTGATTTTGCCTCGATTTCTGCGAAATAACACAAGAACTCGTGTAGACCTCCATAATTGGAAAATAAACATAAACTACACTAATCTTATGCTTTCCCAACCAATATGCATGCAAATATAGAAGAAATCGAAGTAAAAGTATATGAAAAATATGGTAATTTGAGCGCACATCAAGCGAGTAGTTCCCCAAAGCTTCTAGGGTCGGGGTGAGGCCGACGTTAGCCATGCATGCTTAAGGTAAGTATTTGATGTTGATATCGTTGTGTCTATATCATCTCCTACGATTCTATGTTTAGTCCTTATCGCAAGAAAATGGATTCATGCTAACAACTTGAGTTATAAACATAAATTTTGTAGAGACAATTAGGTTTATATGCAAGAGTATTCCTAATCGTTGGTGTACAACGAAAGCTTGTCCCTCGGGTGAGATAGCGCAATTGTCCGTCTTATTTGCGTTATTGCATGCATTAAACCCTAGCCCTAGGAGTTGCCTTTTATATATTATTTGAATCATAAAAATCTGTTCTTTTTCTGTTCATACTTCTTCTATCATCCTATTCGTATTCGGCCTTTCTTTGCCGACAAAAACTAATCTTTCTACAGGACCAGACGATTTCGACTGAACAGGTCAATATCGACCGCTTTGCCCTAGGTCGAGGTTGGTTGTGTCGACTCCCTTTGTTCCTGTTGCTGAGGTCGATTTCAAGTACTTTACTAGATATCGACTACCCTGTGTCGACTTGCAGTTTTATGAGCTAGGTCGATTCGTTGCTGACATCGATATCGACCACTCTATTCGATACTGATGAAACCCGATTTTCAGAATCCTGTGTCGGCGGGTTCCGGGATCAAGTTGAACGCGGGCGAGCTCAGACGATCGGGCTTACCTGAGACGCGCGACGGGATTACCGTCGGCGTACCCAAACCTGTGCAGATCCGAGCTCAAGCCATTCGCGAACAACCGTCCTCCCTGCAGGGCTTCATCAAGTGTCGGTCTAGCCAAGACTAATCCTGCTTGAGAAGGGGGGGGCTCATGGCCAGGGAATCCGGCCTAAGCCTCATGAGATTCCAGTTTCCGACCCCTTGCTTTGAGGCTATCAAGCCTTATTTATAATGTGAGTCTTATGTGCCATGCCCGACACATGTAACAAAGTCGATGACAAGTGTCGCATGGCTCGGGACAAGTGTCCTCTACATGGCATTTCATGGGCTTGTCCACACTAGGTGGATTTTGGTGGGGGTTGGTGGGAAAATCCACCATTTAACTGATACGGGTTAATTTATATAGCGGGAACCCGTTTATGCATATGATTATAAATATTATTTTTGGTGGTTCATCACAGCTCCTCGAACCTTAGTTATGATGAGACTTAGCTAGGGTTCGATTCAAATGAGACAACATATGCATATGTACTTCGTCTTCCTTGGGAAGAGTACTCAATATATAAGAATTTTGGTGTAAAGTTTTATCTAAGTTTGTTTGTTCTGGGCTGCACCCAACTCATTAGTGGGTTGCCTACGTATCTCTTGGGAAGAGAATCAAGCTTTTCGTAGTTCAATCAGGAAGCTCCATGCGAGCATAGCTTCAACGTCGCGGGATTTAATTTATATTCATTAAAAGTTTATCCCCGCGAGCTTACCAGCTACGAGCGGGAGGCCCTCTACGAGTATAGCTCCAGCGTCGAGGGATTTATCAAGTGTGCTCCAAGAGGCTCAAGCTACGATCGGAGGCCCTCCGCGAGCGTCAGCTCAGACGTCAAGAGACTTATTAAGTATGCTCCGAGAGGCTCAAGCTAAGATCGGAGGCCCTCTGCGAGCGAGAGCTCCAGCGTCGAGGGACTTATCAAGTATGCTCCGAGAGGCTCAAGCTACGATCGGTGGCCCTCCGCGAGCGAGAGCTCCAGCGTCGAGGGACTTATCAAGTATGATCGGAGGCCCTCCGCGAGCGTCAGCTCAGACGTCAAGGGACTTATTAATTATGCTCCGAGAGGCTCAAGCTACGATCGGAGGCCCTCTGCGAGCGAGAGCTCCAGCGTCGAGGGACTTATCAAGTATGCTCCGAGAGGCTCAAGCTACGATCGGTGGCCCTCCGCGAGCGAGAGCTCCAGCGTCGAGGGACTTATCAAGTATGCTCCGAGAGGCTCAAACTACGATCGGAGACCCTCCGTGAGCGAGAGCTCCAGCGTCGAGGGACTTATCAAGTATGCTCCGAGAGGCTCAAGCTACGATCGGAGGCCCTCCGCGAGCGAGAGCTCCAGCGTCGAGGGACTTATCAAGTATGCTCCGAGAGGATCAAGCTACGATCGGAGGCCTTACGCGAGCGAGAGCTCTAGCATCGAGGGACTTATCAAGTATGCTCCGAGAGGCTCAAGCTATGATCGGAGGCCCTCCGCGAGCGAGAGCTCCAGCGTCGAGAGACTTATCAAGTATGCTCCGAGAGGATCAAGCTACGATCGGAGGCCCTCCGCGAGCGAGAGCTCCAGCGTCGAGGGACTTATCAAGTATGCTCCGAGAGGCTCAAGCTACGATCGGAGGCCCTCCGCGAGCGAGAGCTCCAGCATCGAGGGACTTATCAAGTATGCTCCGAGAGGCTCAAGCTACGATCGGAGGCTCTACGCGAGCGAGAGCTCCAGTGTCGAGGGACTTATCAAGTATGCTCCGAGAGGCTCAAGCTACGATCGGAGGCCCTCCGCGAGCGAGAGCTCCAGCGTCGAGGGACTTATCAAGTATGCTCCGAGAGGCTCAAGCTACGATCGGAGGCCCTACGCGAGCGAGAGCTCCAGCGTCGAGGGACTTATCAAGTATGCTTCGAGAGGCTCAAGCTACGATCAGAGGCCCTCCGCGAGCGAGAGCTCCAGCGTCGAGGGACTTATCAAGTATGCTCCGAGAGGCTCAAGCTACGATCGGAGGCCCTCCGCGAGCGAGAGCTCCAGCGTCGAGGGACTTATCAAGTATGCTCCGAGAGGCTCAAGCTACGATCGGAGGCCCTCCGCGAGCGAGAGCTCCAGCATCGAGGGACTTATCAAGTATGCTCCGAGAGGCTCAAGCTACGATCGGAGGCCCTCCGCGAGCGAGAGCTCCAGCGTCGAGGGACTTATCAAGTATGCTCCGAGAGACTCAAGCTACGATCGGAGGCCCTCCGCGAGCGAGAGCTCCAACATCGAGGGACTTATCAAGTATGCTCCGAGAGGCTCAAGCTACGATCGGAGGCCCTCCGCGAGCGAGAGCTCCAGCGTCAAGGGACTTATCAAGTATGCTCCGAGAGGCTCAAGCTACGATCGGAGGCCCTCCGCGAGCGAGAGCTCCAGCATCGAGGGACTTATCAAGTATGCTCCGAGAGGCTCAAGCTACGATCGGAGGCCCTACGCGAGCGAGAGCTCCAGCGTCGAGGGAATTATCAAGTATGCTCCGAGAGGCTCAAGCTACGATCGGAGGCCCTCTGCGAGCGAGAGCTCCAGCGTCGAGGGACTTATCAAGTATGCTCCGAGAGGCTCAAGCTACGATCGGAGACCCTCCGTGAGCGAGAGCTCCAGCGTCGAGGGACTT
Organism: Persicaria maculosa; assembly: GCA_963922045.1. Classification (NCBI taxonomy): domain Eukaryota; kingdom Viridiplantae; phylum Streptophyta; class Magnoliopsida; order Caryophyllales; family Polygonaceae; genus Persicaria; species Persicaria maculosa. The sequence goes on from OY998271.1 coordinate 36,988,590, forward strand.
ATCAAGTATGCTCCGAGAGGCTCAAGCTACGATCGGAGGCCCTCTGCGAGCGAGAGCTCCAGTATCGAGGGACTTATCAAGTATGCTCCGAGAGGCTCAAGCTACGATCGGAGGCCCTACGCGAGCGAGAGCTCCAGCGTCGAGGGACTTAACAAGTATGCTCCGAGAGGCTCAAGCTACGATCGGAGGCCCTCTGCGAGCGAGAGCTCCAGCGTCGAGGGACTTATCAACTATGCTCCGAGAGGCTCAAGCTACGATCGGTGGCCCTCCACGAGCGAGAGCTCCAGCGTCGAGGGACTTATCAAGTATGCTCCGAGAGGCTCAAGCTACGATCGGAGACCCTCCGTGAGCGAGAGCTCCAGCGTCGAGGGACTTATCAAGTATGCTCCGAGAGGCTCAAGCTACGATCGGAGGCCCTCTGCGAGCGAGAGCTCCAGCATCGAGGGACTTATCAAGTATGCTCCGAGAGGCTCAAGCTACGATCGGAGGCCCGACGCGGAGTTAGATCACGCGTTATGGGACTTAATAAAATCTCCGATCCGGGAGGTGAGCTCTATGACCGGATGCCCGACGCGGAGCAAGATCATGCGTCCCGGGACTTAATAAAATCATCGATCCGAGAGGCAAGCTCCATGACCAGATGCCCGACGCGGAGCAAAATGCAGCATTAAAAAGCTTCGTTACTGTTGACGCGTGCTAGAAAAGCATTAATTTCTCGAAATATGGGGTGGCTATATCTCCATTCAAGAAGCTATCACTTGCATAGAATGCCCTCCCCCTGCAAAATATAAAATGGGGGAGAATGTGTTTTAAAAGGGAATCGGACGTTAGACCTCCTGAAGAATTGTGCACGGACTTGTGGGCATATCTGTATGGCTTCCTTGGTCTTTTGCAAATGCTTGGTTAATGGAGAGGACCATGAACCATGATCTCACAATCTCCCAATCTGTCGTGGCGCTCAAGAAATCATTCGCGGGTGTAGTGTCTTCTTCAATTTGTTTAATATAACTCAGCAACTTAGCTCATTCATCCTCGTGACCAAAGCGGCCAACTGCGCAAGGATCCCCTTTTTGCCCCTGATTAATTTCAACTCCAATGGAATGAAATTTCATCCGTATCTCATGCGTGGCAACAACACCTTGTTTGCGTATATTTGGTATCCTCTTGGTTAAAACAAATTCCCGGGGGGCAGATGCTTATATCGAATCTTACGATAAAACATTCAGACGAGAAATAACGCGGGCAAGTAAACATACCTAACCGTCTGCGGAGAGGCCATACCAGATTATTTCGCGGAGAAATTGAATTCGATGCCCCTGTTCAAGAACCACGGTCTGAATCAAGAGCGGCTTGCTGGCCGCGGATGAGAATAATTGAGTTTACCAAAACCCAGCAAGATCACGATTATCGCCTCGAACGCATCCTGATTGTCAATCTCTTCCTTATCCGAAGTTTGTCTCAGAGGAATTGGGCTCCCCCGAATTCTTTATCGGTTTTTCATCTGCGGTCAAGATGAGATGACTGACCCTTCATCGTAACAATAAAACTCATCTTTTACTGATTCCTCACGCAGGTGGTTTTGTCCGCGACTGGTAGTTGCTGTTGGTAACTTGATCCAACTTAAGCTGGTGTTTTTAATTGATATGGCCGCGGACGAACAGACACGCCCATCGCTGGACTTGTATGATCTGTCCGGCACAATTGCTCCTCATAGAATGAGAGTTGTAGAGAAATCCTTCGAGAATCACCTGAGAATCACAATCCCTCCGTGATCTTTAGGCAATACCACGTGCGGATAAGTCGTGATGATGTACGGTCGTTTTTCATTTGCTTAAGAAGGGAAGTCCAGAAACCACCACAACAAGACCGATCAATCCGTGCAGGAGCATCTTCCCTGGAGGAGTATGCTGAAAATTCTCCGGGCTGGGTCATGAAACGCGTCGTAACTGCGACCGAGGTTACCATAGGAAATCTTCTCCCATGCTAATTTCCTTGGACTCTAGGAAAAATGGGGATGAAAGGCGTGCGGTCGAACAAAGAGATCGATGGCGGTGACCCGACCATTCGCGGAGAAGTCACACATGAATTCTAACCGTCCGCGGAGAGAAGTCATACCCAAATCGTTAGTGGAAAAGTCACACATGGACATATGGGTTCCCGCGGATAAGCCAAGTGTGAAGCTCAAATCATGTGAAATGAATAAATAAGCCATATACAAATAAATAAACTCACTGGAAGTTTAAATCGCGCGTATTCAAAGGCTGATTTTTTAATCAACTTATATAGAGGTGTATAACTAGCACACATGTTCATTCATTCGCATATTCTAAACCGTAGTTGCCGTGCATCTATACCGACTCTGCCCAGGACAACAAATGTGTGTTTTTGAAGAAATCATATCTTATTTCATGCTACTTGTCTCATCTAAAAAACCAAAATTCTCAATTTTGGAACCCTTATCAAAGTAAGATATGCAGATAACTTACCTTGAAAAGTCACCTCTTCGGGTGAGAGGTTCCCACAGACGGCGCCAGTGATGAAACCCGATTTTCAGAATCCTGTGTCGGCGGGTTCCGGGATCAAGTTGAACGTGGGCGAGCTCAGACGATCGGGCTTACCTGAGACGCGCGACGGGATTACCGTCGGCGTACCCAAACCTGTGCCGATCCGAGCTCAAGCCATTCGCGAACAACCGTCCTCCCTGCAGGGCTTCATCAAGTGTCGGTCTAGCCAAGACTAATCCCGCTTGAGAAGGGGGGGGGGGGCTCATGGCCAGGGAATCCGGCCTAAGCCTCATGAGATTCCAGTTTCCGACCCCTTGCTTTGAGGCTATCAAGCCTTATTTATAATGTGAGTCTTATGTGCCATGCCCGACACATGTAACAAAGTCGATGACAAGTGTCGCATGGCTCGGGACAAGTGTTCTCTACATGGCATTTCATGGGCTTGTCCACACTAGGTGGATTTTGGTGGGGGTTGGTGGGAAAATCCACCATTTAACTGATACGGGTTAATTTATATAGCGGGAACCCGTTTATGCATATGATTATAAATATTATTTTTGGTGGTTCATCAGATACCGACTACCATTTTTGTCTCTGCAGATTTTCTGTTGCAGAAATCAACAGCCTAGGTCGACGTCGAGACCACAACTCGAGATCGAGGCTTTTGGTCGACATTAAGGACGTGACTTTGAGACTATCTAGGATCCCGCTGACACGCTTCCTCGTAGATCGATCCTGACTACCCTTCTACTATAGCGGGAGAAAGTCTTGTAATTATTTGCACGGATAAGCAATTGGTTTGATCTATATTCTATATTTTTTTAACTCGATTTCCTCCTCTTAACATCTGCCTCGCTAAATCGATGTCACAAAATCAAACAGCAAAAAGGAGGATCAAATCAGATTGATCAATTTCCTAACCTAGTTTCCGAAATTCCTTGCCAACACTATTGAATGCAATTTTGAAAACCAAATTGACACTGCTATATCCTCATCAAAATCAGAATCTACAAAGCAAATTGACTTTTTTTTCTTCCTTCTGTATTAGAGAATCAAGCGAAACTGATCAAATCAGGCAACAAAAAAGGAACCCCTACGAACTAGATGAAATCGAATTTCAGGGGGGAGGGAGTGAACCTGCGTAATTGAGGGTATAGGTGATGTCGTTGCAGCCGCGAGCCTTGACGTCAAGGCAGAGGAAGGGGCGTTGGTGTTGGCTGAGGAGGAGCTTAATCCTATCGGCAGCGGCGTCGGTGAAGCGGAAAGCGGTGGTGTAGCATATATGAGATTGAAGATGAAGACATGGATAAAGACGAGGAGAACATCATGAGAGAAGACATGGATGTCTCCTTGAAGAACTCGATCTCTCCTCTCCCTCGCCCTCGGCTCTCTCTCTCTTGCAGATCGCGTCTCCATTGGAGGGGCTTCGACTGATTTACGGCTTGCAACTATTTTTGGTTCGGTTCAGTATTTTTTTTTCAATTTGGTTCGGTTCAGTGCTTTTAAGTTAAACCCGCGCCAGCTAGGTACTAAAAAACAAAATTTTACACCTTAAGAAATTTTACACCTTAAGGCCATTTTACACTTTAACCTCTCCCTCCATATTTATACTATATAAATATAAAATATTAGCGAAGATCAATTGTTATCCTAAGCTAAAAGGAAAACATTGAAGTTGTTCCAAAATTAACTTATGACATCTTTGTTATGAAATCCGGCCATGTATGGATAAATTTATCAAATCAATTGGGCAAGATTAAGTTGGATCACCCTGTATTAAAAAAAAATAGATTTAAACTTGAATATAATACATTCAAGTTAATTTAAAAATAAAAATAGAATCTTTGAATCGAAAATGAATATCGGGGGTTGGGATCCCGTTTATTTAAACCGTGCGGTTCTTAGAACCTCCTCCTCCCGATATGATATTCACACCCGTCCGTCCGTCCTTAAAGCTCTGTTTCTCGAAAAATACAGTCAAAGCCACCGAGTTGACAGTGGTGAGTTCTGTGAGGCCCCCTCTCCCAAACACTCCTCTCCTCGCTGTCCCTTTCCTTATGAGTGAATGTTTCCTTTCCAATCCCAAACTCTCCACTATATATATATATATTTTCCTTGGACAGAGACTCTCCTGCGTTGAAACTCCGCTCCCTCCCCTCCCCTCTCCTGTTCTCGGCCGCCTCTTTTATGTTCCCATCCCCATGCGCTGAATCTTCCTCTGTCTCTTTCTCTTCCTCAATCAACCTCTCCCCCTTATATACCCCCGCTTTCCTCCTTCCAAAGGCTCTGCCTTTAATTTGGGATTTGGTGGTTTTTCAGTTGAATTTGAAAAACAAGAGTCATGGATTTTGATCATCTGTTGCCCCCTTTGAGGTTTACAGACCACAAAAGCGTCACAAGAAAACACACCGTCACTGAGAGTGGCCACCGTCTCGCGCCTCGGGTGGTCAGGGTGTCAGTCGTCGACGGCGACGCTACCGACTCCTCTGGCGACGAGGATACCGAGCCCTGTTTCCTCCGTCCCCGCCGTGTCAGGCGCTTCATCAACGAGGTGCTCATCGACCACGAGCCATCCGCAACTTCCGCCGTTGCCGCTGCGCCTGCAGCGTCGGTTATTAAGAAGGGAAAGCTGACTCGCCGGACTGTCAAGGCGACTGCTACGGCCACGGTGGGGACGGTTGGAGCTGTGAGGAAGTTTAGAGGGGTGAGGCAGCGGCCGTGGGGGAAATGGGCGGCCGAGATCCGGGATCCGGTGAAGCGACAGAGGCTGTGGCTCGGCACCTTCGACACTGCCGAGGAAGCCGCCGTGGTCTACGACAACGCCGCCATCAAGCTCCGAGGCTCCAACGCTCTCACCAACTTCACCATCCCGATCGCCGCTGCAGCTGATGACGTCACCCCACTCGTGGAGCCAGTTGGGGTGACGTCATCGTCTGGGTACGAATCAGGGGACGAAAACCAGTCGTTGTCGGTAATCAACTACCCGCTCGCCTCCCCGACATCCGTCCTCAACTTCCGGTCGCAGTCGGTCTCGGAGGAGACCGGGCCGGCGGCGAAGTTCGAGTCTTTCTACGAACCGGCTGGAGAGGAAACGACGCGGCTTCTGCGGGAGGAGAGTGGTGATTCGACGACTTCGTTCGGGGAGTACTTGCTTCCGGAGGAAGAGATGCCGCAGATGGATGATTTTTTCAACTTCACTTCGCCGGAACCGTTGCTATTCAGCGACGATTCGGTTTCGGCTGTGCCGTTCTTTATGGCCGAAGAATACGGGATCTTCGGCGACGGTGGCAGCTTGGGGTTGGAAGATATGTTGGTCGATACGACGCCGTTTTGTGGTACAACGATAGACGACTTTTTCGATGAGACTATTGGAGATATTTTTGCAGCGGATCCCATTACTGTGTGATTTTGACGAAAGCTGTGAAAAATAAAATTTTGAGATTAAAAAAATTTTGTAGTGATGAGTGATCTTCATTTTGCGTCCCTTTGTCTGACCGTTCAATCGGCAAATATTGTACCGGCGGCAAGAAAATTTTTGCTAGGAAAGTAGAGATTATTAATAATACGGAGTAATAATAATACTCCGTAATAAATATATTACTCACTCCGTTTACTCCGTTCATAAATAAGTCACTTTTTATTGTTTATGTACGTATTATAAGATGATAAAAATAATATAAAATATTAATTTTTTTTAATAATTATTTTATAAATTCATATTTATTAATAATAAATATAATATTATTAAAAAATGAATTAAATTTTTAATATTTTATATAGTTTTTACCCTCTAAAAATACATATTTGACTTAAAAAAGTCATTTATTTGCAAACGGAGGGAGTATATTATTATAATTTTGAGTTTTTGTATTTTCTTTTTATCATAATCTAGTTCGATCGACTTAATCGTTTTATATGTTGATCGGATACAGTGTAGTTTTGATACTTTCATATACAAATGACTTTATATTTTTTACATCTTGATCAGGTACGGTGCACAAACGACTTCTTGTGTGGTTATACTAATGCTATTAATGTCATTTATTATTTCAATTGAACTTGGTGATTTGTCTACTCCTATTTATGCCAATCTTTTTTTACAGCTGTAATTGCCTCCCTGCAAATTTCTGTTTTTGACATGACCAATGAACTTAACCCCCCATTTTATTTTTATTTTTATATACTTTCGGAAATTAAGTTTGAACGTTAGAAAAATGAGGGACTTCAATCATTAGTTGAAAAAGATGATTTTGCCAACTCGTTCATCTTCTTTTTTGATCAAGTCTTGTTCATCTTCCATGCGAATTGGATCCACCGTTAACCTGTCTTTCAATCTAGGGTGTTGCTATATATACCGCAAATCCGAATTAAGGATTTGCATGAAATGTTTTTATTGTCTTTCATTTAGAATTTATTTGTATGTAGTTTAATATATTTTAATATTTTTATTTTAATTTATTTTAATGTCTTTTAATATATTATAATATGTTTTAATATCTTGTAATATATATTAATCGTTTTTATTGTTTTTCCATTAAAACTATCAAAATATACAAACTATATAATATCTATCAAACTATATACTAAAACTATATGATCTATTTTTTATTGTTTTTCAATTAGAATTTATTTGTATGTAGTTTAATATATTTTAATATATTTTAATGTTTTTATTTTAATTTATTTTAATGTCTTTTATTATATTTTAATATGTTTTAATATCTTGTAATATATATTAATCGTTTTTATTGTTTTTCCATTAAAACTATCAAAATATACAAACTATATAATATCTATCAAACTATATACTAAAACTAAATAATTATATAGTATCTATCAAACTATATACTAAAATAATCTATCAAATTATATTATAAAACTATATTAAAATATAAACTATATTATAAAACTATATTAAAATATAAACTATATTATAAAACTATAAAAATAAATCAAACAAAATAAATAAATCAAAAAACATACCGGTGGGGTCGGGACCGGCGAAACCTCTACAGACCGCCGCTTCCGCGGCGGTAATAGGTCCGCCTCCACCACTCCGTCGCCATCACCACCACCACCACTACCGGACGCCGCCGCCGCCGCTGCCACTGCTCCACCACCACCACCGTCACCACCACCACCCTCCTCAACCTCCATGGGCGCCGCCCCACCACCACCCCCGGCCACAGGCTCCACCGCCACCCCCTCCACCGCCACCCCCTCCCCCATAGGTTCCACCGCCACCCCCTCCACCGCCACCCCCTCCCCCACAGGTTCCGCCGCCACCCTCGATCTCTCCGGCTCCATCTCTCTCTCAGTCTCGATCTCTTCTTCTCTCTCACTCCGGCAAGCTCTCGATCGCTCTCTCTATCGATTTCTCTGAGCGAAATGGGAAGACGAAGAGGCACGTCCTCTTCGTCTTTTGTAGACGGGCTTGCACGTCCGGGCTCGGGTGGCTGCATAATACCTTGCACGTCCTTAAGGACGTGGGGATTTGCGGTGTATATAGCCGGAACGTAAATTTATCAAAGGGTATTTGGATGTTCAATATTAAAAAAGAATAAAAAGAAAAGCTTTAATAGGGAGAAAATATGTTTATTTTTTTTGGACTTCAATATAACCCTATATCATAATGGAAAAATTTGTTATATTTTCATTTGGGGGTTAAATTTTAGACCCTTGTCCATTTTCTTATAAAAATTAGAGCAGTGTCTTAAATTGACACTTTTGCCCCTGGTGTTATTTTGTTTTTCATCTTCTTCCTGGAATCTGCTCTAACAATTGCCGATCAATTGCATCGCTCCTCCGGCGCTCTTCCTCTCGGCCTCCCCTCCGGCATCCGCCCCGACCAATCCTCGGTGTTCCTCCTCATGCATCCACCGCCACCGTCGCTTAACCTCCTCCCTGTCCGATCTAATCTGCAAGTAGCCGTAGAGCCCGCCGAAGAACATCTTGGCGCTCTTCCTCCAGAATTCATTGGCTCTTTGTCTTAATTGACTTCCGTTTTCCTTCTGTATGACTTGATTATGAAAATGGCATGGACTGAGAAATTGGCTAATATTGGAAATTCGAAATGTTGGCATGACGGAATTGATACGAGATTTTGAAACGAATTGAGAAATTGAGTTGAGGTGATAATGATGATGATGATGTTATGTCTAATTATTGATGGATAGATTCCGTGTAGCGGTAAATGAGTCTTTTATGCTTTAGACTTATATTTTGTATCTATCAAAATTGTTAGGTGATCGGTGACGTGATTGACTTGCTTACCACTGGTTTATTGCTTTTGCTGATCTGCTACTCCAGATAAGTCCTCGGAGGCTTACTCAAGTTAGAACCTCATGCCCGATGTGTCATATAGTATGTAGGCATTATAATAGCATGTCATATAGTAGCATGCATAGGTTCTGCATTAACAAATGAGCATACGTATTCTGAGTGCCATTGGTAGGAACAGTCGTCGTGAGTCTAGAGTCATTGCTAGGGTCATATGACAACCCAACTCCATCGAGTTTGTCCTGATAGAGTCATTTGAGAGCATGATTTCCTGATTTATATATATGATTGCAGCGGTGATCGAGTGTCCAACCCGCCTGAGGTGTGGACGGAGACATGAGATATACTACGGCACTGACCGAGTCATCTGGCCCCGATTGAGGCGGACATCCGACCCCGGCTGAGGTACAGACATGAGAGAGAGGTACCCACCCCGACTGAGGCATGGGTTTTGAGAGATTGGGACATGCCACTTGGCATTCTGTGTGGGCCCATTTATTGCAATTTTGTCATTATATATATGAACTGTCAACATGCTTGCGTGCTTAATATTCCAGTATTGCATTAGATCATTCTCATCTAGGCTTAGAGCATATTATATGTCCTCAGTGAGGTCTTCAAGGTCGGCATGAGTGGCTCGACCTTGACTCGTGACATAGTTTCAGGTATTTGATCATTGCTTGTTCCGTGCTTCCATGGCGAGGGTTTCTTTTGGGATATTCAACTGACCGAGAGACTGATTTACCACCAGACTTGACACTTTGGATGTTTTATACTCATTTATTTTGGTTTTGTCCCGGTTCTGCCGAGGCAAGTTGTATGGTCGATTTCCTTTCATTATGTTTTGAACTATAAATGGTTTTGAGCGACTTAGTCAAGTAGGACAGCTTATGGTCCCCAATGGATCTCTCGCGAATTTAGGGTACCAAATCCCTTCTTTTAGTACTAACACTTTGTTTTGAACTCAACCCGTACTGAAATTGCAAGATCCGAACGAAGGTATCCAATCCTTCGAAACGTAACCCGAATATTTATATTTGGGTCGTTACAGCTTACTGCAACGTTTAGCTTCTCCACGCTGCTTCAGAGTCCCAACCAATCAGAGCATGTTGCGTGTGATATTTATACTTTGGTAGTCCGCCTTTTGTGTACAGTGTGTAACGGCCCAAATATAAATACTCGGGTTATGTTTCGAAGGATTACCAAGCTACGAGTCAACAATCTAGCAACGCTATCCAGAACCAACTTCAAGGGCTTAACGACCGCATGGGGGAGTGGATACTTGGAGAAAGAGCATGGAGACCCAACTGGGTCAACTCGCGGCCCAAATCCCACAGCCACCCGGCAAGCTCCATGGACAACCACAAGAAAATCCTCAGGGGCAAGCCGGGCACATTGTCGTTATCAATCTAAGGAGTGGATGTCAATTGCACGAGCCACGGAGCAAAGGAGAAGCCGCTGAAGATGCAGTCGATGTCGACATCTGTTCGTAAGAGAGGGTTCGTGCAATTCAAATATTCAAATATAATTCACAACTATGCTAACTCCCTGTCCCAAACAAATAATACAAGAATCCCTCTCGATGTAGTGGTAGGGTAATTCAGGATCAAATCCATGAGGAGGTAGGTCAGCGCTTCCCTTGTTGTAATCACGATCAAGCTTTCGACCTCAGAAGACACTCGATATCGAGTTGTCTGGTCGATATCGACCTCAGTTCTGGTCGATTTCCAGTAGAGTTCCTGCAAAAGACAAAAACAACAAAGAACAACATCGAGTTTGACCTCGAAATCGACGTTAGACCTCGATATCGAACTTACCCAGTCGATTCCGATGTTTGTCACAGAAACTGTTTTGCGTAACCTATTATCGGAAAAGTGTCCGAAGAGCGTAGAATGGTTGTAGAAAGATGGTCAGAAATCAAAACTTAAACTTTATATCAAATTCAATTAATTAAAAGCTTCCAAAGTCGGGGTTTCATGCAACAACAATAACAATGCAAGTATGGTGCTAATGTTACGAAATTTAATGTCTTTCCGTCAATAACTTTCGTTACCAACACTTAGGTGATTAGAGGCTCTCGCATAATTCCTAAGAGTTACTATCCAATTCATGAGTAATCCAAGTTCACAATATGAGTGGCTTTCGCTTCAATAATGCAAATAATGAATCTCCCTAACTTTCGCAAAGGATCATGCCTAGGATAGAAGACGGAATCGCATAAAAGTCATACCTTTGATGCACTTACCTTACATCGCTATCGTCGGGTTCACCCCGACCCTAGAAGTGGGTTGACTACTCGCTTCTCATCATCCAACTCATCATCATCATTGAAAGAAAACTACTTTGTATTGAACTTATGAAAGAAAGATTACAACCGAACCAAGCCAAACCTCCGCTCTCGCTTCTCTCCAACCTAATTCGGCCTCCTCTCTCTCTCTACAAATTCTCTGTGTTCTATGTGTTTGAATAACTAAAATTGGATGTAATTGAATGCCTAAACTCAGCCTTAACGGCCTCTAGATATAGATATCGAACTTTGTTATCCAAAGACTCGAAACTTTATCTTTATTCTCTAAGATAAAACTTAAATAAAGTAAAAACTAAAAGTTCCATGGTAAAACAGCTCATGTGATAGCTCTGACGTTGATGATAAGAAATCTCGACTTTTCTATAGACGTGCAAGCTTCGGATAGAATTCTATCAAATTCTGAGTCGGATTCCTCTGCAGGCAACATTGATATCGACCTTCAGATGTCGATATCGACCTCTCTAAAACTCTATCTCGATCTCTCCTTCTTCTACTCGGATTAGAACTCGACTTCTATCTTTTATCTCAATCTGGGCACTCGATATCGACCTTCAATCCTCGATATCGACCTCTGCTGGTGTCGACATGCTCTGCTTCATTCTTGCTCGATTTCTGCCTCACTGTTGCACTCAATGTCGAGGTCCTTCAGTCAATTTGGACCTCTTCGGAAGACTTCGAATTCTTTTTTCGCTCTTCCAAATCTGTCCATTTTTGTCCTGTTTTCTGCGAAGTCACATAGAAACTCGTGCAGACCCATATATTTGACAATTTTGCATAAACTACACTAATCCCATGTTTTCCCATTAATATGCATGAAAAAAAACAATAAAATGGACTTATATGTGCATAGAAAATATGGCAATTTGCGTGCACATCAACATCCTAGTCGATGTCGACATCCCATTCGATGTCGAGGGCCCTGTTGACGTCAAACACACTGTCGATATCGAGCCCACTCGATATCGAGTGCATCAGTCAATATCGACCCCCAACTTGACGTCGACACCTCTGCAAATCGACAACAGCTTCAGACTCCACCGAGGTCAACCACCCATGTAGATATCGACACCCCTGATGTCGATGTCAACCAGTCCAGAAAGCCCAAGTCTACCCATTTAGCTCCAAAGCCATCCAAAACACTTCCTTTTTCCCTCCAAGGCGCTGCAAGATCCGACGGACACCACGTTTAGGCGCTTCATGAAGATCCTACAAGGACTCAACCTCACCATCCCCCGCACAGAAGCGCTAAACAAGATGTCGGCCTATATGAGGTTCTTGAAGGACATTTTGTCTAAGAAGAGGTCCATCCTAGAGATCGTCGACGAATGCAATTCCATAGAGTTACTTGAGAAGCGCGGCGATCCAGGCAAGTTTGCAGTAACAGTAGGGGTAGGTAAGCATCAATTCAAAGCTCTTTGTGATCTTAGGGCTAGCGTTAGTTTGATGCCCCTATCGATATGGCTACAAGTGAGCGTAGGAGCATTGGAGCCCGTCGATATGAAGCTATACATGGCGGACAACTCCTTCGTGAGACCAACAGGGGTTGTGGATGATGTCCTTGTCAAGGTGGAAAAGTTCTTCATAACCACGGACTTTCATCATGTTGGACATGACAGAAGATCCTATTGTTCCTATCATCCTTGTTAGGCCATTCTTAGCAACAGCGGATGCCAACATCAATCCGAGGGATGACACCCTTACATTCACAATCGGCAATGAGGTCATTGAGTTTCGCTTCAGCCCTACGATGAGCGAGACAAAGTAGCTTGAAGAAGTTGGGCTCTCACCTGCAAAGGAGAAACTTCGAAAATTTCTGTTGGCGAGGACGGAAACTGCAAAAAGAGTCGAAATCGACTTCACCCAGTCAAAATCGACCAATGTACTCGATGTAGACCCCCTTGGCTCGATGTCGAGTGACTTTGATGATCAACCGAGTTGCCAGGAGCTTAAGTATGGGGTCCCCACTGACGATGTCGACCACCCCTACTCGACATCGACTCCTGTACTCGAGATCGACACCACTCTGTCGAGATCGACTAACCTTAAGCCCGAAGATCGGTGTTTCGGGAACGAAGAGGTAAGCTTAGGTATGATCCCTAACCCTCCTCTATCCATTATTGATGATTCAACTAATGAGAGGGTCAAAGCTCCATGGTTTGCCCATATTTCAAAAGTTAGGTCAAGAAAGAGACGGAAAGTGCCCAATATAAAACCTAACGAAGAAGAAGACTTGGTCACTGAGCTTGGATACTATCAAAAGGGCCTAGATGATCCAGGAGAAGGAACATGCATGAAGGGACTCTACCTTAAAGGGTCTTGAAGCATTGGCAGAGAAGTCGGCCTAGCGAATAAAAAATCTAGAGTAGTACATAAACCTTTAAATTTCCGCTTATATGGTTTTTAGGATTTTAAATTTTGAATTTCGGATTTTTGAAACTTTGATATATCGTGGATTTTTTCTTATTGTGATCTAATAAGAATTTCAAGTTACAAAGCAAAAGGAACGACGAAGAAGAAAAAAAGTCTCTGCAGAGGTACTCGAGATCGACTAGGCCGGTCGAAATCGACTGCCTTAGGTCGAGCCACCTCCTGGAGTCGACATCGATGACTCGGGAGCCAAACATTGCACTCGATGTCAAGTAGGCCCCTCGATATCGACACCATCCTAGCAACCCTCGACTTCAACTTCTTCCTCGAAATAGACAAATGCAATCGACATCGACCTACTGACTTGACATCGACTACTGACATCGACCTAACCTGAAATCGACCTCCATCCGTAGGTTGCTCTGTGAGTTTCTCTCTTCACACTTGTTTTTCTTTTAATATAGTGAGGACACTGTATATTTGAAGTATGGGGTGGGGATGAAACATATCTTGTGTTCAAATCTTGGCCTTCTTTTCTTTTTTTCTTTTTTCTTGAATTGCATTCATGTTTAAGTTTATGTTCTTAGTTTATATAAAATACAAAAATAAAAACAAATTAGAAAATGTCAAAAAAAAATGCATATTTACCTTATTCAGTTTTTGAACCCTACTTAGATGTCCAATGATAAGAACTAAATAGCTGACTTGATCATGTAAATCATATGGCATATTTGGATGGTTTAGCCTAAGTCCTTAACATAGTTTTTATGTAGATTGTAAACTTGTGATGAAATTGAGCACATATGATCCTAGGCTAAAAAGCAAAATCCAACAAAATTGTTCTAGTGAGAATTTTTGCCTATAAGGAGAACATTAAAAATCCCTCTGCTTTCTTGAGTGTATTTACTCTTCCTATGCATCTCTAAATGTTATGATAGTTATTCAAAGGCAAGCATATATATGTTTATTTGTATGAGAATTAAATGACGGAGGCATCTTTTAAGCCACTTTTATCCTCTATTTACCTACCCTGCATTATCTCTGCTTGAAGCCAGAACATTAGCATGAGACTTATATTACTAACTCCATAAAATTATCCCTAGCCAAATTGAGTCTGACCCCCATTTGGGAATTGAGACTTATAATGGTTAGAATAATGCATTATGGAAAGAAAGTGCATATTTTTTAGTCCCGAGTAAAGAAAATCTATAGGTTGGTACATATTTGCATCTTGACACATATTGTAAAAGGATTTTTGGCTTACCATATAAATGCACATTTTATTTATTTATTTAAATTTCGTCCGAAAAAAAAGAAAAAAAATCATTATATTAGTGCATGGGCCAGTTATTCCTTATTTCTTTTATTTCTTACAAGATATATATTTTTGAGAGGTTGATTAGGGTTTGAAAGAAGGTTGACGAGCATCATGAGAAAGTAAGTTTGGTTGATCATTATTTTGAGATATGGTTTGGATAAGTTGTGTTGAAGTTTAGGAGTCTTGATTCCCAAATTTTATAAGCACCACATGGCCAAATAATTACATACCCTTTATTTTTTACAAAGCCCCATTACAACCCCGTCGAATGGAGTCTTCTTTGAAGTCTTCCATTGAGCGAAAGTCCTCCTGATGATTCTTGTCGCATTTACATAATTGGTCGCGAAGTGGATTATTATAAATTTCAATGTTTATGAGTTTATATATGGAATTGAGTTGAGAGTCAATCTTCATAGCCTAAACACATTGAGAGTTGAGTGAAACACATTATCCCTGTGAGGTTGGATTTGAATTTTGCCTATGCCCTCATATATGTGTGATGACGTTAAATTCACCTTCTTTGTTTTGCTACCACTTATGATGTTGCTTTTGACAAGGGCGGAGACTTGAAGGGTGTGTTGTAAGTGTTGGTTATTGCTTGAGGACAAGCAAGTCTAAGTATGAGGTATTTTGATGTACATATTTAGCGTCTTTTTATTTGCAAGTTTTGACTTCATATTCCATTCGATTACTAAAGTAAAGGTTAAAAATAATGCAAATTTGTGTAGAATGAGCTAACGTGTAAGAAATAGAGTCTGCACAAGTTTTGGTCCAAATGTGTAGGAATTGGAGCAGAAACAGAGTTGAAACAAGAAAGCCAAGCCAAGCCAAGCAGAGAAGAGGTTGATATCGACCAGACAGGTCGAGATCGACATTCCAGTTCGACATAGACACCCAGAGTCGATCCAGAGAGCAACAGACCTATTAAAGCACTCGACAAAACATCATATCGAGTGCATACATCAACATCGAGTGGACCCTAGAGCTCGAGTGAAGGGAAGACCATCAAGCCGAAACAGAGACCTCGATATCGAGTCATCAGGTCGATATCGAGTGAAAGTGATCCACGGTTTACACGCGGATTTGAGGTTTATCCAATTGGCCACGATTTTATCTTCTTTATTAGATAGAATATGTCCTAGGGAACTTGCCTTTTTACCCTATGATATTTTATATTTACCTTAATAATGTTTCATCCTATCTATGATGGGATAGAATTTTAGATAAAAGTTTTAGTAGGATGAGAAATACTCTCATTGGCTAGCAAAGATTAGTAGGCTATAAATAAAGCCCTAGGGGGCTGGTTTTTATTCATTCTATAATACAACAACAATAGCTAGAGAAGTAGAGAGTAGAGAGAAGTTTTAGGGTTTGGCGTTTGCGAAAGCCGGCGTTGGATTGTAAAGTTTTGGAGTTATTTAATGCAAGTTATTTCTTTTCCATCAATGATATTTATTGCGATGAAGTGCGAGTAGTTCCCCAAAGCTTCTAGGGTCGGGGTTGTTAATAGGAGGATGTCGAGTATCTCAAATACAAATCTAAAGATATATAAATGTTAACCGACTCCTAGCCTATGCAAATAATTACAAGACTTCCTCCCGTTGTAGTGGAAGGGTAGTCAGGATCGATCCACGAGGAGGCGTGTCAGCAGGATCCTAGTAGCGTTGGAAATCTCACGTCTTGCGTCGACCAGAAGCCTCGATTTTGACCTTGGTGCTCGATGTCGACCTCGGCTGTCGATCCTCTCTGCAACAGAAGACCTGCAGAGACAAAAACAAGCAGTCGATATCGACTAAGGAAGGTCGATATCAATGTTAGCAGACGAATTCGACTGGCTCAGAAGACAGCCAATCGACACAGGTGGTCGATATCGACGTCTAGGGGGTCGATATCGATGTTCAGCAACTTAGCAGTGATGATCGTCGTCGACTCAGAAAACTGTCGACGAACTCAGTGGTCGATATCGACGTCTGTGGTCGATATCGATGTCTTCTCCTGCAAAGTTGTTAGCTTTTTGTCGGCGAAGAAAGGCCGAAGACTTTAGGATGGATGAGGATGCGATGAACAGAAATAAAGACAGTGGTTTTGATGAATAAACTTATATAAAAAAACAACTCCTAGGATTAGGGTTTACCACAACGTTAACCAATGCATGCGATAAGATAAATAAGACGGACAATTGCGCTAGTTCACCCGAGGGGCGAGCTTTCGCCGTACACCAACTCTTAGGATTACTCTTGCAAATAAACCTAATTGTCTCTACAAATTTTATGTTTATAACTCAAGTTGTTAGCATGAATCCATTTTCTTTCGATTAGGACTAAACATAGAATCGTAGGAGATGATATAGACACAAGGATATCAACATCTAACACTTACCTCAGGCACGCATGGCTAACGTCGGGCTCGCCCCGACCCTAAGAGCTTTGGAGGACTACTCGCTCATGTTGAATGTAGACATGCTTTGAATTGAAATAACTTGCATAAATGGAAAACTTTGAATCTTTACAATCTCAACGCCAACTATCGTAAGCGCTTGAAACTTTAAAGCTCAAAACTAAAACTCTAACTTTCTATTGCCTATTGCTATTGTCTTTCTTGCTTGGATGATTCTAACAAACCAGCCCCTAGGGCTTTATTTATAGGCTAATAATTCTTGCTATCCAAGGATCGTAACTTCTATCTAAACTATGAACTCTATCCAAACAATTAGGATAGGTCTTTTATTTTGATAAAACTTAAAACAACTTGATAAAACTTAAAGGTAAAGATAAATCTCAGCTGCAAACTATCTAAATGTACAAGATAAATCCGTGCCTCCTTGAAGATAAAGTTTCCAATCCGCGTCTCGAAATCGAATCTATCTTCTGTCGAGATAAGGTCGATATCGACCAAAGAGGTCGATATCGAGGTATGTATTTCTGCTCGACTTGTCCATCTCCACTCGATGTCTATGTTGAGGTCGATATCGATGTTGAAGGTCGATATCGACGTCTATGGTCGATATCTACCTCTGCTCAGCTCTCCTTGGTTTCTCCGTTTTGACTCCGATTTCGCTCGAATTCCTGCATGGTTAGCTCAAAACTTGTGCAGACTCTATTTCTTGCACTTTAGCCCATTCTTACACAAGTTTATATTCTTTTGAACCTTTTATTTGGAAATCGAATGAAATAAGAAGTCAAAAGATGCAAAAAAAGGAGGTACAAATATGTACATCAGGGGTGAGCCCGACGTTGCCATGCGTGTTTGAGGTAAGTACTTGATGTTGATATCATTGTGTCTATATTATCTCCTACGATTCTATGTTTAGTCCTTATCGCAAGAAAAGGAATTCATGTTATCAACTTGGGTTATAAACATAAAATTGGTAGAGACAATTAGATTTATTTGCAAGAGTATTCCTAATCGTTGGTGTACGGCGAAAGCTTGTCCCTCGGGTGAGATAGCGCAATTGTCCATCTTATTTACCTTACGCATGCATTAGTTAACATTTTGGTAAACCCTAGCCTTAGAAGTTGCCTTTTATTATATATTTTATTCACATAAAAATCTGTTCTTTCTGTTCATCATTCGATTTCCATCCTATTGTCTTCGACCTTCTTTGCTGATAACTAACGTCACTGCAGGAACTACTAGAGATCGACATCAGAGGTGGAAATCGACACCTTTGCTCTACGTCGATGGTCTTCTGTGTCGATTACCCTTCTTCATGTTGCTGAGCTTGATATCGAGTCCTCAACTCGACATCGAGTGCCCCTGTGTCGACTGGCAGTCTTCTGAGCCAGGTTGACGTGTGTGCTACTATCATCGATATCGAGACCCCTGGTCGATATCGAATACTTGTTTTTGTCTCTACAGGTCTTCTGTTGTAGTAGAAAGCGACAACCCCTGTCGATGTCGAGTACCTTACTCCAGATCAAGGCTTCTGGTCGACATAGACGTGTGATTCCAGGCTGTCTAGGAACCACTGACACGTTTCCTCGTAGATCGATCCTGACCTTTCCACTACAACGAGAGGAAGTCTTGTATTTTATTTGCGGAGACTAAAAGATTCGGTTTGATTTGTATTTATTATTTATTTGTATTTTTTTCTTTTTTTTTGGGGGATTAAAACATGTCTTATGGTCAAAACTTGGCTTTCTTTTACTTTCTGCATTGCATTCATGTTTAAGTTTATGTTCTTAGTTTATAAAAATACAAAAATACAAAAAAATTTAGAAAATGTCAAAAAGAACAAAAAAAATGCATATTTACCTTATTCAGTTTTTAAACCGTACTTATATGTCCAATGATGAGAACTCAATAGCTGACTTGATCATATAAATCCTATGGCATATTTGGATGGTTTAGCCTAAGTCCTTAAGATTGTTTTTATGTAGATTGTGAACTTGTGATGAAATTGAACACATATGATCCTAGGCTACGAAGCAAAATCCAACAAAATTGTCCTAGTGAGAATTTGGGCCTATAGGAAGAACATTAAAAATCCCTCTGCTTTCTTGAGTGTATTTACTCTTCCTATGCATCTCTAAATATTGTGATAGTTATTCAAAGGCAATATATATATATATATATATATATGTTTATGTTTATGAGAATTAAATGATGGAGACATCTTTTAAGCCATTTTTATCCTCTCTTTACCTACCATACATTATCTCTGCTTGAAGTCGGAACATTAGCATGAGCCTTATATTGCTAACTCCACAAAATTATCCCTAGCCGAATTAAGTCTGACCCCATTTGGGAATTGACTTAGAATTGTTAGAATAATGCATTGTGGAAAGAAAGTACATATGTTTAGTCTTAAGTAAAGAAAATTCTTGGGTTGGTATATATTTGCATCTTGACACATATTGTAAAAGTTTTTTTTGCTCACCATATAAATACACATTTTTATATTTTCGTACAAAAAAATTATTAAAAATCCAAAAAAAAGGTTTATTATATTAGTGCATAACCCAATTATTCCTTACGTTCTTTTTATTTATTTGCAAGATTTATATTTTTGGGAGCATATTAGGGTTTGAAAGAAAGTTGATGAGCATCATGGAAAGTAAGTTTGGAAGGTGCATCATTTTAGGAGATATGGTTTGGATAAGTTGGGTTAAAGTTTAGGAGTCTTGATTCCCAAATTTATAAGCACCACATAACCAAATAATTTCATATCCTTTATTTCTTACCAAGTCCCATTACAACCCCGCCGAATGGAGTCTTCTTTGAAGTCTTCCATTGAGCGAAAGTCCTCTTGATGGTTCTTGTTGCATTTACATAATTGGTTGCGAAGTGGATTATTATAAATTACAATGTTTATGAGTTGTTATATGGAATCGAGTTGAGAGTTG
Organism: Persicaria maculosa; assembly: GCA_963922045.1. Lineage (NCBI taxonomy): Eukaryota > Viridiplantae > Streptophyta > Magnoliopsida > Caryophyllales > Polygonaceae > Persicaria > Persicaria maculosa. Next base: position 37,008,711 of record OY998271.1, read on the forward strand.
ATCTTCATAGCCTAAACACATAGAGAGTTGAGTGCAAACACATTATCCCAGTGAGGTTGGATTTAATATTGCCTATGCCTATGGATCGCTCATATATGTGGGATGGCGTTAAATTCACTTGCTTTGCTTTGCTACCACTCATGATGTTGCTTTTGACAAGGGCGAAGACTTGAAGGGTGTGTTGTAGGTGTTGGTTATTGCTTGAGGATAAGCAAGTCTAAGTATGGGGTATTTTGATGTACATATTTAGTGTCGTTTTAATTGCATATTTTGACTTCACATTCCATTCGATTTCTGAAGTAAAGGTTAAAAATAATGCAAATTTTTGTAGAATGAGCTAACGTGCAAGAAATAGAGTCTGCACAAGTTTTGGTCTAAATATGTAGGAATTGGAGCAGAATCGGAGTCAAAGCGAGAAAGTCAAGCCAAGTAGATAAGAGGTCGATACACTCGAGGGCCATCAGAATCATTCTTGACAACCCCATCAAAACTTTTCCTTGTCAAAAAACAAAAAGTAAAAAGAAACTCTTAACTGGGCTTATTTTTTTGGCATTTTGGATCAATGTATGTCGAAGATATCATGCTGCAGATCATTGCCAAATGAAGCACTTACGGATTAGGAATGATAATGAAAAACTAAAAACTTGTTGGCATTTGTACAAGAGAGTAGAAGAGAAATGAATCAAATTTTATAGGTGAAACTAATTAAAATAACCCAACCTTTAAGGGGTGTTAAAAATATATCCCTACCTTTCAAATGTAAGATAAACATCCCGACCTTTTTAAGGGATGGTAATATAATATCCCAAAATTTTCTCGTCCACAAAAATGTTTACATGGCACATATGTGGCAAAAAATAATGATCATATTCACAAGCGTGCCCTTGGATCTTAATGCTCGAATTATACAAAGTATATTCGAAAGTTTATTAAATAAACTTTTAAACTCATCTAATTTAATTTTATACAGTATGTTTTATTTGAATTGAAAATACATGAGTAATACAATACAAAAAATAAGAATTTTATTGGAGAGAAATCATTGGGATATTATATTACCATCACTTATAAAGATCGGGATATTTATCTTACATTTGAAAGATTGAGATATATTTTTACACCCCCTTAAAGGTTGGGTTATTTTAATTAGTTTCGGCAATTTTATAGGTAAAATTTGTATGATCATCACTTTTTTTATGAGTCTAGAGAAAAGGAAGGGTAATGATTAGAGCATCATAGAAAATATGATTACCCTATGCGCAAATTTGGTAATCAAATGGGAGGGAAGAACAAATCAAAAAACAATTATTAAGAATGAACTTCAAATACCTGATACAAACAATCTTGGGCAGTACCTAGGTTGCCCTATCCTCCCAGGACGAACCACTAAAGAAACCTTCACGGAACTACTATCAACAATGAAAGGCCAACTCTATCTCAGGCTGGCCGGTCTACCCTTATCAAGACTACGCTATCAGCAAAGCCATTGCATCTGATGCAATGCTTCATGCTACCTAAATCAGTGCATACTGAATTGGATAGGATCGATAGAAACTTCCTCTAGAACAAGGGTCCCAGACATAAACCTCTCATTGGATGGTATGAAGTTTGTAAGACTAAATCTAATAGAGGACTGGGTATTCGTAATTCAGAAGATATGAAAATTGCTTTACAACTAAAACTACTATGGAAAATTTTAGCTGAACCAACCAACCCTTGGGTAGTCATAATTACTGAAAAATACCTTAAGAAACAACACTTATTACAATACAAGTGCAAGGGCTGCTCGTCGTGGCAATGGACTAAACTAACTCATCTGCTTCCATTATTTAAGCAAGGCATCAAATGGTCTATAGAAAACGGGGAACACATAAACTTCTGGAACGATCTCTGGACTGGCACCGCACCTCTGTGGACAATGATTCCTGAAGCAGCCTCTGTTGATACCCAAACCACGATAAAACAATTCATCTCGGAGAACAAAACCTGGGATACAATAAAGATCGAGAAATACACACAAAATCTTTTGCCACCCGACATGATAACAACTATTTTAGCAACCCCTATCCCCAAAAATATACACCAGGATAGGCTATATTGGAAATGGAGCAGAAATGGATGGTTCTCAACCTCGTCCGCTATTGAGATGCTTAACAGCATTAAGAACCACACAAAATCTGATATGAGATGGATTTGGAACATGGATAATCCACCAAAAATTAAACACTTCCTCTGGAAAATCACCAAAAATGGCATTCCTACATCGACTTTGCTGGCTTCTCGTGGTGTGGGCATCCCGACTATTTGCCCACTCTGTGCCTCAAATCATGAAGACATCCCCCACCTTCTTTGGGATTGTCCAATCACTAAAAGCACTATCAACAATTTTGACTCCGCATTGGCGCCCATTTTAAACCAATGCTTTGCTCAAAGCATACCGCTAAACATTATAATAAGATACATAAAGGAAATAATTGGAATTACTCGCTTTAGCAAACTTATGTTGGCTTGGTGGAGTATTTGGTATTTCCGAAACAGGGCATTGTTCGATAACCTCAAACCAGACCCTAAGAGTATTGTATCTTTCATTCATAATCAAATTAAACTTTGGCAAGACTCCAAACAAGATGAGGATCTCAACACAATAACTAATCTAACAAGCAAAAAACCAAAACAAAAACGCAATGGAAAATGGCATAAACCACCTCCTGAGTACGTTAAACTAAACTTTGATGGGGCCCTCTCGGCTTCTGCCAAGGGCTCCTACGGCTTTATCATCAGGGATGACCATGGGACCCCTCTCTTCTCGGGTTCAAGTTTCTCCCCTCTATTCTCTGTCTCGGGCTCCGAAGGGTATGCTTTGTGGAAAGGAATCAACGCAGCAAAAGACCTAGGTATTACCAAACTGATAATCGAAGTTGATAACCTCACCATAATAAATAGTCTGACGGGTTTAGGATTGCCTCCGGGAGATTGTGAAATGATTGTCTCTGACAGTCTACTCTCTCTTGGCTTCTTCCTAGATATCCACATTCGTCATGTTCATAGGGAATCCAACCGGGCTGCTGATCGTCTCTCGCATCTTGGTTATGAGTTCTCCAATAATGAACCTACTGACGATTCGATGCTTCATAATTTCATCCAGTTGGATGCTCTTGGCACTTGAGGCCCTGCCTCTTTTGGCAAATTATTTCCGGTTCAAAAAAAAGGGAGGGAAGAAATAGATTTCATATGAAAAAATAAGGGAAGAATTGTAATGATTAAAATATTAAACAATAAATCCTAACTTAAAAATAGACTAGATTCGAAAGATTAACAATTACCTTTGCTTACCTAAAAAACAAATGAGGGGTAAGTGGAAAATAGTTCTTGTTTATAACAAGTACTGTGTAATGGACGAATAAGTTGGGAGTGCAAGGGTTGTATATCGCAAAAGTTCGATCATGGAACAAACATCTATTTCAAAGTTAAACCCACACCAAATCAACTCAACTAGGTTAAGAATCACTACTGCTAGTAAAACGCAGAAAATAAACCACTTCGCAAAACAGCATGTTCAAACTCAACAGCCAAGACTTGCATTCTTGATTTCACCCCTCCACAGTTCCTCTAGCCTCTCTTGGTTTCAACTTGACTATACCAGATAACTAATGAACTATATTACACCAGTAGAAGCAACAAGTCCATTACATACTACTATTTAGTATTAAAATATGCTGCCGTAATGAAGCTTTCACTTAAGGAGCAGCACGAACCTAGTTTTGTGACTTCATTCAGTTGCAGTCTCTTCCTGAGTCATACCGAACAAATCCTAGCAGCTCTGGTCCTTCCAGCCTCGGATTATTCAAGAAACTGTGTTTTAACGAACAATCAGTGCATGTTCGGAGAATGATCCATCTTAAGGGGAAAAACAAGACAGATTCTCAGGATACAGTATTACCTTTCCTCGGAGAATTTAGCGAAGGAGCCTGATATTGGAATGGCACCACACAGGTTATTGTTGGACACATTCCTGCATGTCATATTATGTAAAGTTAAATAAGAAAGAGACCACAAGGGATGGGTTAAACACTGAGTTTCACAGGATAGATTTTGCGTACAGGATCTTCAAGTTTTCCAGCTTGGTCAGCTCTCGGGGGATCTTTCCACTCAGACTGTTGTCATTCAGTCGCCTGGGGTGAACAAAGGGCGTATATAGGCCTTTAGTTAATGTCAACATTTTATTTTTGCAAAACTTAAGTTGATCCATTTAGACAATTTCTGTATTACAAATCAACAATCTCATGTTCAATTCCAAGACATTCATATAAAGTACACCCTTATTACCATACCGTGTAAAAAGTCTGAATCTTCAGAATCTCATTAAGAGCACTCCGAAACAAAACTGCCACATAAAAGGGAAGGAAAGGAGCTTACAGAAACTTGAGATTGGGGAGTTTGGAGAGCAATGCGGGGATTCGTCCTGTAAGATTGTTGTGGAACAAGTCCAAACTCACAAGGCTCTTGAGCTCACCAAGTTGTTGTGGTATTTGGCCTTCTAAACTGTTCATGTAAAGCTCCCTATACAAAAAAAGGGAAAGTAGATCAAATCAACCATGAACCATCCCACTTCATACATTTACTACTCCTTCCTTTTTACTCACTGCTCCCATTCAATGTGCTTCCAACAATTAATTAATTTTCAAACAAAAATTCATAGATTTTGTTCCATTTCAGATCTAAGGGGTGGTCATAAACCAGGGAAATTAAATGCATATCCAACTACTTGTGCAGAGCACTAAACTAATTCCTGACCTGCACCCCTACAATTTATTAGGGTATGAGGAAGAAGGAAGTACCCATTTTTGTTAAAAACTCACAATCAAATCCCAAATACAGCATTTTTGTGCCATAAAAAATAAGAAATTGTGGTTTAGAGATGTACAGGTTCTCCAATGTATATTTGTTGTTCTCGGGTCAATTTAATATTTATAGAGCACATTATAAATCATAACAACTGGAAAGGAGAAATCTTTGTTTGTTCAATGGTTACTCAGAACAGTTTTTTCTTTTTCTTTTTTCATTTTTTTTTAAAAACTTACAAATACTGGGAAGGAGAAATCTATGTTCAATGGTTACTCAGAATAGTTTTTTCTTTTTTTATTTCTTTAAAAAAAATTTAAAAAAAAATTTAAAAAAAACTTACAAATACTGAAGGTGCTCTAGCTTTCCAAGTTCGGGAACTAGCTTACCGGACAACCTTGCATTTCCAAGATCTCTGCATACAACAAATTTAATCTCATCCATCAATTACATGAAAATCAATTCATAGCCAAACAAAACGAATCAATTTTTAGGGTTTTTAAACAATCGAGTTTGCAAATGAAACTTCCATGGATGCAGTTGCATGGAAGATTCAACCATCTTAAACAACTGAACAGCTACAAGAACAACAAATTTGCAACTGCAAGGGAGACAATTACAGGCGAGTAACCCGATTATCTTGATCGCAGGTGACATGAAACCAGGTGCAAGGATCAACAAGCGTCGGATCCCAGCTTTGCAACACATTCGCGGGGTCCTTCACCGCCCTCCTCAACGCGTACAGCGCATCTCCTGTGTCCCAAATCGGCCCCAAGAATAGGCAAAAAGGAAACATTTTTAAAGCCTCATTCTCCATTTCAATCACGGAAAATAGACCAGAATCTGAAGAAAACTAGAAATGTAGCAACTGTACCTTCCGAGTTAGCCTGCGATGGAGCGGTCGATGTTGCTGCGAGCAAAACAACAAAGCACAAGACTGTCCAGATCTCCATTAAAAACGGACCTCAAAACTAACTGAAAAGTCCCTTAATTAGGTTACAGAGTGGCGAAATCCACTAGTACAACAACAGACGAGATGCTCAGAGAGAGAGAGAGAGAGAGAGGGGAGATTGGGGAAGTAGTTCGATCTTGTGGAGTTGAAAGTGGAATTTGTTATTTAACTTTGTGTTGGGGATTTATGGAGCCCATAAAAGGGTATCTGCCATCGATGTTCCACTGCCCCCACTTTGGTCCTTGTTTAGGCACAGTTGTATATGAACACTTCCTCTGCTTTTTTCTGCCTTTTGTTGTTCCCGTTTTGCCCTTGTTTTTTACTTTGTCTTGCTTTGGAGTTTCAACCATGACTGAGGTCAAACTGGTCCTCCATTATTAATTTTTTTTATACAAGGTAAAGATGCGAGGCTAATCAACTGCGGTTGAACCAACGCTCAAAGGCATCTTGATGGATGAAGACCTGAATCTCAGCATGTGGGCAATCAACTAGCATCGAAGTGGAGAGGCCGAGGTGTGCCAGTCGGTCACCCACATGGTTTCCCTCTCTAAAAACGTGGAAAAATTAAACAAAGGCGAATGATCTGCAAAGCCCGAATCATCATCTCGACCTCCCATGGCACCTTCCAAATTCCCATGGCACCTTCCGAAACAAAGGCGAATGATATATAGAGAGTGGTTCGATGACTAAATAGAGAGTGGTTCGGTGACCGAATAGAGAGTGGTTCAGTGATCGAATAGAGAGTGCTCGGGCGAGCTCGCTGCGATGCTCGGGGTGGCGTTCGGTCGAGAGAGAGCAGAAGCGAGGGAGCGAAATAGAGCTGAGGGGCGAAGGAGTGGGAAGCCATGGGAGGAGCTTGAGATTGAAGGTGATGAGATGTCATTCTAGAGCTCTCAGATCCGAACGAAATGAAGAGAGAGAGAGAGAGATGAATTGAAATGAAAAAAAGAGGGACAGGAGGTTAGGGTCGGCTGGATGGTGAGAAAGAGGGTATATATACCATCAATTAGGTTAACCTAGAGAATTTACAAAAATAACCCGCTATTTCTGATTTAAAAACAAATACCCTCATAAAATTAGAGAATATAGCCTGATAAATTTTATTTAAATCAAAAGCACCACAATATCAATTTCTGCATAAATAAAATAAATAAATAAATTAATTTAATGAAAGTATGCTATATACATATATATATATATATATATATATATATATTTATAACTTTGGTGAATTCAAAATTTTCGAAATTCTCAAAAATTTGAAATTAAACCACGATTCATAAATAATATTTTCAAAATTCCGGATCTTTACAATGGGGAGTGAGGACGGAGGAGGCCATTCTGCTCGATCTCAACCTTAATCTTGATTTCAAATCTCAATTTCAAATCTCAACCTTAATTCCGGATTCATAAATAATATTTTCAAAATCTCATTTTAAATCTCCATTCTGCTCGATCTCAACCTTAATCTTGATTTCAAATCTCAATGACAAATCTCAATATCAAATCTCGATCTCAAACTTAATCTCAATCTCAAATATCAACTCTCACTCTCAATTCTCAAATATAAAATCTCAATCTCAAAAGTCAATCTTGATCTTAATCTTGATTTCAAATCTCAATGTCAAATCTCAAATCGCGATCTCAATCTCAAATCTCGATCTCACTCATTAACTCAGTCTCAAATATCAAATCTCACTCTCAATTCTCAAATATAAAATCTCAATATCAAAAGGCGATCTTGATCTTAATCTTGATTTCAAATCTCAATGACAAATCTCAAATCGCAATCTCCATCTCAAATATCGATCTCAAACTTAATCTCAATCTCAAATATCGACTCTCACTCTCAGTTCTAAAATATAAAATCTCAATATCAAAAGTCGATCTTGATCTTAATCTTGATTTCAAATCTCAATGACAAATCTCAATATCAAATCTCGATCTCAAACTTAATCTCAATCTCAAATATCAAATCTCACTCTCAATTCTCAATTCTCAAATATCAAATCTCAATATCAAATATTGATCTTGATCTTACTCTTGATTTCAAATCTCAATGACAAATCTCAAATCGCAATCTCCATCTCAAATCTCGATCTCAAACTTAATCTCAATCTCAAATATCAACTCTCACTCTCAATTCTAAAATATAAAATCTCAATATCAAAAGTCGATCTTGATCTTAATCTTGATTTCAAATCTCAGTGACAAATCTCAAATCGCAATCTCCATCTCAAATCTTGATCTCAACTCAATCTCAATCTCAAATATCAACTCTCTCTCTCAATTCTAAAATATAAAATCTCAATTTCAAATGTCGATCTTCATCTCAATTTCAAATATCAAATCTCAATCTCAATCTCAAATATCAAATCTCAATATCAAATCTCAATTCCAAATACCGACCGTAATGTTTATCTCGATATCAAATCTCAATCTTTGTCTAATCTCAAACCTCGATCTTGATCTTAATCTTGATCTCAATCTCTGATCTCAATCTCAAATCTTAATCTCAAGTAATCCTAATTTCAACCTCAATCATGGACTCAATCTGAAATCTCGATCTCAAATCTTAAATCTTCATCTCAATCTCAATCTCAATCTCAAATCTCGATCTCAAACTTAATCTCAATCTCAAATATCAACTCTCACTCTCAATTCCCAAGTATAAAGTCGCAACATCAAAGGTCGATCTTGATCTTAATGATTTCAAATCTCAATTCTCAATGACAAATCTCAAATCGCTATCTCAATCTCAAATCTCGATCTCAAATTTAATCTGAATCTCAAATATCAGCTCTCACTCGATCTCAATTCCCAAATATAAAATCTCAACATCAAATGTTGATATTGATCTTAATCTTGATTTCAAATCTCAATATATATAGTGCGGTAAAAACTTATCATTTTAGATCAAAGAATTTATCCAATATAAACTTATATTTAGATCAAAGAATATGTGGCAGTCGGTTGAAATAACACATATAACTATTATTATTTATGGATTAATTATATTTTGACCAAAAAAAATTTATGGATTAATTATATAGAAACCTTGTGATAAATTTACATAAGATTGATATATTTTGTGTTTATTTCATATATGATGTTCATAAATCTTATCCAATATAACTAATGTAATCGTTCAATATTTTAAAAATAATTTTTTTTATCATTCAATCTATTACAATCTACTACACATAAGAGATAAACTTTTTCATTTATAAGAGATAAAATCAATTAAAGGGTTTATATACTTTTATATTTTTTAAAAATAAAAATCTTTTATTTTATTATGTATTATTTATTGGATAAATAAGTGAAAAAATAATGAGTATGTAAATAAGAGTACTTATTATTATCAGATATAATAAAATATAATTAATTAATAAAATGTGCAAGAGCGCGGGTAACAAATACTAGTCATATATAGATACACAATACTCGATATTCTGATTTTATATAGATACATCACTTTCTTCTCAAAAGTAGAGCGGGAAATCTTGGCGCCTTTTTTTTAAGAACTCAAGTGACCAACATATGCTATGTTCGTCGCTTGAATATCTGCAAATTTCCCCAAATGAAGCGGGAACTTTGGCGCCAATTGTATTACTAAAAAATATCATGAATATTTTCAATATTTATCACAAGTTTTTTCATAAAACCTCAAACCAATAATATGATTTTCTTCAATCTCTACCATATATATATACACACACAATAACAACACATTTATGATTTATGTGTACATATTTAAAGTATCCACAAAAAATATAAACAAATTATTAATTTAAACCATTTTTTTTTGAAACTATAACCTTGTAGCTCACAAAAAAAATCAACGGATGAGATAAGATGGAAATGGAGAAGGAAGATGTTACACATACATTAACCACGTATAATGGTACACATACATTAAATGTCGCAAGTAACATTCATTAAAGTGACTTTAAAAAAGTCACGACTTAGGCGACGTACTTAGCATATGTTCGCCGCCTACGTAATATAGTAATAAATGTGTCAGATCTACCCCTCCTTCAGGCGACGTACTCATCCAAACTTCGTCACCCCAACACCGTGCAATTTAATGTGGGCCTACCGACTCTTACTCAGGTGACGACTCTACATACGTTCGTCACCTGAATTTACTCAAGCGACGAATAAATAATAACTTCGTCGCCCCAACACCATGCAATTTAATGTGGGCCTACCGACTCTTACTCAGGTGACAACTCTATGTACGTTCGTCACCTGAATTTACTCAAGCGACGAACAAATGATAACTTCGTCGCCCAAGCTTCGGTCTCCTTTGACTTTTCCTGGATTCGACTCAGGTGACGAAGTTGTATATGGTACGTCACCTGAAGGGATCTCAAGCGACGAATCCACAAATGTACGTCACCTAACTTGCAAAATGGCGTAGTGGTTTGATTACATTTGAGAGTTTGAAGAGGAACTCTTCTTCATTGTTGTGCTTGGATTTGAATTGTCGTAAAGTAGTATTTGATAACGGGGATGGGGTTGAAGACGAGATGATAAATGGTGAGGGAGGGGGATTTGGATGGGGATGGATGTTTGAACTTGATGGAGTTTTGTGTGCTTGTGTTTAGGCTTAGCTCTTCTCTCATGGATGCCTCTAAGGAGTGGATCCATGGTTACTTCTCTTAGAGTGAGATTAGTTGTTTTTTTTAATTAGGGTTGTTTATTTAACTTGTTTTTTTTTGATAAATTGTTTATTTAACTTGTGATATGATAATTTTGAAGTTAATTTCGATCTAGTATATGTTTTTGATTTATTAATTTACATATCAATACACTTCGGTCCATATATCTAAATAAATTAAATATTGATAAATGGTTGTACTTTCATAAGGGTGGTTGTGATAATTGAGATAATGAGTTGAATCCTCTTTTATGTGTAATAAACTAATTTTTTTCATATGAAATACATTACAATTAGGATTCCCTCAAAGAATATATTGTTTTAAATATAGAATATATTGAATTGATCACCTATGCCAGAAATAAGGAATTGATCAAACCAAATACCATACTGATATATTTGTTTTAAAATGAATTTTGGGGAGCCACGATTTACAACAAATAGAGTTATTTATCCTAAATCAATTAGAATATATGCATATATAGTTGGCCAAAACCAAGGATATATAGATGAAGAATAACCTAACCAAATATAAATACAATTAACACAATACAATAATTTATTTGTATATAGTGGTTCAGTGACTGAATAGAGAGTGGTTCGGTGACCGAATAGAGAGTGATTCAGTGACTAAAAAATTTAATTATAAAAAATAGAGAGTGGTTCAGTGACTAAAAAAATTAATTATAAAAAAATAGAGAGTGGTTCAGTAACTAAATAGAGAGTGGTTCAGTGACTAAATAGAGATTGATTCAGTGACGAAATAGAGAGTGGTTCAGTGACTAAATAGAGAGTGGTTCCGTGAGTAAAAAAATTTAATTATAAAAAATAGAGAGTGGTTCAGTGACTAAGTGGAGAGTTGTTCAGTGACTAAATAGAGAGTGGTTCAGTGAATAAATAGAGAGTGATTCAGTGACTAAATAGAGAGTGGTTCAGTGACTAAATAGAGAGTGATTCAGTGACTAAATAGAGAGTGGCTCAGTGACTAAATAGAGAGTGGTTTAATGACTAAAAACTTTAATTATAAAAAATAGAGAGTGGTTCAGTGACTAAATAGAGAGTAATTCAGCGACTAAATAGAGAGTGATTCAATAACTAAATAGAGAGTGGTTCATCACATATAAATAGAGAGTGGTTCATTGACTAAAAAATTTAATTATGAAAAATAGAGAGTGATTCAGTGACTAAACAGAGAGTGATTCAGCGACTGAACAGAGAGTGGTTCAGCAATAAATGGTTCACTTCTTGTTAATGTTTTTTTCCACAAAATATATACAAAGTCGGTGTCTATGTGTAGATAAAATTAAATTACACTTAAAAATATATTTTTTATATTTTTTTAACAAGTGAAAATGTTAAAATTTAATTTTTAAAATATGATTAATTAATGGGCTATGGCAAATGGGGGCAACAATTGTGAATAATTAATGGGCTATTAGTATTAATCGGCAAATGGGGGTGGGGGGCAATAATTGTGAATAATTAATGGGCTATTAATAGAGGTGGCAATCGGGCGAGTCGGGTCGGGTTATTCGGTTTCGGGTCATATCGAACTTGGGTTGATATCGGGTGTGATGATAATTCGGATCTGATCGGGTTCGGTCAGGTTTATTTGGGCATTATTTTATCGGATACAATCGGGTTTTCGGGTCCTATTCCGTTCGGGCAAATCGGGTTTCAGTCTAAATGGGTTCGGGTTAATCGGATTTCAGTCTAAACGGGTTCGGGTGAGTCGGGTTTCGGTCACAACGGTTTTGGTCGAATTGGATTCAGTCAAATCGAACCCGCAAGAATCATATTGAATAAAGCAAATCAAATTTATTTATTTATTTTTTTTTACCTATGAGATATTTATCCTTCTATATAGGTTAACCTAATGTTTATCAATTCTTAATCAATACTACATTCTTTAAAATAATGTAAGTCTTCTCATTTTTTAGAACATTTTTTAAAAAGTCAAAATTATATAAAATAGTATTTTTTAAATATTAATTTCATACTTATTACTCATAACTACAAAATTATAAAAATAACCAAAAGATGATATTTATATAGTTTTAGCGTCTTAAAAAATGCTAAAAATTGACTTTTTTTAATGGAGGGAGTACAAAATTATATTTAATTATACTATATGCATGATAATATTACCATTCATTATTGAGTAAATCAAATACTTAAGTTGTTTTGAGTATTTTAGGGAAAATGCTAAGGTTTTTATTGGTTTCGGATATAATCGGGTTTGAGTTATTTCGGGTGTCGGGTATAATCGGGTTTGGGTAATTTCGGGTTCGGATATGCTCAGATCGGGCAATTTCGTGTTTCGAGTTGATTTTGGGTCGGTCCATTAGGATATAATCGGGTTCGGGTTATTAGTGGGTTCGGATTGCTTTCGGGTTCGGGCTTAACTCGGATCGGGTCGGTCGGTCTCGGATCCAAACTTTTTTTTTCAATTATTCGAGTGTCGAACGGGTTCGGGTCGGATTAATCAGATCGGTTTTCTGAAATCGGGTCGGGTATTGCCAGCTCTAGCTATTAAGCGGCAAACGACAACAATTGTGAAGCGCGTGAGCATCACGTGGTTGCAAGTGCGGATTGGCAAGCACACAATGCTTTGGAGCATGTGGGCCCTAGGGAGTAGCCGCGTAATTTTGTAAACGAAATTTATATTATTTTAATCCATATAAACTAATTAAATCACTTCTTTCGTTCTCACCAGTAAAGGTGTTCTCACCCAAACCCTACTATATATATATATTCATGCTTAATACCATAAAGGCCAAACTAATTAAAATAACCCAAACTTTGTAGGAGTGTTAAAAAAATATCCTCACCTTTCAAATGTATGAAAAATAATCCAATCTTTGGGGAAGGTGGTAACAAAGTATCCCAAATCATTTTTTCGACCATAAATTGAGCCAAAACAATAACATGAAATTGATCAAGTGGTACCATTCTCTTAAAAATAACTCACTATCACAAAAAAAAATCACCAAAATATTAATTTTTCCAGTTATATATCATTGTTTTGGTTCAGATTTATAGTCGAAAAAATGAATCAGTATACTTTTTTGCCACACCTCTCAAAGGTTGGGTTATTTTTATTACAGTTGAAAGGTGGAGATATTTTTTTATCACCTCTCCAAAGATGGGGTTATTTTAATTAGTTTTGCCTACTATAAATTATAAAAAAAATATTTACAAAAAAGTTTATATTTAATATAGTTTTTATTATTATAAAAAAGCATGTGTGAATAGTAAATGACATGTTTTGGTTAACAGAGTGAATAATAATATTAGCCATTATAATGTGACCCCATCAAAATAATTAATTCAATATGAGAATTTACAAATTTATTAGAATATTAATTTCTCCAAAACTTATTGTTTTTTCCAGTTGAATTAAAGCAATTTAAATTTTTTAATTAAATAATCCAATTAATTATTTTTTTATTATAACATTAATTTATTTTGAATTAAAACTTAATATATCTGTTAGGTACCATATTTTTTTTGGTGTAATTTAGTAAAATATTTCTTCGAATGTATAATTGAGTTAATTTATATATTTAAAATTGTAAAAACCTTAAACTAATAGCTAAAATATGATTTTATAACTCAATCAGTTATTGGATGTAAAAATTAAAGTAAGTCAATTTATCAGAGCTACGTGTTTTAGTACATTTTTTTTATTTTTTGTTAATATATTTTAGTATAACTAATATAACTTAAAATAATCATGTACAAACAGATGAATAATCATGATATTGACAAAACTTGTATACATCATAACGCTGTACACCAGAACTAACCTTCTTCTGAAATTACACAATTTTAAATATGGCTTCATTGAGGTCTTTTTTGGGTAAAACTCAAGAAGTAAAGCAAATGAAAGTTGTACCTTTTTAAATATCTTTCTAACAAACGTACTAACAAACGAAATTACAACCCAATCTAACTTCTAAAGCTTGAACGATTCATTTTTCTTAGACATCTTTGTTGACAAATCATGCTCAAAGGTAATCTTTTAAAGGTTCAAGCTCACCATCATTAACCCTTCATCTTCAAATTTACCTTGAAAAGGATCTTAAAGCAATCAGTAAAATCAGGGGTGGGCGCCGGACGGGACGGGATGGGATGAGGGTCGTCCCGCGTCCCGTTCCGCGTAATTTTTGCAGGACGGGACCAGGACGGAATTCACTATTTTTTTTCAATCCCGCACGGGCCTTCTCCCTCACGGGACGGGACGGAATCGGGACGGGACGAGCCTTGTCCCTCAAATAAAAAACATTCTAAAAAAATCTAAAATTCCAATATATATTTTACGGTTTTTCTTATATATATATACACTGGACATATAATACATATAATTACACAATATATACACACAAATATACACTGTCAATATATACCTATACAGTGTATATATACCAAGCATACACTGTATACATACATACTATGTACACACTATATACAGTGTGTGTATATATATATATAAGGCTGATTTTTTTTAAATAAAAAACAGTAAGATATAGGCATAAGAATATAATATATATAGAGAGGTTAGTTCTGGTGTACACAACCCTTATCGTGTATCATGTACTCAGAAATTATTCATCTATTTGTTCATGATTATTCGTCTGTTTTCACATAATTATTCATCTGTAAAAAAAATGTAAAAATTGTAAATTTTATTCTAATGAATAATCGCCCAATACCACCGAATAATTTTATTCCACTGAATAATCTCCCAATACCACCGAATAATCAGAAGTTACTTTTAATCTCATCCGTTGATCTTCTTAATTCAATGACCCAGATTTGTTAACATGATACACAATAAGAGCTGTGTACATTTGATCTATTGTCTATATATATATATATATAATAGTGTAGATCTCGTCCCATGTACGGAGTATATTGGTTGTGTTATATTGATATAACTTTTTACTTATATAATATTTACTCTTTTATAAGATATTTCATCTATCTAACTATATGAGTTATTGGTAAAATAAAATAATTATTTTTATTAGATTTCTTTAATTATTTTTATTAGATTTCCTTTTTGACGGGAGAAAGCTTTGCGAGATGCACTCACGTGCCGCCACATATGCAAATGCACTCACGCGCCGCCACGTAGGCAACAATGCATCGGTTTTAGTATATGTATATAGATATGTATATATGCGGGACGAGACGGGATTTGCGGGATAAGGAATCCTCGTCGCGCGTCCCGTCCCGCATAATTTTTACGGGATGGGCCCGGGACGGGAATCATTAATTTTTTTTCATATCCCACCGGGATCGGGACGGGCCCGAGACGAGACCGGAACAGGCCCAGGACAGGACCGGGACGGACCCGGGATTTGCGCCCACCCCTAACTAAATTGCCACAAATATTTTGATGATCATCGATTAAGTTAAAATATCGCTCAATCAAGTCCTTCCGAAGAACCAAATGATGGTCAACTTCCTTTATTTGTTGCTTTCCTGCTTCTAAGAGCATCCGCATTCGTGAAACCCACTCGGGTTCCTTAACTCCACTTTTTATATTTCTCTCTCCTTAAAAAACCCAATACAATTTTTCACCCACATCCCTAAAACCCTTTAAAACCCTATTTTTTTATCGGGACCCACCTCTTTTTCTCCTCTCACTCTCTCTCCTCATGCTGGCCCACCTCCTCTCCTTTTTCTTTCTCTCTCTCGGTTTTTTCTTAGTAAGAAACCTTTCAAATCATTTCTAAACCCCTCCTCCATCTTCTTCAATTTTTTATTAATTGGTTCCTTATTTTGAGGTTAAGACACCCCATTGTGGATGCTCTAAGTTCCTCTCGTGTATTTTGGTTTGTTCTTTGTTTTGGGGTTCAACGGTGTTCCTCCCGGACCTAGAGGCACCAATGTGCAACTTTTCAATGCTAAGAACATTCGTGTGCTTTTATGTGATTGGATTCGAAGATAGCATTCCTTTTTGCTTTTTGGCCTTCACTTGTTACAAGATGCCAATAAGACAATAAGCAACTACCTTCCCAAACCAAAATCAATCAAATGAAGAGAGAAGAAAGGAAATCTGATCTGGAGCGGATTAATCCCAGATCGTCTGGATCCGGTGGTCCTTTGCGATAGAGATGAGCAGTTCGAGCACCGAGCTGCAAACCAAAAGCAGAGCTCCTGGAGGAGTCAGAATATTTATCAATCCTCTTCGCGTCGCTGCAAAAGGGAAAAGGCAAGCCACTGGACCAACCTGAAAGGGTCGGATGTCCTGTCCATAATCTGCATGCTCTGGTTATTTTGGTATTTACCTCATCTAAGGCTGAGAAGCCACAAGAAAGGCCGCGGAATCCATACTCAAGGCTCAGAACACTACAACAATGGATCATAATTCCAGAACAAGTCTTACAAAGATGCCTAAAGACCAACTTATTACAGTTCCTTACAAACCAATAAGGGGATATAAACCCAATTGATAAACTTAAAGAGGAGAGTTTCTTTGCTTTAATCTCTTTTCAAGTAAAAAGATTCATGGCCATGCTAAGGAATCCATAGCTTGTTGATGAACTTTCCTATCACCAGCTGCAACTACATTGAAACCTTGCATAATAAACCCATACACTAAATTAGTGTTGAAGATTACGATTTATTTGTCAGGGCCCCGTAATGCATATGAAAAACCATTCTTTAGAAAAAGAAAAAAAAAAATTGAAGGCCAACGATGAAAAATGGTAACCTCTAGAAATAAGGAACTCTTAATGAAGATTTCATTTTTTTGGGTACCCATATTATGAAAATATAAACATTTACTCCCTGTTCTGTTCCTTTCTGGGCATCAATATGAAACATCTAATATGTTCTGTATAAAAAGTGTAATGCACTGGAAACTATAATAGAAACTCGAGCCTCATATACCTGTTGCCTGTGATTGTGAAGAGGCTTCCCAGTGAAGCTCCTGTCCTTTCCAGTCAGTTATCACTCCTCCAGCGCCTTCTATGACTGGTACCAGCGCGAGAAAATCATACGGCTGACGGCAAAAACAAGATACCAAATGTCAAAACCCAACAAATAATTCAGTCTAAAACATATCATCATCTATTCAGTGATAAGACCATCCAAGTTGAAAATTTACAGGACTCCATTACCTTGAGGCCAGATTCAACAACCAAGTCCACAAAGCCAGAAGCCAGAAGTGCATAAGCATAGCAATCACAGCCATATAATGGTTGTTTGACCTGTGTTGTGTTAACAGAAATTGCCAATATATGAGAAATAACTCAAAAGCGAAACACATCCAAGTCATAAGACCATCTAATGTTTCTTCATATATTGGAAGCATGTGATATTAAATATGAACGATAGTCAAACAGGCCATAGAAGTTGATTTGCATGGCAGAAACTACCAGACTTAATCTTTAAACATTCCTCTTTGTAGCTGTAAGTTTGGGGAATCTCTTGCATATACCTTCTTTCGAACTCGATTAAATGCCTCTTCAGCATCACCACTGAATAGATGGGGACTAGTTGTATACCTGAAGAGAAGCAAAGATCATATTATAGTTACATAATAGGAAATTGCAATCATCCTATGGGAATGATATGATATCCATAGTGCACACTCATTTCACCCCCAAAATATCACAATCCCCCAAATATATTCTTGAAATCAAAACTTACAAATATGCTTGTGAGAGACTTGAAGAAGTGCGGGTTGCCACTTCCTCTCCGTTTAATTTAGTCCTCTTTCCAACTATGCCCAACCATCGTTCCCTTAAAATAGGTTGATCAATGATGCCAATAATCTGAGATTTTTACATGGAAATTAGTAAAAAGAAAGATCAAGACTCAACTAATCCTTAAAGAGATGAGACACTGCAGCTACAAAGGATTGATAGAAAATTGGACTACATTGAAGAATTGGTTCATCACGAAGATCCAAGGAAACCCATAAGAACCAG
The DNA here is from genome assembly GCA_963922045.1 of Persicaria maculosa. Lineage (NCBI taxonomy): Eukaryota > Viridiplantae > Streptophyta > Magnoliopsida > Caryophyllales > Polygonaceae > Persicaria > Persicaria maculosa. Next base: position 37,027,117 of record OY998271.1, read on the forward strand.
AAAGTATACTTTTAGAGAGTTAACATACCGGCCTACCCTTGTACAGAAGGGCAATAAGTGTACCAAATAGTGGTTTCCCTGCAAAAAGCAATAATATCAGTAAAACGCACATCTAAAACAGCTGCATGAGGATCAAATAAAGGAAAAAACGGAAATGTAAAGTACCTGTAATAAAGCTCTTTGTGCCATCTATAGGATCCAAAACCCACACATAATCTGCTGAACTTTCTTTGCACCTCCAGCCATTTTCTTCTCCATAGCTGAAATCAAGCAACAAATTCATGGAACTGGCAGACTCTGGGAAGTGTAGTATCAAAAGGAAACCCTGCCCTAATTAAAAAGACTTTGTATGTCATCTGGTGAGGATCACTGGATCTAAACAAATGACACCAACCGAAAATTTAAAAAAAAAAAAAAAAAAAACCATACCAGTGCAAGCCCATCAAGCAGGGAAAAGAAGCAAGACTACAACAAAGTATTTTCTCATTCCTATTTCCTAACACCATGGGTGCCCATGTGGAGAAAATAAGCAGACTGGACTAGACAGTTCAGTAGCACAATAATATTCAAACTTACATGGCATGAGAAGGGAAGTTTTCCAAAATGATAGAAACCATAGATTCCTCAGCAGATCTATCAGCAATTGTCACAGGACCTAAAATACAGTCTCAATTCAGGATTGGATATCTGATTTTGTTAAATTATCAAAGAAACAAGTTTAAGGTATCCAGAGGTTTAAGGAAAAAATATAATTTGCTCCATCTAAAATTGAAGTATGTGCACAGAAAAATTAAAATAGAATGCCAAATTCGATAGTACTAATTTTAGATATTAAGACAGACTTCAAAGTCATCACTTTTCTCTCTCTAAGTCACAAGGGGAATCAACTCTTGTGATTTGAAAATAATAAAAATTAGGATTAACTTAATAAACTAAAACAAATCAACAATGGGGAATGGGGATATCCATTGGCCAAGGATACATTACTAGCAAACCAACAATTTGGATTATAGTTTAGTTATTTTTCGGATGAGTAGGAAACTATTTTTTTTTTTGATACAGAATGAGTAGGAAACATTTCCTATTTTATGGATGAGTAGGAAACTACTTTTCTTCTTCATTTTTTAATCATAAAGCTTCCTCGTTGCTTTGTTGCTCTTTGTTTCAAGTGCCCACTGATGCACTGGGCAAAATTTCAGATGAGGATGGGATTAAAGCATATTAATTATGCTTACATGGTTAATATGCATTTCGCTGGTTGCCGATGTTCTACCAATTAAAGCATCATTTTTCTTCTCATACTCGTGCAAATTGTTCATGAAATAAACATCATGCACATTTCCTGTAAATATCAGTTTATAATACATAAAACAAACATATCAAATTGTATCAGAAAAGGGTTTTCCTTTTTCAAAAACAAAGGAACGAATTTTGTAGAATGGTTGTGAAGTTTCAGGGCTGGGTTAGCTTGAGCTGATGTTTAAGGGCTAGAGTGCCTGGGTTGGGGAAGTTTCGGGATTAATGGTGCATTAATGATCAATCAATCGGGTATCCTTTTCTCGTCAAATTCTAAGTAATTAACCTATGAAGACCCTAACTTCCAAAAAAGCAAAACAAAAAACAAAACAAAAATCAACAAAAAACGACTGAAGTAGTCAGAAACACAGCAGCAAGCAGTAGAAAATGTAACCAATGGAGACAAAATCAGGAAGGGAAACTAGGAAACTCACTCAAATCATCTTTTTCCACGATTTGGAATGGCTTGCGGAAGTACTTCCGAATGACTTCGCCGGCGGCGTCGGCGAGCTTGTCCGCGATGGAAGCGAAGCGATCGATCTGGAGATCATCGAAGGGCGGCGGAGCAGCGACGCCCTCTGTCATACGATGGAGCTTGGAATTGCAAGGAGCTGTGATTCTGGTGGTTCTGATGGTGGAAGGAAAGGGTCGGGTGGGAGAGGAGAAGCTGAGAGAGTGAGGGTGAGGGTTAGGGTTTGGAATGGCGGGATGGAGGGAGAGAGAAGGGGGAGGAGAAGGGTGTGAGAGGAGTTGAATTTGGCACAACATTTGCAGAGAGAGGGAGCACCGGATCGGCCGTGGGGAGCCTCCAAGGGCGAACAACAACGGCGGCTCAGGCCTTAAGAGTGTCGTACTCACACACACAGAGAGAACCAAGACCAACGCTTTATATCGGGTCCTATATCTACCCGCTAATTTTTATTATATCCACCACTAATCACCGTAGTTATTGACGACAATTTGTGGATGCCACCGTAGTATACAGCGGTGGATTGGACCCGTATATGAACCCACCGCGGTATACATCGGTGGCATTGGCGGAACGGGATCCGTAATAGCAAAACCTACCGCATACTTATGCGGTGGGTTTTAAAATTGAAATTCACTCCACCGTACCCAAATGCGGTGGGCTTTTGAATACAAAGCGCACCCACCGCATCCAAATGTGGTGGGCATCTGACCGTTACTCAACGGTTCGGTGCCCACCGTGGGTAGCTACGGGTGGGCTCCGACCCCTATATAAGACGTGAGGGTCCCACCGAATTTGTCACATTTCTGATCGTTCTTTCTCCGCTCCTTGCTCTTTCTCCGCTTTTTGTCCTCTCTCGTGATTTGTCATCCTTTTTCCGCTTTTAGTTCTTTATCGTGATTTGTCGCCCTGTCTCGCACTTTTCTCTCTCTTTCTCTGCTCTTTGTCTTTCTCGTCATATTTCGAAAACAATGATGAGTGAGAGTAGTCGTGCTGGAGGTCGAGGTCGTGGTGTTGGCTGTGGAAGTGGTGCTAGAGATCCATTACATGTAATATCGTAAAGATTAATTGAATTCAATTCAATTTATGTGGAATGAGAACAAGTTATCGCTAACTTATTATTGATGTATGAATTGTAGCCGGCTCCGACGATTCAGAGACGTGGTCGTGGCCGTCCTCGTGGAGGGAGAGGGACATTCAACATAAGAGAGGTATATGCGATTCATTACACGGAATTATTGATTTCATATGAGAATAATTCCATCTAATAAGTCAATATAAATATATATAGGAAAATGGTATATATAATATGTTAGACGTACCCCCTAGGTAACTAGAGAAGGAATACATATAAAGTGAAATTAGCTACAGTAATCAAAATCTTGTGTAGTTGATTGGATATATAATTGTGTGTGTGAAATAGAGATTAATATATTTCATCGATAGGATTTAGAATTTGTTTTAATCGTATGTAGACCTTATCGCGGGGATTAGCGTATAGGCTGGTTTTACGGACCCCCCGTAGCGCTGTTGTTAAGGCAAGAGAGGCTTTGCGCGAGTCATGTGCATAGATTGAGTCTATTCCTTTCCTTATCCAGGGGGTAGAGGATCTTATTGGTAGAGATAGTTTTATAAGAGACGATGAGGGGGGGGGGGGGTTGGGTCTTCTATTCAGTTAGTTGTCGACCCAGGTGACGTACGACCCCATACAGTGGAGGCGGTAATGGAGCCTGCAGTGGACCCTCGGTTGGCGTCGATAGAGGAGGAGTTGATGACGGATCATACCGGAGATGTAGTAGTGCAGATGGGTGATGAGGGCGATCATACTACGGAGAATGTTGAGGCTTCAGTGGCACCCGGGGTGGGGGCGATGGTACAAGAGCTGATGATGGAGGACACGGTATATCTAGCCGAGCATGTGGGAGCAGAGCATGCGGTGATCTGCCTGAGACTCAGCACCCGGTGTACGACACGTATTTTGGCAGTTCATTTGGGAGTGATCAGTTGAACTCGTACAATGACACGACACCATTAGTCGGAGATGAGAGGCGATCTAGCCATGTTGGGGAGGTAGGTCCCGAGACTAGTCACAAAATGATGCTCGAGCAGGAGATCAACCTCGAGGACATTGATTTTTTAGGGTTGACACCGATGCAGGGTGACAGCGTCAGCCAGACATCTGTTCAGTTTGAGGCTCAGCCTGTAGTTGTGATAGCTGGGGGAGCCGTTGGTGCGGAGAGCAAGAGAGGTATGACCCATGGGGCAACACGAGGCTGCCCAAGATCAAGAGATGGGAGGAGTAGGGGTGGGCATAATTATTTGTAATTGAAAAACTGTTTTAAAAAATTGAAAAATTGGTGAATTTTTCAGTTAATTGTTTTGAAATAATGGGATGTTTCAATTTGGTTAATTGATTTGTTTTCTTTCTCCAATTCAAATCAATTACAATTTTTCGGTTAATTGTTTTGAAAAGAGAGGTATGACCCATGGGGCAACAGGGGGCTGCCCAAGATCAAGAGATGGGAGGAGTAGGGGTGTGCATAATTATTCGTAATTGAAAAACTGTTTTGAAAAATTGAAAAATTTGTGAATTTTTCAGTTAATTGTTTTGAAATAATGGGATGTTTCAATTCGGTTAATTGATTTGTTTTCTTTCTCCAATTCAAATCAATTACAATTAATTACTTTAATTAATTGATTAATCGCTGCCTTTTATTAAAAAAAATCAGTTTTTTTAAGCAGATCTCTCTCGCCTTTTCTCTCTCTCCAATCTCCATCGCAGATCTCTCCATCGCTTACCGTATGCTTGATCGACTTCTGGTCTTCTGCTCCTCCTTCATCTTTTTTGCCTCTATCACAGATCTCTCTCCATCACGTCCTCGCCCTCAATCTCTCCTCTGCCTTCGGATTCTCGTCCAGCATCGCGCTCTCCACAGGGCGGTGGTGTTGGCGGCGATGCCCCAAGTGGCAGCGACCTGGACATCGGCTGGCTGGAGGCGCATGGGCGACTTAGGAAACTTCACCATTCTCGATCTGGTATATGCGAATTGGATAGCAACACACAGGTCAAACCCTAGAAATCGCAAATCGTCGCCCACTTAATTGAAATGTTGGTGTCTCATATTTGAGTCCAACTCCATTGCAGATTGGCAGTCCAATTTCTCAAAATCCACTGCCTTGGTCAACAAATCAATCTTTGCCATTGCAGATTCGCAGTCAAATTTCTCAAAATTCACTCCCTCGATCAACGAATCAATAAAAAATCTAAATTTTAAAAGCATCAAATCGGACAGTAGAAGAATAAATTACATGGACTACAGACTTGTGAGGAGGTACTTGTTGAGGATGAGCACGCCAATGTTGGAGGTGTACCAGGTGGCGACGGCGGTGGCGGGGGAGAGGGACAGAGAGTGGAGGAAGGAGGCGGAGGGGCGGGCCTCAGTGGGAGGTGTGGAAGGGATGTTTAGGTGGTGGTGGTCTGCGGCGGCGAAGGAGGCACTGGTGGGGCCAGGTAGACCTCGAGGGAGAGGCGGGGGTTGCTGTTGAGACGGGTGGCCCATTTCTGAAGATCCACCGACACTATTTGGGAGATTTGTGTTTCCGGCGGACGAGGGGAGAGAGGGAGATCTAGACATTTCAATTAATTGGGGTATTTGAATTGAAATTGCAATTAATTGAGAGTCAGTTAATTGGACATTTCAATTCAAATACGAGTATTACATTCTACTAATTGAAATAGCAATTAACTGCTTATCAATTAATTGAATGAGCAATTAATTACAAATGCCCACCCCTAGGGAGGAGAGCAGTCTAGCGCTATCCACGAGGAGGAGTACGGGGTGGGGTCAAAGCAAGGGGTGGGTGCACAGTTGGAGGACGAGGCGAGCGGATTAAGGTCAGCTGCCCATGCATTCGACGGGGGGGCTAGTACGACATCGTTGCTGTTAGATTAATCCGCACACATTGCCGAGTCCATATGGAGATAGGACGCGACATCCTTGGTGAGGGTGCTATGTGTGCACCGCCGGGGGCAGATAATAGGGCGTGCTGAGGAGTTGGTGGTGGCTGATGGAGAAAAATTGGTGAATTTTTCAGTTAATTGTTTTGAAATAATGGGATATTTCAATTCGGTTAATTGATTTGTTTTCTTTCTCCATTTCAAATCAATTACAATTAATTACTTCAATTAATTGATTAATTGCTTCAATTAATTGATTAATTGCTGCTCTTTATTAAAAAAAATTAGCTTTTTTAGCAGATCTCTCTCGCCTTTTCTCTCTCTCCAATCTCCATCGCAGATCTCTCCATCGCTTACCGTATGCTTGATCGACTTCTGGTCTTCTGCTCCTCCTTCATCTTTTTCGCCTCCATCGCAGATCTCTCTCCATCACGTCCTCGCCCTCAATCTCTCCTCTGCCTCCGGATTGTCGTCCAGCATCGCGCTCTCCACAGGGCGGTGGTGCTGGTGGCGACGCCCCAAGTGGCAGCGGCCTAGACATCGGCTGGCTGGAGGCGCATGTGCGGCTTAGGAAACTTCACCATTCTCGATCTGGTATATGCAAATTGGATAGCAACGCACAGGTCAAACCCTAGAAATCGCAAATCGCTGCCCGCTTAATTGAAATGTCGGTGTCTCATATTTGAGTCCAACTCCATTGCAGATTGGCAGTTCAATTTCTCAAAATCCACTGCCTTGGTCAACAAATCAATCTTTGCCATTGCAGATTCGCAGTCAAATTTCTCAAAATTCGCTCCCTCGATCAACGAATCAATAAAAAATCTAAATTTTAAAAGCATCAAATCGGACAGTAGAAGAATCAATTACACGGACTACAGACTTGTGAGGAGGTACTTGTTGAGGATGAGCACGCCAATGTTGGAGGTGTACCAGGCGGCGACGGTGGTGGCGGGGGAGAGGGACAGAGAGTGGAGGAAGGAGGCGGAGGGGCGGGCCTCAGCGGGAGGTGTGGAAGGGATGTCGAGGTGGTGGTGGTCGGCGGCGTCGAAGGAGGCACTGGTGGGGCCAGGTAGACCTCGAGGGAGAGGCGGGGGTTGCTATTGAGACGGGTGGCCCATTTCTGAAGATCCACCGACACTATTTGGGAGATTTGTGTTTCCGGCGGACGAGGGGAGAGAGGGAGATCTAGACATTTCAATTAATTGGGGTATTTGAATTGAAATTGCAATTAATTGAGAGTCAGTTAATTGGACATTTCAATTCAAATACGAGTATTACATTCTACTAATTGAAATAGCAATTAACTGCTTATCAATTAATTGAATGAGCAATTAATTACAAATGCCCACCCCTAGGGAGGAGAGCAGTCTAGCGCTATCCACGAGGAGGAGTACGGGGTGGGGTCAAAGCAAGGGGTGGGTGCACAGTTGGAGGACGAGGCGAGCGGATTAAGGTCAGCTGCCCATGCATTTGACGGGGGGGCTAGTACGACATCGTTGCTGTTAGATTAATCGGCACACATTGTCGAGTCCATATATAGATAGGACGCGACATCTTTGGTGAGGGTGCTGTGTCTGCACTGTCGGGGGCAGATAATAGGGCGTGCTGAGGTGTTGGTGATGGCTGATGGAGAAAAATTGGTGAATTTTTTAGTTAATTGTTTGGAAATAATGGGATGTTTCAATTCGGTTAATTGATTTGTTTTCTTTCTCCATTTCAAATCAATTACAATTAATTGCTTCAATTAATTGATTAATTGCTGCTTTTTATTAAAAAAATCAGTTTTTTAAGCAGATCTCTCTCGCCTTTTCTCTCTCTCCAATCTCCATCGCAGATCTCTCCATCGCTTACCGTATGCTTGATCGACTTTTGGTCTTCTGCTCCTCCTTCATCTTTTTCGCCTCCATCGCAGATCTCTCTCCATCACGTCCTCGCCCTCAATCTCTCCTCTGCCTCCGGATTGTCGTCCAGTATCGCGCTCTCCACAGGGCGGTGGTGCTGGCGGCGACGCCCCAAGTGGCAGCGGCCTGGACATCGGCTGTTTGGAGGCGCATTGGCGGCTTAGGAAACTTCACCATTCTCGATCTGGTATATGCAAATTGGATAGCAACGCAAAGGTCAAACCCTAGAAATCGCGAATCGCTGCCCGCTTAATTGAAATGTCGGTGTCTCATATTTGAGTCCAACTCCATTGCAGATTGGCAGTTCAATTTCTCAAAATCCACTGCCTTGGTCAACAAATCAATCTTTGCCATTGCAGATTCGCAGTCAAATTTCTCAAAATCGCTCCCTCGATCAACGAATCAATCAAAAATCTAAATTTTAAAAGGATCAAATCGGACAGTAGAAGAATCAATTACACGGACTACAGACTTGTGAGGAGGTACTTGTTGAGGATGAGCACGCCAATGTTGGAGGTGTACCAGGCGGCGACGACGGTGGCGGGGGAGAGGGATAGAGAGTGGAGGAAGGAGGCGGAGGGGCGGGCCTCAGCGGGAGGTGTGGAAGGGATGTCGAGGTGGTGGTGGTCGGCGGCGTCGAAGGAGGCACTGGTGGGGCCAGGTAGACCTCGAGGGAGAGGCGGGGGTTGCTGTTGAGACGGGTGACCCATTTCTGAAGATCCACCGACACTATTTGGGAGATTTGTGTTTCCGATGGACGAGGGGAGAGAGGGAGATCTAGACATTTCAATTAATTGGGGTATTTGAATTGAAATTGCAATTAATTGAGAGTCAGTTAATTGGACATTTCAATTCAAATACGAGTATTACATTCTACTAATTGAAATAGCAATTAACTACTTATCAATTAATTGAATTAGCAATTAATTACAAATGCCCACCCCTAGGGAGGAGAGCAGTCTAGCGCTGTCCACGAGGAGGAGTTGGGGGTGGGGTCAAAGCAAGGGGTGGGTGCACAGTAGGAGGACGAGGCGAGCGGATTAAGGTCAGCTGCCCATGCATTCGACAGGGGGCCTAGTACAACATCGTTGCTGTTAGATTAATCGACACACATTCCCGAGTCCATATGGAGATAGGACGCGACATCCTTGGTGAGGGTGCTGTGTGTGCACCGCCAGGGGCAGATAATAGGGCGTGCTGAGGTGTTGGTGGTGGCTGATGGAGAGTATAATTGGTTTACTGCTGTGCGGGACATCAGGTTGTGGCAGTTACAAGACTTCTTGTGGGATTGTGTGGATCATAGTCTCATTAGTGCATTCATTGAGCACTGGCACCCTGAGACTAACAGTTTTCACTTTGCATGGGAGAGATCACCATCACCCTGCACGATGTGTACTTTATACTTGGATTGGGGATGGATGGGGCAAAGTGTTCGTACGTTGCGTCGGACTATGAGAGGAATGCTCTTGTTGGACAGTTATACGAGTTCACGGAGCAGCAGCGGGACAATTTCAACAAGCACGGAGGTTCGAGCGTGACTGCACTCCTATATGCCATAGCAACGATGTGGCAGAGGGTTCGGGATGGTGTCCCCCGACAACATAATCGGGAGTGCATTGCAGCAGCTATTATGGGGATTCTTGCATCGGCGGCATTGTTCAATGAGAAGTCGAACAGCAGAGTCTGCCCTGAGGTGATCCTGCGATGGATAGATGCCGAGTGGATTCCTCAGTTATCTTTGGTGATAGGTACCCTGTCCTGCTTATACCGAGGCTTGGGCGAGGCGACTCGACAGTTGGCCAAAGACATGGACGGTTATACGTGGCTCATGTAGGTAATATCATCCTTAACCTAGATCAATAGTACGCGTACACATTGTCATTTATAATGATTTATGGTATGATAGGGTCTGGCACTGTAGGTATGGATATGGCTCTACTTTCCGATGTTTAGGGGGAACATGATGCTCGATCGGAGGCTTGTTCGGGATCCACATCACGGGATGCGATACCTGGAGCTAGCGACGCCTTAGACCTCGACCAGAGATGTAGAACCACATGCGCAACAGGTGGTGCGGTTGTAGGAGCTGCGACGGAGGTTGGATGAGATGACTGTAGATGAGGGATGAATGCTGATGAAACCATGCGGAAATAATTTGACAAAGAATCGGACGCGGATATAGCGAAAATGACATCCAAGGAGAACTGGGGTATAAGGAGGACGCGGACATAAGATAATGACACATGTCCATCATGCCCACCACCCACGATAACCACACGTATCAATTCAATAATGACAAGTGTCAAAATATGGGCCTCTGACCAATCCCTATAAATAGGAGATTGAATAGGAGAAGAGGGGGACGGTTTTTTGGGAATCACGACAAGAAGAAGGAGAAGAGAGAAGAGTTTGAACGAATCAGAAGTTAACCGCGGGGTCTACGTAGTAACCGCAGAGAATTCTGAAGTTAAAAAGGTAGAAAGGGTGTAATATCCTAAACGTCCGCGACGAACAAAACACAAGGTGAATCCCCGCGGACAGGTATGAACCCTTAAATCCTAAAAATAAATGGATGAACTCTCATAAGAATGTGTCGGGTTATGGTAGATTTTATGAACGCGAATAAAGCGCGGCCCAGGATGAATAGCGAATAAATCGATTCGCATGTCAGGTAAGTCCGTGAAATATAAAAATGTATACTCGCGTCTAAACCCCCGGGGACCCATCAAAAGTGGGTCCCTTATATAATTTTCTTGGGAGCGCTTCATCACTGGCGCCGTCTGTGGGAACCCACTCACCCTGAGGGGTTCAGCTTTAAATTTTTTATTACATGAATTACATGTGTTTAGGGTCAAGAGCGATGCATATCCGCGGACCCGTTAAATGGCTTTCAAATCCGCAGAAAACACACAAGTTTCTGGAAAAAACCCCGCTAAGAAGGGGGGTATGAGAAAGTATATTTGAAAATATAAGATAACCAACTTCTTGCCAAGTATTTTTACTAACAACGCGGACAGTGACTCGTGACAGTGATGTGCGCGCAAATTGCCATATTTTCTATGCACATATGGATTCATTTTGTTGTCTTTTGCATGCACATTAATGGGAAAACATGGGAATAGTGTAGTTTATGCTTAAATGTCAAATATATGGGTTTGCACGAGTTTCCATGTGATTTCGCAGAAAACAGGATGAAAATGGATGATTTCAGAAGAGCGGAAAAGGAACTCGAAGTCTTCTGAAGAGGTCGAAATCGACTGAAGACCTCGACATCGAGTACATCGAGACATAGGAATCGAGCAGAAAGGAAACAGAGCATCTCGACACAGAAGAGGTCGATATCGACTTCTGGAGGTCGATATCGATCATGTCAGATCGACCAAGTTGATAGAAGTCGAGTAGGAGAAGGAGAAGCTCGAGATAAGATTTTGGAGGGGTCGATATCGAGTGTAAGGGTCGATATCGACCATGCCAGCAGAGGAATTCGACTCCGATTTTGATAGAATTATATCCAATGCTTGCAATATCTATCCAAAGGTCGAAATTTCCTATCATCACCATCAGGATTATCATGAGGAGGCTGATTTCACCATGAAGTTTTAGCTTTTACTTTTTATTTATTTATTTATTTATCATAGAGAATAAAGATAAGGTTTCGAGTCCTTATCGTCATCTACAAATAGAAGCCATTAGGGCTGAGTTTAGACACCCACGCACGCAGAGAATTCAGTTTTCAATAGAGAGAATTTGTAGAGAGAGAGAGAGAGAGTGGCCGAGTGGAGTTGTAAAGCGAGAGCGGAGTGGCTTGTTCGGTTGTACTTTCTTTCGGAGTTTTAATTCAAAGTAGCTTTCTTTCAATAACAATGACGATGATGTGCATGATGAGGAGCGAGTAGTCAACCCACTTCTAGGGTCGGGGTGAGCCCGACGATAGCAATGTGAGGTAAGTGCATCAAAGGTATGACTTTTATGCGATTCCGTCTTCTACCCCATGCATGATCCTTTGCGAAAGTTAGGGAGATTCATTATTTGCATTATTGAAGCGAAAGCCACTCATATTGCGAACTTGAATTACTCATGAATTGGATAGTAACTCTTAGGAATTACGCGAGAGCCTCTAATCACCTAAAGGTTGATAACGAAAGTTATTTGACGGAAAGACAATTAAAGTTCATATCTTTAGCATGAAACTTGCATTGTTATCGTTGTGGCATAAAACCCCGACTTTGGAAGCCTTTTAATTCATTAAATTCTTCTTAAAAGTCTTAGTTTTGCTTCTGTTCATCTTCCCTCTCCATTCTATTTTCTTCGGATTCTTTTCCGACAAATTGGTTACAAAAACAGTTTCTGTGACAAGCATCGAAATCGACTTTAAGGGTCGATATCGAGTACTAACATCGATATCGAGGTCTCTGCTCGACGTCGACTTGCTGTTTTGTCTTCTGCAGGAACTGCGCTAGGAAATCGACCAGAACTGAGGTCGATATCGACCAGTATACTCGATATCGAGTGTCTGCTGAGGTCGAAAGCATTGATCGTGAGTACAACGAAGGAAGCGCTGACCTACCTCCTCGTGGATTCGATTCTGAATTACCCTACTACTACAAGGGAGGGGATTCTTGTATTATTTGTTTGGGACAGGGAGATAGTCTAGTTGTGCTTTATTTTATTCTCCTATTTTACATACAACACACCCCGCAACCCCCGTAGCGAACAAATTGGCGCCGTTGCCGGGGAGGCAATCAATCGCCACCTAAGTTAATCACGATCTTTTTCTAAGCTTATTTTACAGGTTTATGCGACGTTCTGATCGCGGACCTATCCTGGAACCAATTGACGAGCCTGAACGTTTCTACCATCTTCGCAACAAAGCAATTCGCATCATGGCTGACAACGAGACGCAGGCTGAGATCATAGAGCGGTTGAGAAAGGAAATCGAGGACCACAATGCTACAATCGCTGCTGAAAGGGCCGCTGCTGCTGCTGAGCGAGCCCGTGCTGATAGGGAGGAGGATGCGCGCAGACAAGCCCAAGAGCGGCTAAATCAGTATCCACAGACGGCGATGCAATACATGCATCCGCCACTTCATGTTCCTGAATCTGCCATTATAATTCCTCACTCCAATTATGAACTGAAAATTAACTTCCTATATGAGATTAAAAGAAATACTTTTGAAGGAAGACATAATGAATGCCCCCTGCAACACATCTCTACTTTTATGGACTTATGTGAAACAGTTGCTGATGGAGTAAACTTAGAGTATGTGCGACTAAAATCTTTTCGATGGTCTTTGGCAGGAAAGGCATTACAATGGCTTGAAAGTTTGGCTCCACGATCGCTAAGGACATGGGCGGAAGTGAAAGATGCCTTCTTGAACAAATTCTTCCCACCTTCTAAAACGGCAATGCTACGACAAAGGATCACGGCTTTCAAACAAAAGCCAGGTGAAACCCTAGCACAGGCGTGGGAGCGCTTCAAAGACTTGCTGAGATCATGCCCGACGCATGGGCAACTTCCATATGTCATCCAAGAGATCTTTTATAACGCCCTTGATGCGCCAAATAAGGAGAGGATCAATTCATATACCTCCTATCGGTACATTGAGCTTACACCAACGGAGGCATGGGAGACCATTGAGAGGCTTGTGAACTTCGACAACACCTATGGGGCTGCTGCGGCCTATGATGCAAGGCCTGCCCCATCTATGCCACTATATGAGCCTCCAAGGGAAATAGATCCTGAAGTACGGCAACAATTCCATAACGATCAAACACGCCGCCTTCAAAAGCAAGTAAGGTTCCTGAGCAACAATCAACCTTGTCAGGAGTGTGGTTCAATAAGGCATAACACTAGTGCCTGTCCACATACTGAGCAAGTATCCATGGCGGAACAACATGAGGAGGTCAAATGGACGAGAGGCCCCTATGGAGGGGGCAATCAACAAAATTGGGGTGATCAAAGGTTCTATCAAAGGGATCCCCCAACCTATAGGGCACCAGGGCACCCTGAGCGTGAGACTAAGAAAGATGACCTGCAAATCATCCTTGATGAGATGCGGAGGAACCACGCTGAGTTCAAACAAGCCAATAACTCCGTCCATACTCAGCTGCAGGGCATCAATTCTAGACTTGGGGAGATCGACGTTTGGAAGCGCAACATGGAGACTCAAATGAGTCAATTGGCGGAAGCAATGCCCAAAGCGTCCGGATCACTCCCTGGATCCACTGTGCCCAACCAAAAGGGCAAAACCACAGGTCATATCGCGGTAGTAAACCTAAGGAGCGGGCGTCAATTACAAACGCCCGAGCGAAAAGTGGAAGAGAAGGAGCCAGAACAGACGTCGATATCGACCACCCCTGTCGATATCGACCAAAGTGACATCGATGTCGACCCTCATGTCGATGTCGACCCTAATTCTGCGTCACCACAGAAATCGACTCTTCCAGTCGATATCGACCCCACTGCTGCCGATATCGACCTCACTACAGCCGCAGGAAGAAAGAAGGTGTTGCCATTCCCAACTAGAAAAGTGACTAAGGACCCAGCGGAAAAGAAGTTCCAACGGTTCGTGAAGATGCTCCAAGGGCTTAATGTCTCTATACCATTCACAGAGGCACTTCACGAGGTGCCATCTTATGTGAGGTTCCTTAAGGATATCTTGGGTAAGAAGCGATCGCTCTCTGAGATCGCAGAGGAATGCAACAGGTTGGAGCTACCACAAAAGCGGGCGGACCCAGGTAAGTTTTCTATCGCTATAGGTCTAGGTCAATTCAAATTTAATGCTTTAGTTGACTTGGGCGCTAGCGTTAGCATGATGCCACTAACCATTTGGCACAAGGTAAAGATAGGTCCTCTGGAGCCTGTGGATGCAAGATTATACATGGCTAACAATACCGTAGTTATTCCAACTGGGATAGTGACAGATGTGCCAGTACAAGTAGGCAAATTCTTTGTCCCCGCTGATTTCCTAGTTGTTGACATAGCGGAGGACCCTGCTTGTCCAATTATTTTAGGTAGGCCATTTCTAGCAACCGTCGATGCCAACATCAGCGTGAAGAAAGGATTGCTCTCACTCACAATTAGTGATGAAGTAATAGAGTATTCCTTCAACAAGACGGTGCAAAGTCAAGGGCCAATGGAGATAAAAGCCATCAAAGAAGCCCAAGTAGAGGAAGTTGAAGCAATCTTGAACGAAGGAGCTCAACAAGACATCGAAATCGACCCAGGTAAGTCGATATCGACCACTATTGTTCAAGATTCTGTGACAGGTCATAAGTATGGGGTCGACGGAGGAAAAGAGGAAGCATCGAAATCGGGGTCAAGGGTCGATATCGACCACACCCTATCGAAATCGACTACCATCAACGCTGAGAAGAGAGGCGAGGAGACCTCGATATCGACCTCTGAGGGTCGAAATCGACCTGATCATATCGAGTCAAAACTCCCCAAATCGACTGATCCTACAGGTGTACAACAAAGGTCGATATCGACCTCTGCACATCGACATCGACCTGAGCCACAGACTGAGAAGAAGGTAAGTCAAGGTACGGATTCCTCTTGTTCAATTACAATAAAGGACTTATCATTATTTGGAAGAGGTGTGCCTTGGCATGTGCGTTTATGTAGGGTATCCGATGATGGTTCAAGCCAATATGAGATAGGAGACAAGGTCTATGTTGCCAAATCTAAAGACCATTGGTTCCCTACAAGATTCAAGGATAAGAGCTTAGGTCCATTCACGGTGAATCAAATCAATCCCGGGGGAATGCAGCTGCGGGACAAGAAAGGAGTGATATTTGAGGCCCAAGCCACATGGGCTCTGCAGATGCCACCTTGAAAAGCGCAAAGGAAGAAGTCGGCCTAGCGACTTAAAAATCTAGAGCTTGTAACAAAGACTTAGTTTTGATTTTAAGACAGCTTTTGTTTTGGTTTTAGACATTTTATTGTTTTGCATATTTTGTGTTTAATTTTCAAATTGCAGGAGAGAGAAAAGCACACAGAAAGGCATCGAAATCGATGTCGGACATCGAAATCGACCTCAAGGTCGACATGGATAGGGTTTGTGATCGAGCCGAATCACCCTGAAGCCCGAGCAGAAAACAGAAAGACGTCGATATCGACCTTCCCTGTTGTCTTCTTAAACTCCTGGAATTTGTGACGGTTTAGTAAGTCTTCTTCTTAACCCTAGTTCTAATACAGTGAGGACACTGTAAATTTTAAGTATGGGGTGGGGGAAAGGCTTATTGGCATATTCATATTTAGTTTAGGGTTGCATATTTATTTTAATATTTAATTTATTTTAAATGACCCCCATCAAAAAATTTTGGAAAAGAGAGAGTCATGGAAGTATAAAAAAGAGCTCTATGATGCAAAAGTAGATTCATTAGAGATATAACATGAGATTGCCTAGTTAAGGGAAGTCCCAATATAGTGCAATTTTTGAGAAAATCATAAAGGAGATGAAAATTTGAAGTTGCTTTTGACATATGCATGATAAGATGATGGAGGATTTTTTTATAAAAATTCCATACAAGCAAAGTTCATATCCTAGCCTTACCTACGCGTATTCACAAAGCCATATATGAGACTTATCATGATCATTGTTGCTCCACATATACATATTGTCCATTTTTTACCTTATACCCTATCCGGGGACAAAGTTTTTTGAATGGATGACATCTTTGGAGTTATATGGAGTTGTGCATTTATAAAGTTGTTGGCAGGAATGATACAATATGGAAAATTAAATGAGCGAGAAAAAATCCGATCACCTCAGGAGATAAAGGTAGGTCGACCCTGCTCGCTGAGATAATAGTTCGGCGAGATGGGACACAAAGGTGAGGAGTCCGAAGTACTAAGTATCCGGGGCCATTCATGACACCCATGTTTGCGACTCGCGAGAAGGCAGTGCTAAGGTTAGAGAGGTAAAAGCATTAAAGTGAAAAAAAGCATTGAACGATGAGTGAAAGGTGAGACATTATGAAGGAGGAATGTGGAATATTTTGGAAAGAAAGTGTACTTCCCCGGATTTAACACCACATGGCCAAATATTAGCCCACCTTTAGCCTTTTACCAATCCACTTCTCACAAGCTTGAAGAAAGTCCTCTTGATTATTAATGCAATGTCGCTAAAATTGTTTTTTGCATATTACCTCCTTTATAAGTATGAAATTACTTTTATGCACAGGCATGAACTTGGTTGACATAAGTACCTTCTCGAGGATGGCAATTGATTGTAGGGACATATGAAAAATGAATCTATGATGTTGAGAGTTTACTTTCTTCCCCTGAATGACCATTAAGAGTATTGCTTGGGGACAAGCAAGCTTAAGTATGGGGTGTTTGATGTGCGCGCAAATTGCCATATTTTCTATGCACATATGGATTCATTTTGTTGTCTTTTGCATGCACATTAATGGGAAAACATGGGAATAGTGTAGTTTATGCTTAAATGTCAAATATATGGGTTTGCACGAGTTTCCATGTGATTTCGCAGAAAACAGGATGAAAATGGATGATTTCAGAAGAGCGGAAAAGGAACTCGAAGTCTTCTGAAGAGGTCGAAATCGACTGAAGACCTCGACATCGAGTACATCGAGACATAGGAATCGAGCAGAAAGGAAACAGAGCATCTCGACACAGAAGAGGTCGATATCGACTTCTGGAGGTCGATATCGATCATGTCAGATCGACCAAGTTGATAGAAGTCGAGTAGGAGAAGGAGAAGCTCGAGATAAGATTTTGGAGGGGTCGATATCGAGTGTAAGGGTCGATATCGACCATGCCAGCAGAGGAATTCGACTCCGATTTTGATAGAATTATATCCAATGCTTGCAATATCTATCCAAAGGTCGAAATTTCCTATCATCACCATCAGGATTATCATGAGGAGGCTGATTTCACCATGAAGTTTTAGCTTTTACTTTTTATTTATTTATTTATTTATCATAGAGAATAAAGATAAGGTTTCGAGTCCTTATCGTCATCTACAAATAGAAGCCATTAGGGCTGAGTTTAGACACCCACGCACGCAGAGAATTCAGTTTTCAATAGAGAGAATTTGTAGAGAGAGAGAGAGAGAGTGGCCGAGTGGAGTTGTAAAGCGAGAGCGGAGTGGCTTGTTCGGTTGTACTTTCTTTCGGAGTTTTAATTCAAAGTAGCTTTCTTTCAATAACAATGACGATGATGTGCATGATGAGGAGCGAGTAGTCAACCCACTTCTAGGGTCGGGGTGAGCCCGACGATAGCAATGTGAGGTAAGTGCATCAAAGGTATGACTTTTATGCGATTCCGTCTTCTACCCCATGCATGATCCTTTGCGAAAGTTAGGGAGATTCATTATTTGCATTATTGAAGCGAAAGCCACTCATATTGCGAACTTGAATTACTCATGAATTGGATAGTAACTCTTAGGAATTACGCGAGAGCCTCTAATCACCTAAAGGTTGATAACGAAAGTTATTTGACGGAAAGACAATTAAAGTTCATATCTTTAGCATGAAACTTGCATTGTTATCGTTGTGGCATAAAACCCCGACTTTGGAAGCCTTTTAATTCATTAAATTCTTCTTAAAAGTCTTAGTTTTGCTTCTGTTCATCTTCCCTCTCCATTCTATTTTCTTCGGATTCTTTTCCGACAAATTGGTTACAAAAACAGTTTCTGTGACAAGCATCGAAATCGACTTTAAGGGTCGATATCGAGTACTAACATCGATATCGAGGTCTCTGCTCGACGTCGACTTGCTGTTTTGTCTTCTGCAGGAACTGCGCTAGGAAATCGACCAGAACTGAGGTCGATATCGACCAGTATACTCGATATCGAGTGTCTGCTGAGGTCGAAAGCATTGATCGTGAGTACAACGAAGGAAGCGCTGACCTACCTCCTCGTGGATTCGATCCTGAATTACCCTACTACTACAAGGGAGGGGATTCTTGTATTATTTGTTTGGGACAGGGAGATAGTCTAGTTGTGCTTTATTTTATTCTCCTATTTTACATACAACACACCCCGAAACCCCCGTAGCGAACAGACAGTCAGGAACCATGTATAGCAATGAAGACTCGGATGAAATGAGCCAAAGCATGATGCCAGAGTAAGAGGCCACCAGTATGTACAACCCGTCCGTCCATCAGATGGAGGAACAGCAAGGCATGTGGACATCACCATATGTGCCTCACTATTACCCGGCGTATGCGCCGGAATACATACCACTTGTTTACATGCCGCATGGAGTACAACAAGAGCCGCATTATTACTTTCAGCAGGCGCCTGAGCCTCAACCTTATTATCAACCAGCCCCCGCGCCGCAATACTATTATCAATCAGCGCCGGAGCCTCAACATCAGCATCAACCGATCAAAGAGCCGCGGCATTACCATGATTATTAAAACCCATACCAAGGCAAACACAAAACTCACATTCACAACCAGCAGTATGACGCGTATGGACAGCCAAACACAGCAGAGACAATCAATCTGAATAAGTATGGGAACCCAGCGCCCGGAGCGTCAGGACACGGATTTGATCCCTTGCATCAGGGTGCACAAGGGGTTGACATGCGGCCCAATAAATATCGACGAGGAGAGCATTCAACGGACGTATCTACTTCCATCAAGTCCGGCTCCACGCAAATGAAAATCGACGTCCCTGATGCTTTGCCCTCTGTTTTCTCTCAGGACATTTGCCGAGTGCCCGTGCCCAAGCGATGGAGGGATGTGAACCTCATGAAATACGATGGAACCACGGACCCAGAAGATCACATGTGTCATTTCATGACCGCGATGGGGATCAATGAGTACAATGATGCCATGCTGTGCAGGACTTTCCCGTCTACACTCACCAAGATTGCCTTGACCTGGTTCACTAACCTACCAAAAGGCTCAGTTAGCAGCTTCTCTGATTTGAACCGGATCTTCCAGTCTCACTTTGGGAGTGCGCGGTTGAGAAAAAAGACCATGTTAGACTTAAACTCAATCAAACAAGGAGGAGATGAAACCCTGGGTCACTTCTTTGCCCGATTCACCAGTGTAGTTGTTCAAATCCCGAACTTCAATCATGAGTCTGCGACCATCATCCTCATGGGAAACCTAGCAGAGGGCGATTTCAAGACTTACCTGTTCAGAAAGAAACCCAGGGATTACGATCAATTAAGAGATTTGGTGTCTCGCCAGATAGACGCAGAGGAAGCAGCCGCGTCGAGTTCAAGAGCAAATGGCGGGCATCAAGGTTTTTTCAGCAAGCTGGCAGGAAAGTTCAGGAAAGATAAGGGGGTAGCAAAACCGCCCAAACAACCATCGGCGGGACACCACCGACAAAATGATGAGGTCCACCTCAATTCTGACAGGAGGGAGGAGCATCGTCATCAGAGAAATGATCGAAGAGAAGGAGATGACCGCAATAGAACACATCAACCGCGGAGGGATGATTACCATGACCGGGAACACCATCCTCGCGAACACCACCAGAATAGAAGGGACGATCGACACCCGGTCGAGCGTCACATGCAAGACGAGGAATATCCTCGTCATCAAAATAGGAATCCCGACCAGTACAGGGAGCGCGAGGAGGCACCTCAGCCATATCGAGGGAGGGGCCGGGGGCGTCGATGGCGACGAGGACGCCATAACGGTCCCCCACCCCCTCAGGGGTCATTAAATCAGGCCCCCCGAGAGCAGGAAGGAAGGTTAAGGTCCACGGTCGAGCATATCCCAGAGCCCGAAGGATACATCGACACTCTAGCAGGAGGACCCTCTCTTTCAGGAGCTAGCAACCAGGAGAGGAAAAATTATGAACGAGAAGGAAAACAACCACCCTCTGCGACGAGCAGGCGAATTGCCCACACACCACATGCGGAACTGGTGTTCTCAGCAGGAGACGCGGAAGATGTGAGAATGCCTCACTCCGACCCACTGGTCATACATGCTCAGATAGCGACCAAGACTGTCAAAAGGGTGGTCATTGACACAGGGTCGTGAGTTGATATACTCGCATGGGAAGCCTTTTTGCAACAAGGAGTCTCGGCAACGGCACTCAAGCCGTACTCAGGGACGCTGGTTGCTTTCTCTGGAGACGAAATACCAGTCGCAGGAACCATCGAACTGATGGTAGTGCTCGGATCGGCACCAAGACGAAGGATGGAGAACATAGTTTTCACCGTTGTGCGAGTCCCGACGGTATACAATGCCTTGCTAGGAAGAGTATCACTCTACAAGTTCCAGATGGTGGTCTCTATCTACCATTTCTTGGCCAAGTTCCCAGTAACAGGAGGAGAAGTAGGCGAGGTCCGCGGACAACAACCAGAGAGTAGGAGCTGTTACCTAACCTCCCTGAGAAAGAAAAGAGAAGTGATGCAGGTTGAAGAATATGCCGCGAGCATGACCGAAAAGAAGAAAGAAAACCCGCAGAAAGAGCTTGTGGAAGAGACCGATCAAGAGGGTACCTGTACTGAAGCAGAGCTGGAGGTAAGGCCCGCGGCTAGAGAAATTCCAACCGCTGATGAGAAACAGGTTCACTTCCCATTCCCCAACCCTGAAGAAAAAGTATATATGGGGCAAGCATTAGAGCCCGAAGAGAAGGAGCGCGTCATTAATATAATAGCAAGGTCGAGAGACATCTTCGCCTGGTCACCAAAAGATCTACTGAGAGTTCCTCCGTCGATCGCCTTGCACACACTCAGGATAAAACATGATGCTAGACCGATCGCTCAGAAAAAGAGAAAGATGGCACCTGAAAAAGCCCTCGCCGCGAAAGAAGAAACAGAAAAGTTACTGGATGCCGGCTTCATTGAGGAAGTAGAAGACTCTGAATGGCTGTCCAATGTGGTTCTGGTCAGAAAGTCAAATGGGAAGTGGCGTATGTGTGTCGATTTTTCTGATCTCAACAAATCGTGTCCCAAGGATAGCTACCCACTTCCCTCAATTGATGAGTTGGTTGATGAAACCTCCGGGAATGTCGTCCTCAGTTTTCTGGACGCGTATTCAGGGTATAACCAAATCCGTATGGATCCGCTTGATAAGAAGGCTACAACCTTCATTACAAATCAGGGGATTTTCTGCTATCAGGTTATGCCGTTCGGACTGAGAAATGCAGGGGCCACATTCCAGAGGACTGTTGACAAGATCTTTCGAGCCCAAACTGGGAGAAATGTATCAATCTTTGTGGACGATATTGTGGTAAAAAGCTTGAGGGCAGAAGATCACGCGGCTGATCTACAGGAGACCTTTGACTCTCTGAGGCGCGGGGGATTGAATCTGAACGCAGAAAAGTGTGTTTTCGGCGTTGACTCCGGGAAATTTTGGGATTCTTGGTTAGCCAGCGAGGAATAGATGTAAATCCTGAGAAGATTGCAGCGATTCAAGGCATGCGTCCACCCAGAACGATCAAGGAAGTCCAGGCTCTCAACGGCGCTGTCAACTATCTCAGCCGATTATGCTCTTGCCTCGCAGATAAATCTCTGCCTTTCTTCGCTCTACTAAAAAAGAAAGGGCCCATCCAGTGGACGCCGGACCTGCAGCAAGCCTTCGAAGGGATGAAAGATTACCTGACGAAGTTGCCAACCCTACACCGACCAGAAAGACTTGAAGACCTACACCTCTACTTGGCCGTCAGAAGTGCAACCATCAGTGCAGTGCTCACCCGCGAAGAAAAGTATCCAGTTTACTACGTAAGCAGGGTCTTGCAAGATGCTGAAACAAGATATGAACCGATCGAGAAAATGATTCTGTGCTTAGTATTCGCGGCAAGGAGACTACGACCTTACTTCCAAGACCACCCAGTCCAGGTTTTGACTAACCTACCTTTAAGGCAAATCCTGCACTCCCCTTGCCTCTCAGGACGGATGACAAAATGGGCAGTGGAATTGTCGGAGTTTGACATCGACTACAAACCACGGAAGGCAGCGCTGGCACAAACCCTGGCGGATTTTATCTGTGAAACGAGTTTTAAAGAACGGGCATCATTTGAAGACGGGAGTTGGATTTTGAAAGTTGATGGAGTAGTCAATCAAGCAGGTTGTGGAGCTGGTATAGCCTTAGTATCCCCTGAAGGGCAGGTAGAGAACTACGCCTATAAGCTCACCTTCCAAGCAATAAACAACGAGGCTGAGTATGAAGCTCTCATAGCAGGTTTAGAAATAACCCTGTCGCGAGGAGCAAGGAGCGTAACTGCCTACACAGACTCCGAGGTCTTGGCAAGGCAAATAGAAGGGGAATATGAGGCCAAAACAGGTTTGATGCCAGATTACTTGAGAAAGGTCCAAGCCTTGCGGAGAGCCTTTCTGAACTTCAAAATAATAGCAGTCCCAAGGGAAGAAAATCAGCAGGCAGACGCTCTGGCAAGGGTAGGCGCGGCAATGCCGTCCGAGGTCGGCGCAGAATTCATGTTCGAAAAGAGAGAAGGCCGTGGACTTGTAAAAGAAGTTTTCTTCATTGAAACAAATGGAGAGAACGACTGGAGGACGCCAATAGCAGAATATCTGGAAAAAGGAATTCTCCCCACAGAGAGGCATGAGGCCAAACAAGTCAAGATAAGAGCGGCAAGATTCACTGTCCGCGATGGAAAGCTTTACAAGAAAGGTTTTACGCAGCCTGATTTAACATGTGTTGCCATAGAAGAAGGAATGATGATTGTGCAAGAACTACACTCTGGAATATGTGCACATCACCAAGGTTGGAGAGCATTGACAGTCAAGATCATGAGGATGGGATACTATTGGCCAACGATGAAGCAAGACGTTCAGGAATTCATCAAGAAGTGTGACGCGTGTCAAAAATATGGAAATGCTATCCATCAGCCCGCGGAAATGATGAAGGAAATCTATGGTGCATGCCCATTCTCCCCCTGGGGGATGGATATTCTAGGTCCATTTCCAACTGCGCCTGGCCAATTGAAATACGTGATTGTGATTGTGGACTACTTCACTAAGTGGGTAGAAGCAGAAGCAATGGGACTCATCACCGCTGAGAAGGTGAAGAAATTCTTGTGGAAGAACTTAGTATGCCGCTTCGGAGTCCCGGAGTCGATCATCACCGATCACGGACCTCAGTTCGACTGCGAAACCATCCGCAATTTTTGTGAAGACCTCCACATTAATCTCAAATTCTCATCTGTAGCGCATCCTCAGACGAAGGGGCAAGCAGAAGTCACCAATCGGCAAATTTTGGAAGGCATACGGAAGAAATTGGGAACCACGGCCAAAGGGAGATGGGCGGAACTCCTTCCTTTAGTGCTATGGTCTCACAGGACATCCGCAAAGACGCCGACAGGGGAGACACCCTTTTCACTGGTTTACGGTGTAGATGCGGTCATACCGATTGATCGAATGATTCCATCGGCTCGCGTTTCCGGATTCAAACTGCAGACCAACGAAGAAGCGCTTGAAGTAGAGATGCATCTAAGGGAAGAACGCAGAATGATGGCAGCCTTGAAAGCAGAAGAGTACAAAAGACGGGCTGCAAGGTACCACAACCAGAGAGTTCGGCCGCGACAATTCCAGAAGGGAGACCTAGTCCTACGACGGGTACAGACCGGAGGAAAACTGGATGCTAACTGGGATGGTCCGTACGTAGTAGCTGACATCGTTCAAACTGGCGCATACAAGTTAAAGAATGAAAACGGAGAAACCCTGAACAAGACCTGGAACGCCGACTGTCTAAAAAAGTACTTTGTGTAAAATTTGAAACACTGTTCTTTGATTTAATAATCGCCCCCGCAGGAAGTTGAATGAGCGGTTAGCGGGCGTTTTCTATAAATTACCGGGTGACCAAAAGCCTTAAAAAACGCTGGAGCTTACTCCACGTCACTCCCTTGATCGAGACTCATTGATCCCTCAAGGTCGAGCCAACGAGCGTGAAGATAGCTGACGCTGGAGCTTACTCCGCGTCACTCCCTTGATCGAGACTCATTGATCCCTCAAGGTCGAGCCAACAAGCGTGAAGATAGCTGACGCTGGAGCTTACTCCGCGTCACTCCCTTGATCGAGACTCATTGATCCCTCAAGGTCGAGCCAACGAGCGTGAAGATAGCTGACGCTGGAGCTTACTCCGCGTCAATCCCTTGATTGAGACTCTTGATCTCTCAAGGTCGAGCCAACGAGCGTGAAGATAGCTGACGCTGGAGCTTACTCCGCGTCACTCCCTTGATCGAGACTCATTGATCCCTCAAGGTCGAGCCAACGAGCGTGAAGATAGCTGACGCTGGAGCTTACTCCGCGTCACTCCCTTGATCGAGACTCATTGATCCCTCAAGGTCGAGCCAACGAGCGTGAAGATAGCTGACGCTGGAGCTTACTCCACGTCACTCCCTTGATTGAGACTCTTGATCTCTCAAGTTCGACCCAACGAGCGTGAAGACAGCTGACGCTGGAGCTTACTCCGCGTCACTCCCTTGATTGAGACTCTTGATCTCTCAAGGTCGAGCATACGAGTGTCAAGACAGCTGACGCTGGAGCTTACTCCGCGTCACTCCCTTGATTGAGACTCTTGATCTCTCAAGGTCGAGCCAACGAGCGTCAAGACAGCTGACGTTGGAGCTTACTCCGCGTCACTCCCTTGATTGAGATTCTTGGTCTCTCAAGGTCGAGTCGACGAGCGTAAAGGCAGCTGACGCTGGAGCTTACTCCGCGCCACTCCCTTGATCGAGACTCTTGATCTCTCAAGGTCGAGCCAATGAGCGTGAAGACAACAAACGCCGGAGCTTTCTCCGCGTTGCTCCTCTGACCGAGATGCACGACTCCTCAAAAATCAAAATAATTGGTAACAGAGTTTAATGTTATGATCATAATCTAAAAACTCTGAGGAGTACTACTACGAATAAGAGTCACAAGAGAAACATTCGATCCATCGATCTCATAACAAACATAAATAAATAAGAAAGACACAGATAAACGTTGCAATAACTACATAAAAGATTTCACACATCTGGGAGGATGACCGGCCTCGGAGGCGACATAACCCAACCATTCTCCACACAAATGGATCCCTCATCAAGCACACGTACGTCGAAGTAAACACCACCACGATGGCGAAAAACCATGACTGTCCCCATTCCTAGCCCTTGAGAAGCAACAAAATCACTCCAACCACCAACAAGCCAAAATATCCCATAATCTCTTTTGACTATCTGAATTGGGGAATCCACAGCCGAGCCCAGGGATAAAAAGACTTGAGTTGGGTCTGTAACACCTGTCTCATACTAAAAAAGAGCAGGGAGCGACTGGGAGAGAACAAAAACGAATAAGATATAAGGAAAAGAGTAATCCTTCTCAAAAGGAAAAAGAAGCTAACTCACTCGTTCTTGCAGCTGATCCTCAAAATCCAAGGCTAGGTAAAAACTCCAGGGAGTCTCACTTGATGCGTCCATTTGGAAATAAGGAAATGCTGGAGAGGAAAACACAATTATGCCTCGCTTATATAAAGCCCCACAAAGGGAAGGAAACGGAATGTATTTTTGAAAGATTCTTTCAGGATCCTCAAAAGAAGAGCACAACCATCACGGTCAAAGACTTACTGAAGATATAACTTGAAAAGACAGGTCTGAATCACACGAAAACCGAGAAGAATCTTGGACACCGTTTTAAAACATCAAAATAGGAGGAATGATGAATACCACTTTTATTCGTTACACGCGAAAAAGAAAAATACATATCGACAGAAACAGCCTCCTCAGCTTACAAAACAAATGCGAGAATAACCAGTCACGGATAAGAGCCGTTAGTCAAAATACTAGCGTTCTCGAAAGGAGGATGGCCAACGATCTCATCCCCGTCCTCCAAACCCATGATTTGGATTTCGAAACGAGCATTCCATTTGTGGATAAAAACCATAGAGGATCCGACCGCGAGCCCATGAGACTCGATAAAATCTCCCCATCCTTGACGAAGCCAATACATCCCATAATCACCCTTATAAACACGAACTGGAAAATCGTATAAGAGATGAGATGAAAGGAAAACTTGCTCGGGAATAACACCCGCGAACTCTCCCTCAAAACGCATGGGCAAGAGCTGAAAACAAAAATAGAACAAAGGGTCAAATGCAAAGAATGGATGCTATCGATCAAGACCAGCATTCCAAAGAGGACTTACCAAGCAGAATGTTTGATCGACGCGGTCAATCGATTGAAAGAAAGCCCATCTACCCGCTCTAGAAACAGCCATAAGCACGATTAAAGTACAAAGAAAGCAGTTGTGAAATAATAAAAAAGGGGAAAAGTAAAAGATACCCCCTATAAAAGCTGGGGAAGCAACATGCATGACTGCCATCTGGCATAAGATTCCTCTGAAGATAAAAAATAGGCTCGTCAACCAAGATGGCAAAATAGTCACGAGAACTGCAGAAGCAAGCTCAGTGAAATAACTTGACATTCAGGAACAACGGACAAAATTTTTTAAATCAGGCGAAATTCAGGCCTGAATCAAACACGCGGCCTAAGAAACACCACGTGGAGAAACCCCAGAATAAGAAGCTAAAACACGCGGCATGTTTGAACAAATATAAGAACCCCGTAAAATCCTGTAGGAATTACCATACGCAAAATAAAGAAATGGAATTCGAAAATCCTCCAAAAGCTTTTTACAGAGTTATCGTTACAGAATAACAACTTCAATCTCTACGCCTCCCACTGATGTACGTCCTCCTAGAAGAGGATGCCCATCGCCTGGTGCATCTGTGGTCTCGATCCAACCGCGAGCATGAGTTCAAGGTCGAAGTAGACGCGGATGGAATTTACTGGTTCACAGACGAATGGCCCGGATTTGTAGAAGCCAACAGGATAAGCGTTGGAGTTGCTCTGATTTTTGTATACCAGGGAGATTCAATCTTCGAGGTCTATGTCGCAAATCCAGACTGTGATTACAACGGAATAGAAGAACGCGGATGAAGAACCACTACAAGGACGCCAGCCTTGTAATCCCACTACTCTTGAAAACAATGTGTGTGTGTAAAAGAACGGAGTGACGTTCCAGCTAAATAAGGTCTAGAGATCATATAATGCTGTCTTTTTTAAATAAAAAGAGTAGGTCCCTACATTTCAGAACTTCAGAAGCGAAACATTTCCTTTATTCGCAAGCTAAACTCATACAGCGAATATATTTTCTCAATTTATAAACGGCTCAGCATGAGTCTCTAGAAGAAACAGTTGAGGCACGACACTCAATTTCAGCACATTCCAGATCACGTCGCGGACAAACTTTAAAACGAGCACGATCCATATAGAAAAAAGTCATCGATGACCCAACAGCAAATCCGTGATGAGCAACAAATCTATCCCATCCGCGACGAAGGTATAAGCGACCGTCAGATCCTATTTCCACTTCAACCTGAAAGATTTTTAATGGCATAAGAAGCCAAGAAAATCCTCCGCGGAGGAGAAGATTTAAACTCCTCCTCAAACTGAGGAGGGAGGGGCTGTCAAAAAGAAACACAAGTTAAAGGATTGAAGTTGAAGAAAGAGGAGGAAAAAGAAACATTTGAAACCAAGACTATCAAGAAAATCATACAAGCGAAGAAAGATGATCGATGCGTTCCAAAGTTCTGAAAAACGCCCAAGGGTTAGAAGTCCCAGGCGCCATGAGTCCTTATCAAACGAACAACCACATGCATGATGAACTAAAGACCCGAGTCAAGAGTTTTTTAAAAAAGGGGAGGGGGAAGGAGAGAAAAAAGGCATATTCTAGCATGGCAAACAAGTGGCAAGAACTTTTCAGAAGACCGCAACACAAGTGGCCGAGCCGATAAAACGATAAACAAGAGAAAGAAGAAAAGGAGATGTTCGCTACGAAAGGATAATAATATACAAAAGTACAACCCCGTAAATGGGGTAGTAAGAGCCGTTGTCTGAACACAAAGGAACACGGAATTGTTCGGTTACTACAAAAGTTAATTACAAAACTGGCCCGCGCCAGCAAAGTATAAAAAGAAAAGAAAGTTAAACCCTCCAAGCCTCAAGGATTAGCGGCGACATCAACTTCTTCATCATCAGAATCTTCCTCATCCGAGATTTCCTCCCTGCCATCTCTTCCGGAGTCAATCCCCAATCCGCAACCGACAAGCTCGCCTCAAATTTCTCCAAAGGGACGCCTGGATTAGCCTGCGAGCGGGCAACGCTTTGGTTGATACCAGCGGACATCCCTTTCCGGAAATAACTGAAGCACTTGTCCTTTAAGAGTTCTACCCCCTCTGGAGATCGTAGACATGGTTTAGCTATCGAGGAGAGGAAAGAAATGCCCGCGTCGGTTTTGAACCATTCGGAAGTTAAAAATTTAAGACCTGCAAGGGATTCCAACCACTGAAGCGCAACCTCCTGAGGAGCCTGAGACTGAAGCTTCTCCAATTCCTGCCTCACTAAGGCACGATCTTCTTCAACGATGGAATGCTCCATTTGAAGATCTCTGAGACGTGCTTCGACTGTCTCCAGTTTCTCCTTCATTTGCGCCGTGGACTGTTGAAACTCCTCTCCTTGGCGGCGTAAAGCATCCGAATTCAAAAGCTCTGCGTCAAGCTTGGAGGACAAAGAGGAATTTTGCTCCTTCAAAGCAGATATTTGCTTGCCGGCAGCCTGCAACTTCTCATGAAGTTCCGCGGATCGCTTTTTGAATTTTTCCACTGAAGAAGGGTCGCCAACAGTGTTGCCTAATGTCCTCAGCTTGTGGTTCACCACCTTCATCTCCGAGGCCTTCTTAGAAAGCTCCGCCTCATAAAAAGTCAGTCGCCTCTCCGAGTCGATTTGGAAACTCCTAACCTGAAGGAACCAAGATAAAAGTGAAAATAAGGAGACAAGGATTGAGCGATGACTTGATCAAAAATGAAAGATCCCAACGACAAACTTACCCACTCGGCTGCACGCTCGAACTGAAGGGAAAACTCATCCCACTCCAAGCGACGCACCCATGATCGTTCGTTCCGCGCAAATTTATCAGAACCACGAAGGCGAACAAGCTCGTCAACCCCGAAGCCGGGGATGCGGAATGCGGGCAAGGCATCATCTCCCTGAAGGAAAAGTGCTTCCTCTTCCCCCCTTCCAGAGGCACGAGATGAGCCCGCGGTTTTCTTCCTTTTTTGAGAGCGAGAAGCGCCCGCATCCAAAGGACAGGGACGTTTCTCGCGGGCATCCGAAACCACGACCTCAGTTTCCACCACGGGGTCATTGGCTCTCTCCACATCCTCAACTGTTGTACCTTGGGGGCCAGCGGGCGGGCGAGGAGCACGCTTGGCGGATTTCTTCTTCCTCGTTTTGCCGCTTTCTTGAACGTAATGGCGATCGGCCAAAGAACTCAAATCCATCAGGTCTACCAAAAAGAAAACAAAAAGAAAAGGCGTAAAAAAACTGCTCGCGAACTCACAAATCTTCTGAGAAGTATAAAAATATATATATGGTATGTGTGAAACGCCAAGAAAATCACAAAAATAAAAGATGGTAAAGACTAAAGCAGACACCTAATCGCGGATGAGGCAGACTCAACCCCGCCATCTCAAGACGAAGAGCCGAAACCATCGATCTCCACGGTAACTTTGGCTCATGAACGAAAGAGTCTTTAAACTTATCTAGACGCGCAACCCATGGCTTTTTGACCGCGCTGAACCACCCAGGTACGGTCTTGAACTCAAGACAAACTCCGGCCTTGTCGCGAACAAGAACCGGAGTTGCACTGATAAAACCGAGGATCTTGGGGCCCTCTCTTCAAGGAAAAGATGCTGAGCATTAGCTCTTTCGTCGGAGGCACTCCAATATCCATGCAGCGCATCACAAAGCTGGCGAAAAACATCCAACAATTCGGTACAACTTGCGCGGGGCTCAAATTGTACTCGGACAAGAAGGCTATGAACAGGGGGTGAAGAGGCAAGCGGAATCCTTGGGATAAACTCGCCGCGTACACTACCAAGCAGTCCTCATAAGCATCTAAGCACCCTCCACCCTCTGAGGGAAGACACAATTCCACGCCTGCTGGCCATGGAAATATTCGGGCTAAAGCTTCAACGCTTGAAAGATCAAGAAAAGTTGTACATCCTCGCACCTCTTGGTTAGGAGAACGACGCGGACGAACTCTCTCGGAGATGACAGGAGGACAAGGTTGAGGGTCACGAAGGGAGAACTCTCCCCGAAAGGAACAAGAAGCCAAGTCGTCAAGAGAATAGGACGGGAAGTCGAGGTCGCTAAGAACATCCTTCGAGCGAACCCTTGCACACTTCTCGACAAAACCAACGGGAGACTCGGCATAGGGGACCCAAGACAACTCAGACTCTCGACCACTGGTTGATGGAGGTGGACTAAGGGAAGCACCCGCGCCGGATTGAGCTTAAGTCTCCACATCCATTGGATGAACGTCATCCCCCTTCGAAGAAGAAGAAGTTAAAAAAGGAGAGGAATAATAATCAGGGTCAGAGCGGTTCCGACGTCGCCTCACCTTAATTGGGTCGCCAAAGGGACCCACGCGGTCTGGGGAAGAAATACTGGAGGAAGACGAGTTGGAGGAACTTTCTAAGTCGGAGGAGGAACTCCCGCTAGAAGATGAAGAAGAAGAGTCCAAAATAACCGCGGGAGGATTCCTTCCTGAAACCGAGGGCAAACCCTCTCTCCATCCTTCCTCCCTCTCAAACTCATCCAGCGCGTCCGGGTTCCCCTCAAAGTTAGCCATCCTTGAAGGAATTAAAAAGCTTATCTGAAAAGGAACCCGTACGCGGACCAAAAGATCAAACCCAAAGAAACAGAACCGGAAAAAAGGGAAGGATCCGAACGGATTTAAGAAGGGGAAAACTAAAGTTTTTTAACGAAAATAATAATGTTAACAATAGCATTCAAGAATATTTCAAGGCTAAATTAAGAACCCTAGAACAAAGACTGAAATTACCTTGGAAGGACGAAGAAAAACCGGAAAACTCAACCGGAAAATGAAGAACAACCGGAAAGCTCAACCGGAAGACGAAGAACAGCCGGAAAACTCAACCGAGAAGCGAAGAGACCAACGGGAAACTCTGAAAAAACGAGGAACTGAGTAAACGCCACAAGCAGACAAATGATGAGAAGTGAAAAAGTAAAAACGGAACGGGGTAATTTATAAGAAAATTACCGACTCTTCAGTTCCCCACAAAGACGATATGGGCCGTGGAAAAGCCTTAGCGGGCCTAAAGCTATCTTTAAACAGGCCCATTAACGCTGTTCAGAACAAGAAGTATGAAATTACCCCCTTAGAAAGGAAGGGAGGAACATATTTCCGCGGGTAAAAGTCGAATCGTCTCAAGCTCTCATGGAACTCAACCCGACCCGAGGAGCTGTGATGAAACCATGCGGAAATAATTTGACAAAGAATCGGACGTGGATATAGCGAAAACGACATCCAAGGAGAACTGGGGTATAAGGAGGACGCGGATATAATATAATGACACATGTCCATCATGCCCACCACCCACGATAACCACACGTGTCAATTCAATAATGACAGTCAAAATATGGGCCTCTGGCCAATCCCTATAAATAGGAGATTGAACAGGAGAAGAGGGGGACGGTTTTTTGGGAATCACGACAAGAAGAAGGAGAAGAGAGAAGAGTTTGAACGAATCAGAAGTTAACTGCGGGGTCTACGTAGTAACCGCAGAGAATTCTGAAGTTAAGAAGGTAGAAAGGGTGTAATATCCTAAACGTCCACGACGAACAAAACACAAGGTGAATCCCCGCGGACAGGTATGAACCCTTAAATCCTAAAAATAAATGGATGAACTCCCATAAGAATGTGTCGGGTTATGGTAGATTTCATGAACGCGAATAAAGCGCGGCCCAGGATGAATAGCGAATAAATCGATTCGCATGTCAGGTAAGTCCGTGAAATATAAAAATGTATACTCGCGTCTAAACCCCCGGGGACCCATCAAAAGTGGGTCCCTTATATAATTTTCTTGGGAGCGCTTCATCAAATGCATCTATTTACACTTGCTACACTTTGTTTGTATGTTGTTACATTATGTGTTGAACCTAACAAAAAATGTCATATATTTTCAGATCGACTTCATGCCCTTCGGTAGGGACCTGAATTTGATGGCCTTCTCCGCCTTTCACGGTACAGGGGCACCATCCGTTGGATATTCAAGGAGGAGCCCTATATGCTTGATTGTGTGATGTGTCAGTTCGGCCGGGTTCAGCGGATTCCCAATGCTCCGATCAGACCTATTAGAGTATTCAAATTGAAGTTGCTAAAGGGCAAGAAGGAGGCCACCTTCTCATCGGACGACAACCACTGGGCGAAGAGGTTTGATCACTTAGTCAACATGTCCGACGTTCCCCTATGGTGTGGCTGATGGGTATTTGTAGTGGTTTCACCAGATGAGTCACCCATACCTGCTTCCCGACACGGCACAAGCCGTCGACATCATCTCGCCGCCACCACCGCCCCCTTGCCCCGTGCTGTGCCCGTTCCGATAGTTGATGAGATGCACTACCGCACCGCTGGTGCTGAGATTAGCCGTCTGCTGGCAGGTGGAGTAGAGCTCACCGATGCACATATACGCCGCATCTACGAGTGATATTGGTTAGACCCTCCGTAGTGATCTCCCAGTATGGTGTTTTATGAGTGATTGGCTGGGTTATAGGTTAGTATGACGTGTCTCACTAACCTTCGATCCCATAGTTCCCCCCTTCACTAGCTCTCTTTTTTGCTAACATTTGCTTTTTTAAAATACCTTTTACATAGTTCCTTTTATTTTATTTTTTTCGTGGAGAAAAACTTTGGGTCACCAACCGGAATAGCTAAACTATAGGGGCACCAAACGGAATTTCCCTATTGCTTTTGGTCATTTTACCTTGTTTATGTAATGGTTGCTTTTGGTCATTTTACCTTGTTTATGTAATGGTTTTCATATTTAATGATTATCTTTAGAAATATATTTCATACTTAAGTTAAAGATTCATTAATCACTATTATAATAGCTAGCCCTCTTCTCCCATTTTTTCATTAAAAACGGAAAAAGAGGTAGTAGTTACCCTAATTATAAGGAAAGTAACTATTACCTCTAAGATGATCTAATCATTTCACTCACCCCTTCTCTAGGCTCATAATGATGATAATGATGATAGTAGACATTATATATGTAAAATTTAATTCTTTTTATTTCTTTTCCATTCACTCTCATATAAACAACAAACGAGCCCTGCGCTTTTATATCTCACCTTCAAATTCAAGCTGACAAAGGATAATCCCAAGAAACAACCACTCTTAAGGCTGATCTACATAAAAACTGAGTGCCGAAATAAAATCAAAACCTGGGCATAGTAATGTAAAACTTCCAATCAAAGTCGCTTATTTTCTACCCAGTGAGGAAATTGTCGACCTGCATCAAAGAACTCTATTTAGCTGATGTTGCCTTGTTTGCAAATTCTACCCCATTCTTGATGCTTGCCTCCAACTCAGGCTTAAGGGCTTCCAAGGCCTTTGATTCGTACTCTGTCAATCCCTCTAGGTCAGAAGAGATCACAGCTTCAACACCTTTCTTTCCAAGCTTAACTCTTGTTGCAAAGAATGGAATATCGGACTCAGATTGGATAAAAGTGCATTCGTAGACATCACTATCTCCGTCCAGAGCTCGAAGAGATGATTCCACAAACCTAGCTGCAGCATATGCCATCGAAAGGGTTGCAGATCCAGCTCCTGCCTTTGCCTCCACAACTTCTGTTCCAGCATTTTGGATCCTCACAGTTAGCTCTTCTATCTCCTCATCAGTGAAGGTTACAGACGGTTTAGTCTTTGACAAGAGGGGTAGAATAGTGATCCCAGCATGGCCTCCAATAACGGGCACGTCCACATCAATGAGCTTCAGATTCTTCTTCTGGGCCACAAATGTGTTTGCTCTCACGACATCTAATGTGGTAACACCAAAGAGCTTCTTTCGATCATAAACACCCTTCTTCTTAAGGACTTCAGCCGCAATTGGCACAGTGGAGTTAACTGGGTTACTAATGATGTGAATGAATGCATCTGGACAGTTATCAGCAACAGCCTCCATAAGAGTCTTGACTATGCCGGCGTTGATGTTGAATAGGTCATCACGGGTCATGCCAGGCTTCCTAGGAACTCCAGCAGGAATGACAACAACATCTACTCCTTTCAAGCAGTTGGCTAACTCAGAAGCCCCAGTAAAATCCAAAACGCGCGAGGGAGTGTTGCAGTGACTGATATCAGCTGCAACTCCCTTTACATTTGCAATATCATAAAGATGCAAATCTGATACCAAAGGGGACATTTTGATCAGAAGTGAAAGTGGCTGACCAATACCTCCAGCAGCACCAAGAATAGCTACTTTGTAGGATGCTGATGCCTGAAGATTCAGGCGATACGTTGAACTCTTGCTGTTCTTTTGAGCCATCCCTGCAAAAGTGCTTTTTAGAGCAGCAGTACTATCCCGGCCCAGAAAGGAGGACTCTGAGTTGAAACTTGCAGATGAAGTAGCCTTGAGGCCACTGAAAGCCCTAAGAGGGTTCGGGCAAGCTAATTTCAGATTTGGACGTCTTGACTGATGAAGCAATCCATTAATTGGCCCAACAGATGGAGATGATCTGACTGAATATGTGGTTGCCGGTACTGTTGCCATTCTTAGTTCCTAGTAAATAAAGAAAAAAGAGAGATAACTTGAACATGTGCAACATACTCTTTTATCCTAGTAAAATAAAGCTTTTTGATGTAGCATAAATTAGCAGAAAGCCATCACATATAGCACATAATAAAGTCAAAATTTACAATAAAGTATTCCTCTAAAAACTGAATCTATAATATCTTTTACAATGTTAGCAAAAAAAAATAATAATAATTTTGAAAAGAAAGGAATGGATATATATGAGAAAATAATGGCAAACTTTTAACAATAAATGACCAATGGCACCACATAAAATTCTTAAAATCAAAGGACTAAGGGACAAGTGATGTGTCAAGGACATCAGCCAAAAAATCAGTGCATATACCAGACCCAACCCACCACCCAATTAAAAAAGAAATCAGAAAATCAACTGTGAAGAACTTTGCTGTTGACTAGGCAGCATATTGCACCGCAACTATGAGGATTTTTCTTCCCTCAAGTGCTATGCCTAGAGTATGGCATGACAGAAGTAATGCTTATAATAATCAGATGACTAAATGATGCATATAAAACCAAATACTAGTGCTTTTCTAGATCTCCAATTAGATGAATTTAGCTAAATGAATGACTTACCACCATAAAAGCTCATCTCCTCTAGGGTATAAAAGCATCAAATCATTTTAAATAATAGCAGTTTAGAACCAAGATTGTCATATGGGTCCCTTAATGCTAGCAGCTAGCTAGTATTTAACGATGACAGTCTTCATGCTATATTAACAGCTGTCATGAACAACGTCAAAGAATCTTGATTTGTCTTCAGCAGGGACAACCAGACACCATACAATGATACAAGCAACTATGGTTTGGCTCTAAACCTTTGCAAAGGAAAATGGACTTGGAATGGTTATTACACTCCAGAATAATTTTGTCTGACCAAGTTATACTCGAGAAAGAGAACAGAACCATGAAGAAGCTTTCAGAAAAATAAATACATAGGTCGTGAGAAACATTAGACTCAAGACTGCTCAGACAGATTTTAGAAATTTGAGGCACAAATTTAATAGAAACAAACAGCAACAAATTTTCAGACATATTTGTTTCTGTCACCTCCCATCTTATCCCATTTTAATAATTTCAGAATCCTTCAGATACAGATTACTCCTATATCTTCAGTTTGTCATACCTTGCAAGTTTGTAAATATAACTTGTAATTGTAAGATGAACAAAACACAGTCTCGTCAGAAAAAGAATTCATAAACTACACTAAAGTTGAGCGCTACATAGCAGTGAACGTCGAAAGGGACAGCTGTACAGCCAAAATAAATTTCGTGCGGATTGAATAATGATGAACTACACAAATCACCATCAAAATTCAAAAGCAACGGAACACAATGTCATGTCAATAATATGGAGATCCAACTCCGGGGACGAAACCTACCCCAGTTGAATTGGAAGAAATCGTAAAACCTAATTCAGTTCTCAGGCAGAAAAATCCATAATCACATAGATTTATAAGCGGAACACACGGAAACCCACAGATCCAAGACCAAACACGGATTCCGTCCCATCCAAGACAACAATCACTCAAGACCTTCAAGCTGAAATGAAAATGCTCACATCGCAGCTTCTCAAATAATAACAAAAGAAGCGAGACGCCAACAACAAATCTTTCGCCGGAATGGAAGTGAAA
Organism: Persicaria maculosa; assembly: GCA_963922045.1. Taxonomy (NCBI): domain Eukaryota; kingdom Viridiplantae; phylum Streptophyta; class Magnoliopsida; order Caryophyllales; family Polygonaceae; genus Persicaria; species Persicaria maculosa. The sequence goes on from OY998271.1 coordinate 37,063,984, forward strand.
AGAAACACAGGAGATGAATATCGAATGAAAAAACTTGTCAAATAAATCAGTGATATGGAACAAATGACAAGAAAGAATCAATGGCGATACGAGCAAAGCTGAGCGAGAGTGAGTAGAGAGGGAGAGAGAAATCGATACCAGAAAAAGCGAGGAAAATCACCTTCGCAGTTCGCACTGTTGGCTCTTTTTCGGCCCTCTTTTTCTCTCGTTATGCTTTTGTGCTTCTGCATCCCGACCTTTTTTTAATAATTCGGAGTATTCTTTGATGGTCACTTCTCACTACAGCGGTCAAAATCTCACTACGACCCGACCGAACCTATTCAATGCCCGGAAGATTTAGGATTAATACCCGAAAATTTTGATTCTATTATACTCCGTATACTAGAAGTATAAGCGCCTGTTTGCCAAAATGAGGGTTTTTTAGGGGTTGTAGTTTTTTTAGGAGGTGGAGTTTATTTGGGGTATTATGGAGGTGTGGGAGGTGAAGTTTTTTTTTTTAAAAATAACCTTGAAAAAAACCTAATTGGTGTTTGGTGGATATAAGGGGTTGAAGATATATTTATGGGCAAAATGACTTTTATACCCCCATTTTTATTTGTTCACCTCCTTACCCATTGCCCTCATTTCTCTTCTTTTGTGTTGGATCGAAAGAACAGGAGGCAAAAACCCTAGGTCGGGGTCTGCTGGCCGGTTGCTCCAAGAGTCCAAGGTATGTGCTTCCTCCTTCCTCCTCCTACAATTTCTGATTTCACACCAAAGGGGAGTTCGGCTGGTGGTTGAATAAGCCTGAATCGGACCCTAATCGAAACGAAAACTTGTTATTTTCAGGAAGCAGGCCGCGTCGGATCTTTGAAGTCGGTTGCCGTTTTTCCCCAACCACCAGGTAAACTCCTGCGACTCTTGTGCTTGTCTCTCCTCTCTAATCAGTTTCATCCTTGAATCTCCATCTCCTCTCTATAACAGTGACATCCCCAGATGTTTGTAATGGATGCCTTGCTTATGAAATTGATAATTTATACCTCCATGTCCCCATATGTTTGTAATTGGTTGCACAAGATAGATATAAACTGTTATCGCTTTGGGAGTAGGAAACGCCGAACACCTGCTTGGTTAGTGAAACTTATGTGTTCGATGTCCCCATATGCATACCATGTGTTCGATGAAATGCCAAAGAGAAAAACTTGGGTATGTTAACATAGATATAAACTGTTATTGCTTTGGGAGTAGAAAATGATAGTCACATTTTGTTACTAATAAGACGGTAAAGCCTTTCATCATGATGCTATACTCGATCCATAGAAATGTTTTTTTTATTGTTGTTATGATGTTGCAAATGTATTTGGTGTATATGTTGGTTCCAATACAGCTTGTCACGCTCACCATGTCATCGAGTAGCAAGCCCCCTCCAAAGGAAAAAGACAAGTCATTTGTGTGGTCTGAACAATTGTTGCGAAAGTTTCTGGATCTCATGCTTGCATATCAGCGTAAGTATGGTCGAGATCAGCAATTCAGTTGGGTTGAACTTACTACCCAATTTGAGGAACCTATAGGCAAGAAGTGTGGGAAAGAAACTCTCAAGAACAAGCATGGTACAATGCAAAAACGGTGGAGGAATTGGAAAGACTTGAAAAATGGGGAGACCGGTCTTGGTTGGGACCCTGCTAGTGGGACAATCGCCGCAACTAAGGAGTGGTGGACGAAGAAAATTCAGGTAGAGCCAACTTCAATTTTATGTTTACCTGAAATATTATGATTAGATAAATGGAGAATGTTATAGAATATGAATTGGAGATTGCTACTGGTGCAATATGATTTATGTCATCCTAGTATTTGTTCATCATCTTAATTAGCTTTCTTTGTGTGTAGGAGAATGCCAATTTCAAAACATTCCGAAAGAGGGGAGTCGCACCCGACATAGAGGACATGTGGGACCAAATATATGGAGGGACTGTTGCCACGGGGCAACATTGTGTGGCTCCCTCGATGGATGCACCAATTCCAACGCCATCCTCAGCCGTTGGTGAAATGACTGGGTGTGCTGACAGTCAACAAGTCGATGCCGAATATGACTTGGGGGATGATTTCGACGACCTTACTGCTGAATTTGGTACCGGCGACGGAAGCTTGCAGAATATAGTTCGAGGGATCAGCGCATCTGCTCCAGTGCACCCTACCGACACCACCCCCATCGGTCAAACATCCGGGGCAAATGCGCGTGGGAAGAGAGTTGCAGGAACCACGTCCACGTTGACAGCTAAGAGGAGATCGAACCGGCAGTCCACAGGTTCGTCCCTCTTCCGAAGACATGTGGAAGGATCAGAGGACACTCAGAGGGAACTCATAGCCTATCTGAAAGATGAAGAGTCGTCAAACAAACAGGAAGGACATGCTCAGCGGGTGATGGACGTGCTTGCCACCATGGTTGATGAGGGTTTGTTGGAGGATGGCGGTCTGTTGTGGTGTTATGGAGTTGACGCCTTGATAAACAGTGAACGTGCCTCCATGTTCTTCCTCGCGATGCCGAAAAACAGCTCGCGACTTTCTTGGCTCTAGTGGCATTGTGAGAAGAATGGAGGGCAATCGTAGGAAGATACAATGTGTGCCATCCTCATGAATGTGTCTATGTTGTGTGTTGCCGACACGTGTGCTATCTTACTATGTCCTTAATGCATCTATGACTGCCCATCCTCAAACAGTTTTTAGGTTCCTACTTGTCGTTGAACTTGTTTTCTGCCTGTCATATGTCTTTGCTACTTTGTTATGGTTCTTAAACTTGTTTTCTGTCTGAATGCAATGTTGTATGGATGTTGTTAAATGATTCTGTGTGGAGTTTATGCCTTATCTACTATGGTGTTGTGAGTTACAACAAGAGGGATGCTGTCATGTGTGCCTTGTCATATAGTCAGTGCTTACCATGCTTGTTTGGGTTTGCAGGGAGCTAGACATGGATGAGGCAACTCGTACACGTAAACGAAAACGTAAGTGTAAACGAGCTATTGTCATCTGGCTCCTCCTGCAACGACAATCACGTGTGATAGCCGAGCACTACTACAAGCACATTCTGAAAGTCCCGTGCTACATCGGCAGTTACACCGGTGCTATGTGGGTGGATGACATCCTCAACCACTCCACCGATCTCAGGTCAGTCCAATGCTTTCGTATGAGAAAAAAGACATTCATAAGGTTGTGTGATGTGCTAGAACACCGGTTTGGGTTGCGTGGTTCCCATAACGTCCATGTCATGGAAAAAGTTGCGATTTTCGTCAACACCATGGCATGGGGCGAATCGCAACGGAACACATGCGAACGATTCCAACGATCTCTATCGACGATTAGCGAATGCATAAGTGACGTGCTCGAGGCAATGGTTGGGCGTGAACGTGGCTTCGATGGGCTCTGCCGGGATGTTATCCGCCCAGTAGACCCGGCGTTTCGGGACGTCCCCCAGCAAATACTAAATGACAACCGATACAATCGATATTTTAAGGTATGTAATTGGAGTTTGATATATATACTACTACACGATACAGTACTTGTCTTTTAAAAATAATGAAATTGTATTCAAAATTATATGTTTTCAGTTGGTCACGTACTTGGAGGATATGAGTTCCATGTACTCTTTCACGTGTGTTATACATGTTTTATTCTATTTGTAGGGGTGCATAGGAGCTATAGACGGAACTCATATCCAAGCTTGTATCCCAAGGGATGAGCAGGTGCCATATCGGGGACGAAAGGGCATAACTACTTTCAATGTGATGGCGGTGTGCGATTTCGATTTGAACTTCACTTTCATCTCCGCCGGGTGGGAGGGGAGTGCCCACGACGCTCGGGTGTTTGACCATGCTGTGCACACTCCGGCTTTCAACTTCCCACATCCGCCTCTAGGTTTGTTAAACGAAGTTCTCATCTCCATTAACTTATGGTTCGATCCACAGCCCTGTCTGTGTTTGACACGTCGGTGAACATGTAGGACGATACTACCTATGTGACAAGGGCTACCCCGATCGTGAGGGGTACATGGTGCCTTACCCCAAGACAAAGTACCATCGCGCATCATTTGTGGAAGAGCCCGCTAACAATGAGAAGGAGGCCTTCAACTCAAGGCATTCATCACTGAGAGGAGCTATCGAGCGCACATTCGGCATTTTCAAGGGTACTTGGAAGATCACACGGACAATGCCTCAGTACGCAGTGCGGAAACAGGTTGACATCATCTTATCATGCTTCGCGTTACATAACTTCATGCGCCGAAGTTCGGACGAAGACGAAGTGGTCATGCCCCCAGAGGATGCCGTCGAACTGGACAACGATGATGATGCGTATGTCGATCACGAGGAGGACGAGGAGTCCTCGAGCGATGACGATGAGGACGACGACAACGCAGAGTTGATGAGGACCCTTCGTGACAGCATAGCACGCAGGATATGGGCGGACCGACGTGGTCGTCGTCACTAGTAGGCATGTTTCTTAAAGTTGAATGGCAATCACCCATTTTGCACTGAATCGGTGCAATGTATTTGGAAACCAATATGTCGGGTGCACATTCTGTTTTGGTAGGTCTTCATTTGTGTTTAGCCAATGCAGCAAGTAGTTCAGACTTTGCCTTTCCTAAGTTTCAAGACAGAAAACAATGAGAAGACATACGGTCTTCAATTGTGATTGTTACCCTTAGCTAGCAAAGCATTGATAGAGAATCTGTAGGCATCAATGCGCAGACAGTTGTTTATGTTCAGCTCTTTTGATTGCTGTGGTTTATTTGTTCATTTAAGATCTTTCTTTCTTGTTTGGATTTCAACAGAAATGACTATGCAATCTACGCTGAAACCCTTTTCAAGAACTCCGCCACAGAGCCTTACAATGAGAAGAATGCGAAGATGTTAACGAAAACCCAACCATCAATTGTAGCTAGGCCTCAAAACAATTGAACTGGAAGGGACAAAGGTTGTTTAAAGAGGTGGTACAGACGAAATGTTTCAACAAACAGACGATCGTTGAACATCTAGTGCGTCAACCGCATGTCCTAGTTAACCCATCCTACCGAAACAAAGTTAACTCGAATAACAAAAGACTTGCCTACTTAAACCATCCTACTGATACATGGTTCACCTGCATGACAAATGCCTAGACTAGTTACACCAAAAGCCTAACGACTCATGACAGCCTACTGACAAAAGTTGTCCCTAGATACACCACATCCTACCGAAAGACGTCTACTTCTTCACAAATGCTAGGAGGAGGACAAAGACCATCACGATGATAACTGTACGAGCCCTCCTCTCACGACCCTTGGAAGTAGAGAGCTCAATCCACAGCTTGCAAATGTAGGTGCTCAGCGACACAACCCTATCGGTGAGTTCTTCGTTCATGGAAGTCTCCCTCATCAACTCCTCATCGCGGCGACCTAAGGCGTCTTCTGTGGCATGTAGCCGTTCAGAGAGTTCAAGGTTGCGTTCAGAGAGATCATGGTTGCGAGTAGTTAGTTCCAGGTTGTGCTCGCGGAGACCCCGATTGCGAAAAGTCAGATCCTGGTTGCTCTCCGTCAGCTCACGGTTGCTTGCAATTAGATCCTGGTTGACGGCTTCCAAGTGAACGATAGTTGGGTTTCGGCTGGTGGTTGCATCATCTTGGTCGTCACTGTTAACCTACGAAGAAAACCAGCAGCTGATGAAAGCAACACCATCAAAGTATGCAGTATTGAACACCATGAATTCAGCAGCCCAGTGTATTAAAAGCAAAGAGATCCCAGAGATTCTAGACATGAATGTAATTGCCTAGGTCACTCTCAGATTCTAGACATGAATGTAATTGAACACCATGAATTCAGCAAGTGATTCAGGACTTCATGTAAGCAAATGAAAGAAAGTGAAGCAATCAAGTGAATGATGGAACAAATAAGCAAGTTACCTCCGCCTGCCACCATGGTTCGATAGGCTCATCCCCACCGATCCAAGGGTACTTCTCGGGACAACCACTCGGCCAACTACCGGAAGAGTCAGACATGTCTGTGGACGGAAAAGAAGAGAGTATAAGCATCATTTTCAATTAACTTGTGTTCAAGTCCAAGTAGCAACTAACACAACATGTAAATGTACAACCCAACAAGGGATTCATATGTCCCCATTAATGCCCACAAAAACATGCGAAAAAACGCAGGCCAAAGAATATATATATAATATATATATACTATAGGATAAAATCATAGAGAACTACCAACATGATGAAGAGGAAGAAAAACGCAGGCCATTATAAAATGAGGAATAAAGAATTCAGCAGTTTGAGAAAAACTTAGCCAAGTAATTTGAGAAAAACATAGCCAAAGTAATCCCTAATTGTATCTTAATTTGAACAAGTCATAGGTTAGAGGTAGTGCTTTTGTGGCCCAAACAGTCTAATGGGTTTGATAATTGATGGTCAGCAAGGAACTAAATATGTTAGTTATGCAGATAATGCAATCAATTGGGTTTCTAGGCCTTGCATTCTTCCTTTTCACTCCTGAGCTCAGGAGATAGCTTATAGCTTGTCTTCCTTATTGTATTTCAACATATTAAGCTGAATCCTATAGGAATTTTCCTCTGAAGTCTAACTAGAAGAACACAAACAAATAACTTTGGAAAGGAATTCCCTTGGACAGCACAGATGAGCACCAAAAAAGGAATTTTGAGGTAAGTTGCAGAAAGTTTCAGCCTATAAATGCAGTGATTGAATGTGATGTTCACCTTTGGAAGATATCACTTTCTATACAGATCCACACAATAGTTTGCTGGAAAATCGAATGACTGAATTAAACAACTTGCATAAACAACCCTGCACAGCTAGGCTTCCAAACCCCCTTCAAACACTTCGTTGGATGGGATGGCACTACCGTTTGTTCAATCAAACCACTGGCCGACAATACCTAACCCCATCGAATCCAGTCCTCCAATCGTTGTTTTGAATCAATCCATTTCCCCCCAATACAACCCCTAATCGATTTCAGTGTTTGCACAAAACCCTAACCCTTTCGATTTCAGATCTGGAAACCCTAACCCCTTCGCCCTCACTTTCGATTTCAGATCTGGAACCCTAACCCTTTCAATTTCAACCCAGACCAGTCACCACGAAGAAAAAGAAGAAGAAGAAGAAGAAGGAGGCCGACGGAACAAGGAAGAAGAGGAGGCGTACCTGAAAGTGAGGGCGAAGAACGACGACGCAGCTGCGAGCGAAGAACGGTGGGCTTCTCTGCGCGAGGGCAATTTGGAACACCTTTTGGTTTGCCCTTGAAATAAACTCCATAATCTCCCCCCCAAGGTTTTGATTTCACAGAAATTAATCTGCACCTTGAACTCATGGAAGCTGAAGCGTGAGCTGCTTTTAAACACCCCTTCAAGAGGTTAAATTTTTTTTAACCTCTTGAAACCTTATCAAACCTGCTATCAAACAGGGCCTAAAACAGAATAGAGAAGAGGGGCGGAGAGAAGTTTAGAAGAAACAGATGTATATTATGGTTAATAATGAACTTTATTTACAGGGGTTACAAGTCTTGAACGCGAAGTACGTCTAGTTTTTTTCCATATATATATCCACACATCTATATACATATGCTTTTTTTTTCGAAGCAAGATAAAAACTAGTTTTATTACCCGCGTTCTTCGCGGGTATTTTTATATGACTTTTATTATTAATGCACAATTTTTTAAAGATAATAAAAATTATATACTCCGTAAAATATTAGTAGTTTTTATGATTTTGAAATAATTTTCTACCTGTTATCAATTTATTATGGATGATAGAGTTTTTTTTTAAAACTACTAATTTTAATCGTTAAAATATTATAAAATGCATATTTTCTCTTGCTACATTTTACACAAACAAATATATTGATTGTACATAGCATTTATAATGGTTGATTATATATATATTTGCAATTAAAATGTACTTTGTTACCTAACAATATCTTTATATTTATTAGTTTCTATATAACAATATCATGATCTTTATTCATTTTTTTACTATATAAGCTCATTGGCTATAAAGATTCATCAAATTAATTGAAAAATATCAAAACAAATATTCATCAATTCAATATTTCATATTATCAAAATGTAAATAATTATAAAAATTTATTATTTAAATTAACTTTGATTATTAATCAAAGGATCAAGTGGTGATTGAGTCTAGCTTGTCTTTTTAAATGGGTTTATATTAATTCCATCATCTAACTAAAACTGATCACGTATGAAAAGTTATTAGAATTTAGAAATTTATATCTTTTATATATATACATACATATACATACATACATATATATATATATATATATATATATATATATATATATTAATTAGGTTCGTGGGGTTAATTATCCCATTAGTGTTAGGGTATAATATACGGTTTTATACTTCAAGAATAATGGTATGACTTCTTTTTTTTTTGGAAATGGTTTAAGCTATATATAATATGAATTACCCTATCAAAAGATAGATAATAACTAATATATGGATACCATAATATATGGATACCATATTATTTATTTCAATTATTAAATTTAATTAATTTTATTCATAAATGAAGTTATAGAACGTATTAGTCTAAACAAATAAATATTTATCATTAGCTTGGTAAAAAAAGATTAATCTTAGTATTATTAATTTGTATTGCACAGTACGGTTTTCATTTTTATTTTTGGGTCAAAGGTTTTGAGAGTTTGATTTGGTGGAAGAAGGGAAAAACCAATATAGGATCATAATACATATTTCTCTAAATCAAATGTATACGGAGTATATATTAAAAAATTAATTGATGTAGATAAAAATCATTAAAAAAAAGTTATTATATTAAAAAGATTATTTCTTAGATGTGGAGTATAAAAGATATGTTTTCTAAATAAGATTTGTAGATAAAATATTTATAAAATAACTTAAGGTAAAATGATAAGATTTGTAAGATATGAGTTGAATATTTATACTAAAAATTAATTTAATCATTAATTAAAATGGACACATAAGATGACACATGTATAAATAGATAGAGTTATCGTCTAACGTGGCTTAAATTTATTGGATCATCATTAATTGACGTGTCAATAAAACCCAGGTCAGATTGTACCAGAGAACGACACGTAAGCGAATCGCACCAGAGCCCGCCACATAGGATTTTCACGTCTCTGTTTTAGTATTATATGTTGATTGATGATTAGGAGGTTCCCGTCAATCGGGGGGCCTTCCTAGAGCGTCCTGACGGATGAGATCAGCCAACAGAAGATCCGACGAGCAGCTATCATCGGCAGGGTTACCATAAGCAAGACGAGCAATCCTATCTCCTACAGTATTAGATTCCCTGAAAATATGACGAATAGCAACATTAGTGAAGCGAGAAAGATAAGCACGCGTATCTATATACATATACTAAAACCGATGCATAACGTCCTATGTGGCGCGCTGTGGTTGATCCTAGGGAAAAAAATTCTATGTGGCGCGTTGTGGTATTTGATTCTAGAACAAAAAATTAATAAAATAATATGTTATCATTGTTTATAGAAAGTTATACACTACTAGAATTCTGTTATTTAACATCGGTTCATTAACATCGGTCAGAAAAACCTGCCATGTAAAACAGTTTTTTGACATCGGTTGATAAATTTATGATGTTAAAAATAAAGCAGACACCACACTATTTTTCGACCGATGTTAAAAAAAAGGTTTTGAAAAAAAAATAAGCGCGGGATTAGTCCCGCCCATATGAAATACACACCCCCAATACTTAGAATTTAGAAAACTCTTTTCATTCCCTTTCCAATCCCGACTCTGCAGCCTCCCGCTACAGCGAAATCCCCTTCATCCTCGAACTCCTCCCTGTTCACCAATCACCACCGACTCCTTCCTCCACCAATCTCGCCGGCTTTCAAAATCCTCCGGTGGGGATGTAGGCTCTCCGATGAAATCCGCCCCTCTCTCTCTCTCTCTCTCTCTCTCTCTCTCTCTCTCTCACCCCGACCCTCCGCTTCCGCCTCCAAAAAACACAGATCTATCTCCCTTCCTATGGCTCTCTCAAATTCCCAACCTCCCTCTCCCAGATCTCGTTCTCCTTTCTTTATCCCCGTGCCTCTCCTCTTCATCTCGAGATCTCTCTCAATCTCCTATCTATCATTTTCTCTCTCGCACGTTTCAAGTCGAAGCCAGTTTTGTCGCCTACTGCCTTCTGATGCCGACACCAAGAGCCTGAAACCCGCCCCTTGCTGTCATCGGTGCCAGAACGGAGCCAACCCAAGCGTCGTCGCCGATGTGGCCTCAAAAGGTAATTGTTCTTCTCTTATTGTAGTTGTATATCCGAGTTAGGGTTTAAAATTTGTGGATTTTTAATTTCAATTCAGGGTTCATTTATGGTTGGTGGTGTGGAATTAGGGTTCTTCTCCTATTTCTCTTTGTCGTACACTTCTAGTCTTTGCCTTAGATCTGGAAGCATTTGTTGAGGATTCACCCTCAGAGAAGATAACTTGAGATTTTGCCAGTCTCTCCTCCAAATCCTCTATGCTAAATTCCTCTGTCTGACCAAGTTCATCAAATTCCACCTAAAATCATGAAATTGCAGTTTCATGAGCATCTATTTTAGAAGAAATATAAAGCTTTCGCTTGATATACACTGAATACGTCAGCTAGCATACCACATAATCTTCCATTTTGGCGTCCTTTATTTTGTCCGATGAATTGTAAAATAGATGGACGTAAATATTCTGATCCCTATATTGTGGTGCCTTTGTGCCATTTGCATCAATACTACAATGTACTATAGTATCTTCATTGTTGTATTGATTTCCTTACTTGCAGGCTCGCTTGGCAAAGCTTCCAAAAATCCTTCTTGAAAAGACGGAAACTATCAAGAACACTGGACAAGTATGTAGCCTATTTCTGAGATTGGGATTACTCCTCTTCACTTGTAAAATGATATCATTTTGAATTACAAGAGGTAATACTGATACAGATATTAGAGCAGCTGCCTTTAGTGATATCATCCTTGGATGCTCATATGGAACTGTGGTTGCACAGGTTCCATACTATGCACTCCGTTTCTTTGTTCTTGTTGTTATATAATTAGATTACACCATTTCCTTTATCTGTATGTGTTGTCATGAGAATTGGTTGAGCAGGAGGACTTCACTTTTTTGACTGCTTGAATTTGCTCAAATGTTTGTAGTGTTCCTCACCTGAAAACGATTACTCAGCTGCTTACAAACATGGAAAGCTGCCAGCTTAACCTCCTCATGTGAAGCTCAAGTCCATATTTCATCCAAGGTGCTCTCTCCCTCTCCCTATAGAGCATGTTGCCCTCAAATTCCAAATTACTGAAATAAAATGCTAAATTAATGATTACTCTGAAATCTCCACAAGCTTAGTGTCTACATTTTTCACTCTCTCAAGTGATCTTTCTGTTTATGCTTCAGGGAAAGCCTAAGATCAGCATGGTGAAACATAGGGTTCAACTAGATATTAAGATTTCATAGGCTAGTCCGAGTCTCTTTTACAAGATTAATAGCAAAGATATGAGATTTTCATAAGCCAATGATTTTGTTTTCATTCGGATTTCAGAATACAGCAGGATAATAGGCTTATCCTCCCCTTAGACGCCACTTACAACGCAGAGACGGCCTGGAGGCTAGCAGTTGGTTGTTTCTAGTGAATTACCATGATTTTTGATGGAGCTTCTTTCTGAGTTGACCACGGTAAGTCAATGTGAATACCAATAAAAGGAAATGGGTAAGTAATTCTTTGGTTTTATGTTGTTTTGATCTATTCTTTTTGTGATTCTAATGGATTTAGTTATCTTTGTTTAGTTCAGTAGTTGTTCAACCTTGTTGAGTTTTTAATAAATTTTATCTTTCACTGGTAACCTTACACAGTTACTTGTATAGTTTGATAGAGTTAGAAATCAGGAATCAACAAAACACATGCACACACATGAGAAAAACCAGAGCTAGAGGTAGCCCTTTGGAGTTTACTCCCAAATCCAGTAGGGAAATCCTAGAGCCAAAGGCAAAAGCAACAATACAAACATAGATTTCTGGATACCCTTGACCAGATGCGTTATTTGTACTAACTACTACCCGTGCTTCTAGCAAGAATCCAGTATTGACTAGTGAGTTTGCTTTGCTTCTCTAGTTCTTTCTTGACACCTTTATTTTGAATTTAGGAAAAGTGTGTCTTGACACCATATCTGTCAGAATCATTTGCAAGATTTATATTCCTTAGCAACTCTTTGACATTCATGATGGTTAGTTTAGTTTACCTTATTAATGTTTTCATGATTGATTGATACTGTTTCTAGTTATGTATTTGTTCCGTATCTAATTGTCACTTTGTAGGTTTATGTATGGAGCAAGCAAATGCAACTTGCATGATGAAGATGCATGACATGCTTTCATGTTTTCTCATGACCCTAGTGTTAGCATATAATAAAGATGCATGACATGCTTTAATTGAACCTACAAGTGGTTTACACTTAACAACTCATTCATGTTATACAAATGCAACTTGCATGATGAAGATTCCTCTTTGTTAAGGAATACTAGCTATTATTTAAATCCATGTTTGATCTCTTTATTTTTCAGGTTCTTTTGGGATTTTCCATCCTTGTTGGAGCTAGTCCTTGGGTTGATACTGGTAATTTATATTTACCCTCTCTGAACCATGTTTGATGTGTTGATACAATTGTAGTTAAGTAATACATCTGACTTATAATTTTTGCATTTTAAGAGCATGTTTATCAGTGAGCCCCGTTTCGGGCTCTTAACTTACTTTTCAAGTTGCCACATCAGCTAAAGAGCACAAATTGATTTTTTACCTTTTCAACAAATTATCAGTGAGCCCACTCTGGGGCTTTTAACTTCATTTTAAAAAAAACATATGCAATATGGGTGTTTGTGGGTAGATAAAAAGAAATTACATTCAAAAATAATTTTTTAAAATTTTTTACGTTAACAAAAATAGAGAAAAATCGATTTTAAAAAAAAAATTAATCAAGCGCTGCCACATGGCAGCGCTGCATTGGCCCTCCCTACAATGAGCCCGGGCTCATCTTCAAGGTTGTTTTTCCCCGGGCTCATGACCACCTCACTTCTTCTTTCATTTTTCTTTTATTTTTTTTTACCTATGTGGATTATTGAGGATTATGCTTTACAGTTACTTCTATTATGATTATTTTCATCTCTTTTATGCTTGATTTCTTATATCGTGATTATGTTTAGCTTTGTGATGTAGATATAATTACATATTGCCAGGATTTTGATTACATCCGCTCAATAAGGTCAAACCTATAGTAGCAAACACATCTTGATGAACAGTTTGGGATTCTAGATAGTGTAAAGAGATCGATACTTGAATAATATTCCTTATAATGAAATGCGAGAGCTAGGTTGACAACTAGGTGACAACTTGCCTTAAGTTATGAGTTATATTGTTAAAGTACTAAATAATTGGGTAATTAATGTTGCTCGCCCCTTATTGCTAGAGTAAGACGCATTTATTCATACAAAAACCAATCTACTAGAATAACTAATAGAATTTCCCATAACTGTTAATGATCTAATTATTGCTATGCCAACTATTGTTATGAATTTGTAAGGAACTGTTCCATTCTCAATTGTTTACATCCCATTTTTATTCTGCTTTTTTATTTTTGTTATTTAACTTACTTCTACTTTCACAACCATTTATCGTCGTTACTGGTTAACAAGAGAAACACATAAGAAGAGGATAAACTTTCCTTGGATCGACACCTAGACTTACTAACTTATTAAGTGTGGGTTATTTTGGATAGATTAACGACTCTCGTAGAGGTTGTACCAAATTTTGGCGCCGTTGTCGGGGCAACATTACTTTAATCTTTTTGTGTGTTTTTATTGTTAATCCCCCATGTGGATCTTCTCCCAAAGATCCACACCTTTTGCTATTAATCCGCTTCTTTTGTTTGTGAATTTCAAAAATAGGAGAAATGATATAACCGAGAGCCAAAACCATAAGGCAATAAAAGGAGCTTGACTATTCAGCATACTATCTATCGATCAAGCTCCCAGAATTGCTGGAAGGATCAAGCTATAAGTTCAAACCTGATTAGGAAACTTTACTCCTAAGTTTTCATGGTAAAAAAGAAGAAAATCTAAATCCGCATCAGGCAAAATTTCTAAGTGTTTGCAACAGTCTTCGTACTATGGGCTTGAATGATGATTAGTTCATGCTAAGGATCTTCCCATTCTCTTTATATGATGAAGCAAATGATTAGTTGTATTATCACCCAGTAGGAAGTATCACAACATGGGTGGATCTAAAGCGAGCATTTCTGAACAAATACTTCCCATCTACTCGGAGAAATACGCTAAAGAAATAGATTTCCAGCATCATGCCGAGGGTAGATGAAACACTGTACAAATATCTCACAAGGTTCTGGAAGCTCATATTCAGTTGCTTGCAGCATTGAATATCCAAAGCTGATCTTATAGTCTATCTGTACGAAGGATTTAATGACAAAAATAGAGTCGAGGTCAATTCAACCTGTGGAGGAGATGTCTTTGACAAAACAACAGAGGAAGCAACACAGATATTCGACAAATTGGAAAATGCTTCCTACCATTATAAAAAAGATCTAGTTACTCAAAAGGTTCAATGGTTGGACCACAGCAACCCAGACATTTTACAGGTCGCATGGGACATCCTGGCAACATTTTGGCCAGAGCTCTTAGAACTACCTCAACCCAAGGGTACAGATATCCCAACACAACCTGCAAATCTATTCCTACAATTAGATCAAAACAGATACAAAACCAGTTTTAGCACAGAACTCCACCAGCACCCTGAGCCACTCTCGAAAATTTCATACGAAGCCATTCAAAGAGAGGAGCCAGTCAGGAAACAACACTTTGTGGAGGATAGTTTAGATAGCTCAAATGATGAGACTGGATCAACAGAAGAACTTGGATAGGATGCAAAAGATCTGAATGTTGTATCTCTAAGAAGTGGGAAGAAGGTAGCTAAAACCCCACCGGTAAAAAGAAAGAATAAGCCAAAAGAAAGGCTTGTACAAAGAGAGGAGGACATTCCCAAAGCTAAAATCAAAGAAGACATCGGCGACCGCCGTGAGCTCACGCCAGCCACTGATTCTGCTATAGAGGAGCCTTCTTCTGAAGTATCGACAACTGATGGCGAGCTAAGAGCTCCATTCCCAGAGGCGTTAAGAACCCGGAAAAAGGTAGAAGACACAGAAGAGCTCTTAAGAACATTCTCCAAGTGTGAGGTAAACATCCCTCTCTTATATTTCTTAAAAGAACCTCGATATGCTAGATTTTTGAAATAATTATGCACATTTAAGAGGAGCCAAATTAAAGGCCAAAGAGACGGGAAAAGGTAAACCTGAGTGAACAAGTATCAACTGTATTTCAAAGGCGATTGCCTGAGAAGTGCAGTGATCTAGGAATGTTTATAATACCTTGAACCATCAGAACCACTAAACTTGAGCATGCTATGTTATATATAGGAGCATCTATAAATGTTTTCTCGTATTCCTTGTGTCTTTCTTTAAAGCAAGGTACCCTAAAGGAAACAAGAGTAATACAACTCACAAATTGTTCTTAGATCTATCCTAGCTAGAGGAGTGATGGAAGATGTATTGGTAGAGGTAAATGGACTAATCTTTCTTGTAGATTTTTATGTTATCGAAATGGAGAATGATGTCAAGGACGATTCAATTCTGCTAGGCAAACCCTTCTTAAAGGCCGCGGAAAAAAAGATTGATTGCTTCAATGGATCTCTTGTAACACCCCGTTCTCACAAAGGATGTTGCAGTGCCAGTAATTATTCATACTTTACAGTCCTCATAATTACCTTAGGCTTATAGGGACATGCAACCATGCTCCCATAAACAAGATGATAAATAAATAATTTAAACGAATGAAAGTGGAAGACAGAAATATTATTTTTATTTCAAAGTAACTGTTATTGCTTCAAACCTTTACATATATCTGTGTTCAACACATCCAACAAAAGAAATTAAATTAAACCAGAAAACTCTTTTACCGAAAGATGTAATTATACAATAAAAAGCTTGAAAATCTTTATTCCTTCAACTTCAACTCCTCAAGGCCTCTTTCCATAACTCGCAAAATTTAGTCTGATGTACATCGCATGGCCAACCATTTCACAACATGGTCGGTTAGTTCGGTGAAGAACTAGCAAATGACAAGGAAAGGAATTTATGTGGATCTTTGGACACTTAAAAGAAATAGGAATAGGACAGTCCAAGAACATTAGATAGCTAAGAAATTGAATCTCTGAAGAATCATATTTCCAAAAAGGATGGAAAATGATATCGAAAAAGAATAGTGATCACCGTTATACACTTATACACACATATATCACTTATACAAAATTAGGATATAAAATATTTCATTTAGAACACGTGGTACCGGCCTCTACCGTACACTAGGAAGACGGCCTAGATTACCCATTAGGGTAAACTGTATCCATTCGAGAAATCTGCAGTTCGAATGGGCATTTCATGAAATGTTTATTGAGCAAGGCTTAACAACCTTGACCTGACATTACCACTTTATAATAATTTTATTTATAATCACATCACACACTATTCATAACTAAAATCACAAGTTCACGTCTCGGTGATCAACTCATTTTTATCCACTTTACAACATTAAAGTGGATGAAGTGAACAAAATGACTAGTATGGATATTTCAAGAAAATCTGAATATCACATACTTATAACTTTGCATGAAAGAATTAAGAACAATTCATGCTATAACGGAATTTTGGACATTTTTGCCCAAGTTTCTAAACATGCCTTAGAGTGCAATTACAAATATATTACAAGAGTAAATGAATTTTTGTAATTTATTTTCAAGGATAGACATGTTTGATAAAAATAAACGGTATAATTAAAATGAAAGGCACGAAACTGTAAATGAATAAATGAGACAAAGTCACTTGCCTTGGTTATAGACCCAAAGTTTGCAGATAACAAAGATTATGATCAACCAAGAGATTTAATTCCTTCTGAAGTTACCAACTATATATCCAGGGGCATCTAGCCACGTCGTACATAACAGACAAATAATAATTTAATTAGCTTACGTCCAATAATTTTACCTTAAACTTCAGCAGAGTCCCCCTTTAAAATAATCCGTAATTAATCCGATAAAACTTATATCCTTTATTTTCTGATAATCACTTGTCCAACAGTATTTTTAAAATGCCCAGACAGTATTAAGACTTACAAACTTAATTTAGGATTTCCTTTCCTAAATTTAATTGGGCATTATAACGGCTTAGGAATTCCATATAATCCAAAATAATTGGGCATTATCTTGACTTAAAAGAAATACCCGTTTTATCCAATGTTATATCGTCTTAAGAAATACCTAAATTTCTTAATATTAACGGGCATCATAACAGCTAAAGGTGGACTTTAGCTCCATGTTTAAATCTGTTTCAAACGACTCACAAAACTCCATGTTTTCAATTTGAATATACATGAATGAGCAATGCCAATCCTCTATATACATCTCTGGATTCTCATTTGAAGTTATCTAAAGAGGGGGTGCACATGACAAATCCACACTTTTACATACGGCTAATTGGTAAACTGGTCTACCTAACTGTTACTAGGCCTGATATTACATATATTGACGAGTTTTGAGCCAATTCATGCAAACACCATGTGTTGAGCACTGGAAAGCAACAAAACACATACTGAGATATTTGAAAGGAGCACCAAGGCAAGCCACACTCCTAGGACAAAAGTCTGATAAGGCTTATAGTCTACTGCGATGTTGATTGGAAATAATACCTAATGACTAAGAGATCTCTCACAGGCTATCTTCTTAGGGCCATCCTTGATTTCTTGGAGAACAAAAAACCAATCCTTTGTTGCAATGTCGACTGTTGAGTCAGAATAGAGATTCATGGCTGCTAAATGTTGTGAAATCATATGGTTGGCGAGTCTTCTAAAAGATGTGAACGTAAAACAAAAAAGTCCAGTTGAATTGTATTGTGATAACTAGGCAGCTCTGCACATAGCCAGGAAACTGATGTTCGATGAGAGAACAAAACATATAGAGGTTGATTACCATCTAGTTGGAGACAAAGTGAATTGAGGCTAAGTATGTAATACAAAAGAGCAACCCGTTGAATTTTTTTACCAAAGTGCTATGCTAAGAGGAACATAGGAAATTGATGTGCAACCTTTTGTAGTTGTGAGCCAGTTCATCAACTCTAAGCTTGAGGGGGAGTGATGAGATATTAATAGGAAGCTGACCTCAGCATGATATACAAGTTTTCTAGATATATAAGCTTGGGCAACAATTCTTATTTCACTAAGTATAAATAACCTCTTATGTAATAATCAGATTAAGTTTTTCAAATTCACTAAAACAATAGCTCTTCATTCATCCTTTTCTTCTCAATAGACTTATATGCTAGACATGTAACATATAGAGCAGTTATGAAAAAAATATGATTTTAGACTTGTTTATTAAGTGTTAACTACAAAGCACACTTGTTCACAAATAGATTATTTTAAAGAAGAAAAAAGTTTAGTAACAAATACGAATACATAGTACCAATTAGGAAAATTCCATTAGGGCCAATGTGTGCAACCAAGTCGAAGAAAATACATTATGGATAGCCAGTATGGCATATCTTGTCTCAATCTGGATCTCTCTTTGACCCACCTCGCCCCCCTCCCCCACCCACACACATTTAAATACAAGCTTAACCCCCACACTTGTAACAACCCAGATTATAAAATTCGGGTTGTGTTTAGAGGGAAGAATTATCCTTCTGCCAGATCTTGCAATCCAAGTAAGAGCTGCTTGTTTATATTCCTCAAGTCATAACCCGATATAAGTCTTAGGGATTAAATGATATAATTAAAAAAGGGGATTTCAAACCCTCAAAACGATCGATAAAATCCAACACGTTTTTGTGCTTTCGCACTCGTGCCTGTCCTATTTCAACTAGTCAAAATCTCATATAAGAACATAAATAAGTGTAAATCAAAATAAATACAAATTTTATCTGAATAACCAGTTTGTCAAAACTAAGTCTGAAATCGAGGTTCTTAATATAACATGTCAGTCTCTCGCTATGCCGTGGCTGAACCCGTCAAACAACATATAAAAAGGGTGAGCGAATACCAAAAAAAAAAGAATGGGGAAAGGATTTGATAAGGCACATTTTGTATAGGCATTATAGGTAGACTTAGGTGCATTAGAGAGTCCATATTGCATGTGTTATGGTTAATTCGCATCTTGATCATTTGTATTCAAACACTCGGAATCTACATATTTTATTGGTTAATTTCAAGATTAGAGATTTGAGCCTGGAAGGTGGAATGTTGGTGGAAGAAAGGGACAAAGAAGGAATCCAAATGACCAAGTGAGAACTGCCGAAGACGAGCTGAATACACGAAGGAACAGAGAGTCGCGCCTGCGGTTAGGGGTGACGCGCTCGCGACTGTACGGACAGAAGGATCCGCGAGATTCTGCCGAGATGCTATCTTTCCTATTATAATATTATTATTTTGGCACGATTTTATTCTAGGGTTTTTAGGATATATTAAGACATACTTCTCACCTGTTGGAAGAGAAATAACTCATTCATCTAACCATTAACAAATTGAGAGAAACACTTTGGCTATGAGTTGCTAAACTCATAGTTTCGCCCGTGATTCGAAGACATGGTTGGTTGAATTGTGAGGATTTGGTTTCATAATTGTTATTCATAAGTTATTCATCATCTTTGTTCTTCATTTATTTAGTATTTGGACATGTTCTCTCTATTACTGCGCATCTAGACAAAAACTGTATCTCTTCTAATGATTTCTATCTTTAGATTGGTTCCTTTGCAGCAAGTAGGGAAATCGAGTACATTGCTATGCAGGAAGATAACTTGTAGTTGGTATTGATTTGGTGAAATTAGGGTTAGAAGCTCTACTACTGGAAACCTTTTAACTTCTAATTGCATTGAGTTAATATTGCTATTTGGCCATGTAATTAGGTAATTCATATTATTCATTGTAGTGATACTTGAATAAGTGATTGACTATGCTAGATCAATATATCTGATGTGCGCGCATATTGCCATATTTTCTATGCACGTATGAATTCATTTTGTTGTCTTTTGCATGCACATTAAAGGGAAAACATGGGAATAGTGTAGTTTATGCTTAAATGTCAAATATATGGGTTTGCACGAGTTTCTATGTGATTTCGCAGAAAACAGGATGAAAATGGATGAATTCAGAAGAGCGGAAAAAGAACTCGAAGTCTTCTGAAGAGGTCGAAATCGACTGAAGACCTCGACATCGAGTACATCGAGACATAGGAATCGAGCAGAAAGGAAACAGAGCATCTCGACACAGAAGAGGTCGATATCGACGTCTGGAGGTCGATATCGATGCTGTCAGATCGACCAAGTTGATAGAAGTCGAGTAGGAGAAGGAGAAGCTCGAGATAAGATTTTGGAGGGGTCGATATCGAGTGGAAGGGTCGATATCGACCATGCCAGCAGAGGAATTCGACTCCGATTTTGATAGAATTATATCCAATGCTTGCAATACCTATCCAAAGGTCGAGATTTCCTATCATCAACATCAGATTTATCATGAGGAGGCTGATTTCACCATGAAGTTTTAACTTTTACTTTTTATTTATTTATTTTAGTTATCATAGAGAATAAAGATAAGGTTTCGAGTCCTTATCGTCATCTACAAATAGAAGCCAATAGGGCTGAGTTTAGGGATTCAATTCATCATTCAACATTCAGAGATTTCGAATTCAGTTGCAATAGAGAGAGAGAGAGAGAGTGGCCGAGTGGAGTTGTAAAGCGAGAGCGGAGTGGCTTGTTCGGTTGTACTTTCTTTCGGACTTTTAATTCAAGGTAGCTTTCTTTCAATAACAATGATGATGATGTGCATGATGAGGAGCGAGTAGTCAACCCACTTCTAGGGTCGGGGTGAGCCCGACGATAGCAATGTGAGGTAAGTGCATCAAAGGTATGACCTTTATGCGATTCCGTCTTCTACCCCATGCATGATCCTTTGCGAAAGTTAGGGAGATTCGTTCTTTGCATTATTGAAGCGAGAGCCACTCATATTGCGAACTTGAATTACTCATGAATTGGATAGTAACTCTTAGGAATTATGCGAGAGCCTCTAATAACCTAAGTGTTGATAACGAAAGTTATTTGACGGAAATACATTAAAGTTCATATTTTTAGCATGAAACTTGCATTGTTATCGTTGTGGCATAAAACCCCGACTTTGGAAGCTTTTTAATTCATTAAATTCTTCATAAAAGTTTTAGTTTTGCTTCTGTTCATCTTCCCTCTCCATTCTATTTTCTTCGGATCCTTTTCCGACAAATTGGTTACAAAAACGGTTTCTGTGACAAGCATCGAAATCGACCTTAAGGGTCGATATCGAGTACTAACATCGATATCGAGGTCTCTGCTCGACGTCGACTTGCTGTTTTGTCTTCTGCAGGAACTGCGCTAGGAAATCGACCAGAACTGAGGTCGATATCGACCAGTATACTCGATATCGAGTGTCTGCTGAGGTCGAAAGCATTGATCGTGAGTACAACAAGGGAAGCGCTGACCTACCTCCTCGTGGATTCGATCCTGAATTACCCTACTACTACAAGGGAGGGGATTCTTGTATTATTTGTTTGGGACAGGGAGATAGTCTAGTTGCGCTTTATTTTATTCTCCTATTTTACATACATACACCTTCCCCTTTATTACCCACTTACGAACAAATTGGCGCCGTTGCCGGGGAGGCAATCAATCGCCACCTAAGTTAATCACGATCTTTTTCTAAGCTTATTCTGCAGGTTTATGCGACGTTCTGATCGCGGACCTATCCTGGAACCAATTGACGAGCCTGAACGTTTCTACCATCTTCGCAACAAAGCAATTCGCATCATGGCTGACAACGAGACGCAGGCTGAGATCATAGAGCGGTTGAGAAAGGAAATCGAGGACCACAATGTTACAATCGCTGCTGAAAGGGCCGCTTCTGCTGCTGAGCGAGCCCGTGCTGATAGGGAGGAGGATGCGCGCAGACAAGCCCAAGAGCGGCTAAATCAGTATCCACAGACGGCAATGCAATACATGCATCCGCCGCTTCACGTTCCTGAATCTGCCATTATAATTCCTCACTCCAATTATGAACTGAAAATTAACTTCCTATCTGAGATTAAAAGAAATACTTTTGAAGGAAGACATAATGAATGCCCCCTGCAACACATCTCTACTTTTATGGATTTATGTGAAACAGTTGCTGATGGAGTAAACTTAGAGTATGTGCGACTAAAATCTTTTCGATGGTCTTTGGCAGGAAAGGCATTACAATGGCTTGAAAGTTTGGCTCCACGATCGCTAAGGACATGGGCGGAGGTGAAAGATGCATTCTTGAACAAGTTCTTCCCACCTTCTAAAACGGCAATGCTACGACAAAGGATCACGGCTTTCAAACAAAAGCCAGGTGAAACCCTAGCACAGGCGTGGGAGCGCTTCAAAGACTTGCTGAGATCATGCCCGACGCATGGGCAACTTCCATATGTCATCCAAGAGATCTTTTATAACGCTCTTGATGCGCCGAATAAGGAGAGGATCAATTCATATACCTCCTATCGGTACATTGAGCTTACACCAACGGAGGCATGGGAGACCATTGAGAGGCTTGTGAACTTTGACAACACCTATGGGGCTGCTGCGGCCTATGATGCAAGGCCTGCCCCATCTATGCCACTATATGAGCCTCCAAGGGAGATAGATCCTGAAGTACGGCAACAATTCCATAACGATCAAACACGCCGCCTTCAAAAGCAAGTAAGGTTCCTGAGCAACAATCAACCTTGTCAGGAATGTGGTTCAATAAGGCATAACACCAGTGCCTGTCCACATACTGAGCAAGTATCCATGGCGGAACAACATGAGGAGGTCAAATGGACGAGAGGCCCCTATGGAGGGGGCAATTAACAAAATTGGGGTGATCAAAGGTTCTATCAAAGGGATCCCCCAACATATAGGGCACCAGGGCACCCTGAGAGGGAGACTAAGAAAGATGACCTGCAAATCATCCTTGATGAGATGCGGAGGAACCACGCTGAGTTCAAACAAGCCAATAACTCCGTCCATACTCAGCTGCAGGGCATCAATTCTAGACTTGGGGAGATCGACGTTTGGAAGCGCAACATGGAGACTCAAATGAGTCAATTGGCGGAAGCAATGCCTAAAGCGTCCGGATCACTCCCTGGATCCACTGTGCCCAACCAAAAGGGCAAAACCACAGGTCATATCGCAGCAGTAAACCTAAGGAGTGGGCGTCAATTACAAACGCCCGAGCGAAAAGTGGAGGAGAAGGAGCCAGAACAGACGTCGATATCGACCCCCCCTGTCGATATCGACCAAAGTGACATCGATGTCGACCCTCCTGTCGATGTCGACCCTAATTCTGCGTCACCACAGAAATCGACTCTTCCAGTCGATATCGACCCCACTGCTGCCGATATCGACCTCACTACAGCCGCAGAAAGGAAGAAGGTGTTGCCATTCCCAACTAGAAAAGTGACTAAGGACCCAGCGGAAAAGAAGTTCCAACGGTTCGTGAAGATGCTCCAAGGGCTTAATGTCTCTATACCATTAACAGAGGCACTTCACGAGATGCCATCTTATGTGAGGTTCCTTAAAGACATCTTGGGTAAGAAGCGATCGCTCTCTGAGATCGCAGAGGAATGCAACAGGTTGGAGCTACCACAAAAGCGGGCGGACCCAGGTAAGTTTTCTATCGCTATAGGTCTAGGTCAATTCAAATTCAATGCTTTAGTTGACTTGGGCGCTAGCGTTAGCATGATGCCACTAACCATTTGGCACAAGGTAAAGATAGGTCCTCTGGAGCCCGTGGATGCAAGATTATACATGGCTAACAATACCGTAGTTATTCCAACTGGGATAGTGACAGATGTGCCAGTACAAGTAGGCAAATTCTTTGTCCCCGCTGATTTCCTAGTTGTTGACATAGCGGAGGACCCTGCTTGTCCAATTATTTTAGGTAGGTCATTCCTAGCAACCGTCGATGCCAACATTAGCGTGAAGAAAGGATTGCTCTCCCTCACAATTAGTGATGAAGTAATAGAGTATTCCTTCAACAAGACGGTGCAAAGTCAAGGGCCAATGGAGATAAAAGCCATCAAAGAAGCCCAAGTAGAGGAAGTGATCTTGAACGAAGGAGCTCAACAGGACATCGAAATCGACCCAGGTAAGTCGATATCGACCACCATTGTTCAAGATTCTGTGACAGGTCATAAGTATGGGGTCGACGGAGGAAAAGAGGAAGCATCGAAATCGGGGTTAAGGGTCGATATCGACCACACCCTATCGAAATCGACCACCATCAGCGCTGAGAAGAGAGGCGAGGAGACCTCGATATCGACCTCTGAGGGTCGAAATCGACCTGATCATATCGAGTCAAAACTCCCCAAATCGACTGATCCTACGGGTGTACAACAAGGGTCGATATCGACCTCTGCACATCGACATCGACCTGAGCCACAGACGGAGAAGAAGGTAAGTCAAGGTACGGATTCCTCTTGTTCAATTACAATAAAGGACTTATCATTATTTGGAAGAGGTGTGCCTTGGCATGTGCGTTTATGTAGGATATCTGATGATAGTTCAAGCCAATATGAGATAGGAGACAAGGTCTATGTTGCCAAATATAAAGACCATTGGTTCCCTACAAGATTCAAGGATAAGAGCTTAGGACCATTCACGGTGAATCAAATCAATCCCGGGGGAATGCAGCTGCGGGACAAGAAATGAGTGATATTTGAGGCCCAAGCCACATGGGCTCTGCAGATGCCACCTTGAAAAGCGCAATGGAAGAAGTCGGCCTAGCGACTTAAAAATCTAGAGCTTGTAACAAAGACTTAGTTTTGGTTTTAAGACAGCTTAGTTTTGGTTTTAGACATTTTATTGTTTTGCATATTGTGTGTTTAGTTTCAAATTGCAGGAGAGAGAAAAGCACACAGAAAGGCATCGAAATCAATGTTGGACATCGAAATCGACCTCAAGGTCGACATGGAAAGGGTTTGTGATCGAGCCGAGTCACCCTGAAGCCCGAGCAGAAATCAGAGAGACATCGATATCGATGTAAAGGGTCGATATCGACCTTCCCTGCTGTCTTCTTCGACTCCTGAAATTTGTGACGGTTTAGTAAGTTTCTTCTTAACCCTAGTTCTAATACAGTGAGGACACTGTAGATTTTAAGTATGGGGTGGGGGAAAGGCTTATTTGCATATTCATGCTTAGTTTAGGGTTGCATATTTATTTTAATGCATAAAAAAAAAAAAAATTTAAATGACCCCCATCAAAAATTTTGGAAAAGAGAGAGTCATGGAAGTATAAAAAAGAGCTCTATGATGCAAAATTAGATTCATTAGAGATATAACATGAGATTGCCTAGTGAAGGGAAGTCCCAATGAAGTGCAATTTTTTGAGAAAATCATGAAGGAGATGAAAATTTGAAGTTGCTTTTGACATATGCATGATAAGATGATGGAGGATTTTTTGTAAAAATTCCATACAAGCAAAGTTCATATCCTAGCCTTACCTACGCATATTCACAAAGCCATATATGAGACTTATCATTATCATTATTGCTCCACATATACATATTGTCCATTTTTTACCTTATACCCTATCCGGGGACAAAGTTTTTTGAATGGATGACATCTTTGGAGTTATATGGAGTTGTGCATTTATAAAGTTGTTGGCAGGAATGATGCAATATGGAAAATTAAATGAGCGAGAAAAAATCCGATCACCTCAGGAGATAAAGGTAGGTCGACCCTGCTCGCTGAGATAATAGTTCGGCGAGATGGGACACAAAGGTGAGGAGTCCGAAGTACTAAGTATCCGGGGCCATTCATGACACCCATGTTTGCGACTCGCGAGAAGGCAGTGCTAAGGTTAGAGAGGTAAAAGCATTAAAGTGAAAAAAGCACTGAGCGATGAGTGAAAGGTGAAACATTATGAAGAAGGAATGTGGAATATTTTGGAAAGAAAGTGTACTTCCCCGGATTTAACACCACATGGCCAAACATTAGCCCACCTTTAGCCTTTTACCAATCCACTTCTCACAAGCTTGAAGAAAGTCCTCTTGATTATTAATGCAATGTCGCTAGAATTGTTTTTTGCATATTACCTCCTTTATAAGTATGAAATTGCTTTTATGCACAGGCATGGACTTGGTTGACATAAGTACCTTCTCGAGGATGGCAATTGATTGTAGGGACATATGAAAAATGAATCTATGATGTTGAGAGTTTACTTTCTTCCCCTGAATGACCATCAAGAGTATTGCTTGGGGACAAGCAAGCTTAAGTATGGGGTGTTTGATGTGCGCGCATATTGCCATATTTTCTATGCACATATGAATTCATTTTGTTGTCTTTTGTATGCACATTAAAGGGAAAACATGGGAATAGTGTAGTTTATGCTTAAATGTCAAATATATGGGTTTGCACGAGTTTCTATGTGATTTCGCAGAAAACAGGATGAAAATGGATGAATTCAGAAGAGCGGAAAAAGAACTCGAAGTCTTCTGAAGAGGTCGAAATCGACTGAAGACCTCGACATCGAGTACATCGAGACATAGGAATCGAGCAGAAAGGAAACAGAGCATCTCGACACAGAAGAGGTCGATATCGACGTCTGGAGGTCGATATCGATGCTGTCAGATCGACCAAGTTGATAGAAGTCGAGTAGGAGAAGGAGAAGCTCGAGATAAGATTTTGGAGGGGTCGATATCGAGTGGAAGGGTCGATATCGACCATGCCAGCAGAGGAATTCGACTCCGATTTTGATAGAATTATATCCAATGCTTGCAATACCTATCCAAAGGTCGAGATTTCCTATCATCAACATCAGATTTATCATGAGGAGGCTGATTTCACCATGAAGTTTTAACTTTTACTTTTTATTTATTTATTTTAGTTATCATAGAGAATAAAGATAAGGTTTCGAGTCCTTATCGTCATCTACAAATAGAAGCCAATAGGGCTGAGTTTAGGGATTCAATTCATCATTCAACATTCAGAGATTTCGAATTCAGTTGCAATAGAGAGAGAGAGAGAGTGGCCGAGTGGAGTTGTAAAGCGAGAGCGGAGTGGCTTGTTCGGTTGTACTTTCTTTCGGACTTTTAATTCAAGGTAGCTTTCTTTCAATAACAATGATGATGATGTGCATGATGAGGAGCGAGTAGTCAACCCACTTCTAGGGTCGGGGTGAGCCCGACGATAGCAATGTGAGGTAAGTGCATCAAAGGTATGACCTTTATGCGATTCCGTCTTCTACCCCATGCATGATCCTTTGCGAAAGTTAGGGAGATTCGTTCTTTGCATTATTGAAGCGAGAGCCACTCATATTGCGAACTTGAATTACTCATGAATTGGATAGTAACTCTTAGGAATTATGCGAGAGCCTCTAATAACCTAAGTGTTGATAACGAAAGTTATTTGACGGAAAGACATTAAAGTTCATATTTTTAGCATGAAACTTGCATTGTTATCGTTGTGGCATAAAACCCCGACTTTGGAAGCTTTTTAATTCATTAAATTCTTCATAAAAGTTTTAGTTTTGCTTCTGTTCATCTTCCCTCTCCATTCTATTTTCTTCGGATCCTTTTCCGACAAATTGGTTACAAAAACGGTTTCTGTGACAAGCATCGAAATCGACCTTAAGGGTCGATATCGAGTACTAACATCGATATCGAGGTCTCTGCTCGACGTCGACTTGCTGTTTTGTCTTCTGCAGGAACTGCGCTAGGAAATCGACCAGAACTGAGGTCGATATCGACCAGTATACTCGATATCGAGTGTCTGCTGAGGTCGAAAGCATTGATCGTGAGTACAACAAGGGAAGCGCTGACCTACCTCCTCGTGGATTCGATCCTGAATTACCCTACTACTACAAGGGAGGGGATTCTTGTATTATTTGTTTGGGACAGGGAGATAGTCTAGTTGCGCTTTATTTTATTCTCCTATTTTACATACATACACCTTCCCCTTTATTACCCACTTACGAAATAGCCAAGTCGGCATAGCTTTAAGAATAACAATGAAATCAATACGAGGACCATGAACCCCAACCATTGTCAAGAATTGCAGGTGAAGCATTTTCCTCATATTATTATTATTCTATAATCATTACTTCTTTTGTTTATTTACTTGTTTCAATTTCTTGCTACAACTTTATTTTCCTATTGATAAATACACATTGCATTGAAGTACTTGTTTTTCTGTTGGTTCAACCCCTTACTTACTTACTTACTATACTAGTTTGTTAGTTTGTTTGTTTGGGTTATTATTATTTCTTTGGCGAGGTGAAACCAACGACATTTCTCCTCCGTCAGGAGTCAAGGTCGAGCCACGCATGCGTGCCTTAAGACATCACTGAGGCTACATAATGTCCATACCCACACCGAGGTTGGAGACCTGGTCGGCGTCTTAGTCATATCATATCCATCATTCCACACCCACGACGGGGTTAAAGACCCGGTCACCGTCGCAGCCATATTATATATATATATATGTATATATATATATATATATATATATATATATATATATATATATATATATATATATATATATATATATATATATATATATATATATATACGGATTGACTCCGGTGAAACCCTCAAATTATGGTAAAAACCGTGAGGGCTACTTTATAGCTTGACTTATTTGAAACATGTGCTAAAAACCTCAATTACACAGTGACTTTACAATGCAGTTCAACCTAAGAACCGTGCGACAAACTCCAATTTTAAAATAACACATGACTTTATAGCTCGATTAAGCCTAAAAACTGTGTTAAAAACTCATGTTTTAAAATTACACAGTGACTTTATAGCTCAGTTTTTTTTATAATCAGGCTAAAATCTTTGACTTTATAGATCGGTTCTATTCAGAACCGGGCTATAAAGCTAGGGAACCGGGCTAAAAAGCCGGTCCTCATAGGTTTTTACCCCAATTTTGGTTTTCACCGGAGCGCTCCCCTATATATATATGCTCATGCTTTCTCATATGACTTAACTGGGGACCTAAACGATCTGAAACACGAATGCCCCTAATGACCCTAACAAAAGACTCTAGACTCATAATTAACGATCGTCCTACCAAACGCACAGAGAATCTATATGCTCAATTATTTGTGCAATCCTAAGCAAGATACTGCACGAAATGCAGGATGCTTGCACCTAACATACTACATGACACCCAAGCATGAGATCGAGTCCGAACACTTGAGTATGTCCTGAAGAACTTACATGGAGTCTTCACAACCAATTAATCAGCAGACAAGCGATTCAAAGAATCAGCCAATTACACTAGCAAGTAAAAAGCAAAGAAATAGCTCATCAATACGGAAAATTATGAAATCAGTCCCCTATTTCTATCTACTAAAAATGTTACCACTAAAAATAACAAAATCTAACCCGATAGGTCTAATTCAAATTAAAAATACCATAAAATTTTTATAAGCATCTCCTTATGTTCAAAAACAATATTCGTTCTTAACTTGAAATCCACACTTTATAAAAATCATTTTATATATAGAAAAATTTATGTACTTATTAATTATTATTAACTTATCAAAATTTTAAAATAACAATTTTAATCAATTCTCAATTTTTTTTTAAAAAATGAATGAACATGATAAATGGTTCAATTAGAATATTTCTAATAAAACTTAAAATTTAATCCTTTACAACACCTCTTTCTCCCATGCACTTACTTAGATTTAAGTAAGTTAGCTAGCTTCAAAGCTTGATTTTCCTCCCCACACCCCCACGTACACCCACTACTTGTGATTTTGTGCACATTTTTATCTCTCTCTCTCTTGTTGTTTTATTTAAATGTTCATCTCCTTCTCCAAAGTAAACCCCCTCACTTGATCCCCACTTTCTCCCATACCTTGTCCCCCCCTCCCCACCTGCTTTGTTTTCTGCAATTGCTCTCCCCCACCCTCCCTGCATTACCACTTGATTTGATCCCTCTCCATACACTTTTAATTATCACCAGACTTTTCTTTGCATCCCTCATTTTCCTTCTCTTTGTTCTGTACTTCTTGTTGCTCCAAAACTCCCCCATCTACCTGTTGTAAGGGTTAGTTGTTGAATCGTCTACTCCTCTCACATTTCTACTTTACATACTAGTTAAGCCCCCAAAGATTTTATACATAAGTATATATAAAGTGTATAACTATATACACACACACATATAAAGAGCAATGTCTGGTAGAAGATCGCGTTCGAGGCAATCTGGAACCTCCAGGATCTCCGATGATCAGATCAATGAACTTGTCTCCAAGTTGCAACAACTTCTACCGGAGCTTCACTCTCGCGGCACCGATAAGGTAATGTATAGCCCTGTCTGTCTTCATCATATATAAATAAATAAATAAATAAATATATATATATATTATATATACATATATATTTATAGTTAAAATGATTTTCTTTCAAGAGTTTGTATATGGGGACATAAAGATATTTTTTTTTGTTAAAAAAAAAAAGAAGTGAAATCATCAATCAGATCTTACTGATACTACCTATATATTTTATAAGCTACTATGCAGTTCTCGTTGTTTGAAATGGTATCACCGCACATGAAACTGATGCCTTGCTTTAATATAATAACAATTTAATCAGAAGTAGCTTTGAATATGATTAAATTAAATATATGTATAAATAATGTACAAACTTGCAGGTATCAGCATCTAGGGTTTTGCAGGAGACGTGCAACTACATAAGAAACCTGCATAGGGAGGTAGATGACTTAAGCGAGAGATTGTCTCAACTGCTTGAAACTTCGAACGTCAGTAGCGCCCAAGCTGCTATCATTAGAAGCTTGCTTATGCAACAATAGATCCATCGATCGATTCGGAGTCCGCTACTGCTACCTACGTACCTACGTACCTGCGTACACCTTAATTAATTAGATTCTATATTCTATGATCCATCTTTAGATCAACTTCATTTCTATCCTTTATAGCTTTTTAATTTCTGCCTTCATTTCCTCCGCTTTTTTCCATTCCAATATTGTGCTTAGTACGTACCTTCTACATCCTTTTCCCCAGATCTAGGATTTTGTCGTTAGATCGAGTGGACGGTGATCACGAATAGCGATAGAAAAGTACGTTGTAATCATTTCTATCTATATGAATCTATTAGAAGTTTCATCTCCATTTGAAACCTTCATGTATGCTCCATCATATTGATCCCTACCGGCCCTTATTTATTTGGTTGAGATCATTTCTCAAGGTGAAATAATCAAATTAAACAAAGTACATTCACTACGCCATTTTTACACTCTAGACACGAACGTCGTCTTATTACTCGTGGCCTGAATGCACTTCTAGCGACGAATATAGACTGTATTGTCGCTTGTAATTGGACCAGATTTACCCATCCAAGACAAGGTATTGGGCGAGGAGTATTTACGAAGTCTGTATACGTCGCATGAGAGTGGTACAAGGGACGCACATTAATATATCTGTCTTTTGAATAAGAAGTGGAAGTTGACCACACCTTTGACCGTGATGATGTTGGTGGCTTCAATAAGGATTGCCCGATGCTTGAGAGTAGTACAAGGTATAAGGGATGAACATTGTCCAAAGTTCGTGGCTTGAGTGATTTTCACTTGTAGCAGGAAAAATCCCGCCAAATTTTTTGGTTGCTTGAGTAAATATTAACAAGTGCTACATATATTTCTCCAAATGCATATATGTTATATTTATATACTATAATGTTATGAAACCATAATTTATATAAAAACATATGTTAGAAGTGCAATTTGACCACATGTTAACCAAATCATTCAAGGGACCAACATTGTCCATAGTTCGTGGTTTGAGTGATTTTCACTTGTGGCGGGATTTTCCCCGCCAATTCTTTTGGTTGCTTGAGTACATATTAACTAGTGCTATATATATTTGTACAAACACATATATGTTATACTTATATACTATAATGCTATGAAACCATAATTTACAATGCTATATTTATACAAAACCATATGTTATATTTATATGTTATATATGAATTTTCAATTTCCAATTTCGGGTTGTTTGAGATTTTCACTTGTGGAGATGGAGATTGAGATTGAAAATCGAAATTGTGATTGGGATTGAGATTGAGATCAATATTGAGATTTGAGATCAATCTTGATATTGAGATTGAGATTGAGATTTTTGTTGTTAAATATAGATTTTGTGATAGATGTTAATAAATGTATTTTCAGTTTCCGTTTGAGATTGATATAAAGATTGAGATTGAGATTGAGATCGAGATCAAGATTGTGATTGTGATTGAGATTAAGATAGAGATCGAAAGATTGAGATTTTGGTTAATAATATAGATTTTATGATAGATGTTATATATAGAGTATGAATTTCCAACTATCATTTGAGATTGGGATCAAGATTGTGATTGTGATTGAGATTGAGATCAAGATTGTGATTGAGATTTTGGTTGTTAAATATAGATTTTGTGATATATGTTATACATGAATTTTCAATGTCAATTTGAGATTGAGATTGAGATCGAGATGAAGATTGTGATTGTGATTAATATTGAGGTTGAGATAGAGATTAAAATATTGAGATTTTGGTTGTTAAATACAATATAGATTTTGTGATAGATGTTATATATGAATTTTCAACTTTCATTTGAGATTGGAGTCAAGATTGTGATTGTCATTAAGATCAATTCAAGATCAAGATCGAGATTGAGATTTTGGTTAATATAGAAATATAGATTTTGTGATAGATTTTATACACTACAAAAATATATAAATTAGCTTCGGCAAAAAGCCATGGCAAAAGGCATTCAAGGCGTAGCAAAAGGCCTTTAGCTTCGGCTTAGCTATGGCAAATGGTGGGGGGGGGGAGGCGAATTTTGGGGTCGCAAAATTTTGGTAGCTTCGGCAAATAGCCGTAGTAAAAATATTTGTGACGGCTTTGCTACGGCAAGCTACCGTAGCTAATAATGTGGGTGAAAAATGAAAAAAAATCCTGCTATTTAGCCCAGCTTTTCAGACCGGGGCTAAAAAGTCCAATATTTTTATATAAAAAAATTTCATTAATTATACAAAATTTACATATATAATAAAATGCCAAAACTATATAATTTATGTATAATAAATATATATAATTATAAAATTTACATATACAATTAAAATGTCCAAAACTATATCAAATTTCTATAGTTTCAATATCAAAAACATTGAAGGCATAATAAAGGTGTACTCAAGCATCTCTTCTTTGTTCCAAATTCCACTCACTGTAGTTTCAATATCAAATTATTATTAATCATGTATTAGCTATTAAAATAAAAACCAATGAAGGCATACACTAAAGCACAAGAAACTCGAACTCATACAGAATAAGAAAATGAAAACATGGGAAATTTTAATGGTCCACATCAAAGTTTAGAGTTTCTTAATAAAGGGGTAGATATTGATATTCAGTAAACAATGAGAAATAAGAGGTAGATAGATATCAAAATTCAGTACTCAATGAGACATGAGAGGTGGAAAAACTGGAAAATGTTGTTAAATGCTATTATTTATAATTTCAAGTACAATTTTCAGGTTGTGCTTTGGGAACAGATTGATGCTAATCTGGTATAGACATCTTCTATCTAATCTCAAATCCCCTCCTTAAATCTCTAACTAAAGCACAATGCTAATAATTGAAAATAAAAGACCGAAATCATCCATCTAGGGAGAAATAATCAAAGTAGATAAACCCTATGAATCCACAAAATCAACAAGTACAAAGTGTAAGGGTAAATTGAAATACATATAAGAGATAGAATGAGAAAGGACTTGACATTTGGTGTTTTGCGAGCTCTTTGAAATCAACAGATCCAGTAACTGATCCAAAAAGAATGATTCAGTATTATATCAAGCCACATGATACAAATTATGATATGTCTTTCAATATCGGTGTTCTAGTGAAGAGAAAAAGTCAAGTACAACCGTAATAACAAAGATTATAGGAATTTGCTACCAAGATAATGATCTTGAGGAATTATCACAAGAAATGGAAATTAAGAAGGGGCAAAACGGGATCATGGTTTATTAGGATAACCTAACACATTTAAAGAAAGAATTAAAAAGTTACACAATCTCAAAAGAATGAAATCAAAGAAATCCAAAAAAATATAGATATTTTGGAGGTTCAATTAGGTAAATATCCATTTTAGATGTGAAAATTAAGTAAATATCCATTTTTTTACATAATTAAGTAAATGTCTATTTTTTCCAAAAATACCCCTCATTCCCCATCCCTAACCCTTTCCCCTTCCCCCTTTGACCATTTTTAATTTTAACATTGACTAGTCAACATTGACCATTTTTGTCAAAGCTTGCATTTGGTGACAGTTTATTTGGTGACAGTTGTGTATATTTTCCCGGTGACAGTTATTTGTGATAATTATTTTGGTGACAATTCACTTTTTTGGTGACATTTTATTTTTTTCTAGTGACATTTAACAGATTTTTTTCTAGCACTAGTGAACTTTGTCACCAACCTATTGTCATTAATTACAGAACATTGTCACCAACTTTTTGTCACCTACTATAAAATATTATCACCACCAATTTTTACTAACTACATACTATCACCAATTACAAAATCTTGTCACCAGCTTATTGTCAACAATTACGAAACACTGTCATCAAATTATTTTTACCAACAAGTGAACACTGTCACCAAACATTGTCACAAACCAATTGTCACCAACTAAAACACATTGCCACCAATCTATTATCTCTAAACAGAGAACATTATCACCGCCCCTATTGTCACCAACCTACTTTAGTAATCTGTTGTCACCAACAATAAAATAGTGTCATCAACCTATTGTAATCAAAATATTATTTCAATAAATATTTGTCACCAAGACCATGTAATTACAAAAAAAATATCATCACCATACTAAATATCACCAAGATAGTGTCACCAATAAAAAAAATCGGAGATCCCTAGGCATACCATCAGACTTGAGCTAATTTATAAACCACACACTTACACTATCATCAACTAATTAATTACTAAATTTGATTTTAAACTAGTTTATAAACCACGCACTTACATTGTCACCATTTTTTTATCTCACCAACTATTAAAAATTGTCACCACCTATTTCCCTAACTACATAAAATTGTCACCAACTCCGGAACGTTGTCACCATATTATTTTCTTAAACACATTATCACCAACTACGTACAAAACATTAACTCACTTTTGTCATGAAATTAAAACCCTAGAACTAGGGGAACATAGACCCTAAAGGGGTAAAGCTAAGCAGATGAAAATTTAATGTATAGTATGGTTTAGAGTTTAGTCTTTAGGGTTTAGGACCTCGGCCCTAAACCCTAAACCGTAAAATGTGTGTACAGTACTAATATTATCACTGTTTTCACCTAATATTAACTCACTTTCGCCACCAAACTGAAACCCTAGATCTAGGTGAGCATAGACCCTAGAGGGGCTAAAACTAAGCATACGAAAATTTAATGTACGCTATCACCAACCTTTTGTCACCAACTATAAAACACAATTACCACCTATTATCACCTACTACAAAACACTGTCACCAACATATTGTCCCTAACTACAAAAAATGTCATCAACCTATAATCACCAAATACAAAATATTGTTACCACTCTATTTTTCACAAACCAATTATAACCAATCTATTGTCACCAGCAACTTAACATTGTCACCAAATTATTTTCACAAACCTATTGTCATAAACTACAAAACAATATCACCGACCATTTATTGTCACCAACTATAAAACACTATCACTAACCTATTGTCACCAATCATATAAATATGTCTCCAACTACAAATATTGTATGAGAACCTCAAAATCTCAATTGATGATAAAAGTGCACTCATATCTTTCGCCATTTCCCATTTCCTTCACATACTCCAAACTCAAGTTATACAGAATCAAATGCACAATTCAAGAAATTCACTACCTTTTAAAACAAAGCATAATCAACCAAAACAAACCAATTCAATCCAAGGGAAAAATACAATCTCACAGTCGCCCAATTGAAAAACCCTAGAGCTACCATCTTCACCCCATTTCTCTTAGGCATTTTATCGAACATATTGAGTGCATGGTTAAAACAAATGTCTAGAAAATTCCAAATCTCATAAAAACATCAAATGACCTCACAACCCTCCCCATTACATGGTTCTACATTCTGGAAATTAATTGAATATCAATTCTTAATGTCATTAATCGCTTAGTAGGAAAGAGACCACGCAATCCACCAAATACTCATGAAAATAGAATTTTATCAGCACAAAAGGCAAAATTAAAGGCACAATTCAAACTTACTTCGAATTTTTAGTACCAATTGTCAACAAAAAGTGAATAATCAAAGCACTGTATGTCGAGGAAGGCAGAGAAATTGAATCGGAGATTCGGAGCCAGCAGCAAGCATGTGTGCTCGATCGACGGCTTTGAGAACTAGCCATGCGCTCGATCATATCCTCCGATCCCCGGCGGCGTCAAGAGATGGCAGGGACGCCAGATCCTCGACGGAGACGCAAATCTTTGCAGAGAGCGAGGCGGCTCCAAGGGCGGTGAGCTGCGGGGGGAGGTGGAGTAGGCGCATGTGTCAGGCCAGGGGAGGGAGAGGATGGCGGAGGGGCGGGAGACGGTGATGGCGCCGCAGTAGAGGAAGGAGGAGCCGAGGGAATGGATGTAGACGGCGATGACCTTGCCGGCGGGGAGGGAGTGAGTTGAGGAGGAAGATCAAGTGTTTATTGACAGAGGAGAAGGGGTTAGGTGGAGAGGTAATTTAACTATAACAAGGGTAGTTTGGGTATTATGAAAATAAAATGGATACTTACGTAATAACCAATTTAAAATGGACATTTAACCAATTAGATATTCTAGATGGACATTTGACCAAATTATTTCTATTTTGGAAGATACAAGAGGTGAATCACCAGTCCGGATCCTCTACAACACCCCACGCTCCCTTCCCCGCATCACAAAATTATTTCCAATATAATTTAATTTCAAAAAAAATTCAAAAAAATATTTTTAGATTCTATACACTGATTTTAATAGGTTTATGAACTTTTATTTTGAAATTTCATGTTTTAAAAAATAATAAAAATTATATTTTAAAACTAATCGATATTCTAATTATCTAAAATTTTATATCATATTTTTTCTTGATGAAAATTTATAAATATGTGAATATGAAGGTATAGAATATAAAAATATTTTTTTGAATTTTTTTTGACATTAAATTATATCGGAAATAATTTTGTGATGCGGGGAAGGGAGCGTGGGGTGT
This sequence comes from Persicaria maculosa, assembly GCA_963922045.1. Lineage (NCBI taxonomy): Eukaryota > Viridiplantae > Streptophyta > Magnoliopsida > Caryophyllales > Polygonaceae > Persicaria > Persicaria maculosa. Next base: position 37,101,427 of record OY998271.1, read on the forward strand.
TGTAGAGGATCCGGACTGGTGAATCACCATCCTAAACAAGACACACAGGCAATAATCACGCAGAAGATTAAAAAAACACATATCAAACACAAGTTACTATAAAAACATGAAACCTGGAAATCTAGAACACAAGTTACTATTACCTCATCATGCAAAGAAGCAAAAGGAAAACCCATATCAAACACATAAAAAAAAAAAAGCACAAAGAGGTAATTTAGGAGCATATACCGATTCCATAGGATTGGAGGATCTCCTGAAAAAGTATCTCTATGTTAAGTGGGAGGAAAACACTGCTTCTCTGTATTAAATAAAGAAAATAAAACCATTTATTGATCAGAATTAATAGTGGGGAGAAAATATAAGTGGAACAATGTGGTGTGAGCACCTAGTTTGGGCCTTTACAAAACCGATTGTTCCTCCAGCCTAAAATCATTCATAAGCTAGAGGACTTCCCAACATCATCTGCTTCCTTTGTGTGTTATATTTATAGGGTGCCTATCAGCATCACCATCCTGTGGCATTAGCCCAAATGTTCAATATAAGTTATATTTAAACATTACATTGTGAAACTTTAAATCCCTTGGTAGTTGGTACCATATGTTACTAGAAAGAATGACAGTTCTTTCAACAAAACATCAGCTAGAAAACAAATTCAAGCATCAAAAAGAGAATTTCCATTCAATTCAAATCGCGAGCTTAAAGCAAACCCGTATCACGTGGCATAATTATTTAGGTTGCGAAATGCAAAATCAGAAATACAAGGCATAATTAAAATGTGAAAGTAGATTTAGGTAATTAGTAATCGGAATCTAATGATTCTCCATAATTATGTAAGTACCTTCAATAATTGGAGAAGATCTGTTGAATCCCCATAATTGTGCAGAAGCCTAACTATAAACCTCCACCACTAGGAGAGGTTTCGGTTGATCATGAGCTCAAAAATCAAGAACAAGCTAATTAGGATTTAGGAAGTTAAGAATAACTTACTTAAAAAGTGTCTCACGCAATGAGTCCATATGAAACCCCTTTGTAATATCAGTGATAGATTACATATTTACTGTATAGTGTATTGGGCCTATTGGCTAAGGTCCAGTCTTACTCTCTTGTATAGTGTATGAAACCCTAAAGAGGATTTTTTATAGCAATCATACGATTCTACATGGTATCAGGCTTTTCTTCCTTGCGGAACCCTATTTCGATCCGCCACCTGTGCCGCCACCCTTCTCCCTCTCGGCAGTCCCTCCCGCCGCCCTCCTTCCCTTCCGCCACCTCTCTCCCTCTCGGCAATATGGCCGACAACCCTAAGTCTCCATTCCACTCCGCCCTCACTATCTCTGACATCAATAATTGCATCCCCCTACCCGCCTCCTGCCACTTCAGAAGCCCTACCACCGCCTACTCACCTCCTGTATCAGGTCCCGGTCCGGTGCGCTCTCCGCAGCACTGGGCGCTGCCCGCAGCAAAGGTTGCATGGTGGCCCTCGCTCTTGGAACGCCGCCCCTAGATGGTCCCCGTTGCCTGACTTCAACCCTCAGTGGATGCACTTCGGCTATCCTGCCTCTTGACTTGCCGGTCCTCAGGCCTATCTGACATCGTCTGATCAAGGCTATGTTCCGCCTGACGAGCAACACGTCTTCTCCTCTATGCCGCTGACACCTACAGACTCCTCTTGGTACATGAACACTGGTGCCACCTCACATATGACGAACTCTTCAGGTACCCTCTCTTCTATTTCCTTTAAAGGTCCTACACACTCTATCATCGTCGGCAATGGTGGTCGCCTCGCTACTTCGGGTATTGGCCACGCCACATTACAGACCCCAACCCACCCCCTACACCTTAACAATGTTCTGATTGCTCCAAAGCTTGTCAAAAACCTTATCTCTGTCCGTCGATTCACTACCGACAATAACGTTTCCCTTGCGTTCGATCCTTTTGGTTTCTCTGTGAAGGATCTTACTACGGGGGTTACTCGCCTGAGATGTAACAACACCGGGGAGCTCTACCCTGTCACACCGCCATCTACATCCCGTCAGTCGTGTCCGGTCGCCCTCTCGGCATCGTCGTCCATCCTGTGGCATGCACGCCTTGGCCATCCCAGTGCTGCCATTTTAGATGTCCTTCGTTCTCAGAGTCTTGTCACCTGTAATAAAGAGCTACACTCTAGTTTATGCTCTTCCTGTCAGTTAGGCAAACATGCAAGACTGCCGTTTCAACGGTCTTTGAACTCCACCTTTGCACCTTTTGATATCATTCATAGTGACATTTGGACCTCTCCTGTGCCTAGCAAGGATGGTCACAAGTACTACATGTTATTTCTTGATGATTACACTCATTTTTTATGGGTTTTTCCATTGCACTTCAAGTCCCAAGTGTTTCCTATTTTTGTCAAATTTCATGCCTACATTAAAACACAGTTTCAAACACCCATCAAAAGCTTCCAATGTGACAATGGCCGCGAATTTGATAACAAGGACTTTCACTATTTCTTCACAACAAATGGCATCTCATATCGGCTGTCATGCCCCTATACATCTCAGCAGAATGGCAAGGACGAAAGAATCATTCGTACAATCACCAACATGATGCCCTCTCTCCTTTTCCACGCATCCATCCCCCTCGCCTATTGGCCTCACACCTTATCAACCACATCTTATCTCCTCAACATCCTCCCTTCTACTACCCTCCAGCATCGCTCACCTACTCAGGCATTATATGCCACCCTGCCTAGGTATGATCACTGATAGAGGCTAAACCTACACCCACAAGTGTATAGGGTTCAGTCGTAGTATATCGAGTGTCGAATCACAGGGACTAAGTGGTATCGATTGTAATTTTAAACTGGTTTAACTAAGCCAAGAAAATAAAGGACAAATATTTATATGGATGAAGAGCAACCAACTAATAATAAAATAACTATACAAAAGATGGTATTCAAACACAATAGATACGAGACAAATCTAGGATAAAGGATCTCCACAACCATTATGTAATAGATTAATATCGATATTCGTGCCACATTGTCTGAGTTTGTTGAAGGTAGCTATCTAATATACTTACTAATCTCCTTTCAGTCTCATAGTAATTGTGCCTAAATTGGTTAACCATCTCCTTTCGGTCTCAAGCAACCAATTCAAACCCTTTACGATCTTAGAACCTAGACTTCAATTGCATCAATATCCGCTTTCGCGCTCAATCGAATACAACTTCAATCTAGAGTTTCTACGATAGCTATTAATCCACAAGGAATCTTATAAAGCTTTCACAATAATAAAATTCCAGGCTCAAACCTAAGGTTCTGATAGTAAGTTATCGCCTTTCGGCCTCAAACCCTTATCTAATTGCCCTATTAGTCTTATCTCCTTTCGGTCTCAAATCCTAACAGGAACTCTAATCAATTATAAAATCAATCAGATTAAGCACATTAGATTTAATCTAACAAGTTCTCAAACAAACGAATATCAATACTAACACTACCAAACAATCGTTGGGATCACCTTAACCCTAGAACGGAGAAATCATCAATCAAACGTAATATAATAAACGATGAAATAAATTATAGACAGAAATAGATCAAAGTTTAGAATAATATGCAAACCAAAATCTCCGTCCTCGATCCAGAGTGTAATACCGAAAACAAGGAAAGAAAACCTAAACTAAGAAACGAGAGCAGTCGGCCGAAGCCTTGGTGCGGCAAGTCCGAACTAAAAGGGCCCCCTTTTCATTCTGTTCATAGGTGAATATATATATATATATATATATATATATATATAGTGTATGGATCATTTGTACACAGCTCTTAAAGTGTACTTTGTTCACAAATATTATTCGGTGAAATGTGAAACATTATTCGGTGAAATTTTAAGCATTATTCGGTGAAATGTGAAACATTCTACCAAATACTGTTATATTTTCTTTTTTCCTTTCAGTTAAGATGAAAACGTTCCAATTCCACTGAATAATTTGTAACATAACAGTATTCGGTAGAATGTTTCACATTTCACCGAATAATGCTTCAAATTTAACCGAATAATGTTTCACATTTCACCGAATAATATTCGTGAACAAGGTACACTTTAAGGGGTGTGTACACCCAAACCACACCCTATATATATATAAAGAAATTCGCTAAATTACAGTTCAGCCCACTAAATTAAAGAATTAAAACCTAGCCCACCACCTAATTACAATTCGGCCCATAAAATGTCAATTTAGTAATTTTCGCACTTTAGCTTCCAAGGTCCGATTCAATCACGCTCGCTGCTCCGTATTAACTCTTGAATTTCCATAATATTCATCCAAAATGCCTGAAATAAATAAAAAGTAGGTGTAGACTCCGAAAATGCAAAATAAAATACATAAAGTATAAAATATGATAAATATGCATGAAAATGACCTAAACTAATATGCAAATGCAACCCTAAAATATGACTAAAGTAGATGCTATCAATCACCTTCGTACCTTCGGGTGCTTGTGCTTCCCAAACCAGTCCTCCACCGCCCCACATAAACTTCACCCGTGCTCCACTTCATGTGTGTTCCTCGGGTATCCGTCTGATCATCGCGGTTACCTTTGTCTCGATCTTCACAGCCACAGGCTTATACTGTCGCGCCATGTCACATTTGATGAGTCCCGCTTTCCCTTCTTGTCACCTCCTCTCCCCTCTCCCAACCATGTTGTCTCATCGTCTAAGTCGGAGTCTCCCTTCCCGCACTTCCTCCTTGACTAGCGCTCTCCCGGTGCTACTGTCTCTCCCCCTACGCCGCCCCCACCACCTCCTCCCTCACCTCCCACCAGACCTCACACCCGTAGCATCTTCGGTGTGTTCAGGCCGAGACAGATTATCTCAATGCATGCCTCCCATCGCCCTGCCCTCACCCCATCTCAGCCGTCCCAAGCTGCCCCCACAACACCCCATTTGTTGCAGTAACCTCTCGCCTCCCCCCCGGCCTCACTCTCCCCCCTCCCCACCTCCCACAAAACAGCCCTCGTTGACCCGAATTGGCAGGCGTCTATGCTCGATGAATTCAGGGCTCTTACAAGGAATGGTACCTGGGTTCTTGTTCCGCGCTCGCCTAAGGTCAACGTCATTCGCTGAATGTGGCTCTTCAGACACAAGTTTCGCTCTGATGGAATGTTGGAACGCTACAAAGCTCGGCTTGTGGTTAATGGTCGAGCTCAGCAGGCCAGTATTGATTGTGATGAGACATTCAACCCCGTGGTCAAGCCTGCCACTATCCGTGTGGTGTTGAGCTTAACTCTATCGCGACAGTGGTCTATTCATCAGCTAGATGTCAAGAATGCCTTTCTGCATGGACATCTGAATGAGACTGTTTATATGTTTCAGCCGCCAGGGTTCGTTGCTTCTGATCGTCCTAATCACGTCTGTCTCCTGAAGCGCTCTCTGTATGGTCTGAAACAGGCCCCTCGGGCGTGGTTCCAGTGCTTTGCATCTCATCTGCTCCACTTGGGTTTCGTTGGCAGCTGCTCTGATTTGTCTCTCTCTATATATCACAGAGGCACAGACATGACTTTTCTGTTACTTTATGTCGACGACATCATTCTCACCGCCTCCTCTGATGCACTCCGGACATCCATCTTCGCCCAGTTGAGCTTCGAGTTCGCCATGTCTGACCTTGGGCCGTTGACTTATTTTTTCGGGGTCTCCGTGCAGTGTCATGCGTCTGGGATATTTCTCTCTCAGAGTAAGTATGATGCCGAAATTGTTGCTCGGGCCAAGATGAGCAACACCAAGCCTGTCGCCACCCCTGTCGATTCCTCCAACAAGCTTAGTGCTAACTCTGGTCCCCTGGTTGATGATCTTACACTGTACCGGAGTCTTGCCGGGGCATTACAATATCTTACGTTCACTCGGCCAGACATCAACTATGCCGTTCAGCAGATCTGCATGTTTATGCATGCGCCTAGGGAGCCGCACTTTCAGGCCTTGAAGCGGATCATTCGGTATATCAGTGGTACGCTGGATATGGGCACCACGATCTCACCTTCCTCTCGGCATGACCTCATCGCCTACACGGGTGCAGATTGGGGTGGGTGTCCTGACACACGCTGCTCTACGTCTGGTTACTGTGTCTTCCTCAATAACACCCTTGTGTCCTGGTCGGCGAAGGGTCAGTCCGTGGTTTCTCGATCCAGCGCGGAGGCTGACCAGGGTGGCCTATCTCGCAAGCAACCCAGTCCAACATCAGTGCACCAAGCACATTGAGCTCGATCTCCACTTTGTTTGGGACAAGGTTGCTCTTGGACATGTGCGTGTTCTGCATGTCCCATCCTCCTATCAGTATGCTGATATCTTCATCAAGGGTTTACCTTGTCAGTTGTTCCTCGATTTTCGGTCCAGTCTTATTGTTCGGGAACCTCCACTTTCGACTGCGGGGGTTTGATAGATTACATATTTACATACTGTATAGTCTATTGGGCCTATTGGCTCAGGCCCGGTCTTACTCTCTTGTAATATATATATATTGTAATTATGAGAAATGAAACTCTAAGGAGGATTTTATATCAATCATACGATTCTACAATCAGGAAAAATGAAGAGGTTAGTCTTAACACCAATAGAAGGGATACATTGTGGTCAGGAAAAAAGAAGAGGTTAGTTTTAACACCAATAGAAGGGATACATTGTGGACATTATAGTCAAACTAAAAAACTTACATTGAAAAACTTTTCATCTGTCAGAACACCAAGGCATGTCAATCAATATATATATATATATATAGAGGTTGGATCCCGTGTAAGCAACCCTTACGGTGTAATTTGTGAGCAGAGAAATTATTCGTATGTACCAAGCGATTATTCGTGTATAATAATGTAATTATTCGTATGAACAAATGATATGCAACAAAGGATTATTCATATGTATGTACATACGAATAATCACTTGGTACCCACGAATAATGTCACTGTTCACAAGTTACTTTTAATCTCATCCGTTTGATCTTCTTAATCCGACGCTCTAGATTTGCTCACAAATTACACAGTAAGACTTGCTTACACATGATCTATCCTCTCTCTCTCTCTCTCTCTATATATATATATGATAGATCATGTATAAGCAAGTCTTACTGTGTAATTTGTGAGCAAATCTAGAACGTCAGATTAAGAAGATCGAACGGTTGAGATTAAAAGTAACTTGTGAATAGTGACATTATTCGTAGGTACCATGTGATTATTCGTATGTACATACATATGAATAATATTTTGTTACATATGAATAATTACATTTGTTTGTACATACGAATAATTATATTATTACACACGAATAATCGCTTGGTACCTACGAATAATTTCTCTGCTCACAAATTACACCATAAGGGCTGCTTACACGGGATCCAACCTCTATATATATATATATAGGCAAGAGTTCTAGTAAAACAAAGAATACGGTGAAACGGTGAAACGAATGAATATTGCGTTATATTAATATAAATATGACATTATGTGGATATGAATATATGAATATTGTGGTGTGTGGACATGAATATGGTGTTATTCACTTTATATTATTTGAATATAAATAATAACATATTCATATACCCATATTTAAATCATATTCATATTCACACAACATAATATTCACATTTATATATTCATATAACATAATATTCATATGAATATGACCCAATATACAGTCGTTTCACCATTACACCGTATTATCCGTTTCATTAGAACCTTTCCATATATATATATATATGATTCAAACTTTAATTAAAATTCTCCAAAAATTGTTCAAGTGGTCAATCTATTAGTCAATCTAAATCATCCCCATCATCATTAATTAACACAAATAATTTCTTCCACTACCAAAAACACAGGAAATAGCCACGGGTTTTTAGCCACGTCGTACAGTCGTTGCTAAATCTGTAGCCGATAGCCACGACTATAGCTACAGCCTTACAAGCCGTAGCTATAATAGCGTCGAATGAAAATATTCGTGGCAAACCCCGTGGCTAGGGATGAAGGAATAATTTCGTGTCCAAAATGTCGTGGTTTTTAGCCACGAATATAAGTGTCGTGGCTGGTGTCATGGCTGGTAGCCACGGCTTTGGCCACAGTCACATGTTCCGTGGCCGAATTCGATGCCATTTTTGGCGAGTCTTACCTGACGCGTCAATGTAGCCGCGAATTTAGCCACGAATCATATCCGTTGCTGTACTCATGGCTAAGAATGTGAGGCAATTAGCAATATATGACCAGAGTTGGAGGTGAACATCCACGAATTTAGCCATTGTTGGATTATCCGTGGCTGTATTCGACACTAACAAAGACGCCCATTATCTTTTTTGGTGTATCCGAATTGAGGAAATTCACAAAAAGGGTCAAAAGATATATATTCACTCAATCTGAATATGGTCAAGCCCAAATTAAATATCAATTTGTAAGCCCAAAATCTCACAAAAAATAGGTAGGGCCAAAAGATATGGTCAAGCCCAATTTTAGAGAGTCAAAGCCCAAAAAGGGTCAAGCCCATTAGTATTAGTCAAAGCCCAAGGAATATGGAAGCCCCAATTAATAGCCCTCGACGTATAAAGGAGCCCGTTCTTAGTAGCCACGGATACGACCGTGGCTAAATCCGTGGCTATTTTCAGTTAAGGTCATTCAATGCAAATCGTACTTTCTACTTCAATTCGGTCACTTTTACTGGAGGGTGAAAGCACACTGCTCGCACAGAGCAAGTTGTCGTCTTCTCTCCACAGTGCAATGGAGGATTGGTGGGTTTGAAGAGCCATTTTTGAAGAGAGGTACGTGTCACACATATATAAATTATATTATATATTTAATATATTATGAATGTATATACATAGATATTTATATATATTATGTGTGCTATGTGAGATATATTTAACTAATTATACATAGGTATTTAAATGGGAATTTGAAGAGTGTATAGATCTACATCATTACTTAGTTGTATTTTGATTTTTGGAATTTTTAATTAGACTTTTAATAGTATATAATTTAACACTTAAATGGTTAATTAGTTGTATAGATCTACATCATTACTTATAAGTTGTATAGATCTAAATAATTTGAAAATTTGGAGAGTGTAAAAGTGTTTGTGTTTATGGAATTTGTGTATATATATTTGATTTTTAAATAATATAGACTTTTAAGAGTAATGTAATTAACACTTAAAATTGTTACTATAGATCCACATAATTACTAGCTTATATAGTTGTATAGATCTAAGTAGTTGTGTATAGATGTACTTATTATTATATATAATGTACAATAATTTGTATAAAGTTGAATATAATTTTATTTATAGTACTTAGTTTATATATTTTACATATGTACAGAAATTGAATTGGGGAAGTGCAATATGGATGATCGAGCGTGGATGTATGAAGGATTAAACGATGAATACTTCAAAGGGGTGGATGAGTTTATTAAGTTTGCATTGGAGCATCCACTTTATGTCGATGAAGGCAAGATTAAATGTCCCTGTAGGCGATGCATTAATTGCAAATGGTACAGAGCAGATGAGGTTAAGAGTCATTTATATCATCGTGGGTTTATGAGTGATTATCATCGCTCGACAGCACATGGTGAAACTATCGCGCCTTCAAACCCGCAATTGTCTATGTATGATCAGTTAACGGGAGAACAAAGGATGGTGTTTGACATTGCAGGTCCGAATTTTGTTGTATATATCATATATCTGTTTTAATGTTCGATGGAAATGATGTTGAATATCCAATTCAAGAATTTAAATCATGGGGTTTTCGAAATTGCAGGTCCGAGCTTTGTTCCGCCTCCTCGTTGGTTTAATGTTGACGGAAATGATGGTGAATTCCAAGAAGCTAATCATGGTGAAGACATGATAACAGACGAGGCTGATCTCTTAGCAACACAATTTGCAGAAGTGCTCAAAGCCGCCCATGCCCCGGTGTTTGAAGGTTGTACTTCACATACACAATTATCCTTTGTGAGTCGACTTATGAGCTTGAAGTGTGAATATAATGTCTCCCAACCACTCTTCAATGGATTCATGCAATTGTTTGATGAAGTGTTGCCTTCTAACCATAAGATTCCCACTAGTTACTATGAAACTGAGAAGGTGGTTCGAAGTTTGGGTCTGCCAGTGGAAAGAATAGCCATGTGCCCTAATGGTTGTATGTTGTATTGGAAGAATGATGCCAATGAAGTTGATTGATGTTTGCCTCCAACCTCTCATTGATGAGTTGATGCACTTGTGGGAGGTCGGTGTACCTACTTATGATGTCTCGAGGAGAGAGAACTTCATTATGCGTGCAGCTCTACTTTGGACAATAAGTGATTTCCCTGCATATGCTATTTTGTCGGGATGGAGCACTGCTGGTTTGATGGCTTGTCCGATTTGTATGGAATCAGGATCTGATTGTTTTCGGCTGAAAAATGGAAGGAAGGCTACCTAGTTTGATTGCCATAGAAAATTTTTAGACACTGACCATCCCTTTCGTAGAAATAAGAAGGACTTCTACCGAGGGCATGCAGAGACAGCGTTGCCACCGCCAATGCTAACAGGGGAGCAGATGTGGGAGCGGGTATGTCAGTTGCCAACGGTCATTGATGATCCTTTTCACACGTCACCAGACTATGGGATTTCGCATAAGTGGACTAAGCAGAGCATTTTCTGGAGACTTCCGTATTGGAAGGACCTTCTCATCCGTCACAATCTCGATGTTATGCACATTGAGAAAAATGTGTTTGACAATGTCTATAACACCGTGATGGATATCCCTGGTAAGACGAAGGACAACTTGAATGCACGGAAGGATCTTCGCCAGTATTGTCATCGACCTGAGCTGGAGGTAGCTGATGACCACAGAGGCGCAAAACCTAAAGCAATTTATACCTTATCACGAGAGGCGAAGAAAAAGGTGGGTCAATGGTTGAGATCTGTGAAGTTTCCGGATGGCTATGCTTCTAATATGGGAAGATGTGTTATGAGTGATGATTGCACTCTCACTGGGATGAAGAGCCATGACTGTCACGTGTTTATGGAGAGACTCTTGCCGATTTCTTAAAGAGTTATTGCCACCAACCGTTTGGGGTCCTTTAACTGAGTTGAGCATCTTCTTCCAGACTATTTGTTCATCGAGCTTGTCCGTTACTGGGATGGAACAGTTGAAGCGCATGATTCCTATATTGGCATGTAAGTTAGAGCGTATCTTTCCTCCATCCTTTTTTTACTCCATGGAGCACCTCATTGTTCATTTACCGTATGAGGCACAAATAGGCGGCCCAGTGCAGTATCGATGGATGTACCCTTTCGAGCGGTTTTTATATCATCTAAAACGGAAGATCGTCCAAAAGAGTAATGTTGAAGCGTCAATCATGATGGCATATTTAAGGGAGGAAATAGCATATTTCTTGGTTCACTACTTTCATTCGCATGTTCCTTCGAAATTGAGGAGAGTCGTGAGAAATGATGTCTCCGAAGGTGAGGATTATGCCTTCTCCATTTTCAATCACCCTGGTGCGGGTCGTGGCAAGGAGAGAACAAGGTGGTTGAATGAAGATAATGAGTGGAAGGCCGCACACACGTACGTGTTGGTCAATTGTCCGGAAGTACAACCATACCTCGAGTGAGTAACATTTCATATCAATTAGTTATATATTTTCGATTTTATATATGTCATCATGCATCTTATATACGTATATATGGAAATTCAAACATGTAGGCTATTCGTGGCTACAATGGGGGGAGATGCATGCGGAGATGACACCATTGAACAACTATTAATATGTGAGGATAAATATACTTTGCATATAAACATATATTATATATAACTCGATCGTTTCTTACCATATTAATTGTATTTTGTTTTGAAGGCCATGGATAGAAACAATGGAATTGTTCCAAATACTCTCTTGTGGAGTTTGGCATGGAGTCCAAATGTGGAAGCAAAAAGTTGGGGTCGATACGTTATCAACGGCTACAAGTTCGAGACTCTACAACAAGGTGTTGGAAAGATGACAATGAATAGTGGGGTATGTGTTCGAGGCTCAAACTATGCGAATGCGGAGTCAGATTTCTTTGGTCTCCTTGAAGAAATCATCGGGCTGGGGTACCTAAGTACAAATGATTACCCGCTTAAGGTAGTCCTTTTCAAGTGCAAATGGTTCGATCCAACGACACGCGGAACACAAGTTCATCCGGTCTATCAATTTGTTGAAGTCAATCAGAAAATTTTTTATCAGCGGTACGAGCCTTTTGTACTCGCACAACAAGCTGTGCAGGTTTACTACCTTCAATATCCAGGAGCCCCACGTGAGCGAATGGATTGGTATCATGTCTGCAAGACAAGGGCTCGACACAAGATAGAAGAGAGATGGGTATCCACGACCCCAACAGATGCAGCTACTGCATACCAGTCAGAAGAAGTGAACCACGCTCAATACTCCATTGACATCGAATTAGAAGACTCACCCAATTCCTTGCGAGATCCCTCCGGTGCATATGATGTCTGTGATGACTACGATGGAGATGCCTATGAGGATGAGGTTCCTGCTGATGGAGATGCCTTTGATGAGGGTGAGGTTCCTGCTAATGGAGATGCCTCGATCTCCGATGAGGATGAGGTTCCTGCTAATGGAGATGCCTCCGATGAGGATGAGATTTCTGCTGATGATGAAGACTCCGAATAGACACACACTACTTATGAAGACAAACATGGACATCAAACAGGCCTAACAACACAGATTTTCCATTATGTATGCACCATCAATATTTTTTTTGTCATGTATATGGACCTGTGAGGGAATCGAACCCACATCACTGTGCATGCACAGCGCTCTTCCAAATTGAGCTAACAGGCCGAACAACGCAGATTTGCAATTATGCATTTGTATGCCTATCTTCTTTTTCAAAATGCCAAGCTTTCACATTCTTAGTGTCTCTAGGAAACATGCTGACAATATTCACCAACCTATACATTATATATATTCCTTTAACAGCAGCTAATGGACAGAATATTAACACAACTCCCTAAACTGAATTCCATAGAAAAATTTAACAACACTTAGGTTGAAGCATCAAACAGGCTGACAATATTCACCAACCTATACCAAAACCACACCTAAACTAGTTATCCCTAAAGTCACATTTAGGTTGAAGCATCTACAGATTAAACAACATCACAATTCTTTCTCCCATCTCCCATTGAATCAAATAATAGATCATCACACAGCACACACACAAATGGAATTTAGACACAAAGCAATTAGTTGATCAATCAGGTAAGCATTTTCCAATGACTGTCCGATTATCACATAATTATATATTCAACAACAAGAATTTGCTGTACTCTACAACTCAATTGAAAATAAATAACCACGAATGCAAAATAGGAGCAAATTACCTAAACCAAGCACGATGTACAAATTAAACTCTAATCCAAGCTTTAAACCAAAACCCTATGTCAATCTAAAACTGAATTCCACTTAGCAGTGCAACAACAGTTCAACAAACATGCAGCAGTGAGACGAAATTTTCAATTTCATAAATCACGTTAACATATTATACACGAAATTTGGCATTGCAGTGCATCTACACCGTAAATCAGAGTTGGGCAACACAATAAATTGCATAAAGAAAGATGCAAATGAAACAGAAGAAGGAAGGAACCACACTTCCATAGCCAAATCTCAGAAATCAACCGCCAGAGCAGCATACAGAGATGAAAGGAAACAGAGATGAAAGGTTTGAAGAATTGGATTTAGAGATGAGACAGCTACCCAAGCTCGATTCAAATGAAACAGAGATGAAAGGTTTGAGGAACCCTAACTCATCGATTCTCCTTTGTCTCCGGAGATTCGAATGTGCTTACCTTCGCCGACGATTTGAGGAACCCTAACTCATCTCCTCGCCATGACACAAGCCGATTAGAGATGGGCCTTTTTTTACCCGAAATATGATGGGCCTTTTTTTAACCCGGCCCACACCCTAATTCAGAAACCCTCCCTCCCAATTTCCAAGACGCGGGCGAGGGAAATCCAAAATTTTCAATTACCCGGCAAATGAAAGGTTTCGACTATTCCCAAACCTTAACTCTCTCATTCTCTCATTCTCTCTCATTCTCTAGCCTCCTCAGAAACCCTAACTCTCTAAATCTCTCAATCTCTGATTCTCTTATCTCTAGCCTCCTCTCTCGCTCTATGTCCATGAAACCCTAATTGAATCTCTCAATCTCTCAATCTCCAGCTCTCATCTCTCCAGAAACCCTCTCTCAATCTCTCAATCTCACAAATTGCGAAGATGAGGGGAGGCTTAAGGAGATCTTCTCGCCATGATACAAGCCGACCACCACTAGCTCCGGACACGGCACGGACAAGACCACCAGTAGCCGCCGCCACTGGCTATACTCCGGCGCCCTCTCCCGCCAATGCCTCCCAACCCGTTATTTCACCTGCTACATCTCTGGTGCCCTCATCGGCTAGATCCCCGGCCAGGGTAAAGTCAAGGGCCACCACTCGAGTGACCTCTCCTACCAGGGGCTCCAAACGTGCAAGCGCAGCGACCTCCTCCTCCCAAGATGTTGAACCCAACCAAGCTCCTGCAACATCCCGTCCCTCTGGCGGGCCCTCCAAACGGGCGAACGGAGCATCCACAACCCACAACCCCCCTCCCGAGCCTCCCAACCCTCTGCCTCCCAAGGGACTGAAACCACTCAACCCTCCGCCTCCCATTGTACTGAAACCACCCAACCCTCCGCCTCCCAATGTACTGAATCCACCCAAGCGCTTGCTACCTCCCAGCCCTCTGCCTCTCAAGCTCCTGGAACCTCTCGTGGTTTGCCGGCTTCTCCATCTCCATCGCCGGTTTGTGAAGGGGGCTCGTCATCTGAGACAGAAGACCACGCCAGAGAAAATGAGGATGCCCCAGAGATTGTCGAAGGACAAGAAGACGAGGAAGACGCCAGAGAAAATGAGGAAGAAGCCCAAGAAAATGAGGAAGAAGCCCAAGAAAATGAGGAAGAAGCCCCACGGTGGAACAGACCAGTCTCCTTTTCATTGGTCAATGGATCGTAAGTCAACTTCGTATATATTTTGTTTTGCCTAATTATGCTTGATTTAGTTTTGCTAGCTAAGATTTGGTTTGCTTGCTAAGAGAGATTCTGCAATTATGTGTATAATATACATGTTGTAATGGAACATTGAATGCATGTTTTAAATAAATTGAACATCTGCAATTGCTTGGTAAAAGAGATTATGTACTTCTGTCATCTGTTGGTTAGAAGTAGTTTGTGAAATTATTGAAATACTTGCTTTGATCTATGTTCTGCGTTCTGAAATTACAGAACATAGAGTGGATTTATAATTGCTTTCATCTATTTTGTATGCCTTGCTGGAACTTTGAATACCTGGTTTGAACTTCTGTCTGTGTTGAAGGAGTAAGAACTAAAATTTCTTGCTCCATTAGAGAACTTAGGGTGCATTCTGAAATTATTTAATCTATGGTCATGGAACTTAGAGTGCTTCTGTTAATTATATGTTTGTGTCTTTGCTGAGTTTCATGGGTAAGCATGATTGCATTTCTCAAGCTTTAAGCATGGTGAATTATTATTTCATTTCTCAATCCAATTCTGTCTGTTTATGCATACTAATTTTTGTTACAAGTTTAATGGTTAACCATGGTTAAGTATCAGTTCAATTATGAAGCCAAATGTGTATATTTTTTCATGCTAATTCTTGTTACCAGTTTCATGGTCAAGCCAACTCTGTATATTTTTCTCAAGCCAACTATATTGATAACATTTTTTTTTATGTTTTTGGGTTTTATGTGAAGCTTTGATTCCACAAATCCTGCGTATGGTGTCATGCTCCAAGTTATTCATTCACATTTCGATGGACCCTACATAAGGTAGGGTGATGTTCCTGAAACAACAATAGAGTTATGGTGGGGAATGTTCAAGGTAAAAAAAATTTCATTACTTGTGCTAACATTCAGTGCTTAAGTGTGAATTATTTACAATTTCACTTCTTTGTTTCATATGTCCAGAAGCGAACACGATGGGATGAAAACCTTTTCTCAGAAGCAATTGTGTACAAGGATTTCAAAACAAAGGGAGGGGACCACCTTAGGAACGTATATGGGAAGGCTCGCAATGGAAAAACAAAGAAGCCTACATGGGTGAAGCAAGTGATATGGGCCCAAATGGTGGAGAAATGGGCAAAAGAGGATAAATTTCGCCGTCAATCTGAAGTTAACAAGAAAAACAGAGCCATTGCAACAGAGAAAGGGACTCCAATTTTCAGTGGTGGATCGGTTTCGACAACTGTAATCAAGGATCGACTGTTATGTTAAAATTAAATAAGTTATTGTTGTTTTCCCATTTCATATAGTTTTAATCACTCTTACACTCATTATTTACCATCTATTTCATTTGCATATGTGCACTAATTAAATGTATATATTTACTTACAGAGGCTGGAGCTTGGAAAAGATCCAACCCCAAAGTAAACATTTGAAAAGTGCCATAGGAAAAAAGATGGATCTTGGGTCGGTGCTCAATGCCAAGAAATGGTGGTAAGTAACAACTTCAATCGTCCATTTATGTTATGTACTTGTTATGTGAATAGTCTTTATGGCTTTGTTTGGTATCTTGCTATACTTGGGTATTTTTTATGCTGCTGTATGGGTTCTGAGTGCATCAGCTTCCAATATGTGATTATTATGTGTAGGTACTCGTATATATTTTGTGTGTTGGTGATTGGGTTGTGTTGTATATGTTATTGAGCATGTATGTTTTATGAAATTGGTTACTATATGTCTGTTTTTTTAAGGGTCAGTATGCAGGAAATTGGTTGTGATTATTATGTGTAGGTACGTACTGGTACATATTTTGTGTGTTGGTGGTTGGGTTATGTTGTCTATGTTATTCAGCATGTATGTTTTATGAAATTGGTTAGTATATATGTGTTTTTTTAAGGGTCGGTTTGCAGGAAGTTTGTGATTGGGTTGGGTTGTCTACGTTATTGAGCATGTATATTGTCTCCTGTTGTGAATGTCTGATAAATTGGTTTTCTTGGGTTGCATTAAACATTTTACACCTTAATATGATGATGTGATCTAATTTTAATGTTGTTGCTGCTGCTTTCTTTACATTGTTTTCCTATTGTGCTCTTCTAATGTCTGATAAATTGGTTCTGTTGTGCTCTTCTAATGTCTGATAAATTACTTGTAACACCATCGAACCTGCTGCTGCTTTGTTTACATTGCTTCTGGTTTTGTTATATTGCATTTAACATCTTGGTCATGTTCTATGGCTAGGAAAAGTTCGACCATTTGGTAGAAGAAGAGGTTGATGATGCTGTCTCTGAGAATGCATCCCACTCGGTTGACATGAATGCTTTGTGGCTCAAGGCGATAGGAGGTGCGAAGAAAGGTCGGGTTCTGGGCATGGGATCGGAGGCGCCAGCTATGTTGCACTCAAAGCCGAATCCAGAATCTGTTGCACCAGCTGTTGCATCTGTTGGTGATGCCCCTTTGAAGGAATATGTCATCTCTGAACTTTCAAGCATGAAGAAAGACTTGAGAAATGAAATGGTGGAGTTAGGGGATCAGGTGTAGAGCCAGGTGACCACAAACTTGAGGGAAGAAATGTCGTCATTTGGAGATCGAGTGCAGGAACAAGTCAGCTCAAGTGTCCGACAAGACATGGTAGCTATTGGGGAGCAACTAATGGACGAGACTAGGAGGGCCAATGAAGCTTGGCAGGAGAAGCTCCTCAGCACCATGATGCAATTCTGTAAGGGCAAAGGCAAATCAAAGTAAGTTGTGTGTTTCTATTTTGGGTTCCCACGTACTGTCTTCAGACTTAGTCGTATTTGCACTTGTCGTGCTGTTGATCGAACTTGCGGGTTTGTTTAATTTGGTTGTGTTGTGGATGGTTGAACTTCTGGTTGTGTTTTGGATTCGTTTTGTATGTGTTGGATGGTTCTGGATTTGTTTTGTATGTGTTTTGGATGAACAAATGATGGCAGTGTTATGTGTTTGTGCCCAGCTATAATAAATAATTATATTATATTTATTACGGAGCTCACAAATAGAATTAAAAATATATAGCCACAAATGTAGACACGGACATAGCCACGGACATAGCCACGGCTATTGTGCCACATGGCCACGACCATAGCCACGGGCAATATGGCCACGTCTGTAGCCACGGGCATAGCCACGGACCTTACGCCACATGGACACACACGTGGCCACGAAAATAGCCACGCCACTAGCAACGACCCACCAAAAAGATGTCCCCTGGGTGGCCACGGCTTTAGCCACGACACTATTCGTTGCTGTATTCGTGGCTACAGCAACGGATGGCACCTTTCCGAACCGGCCACGGAAGTAGCCACGGGCTTGTCAGATCGTGGCTATTAGCCACGGATATTGTGGTGGTGGCTGTTAGCGTCGAGGCATATAGCCTCGAATGGCGACGAACGTCAAATTCATGGCTATGCCCGTGGCTAAACCGTTTAGCCCCGGAAATTCGTGGCCGATTCGTGGCTATTTGACCGTGGCTATTTCCTGTGTTTTTGGTAGTGTTCATTCACTTCCCTTTTAAATACTCTTAATCTTCATTCCAATTTCCACAATGCAAGTCAATTTGTTTTCATGTACAGTTATATTCTTCTACGGCTCCATCATTGACAATTGACACCCATATATGTATTCCTAAGGAGAGAGATGACGTGCATTGGATTATAACTCAAACATATGCCTTGTTTGCATAAATCGAATGAAGAACATAAAATTGTGGAAATATATCAAAGGTTGAATTTTGTAAGCATTAATTTATATACACACAACAATAAAACAGAAACTAGATTATAATCGAAGTTGATTACTATTTTTAGGCTAAATAAACCATCAACGAAACCAAATTGCAACATCAATGTAACAACTTACGGCCGTTCTACCAATCGCACTCATAATACGTATGCTCATTTTTTAATGCAGAACCTAGACATGCTACTACATGACATGCTATTATAATGCCTACATAGTATATGACACATCAGACATGATGTTCTAACTTTAGTAAGTCCCGGAGGACTTACCTAGAGTAGCAGATCAGCAAAAGCAATAAACCAGCAGTAAGCAAGCCAATCACGTCACGAATCACCTAACAATTTTAATAAATACAAAATATAAGTCTAAAGTATATAGGACCCATCTACCACTACACGGAATCTATCCGTCGATAATTAATCGTAACATCACCATCGCCATCACCATCATCATCATCATCATCATCATCATCATCACTTTCACTTATCTCAATCATCTTATATCATCACATTTCATCATATACCATCTCCCATCTCGTCTTAATATATCATATCTCATATATATATATATATATATATATATATATATAGCATTTCATTTTCCATCATAACATATATCACATCATGCTTTATAATCATGCTCAAGACTTCGAATATAAATCACGCTTGCAACATATTCATTTTATAACATAATTCACATAATTCTCAAGTAAGATCCCTCTAGTAATTAACTAAGTTAAATCAAGTAAGTCACTCATTATTCACAACATCCTTTTTTAAAATCATACTTAATCAAATCCTGACATTAAACATTTAAATCTTTAAACCAATTTTCCAAAATTATATTATTAACATAACTCCGGTATATTTCTATTTCATAGTCATTGTCTAAATAAATTCCGACACTTAAGAAATATTTTGAACAACCAAGTAAACCTTTCTTTAAATCATACGTTCAAATAATCCAATCAACACGTCTTAAATCTCTAGAAATCATATAAATCACATATATAAAATTCAAATCATCAAATATCATTTAAAAACATACAAATAAATCAGAATCTAATAACTCACTTCACAATTCTAAAATCACCTTATAAAACTTTACATAATAACACATCTCAAATAATATTACTTTTAAAACCATTTATAATATATATAATATTTTTAGAAAATATATTATCACAAATTAGAATAATAACACATCCCAAACCGAAAAGCCCAACCCTGAAGGTGTTTTAAAGGAACCGGGAAAATAGGCCCAAATCGACCGATTCACCAAAAAGAAAAGAGAAATCCATATTTATAAAAAAATAAACTAAACCCGAACCAAGGAAATAAGAAAGAAAAGGGGAAACCGGGCCATGAGTCCCACATCTCCTCCTTCCCCCGAAAGCTCCCCCTGCCCGCCTGGTTCAGAGCTTGCTCCCCACTCTTGAGCTCCAGCCTGCCCTCACTAACACCACCATCCCGACCTCATCCTCTCTCTCTGGGTTGCTCGCCCTCGCACTGTCGCACCTCCCTCGCGCTCGCACTCATCACGCCTCCCTCGCCCTCACCTCACAACCCGCTCACCTCACTCTCTGCTCACCTCGCCGGAATCAAGGTTACATGACAACAAGGTTGTTAAAGTCATGAAAAAATGACATTAGAAGGAGGAATGCTCACCAAGGGGGTTGGGACGCTCCATCGACTCGCAGGAGCTCGTTCGGATTCGGTGGTGCGAATGGCGACTGTGGGGGCTCCTTCTTAGGAGATTCGGCTCAGGCTTTACCTCCAGACGAGGGTTGGAGGGTCGTGGTTGCTTCTTTTCCGGTACGAAAGGAGTGGGTGTATGCCTTGTTTACCAAAAAATGGAGGGAGTTTAGGGGCCGGCGCTAGCGGCTGAAGGAGATGGAGCTGGTGGTGGCTGAAGGAGATGGAGATGGAGTTGGTGACAGCAGAAGACTCCTACTGCAGCAGAAGACTCGACTTCGACCTTGGTTGTCGATTCCTACTGCAACAGAAGATCTGCAGAGACAAAAACGGCAGTCGATATCGACTAGGGCCGGTCGATGTCGATGTCAGTAACAGAAATCAACTGGCTCAGAAAACTGCCAGTCGACACCAATGTTCTAAAAGGCGCTAGGCGGCCGCTAGGCGACGGGTGACCGCCTAGCGCCTAGGCGGCTAGGCGGGTGCCTAGGCGGCGCCTAGACGGACTTAGAACAAACTTGATTATTTTATTATCTTTAATGTATAACGCATGTCAATAATTCATATAATATAATAATAATCCAATATATCACTCATAAATCCAAATTTATGGTGCTTAACTAACATTAAAGTAAATAAATGCAAAAGTACGCGTTCGACTAACGACTCTAAACCTCCTAAAATCCAAAACCATAGTTTCAACTAAAAAAAAAATATATCTCGACCGGGGATAAAAAAAACTCTAAGTTGACTAATCACATGCATAAAAGCTAAAATTGAATAATCGTCGGGCTAGACGGGACTAGGCGGCGCCCAAGCAGTGCCTAGGCGGATTTCCGCCTAGAGGGCCGCCTAGGCTTAAAAATTCCTAGGTACCCTCCCGCTTAGCGCCTAGGCGGCGCCTAGGCGATTTTTAGAACACTGGTCGACACAGGGTGGTCGATATCGAGTAGGTGACTCGAAATCGACCTCAGCTAATTCGTGCAGAAGACTCAAGATCGACACAAAAGACCGTCGATCTGGGCAAAGTGGTCGATATCGACTAGTAGGGTCGATATCGACGGGTTCATGCAAAGATGTTAGATGTTAGTTTTTGTCGGTGAAGAAAGGTCGAAGAAAGAAGGATGAATAAGGAGCAATGATCAGAACTAAACCAGGGGTGTTGGGTTTTTTGATAACTCAACCAACGACATGCAATAAAGATGTAAACTAATAAAGAAAAGATCTTCCAAAGCCAGGGATTACCACGACAACAACCATGATAGTAGAAGTAAGAAATCATAAAGATGCATGCTTTTATCATAAAGGAGAAGACTTTCACCTAAACCGGAAAATAGGAAAAGATATCTTGCAATAAATTAACCTAATTTGCGTCTACCTTTGTCATAATTGAGTTTATAATCTTTCGAATAGAAACCTTAATTACTACCCAAGTTTCACAACATGAGTTCCTTAAATTCGCATTTATAGATGAAGCACAAGGTAAAACGAGATAAAAGATGCCTTCTTTAGCGACATACAAACCTTACCACCAAGGCTATCGTCGGGCTAACCCCGACCCTAGAAGAAAGGGCGACTACTTGCTCATGTTGAAAGAGGACATACTTGAAATTGAAAGGAAATAAACTTGCATTGATGAAGAAACTTGAATCTTTACAATCTCAACGCCAACTATCGCAAGCGCCGAAACCCTAAAGCTCAAAACCTAAAACTCTAACTTCATTGCTTAATGCTATCGTGTCTTTCTTGCTTGAATCCATAAAAACCATCCCCCTAGGGCTTTATTTATAGGCTAATAATCCTTGCTATCCAAGGATAGTATCTTCTATCTTCTATATAAATTCTATCCCAACAAGTCGGATAGATATTTCATTTTGGTAAATATCTAAAACAACTAAATAAATCTTTAAGGTAAAAAAACAAATAACTCTAAGCTGTAATCTATCTAATATTACAAGATAATTCGGGCTTTAGTTGATACGATTCCCAATCCGCGTCTCGAAAAGCGCGTCCAACCCGTGTCGAAGTCTAGTCGATATCGACCATAGTAGTCGATACCGACCTCTCTGTTTCTGCTCGACGGGTTCTTCACCACTCGATTTCTGGTATCCAGTCGATATCGACCTCAGGTAGTCGATATCGAGTGTCCTTTTTGGTTGGTCTGTGTGGTCTATCTCGACACTCAGAGTCTGTGTCGATGTCTGTAGTCGATATCGACCAGTCCTGTCGATATCGACCTCTTTTCAGCTTCACTTAACTTTTTCGTTTTGACTCCGATTCCGCTCCAATTCCTACATATTTAGACCAAAACTTGTGCAGACTCTATTTCTTGCACATTAGGTCATTCTACACAAATTTATATTATTTTCAACCTTTATTTTAGGAATTGAATGGAATATGAAGTCAAAACTTGCGAATAAAATGGGTACAAATATGTACATCAATTGCATCATTAAATTAATCTACATCCAACCAAATACAAACGGGATTATTTTCCACAAATAATCTTTATCTCGTCTACCCCTAAAAAGTACTCCATTAGCAAACACACCCGTTAATCTACATCCAACCGAATCCAACCAAACACAAACCGGATTATTTTACACAAATAATCTCCATCTCGTCTACCCCTAAAAATAGTCTTCATCCCCTAAAAAGTACCCCATTAGCAAACACACCCTAAGTGCTAGCTGGACTACCCATAGAAATGTAGAAGCTTCACCCAACAATGTGTCGTCATTTCCGGGCACTCACTTAACACAAGCAAGCTACCATCGACATTCCGACAAACCAGGGAGAATAGTAGCATTTGAATTGAGTTCGACGAAACCTGTAGGTGAGCGGCACGAAGAATGGTGAAATGCAGGAGATGGTATAGTCCCGGTGGTGATCCTAAAGAAACTGATAACTCCACTCCCTTGATGAAAATCGGAATAAGTTTCAAAGGCTTTGACAGTCTGTTTGTGTCAAAGGTCTTGAAGCTTTAACAGTATTGATGAAACACAAAACCTGTTCTATATGATATTATGTTCGAATATTATTTTATGATATTATATGCTTCCATTATATTATTATATATACACTAACCTTTCAGGAAGTTTTTCGAATATTATTTCCTTCCTTATATTGTAAATTGAGAAGATTCAAATCGGAAGATCATGGCCTCCGAAAGTTTCCAAAGATAGAAGATCCAGCTCAAGACATGATCCTCTCTAGCCGTTGGTGAAGATCCTTAGGCGCCGATTTGTTTCAATAAAAAGAAAAGGAAGAAGAAGACAGCTATACACCTGTTGAACACAAGCTTTTCATACACTCAAGCCTTCAAGCGAGATCTGTCTTCTTCGTGTGCTCTCTGCTAGTCCTTAAGAGTCTGTAATTTCATTTCAAAGCATTTGAGAGTTACACTGTGAGCTTATAGGATATATTTCGAGAGAGTGTTATACTCAAGAGTTTGTAACTCAGGAAGTAGACACTAGGAAATTGATTCACTAAGTGTAAGAGGATTGTACTAGATAGCATAGAGAGGTGGGGCTCTTCTAGATTGGTCTAGGACTCCAAGGGAACATGAGTTGACTAGATTGCAATTGTATAGGAAAGAGGCTTCTCGGGGAGCTACTAGGATCCTAAGTTTTGTGAATCAATAAAAGCCGGTTGAATCTTAGGGTTGTGGAAGAACCCTAGGCGGGGACGTAGGCCAAGTTTGTGCCGAACCTCGTAAACAACTCATCGAGTCCTTTACTTATTGCTTTACCTTATTTCCGCACTTGGTTCTACTGTTTAACTTTGTGATTCAGGTTTTCAGAGAAAAGACTAAGTCTAATCTCAAAGGATTTTGCACGAGCTTCAAAAGTCTTGAGAATCTGCGAAAAACCGGCATACTCTATTCAACCCTCTTCTAGAGTATTTCTATATTACTTTGTTTTACATTATCGAACCTTCAATTGGTATCAGAGCTTTACTCACTGCTTTTGATCTAATAATCTTGTGAGTTTTCGATCATGTCTGGTGAAGCAAGCGGAGGATTTGCACAGGGAAGGTCTACCAGCAGACCACCACTCTTTGTAGGAAACAACTTTGTCCACTGGAGATCATTGATGAAGATGTTCATCATAGACCAAGATCTGGAACTTTGGAACATTATAGAGAATGGGCCAAAGATTCCAGAGAAAGATGGACCAAATGGAACCAAAGTCGCAAAGAAGGAGTCTGAATACATCCAAGCGGATCTTGAACTCGTCTCCAAAAACTACAGGGCTATTAACTTACTTTATTGTGGTCTTATCACTGATGAGTTTAACCGTATTTCATCTTGTAGGTCAGCTAAAGAGATTTGGGACAAGCTGATCGTCACCTACGAGGGAACCAGCCAAGTGAAGGACACCAAGATCAGCATCTTCCTTCGAAAGTATGAACTTTTCAAGATGAAGCCTGATGAGTCTATCAAGGTCATGTTCACACGATTCACAGAAATCACCAACAACCTTGACTCTCTCGGCAAGAGCTTTACAAACGTTGAGAAAGTAAGGAAGATATTGAGGTGTCTCCCAAAAGAAAAGTGGGGTCCTAAAGTAACAGCTATAGAGGAAGCCCAAGACCTCACTACTCTGCCTCTTGACGACCTGCTTGGGAAACTGATCACACATGAGATGATCCTTAATGAAGACGATGGAGAACTTCCAGCAAGCACTAAGAATTTGGCGCTCAAATCTAAGAAGGATGACAACAAAGATGAATCTGATTCCGAAGATGAGGATGACGATGAGGATGATCCTTTTGCTCTTATCACAAGAGGCCTTGCTCGAATCCTCAAAATGAAGAAACAATTCAACAACAAGGATGAATCAGAGTCTTCTAAATTCCGAAGTAAGTCTCAATACAACAAAAATGATAAGAAGACTAAACCGTTGTCTTGTTTTGAATGTGGTGAAACAGATCATCTTGTGAAAAACTTCCCTCAAAAGACGAAGAGCCAGTCCAAGAAGGGTGATAGATGGAAAAAGAAAGCCATGGTGGCAACTTGGAGCGATTATGACTCCGACTCCGACGATGAGAAGGCCAATGTCTGTCTTATGGCATCAGGAGATGAATCTCACGATGAGAAGCTTGAGGTAACCGTAAGAGAACTTATGGCAAGTCCAAAAGAGGTATTATCGGAATTCCTTTCTAATATGATTGCCAATGAAGAGAAACTTATTGCCCAAACTAACACTCTTATTAAGAGAACTATGGACCAGGAAAGAACTATTGAGGATCTGTCTATGAGGGTCAAAAGTCTTGAAGCTTCTTATTCAGGTCTTGACATTAAAGTCAAGACTCTTGACTCAGAGAAATCTGAACTCAAGCAAGATCTCTCGTCTCTGAGAAATGAACATCATGACTTAGAGAACGAGAAGATCTCCCTGAATAATAAGATTCAAGACCAACAGACAGCCCTCATAAGTTTTACCAAATCCAAATGCACTCTTGATAGGATGTTGGGTGAGCAAAAAAGTTCTCTAAACAAAAGTGGTATTGGTTACAATCCAAGGTTTTTAAAGAAGCAGCACATTACCACCTTTGTAAAGGCAAAAGGAAGCAGAACCTCTCCTATATGTCACCATTGTGCTCGAAAGGGACATGTAAAAGAGACCTGCCCCTATAGAAGAAAGGATCCATATATCATTCGCAATACATTCCCTGTTCATTTGAGGAAAGAACGGATAACACAAGTTTGGGTCCCAAAAGGCACTATTTTACCAAATATGGTCTATCCCAATAACGGATCCAAATTTGCTTATTGGTCTAGCCACAAAGGTTGATGTTTGTTTTGTAGGAGATCACCAAGGTGAAGGAGCAAAAATGGATTATTGATAGTGGATGCTCGAGGCATATGAGTGGGAAGAGGTCTCTCTTTCATGATCTAAAGGAGCAATCCACAGGAACAATCACTCTTGGTGACAAAGGAAAGTGTGACATCGTTGGTATTGGTAGCTTTGGGAGTGATTCCAACCATAGTATTAAAAATGTCTATCTTGTGAATGGTTTAAAGTATAATTTGCTTAGTGTTTCTCAATTATGTGATAGTGGCAATAATGTCAGATTTAACAAGAAAAGATGTCTAGTGTGCAGAGAAGATACAGGTGAAGTTATACTAACTGCATATCGTTACAACAATATATACGCTGTGAATGCTGATCAAGTGGCACAAGGAAGCTTAACCTGTCTAAAAGCTTTGACGGACGATCCAAAGCTCTGGCACAGGAGACTCGGTCATGTGAGTCCACATACACTACAGAAGCTTGTGTCCAAAGGGCTTGTAAGAGGACTACCTGAGATGGACTTCAAAGGTATTGATATGTGCAATGCATGCACACGAGGTAAACAAACACGTAGCTCTTTAAAACCCAAAAAGGTTGTAAGTTCTTCTAGACCCCTTGAACTTTTACATATGGATTTATGTGGTCCTATGCGAGTCAAATCTCCCAATGGTAAAAAGTACATGCTTGTTGTTGTTGATTATTTTTTTAGATATACTTGGGTTGCATTTTTAAAAGAAAAATCAGATGCCTTATTTGAGTTTTCAAAACTTTGTAAGGAGTTGCAAACTTTAAGAAACGAGCCCATAGTGTCAATTCGAAGTGATCATGGTAGGGAGTTTGATCAACTTCAGTTTGATTTGTTTTGTGCTAAATATGGCATCTCCCATAACTTTTCTGCTCCTAGGACACCTCAACAAAATGGGGTTGTGGAACGAAAGAACCGCACCCTAGAGGATATGGCCAGGACTATGCTTTTAGAAAATGCATTACCTAAAACCTATTGGGCTGAAGCTGTTAACACAGCTAACTATATTTTGAATAGCTGTCTTATTCGTTCCATCTTAAAGAAAACTCCTTATGAACTTTTCAAAGGCCGCAAACCACTTATATCTTATTTCAAACCCTTTGGCTGTACTTGCTTTGTTCATAACAATGGAAAAGATAACCTTGGGAAATTTGATGCGCATAGTGATGAAGGTATTTTTCTTGGCTACTCCACAAGTAGCAAAGCTTATAGAATCTTCAATAAAAAGACCCAGTTAGTTGAAGAAAGTATACATGTTATATTTGATGAATGCAATGATGGTTCTTTGAGTGAAAGTGTTGTAGTTATAGATCTTAATATCCATGAGGAGAACGAGGAAGGTGATGATGCTGCTACCAAGAACACACAGAAGAGGAACATGCAGGAACAGATTCTCAACACTAAAGAATTGGCCCAAGGTGTTGAAGATTCGTCCAAAGCCCTTGGTGTCCAATTCAACAGTGTTGAAATGTCAAAAACTTCTGAAACTGAACCTAACAGGACTATGGAGTCAGATGTACCACAAATCAATCCTGCTGGTGTGACGAATCAAGGAGCTGAGACTAGCAAAAGAAAATTCAAATACTCCTCATCACACTCATTAAAAGATATCATTTCTGACCCTACTTCTAGTGTTCAAACTCGTTCTAAACTTAAAGATCTTTGTGTTTTTCACGTGTTTGTCTCTCTTATAGAACCCAATAAGGTAGATGAGGCCCTTCAAGAGCCAGATTGGATCATTGCTATGCAAAGTGAGCTTAACGAATTTGAAAGGAACAAAGTCTGGACCTTGAAGCCTAGGCCAAAGCATCAATCTGTCATTGGCACACGATGGGTATTTCGAAACAAGCTAGATGAGAATGGTAAGATCGTGAGGAACAAGGCAAGGCTTGTTGCTCAAGGCTACAATCAAGAGGAAGGTATTGACTACGAGGAGACCTTTTCTCCCATAGCCAAGCTTGAAGCCATTCGCATATTATTAGCATTTGCATCTTTTATGAGCATAAAGCTATATCAAATGGATGTCAAGTGTGCTTTTCTAAATGGTTTCTTAGAAAAAGAAGTTTATGTGGCTCAACCCCTAGGTTTTGAAAGTTTGGAATTTCCTAATCACGTTTATAAACTTGACAAAGCGCTTTATGGTTTGAAACAATCCCCAAGAGCTTGGTATGAGCGCTTGTCAAAATATCTTTTAGAAAAAGATTTTAAAAGGGGGTTGATCGACAAGACTCTTTTTATCAAGACCAAAGGAAAGGACATTTTTGTTATTCAAATTTATGTTGATGATATATTATTTGGTGCTACTAACACATCTTTGTGCAAGGAATTTTCTGACATCATGTGCAGCGAATTTGAGATGAGCTTGATGGGTGAACTCAACTTCTTTTTGGGATTACAAGTTCATCAATCCAAGAAAGGGATCTTTGTCAACCAAAGCAAGTACATTAAGGATCTCTTGAAGAAGTTCAAGATGGATCAATCCAAAGCAGCCAAGACTCCCATGAGCTCAACATTATCCCTAGATCAAGACAAGACTGGGAAGAGTGTCAATCAAAAGGAGTATCGGGGAATGATTGGATCTTTACTATATCTTACAGCTAGTAGACCTGATATCATGTTTAGTGTTTGCATGTGTGCTAGGTTTCAAGCTGATCCTAAAGAATCTCACCTCGTGGCTGTGAAGAGAATCTTTCGATATCTCAATGGCACTAAGGAGCTTGGACTATGGTACCCAAAGCAAAAGGATTTCACATTAATCGGGTATTCTGATGCAGATTTTGCAGGGTATAAGGTGGATAGGAAGAGCACATCAAGATGTTGCCAATTCTTAGGAGCATCTTTGATCAGTTGGCATTCTAAGAAACAAAACTCAGTTACCCTATCCACTGGAGAAGCCGAATACATAGCAGCTGGAGCATGCTGCTCCCAAATCCTTTGGATAGCTCAACAAGTGCGAGATCTTGGCATCAACCTCAAAGGCATTCCCATTAAGTGTGACAATACAAGTGCCATCTCCATTACAAAGAATCTTGTTCAGCATTCAAGGACCAAACATATTGATAGGACATGTTCACCTTCATTAGACGAGAGATCGGGATGCTTAACAAGGATGTACTTTCGTAGGGGGAGCTTTCCCTTTACGAAAGATAAATTCTACTCAGTGTCAAGACCCTTGAGTTTTATGTCAAGGTTTGTGAACTGAATGATAGAAAACAGATATCGGATCGTATATATTTGGTTAATATCTTTTTAGATATTTGATCAAGTATTATTTTCATTGGATTTCAAAATAATTTATTTATGTTACATATTCTTTATCCGTTGAGATATTTTTGGAAAAAAATATTTTCGGTTATTTCCCTCCTATTCTAAAATGGTTAAGAGAAGATTTGAATTTTGAATTGAAATAATTTTCAAATTGGCAATGTTATCATTACTTACATTGGAACCCTAAACCTCGTCCCATCACTCAAATCTCTCCTATTTAAAACCCCAACCCCTCTCGATTACCTCATAACCTCAGATCTACCCAAAACTATTCCAGTTCTCCCTCTCCAATCTCTCAAACTATCCAAAACCCTAGCCGAATACCTCCATGGCTCCCAAATCAAAGAAAGCTTCCACACCCAAAAGACTTGGCGCCACCCCCAAGGGACGACAGGACACTGCTACTTCTCCTACACCTGAACCCACTCCTCAAGCCATCGTCCCTGCTACTGTCCAGAGCACCATCACTGAGAGCACGACTACAGTAACCAAGGGCTCTCAAAAACGCTCTGCTAAGAAGCCTCTCAGTGCGAAGCAGAAAGGGAAAAAGAAGGTCATTGCTGAGGAGGTGGATGAGGAAGAAGAAGAGGAGGATCTTGATGCTATTCTGGAAAAGGATGCAGCCAAGGAAGCCGAAGAAGAAGCTTTGAGGAAGAAAAAGGCCGAGGAGGAGGCCGAGCTTGCAAGGAAGTTGGTCGAGGAGGAAGCTGAGAGAATCCGGAAGGAAGCTGAGGCGGAGGCTCTCAAGGAGGTTCCTTCTGAAGAGGAGCCTGAGGAAGAGGACGAGGAGCAAGACGAATCTAGAGAGGACGAGGAGGATACCGATGGAGACAACGCTGAGGACTCAGGGTCAGAGGAAGAAGAGGAAGAGGAGCCCGAGCATGCTCCCTCTCCTTCTCCTCCTCCTCCTCCTCCCCCGTCTCCAAAGAAGCGGAAAGCCTCTACAGCCAAGCCTCCTCCTCCCAAGCGCACCAGGAAGGGCACCCTCAAAAGCCTTGAGGCGCCTGCCAAGAGGTCTGCTCCAACACAGGCTAGAAGGAAGAACGTTGATCCTCCCGCTCTCATTCAGGTAAATCAATCCCTCCCCTCTTCATGGTTTGAAAATGCTGAAATGGCTGGAGTGGGTAGATGAGTTTCGAACTCGTAGGATCTGCTGTTCTGATTTTTTTGATATTGCATTCTTTGAAGCTTTGAACTTACCATGCATTGCTATCCTTAAAAAATCCCCAGCTTGGACTCTTCTCAATCTTGAAACCGTTTATTATCCCCAACTCACCCGCCTGTTCTATATAAATCTCAAAGCCAAACACACTGACGATGGTTGGTTCTTGGAATCTGTCGTCAAGGGAGTTAGAATCTCTTTTAGCTCCTTTGACTTCGCTGATTTCCTTGGCCTTCCTAGCCCTTGTCCACCCTCTCAAGAAAACCCCTCTAAAGAAGACTGCATTACCCTTACCCGATCCAAATATCTTCTACCCGAGGCATCTAACAACACCTCAAAGCAGCTAACCCACTCATCCCTTACCCTAGAGGCAAAGATCATATTTAACATCATTGTGTGTTGCCTCTTACCCCGTCTAAACTCTGGCTCTCTCCTAACCGACAATGTCATGATCCTACTTTACCGAATCCTCAATGGCCTTGATCTTGATCTGGCCAACACCATTTTAGGATCCATGGATCACACTAGAAAAGCCAGGAAAGGAACTCCCATCCCCTTCGCTACCCTTTTGACCCAAATCTTCGAAGCTTCTAGAATCGATTTTAAAAATGAAGAACAGCAACGTCATATGGGTAAGTTCGACTCCAAGAGCCTTGAAAAGATTGGCATCACTCGGTCCCACCAAGGGACTTGGAGTCTTGCCTCTCCTTCAAAAGCTCTTCCCACTGCTTCAGCCATTGATGAACGCATGGACAACCTGGAGTTGGGCTTGGAGGAAGTTCGTCTGGATATCAAGGAGCTGCACAAGGAGTTTATGACGGAGATGAGTGGGGTAACCAAGCTGTTGTAAGGACTGTGGTCGCGGCTTACTGATGATGCTCCGGACGATGAAGCTTAACCCTATCCTACCCTACCCTTACCCCAAATCTGAAACATTGCTGGTTTTTGGAAACTGTTTCAAAACTTTTGGTGACTGTTTTACCTCCTCCCTTTGTTGAAAGACAAAAAGGGGGAGATGATCTGTGGTGGTGTTAGACTTTTTAAAACTGTTGCGATTTAAAGGTCTTGGAAGACCTTGGTTTTATTTTCAGTTGGATGGTCTTATTTCTTTAAAATTTTGATCCAACATTTGTCTAACCCATGCAGGTACTTAGTCCGATTTTACTTATATTATATATACTTGACTAAGTTGCAGGGATGCACAGGTTTTGTCTTTCATCAAGGGGGAGATTGATAACTCCACTCCCTTGATGAAAATCGGAATAAGTTTCAAAGGCTTTGACAGTCTGTTTGTGTCAAAGGTCTTGAAGCTTTAACAGTATTGATGAAACACAAAACCTGTTCTATATGATATTATGTTCGAATATTATTTTATGATATTATATGCTTCCATTATATTATTATATATACACTAACCTTTCAGGAAGTTTTTCGAATATTATTTCCTTCCTTATGTTGTAAATTGAGAAGATTCAAATCGGAAGATCATGGCCTCCGAAAGTTTCCAAAGATAGAAGATCCAGCTCAAGCCATGATCCTCTCTAGCCGTTGATGAAGATCCGTAGGCGCCGATTTGTTTCAATAAAAAGAAAAGGAAGAAGAAGACAGCTATACACCTGTTGAACACAAGCTTTTCATATACTTAAGCCTTCAAGCGAGATCTGTCTTCTTCGTGTGCTCTCTGCTAGTCCTTAAGAGTCTGTAATTTCATTTCAAAGCATTTGAGAGTTACACTGTGAGCTTATAGGATATATTGCGAGAGAGTGTTATACTCAAGAGTTTGTAACTCAGGAAGTAGACACTAGGCGATTGATTCACTAAGTGTAAGAGGATTGTACTAGATAGTATAGAGAGGTGGGGCTCTTCTAGATTGGTCTAGGACTCCAAGGGAACGTGAGTTGACTAGATTGCAATTGTATAGGAGAGAGGCTTCTCGGGGAGCTACTAGGATCCTAAGTCTTGTGAATCAATAAAAGCCGGTTGAATCCTAGGGTTGTGGAAGAACCCTAGGCGGGGACGTAGGCCAAGTTCGTGCCGAACCTCGTAAACAACTCATCGAGTCCTTTACTTATTGCTTTACCTTATTTCCGCACTTGGTTCTACTGTTTAACTTTGTGATTCAGGTTTTCAGAGAAAAGACTAAGTCTAATCTCAAAGGATTTTGCACGAGCTTCAAAAGTCTTGAGAATCTGCGAAAAACCGGCATACTCTATTCAACCCCCCTTCTAGAGTATTTCTATATTACTTTGTTTTACATTATCGAACCTTCAGAAACCATTACTACAAATGAGGACTAGGGACTTACCAAGAAAAAAAAAACAAATGAGGACTGGGGGTGTGTTTGGATTACTATGCTTATAAGTATAAATACTTATAAAGTGTTTGTTAAAAAAATATTTAAAATAAGGTAATTTTAAAATAAAATACCTTATAAATTGTGAAATTAATTATATTAGGTTTATAAAGTAATTACAAATTTAACAGTATTTGAATTACATAAGTTATGCAATACTCCCTCCGATTTTTAATATAAGATATTTGACTTTTGTGCACGTGGTTTAAGGAGCTAAAAACTATATACAATATTAATTTTTTTAATTAATTTTTTTTACATTATAATACTTATTAATAGTAAGTATTATAATGTAAAAAATTAATTTAAAAAATTAATATTTTATATAATTTTTAGCTCTTTAAATTACGTGTATAAAAGTCAAATGCTTTATATTAAAAATAGGAGGGAGAATTTGATTTTAAATTCATATTATTTGAAATAAAAACAAACACTTTCAAAGTACTGTTTATGTTTACAAGCATGAACACAAACACCCTGGATATCTTCTCAAGATCAAGTAAATTAATTACTCACATTGACCATGAATCAAGAACTCCATTACAGATTCCAAATCTCAAATCTTGGGTGTAAATTCACAACATACAAAACCATCATAATACTACAGATTCTCGAGTACTTGCTCTTAAGAACCAATCTTCTCCATCTCCCTCCGCAGACCATATGCCCTGACAAGGCTCCCCACCGTCTTCACCGCCAATTTCAGATCGTCCAACGGATTCCCTGGCACGACCGTCTTATACAAGTAGCTGTCGAACGTCATCTTCTGCACGTAGTCATCCGCGCACAGCTCCACAAATGCCTCTCTCGCCGGGTTCGACCTGTAGAAGAGCTTCTGCAGTATGTCCAACACCTTGTAGGTCGGCCAGTACTGCTTATCCCACTTCTCCAGGTACTTTCTCAGGTCGGATTCGTTCACCAGCCTCTTCCCGCCCATGGACCCCTCCACGATAGCCTCCGCGCACATCCGCCCGCTCTTGGCCGCAAAGTATATGCCCTCGCCTGAGCACTTGGTCACATACCCCGCTGCATCTCCAACAAGCGCAACACGGTCTAATACGCGGCGTGGGCGCGGGTGCTCCGGGATTGGGTGCGCCTCCACACGGATGATGCGACCACCATCGATCTTGGGGAGGGCGCGGTTGCGGGTGGCGAGCTGGAACTTCTTGATGTCGGATTTGTGAGTGACGGTGCCGGTACCAACTGCGACGTGGTCGCACTTAGGGAAGACCCAACCGTAGAAGTCAGGGGAGACGTCGTCGCCTACGTACATCTCCGCCAGGTCCTCGTAGTAAGTCATCTTCTCATCGGGGATTTTGATCCTCTCCTACAAATTAATGCACAATCAGTTCAAATTTCCTTTCCAAGAGTTCACTGATTTTCGTTAGAATCACAATGCGTCTTTTCAGTCACTGCGCCTTTTCTATACCGGATTGAGATTTTCATTTTCAGCTCAGTTGGAATCTTCAATCAACCGAGATACTGAAAATCTACACGGGAAACTTAAGCATTACCTATTGAACTAAATATCATTTCAAATTTAGCAGAGATATGCGAAAATTGAGTCAATTAATCGAGAATTGTTCGAGAGATGGTCATATTCTGTTTAGAAACCCTACCTGATGTTTCGAGACTGAATTCAAGGTGCTTTAGTTTAAAATACCTGGAATGCAATCGCGTACTCGTAGTCGCCGGCGCCGATCGACTTAGCCACACGAGAATTGGCTCCGTCAGCGCCGATAACGGCATCCACCTCCAACGTCTTCCGCTGGCCTGCTCCTCCGGTCTTTTCGTCATAGGAAGTGTACTGCAGCACGTAGGGCGTATCCGGCGACTTCGGGATCTCCATCTTGAGGAACAGGCCGTTGATGACAGCAGCGCCGGCGGTTGCGGCGCGGTCACGGAGGTAGGCGTCAAGCACCTCCCGGCGGACCATTCCAATATACTCGTGCGGCTTCAAGGTCCGGCCAATGTCGACGGCGACGTTTGAAGGCGAGATCATCTTCATCTTCGTCACTCGTCGATCGATGATATCGAGAGGGAGGTCGAACTCGCCGACCATGCAGAGCGGGATGGCTCCACCGCACGGCTTGCAGTTGTCCATCTTGCGCTCGATCAAGAAGGTCTCGATTCCTCCCTTAGCTAGGGTCTCGGCGGCAGCTCCGCCAGCCGGTCCGCCTCCAATGACGGCGACGCGGAGATTCCTGCCGGCGAGCTTGGGGCTGGTGATGGCGGCCGATACACGGCGGGATTTGACGGATTTCACATTCACCGGAGCGGATAGGGAATGGTGGTGATGCTCCGGTACCGGACACTGACGGAGGCCGGTGAAGGTCTTGAAAGACATGGAAGCCATGGGTGATTGGGAAAGGAAGAGGGGTAAGGGTTGAAGGGTGAGATTCTCTGGTAGTAGTAAGTAACTGGCTTTTTTTTTAATAAAAAAGAAAAATGAAATCTTGAAAATGGGAGGATAACGGGTGGGGATCTCATGGATGTGGGCCGTTAGATTGAGCTGAATCGACGGTGAAGATCGGGTGTAGATAAGTTAGAGATTTTTATATCTACCGGCGGACGGCGATGGGCTTGTTGTGGGGTGTTGGGGCGCGTCGCTCGCACGTGACATGGAGGAAAGTCAGGAAACTTAATAGGGTTTGGGTGGCTGGAATCGTGACACGTATCACAACGATGTGTACTGTTGTCATCCATTCTTTCACTTCCAGTCCCGATCTTCCTATGTTAATACTGTAAGTAGATACACCGCAAATTTTTACTAACACATTCGTTGATCTTCAAAACGTGTTGTGAAATGGTTTTTACAATACATTGCGGAACAGCTATAAACACGCTCCAAATATGCTGTTACAGGAAGTTGAAAAAATTTAAGGAAAAAAAAATTAATGTGTTATAAATCGAAAGCAAAGAGAGTAGGAGAAAGACTCTATTACTTGTGTATTTTCTCAAGTGAATTTACAAGCCTTATATAGGTAAGTTAGAAAGAAACACATAAATTTGTGTAATCATGGCGGGAGTTTAGGAGATGAAGGGTTCGGGAGGTGATCAATCCATCAATTATTACAACACTCCCCCTTGGATGTACACCTCTAACATTACAAATTGTCTCGTTAAAAACCTCGCCTAGAAAAACCCAATCGGACAAAAACTAAGGCTAAGGGAAAAGAGTACAGATGTCGTTTGATACACTTTAGTGATATTGCCTCGTTAAAAACCTTGTCAGGAAAACCCAGTGTGACAAAACCTGATCGAAGGGAAAAGGAGTGTAGTGTGTATATTCTCCCTCTGAATTCAACATTCTTCTTGCAACTTTCTCATTTTGATAAGCTCATCGAACTTCTTGATAATGCTGACTTTATGAGGTGCATGGTCAAGTCTGAACATAGTCTTTCATTTGCATAAGCCGAAATGTCTTCATATATTACACTTGACTTTGATGCAACTGACTTCATTGTCTTTGATGATGAGCTGCTTTCAATGCACAAAATATAAGGTACATCAGGACTTAGTGTGCTTTTCATCATTTGATACGGGGGGTCCGATGTATAAATGGTGTATAAGTTGCCTCATTAAAAACGTTACCTTGGAAAAACCCAGTGGGATAAAAACCAAGATTAAGGAAAAGAGTACAATGTTGTATATATACACCCACTTAAAACCAATGATGTTATACTTTTCGATGTTGGAACTACGGGTCCAATAGCATCATGCTTAAAGAATTCATCTTTGCATGAATTTTTTCTCTCTATCTCTTTTACCATCATTTCGATGTCGACATCCATTATTTGATTGATGATTATCATATTTCCATGAGCTCTTTCCGGACACTTCCGGGAAATCCTAAAGTGAGAGCCTAATGATCTTCAACACTTCTAGTGTATTTGAGAATCACTTGATTTTTGTTGGTTTCGGAGTTACTTCTGGAACCTCCAAATGAGCTAGCTAGTGCAATATACGTGACTTAGTCACTTTCTTGGCCTTAGTAAAGGCATTTGATTGCTTTCTGCTAAACCATGTAATTATCATTTGGTGTACGTAATTGTTCGAACTTCTGGTTCACTTTCATTCATCCGCGGATCCCAAATGATAGAGAAGTTGCTTGCATGCAATCTTTTTCTTAATATATAGTTTCATTTCCTCTCCCCCTAAATACCGAGCATTTGATCACCTTTATAAAGCTCGAGGTATTTGATATCATTAGGGACTCAAACCCCATGTATCATTTAAATTCTTTGTGTTCTTTTAGTTAATTGTGGAGGAGGTCTCGGAACATATACTCTCTTCTGGAGATAATTTAGGAGAAGTTATTGTGTCAAATTCGAAATGCAAAATTGCATGGGCCCATTTGACTAACGACTCTTCTAGGTCGTTGTGAGCTACTTTATGCTCAATAATATGATTGATAACATTCTTAACCTTTTCATATGACCAATGTGTTAAGACATCTATATTGGAATAACATTGGTCCATATGACGATGTTTTATGTTCGTAGTTGTCTCATTGAACTCGATTCAAGAGACATAAGAGACTTTGCATTTACTCTTTATTATAAACGGTCTTGTTATTATTTTGCCAAGAGAACAAACCGTACATGTATGGTCACCCTTATTGAGGATCTTTCGGTTCTAGGATATTCTAGTCCTTTTGGTGGGTATTCATGTAAATTTCAATGATCATGCAATCATCGTTTTACTTGAGTTACCAAATGCCACAAAGAAAAATGTTTTATCATCAACTAACTTTTAGTTAGTGACATCCTAACTTTCAATGGGTTAAATGAGTGTCAAAATGGTATGACATATATCTTCAACATTCTAACCATTGAACTTTGTACATGGTGATCGATTTCTTTAATCAGATGCCGTTAACTGGGTATTTTCAGAACTTTAGTTGGTGTCATACTACAAGTATGAAACTAATAACCAACTATGTGTATTTATTAGATACACTTTCGCCTTATTCATAATGTTCCTCGGGATATTAGAATTAACCGTACAAAGATGACCTAGTTATAAGCCACAACAATAACTTTGGTTGCGCGCTAACCATTACCTCTTTTACACCCTCTACAAGAGGGGCATGCTTCAAGCCATGCTTAGAGGATTGTCAAGAAGTGGCCTTGTAAACCAGATCATGTTTTGTGGTTATTTATATTGGTTCCAAATATATCATAAAACCCATATTCCATGTACTTCTGCGGGAGTCAAATAAGATTCATATACTCTTCTAGAGTTTATATGAATATGAAATTAGAATCTTCAAACTCTTATGCAGATTTTGATGAAAACTCACAATATGCTGGATTGCTTACAAATGATATCGAGACTTTGAGCTCTTAGCAAGATAAGTGTTAAAATCTACTGGATTGTTTAACCATTGAGTTTAGGAACTTCAAACCCACAAAATAGGTGTTGAAAAACTCACAATAGTGGATTAAGGTGATAATAATAATAAAACTATGTAAAAGATAATACTCCCTCCGTTGCAAAATATAAGGGCTTTTATTTTTTGGCACGTTTTTTAATGAGCTAAAAACTCGATGAAATATTATTTTTTTATTAAATTTTTTTACATAGTATTATACATATTAACACAATATGTATAATACTATGTAAAAAAATTTAATAAAAAAATAATATTTCATCGAGTTTTTAGCTCATTAAAAAACGTGCCAAAAAGTAAAAGCCCTTATATTTTGCAACGGAGGGAGTACTAAATAGTAAAGTATGTTAAGAAACATGTATATCAACAACAATAATCTTAAATAAACAAATAAAATTAATGTCAACTTCATGTGACAAGAAAATTTAACATAGATCTTCGAGACCTTTTTATCACCTACATCAGGAGATGTTATTCTTATATGCAATTTTATCGTTTACTACGTGAAACTGATGGAGAAACATTAAGGATCAGAGTTGATTTGTTTCTCTGGCTATACAAATCACCACTACAAGGATGACGTTTACTGGTTCATCCGTACGAGGGTGCGGTTTATCATTTATCTACTTCGGGAGATGTCCACTCATCTATTTGAACATATGTGTTTTTTCATCTACTTCAAGAGATATATCTATTCACCTACATGGATGATAATATTTAGTTCATCGCTTAAGGGATGAAATTAATCGGTCTATCTCAAAGATACGACTTATTCATTCACCTACTTCGGGAGATGAGAATGTTAATCTCTATCGAGAGATGTACCCGTTCCTCTACTTCGGGAGATGAGAATGTTAATCTCTATCGAGAGATGTACCCGTTAATCTACTTCGGGAGATAAGGGAAAAACAAATATAGTTTAAATAAATAAAATAAAATAACAAGCATTTGAATTAAATAAACATATATAATAAATATAATTTCATCACTACGGGGATGAAATTTATCGACTCGATCATCTCTGCAAGGATGAGATTTATTACATGTCGAGTGATTTATAATATCAATTTTCTCACTTTTATCCACTTCGAGGTATGAGATTGGTAATTAATTTATTCATTCAGGGAATAAAACTCTTTATCCGCTTCATGGGATAGATAATTGAGATATCTTTTATATCCACTTCAAGGGATAAAATTCACCACTTTGAGGTTCATATAACTTATGTCTACACATCATCTTCGGGATATGTTCATATACTTCCCAAGGGTAAAATATGCAGCCCTGGAAGTTTGGATCTTTTCTGTAATTATAAAAACAATACAATTCAATCCGCAATTTTTAGAAATCCCGGGGCTGCTTTTGTAATTATACCAAATATGCACTAAATTCATCGTCTTCTTAGTATGATAGGGGTTTACATCGAGCGGCGCCTGATGGCAGTCTCGACGGTGCTCGGGTGCCACGCTGAGGAGACGATGTGGCCGGAGGCGCCGGGGAGTATCCGACGTGCCCTTAGCGCCAAGGACGACGAGCCATGGATGCGGGCTGGCGATGGCGATCGCGGGTAAATGGGTCCGAGGAGGCGCTGGCCACTACTCGCATCGACAGAGGCATCTCCACCATCGGCTAGGTTGCCTTGGCTGGTTCCACGTCGATCCGCGGGGTTCATCGATCGTCTCAACTCTCATCATACCAAATCAAAGAGTAAATAAAATGTTTGAATACTGCCAACGTCGCCGATCATCGGCGGAGGGGCTTATATATATAGATCAATCAATTGATCTGAATACACTAGGTAAAGCTAATCGGCAAGCACCCAATTCAATCGTTTCCTTTTTTTTTTTTCAAAATCTAAAAACAAATCCACTTTTGCAAACAAAGATTTCGAGAAAAATAGACAGAAGTAGAAAAAAAAAACCAAATTCATGAATTGGACATAAACAGGAAATCCAATAATGAAATTGAAAGAGGGTTTAGAGCACGGAGCAATTATTAAGCGGCAAGTCGGCAACTATGGTTGAATTGCAGCCCACACGTACCCAGCAATGCAAAAACAATCATGAAATTGAAAGAATTCAAGTAATTAGCACATCCACGAAATAATTTCAAACCATACAGGTTGAGTGTCGTACTAATAACGTGTTATAAATCGAAAGCAAAGAGAGTATGAGAAACACAGAGAAGGAGAGATCTCTATTACTTGTGTATCTTTTCAAGTGAACTTACAACTTTATATAGATAAGGTAGGGAAGAAACACATAAATTTATGTAATCATGACGAGAGTTTAAGAAGTGAAGGGTTCGGGAGTTTAACAATCCATCCATTATTACAACAATATGGAAATTTCTCATAACATCTTGCAGAGTTTTCATTCTTTTACAATCATTACGATACTAGTTGTTCAATTTTCATCCATATTAAAAAAAATAATTTTTTTTGGTACACTTTTACAAAACTTATCATTTTAATTTAAGTTATTTAATAAATATTTTATTTTGAGATACCTTATCTTTAATCGTTAAGATTTGTTACTTTAATTCATTATATCTAAAGATAAGATTTTATATATTATTTTATTTTTTATCATATATGTTGATAAGATGCCAGCTCATATTTTAATGTGATATCGTCGAAAGTAAATACACCGTAAATCCAACGTCGTTAAGAAGTGGCACCACTTCTTTAACGACGTGCAACAACATCTTTATAAATGTGGTGCACGTTTGTAACAACGTGGGTAAGTGCACTCCC
Organism: Persicaria maculosa; assembly: GCA_963922045.1. NCBI lineage: Eukaryota > Viridiplantae > Streptophyta > Magnoliopsida > Caryophyllales > Polygonaceae > Persicaria > Persicaria maculosa. The sequence continues at coordinate 37,142,679 of OY998271.1, forward strand.
GGGCAAGAGGAGGGTAGGAGGTATCGTGTTACACGTTTTTAAGGACGTGGTAATACCATGTCCAAAACAACATGGGAAGAACGGGTCAGGGTGTGGGCCGATGCCAGAACAGCCACATTGTTAAGTATGTGAAACTACGTAGTTAAGAACATGTGAAGGTTGACGATTAGGGATATTGAAAGGACACGGGCACGTCTCTTTTGACGTGGTGCATGTCCTCAACAACATATAACAACATTGGTTTAAAATCGGAAAAACGTGGCTCCACTTCCTCCAACCGTTTCACTGAGATTGAGGGGCGATTTCGACAACGAGTTCACACACCCGAGTAATTGAGAGAGCGGCGACAAAGATGGAGGCACAAGGATGGCCTAGTGGTGCCGACGACGGATCTACGACAAAGGGGGCGATATTCGTGTCCCATGATGTACGTGAGGAGGTTGTGGATGAGATCCTACCGGTAAGGGCTTCTGTGGCATCGACGGAGCATGTGGAGGAGGTCGAGGCGCATCAGGGGGTGCCGGGGGTTATGAAGGAGGTGAAGGTACACCGGCAACAAAGGCGGGGGCTAGTGGAGGCGGAGGCGTGCCGGAGCAGAGCACAGTGGCGGTGGACTCAATAGTGGTGGTGGAGGAGATCCCGTCGGTGGCGATGGAGGTTCCATTGGTGGTTCTCCCTCGAAAGCAGAAAACGATGGAGGTTTCACTGATTCCGACTCCACCGATATGTATTTTTTGCATTTTTTTTAATATTTATGTAAGAATATATAACTTAATGAATATTTGAAGATATTTAAGAATATATAATATATAGTTTGTTAGTAATATGAAATTAAATTTTTAGTTTAATATATCATTTAGTACATAATTTCATGTGGAAAAATATCGGAATTTAATATATAGTTTGTAAGTAATATTTAATTCAATTTATAGTTTAATACATAATTTCATGTGGAAAATTATCGGAATTTAATTTATAGTTTGTTAGTAATATTAAATTTCATGGTTATGTATAGATTTTATTTTAATGACATTGAAGTTATAGTTTGTTAATAATATGAAATTAATTAACAATTTATATAATAATACTATCGGAATTGTGGGAAAAGAATAAAACTATTTAATTAAAACTTTGTGAAATAATAAATAATGTTGTGGATATTTAAAAACATTCAATTACATCAAAAATAATAATATCAAAAAGTTAAGATATATGAATTAATAATACTATTGGAAATGTGAAATACTATTTAATCAATTTCAACAATACTATTTAATTAATAGTTTATTAAATAATACTATTGGAAATGTGAAAAAAATCGATTTAAATAAAACTATGTGATTAGCAATTTCTAAAATAAGAAATAATTTTTTGGAATTTTAAATAAATTTAGATAATAATATTCAGGTGACTAGATTGTTAAAGAGGGACGGAACACTTTGAGTTGTACGTGTGGGGATCGGGCTGTTGTGACTCTTGAGAGGAGCGAGGGCGGAGGAGAGGGTGACGGGGTACCTGTGAGCAAGCAAGAGGAGCATTTAGGTATATACTGTTGAAGAGCTCATTAGATCCTCAGAGCAGGACAACATGTCAGTGGATCCCGCTTACGATGTAGATGATAGTTTCTAGCATGATCTTCTAGAATTTCGTGTTGGTGAAGATCCGTTGTGTAGGCACCAGCCTCCGATGTTGTCCTACGAAGCATTTAGGGTATGCGTTGATACGATGGTAATCCCGACGGTGCAGACTAATGTGATTCCTGAGGTGTCGACCTGAAAGACCGTAGTTCATCTTGTGGGGAGTTATGCGCCATTCTCATTGGCATCCGAGGATGACACGATCACAGAGGTGGAGGAGGAGATGGATGATCGCCGGGAGGAGGAGAGAGAGGAGGTCCAGTATCAGAAGGGGGAGCATATTCAAGAGCATGCGCGATGGGAGGTGAGCGAACAGGTACAAAATGAGGCTCAAGAGTATGAGAGAGATAAGGCCTAGCATTAGAAGGGGGCACAACCTGTGGCAGAGGATGTACCAAATCAAAATGCACCCCCTCCCGATCCTGATGTGCAAGCTGGGCCCCAACTGCCTGCACATGCCGAGAAGGTTCCAAATGTCGCTTTTCCCCCAGTCGCTCCGCTCGTTTCGTACAAGCACCATAGGGGGCATGGGATATGGGGGGATGTCAGCGTCGATCTTCCATTACTGAAGATCCATCACAGGGCTAGCCATTTAGCTGACTTTGCGCCTTTCTTCTATGAGGGGTCGGGCACGTGGCTGCATGAGTTGATTCCCACGGGCATCCCAACACTGATGTCCTTTTACTAGGAGGGCGTGGAAGCCCAATTGTTGATTGCGTTCTTAGAGCACTGGCAGCATGAGATGAAATCGTTTCACTTTCCATAGGGCCAGATGACTGTGATACTTCATGACGTCGCATTCTTACTCAGATTGTGTATTGATGGTGACGCTTGTCTGTCTACACTGAACTTTATGGAGCTAGAGGCCACAATTCAAGAGTACTACCAAATCTAGGAGAAGACACCAGATGCATACAAGCGGGATGGAGGATATCTCGTGACGCCCCTCATGTAAAACTGGAATGCAAGACACAAGGCGATCGACGAGCAGTGTCCTGGAGGTCATGTAGTTGGGGATGATGCTGGCAGATAGTGATATGTCGCGGAAGCCATCCCGAGCCTCCAACGACGCCCAGAACTCCGGTCGAAGTCCGACGCCCGCGAACACCTCGCCGAGCTTCGTCCCTTTCCTTTCCTCAACCTTGTTTCACTTTTTTACGGTCGTTGTGGTCGGGGAAGAGAGTCGGAAAGGATAAGAGTGGGTAGGAGTGGGAACGAGGCAAGCTCCGTCGAGAAAAATGGCACAGGGCACGTTTCGCGGAGGTGAAACCAAGGTTTCACTGTGGCTAGTGATGTAGGGGAGAATTGATTATAAAAATATATAAAATATGAGCCGAGTAATCAACCCTAGCCTCTCAAATAAAATACAAGACTCCCTCGCTGTAGTGGAAGGGAATCCAGTTAGATCCATGAGGAAGCGTGTCAGCAGATCCGAAGTAGCTTGCAAACATATTATTTAGAAGTCGACCAGAAAACCTCGATGTCGACTGGAACAGTCGATGTCGACCAAGGGTTGTCAATCTCGAGTGGTTTTGTTCAGTAACTCTCATCTGTGGCTCTCGATGTCTATCAGAAGGCCTCAACGTCGAGTGGATTACTTGGACATACAAAAACAAGTAGTCGAAGTTGACTGGGAGCAGTTGATGTCAATATCAACAGCAACGTCCATTGACACAGAAGACCATCGATTGACACTGGGCACTCGACGTCGACCTAGGGTAGTCGATATTGAGCACTATTACAAAAATAGAAAAACGTCGGCAAAGAATTGTCGAAGAGTGATGTGCGCGCAAATTGCCATATTTTCAATATACATTTATGTCCATTTTGTCGATATTTGCATGCATAATGGTTGTGAAAGCGTAAGATTAGTGTAGTTTATGTTTAATTGCCAAATATAGAGGTCTACATGAGTTTTTATGTTATTTTGCAAAAATCGAGACAAAAATGGATCAATTTGGAGAAGGGAAGAAGAGCTGAAACAGAACTCGAAGTCTACTGAGTAGTCGAAATCGACCTATAGACTCGACATCGAGTGAAAACAGAGCACCAGAAATCGAGCAGAGGAAGAACAGAGCATGTCGACACAGATAGGTCGATATCAACTGAACATGGTCGATATCGAGTGCCCTGAATCGAGTGAATTGATAGAAGTCAAGTGCCAATCTGAGGTCAAGTAGAACTGCTCGAGATAGAGCAAAGAAGAGGTCGATATTGACATATCCTGGTCGATATCGACTGCTGCTGCAGACAGATCCAGCGTTGTTTTTGATAAAATTCTATCCGAAGGCAATGCATCTATCCTAAAGTTGAGATCTTCTATCCATTCTTACCAAACTTGTTATCCTTTATGGTGAATTTGATATTTACCTAAGGAGTTTTAGTTATTATACTTTATTTAAGTTTTATCTTAGGAATAAAGATAGATTTTCTTATCCTTGGATAGTGATGTTAGAAGTCTATAATTAGAGGCCATTAGGGCTAAGTTTTAATCATCCACACAGCAAGAGCATTCAGTTTTAGTTATAAACGCAGAGAGAGAGCCGAGTGGGGTGTAGAGGAAGCGAGAGCGGAGAATTGGCTTTGTTCGGTTGTACTCTTTCTTTTGCAAGTTTAATTCAAAGTAGTTTCTTTTCAATGATGATGATGTCAACGATGATGAGGCGCAAGTAGTCACCTTACTTATAGGGTCGGGGTGAGCCCGACATAGCTATGTAAGTTTGTGCATCAAAGGTATGATTTTTATGCGATTTCGTCTTCTATCCTATGCATGATCCTTTGCGAAAGTTAAGGAAATTCCTTGTTTGCATTATTGAAGCGAAAGCCAATCATATTGTGAATTTGGATTTGTCATGAAATTGGATAGTAACTCTTAGGTTTTATGCGAGAGCCTCTAATCACCCAATTGTAGGTAATGAAAGTTATTTGACGGAAAGGCATCTTCTTTCATGAATTTCGCATAATACTTGCATAGTTATCGTTGTGGCATGAATCCCCGATCTTGGAAGCTTTTAGTTTATTGAGTGATACAAAATCTGTGTTTTTATTCTATCCACCCTTCCATAATCATTCTTACTTTATCCGGACTCTTTTCCGATAAAATTTGCTACGTTTACAGTTTTTGTTGAAGACTCGATTTCGACTGCAGGGGTCGATATCGAGTGTTGACATCGATATCGAGTGAACAACTCGACGTCGACTGTGCTTTTGTCTTCTGCATGAATTTGCTAGAAATCGACCAGAACTGAGGTCGATATCGACCAGTCTACTCGATATCGAGTGGTCTTCTGGAGTCAAAATTTGATAGTGATTGCAAGCTTAGGAAGCGCTGACATACCTCCTCATGGATTTGATCCTGAATTACCCTACCACTACATCGGGAGGGATTCTTGTATTTTATTTGCTTGGACAAGGGAATCGGTTTAGTTTGATATTTGATTTCAAAATTATATTTAGCGATCCCTCCCCCTCACGAACAAAATTGGCTCCGTTGCCGGGGAGGCAATCAATCGTGCCCTAAGCTTTTCTCACGGTCTTTTAGTACTTATTTTTGCAGGTTTATGCGACGCTCTGATGGCGAACCTATCTTGGAAAGTATAGACGAGCCAGAACATTTTTTCCATCTTCGAAACAAAGCTATTAGAATCATGGCGGATAACGAGATACAGGCTCAAATCATAGAGCGATTAAGGAAGGAGATAGAGGACCATAATACTACAATCACTAATGAAAGGGCCGCTGCTGCTGCAGAAAGAGTCCGCGCTGATAGAGAAGAGGATGCGCGTAGACAAGCCCAGGAGAGGCTCAATCAGTATCCATAGACGTCGATATGACTCTATATGGCGGACAACTTTTTCGTGAGACCAACTAGGGTTGTGGATGATGTCCCTGTCAAGGTGGAAAAGTTCTTCATACCCACGGACTTCGTCGTGTTGGACATGCCGGAAGATCCTATTGTGCCTATCATCCTTGGTAGGCCATTCTTAGCAACAGCGGATGCCAACATCAATGTGAGGAATGACACCCTTACATTCAAAATCGGCAATGAGGTCGTTGAATTTGGCTTCAACCCTCGATGAGCGAGACAAAGCGGCTAGAACAAGTTGCCCTCTCACCGGAAAAGGAGAAACTTTGAAAATTCTTATTGGCGAGGCCGGAAGCTGCAAAGAGAGTCAAAATCGACTGGACTCAGCCGAAATCGACCAGATCACTAGAAATCGACCACTCTGACTCGATATCGAGTGACATAAATGATCCACCGAGTTTCCAGGAGATTAAGTATGGGGTCCCTGACGTCAACATCAACCACCACCATTCGACATCGACTTCCTCACTCGAAATCGACATACCTCTGTCGAGATTGACTTCTCCTCAGCCCGAAGATCTCTGTTTCGGGCACGAAAAGGTAAGCTCATGTATGATCCCTAACCCTCCTCTGTCCATTACATATGATTCAACTAATGGGAGGGTCAAAGCTCCATGGTTTGCCCATATTTCTAAAGTTAGGTCAAGAAAGAGAAGGAAAACGCCCAATAACAAAGAACCTGACGAAGAATATGCCTTGGTTGCTGAACTTAGCTACTATCAAAAGGACCTAGACGATCCAGGAGAAGGAACAAGCATGAAAGGTCCCTACCTCAAAGGAGCATGAAGCATTGAAGAAGAAGTGGGCCTAGCGACTAAAAAATCTAGAGCGTGTACATAAAACTTTAAAATTTTGACGCATAGATGGTTTTTAGGTTTCAAATTTTGGATTTGGATTGAGAAACTTTGATATACCATGACTTTTTTTATTATGATCTAATAAGAATTTCAGGTTACAAAGCAAAAAGAATGACGAAGAAGCAAAGAAGCTACTGCAGAGGCACTCGAAATTGACCAGGCCAGTTGAAATCGACCGCCCAAGGGTCGAGCCATCTCCTGGCGGGAAAGTCATTGATTTACCTTGTCAAAAATAAATCCCAAACAAACAAACTAGTATAGTATGCAAGTAAGGGGTCGAACCCTAGAGAATTGTTAAATAGGAGGAATGTCGAGTTCTTAAACACAAATATATATAATAGATGTAAACCAACTCCTAGCCTATGCAAATAATAACAAGACTTCCTCCCGTTGTAGTAAAAGGGTAGTCAGGATCAATCCACGAGGAGGCAGGTCAGCGGGATCCTAGTAGCATCGGAAATCTCACGTCTTTCTTTGACCAGAAGCCTCGATTTTGACCTTGGTGCTCGATGTCAACCTCGGTTGTCGATCCTTTCTGCAACAGAAGACCTGCAGAGACAAAAAACAAGCAATCGATATCGACTAGGGCAGGTTGATATCGATGTAGCAGACGGAATTGACTGGCTCAGAAGACTGCCAGTCGATACAGGTGGTCGATATCGAGGTGGGAGGTCGATATCGAGGTTCAGTAACTCAGCAGGGATGATCGTCGTTGACTTAGAAAACCGTCGACGAAACTCAGTGGTTGATATCGACGTCTGTTGGTCGATATCGATGTCTTCTCCTGCAAAGTTGTTAGCTTTTGTCAGCAAAGAAAGACCAAAGAGTTAAGGATGAATGAGGATGCGATGATCAGAAATAAAGTAAGTGGTTTTGATGAATTAACTTATATAAAAAGCAACTCCTAGGATTAGGGTTTACCACAACGTTAACCAATGCATGCGATAAGATAAATAAGACGGACATTTGCGCTATTTCATCCGAGGGCCAAGCTTTCGCTGTACACCAACTCTTAGGATTACTCTTGCAAATAAACCTAATTGTCTCTACAAATTTTATGTTTATAACTCAATTTGTTAGCATGAATCTCTTTTCTTTCGATTAGGACTAAACATAGAATTGTAGGAGATGATATAGATATAACGATATCAACATCTAACACTTACCTCAGGCACGCATGGCTAACGGTGGGCTCACCCCGACCCTAAAAGCTTTGGGGGACTACTCGCTTCTCATCATGGAACTCATCTTTAATTGAAAGAAATAAACTTGCATTAAACTATACACTCCGAAGCTGTACAACTCAACGTCGGCTTTCGCAAACGCCAAACCCTAAAACTTCTCTCTAACTCTATTGCTATTGATTGTGTGTCTGTGGATGGATTGATGGATTATTGAATGCCATCCCCCTGGGGCTTTATTTATAGGCTACTAACCCTTACTAGCCAAGGATTGTAACTTCTATCTAAACTATGAACCCTATCCAAACAACTAGGATAGGTCTTTTATTTTGATAAAATTCTAAACAACTTGATAAAACTTAAAGGTAACAAGTAGATAAATCTCAGCTGCTGTCTATCTATAATTATAAGATAATCCGTGCCTCTTTGAAGATAGAATTCATAATCCGAGTCTCGAAATCGTATCTATCTTTTGTCGAGATATGGTCGATATCGACCATAGATGTCGATATCGATGTCTGTGTTTCTGCTCGACTTGTCCATCTCCACTCGATGTCTATGTTGAGGTCGATATCGATGATGTAAGGTCGATATCGAGTACTTTCCTCTGATGTGTGATGGTCTGTATCGACACTCAGTTCTGTGTCGATGATTGTAGTCGATGTCGACGTTGTAAGGTCGATATCGACCTCTCTTCTGCTCTTCTTGGTTTCTCCGTTTTGACTCCGATTTCGCTCGAATTCCTGCATGGTTAGCTCAAAACTTGTGCAGACTCTATTTCTTGTACTTTAACCCATTCTTACACAAGTTTATATTCTTTTGAACCTTTTCTTTGGAAATCGAATGAAATATGAAGTCAAAATATGCAATAAAAAGAGGTACAAATTTGTACATCAAAACACCCTATACTTAGTCTTGCTTGTCCTCAAGCAATAACCAATACCTACAACACACCCTTCAAGTCTTCGCCCTTGTCAAAAGCAACATCATAAGCGGTAGCAAAGCAAAGCAAGTGAATTTAATGTCATAGCACATATTTAGGCGATCCATAGGCATATGCAATTTTTTATCCAACCTCACAGGGATAATGTGTTTACACTCAACTCTCATGTGTTTAGGCTATGAAGATCAACTCTCAACTCAATTCCATACACAATCTCATAAGAATCCACTTCACAACCAATTATGAAAATGCAATAAGAACCATCAGGAGGACTTTCGCTCAATGGACGACTTCAAAGAAGACTCCATTCGGCGGGGTTGTAATGGGGCTTGGTATGGAATAAAAGGTATGGAATTATTTGGCTATGTGGTGCTTATATAATTCGGGAATCAAGACTCCTAAACTTCAACACTTGCAATATCCAAACCATAACTCTTTAATATTGCACTTTCCAAGCTCAATTCTCCATAATGCTCTTTCCAAACTCATCTTTCCATAATATGCTCTAAAAATGCATTAAAAGATGTAAACCATACTATCAACCCTTCTTCCAAACTCTAATATGTCTCTCAAAAATATTACACTTGTATGAAACAAATAAAGAACTTAAGACTTAAGGAATTTGGCTCATGCACTATGTACACATATATCTCTTTTTTTTTCGGATTAAATAATAAATAAATACTAAAAATACGTGCATTTATATGGTGAGCCAAAAATCCTTTTACAAAATATGATAAGATGTAAATATGCACCAACCCATAATTTCCTTGCTTAAAACTGGACAATATGCACTTTTCTTTACACAAGACATTAGTCCAGCCAATCTAAGTCTCAATTCCCAAATGGGGGTCAGGCTCAATTTGGCTAGGGATAATTTTGTGGAGTTTGCAATTTCAGGCTCAGGCTAATTTTCCGGCTTCAAGCAGAGATAATGCAGGGTAGGTAAAGAGAGGATAAAAATGGCTTAAAAGATGCCTCCATCGTTTAATTCTCGTACACATAGACAATTTTTGTATTGGCTTTGAATAACTATCACAACATTTAGAGATGCATAAGAAGAGTATATAAATTCACTCAAGAAAGCGGAGGGATTTTTGATGTTCTCCCTATAGGCCAAAATTCTCACAAGGACAATTTTTGCTGGATTTGCTTTTTTAGCCTAGGATCACATGTGCTCAATTTCATCACAAGTTCACAATCTACATAAAAATTTAAGGACTTAGGCTAAACCATCCAAATATGCCATAGGATTTACATGATCAAGTCAGCTATTGAGTTTTCATCATAGGACATCTAAGTAGGGTTTAAAAATAAACTTAAGGAGTAAACATGCATTTTTTTTTGTATTTTTGACATTTTTCTATTTTTTTGGATTTTTTCATTTTTTATGAAAAGTAAAACTAAGAACAAAAATTTAAACATGAATGCAATGAAGAAAAAAACCAAGATATGACCATAAGACATGTCTTTCCCCCACCCCATACTTAAAATATACAGTGTCCTCACTGTATTAAAAAGAAGAAAAAGGGTAGAGAGAAACTCACAGTGCAACCTGCTGATTCAGGTTGATTTCCAGGTTAGGTCGATGCTAGAAGTCAATATCTATGTCAGTGGTCGATGTCGACTGCATCTGTTGAAGTCGAGGAAGAAAATGAAGTCAAGGGCTGCCAGGGGATGGTCGATATAGATGATTATGGTCGATATCGACCTTTGCTTTTCTGCTCCTGAGTCCTCGATGTCGACTCAAGGAGATGGCTTGACCCTGGGGCGTCGATTTCGACTGGCCTGGTCGATTTCGACCTCTCTACAGAAGCTTCTTTTCTTCTTCGTCGTTTCTTTTTGCTTAGAAACCTGAAATCTTTGTTAGAAGTATAGATAAAGCCACAAATTATCCCAGTTTAAAAGTTTAAAAAGCCAAAAGTCAAATCCTAAAAACCATCTATGAAAAATATAAAGGTTTTATGTACATGCTCTAGAGTTTTGAGTCACTAGGCCGACTTCTCCATCAATTCTTTATGAGCCTTTTATGTAGGGACCCTTCAAGCTCGAGCATTCTCCTGGATCATCTAGGTCATTTCGGTAGTATCTAAGTTCGGCGATCAAGGCTTCTTCATCATTAGGTCCTTCTCTTTCTTGATAGAATTCTATCCGAAGCTTGCACTTCTATCCTAAAGTCGAGATTTCTTATCTTCAACACCAGAGCTATCATATGAGCTGATTTACCATAGGATTTTTAGTTTTTACTTTATTTAAGTTTTATCTTAGAGAATAAAGATAAAGTTTCGAGTCTTTGGATAGCAAAGTTCGATATCTATATCTAGAGGCCATTAGGGCTGAATTTAGGCATCCAATTTCAGTTATTCAATTAGATCGAATTACGCAGAGAATTTCAGTTTCAATATTGAGTTTCAGTGAGTTAGAGAGAGAGAGAGAGAGAAGGCCGAGTAAGTTGGAGAGAAGCGATAGCGGAGATTTGGCTTGTTCGGTTGTACTTTCTTTCAAAGTTTAATTCAAAGTAGTTTTCTTTCAACAATTATGATGATGATGTGCATGATGAGGAGCGAGTAGTCAACCCACTTCTAGGGTCGGGGTGAGCCCGACGATAACGATGTAGGGTAAGTGCATCAAAGGTATGACTTTTATGCGATTCTGTCTTCTATCTTATGCATGATCCTTTGCGAAAGTTAGGGAGATTCATTATTTGCATTATTGAAGCGAAAGCCACTCATATTGTGAACTTGGATTTCTCATGAATTGGATAGTAACTCTTAGGAACTATGCGAGAGCCTCTAATCACCTAAGTGTTGATAACGAAAGCTATTTAGGCATTAAATTTCATAACTTTAGCATAAAACTTGCATTGTTACCGTTGTGGCATGAAACCCCGACTTTGGAAGCTTTTAAGTTTATTGAAATCTATATAAAAGTTTCAGTTTTGTTTCTGATCATCCTTCTTTACCCTTCTACGTTCTTCGGACTCTTTTTCGACAATTGGTTACGAATTACAGTTTCCGTGACAAACATCGGAATCGACTATAAAGATCGATATCGAGGTCTAACGTCGATATCGAGGTCTCTTCTCAACGTCGACTTTGCTGCTTTTGTCTTCTATAGGAACTGTACTGGGAATCGACCAGAACTGAGGTCGATATCGACCAGACACATCGATATCGAGTGTCTTCTGAGGTCGAAAGCTTTGATCGTGATTTCAACAAGGGAAGCGCTGACATACCTCCTCGTGGATTCGATCCTGAATTACCCTACTACTACATTGGGAGGGGATTCTTGTATTATTTGTTTGGGACAGGGAATTAGCCTAGTTGTGAGTTATTTATTTAAATATTTGAATCTCTACACTCATCCCTCTAGCGAACAAATTGGCGCCGTTACCGGGGAGGCAATCAATCGCCACCTAAGTTTAATCACGATCTTTTTGAAGCTTATTTTGTAGGTTTATACGACGTTCTGATCGCGGACCTATCCTGGAACTAATCAACGAGCCTGAACCTTTCTACCATCTTCGCAACAAGGCAATACGCATCATGGCTGACAATGAGACGCATGCCAAAACCATAGAGCGGTTGAGGAAGGAGATCGAGGACCACAACGCTACAATCGCCGCTGCTGTAGAGCGAGCCCGTCCTGATAGGGAGGAGGATGCGCACAGACAAGCCCAAGAGCGGCTAAATCAGTATCGACAAACGGCGATGCAAGACATGCATCCGCCGCTTCATGTTCCTGAATCCGGTATTTTAATTCCTCACTCCAACTATGAAATAAAAATTAACTTCCTATCTGAGATAAAAAAATACTTTTAAAGGAAGGCCCAATGAATGCCCCTTGCAACACATCTCTACTTTTATGGACTTATGTGAAACAGTTGCAGATGGAGTAAATTTAGAGTATGTGCGATTAAAATCTTTTCGATGGTCTTTGGCAGGGAAGGCATTACAATGGCTTGAAAGTTTGGCTCCATGCTCGCTGAGGACATGGGCGAAGGTGAAGGATGCATTCCTGAATAAGTTCTTTCGACCTTCTAAAACGGCGATGCTGCGACAAAGGATCACGGCTTTCAAACAAAAACCAGGTGAAACACTAGCATAGGCGTGGGAGCGATTTAAGGACTTGTTGAGATCATGCCCAACGCATGGGCAACTTCCATATGTCATCTAGGAGATCTTCTACAACGCCCTTGATGCACCGAATAAGGAGAGGATAAATTCATATACCTCCTATCGGTACATTGAGCTTACACCAACGGAGGCATGGGAGACCATTGAGAGGCTCGTGAACTTTGACAACACTTATGGGGCTGCTGCGGCCTATGATGCAAGGCATGCCCCATCAATGCCACTATATGAGCCTCCAAGGGAGATAGATCCTGATGTGTGGCAACAATTCCACAACGATCAAACACGCCGCCTTCAAAAGCAAGTCAGGTTCCTGAGCAACAATCAAACTTGTCAAGAGTGTGGCTCAACAAGGCATAACACTAGTGCCTGTCCTCATACTGAGCAAGTATCCATGGCGGAAAAACATGAGGAGGTCAAGTGGACGAGAGGCTCCTATGGAGGGGGCAATCAACAAAATTGGGGTGATCAAAGGTTCTATCAAAGGGATCCCCCACCGTATAGAGCACCAGGGCACCCTGAGTGGGAAACAAGGAAAGATGACCTGCAAATCATTCTTGATGAGATGCGAAGGAACCATGCTGATTTCAAACAAGCCAACAACTCCATCCATACTCAGCTACAGGGCATCAATTCTAGGCTTGGGGAGATCGACGTTTGGAAGCGCAACATGGAGACTCAAATTAGTCAACTGGCGGAAGCAATACCCAAGGCGTCATGATCATTCCCTGGATCCACTGTGCCTAACCAAAAGGGCAAAACCACTGGTCATATTGTGGCGGTTAACCTAAGGAGTGGGCGTCAATTACAAACGCCCGAGCAAAAAGCGGAGGAGAAGGAGCCGAAACAGACGTCGATATCGACCCCCCTGTCGATATCGACCAAGGTGACGTCGATGTCGACCTTCCAGTCGATGTCGACCCTGATGCAGAGTCACCACAGAAATCGACTCCTCCAATCGATGTCGACCCTACTAATGTCGATGTTGACCTCACTGCAACCGCGGGAAGGAAGAAGGTGTTGTCATTCCCAACTAGAAAGATGATTAAAGACCCAGCGGAAAAGAAGTTCCAGCGGTTCGTGAAGATGCTCCAAGGACTTAATGTCTCTATACCATTCACAGAGGCACTTTACGAGATGCCATCTTATGTAAAGTTCCTTTAAGACATCTTAGGTAAGAAGCGATCGCTCTCTGAGATCGCAGAGGAGTGCAACAGGTTGGAGCTACCACAAAAGCGGGCGGACCCAGGTAAGTTTTCTATCGCTATAGGTCTAGGTCAATTCAAATTTAATGCTTTAGTTGACTTGGGCGCTAGCGTCAGCATGATGCCACTAACCATTTGGCACAAGGTAAAGATAGGTCCTCTAAAGCCCTTGGATGCAAGGCTATACATGGCAAACAATAGGGTAGTGATTCCAACTGGGATAGTGACAGATGTGCCAGTACAAGTAGGTAAATTCTTTGTCCCTGCCGATTTCTTAGTTGTTGATATAGCGGAGGACCCTGCTTGTCCAATTATTTTAGGTAGGCCATTCCTAGCAACCGTCGATGCCAACATTAGCGTAAAGAAAGGATTGCTCTCATTCACAATTAGTGACGAGGTGATAGAGTATGACTTCAACAAGACGGTGAATAATCAAGGGCCAATGGAGATAAAAGTCATCAATGGTGTCTACATTGCATGTGGAGAAGCCAAAGTAAGAAGTATGACACCGGAGGAGCTTGAGAAGAGGGCCATAGAAGCCCAAGTGGAGGAAGTTGTGGCAATCTTGAATGAAGGGGCCCAACAGAACATCGAAATCGACCCAGGTAAGTCGATATCGACTACTAATGTTCAAGATTCTGTGCCAGGTCATAAGTATGGGGTCGACAGAGGAGGAAAAGAAACATCGAAATCGGGGTCTAAGGTCGATATCGACCATACCCAGCCGAAATCGACCACCATTAGCACTGAGAAGGGAGGAACAGAGACCTCGATATCGATCTCTGAGGGTCAAAATCTACTTGATCGTATCAAGCAGAAACTCTCCAAATCGACTGATCCTCCATGAGTACAACAAAGGTCGATATCGACCTCTGAACATCGAAATCGACCTGAGCCACAGACAGATGAGAAGGTAAGTCAAGGTACGGATTCCTCCTGTTCTATTACAATCAAGGATTATCATTATTTGGAAGAGGTGTGCCTTGGCATGTGCGCTTATGTAGGGTATCCGATGATGATTCGAGCCAATATGAGATAGGAGACAAAGTTTATGTTGCCAAATCCAAAGACCATTGGTTCCCTACAAGATTCAAGGATAAAAATCTGGGACCATTCATGGTGAATCAAATCCATCCCGGCGGAATGCAGGTGCGTGACAAGAAAGGAGTCATATTTGAGGCCCAAGCCACATGGGCTCTGCAGATGCCGATTAAAAAGCGCAAAGAAAGAAGTCGGCCTAGCGACTTAAAATCTAGAGCGTGTAGCAAAGACTTAGTTTTGGTTTTAGACAGCTTTTACTTTGGTTTGAGACATTTTATTGTTTTGCATATTTTGTTTTGGTTTTAACAAGTTGCAGGAAAGAGATAAGCACACAAAAAAGACATCGAAATCGATGTCCAAGATCGACATCGACCTTAAGGTCGACTTAGATAGGCTTGTGGTCGAGGATGGATCACCCTGAAGCCTGAGCCAGAAATCGATGAGAAACATCGATATCGATGTTTAAGGTCGATATCGACCATGCCTGCTGTCTTCTTCGACTCCTGAAATTTGTGACGGTTTAGTAAGTTTTCTTCTTAACCCTAGTTCTAATACAGTGAGGACACTGTAAATTTTAAGTATGGGGGTGGGGGAAAAGCTTACTTGCATATTCATACTTAGTTTAGATTTGCATATTTTAATGCATAATTAGTTTTATTTTCGATAAAAAAATGAAATGACCCCCATCAAAAATTTGAAAAAAAAAAGAAAGAAAGAGTCATGGAAGTATAAAAAAGAGCTCTATGTTGCAAAATTAGATTCATTAGAGATATAACATGAAATTGCCTAGTTAAGGGAAGTCCCAATGGAGTGCAAAAAGAAAAAAAAATAAAGGAGATGAAATATTTGAAGTTGCTTTTGACATGTGCATGATAAAATGATGGAGGACTTTTTATGAAAAATTCCATACAAGTACAAGTTCATATCCTAGCCTTACCCTATGCATAATTGCAAAAGTCACAAGCCATATATGAGCCTTATCATACATCATTATTGCTCCACATATATACATATTGCCCATTTTATACCTTATACCCTATCCGGGGACAAGTTTGAGAATGGAAGTCATTTTTGGAGTTGTTATATGGAGTTGTGCATTATTTATGAAGTTGTTGGCAGGAATGAAAGAAATTACGAATTATGGAAAATTTAATGAGCGAGAAAAAATCTGATCACCTCACGAGATAAAGGTAGGTCGACCATGCTCGTTGAGATGTTAGTTCAGCGAGATGGGACACAAGGTGAGGAGTCCGAAGTACTAAGTATTCGGGGCCATTCATGACACCCATATTTGTGACTCGCGAGAAGGCAGTGCTAAGGTTAGAGAGGTAAAAGCACATATTGAATAAAAGCATTGAGCGATGAGTGAAAGGTGAGACATTATGAAGAAGGAATGTGGAATGTTTTGGAAAGAAAGAATGTTTCCCCGGATTTAACACCACATGGCCAAAAATTAGCCCACCTTTAGCCTTTTACCAATCTACTTCTCACGAGCTTGCAAAAGTCCTCTTGATTATTAATGCTATGTCGCTAAAATTGTTTTTGCATATTACCTCCTTTTAAGAGTATGAAATTGCTTTTATGCACAGGCATGGACTTGGTTGACATAAGTACCTTATCGAGGATGGCAATTGATTGTAGGGACATATGAAAAATGAATCTATGATGTTGAGGGTTTACTTTCTTCCCCTGAATGACCATTAAAGGTATTGCTTGGGGACAAGCAAGCTTAAGTATGGGGTGTTTGATGTGCGCGCAAATTGCCATATTTTCTATGCACATAAAAGTCCATTTTATCGTCTTTTGCATGCATATTAATGGGAAAATATGGGATTAGTGTAGTTTACGCTTAAATATCAAATATATGGGTCTGCACGAGTTTCTATGTGATTTCGCAGAAAACAAGATAAAAATGGACATATTTGGAAGAGCGGAAAAAGAACTCGAAGTCTTCTGAAGAGGTCGAAATCGACTGGGGACCTCGACATCGAGTACAGCAGAGACATAGGAATCGAGCAGGAAATGAAGCAGAGCATGTCGACACAGAGAGGTCGATATCGACGTCTAAAGGTCGATATCGATGTTGCCAGATCGAGCTAAAAGATAGAAGTCGAGTGCCAGTCCGAGTAGGAGAAGGAGAGCTCGAGGTAGAGTTTCACAGAGGTCGATATCGATGTTCAAGGTCGATATCTATGTTGCCCAGCAGAGGAATCCGACTCAGATTTTGATAGAATTCTATCCGAAGCTTGCACGTCTATCCTAAAGTCGAGATTTCTTATCTTCAATACCAGAGCTATCATATGAGCTGATTTACCATAGGAGTTTTAGTTTTTACTTTATTTATGTTTTATCTTAGAGAATAAAGATAAAGTTTCGAGTCTTTGGATAGCAAAGTTCGATATCTATATCTAGAGGCCATTAGGGCTGAGTTTAGGCATCCAATTTCAGTTATTCAATTAGATCGAATTACGCAGAGAATTTCAGTTTCAATATTGATTTTTAGCAAGTTATAGAGAGAGAGAGAAGGCCAAGTAAGTTGGAGAGAAGTGAGAGCGGAGATTTGGCTTGTTCGGTTGTACTTTCTTTCAAAGTTTAATTCAAAGTAGTTTTCTTTCAACAATGATGATGATGATGTGCATGATGAGGAGCGAGTAGTCAACCCACTTCTAGGGTCGGGGTGAGCCCGACGATAACGATGTAGGGTAAGTGCATCAAAGGTATGACTTTTATGCGATTCCGTCTTCTATCCTATGCATGATCCTTTGCGAAAGTTAGGGAGATTCATTATTTGCATTATTGAAGCGAAAGCCACTCATATTGTGAACTTGGATTGCTCATGAATTGGATACTAACTCTTAGGAACTATGCGAGAGCCTCTAATCACCTAAGTGTTGATAACGAAAGCTATTTGACGGAAAGGCATTAAATTTCATAACTTTAGCATAAAACTTGCATTGTTACCGTTGTGGCATGAAACCCCGACTTTGGAAGCTTTTAAGTTTATTGAAATCTATATAAAAGTTTTAGTTTTATTTCTGATCATCCTTCTTTACCATTCTACGTTCTTCGGACTCTTTTCTGACAATTGGTTACGAATTACAGTTTCTGTGACAAACATCGGAATCGACTGTAAAGGATGATATCGAGGTCTTCTGAGGTCGAAAGCTTTGATCGTGATTTCAAAAAGGGAAGTGCTGACATACCTCCTCGTGGATTCGATCCTGAATTACCCTACTACTACATTGGGAGGGGATTCTTGTATTATTTGTTTGGAACAGGGAGTTAGCCTAGTTGTGAATTGTTTATTTTAAATATTTGAATCTCTACACTCATCCCTCTAGCGAACATATACCATGTCGTGGGCAACTTTCTTTAAGCTTTTTGAATCTCTCAACATACACATACAGGCTCTCCGTAGGTGATTGCTCAATACTAAACAAATCCTTCTTGAGTTTGCTGAGGCGAGTGGTAGGAAGTACTTTTGAAGGAAATCCTTCTTCAATCCAACCCAAGTAGTGATGCTTTCCAGATGAAGATAATATAGTCAATCATTTGTTGCATCCTTTAGAGTAAAGGGAAACACTATAAGTATCAATTGGTCATCCGTCAGCCCTTGAGGTCTCAGTCTATTGCAGATACTAGCAAACTATGCGAGATGTTTGCTTGGCTCATCTCCAGATCTTTCATGAAAAGTAGGTGAAGCATCAGACCAATTGGATTTATATTCAAACCTTGAACTCTCAGGGAGAGCAGGAATTCTGATTGCAAGCAGTTGTGCATTCAGATTTGGCAAAAGATTAGTATAGTATCAAAGTAAGAAGTCATTGGTCCTGGTCCCCTAAATGCAAATTATATCCTAACTCAATGTTAAACAAAATATTAGTATAGTAAAAAAGTAAGAAGTCGATCCCACAGAGAAGACTGATTCGTGGTTATTAAGATGATTCTCCAAACAAGTAGCAATAAAGTTGTAGCAAACAATTGAAACAAGTAAATAGGCAAAAGAAGTAATGATTGTAGAGTAATAACAATATAAGGAAAACGCATCACCTGCAATTCCTGACAATGGTTGGGGTTCATGGTCCTTGGATTGATTTCATTGTTATTCTTAAAGATATGCTTGCTTGTTTTAAATAGATTGATCTAGCATAGAAAATCACTTACATTCAATGCATCACTAAAAAGAACAACATGAATTACCAAAGTACATGGCCAATTAGCAATATCAATTCAATGCAATTAGGAATCACAAGGTTGCCTGTAGTAGAGCTTCTAACCCTAATTTCATAAAATTAATACCAACTAAGAGTCATCATCCTGCAGAGATGATCGATGCTTTCACGGGATCAATTTCCCTCGCTTGCTACAAAGAAACCAATCTAGAGAAAGGAACTCCTTTTCGCCCGAAGTTGTTGGAATTATTCGTATCGCTAGCAGATATGCAGTTTCTGTCTAGATGATCAGTCATAGAGAGAACATGTGAAAATACTAATTCAATGAAGAACAAAGATGATGAATAAACTTATGAATAACAATTATGAAATCAAACCTGATAATTCATTGAACCATGTCTTCGAATCGCAGGCAAAATTATGAGTTTAGCAAACCAAAACCAAAATAACAACAATGAATTATCAATCTCTAAAGTTCTCCTCCCTCTCCTTACTGCTGTAAATTGAAAATAACCTAAATAGAGTAATGCAAAACCCTAGAAAATAAAATAATAATAATAATAATAATAAACTAATAATAAGATCTTTGGACGAAATGGTAATCTCTGTTCGTGCAAGGCCGGCGGGCGCCGCTATTACATAGCCGCAATTCTTCTTTTTCTTCAACGTTGTGCTCCTTAGCTCCCTTGATGCTCCTTCTTTAGCCTCTCTTATGCTCCAAAATCATCTTATATGGATCTCCCAAACCTCCATTCATTCTCGGATTATAAAACTACAGAATAAACATAAAATAGCGTAGATTTCGAACTCGAACACTCCAAATGCAAGACAATGTAAATAGGACAAAAAACA
Organism: Persicaria maculosa; assembly: GCA_963922045.1. Lineage (NCBI taxonomy): Eukaryota > Viridiplantae > Streptophyta > Magnoliopsida > Caryophyllales > Polygonaceae > Persicaria > Persicaria maculosa. Next base: position 37,162,565 of record OY998271.1, read on the forward strand.
TGCAATATAAAATGATTAAATACAATAGAACCTATCTTTAATGCCTATCTAAAATATGCTTTATCAATGGAGTCCTCGGAAAGTGACACAATGAAGAAGATGAAGCTTCGCGAGATGAGGTGGAAGTATCTCTTCTAACTCTACCGTTTTGCTGTGTTGGTGTTGAGCAAACAAGTTAACCTATAAAGCGGAAGAGAGACAATGATGAGGTATGTAGATTTGCGATTGTCTTCCGTTATGCAGGCCAACTATGGCCTAGGAAGATGAATGGGTGGAGCCATGAAGCGTTCACTTGGGGAGATTTAAACTTCTCCGCCATATGATGCCCCTGGATGACATTCCATGCTTCCCACCACTAAAAGAACCACCGGAACCACCTATACCACCGAAAAAAGATGAGCCGGGTTGAGGCTTAAAGGGAATTAGGTCGAGCTAGAGAGTTGAAATTTAGCACTTACAGGAGGCAACCCGCTATTTTATATTTTAATGTTTCATTAGTTAAGATTTATTTTTAAAAAAAATTTGTGCATTATCTTGGGCTGTGGAGGTTTTTGGATTCGTGTGCTTAATAATTTTTAGGGTTTTCGGAGGTGCCAAGCATGAAGAAGGATGAACCAAAGGAAAGTCGAAGTTCTAAAGCCAGTCAACATAGACTTGATGAGGTCGACGTCGACCATAGCTGGCTAAGCCACAACGAGCAGTAGTGATCGACATCGATCACCATGAAGCTACGAGAATAAAGGGATCAGTTGACATTGACCTAACGAGGTCGACGTCGACTACATGTGGAAGGCTACCCCAAATCGACCAACCTTGGAGCAAGAAGCCAGTCGACATCGACTCAACCATGTTGATATCGACTACTAGGCAACTAACGACATCACCTATTTTCGCTTCCAAATCAGCCCCAATACTATTTTGTAAGTCTTCATTTACACCCCTCTCTCATTTTTGAGCTTATACTTTGAGGACAAAATAATTTTAAAGTATGGAGTGAGGGTAACAACTTACTATATGCTTATGGTTTGAGGATTGTCTTTGGTGGTGTTATTTTGCATATTTATCATTATTATCAAGTTTGCATATTTTGCATTTTTATGGAGTCCATCAAAAAAAATTGAAAAATTTCGAAAAAAGAAAAAAAAATTGAGTGTTTATTTTTATGTTTTAGTTAAATTTTATATGCCTAAATTAGATGTCCTATGATGAAACCTAATAATTGAGCTTGATCATGTAATACCCTATGACATAGTTTGGATGGTTCATAAGGCCTACAACTACGAACAAATTTACCACGGGTGGGCTGTTTTACCACGGTTCTATTCACGTGGTAAACAGATTTACCATAGCCACTTTTACCTCGGTTCAGAACCGTGGTAAAGCTTGCACACGGAACCGAGGTAAAACCGGCTTTCTGTACTAGTGTTTTTATCCTCTTTTACCTACCTTATGCATGTTTACCTTGCTTTTAACCACTTTGAGCCTTATAGTCTATTTTTGTAGCTCTACAAAATTTATCCTAGTTGTTGCTTAGCCTTACCTCCTATCCGGGAATTAGGACTTAGTGCTGGTAAACATTGATATTTGAGAAGTGGAGACATATGATTTGGTTTAACTATAGGGTACATATTTGGGTTGATATTTTATTTTCTCGCCGCACTTATTATTGTAAAAGGATTTTTTGGCTCTCATATTAAATAAATGCACCTAATTTTTGTATTAAAAGAAAAAGAAAAAAAAAGGAAAAAAAGTAGTAAGAATAAATCCATTGTGCATGACCAAATTTCTGCTTAACTATTTTGCGAGATATATTGGATATTTTGGGCTTTGAAGAGTTGTCCTATATAATGAATGAGTTTGGAAGTGTTTTTATATGATGTGATGGAGTTTTTTCGTTGAGTAGAGTTGGAGATTTAGGAGTCTTTGGTTCCCGAATTTCTAGCACCACATAACATAAATGATTCCTACCTTTATTTTCTTACCAACCCACATTACAACCCGAATGAATGAGTCCTTCTTTGAAGGCCATTGAGCCAAAGTCCTCTTGATGGTTAATGCATGTTTTGACATCTCGGGGAATTGATTGATGATATTAATTGCAATTTCTATGTAGCTTAATGTCATGAGAGATTGAGTTGACATATTTACTTCAAGCCTAAACATATTTGAGAGGGAGTGAAAATATATTATTTCCTTTGAGTGGTTGGATTTCAGTTGCTTTGCCTAAGGTTGCTAAATATATGTGACGATGTTTGAGTGCTTGTTCTTATGTTCACCTATGCTTAAATTGATGTTGCTTTTGAAAAAGGCGAAGACTTGAAGATATTTTAAAGGTTTTTGTCCTATCTTGGTTATTGCTTGAGGACAAGCAAGCCTAAGTATGGGGTGTGGTGATGTGCTCTGTTTTAGGCATATTTAGGGTCATTTTTATATTCCTATTTGAGTCTTTTTATGTCATTTTATGTTGGAAAATTATGGAAAATGTGTAGTTATGCTTAATATTTCAAGATATGGGATCTACACAAAGTTTGGTGTGATTTTTAGGTAGTTAGAGATGCTTTGGAGAAACTTGGACACACTTTGGAGCTTAAAGGAAAACCATGAAGACATTGGTGAAGCTAAGGAAGAGCACATGATGGTGCACCTGGAGAAAGCCCCACTTTTCGCCATTCATCATTTTGAATCAAGATCTGATGCCTTCATGAGAGTTGTATTTCTTGAAAAGATCTTTCCAAAGCATATTCATATGCGTCAATCGGATAAACGAGGACTCAGGAAAGTGTGTTTTAAGACGAAGCTGAATGCTAAAAAAGCTGGAAGGAGGTCGACATTGACTAATACCACTTGACGTCGACTGAAAATCCAAAAAACTACAGAGCCGAGTGGATGAGTTCGAATTCAAGGAGGATTGTTATGCCACATTTTGATATATCTTTTCACCCATAGATAAACTCTTTCCTTTTGGGTATTTTTCAATTTACCCAAGAGATTTTATATTTATATAGAATTTAGATAAAAGATTTATTTTCCTAGTTTAGATAAAAGATATATTTCTATTATTTTATTATTAGTTTTCCTTGGTGTGCAAGGATTAGGTTTGCTATAAATAAAGGAATTAGGCTTAGGATTTGAGTCATTCAATCAAGAAAAGTCCTCTTTGGACGCACGTAGTTAGGCGGAAGAGAGGAGAGCCAAGAGAGAAGGAGGAGGAAGAGATTGGGAATGATTGTAAGTTTAAGTTTTGTTTTAATATTAAAGTTTTTTGCTTTCATCATGCTTTGTTTCTAAATTTTCCTCTTCTAGGGTTGGGATGAACCCAACAATAGGCATGTGTGCTTGATTTATGAATTCATGAATCCTTATGTGTCTTTATCATCATCTACCTCTATACAATTAGGTTTATTTACAAGAGTCGATTTGCCTAAATTGTTGAAATTTGCGAAAGTTGATTCTTTGATGAAAAGCATGCTCTTTTATGTGATTCATGATCTACACATGTGTTAATTGTTGTGGTGATTCCTAACCTTGGAAGTTTGCACCTTTATTTATTTGCTTTTGTGTTTTTCTTTATTGTTCCTCTGTTTAGTTACTCGACACCAACCACCATCCCCTCTCCAGCCCTCGACATCGACCAAGTCTTAGTCGACATCGACCTCACCACTCGACATCGATCACCCTGTTCTTTGTCGACAACCACTTTTTTCCGCTACTCCCCAAACCCCAAAACCAACTAAATTAGAACCGTTGACTTCTCTTTAGAGGACAAACCTGACTCCACTATCCTATAGCGGGGTCTTGACTATAAATTTATTTGGTTGAGAAACCCTCTCATCAAGGTTATTTTGTGTTTATTCTGTAGTTTTATAATCCGAGATTGAAGGGAAGATTAAGATGTCTAGAAGAGCTGGTTTTGTAGCATAAAGAGGCAAAGGGAGACTATCAAGGGAGCTAAGGAAGAACAACATCGAAGATAAAGAAGAATCGCGGAGCCAGAGGAGCGGCACACGTTGGTTTCACAGTGTTCAACAAATACGATTTCGCCCGATTCTATTTTAATTTGTTTATTATTATTTTACTCTCTAAGGTTAATAAGTTCGACTCCTATTTTATATAGGCCGACACAATTAGGTTTAGAAAAGACATCATCCAACTTTCTCATTAGTTTTTGAACAATTTCAATTAGGCTATGAGTTGGTAAGCTCGTAGTTTCGCTTGTGATTCGAAGACATGGTTGGTTGAATTGTGAAGATTTAATTTCATATTGTTATTCATGAGTTATTTCATTATCTTTGTTCTTATAGTTCTTATTTGCACATGTTCCCTCTTAATTAATCACCTCGACGGAATTTACATCTTTGCTAGTGATTAATGATTTCGTAAAAAATAGTTAATCCATCGTAGCAATCAATAGGTAATTGTTCCCGTGAAAGCATCAATTGTCCATACAGGATAATGACTGATGGTTGAATATTGATTTTTATGAGATTAGGGTTAAGAGATTTATACTCGTTTGACATTCTAATTGCATTGAGATTTGATGTTGCCAATTGGCCAAGTACTTTGGGATTACATGATGCTGTGTGTTTTAAGAATCCTTTATGATCACATATAGTGTAAGGGATTGGTAAGCCTTTAAGGGATATCAATCTATTTAAACCAAAGTCGGAATAACCATTGAGAATAACAATGAAATCATTCCAAGGATCATGAACCCCAACCATTGTCAAGAATTGCAGGTGAAACGTTTTCATCATATTGGTAACACTTTGCAATCATTACTACTTTTATATATTTGTTTGCTTTATTCATTTCAACCTTGTTATTATTTTTCTTTGAATCATCATTAGAAACACGAATCTATCTTCTATGTGGGTTCGACCCCTACTTGTCCATTATACTAATATTTTGTTTAGCTTGAGTTAGGGATATTATTTGCATTTGGGACCAAGACCAACGACACATCACTCCTGCACGTCACCAAATATCAAGATCATTATTCTTATGTGCCGACGGTTCTGGAATGAAGCATATAAGTTTAATATCGATGATGAATCTAGTTCTTCTACAATACACAACTTTCCTTCCACGAATAGTAGCTCCAATCAGAGGACAATAAACTCACAATGACGTAACGACAAATGTGATAAAGCCCGGATAGGTTCCGCTAAACTAAATTTTGATTGCTTGAAGCACTTATCTAGTGAAGCTGGTTATGGTTTCGTCATTTGTGATAGTGTAGAAAAAATTATCTCCTTTGGAAAGGGAACTTATCTTCGGGTTTCAGACACCTATGTAGAGACCTTAGGCCTTCGGATGGGTGTCCAACAAGCCAAGCTTTTGGGGATAAACAACCTACTCATAGAAAGTGACAATCTTATGGTAGTAAAAGAAATTCTAGGAGATTGGAAGTGCCCTCGGAACATAGAGCTTTTACTGTAAGATACGAACTTGGATCTTTGCGAGTTTTTTTAATGTTGTAATTCACCATATTTTTAGAGAGTCAAATATTGTTGCAGACATGATCGAACGTCTGACTTATAGTGCCCCTTCCGACGAACGTTTGGAGATCAATACAGAATTTGAAGTTCTCGTTCAGAGTGACGCTCTAGAAAGGTGTCGGACAGCTCGTCATCGGATCCCTTTCTAATTACTTTCTTTGCTTAAAAAAATTGATTTATGTAATAAACAATTCTCATATACTACCTCCGATCTAAAATAGATGTCGTTTGACTTTTTAACACGTATTTTAAGAAGCTAAAAACTATATAATATATTAACCTTTTTATTATTATTTTTTTATAACTTAATACTTATTACCAACAAATATTAAGTTGTACAAAAATTTTTTAAAAAAATTTGATATTTTATATAGTTTTTAACTTCTTAAAATACGTGATGAAAAGTCAAACGACATGTATTTTTGGATGGGATGGAGTATTAGATTTATGTAATAAAAAATGAAAAGGGATTCCTCCATGAAATTATAATGAAAATTACCGGAGTACACTTTAAGAAGCACTAACCAAAGTCAAGGATTATAGGGGAAGCAAGCAAGATACTAAAAAATAATAAAAGGAAAAGATGTGGCTGAGAAAACTGGAAGGCGATGACGTGGCAACCCCGTTTGATTTTAAACGGATCAAAAACCCTTCTTCCGAGGCTGCCAACTCCTCCTTGACCTTTCCACGCTCTCTCTCTCTATCTCTCTTTCCTCTTTCTCCCCCCAAAAACAGAAATAAAGAAGGGCAAAAATATCTTTCGCTGCCGGAAAAATGTTGGACATCGGAGATCCCGCGTTCAAACTTTTCGGCAAAACGATCCCCATCCTGTCCTCCGACGAGGTTTCCATCGATTCTACTGTTGCCGCCTTGGGCTCGGAGCAGAAGAAAGAAGCTAAAAAAGTACAGCGTGACGCGGACAAGGTGAGATGATGTCTAGGAACCAATTATCTGCTGCTTTCTGTCATCCCTTAATTTTACTTTCCTTGTCTGGAATTGTTGATTTCTGGTCAAAATTTTCGTTCTAAGGTCTTAGTTTATTTGGTTGATTGATTCCCACCTTTTGAGGGGATTCATGTGGGAATTGAGAGCTTCAATTCCTGATTTATCTGTTCGGTTTTTTCTCCTGAATGATCTCCAGAGCCATCTTTTGATCGCCAGTTTCTTCTGTACAAAGCTGCTGTTATCCAGAACCGTTTTTCTATTACAAGGAGTAATAATTCTATTGGCCTTTTCAGTCAGTATTCAAGATCTACAAGTTTAAGATTCAATCTTACTGACTATTAAATGATTACAGCTCTTATACTATACTGTAGTACTCAGTACTCTATAGCCTTGTTAATTGATTTGATCGCCCTGCCTTTCCCCTTTCATCCCCCTTTTGAGTCTCTGACTTGCTTCTTCAGGGTATCTCAAAATTTACAAAGTTAAAACAAGGGGCCCATCAGAGCAATAATTGATTGCATTCACTTCACTTGGAGACAAGATAACAAAGTGGAAATTTCAACTTGTTTTTTATTTAATGCATCATCTTTGTTAATTGCTTCCATTTTTATGGAACTGTTGGTAAATTCCAGAGTTGAGCTGTGTTATCTCGAACATTGATATAATGAAGGGGTTGACTAGAGAACCTCTATGCAATTGTAAAGGAAGATTTACGGAGAGTTTCATTTGAACCTTAACCTAATGGGCCGTTAAAAATTCTGGATTGTTAATGAAATTGTTTTGGGTTCACCGAACTGCTTGTGATGGTCAAATTGAAACTTTATGCTACCTTCTATACAACATCAGTAGTTTCAATTTTGATTTAGCAGCTTTAGCCTCAGGTCTTGTATAGATGATCCTGATAAGTAAAGATTATGTCTGATCTCAGGGACAAGCAGAACAAAAATCAAGCGATGAATCTGTCCTCCAAGATGATCCTCCTACCCCTGCAAATCAAAAAGAACTTAATCCAGATAGTCAAACTGCATCTGGAAAAGGGGCTAGTGACGATCAAAGTTCGCCAAATAGTGTTGATGAGAACTCAGCAGCTGAGTCTCAGCAGGTTCATGAGAAAGCACAAGGCGACGAATCAAAGAACTCACTGGAGAAAACCCTCAAGAAGCCGGATAAGATTCTCCCTTGCCCGAGATGCAACAGCATGGACACTAAATTCTGCTACTATAACAATTATAACGTCAATCAGCCAAGGCATTTCTGCAAGAGCTGCCAGAGGTACTGGACTGCCGGTGGGACCATGAGGAGCGTGCCTGTTGGTGCTGGCCGTCGCAAGAACAAGAGTGTCTCGTCCAAATACTGCCACCTCAGCATCTCCGAGGCTCTCCAGGCTGCTCGAATCGACCTCCCAAATGGGCTTCACCACCCACATAAGCTACCGGAGGCTGGCTTGAAAATTAACGGAACAGTGCTAAACTTTGGCACAGACTCTCCTCTCTGTGAGTCCATGGCATCTATGATGAACCTTGCAGAAAACAAAGTTCCGAATGGAACCCAAACTGGGATTCGTGTTCATTGTAGGAACGGAGAGAATGTTGATGATCATTCAAGTGGTTCATCGACGGTCACCACGAGTAGTTCAAAGGAAGAAGGTGGCTTGAAAGGGGTTGCTAATTCAATGCATCAACTTCCTCAAAATATACATGGTTTCAATGGGCAACAAGTCCCATGCTTTCCCGGTTTCCAGTTGGCTTACGGATGGAACCAGGCAGTTCCTATGCCTCCACCACCACCGGGGTTCTTCCCATCAGCTACCTTCCCTCCTATGCCATTCTATCCTGCATCATATTGGAATGGACCTGCAATTCCGTGGAATTTCCATTGGGTATCACCAAATTCCTTGAGCTCCAAGGGCCTGGGATTGAACCCTACTTCGCCCACACTTGGTAAGCATTCAAGGGACGAAGACTCTCTTAAGTCATCAAGTGAAGCTGACAAGAGTCCGGGTTCTCCCAAGGTTTTGGTCCCAAAGACTTTGCGGATCGATGATCCAGAGGAGGCGGCAAAGAGCTCCATATGGACAACACTTGGAATAAAGAATGTTGAGCCTGCTGGCAATGGCGGCTTCTTCAAGGGGTTGCAAACAAAAAGTTTAGATAAGAAGCACAAGATGGAGAGTTTTCCAGTCCTCAATGCCAACCCCGCAGCCCTGGCTCGATCAATCAGCTTCCAAGAGACTGCATAGGGGTCCAAACACAGGCATTGGAGAAAAATGGATCCAACAAGATTCTCTCCAAGTGTTTTTCAGGGACCAGTTTGCCAGTTCTCTTACTTCGTTTCCGAGCCTCGTGTAGACGCTAAAATTAGTTGCGAGGAAGCACTAATGGATGCTTCAGACGCCATTGGAGATGTGGGTTACAGAGTTGCCTACCAATCCACCGTTGTTTTAACATTATGTGAAGAGTTGTTTCTTTTCCTTCCCTGGGGTGTAATTGTAGTGTTTAAGCTCCTTGTATATACCCAGTGTGCCACAATTGCAGTTATTTTGAGATGTACAATAGGGAAAGGTAATATTATTTGTAGATTCACCATTATCAACTCTGATGTAATATAGCAAGTGCTAATAAAGGGAAAAATGCCTCTTTTTTCCTTTTGTGAAGTGTGTCCCATTGTTTGAGGAACATTACTTACCAGAAAAAAAAAAACTCCCGTAAATAGAATTACATGGGATTGTTTTAAACTGTTTACCTTTAGCCAATGTTATTTACATTCAAAATTTTACTATATACACCACACATCACATTTTTTTATTGTTTTTTTAAAGTAGACTATGCCCCTCTTGAGTCACAGACGTGTGACTCAAGAGGCGCATGGTATTTTATATATAAAGTACCCTGCGCCTCTTGAGTCACACGTCTGTGACTCAAGAGGAGCAGGGTGTGGTGTATATAGTAAGTTTTGTGGGTGTAAATATTATCACCCTTACCTTTTCACAAACCTGACCAGTTAAAAAGGGCCTGTTTTATTCAGAAAGGATAAATGTACATGGTTCTAGGTATAGTAGGAAAACTTGATACTCTACTGGTCCTAGTCTTGAAGGGGGCAACAATGAGCCATGGGAAGGTTTTCTTTTCTTTTCTTTTTTTTTTTTAAATTATGAGTTCAACCACGGTTGCAATTGTCATAGCCTTGCTCACCTGGTATGGATTCCGTTTCTTCGCCTTGGAGTTTTGACCTTGAACTCCAGATTCCCATCCATTAAGACGCTATTAAGTGGTGGTACATTTGTGGTTTACACAACCTAAATTTTTACCTTATAAAAATAAAAAAAAATTGAGTGAAAACAAAACCCAATAAATCCGACGGACAGAAATGAAGTTTGTGACGATTGACAAGTGGTGCTTCAAATCATGGAGAAGGGGAAGTGGGGGCAGAAAATGGAAAGTGTGAGACAAAGGAGGTAGTGACAAATCCAACCAAGAAAGAAAAAAGAGGCACTTTGGTAGTCCCTTTTTGAGATATATTTTTATATATCCAAAGTCTTCCGAATATATGTTAATAAAATATTATAAAGTTATATCTATTATGTACAAAAATATTTATTAAAAATATAATAAAAATAATAAATCTAAATTACAATGTAAGAATTTTATTAATAACAACTAGTCTTAGTACCCGCCCGTTGTACGGTTTAATAAATATAATGTTTAATTTATAATTTCTTTTAACAATAAACTAAATTAATTAGGAGTATATTTAGTTCAGATCAATATACAACATGTTATATTGAACAATCAATATATCAACACACACATATATAATAGATAAATAATTTTTTATTTATCTATTGACTTATTCAATAGAATAAATTTTATCCTAGTTTTATTACTCGTCCTTTGAATTAATATAAATTATTACTCCATATAAAGTAAATATATTATATTAATTGAGGTAGATTAAAAAGATAACACCATATTAATTCATAATATGACACGTATGCGATATAACACCAATTTAATCAAGAAAATGACACATAGGCGAATCGCAATAGAAGCCGTTTCAGACCTCTGTTTTAGTATTATATATAAATATAGATTACTACTCCATATAAAGTAATTGAATATACAATCTTCAATTATGTTATTTTTTTAGAATGTACACAAATGTTTGAGTCTAAAGTAATCATGTTTGTTTTCTTATTTAAAAATGGTTAAAATATATTTTTATCTTGAGTCTAGATTTTTTACTTTTTAATAAAAAAATATTAAATGATATAAAAAGCTTACGTATTAAATCCAAAAGAAAGGAACATATCATAAATTCTATATTTAAAATTGTAAATTCAATCCATTTTTATTTTTATTTATAAAAAATAAATATAAATATTTATAATATTTATAATAAAATATTATCAAAATATAACTAAGTAAGATATGATAATAACTTATTAATTGATATAATATTGGATAATAGATCAATAGAACACCTTATTCAAATATTGATATTAATTTAGGATAAAATATATACATGCTCCCTTTAAAAAAAATATATATCATGTGCACCTCTCATTTGCTTAGCCCGAGTTAATTATATTCTCCATCGTTCTTTAATTTGCGGATATATAACATTGGCATTTCACGTTAATATATAAAGTTATTGCTAGAATATTGAATTATTAATTATGAATCCCATGATGCACACCAAAAAAATAGATTTATCTAAAACGATAAGTTTTCTATCTAATTAAGATATAAGGTTGAATATTTATTAAAAAAAAAACTAATTAAGATATAAGGTTATATTGGATAGATTATTTAATTCAGAATATGATACGTGTGCAAAAATAACACCATTTTAATCCAAAAAATGTCACGTATGCGAATGACCCCAGATGTCATTTCAGGTCTCTATTTTAGTATTTTTATATAGATTTCTTAGATGTGGAGTATAAAAAGATAAGTTTTTTTTAACAAATTAAGATATAAGGTTGAATATTTATCTATAATCAAAATTAAATGGAGTTATCAAATAAGGTTAACCCATAGGATGACATGAATAAAATAAGTGAGATTATTAACTAATATGGAAAAATATTATTGATTCATTAATTGACGTGACTAAAAAAGATAAAACCATATTTTCTAACAAATTAAGATAAAAGGTTGAATATTTATTTATAATCAAAATTAAATGGAGTTATCAAATAAGGTTAACTCATAGGATGACGTGAATAAAATAAGTGAGATTATTAACTAATATGACAAAATATTATTGAGTCATTAATTGACATAAATAAAAAAGATAAAACCATATTAAGTCATTATTACCCGTCTAGTACCCATGTTTTTTTAGCTTTTATTTATATAAAATAATTTTTATTGATTTAAATAAATGAATAAGGAAAATATAAATTCTTCACCCATATTTTCTTTGGTGAATAAATTTTTATAATTGTGTTAATTTTTTACTATAAACACCAATGTTTTCTTAATATATTATATTTGGTCACTTTTTATCTATATCTTTTTAGATCAAATAAAATTATTATCCATGTATGAAAGGTGATGCCTAAAAAAATGGATGGGAAAGAAATTGTGATATATATCTTTTTATATAAATATGCATGTACGGAGTATATTTACATATTGGATAGATTATTCTTAAAAAATGTGAAATTATAACTTTATTATTAAATATTTCGATTGATTTATGTTAATTTATAACTATTTTTTGTCAACTTATATTAGACCTTTATTATACTCCGTATCTTTTGATAATTTAACATTTTAAAAAATGCATAAAAAAGTTATTGGCAATTATTATTTATATTATATCTAAAACATTGAATATTTGACCAAATACTAGATAAATGTTTTTTAATAGGATTAGACAAATATCTATATAAAATACTAAAGCAGAGTATGCTATATATTATATAAAATACTAAAGCAAATATCTATATAACAATAAACTAAATTAAGAGTAGGTTTCGTTCAAATCAATATACAACATATTATATATATATATATCAACATATCATATTATATATATAAATTATGTTTGATTGGAATTAGTATGCTTAAAATTTTATTAAATAAATAAATCAAAACCTTGAATTTTTTTTAAGATAAAAATAAAAAGTACACGTTTATGAGATTAAGTAGAATTAGAGTTTAAATCAAATCTAAATCTACTGTAGTTGTAGCTTCGAAGGTTTATTTTGAATTTGATGTAAATTCATATATATTAAACTACTCTTTTAGATTTAAAGTTATTAAATCGTTCAATTGTATTACGTAGTATTAGATAAACAATCTTTTGTCAACTTATATAAGACCATTATTATACTCCGCATCTTTTGATAATTTAACATTTAAAAAATATATAAGTAATTATTATGTATAGGTTTGATAAGATTGTTTATATAATACGTACTGAAACATATTATTATATATTAACAATTTGATTATACGAATAAAATATATAATATTAGATAAATTTATCTAATTAAGATATAAGGTTATATTGGATAGATTATTTGATCTAAAAAGATAAGTTTTTTACCTAACTATATTAACTTATTAATTGATGTGACCCAAATATAAATAATTCCAATTTAATCCAGAATATGACACGTAAGGAAAAATAATCACGTTTTAATCCAGAAAATTTCACGTAGGCGAATCGCACCAGATGCCGTTTCAGACCTCTGCTTTAGTATTTTATATATATAGATTAAAGTGTACGGGAATATAACTAAAAATTAGTATAGATATAAATAATATATTTTATCAAAAAACAATATAGATATAATTAAAATAACAACAAAATATTTGCTCCAAAGGCCATTTTCATAAATTCATTTAGTATTTGTCCACCCTAAACTCATTTTTGAGTAATTGTCCAAAAATCTTTCATAATACCTAAACTACCCTTAGGCCGTGTTTGGCAACGGGGTGGGAGGGGGTGGGAGGGGTGCGATGGGGTGGGGGTGCGTTTTCGATTTCCGAGCCGAGGTGTTTGGCAAGGGGGTGGGACGGGGTGAATGGGGTGCGAATTAGGGGGTGGGACGGGGTGGATGAGGAGATTTCTCCACCTCGTTGGAGGGAGGTGGGAGGGGGTGGGGAGTGGAAACGCCCCGATTTGCCCCTCTCTCCTCCATAAATACACCAGTGACGTCGCAGGGGATCCACTCGTGTGTTGCAAGCCAGAGAAATTTCCAGAAGAAGAAGAAGCGACGATCGCGGGTGTGGCTTCAGGAGTGGTGCTCCATCTTCATCAACCTCCCAATTCCAGGTACGTCCAACACCGATTTGCGTCTTTGTGATTGATTTCGGTTTCGATTTTAGGGTTTCATATATATCTACAAGGGCCATACTCAGTGAGCCATCTATACATATACAAAAGTTCACAGTCAACTAGTCAAGCCATGTCCGAAAGGAAGCTACCTAAAACCCCCAAATCTACATGAGGGTCATATAGTTTAAGATTAATGGCTATGAGGCCAATATAACCTTTCTGCAACATTTTTAAAAAATTTGAGCCTCAACCTCTTCTAGATTCGGCTTAAATCAAGAAATGAATGCATAAGATGTAAAGGTTTTGAAGATTGGCCTTTTAACATAAAGTAACAGTTCAAAAACCAAATTTATGTATCCAAGCAATTACTGCATTGGACCAAGCTAATTAGCAAAGTCAAAGTGTTCATAATTTCAATCAATGAGTAGAAGCAACATCGTTGTTTTAGTTTGAGTGGATGTAGTGATGATGATTAATGAACTACGGAAAACAGGTTTCTTCTTTTTAGTTTTTACCCTCGAGGTTTTTGTTCTTCCTACTTTGAAGTGACTAAACTAACCACCATGTCTTTGTGCTGATGTTCTATACTGTTGTGTGAAAACCCCTTGAAGAGACTTCTCTAGCCATATGAAAATAAGATGTGAATGACCAACAACATTGATGTTTTAGTGGATGTAGTGATGATGATTAATGAACTATGGAAAACAAATTTCTTCTTTTTATCCTCGAGGTTTTTGTTATTCTTACCTTGAAATGACTAAACTAACCAACATGTCTTCGTGCTGATGTTCTTTATTGTTAGTGTGACAGCTGCTTGAAGAGGAGAGTTCTTTCTAAACTAAAGCTAAGGATTGAAAAAAAAAAGACTTGTTTATGTGGGTTATTTATTGACTATCAATCTTAGGTCATGCCCCAGTTGCACATAGTAGAATGCACCTTGTGTGGAAACTACTTAAAAACCAATTTCACGTTTTAGTGGCAAATCCAAGTTTATGGATTTGATAACAATCCATTTATAACTTTTTCTTGCTTGAATTTGTTTTTCTTACTGTCATACCAATTGAATACAACTTGTTTGAGCAAGTTTATTTTGTAATTTTTGTCCAACAAATTGAACATAACTTGAATATTTTACTTGTAGATGCAAGGTGAGCTATTTTTATGGGGTGAAGTTATTACAAAAAAGGCATTTTACCACTTCATCTGTTGTCTTCAACTTATTATTAAAATTGCTTCATATTTATGTTTATCCAAAGATAATAGATTGTTGATGATAGGGCCATCCTCTTAGCTTTACATTTTCGTGTTGTGCATTTGCTCTCCTTCTTTATCCATTTCAGTGCACTATCTAGAGTGGTCATGGCTCTCTTTATGTGTAGGAGTTTTTGATCTGCAATCACACAGTAGAAGTAAAAGGGCAGGAGTTTAATTAGCACCTGAATCAAGCAGCTCACATTTAGGCCTACTGGTAGTAGACATATAGAGGCACACCAATCCATTATTGTACTAGAACAAATTATGTGAGTTTGAATCCCAATTTTGCTACTTTGTTAGGCATGATTCATCATCAGTTGTGTGTTTGGTATAGGGTTATTGGTCAGCTTTAAGTCCTTAATTTGAATGTCAATAGGAGTATTTTGTGGGGTTATTGGTTTTAAGCATCAGATATTCAGAATATTGAGTTCTAATATCATCATTTTGTCTTTGACAAAGGGTTGCCAAAGGTTGATTTTGTGCAGGTTCTTTACTTTTTTCTGTACATTATAAGGTGATGATAAAGAAGTTTACAAAACCACATCCTTCAAAGATAACTGTACAAGTATGTACAATGTCAATTCAAATTTAACTCCTATAATAACTTCTATCCCTATCAGTATTAGATTGCTTGTTAAACCAGAAAGCCAAAGCTAAAGTTTCCATCCTTTTTCTAACACCCACAAACCCAAAATTACTACTGTGCAGGTCCAAATCCACCCATGTATTCCATTTTAAGCACCCTCAATTGAAATTTGCACAGCTCTTTGTTCAAATCTGAAATCAAGAAAGAGTTGAGATGGCCACTGTTTGGGGGTTTGTGGGTACTGGGTGGTTGCACATTAGCATAATTTTTTTACTTCTGATTGTTGCATACTTTCCAGTTGAAACATATCATAAGTTTCTTCAAGGTTCCCACCCATTATGCAGATTTCCCTCCTTGTCAATACAATTGATACATGTCCGTCTTATCAGTTATATGAGTTTGTTATCAGATTTGTTGATCAGATTTGTTGATTCATGGATATGAGTTTGTTATCAGATTTGTTGATCATTGGCCACATGGCATCTTAGAAATGGCATCTTAGAAATTCCATCTTATAAATGTCCCCCTTTTGAACTCATGTAACAGGTTACAACAAATATATCCAATGAAAGAAATTACACAGCCATATTATGACATTGAGAAATCACATATAGGCCCTTATGTTTCAGCTTGGTTGTATATGCTGCTGTTGTCTTTGATGTTGTCTTTGATGCTCTTGTCATGATTGGTTTGTCTTGTTCCATCTCACGTTTCATTTCCCTTCTACTGGTAGGAACCATGTGGCCTTACGGAGACAGCGACGTTGACACGGACTCCGACAGTGACCGGAGCTACCAGAGCGGTGACGATAGGAAGTACTACTGGCTGTGGACGGACTATGACTACGGGCGCAGCAGGCGGGACCATGCAGAGGAGGAGGAGGATGACACTCAGTCAGACAGGAGGGACCCCGATGAAGAGGCTGAGGACAATGCTCTTTGGGACTACGCGGCCTCAGAGCTCACGGAGCTTCGCGAGAGAGTTCAGTCGCTGCTGAACCGGGATGCTGCTAGGGAGCAAGTTATGGCCGCAACGAACACTCAGCTGCAGGCCGCCAACACACAGCTCCAGGCCACCACTACTGAGTTGCAGGCCACCAGGGAACACAACGTGGACCTCGCCAACAGGCTGGCAAGGAGCGACGCTAGCAACGACCACCTGGTGCAGCAGGTGGCCGACCTCTGCTCCTTCCTCTGTGGGCAGTGGGTGGGGCACGCTAGCGAGCAGCTCCGAACCCGCCAGCTTACCCGCTGGAACAGGCTGCTGGGGTGGATTCTGGTGCTCATAATGGGTGTGATGGTGCGTCTGGTGACCAGGGCTTAGGACCTCCGAAGCCAGGTCAATAGTTTTTGCTATAACTTATCGCAGTTGTTGTTGTAGTTGCCATAAACTCATGTGATGACAAACTGTTGTGGTTTTTTGACTTGTTGGACAAACACTGTATGTGGTGGTTGGCCCCCATTTTGTACATTTCGGGGCCTATGTAAGGGTTGGTAGAAACAATGTCTCACCCACACTCGGCCAGTTGTTGTTTTTTGATACGCCGAGTGTGGTTGCACCGTTAACAATGGTGCAAGTATGATCGGATAGGTTATGTATAGGGTTATGGCCCTCCTATATTAATGCATTTCGCTTACATTTCCACTTGTTGTTGTGCATTTCAACATTGTTCATCCATTACCACATTACATACAATTATCCATCACAAAATGTACACTTATGGCTTCTATGATTGCCACATTACATGCGTATGACACCCTACCCTTACATCACCACGGTCCATGCCATTGAACCAACCATTGAACCAACGGTGTTAAGGACAAAATGTTAATTCCCTTCGAACCACGAAATGTTAATGGACAAAGTGTTAATTCACTTAAATAATCGCGATCCTTACCATGACCCAACCATTGAACCACCAAAAGGACATAAGACGTGGTCAACCACCAAAAGTGGCAACCTACCCTTACAGGCGACCACCACGGTCGTTCCATATCTGCTGAGCAATGTCATCCCTCAGAGCCCTCATCTGTGCGTTTGTAGCATGCGCCACGTCGTCTGGGAAAAACGGCTCGTCGTCCTCGTGTCCAACCTCCTCTCCCGCGTCGTATGCATCTTCGTCACCATCCCCGTCAGACGGGATGTCATTGGTTGTAGGCTTTGGGAAGGCCCTGCTCCAGAAGCGCCAGGCGCTTGAGGGGGGGTGTGTCGTCGTCGTTGCAAAGGCCTCGAACAACGTCTTCCATAGAGGGTGTTCCACGTTGATCACGAGGGATGGAGAAGAGCGCTTCGAACTCCTTATCAACCCCCTCATATTGTGACCCAACGGGTTCAACTCTTGGGTCGGGGTCGTCGTCACCAATAGGGGGTCATTTTGCTGCTCCTTGTCAAGGTCAATGGCCGCCTGCGCAGCACGTGCTTCAGGGTCCATGGAGGGGGCGACGCAGTACTCGCCCGTTGCGACGGTGCCTCCGAATACTTGGTGCCACAGATCTTCAAGATCGGGAGGAATGCCCTTCTGCCGGAACCTGCTGAAGTTGTTATCCTCCTGCGCAATGGGGGTGATGGTTGTTCAATGACGATGACATTGAAGGGTCCGTTGGATCAGGAATATATAAGGCAAAGGGAAGACGAGCACATACCGCGATTTTCTTCTCCCACCACTCGTCGGGGGCCATAATGGTACCACGAGCCTCATCCCATCCTAGGTCGGTCTCCCCTTGTTTCAGCTTCTTCCAAGATTGGAAGATTTGCTTCATGTCGCGAGTTCGGTTCTTGAGGGTGTACTGGTTGCACTTCTTCCCTATCGCTGCCTCGAAGCTAGTATTAATTGGCCCCCATTTGAAGGACTGGTCCTTACCATTTTCCCGCTGGTACGCAAGGAGCACAAGCATCAACTTCTTGGTCAAATCCAATGACCAATAGAACGCAGCAGGCACAGCGTTCTTCTCGACAGAAGCCGACTTAGCTTTCTTACCCTTTCCTTTACCTTTCCCGTTTGTCGTCGCAGGGGAATCCATTTCGTTCTCGAGCATAGTTCTGTCGTCGAGGGTGGCGAGTAAATGGAATAAAAAATTCGGTAGGTTGTGGCCGAAGTATAGAACGAACAGCAATCCAGCCATGAACGAACAGCATAAGGAATTCTACAAATCAAAAAAAACCAGTAGACACAACATGGTGTTCATAGCTAATCAGTCCTTACCCGAACACCTCTAACCCTAATTCGTAGTCAATTTGGAATTCATTCGCCCCCAAATCGGTACCTAACCCCCAAATTCGTCGAACCCCAAATCATGGAACCCCAAATCATTCTAGTCCTAATTACGCCCTACTTCAGTTCATGCCATCTTCCGTCAACAATAGAGAAATTGGGGTTTTCCACCACTCGCACACAGTCCCAACGTATGCCCGACTGTTCAAAGGGGAACCCCCAATCTACCTTCAAACTGAAATAATGGAACTAGGGATCGGGAGAACTTACATGTGGCCGGCGATGCTCTGCAGGGCGTCGGAAGTTCGGGGCAAGGGCGGCGGTGGACCTGGACCGCGAGCTGCGTCGTCGGGGACTTTCTCTTTGGAAGAGTTGGCTTATGACGGGAACTGCGAATTAATGGGTTGGGGGTGAGGGTAATTGGGAGGGGCATAATCGGTATTTCATGTGGTTAGTAGGGGTAATTCGGTCTTTTTGAGTGGATCCATCCACCAAAACTTTATAACCCAACCAAACACGAAACGGGATGAGAAGGGATGAAAAGGGATTCAAAACTCCACCCCGTCCACCCCGAGATTCCATCCCCACCCCGTCCACCCCCAAATACCCATCCTCAACCACCTACTCCCACCCCGTTGCCAAACACGGCCTTATTTTAATTTTTCCCACCCCGTTCTCGTGGCTTCATCCGTCCTTTCTTTCATTCAGATTTGAGTTTAGAGAGAGAGAGATCCATGGTTGCTCCCTCCATTATCGCTCCTCCCTCTCCACAGCCGAAGAACTAGTTCCAGTGGCTTCTGGTCCGTGCTTCTCCCTCCTTTCTTCTTCTGCTAACTCTCGCTCGCCCATGTCCTTGTCCTTCCACCTTTCGCCTCCTAGATCGCCTTCTTTGTCCCTTCTTACTCGATGTGCGCATGGGCTCTTCCGTCGACCTCTGTCGATCTCGACATGGTGGCGGATCCAAGGTCTCGATCGCAATCTCGACATGGTGGCGACCGTCCTTGAGTACCTCGCAGTTGAGGTATGCCTTAATTTGATTTTCCTGTCTTGCTTTCTTTGAATTTGTAGATCTCCAAATCTAGGGTTTTTAGATTGGTTTTTTCTATACCTTTATTCTATTGTATTCCAATCTCGGATCAATTCATTATTTTGGTGTTACACGGTGATTGTTCGTTCAATTTTGAGTATTTGGAGTTTTAGGGTTTCATGGATAATTTCGAGATCTAAAATCTAGCCTCTGCGCAAGAAAAGAAGAACTCGTAACCGTCTTCGTCTTCATCGTATTGATGGGAATAGCCGATTCTGTGCTTAATCCTCACACAGGCGAGGTATTTCCAGTTTTGTTATAGAGGAAATTGTACCCAATATACCCAACCTTTGCAAAAATGTCACCCCCATCTAAAATGTGGTAAATGTCAAAAAGTGAATTTTTTTGCAAAAGTAACAGGTCAAAATTTTTGCAAAAATGACATATTGTCATTCCCATGTAAATTATTCCCCATAGTTATTTTTGTAAACTTCACTTTTTTTTGGTATATTGGTGCAAATTGGCCATTGTTATATGATTTGGCAAAATATGCCGACTTCAAATTCGACCATCTGACCAGCGCTACATTTTGAAGATTTCTGAGTCATTTCTTGGGTTGCATTAGCTAATTGGCCTGTGATTAATGTGACGACGATTATGTTCATTGTGTTGAGATGCATAGTTAGCCTTTTGTCGGTGAATGAACCTAATTGGCTTGTAATTTTAAAACCTTTCAAGTTATTCCTTAGTGAAAAGGACTTTTCAGTCCTTCCTTTCATTGTAGTATTCTGTTGGAAATTGGAATTGTGATGAGTCAATATAGGTTTGATGAACATGGGCTTGAAATGGTGTGTACATGATGACTTGCATTCTTCATTCTTATTTCTTTCGAATTTTCAGCTGTCTAGTTGTTCAAGTTGAATTTTCATGTCACAGTTAATGCCCTTATTTCGTGTTATGAGGCTATGGCTTTCAATTTTCATGTCACCACACGCTAAATTATAGCAAAACTCTTGAAACGAAGCTGTCATCAAAAAACTTTCATGCCACCACACACGTGTCACAACCGATAAGAGTGGTGACAGTGATCCCGTTAAAAAAAATCTTGAAACGAAGTTGTCATCAAAAAATTTTCATGTCACCACACACGTGTTACCGCTGATAAGAGTGGTGACAGTGACCCCATAAAAAAACTCTTGAAACGAAGTTGTCATCAAAAAAATTTCATGTCACCACACACGTGTCACCACTGATAAGAGTGGTGACAGTGACCCCGTAAAAAAACTCTTAAAACGAAGCTGCCATCAAAAACTTTTCATGTCACCACACACGTGTCACCACACACGTGTCACCACTGATAAGAGTGGTGATAGTGACCCGTAAAAAAAACTCTTGAAACGAATGTGTCATCAAAAAATTTTCATATCACCACACACGTGTCACCACTGATAAGAGTGGTGACAAGGACCCCGTAAAAAAACTCTTGAAACGAAGTTGTAATAAAAAAAATTTCATCTCACCACACACATGTCACCACTGATAAGAGTTGTGACAGTTACCCCGTAAAAAAACTCTTGAAACGAAGCTGTCATAAAAAAATTTTCATGTGACCACACACGTGTCACCACTGATAAGAGTGGTGACAGTGACCCCATAAAAAAACTCTAGAAACGAAGTTGTCATCAAAAAATTTTCATGTCACCACACACGTGTCACCACCGATAAGAGTGGTGACAGCGACCCCGTAAAAAAACTCTTGAAATAAAGCTGTTATCAAAAAATTTTCATGTCACCACTAATAAGAGTGGTGACAGTGACCCCATAAAAAAAACCACCTGAAACGAAGTTGTCATAAAAAAAATTTCATTTTACCACACATGTATCACCGCTGATAAGGGTGGTGACATTGACCCCGTAAAAAAAAACTAAAAACGAAGCTGTCACCAAAAAATTTCCATGTTAGCACACATGTGTCACCAAATGTTATTGCCCTTGACCGGTCAATGGTCAAAGGTCAAATTAAAAATGGGAATGAAGGAAAATGGGAAGGAAGGGCAAAATTGTCAATTTGGGACAATCACCTAATTACTTCATGAAAATGGACAAGGAGTAAAAAATGGGGTATCAAATGGACATTTTCCAAATTTTCCTAAATAACAACTATCAATTAATTGATTTTGATCTAAATAATTCTTTCCATAAAAAATAATCTATATAAATAAAATAACTCCTATCAAATATTTATCTATTAGTATTTTTTTAGTAAGTATGTCTATGAAATAGGTTTGATTTATATTTTTATGAATTAACCAATATATATATATTGTGCATTATGATATTTTAAATTATAATATATTATTTGAATATGTTTTGGCGGAATTTTTTTTACTCTAGAATCAATCTTGTGCTGCCACATATGGTACTATGCATTGGTTTTAGTATATATGTGTGTGTTCCCTTTTTGAATCTCATAGGTTCCAGTAAACAACTTGCTAATGTATTACTCCGTATAATTGAAGGTGAGATATGGAGTAGTACTTTAGGGTTTACACCTCTGACATTTTTATTTAATTAAGGATGAGATTAGACATACTAATTCAATCTTGATAGCTGACAAGTTAGTAGACGGAAATCGTCAAAGCGTAGAACATACAATACAAAGGGTATAGTACAAACAAGCGAAAACAAGCCCTATACAAGACGCAACTAAGCAAAACAAAATCTAGGGCATTGGGGACATAGACTACGGATGAAGCTAAGCACCATCTAGAGACAACACCTCTAGTCGGCGATACATCAGGAATCCCTGTGGATAGTGAAGACGAACTTTCAGAAAGCTCCTTCATGATCATGGAACCTCCCCATACACCTATTCAAGTAGGTTTAAATCATTCAATAACACATTAACTTAGGAAGATAAGAGGATTAAAGATTAGAGATCCAAGGTACATTATGAGTACTTAAGATTCTTGTAGTTTTGCCTACGATCCAAAACTTGGTTGAATCGTGAGATTTAATTTCTATGTTATTCTTATGTTTACTTCATTACCTTTCTGCTAATTGTATGCGTTGTTAATTCTATTTTGATTGGCTACCTTGATATAATTGTATCTTGCTAGGTTTTAATGGATTCCCAAGGATAATTATACCTTTGTAGCAAACACAAGTAAGTGATCCCGCAAAGCCAATCTTGGTTGTGTAGGGTAATGACACCTTGGTTAAATATCGGTTTCGAAGTTGTTAGGGTTAAGGAAGTGATAGGTCTTAACATCAAATGATGTTTGCATATTTGACCATGTACCAAAGGGATCGAAATTCCGCCGTCCGATCCCGATGGGACAAGGCGGCGGCGGCGGACGCGATTGAAGACGACAACAGGGGTAGCGATTGACGACTGACGATGCTACTGTTTTCTATATCCCCTCAATTCACACTCTTTAATCTCCTTGATCTTCAAGGTTTCACATTCTCTCTCTGTTCAATCTGGGTAGAAAAAAAATTCAGGTTTGTGTGTGGATGGTGGATTGGATTCAGTGTGAGCAAAACTGTTTTCTCTATCATTATGTGATGTTTGAGATTTGATGATAAAATTGGAATTGATGTTTTCTTCTCCCATTAATGCTTATACAGGATGGAAACCCATAGCTACTGTGAAATTGATGTGTTCCCAATTTGTTTAACAAATACGGAGTAGGTGGCTAACAAATACGGAGTAGGTGTTCCCGATTTGTTTAACAAACCCATAGCTACTGTGAAATTGATGTGTTCCCAATTGAGTCATTTGTGAAAGTGATAAGTGGGCAGCCCATGTAAAATGAGAGATGGAGATGATATATATAAATTGCTAGCACTAGTATTTCAGAAATTTTAATTTGTTATATAAAATGAGAGATGGAGATGTATTATACATGAACAAATAAAATGTAGTTTGATGCATACATGTCAGTATGCCACATGTGAAGAATCTATAGATGATCAGTAAAATATTCACATTTGTAAGGCACTCACATTTGACATGCACTCCTAGAACAAAGGTAGCACAAATCCAACAGGAGCTAATGCTAATTAAAATAATTGCCGTCACTAAAGGAAAAACTCTAAGACAAGAGAAAAGAATAACCAAGTGTTAATAATGGTGTCACCAAAATAAAAACAAGGTCATAGATACTGTCATCGTTATTAAAACAGGGTAATAGACACTGTAACCAAAATAAAAACAAGGTTATGGACACTATCACCACTATAAAAATAGTGTCATAGACACTGTAACCAAAATAAAAACAGGATCATAGACACTGTAACCAAAGGAAAAACCCTAGGAGAAGGGGAGCACAAACCCTAAAGAGGCTAATGAGAAGCCAAAATACATGTGATGACAGTTCTTCTCTAATTTCTAATTTCTAGTTTTCTAGATTTTTTTAAAGTAGTGTCACCACAATAAAAAAAAATTAAAAATGTAACTAATGTTGTCACCATAATAAAAATAAAGTCATAGATACTGTCACCACTATAAAAACATGGTCATAGACACTATAATCAAAGGAAAATCATATGATAAGGGAAGCACACCCCATATAGGGGCTAATGAGAAGCCAAAATAAATGTGGTGACAGTTCTCCTCTAATATATGAATGGGTAAGAGGGTCAGAGACGCTGTAAGCAAAATAAAAATAGGGTCATAGACAATGTCATCACTATTAAAACAAGGTCATAGACACTGTAACCACTATAAAAACAAGGCCATACACACTGTAACCAAAGGCCGGAAAACCCTAGGACAAGGAAAGCACAAACCCTATAGGGGTTAATGAGAAGCCAAAATACATGTGATGATAGTTCTTCTCTAATTTCTAATTTCTAGTTTTCTAGATTTTTTTAAAGTAGTGTCACCACAATAAAAAAAAAATTAAAAATGTAACTACTGTTGTTACCACTATAAAAATAAAGTCATAGATACTGTCAGCACTATAAAAACATGGTCATAGACACTGTAATCAAAGGGAAATCATATGATAAGGGAAGCACAAACCCTATAGGGGCTAATGAGAAGCCAAAATAAATGTGGTGACAGTTCTCCTCTAATACATGAATGGGTAAGAGGGTCATAGACATTGTAATCAAAATAAAAACAGTGTCATAGCCACTGTCACCACTATAAAAACAAAGTCATAGGCACTGTAATCAAAAGGAAAACCCTATAGACGCTGTAACCAAAATAAAAAACAGCTTTATAGACATTTGTCACCATTATGAAAAAAGGTTCATAGACACTGTAATCAAAGGAAAACCCTAGGAAAAGGGAAGCACAAACCCTATAGGGGCTAATGAGAAGCCGATATTCATGTGGTGACAGTTCTCCTCTAATATATGAATGAGTAAGATGGACATAGATGATGTAACCACTGTTAAAACAGGGTCATAGAACCTGTAATCACTATAAAAAAAGGGACAAAAACATTGTAACCACTATTAAAATAAGGTCATAGACATTTGTAACCAAAAGGAAAACCCTATGATTAGGGAAGCACAAACCCTAAAGGGACTAATGAGAAGCCAAAAGAACATGTGATGTACAGTATGGTTTAGGGTTAAGTCTTTAGGGTTTAGGGCCAAGACCCTAAACTCTAAATCCTAAACCCTAAACCCTAAAATGTTAAGTACAGTACGTCGTTAAGAGATGATTGCTGTCACCAAATGGAAACCCCTAGGACAAGGTAAGCACAAACCCTAAAGGGGCTAATGAGAAGCCAAAAGACATTAGGTGGACAGTTCTCCTTCAATATATAAATGGGTTAGATAGTCATAGACAGTGTCACCACTATGAAAACAGGATAATAGACACTATCACCACTATAAAAACCGGGTCATAGACACTGTCACCACTATGGAAAAAAAGGTCATAGACATTGTAATCAAACAAAAACCCTATAGACGTTGTAACCAAAATAAAAACAGGGTTATAGACACTGTCACCATTATGAAAAAAGGGTCAAAGACACTGTAATCAAAGGAAAACCCTACGACAAGGGAGGCACAAACCCTATAGGGGCTAATGAGAAGCCAAAATACATGTGGGGACAGTTCTCCTTCTAATATATGAACGGGTAAGAGGGTCATAGACGTTGTAACCAAAATAAAAAGAGGGTCATAAACACTGTCACCACTATAAAAACAGAGTCATAGACACTGTCACCACTATAAAAACAGTGTCATAGACACTGTAACCAAAGGAAAACCTTAGTACAATAGAAGCACAAACCCTAAAAGGGCTAATGCTAAACACAAATCCTAAACCTTAAACCTTAAAATATAGAAAACAATACTCCTTTAAAAGATGAATGATTAAGTGTTAAAAGTGTTGTCATGAAAATAAAAAAGTGTCACCAAATATAACATCCCTTTTAATTAGAAATTCATTCACGTGAAACACACAACAACCAATATGAATTAGGGGAAAAAATCAAATCACTAAAATGGAAGCCTATTTACAAGCAACGTTGTTTGGGAAAACACACAGGAACCACTGAAGCAAGGTGTTATCTCTGAGATTACAATTTGGAATTCGTAATTGATTCGGCCAAAAAAACTAGATTCCGACTCGACTCTGTGCCAACTGACATGTTTGCACTCGAAATTGAATTTCTGCCTAAAACTGATTCGCTTGCACTCGAAATCGGCTAGAGAAAGGAGAGGAATCCGAGATCGATTGATGGACAAATGCAATAGCAGCTCTAGATTCGGCTTTTGAGATCGATGAGTGGTGTCGAGAGGGGCAGTAAAGCGGAGGATAGAGGCATTCCAGATCTGAAAAGATCTCCATCGAGGCTGACGACGTCCAATGGCCTAGAAGATAAAGGGAGAACGGAGGCGCAGCTTTGCAATTTCTCAGATCTGAAAAAACGGAGTCGCCGTAGCACCGGGAGGGAGAAAGAAATATGGAAGCGTGGAAAAAGATAGGCAAGGGCAAAACTGGTATTATGAAAATATTTTGGCCATTTACTAGCAAGACTCAATCCTTGGGACATTTTCTATTTAGCCCAAAGGCCTTAGCAGATCCCTTGCAACACACCGTGTATCACTCAGTATGACACAAAATTAGTTTATATGAAAATTATTGTTAAAAAATTTTCAAAAAATTATAACAATATTGTATTTGATAATTCACATACATTTGCAAAAAAATATTTTGAAGAATCATAGTAAAAAAAAAGTTCTTGCTAAAATGTTTTATTTTGTGACTTTTACTCATCTGTATTTATTCAAAAAAATGTTTTTACGACTTTTGAAAATATTTTTTTACAAATATGTATAATTATCAAATGCAATATTTTTATAATTTTTGAAACTTTTTTAATAATAATTTCCATATAAACTAATTTTGTTTCACACCAACTGAGGGTGTGTTGTAGGTTATCTCCATCCGTATGTCTGTGGGTTCTTACAGTAGTCACCACTCACCAGTCAGCAAGAAGGAATCGATCAAAGGAGACCAACCATTTCAGATAAGCGATCGTTTCCATCCAAAAATCAAACGCCACGTGTCGATCGGAGAGGCGTTCATCTTCCCTGAGACCCCTTTGAGTCCACAGAAAGACAGTTGGTGTCTGAATACAATGCAAAATAGGGGTTAGAGCGAGCGTGAGTCGACCAAACCCCTTTCCCTCTCTTTCCACCTAACCCCTCCACTCGTTGTAGGCGAATTTCCTCCCAGTTGAATTCCATCCCTCTAAAGTCTAAACCCACGAATTCAATTTGAAGAAGAAGAAAATGTCGACTTCTTCGTTGTGCCAGTCAACTCTACAGTCGCAGATCCATGGGGCTAAACTTTACAATCACAGCAACTTAGCTCTCTCTCGTTCCTCTTCTGTCTCCTTCGGCAGGTACGGCTTTCTTCATCGTTCGGTATGGTTTATTGGTGGATTCAATTGTAGGATTTAAGTTATCTTCTTGGACGAACTTCAAGTGTTCGATGAATTGCCTGGGAAATAGAGGAAATCGGTTTAGATCATCTGATGTTTCAGAGCCCGTTTAAGTTTTGAAATTTCATTGGCTTTGTTACGACGGGTTATTATAAACTCAGCTAAGGGAATTCTGTAATTCAATAATAATGGGGGATTGGGGAAGATTAGAGCACACCTCACTTGTATTGTATCCAATCTTTTGATCTTGTTTTTAGGGTACAGATTTTGAATGTTACATGCTATTATATGTAAAATGATATAGTTATCAAGCATGAAATAGAGCCCTATTTTTGAAGATGCTGGAAACTAATGATATTTGACTTTATTTAGAATAGCAGATCAACATAATAGAGAAAATTGCTTCCTATAATCTGTTTGTTATTGGATGTTTAAGAGATTCTTGCAATTAGCTGCATTTTTTTTTGGCACATGTGATCATTCTATCTGTGAAGCAATCCTACCATGTTGATTTGTGTTGGCTAGAGTGGCTTATCTCATCTGCTTCTTTAGCTTTTTATCTCGATTACATTTTCCTGCATATGACAGATTAACAGTGTGCTGTTTCCTTCTTGTTATATTATTATTTAGTCATTGCCAGGATTTTGTTTCAGGTGTGGTTGCTCTAACTGCTTTAAATCTTGATAGGAGGAGCATTCAAACTGTGGTGAAGGCTACAGCCCGGGTTGATCAGTTCTCTAAGAGTGATATTATAGTGTCTCCCTCTATTCTCTCTGCCAATTTTGCGAAGTTGGGAGAGCAGGTAATATTTGAGGTTTATTTCCACAGAAAAATAATCGTCCGTTTTCTATCATTTACAGTAGTTTAGTTGGTTTGTGATTGCCTACATGAGCTTCGTATTTATCAGCTGATATTCATTAGATAATTTTTTTGCAGTAACTTAAGATTACTCCTTGCCTGAATACCATTATGAAATTTATTGAAGTCTCCACCCTTGTTCTCTGAAGGTAAAAGCTGTCGAATTGGCCGGTTGTGATTGGATCCATGTGGATGTGATGGATGGACGATTTGTCCCAAATATTACAATTGGACCTCTTGTAGTAGATGCTCTACGCCCTGTTACAGATCTGCCATTAGATGTACACTTGGTAATCACCTTCATTTATGCCGTATATATGATAGTATTTGGGTATAATATCTAACCTGTGCCAGAATGTAACAGATGATTGTTGAACCCGATCAAAGGGTGCCAGACTTCATTAAGGCTGGAGCGGATATAGTCAGTGTTCACTGTGAGCAATCTTCCACCATCCATTTGCATCGTACCATAAATCAAGTAAAAACATCTCTCCTTTGGATCTATATCCAGTTTGTTTCAGCACAGAAGTATGAAATGCTTTAAAAAAATCAAATATTCAGATATTTACCATTTGCTTATGTCGTGGAACATTCTAATAGCATATGCCATTGCATTTCCATCTAATGTGATACAGATCAAGAGTTTGGGAGCTAAAGCTGGAGTTGTCCTAAATCCTGGCACCCCACTAAGCGCAGTGGAGTATGTGCTTGATGGTAATATGATTTTCTTTCCCCATGACAGAACTTCTGTTAGAAAATATCATGTACTATTACCTGAAACACATAAAATGCCAAACCAGAAAGGGACAACTTCAGAATTCTGGGCTGTGTTTTTGGACATTCTATTGAATTAACTCAACTGTTGAATGCTAATAACAGTGGTTGATCTGGTCCTGATAATGTCTGTGAATCCTGGTTTTGGCGGTCAGAGCTTCATTGAGAGCCAAGTAAAGAAAATTTCAGATTTGCGAAGAATCTGCGTAGAGAAGGTATGCTATTGTTAACAATTTGCATTCAACCAGTTTCAGATTGGGTATACTGATGTTTGTTGCTGCAGGGAGTGAACCCATGGATTGAGGTGGATGGTGGAGTTACCCCTGCAAA
This sequence comes from Persicaria maculosa, assembly GCA_963922045.1. Lineage (NCBI taxonomy): Eukaryota > Viridiplantae > Streptophyta > Magnoliopsida > Caryophyllales > Polygonaceae > Persicaria > Persicaria maculosa. Next base: position 37,192,260 of record OY998271.1, read on the forward strand.
TGCCTACAAGGTTTGCCTACTCAAAATACGGTCTAGAAATTGTGATAAACATCACAACAATACCATACAATGTCACAGAATTTCCTTGTTCAGGCTTTGTTTGAACTTGAAAGCATATAACATAGATCCACATATGCTCCTTTTAGGTGATTGAGGCCGGAGCCAATGCTCTAGTTGCTGGATCTGCTGTTTTCGGAGCTAAAGATTACGCTGCAGCTATTAAGGGGATCAAAACCAGCAAAAGACCTGAAGCTGTCGCTGTATGAAAGCTTGGGCTGATAATGCCATGATGCAATCAGATGGAAGGAGCACAATAAAAAATAATAATTACAAAGTACAGAAAGTTAGAAGAAGAAATCTGGTTTAAGATACGTGCTGATTGCTGGTATAGTTTGCAAGCAATCCTTTGTAGTGAATGCCCAGTCTATCACTGTCACTGTTAATAAATGCTTTTGTATTTTGGCCATTTTGTCTTTACCATTTCCAAAAGTTTTGTTGTGTGATCAACTGTGTTTTAGAAGGGCCAAGATCATTATTTTATGATTCCAATATTATGAAAAAGTTATTTTTCATTGGTGGTGCTTCCTTTGCTTCTTGTTTGGTTCTCCTGTTTTATGATAAGCATGATTTATTAGCACATTAGCACATTATCATTATATCAGTCAGCCAAGTGTTACCTATTCAATTTTATCATTACATCTGTAATGATTAAAAAAAAAAGCAATAGCTTGGTTTTTTTAATCATTATATCAGTTATTAGTTAAGTGTTACTCTATTCAATTTCCGTTCAATAAAATAGTTAGTCCTTTCAAGAACCATATCAGTTTGGCTTGGAAGGTGCAGCAGAAAGAACTTCATCAGTTGCTTGGAATTGATATTTTAAATGCTAGTAAATAACAATTCTTTTTTTTATAACTTCTAAAATACAAGTTCTAACAATTCTTTGTTGAGAAATGTTATTTGCGTAATTTCTAAAATACACAAGCTAACACAATTCTTTGTTATAATTAAATCCAAAAATGTGCCTTCGGAGGAAGCTTCCAAAGCGTCATCGGCAGATTCAAAGGATGGATCGTTACGGGCTTAAAAACTTTATTGAAGAGGTTAATGAACTCATCACTGCGTTCGTAGCTAACCGGCTCAACTTCCATGAGGTCACGAGTTAGAAAAAGCAGGTACCCAAAGCATGATTCATACAATATATATCGGGACCGATATCTACACTGTTAATTTTTGCTATTTCCACTGCTAATCACTGTAGCCACTGACGGTGGCTTTAATTACGTATCCTGAAGGCCACCGCAGCATACAACGGTTGCATGGAACCGTAGACGAGTCCACCGCATGTGTCTACGGTGAGATTGTATAACGGGGGCCGTTACAGCTTCAACTCACCGCATGAACATGCGGTGGGTTCCACCATAGTGTAATGCGGTGCGTTTTTTAATTTCAAATGTGCCCACCGCATGTGGATGTGGTGGGTGCCTGACCGTTATGAGACGATTCGGTATCCACCGTATACCCCTGCGGTGGGATATGGGGCCCATAAATAGTCGTGAGGGCCCCCCCATAACGGCACAAGTTTCAATTTTTGATTTCGATTTCCCACCTTTCGTGCCTTCTTTTCTCGTCCCTTTGGTCGTCTTTCGTGTCAGTCTTTCTCCTAGTTTCGTATTGGTGTGGTTTTTTGGTATCGTAATATCTAAAAAAAATGGTGAGTGAGGGTATCCATGGTGGATGTGAGGGTCGAGGTGATGGCCATGGTCGTGGATCTCGAGATCCATTACATGTGTTAAGAGGAGGAAATAGAGTTTAATAAATATGAAATATAAACCAAACCGAATCCTAGTCTACGCAAATAAATTACAAGACTTCCTCCCGCTGTAGCGGTAGCGAGTCAGGATCGATCCACGAGGAAGCGTGTCAGCGGATCCAAAGTAGTTTGAAAAGTCACGTCTGTATCGACCAGAAGCGTCGATCTCGAGTAGGTAACTCGACGTCTACCTAAGCTGTCGATTTCAACTGCAACAGAAGACCTGTTAAGACAAAAACAAGAAATCAATATCGACCAGGGGTGTCGATAACGAGTATCAGTAGCAATGTCGACTTGGCTCAGAAGACTGCCAGTCGACTCAAGAGTACTCGATGTCGAGTATGGGACTCGATATCAAGCTCAGATGCAGGAGGAACAAGCGTCGACATAGAAGACCGTCGACGTAGACCAAAGGTGTCGATATCGACCTCAGATGTTGATATCGAGTAGTTCCTGCACTTCGTTAGGTTTGGTTGGCAAAGAAGGCCGAAGACAATAGGATGGAATACAAATGATGAACAAAAAGATAGATTTTTGATGTGAATAAAATATATAAATGGTAACTCCTAAGGCTAGGGTTTACCACAATGTTAACTAAACATGCACAAGGTAAATAAGACGGACAATTGCGCTATCTCACCCGAGGGACAAGCTTTCGTCGTACACCAACGATTAGGAATACTCTTGCAAATAAACATAATTGTCTCTACCAATTTTATGTTTATAACCCAATTTGATAACATGAATCCTTTTTCTTGCTATAAGGACTAAACATAGAATCGTAGGAGATGATATAGACACAACAATATAAACATTGATGTACATATTTGTACCTCTTTTTATTGCATCTTTTGACTTCATATTTCATTCAATTTCCAAAGAAAAGATTCAAAAGAATATAAACTTGTATAAGAATGGGCTAAAGTACAAGAAATAGAGTCTGCACAAGTTTTGAGCTAACTATGCAGGAATTCGAGCGAAATCAGAGTCAAAACGGAGAAACCAAGGAGAGCAGAAGAGAGGTCGATATTGACCTTCAACATCGACATTGACACGGAACTGAGTGTCGAGACAGACCATCAAACAACAGAGAAAAGCACTCGATATCGACCTTACATCATCGATATCGACCTCAACATAGACATGAGTAGAGATGGACAAGTCGAGCAGAAATACAGAGACATCGATATCGACCTTACTGGTCGATATCGACCTTATCTCGACATAAGATAGATTCGATTTCGAGACCCGGATTGGAAACTTTATCTTCAAGGAGACACGAATTATCTTATACTTTTTAGATAGATAGTAGCTGAAGATTTCTTTATCTTTACCTTTAAGTCTTATCAAGTTGTTTAGAGTTTTATCAAAATAAAAGACCTATCCTAATTGTTTGGATAGAGTTGATAGTTTAGATAGAAGTTATAATCCTTGGATAGCAAGGGTTAATAGCCTATAAATAAAGCCCTAGGGGGCTGGCATTCAAGGATCCATCAACACATCCAAGCAAGAAAGAAAATAGCAATAGGCAATAGAAAGTTAGAGTTTTAGTTTTGAGCTTTAAAGTTTCAAGCGCTTACGATAGTTGGCGTTGAGATTGTAAAGATTCAAAGTTTTCCATTTATGCAAGTTATTTCAATTCAAAGCATGTCTACATTCAACATGTGCGAGTAGTCCCCCAAGCTCTTAGGATCGGGGTGAGCCCGACGTTAGCCATGCGTGCCTGAGGTAAGTGTTAGATGTTGATATCATTGTGTCTATATCATCTACTACGATTCTATGTTTAGTCCTAATCAAAAGAAAAGGGATTCATGCTAACAACTTGAGTTATAAACATAAAATTGATAGAGACAATTAGGTTTATTTGCAAGAATAATCCTAAGAGTTGGTGTACAACGAAAGCTTGTCCCTCGGGTGAAATAGCGCAATTGTCCGTCTTATTTACCTTTTGGTTAACGTTGTGGTAAACCCTAATCCTAGGAGTTGCTTTTTATATAAGTTTATTCATCAAAACCACTGTTTTATTTCTTTTCATCGCATCCTCATCCATCCTAAAGTCTTCGGCCTTTCTTTGCCGACAAAAGCTAACAACTTTGCAGGAGAAGACATCGATATCGACCACAGACGTCGATATCGACCACTGAGTTCCGTCGACAGTTTTCTGAGTCGACGACGAGCATCTCTGCTGAGTTACTGAACATCGATATCGACCCCACAACATCGATATCGACCACCTGTATCGACTGGCAGTCTTCTGAGCCAGTCGATTTCGTCTGCTAACATCGATATCGACCTTCCCCAGTCGATATCGACTGCTTGTTTTTGTCTCTGCAGGTCTTCTGTTGTAGAGAGGAGCGACAACCGAGGTTGACACCGAGCACCAAGGTCGAAATCGAGGCTTCTGGTCGACGTAAGACGTGAGATTTCCAACGCTACTAGGATCCCGCTGACACGCCTCATCGTGGATCGATCCTGACTACCCTTCTATTACAACGGGAGGAAGTCTTGTAATTATTTGCATAGGCTAGGATTCGGATTCGCATTTACATATCTTTATATTTTATTTGAGATACTCGACTTCCTTCTGCCAACAAACATCAAGTACTTACCTCAAATATGCATGGCTAACTAACGTCGAGCTCACCCCGACCCTAGAAGCTTTGGGGAACTACTCGCACTTCATCGCAACAAACACCATGATTGGAAAAGAGTAAACTTGCATTAAATAACTCTTCAAAGCTTTACAACTCAACGCCGACCTTCGCAAACGACAAACCCTAAAGCTTCTCCTAAACTCTAACTCTATTTTGTGAGATATGATCTCTTGCTTGAATGTGGAATGAATAAAAGCCAGCCCCCTAGGGCTTTATTTATAGCCTACTAATCCTTGCTAGCCAAGGAAAGTAGTTTGAATCCTACTAAAACTTCTATTTAAAATTCTATCCCAAAACAATTAGGATGAAACATTATTAAGGTAAATATAAAATATCCTAGGGTAAAAAGGAAAGTTTCCTAGGACATAATCTATCTAAATAGATATGATAAAACCGTGGCCAAATTGATAGATCTTGCAATCCACGTGTAAACAGTGTCAGCTTCCACTTGATATCGACATGGTCACTCGATATCGAGTGCTTCATCTCGGCTCTAGTGCTATGTCAATGTCGACATCTTCACTCGATCTCTGGGTATGTTCAGTGGTCTTCAGTAAGTCTGTGTGGTCTGTCTTGACGCTCGGTGTCTAGGTTGAGTCCTCCAGTCGTTCTCGACCTGTCTGGTCGATATCGACCTCTTTTCTACTTCACTTGGCTTTCTCGTTTTGACTCCGATTCTGCTCCAATTCCTACATATTTAGACTAAAACTTGTGCAGACTCTATTTCTTACACGTTATCTCATTCTACACAAATTTGCATTATTCTTAACCTTTACATTAGGAATCGAATGGAATATGAAGTCAAAACACACAATCAAAACACCCCATACTTAGACTTGCTTATCCTCAAGCAATAACCAACACCTACAACACACCCTTCAAGTCTTCGCCCTTTTCAAAAGCAAAATCATGGGTGGTAGCAAAGCAAAGCAAGTGAATTTAACGTCATCACACAGATATGAGCGATCCATAGACATAGACAATTTTAAATCCAACCTCACATGGATAATGTGTTTCACTCAACTCTCAATGTGTTTAGGCAATGAAGATCAACTCTCAACTCGATTCCGTATAAAAACTCATAAACATTGCAATTTATAATAATCCACTTCACAACCAATTATGTAGATGCAATAAGAATCATCAGAAGAACTTTTGCTTAATAGAAGACTTCAAAGAAGACTCCATTCGGCGGGGTTGTAATGGGACTTGGTAAGAAATAAAAGGTATGAAATTATTTGGGTATGTGGTGCTTATAAAATTTGAGAATCAAGACTTCTAAACTTTAACACAACTTAATCAAACCATATCTCAAAATAATGCACTTTCCAAACTTGCTTTCCATGAAGAACTTCAACCTTCTTTCAAACCTAATCAACCTCTCAAAAATATAAATCTTGCAAAAAACAAAAGAACTAAGGAATAATTGGCTCATGCACTAAATATATATATATAGCTCTTTTTTTTTTGGAATTTTTTTGAACGAAAATTACTAAATAAATAAATAAATATGTGCATTTATATGGTGAGCCAAAAATCCTTTTACAATATGTGACAAGATGCAAATATATACCAACCCATAAATTTTCTTTGCTCAAAACTAAACATATGCACTTTCTTTCCACAATGCATTATTCTAACCAACTCTAAGTCTCAATTCCCAAATGGGGGTCAGGCTTAATTCAGCCAGGGATAATTTTATGGAGTTTACAATTTAAGGCTCAGGCTAATGTTCTGGCTTCAAGTAGAAATAATGCAGGGTGGGTAAAGAGAGGATAAAAATGGCTTAAAAGACGCCTCCATCATTTAATTCTCATAAACATAAACATATATATGTATTGGCTTTGAATAACTATCACAACATTTAGAGATGCATAGGAAGAGTAAATACACTCAAGAAAGCAGAGGGATTTTTAATGTTCTCCCTATAGGCCAAAATTCTCACTATGACAATTTTGTTGGATTTTGCTTTCTAGCCTAGGATCATATGTGCTCAATTTCATCACAAGTTCACAATCTACATAAAAACAATTTTTAGGACTTAGGCTAAACCATACAAATATGCCATAGGATTTCCATGATCAAGTCAGCTATTGAGTTCTCATCATAAGACATCTAAGTAGGGTTTTAAAAACAAACTTAAAAGGTAAATATGCATTTTTTTGTTCTTTTTGACATTTTCTTTTTTTTTGAATTTATATAAACTAAAGTACTAAAAACATAAACATCAATGTAATGCAAAATTTTAAAAATAAGCCATGATTTGACCATAAGGCATGTTTCATCCCCACCCTATACTAAAAATATACAGTGTCCTCATTGTATTAAATGAAAAACAAGGGTGAAGAGAAAAACTCACAGAGCAATCTACGAATTGAGGTCGATTTCAGGTTTATGTCGATGACAATAGTCGATGTCGAGTCAGGTAGTCGATGTCGATTGCATCAGTGTGTATCTATGAAGAAGTTAAAGTCGAGGGTCACTAGGGGGTGTCGATATCAAGGGGCCTACTCGATATCGAGTACTTTCTTTGGCTCCTAAGTGATCGATCTCGATCAAAGGAGGTGGCTCGACCCTAGGTAGTCGATTTCGACCGGCCTAGTCGATCTCGAGTGCTTCTGCAGAGACTTCTTTTCTTCTTCGTCGTTCCTTTTGCTTTGAAACCTGAAATTCTTGTTAGATCATAATAGATAAAGCTACGATTATCAATGTTTCAAAACCAAATCCAAAAATTTAAATCCTAAAAACCATCTAAGCGGAAATTTAAAAGTTTTATGTACATGCTCTAGATTTTTGAGTCGCTAGGCCGACTTCTCCGTCAATGCTTCACGACCCTTTAAAGCACGGCCCCTTCAAGCTTGTTCCTTCTCCTGGATCATCTAGGTCCTTTTGATAGTAGCTAAGCTCGGCAACCAAGGCTTCTTCTTCATTAGGCTCTTTATTGGGTGCTTTCCTTCTCTTCCTTGACCTAACTTTAGAAATATACACGAACCATGGAGCTTTGACCCTCCCATTAGTTGAATCATTAGTAATGGAAAAAGGAGGGTTAGGGATCATACCCGAGCTTACCTTTTCGGGCCCGAAACAACGATCTTTGGGTTGAGGGTCAGTCGATCTCGATAGGATAGTGTCGATATCGAGTGTAGAGGTCGATGTCGAGTAGGGGTGGTCAACATCGACAGTGGGGACCCCATACTTAAGCTCCTTGAAACTCGGTTGATCTTTAGACTCACTCAACATCGAGTCAGGGGGGTCGACATCGAGTATCTTGGTCGATTTCGACTGGGTGAAGTCGATCTCGACTCTCTTTGCAGCTTCGATCTTTGTAAACAAGAATTTGTGAAGCTTCTTCTTCGCAGGTGAGAGCCCAACTTTTTCTACCCGCTTTGTCTCACTCATCGTAGGGTTGAAGCGAAATTCGACGATTTCGTTACCGATTGTGAATGTAAGGGTGACATTCCTCACATTGATGCTGACATCCGCTGTTGCTAAGAATGGCCTACCAAGGATGATAGGCATAATGGGATCTTCTAGCATGTCCAACACGATGAAGTCCGTGGGTATGAAGAACTTTCCCACCTTGACAGGGACATCATCCACAACCCCTGTTGGTCTCACGGAGGAGTTGTCCGCCATGTATAGCTTCATGTCGACGGGCTCCAATCCTCCTACGCCCACTTGTTTCCATATCAATAAGGGCATCAAACTTGCACTAGCCCCAAGGTCACAAAGGGCTTTGAATTGATGCTTACCTAGCCCTACCGTTACCGCAAACTTGCCTAGATCGCCGCGCTTTGTAGGGAACTCTATAGAATTGTATTCTCCAGCGATCTCTAGGATGGACCTCTTCTTAGATAGGATGTCTTTTAGGAACCTCATGTATGTCGGCATCTCATTTAGCGCTTTTGTGAGTGGGATTGTGAGGTTGAGTCCTTGTAGGATCTTCACAAAGCGCCTAAACTTAGTGTCCACCGGATCTTGCAGCGCCTTGGAGGGGAAAAGGGAGTGCTTTGGATGGCTTTGGAGTCAAAATGGTCGACTTTTTCTTTCTGTACTGGTCGATATCGACATCAAGGGGGTCGATATCGATATGGTTGGTCGACCTCGGAGGATTCTAAAGCTTTTGTCGATTTGCAAAGGACTCGACATCGACAGGAATGTCGATATCGAGTGGGGCACTCGATGTCGAGTGGGTTTTTGGCTCTGTTGTGGGCTTCGCAGTGGGCTCGACATCGACAGTGTGGTCGACGTCAATAGGGTCATCGACTGGGGTGTCGACATCGACTGCGTCTTCAGCATCTTCTCCTTTGCTCCGTGGCTCATGCAGTTGACATCCACTCCTTAGATTGACAGCGAAAATGTGCCTGGCATGCCCCTTAGGATTTTCTTGTGGGTGTCCTGGGAACTTGCCAGGTGGCTTTGGGATTTGTGCCACCAATTGACCCAGTTGGGTCTCTATGTTCTTCTTCCAAACATCCATCTCCCCCATGCGGGCATTGAGCCCTTGAAGTTGGTTCTGGATGGTGTTGCTAGATTGTTGACTCGCTGCTTGGTTCCTCCTTAACTCATCAAGGATGAGTTGGACATCATCTCTTCTTGGCTCTCTCTCCGGGTGGTCTAGAGCTCGGTAAGGTGGAGGATCCCTAGGGTTGTATTGGGGTGGTTGATTTCCTCAATTTTGGTATCCCTGGCAATTGGGATTCCTCATGTACCTCGCCTCCTGATGAGTATCTAGCCTACTTGCTCCGTGTGGGGGCAAGCGGTGGTGATGTGCCTCTCGGAGTCGCATTCGGCGCAGGGTTGGTTATTGGAGAGAAATTTGACTTGAGTCAGAGGCCACAGGAGTCCCATATGTTTTGTCAAATTCTTCTAACCTCTCTATGGTATCTAAGCTTGTTGTGGTAAGAGCTCAAGATACCCATAGAAGGTGTAGGTGTTGATCCTCTCCTTAGTAGCTACGTCTAGGGCATTGTAGATGATCTCCTGGATGACGTATGGTGGTTGCTCGTGCATAGGGCAGGACCTCAGCAGCTCCTTGAATCGCTGCCACACTTGTGCCAGAGTTTCATGAGGCTTTTGTTTGAAAGCCATGATCTTTTGAAGTATAACCGCCATCTTGGATGGTGGGAAAAACTTGTTTGGAAAGGCATCCTTGACTTCATCCTACGTGCAGAGCAATCTTGGGGCTAGGCTCTCCAACCATGCTAGTGCTTTCCCTGCAAGAGACCAACGAAAAGCCTTTAGTTTTACGTACTCAAGCCTTTAGTTTTACGTACTCAATCCTTGACTTCATCCTACGTGCGGAGCAATCCTTGGGTTTTCCCTCAAATTGATGTCACCTAATTTCAGTTAAGAAGCTAGGTTTAATTTCAAAATTAGAGTTAGATAAGAATTGCCGATTCAGGCACTGAGAGCACAAGGTGCATGTATTGCTTGGCGTTCTGAGGGAGGGCATTGATTTGGGCTTCATATCGCCTCCTTGCCTCCTCTTCCCTATCACCGCGCTCTCTTTGTGTCGCCTCTCTAGCGGTAAAGTCCTCGACTTGCTTCCTTAAACGCTCAATCTGCTGAGTCTAGGTCTTTTTGTTTGCCATGATTCTTTGTACCTTAGACCTTAGATGGAGATAACGTTCAGGGTCTTCTACTCCTTCGAATTCAAGCGTGCGATCAGCGCATCACATACCTATAAAGCAAAACTCAAAGGAAGACGTGAAAAAGACTACTAGGGCGCGATTGATCGCGTCCCCGACAATGGCGCTAAAATTTGATGTAGGAGGAAGAGTTAAATTGAACAAATATAAATATAGATGCAAACCAATCCCTTATCCGTGCAAATAAAATACAAGACTTCCTCCCGCTGTAGTGGAACGGAATCAGGATCGATCCACGAGGAAGCATGTCAGCGGGATCCTAGATAGCCCGAAATCACATGTCTGTATCGACCAGAAGCCTCGATCTCGAGTAGGTTACTCAACGTCGACAAAGGCTCTCGATTTCTACTGCAATATAAGACCTACAGAGACAAAAACAAACAGTTGATATCGACCAGAGGTATCGATATCAAGTATAAATAGCGAGGTCGACCAACTTAGAAGACCGTCGACTCTATGCTTGGTGTCGATATCGACCTGGTTGGTTGATCTCGAGTGGTTTCTGCAGTGATTAGTGTCGGCAAAGAAGGCCGGAGACAATAGGATGGAATTCGAAGGATGAACAGAAAGAACATGTTTTTATGATTGTAAATATGAACTAAGGGCAACTCTTAAGGCTAGGGTGTACCACAAGGTTAACCAAAGCATGCATAAGGTAAATAAGACGGACACTTGCGCTATCTCACCCGAGGGACAAGCTTTCGCCGTACACCAACGATTAGGAATACTCTTGCAAATAAACCTAATGTCTCTACCAATTTTATGTTTATAACCCAAGTTGTTAACATGAATCCCTTTTCTTGCGATAAGGACTAAACATAGAATCGTAGGAGATGATATAGACACAACGATATCAACATCAAGTACTTACCTCAAACACGCATGGCTAACGTCGGGCTCACCCCGACCCTAGAAGCTTTGGGGAACTACTCGCACTTCATCGCAATAAACACCATGATTGGAAATAAGAGAAATTGCATTAATTAATCCTTCAAAACTTTACAACTCAACGCCGGCTTTCGCGAACGCCAAACCCTAAAGCTTCTCCTAAACCCTAAACTACTTTGTATTGTGAGATATGAGTCTCTGTGCTTGAATGAATAAAAACTAGCCCCCTAGGGCTTTATTTATAGCCTACTAATCTTTGCTAGCCAAGGAAAGTAGTTCTAATCCTACTAAAACTCCTATATAAAATTCTATCCCAAAACAATTAGGATGAAACATTATTAAGGTAAATATAAAATATCCTAGGGTAAAAATAAAAGTTCCCTAGGACATAATCGATCTAATAAAGAAAGATAAACTGTGGCTCTTATGGATAGATCTCAAATCCGCATCTCAAAATTGCATCCAATCCGTGTCAGTTTCTACTCGATATCGACATAGTCACTCGATATCGAGTGCCTCATTTCGGCTCGATCTTCTTCACTTCACTCGCGCTCTAGTGGCCAGTCGATATCTTCACTCGATCTCAAGTCATGTTGAGTGCTCCAGTAGGTCTCTGTTGTCTGAATGTTGACTTTGGGTGTCTACGTCGAGGTTTCCAGTCGATCTTGAGTGGTCTACTCGATCTCGACCTCTTTTTTGCTTCACTTGGCCTTCTCGTTTTGACTCCGATTCCGCTTCAATTCCTATACATTTAGACCAAAACTTGTGCAAACTCTATTTCTTGTATGTTAGCTCATTCTACACAAATTTGCATTATTCTTAACCTTTACTTTAGGAATCGAATGGAATATGAAGTCAAAACATGCAAATAAAAGGACTATAAATATGTACATCATTAGGAAGGAGAGAGGAGAGCCGAGAGAGGAGAAGAGGAAGAAATTGAGAACAGTTGTAAGTTTTAGTTTTAATTTAAAGTTGTTTGATTTACCATGTTTTGTTTCTAATTTCTATCTTCTAGGGTTGGGGGGAGCCCAACGATAGACATGTGTGCTTGATTACGAATCCATGATTTTGTGTGTTTTCAACATTTCCTATCTTATGTGTTTAGTCCTTTAACGAAAGTAAAAGGGATTCATGTTAACAACTTGGATTAGAATCACTAAAAGAGGTAGAGAAAACTTAGGTTTATATGCAAAAGCCGATATATCTATTTGTTGTAATGTGATGAAAGTTTATTTCTTGATATGAAAAGCATGCTCTTTAATGATTCATGATCTACACATGTGCTTATTTTTGTGGTGATCCCTAACCTTGGAAGTTTGGACCTTTATTTGTTTTATTTTCATGTTTCTCTTCATTTTATTCCTTCATAGCACCTCGACATTGTCCAAACTTCTCCTTCCATCCGCTCGACGTCGAACAATCTCCTTGACATCGACCACTACGCTCGACATTTACCAATCTCCTTGACATCGACCACTACACTCGACATCGACAACTTCTGTTCTTTGTCAACAACCACCGTTTTCCCCCTATTCCCGATCCTCGAAACCAAATAAACTAGAAACGATGACTTCTCTCCCGAGGACAAACCTGACTTCCTATACTATAGCGGGGTCTTAAATATAAATTTATTTGGTCGAGAAACCCTCTCGTCAAATTGGCGTCGTTGCTAGGGAGATATCAATTGAGCCTAGTTTAGTTGCATTTAGGGTTTATGAGTAGCCCATCCCTTTTTCTTGCCCTACCACATACATATCCTACCATTTGCCTCATTGGTCCCAACTAGGTGTCGAGCCTTTGCTACGAATTCGTGCATTCTTGATTGTGTTTTCAAAGTTTAGGTACAAAGATTTAAGGTGCATATGACTATTTCGGAGTGGAATTCAAATGGAAAAGATGGTAAGCCGAAGAAGAGAGATGACAGGAGAGGCTCGCGCGGGAGGAGGCACAATTGAGGGAAGTAGCCCGGTTGGAAGACTTAGTACGAAGGCTTGAGGCTTTCCATCATTCTAAAGGATCATACCCTCCTTCCTATGAGCCAATAGTCCCACCTCTAGAAGAAGAAGATTGGTACGAGCAATGGGCATCGACCCTATGGTACCAAGAGCAACAAAGCCCAAGCCTGGAGGACGACCCATATACGGAGGCCGAACCCTTAAAACTGATTATCACAAGTTGGTTCGCAGATGCTACAACAAAATCATCTTTTGTGAGCAAGTAGATGAGGGACCCAAGTTTGGGGTCGATGTCGACCAATACCTAATCGATGTCGACCTCCTGGAAATGTCACATGCACACCCTGGAGGAACTGATCCAGGAGTACAGGTCGATATCGACTACACTTTAGTCGACGTCAACACATAAGGTCTACAATAGAAGCCCTCCAGCGGAGAGGAGGTAGTCGATAGGGGTGTGCATGATTCGGTCCAAACAGAATTTTTGGGCCAAACCAACACAAACCGAACACAAACCAAACCTAACCGAAATTTTTCGGTTCGGCTTTCGGTTCGAGAATTTTCATTTTTCGGTTTCGGTTCGGTTTGTGTTCGGTTTAGGTTCGGTTTGTGTTAAACCGAATTTTTTATATACACTACATAAATCATTGTATATATATTTGTATATTTTATATATACACACATACTTACTGTATATACATATATATAGTGTATATATACATATATATATATATATATACATTGTATTTGCAATTGTATATATATATATATTTTAATCTTGTATACTTTATAAAGCATACAACTACAATGTATATATATACACTGTATTTGTAACCGTGTGTATATATATATATATATTTATTTGTAACTATATTTGTATACTTTATATTGGAATATGTGTATATATGTGTATATATACTGTATTTTATATATATTTGTATACTTAAATTTTTTTTTATGGAAATTCGGTTCAATTATGTTAAAACCGAACCGAACACAAGCCGAACCGGTAAATAACCGAACCGAACCTAATACTTTCGGTTCGGCTTTCGGTTTGAAAATTTTGAGATTTTCGGTTTCGGTTCGGTTCGGTCCGGTTCGGTTAGGTTTTAGACCGATGCACAACCCTAGTAGTCGATGTCGATCAGCTATTAGTCGACGTCGACCTACTCATAGTCAATGCTAACCTATCAATAGTCAATGTCGACCACTCTCCGATCTCGATCCTAATCTTGCCGTCTATCCTTGACGGACCCCAAGAAGAAGAAGTGCCCCCAAAGAAGAAGCAGGACGTCGTTGCCAATGGTGTTTCAAGTTCGCTTTTACCTTACAAGGTGAAGGCTATCCCTGATGATTTTGAGCAACCGGTGTTCGTGTTCAAGTATGGGGTCCTTGCAAAGTGGCATGAAGCTCCGCGAGAGATCACTGGCTGAGGTATGTAGAGTTGTTATACGTTTTCCCTTCTATAGGCTAGTTGGAGCCCAGGATGATGATTGGGCGGAGGTATGAAGCATCCACTTAGGGAGGTACAAACTTTTCCACAATTCTAGAGATGAGAGGCCAGTGTCGGCGGAGGATCTGTACAACCCAAGAAGCCGACCACCGGATGACGTTCCACGCTTACCACCACTGAAGGATCTACCAGACCAACCAATACCTCTGGAAGAAGATGAGTCGGGCTGAGGCTCAGAAGAAGAAGAAGTCGGCCTAGCGACTCAAAAATCTAGGGCATGTAACATAATAATAAAGTTTGATTAGTTAGGATTTTTAAATTTGGATATGGATTTGTGCATAAACTAGGATTTTTGGAAGTTTTGGATCTGTATTGCTTTCAAGTTTTGGAGGATTACCAAGGTGCCAAGTATGAAGTAAGATGAACCAAGGAGGAAGACGAAATTCTGAAGGCCAGTCGACACTAATCTGACAAGGTCGACATCGACCAAGCCACTTGTTGAGCTACATCGAGGGAGAACATGAAACAGTAGTGATCGATATCGACCACTTTAGACAAACATTGACCACCCTGGAGAGTTGTAGAAAGAAAGAGATTGGAGTCAACATCGACCTAATCAGTCGATATCGACCACTTGTGGAAGGCCATTTCGATCTAAACCTTGGAGCTAGAAGCAAGTTGACATCGACCACGTCTGTCGATATCGCCTACTAGGCAACAGACAAAGGCACTTATTCCGGTTTCTACATCAGCTCCCACCTGACTTTGTAAGTTTCTATCTCTACCTATTTTTGATGGTGAGCTTATACTTTGAGGACAAAGCAATGTTAAAGTATGGGGTGGGGGTAACAACTTGCTTGATTTTATGGTTTGTGGATTGTTTTTAGTGGTGTTGTTTTGTGTTTTTTTATCTTTGCGTTTTTTATCGAGTTCATAAAATCTGAAAAAAAAATTTCAAAAAAAATAGAAAATGTCAAATTTTCAAAAAAGAAAAAAATTTGCATGTTTGTTTTAGTTAGAGTCATTTGGGTCTTTATTTCATATTTTTTGTAGCACCTAACTTAGATGTCCTATGATGAAACTTAATAATTGGGCTTGGTCATGTAAACCCTACGACATTGTTTGGATGGTTTAGCCAAAGTCTTTTGAAAAGTGTTTTTGATGTGAAATTTGACTTGCAAATGAAATTGAGCATGTATGACTTTAGAATCTATGTGATTGGAATTCAACATGTCCTAGTGCACTTGGCATATAGGGAATTGTTCTTCATATATCTTTCCCTTCTTTTTGATGTGTGTATTACTCTCCTTATGCATTACCTCTTGATATTGCGGTGTATATCTAAGTCTTGAAACCAATAAGAGATATATTAGTCGTTGCATAATTTGATCAAAGGATATAGGCACTCTTTATTAGCCATTTTTATCCTCTTTTACCTACCTTATTCATGTTTACCGTACTTTAAAACCACTTTGAGCCTTATAGCCTATTTTTGTAGCTCCACAAAATTTATCATAGCCAATGTTTAGCCTTACCTCCTATCCGGGAATTAGGACTTAGTGTTGGTGAAGATTGATATTTGCGGAGTTTGATACATGATTTGATTCAAGTATGGGGTACATATTTGGGTTGGTATTTTATTTTCTCGACGCACTTATTATTGTAAAAGGAATTTTTTTCTCCCATATTAAATAAATGCACATAATTTTCATATTAAAAAAAAAAGAAAAAAGAAGAAAAAGAGTAGTAAGAATAAATAATCTGTTGTGCATGAGCCAAATTTCTCCTTAATTATTTTGCGAGATTGAATATTTTGGGCTTTGAAGAGTTGTGCTATATATTAGATGAGTTTGGAAGTGTTTATATATGAGGAAGTTGTTGAAGTTGTTTGATGTCGAAGATTTAGGAGTCTTTGGTTCCCAGATTTCTAGCACCACATAGCCTAAATAATTCTGACCTTTATTTTCTTACCATGCCACATTACAACCCGGCCGAATGAGTCCTTCATTGAAGGCCATCGAGCCAAAGTCCTTTTGATGGTTAATGCATGTTTTGACATCTCGGTGAATTGATTGGTGATATTAATTGCAATTTCTATGTATCTTAATGTCATAAGAGATTGAGTTGAGAGATGTACTTCAAGCCTAAACGCATTTGAGAGGGAGCGAAAACACATTATTTCCTTTTAGTGGTTGGATTTCAATTGCTTTGCCTAAGGTTGCCTAAATATATATGACGATATTTCAATGCTTGTTCTTATGTTCACCTATGCCTGAATTGATGTTGCTTTGACAAAGGCGAAGAGTTGAAGGTATGTTAAAGGTTTTGGTCATAGCTTGGTTATTGCTTGAGGACAAGCAAGTCTAAGTATGGGGTGATTTGATGTCCCCATTTTTGTTCTTGTTTAGAGTCATATTTATAGTCTTATTTGGGTCTTTTTGTGTCATTTTATGTTGGAAAAATATGGAAAATGTGTAGTTGTGCTTAATGTTGCAAAATATGGAGTCTACACAAAGTTTGGTGTGATTTTTAGGTCTTTGGAGCTAATTTGGAGAAGCTTGGATGCACTTTGGAGCTTAACGGAAAACCATGAAGACATTGGAGAATCTAAGGAAGCGTAAAAGTGAAGAAGCATGGAAAAAAGCCCTATTTTCTCCATTCATCATTTTGAATCAAGTTCTGATGCCTTCATTAGTTGTAGTTCTCGAAAAGAGCTTTCCAACACATATTCATATGTGTCAATTGGACAAACGAGAACTCTAAAAAGTGCGTTTCAAGACGGAGCCGAATGTTGAGAAAAGCTGAAGAGTGCTCAACGTCGACCAGAATTTTATGCGCAGTAGACGCAGTTAGAGGATCTGAATCTTTTGAGGATTAATTATGCACAAGATCTTTTATCTATCTTTCCATGTTTTAGATGAACTTCTATAATAGATAGGATTTAGATAGAAGATATAATTTTGTTATTTTATTTTTAGTTTTTCTTGGAGAGCAAGGATTAGGTTTGCTATAAATAAAGACCTTAGGCCTAGGTTTTAATCGTTCAAGCTAAGTCGTCTTCGGACGCAAGTAGTTAGGAAGGATAGAGGAGAGCCGAGAGAGAAGAAGAGGAAGAAATTGAGAACGGTTGTAAGTTTTAGTTTTAATTTAAAGTTTTTTGCTTTCCCATGTTTTGTTTCTAATTTTCATCTTCTAGGGTTGGGGTGAGCCCAACGATAGGCATGTGTGCTTGATTCATGAATCCATGATTTTGTATGGTTTCATCATCTCCTCTCTTATGTGTTTAGTCCTTTAACGAAAGTAAAAGTGATTCATGTTAACAACTTGGATTATAATCACTAAAAAAGGTAGAGACAACTTAGGTTTTTATGCGAAAGCCGATATATCTATTTGTTGGAATGTGATGAAAGTTTTTTCCTTGATATGAAAAGCATGCTCTTTTATGATTCATGATCTACACATGTGTTTATTGTTGTGGTGATCCCTAACCTTGGAAGTTTGCACCTTTATTTGTTTTATTTTCGTGTTTCTCTTCGCTTTATTTCTAAACAGCACCTCGACAATGACCAAACTTCTCCTTTCATCCCCTCGACGTCGACCAATCTCCTCGACATAGACCACTACGTTCGACATCGATCACTTCTGTTCTTTGTCGACATCCACCCTTTTCTCCTATTCCCGAACCCTGAAACCAACTAAACTAGAAACGCTGACTTCTATTATGAGGACGAACCTGATTGTCTATAATATAGCGAGGTCTTGACTACAAATTTATTTGGTCGAGAAACTCTCTCATCTAAGTGATGAAAAGAGGTGATTGTTCAAGTCACGGACTAATCGTGAAGGGTCAATCGTTGACTTGATCGCGGAGTCATCTCTATGGACCTGCTATATTTTGCATTGAATGACTTATTTATGACTTATAAACGATACTTCTGAGATGATTATTTATTGGGGTACGTCAAGAGTAGTTTTCTTATCTTGATGATACCTTCTCCCTCGCGAGAAGATGATTGTAAACTATGTATGCTCAACCGAAAATATGTTGAGAGTAGTTTGCTTATGTTGATGATACCTTATCCCTCGTGAGAAGATGATTGTGAACTATGATGCTCAACCGAAAATATATTATTGACTAGTAGTACGATTGGTCCCACTCAAATTCTTGTTACTCCCTCCATTTGAAAATAATTGTCGTTTGACACTAATAAATATCAATTTATAAAAAAAATAATACTCCGTATTTTATAGAGTTTTTAACTCTTTAAACAAGGTGCATTAAAGTCAAACAACAATTATTTTCCAACCGATGGAGTATTATTTTTTTTTTAGGAAAAAAAAAAAGAAAGCCAAATGGGTTACGAATAAAGTCGGCCACGATGAACCTAGCCCTACGCGCTGTCTAAAAGGGTCACTCTCTGGGTCTCCTCTTCATCCCCAAAGGTTCTTTTATGCTTTTTGGCTTTTAACAAAACCCCTCCTCTTCCTCATTCTGCCCCTTTTTCTCCCATGGTCGCGTCTCTCTCCTCTCGTCTCACCTTTTGTTTTCTTTTATTACCCGGTTGAGAAATTGAAACCACCACTCCAATCCCTATCAATTCATCTCATCAATGGCATTGCCTAACAGGTTTCTCCGATCCCCTTACCTCCCCCATTTCCACAATCCCAAACTCATTCCAATCCCCACCCTTTGTTGCCTTCCTGTTGAATCAATTCACACCAAAAATTGTTCGTCCTCCCCGTTCACGGAAAAACACTCTCTTGAGAGATACAACAGAGATTCATGGGTCTATCAGACTAACCCCTTCGAGTCTGAACCCAATTTTTCCTCCAGCACTGATGCCCATAAGCAAAACGACATCGCTTTGCAGCTCCCTGAGCTCAGGAACCTCCTTGAGGTATTGAAGCGGAAGAGGAAGGAGGGGGACCCTCAGCCACCTCCTCCTGGAGATGTTTACTTGGTGGGGACTGGCCCTGGAGATCCTGATCTCCTCACTGTCAAGGCCACGAAGGCAATTCAATCTGCGGATTTATTGCTCTATGACAGATTAGTCTCCCATCAAGTGCTGGAATTGGTGGGCCCACATGCTCGCCTTCTTTATGTTGGTAAGACTGCTGGGTACCATAGCAGGACCCAGGAGGAGATTCATCAGCTGCTTCTGAGCTTTGCTGAGGCTGGTGCCACTGTTGTCAGGCTTAAAGGGGGTGATCCTCTGGTATGATAATTAGACATTGTTGTTCATGCATTATTTGTTGTTTTTGGATTCAGTTGATTCATAAATTTCTTTTCTTTAGGTGTTTGGAAGGGGCGGTGAGGAGATGGATTTCTTGCGGCAGCAAGGGATTCAAGTCAAAGTTATTCCGGGTAAGGAATTGTGGTTCACGCCTTTTTTGTGTGGTTTCTGATTGTTACATTTGCTTTATCAATCCATAATCACGAGAGGATTGATGAAAGTTATTTAAAATTACAACAGAATCTCTGTTTCTTTCTAGCTTTAGATGATTAGTGAATAGAGCTTGTGGTTTTAGCATGCTGCATTTGTTGTACTAATCTAAAATCACGAGGGGATTGATGAAATTTAATCTATTTTTAAATGTTTAATCTGTTGTTTTTTTTTTAATATGGTGAATTTGGTGTGCATGTCTGCAATTCTGAAACAATGTAAGATACCCACTCCAAAGTTGCAACATAATACTCAATTTTGAGGGCTTTGATTTTGGCAGGCATAACAGCAGCTTCAGGAATAGCTGCAGAGCTAGGAATTCCGCTGACCCATCGCGGTATTTCTAATAGCATCAGATTTCTCACTGGACATTCGAGGAAAGGTGGGTCGGATCCTATATTTGTTGTGGGGAGTGCAGCTGACCCTGATACAACCTTAGTGGTATATATGGGCTTGTCTACCCTTCCATCTCTTATCCAGATAATGATACAACATGGTTTGCCATCCAATACCCCTGCTGTTGCAGTAGAGAGAGGGACAACTCCTCAACAACGAGTGGTACGTGACGCCATGCCATTCACTATTTTTAGTTTTAAGTATTTAGTTTTTTGACTTCTTTGCTGCTTGTTCTCTTTCTGGCATTCACTTGTGCATACTTATTCTTTTTCTACCTCCCTTTGAAGAGTAACAAGTTTTTCATAGGAAACTCTTGTGCATAAGCATTTAGATCTTTGTTAAAAGTCTTTTGAGTTATTAAAATAAGAAGAATCTCATATTTCCTTAATTGAACAAGTCACGGTGTCATTGTCGTCGGAGATATTCTATCT
Organism: Persicaria maculosa; assembly: GCA_963922045.1. Taxonomy (NCBI): domain Eukaryota; kingdom Viridiplantae; phylum Streptophyta; class Magnoliopsida; order Caryophyllales; family Polygonaceae; genus Persicaria; species Persicaria maculosa. Next base: position 37,212,948 of record OY998271.1, read on the forward strand.
CCTGCAGTGGTTGACCCAAGCTTCCATTATTAATTGCATATTTCAGAGAGATATTTCATTTTAAGCTAATGTGGCGTTCCTTGTCTCTAAATGCAGTTCTTAACATATTTTGAAATTTGTTCAGTTGTTGCCATTGTAATCCGGGTAATAATGTAACAGGTATTCTCAGAGCTGAAGGATTTAGCTGCTAGAACTCAATTGGCCGAATTAGTTTCACCAACACTGGTGGTTATTGGCAAAGTTGTTTCACTTTCACCTTTCTGGCCAACCACTTTTGTCGATACACCTGCCCTAGCAACAGCAGCTGACTAGACGCCAAAGTATGAATACTTGCGTGAGCTCAACTATTTTGTTTCGTTAGCATGGAAGATTTGATTGTTCATGTTCATTAGCAATCACAGTGCTGCATTGTCTGCTGCGGTCTTTCTGTTGATGCCAAGACGCTCAGAGAGTGTTGATAAGCTGACACCACTGGAATCGAGTGAGATGTTGCTCGGTGATTTGAGGAAACTTGTAAAGTGCACTGGCCTATTTAGAAAGCAAAGCCTCCTGTTCCAAGAGTCGTATTTATGGGGTCTGGTTCTTCACTCAAATCTGTACTCAATTTCAACCATGTTTTTATGAAAGGAGTGAAATTTGTTTTCTGAGGGTGGTTTGTCTTTCACATATAGTCATATAGAGCAAACTGAACTCAACAAAGGCGACAAAGTACGCAAACGAAAAGAAAACGGTGGTGCAGAAATCCACAAAACAAAAGACATGAACTCAACATTACAAATGAAACTCTATGGAAAATGCTTGAGGAATCAAAGAATCTATGGGTCCGAACCATCTCGCATACGTATTTGAAAGACGAACACATTCTACACTACAAAAGGAAAGGAAAAACGTCTTGGCAATGGACAAAACTAATGGAAATAAAAGATGAATTCTGTAACCGTCTCATATGACAGATAGGAAATGGTAAAACGGTCGACTTTTGGACTGATAGATGGTTGGATGATGATACGTTAGAAAATGGCTGTCTTATGCCAAATAGAATCAACAAAGGTGACAAGGTAGACAAATACATTAACGACACCAAAAGATGGAACACTAACGACCTCAAACACATGTTACCAACACTAATCATCAAAAAGATCGAAGCGACATTCATCCCAGAAAACCAAATAGAGGACAAACAGGAGAAAAGATAAATCTGGATGGTTCAGGACAGCCAGTGCACTCCGACATATTACATGAAACAACATAATCACACCACCCAAAACGGCATGGATTTAGGCAATAGACATAGCCCCGAAAATAAAGAACTTCTTATGGAAATTGTACAACAACGGGTTCCCAACAAAGACTAGACTTATCGCCAAATGTGTGGCCCTCCCATTCGCATGCGAACTATGTGATACGTGCGATGAATATCTCATTCACTTATTTACTCGGTGCTACATTAGTAGAAACCTCATACAGAAAATTTACCCTGAAATAGAACAACGACTAGAAAAAATTAGACAGAAATGAACAAGACATATAGAAAATTATGTCAATTATATTTGAAACAATAACTTCAGAACAAAGGAAAAAACTAGCGACTACTAGGTGATGCCTTTGGACCTCCAAAAATAAGAAAATCTTTGATAATGAAAACACTTTAACAATCCAAAACATGGAAAATATCATAACACAAACAATCATGAATTGGGAAAAAAACGAAACGTTTGGATAAACCAAACATTAATGCTACCACAAAAAGCACACGAACCAAAAAGAAACGACACATGCGATGAACATTCAAAATAAATTTCGATGGTAGTAACAAATACTCTCGTACTTCTAGTGCAGGTTTCATCATTTGAGACCACATAGGTGTGTTGATTGGCTGCGGAGGCAGGCAACTTACACTCAGGTCGCCGCTCATGACTGAAGCTATGTGAATCCTTTTGGGCATCCAGATGGCGAAGAAGTTGGGATTATCCAGTATCCACATTGAAGGTGATAGCCTAACAGTGATCAACACAATCAATGGGTATTGGTCCTGCCCATGAGAGATTGAGTTGCTCATGACGGACATTCTCATGTTGCTCTGGTCCTTTGGGCATCATAGCCTATCACATTGCTTCCGGGAGATTAACAGATATGCCGACCACATCTCTCGCCTCTTCCAGTCGAAAGTCGCACCAGATGCTTGGCTGGATAGACATCTCTGTATTCTCATCCGAAAGGATGCTCTTGGGTGGTTGTCTAGTAGGGACTAGCCCCATCCAAATCCTTACCTGTATAAAAAAAGTAAACTTTGTAATGTATTTTTTTATTTAAGTAAAAAATTCGAGCTAAGTTGAATCTCGAGAGGCCGATGAATCGACAAATGAACAACCATCAACATACAATACAGTAAGCAACACAAATCAACAAAGATAAAAGAAAAAATCAATAATCCATAAAAGCCGCCAACCAACGTAGGAGCCGATGAAGATCCAAGACGAGCTATGAATGCCGAGAACACGAGAGAGTACGACAACTGACACGGCATCTCGACGTCGAGAAGGCGGAGAACAGTAACCCACCACCGGAAAGGGCGAAACCTGGGGAAGTGTGGATCACCGACATTGCCCCCACCTAGATAAGGGATCTTCAAGGATCACAAACACAACCACCATCCTCTCGATCATTCATGACAGCCGATACTGCAACCCAACTTGGAACTAAACATATCATGCCAAAGCATCAACCCGACGCCAAAAGAGGGAACAACTACGGGCCAATAACAGGAAGATCAAACACCAGACGAAGATTTATGTGCAAAAGCCCGGGACAAAATAGAACTCCTGGAGAGAAGTTATTATTACTAATAATTTTACGATTATAGTTTAGGACCTTTTGAGATTTTAGGTTAAAACACTTTCAGGATTATGGTCAAACCCTTTCGGGATTTTATGTAAGTATATGTATATTTATTTATAAAACAAATGAATATATATATATATATATATATATATATATATATATATTACCTCTGTTCAGAAAGTCACTAATGTAATTTTAAAACATGAGTTTTCAGCACGGTTATTAGGTTTAACCGAGATATAAAGTCATGTGTTAATTTAAAACTGGAGTTTTTAGCACTGTTTTTAGGTTGAACTGAGTTGTAAAGTCACCGTGTAATTGAGGTTTTTAGCACAGGTTTCAAACAAACCAAGCTATAAAGTAGTCCTCACGGTTTTTACCACAATTTGAGGTTTTCACCGGAGTCAATCCCTATATATATATATATTTATAGAGAGAGAGAGGTTGGTTCCGATGTACTCAGCCCTTAACGTGTATCATGTTAACAAATCTGGGTCGTTGATTAAATGAAATGGATGACTGAGATTAATAGGCAATTTTAGCTTTTTTTCAAATTAAAAATCAGTGGGACCCGCCTCTTTTCTTGCCCACTTGCTGAATTGGGGTGTATGTGGTGCACTCTCTTGAAATTATTCGATGGTATATCTAGATTATTCGATCGTATCGACGGATTATGCGATGTTATCGATGGATTATTTTAATCGGCTAGCACCCTAAAAACGCCATGAACTTTTAACTAATAATTATTCGATGGTATCGCTTGATTATTTGATGGTATAGCTTGATTATTCGATGGTATAGCTTAATTATTCGATGGTATTACAATATTATTCTGTTACTTACGTCATTAATTTTAACAAATAACTAAAAATTATTCAATAGTATCGCTGGATTATGTGATGGTATCGTTAGATTATTCGATGGTATCAATGCATTTTTCATTCATATGACCGCCAACATAAACAAACAAAAATACACATCTCATTAAGAACAGAATCGATCCATACCCATGAATATTTCGGCTTTTCCCCCGAATACCTCTAAGATTGAAGAATGAACGGGCTATTTAGGTCTCAATTCCCCCAATTGGATTAATTATCAAGCAAAACCCATTTTAATCGAATAACCCTAATCCCACCATATCAAAAATCGACCATTCATCTCTAACAAATTTGGTCTCAATCACCCCTAATTCATCTCTAACAATTATCCATACAAACTAACAAAACTAAAAGGAAGATATTGGCATGAATGATTTCTCTTGGAACATCTCCATGAATGATTTGCAAAAATCGAAGAAGGCTAGGCAATTCTTATTGAATCGATTGACATATATCTGAAATAAAAAATCGAAGAAGCTAGGTAATTCCTCGCATCGATCAGCAAAAAAAAAGGAAAAAAAACACTAACCTTGGCGGCTTCCAACTTTCATCAACAAAACACTAATCCAAGATCCATCAACAAAACACTTATCCAAGATCCAGAAAAGAGAATGAAAAAACAATCAATTAATTAACCTGCCGCCCTCGCAAGGATATGAATTTTTGGTCTGAGTTTGAATCAGGTTCAAATCATGGCCGACCTTTTCACACTCGGTAGCGCCAGCGGAAACACTCCGATATTAATCAGAACATCAACAACAGCAATAATTCATGGGTGAATCTGGTATCCCGTAACGACCTGATCATGTACCAAAACGAGGAGATCTACAGGGGTTCGAGATATGGCAACAGTGCGTGAATTTGCCATCCGTCGCCACACTCGCCTCCGACCACCGCCTTCGAACTCGCCTCCGATCGCCGTCGTAGCCGGATTGAGAGCTCCTGTCCACGTTCAGGCTCGTCACTCATCCGATCGCCCCGACTTCCCTTTCTCTCTCCTTTTTGGTTGAAAAAGCTAATGCGTGGGATAGGGTTATGAATTATGATGATTGTAGTCACGTGCCTATGGTATGGGTGAGATTGTGTTTTTGCAATTTTAATTCACAATTAATCTAAAATCCCGAATAATCTCAACCTTCCATTTGCACTAAATCAACGGTCCTGATTTGTTAACATGATACACGTTAAGAGCTGAGTACATATGATCTATCATCTCTCTCTCTCTCTATATATATATATTATTCGGGCAGCTTTGGGCCCAAGAAAAAACAGTACAAGAGTTTTATTTAAAATGAGGGTAAGTCGGATAGTGAAGGAGACTTGGTATATAAATATATATATCTGTGAACTAGACGCAAATCGTTGTAAGATAATCATGTTGTTTGGGCACAACGATCAAGTAATATGCATTTAAAAAAGTAGTCTTAAGAATTGGTATTCACGCCCATTACCACACTAAGCAATGGATGAAATGGAAAAATCAAATGCCAATAAGGTGTGACAGGAAACCCATTGGTTGGTGTGTTATTTTGTTTTTATATGGAGTTCAAAAACCCGACAGGATCCTATTAGTTATCCCGAAATGACACACCGAGATCAAAACAATATGAAATATGAAGGAGCCTTATCAGAAGGTGCATGAACTGAAGCATGCACAATAGTGTTGTCAAACTTCACAAGGTGTTTCCAATCTCCCAAAAAAGGGTGGAGAATAGGATTTACTTTGTGTTAATTTTAGTGTTGATTTTAATTTAATTCATTATCTAATCAAAAAAAAAATGTGTCTGATCCAAGAGAGTAATAGACTCGATGAATGCAAAACAAAGTGCAAGCCAAGGAAAAAAGCAGTTGGTGCGCATGAGGAAAAAGGTGCATTAATAGGGAATAGAGGCTCACAGAAGGAGAATATAGGAACTAGTAGTTGAAGCTTGCTGAGAGAGGTTTAATTGGCTCCCAATGGAAGGAGTTTCGGCTCTTATGGGGAGTAGCTTATGCTCTTTAAGGAATGATGAAGGATGGGAGGCAGTTAGAGGTTTATTTTGCCAAAATGAGGGGTTTTATCTCCCAAAAAGGAGCAATTTTCGCTATTTCTCTCTCTTCGACATGGAGGTTTTGAGCTCCCGAGAAAGAGCAATATCAGCTCCCAAAGGGAGGGTTGTAGGAGTAAGTATCAACTCCCAAAGTGAAATCGGGTTACTGAAATTAATTTTTCAACTCCCATAAAGAGGATTAGCGTCTCATAGTAGGAGTGATTTTAGATCGCTTGGTTAGGGGAAATTGGGTCGGCGGCTAAGGATGGTTAAAATTGTGGTTAGAGGATGAGGTTCTTGGAAGACAAGGCTATAAGCGCCGAGGGCGGGGAGAAGCGGTGGCGAGGGCTGGGAGGGGGAGGGGGAAGAGCGAGTCAGAAGAGGGGGCGGGGAAAACAGTTGGCGACAAGCAAAGTGAGAGGTGGAAAGGATGGTGCGAAGGATGGAAAATGACTAAGGAAGGCAAGTAAGGTATAAGGAGAAAGACGAAAGGAACCAGGGAAAGAAGTGACACAAAAAACAAAGGACAAGCTGGGGAGGTGATAGTGTAGGGGAGAGTGGAGAAGGCGACAGGGGTGGAGGTGTGAGAGAAGAGAGAACCGGGGGAAGAATGTTAGAGGAGAGGGGTTGCCAGAAGCAGAGACGAGAAACACAAACACATAGGAAAGGAACACGAAGAAAAAACCAACACCCAAAGAAAACCAAAAGCAAAAAGGAAGAAACTGCAAACAAACTAGATGGAATAAAAGGAAGAACAAATCTAGAACATCAAAAAAACACGGGGGACAAGTGAAGAAGGAAATTACACTAAAAAGACAAGAGCAAAGATACAAAGAGGGAAAAAACCAACACAGAAAAAACAAGGGGACGAAAAGAAACACAAAAAGGATCGCACCCTAACAACAACAAACCAACAAAACCCCAAATTAAATGAAACTTAAACCCTAACAAATGAAAATCAACAAAAACAGCAAACCACAAAATAAAAACCAAAAGCAACAAAAAACCAAGAAGAAAAAAAAAACACGTGAACAAGAACAAACAAACATGAAAAAGGGAGAGAACCATGCAACCGAAAAACCAACAAAAGGAAAAAGGAGGGCTATAAACCAAGGCCGAGAAGAAATGAAATGATACCAACGCTAGAGAAGGTCAGGGGAGGAAGATATGAGAGAGATAAAGACGCCACCATTACCGAAGGTAGAAGGGAAGGGTGGGACAACCGTTGCGTGCGGAAGGAGGCTGGTTGAGACAACGGAAACCAGCTAGGAAAAGGGTTCCCAAGGCGCATGGATGTGCTGAGTGGTGACAAGAGAACATGCTAACCACCGTAATTGGTCGCCATTAGGGATTTTCCATAGCAAAACGCAAAGTATATACCAAAAGAAATCTGAAATTGATAAGCAAAGAAATGATAATTAAGCATAAAGTTTCCAAATTTGTGTAGAAGATAAGAGATTCAACCGAAACAGAAGATAGAAATTAGAGATTGCGTTCTATTGGAAACAACACACAATATCATTTTTCCAAAAGAGATTGATTTTTATTGGTTGTGCATGACACTAGATTTTCGAATTTCAGTCGGGTCTGGGTTCGGGTGGGTCGGGTCCAGCTTTACCGATAGGAATGTAGAAAAGGTGTTTGATGCCCCTATCCAAAACCTTTCATCGCTATTTGACATTCAAAGTGAGCGTGAAAATTGGTCTCTTCTCTCCCATACCCTCACAACACATATACTCTACAATCCTCCTTTGAAAGAGGTTAACTTTGCATGGTGGGATCTCTCTCGCATCTCTCTAAACCAGTCACACCACCTTCGGGATAGTTTGGAGATGATAGAGCGCTTTCTATACTCTCAACCTACCTGCATTATTTGATGTCCCCTCCATTCCCTCATCCTCAATGAATCTCTCTAGCAACACATAGTACACAAACGATATCGTAAATACTCCGCTCTTAACTAGTAACTCCAAAGGAGTTGATCTTGGACGTCAAGATCCACGGTCCGTATATGTCTCACTAATTCGGCATCCTTATTGTTGAGATTTGAAAGGAAAAGGTGTCTCACATGTAAAGTTGAGCATAACAAGCCTTAGTATATAGGTCGGTGGGCTACATCTATTGCTAATTCATTTTAGGTTGGAACCTCATTTGGCTTATGTGCTAACTTACTAGCGCATGTACACATGACTCTCAATCATCGATTCGAACAATCTTGGTTTAGGCTAGTTATAAGGAGAATGAGATTCTAGAGCCATTTGTTTAAGTGTCAATTAGGCATGTAGTACGATAAGCCCACAGAGCATCATCAAGTCTCACACTCCAATCCTTCCTCTTTGGGGATGATGCGGGGTTGTCTGATCGTTCTAGCAATGGCTCCTAAAAACACACAAAACAGAATGTAAGACAACGCTGATTTCTAGACTGATGTTAAAGATGACAATTTAACAACAGTTTTAGACTAAACTGATGTTAAAGACACTGACAGCAAAAGTGATGAAATTAAATAAAAGAAAGATATGGGGTTGAAGGCAACCAGTTGGCCGAAATACTTATACCTAAGAGATTAAACTACTCGTCGACACAAGTCCCTGAGCAAAAGACCTCCTTCTACAACTCGATTCAAGCCCATCTTTGATCAAGAGGATATGGACATTCTCCTTGAGTCACCTTCTCCGCGAGACATGCAACAAGAGAGACAAACCGGGACAGAACGGATTGAATTCGTAATCGTATGAGCAAGAACACAAGATGAACTTGGCTTAGGGTTTTGAGCAAAAGCTTCTGATTAAAATTAAACGTGCTTTACAAGATGGCAAAAATAGTTTAAATAGAAAAGACTAGAGTTTATCTATTCAGGAAATAAATCTATTAAATTCTAATATTAAAATATCATCTAGAATATTAAAATACTAACTAACTTAATATAGATAGAGTTCCTTAAAACTTCCAGACTCCAAAACGGAAAGTCCCTGAGGGCTTCTGATCTGGCTTTTTCTACAAGGCTAGGGTCGGACGTTACCAGGCCTGTGTCGACGTCGCTGCTGGTTCGGACACCACGAAAGCCTTCGGAGTAAGCCCTAGGTCTCTGACGCTCGATACTCCAGTCTGTTGCCCTAGATAGCACACCAAGCCGGTGAGCTTATCCGCGATCAACTTGGCTTGGCTCCAAGTCACTGGTCCAGCTGGCAAGGCGGGTGCTTCGAGTGCTCCCGCATCAGGGGTAATAGTCTTCTCCAAAATGGGCTTAATCTCGTGATTAGACACCTCAACTTGCCCATTAGTCTAGGGATGGTATGCAGTAGATACCCTCTGCGTCACATGATATTTCTTCAAAAGTGCACTCATAGTCTTGTTGCATAAATGGGTCCTTTTGTCACTTATCACTGCTTTTGGCACTCCAAATCTAGAAAATATCTCTTTCAGAAAACCTACAACTACTTTTGAATCATCAGTTCTGGTGGCGTTTGCCTCCACCCACTTGAAGACGTAGTCCACTGCAAGCAAAATATACAAGTTCCCAAATGAGTTGGAGAATGGTCCCATGAAGTCAATAACCCAAACATAAAAAATCTCATAAAATATCATGCGAGTTTCGGCCATCTCATTACTCTTAGAAATATTTTCAACTCTTTGACAGCAATCATAGGATTTACAAAAAGCATATGAGTCACGAAATATATGAAGCCAAAAGAATCCTGCATCGAGTACTTTCCTAGCTTTCTTCTGTGTGGAAGTGACAGAAATTAAGGACAGATTGTACCTCCTTTTCGATAATACATCAACGAATCACTTGGTCGGCATAGTGCTTCCATAGATACAGGTCATTCCAAATGTAGAAGTAAGCGTTCATGTCATATGTTGTCCTTTTGAGCCTTAGAAAAGTTAGGTTGGAAACTCTCACGATACAAAAAAATTAACCAAGTTAGCGAACCAAGGGCGAGGGATAGAGCATACCTTTAAGAGCAATTCGTTGTTGACGTTTGGGGACAAAGCCACAGGGCAGCCAAGGCTGGCCGTGGGGCAGCCGACGATTTTGCATAGTGACTTCTTCGAACACATGGTCGCGGGGCGGCCTGGGCTGGCCGTGGGGCAGCTAGCGACTGCGAAGACTTCACACAGCTCTTCGTTAGGAAAACTCCCTAGAATGGTGGATTGCTTTTCTGGTCTATTCTTCTCTTGCACTATACGATTAAATGATCTGCAACGAGATTCTCTACACCCTTTTTGTCCCTGATTTCGATGTTAAACTTGCTTAAAAGCAACATCCATATAATCAGTCTTGGCTTGGCCTCTTTCGATGTCAAACTTGCTTAAAAGAAAGATCTGCAATGGGAAGTCCTTAATGAACATGTGGTAGAACCATGCATGGCCTAAAAAGGAACACACTTCACGCACATTAGTAGGATAAGGCAAGGATTGAATGATGTTAACCTTTGCCTTATCAACCTCAATCTCTTTATGGGAGACAATATGTCCTTGCACAATGCGCTATTCAACCATAAAGTGACACTTTTCTGAGTTGAGCACCGGGTTAGTGTCAACACACCTTCTAAGCACAAGTGCTAAATGGGTTAAACAAGCATCAAAACTATCACCATGTACTGTAAAATTGTCCATAAAAACTTCTATGAAATGCTCTATGTATTCTGAAAAAAATGCTTACCATGCACCGATGAAATGTCCCAGGAGCGTTACACAAGCCGAAAGGCATCATGCGATATGAAAAAGTGCCAAACGAACAAGTGAATGTTATCTTCTCTTGATCCTCAGGTGTAATGGCAATATGAAAGTACCCTGAATATCCATCTAGAAAGCAATAATATGGCCGACCAGCGAGTCATTCAAGCATTTGGTCAATGAATGGTAAGTGAAAATGATCTTTTTGAGTTACGACATTCAGTTTGCGATAATCGATACAAACTCTCCACCCTGATTGTACTCTGGTGGGAACAAACTCACCTTCTTGGTTTTCTACCACCGTTATACCTCCTTTCTTTGGCACTACCTGCATTGGACTAACCCATTGACTATCGGAGATGAGATAGATCATACATGCTTGAAGGAGATTCAACACCTCCTTCTTCACTATGTCCATCATTAATGGATTGAGTCTCCGTTGAGGTTACCTAGAAGGTTTGGACCCCTCTAATAACAAGATTATGTACATGCAAGTAGCTGGACTGATCCTTTTTTATATCTGTTATGGTCAATCCCATAGCGGTCTTGTGTTCTTTGAGTACAGCCACCAACCGATCTTCTTGTTCTTGAGTGAGCTTGTTAGAGATGATAACAGGCAAGGTGTCACCTTCTCCCAAGAATGCATACTTAAAATACTCAAGCAATGGCTTAAGCTCGACTACAGGTGCCTACACTACAGAAGGTAAGAGCTTCTTGCTTGGATTGGGGAGCGCTAAAGGGGTACCAGCATGTGAGTTAATAGGGAGGGAAGACAACTCTCTTATGGTCTCCTGTAGGTTAGCAGACAAAGCATAACCCAATTAAAGCTCTTCAATAGGAGCTTCTAAAGCTACATGCAAGTCATCTGCATAATTCATAACAAAAGTATTCTACATAAAAGTATCAATGGTATCCATAAAGCACAAGGAAGGATCGTTAGAAGGAAATTTCATAGAATCATATATGTTGTATTCAACCTTCTCACCATCAAATTCCATAGTCAAAGAACCAGAATACACATCAATTTTTGTCCTAGTAGTCTTTAAAAATGGTCTTCCTAGGAGAATAAGAGCCTCTTGCTTAGAATGTTCCATGTCTAGGACAAAGAAATCGGCAGGAAAGATCAAGTTGTCAACTATGACTAAGACATTCTCTATTATGCCTCTAGGATAAGCATTTGAACGATCCGTTAATTGGATCACCACTTGAGTTTCATGCAAAGGTTCTAAGTCTAAAGATTCATACAGAGAGTAAGGTAACACATTAATAGATGCACCTAAGTCTACTAAAACTTTATCAAACTTAGTCTCACCTATCACACAAGGGATTTTGAACATGCCAGGGTCACTACATTTCTTAAGAATATGCTTTTGAAACACAGCAAACACATGTTCGCTTGCCTTAACCGTCTGTTTTCCCTTCATCTTCTGATTTCTCTTTATGGTGCAAAGTTCCTTTAAAAAATTAGCATAACGAGGAATACTTTTAATCAATTTGAGTAAAGGGATATTTACATTGCACTTACTGAAAGTCTCAAATATCTCCTTGTCATTCTCAGGCCTTCTTGTGTCTCTGAGCACCTCAAGAAAGGGAGGAACAGTCTTGTACGAGTTAAGAGGTGAAAACTGATGAGAGGGTTTCTCGACCAAATAAATTTATAGTCAAGACCCCGCTATAGGATAGTGGAGTCAGGTTCTTCCTCATGAGAGAAGTTAGCGGTTCTAGTTTAGTATTTCGAGGTTCGGAAATAGCGGGAAAAGGTGCTGAGGGTTGCTGTCGATGTCGACTGAGACTTAGTCGATGTAGAGGGATGAAGAGGGAATGGTGGTCGGTGTCGGGTAACTATGCAGGATAAAAATAATCAAATAAAATAAATAAAGGTGCAAACTTTCAAGGTTAGGGATCACCACAACAATAAACATATGTGTAGAATCATGAATCACATAAAAGAGCATGCTTTACATCAAAGAATCGACTTTCGCAAATTCCAACAATTTAGGTAATAGAGGCTCTCACATAAAAACCTGATTGTTCCTACCTTCTCTTAATTAGGATTAGTCGGCTTTCGCAAATAAACCCTAATTACTATCCAAATTCGCAATCAATTCACTTTCGCTTCATAATTGTAAATAAGGAATTTTCTCAACTCTCGCAAAGGATTAAGCACATAGGTAGATGATGATAAAGACACACATAATTATGAATTCATAAATCAAACATGCATATCTATCTTTGGGCTCACCCCAACCCTAGAAGATGGAATTTAGAAACAAAGCATGATAAAAACTAACAACTTTAAATTAAAACTAAAACTTACAACCATTCTCAATCTCTTCCCTCTCCTAACTACTTACGTCCGAAGACGACTTGGCTTGAATGAATAAAATCCTAGGCCTAGGGCCTTTATTTATAGTAGACTAATCCTTGCTAGTCAAGGAAAGTAATTCTAATCGTAAGATAAATAGAATATCTAAAATCTATCTAATTAAGAAAGTAAATCTATCTAAACCTTATCTAATTAAATTCCCTTGGGTAAATAGGAAAATACCCATAAGGAAAGTATCTATCTAAGAATAGAAAAGATAGAATAAAAATATGGTTAAGCAATCCTCCTTAGACTTGGATTCATCCGCATGCTCTCGTTTGTCTCTAGATTTCGGGTCGACTTCGAGTAAGTTGGTTGAGATCGAGCACTGCTAGCAGCTTTCAGCATTCAGCTCCGTCTTGAAACGCACTTTCTCGAGTCCTCGTTCGTCCGATTGATGCATATGAATATGAAGGCATCAAAACTTGATTCAAAATGATGAATGGCGAAAAGTTGGGTTTTCTCCGGCTACATCATCCTGCTTTCTTCCTTAGCTTCTCCAATGTCTTCATGGTTTTCCTTTAAGCTCCGAATTAAGTGTCTAAACTTCTCCAAATCAGCTATAAATCCTTGAAAATCACACCAATCTTTGTGTAGACTCCATGTCTTGCAATTAATCAACAACTACACAATTTCCAATCATTCCCAGCATAAAATATGCAATAAAAGACTCAAATTGGACTAAAAACATGATGCAAAATATGCCTAAAACGGAGCACATCAGAAACTCAGATCAGACATAGGAATCTAAAATGTCATCAAGAGTAGTGCCACAGGGCGGTTGGGGTTGGCCGCGGGGCAGCTCGGTGATTTCTACATCCTCCAAATCACCCTGGCCATGGGGCGGCTCATGGTAGCTGCGGGTTGGCTTAGAGAATTTCGCCCTTTTTGTATCGCCTTGGCCGTAGGGCGGCCTAGGCTAGCCGCGGAGCGACTGGTGATTTTGAGCAGCCTCATCGTTTTCTTTGCGTAACTCACCCTCCTCTTTGCTTCCATCCTCTTCGGAAGTGGTAATCAGTTCTTTACCACTTCTTAGTATTATGGTGCTGCCATTCTCTTTGGAGTTCACCATCGTTTGAGATGGTAAGATCCCTGATTGCTTTGCTTGAAGTTCGCTCATGGATTGAGCAAGTTGCATGATTTGTTGTGCATGTGACTTCATCAATTGCATCAGGGCCTTCACTGAATCCTTCATAGATTTATTTGACTATGGTTAAGGTCCCTTTTGCTTAGAATCATAGTATTGCTATTGTTGAGGCCTAAATTGGGGACCTCCTTGTGGATTGAAAGAAGGATGTTGGTTTCCATAACCATAGCTCTGTTGAAAGCTTGCATTATAATTGTAATTGTTACTATTGAACCTTGGCCTCTGTGGAATGAAGTTTCCCATTGCATTGAGCCCTAGATTTGGCTCCTGAAGTAGTGGGCATATATCGTTTGGATGTGAGGGATCATCGTAGAGCCCACATGCCTTGAGTTGTTGAGGTGTCCCTTTGAGCATCATCCTTCTCATCATCTCCTTCATCTCTATCAATTCAGCTTGAATGGAAGAGTTTGAAGAATCTACAACGAGTATTCCACGGACATTTTCCCTCTTACTATATTGTCTGTACCGCTCAACAAGCTCTAAATCAACTCTATGGCATCAGTTGGGGTGTTGTTGAGAATATTACCCCCACTAGCGACATTCACCATTCGACGCTCATCATCAAGCAAACCTCCATGCAAGTAAAGCACCAAGTCTTGTTGAGAGTAACCATGGTAAGGGCAACTTGAGCAGAGCTTTTTGAATCGTTCCATATACTCATATAGAGTCTTAGTGGCTGATTGCTCGATGTTGCTGATGGCCTTCGGGAATTAAAGTTTGTGTTCTGAATCGGCGGTTCGGAAAAGGCCGTGAGGTGGCTAGCTTGGCTGTGGGGTGGCTTGAGATTCCTTCAGCTTCTGTTCCGCATCAGTTCTTCAGCTTTCCAAACATCTTCCTTTGCTCTTTTCTTTTCTCTTTTACATCCTTGAATGCCTTCAATTCTCACTGGATTTACTCTGCCTGAAATCAATCATAAACTTGTATAGATTTCGCCTTTTCCAATACCATAAGTGATCATGTAAATCCAACTAAAACATGCAATATTTACAACCAAATTATACTAAATGCAATCTATTTTGCCTAACTAATCATGCTCTATCACACCCTTTTGGCTAGTCATATTTTTATAGGTAGCCTAAGTTGTCCAATTTTCCATAGGAAGTTTTAATTTTTGGTGGGATGTGAATTTTCCAAATCCATGCATTATAATCCACATTTCTCTGTTATAACTAGAAATAAATCTATATACACTAGCTTTTGTAAATCATCCTTCCATATCAGGCCACCAATGTAGTCTGTCCTTGAATCGATTATTCGAGAGAGGGATATCCAGGATATAATCCAACTCATTTCTCCCTCTCTCCCCTGTTTTTGAGCAAGGTAAGCTCTCCTCCTTCCATCCTCTCGTTTTGGATCTAGATATTCGTAAAGGTTCTCTTTTAACCAAGATCTATCACTCTTAGGCCTTGTCGTAGCAAGATATCCTTGAATCAGAGCCCGAGGACTCACCTCTTTCAAGGTTTTGAATAAAGACTCAAGGAGGCTAGGTAATGTTTTGAAACAATTTTGGGTTAAAATGGTTTTGAATCGAGGCAAAAACGAGTGTGATTTGAAGCAAAAATGAGCATCCAGGTTCGAATCTCGCCGTGGCGAAACCATGGTCGCCGCGGCGAGTTAGAACATAACCAGAGGAAGAAGAAGCCCTTTCGCGGCCGCGATTGTGGTTTTCGCCACGATGAAATCCCTGTGTCGCAGCCAGCGAGGGTGCTTCTCGCGAGGAACACAAGATGGATTCCGCGGCCGCGAATGGCCCTCTCGCCGTCGCGAAATCCATCCAGGAGCTTTGGCCGAGCTGCTCCTTGACGCCTTTGGCTTGCGTTGTTGGTTTTTGATTCCGATCCTTTTAAATCGAATCTGAGTTCGATATTATTTCAAAAAATCGGATTTTAGAATATTAATTTAATAATGGGATTTTGGAATAATAATGATTATTTTAATATTAAAAAGGAGATTTTGATGGAATTTAAAATGTCAGATTGAATGTTTGGAAAATGTTTTGGAAACCTTGTTTCAAGTGTCGCGATTCTTAAACTTGCTTAAATGATGGACAATTGGACTTGGAAATGAACTTGAGTATTATGGAAATTGGCTTATTCGGATGATTTGGCTTTGAGATTTTCGATTGAGAATGATTTGAGAACGATTTGAGAATTGTTTGAAATGGTTGAACATCGGATTGGTTTTGGAAATGGTTTTAGTACTTGGTGCTTGAGTGTGTGTATGATTAGTAGTCTTATGCCTTATCGCTTTCATATTAATATCATAGGTGCTTGTTGATTGGGTTGCTTGTGTGGATTCTAGTTGTTCTACGCTTTGCTGTTCGGCTTATTAGGTAAGTTTCTTTATGGACTTACTCAGACTGATCAAACACACCCTCCTACATGTTGCTGTATGATATACTAGGTGTTGCATAAGCATTAAAACATGTCATGTAGTATCATGCTAGGTTGCATACTTGAATGAGTATCTGTTTACTTATTGCATATGAAAAGAGAACGGTCGTGATCTATATGAGTCCTAGAGTCGTTGCTAGGGTCATAGGACGGCCCAGTCCCATCGGCCTTGTCCTCCATCGAGTCAGATTAAAGTTGAGCTTGTGGGCTCTTCTCGCCATATGAGCATGATTACGAGACTATTGATGCGCACACCTACCATCTGCGGATGGCAATTGCTATGCTATAGCCCGAACTGGCCATTGTCCATCCTAATGGGAAGGGGGTTGGAGGTTTGAGAGGGATATGCCATTTGACATTCTTTGAGCCATTTATCGTATTTCTGCATATATATATATATATATATATATATATATATATATATATATATATATATATATATATATATATAACTGTCAGCATGCTTGAGTGTTTAATATTCCGCAATGCATTAGAAGCATCTTTATTAGATATAATATATGTATATGCCTGCTTCTGGTATAGCATATTTTTTTTAGGTTTGTTTGCATATCATGTATGCTCCATGCTTCTATGGCGGGGTTTTGCTCAGGCGATCACATTCGAGAAATTCACCTCGGCTTATGCACTTCGCGTATTTGGGATTTCGTGTTTTGACCTAGCCTCGCCGTGGCAAGTTGTACTCTATTTCTGTTTTCTATCGATTTACACAAAACGAATTTAGCGACATAGTCTCATAGAACAGGTTAAGGGTACCCAACGGCCCTACGCTTGATTTTGGGTTCGAAATCCCCACTCTAAACGCTCTCACTTGTGGTTTTGAGACCTCGACCCGTACCTGGATTGCAAGATCCGAACGAAAGTATCTAACCTTCGAAACGTAACCCGAATATTTATATTTGGGTCGTTACATCAGGTTCATCATCGAAAGTGTCATCGTCAGCATGTGCTACCAATACAACCGCTTGATTCTGGTTTTGATAACACCCTAACCCCTTGCTGCTCAAACTTACGCATGCCCGAAGGTGATGCGCAAGGAGCAATGAAGGAGGCTAGCTCAATTTCATCCTTAATATATCCACTTAACCAATTGAGAGACACAAGGATATCAAGTTCATCACCGCAAGTGTCATCATCAACAATTGAGTAGAGGAAGGCCTTAGGTAAATCCAAAGCGTACGTGCACAAAATAGCATCATGAAGGATGTTAGGTGTAGTCAATGAATCAGGGCACCCCATTAGAGCTGGAGGCAGTGTAGCAATAGTAGAGTAACCCATCCACAATTTGGATATATTCTTTATGAGTTGCACTTTAAAGCAATATGGGTCTCGTAAAGACTAAAACGAATCACCACAGAAAGGATAAAACGAATCCAATTTGAGAGGGGATGCCTAGACTTGTCAATCGGGTCATTGGGGTCGGTTCTGGTAAAAACATGTTTCGGGTAAAATGGTTCTCGGGTAGATCCGGGTTAACTCGAACTCGGGATTGACCCGGTTTTTAGTCAAATAAGGTCAATTTCTAGTTTGTCAATTTTTTTATTTTTTAAATAAAAAATCATTTTTGGGTGACTTTGCATTAACTTCAAAATGCTAAAGTTAAAGACGTGGTAGCTAAGTTGTTCTAGTCTCTATAATTATTAGAAATGTCACCCTAAACTTGAGCGCTTGCAATTATATACTACATTCGATCTAAAATGTTTGATTTTGTACTGTTACTCATGATTTTTTTATAAAATTTAAAACTCTACAAAATATCAAAGTTTTAATTAACTTTTTGAAATTATTTTATACCAATTAGTAATGAGTATAAAAATTATTTTAAAATTTTAATTAAAATTTTTAATATTTTATAGAGTTTTTTTTAGCTTTTTTAAAAAACATGTTAAAAATTAAAAAATCGAATATTACCAATAGGAGGGAGTAATATACAATACAAACAAATATAAAAGTTGATTTGAAAAAAGAAAGAGGAGTGTTTGTAATTATAAAATGTAAAAATTGGAATCTTCATGAATAGTTTTAATAACATATAATTATAAATAAATTAATTTTAATAATATATTAATTACTGAACTTACCCTAATATGACTTTGAGATTTTCTTGGCTTTTATTTATTCAAAGTTTTGTTTTAACAAATCGGCTTATTCGATTTTTTGGGTTCGGGTCCAAAAATATTTTCGGATTAAATTTTGGGGTTTTGATCCAAAATTTTATGGACGTTCGAGTCGGGTTTGGTTTTGACAGCTCTAATGTCATGAGCACATACCCGATTATGTAGTCAATGACCTTTTTGTAAATAAATCAAATGAAAGGCGATTTTGTACAATTTCTATTTTATGGATTATTTTGCTACTAAAATATCCTAATTAGCGGTTGCCTTTGTGTAATTATTTTTTTTTTTTGTTGTTGTTGGTACGACCATTTGTAAATATCTTTGCCGTAAAATCCCGGGGGAAGAAATCGTCCATTAGCCTAGGAGGACGGCGGAATTGACCTTTACTAGTTTACTCCAACGCGTCGTCAGACATCGCCGGCGACCAATAGGGCTTTTCCGGCGACAGAAATTGATAGTCGATTGTAGGGCCGTTGGTGATGCTTCGAATGTCAACCGTTCGATCAGAGACAGGAGAAGGAAAGCCATTCCTTTTAGGTTTTTTTCTAAAATAAAATAAAAAAAAATTGTTTGCCTGCCTTTTCTAGATAAGTCTAACATGTGCTCTTGGTGCGCATAGTTGACACTGACACCCCCTCCCTTTCTCTCCTTGTGTGTGTGTAAAGCTGTGGAGGAAGGAGGAAGTACCAAATTCTTGTGCTGTTGCAAGGTTTCACGGCTCTTGAGGTGCTGGAAATGGAGTCCTCGCCTTTTGGAGTACGAACCCTAATTTCCAGCATAATTTAGGGTTCTCTATTCCTGAGCAGCCCTTAGTTTCGAGCCTCGATGGAATTTCTCTAGCACTAGATCCTTTTTCTCCTCTTTTCTTTTATTTTTGAAAAAATTGGAGTTCTGTTTCGTTTTTGCTACTGTTCTAGGTTAATTTTGATGGAGGAACGAAGTGAGGTTTAGGTAGGAGACGTTTTTTGAAGCTATTGATTGTAAGTTTGGTTGAATTGAGATGGAGGATTGTGAATCCCTTTTTGGCAAGGACGGAGGTGGATTCAGTGGTGAAGGTAGTGGTGCCGGAGGTGGCACGAACGGGAAGAGTCCTGATCCGTTTATTGATCGGAGCAAGGTTCGGATTTTGCTGTGCGACAACGATATGAAGAGCTCTGAGGAGGTCTTTGGGCTCCTTTGCAAGTGTTATTATCAGGGTAATGGTTGTAATTTTTTATTCTAATCCTGATTGCTTTTGTTCTACCTTGTCATCAGTTGTTTATTGTTCCTGAGATATCTGAGTAAAGTTGGATATTTCTGCAAAGTTGGATATTTCTGCTTGATATTTTCATCCTCTATTCCAGTTAGATATTTATAGTGTTTGTATCTCAGGAATTGGATAATATCTCAGCTAGTTGATAGGTATTTTTCTTGATATTCCTTGAGCAGGGTCTAAAATTCTGTGTCCTGAAAGACATTGTTGCCTGCTTGCAGGACCTGAAAATGTTATGCTCCATAGACAGTCCAATTTTCCAGCGTGTGTCATATGAATTTTGAGTTGTCTAATATGCAGATTGAAGAGGGGGTTTGCTGTTTACGTTTAGGATTACTGTTCCGTTGTTTTGAGTCAATGATTTGTCTTACTTGTGAATTACTGAATTGAACTAATTTGCAGGGATATAAGAGAGTTACTTGAGTCAAGGATTATCTGAAAACATAGTCTTGTAGACAACCAAATCACTTTAGAACAATGCACACTCAAGTAACTTGAATCATTGTAGTGACGGTGCATTATTGAATTATGGGGATGATTTTGTCCAAATGGCCTTTCCTTGTGCTTGCTAGTTAGTGTCTCAGAAGCTTTCAAGGAGATTATTTCTATACATCCTATAATGTTGCAGGTTACAGCAGCGATATGCCTATTGATTAAAAGAAAACCCATATGCCTTTTCTTTCTTCTTATATGAATGGATATATGTGATTAATAGTTGGACTTATTCATAAAACACTAACCATCTAGTGGCAGAATTGTTGCTAGTTGATAACAATAATCCTAAGCATATGGACTTATTATTCTTGTCTATGGTGGTTCTCTTTTGGTTGAATTGCTCTCTGTTGTGGTTGTATTTATTTTGTTATTTGATACTTTAATCTCCATTTCATAGTCTTCTGTCCAAATTATAAAAAAGTGGTTCTGGAATATGCTGGAGTTTAAAAGCTCACTATATTAGTTTTAATTTTGTTCTTAGACTGTAAAAGATGCTTCAGATCTTGAGATTTGACCATCCATAGTAATATTCTGTTGATGTTTAAGATGTGGTTCATTGTAAAAGGAGTGAGTATGCCTGATGACCGGCAATTCTCCATTCATGGAGATAATTAGGAGGTTAAAAAGTTATCAAATGCGCTTGAATATTTCTTCTTACTCATGAGGAAGTTATGAAATGTATCTGAATATGTTTTCTTATTTCAGCTCCGACTCTTCTATGGATTTTACGAGCTTGATATATTTTTAATTTTGGCATTTTTTGTGTTTTGAGTTGCCTCAAAACACTGTTTCTTGTTTCTTTTTTTGACAAAAAAAAAAAACACTGCCCATGTTCGGGTGGTCCAATGTGGTGTGGAGCAAGGAAGGGAGTAAGGAGGTCCGGGTTAGATCCTTGCCTCCACACCTTTCTTTGGGTGAAAATTCAAGGTTTGCTTTGCTCCCTACTAGTGGGTCGAGCCGGTCGGCGCAAGCCGGGCTGGTGCGTGACTCTTGCTTGCTAGGTCACGTGTCCGGGGTTTGCCACCAAAGGTGGATTTCCTCATCATAAAAAAAACACTATTTCCTCTTTAAAGTATGAAACTTTGGATATTGTGATGGAAGTGTTTTTCACTTTTTTGAGATATCATTGCTATTCATTTAACATTTTTGAGTTCTGTTTTGTGATGTCTTCCCACTGATTAGCAATTTTTGCTTGCAGTAACTCCGGTTAGGTCAGCTAGGCAAGTGATTGATGCCCTTAACGCCGAGGGTCATGATATTGACATCATACTGTTGGAAGTTGATATTCCCATGAAAAAGGGTTTGAAATTGTTGAAGTACATAATGCGTGATAGAGAGTTGCAGCGAATTCCTGTCATCAGTAAGACTGTTTCTTTCCTCCAAGGCTCCAACTAGCAAGCCTTTATTTTTACCCTAGCAGTTGACATTTTATCTCCTCCCCAGTGATGTCAGCACAGGATGAAGTCTCCACTGTCGTAAAGTGCTTAAGCCTTGGAGCAGCAGACTATCTTGTAAAGCCCTTGCGTACCAATGAGCTGTTGAATCTGTGGACACACATGTGGAGAAGGCGGCGCATGGTTAGTGTATTGATTTATGTATTTAAAAGTTGCTTCTTTTATTTGTTAGAAGACTTGAGAATTTAGTTTCATAGAAGTATGGTTGTCCTTCTCTACACAGCCTCATATTTTCCTGTCATTTTTAGTTTCAAAAGCAGTAGTCAAACTTGTTTTTAATTTCTAAGTGCTAGCTTAAGTTATGTTCTTTACAGCATTCCATTTCGATGTGGATATTTATATGTTTTCCTTGCATCCTAGTTCTGCACGTAATGTATTTTCGGGAAAATTTTGACTATCCATCTCGGTTACTTAAGTGCTATCAAGCAGTAATTTAAAACTTGTCCTCTGACGTCTTCAATGTTGTGCCATGTATCTACGTTTGCATAGATACACCTAGTGATACCCATTTATCCTCTAAATGCTTGCTTATCTCGCCTTTTTGAATAGGAATATGCTTGTTATTCTGTAAGTCAAATTTTTTGCTGATGGGGTATTTCTTATCCTGAAAATGCTTTTTAATCTTTGTACAATTTTCTCTAGCTTGGGCTTGCTGAAAAGAATATCATCAACTGTGACTTTGATATAGCAGCATCAGATCCTAGTGATGCCAATACAAACAGTACTACCCTGTTCTCTGATGACACAGATGACAGGTCCCGTAGAAGTATCAATCCAGATACAGGTGTCTTAATACATCAGGAAGTTGAGGTAAGTATTTTCTTGAAACAGTACCTTTCTGTATATTATCTTGTGGCATAGGAACACATGCATCTTGCAGATGTAGAATATTATTTCTTCAGTACTCCTTTTAGTTCTGGTTTGAAGATAGTTTAGGTTACCCGATTTTTAATATCTAGGCTAAAGTTGCAATTATACCAAGTTTCAGTATCAATATCAGCAGATATTAATACATAGTAGTAGTTAGGACAGTGTGCAACATTTTTCTTCCAAATTATTTTGAGCTACCCCTATACTTATATGCTAATTATGTGGACAGTTCTCTCAGGCAAACATTACCAATGATGAACCAATGATTGTCTACCCAAATGATCACCAACCTGAGGTGCCTGGAATTTGTGATCGAAGGACAGGCAAGTGAACACTTCTTGTTTCTTGTTTTTCTTGTTGATGCGCAAAAATTAAAGAAGCGGCAATCAAGCACATCA
Source organism: Persicaria maculosa (assembly GCA_963922045.1). NCBI lineage: Eukaryota > Viridiplantae > Streptophyta > Magnoliopsida > Caryophyllales > Polygonaceae > Persicaria > Persicaria maculosa. Next base: position 37,235,889 of record OY998271.1, read on the forward strand.
ACAGTTTGATCAGCTAGTTCTCTTGCTGATTGTGTAGTTGCAGTTAATTCCATATCTTTTGAAGGTTCGAGTTCGATAGCCTACTTCATTGATATTATCCCATAGTATATGTGGCTATGTTATTTTCTTATGGGTATTAATATATTAGAAAATTGTCACGCAATAACTATCAAACATTGCATTTAAATTTCAGCCCAGAGCCTTGGAATCTGACCTTAGGCATGCCAACCTTTCATCAACTCATTTTCCAAGGGAATAATGATGGAAATGTATTCAGGGAAACTCTTGAAATTTAGTCCATGGATAGTGTGGTTACTTCTGTTGTAAAGAAGAAAAACAGGGTTTTTCTTTCTCTCTCTTTTTGGGGTCACAAATGCAGGTTGTATTGTTTGACTTCCAAGTTCTGGTGTCCCTTTCCTGAACCGTTGAGTTGTTGACTGTCTATGCACCCTTTAAGTAGTTAAAGCTAGTTTGATTACTGGCTGGATATATCAAGATTGGATTGCTCCAGTGTTTTGAGGTGCTACCTTCCACTTAGAAACTTCCTGTGTTTGATTTATCTTTTTCAGGCCAAATTTCATCATGCCCGAAGAAGAGTGAGCTAAAGATTGGTGAATCTTCAGCGTTCTTCACTTACGTAAAATCAAACACATTGAAGAATAAAAGCTCACAGGATGTTGCTTCTGCTGTTCCAAATAGTTCTCAACCAACGTTAGCAGTACAAGAGACTACAAATGTGCAGATTGAACAAGTGGATGTTTGTCCTGTTAGACATGAAAATGGAGGGGCTTGTGAGAATAACTCCCCTGGTGACGAGTTTCCTAGCAGCACCAGTTTCCCTGATTCTACCTCCATGGAAAGGTCATGCACTCCCCCTGCATCCATGGAATTTCTACGAAGCAAATCTTTGGATGAAGGTTCATCCCAGATGCATATGCATCCAAGCAATGGGAACCACTTTAATGCTGCCAATTTTACTGGAGGTGCTGCTTATTCTTATTACATGCCAGGGATGGTGAACCAAGCTGTGATGCCAAACCATCAGTTTTACCAGCAGAACATGCAAGATGTACAGCATACGGCATCAGCTATGGGTCCTCAGTACAACCATGTTCCACATTGCCCTCCTAATGTACCCGCAATGACTTCTTTTCCCTATTACCCAGTTAACTTATGTGTACAACCCGGAGAAGTGCCTAATTCCAGTACTCACCACCAATGGCCTTCCTTTTCCAACTCGTCTGCCAGCGAAACCAAGACCAGTAAGGTTGATAGACGGGAAGCTGCACTGCTCAAGTTCAGGCAGAAGAGGAAAGAGAGGTGTTTCGATAAGAAGATTAGGTATGTCAACCGCAAGAAACTGGCTGAGAGGAGGCCCCGTGTGAGAGGTCAATTTGTGAGGAAGATGAACGTGGTGAACGTGGATCTGAATGGAACACCTTCTACTGAGCTTGAGGAGGACGAAGATGATGATGACCATGCATCCAGAGATTCTTCCCCGGAAGAAGAAGGTTAGTACTGCACAAAAAAAAAGAAAAAAAAAAGAGTGATCACTAAGCTGCTCTTTCACCTCCAGTGCCCAATTGTAAGTTCCAAGAAGCTCATCCAAGTTACTGTTTTACCACACCATGGTTCTGAATCTGCACAGAATGTTTCAGTGGCATTTGGATGACTAGTATGCAGGGAACCAAGAATCGAAAGTATCCTGGAAATCCCGCTAACGTAGCTCCATCGAAACAGATTAGGAAGTTTCCAGGATCGCATCAAGTCAGATGATGAGCTCCATTAATACAAGTGATGTGTGAGCTGCTCGGTGTATGGAAGTGGGTATGTATGTTATTGCAAAACCTATTTATCTTTGTACTTTCATATTTCTGAGGAGATCTGGATTTGCGAAGTCCAGATTCTGATAATGTTGAACCCTGATTCAATTCTTGTATGGAGGGAGAGAGTGACTTCTTAATCTTCAATGATCAAAAAGTGCCCATCGGAAGATTGGAGACTTGGAGTTGTATATTCACACTAGTGAAATAAAGACTGTAATCGGTTGCCCTAGAAAATGAGAAACTAAAATCTTTTGTCCAAACATGGCTTTAAAAGTCTCAAAATAAGAAAAAGAACAATAAATAAATAGGTGTTATAAAATTATTTGTATTTATCTTTACATATGGATAAACTCTAAAAGGACATTGGATAACCTTTCGGAAACCCTAGTTCCCTTGTAAACTTATATATCAAGGGTCTTTTGGAAAACCATAATAATAAACACATAAATTCCTCTTCTCTTCTCTTTTAAAACATGAGTTTTTAGCACGGTTTTTTCTTTTTTTGTAATTTACATAGGACGGATCTAGGATCCGTCCTATGTAAATTACAAAAAAAGAAAAAAAAAACTAGATCCGTCCTATGTAAATTACAAAAAAGAAAAAAAAAAGATAAGAGGGTAGCTACACAAGTGCAGCTACCCTCTTATCCAAATGTGATTTTAAAACATGAGTTTTCAGCACGGTTTTTTCTTTTTTTGTAATTTACATAGGACGGATCTAGGATCCGTCCTATGTAAATTACAAAAAAAGAAAAAAAAAACTAGATCCGTCCTATGTAAATTACAAAAAAGAAAAAAAAAAGATAAGAGGGTAGCTACACAAGTGCAGCTTTTTGCTTTGAAAAAGTGTACAAGGGCGCATCAATGATCCGCCCTAAGTGTTTTTTTTTTTTTTGCTTTTAAATTTTTTTTACATAGGACGGATCTATGATCCGTCCTATGTAATTTTTTATTTTTTTTTTATAACGGACGGATCCTAGATCCGTCCGTGTATTTTTTTACAACTTATAATTATTACTTGACACGTGTCGTCCTGAAAATAAAACGGATCCTAGATCCGTCCTAAGTAGTGTATATAGCACCTGTTGCGAGTGTATATAGTAGAATCTGTGCACAATGACCATCTTCCTACATGCTACCTCATCTACCGCCTCCGATCAATTTTTTTTCTCTCATCTATTTCATCACTATGTACGTTTAATTTTATATACCATCTATCTCCCAAATATATATATATATGAATATGAATATGAAAATATTACGTCATATTCATATGAATATTACGGTGTAACGGTGAAACGAATGAATATTACATCATATTCATATGAATATTATTTTATATAAATATGAAAATATGAATATTATGTTGTGTGATTATGAATATGATGTAAATATGGGTATATGAATATGATATTATTTATATTCAAATAACATAAAATGAATAACACCATATTCATATTGATACACCATAATATTCACATATTCATATTCACATATTCATATTCACATGATGTCATATTCATATGAATATGACATAATATTCATTTGTTTCACCGTTACACCGTATTATTCGTTTCACTAGAACTCTTGCCTATATATATATATATACACACACACACACGGATTGACTCCGGTGAAAACCTCAAATTGTGGTAAAAACCGTGAGAACTACTTTATAGCTTGGTTTATTTGAAACCTATACTAAAAACCTCAATTACACAGTGACTTTACAACTTGGTTCAACCTAAAAACCGTGCTAAAAACTCCAGTTTTAAAAGAACACATGATTTTATAGATCGGTTAAGCCTAAAAAACCGTGCTGAAAACTCATGTTTTAAAATCACATAGTGACTTTATAGCTCGGTTTTATTTAGAACCGAGCTAAAATATGTGACCTTATAGATCAGTTTTATTCATAACCGGGCTATAAAGCTAGTGAACCGAGCTAAAAAGTCGGTCCTCACAGGTTTTTACCGCAATTTTGGTTTTCACCAGAGCGCACCCCTATATATATATATATATGTCCGTCGCCTGATAGAGTTAAAAAAAATTTATTTAATATGACGATGTAATGTTGTTTTTTCGTCGGCTGAATTCTTTTGATTTAAAAAAATAAAATTTGTTAGGGCAGGTGCCCTCTGTTTGGAATGTACCAAATAGCACATTTTGTGCCCTTGTTTAAATGGCATTTTCTCTACACACAAACACACAACAATGCATTCAAAAACTAGTTCTAAATCACAATCCATTGAACACTTGCTTGTCCAACACAAACATCCTACCAAAAGTGTTTGAAAGGTTGTCCATACTACACAAGTTCTAACTCCACACTCCACAAGTTCCAAAAGCTTGTCCCAACATACGAAATTCACAAAATACAAACCACAAGTTATATCAGGAGGGCATCCTTACCTATTTCGATTGGGGGGAGGGCTGAAAATCTGACTGAAGGGCACCTGAATGGTTGGAGGGTCGAGGAGAAGCTGCTGGAAGGCCACCAGAATGGTCGGACGTCTGAGAAGCACACACCGCAGAGGTGATGGATGGCTGTAAGCTAGACTGACCAGCTAATAAGGCCATCATGACCTTCTCCATACTGGCCATACGCCCCTCCAACTGTTCATTCTTGCTCTGGGCTTGGGTGGCTGTTGTCATAACTGTTGCAAATCTCTCATTCAACCTTGCAATTTCAGCCTTTGCCTCCTCCAGCTCCTTCTCCCTCTCTGCAGCCCTTGCCGTCCATGAACACCCTCATTTCTTTGCAGGCCGCTCCCCAGCTCCACCCATTCCTTGAAAAAAAATTGTGAAAACGTAATACGAGCTGAGTGGGATTTAATTATAACAAGTAAAAAAAATCTGGTCACATAATCTATTTATATTGAAATGTTAGAATTTATTCACTAAAGTATTTTAGCCTTGATTGTTTATAACGTTACAAAAATCTTGTTATTAACTTGTAAAAATAGTAAAACAAAAATAAAATTCAATGGTAATACTATACCTCGAACTTCTCTTCCTCGTCTTTCCCCAAAGCATTCCAAGATGATGCAGGTTTGTTCTTCGACGGGGAGGGGTTGTATTTGGCTTGGGTCTGCTGCTTCTGCTTCTTCTTCTCCACTAGTGAGGACATCCTGAAGACGACATTTCAGTTTGTCCTACGAATTCATGTATGCACAAAATTAAATATAAGAAATGACTATAATGAAAGCAATACATATCATGTAGTCGAAACAACACTAAAATAAAATAAAGGAATGATTTTAATATAGATAAAGAAACCTAAGTATAGCTATTGAACATGTTTATTTATATTTTTTTTGATAAGGAAATAATTCGAGACCGGACAAACCCGGAACCTCGAGAGGCCGACAAAGTCGGCAGACAGCTAGCCGTCTAAACATACAACATAGAATCAGAAAAATACATCATAGAAACAGAAAAAAAAGGTGCAGTACAAACGGAGGGAGGCACACAAGTGTAGTCGAAACAAGCGAACCAAGCCCGACCATGCTGGGGACAACGTAGACTAAGAGCCGATGCCAAGCACCACCAAACAGTGACACCACTGGCCAACGTTATTCTTAACCAACAATCAGTAGATACTGGGTCTGTATAAAGGAATAAACCTCAGTTTGAGAGAAACAAGGAGAAGCTAGTGATATTATGCAAGTGTTGTAAACACACAATGAGAGACACAAATTATTCTTAACATGCATTATTCTTAACATATTCATAACATATATGAAGGACTAAAATGAAAGCAATACAAATCATTTATACCCAACAACACTAAAAAAAAGAACGGAATCAACTTCAAATCCAGTGAGCATGCATTTACATAAATAAAAGATATTTATATTTACAGATAATTTATACATGAAGGATATTATGCAACTTCAAATCCAGTGAACATGTTTATATTTACAAAAAACTTATAAAGAGCATGTATTTACAAAAATAAAAGATATCAAACAGAAATAAAGTAAAAGAAATAATACATGCATTATTCTTCATATATGATTAGTAGCTACTGAGCATGTCTAAATGAATAAACCTAAGTTTCAGAGAAACATTCAAATCCAGTGAGCTCAGAAAGTAACACTTGAAATCAACTTAAACAAAGAAAGGACCAGAAATCAACTTAAACAAAGTACCAGAACAAAAATAAAACAAATAAAGTACACTTCAAATAAACCAGAAAGTAAAACATGAAATAAGAAAAACACACATTTACTAAAACAGAAACTAAAACAGACATGAACTAAAGCAGAAATGAATCTAGTGAATAAGAAACTTAAGTACAAAACTCAAATGAGTACCCAACAGAAATGAACAGAAAATAATTAGAAGGTGTTTGAGGGGGATATACAAATCGGTCCTTCGCATTTGGACACTTCTCAAAGGCTTCTATGGTTGTCTGAAGCCATGCCACTGGATGCTTTTCCTTAACAATGAGCTCTTCCGCGCGGAAGCTCAGGGGCTTGGACCCATTGTGATGATTGATGGGGTTCGGGTTCTTGGTCCGGTTTTGCTTGTTTCGTTCACACAAGGCCTGTAAAATGAATGTCATTCACAAGTGTTAAAACAATAAGAAAAAGGTAATTCAAAAAACAAGTTAAGTGTATAATTTAGAATTTACCATTCTTGCTTCGTCTGTGAAGTCACTGACCAAGAACCGCCACTCCTCAGGGCGCGCGACGAACTCAAGCAGTAAGTCCTCGCCCCCCCCCCCCCCCCCCCCCACTCCAGGAAGTGTTGATGACAGTCATACTTCCAAGACCCATAGGCTTTTCCGCTCTTCTTCTCCAAGTATATGTCAACTCCAGGGGCAATGTCATAATACATCTACATATCCATAAATAATTGATAGTTATTCAAGAACATTGAAGCAGAACACAAATATAATAAATAATAAAAAGAAAAATAAAGCAATGCAAGTAATCCATATTAACAGTAAGTATAACTATAAAACTGTATAATGAAGTAACTAACAAAATTATATATGAATTACCAAATAGAAGGACATGTAATCCATATTAACAATAAAGCAATGCAAGTAATCCATAGTAACAAAAGTAATCTAATTCATAACAGAAATCAATTCAAGTAACAAAAGTAAGTAACAAAATTATATATGAATTACCAAATAGAAGGACATGTAATCCATATCAGAAAACAAGGACATGTAGTCAATATAGAGTACATTTATATATGTATAACTTCATATTAACAGTAAGTATAACTATAAAACTGTATAATGAAAACTAATATTACTTCATATTCAAAGTAAGTATAACTTCATATGTATAACTTCATAACGGTATAATGAAAAGTAATATTAAAATGTATAAATATAAAACTGTACAGAGAAGTTACCCACATCCAAGTAATCCCTTACAGGGGCTTGTTGCTCCTTCGTTAGTTTGATCCACGTTGATGCAAGCATAGGCACTTTGTCCCTGACAGCACACCCAATGTCTCGGACGAAGGTGTCATGCAACTCCTTCTGGCCAGGCCCCTTGTGAAAGCATGACAACTCGATCTTGAGCTTCTTCCCTGCTGCCGCCTTCATGAGTGTTGTTTTGTGACTCTTCACGATGCGATACTTACCTACAATTCATCCAAAACAGTAGAGAGAACACATTAAACAGAAACACATTTAAATAAAATCCACATTTGAACACATTAACCAGTAGAGAGAACTTCAAATGTAAAACTTCATACCTGTATAGTTTCTAACATGAGTTTCACTTTAAACAGAAACATGTGAATAAAATCCTGAATCCTTAAATCCTTAAATCTAATCTGAGAAATTTTAATTCTTATCAACACCAACAAACTTTAATTCTTATCAATACCATCAAACTTTACTTCTTATCTAATCTGAGAAATTTTACTTCTTAAATCTAATCTGAGAAATTTTAATTCTTATCAAAATCCTAAATCCTTAAAATCTAATCTGGGAAACATTCGAACACATTAAACAGCAGAGAGAAATTTTAATTCTTATCAATACCAACAAGAACCTCAGAAATTTTAATTCTTATTTGAACACCCTAAACTTTAACAAGAACATCATCAATTAGAAACCCTAAAACCTGAAATCTAATCTGACAGCAGCAGAACTCTTTCAATCCATAAATAATTGTAACCCTAAATCTAATCTGACAGAGGGTGAGATAGGTGCTCACAGTGACAATGGATGGAGCGAGGGCCCTCGGCTGATGACCCAGGTACTGTGTTGGCACCGACGATGTCCGTGGATGGCCCAGGGTTGCCAGTCGACAAACAGAGGAGAGGAGGTGGCTCCGGAAGCGCTGAAGCAGGAGAGGGAGACGGAAGCGCTGAAGCAGGAGAAGTCGGCCCCTGTCTTTGCATTGGAGGAGGAGTCGGGGCCGGAGGGGCTGAAGCCGCTGAGTTCGAGGGCGAGGATGAGGGCTCTTGTCGTTGCAGTGGTGGAGAAGTCGGGGCCGGAGTAGACGAGGATGGCCTCTTCTTCCCCTTCAGGTGAGCCTGCACACGGCGGGTTTTTGGAGGCATGGATGCGAGGGATTGGGGATTAGGGTTTTCGGAGGCGGAGGAGGGACGAGAGCGACGAGAGGTCGGAGGAGGGACGAGAGGCAAGAGACGAAGGAGAGGGAGGGGACGGAGAACGGAGGAGAGGGAGGAGACAGAGGTGAGGCAGAGGAGGGATGAAAGGAGATGTCAGACAGAGAGAGAGTGTTCGAGAGAGGTGAGGCGGAGGACAGAGATTTGCGACTAAGGGTAAGGGGAGGAGTCCGCGAGTCTATTAACCTTCCTCGTTCAGGAGACGGACCAAAATAAAAAAACTTTGTCGGCTAACAATTTGGCGGAAATTCAATTTTTTTTTGAAAATAAAGGGGAAATAATATTTCATTCAGGAGACAAAATAAAAATAATTTTGTCGGTTGAGCGTGAAATCTAATAATATTCGAGCCAAAATGTGATATGTAGAAGGGAATTTAATTTTTCATTGGAGAGACGTACTAATAATAATTCCGTCGGCTGAGCGTGAAATCTAATAATATTCGAGCCAAAATGTGATATTTATGAGGGAATTTAATTTTTGTTTTAATGTTTCATCAGTTTATTTTTTGTAAAATTAATGTTTCATCAATGTACTAATAATATTCTCAATTTTTTTTTTCTGATTTTTTTCCTGTTCTTGCATAGTAACATAAAAAAAATAACTATTATGAAAATTTAAATGATATATTAATTTAAAAATGGTTAATCTAATTAGATACATTTTGATCTTAACCCAAATTGTAAAAAAGTATAGTTTAGATATATAAATTAAAAATAAAAATATTTTGAAGGAAACAAAAACTTTTTGTTAGTCCAAATTATGGAAAGAAATATTATAAATGAAATATATGCATGAAAGAGTTTAAAATTGTTTTAAAAAATAAACACTATTATACTATCACCAAACCTACATGTTAATTTGTAAGTTTTTTGAATTTTACCTTTAAATAAGTAATTATTTAATTGATTTAATCTATCATTTAATTAATTCTTACACATATATTGATTGTATACATCCTATAAGTCATTATTTTAAAATTTAACATCGATCTTAGGGTCTTCAATTCTTGTTTTATGAATTTATAAAAAAAATGATCGATTGGAAATTCATATATCATATCTATCACAATATCTATATATGACAACCAAAATCTCAATCTCAAATGGATATTAGAAATTTATATGTAACATCTATCACAAAACCTATATTTATCAACCAAAATATCAATATTGATCTCAATCTTGATCTCAATCTCAATATCAATCACAATGTCAATCTAAATCTCGACACTGATCTCAATCTCAATCTCAAATGGATATTAGAAATTTATATATAACATCTATCACAAAACCTATATTTATCAACCAAAATCTCAATATTGATCTCAATCTTGATCTCAATCTCAATATCAATCACAATGTCAATCTAAATCTCGATATTGATCTCAATCTCAATCTCAAATGGATATTAGAAATTTATATGTAACATCTATCACAAAACCTCTATTTATCAACTAAAATCTCAATAGTGATCTCAATCTTCATCTCAATCACAATGTCAATCTAAATCTCGATATTGATCTCAATCTTAATCTCAAATGGATATTAGAAATTTATATGTAACATCTATCACAAAACCTATATTTATCAACTAAAATCTCAATATTGATCTCAATCTTGATCTTAATCTCAATATCAATCACAATGTCAATCTAAATCTCGATATTGATCTCAATCTCAATCTCAAATGGATATTAGAAATTTATATGTAACATCTATCACAAAACCTATATTTATCAACTAAAATCTCAATATTGATCTCAATCTTGATCGTAATCTCAATATCAATCACAATGTCAATCTAAATCTCGCGATATTGACCTCAATCTCAATCTCAAATGGACATTAGAAATTTATATGTAACATCTATCACAAAACCTATATTTATCAACTAAAATCTCAATATTGATCTCAATCTTGATCTTAATCTCAATATCAATCACAATGTCAATCTGAATCTCGATATTGATCTCAATCTCAATCTCAAATGGATATTAGAAATTTATATGTAACATCTATCAGAAAACCTATATTTATCAACTAAAATCTCAATATTGATCTCAATCTTGATCTTAATCTCAATATCAATCACCATGTCAATCTAAATCTCGATATTGATCCCAATCTCAATCTCAAATAGATATTAGAACTTTATATGTAACATCTATCACGAAACCTATATTTATCAACTAAAATCTCAATATTGATCTCAATCTTGATCTTAATCTCAATATCAATCACAATGTCAATCTAAATCTCGATAATGATCTCAATCTCAAATGGATATTAGAAATTTATGTGTAACATCTATCACAAAACCTATATGTATCAACTAAAATGTCAATATTGATCTCAATCTTGATCTTAATCTCAATATCAATCACAATGTCAATCTCAATCTCGATATTGATCTCAATCTCAAATGGATATTAGAAATTTATATGTTACATCTATCACAAAACCTATATTTATCAACTAAAATCTCAATATTGATCTTAATCTCAATATCAATCACAATGTCAATCTAAATCTTGATATTGATCTCAATCTCAATCTCAAATGGATATTAGAAATTTGTATGTAACATCTATCACAAAACCTATATTTATCAACTAAAATCTCAATGTTGATCTCAATCTTGATCTCAATCTCAATATCAATCACAATGTCAATCTAAATCTCGATATTGATCTCAATCTCAATCTCAAATGGATATTAGAAATTTATATGTAACATCTATCACAAAACCTATATTTATCAACTAAAATCTCAATATTGATCTCAATCTTGATCTTAATCTCAATATCAATCACAATGTCAATCTAAATCTCGATATTGATCTCAATCTCAAATGGATATTAGAAATTTATATGTAACTCCCTCCATTTTCTTTTAAGTAACTTTTTCAAGTCAAGCACGTAGTTTTAGAACGGTAAAAACTAGATTAAATATTAATTTTTTAATATATTTTTTTAATAATATTATACTTATCATCAATAAGTATGAGATTATTGAAAAAATTATTTAAAAAATTATTATTTTATATAGTTTTCACACCTTAAAAAACATGTATAAATAGTAAAAAGTCACTTAAAAGAAAACGGGAGAGTATTTAACAATCAAACTCTCCATATCAATCTTAGTCTCAATCTCAAACTCATATGGACATTAGAAATTCATATATATAACATCTATCTCAAAATCTATATTTATCAACCAAAATATCAATCTCAGTCTTGATCTCGATCTCAATATCAATCTCGATATTGATCTCAATCTCAATCTCAATATCAATCACAAAATCTATATTAACAACCAAAATCTCGACATCAATCTTGATATTGATTTCAATCTCAATCTCAATCACAATGCATATCTCGATCTCATTCTCGTTCTCAAACAAAAATTGGATATTCATATAATCACAAAATCTATATTTAACAACTAAAATTTCAATATCAATCTCAATCTCAAAGGAAATTTAGAAATTCATATATAACATTTTTCAAAAAATCTATATATAACAACCAATCAAATCCTCATTTTCATCATCATTCTCAATATCGTATATATATATATATATATATATATATATAATCAACACAAAAGGCCCACATATATTCTCAATCAAAACCTCATTCTCAGCATCAATTCCATTCACCAACATAATATACAAAAACCACACACGAAAAAACAAATTTATACGCACCTTAGTTAGAAAGAGCGGAATAAAGTTGATATTCATTTGTGTAAATTCCACAATATTTTTGGAAAAATGAAGATAAAGGTGTGATAGAGAAGGGAGAAATGTCGAAGAGAAGGGGCAAATATTGAAGGAAGGGAAAAGTGAAGATGAAGATGGTCGACAACAATTACAACGGATTAAATTCATCTTTTAAAAAAAGAGCACGTTCAGCCGACGAACAAAGGTCCATATCGGTCGCCTGAATCAACAATCATAAATGGGGTCCAACTACCAACACATTCGGGCGACGAACAAAGGTCCATCTCCGTCGCCTGAATCAATAGTCATAAATGGAGTCCAACTACCAACACATTTGGGCGACAAACAACGAGGCATGCTGGTCGCCTGAATCAATAGTATTAAATGGGACCGAACTACCAATACATTCAGGCGACGAACAAAGCGACATGCTCATCGCCTGACTCAATAGTATTAAATGGGCCAACTACCTTCACCTTCAAGCTATGAACAAAGGTCTATGTTCGTCGCCAAGAAGGTGCCTCTGACATATGTGGTTGGGTTCTACGTTAGGGCGACCGAGTTGCTCCTAATGTTCGTCGCCTAAATAATGTTCGTCGCCTAACCATAAGTCAAGCGACGAACTTTGAAAATTGTTGGCTGCCCAAGTGTCATCTTGATCGGTTCCAACCCTCCGATGTTCAGGCGACCGACGCTAGTTTGTTAGTCGTCTGAAGCCTAATGAGACGACAAACGTTTAATTGTCCGTAGAGCGAAATGTAATCTGGCGTAGTGATTTTTCGTATCTAACTAAACAGGGAAACCTTTTTTTGTTCAATCCAAGCACACCAAAATTGCTCAATACCTCTTACGAGAAACATGTAAATTAATATATATATAGAGAGAGAGATGCCAAATTTAACATAACTCGGATTACAATTTGGTATTCCATGTACGATCTAAAGAATACTCGGTTAAGAAATCTAATAAACTCCTAGTATCAACAATTAAACTATCATCTTCATTAAAAAACATGAGCGAGGTTTGAGAATTCTTATTCTCCATTAGTGATATCTCCTTCCTACTAGCTGTAATCTCCATCGATGACGGAGGACGACTGTTATTAGCCACATCTTCAATTCCCTTCATCTTCTCAACATGCCCTCTTCCACTATGCTCTACTGCCTCCGATGATGGTATTTCACTTGAACTGTCGTTGGCCTTATCAATTGAGTACTGTTGTGGTATTATAGTTGATGCTACAACAACTTTTCCCTTCCCTTTCTTTATACCAATTAGTTTTTTCCTCAAATGCGTGTTCCAATAGTTTTTCACTTGATTGTCTGTTCTTCCTGGCAACCTTCCCGCAATCAACGACCACCTAAATATATATATATATATATATATATATATATATATATATATATATATATATATATATATATATATATATATATATATATATATATATATATATATTTAACACGTATAAAATTAAAATGGAAGGTAACTATTAATTAACGTCAGTGTGAAGTTAAAAAAAAGGAGAAGGAATTAGGAGATTAATTATAAAAAAGAAAGTAAACCTATTGCCGAGAAGATTGTGAAGACGGATAATAAGGTCGTCTTCATCGGGAGAGAAGTCGCCTAGCTTGATGGTTGGGCTAAGATAGTTCATCCATCTCAGCCTGCAGCTCTTTCCGCACCTCTTCAACCCTGAATCTCGATTCATTTTATATTTTATATATATATATATTCCACGTACACGATCCATAAATCATTTAGCTAGCTACTAATCCGAATTATAATTAAAACAGTAACAGGAGATTTTGAAGATATATGTATCAGTTGGTTCAATCGATCCAATACGCACCGGTGAGGAGAGGAATGCGGTTCCACTTGTCCTTACCATGGGCCTTCACGTACTCCATCAGGAGAGTATCTTCCTCAGTAGTCCACAATCCTTTCTTGTATTCTGTTTTCTTGTTGTTTCCTCCTCTTCCCATTCTGCTTCCTCCTCTCATCCTTTACTTTTGATGGACTCTTACCTAAATTTTATATATATATGAGACTCTGTACATACGAGCGAGAGAGTCGGGCCCACTTGGGGTAGTGTGGTTATGATTATGGAGCTAGCTGGCTGGAGAGTGACTTGGGGAGTCTCTGTGTTTGTAAAATATATAGAGAGCGATGGATCAAAATGTAAAATGCCCTTAAGGTGTAGGTGTAAAATTTTCTAAATGGGTCTAATTATTAGTAAATGAGCCTAATTTTTATGAGTAATGAGTAATGGGTCTAATTTATAAGTAAATGAGCCTAATTTAATTAGCAAACTATCAACCCCATGTGCCCCTTGCCCCATGCGTGTGCCCCACCTAGGCGTGGCCACGGGTGCAACCCGGTGGGTCGACGGGTTCGACCCGCCGGGTCAAGGGTCGGGGAAGGGTGACCTGAACCCTAACTCGGGAATCCCATGGGTTGGCGGGTTCGGGTCACCTGGCGGGTCGAAACTCGTCGGTTAACCGGCGTGTCGACCCGTCGGGTATTATTTTCATGAAACGTAAATAAATGCAGGAAAAAATAAAAATCAAGTGTTAACTTACTAATGTCGCACCTGAGCTTCGTTGCCTGCTGATTTTTTTACTAGGTTTTACAAATATTCGGTTTATTTTATGTCATTATGTCACTCGTAATACGGTTTGAAACCGTGATTACGTGTACATCGACATACGACACCACACACACACATGAGTTCATTAGTTAATCAGTACATGACACTAACACTAAGTCTCTAACAGTGTGACACACTCACACTTCACACACCTCCACGGCTAGAGCCTAGACCTAGACACATAGTCACCTAGTCACCCGAAGCCGAGCCCGAACCTCCGTAGATCTGCATCTTGTCCGGATGCTTCCTTGTTATATGAAGCTTTAGATTTCCGTAACCGGCGCCCCTCGTAACCTTGCACTTGTGACTAGAATGACCACAAACCGCTTCGATCTTCCCCAGGCCTAGCTCGACCTTGTCGAAATAGTTTTGGAACAAAGTCACGGATTGATCGGACATGATAACGTTATTACGGAAATGAAATGTATGATTGTAATGAAATGAAATGAATCAAGGAGACAAGATCTTATAGGCGTTTCGGGTTGAGCTAGCCATTGCACAATTACTACATTTTTAAAAAAAAATCTCCCGTTGGGGGTCCACTACATCAACGGCCAAATCTTTCAAAAAAATAGGTTTGACCCGCCGGGTCAGCAGGTTTTCAAACCCCTGACCCTAACCCTAACCCGCAACCTGCCTTGGCCCTTTGACCCTTGAACCCGCACCCGCCGGGTCACTGACCCGCCAGTTACCGACCTGTACGACCCGGCGGGTCACGGGTCGACCTGTGACCTGAACCACTTGGTATTAAAACCCTAAACCAATTGGTATAAAACCCTGAACCACTTGTTTAACAAAAAATAAAGATAAATATGAAAATTAAATAAATAAGTTTTTTTTTGACATTAATTTGTGTCCCGCTCTTTAGTTAAAAATCTAATAACCCTTGTTCTTTGAAGATGCAAAACTATGTTTATATGTCCCATTTTCTTATTCTCATTGACATTAAGCAAATTGATGTGCTTAATTGCCCCTTTTTTGGGTTTAAGACTTTATCAATGATCTTCACAACCGGCATCTTAGTTGTAAAGATCATATACACAGTCACATGAATCTCAATCCACATACCTCTCACCATATTTGGTTATTCTGTAGTTGAAATTCCATTAGTATATAAACCCAAGTTTACACGCGACGTGGTTCATAAACTCGACAACATTAGCTACGACCAAAGTAAATGGCCATTGGGGATGGCTATAGCAATTAGCAAGAAGTCTATAAGCCTCGCAGCAGAATTATTGTTTTTGCCATCACAATTCACAACCGTGTCTCATTCTTACTTCTGCATATGCCCAACCATCTTCTTCAAATTCACAGCCTCAAGCTTTCGGCAATGTAGATGTAGGAGGCGTAGAGATTAGAGATCCCTACAACAGAATGTAACACAACATAGTTAGTGAGGAGGATAAAAAAATATTCCTTGGAAGATTCTTTCAGCTAAGAGGAGCGCTTACGTACATTGAGTATTTGATGGCAGCAATATATCGCAGTTTCAGCAGAAAAAAGTCATTCACAATAACACTCTTGTTCTCATTCTTCATATCTGGATAATTAACAAGTTAAGGTGACATTTTTCCCCCTTTGGATGAACAAATTCTATAACATGTCTGACATGAACAAAGATAAGAGTTTCTATGAATGTAAAAGGATACAGTCCTCAAAGAAGCGGCGGATCGCAGCAAGGCGATGTGGAGCAAGATCAATGAGGTGTGTGTAGTGAT
Source organism: Persicaria maculosa (assembly GCA_963922045.1). Lineage (NCBI taxonomy): Eukaryota > Viridiplantae > Streptophyta > Magnoliopsida > Caryophyllales > Polygonaceae > Persicaria > Persicaria maculosa. Next base: position 37,252,418 of record OY998271.1, read on the forward strand.
GGTATTCAGGATAGGGGTGTTATGTAAACACGAGTAGCTCGAATTCGACTCGTACTCGCTCGATAAAAACTCGGTTTGAGCTCGTTTATTTTCTAAACAAGCCGAGTATGAGCACATTTTTAAGCTCGGTCCAAAGCTTGGCTCGTTTGAATTAAGCTCGAATAGCTCGAATTTTATGAAATTTCTAAAATTTTATTTAAGTTACTATATTATGAGCAAGTAGAACTGCTTAAAGCTCAAAAAAAGCTCGGCTCGAGCTCGTTCATTTCCTAAACGAGCCGAGTATGAGCACATTTTTAAGCTCGATTCAAAATTTAGGCTCGGCTTGAGCTCGTTCAGATCCTAAATGAACTGAATATGAACAACCAATACTCAGCTTATTCGACTCGAATAACAGCCCTAATTCAGGATCATCAGTGCAAACTGCTATTATCTTGTCATCTTTTTCACCTTGTAAGAAGAAGTAACAAGTTACTAATATTCGAAAAGGCCCTCATGAATAATCTGCAACAAGATGTCACATTAATTAGTTTACCTGAGCAATCATAGGCATGAGTCAAATGGCTCAAGCATGAAGGAAATATCCAGGGAGTACATGCTCTTGTAGTAACAAAATTTCACTAATGGATGATCAGTTGGGAAATTTACGAGAGGCAATTTCAGAAATAACTGATTCGAACATCAACAGAGCACTCGAAGACACTAAAAAAATTCAGAAGCAAATGAAGACAACAAGAACTAATTGATTCCATCTCAACGGAAGACATCAACTCAATCGAACAACAACTGCATTCAACAAGAAATAACGTACATCAACAGCACGACAATATCCTTTTGATCATTTGTAAGACCCAGGGTCTTAAGAGGCGTCAGCCCATGCCCCAAGGAAGAGATCTTGTGACATGGGTAGGGCTTGAATCACTTATAAATCACTCTTAACATCCTTATGATATCCGATGTGGGACGGGGGTGTTACAATCTCTCCCACTTAAAGCACTGACGACCCCGTCAGGCCCAAGGGAATGCCCTTCAGGACGTACTCGATCATACCGTCAGTGCACTCCGAGCCCGCAGTCGGCTCTGATACCATCTGTAAAACCCGGGGTCTTAAGAGACACCAACCAATGCCACCTAGCCCTCTCAGGTTCGTTGTCCTCAATTGGAGCTTGAAAAGAAAGAGCTCTTGTGACATGGGTAGGGCTTGAATACTTATAAATCACTCTCAACATATTTATGCTATTCGATGTGGGAAGGGGGTGTTATAGTTTAGGCCAAATTTCTCGAAATTCAGAAGCGTGCTAATCGTTCTTTGTAGCGGAGGATCTTGAATCCTAATCTATGGAGATATATTCAATGGAGATGTCGGAGAAGTGGATGGCACTCATGGACGAGTAGACGGCGTTGAAGATGTTGGAGTATTTGAGGTCGGTGGAGGAGTCAACGACGCCGGGGTTGGTTTAGAAGAGGGCATAGGAGAGGGAGATCTAGTCCAAGTTGGCGGAGTAAGCGAGGAAGGGGTAGGCGATTGAACGAGGAAGAAAGAGAGTGAGGAAGCGTATGGGTTAATATTTTAGTTTAACCAATCAGATTACTTCTTCCCTTCTCAGCAGACCGGTTACTTCTCACTTGAACCCTCTCATATATATATATATATATATGTGTGTGTGTGTGTGTGTAAATATAAATATATATATATATATATACACACAATATGGTAATAAAGTTAACAATATTAATTTTTTTTAACTGAAGAGAAATTGGCTAGTTGGGAGATCCAATCTGGCCAAAAGCATCCGTAAGGATGATCGCTAGGAGGGGTCAAGTTGGAGAAGGAGAGTTCTATATGGGTCAATCGATCAACTACTTGGTTAGCCTCTATGTAGATATGCGTAGTTTGAACGATTTTTAGTTTTTGAATGATAAGAAGGATATCATAAATAACCATCTTAATGTCACATGGGCAAGTCCAACTTTCAGTAATACTCCCTCCGTTTCACAATACATGTCCTTTTGCTTTTCGACACGTTTTTTAAAAAGCGAAAAACTCTATAAAATATTATTTTTTAAATTAATTTTTTTCAATATAATTTGATATAATTACACGATTTCTGTTTAGCGCAAGATTAAATTTCCATTTAGCGCATGATCACATGGTCGCAACGACCAATTATCAATTGGTCGTTGCGACCATGTTTATGAAAAACACAAATCGGTCGCAACGACCAGATACCAAATGATCGTAACGACCAATTGGCATTCGGTCGTTGCGACCACTTTTATTTTAGAAAATTCAAACCAGTCGCAACGACCATTAGCGGGTTGGTAGGTGCGACCAAATACAAATTGATAGTTGCGACCAGGTAATGAAGGTGCCACTTTGCAAGTTGTTCTGCCCATGGCGCCCGTTTCTCTTTCCACTTCTCCAACTTTTAGGTTCTTCAGGTTTGTGTTTCTCCAATCCCCCACCCCCAATTTCCATCTTCCCTCTTCCCGTCTCGCTCCTTTAATTGATTCTTGATTTTACATATTGTCAATCAGATCTTAGTTTGTGAACCCATGTTTATGCCTGCTGTTTATATCTAGTACATGAGTTCTTTGTGTGTTTTGCATATCTAGTACTTGAGATCTCTGGGTTTTTTTTACTATCTGGTGGATTGGAGTTTGATGAAATGGAATAAAATTTAGTCATTCAGCATGTGAAGGAATAAAATTTTGTTATTCTTGGAATTGCTAGACTTCATATTAGCAATAAATATCAATTAATTGATGATTATGACACATTGCAGTTTATACTGCTGCTTGGGATTTAGGGTTTAGTTTCCTGCACTTCAACGAGACGGAAAGAGGGATGTAGTGGGGTGGGGTGGGATGTGAGTGTAATTTAATTTAATTGTAGGGGTATTTTCGTTTTGCTCTAAAAGGAAATTTTACCATGTTCTAAAAAGTAGAAAGTGTTTCAAAAAGCAAAAACACATGTATTGTAGGGAGTAGTGTTTATCATTGTCCCCTTCGGTAATTAGTTTGTTAATGCAATGCTCAGCCGCCATATTAACCCCTTTCCAGTGGGCAAAACATTCTGCAACAACTACAGAATGTAAGGGGTGAATACCTGCTGCAATGTGAATTATATTCCCATTGTGGTCGCGGATGACATAACCATAATGATTTTTTTCAATGGTAAAAATTGAAATCTTCAATTTCCCTTCCTTCTTTGGGGAAAGAAGTTTTTCACAGTTCACATCATACAAAGAACAATAATTGAGCAAAGACAAGGGATACTGTCAACGACGTTCAACGGGCCATGTAGGAACGGCAACCAGTCCATAAATTACCCAGAAAATTACAAACATGGGAGCTATAAATGTCGTATGGCTTGGGTGTGGTCCTCCGATACAGCTAACCCAAATTTCGGATTTGCCACCTCTCAAAACACTAACAAGGTTCACACTATCCACACAAACAACTCAGGACACAAGATAAGATCATGCTCTTGCCAATAGACATGCAACAGAAGAGGGATTTTTTTAGTAGAGGGGCGTAATGCTAAAATCAAGGCCACACAACTGTCATCCCTCATGCTTCATATGTGGAACCGAGGACAAAGATATTGCTTTCTACCCAGTTTTCCCAAGACAAAGTAGTAGAATATCATGGCAGTTTTGTCATCGCCTTTAATGCATTGGCTGTCTAGCAAAGATGGAACCATGTGGTAGAAATTGTAGAAGATAAGTGTATCATCTAACATGATACGGTGGTTGTCATATTGCAAGATAGTTGACATATTTACATATTTGCAAGACCAAAAATCTGGAAATGTGCAGTAATAAGTGATTCTTGCAAGCTCTGCCATCATACAAAATCCAAAAATCCGCTACAATTTTGTGTAAATGAGAAATCCTAATTCTGAGGATACCTTATTGCATTTTCTGCAGTAGCTTCACTACCATGATTTTCTGCTGGACTCCGCTTAGACCCTCCGACTTCATGATTGTATTGGAAACGAGGATTGTTGTTTTAGGAGATGGAGCATTAACCTGCAAACAGATTACAATTTACAATCGATGAAGGAAAATTATCTAGCTGGCAGATATATCAGACAAGGCAATTCAATCATCAAGCCAAGGGAGTGCTTGGGTTCACGTTCCTATTTCAGTACTACATTGGTGTAAACAGAGATTGCTTGAAAAATGGCAGAAATCAAAGTACACAGTAAACCTGCCGAAAAAAGCTACTCCGTATTGTTCGTAGGCAACCGGTGAAAAATATCATGTGCTTTTACAAGTGAAAATGTCTATTTGCAGAAAGATGGAAAACATTTTTCAAGTGTTCTGTCAAAAAAAATAAATGGGGAAGTTAAGGGTTGCAAAAGAAGAATACCCAAACTCGGCCATTCAGACCAGCAGCAATCTCAAAGGAGAGTGTCTTCCCAAGAGCTTCAAGAACTGGACATGTTGGATTACTCAAAAGCCTAAAAGGAGAATAAAGATGCGTCACTCAATACGATTTACAGGGAAAAATACTTCAATTTTCTTTTTACACAAAATTCATAGAAACAAAAAGCACATTTGTTCCCGTGAGCCAATTACTCGTATTTTTTCATTACTTAAGATTTCAACACAATGGATACATCATGGAAAAAGATCTCACATTCGAGCAAGCCCTGTTGATGTTTCAAACATTAACCCATCTTTTAATGGCCCAAATTCTGCAGCCTTTCCATTGGCTACAATGGCACATGATAATAAAAATCAAATTAGAACAAAATTCACAAGTAATCAGCGAGAAAAATTCAAGCACTGAATTTTGCAAAGATATGTGCATCGTGTAAAATAGAACTAAATATACCATCCATGCATGAGAGCTCAGGGTTCGTGCCAGAATTTGCTTTCACAACACGAGCATAAAGCAAAGTTCCGACCTGCAACATTAATCATAGTCCTCAATGATAATAGTGAGGTAATGCATTGCAATCAGGTAGGAAAAACCATATACTGAAAAAAAAATAATATTGGCCATGTAGCACAACCACAACAAGCAAGCCACTGAATATTTGGCTATATTATCATATAAAACGTGTCTCTTATAGGGTTTTGTTTGAACAAAATATGTTTGTTTTGAGCTACATGGGCTCATTGCATGAAAGATAAAATGGCAATGGAAACAGGCTTAGAGGAGAACTAATTTCACTAGAGATTAACAAATAAAGGATAGTCCGAGTCCTTATTTCAAAAAATAAACAAAATATTTTGTGGATATGACATTTTTAAATGATCCATGTATATGTGTCCACAAATCCACCAGAGGAGCCACACAATCCAAAACCCTCAAAAATCAAACAAATTTCCTTTTTAAGGATTTTTACTGAATAAAAAAAACTTTAAAAAGTATTGCACAAAAGCCAATCTATTCAAATAGTCCAGCAATCCAGTCTGTTAGCTTCTGCTTCTAAAATATTTTTGTATGCAGTGAAATGTGGATGTTTCTCTGTGAAACATAAGGTTCCAGTAGCATAAGAGACCAACAACATTTACCCACTGTGCTCAGAACATAATCACAGAACAATGGAAAACACAATTAAAATTTCACTTCCAAGGTGAAGAGCCTTTTCATAAAATTACCTCAAACCTGTGGATATTACGCCTGGTGACTCCTTCAAATGCAAGCACAGGAAGGAATGCCACTGTAGGTCCTTTGATATCAACAAGAAAGTTCTACATGAAAGAGGATCAAAGAAACATGCAAAGTACAGCAAGGTTAAGTTGGCAGGGAAAGGGGAAAAGTGGTAAAAAGCTAGTCATCATTAGGAAAATCGTTTTTCACAATATTTTTATAATTGTCAATACTGCTATGATGCAATCCAAAGCTTGCACTTCTATAGCATCATTAAGATATTATTACATATAGATCATTTGGCAGACGGAAATGAAATATCAAGGGAAACATAGAACAATGAAAAATCTAGAGCTAGCTCATCGGGTTAGCAAGCGCACTCACATCTGCTTTGGAGTCCACTACAATGCCAAGGATGTGATCCTCAACAGAAGGTACATACTGCACAAGACAAAAACTTGACAATCAGAGGGATTTTTCTGTAAAGAGGCCATTCTTGAGTCACTGGAGTTCAATGTTTACCCGTTTGTTTATATTACTAGCAGAAAAGTCAGGCATTATAGTTATACTCACCCTTTTCTGGGAGCTTTCAACCCAGTATTTACTTGGCTTTGAAAATCTCAATCTTCCAGTCTTTGTCACCACAATTGCATCACAATCCTGATAGTAGATACATGGATGGAATAAAATAGTGATATAATAAGAACGTCAACTGGCTAAAATTTAAATAGGCTACCATGTATAAACTATCAAAAAATACAAACTATCCAAAAATACAGATTACAGCCAAAGACAAAAGGTAAGTGTAGAGGCATGGTTAAATTCTGAACAGGCAGCTTTGAAAAGCCAAAGGTTCATTATATGTTAGAAAGCCCAAAGGCAAAGTTTAGTAATCAATGGCTAAAGGCAAAGCCAAAGGTTTATTATTTTTCTTCTAATGGATAGAAAATGTTAAAATTTAATGTATTTTGCATGGTTGGTATAGTTCTCAATGGCCAGTAATTTCTACTTTCTACACTCATTTGAGCCAGCATACTGCCCCTTGCTGCCAATTGAATCATGCCTATACAAAGTTGCTTAGATATTTTTTATTTTGAGTTTCTTTCATGTTTAAAGAAAAATTAAACAGAATGGATGCTTCCATCAAAAAATCTGTGATCTTCTTTAGATCTCCTATTAAAATATTAAAAATCCCCTTATTTTATATACCTTAATATGAAATGTACACATTGAAAGAATATTAGAGGTACCTGACGAAGACCTCCTCCTAGCTTGATGGTCTGGTTAATCATGTTTGAGAGGTCAAGAACTATATCTCCAGGAACCTGTATGATGGAAACAGAGATGAGAGAACTTTTGTATGGTATGCATATATTCAAAAAGTACTTTGCAGATTGTAAAACATCATTTTCATACTATTTCATGCGCTAACTAATACTAAAGTTGCATTTCCAAAAAAAACAAAAACTGAACAAAAAAGAAAAGAAACTCGGACTGAGATAAACTGTCGAATCCAAGCCAACGGCATCTGATTCAAGATGATAAAACTCCCAAAATGATTACTGAAGTTTGAAACTTTGAATGACTTAGTTTGATACGAGATGAAAATTTGGGACTAATGAACTGACAAAGGATTCAAATTAGACGGCTTGGCCTCATAAGACACACAATCCAAATCAACCCTCAAATATCTGAGCTGACATGACCCGAGTCGAGACCCTAAACCAATCACACCCAAAACTCACTCAGACGAATACACATGAAACAATGACCCAAATCATCCATTTACAAGAAATTGAATATTCCTTGGCAGTTTCAACTATAAATGGGAGTGTTAGAATAGGACAGAGATTAATAAATCTTACACGCAAGTAATGGGTCATGACTGTGCAAAAGATTGCAGAGCAATAGAACTTACCACTAGTTCATCAATAAAGCTTTTGGATGAAATTGATGGCTTCTCTTCCATTCTGTCACGGCCTGAAAACACACAATTCAATGACACGCTTTCGATTCGTAAAGAAGCCACAGGTTTAGCTATGACCAAACCTAACCTAAACACCATTAGTATTTGCTAAGAAAAAGAAAACTTGAATCACCAAAACGGACAGAAATGGAATTGAACTAGTGTTCTAGATACACAAGAACGGATAATTGCTCAAAGAAAAAAAAATTCAAATCACCAAAAAATAACGGGACAGGGGCTGAAATTCCATTCGAGTCAATGACATAGCAGAAAATTTCAACTCAATATAAACCAAAGCGAACTAAGCAACGTCAAAAGGAGCAGCAGAAGCATAGATGATAGATCCAAATGGAACCATAACAGATCAGAGAAGGCAGAGAAATCAAACCAGAGTCAGAGATGGAGAGCATTGAGCATGAAGGGAGAGGGTATAAAAAAAAAGAGAACAGAAGAACGTGAGAACGACATACAGTAGCTAATTGCGCAAAAAACTAAAAATGGAGGTTGCTGGGCAGTGCGGTGATGGCTGCCGTCTGGTGCAATGATGGTTTCCCGGGATTGGGCGCTGGGAGAGAGTACCCTAGGGTTTTGAATTTTTCACGTCCGGTTCGACCCGGAATTCCCAAATTCCGTTTGGTGCCTCTCAATTTTACAATTTCGGCTGGTGTCCTACACCTTTTTTTTTCCCCAGAAGAAGTGTTATATACACCTAGAAAAATAACTTTAATAATAAAACTCATTTATTTAATTAATTAATTTCTTTCATACTTAGATTTTGAATTTATAATCATCAATCAATTATTCAATTATTATATATAATAAAGGAGAAGTCAATTGAGCCACATGACATCTTCTCCTTAAAAGTAGTTGTAAGAACCAATCATATTTTTTGAAATTTTGTTAAAGAAATTATCTATATATGAATAAGATAAATTAGACTCAATATAATTAGATATGGATATATTTTTGGATAAAATTTTATTCCAACTCTATTTAATCAAAGAAATTATCTATATATGAATAAGATAAAATTAGACCCAATATAATTAATCAAAGAAATTATCTATATATGAATAAGATAAAATTAGACCCAATATAATTAGATATGGATATAGATATATTTTTGAATAAAATATACCTATAGATGGATAAGATAAAGATATAATCTAATTAGATATGAATATATTTTTAAAAGATATTAGTCAATTTTTTATGTATGTATAAGATAAAATTAGACCCAATGCAATTAGATATGGATAGATTTTTTTAACATTAGCCAATTTTTATATTTTGCCCTATATATAGTTTAGATTGTTAATGTTATAGGTGCATCGCCCAAATCTTACCCCCTCTTCGGACAATTCTCTCTGGCTTCTCCTCCTCCTGTTAGATCGATCATACAGGTCAGAATGATATGTACCGATTTTTTTATTTAATTAATATTGACAATGTTGTAATATTCAAGTGTGGTGGATGCATTGCATGTTGAACCTAGCACTCAAAAATTTATAAAATTTATAATATTTCGGTAGTGGATGCATTGCAGTGGATGCATTGCATGTTGGTCTTTTGGTCTTTAATTGAATTAACATGTATTTGATTTTTTTTCTAGGATGGAAAGTATAAAGAAGTTTCATTTACTTGATGAGCTAAAGACCAATTCAACAATCAACACGAAAATATGATGGAGTATCATGGTTCGAGTGCTTAGAATATGGAAATCTCCAAGTTTTACAAATCCTGCTGAAATTCATTCTATTGAAATGATTTTAATAGATGAAAAGGTGATGTTTTTTAAATTCTATGATATCGATTTGAATTTTGTACATATTTGAGAGATTATTAACAATACAATCTTATTTTGCAGGGTTCTAAAATACAAGCTAGCATTAGAAAACAAGATTTGGCGAAAGTTGAACAAATCTTAGAAGGATGTACTTATAACATCATGAATTTCTTGGTTTATGATCATGATGTCAAAGTACATTGTAGTAAATTCCGACATCTTATTATGTTCTAACCAAGGATTTCAATGATCATGATGGTGAATGTTTTTGGTGTAACAAGTGTGACAAAGAAATCCAGTACCCTGAGCCTAGGTAATTTCTTTAATAAGTAAGCCCATAATTAGTTTTATTTTATAATGTATAAATGAACTCATGTTTTTTTGAACAAAAGGTTCAAAGTTGTTTTGAGGGTTGCCGATATCTCTTGAAACACATTGTTCACTATGTTCCAAAAAGAAGTTTTTCAACTAATTCACAAATCTGTGAAGTCAATTTTGGACTCTATTGAAAAGGTATAGTAATACTGTATAATTTATAAATTAATCGAAAATCTCAATTTTATTATAATATTTTTATAATATTGTAATTAATGTGTTGATTTTATTATACATGCAGGATGCAGATCTCAATGCTATTCCATCAGATTTTGATTCAATTATAAATAAAGTATTTTTGTTCAAAGTAGTCATCGATGAATATGCTATCAACAACAATAATGGTGGTTTGAAAATTTTAAAGATCAATGATGATCCATCCCTAATTCAGAAGTTTAAAGAAAAGTTTGGGAAAGATAAGGTAAATATTGCACTAACTTCATAACTAAATCCACATGGATGGTTTTGTAAAATATGCACTCAACTTATCAATATCTTATTATTTTTTATAGGGAGATTATGTTGAAGAAGGTAGCTAAAAAACATTAGAGAATTTCAGCCTGGGAAAACGTCGTCAAAATTCTAGAAAAGGCATTCGAACTTTAAGAAAGCGCAATCGAAATTCTATCATTATTTATGATGATACTAATGAGGATACTTCTAGCTACCATGGCCGAAGAGGAATGCTCAAAAGATTAAGTCTCTTCATTCGATAATCGAGTGAAGGTGAAACCAGAGAAATGAATTTTTTTTATTAGGAGTAATTATTATTACTTTATTATTGGCAATATTTATATTTAAGTTAGTCTTTATATTTAAGTTAGACATAAAATTGTTTTGGTATCATGTTTCTCCATTATAATTTGTTGCGGATTATGGTTGAAGTATTATATTTACTATTATTTTTTTATAAACTATCAATTAGTATTTTTATTTAGTGTTGTTATAAAATAGTTATGATTTATATTTTACAAAAATATAATTGAGTTTAATTACATGAATATATTTTTTTCCGTATAATTGAATATTTTTTAGGTATTGATATGAACATATGGGTATAATTTGGAAGATTTTATTCGTATGAACCAATCATATTTTTTATAATAATCAATATATGCATAAGATAAAATTTTATTCTAATTATATTTGATCAATATATCTATATATGTGTAAGATTAAATTCGACCCAATTTCATTAGATATGGATATAAGTCATATGAACCAATTACATATTTTTAAAATAATCAATATATGGATAAGATAAAATTTTATTCTACCTCTATTTAATTATTCAATATATCTATATATGCATAAAATAAAATTAGACCCAATTTGATTATATATGGCTATATTTTAAGATAAAATTTTATTCTAACTCTATTTAATCAATATATATTTGCTTAACATAAAATTATTTTAACTCTATTTAATCAATATATCTATATGCATAAGATAAAATTTTACCCAATTTGATTAGATATGCATAAGATAAAACAAAAGTCAAGGCCAATCACTCTCCCATGTTGGTTTATATCTTCCCAAACCTGTCTAACGCATGTTCAGTTATACGTGGCAATTTCAAGGGTCACCACTAGAAACGGATTAAAGATTTTGATATGTGACCATGAAGGCAAACCTACAAATTCTACCACCAATGTAGTCTACAATAAAGTATTCCAAAATCTGCGCTAATCATGGTACATTATCCCATCTTCTTACATAATATTTTTCCCAACACTTTTATCGTATTTTCACAAAAGCATGCCATCTTTCACTAATAATCCTCATGTAACATCTTTGTTTTATTTTTTCTTTTGCAGGAACGTTGTTCTATATTGTTTTGCGGCTACACCCTTTAATTTCCCCCCCAGATATACCAATACTCATGTAGCTATACTTTTCTTTATTGAAATTTACAGCAACACATATGCTTATTATTGTTCTCTTCTTCAATTTTGTACACGTTATACTACATTTTAAAACTTCCTATTATCAACATTTTTCAATATAAGAGTTTTCACCTATACATCCATCTGTAAAATTACCTTTATGCAACTCACCTACCATATAATCTTAAATTATATTAAATACTTATTTATTTCATGCATACGTCGTGCAGGGCACGGGTACTGAACTAGTTAATTAGTATAAAAACTAATTTCTCCTTACTACGGTCTTACTCCTTAATCCTTGCTAGCACACATATGGATCAACCGTTTAGCTTACAAAAACAACTTTCAACACTTTTCATAGCTCAGAAAGAGTTCCAAAATAAGGAACCAAACAATAGGTATGAATCAAAATGCACACAAAGCTAGGGAGAGTGAAATAGACCTTATGGACCCCTACAACCCAATACAGACAACCAAAAAAGGAGAAAGGGTTCAGGTTCAGGTACTAATTAAAAAAATGGAATTTTAAATGTCAAAACCTGCCTCTTCAACACAAAGACCCGAAGATTCCTTTGCCATGTCAAGGAGTTGCAATGGAACACAAACTTAAAAGAAAGCATGCAGAAAGTGGCATGAACTTTAACTTAATAAAAATGAACATCAGCTTTAAGTTATTGTGTGGATAGTGTCATTGCACTTGCGGATTAGTAAAATCTCCAAAATTGAAGTAGGAGACAAATACCAACACATAAATGAACATGCATGAGACAGATTAGTGAAATCTATTTTTTTTAAAAGGAACCTGCAGGAGACAGATAAATAAAGTTGCTTTTATGATATAAGAAAAGCAAGAACCATAATCAAGGATACGAGTGACTGCAAACATATCAACGCATACTGATTTCTAGTGTAGTCACCTCGGATACAAGGATCATAAATGTGTAAAGTTGTCCTTCCCCAGAAAGCACAACATATGCGACAACTATTCTTGATAAAAAAAAGTGATGTAAAACCTGAAACAAACACATCCATTGTGTAAGACACGGAACAATAATTCCTATAACCAACAAACTTACTACCGGTAAAGGATTTCATTTGACATAGTTATGTAATGACATTTCGTTCTACTTGGTAATGATTGCTAAGAAAATCTAATAACTCAAAAAATGCATTCATCTTACTCATTCTTCCAGTGGTCGTGGGTCATGAACTCCACTGTAACACACTCACTAATAATAAGGGTGCATTGCTTCCTTAAGACTTTCCAATATTTACAATTCTTGTTGTTCAGTAAGCAAATTTAAGTGCAGATGATAAGATACATGATATCACACACACAACGGGGTGTGGTAGGGACTTACAAACTCTTTTCCTCCTAAAGAAGGATAAAAGCATGTATAAAATCAATCCAAGGTATGCGATAAAGTATCCCACAGAAACCTGTCATATTTAACACCAATGAACCATAATAAGTAACACTCAAAATTGAAGAGAAAGATAAAGAAAAGCAACACTTACAAGCTCAAAGGGAAAATATAATGTTTAGGTTCCTTAAGGAGTAGCATCATAAAAAGAAAGAAAAGCAACACTTACACCCAATGCAAAAGTTGAAAGCAGTGAACTACGGAATGTCACAAGGCCAACAGATTGATCATCTGCAAACAGATCTGACCAGAATATGAAATACAAAGACACGGATGCTATATAAACCACATGAGCTGTGGAAATACCACTGCATATAAATTAGAATAGCTAAATTAGAAACACAGAAAGTATGCCGAGTAAGGGGCCATTCATGACACCCATGTTTGCGACTCGTGAGAAGGCAGTACTAAGGTTAGAGAGGTAAAATCATTATAGTAAAAAAAGCATTGAGCGAAGAGTGAAAGGTGAGAAATATTATGAAGAAGGAATGTGGAATGAAAGTTTGGAAAGAAAGTTTATTTCTCCAGATTTAACACCACATGGCCAGCCCACCTTTAGCCTTTTACCAATCTACTCTTCCATAAGCTTACAAAAAGTCCTCTTGATTATTAATGCTTTGTCGCGTGAAATTGTTTTATGCATATAACCCTCCTTTTGTGAGTATGATGTTGCTTTTATTCACAAGCATGGATATTGTTGACATTAGTACCTTTTCGAGGATGAAAATTGATTGTAGGGACATATAACAATGAATGTATGATGTTGAGGGTTTAGTTTCTTCCCCTGAATGACCGCTAAAAGTATTGCTTGGGGACAAGCAAGCTTAAATATGAGCCTATGAGGTGTTTAATGTGCGCTCAAATTGCCATATTTTTTATATACTTTTACTTCGATTTTGTCTATATTTTCATGCATATTGGTTGGGAAAGCATAAGATTTGTGTAGTTTATGTTTATTTGTCAATTATAGAGGTCTACACGAGTTCTAGTGTTATTTCGCAGAAATCGAGGCAAAATTGGAGCATTTTGGAGAAGAAAAGAAAAGCTGGAAAATTACTCGAAGTCTACTGAGGAGTCGAAATAGACCAAATGACTCGACATCGAGTGGAATTTGAACACCAGAAATCGAGCCAGAAGAAGAACAATGCAACTCGACACAGACTGGTCGATATCGACTTAAAGTGGTCGATATCGAGTGCCCCAAATCGAGTGAAGTGATAGAGTTTGAGTGCAAATCCGAGGTCGAGTAGAACCGGCTTGAGATAAAAGAGAAGTGGTCGATATCGACTGAAGCTAGTCGATATCGAGTGACGCTGCAGACAGATCCGACAATTTTTGATAGAATCTTATCCGATGGAGTTTACATCTACATCAAGTCGGGATCTTTTATCCTTTCCTATCAGACTTATTATCCGTTAGGGTGAATTCATATTTACCTAAAGTAATTTTATTTATTTACTTTATTTAGTTTTATCTTAGGAATAAAGATAGATTTTCTTATCCTTGGATAGCAAGGTTTGAGATCTATAATTAGAAACCATTAGGGTTGAGTTTAATCAACCACAATTCAATTATATCCACACACATACAATCGCAGAGAATTTCAGTTTTAGGAGAGAGAGAGGCCGAGTAGAGTAGAGGAGAGTGAGAGCGGATTTTGCTTTGTTCGGTTGTACTCTTTCGTTTGCAATTTCAATTCAAGTTTATTTTCCATGATGATGATGATGTCAATGATAATGAAGCGCGAGTAGTTCCCTTACTTCTAGGGTCAGGATGAGCCCGACGATAGCCATGTAAGTTTATGCATCAAAGGTATGATTTTTATGTGATTCCGTCTTCTATCCTATATGCATGATTCTTCTACGAAAGTAGTAGGCGATCCTTATTTCCATTGTTGAAGCGAAAGCCCATCTTTTTGTGAATTTGGATTAATTATGAAATTGAATAGTAACTCTTAGGGTTTATGCGAGAGCCTCTAAATCACATAATTGTTAGTAACGAAAGTTATTTGACGAAAAGGAATTATCTTTCATGAATTTAGCATAAGCTTATATGGTTATCGTTGTGGTATGAAATCCCCGATCTTGGAGGTTCTTTAGTTTATTAAATCTTATAAAAGTCTGAGTTTTTATTCTGTTCATCTTTCCCTCATCATTCTTAATTTCTTCGGACACTTTTCCGATAAATTTGGTTATATTTACAGTTTTTGCGAAGACTCGAAATCAACTACAGAGGTCGATATCGAGTGACTGACCCGATATCGAGTGCTCTACTCGACGTCGACTGTTGCTTTTGTCTTTTGCAGGAATTTGCTGGAAATCGACTGAAAATGTAGTCGATATTGACTGATCTACTCGATATCCAGTGATCTTCTCGAGTCGAAATTGAACGTGATTACGAGCTTAGGAACCGCTGACATACCTTCTCGTGGATTCGATCCTGAATACCCTACTGCTACATCGGGAGGGATTCTTGTAATTTATTTGAGAAGGGTTGGAGATCGGTTTGAGTTTATATTTTATTGATATTTATTCAACTAGTTTCCCTCTTAACAGACCTACATGGGGGTGCTCCTGTAATGGCAGTGCCCGTGGCCTAGGAGGCAACACCCGCGGCCAACCCTGCAGCCAACTTTTTTTACTCTCCGATGATGTCGTTGATGGGGGCACATACTCCTAAACCATGGTATGAGGATATCATTGTGACAGGAGTGTTCCACCAAACTTCCCAAAAGCGAAGAAGGACAAGATCCGTCATGATGCTCAGTACTATGTGTGGGATGACCCATTTCTATGGAAGCATTGTGCGGATCAGGTAATTCGTCGATGTCTTCCCGACGATGAGGTACTTTCTGTCCTTGAGTTTTGTCATTCACATGCTTGTGGTGGTCATTTCGGACCACGAAAAACCGCTAGGAAAGTGCTCGATTCAGGATTCTTTTGGCCTCATATTTTGCGTGATGCTCATGCTTATTGTAAGTCTTGTGATCGATGCCAACGAGTGGGGAACTTGTCAGGCAGAAATGAAATGCCCAAAATGCGCTTGATGTTTTGTGAAATATTTGATGTATGGGGCATTGATTTCATAGGGCCTTTCCTTAGCTCCTTTGGGAACCTTTATATATTACTTGCGGTGGATTATGTCTCCAAATGGGTGGAGGCAAAAGCCACCAAAACTGATGATTCGCGAGTTGTTGTAGGGTTCTTGAAGGATCTCTTTTCTATATTCGGTGTACCACGAGCATTGATAAGCGGCAGGGGGACACACTTTTGCAATAATACAGTGAGTGCATTACTCAAGAAGTACCATGTGACGCAAAAGGTGTCCATCGCTTATCACCCCTAAACCAATGGGCAAGCCGAGGTATCAAATCGTGAGATCAAAATAATCTTAGAGAAGACGGTTGCCCCGAATCGTAAGGACTGGAGTTTGCGATTCGATGATGCATTGTGGGCTTATCGAACGACATACAAGACACCAATTGGGATGTCACCATACCGGTTGGTGTATGGCAAAGCGTGTCATCTTCCAGTCGAGCTCCAACACAAGGCGTATTGGGCGGTGAAAAAGTGCAACATGAGGATCAATGAATTTGGCGAGTTCCAAAAACTCCAAATTCAGGAGTTGGAGGAATTGAGATGAGATGCTTATTACAACGCCGCCAACTATAAGGACAAGACCAAAGCTTGGCACGACAAGCACATATTGAGGAAAGATTTCAAGGTGGAGGATAAAGTCCTTCTCTATCAATCCCACCTTACACTTTTCCCTGGGAAGCTCCGCTCTCGTTGGGCGGGCCCCCTTACACCATCGTCCATATCTTCCCACATGGAGCAGTGAACATCAAAGATGAGAAGAGCGGCAACGTGTTCAAGGTAAATGGTCATAGGCTTAAAATTTACTTTGATGGATTCTCCATAGATATGGAAGAGGAGATGGCTCTTCAAGAGCCAGCTGACGAGGCTCAGTGAGGGGCTATTAAGCCGAGCCAACGACAAGAACCAAAGGCGCTTTTCGGGAGGCAACCCGAGGTAAGTAGAATATAAAGTTTTCTTTTCTTTATTAGTCTTTCAATTTTTTTAGCATAATTAGGACCGTCTTAGATTTTTAGGAAGTTGTTTTCCGCCATAGTGGACTAATCTTTCAGGGGACGAACAAAGATGGACGGAGAAGGCACCGTTCTGGAAAACAGCACCTGCGGCTATTCTGGGCAGCATCTAGGGAAAGTCGCACCCGTGGCCAAAAACCGCGCCCCCGGCCTTTTAGGCTCCAGAAAAAAAAAGAAAAAAAAAAGAAAAAAAAAGTTGCAGATTTTATAATTGTTGACTACACCCCTCACGCCACTCCCTCTTCATATCTTTGTTTTTTTTTTGTCTTCTTCTATCTTTCTTGTCTTTTATTTCTATCTATTTTTTTCATTCCTCCCCATCCTCCATTGAAGACACCTTCAAGCTCCAACCATCATCACCCTCTACCACATCTCATTCCTCCCATCCTCAAATCCAAAAACCGAGCCCGTTTTCCGACGTTCCCGTTCCCGATCTACACACCCATGCACTATGTTCGTCATTCCGACCATAAAAGAACAACCTTTCTTTCCATCAACCAAACCCAAAAACCACCATCATCATCCACCATGTTCCACCACAAAACCACCCCCATCCATCCACATTGTGACGATCGGAGTGTGTACGAACATAGAAGAGGCGAAGGGGGATCTTTTCAGCCTTGTTTCTCGAGATTCGACGCTCCGACATTGACGTCGGAGCAACCGGAGACAAATCAGAGCAGTCGGAAGGACGTCGGAGGCGCCCAGAAAAGTCGCGCTCGTGGCAGCGCCCGCGACCTCACCCGCGGCTAATCCAGTAGCACCTTTTCAAAAGGCAGCACCCGCGGCCAATTAAATCAGCACCCACCGCCTTGCCTTAAACCCCCCTTCCTTTGTTTTGACGCCCTTGCTCTTGTAAGTTCCTCTTGCTCCACTCTTTTAAGGCCATTGTTGATTGATTAAGATGGACAGATCCCATGGATTATCTGGTGAACAAAAGAAGAAATGGAATGAACTTGAGGGTCGTGATATATTATCGACTAAATTCTTCGATGTGCCCACTTTGAGAGTGCTTAGGTTTGAACCAACGGTGCGTCAACTATTGGAAAAAGTGGGTTTGAATGATTTTGTGACAAAGAATGCCCCCACTTACCCGAGTTTGGTTCGTGAATTCTTGTGTACGTTGAGGGCAAAGCAAAGTGGTGGTATTGACTTTAGGCTTAAGGGAAGGGCCTAGCATTCTGAGAAGAGGCGATTTTCTCGGGCTTTTGGGGTTTCTGCTGAGCCCACTGCATACTGGTACAGAATCCCCAAGTCTACAACCACCGATTTCTAGCATAGGGCGATAGGGCGTGTCATGTAGCCCAAGGTGAGAGAATATAATTACAGCATCCTCCAACCATCCCTCCGGCTTTTTAAAAAGGTGTTGAATAACACCTTCTTTGGGAAGACGGAGATTAATAAGGTTTCCTTGAATGCTTTGGCTTATCTATGGTGTTTGACTCCGAAGGGCGATCACATTCCGGATTGGGTTGAGTTGTTTTTAGAGCATTGCAAGGATGTGATGGGGGACGGGACGAGGAAGAAGACAGCGCCTATCAGATTTGGAGGTCTTGTGACTTTGATTGCTTGGGAGCATAGGGTTGACACTTCAGACCTCCAGGATTCGGTGAGTGATCATTATCGCTTGGATTTGGCTGCTTTAAGAAGAGCGACTCACTTGGTGGGAGATGGGCCCTCTTTCATCTGGCAGGCTGGGAAGAACAACGTTTAGAAGATTAGGCTACCTAGGCCTCTTCATTTTGGACCGACAGCTGCAGATTTTTTCATTCCTCATTATGCCCCCATAGGGGCACCTGCCATTGGATTTGGACCAGATTATGATGAGGTAGGGGGAATGAGGAGGAGGAGGAGGATGATGTTCTGCCTAGTGAGCCCATGGACTTCCAGACCGGGCCATCTCATGGGGTTGCTGGCTCTTTTGGCACGTCTAGAGGGGATGAGCCCTCCTTATGGGCTCTTCAGCGGCAGATGGAGTCGTTAAGGGTTGAGCAGCATGGCTTATGAGAGAACCAGCAGGACTTACACCAAGAGTTCACCTACCTTTGTCAGGATGTCCAGGGCTTGTCAGTGGACCTTACTACGGTTCGTGATACTCATGGACAGCTTGCTCAGCATCAGACTGAATATTGGCGTCTCCAGGAGGAGGCTCACCTTGCCCAAATTGAGGCTCATCGGGCTCAAATGGAGGCTATTGAGCGCTTGCATCTCCGCAAGGAGGATTTCTTTCACTTTGCTTATCCAGGATTTCCGTCATACCAGCCTCCACCTCCACCTCCGCCATACCCCAATGAGCACGTGAGTTTGCCTTTTCTCCTCTCTTGTTCTTTCTAATTTTTGTTGTTTTGATTTCATTGAGACAATGAAAGTTTCAAGTGCGGGGGAGGGGATTAGTGTATATAGTAGGTTGCATTGCATATCAAGCATGTTTAAATTATTCTGCATAATATTCATGGTTTGCATCTTAATGTTTTTCATTTTAGTTTTATTTAAAAAAATATATGAGAAAATGAAAAAGAAAAGAAAATATGCATTTGCATAGAATATGTCATTGTTTAAACAACCATCTAGCCTAATTAGTCCTCTATGTATTCTCGAAAGAATGATCATATAAGTTCCATGACATGTTTGAATTGTTTTAGCCTTATCCCACTTATGGTTTTCATGCGGAACATAGCTAGGTGAACATAATTGAGCATGTATGATCTAAGTTGCTAGGCATGTCTGAAATCCAATAAAAATTTACCCTTGTGAGTTGATTTTTGGCCTTATTGGGACTACACTTCATTGAGTCCGTTTGCTTTTGTTCATATGTGTGAATACTCTCCAATGCTTCTACCTCTTAGAATTGATTTTGTTTATCTATGCCCTGGTCGCACTCTTATGATCGTTATTGGTGGGTTTCATATGATGGAGGCATGTTTCTTTTTAGCTGTATATGTTCCATATCTACCTTACGTTATATCTATTGCTTGAATCCCTTTTGAGCATATTAGCCTATTCTTTGTAGCTCCACAAAAATCATCCCTAGCTAATTATAGCCTAACCCATTCGAGAACTAGGAGTAGAGTTGGTTAGAGATTGGTTGGAGTGGTGTGAATGTGATTTGAGAATGGAATGTTATGTAATGGTGAATTCTCACTTTGAGCTTTTGAGTTGAGGTGAGTTCTAAGTTATTTGTATTAAAAGAAAAAAAGAAAAGAGAAAAAAAAAGAAAAAAAATCAGAAAAAGAAAAAGAAGGAAAAAGAATATATATATATATATATATATATATATATATATATATATATATATATATATATATATATATATATATATATATATATATATATATATATATACACACACATTATGGGCAATAAAAGAACTACTTCATTTGTTTGGTTGTGAGTTGGAAGATATTGTGGTTGAAGGAAAGTGTCTTTGCATGAGTTGTTTTGAGCTTAGAGTTTGATGGTTAGAGAGTGTTGTGATTATAGAAGTGTAGTAAATTCTAGTTCTCGTATTTACAAGCACCACATGGCCAAAGTACTCCCTAACTTAATGTTCTTACCAAGCCTCATTACAACCCATAAAAGACCTCATGATGATTCTCTCTAGTAATGATATTCACAATTGCAATTTTGATTCAATTTCAATTCTTATGTAGCTTAGTTGCATTTGGATGGAGTTGGAGTGTTATTTGATTAACCTAAAACACTTGAGTGAGAGCGAAAACACTTTATTCCCAGTGAGGTTGGATGGATAAGCATGCGGGCTACCTGATCACTTAAATACATGCTAGGACGTTTCTTTGCTTCGCCTATGTTTGCACTCTGTTGAGATGTTGCTTTTGATGAGGCTATTGCATGAAGGATTGTGTTTGTGGGATGAATGATTCACAAATGATTTGTTTTGCTCGAGGACAAGCAAAAGGCTAAGTGTGGGGGAGTTTGATAATGCATATTTAGACAGGCATTATAGAGTAGTTTTAGGGTCATTTAAATGTATATATTTGGTGTTTAAGTGCGGAATCTACACAAGTTTAGTACATAATTGCATATTTTGGATTCGAAGTAGTGAGGAGGTCAATCATGAGAGTTACATGGATCATATGGAGGCAAGAACGAGCTAGAGAAGCCAAGTTGGAATACAAAAGGAAGAAGAAAGGACATACAAGAGGAAAAATGGCGGCCCGCGGCTAGAAGAACAAGGTAAACATAAAGGCCGCACCCGCAGCCCAAGAGGCAGCACCCGCTGCCAGGACATGGGAATACACAGCATAAGTCACGCCCGCGGCCTGGTCGCGGCCTTACTGGGCCGGTTCAGCTCCGAAATTCTATTATTTCCTATGTCGGGCCTTACATTTGGAGAACGATTTCTAGGTTTTTATGGCGGTATTCTTAGTTATTTAAGGACTGAAATTAGTGGTTTGATGTTATCTTTGGACTTGAAGAATTGACGGACAACGTTTAGAAGCATGAGCAACTAAACTCATCGTGTTTTGCCTACGATCAAGACTTGGTTTTGTTGAATTGTGAGTTTGGAATTCTAGTTTATTTCTACTATCTATTTCAATCTCTTTGTGCTCTTATTGCTTGTTGGTGTTGATTCTGTCTTGATTCACGACCTTGTTAGGATTGCATCATTGCTAGGGTTTTGATTCATACGTTTGTGAAGCCTTATCCATAGTAGCAAGTACAATTGAGTGGATCTTGTAGAAAAGCTTGATTGTATAAGAGATTGACTATAGGTTAAATATTAGTTCCTTAGGGAATTAATATTGCTTATAAGCTTCATATATCTTGAGACTTAGTGCTATTCCTAGGATTAAACCTTGATCTGTCATTAAGATTGCTTAGGAATAAGAGATTGTTAGAACTCATAGGGCTAACAATCTATTTAAATCAAGATAATAGTAGATGGTAGAAAAGACGCAATTAGAAGGAAGAACTATGATCAAGGAGACAAGCCAAAGTTGAGTATCGTAGGTGAAACATCTCATTCATCATTTTTTTACAAATATCACCATTATTTACCTTTTTAATTAATTTCATCTTTCCATTTCTACAACCCCCTTGTTTACTCTTGTTGATGGTTAAAACACATAAGGTCAAAGTAGTTCCCTGTGGATCGACTCCGGACTTACTAGCTATACTAGTTGGTTAGTTTGGATATTCTTTTGATAGGAAAATGCAACGATTTTGTCCTGTCCCCTTCCTTCGGTTTTTGTTGATAATCTTGGCATTGAATTGAACATACACCAACTTGTTCATCCTTGTGGTATCTAGTCTATTCTTTTTCTTTGTGTGTATCCCTTGGAATGTACTCCAATTTCTCTCACAACAAGATGAATTTGTAGTTAAAGAAAGAATCTTTATTGCCATTTTTTGTAAACATGGTACTTGATTTCCATAAGTGTACCACCATGCAACTACAATAAAAATAAAAATAGCTTTGCACATCTATATATAGCTTTAAACAAAGTAAAACATTTTTAATAGAAAGAGTTGAAAGAAAAAGAATGTAGTTCAAGTTATATACCCGGATCGAAGTCTTTCTTAGCACATCCCGATTTGGCCAAATTGTTCCCAAATGCACCTTCTTTCCCTCTATACTTTGGTAGCTCAACATTCATGAGACTTGAGATATATCATCATTGGGGAAAAAGTGCTCGGTACTAGAAATACAACCTTGCATAACATCCGCATTCAACATATGCCTTCATCTTTGAAGAAGTAGTAAGGGTTCAAGAAATATGCCGCCAAGTGCAATGAACCATCAAGCCAACTACAAGCTTTGCTATCAATGATCTCTAAAATTGGAGCATAACTTGCCTCTTGGTTGTTGTATACCTCTTTGATCTCCTTCCTTGCTTATTGTAGCTCTCCATATAAGAAGGCCATTGAAGGCCTTTTATCACCATCAATAAGGTGAAGCACCTTCACCAAGGGTTCAAATACTTGCAAGAAAATTGAAACTCCATTCTAAAAGGACAAGCTCATTATGGTATCAAATGCCACTTTTCGTTTTTGAGTTTTAGAGTACTTGCATTCTTCCCATTCTTTACTTGCAAACATTAATCTCAACAAATGTTTCTTGCTATTCAAACTTTGTAAAATAAGGAAAGAAGTAGAGAACCTTGTAACTCCCGGCCTCACCAGGTCCTTTTGCTTTGTACAATTCTTGATCAAGGCCAAAGTCTTATGATGTGAATAAATGAAGACGGTGAATGCTTTGGCTTTCTCAATCACTACTTTGAACTTGGGAATGCTACCTATTCCTTGAAGCATGAGATTGATGGTATGAGTGGCACACGCAGGCCAAAAAATGTGAGGCCTTGAAGCATGAGATTGTTGGAAGCATTGTCCGTCACAACTTGTACAACATTTTGCGGCCCAAATTCTTGAATACATTCTTCAATATAATTTATTATGTATTCACCGGTAAGTGAGTCATTGGACGCTTCCTTAGAAGAAAGGAAAGTAGTGCCCAATCTACAATTCACACATAAATTCATGATACTTCTTCTTTTCCCATCACTCCAAGCATCCGTCATAATTGAGCGACCGGTCGTAGCCCACTCCTTTTCTTGACTCTCAAGTGCCTTCTTCGTCTTCTTAACTTCCTTTTTCAACAGTGGTTCCCTTAAGTCATATTGAGTAGAAGGTTTGTAGCCCGGACCATATTGTCCAACCGCCTCACAAAATCTTCTAAAACTATCATTATCAAGAGCATGGAAAGGAATAGCATTCTCATACGCCCATTGTGCCAAATATTCATGCACACTTTGTGTTCTTTCCTTCGCAAATGCATCATTGATAACTTGTTGCTTTCTTTTCTTGCCTACATCTTCTCCAACATAAATAGAAGATGCAAACCTATCCATAGGTCCTCTAATGTCTTTCCTTTTTTTAGCTCTCATGATACTAACCTCCTCCTCAACCATATGCTCATCACCACTGCCATTTCCATGATCATCATCGTTGTCCTCTCCTTCTTGTGATGTCAAGCACACTTCTTCCCTCACTCGTATATCGTGGACACTTAATGCAGTTTTCTTTTCTTTCCCTTCCAAAAGAGCTTTTTTGCACTTGGCTTTTGCTTCATCATTTGCTTTCTTGCACGCGGCAACATTACCTTTTATACCGGCTTTGTGCTCCTTCAATCGAGTTATTCCACAAGTACTAACTCGCTTTTGACACAAAGTGCAAGTAATCACATTCTTCTTATTAGGATTTTCACAATACCCAAACTCCCAACCAACATCACTTGAAGTCGGTCTCCATAACGATTCAGAATTGCTAGATGGAGTGGACATCGGAATCGAACCAATTGCATTGGAAGCTCTTGAAGAACTGGAATCATGATTTCCCGGAATTCCATCCATAACAAGTTCAAATAGCCTGCGAAACATCGAACATGTACATTCAATTCAAGTATTCAACTAGTTCAATTCAACTACTTTAACAGAAATCAAATTTTTGCCAAAATCCTCCCAAATACAATGACCGCAGTAGATTCATTTGCTCCCAAATCAGTCCCAAATTCAACTAATCTAATGAAATTGGATAGACTAATGACCACAAGTACACAACTACAAGTCCACAACATAAATACACATATTGATATTCCAAATTGCTCCGAAAATCAAAATGAAATTAATCTAAAAAGAAGCCTAACACCCCGACATACCTTGAATGTGTCGAACTGCAGAGGCGGCTGGAGACCAGCGGAGGTCGGAGATGATCAGGGGAGGCCGGAGAAGATCAATGGAGGCCAGAGAACCGTAACCTGAGAGTTTGAGACTCCCACAGTCGCACAGACAAAGAAGAAGCGCACTGCACAGTCGGAGAGGAAGCAGCAGGCCAGCCGGAGAAGAAGCCCTCACACCTCTTCAGCCTTTGCAAATCGCAAGCCCTAAGTTGGAACTATCAATTTCTCATATCTGTCATCTTATCTGTGTGCCTTTTTTTTAATTTTTCCATAAAAAAAAATACAAAACGACGTCGTACCCTAGCACCGATAAATCGGTCAACTCGATATTGACCGATATATCGGTCGTTGACCTGATAAATAGCGTTGACCAATATTAGACAACCGATACCCCGATATCATATCATGTTCTAAATATCGCCGATATATCCGATATTTAGAACACTACTATCAAGCCACGAAATAATCTATCTTTTTCCTTATGAGATTAGAACTTTTTCTGAGATAACTTTTATTATTTTAAGATAGATTTAATTTTAGATAAAGATTTATATCTTCTTATTTAGATAGAGTTTTATTTCTTAGTAGGCAAGTTTAGTTAGCTATAAATAAAGGCATTAGGCCTAGGTTTTAATCATCTAATTCTTGAGCAATCAAGCACCTAGAGTTAGAGTCAAAGGTAGAGAGAGGAGCCATTGGTTGTACTCTAAAGTTTAACTTTTTATGCAAGGTTTGAGTTTTATTTTTACTATGTCTTGTGCTATAATGATGATGTATGAGTAGTCGTCCGACTTCTAGGGTCAGGGTGAGCCCGACAATAGCCATATATGTGTGCTTGAATCCTTGATGTCTTATGTGTTTATTATCTTTTATCCATGCTTAATGTGATGCGAAAGTAGTGGACAATTCTTTATTTTCAATCTATGAAGCGAAAGTGAATTACTTTGTGAATTTGGATAGTAATTGGGATTTGTTTGTAAGAGTTGACTAAACCCTAATTATGAGAAGGATAGAAACAAATAGGTTTTTATGCGAAAGCCTCTATATTCCTATTTCTTGATTGTGAAAGTTGTCATGTGATGATAAAGGCAGGAACTTTTCTATGATTTAAGTGTATAACATGCATGGTTGTTATCATGGTGAATCCTTACCTTGGAATTTTTAGTTTATAAAGTTTACAAATCAAAATCCCTTCTTTTATATCTGATCATTGCTCCTATTGCCATCCTAATTTCTTTTGACCTTCTTTGTCGAACACAGTTTTCTGTCTTTTTTACTTTTTGTTATTGCAATCGACATTGACACCCCTAGTCGACATCAACCTACCTGCTACTGAAATTCTAAGTCGACGGTTTTCTTAGTCGACCGACACACTGTTGCCTCACTAAACATCGACCTACCTAGTCGACGTCGAGTTGTTGCTTTTGTTGTGCGGATTTTGCTAAGCACTAGAAATCGACTGCCCCTGTCAATATCGACCTCTTTTGTCGATATCGAGGCTACTGGTTGACACTACAGAAATTATTTGAAGACTAATTCAGGAACCGCTGACTCGCCTTCTCGAGGATCGATCCTGATTCCTTACTACTACATCGGGAGGGACTCTTGTAATTTATTTGCTGGGAATGAGGATTGGTTTTCTTTTGAAGTTATTTTGCTCATTCAATTCCTCCTCCTAACAGAGACCCGGAGGAGGAGTCGAAAGAGGCATGCCGAGGGTGCTATCAGCACCAGTTGCACCGATTGGGGAGGCTCGAGTTAGGAACATCACATGTTATGGATTATTTGAGAGGGGACACCACATGAACAGTTGCCCGAGGAAGAGGACGAGATGCTATACTTGTATGGGTCGAGGACACAGATCGACCCACTGCCCCTAGGGTGGAGGATCATCGGTCGCACCTGCACACGGTCCTCAGGGACATGTATAGTCTTTATCTAGGTCGGGTTATGTTAGAGGACAGTCGACAAGAGGTCGAGATATGGGTCTGCCCCCACCGCTCCATAGTTATCAGATGGGAGTAGAGGACTACTACACCCCTCCTACTCAGGTAGCGTGATTCCGTATAATTGATTTCGTGTTTCTTTCGACACTTGGTGGTGCCTATATGATTGGTAGTTTTGTACAGATTCTATGATGATATGTATTTATCATATTTGATATGATGCTATACTTTGATGTTGATGAAATTTTGATAGGTTGATGTTGGTTATGTTGATATGATGATTGGCTAAATTGATATGATGGGATTGATTCTGAAACATGAACCTAGGGAGCAAATATGAGATTAGCTCTTAGAGGTGGATGTTGTTGAAATATTGAGTTCTGAGAATCTGATTGACTAATATAGGGAGAACGGACTTGGGTTTTGAAAGGCTTCGTTGGTTTTAAATATGGCTTTTAGTGTCAGGGGCGACACTTGTTTTTAGAGGTGGATGATGTAAGGACCATAATTTTTAAATATTAATATATTATATATGGATTTAATATTTATTGGATTTCTAAGATTTCGAATATTTTTAAAATCCTCGATCAACTGGTTTTAATTTGGGTTTCTTTAAAGCAGATTTTGACATAATTTTGGATTTTGATTAAAAATGGATTTCATTTCCCTTTCTTTTACCAAGACTTGGAAAATATTTTTTGGATTTCGTTATAGTTTCGAATTCGGAAATTTATTTGGAATTTTGTCGGAATAAGGTCGACTAAGCGGGTTTCAAGACTCGTTTTTTTGGGTATTTGAATTAGTGGGACCACTCTACCTTTCCTCTTCAATGTTTGTCATCTTCCCCAAACTCTCCATCCAAAATTACAGCAATGCCAACACAGATCACCTTCCCCCTCCCAACTCCTTTCCTTTCCATTTTTGGTTGAACACATCTCCTACCACTTTTCTTTTCTTCACACCTTGTTTCTCTAAAAAATTGCAATGTGCCAACATCTGCAGCTGTAACCCACACCAGTTCAGACCATCCGCACCACCTTGTCCTACTTGCTCCCTCTGATTCCAGTCATTGGTCCATGATAATGCATATTTTATATAGGCATGGATTATTGGTAGTTTTAGGTGCATTTAGATAGGATTCTTGCATGTTTTGTAGTTAATTCGCATTGTTTTCTATTTTAGCATTCGAGTCCGGAATCTAAGCTATTTTGTGTTTATTCTACAGCTTTATAATCAAAGCTTGAAGGGAGGATTAAGATGCCTGAAAGAGACGATTTTGGAGCATAAAAGAGGCAAAGAAAGACCATCAAGGGAGCTAAGGAAGAACAACATCGAAGATAAAGAAGAATCGTAGAGCTAGAGGAGCGGCGCCCACCACTTTTCCACCGGCGCCCGCCGGTTTCGCAGAGTTCAGAAAATGCGATTTCGCCCGATTCTATTTTAATTAGTTTATTATTATTTTATTTTCTATGGTTAATAGAGTCGACTCCTATCTTATATAGGCCGACACTATTAGGTTTAGAGAGAAGAACCGAACTCTCCCATTCAGTTTTAGAACAATTTCAATTCGGCTATGAGTTGCTAAACTCATAGTTTCACTTATGATTCAAAGACATGCTTGGTTGAATTGTGAGGATTTGATTTCATATTTTTATTCATGAGTTATTTCATTATCTTTGTTCTTATTTGTACATGTTCCCTCTTGATTGATCACCTTGATGAAATTTGCGTCTTTGATAGTGATTAATGACTTTGTAAGGATAGTTAATCCATGGTAGCAAGCAATAGGTAATTGCTCTCATGAAAGCATCAATTGTCTATGCAGGATAATGACTGATGGTTAAATATTGATTTCTATGAGATTAGGGTTAAGAGATTTATACTCTTTGACATTCTAATTGCATTGAGATTTGATGTCGCTAATTGGTCAAGCACTTTGGGATTTTATGATGCTGTGTTTTAAGAATCCTTTAGAATCACATATAGTGTAAGGGATTAGTTAGCCCGTAAGGGATATCAATCTATTTTAACCAAAGTCAGAATAACCATTGAGAATAACAATGAAATCACTCCAAGGATCATGAACCCCAACCATTGTCAAGAATTACGGGACAATCATTTTCATCATATTGGTAACATGAATCTCATTATTATTTTACTTTTTTTGTTTTATTTATCTCAATCTCATTATTATTTTGCATTGAATCATCATTAGAAACATGAAATCTATCTTCTTTGTGGGTTTGACCCCAACTTGTTCACTATACTAATCTTTTGTTTAACTTGAGTTAGGGATATTAATTGCATTTGGGACCAGGACCAACAACACGTCACTCCTGCACGTCACCAAATCTTGGCGCAGTTGTCGAGGACGTTTTAGTATTTCTGTACTTTTATTGATTTTCTTAGAGTTGGCGTACTCTATATGGTTGAGACCTGTTCTACTAAGTCATCTCCTTTGCCTTTTGATTCAGAGATTGAAATATCTTCATCCAGGTTTAGAAGAAGACCTAATTTCAGCCAAGAAGTAGCGATGGATAAGAATAATCACAATAATAGAGGAGATGATAGACTCAAGGCGCCGCCAAGAAGGGCCCTGAGAAGCTTAAAAGAGCCTAATTTGAATTCGCAACCACTTGCAATCAGACTATCTACTCACAATCCCGACTTCCTACCTAACCAATCAAGACCCATATATCTAAACTCATAACTCTTCAAAACTATAGGCCAAGCCTAAAATTCCAACTCTCATCAAAACCTCTATTAAGTGCATGATTACTCTAGGTGCCTTACCGAATTCGTTCACCTTTCTTATGCCCTTAAGAATTCATCCGATCAATATCTCTACGAGAGAACTCCCAAATTGCTTCCATACCCTAATCTCACTTCTTATACCAATAAGCACACTCACTGCTAATCCACCTCTAAAGAACCAACTCCTATTCCCAGCCTCATACAAGTGCATCATACATCCTATATCCTCAATATGTCACAAGCAAAGGTTCATCTCCTAAGCTGCTCACGTATCCCAAACAACACAAACACCTCACTCAGCGATGTCAAAAAGTCCTAGTAGTACTCAATCATCTGCATTCGCCAGATTCTAAGCCAGAGAGCCAACTAGTACTAAACCCAAAATCATAATTCATCAAGTTCTCCTCAACGACACCTATTCCTAAGCGGTCAAACGAACAAGTGTTACCCAAGCAAACTCAACAGGATATCTCTAAACTGAATCGCATTTCCTCATTTCCCAAAGGTCATAACATTTTCACTTACCCCCAACACTAATTCACTGCTTCAAAATTCCACTATTTTCCCCCAAACAATCACAATCCCATGAGACGTCTTACCCTAGTTCCTTATTTTCATATACTCCTAATATGCCTTAGACTACAATCTTCAAACAACGTTACCTTACCTCTTAATGACCTTTATTACCAATCATCTGCTCAGAGAATCTCTATGTTATCCTTATATGAACTTATCCAAGACATCACCAACGTATGGAATTTTCCACAATCCCTCAACTATTAGTATTCTCGACATCCTCCACCTAGACTAGTTCCCATATTCGCCATTCACAGTCTTTCTACCTACACACCCAAGAAATTAGACTCATAAGTACTACTGACAATGTCCTTTACTTAGCTTAAGGCATTTCCTCAAAGACGTATCGCTCATTTCCTAATAACCTCAACATTCGAATCAATTTCTACACATATCAATTTCAATTCTTCCCTATGCTAAAATATTCTAATCACGCCTCTAGAATTTATCCAATTAAAACACTAGAGAGCATCCTTAATATTACTCCAGAAACACCCAAGTACAGATCTCACATTCTACCGTCTATCATAAGAACAACCTAATTCCCAAGATTTACTAATCCTAGACCGTTCTACCCACTCAAACCTTAACGATATCCATAATTCTTTCCTCACCAAAGTCGTTCCCGCTTACAGTACAAATAACCTAGGTCACACGGTCTACAATTTCCTTAAGCAATCCTGGTCGCTCAAACACTTACGTCGTCCATGATTCATTCCTTAACAACACCGTTTTTTGCCCATAACACAAGCAACCTATCTATAATTACCAGAATCATCATGTCTATTCCCCTTATACCTTCCTCATTCCTGTCTAACGGATTCACCCTAACCTTCATCCAAAACTGCTTACCATATTACAACCTCATTTCCGCAATCTAGCCATTCTTGTCCTATGCCCCACCTAAGGCCTTCCTAGAAGGCTCATCTGAAAATTCCTAACCATCGTCTCCAACCAGTCCTAGAAACTCACTCGATCCTGCCTAAGCCAGTGTCTCCTTCCTATGACTCTATCTTATGCCATTATCGAAATAAACCTACGACTTCTAACTCTCCTATTACTCCCAAGACTATTCCACAAAATAACCTAAATCCATATAAATAGGAAAGGAAAATAAAACGAAAGGGGAGGAAGGGAGTGTAAAGGAAAAGAAAGGAAAGGAAAAAAGGAACGAAAAGAAAAGAAAATCATCAGTTGTTCACACTAAGTCGTAGCTTGCTAGTTCATCAACAACAATCAGCATGTCGGAATCATATCACATCTAGGCCCATCATACACAATCATCATTCTTAATCATCACAAGGAAGGTCAGTAGCTCGAATGGGGAACGCCCCTTTCCTAAGGCATATCTATGAATCCACTGTGTACTCGTCCTTCAATGCTGCTGATGACGTCAGTTCTGAGACCTGTGGGTTTTAGACTCAGTACGCTTGATAATGCATATCCTAGATAGGTATTATAGACATTTTTAGGCTAGTTAGGTTGCATTTAGTTAGTGATTTGGAGTTAAAGTGCATCTGACGATTATTTTAGAAGAGTTCGGATTTTGCGCGAATTTGTGAGTATTTTTGCAGAGTTAGATTCGAACGCTATTGGGATGCATAGAAAGAAGAAACAAGGAATTGGAGCTGCTCTCGGCTTCTGACAGCGAGGGATGCAGCGGGGTGAATGTCGCGGCCGCAACATACATGCAGCGGCCGCCTCAAAGATGAGATGCAGCGTGTGGACGAGCTCGCATGCAGCGGCCGCAGCATACATGTCGCGGCCACAGCATACATGCAGCGGCCGCCTCAAAGATGAGATGCAGGGTGTTGGACGAGCTCGCGTGCAGCGGCCGCAGCATGCATGCCGCGGCCGCCGCATCAGACATCTAAGTGTCGCGTTTTATTTTATCGAAACCCTAGTGTTTGTTATCTCGTTTTGATTCGGCTTAGAATTTTTAAGACCGATTGTTATTAGTTTTCAAACACTTCAAATTCTATTCCACGTTCTATCAGACAATTAGAGGTTGAGCGATGTTTTCCATGAGGAACTAAACTAATCTATTCTGCCTACGATTTAAAGCTTTATTTGGATTGATTGTGAGTTTCTAATTCTCGTTCCTTAATTCCTTGATTGAATGCTTCAACTTCTTTGCGCTTATTGAATTATTGTTTTGTTCTATCTTGTCTGGCCAACGTGTTAGATCAATTCAATTGCTAGGGCTGATTGAACTAATGGGATAGGTAGGAAGTTGGATGTGTTGTTAAATCCCTCTTTAGGGACTGCAAATACCTTGGCTAATCTCTGAACTTAAAGCTATCAATTGGGTTAAATCCTTCTTTAGGGACTGTTCGATTGATAAGGGTTTCTAGGACTGATTGGACTAGTAACTATATTAGGTCGGGACAAGGGCATTCATAGGAAACTTAATAGGACGAGAAGAAGTTACAAGGATCGTTTCAACCAAATAAAGTGGAAAATTGTAGGTAGAAATACTTCTCATCATTGTCTGAATCCAATTCATTTACTTTTGCTTGCATAAATCCGCTTTGATGAAAGGCAGATTATTTAACATTCTAAACCCCCCATTTGGTTACTCAATTAGCATCTAAATCACACCTGAATAGGAAATTTCCCTGTGGGATCGACCTCTTGCTTATTGCTATACTAGTTATAAGTTTGAGTTTACTTTGACGGATCATCGACAGGTTTTCCCTCCGTCAACGCTTCCGCTGCGCCGCTCTAATGATATCTAGTCAGTTATTTTCTTCCTCATGTTGGCACTTCTTTCATAAGATGACACAGGGCTCCTAAGTTAACAGAGGTAGGGGAGAGACAAAAGTGGACAACCCGGATTCCTTACGAAGTCAAATACAGACCGAGACTGAGGATAACAAGACTAAAGACAAGGTCCCAACCCTAGAATGACAACGATATAGGGACACATGTTCAAATCAATAATTAACTGAATAGGACATGTATTTAATATAATGTTATATCAGGTCATGAAATCACAGATGGGACTACAATTATAACCAAACAGAAATCTCCAAGAGCAACATCAGCCCACTGACTTAAGAGCCCATTTCCTGTGGGATGCTTGTATGACTCATTTGGGTAAGGAAAAAGATTACTCAAATTGTTTCCCAAAGAAGGAGGGTCAAGATCTAGACAAAGTCTTATGACATGAAGACACCTATTGATCATCACAAGAATCGAGAGGGATGACTCGACAAAACAACCCATTTCTTTAGACTCAGAATCCTGCCGAGAAACTTAGGTTATTCAAAGTTGATATTCTAGTACATTAATTAACTCGTGGCATGACCTATGGCGTCAAGTACCATACTCCATCACACCCCCAAGTAATCAATGTAACCGAACAGATATCCCGTATATGATTATATGTCCAACCTAATTTCTCATAGAGGACGCCGATACCAAAAGAAGACTTGATAAAAACATCTAGGGAAGAAGATAAAAGGAAGAAAAAGAGAGAAAATAATAGTAAAGGAGAGAAAAGAAAGGAAAGGAAAATGAAGGAAAAGAAGGAAAAGGAAAGGATCGATAAGACATCATTTAGGGACATGGGAGGAGAATAGGAAAGTGGAATGAAAAGAATAGACACTCTTCAAAAATCCTCAACCTTAACTAGAAATATGTTGAACAGAAGGCGAAATGAAAAGAAAAAGACACATACAGTTGAATAATGAAAGAGATTGCTCCACAAGAACTGAAATCCCGACTATAAAGTAAGGAAGAGCTCCCTCGCTATCCCATTCACATAGAAGCTCAATTCATAGCCAACAGATATCAAACTGATCAACAATTCGAATTCTTGTTCAAGGAAGACAGTACGCAGCATAGCATCAATCAAAAATAAATACTCTGATCTCCTTTGAGTGGGATCGCCCTCGGGCCCAATTTATATATTACAGAAGCTACCTAAAAGCTGCCCGTCGAGGGGCAACTGGTCGGAGGGGCAACTACCCTTCTGGCCTCTCTATCCTACCCTACTACTCCAACCACCGCGGTGCAAACTTCTTGGAGTCTTCCAGGCCCTCTGTAAAGCATAAAACTAAGGTCAGTCTATCGATTCCCGGATCTACGTCCATAAGGGACGGTCTATCGCGTTTCTACTATCCCATCCTATCTCTTACTTTAGGGGTTAAGTTCATTAAATTCATTTTTCCCTTTTTGAAATGCGTTGAAAACAAAGTGTTAGTACTATCCCATCCTATCGGATACCTTCATTTGGATCTCGCAATTCGAGTACGGGTTGAGTTTCAAAACAAAGTGTTAGTACTAAAAGAAGGGATTTTGTACCCTAAATTCGCGAGAGGACCATTGGGGACCATAACCTGTCCTACTTGACTAAGTCGATCAAAACCATTTATAGTTCAAAACATAATGAAATTAAGGAAATCGACAATACAACTTGCCTCGGCAGAGCCGGGTGAAAACCAAAATAAACGAGTATAAACATCCAAGGTGTCAAGTCTGGTGGTAAATCAGTCTCTCGGTCAGAACATCCCGAAAGAAACCCTCATCATGGAAGCATGGAACAAGCAAGGATCAAATACCCAAAACTAACCATGAAGTAAGGCCAAGAGACGCATGTGGGCCCTAAACTCCTCGTTGAGGACATATAACATGCTAAGCCTAAATAAAGCATGCTCTAATGCAGTGCGAAAATATTAAACACACAAGCATGCTAACAGTTTATATATATGCAGAAAACAATTAAATGGGATCCCGCACAGAATGCCAAGTGGCATGTCCCTATCCTACTCCCGCACCCATACTCGTTAGTGCAGGAACTGGCCATGTTCAGTGCTATATAGCAACATCTCATTATGTCATATATCATGTCTCGTATCTCATTTCATATGTCATTCTTTTCTTTCTTTCTTTCTTTCTCATGGTGTAATATCAGACTCGACTAGGAACAACCCGATGGGGCTGGGTCATCCTATGACTCTAGGACTCACAATTTAACGGTCGTTCTACCATACGTAGGGAGAATACGGATGCTCAAGCAGTTGTACAACATAAGCATGCTACTACATGAATATGCTGGATGCAACACCTACACACTATATGACATATCAGGCATGAGGTCCGGTCATTAAGTAAGCTCCCGTAAGAAACTTACCTGGTGGTGCAGAACGGCAAGGTAAAGCAGTAAGAGTGAGCAATCCAAATAGATCAGAGATCGCCTATTAAATATGAATAAACATTTATAAGTCTAAGTCTACTTACACTAAGCATAATAAACACACACAAAACTTTACAAAAGCATATAGGTCAAATCATCTCATTTTCACATTCGGACATCATCTCATCATCATCAACATTATCATTAGACCTGGGCAAACGCGGGCGCGGGCCGGGCTTGGGACGGGCTTTACCCGAAATTTTGTCTCGTTGTTGCGGGCGCGGGCCGGGCTAAGCCCGCTTAACGGGTTGGAAGTCATGTCCAAGCCCGTCCGCGAATGCGGGTGCGGGTAGCCCGCGGGTACCCGCAAACCTAATCAATTTTTCTTATTAAAGCTACAATAAGCCTATTGTAAATTTGTAATCAATTTTAATATATACATATATATATATATCTACTGTTTTTATTTTTTTAAATGAAATTAATGAATGTTAATATTTATAACATATATGTAGCTACTGTTTTTATATATATGTGTATATATAAAGCTACTGTTTTTTATTGTAAATTTGTAATCAATTTCAAATGAATGTTAATATGAATGAATGTTACTATGAATACATACGTAGCTATATTTATTACATATATATCTACTATTTTTATTTTTTAAATGAATGTTAATATTGTTTATTACACATATATATATACACACATATATTAATTGTAATAAAAAGGCGAGTACCCGTTACGGGCCTAGTGGCCCGTAACGGGTTGATTGATATGTCCAATCCCGCACCCACTGCGGGCGCGGGCCGGGCCTAGCAGGCCGCGTGGGCTTTTCCTCATGTCCAAGCCCGCCCGCTAATGCGGCCGGGCGGGGCGGGCCGAGCGGGCCGACCCGCGTTTACCTAGGTCTAATTATCATCTCGTCTCAATTTCTCATCTCGTCTCATAATATCTCATATCAATTCTGTCATGCCGACATTTCGAATTTTCATAATACCAGTCCAGATCTCAGACTAATCCATCTTCATAAACAAGTCATAATCAAGTCCAATTCAGGGTCCATATAGTCCAAACAATCCAATTAAGTCAATTAGGTCCAAGTTAGATCAAACCATCAAATACTTTCCGTTAAAATATTATTGTCCAAAAAGTCTTTATCAACATTTAAATTCATTTTAACAAGTCATGTCATTAAAATAGTTCTGGCATTTAGAAATATTTTAAACAACATAAGTAATTGACAACTAACCATTTAAATGTCAAAACTTAACAAATAATTTATTCACCTAGTTAATTCTCAACAGATCAGGTTAAATAAAGAAATAAAATAACTCAAAAAATATGCTTAAATAACTCAATAAATAATAAGAAATCATCAAGTCAATGGATCATTTAAATAACACTAGCAAGAGAAGTGTAAAGAGTGCAATGTGCAGCTCTCCTATGGCGAAAACCTCACCCCTCCCACCGCCTCACGTGCTAGGGTTTTTTAACCCCGTCCACCGCCACCTTCTTCCTCCTTCCTTTTTCAGTCCGCCTTTCAGCCCGACACCGCTCTATCCAATCCCCGGCCTTTCCCAGACCGCACATATGGAGGTAGCTCCCTCCAAATACCATCCTCAATGGATTTCAGAAAAAATTTGGGCGAATAGCCCACCAATTTCATCAACTGCTCACTGTTATATCTGGGTTGTTTACCCGTTGTTGGAGTCGTCGGGGTCTCAGGATGAGCGCGGGGCTGTTGATGCGCTGCTTGGCCGGCTATTTGGGCGGTGGGCCGGGTGGCTCTTCCTCTTCTACTTCCTTGGGGATTGGAAGCGACAACGACCCCATCTCACCAGTATTATGTCCACAACACAGGTTTCTCGTTCTAATTGTCGGATTTACTTCCAATTGCAACTAATTTCTTTTGGGCTGACCGCCTATCTAGATTTTCATGTTTCGCACCTACTTCTTCAATTGCTACTCGGCTATTGTTTCATCATGTTTACAAATTATTTTAGGCCAAGATCTGGTTGTACACTGAATCGCTTTGGCGATACAAGCCAATTAATAATTGAGTTTTACTTTTCTGTCATGTGCGTTTTTATTTCGGAATAATACTGTCCTTCTGTTTTTTGCGACATGGCTGCTTTGAATCGGGTTGTGGTCTACTGCCATCGTAGGTGGTGTATGGGAGTGTCTTCTGTTGTGGGTTTCCAGTGACGGGTGGTGGTGCCCTTGATACTTATAGCCTTACCGGCTAAAACTCATGGGAGACCTCCCAATGGCAGCCCTACTGTTGCCTTGCACCATCCTTCCTTTTGCTATGCTTGTGCACTTGGGGCTATGTTTCACCTAGCATCTATAACGTTTTATCAACATCTTTATGCTTGTATGCCTTCTGTTAATTTTATCTTCTTCATTTGCATTTTCTGCTTATATCACAGGTTTAATTTTTCTTATTACCTCCATTGTCTCTATACAAGCTACTACTTCTTCATGATTGCACAACATACTTCTTTTTGGATTTTGGACAACAAATTTGTTGTTTGCTGGATTTTGGGTGCTCTTTCTCAATGCTTAAATCTTTCTATGATTACTTTTGCATATGTTATTTCCAGTCAATGCAGTTCTAGAGTGCGTAAGAGTCACCCTTGCCTTACTCTTAGTTTGCCTTGTAAGCCTTCCTGTTGGATTTCTGGTTCTTTCTACCATGTTAAGTACTTGATTGTATGTTGTGCTCGTGTGCGGGGTAATCTGCTTTGCATCTCTCTAATATATATTCTCTATTTTCACTACTTATTACCCGGCTTGTTCTCGTCTTGCTTCTATAATTCCATCACCTTTATTTTTACAATTGTTCTTTCCTTTGCTTCCCTTTCTTGTTTCTGGTGTTTTGCTACTCTTTGCAGGTTAGCAGCTGGTTCGTGCGCCCGTGTGTCTTCCCAGTGGTTCTTCCTTGCTGGGCTGCCACTGCTTCACTCATGGTGGTTCAGTTGCTCTAGCAGGGAACTCTGTTTTCACACCAGTCCAGGGGGTACAACATGTTCACTGCACAGCCGAAACAAAAAAATTAAATATAGTGGCTTACAAGCCAAAACATATGATCGTTTACAAGCATATGAGCCTTACAAGGTATTCAATAAGGTAACTAAACTACCTTCTTATGAATCAGACAATCTACATGGTGTGTGTTTAGTTGGATTTGGAGTTATCCTTTATTTTACCTACTCCTTCAAATCGACTAAACACATTATAACCATTGTAAATGATACTTCTAAGCACCATCATTTAGGCTTCAATTGTAACTATGCAATTTACTCCTTAGCTTTCTACCAAGTTTATGGTCTGACTCAAAGCTATTGCAACTCTATTGCTCCATATACTACTATTTCTTGTATTAGTTTGGCTTCTCTCCTGATCAACTACTGTTCTCTATCTACTCTTGCTTGTTTTGTTGTGTTGTTATACAGGTGGAATACTTGGTGTGCTTGCATTCTTCTTCCTGGTGCCCACTGGTTTGGGGTAAACCGGCTGTTTTGGTGTTCTTGCATTCGTCTTTTCATCTGCGTCATGCACATTGGGAGCATTGGTTGTGCCTCCTGCTGCTGCTTCTCCATGGTCTTGGCCTTGTATCATGCCCCTTGTCCTCTCTTTTTACACTTGCAGCCAGCC
Organism: Persicaria maculosa; assembly: GCA_963922045.1. Lineage (NCBI taxonomy): Eukaryota > Viridiplantae > Streptophyta > Magnoliopsida > Caryophyllales > Polygonaceae > Persicaria > Persicaria maculosa. The sequence goes on from OY998271.1 coordinate 37,291,354, forward strand.
CACAAGCATTATAATAGCAACTCCCATACATGGGCTGCTTACAAAACAAAGCCATACAAGGCTAATCAATATATGCTCCAACAGAGACAGTGTACTAGCACTAATCGGTTCTCAAAATATACATACATATTATGTATTAGTATAACTCTTCCATGTATTATGTTACTTCACTTAAAATTTCATCTTGATCCTTACAAGGAAATTTCCAACAACGTCACACATTTATCTATTATCTTTCATTTATACAACTGCATTTCAATTACAACAATACACAACAATCTGTATCGAAACAATTACGCTTTTGATCACCAAACAAGGATTTACAGGTTCCGTTCGGTATGCATAGTAACCCTTTCTATTTGTAAAAGCGATACTCACTTAAAAACTTCTTCCGAACAACTAAGATCGAACAGACCAAACAAATTGGTTAACAATTTGCTACAACACTTCTTCACACTAAAAGTACTAACGGTTACAAATATAATTGGTTTTTTATGAATATAAGCTCATGGAATTGCATAGGAATCAGGAGAAGGAACTTCTGGACTGACACAGAACTTTTCCCCAAAAATAATTACATTAATGTTCTCGCACTTCTTGAGACCAAAACAAATAAACTTCCTCACGAAAATGTGTGGAAGAAATGTGGTTTCAATAATATTGCTTTCGATCCGGCGATCGGCTTCTCAGGTGGTATATGTTTGCTATGGAAAGATCTTCCGGGTTCGGAGGGAGACATAAACCTGGTATCTGTTAATCACAGAGTAATTCACTTTGACTATTTCGACAGAAGAGTTAACAAGACGATAGCTTTTCTTGTAATCTATGCTCCACCGAACTATAGCTCAAAGGATGTGTTTTGGGAATTTGTCATACAATACGCTATAACACTGCAACACCCGATATGCCATCTAGGTGACCTTAATGAAATTGCGATCCCGGACGATAAGCTTGGGGGTGTCGCTCCAGGACTCAGACGCTTCATACGGATACAAGAGATTAAAAACTCGCTCCAACTATTAGACATCCCAACGTACGGTGGATCGTATACTTGGCAAAGGAAGAAAACAGGTTTGCCAAATAATACATACGCTAAACTTGATCGTTTGCTTGCACTAAATGAAGTCATTTCAAGTTTCGATGGGATTCGGGTGAAAATTCACCCGTTCACCTCGTCCGACCATGCGCCGATCTCAATTGACTTTCGATCAACAACACATATCAGTCAGAAACCGTTCAGATTTGAATTAGCTTTGGACGACTAAATCAGAATTCTCCAATATCGTACGACAGGCTTGGAGAATTAATCCGACAGGATCGCTAATGTACAAACTAATAAAGAAGACATCTATGCTGAAGAAACTGGCCAAGCATTGGCATAAAAAACTTTTCACAACATACATAAACAAATATTTGACACTGACACTAAGATACTAGCACTACAAAATGACTTGATTACGAACACAAGTTCTACGAACCTACTTCTTCATAAGAGGTTACTAAATAAAAGAGAGCGAATGCTAGATTTACAACGCCGATACTGGAGCCAAAGAGCTAAAGCGAAGCATGTAACACTTAATGATACAAAATCAACATACTTCCACCATATAGCTACGGCGAAACGTGGTTGGAAAATGATTAAGTCATTGACAACAGAGTCGGGCATCAACCTTTCCGATTATAACCTAATCAGAAACGAGTTTGAATCTAGCTTCAAAGATCGATTCAGATCATCTTACAATCACAATATGAACTTCGAATTGGACCTAACAGTTATAGACAATGAAATCTCCCCACAACAAAACGAAATGTTAACAGCACAAGCAACTAATAGTAAAATCAAGTGCGCACTTTTCAATATCAAACCGGACAAAGCTCCAGGTCTTGACGGTATGCCTGCGGGGTTTTACCAGACATATTGGAATCAAAGCTGTTAAGGCTTTCTTCTCGAGTGGCAAAATGTTGAGACAAGTAAATCACACTTTCATAACTCTGATACAGAAACGAGACAACCCGCAAATAGTTCACCACTACAGACCAATAAGCCTTTGTTCTACAGTTTATAAGATTATCTCAAAGATATTAACAGCAAGGCTATCCAACCTTTTTTATTCTCTTATTAATCCCTTACAGAGTGCTTTCACTAAGGGAAGGTGCATTCAAGACAATGTTCTTATCGCTCATGAGATCTTCCATTCTTTCAGGCTTTCAAAAGCAAAAGACGGATACATGGCTGTTAAACTTGATATGGAAAAGGCTTATGACAGGGTTGAATGGCCTTTTCTGTTCTCTGTCCTTACTCGATTCGGCTTCTCTGCTAAATTTATTCTTTGGATCAAAGAATGTGTACAAACGGTCTCATATTCAGTGATCGTAAATGACGAACCCTCTACTCCCTTCGTTCCTTCCAGAGGACTAAGACAGGGAGATCCGTTATCTCCGTTTTTGTTCATTCTTACTGCCGAGGTACTAGCAAGAACTCTCCATCGAACTTCGACAGTACAAAAGGACATTGGGTTCACAGTGGGGCACAGGGGAATTAAGATTCTTTTCTTGGCCTTCGCGAACGATATTATGCTATTCGGTAAAGCTAACCATGCGACTTGCACCAATATCTCAAACATCATCCAACGTTTTTACGCGATCTCGGGACAAAAGGTTAACCTACATAAATCAAGCGTACAATTCTCTCCAAATACATCTGCTTCTGCCATCTAAACAGTTGTAACAACGTTAGGTATACCCCAATCAAACAACCTGGAAAAGTATTTGGGATGCCCCATCATCAACGGCAGAGTTAATTCTGATACTTTCACAGATATCATTGTTAAGACCAAACAACAACTGTCAAAGTGGAAAGCTTCGTCTCTCTCTGCGGAAGGCAGAAAAGTTCTCATCATGTCTAACTTGAGTGCCCAACCCCTCTACATTATGCAAGCTTTCATGTTACCTACGTCGATTCTTCATGAGTTGGATAAAATTTACAGATAGTTTTTTTGGAACAAACAAGGAAATACACACCTCTTATCAGCTGGGATAGAATTTGCACTAACACCCTTACGGGGGGTCTAGGGATACACAAAGCCGAAACAATGAATATTGCCCTTCAAATGAAATTATTATGGAAAATCATGGCTCAACCGGATAATATCTGGGTCCGGGTTGTTACGGCCAAATATCTTAAAGAGGATACACTTTTACATTATGTTAGAAAAGGAAACACCTCCTGGCAATGGGCAAAACTTATGAACATCAGATCTGAATTCAAAACGGGCCTCAATTAGTCAATAGGGAATGGGCAGTCGGTTAGCTTCTGGGTAGATAACTGGGCGCTCAAAATTCCCCTGATTAAGTCAGCTATTTGTAGGCCAGATACGGAGGTCCTAAATTAGAAAGTGGAACGTTTCATTACCCCTGACAGGGAGTGGGATTACAGCAAACTTAACAACGATCTACTAGGTCTACTTGACCAAGATACTATACTTACTATAGGATCGATCAATTTACCAAAATATCAATTCCAGGACCGCCTTTACTGGGGTCCGAGTACTAATGGTTGGTTCTCCATAAGCTCAGCTACCAAACTCGCCTCCCATCACCTGAATGACTCCCAGTTCGGCTGTCAGTTTATTTGAAAACTAGATATTCCGTACAAAATTCGACATTTCCTATAGAAAATAGCCACGGACAGTCTTCCTTCCTCAGATAGACTGCAACGTTCCCATGTCTCGGTCCCTTCTAGGTGCCATTTCTGTAATTTTGTTAATGAGTCGACCACCCATCCGCTTTTAAATTGCAATATGACTAAGACTGTCCTCCAAGCTGCGAGTATCAAACATCCTATAACAAACAACGCCCACACAGCTACTAAACCAAATGACCTGCTTAACGAGATTTACCACAAACAAGGAAAGACGGAGTTCTGTAAGTTAGCTACGGCTTGGTGGGCCGTTTGGTACTTCCGTAACCAGCTGGCCTTCCAGCATATCCCAAAAGTCTCGGCTGAAACAATTGCTTTATTTTACAACACCAATATAACCACTTGGACTACTAGATCAAACTTCCAGGATGACGTACGTAAGCCAAATATAGGTCGTCCTGGGGTTTCCGACGGTAATCTACAAGTTGCTCACACGAAAAAGGGAAACCGCTCTGAAGGATGGATTAAGCCTCCGCCGGACCATTTTAAACTAAATTTTGATGGCTCGTATAAACAAACACAATCAGGTGCTTTCGGATTCGTTATCCGCGACCACAACCGCAATGTCATTTCCCTTGGCAAGGGTCTTGTTTCCAATAGATCTGCGGTTTACTGCGAGGCCATGGGACTACATATGGGAGTCATGAAAGCCATTGACCTGGGTATTGATAATTTACTAATCGAGGGTGACTGTTTAGTCGTTATTAATACTCTGTTGGGGAACTGGTCGACACCTTGGTCTATTGAGTTACTGATGGCTTATACTTTGACATTCATTCGCGCTCTATCTAATGTTGCTATTCGTCATATTTACAGGGAATCGAACGCTGTGGCAGATCGGATAGCGCATCTGGCTTACAGCTCCCCTGCCGATGATAGCTTCAGAAATGATCCAGAACTCAGAGTTCTCATCCGTTCGGATGCGCTAGGAAAGAAGCCGGGTCGTCGGCGTCTGAACTAATCCTTATCTTACTTTAAAAAAACACTAGCAACATCAAAGCAATATAAATAAACAATTAGATAACACTTAAAATTAGATTTTTATAACTTTTAATAAATATTAATTAAATAATAAATAAATAAGTGAATAAATAACTCATAATATATTTAATAATAATTAAATAATAATTATATAAATAATTATATAATATATAAAGCAAGTAAATAAAACATGTAACAAAATTGAATTGGTCGGCCCAAATGCAACCAGCAAAAGCCCAATGAACCCAGCTCACCTGGAGCCAAGGCCAACCTAAACCCATATTTTTAAAGCCATTGAACCGGCCAAAAGAAGTAAATTGGACGGGCTAGAAAAGAAAAAAAAAAGAGAGGGGTGAACCGGCTGTTAACCCGTCCCCTTCCCTGGATCTGTCGCTGCTTAAGGTCGGAAAAGAAGAAGGAAAGAAGGGTCTCGTCGGAGCATGGTTCAAGCCTAAACCACTCCCAACCTGACCAAAGTCCTTACTCGATCTCAATCAACAGTAAAAGACTCAAACGCTGTCAAAGGAAAGAATGGAAACGGGGCTCACCGAGGGGAGGTCGTTCGAGCTCGTGTGGCGCCTCCGGGATCGATTGGGTTCACTGAGGGTAGAGGAGAGCTCTGGAGGCCTGGGTCAAACAAAAACTCTTATAAAGGGGCACCTTGGGAACGAAACAAGGGAGACGAAGGTGAACGCGAATTTGAGGGATCGGTTTCGAGGCTTTGTCTGCTTCTTCTAACGACGTCGGAGGGAGGAGGACAGGAGGAGCTGTTGGTTGAATTCGGAGGCAGAAGGTGGTGGAGTGCTTTCGAACAGGGGAGCTCAAGCGTTGGCGGCGATGACGACAAACGTTGAGGAGGAGGAAGGACGAGCTGGTGTTGGTGGCAACTGGAATGGTGGTGGTTGGAACCGAGAGGGGTAGTGGTGTTGATGAAAGAGGGTTGAGAAACTTAGGTGGTGAGGATGGAGGAGTGTCGAAGAGGATGTAAAAGGCCATGAGGGTAGAGGTGATGGCGCTGAAGGAATGCAGGAGCAGGAGAAGTGAAAGATGAAGAAAAGGAAAGGGGCTAAGATGTGTAATGGGATATAAGATGTGAATGGGGATGTGTGTAACAATTGTAATAGGATAGGGGTGAGGGAGTTGGTGTTGCAAGGTAAGGTCGGGGAAGGGGTTGAGTGTGGGAGAGGTTGAGTGTGAGAGAAAAAGTCAAACTAAATACCCATAATTAATTTTTGAAATCCGCTTTTCGATATTATTCCGACGTAATTAAATAAATTTAAAAAAAAAACATTCGAATTCGAATTAAATAACAAAACCTGAAAATATTTTCAAGTCTCGTAATAATAAAGTGGAATTAATTCATTTTCAAATCAAATAACAAATTTATGCCGGAATTTGTCTCGAAAGAATAAAATAAATCATTTTCTCAATGACGGAAATCTTCGAAATTTTTCAAAGTCTTAGAAATTTTAAAAAAATTAATCAGATTGAAATTTATAATTATAAAAATAGTATTTAAAAATCTCGGCCTTTACATTCCCCCAAGTTAACAAAACAGCAAGACATGAACTTGCTTGATCGAAGAGTATACATGGGATAGGTTTGCCCCCTTGGTTCTCACATTCGACTTCGGACTGGGTGTAAAATTGTCGTAGGGTGTAAAATTGTTTAAAAGTGAAAAATTATATGACATGGTTTTAAACGGTAAATTTACAGCCAATCTCTGCAGTCCCCTCTCTTCGTTTTTCATGGCCTTGAAAAACGAAGAAAGAAAAGAAAATCCCAATTTCTCCCACTTTTGTTTCTTGCTTTGCTCTCATAAATCGACAAAGTGGATCACTCCACATTCAACAAAAGCTTCTGTAACTTGTGATCATGGAGGAGGAAAAAAATCTGACCCAAAAAAGTAAAACAGAGAGAGTAAAAGAGTAAAAATTAATTAATTGGTATGATTGGGCAATAAGAGTAACCCATCCTATGAATTACCTAATCTTTGAGTATCCCATTGTACAGAGCCGCCCGGTTTTCCGGCATTCCACCTCGCACCACTTTCACGGCGGTCGTTGTTATGGTGGCGTTGGTGTTCTTTCTCTGGATTTGGCGGTTCATTTGGCTCGTAATACATTCGAAATCCCGTTTTTTATCCTTGTTTTAACTCGAATTTGGTATGATTTCTAACCCTAAATTTGTTTCTTACAATTATTTTGATTGTTTGAATGATTTAGGTTGAGATTGAAAAACTAGGCTTTGATTTAGGAGCGGAATTTGGGGTTTTTTTGCGAAAAGCCAAATTGATTGAAATTAATGATATGGTTGTATTGTTGAGTTGATTTGGAGCTAATTTCATTTTCATAACATTGTCAAATTGTTTATGAATCGTGAGCTAATTGGATTTTAGAATTTTATTGCGATCAGTTTCAGACTTTGATTTTGGAATTGATTTTTATGCTTTAGATCGATTAGGTTCTTCTATTTTAGCATGAAAATAATAATTTAGCATATTAGCTCAATAGGTAGAGCAATGTGGATTTACACAAAGATGTGGGTTCAAATCCCACGTAGGTTATTGTGATAGGAAAATCCCATCCTCATACCACAAGGGCATTCTGGTCTTTTACCAGGTAAGTCAATCATTTTTATCATACGAAATTATCCTAAATAACAGTTAAAAACGACGTCTATCATTTAAGCGGTATCATAATCAATAAATTCGAATATTCAATACGACCTTGACCAGCATCAATGCGGTTACCGTTTCGCCTATTGAATACGGTAACAGGTTCATGCATTAAGAGCCTTGACCGATTTAAATATGGTAACGGTTTCTTTTATTAAATATCATAACCATTTCTTTTATTTAATACTCGACTAGTATAAACAAGAGGAGATAGATTCAGATTGAGGATGAACAATGACTGACTTGAGCATCGGAGGGTCCTCCGGGGGACACGAGCCCCGCCCCGACCTCGTGTTCTTTTCTTTGGTCGCAGGTCTATGAGCGAAAGTGGTCGATCGCCATCATCACCACTAGCAACCAGTGTTCTAAATATCGGATATATCGGTCGATATATCGGCGATATATCGGGGATATTTAGAACCCACTACGATATCGGCGTATCGGTTTGAAAATATCGGTCAACTCTATTTATCGGGTCAACTCTATTTATCAATAGTCTAAAAACGACGTCGTTTTGTCTTATTTTTTTTATTTTTTTTTACGGAAAAATAAAAAAATGACTGAGATTTGACTTCAGAGAGATTCCATGGACCATGTCGATGAAGTCGATCCAAACCTAGGGCTTGCGAAGTTGCGAGAGGCGAATCAGTGCGACTGTGAAAGTGCTCTTCTTCGGCCACCCCTGCTCAGTTTGCTTCTTCTCCGGTCGGCGACCACCTCTGTTTCTTCTCCGACGCGCACCTGGCCTAAGTCCTAACTGCTGCGTCTTCTCCCGCATGGCCACCTTTGTTTCTGCTCAGGTTACTTATTCTCCGGTCGCCATTGCTTCTTCTCCGGCCTCCCCTGATCTACTCCGGCCGCCTCTGCAGTAGTTAGTCCCTTGACAGTCGGCAGTTTGACACATACAAGGTAAGTTGGCCTTCTTTTTAGATTGAATACATTTTGATTTTGGGATGAAATTGTGTTGTGGACCCATGGTCATCAATCTATCCGATTTCTGTCAAATAGGATATGATTTTGGGAGCAAATGAGTCTTCTGCATACATTGGGACTGATTTGGGTGCAATTTGGTAGAAATACGATTTATCTTCTGTATACATTGGGACTGATTTGGCTATTTGAACTTGTTATGGATGGAATTTCAGGAAGTTGTTCCAATTCTTCAAGTTCATTTGTAATTTTACAATTTAAATATTAATTTTTTATGTGTATTTTAAAATTTTGATGTATAAATATAATATTTATGGTTAAAAATTAGCGAATCCAATAAATCCGATATATCCCGATATATCGAATTTTTTTTTGAAATATTCAAGAAAAAATAAATATTTACAAATAAATTCATGAAATTAAAGTATTTACACAAATATTCAAAAGCTGCAGAATTTACAGAGACACGCTGTCTCAGTCCGCGTTTTATTCAAAAGTTATATCTCCCCTCCGGAAAAATTTGGCCAAAATTGAAGTTATAATAAAAACGCGGTTCAAAACCGCGTTTTATAATCCAGTTGGATAAAACGCGGTTTAAAACCGCGTGCAGTTTAGTAAAAATAAACCTGTTAAAAAAATGTTATAAAAATAAATGAAGAAACAACAACAGCTTCTCCTCAATGCTATCGTAATGGCTCTTAGATTGGATCTGTTGGTGCTTCTTCTTCTTGGAGGCCGGTCGGCGCCCGTTGCCGGCGGCGTCGAGGACTTGGCCGAGGAGGTCAAAGCTGGGGTGGGTCGGGGTGATGCTGCTCGTACTTGCCGGGGGCCTCGAGGGGGCGGGCGCGAAGAAGCGGAAGAGGCTGGCGGCCAGGGAGGGGTGGTTGTGGTGGTGGTGGTGGAGGAACATGAGGTTAGCGAGGGTGGCCTTCCCGGCGGCGAGCTTGCTGCGCTTCGATCAGGAGGAGGCAAAGGTGGAGGAGGAGCTTGCCGCTGCAAATGCCCTTTCCCCTTCTTTTTTTTTTATTTTACTAGTTTTATTACTCGCGCGTTTCGCGGTTTCTTAATTAATAAATTATATATATTCTTTTATTATTTTTTTATCATTGTTATTACTGATAAATATGAGATTGTAATTTAGTTTTTGATATTTTATATTGTTTTTAAAGCATACACTTTGAAATTTTAGACTTGATAACATGAATAAGATAACCAATTTCTCTCATGCATTATTATATTTTTATTAGATATTATTTAGTACAAATATAGTTAACCTTCATCATATTAATAAGTTTGAAATTAATAAAAATAAAAATAATAAGTTTGAAATTAGATATGAAATCCATCAATTTGATATATTAATAACGTTATGCTAAAAGATTTGATATAAATCTTTTCGGTAAATATTAATCAAGATATGACTATATTTTAATTATCCTTTTTTTTATTAAAATTATTTAATTGTAATTATCAATTAAGGTGGACACATAAGAGATGATAGGTGGTTAAAAGAAAATCAGTAATTGACGTGACTTAAATTTATTGGATACTCATTAATTAATATGTCAAAAAACTTGGGACGGATTGCACCAAAGAACGACACATAAATGAATCACACCAAAGCCCACCACGTAGGATTGAGACATGGAATCCCATGTGTCAGGCTCTAATCGAATTTGATTACATGTGATATTTTGGCTCAATCTAGTCCCGCTTATTTAGCCACGTCAATTAATGAAATCCTATCTTTTAGCCACATCATTTAATATGATCCATCTTCATTAACAATAAAAAATAATTTAAATAATAAAATGTTATCGTATCTTAGTTGGTTATATGTTGATAATATTTTATACTTATACTTAAATAAATACGTAAAAAATTGTGGTGCCTTATTTTCATTTTTAAAGAACTTATTTATTTAGATCATCCTAATAATTTAGATTACTGCCAACCAAAAAAATACATATTATATATTATGTAAATCTCCATTTTTTCACATTACATAGTAACAAAACGTGATTTTATATCAACTCCGAATGGTTTATATATTTTTTGTCGATTAATTGATTACATTGGGTAAACTTGTTATATGTACCCCCACGATTTTTATTGTAAAATATTGGGTAAACTTGTTATATGTATCCACTATTAATGATAACGTTTAAATTTATCCAAAATAGATTAATGATAACGATTTTTATTTAAAATTTAAAATTTTCGATTCAAGATAGATTACGTATCAATCTATATTAAATTTAATTAGTTACTTTTTACACAAAAATAAATCAACAGGATGACACGCAGATAAGTAGATTAGGTCATTGTATGACGTGGCTTAAATTTATTGGATACTCATTAATTGACGTGTCAAAAATATTCGGCCAGATTGAACGTGGGTACGACACGTAAGCGAATCGCACCAAAGCCTGCCACATAGGATTTTCACGTCTCTGTTTTTGTATTATATATTGATTTTATATATATTATATATATAACGTAAAACACACAATGATTCCGCGTGTTACTTATAATTTTTATTTTTATTTTAAATTTGAAAATACAAAACGATAAACACGCGGTTTGAAACCGCGTTTTATTTAAAATGGACTATAAAACGCGATTTCAAACCGCGTTTTTATAACAACTTCAAGTTTGACCAAATTTTTCTGAGGATGAGATATTGTTTCCGAATAAAACGAGGACTGAGACCGCGTGTCTCTGGAACCTCTGCAACTTTTGAATATTTGTGTAAATATTTTGATTTTGTGAATTTATTATAAATATTTATTTTTTTCTTGAATATTTCAAAAAAAATTCCGATATATCCCCGATATATCTTTTTTACCAACAACCGATAAGACCCCAATACATGATATTTAGACCATTGCTAGCAACACCAGAGAGGGGAAAATTCCTCTAACATTTGGCGCCCATCGTGGGGCTTCGATCGAAAAGCACCATCGTCGAAATTCCCAAACAACCAAGCAATGTCCAATCGAAGGCGGAGGGTGAATTTCGGTGCATCATACGGTCACCAACCTTCTTTGCTTGCTTCCTTGACTAATTTCTGCCTTGGCCATGGTGATTGGTTCCCTCATCACCGATCGATGCCCTCGTCTACGTCAACACAACACAACAAGCGCTTCGACGGGCCTCCGATCCTCCATGGTGGCTTGAGGATTCCACAAGCGTCGTCGTAGCCGCTCCCATCATACTGCGCCACCCCGCAGTGCAGCCCCCTTCCATGGATGGTGACGGCATCACCATCGCCTTTAGGCCTCCGCCGAGCCCTCTCTTCGGCATCACAATCCAACCCGACCATAGCCCCCGCTTTGTCGTCGAGAGCCCTGGGGCAATACGAAAGTCTTCTATGGCCCGCCATCATCGGATTCGCAGTCGGAGGTGGAAACATCCGACAAAGATTCCGCCTGGAGTCGTGCGTGGCTGCTCTCTGTAAAAACCTAAGGCGAAGAAGGCGATTGTGTTCAAAATTTGGAATAATTACGAAATCAGCCCGGAGTTCTCAAAAGTCACGGATCAGCCCGTAATTTCTAAATAGTTACAAAAAAGGCTCCAAACTTCTTGAGTTGTAGATTTTTATCCCAGACATCTAGAATTGTTCTCGATGGATCCAGCCGGAGCAAGCGCTTGCCTAAGCATTCGTACGAGGGGGATTGGAATAACGCTAAGTATCCTATCTCTCATCTTGATATATTTTGATGATTTAATTATTTTGATATGAAAATATCAATCATTCTATACGCACTAGACATTCTATTCTTTGAAACAATTAATTAATCTAGCTAGCTTATATATAGCACTTGGAGGATAGCTTGGCGCGCGCACTGTAATTAAACCCGATTTTGATTCGTGACTTTGAGGTTCATAACCTGCAGCTAGCGATAATGGATAGGTTATATACTCTTCAAGCGATGAATGGGTGCTTCCTTAATTTCTGTAGTAAATTTGAGAGATCATAGTTACTTTGGTTCTCATTGTATGCATAGTGGGATATGCATGTCCCCTCCTTTGTTGTTGCAGTTTGTTGTTCTTTTTGTGCTTCTTCATAGGTGATAGAAGACGGGGGCATGAGTACTACCGAAAAAAGAATTAATTCAGGCATTGCAAATAGCATGCCCACGAGGCCTAGTGTTATGAACGACACGCACTGGGATAATATTCAATCTTTAAGGATAAATCGAAGGTTTTGGAATACAAATGCAACTGTGTTCACGAACGACATCATATCGGAGCTACAAAAGCAATGCATGAATCGCCAATTACGACCAATGATAGCCACTTATGGCCAATAACAAATTACGGCCAACTATAGCCACTTACGTCCAATAGCCACTTACAGCCATAACCAATTACGGCCACGATAGCAACTTACGACCAATAGCCACTTACGACCAACGATAGCCACTTACGACCAATAGTCAATTACGGCCAACAATAGCCACTTACTGCCAATAGCCAATCACGACCAACGATAGCCACTTACGACCAATATCCAATTACGACCAACGATAGCCACTTACGGCCAATAGCCAACTACGGGTCAAGCGACTACCATCTATGGCAAAATCGTCGCTCACTCGACAAACTTCGCCATGTACTTTTTTCGGCTTCCTTCATCATCGAGACATGAAGAAGAAACCCGAGGGGCAATTGTGATAGGGAAAATCCCATCCTCATAGCACAAGGGCATTCTGGTCTTTTACCAAGTAAGTCAATCATTTTTATCATACGAAATTATCCTAAATAACAGTTAAAAACGACGTATATCATTTATGCGGTATCATAATCAATAAATTCGAATATTCAATACGGCCTTGACCAACATTAATGCGGTTACCGTTTCGCCTATTGAATACGGTAACGGTTTCATGCATTAAGAGCCTTGACCGATTTAAATATGGTAACGGTTTCTTTTATTAAATATCATAATCGTTTCTTTTATTTAATACTCGACTAGTATAAATAAGAGGAGATAGATTCAGATTGGGGATGAACAATGACTGACTTGAGCGTCGGAGGATCCTCTGGGGGACACGAGCTCCGCCCCGACCTCGTGTTCTTGTCTTTGGTCGCAGGTCTATGAGCGAAGGTGGTCGATCGCCATCATCACCACTAGCAACACTAGAGAGGGGAAAATTCCTCTAACAGTTAAATAATAGACAAGAACACAACAATCCTAAATTGTTAATCATGCACATTACAATCTTAGTTATGCACTTTTTAACCTTAATTATGCACTTTAATTTAAAATTATTATACGTAAAAAAATCGATTTCAAACTCACATATATCAGCCTAAATTATGTGAGAGATGAACCCAAACTCTCAAAAGTAAAAAAAAAAACAAAATTAAAACATCGATTTCAAAAGCCCATCTTGTGTTTCATTTACGCACTTTATAATCTTATTTTTGCACTTTATCATTTTATATTTGCACTTTTTCAAACTAAAATTACACATTTAACTTCTAAAAAATCACATTCAAAATAATATTTTATTTATGCACTTTATAATCTTAATTGTGTACTTAATAATCTTATATTTGCACAACATGAAGTTATATTTGAACAACATAATGTTATATATGCACAACGTAACATTATATTATTATATATGCACAACATAATATTATATTTGCACAACATAATGTTATATTTACACATCATTGCTAGGAGGGAAACTAAGTATTTAAATAAAACTTAAAACCAAACCAACTCATTTTCCTAACAAATAAATTACAAGACTCCCTCCCGATGCAGTAGTAGGGAATCAGGATCGATCCTTGAGGAGCGAGTCAACGGTTCCTGAATAGTCTTTGAAAATGTCTTTGTACGTGTCAACCAGAAGCCTCGATATCGACCACTGCAGTCGATATCGACAGGGGTTGTCGATTCCTAGTGCTTCACTCGATCTATACAACCTACAAACATGAACAAAGAGGTCGACGTCGACTAGATTGGTCATTGTCGAGTGAACTCAGTGGCGTTGGTTGACTCGGAACACCGTCAACTTGATTTCTCTCGAGTAGGGGTGGTCGATCTCGATTGTGTTGGTCGATCTCAAGTGCAGTAACAGTTCGTTAACAGAAAACAGAAAATAAAAGTTCGACAAAGAAGGTCGAAAGAAATAAGAATGGTAAGGGAGATTTGATCAGAAATATAAGCAATTGTTTTTGGGTATTTTTAACTATATAACTAAGGCTCCAAGGTAGGGATTCACCACAACAATAACCATGCATGTATACACACTTAAATCACATAAAGTTTATGTTTTTATCATTGTATGATAACTTTCGCAATCACCAAATAGGAATATAGAGGCTTTCGCATAAAAACCTACTTGTTTTTATCCTTTTCATAATTAGGGTTTAGTCAAAGGAGTAGAAAAGGCCCAGTTATGAGTCTAGAAATCAATAGATTTCCAGTCACCCACACTCTACTGAATGGCCGGCCAGAACAAATGTCTGATGGACATATGGCAATTCCACTGCTATGAAGAGTTATTCTTCTTATAGTAAGTGAGCAGATTTTTCCCTTTTAAATATTTTTGAGAGACTGTACGAACCCAAATGTTGTCAGGTTCAACAATAGTTTTCCATAAAAGTTTCATCTGAAGTGCAATATTCGTAGATTCGGCTATATGGATCTCAAGGCCACCCTTCATAGTGTCAGCACAGATCTTGTCCCAGCTTACAAGCGGCGGCGCTTTTGAATTTTTGTTCCAAAAGAATTGTTTGTAAACCTTGTCAAGCTCCTGAAGGATATGGGATGGCAGTAAGAAAGCTTGCATAAGAAAGAGCGGTTTTGTAGTTAGATTTGCTTTAATAAGAACCTTATGTCCATGAATGTGTCTCGGTTGATCTTCCCATTAAAAATGGGACAACCAAGATATTTGTCAAAATTATTTGCATGAGGGATACCAAGCACAGACATTTTGGCATTTATAGCCGCAACCGTTGTGTTAGGGGATGTTTGAAAGCTAGATTTATGTAGATTGACTTTATGGCCTGAAATTAGACAAAACCGGTCTAAGATAGCCAATATTGATGTACACGCCGATTGAGATGCTTTACAAAAGATAAGAATATCACTAGCGAATACTAAGAAGGGAATTTTGATTCCCGACCTACCGAAATTAATCCCAATATCCTTATTGGCCAGACCTTGTCGATGCAGTGTTCATGCCAGCACTTCAGAGGCTAGAATGAACAGAAAAGGAGATAGGGGATCCCCCTGTCGTAGTCCTCACATAGGTTCAATAATTATGGCAGGTTTGTCGTTAACTAGTACAGAATAAGAGACTGTTGATACACATTCCTTAATCCAGCTAATGAACCGGTCGTCAAAGCCGAACTTAGCCATAACATGGAAAAGAAAAGGCCACTCGACACGGTCGTATGCCTTCTCCATGTCCAATTTCAGCGCAACCATACCAGATTTATCTTTCTTCAGCCTAAAGGAGTGAAATGCCTCATGAGCGATTAGGATATTGTCCTGTATTGATATTCTTTTGGTAAAGGCTCCTTGTAATGGGTGTATAAGTTTGTCAAAAATCTTGGTTAACCTTGCAGTTATAATTTTGGCTATAATTTTATATGTAGTGGAACACAAGCTGATCGGTCTGTAATGGTTGACCAAGGTCGGGTCATCGCATTTAAGTAGCAAGGTAATGAAAGTATGGTTGATTTGTCGCAGAAGTCGTTCGTTGGTAAAAAAAAGCCTCAACAGCTTTAATTACGGAAGGCCCAATAGTCTTCTAGAACTTTTAATAAAAACCTGCTAGGAAACCATCAGGCCCTGGTGCCTTATCAGGACATAGAGAAAACTGTATTCTTAATTTCGTCGTTGGAGACGGCAGCTGTGAGCCTGGTGTTGTCTAGTTGAGATACTTGTGTAGGTATAATCGCTAGATCCGTAGAGAGGTCCATTCCATCTACTATAGATGAACGAAAATGAGCCTTAAAATATCTTTCAAACTCTAGTTAAATAATATGAAAATCAGCCGAAAATTCCCCATTCGAAAGGGTAATAGTCTTAATCATTTTCTTGCCTCTTTTGGCTGAGGCAATCCTGTGGAAATAACTGGAATTTTAATCATTCAACTTAGCATGTTTGACTTTAGCTTGTTGACTCCAATAGCGTCAGTGAAAATCCAACATTCTTTCTCTTTTATTGAGCAGTTGTTTGAGAATTTGAAGATCCTTACCATTATAATTAGTAAGAAAGGATGTTTATAATTGTGATAGCTTTTGGTCTGTATTCTGAATTTGATTGTTTATATTGCGAAAGGTTTTTCTGTGCCAAGTTTTGGATAGACATATTAGTAGTTTGGTCTTCTGAACAAGTCTCAACATGTGAGAACCTTGCGAGTCCAGACGCCAAGCTTGGAAGACCAAGTTTTTGTAATTCGCTCTGTTTGCCAAGGCCAATTCAAATTTGAAAGGTCTATTCTTTGGTTGAATGTTATGACGAAATCAGCAGAGATTGGTGCATGATCAGATCTTGTGAAGGTGTGGATTTGAGTACGTAGTGAGTCAAAAATTGTTATGACATCTGTGTGTACGAGTAAACGGTCTAGTTTTTCCATGCGGTTGTCGATACCAGTTTTCTTATGTTGCCAAGTAAATTATCCTCCGAAGGAGGGAACTTCAAGTAACGAGGGATCGTTTTTCAAATCATGTAGGCGCATAAACCTGGAAGAAATTGGAAGAACACCTCCCAATTTATCAGTTGGAGAGCTAATTTCGTTAAAATCCCCCATAATACAAAAAGGAATAAGCAAACTCTGTACATATAGCGAGACAGAATCCCAAAAAACCAATTTCCATCGTTCATCCGACGGCGCATAAATGACGAGAACAACAATGGTGGTGTGACAAATAGTCTGAATAGTTGAAGTGGATGAACCTGTGTTGGACCAAGATAAGTTTGACAAAACCCTGAGACGAAGGGATATCTTTCCAAAGTAAACATACCCCTCCCTCCCCCCCCCCCCACCGGAAAATCCCGAGGCTGGATCAAATGCTAAGGTTATGAAACAGCATTTCCTCCACACACTTTCGTGTGGCACCTTATCCGTCTTGGTTTCTAGCAAGGCCAAAACATTGATATTGTTGTTCTAACAGAAAATATCGACGTTAGTCCAGAAATTCCTACTACGGATACCACAACAATTCCAAGTGCAAATATTCATTGGAAACTTATTTGCGGAACTGTTTGTACAAATTGAGAGCGATAACTAACAAATATTTGGATCTTGGAGATGAACCTTCGATCCAAAAATTAAATGGATATGCATACAAAACCATTGGTATTTAGAGGAGTACTTAAGTTAAGAAGGAACATTCGAGGATGCACAAGAGACATTAGCGGGTGTACCGTTATCTTATGAATAAACATAGAGTCCTGGTAGGACAGTAGATGGTTTGGTCCGAGTGTTCCGAAGGGTGTTTTCTCACACTCATAACAAAGATTTAAAAGTCCCCATGTAGAAATAACGCACGGTAGTAAACAACAATTAAGAAGTGTGTTATCACTCATGAAATTACATTTATGCTGGTAGCAAGTCACAATTAGAAAAGTCTAGTACAATAAACCAAAAGTCAACGAAGTTGTGCAGTAAACTTCCAAGACAAAGACAAATTGATCCCTCGGAGAACAGTCCTGGAAAAAGAAGCAACACCAAGTTTGTCCATGACCACTACAGAGTAAACAAAACAGTTGCATCGAGCACATTAGAAGAGGGCTCCGTAAGCACCATGGCCACCAAAGAGCGGGAACCTGCCAACCTGCGGGGGAACCTGAAACCAAGTTGAAGCTGCACCAAGACAAGGAAAACAACAACTTCCACCAAACCTAGGGGTAGGTAAAAATATAGGATTGTCGAAATCGATTTTGTGAAACAGATATAAACCAGTGGAAGACACCCCACCAAGCTGTTGAAACCAGAAATTCAAAACATTTGAGAAATTTGAATACATGGCTAAACGCCCAACAAACCGAAAGCAAGGCCGAAGGACGAAAGCATACCAAAAGCTAAAAGACTGGGAGGAAACCCCAAAAACAAAGTTAAACCCACAATCCCAGTCTTGGGCGTCAAAGTAGAGATGTATCATCATGACTAATTCTTTCGCTTCTTCGGGCAGGATGATGCAGAGTCATCCGAAATTTTGTGGCCATGTCGCTTCACAATATCGCCCGCACCACCGGAGGACTGGATATCGAGAGCCTTGAAGCACCTAATTTGCGATTGGGATGGACTCATATTCAGTTTATTACTGTAAGACTCATCAGAAGATGATCGAATCACAAGATGCCCCAAAACAGGATCAGCAATCGGAACAGGTTGATCGACCTCCATGGCCGGTTCCAAATCCACCCAGTGGGCAGCACCATCTTGGGCAGCAATAGGCACAGCAGAAACATCGGCCTCCTTGCACCAACCTAAGGTGTCGTCATCAGAAGCTGGAAGCCCACAGTCAACCTTTGGCTAAACCGCCTTTAAAGGAGTAGGTTGAGCATCATTCATTGTGGGACAGTTTTGATCGATAAAAGCTCTGGTCGAAGGAAAAAAGTTGATAGAAATAGAGGCCATACAAGACATTTAGGGCTTGTGACTGAACTTGGTCATCGAGGATTCGGCCGAGGAGCCCTTTTTAGACACACGAGTCCACTCGGCATCTTCAGGAGGCACCTGAATGATGGGTGAATCCCAAATTACCACCTCACTGATGGGCTTGATAAAAATAATATGATCCGGACAATCCTCATATAGATGTTGAAGATCCCCACCCACCCCACCCCCCTCCCCCAAAATAAATAAAAAACCACACCCGGAAGGGAAATCTTCATAGTACATTCTCAGCTTCAGGGGCTGGCCAGCCTCATCAATAACCGCAATACATCCACACAACTTATTAAAAACCACATTCTCACAAAACCGAGTATAATCCAGCCTAACCTTTTGATGAGAGAGTTTGTCAAGTCTAATATGAGTCCCACAATGGAACTCCTTAAAAATTTTGACAAGTGCTTCCTGACACATAAATTCAACAGGTAGTTTAAGTATCTTTACCCAAATCTCTAGATGAGTAATAATTGATGTGACAAGGTCAAAAGAAGGGTACCATTTGAGCAAAACCAATATCTGACCAAAAAGATGGTAAGGGCGTTCTTGCCACACTTTTTTTAGATCACCTGCTGAAGCAAAACAAGCATCGAACCAACAGTCTTCTCGTTCGACAAGGTCATAGTTGGCCACACACCGACGCCACTCCCCCAAGCTTAGTTTGGGTTTTGTTAAAATCTGAATAACCCCCAAAAAAAAAGTGCGAAGAAGCACATGTTGATTTGCAACCAAGTTTTTCTTTCTGAGGTCAGCCAGGCGAGAAAAGTGGCTAGAGTGATCGGTTAGAACATCCCGTGATGGAGGAGAACCCCCAAAAATGGGAGCATCCGAAACCACCTTCGCCTTCCCCTTAGCCGAGGTCGACAAGGAAGAGACAACATGAGTAGGAGCCTGATGCATAGGAACATCGGGCGAAACCAAATTCGGGTTTTCAGTGACATGAGTCGTGTTTAGAGAGGGGTTAGCCTGTGTTTCCGACAAAGCGTTGAGGAACAACTTTGAAGCCATGATCGAAATTACCAAAACCAGAGAGTGATTGGAGTAATTGACAAAAGTATGATTGAAATAAAGGATTAGACTTAGTGAGTTGTTAGCTCTAATGGCTTGTTGAAGCCTTAAATAACCAGTATGCTTGTAAGCAGGGGGAGTACTCAAGTGAAGATTAAGGGGGAGAGAGAGAAAACTTATAGGGTTGTTTAAATGATGAACTGATTGAAGCAAGCAGCAGGTATAAAACGAGGGCCGAAAGAGCCACCCGCACCAAGGCGAGAAGTGACAGCTGCCATCTGGCCACTACCGGCCGATCCCATCCCTCATTAATGACCCATACAGGAGCCTAATTATCCTCTTTGCAGACGGATCTCGCCTAAAATCGCACGAATTAGGGAATGCCACGTCCCCAAGGAGAACCTTTTGTAGGTTTAGGAAAGCAGAAGCGTAGAGGGGGCAAACCACAAAAATTCGATTTGACAAGTGGGGTAAAAGAGGAGGTGAGGCAGGGGCAATTGGGTGTTTCAGAGGGACCGGCCTTCGGCGGTTGCAGGTGAGCAGAGCGGAGATTGCCATGGGAGGTAAGGGGTGGCTGGATGGCCTGAAGAGGAAGGAAAGAGGGGCACTTAGGCGTGCGTACCTCTTGGTGCATAATTAGGGTTTTTTTAGCTCTTATAGGCTTTGAATTTGATTATCAATTTGCAGGCTTTGATTTTTTTTTATTAATTTCTTATAATTACACTTGAATATATCACTATAAACAATTTCAATCGAGAGCTATTATTTAATATGAGACGGTAGGCATGGATAATTTAACGGTAGCCCTGAATCACAAGACACAAGTGTAACTTCTTGAACCATATAGTATAAATTGTTAAGAGTAAAAATGAATTTAACCATGTTAAAAGTATTATTGCACCATATAAATAAAGTGGTTCATTAATTCTTTAATTATTCGTTGAATTCAACTAGTTGAAACGTTAAGAGGAAAAAATGAATTTAACCATGTTAAAGTATGATTTTATTCTTGCACTTTATCATTTTATTTGCACAATATAATATTATATTTGCAAAACTTAAAGTTATATTAGCACAACAAAATGTTATATTCGCACAACTTAAAATTATATGTGCAGAATGTAACATTATATTATTAGATATGCACAACATTGATGTTGTATTTCCACAACATAATATTATATTTGCATAACATAATGTTATATTTGCACACCATAATGTTATATATGCACTTTATCATCTTATTTATGCACGTTATCATTTCATTATTGCATTTTATAACCTTATTTATGAACGGGAACAAAAAAAAGATAACCATAAATAGCCTATGCGGGATTTTGAACTCGAACATTTGTGCATGTGCACATCGCTATACCATTTTTGAGCTAGTAGGCTTTTAATGGCACATGTCGCATTAAAGTACAAAATCGCCATAAAATAAGCAACCCATGAAGAAAATTTTTGATAGGAAACTTACTTTACATTATGAAAATGCACATTTATTAATAATAACATTTATTGTATTATTTGTTCACTTTATAATTTGTAATCTCATATATTCCCCTTTTTAAAATAAAAACAAAAAATGTGATGTAACATTCTTGTTGCATTTTTTTTAATCTTGTAGTTGCACCTTATAATATTATTTCAAATAAAAATTACGGGTTAAAATATGTAATTTTCATAATTGAAATAAGGGCAATATTTGTAGAAATAGAAAGTATGGGGAGACGTGTGACATTTACCCCATAATTAAGGTCATTTATCCATTTACTCATAAAATTAGGCTCATTTACACCTAAATTAGACCCATTTATCAATTACTCATTTAATTAGGTCCATTTACCCTCAAATTAGACTCATTTTCACTTTAAGCTTATTTTCACTTTACGACTCATTTTCATTTACCCTCAAAGTATTAGTCTCGATATTTATGCGTTAATGGGGACTTGGGAAAAAAGGTAGGATGGTTGGGGTTAAAATTAAAACAGTGGTAAAATTGGTATTATGAAAAAAATTTAGACAATTATTTAAAAATGAGTTTATGATGGAAAATTACTAAAAGGAATTTATGGAAATGGATATTTGGTAAAAATTATTTGTTTGATATTATAAGCTAAGATAGAATAAGAACCTTCCACTTGGCACTCTCTAATTGGAAGATGAGATCCCAGTCGACCAATAACCATGATGACTGATTCACTCCTCAATGTGTAGGTGTGTAACCCCACATGATCACTCCCACAGCCAACTAGGATTCAGCAATAGATTTGTGGATATGGGAAACAAGATAAGGTTAATCTCCTTCTCATTTCCATTGGCCAAACTCAGCCGTTGGATCTCTCCCACATTCAACAACAGCCACAATCAGTTGGGCTCTAGTGAAGACAAACAAAAATCCTACTTGCCCCAATACTTGATAACTTAACACTACATACCCCTTCTCCCACTCCAACTTCCACCCTCCATAACCCCCACAACCAATTCAGCCCAGAGCTCCTAACATCGGAGGAAGGTAGCGAGCGATGGCGGCTGTCACGACTCAGGCTTCGGTGGCCCGATTCCAGCCATGCTTCTCCAAGTCGACCTTCCTTGGAAACACTGGTAGACTCACCCGATCATGCCCGGTTGGGATTCCCAGCTGCTCTTCCCCCTCCTCCTCTTTGAAGGTCCAAGCCAAGAAGGGCGAGTGGCTCCCCGGCTTGGCCTCGCCCACCTACCTCACTGGCAGGTGAGCCACCCATAAACATTCATTTATTATATTTGGTTATCATATTTGGTGCAGATGTTTCATCCTCCCTTATGTATCATATATTGCAGCCTCCCGGGTGACAACGGGTTTGACCCCTTGGGGCTGGCGGAGGACCCGGAGAACCTGAGATGGTTCGTGCAAGCGGAGCTCGTGAACGGGAGATGGGCCATGCTGGGAGTGGCCGGGATGCTCCTCCCGGAGGTATTCACCAAGATCGGGATCATCAACGCCCCGCAGTGGTACGATGCTGGGAAGCAGGAGTACTTCGCTTCGTCTTCGACACTGTTCGTGATCGAGTTCATCCTCTTCCACTATGTGGAGATCAGGAGGTGGCAGGACATCAAGAACCCGGGATGTGTCAACCAGGACCCCATCTTCAAGCAGTACAGCTTGCCTCCTAACGAATGCGGATACCCCGGTGGCATCTTCAACCCCCTTAACTTCGCCCCCACCTTGGAGGCCAAGGAGAAAGAGCTCGCCAATGGTACACTTGCCTAGTTACCTCTCTTTTGTTTTTTTTTTTTTCGGATTTTGCGAAATGATCTAAGAATTGGCTAATTTGCGATTGAATGATTGAATTTCGGGTATGTAGGAAGATTGGCGATGTTGGCATTCCTAGGATTTTTGGTTCAGCACAATGTCACTGGAAAGGGGCCGTTCGACAACCTCTTGCAACACCTGTCCGACCCATGGCACAACACCATCGTCCAGACGCTCAGCGGTCAATGAGAAAAGAGATCAAAACACTGTGTTTGGTCTGCGAGAGAGGGAGAGACGTACAATATCGCACCTTCTGTAACTCGTCGTAATGTATCTTCGTTTAATCATTGGGCGTATTCGTTAAGCTATTGAATGTAAAACTTGGATCTTTCAGACTCGTGTACAGGGTAATGCTCAAGCTGAAGTTTTCATTTCGTACGTGCGAGTCCTGTGCTGGCTTGTTTGAGAAAGAATCGTCATAAATTTACACCTTATAACAGATTCTCTTATATCATATATGACTATCTTCAGAAGATGAACCCGAATGAATTCATAGGATCTAGTCTCGTTTTTTTTAAAATAAAAATAAGGAAGGATCTCGGTAGGAATCTAAGTTAGAAATCAAAATGTGATCAAAACGAACGAAATAAACTATGAAGGGAGAGTAAGAAAGGAGAAGTCCCCTTAGTTTACAACTTAGAATTATCAGGATCAAGAAGAAAGAGAATTTTTTTACAGAAGATATGAACCTGTATGCATCCTAAGTGTATCTTTACAATATACAAATAATGTGTATTTGGTAGTGAAGACGACAACCACCGCCTTCATGATCCATTTTAAGTAGAAACATGTACCGTTAGATCAACGTAACACTGTCGTAACATGTGTAGTTAGAAGTGAATAAGCAAAGCGCGCTCAACTACCATTTGTAGTCAATAGGGATGGAAGCAACAAATATAAGAATCCTTAGTTTTGCTGCTGCATGAAAATTAAGTTGCAAGTCAAAAACATAGAACTCAGAGATCTAAAAATTTAAGGGCTCATTTGGTTTAAATTTTGAAAAGGTAAGAGCATCTGCATCCATGGAACCCAATTCGGTTCCTTAACTCTCATTTTTATTTTTCTCTCTTTAAGAAACTCAACTTAATTTTTTACTCACATCCCTACAACCCATTTTATTATAAACTAAACAATATAAAATTAAAAATAGTTCCACCACCTACCCTAAACCCCTCTCTTTCTCTTTCCTACTCTCTCACCCATGTCCCCCACCTTATTACTGATTACATTGATAGTTCTAGAGGATCCAACGCAACCAGTGTTATCAATGGTTCATCGGGACCCCAAGTTCACAAGAACCTAGCAACTACGGTTAAACTCAATCAATAGAACAAGAAATCGAAGAGGAAATCAGGGTGGACCTAACCTGAGGGTATGAATGCTCACTATAGACAGGAACGGTACATGACCCAGGAGCAGGCAGCCACCCTTGAAGCCCGTTGTTGTACATGGATCCAGGCAACTCAAAATTATTGTCAGTCACCTGATTATAGTTCATGGTGTTTTCTTGATAGTTGATCCCCAGTGGCTCTGTCATGCCTTTGCTCTCTTCATGAAAATTTATATTTCCATATGGAGTGTAAGGAAATTGCTCACCCATTTGGATTTCCAAGCATGTAGCGGTCAGATCATTTAAGCTATAACACTCCTGTGTTGTGTTGTCAATTTGCCTCGAATTATCCATTTTGAATTGTTTGCCTCCATTTCCATAGAATCCAGAATATCCGAGAGCTGAAGTATCTACAGAACTCTTGACGTCTCTGTAAGGAGAGGAAAACAATAGAGATTTTACTTTTAAAAATAAGAGCAAACAAGTTGCTTCCACTGGCGTATTGTAACGAAGATAGGAGGAAAGAACAAGATATATTGCAACAAGATATTTTCCTGTTATTTTCATGTGAATACACGTTAAGCCCCATGACTCGATATATATGACTTGCAAGTTAACCATAGTTCGAATAAGAGATCTCTTCACCTGTGCTGATAAAGGATTGTCTCATCAGGCCATATGACTTGTTGATTCTCATTGTTCGAAAACCATGTTAACTTTTGTCCATCTTGCATTGCATCCATTACCAAAGGTAACTGCATTCCGTTCTCAAACTGAGGCAACCCAATTTTACCCATAAGCATTGCTTGGATGAAAAGAGAGGAGGGAGAGAGGAAAAAGATTTACTTCAGGCAAACAGTTCACCACTTCACTACTGCACTCAAGGGACATGAGTCGGTGCTTTTCCAAACTTTCCTGCAGATGTAAAGGCAATATCCTTTATATCCATGTGACTGTTGATTCTCATTCTTGAAGTGCCTATGAAAATCTGACAGTCGGATTTTCATAGGTACTTCAAGAGTTCTAGCGTATCGTTGGAAAAATGCAGAAAGACTTTTTAAGGAAAAACAAATTTTACCTTGCGTAACTGGATTCGATTAAGTAATTCCCTTAATGAGTCCTCCATCTGACTAAGAGATTCTGCATTGTCAATTTTATCAGGATTGTTCCAGTAGCTGTAAAATTTAAACATGTATCTATTATAAGCGTGCAATTATAATTGATTTCCCTAAGATGTATGATAAATCTGGACTGATTGGAGAATATGTATCCCGCACACTAGAACAAACATTTGGGAAATTAAAGGACCAAAGCGGTACCTCAATCTATTATGAATTTCTGTAAGTTGACTTTGTAGTACCCTCACTCCATTACTCAATTCCTGTCAAACGCAATAATGAGAAAATGACTTAAGAAACCAATTCGTTCTTCAAAATGAAAATGGCATTATATGTGTGTGCTTGTGGAGAGAGATAACCGTCACATTAATTTAAGTTATACCTCAATTGTTTGTTTGCTGCAAGAGAAAAAAATATCAAATTAGACAAGGTTTATGGTAGTTATATACAACTTTAACCAGAGTTCATTTGTAATATTATCACACACCCTGAACCAAGAAAGTCTTCAATATTTACATTGTGGTCTAACTTCTTGAATGTCTTTTTCAAAACCTATATTCTCAAAACACGTATGAATTCATTTAGCATCAAAACAAGAAGAATTCAATAAAATTAAGAGGCATAAATTGGTATTAAGAATTTCAGAAGATGCTTATGGAGATTGTTACTTCAAGGCTCTCAACTTTCCTGTTGCAATAAGAAGTGAAGAAATTAGCCCTAACAACAATAGGTTGAATGTAATCAAGTGAAATAGTCAGTTGGTAACCTTTTTGCCCTTTCATGTGGCGGTAATTGAGCATACTGTGAAATTACTTGCTCAAAGTTGCTGTGAAACGAATTAACATGTTTAAGAACACAGTAAATATGGCAAGTGATTGCTGTATTCAGAAACACAAAATTCAAGATTGGAAGGAAAAAGAGCTACTTCTAGGCAGATGGTTTAGAGTTAGGGTGATGTGAGCAAAATGGGGATAGAATTGTTGCCAATACACAAATTGTCAACTATTGTAGCTAGTCAAATGAGTAAAGAAAATTAAAATGAAATCTTATAATCATGGATACACGAGTAGATCAGTAAATAAATGAGTACAGCTTTTTGAATCATTTATAATCAAATGAGGCATCTTATTCCATTAAAAAAAACTTAACCCAGTATAGTGATATTCATCAACCACTTAACCCTCACCAAACAGTTAGCAATCCTTAACTCGATTAGACAGGACATTTGTAGCTCTACCCGAGTCTCACTAATTGTTATCATCTTGAATTTCATATGTTCGATTTCAACTATTGAAAACATAGATCAAGGTATGGACAAATTCAAGCATTTCATTAGCTCAATCTCTAGTATCGAAAATATGTCTTCATGGAGCCAAATTCGCTTTGCAATTAGTTAAAGGAAAGAAGAAGAAATGTACCTGTGCTGTCCACGGTATAGCGCAGGCTTCCCCGTGGGAGAGAACATAAGCAGGATAATGTCTATGTCACACAAGATGGACAACTCAGCGGCTTTCTTCAAAATCCCACTTTTCCTTTTGGAATAAGTAACTTGACGGTTGGTGGTGCTTTCTATTCTTTTTATCTTAAGCTTAACCCTTCCCATCTTTTCAAAATTAGTAAGTAAAGAGCATCTCCAGTTTCCTCCTTTTATCCTAAACAACAAACCACTTCTGAAATATCTTCTGTTGTTCCCACCCCTTGAATCAATGAACAAAATTATCACAATGTTAGAAGATCTACCGTCTCCGCAATTGATCATGCGCGCATTCGGATTGAAATCGAGAAACACGAATACAAAATTCAATCAATTATATCAAGAAATCAAAACCCCCAAATTCAAGGTCACAACAACAAATTAGCCTAGCATCTTCAGATATTCATCAAAAGCACAGAAATTGAAAACGAAAGAGAGGGGAAATAAGGGTCGGGACGTACCCAAGTAGAGGAGGAGCTAGAGAAAAGCCGAACCCGGAAGAGGGAATCAAGAGAAGGGATAAGAAAATTAGAAATCCCAAAATGGTGAAAGAAAAATCAATCTACCAAGGAGGCAATCAAACACCGAAAATGGAACATCGTCGACATATCTGCAAAAAGAAAAATCAATCAAAGGGGGAGATGAAGGATGAAATTGAAACAAAGTCGACGAGAGAGAGGGGGGGGGGGGGGGGGGGGGAAAGGGGCGAGCTTAACGATGTGACATGCCAAGCTTTGATTTTGGTTGTTAGGAAAGTAGCGAGAGAATAGGAAGAAAGATCGAACGATGTCAGGGAGAGAGAGGGAGAGGGAGGGGTTGTAGATGTACCAGTGTGTGAGAGAGAGAGCCCAACGGAGGATGAACGGGTGGGGCGGGACGGTAGAGGGTGGCACCCCAATCTTTGGTTTTTAACCATCGGCGGGAATTCGAATTGGAGATTTGGAGGAGATCCAACTGTCATCCATGAAATTTGCACCTTCCAACTTCCAACCGCACACCGGATATCCGATCCGAAACTCTTAGAACCATATTCGCTTTTCCTTCTTTATTTATTTATTTATAGAAAAATGATTCAAAATAATACCAACTATCACATATGATTATATGAACCAAAAATAATACGAACTAAAAAAGGTCTCAAAATAATACAAAATATCCACCTATAAATCAAAAATAATACAAATTTTAAAATCAACTAAAAATAATGCAAACTATGAACTTTTAACTCAAAATAATACAAATTTTTGAATTTGGACTAGGAGAAGAATCAACACAAAACATTATTTAAAAAAATTACAAAAATATGAGTATATAGTCACACTTTATACAAATGCATCCCCTTTATTTTTAAATACACCAAAACTACTATTTATTTATTCAACTTTACAAAAAAAAAAAACACTTTTTATTTTGAAATTAAATAAAATCACATCCACTTTATCCATAATGGTTTAAAAAAATAGAATCATATCCTAAAATTCATGTAATTTTGTATAATTTCTAAAAATTAGGGTTGTATTATACAAAGTTGGACAATCAAATAGTGGGCTTGATGTATTTAAAATATAAAAGGTGGATTTGTGCAATATATGATAATTATAGATTTTTTATAATTTTGATAAATAAAATTTTATTTTGAATCTTATCCTAATTTAAGTTCAAAAGTTTGTATTATTTTGAGTTAAAAGTTCATAGTTTGTATTATTTTTAGTTGATTTTAAAGTTTGTATTATTTTTGGTTTATAGGTAGATAGTTTGTATTATTTTGAGACTTTTTTTAGTTCGTATTATTTTTGTTCATATCTCATAGTTGGTATTATTTTGAGTCATTTTTCCTTTATTTATTAACTGGTAAGAATTTGGCTGACTAGGTGGACAATCAACCAAGGGCATCCTGGCGGATGAGATCAGACAGAGTCTAATCAGGCGGCAGAATCGAACATGAAAAGGGTGTATGGAAATGTGATAACAGATCCACAATTCGATTGGCCTCTCTAAATATGTGAGTAATAGTCACAGAATAGAACATTTCAAGCAGAAGCTTACAATAAAAAATAAGGATTTCTGAATCCCAAGGACAGGAGGTTCCCATATTAATGCTATTAATTCCAGCAATATTGTCACTTTCAATAATTAGTTTATCGATTTTGAGGTTTTTGGCTGCTTCACAGTGGATGGTGTTTCCTAGATGATTTTTTATGATGTATCCATAAGAACCTTCATTGTTAGTAGAGAGTGCTTCGTTAAAATTTAGTTTTAGATACTCTGGAGGTGGTCTGGCCCATTTAGCTCTTTCTCTCTTTTTAGTGGATGTGTCTGTAGTGTGGTGTCCTCATTGTCATCGGAAAACTTCCAAAGTATAAGGTGTTCCTTAATGTACTCAGCGGCAACTTTAGGGTTCGGTGCCTGGTTTTGGAAAAGAGCTTGGTTTCTGAAGTACCATATGCACCGCCTAGCAGTTATTAGTAAGTTGAAGTCTGGATTTTTAAGGTCTTTTCGTATTTCATTTAGAATATTATTGATGGGAGCATCAGAATTACGAAATTTTGTTATGCATTGGCTATCTTTGGTTTTAAGATAGAAATCGTTTGGTGACTGAAGCATAGTCAAAAGTATATGATTGATGTCTTCAAATTGGAGGTGGGAGGTAGGACAATCTGACGATAATCCACAACCACGGGAAGCAAGTTTCGCTGCAGTTGGGATACCATCTTTAGAAATGCGCCACGGAAATCCTTTAACATTAGGTAAAATGTTTAGTTTCCATTTCCAACGAAGATCAGATCTGGTGTGGTTTTTCTTTTGATGGAGCAAATTAACCGATGAACATGTGGAGAACCAGCCATTAGAGCTTGCAGCCTAGTAGAGTATATCATGGGAGATTGAAGTTGGAATCGGTGTTTTAATGATAAGTGATAGAACATTCGGTTAAGTTGGTCTTGTAGGTGATGTTGTATTAGAGATACATCCCATTGTTTGTCATCATTGATGAAGTTGCTCACATTGAGGTTTATGTCTATGTTTTATGGGTTTTTGGCAAGCTTAATAAGTGGTGTATGATAACTCCCTCCCTTGATGAAAATCGGAATAAAGTTTCAAAGGCCTTGACAGTTTGTCTGTGTCAAAGGTCTTGGAGCTTTAACAGTATTGATGAAATACAAAACCTGTTCTATATATTATTATGTCCGAATATTATTTAATATTATATACTTCCATTATATTATATGCCTAACTAACCTTTCAGGAAGTATTATTCGAATTACTTCTTTCCTTATGGTGCATATTGAGGAGATCCAAATTGGAGAGATCATGTCTTCGAAGTGTCCAAAAATAGAAGATCCTTGGGCGCGCCATGATCCGAACTAGCCGTTGTTGAAGATCCTTAGGCTCCATGTTGCTTCTATATAAAGTAAAAGAAGAAGAAGACAGAAATACTGGTTGAACACAAGCTTTCATTTATTCAAGCGAGATATGTCTTCTAAGTGTACTCTCTGCTAGCGCTCAAGAGTTTGTTATTTCATTTCAAAGCCTTTGAGAGTTACACTGTGAGCTTATAGGATATATTCATTTATAGTGTTACTCGAGAGTTTATAACTCGGGAAGTAAGCACTAGGCTATTGATTTGTGAGAGTAAGAGGATTGTACTAGATAGCTGAGAGAGGTGGGGCTCTTCTAGATTGGTCTAGGACTCCAAGGGAACGTGAGTTGACTAGATTGCAATTGTATAGGAGAGAGGCTTCTCGGTGAGCTATTAGGATCCTAAGCTTTGCGAATCAATAAAGCCTTTTGAATCCTAGGGTTGTGGAAGAACCCTAGGCGGGGACGTAGGCCAAGTTTGTGCCGAACCTCGTAAACAATTACTCGTGTCCTTTATCTATTGCTTTACCTTATTTCCGCACTTGGTTCGATTGTCTAACTTTGTGATTCAGGTTTAATCTCAAAGGGTTTTATACGAGCTCCAAAAGTCTTGAGACTTTATGCGAAAAAAGGGCATACTCTATTCAACCCCCCTTCTAGAGTATTTCTATATTACCTTGTTTTATATTATCGAACCTTCAATTGTTATCAGAGCTTTACTCAATGTTTTTGATCTAACAATCTTGTGAGTTTTCGATCATGTCTGGTGAAGCAAGCGGAGGATTTGCACAGGGAAGTTCCACGAGCAGACCACCACTCTTTGTAGGAAACAACTTTGTCCACTGGAGATCCTTGATGAAAATGTTCATTATAGATCAAGATCTGGAACTTTGGAACATTATAGAGAATGGTCCGAAGATTCCAGAGAAAGACGGACCAAATGGAACCAAAGTCGCAAAGAAGGAGTATGAATACATCCAAGCGGATCTTGAACTCGTCTCTAAAAACTACAGGGCTATTAACTTACTTTATTGTGGTCTTAGTGATGTGCGCGCAAATTGCCATATTTTCTATGCACATATGAATTCATTTTTTGTTGTCTTTTGCATGCACATTGATGGAAAAACATGGGAATAGTGTAGTTTATGCTTAAATGTCAAATATATGGGTTTGCACGAGTTTCCATGTGATTTCGCAGAAAACAGGATAAAAATGGATGAATTCAGAAGAGCGGAAAAGGAACTCGAAGTCTTCTGAAGAGGTCGAAATCGACTGAAGACCTCGACATCGAGTACATCGAGACATAGGAATCGAGCAGAAAGGAAACAGAGCATCTCGACACAGAAGAGGTCGATATCGACGTCTGGAGGTCGATATCGATCATGTCAGATCGACCAAGTTGATAGAAGTCGAGTAGGAGAAGGAGAAGCTCGAGATAAGATTTTGGAGGGGTCGATATCGAGTGGAAGGGTCGATATCGACCATGCCAGCAGAGGAATTCGATTCCGATTTTGATAGAATTATATCCAAAGCTTGCAATATCTATCCAAAGGTCGAAATTTCCTATCATCAACATCAGGTTTATCATGAGGAGGCTGATTTCACCATGAAGTTTTAGCTTTTACTTTTATTTATTTATTTATTTATTTATCATAGAGAATAAAGATAAGGTTTCGAGTCCTTGTCGTCATCTACAAATAGAAGCCAATAGGGCTGAGTTTAGGCATTCATTATTCGATTTATCATTCAATATTCAATTAGAGAGGCCGAATTCAGTTGCAAGAGAGAGAGAGTGGCCGAGTGGAGTTGTAAAGCGAGAGCGGAGTGGCTTGTTCGGTTGTACTTTCTTTCGGAGTTTTAAATTCAAAGTAGTTTTCTTTCAATAACAATGATGATGATGTGCATGATGAGGAGCGAGTAGTCAACCCACTTCTAGGGTCGGGGTGAGCCCGACGATAGCAATGTGAGGTAAGTGCATCAAAGGTATGACTTTTATGCGATTCCGTCTTCTACCCCATGCATGATCCTTTGCGAAAGTTAGGGAGATTCGTTATTTGCATTATTGAAGCGAAAGCCACTCATATTGCGAACTTGAATTACTCATGAATTGGATAGTAACTCTTAGGAATTATGCGAGAGCCTCTAATCACCTAAGTGTTGATAACGAAAGTTATTTGACGGAAAGACATTAAAGTTCATATTTTTAGCATGAAACTTGCATTGTTATCGTTGTGGCATAAAACCCCGACTTTGGAAGCCCTTTTAATTCATTAAATTCTTCATAAAAGTCTTAGTTTTGCTTCTGTTCATCTTCCTTCTCCATTCTATTTTCTTCGGATTCTTTTTCGACAATTTGGTTACAAAAACAGTTTCTGTGACAAACGTCGAAATCGACCTTAAGGGTCGATATCGAGTACTAACATCGATATCGAGGTCTCTGCTCGACGTCGACTTGCTGTTTTGTCTTCTGCAGGAACTGCGCTAGGAAATCGACCAGAACTGAGGTCGATATCGACCAGTATACTCGATATCGAGTGTCTGCTAAGGTCGAAAGCATTGATCGTGAGTACAACGAAGGAAGCGCTGACCTACCTCCTCGTGGATTCGATCCTGAATTACCCTACTACTACAAGGGAGGGGATTCTTGTATTATTTGTTTGGGACAGGGAGATAGTCTAGTTGTGCTTTATTTGATTCTCCTATTTTACATACACCTTCCCCTACCATCCCAGAAGCGAACAAATTGGCGCCGTTGCCGGGGAGGCAATCAATCGCCACCTAAGTTAATCACGATCTTTTTCTAAGCTTATTTTGCAGGTTTATGCGACGTTCTGATCGCGGACCTATCCTGGAACCAATTGACGAGCCTGAACGTTTCTACCATCTTCGCAACAAAGCAATTCGCATCATGGCTGACAACGAGACGCAGGCTGAGATCATAGAGCGGTTGAGAAAGGAGATAGAGAACCACAATGCTACAATCGCTGCTGAAAGGGCCGCTGCTGCTGCTGAGCGAGCCCGTGCTGATAGGGAGGAGGATGCGCGCAGACAAGCCCAAGAGCGGCTAAATCAGTATCCACAGACGGCGATGCAATACATGCATCCGCCCCTTCATGTTCCTGAATCTGCTATTATAATTCCTCACTCCAATTATGAACTGAAAATTAACTTCCTATCTAAGATAAAAAGAAATACCTTTGAAGGAAGACATAATGAATGCCCCCTGCAACACATCTCTACTTTTATGGACTTATGTGAAACAGTTGCTGATGGAGTAAACTTAGAGTATGTGCGACTAAAATCTTTTCGATGGTCTTTGGCAGGAAAGGCATTACAATGGCTTGAAAGTTTGGCTCCACGATCGCTAAGGACATGGGCGAAAGTGAAAGATGCCTTCTTGAACAAATTCTTCCCACCTTCTAAAACGGCGATGCTAAGACAAAGGATCACGACTTTCAAACAAAAGCCAGGTGAAACCCTAGCACAGGCGTGGGAGCGCTTCAAAGACTTGCTGAGATCATGCCCGACGCATGGGCAACTTCCATATGTCATCCAAGAGATCTTTTATAACGCCCTTGATGCGCCGAATAAGGAGAGGATCAATTCATATACCTCCTATCGGTACATTGAGCTTACACCAACGGAGGCATGGGAGACCATTGAGAGGCTTGTGAACTTTGACAACACCTATGGGGCTGCTGCGGCCTATGATGCAAGGCCTGCCCCATCTATGCCACTATATAGTACGGCAACAATTCCATAACGATCAAACACGCCGCCTTCAAAAGCAAGTAAGGTTCCTGAGCAACAATCAACCTTGTCAGGAGTGTGGTTCAATAAGGCATAACACCAATGCCTGCCCACATACTGAGCAAGTATCCATGGCGGAACAACATGAGGAGGTCAAATGGACGAGAGGCCCCTATGGAGGGGGCAATCAACAAAATTGGGGTGATCAAAGGTTCTATCAAAGGGATCCCCCAACCTATAGGGCACCAGGGCACCCTGAGCGGGAGACTAAGAAAGATGACCTGCAAATCATCCTTGATGAGATGCGGAGGAACCACGCTGAGTTCAAACAAGCCAATAACTCCGTCCATACTCAGCTGCAGGGCATCAATTCTAGACTTGGGGAGATCGACGTTTGGAAGCGCAACATGGAGACTCAAATGAGTCAATTGGCGGAAGCAATGCCCAAAGCGTCCGGATCACTCCCTGGATCCACTGTGCCCAACCAAAAGGGCAAAACCACAGGTCATATCGCGGCAGTAAACCTAAGGAGTGGGCGTCAATTACAAACGCCCGAGCGAAAAGTGGAGGAGAAGGAGCCAGAACAGACGTCGATATCGACCCCCCCTGTCGATATCGACCAAAGTGACATCGATGTCGACCATCCTGTCGATGTCGACCCTAATTCTGCGTCACCACAGAAATCGACTCTTCCAATCGATATCGACCCCACTGCATCCGATATCGACCTCACTACAGCTACAGGAAGGAAGAAGGTGTTGCCATTCCCAACTAGAAAGGTGACTAAGGACCCAGCGGAAAAGAAGTTCCAACGGTTCGTGAAGATGCTCCAAGGGCTTAATGTCTCTATACCATTCACAGAGGCACTTTACGAGATGCCATCTTATGTAAGGTTCCTTAAGGATATCTTGGGTAAGAAGCGATCGCTCTCTGAGATCGCAGAGGAATGCAACAGGTTGGAGCTACTACAAAAGCGGGCGGACCCAGGTAAGTTTTCTATCGCTATAGGTCTAGGTCAATTCAAATTTAATGCTTTAGTTGACTTGGGCGCTAGCGTTAGCATGATGCCACTAACCATTTGGCACAAGGTAAAGATAGGTCCTCTGGAGCCCGTGGATGCAAGATTATACATGGCTAACAATACCGTAGTTATTCCAACTGGGATAGTGACAGATGTGCCAGTACAAGTAGGTAAATTCTTTGTCCCCGCTGATTTCCTAGTTGTTGACATAGCGGAGGACCCTGCTTGTCCAATTATTTTAGGTAGGCCATTCCTAGCAACCGTCGATGCCAACATTAGCGTGAAGAAAGGATTGCTCTCACTCACAATTAGTGATGAAGTAATAGAGTATTCCTTCAACAAGACGGTACAAAGTCAAGGGCCAATGGAGATAAAAGCCATCAAAGAAGCCCAAGTAGAGGAAGTTGAAGCAATCTTGAACGAAGGAGCTCAACAGGACATCGAAATCGACCCAGGTAAGTCGATATCGACCACTATTGTTCAAGATTCTGTGACAGGTCGTAAGTATGGGGTCGACGGAGGAAAAGAGGAAGCATCGAAATCGGGGTCAAGGGTCGATATCGACCACACCCTATCGAAATCGACCACCATCAGCGCTGAGAAGAGAGGCGAGGAGACCTCGATATCGACCTCTGAGGGTCGAAATCGACCTGATCATATCGAGTCAGAACTCCCCAAATCGACTGATCCTACAGGTGTACAACAGGGGTCGATATCGACCTCTGCACATCGATATCGACCTGAGCCACAGACTGAGAAGAAGGTAAGTCAAGGTACGGATTCCTCTTGTTCAATTACAATAAAGGACTTATCATTATTTGGAAGAGGTGTGCCTTGGCATGTGCGTTTATGTAGGATATCCGATGATAGTTCAAGCCAATATGAGATAGGAGACAAGGTCTATGTTGCCAAATCTAAAGACCATTGGTTCCCTACAAGATTCAAGGATAAGAGCTTAGGTCCATTCACGGTGAATCAAATCAATCCCGGGGGAATGCAGCTGCGGGACAAGAAAGGAGTGATATTTGAGGCCCAAGCCACATGGGCTCTGCAGATGCCACCTTGAAAAGCGCAAAGGAAGAAGTCGGCCTAGCGACTTAAAAATCTAGAGCTTGTAACTAAGACTTAGTTTTGATTTTAAGACAGCTTTTGTTTTGGTTTTAGACACTTTATTGTTTTGCATATTTTGTGTTTAGTTTTCAAATTGCAGGAGAGAGAAAAGCACACAGAAAGGCATCGAAATCGATGTTGGACATCGAAATCGACCTCAAGGTCGACATGGATAGGGTTTGTGATCGAGCCGAGTCACCCTGAAGCCCGAGCAGAAATCAGAGAGACATCGATATCGATGTAAAGGGTCGATATCGACCTTCCCTGTTGTCTTCTTCGACTCCTGAAATTTGTGACGGTTTAGTAAGTTTTCTTCTTAACCCTAGTTCTAATACAGTGAGGACACTGTAAATTTTAAGTATGGGGTGGGGGAAAGGCTTATTTGCATATTCATACTTAGTTTAGGGTTGCATATTTATTTTAATGCATAAAAAAATATAAAAAAAAAAAATAAAAATAAAAAAAAA
The DNA here is from genome assembly GCA_963922045.1 of Persicaria maculosa. Taxonomy (NCBI): domain Eukaryota; kingdom Viridiplantae; phylum Streptophyta; class Magnoliopsida; order Caryophyllales; family Polygonaceae; genus Persicaria; species Persicaria maculosa. The sequence continues at coordinate 37,328,218 of OY998271.1, forward strand.
AATTAAATAACCCCCATCAAAAATTTTGGAAAAGAGAGTCATGGAAGTATAAAAAAGAGCTCTATGATGCAAAATTAGATTCATTAGAGATATAACATGAGATTGCCTAGTTAAGGGAAGTCCCAATGAAGTGCAAATTTTTTAGAAAATCATAAAGGAATGAAAATTTGAAGTTGCTTTTGACATATGCATGATAAGATGATGGAGGATTTTTTTATAAAAAAATTCCATACAAGCAAAGTTCATATCCTAACCTTACCTACGCATATTCACAAAGCCATATATGAGACTTATCATGATCATTGTTGTTCCACATATACATATTGTCCATTTTTTACCTTATACCCTATCCGGGGACAAAGTTTTTTTGAATGGATGACATCTTTGGAGTTATATGGAGTTGTGCATTTATAAAGTTGTTGGTAGGAATGATACAATATGGAAAATTAAATGAGCGAGAAAAAATCCGATCACCTCAGGAGATAAAGGTAGGTCGACCCTGCTCGCTGAGATAATAGTTCGGCGAGATGGGACACCAAGGTGAGGAGTCCGAAGTACTAAGTATCCGGGGCCATTCATGACACCCATGTTTGCGACTCGCGAGAAGGCAGTGCTAAGGTTAGAGAGGTAAAAGCATTAAAATGAAAAAAAGCATTGAACGATGAGTGAAAGGTGAGACATTATGAAGGAGGAATGTGGAATATTTTGGAAAGAAAGTGTACTTCCCCGGATTTAACACCACATGGCCAAATATTAGCCCACCTTTAGCCTTTTACCAATCCAATTCTCACAAGCTTGAAGAAAGTCCTCTTGATTATTAATGCAATATCGCTAAAATTGTTTTTTACATATTACCTCCTTTATGAGTATGAAATTGCTTTTATGCACAGGCATGGACTTGGTTGACATAAGTACCTTCTCGAGGATGGCAATTGATTGTAGGGACATATGAAAAATGAATCTATGATGTTGAGGGTTTACTTTCTTCCCCTGAATGACCATTAAGAGTATTGCTTGGGGACAAGCAAGCTTAAGTATGGGGTGTTTGATGTGCGCGCAAATTGCCATATTTTCTATGCACATATGAATTCATTTTTTGTTGTCTTTTGCATGCACATTGATGGGAAAACATGGGAATAGTGTAGTTTATGCTTAAATGTCAAATATATGGGTTTGCACGAGTTTCCATGTGATTTCGCAGAAAACAGGATAAAAATGGATGAATTCAGAAGAGCGGAAAAGGAACTCGAAGTCTTCTGAAGAGGTCGAAATCGACTGAAGACCTCGACATCGAGTACATCGAGACATAGGAATCGAGCAGAAAGGAAACAGAGCATCTCGACACAGAAGAGGTCGATATCGACGTCTGGAGGTCGATATCGATCATGTCAGATCGACCAAGTTGATAGAAGTCGAGTAGGAGAAGGAGAAGCTCGAGATAAGATTTTGGAGGGGTCGATATCGAGTGGAAGGGTCGATATCGACCATGCCAGCAGAGGAATTCGACTCCGATTTTGATAGAATTATATCCAAAGCTTGCAATATCTATCCAAAGGTCGAAATTTCCTATCATCAACATCAGGTTTATCATGAGGAGGCTGATTTCACCATGAAGTTTTAGCTTTTACTTTTATTTATTTATTTATTTATCATAGAGAATAAAGATAAGGTTTCGAGTCCTTGTCGTCATCTACAAATAGAAGCCAATAGGGCTGAGTTTAGGCATTCATTATTCGATTTATCATTCAATATTCAATTAGAGAGGCCGAATTCAGTTGCAAGAGAGAGAGAGTGGCCGAGTGGAGTTGTAAAGCGAGAGCGGAGTGGCTTGTTCGGTTGTACTTTCTTTCGGAGTTTTAAATTCAAAGTAGTTTTCTTTCAATAACAATGATGATGATGTGCATGATGAGGAGCGAGTAGTCAACCCACTTCTAGGGTCGGGGTGAGCCCGACGATAGCAATGTGAGGTAAGTGCATCAAAGGTATGACTTTTATGCGATTCCGTCTTCTACCCCATGCATGATCCTTTGCGAAAGTTAGGGAGATTCGTTATTTGCATTATTGAAGCGAAAGCCACTCATATTGCGAACTTGAATTACTCATGAATTGGATAGTAACTCTTAGGAATTATGCGAGAGCCTCTAATCACCTAAGTGTTGATAACGAAAGTTATTTGACGGAAAGACATTAAAGTTCATATTTTTAGCATGAAACTTGCATTGTTATCGTTGTGGCATAAAACCCCGACTTTGGAAGCCCTTTTAATTCATTAAATTCTTCATAAAAGTCTTAGTTTTGCTTCTGTTCATCTTCCTTCTCCATTCTATTTTCTTCGGATTCTTTTCCGACAATTTGGTTACAAAAACAGTTTCTGTGACAAACGTCGAAATCGACCTTAAGGGTCGATATCGAGTACTAACATCGATATCGAGGTCTCTGCTCGACGTCGACTTGCTGTTTTGTCTTCTGCAGGAACTGCGCTAGGAAATCGACCAGAACTGAGGTCGATATCGACCAGTATACTCGATATCGAGTGTCTGCTAAGGTCGAAAGCATTGATCGTGAGTACAACGAAGGAAGCGCTGACCTACCTCCTCGTGGATTCGATCCTGAATTACCCTACTACTACAAGGGAGGGGATTCTTGTATTATTTGTTTGAGACAGGGAGATAGTCTAGTTGTGCTTTATTTGATTCTCCTATTTTACATACACCTTCCCCTACCATCCCAAAAGCGAACACTTAGCACTGATAAGTTTAACCGTATTTCATCTTGTAGGTCAGCTAAAGAGATTTGGGACAAACTGGTCGTCACCTATGAAGGAACGAGCCAAGTGAAAGACACCAAGATCAGCATCTTCCTTCGAAAATATGAGCTCTTCAAAATGAAGTCTGATGAGTCAATCAAGGCCATGTTCACACGATTCACAGAAATCACCAACAACCTTGACTCTCTCGGCAAGAGCTTTACCAACGTTGAGAAAGTGAGGAAGATACTGAGGTGCCTCCCAAAAGAAAAATGGGGTCCAAAAGTAACAGCTATAGAGGAAGCACAGGACCTCACCACTCTACTCCTTGATGACCTTCTTGGGAAGCTGATCACGCATGAGATGATCCTTAATGAAGACGATGGAGAACTTCCAGCTAGCACTAAGAACTTGGCACTCAAGTCTAAGAAGGATGAGCCTAAAGATGGATCTGATTCCGACGATGAGGATGACGATGAGGATGATCCTTTTGCTCTTATCACAAGAGGCCTTGCTCGAATTCTCAAAATGAAGAAGCAATTCAACAACAAGGATGGATCAGAGTCTTCAAAATTTCGAGGTAAGCCTCAATACAACAAGTATGAAAAGAAGACTAAACCGTTGTCTTATTTTGAATGTGGTGAAACAGATCATCTCGTGAAGGACTGCCATCAAAAGACAAAGAGCCAGTCCAAGAAGGGTGACAAATGGAAGAAGAAAGCCATGGTGGCAACTTGGAGCGATTCTGACTCTGACTCCGATGATGAGAAGGCCAATATTTGTCTTATGACCTCAGAAGATGAATCCCACGATGAAAAGCTTGAAGCTACTGTAAGAGAACTTATGGCAAGTCCAAAAGAGGTATTATCGGAATTCCTTTCCAATATGATTGCCAATGAAGAGAAACTTATTGCCCCAACTAACATTCTTATTAAGAGAACTGTGGATCAGGAAAGAACTATTGAGGATCTGTCTATGAGGGTTAAAAGTCTTGAAGCTTCTTATTCAGGTCTTGACATTAAAGTCAAGACGCTTGACTCAGAGAAATCTGAACTCAAGCAAGATCTCTCCTCTCTAAGAAATGAGCATCATGACTTAGAGAACGAGAAGATCTCCCTGAATAATAAGATTCAAGACCAACAGACAGCCCTCATAAGTTTTACCAAATCCAAAGGCACTCTTGATAGGATGTTGGGCGAGCAACAAAGTTCTCTAAACAAAAGTGGTATTGGTTACAATCCAAGGTTTTTAAAGAAGCAGCACATTACCACCTTTGTAAAGGCAAAAGGAAGCAGAACCTCTCCTATATGTCACCACTGTGCTAGAAAGGGACATGTAAAAGAGACCTGCCCTTATAGAAGAAAGGATCCATATATTATTCGCAATACATTTCCTGTTCATTTAAGAAAAGAACGGATAACACAAGTTTGGGTTCCAAAAGGCACTATTTTACCAAACATGGTTTACCCCAACAATGGATCCAAATTTGCTTATTGGTCTAGCCACAAAGGTTGATGTTTGTCTTGCAGGAGAACACCAAGGCGAAGGAACATAAATGGATCATTGATAGTGGGTGCTCGAGGCATATGAGTGGAAAGAGTTCTCTCTTTCATGATATAAAGGAGCAATCCACGGGAACAATCACTCTTGGTGACAAAGGAAAATGTGACATCGTCGGTATTGGTAGTGTTGGAAGTGATTCCAGCCATAGTATTAAAAATGTCTATCTTGTTAATGGTTTAAAGTATAATTTGATTAGTGTCTCTCAACTATGTGATAGTGGCAACTATGTCAGATTTAACAAGAAAAGATGTCTAGTGTGCAGAGAAGATACAGGTGAAGTTATATTGACTGCATATCGTTACAACAATATATACGCTGTAAATGCTGATCAAGTGGCACAAGGAAGCTTAACCTGTCTAAAGGCTTTGACGGACGATCCAAAGCTCTGGCACAGGAGACTCGGTCATGTGAGTCCACATACACTACAGAAGCTTGTGTCCAAAGGGCTTGTAAGAGGGCTACCTGAGATGGACTTCAAAGGTATTAATATGTGCAATGCATGCACACGAGGTAAACAAACACGTAGCTCTTTCAAACCCAAAAAGGTTGTAAGTTCTTCTAGACCCCTTGAACTTTTACATATGGATTTATGTGGTCCTATGCGAGTCAAATCTCCCAATGGTAAAAAGTACATGCTAGTTGTTGTTGATGATTTCTCTAGATATACTTGGGTTGCATTTTCAAAAGAAAAATCAGAGGCCTTATTTGAGTTTTCAAAACTTTGTAAGGAGTTGCAAACTTTAAGAAACGAGCCCATAGTGTCAATTCAGAGTGATCATGGTAGGGAGTTTGATCAACTTCAGTTTGATTTGTTTTGTGCTAAATATGGCATCTCCCATAACTTTTCTGCTCCTAGGACACCTCAACAAAACGGGGTTGTGGAACGCAAGAACCGCACCTTAGAGGATATGGCCAGGACTATGCCTTTAGAAAATGCATTACCTAAAACCTATTGGGCTGAAGCTGTTAACACAGCTAACTACATTTTGAATCGTTGTCTTATTCGTTCCATCTTAAAGAAAACTCCTTATGAACTTTTCAAAGGCCGCAAACCACTTATATCTTATTTTAAACCCTTTGGCTGTACTTGTTTTGTTCATAACAATGGAAAAGATAACCTTGGGAAATTTGATGCGCGTAGTGATGAAGGTATATTTCTTGGCTACTCCACAAGTAGCAAAGCTTATAGAATCTTCAATAAAAGGACCCAGTTAGTTGAAGAAAGTATACATGTTATATTTGATGAATGCAATGACGGTTCTTTGAGTGAAAGTATTGCAGATATAGATCTTAACATCCATGCAGAGAACGAGGAAGGTGATGATGCTGCTACCAAGAACACAGAGAAGAGGAACATGCAGGAACAGATTCTTAACACTGAAGAATTGGCCCAAGGTGTTGAAAATTCGTCCAAAGCCCTTGGTGTCCAATCCAACAGTGTTGAGATGTCAGAAACTGCTGTAACTGAACCTAACAGGACCACGGAGTCAGATGTACCACAAGTCAATCCTACTGGTGTGACGAATCAAGGAGCTGAGACTAGCAAAAGGAAATTCAAATACTCCTCATCACACTCATTAAAGGATATCATTTCTGACCCTACTTCTAGTGTTCAAACTCGTTCTAAACTTAAAGATCTTTGTGCTTTTCACGCGTTTGTTTCTCTTATTGAACCACAGAAGGTAGATGAGGAACTTCAAGAGCCAGACTGGATCATTGCTATGCAAAGCGAGCTTAACGAATTTGAAAGAAACAAAGTCTGGACCTTGAAGCCAAGGCCAAAGCATCAATCAGTCATTGGCACACGATGGGTATTTCGAAACAAGCTAGATGAGAATGGTAAGATCGTGAGGAACAAGGCAAGGCTTGTTGCTCAAGGCTATAATCAAGAGGAAGGTATTGACTACGAGGAGACCTTTGCTCCCGTAGCCAGGCTTGAAGCCATTCGCATTTTATTAGCATTTGCATCTTTTATGAGCATAAAGTTATATCAAATGGATGTCAAGTGTGCTTTTCTTAATGGTTTCTTAGAGGAAGAAGTATATGTGGCTCAACCCCCAGGATTTGAAAGTTTGGAATTTCCCAATCATGTTTATAAACTTGACAAAGCGCTTTATGGTTTGAAACAAGCCCCAGGAGCTTGGTATGAGCGCTTGCCAAAATATCTTTCAGAAAATGATTTTAAATGGGGGTTGATCGACAAGACTCTTTTTATCAAGACCAAAGGAAAGGACATTTTGGTCATTCAAATTTATGTTGATGATATATTATTTGGTGCTACTAACACATCTTTGTGCAACGAATTTTCTAACATCATGTGCAGTGAATTCGAGATGAGCTTGATGGGTGAACTCAACTTCTTTTTGGGATTACAAGTTCACCAATCCAAGAAAGGGATCTTTGTCAACCAAAGCAAGTACACTAAGGATCTCTTGAAGAAGTTCAAGATGGATCAATCCAAAGCAGCCAAGACTCCCATGAGCTCAACATTATCTCTAGATCAAGACAAGACTGGGAAAAGTGTCAATCAAAAGGAGTATCGAGGAATGATTGGATCTTTATTATATCTCACGGCTAGTAGACCTGACATCATGTTTAGTGTTTGCATGTGTGCTAGGTTTCAAGCTGATCCTAAAGAATCTCACCTCGTGGCTGTAAAGAGGATCTTTCGATATCTCAATGGCACTAAGGAGCTTGGACTATGGTACCCAAAGCAAAAGGATTTCACATTAATTGGATATTCTGATGCAAATTTTGCCGGGTATAAGGTGGATAGGAAGAGCACATCAGGATGTTGCCAATTCTTAGGAGCATCCTTGATCAGTTGGCACTCAAAGAAACAAAACTCAGTCGCTCTATCCACTGCAGAAGCCGAATACATTGCAGCTGGAGCCTGTTGCTCCCAAATCCTTTGGATAGCTCAACAAATGCGAGATCTTGGCATCAACCTCAAAGGCATTCCTATTAAATGTGACAATACAAGTGCCATCTCCATCACTAAGAATCCTGTTCAGCATTCAAGGACCAAACATATTGATGTAAGGCATCATTTCATTAGAGACCATGTTGAAAAAGGTGATGTGTCCATTTCGTTTATTTCAACTAATTATCAATGGGCTGACATTTTTACTAAGTCTTTGGCTGAGGACAGGTTCACCTTCATAAGACGAGAGATTGGGATGCTTAACAAGGATGCACTTTCGTAGGGGGAGCTTTCCCTTTACGAAAGATAATACCTACTTAGTGTCAAGACCTTTGAGAATTATGTCAAGGTTTGTGAACTAAATGGTAGATTACATACATCGGATCACATATTTTTGGTTAATATCTTTCTAGATATTTAATCAATTATATTTTTATCGGATTTCAAAATTGCCTATTTATGTTATATTTTCTTTCTGTTGAGATATCTTAATTTTGGAACTAAATATTTCAGTTATTCAATCCTATTTTAATGGAATAGTTTGAATTTTGAATTGGAAATTTTTCAAATTTGGCAATGATATCATTACCCTCCCTTGGAACTCTAAACCCGTCCCATCACTCCATCATTTTCTCTCTCTACTTAAACCCAATTCTGTACCCGATTCCCTCACAAACTCTGAACCTCTCCAAACCCTTTCACCTTCTTCTTCTTCAACCTCTCAACCTGTTCTAAGAAAACCCTAACCGATTTCCTCCATGGCTCCCAAATCAAAGAAAGCTTCCACACCCAAAAGACTTGGCGCCACCCCCAAGGGACGTCAGGTCACTACCACCTCTCCCACACCTGAACCCACTCCTCAAGCCATTATCCCAACTGTTGTCCAGAGCACCATCGCTGAGAGCACGGCCATTGTTACCAAGGGCTCTCAAAAACGCTCTGCTAAGAAGCCCCTTAGTGCGAAACAGAAAGGGAAAAAGAAGATATTAGCTGAGGAGGTGGACGAGGAAGAGGAGGAAGATGATCTCGACGCTATTCTGGAAAGAGATGCTGCCAAGGAAGTCGAAGAGGAAGCCTTGAAGAAGAAAAAGGCCGAGGAGGAAGCCGAGCTTGCAAGGAAACTTGCCGAGGAAGAAGCTGAGAGGATTCGGAAGGAAGCCGAAGCCGAGGAGGTTCCATCTGAAGAGGAGCCTGAGGAAGAAGACGAAGAGCAAGACGGATCTGGAGAAGACGAGGAAGCTGAAGGAGATGAAGCGGGGTCCGGTGAGGACTCGGGGTCTGAGGAAGAGGAGGAAGAATCTCCCTCTCCTTCTCCTCCTCCCCCGTCTCCTAAGAAGCGGAAAGCCCCAATTGCAGTCAAGCCTCCATCCCCAAAGCGCACCAGGAAGGGCACCCTCAGAAGCCTTGAAGCGTCTGTCAAGAAAGCCGCTCCAACGATTGCTCGCAGGAAGAACGCCGATCCACCTGCCTACATCCAGGTAAACCAATCCTTGCCCTCCTCTTGGTTTGAAAATGCTGAGACTGCTGGTAAGTGGGTAGATGAGTTTCGAACTCGTAGGATTTGCTGTTCTGATTTTTTGGATATTGAGTTCTTCGAAGCTTTGAAGCTACCCTGCATTGATCTTCTCAAAAAATCCCCAGCCTGGACCCTTCTCAATCTTGAAACCGTTTACTATCCCCAGCTTACCCGCCTGTTCTACATAAACCTAAAAGCCAAACACGACGCCAATGGTTGGTCTTTGGATTCTGTTGTCAAAGGGGTTAGAATCTCTTTCAACTCCAATGACTTTGTAGATTTCTTTGGCCTACCTAGCCCATGTCCACCCTCTGAAATACACCCCTCAAAAGAAAACTGCATCATCCTTGCCCGAGCCAAGTACCTCCTACCCGAAGCATCTAACAGCACCTCAAAGCAACTCACCCACTCATCCCTTACCCTTGAGGCAAAAATCATATTTAACATCATTGTTCGATGCCTCTTACCCCATCTTAACTCTGGCTCGCTCCTTACTGACAATGTCATGGTCCTCCTTTACCGTATCCTCAATGGCCTTGATCTTGATCTGGCCAACACTATTTTAGGATCCATGGCTCACACAAGAAAAGCCAGGAAAGGAACCCCCCTCCCCTTTGCTACCCTTTTGACCCCACTCTTCAAAGCTTCTGGAATTGATTTCAAAAATGAAGAACAGCAGCGTCATATGGGTAAGTTCGACTCCAAGAGCCTTGAAAAGATTGGCATCACTCGGTCTCCCCAAGGGACCTTGAGTCTTGCCACTCCTTCAAAAGCTCTTCCCACTGCTTCAGCCGTTGATGAACGCATGGACAACCTGGAGTTGGGCTTGGAGGAAGTTCGCCTGGATATCAAGGAGCTGCACAAGGAGGTTATGACGGAGATGAGCGGGATAACCAAGATGCTGCAAGGTCTGTGGACGAGGCTCACTGATGATGCTCCGGACGACGAAGCTTAAACCCTACCCTACCCTATCCCATCCCTGAAATCTGATACATTGCTGGTTTTTGGAAACATTTTCAAAACTTTTGGTGACTGGTACCTCCTCCCTTTGTTGAAAGACAAAAAGGGGGAAATGATCTGTGGTTTTTTAGACTTGAAAACCTTTCTGCTTGAAGGTCTTGGAAGACCTTGGTTTTTGATTTTTGGTTTTCGGTTGGATGGCTTTTTCATGCTTTAAAAATTTGATCCAACATTTGTCTAACCCATGCAGGTACTTAGTCCGATTTCACTTATATTATTTATGCTTGACTAAGTTGTAGGGATGCACAGGTTTTGTCTTTCATCAAGGGAGAGATTGATAACTCCCTCCCTTGATGAAAATCGGAATAAAGTTTCAAAGGCCTTGACAGTTTGTCTGTGTCAAAGGTCTTGGAGCTTTAACAGTATTGATGAAATACAAAACCTGTTCTATATATTATTATGTCCGAATATTATTTAATATTATATACTTCCATTATATTATATTCCTAACTAACCTTTCAGGAAGTATTATTCGAATTACTTCTTTCCTTATGGTGCATATTGAAGAGATCCAAATTGGAGAGATCATGTCTTCGAAGTGTCCAAAAATAGAAGATCCTTGGGCGCGCCATGATCCGAACTAGCAGTTGTTGAAGATCCTTAGGTGCCATGTTGCTTCTATATAAAGGAAAAGAAGAAGAAGACAGAAATACTGGTTGAACACAAGCTTTCATTTATTCAAGCGAGATCTGTCTTCCAAGTGTACTCTCTGCTAGCGCTCAAGAGTTTGTTATTTCATTTCAAAGCCTTTGAGAGTTACACTGTGAGCTTATAAGATATATTCATTTATAGTGTTACTCGAGAGTTTATAACTCGGGAAGTAAGCACTAGGCTATTGATTTGTGAGAGTAAGAGGATTGTACTAGATAGCTGAGAGAGGTGGGGCTCTTCTAGATTGGTCTAGGACTCCAAGGGAACGTGAGTTGACTAGATTGCAATTGTATAGGAGAGAGGCTTCTCGGTGAGCTATTAGGATCCTAAGCTTTGCGAATCAATAAAGCCTTTTGAATCCTAGGGTTGTGGAAGAACCCTAGGCGGGGACGTAGGCCAAGTTCGTGCCGAACCTCGTAAACAATTACTCGTGTCCTTTATCTATTGCTTTACCTTATTTCCGCACTTGGTTCGATTGTCTAACTTTGTGATTCAGGTTTAATCTCAAAGGGTTTTATACGAGCTCCAAAAGTCTTGAGACTTTCTGCGAAAAAAGGGCATACTCTATTCAACCCCCCTTCTAGAGTATTTCTATATTACCTTGTTTTATATTATCGAACCTTCAGTGTATTTGCGAGCTAGATGGCTAGGTGGATGAAGGAAATTGGTACTCCTCCAAAAGCCATTGGATACGGTTTGAGGCAGTTGGACGGCAACAACATCACCTCATCGCGTTCCCTTACCAACACGCTTAACAAGATGGTCGTCGAAGAAAGGGGGAGCCGGATGATGACCCAAGATACTTTGCATCGTCTACGGGAAAGAGGTTACTACTACGAGTTCAGACGACATCCAGATGACAACGACGTCTTGAGCGACCTCTTCCTAGCGCACCCGGATGGGGTACGACTACTCCGAAGGTTCCATTACGTCATTATAATGGACAAAACGTACAAAACAAATGCGTAATTCAATCAACTGCGATTAAATTATTACATATACAACCAATTATAAAATACTGCACAAGTAACAAATTTACACTTGCAGATACGGGATTCCATTGTGCGAGGTGGTTGGATTCACACCCTCAAGCCATAATTACTGCATCGCCTATGCTTTCATGTCGCACAAAAATGAAGACACATACGCTTGGGTGTTGAGTCAGATTCAGATCTTACTTGACACTAATCAGCCTCAAGCTATTATGACTGATCGGGAGCTAGGTCTCTTGGCAACGTTAAATGTTGTCTTCCCCAACGTGCATCATCTCTTTTGGTGGTTACATGTCACGAGAAAATGTGAGGAAGCTGCACTCAAAATCACAAAGAATTTAAGCTACGTTGGCATCTTCAAGGGCAACTGTTGGGGTTTGTTCCAGTCGAAGACGGAGGAATCATTCCAACAACGTCGTCGAGCGCTACACGAGAGATGGCACTCATTCCCAGGTGTGATGGCGTATTTAGAGTCGATGTGGCTTTCATACAGAAGGAACCTCATACGATGCTACACAGATAATGTTCTACATTTCGGCACGCATACAATAAACAGGCACAAAGTTGAGGGTCAACACAAGGTTCTGAAGGAGGCACTTCACTCATCGACTGGTGCTTTCTTTGTTGTGGTAGATGTCATTCATAGAGTCAATGATTGCCAACTGCATTAAGCTGCAGACTGCGTTGGAGATCGAACGCTTCAAATGGACAACGAGTGCGCATAAGGTCAACCTTTTTGATCAGGTGAAGTCTTTAATCTCCAAGAAGTGCTTTGACTACCTATACAAGTTGTGGGAGGATGTCGTAAACCAAAACATTCCTCCGGAATGCACAGACCGACATTGGAGGGTTTGTTACGGGATTCCTTGTGTCCATGAGGTTCAGGCGTATGTCAGTTCCGGTACTTTGATACGCGCTGAAGACATCCACCCGTTCTGGATGGATTTATCATGGTCTGACATCGACGACACCCCACTCCCGTATGAAATGACATCTTCATACACAACTTCCAACAACATCTGCAACAATGACCTCCACCCACCCTCATCTTCAAGCGTCCGATCACAAGGGAGGCCTCGGGGGTCGAGAAATGCCTGCAGAACCAACCCGTTGCGATACGAGGAGTTCAGGGCAAATTTTGAGAGAGAAGAAGCACGTGCTTCTCGACATTGTCCACAAGCTACAACATCTCGACGCGGGCGTGATGATGTGTTCGGAGGGTTTAACTGGGGTCGAAACGACATTGATCCCTTCATGTTCATACATATTCAGAGTGTTAGGGACACTATTGGAGATGGTCATTGTGGATACCATGCTTTGGCGGCATTAACATCACCGATCGGCAAGTCTGCTTTCCTAGAACTGAAAGCGTTATTATGCAATCACTTGGAGGATCATGCAGATCTCTACGCGGGTTGTTATATGGGAGGGTACACATTGCAGTAGTTCATCGACAACCAAAGTTGGACGGGACCTATGCATGGTGATAGGAGACGTTGGATAGAGCTACCGATCATGGGTTTAGTATTTGCAACGATATATCAGCTTCCCCTCGTCATCCTAACTTGGCATCATCTGTTCACATGTCTCCCCATGTGCTCGCCGACATCTGGTAACAACCCTTAATCAGCAACCCTTGGTTTAGACTGCATCGGAAACCAAGACCATTTTGTTGCGGTACAACTTCAAACGTCTTATACTACCTATTCTTACTTTTAATCTATGTTTCAAAACTCTAACTCTAATTTTCAGTTCTCATAGGTCTGGTGGCGTCCTAACGCTTCTATTCCGCCGCCTGCGCTTGAATGGGTTGTATATCATGAACCGAGTGTCGATGGATGGGATGCTCCTTTTCAAACTCAGTTTGATAGATTCCGAGCCTTCCGTGTCGATGTCGGTCGACCTTTACACTTTGTCTAGTTTTTATTCCACGACCATCTATTACTATTACTGATGTAAACCTTTTTTTCCCGTGTCTTGTAATATTATTCGCATTTTATCCGAATGAAAAAACATTATATTTTTTCCGCATTTTATGAACGTGTGCCTCGACCCTAAACCCTAAACCCTAAACCCGGAACCCTAAAAAGTTTATATTATTCGCATTTTTTCCACATTTTATAAACACTAGACCCTAAACCCTAAAGCCTACACCCTAAACGCTAAACCCTAAAACCTAATGCACATCCATTAGAACGTGCATCCTTGCAAGTCGTTGACCACGTGCATCCTTACACGTCGTTGACCTCGTGCAGCCTTGCACGTCCCTTTTAACGTGCAGGCCAACGTGCACTTTTCACCCAATACCCACACTTGCACGTTGACAACCACGTTCATGCACGTTGCTAACGACGTGCATTTTGTAAATCACAATTTGCGGTGTATCTAATAAGACTCATAGAAGATGATATAAACTAAGTAGAAAAAGAACATATCCCTAGGATACATAGGAAAATACCCATAAGGATTAAATCTATCTAAAATAAAAATGTAAAATGTGGCTTAGTGCAATACTCCTCAAACTCGGATTACTCATACGCGTCACAGCAGCAGATTTGCTCAGTCGACGCCGACCAGAGCTGTCGACGTCGAGTGCTCTGTTTCCACTCAACTTCGGGCACCACTTGAGCTCAGTCGATGTCGAGTGACTTGGGTCGACTTTGGGTCATGTCGACCTATCTTCCAGTATCTAGTCTTTTCTTCACTCTTCTTCACTTAGTCTCCTGGCCATTCATAGCAATCGATGTCGAGTACATCAATCGAGATCGACTGCTCCTCATTGGTTCTCAGCTTCTCGTTTCGACTTCGATTCCGCTCCAATTTCTGCACAATTAAACCAAAACTTGTGTAGACCTTTATTTCTTGTAAATAAGCATATACTACACGAATTCAAAACATTCCTAAACCATAAATGCAAATATGAGACAGAAATTGAAGTAAAAATAGGCATAAAACATTGTCATTTTAGCGGACATCAGCCTTGTTATTCGATGGGAATCGGATCTCAAATGATGTGGTCGTTAGGCTGATTATTACCCATGTTTTTTTCCTCCTTCGTGATATGTTTCCTATTTATGAGGTGGAGAAGATATGAGTTGCTCTTGTGATGGCTTATTGCTTCCTTCGTGACTAGTGGCGGTTTATGTCGGATCGATTACTAGGTATGTGTCTTAAAGCCAGCGTGCTCTTAGGAACATACTTTCCAATTTTGGCTTTGGGTATGTGTCCTATGAGACTGCATTTCTCTCAGAACATGCTTGTTTTTGTTTTTATTTTGGTAAGGTTCTATAGGCTTGCGTACTGATGGACATGCCCCTTTGGTTTGTTTTCATAACTTCTTATATATGTCAAAATGACTTGCATACCGACTTGAGCATACTCTTAATGTTTTGTTTGGCCGAATTTCCTCAGGGGTTGGCCCGTGTGTTGATCCGAAAAGGTGAAGGCCACTTGTATTGATCCTTGCACCATATATTGGGACCTCCGTTAAATAATGACCATTGTTATCGGGGCCATGTAAGATTAACGTAACACGAAGCCTTGCCATGGTACGAGGTCCAAATTCCGGAACGCAAATCCGATGCCACTGACACGTATCAGTACAGTTCCCACTCGTCGGTCCCACGGCTACGGGGCAGGGCCCCACAAACCCCAAAAGTGGGATCCAGAATCTCACAGGTCAACATTCCCCTGTCAAACCATCTCCTAACACGCGCCACCGAATTTTCTCCCTCTCTTTACACGTCCATGTTTTACCGCCTTACGACACCGAAACGCCACGTTTCACAATTCCAAAGGGGTCCCACACCCAGTCATTTCATAATAAAAATCTCCCACCAAAATTCATCATTGTCCGGACACGTGTTCGACAACTCTCATCTCCACCGTCCACGTAAAACTCCAGAAATCCGATCGGTTCGATACGTGGCAGCAAATCTTCACACTTCCCTGTCCCATCTCTTCAAAACCGCCTTTTTCTTTTTTTCTGTTCATTTACTTATTTTTATTTTTAATTAATTTAATATTCATTCATGGGAAACTGACGACAGTGACGAGTGACGACGGAGATGACAGATTTTATGCCTTCGATCTCTCTCCATTTATACTCCTTCACGTGTCTCCTCTACGATCTTTAAATTCCTCAGTCCTCTTTTGGTTCACTAGTTTTTAAAAAAAAAACAAAAATCAATTATCATGACGGAGCTATCGCCAGTGTCGGAGGAAGATCTCCGACCGCAAACCTCCGTCAAAGCTCCCGCCGGAGAACAATTCCAGTGCGGGATCGGAAAGCCTAGGCACGCTCGCCGAAGGAGGCTCATCAAACTGCAGAGAGACAAGGGAAACACAGCCTCCTGCCAAGGCGTGCAGGAAGCGGCGGAGCCATCGACGACGACCTCGCCGTCGGACTCGTCGGACTCGACGGCGTCTTCGTCATCGTCGGATAACTTACCGGAGCTGGAGGAGGGACAGAAAGGGGAGGAGGAGCGGGTAGTGATGGTCACGTGCGTGTCACATGGGATTTCGTCGGTGATGGGGAGGAGGAGGGAGATGGAGGACGCGGTGAGGGTAGAGTTGGAATTCGCGAAGGCGATGGGTTCTAAAAGGTTCGATTACTTCGGGGTATTCGACGGCCACGGCGGGGCCCAGGTGGCGGAAGCTTGTAGGGACAGGATGCATCGGATCCTCGAGAGGGAGATCGGTCAAGATCGGGAAGTGGTCGATTGGGAGAGGGTGATGGGGCGTTGCTTCGAGAAGATGGACTTCGAGATCAGCGGCCCCAGGGACGACGGCGTCCCGGTTGCGGTGGTTGGGGAGAAGACGGTGGGCTCCACCGCGGTTGTGGCGGTGGTTGGGAGCGAGGAGGTGGTGGTCGCCAACTGTGGGGATTCAAGGGCTGTGATCTGCCGTAACGGCACGGCCGTCCCCTTGACCGTCGATCATAAGGTACGCCTGTGCGTTGCATATCATTACTATTTAGATCTGTTAAAACTTAAAAGTAGCGTTTAGGTTAGGGTTTCAACTAGCAGCCGTAACAAAAACTTTACAAACCGTCACCATTTCACAAGGATGCCGTACGTCGTGCCGACGTTTGATAGCTGTGTTTGTTGATTGTAGCCGGATAGAGAGGATGAACTGGCAAGAATCGAAGCGGCAGGAGGGAAGGTAATAAATTGGAATGGATATCGTGTATTGGGAGTTCTGGCCACTTCAAGATCCATAGGTATTTCGTCATTGAATTGATACCCCGTTCAAATTCATCGTTTTCGATCCAAGGTTTAGACGTACGATTTGGTGCCAGTGCGGTGCAAAATTATAACGAATGAGACGGGTCCTTGTTGGGCGCAGGCGACGAGTACCTCAAACCGTTCGTGATCGCGAAGCCGGAGGTGACGGTTTGTAGCAGGACGAGTGAAGACGAGTTCATAATCCTAGCGAGCGACGGGCTATGGGACGTGGTGTCGAACGAGGTGGCGTGCCAGGTGACTAGAAGGTGTCTTGAGGGGCGGATTCGTAGGGATCAAGCCGAGGGTGGCGGGGCGAATCGGGCCCTAAGGGCGGCCTCGTTGCTAGTCGAGCTTGCAATAGCGCGGGGCAGCAGGGACAATATCAGTGCAGTTGTAGTCCAACTTAAAAGGAATTTGAAAACCAAGTCACCTAGGTAGCTGTAGATTAACCCTTTTTTTTTTTAATCCTCGTTTTTGAAGGACTAGTCGATCTCTATCAAAGCAATGGATCATCAATGGAGTGTATAGTATTTATTTTCGTTTTTGTTCTTTAAAAGATTTGGCTGGTCTTTTTAAATTTGAAGTCATCAATTCCGTATTTTTAGCAACCAAAAATTACTTTTTTTTTTACTTGTTAGCTTAGACCATCCACAATGGTTTTGGGTAAAATGTACATATTTACACAAGATGTGTAAAAATACACATAACTTTTTAGTCATTTTCTCCATTGGTGAAATATGCATTTTTTACACATCATTCAAATACAATTCATTTAAAACAAAACGAAAAATAAAATTATAAAAAAATAAACCAATAAAATGGTCTTACTTTTTGTAAAAGTTTTTGCACATGGGGAAGGTGGTGTGCTCAAATTTGCACATTACATGATCAAATGTGTACAATTGCACACACCTAAAATAACCAATGAAGCTAAAAAATGTCTAAAAAATACACATTTGCATACCACCATTGTGGATGGTCTTAGAGCATTCACGTTGAGGTATAAAGGAGAAAAATAAGGAATCTAACAATAAAATAATACGAGAAAAATAAGAAATTTAACTATAAAATAATAAAGAATTAATGTATTTTATTAAGAAATGATGTGATGAGTTTGTTAGGAAGAAACCGACTATTTTTATCCATGATATTTAAGTATCATAGGGAATTTTTTAAAAGAAAAAACAAAAATAAATGTCTTGGCTTATATTATTGTCGATTTCAACATTAATTAGTTGATTAGCTTGGAATTTTGGGTAACTTGGAATACACACTAAATTGTGGTTTAATTTTCCGATTAAAAAGAGACAAAGGTGTGAGCCATTTAGCGAGAAGATGACCAAAAAAGATCAAAGCAGGACAAGGTTACAAACACCCTGCTGATCACATTAATAATTCCAAATATTACAAAGATATAGACACAACACAAGATTCTCAAGACCTGCATAATCAGTACACATAAAAGCCAGGTTTCAGCTATGTTCTTGTGTTTGCTGCTATAAAAGGTTTAGTTATCTTATTTGTTGGGATTCTTTTCTGTATTTGATAGATTGGTGAGAACAGTAGCATCATTTACATGATGAAGTAATGTTGTGTTTCTATGGTAACTTGAGCAAACCTTTTATAGCTCAATTTAGTTATCTTGCTTGTTGGGATTCATTTTTATTGCTCAATCTTATCATATTATTAAATGTCCAGTTGCACACCCCCTTTTCAATCCAATTAATGAACAATTTGAGCAAAAAGTAGGATAGTATCCCTGGGACAATCTTAGGTTAGTCAGCAATTCAGCATGTATTCTGATAATCCAATCTCCTCGTGTTGTCTGAATTGTGTTAAGTTGCACATCTGTGACCTTCGAATTGATCATATCTTCTCCTGTTTCTATAACTCTATCCATATAACGAGAATGCCTTAGAAATGCCAGCAACACAAGAAGATACTTCTTTTGCTTCATCATGTCATGATAGGGAAAATGATCACAAGGACTCCGATGGGAAAACTGTTGCCGGTGAATGTTCCAGTGGTAATCAAACTGGTAAACCGGGGCTGAATGACTCCAATCTAGATCGCGCCGATGAGTCAAAAGTTAGACCTAAGTCCCCTAGAACATTAGCATTGATGTGTGATGAACAAGATATAATGCTCATGATAGCTGGTTCCCCCAACAAGATAGCAAGCCATGTCTTGTCCACATCTTCACATGTGATCGAGCTGGGGGTTATAGAAGTCTATCTAGATCAGGAAAGGATGGTGCTGTCCTAGTTTCGAGAGTCTCAAAAGGCTTATTACATTTGGAGAAATCAAACTATTTCGTATTTTGTAAAAATTATTGTTTGTGCATCCTTGCTTATCTGTTTTAAGGCAATCAAATAGAGAATGAGACTCTTTTACTTCAATTTCTTGAATTGAATGTGACGGGAATTAAAAGAGTGGGTCTATGGAAAATTTAAGAGGACCTTAAAATTTTCTTTATGTAAAATTCTGTATGGATGTATATGTTGGAGTTAATGCATATAGAAGGTGGGTTTTAAGGAAGGTGCCCTTTGGACTTCCCACATCCCACATGGAAAGTTCAAGGGTACCCTAAAGGGTTTTTAAGGAGTCTCTTCCACTATCTACATTGAGAGGTTGAGGAGGAGATGGGGCACCCACACGCGCGCCCGCCGCCGCCGTTCGGCTCGGCTCGTGCTCGGAGTTAATTTTTTGCGGAAAAATTATTCTTTGAGGCCGAAGATATTACGGATTAGCTTGTTCGTGCTTATCCGCGAATATCTATTTTTCACTGGAAAAATATCTTTTCCGAAATCTTTCCAAACCGTTTTAGATAAACTCGAACCTTCTGTTGATAGACTAAAATCTCTCCTTTGCTTGCGGGCTAAGGAGGATTTCGGAGCCTATATAAGGAGGGTTAGGGTTCTGCTTTCAAACACACAGCGAACACACAATCGCCTCTCTCCCTCTCCTGTTTTCTCCTACCCTTTTCCCGTTCTGAGCGCCTGTTCCAGTTCCAACTTCTCTCCCTCGAGTGCACCTGTGAGAGAAGACGGTGAAATCCTTGGGGGACGTTGCCTCGCATACGATCTGCACCACTGTCGGGGGCAAATACGTTTCTCATTCAGTGGCTTCCATACCACGCTTCACCGCAGTCCAGCCCCTTCACAGAAACAAGGTTCGGCCTACATTCCTAACGTCTTTGTTAGTTGCTGTATTCACAGGTTCCAGCAGGGTCATTGTCCAACAGTGAGAAACGTATTTATAAAAGTTGGATCAATGGCCGCCGTCGAGATCTCCTACAAGAAGCCGCTGCTCGATCTCTCAAAGCTGGAGCCTTTGGATGGCTCGAACTAGAAGCGCTGGTCCCAGAAGATGCTGATCTTCTTTGAGCAACTGGAGATTGACTATGTGTTGCTGCAAGACCCCCCTGCCGCCCCTGCGGCTGATGCTGATGCTGAGGGCGATGCGCTGGCCAACCCACCTGCGCCTTCTGCGGAGCTCGTAAAATACCAACGCGACAACAAAACCGCAAGAGGCTACCTGCTGAACCACATGACGAACGCTCTGTTCGACCTGCTGCTGATCCAGAAGTCTGCTAAGACTATCTGGGAAATCCTAGACAAGAAGTACGGCACTGACGATGCTGGGAAGCGCAAGTACGTGACTGGACAGTGGATCCAGTTCAAGATGGTGGACGACAAGCCTATCATGGAACAGGTGCATGAGTACGAGAATTTGGTAGCGGATATACTGGCTGAAGGGATGAAGATGTGCGAAGTTCTTCAGGCAAACGTCCTGATTGAGAAATTGCCTGAGTCATGGGCACGCTGCCGCAATCACCTCAAACACAAAAAGAAAGATCTTACCTTGGAGGAACTCGTCAGCCATCTGAAGATTGAGGAAGCTAACCGACTAAAGGAAAAGGAGACCTCCAACACTGCTGCAGACACGGTAAAAGCTAACATTGTTGAAACTCCGCAGGTCAACAAGAAAGGCAATAAGCCGCCTTTCAACAAGAAGAACAAGAAGGGCCCTGGAGGACAGAACAACAAGCCTGCGAAGTTCAAGAAGAACAACAATGGAGAAAAGCAGAACAACACAGGCTGCTATGTGTGTGGTCGACAAGGCCACAGGGCGTTCCAGTGCCGTGAGAGGAAGGATGCTCAGTATGCTGCCCAGAAGAACAACGGAGGGCAGGGAAAAGGCATTGCAAACGTCGCTGAAGGAGTTGCTCCTGAAATCATTGCTGCAGTGGTCACTGAAGCTAACATCATTGGGAGCATGACCGAATGGATTGTGGACACTGGGGCCACAAAGCACTTCTGCGCCAAGAGAGAGCTGTTTGATGAGTTCGAACCTGCAAGCGGAGCTAAGCAAGTCTACATGGGGAACTCAAGCCAGTCAGAGGTGCTGGGCAAAGGGAAAGTCTCGCTGAAGCTAACCTCAGGTAACATCCTGAGCCTGTAGAATGTCTTTTATGTGCCTTCCCTGCGACGGAACCTGATCTCTGGAGGGCTCTTATCTCGAGCCGGGCTAAAGGGAGTCATGGAAGGTGACTCTATAGTCTTGTCCAAGAATGGAAAGTTTTTAGGGAAGGCTTACAAGTTTGGTGAATTGTTTGTTTTGCAAACTGTTGTTGATTATGCTAATATAGCTTCTACTTCCGCTTATATCGTTGTTGATGTTGATCTTTGGCATGCTAGATTAGGTCATGTGAATGTTGAATCTGTGAACAAATTACATAAAATGGGCCTAATCTCAAACTTGGGTAATAATCATAAAAAATGTGAAATTTGTGTGGAAGCTAAGTTCACCAAGAAGCCCTTCAAACCTGTAACAAAGAGGTCCACAGAATTGCTAGAATTAGTTCACACCGATCTAGCTGATTTTAGGAACTCTGAGAGCAGAGGTGGTAAAAGGTATTACATCACATTTGTAGATGATTATTCTAGATACACCAAGTTGTATTTGTTGAGATCCAAGGATGAGGCAGAGAAAATGTTCTTAATCAACAAAGCTGAGGTAGAAAACCAACTTGACAGAAAAGTTAAAAGACTTAGATCCGATAGAGGTAGGGAATATGGGACAACATTTTTGAAAGAATTCTGTGAGAATAATGGCATAATTCATGAACGTACTGCACCCTATAGCCCTCAATCGAATGGAGTAGCAGAAAGAAAGAACAGAACTTTAAAAAACATGATGCTTTCTATGCTTGTGAGTTCTGGGTCACCCGACTCTTTGTGGGGTGAAGCTGTTCTTTCTGCAAACTACATTCTTAATAAGGTACCCCATAAGAAGTTAGACAAAACCCCTTATGAACTATGGAAAGGACATCCTCCTAACCTAGGGTTGATGAGAGTGTGGGGGTGTTTAGCTAAAGTTGGGATTCCTGCATTTAAGAGGGATAACCTTGGTTCTAAGACTGTTGATGCCATGTTTGTTGGTTATGCTGAGAACAGTGCTGCCTATAGGTTTATGTGCTTGCATGACAGATCTATGTGTGAATATCGTGATGCTGAATTCTTTGAGCATATTTTTCCTTTGAAGAAAGATCATGATAGTATTCCTGCTGTTTCTGAACCTGCATCTTTGTCTTTACCTGCTTCTATCAATGTTGATGAACCTAGTGAAATAAGAAGAAGTAAAAGACGTAGAACTGAAACTAGCTATGGTCCTGACTTTGTGACTTCTTTCTTAACTGAACTCCGTGATTTAGATGAAATCAATGAAGCTCTAGTTTATGTTCACATGATAGAGGATGAACCTAGAACATATAGAGAAGCCATGAGTTCTGTTGATGCTAGTTTTTGGAAAGATGTTGTAAACAGTGAAATTGAATCTATCACAAGTAATCACACTTGGGAACTAGTTGATTTGCCTAGAGGCTATAAGGCCATTGGTTGTAAATGGATCTTTAAGAGGAAACTTAGAACAGATGGTTCTATTGAAAGATTTAAGGCAAGACTAGTAATCAAAGGATTCACACAGAAACATGGAGTAGATTATTTTGACACCTATTCTCCTGTAACTAAGATTGCAACCATTAGAACATTATTTGCTTTAGCATCTAATTACAAGCTCTTAGTACATCAATTGGATGTAAAGACTGCTTTTCTGAATGGTGATCTAGATGAGGAAATATACATGGAACAACCTCCGGGTTTTGTGGTTCCAGGTAAGGAGAACATGGTTTGTAGGTTAAAGAAATCCCTCTATGGCCTAAAGCAAGCACCTAAACAATGGTATGAGAAGTTCCATAACACTGTGTTGAGTTTTGGATTTGTGGTTAGTGGATCTGATGCATGTGTTTATACCAAGATGTACAATTCTGGTTGTGTTATAGTGTGCCTATATGTTGATGATATGTTGTTATTTGGCACTAACATGCATGTGATAAATGAAACCAAAAGGTTTCTTTCCTCTCGCTTTGAAATGAAAGACTTAGGCGAAGCAGATGTGATTCTAGGTGTTAAAGTTACTAGAACTAAAAATGGCTTTACTTTGTCTCAATCCCATTATGTAGAGAAGGTATTGAAAAAGTTTAACAACTATGATGTGACGCCAGTTAGGACCCCATATGATGCTACCATAGAGTTAGTGAAGAACTCAGGTATAGGTGTTTCCCAAGAGGAATACGCTAAGGTAATTGGGAGTCTAATGTTTTTGATGAACTATACTCGGCCTGACATAGCTTATGCAGTAAGCAGACTCAGTAGATATACACATAATCCTAGCAAAGAACACTGGAATGCACTTAGAAGGTTAATGAGATACCTTAGAGGCACTCTTGATTGGGGATTACATTTTGAGGGTTTTCCCTGCGTTCTAGAAGGATATTGTGATGCAAACTGGGTAAGTGGGACTGATGAAATTTGCTCCACTAGTGGATATGTTTTTACATTATGTGGTGCAGCTGTCTCATGGAAATCTGCAAAGCAGAGTTGCATAGCCCGATCGACGATGGAGTCAGAGTTTATAGCTCTAGACCTAGCAGGGCAAGAGGCTGAGTGGCTGAGAAGCCTACTGGCAGATATACCAATGTGGGGGCATCCAGCTCCTGCGATCTCTCTACACTGCGACTCACAGGCTGCCATTGGAGTAGCAAACAGCAGAGCGTATAATGGCAAGAAGAGGCATATACGCATTCGACATGAGGTTGTGAGGCAGTTGATAAGAAATGGGGTACTCTCTTTAGAGTATGTGCGGTCAGAGAGGAACATTGTGGATCCATTGACCAAAGGACTTTGCAGAAGGCTAGTCCTTGACACGTCGAGGGGAATGGGGCTAAAGCCTGTGAGAGGAGGAATCTGTGGCGGAAACCATTAATTTGGTCGAACGCAAGCCATGGAAAGACTTCTATGAGATACACATCTCCCATTCCTATGGCAAGTGTATAGTGAGGTTGAGCTAACGCTCTTAATGATACTATAGCCCAGGCATTGGGTGGTCCTTTGAGACGGACTTGATAGATCACCGAACAACGAATGAGAGGTTGAGCTTTAGAGCTCCTAATAACTTCATAACCCATTGTGGGGGTATTCTGTATTGAGACAGATATGTTGAAGTTACCTACGTGAGTGTGAGGGATTGGCAACCCTCCAAGGTGAGACTTAGGGCAGTCCTCACTAGAACACTCATGAGCACCCAAGGTGTGCCAAAACTTGGATGTCTTATGTGATAAGACTTAGCGGAACGTTACAGGACCCCGTGGAAGGTGTGTGTTGCTGGTTTACCCCAAAGTGGAGGAATTCAAGGCCTCTGGCCATTCGCTCTATCTGAGGAATTGCCAGTTTCACTATGTGCTGATTCAAGTCGCAAGACATCAGCATTTAAGCACTAACCTCGACACGCTCAGAACTTGTTTTCAAAACCTCAGTTTTTTTTTAAACCCTTCTATCTGCATTTGTGGGGGATTGTTGGAGTTAATGCATATAGAAGGTGGGTTTTAAGGAAGGTGCCCTTTGGACTTCTCACATCCCACATGGAAAGTTCAAGGGTACCCTAAAAGGTTTTTAAGGAGTCTCTTCCACTACCTACATTGAGAGGTTGAGGAGGAGATGGGGCACCCACACGCGCGCCCGCCGCCGCCGCCGCCCGTCCGGCTCGGCTCGGCTCGGCTCGTGCTCGTGCTCCGAGATTGGAGTTGGAGTTAATTTTTTGCGGAAAAATTATTCTTTGAGGCCGAAGATATTACGGATTAGCTTGTTCGTGCTTATCCGCGAATATCTGTTTTTCACTGGAAAAATATCTTTTCCGAAATCTTTCCAAACCGTTTTAGATAAACTCGAACCTTCTGTTGATAGACTAAAATCTCTCCTTTGCTTGCGGGCTAAGGAGGATTTCGGAGCCTATATAAGGAGGGTTAGGGTTCTGCTTTCAAACACACAGCGAACACACAATCGTCTCTCTCCCTCTCCTGTTTTCTCCTACCCTTTTCCCGTTCTGAGCGCCTGTTCCAGTTCTAAATTCTCTCCCTCGAGTGCACCTGTGAGAGAAGACGGTGAAATCCTTGGGGGACGTTGCCTCGCATACGATCTGCACCACTGTCGGGGGCAAATACGTTTCTCATTCAGTGGCTTCCATACCACGCTTCACCGCAGTCCAGCCCCTTCACAGAAACAAGGTTCGGCCTACATTCCTAACGTCTTTGTTAGTTGCTGTATTCACAGGTTCCAGCAGGGTCATTGTCCAACAGTATACAGTTGCCCTTCATTGCTTAGGAACCTACTTGAGAGTAGTTCAAAACCAAACTTGATGCTTCTCTAATTTGTATTGTTCTAGAAGGATAAATTGGTGCGACCATGCTCTTCATCAAATTGAAGGAAAACACTAAATGCAACAACTTGAAAATTTATTTGTAGTTAGCACTTCATTGTTGAGATCCAGATGTAACAACTTGATTTGCCTTAAACCCATATTTTCTTGTATATTACAAGAACAACAAAGTGTTTTTCATTAAGAAGAATCGATGCTGTGAACCAAAAAGAAGCAATCTGCAATGGCGCTGGCACGGGGAAATCAAGACCTGAGAATGGGAAACAACAAGAACCAGTTACCATTGGTGCAGTAACATTAGTTGGTTCACCTTCCAAATGAAGCTCATCAAGTAATAGCGTAACTGCTATTTCCAATGACCGGTCTCTACTTGTTTAACTCAAGTTAGTAACCTTTGTCCGGTGTTTTCATGCCTGGATTTAACAAGATGCTTTAGGGAAATCAAATGACATATATTCTATTTTATTTTGGAAATGATAAGAGTTTATTAATGTCTGATTCATAAAAGAAAAATACTACTTATTTGTTTGATTCTTACAACTATGATAGAATATCTTGGTTCAATTTGGTGAATGTCCATTTTAGATGTGAATATTAAGTAAATGTCCATTTTTTTACAAAATTAAGTAAATATCCATTTTTTCCAAAAATACCCCTCCTTCCCATCCCTAACCCTTCCTCCTTCCCCCTTGACCATTTTTAATTTTAACATTGACTGGTCAACAATGACCATTTCGGTCAACGCCTGCATTTGGTGACAATTTTTGGTGACAGTTATTTTGGTGACAACTGACTTTTTTGGTGACATTTTTTTTTCTAGTAACATTTAACAGGATTTTTTTTCTCGTACTAGTTAACACTGTCACCAACCTATTGTCATCAATTACATAACATTGTCACCAACTTTTTGTCAACTACTATAAAATATTGTCACCACTAATTTTCACTAACTACATACTATCACCAACTGCAAAATATTGTCACCAAACTATTGTCAACGACTATGAAACACTGTCATCAAATTATTTTCACCAACTTATTGTCACCAAACTTTGTCACAAACCAATTGTTATCAACTACACAACATTGTCATCAATCTATGGTCCCTAAATAAAGAACATTATCAATACCCCTATTGTCACCAACCTACTTTAGTAATCTGTTGTTACCAAATTTTTTCAAATTATTTTCACCAACTAGTGACACTGAAACAAAACTATTATTACCCACTAAAGAACATTGTCACCAATTTTTTTTGTCACCAACTATTAAAAATTGCCACTACCTATTTCCCTAACTACATAAAATTGTCACCAACTACGGAACATTGTCACCATATTATTTTCTCAAGAGTATTATCACCAACTACAAAACATTAACTCACTTTTGTTATGAAATTGAAACCCTTGAACTAGGGGAGCATAGACCCTAAAAGGGCTAAAGCTAAGCAGACGAAAATTTAATGTACAATATGGTTTAGGGTTTAGTCTTTAGGGTTTAGGGCCTCGGCCCTAAACCCTAAATCCTAAACCCTAAACCCTAAAATGTGTGTATAGTACTAATATCATCACCGTTGTCACCTAATATTAACTCACTTTTGTCACCAAACTAAAACCCTAGATATAGGTGAGCATAGACCCTAAAGGGGCTAAAAATAAGCATACGGAAATTTAATGTACACTATCACCAACCTTTTGTCACCAACTATAAAACACAATTATCACCTATTATCACCTACTACAAAATACTGTCACCAACCTATTGTCCCTAACTACAAAAAATGTCACAAACCTATAATCACCAAATACAAAACATTATCACCACTCTATTTTTCACAAACCAATTATAACCAATCTATTGTCACTAACGACAAAATATTGTCATCAACCTATTGTCACCAACAATATAGCACTGTCACCGAATGATTTTCACAAAACTATTGTCATAAACTACAAAATATTGAAACAATATCCCCGACCATTGTCACCAACTACAAAACACTGTCATTAACAACCTATTGTCACCAATAACAAAACACCAACACCAATTCAATTTAACAAACGCAAAATACAATTCACAAATCAACTATACCAGGTTTGAATCTCCATCCTACTTGTATAGATATGTCATCAATAAAGAAGAAAATTCCCCACCATATGGATATGTTAACCTCTTCATCAGACACTGTGATTCAACTAGCTCCGGAATGAAGCTCACCGACCTCCAGGCTGCAACATGCTCAAAACCACAATTCGACTCGGATTATTCTTATACGAATGCACCCCCGCTACTCTAAGCGATACTTGTTCCTTCAGTGTAACCATCCCAATGCTTTGGGGGCTCATATTCACAACCTTTTAACCACCTATGGGACTCAAATGGACCAAGTTCATCAACCCATAACTCATCATAGTTGCCTACAGAAGTATCAACAAATTCGGAACTAGGGAGAGGAAGAAGATCGACTTACAGAGAACAAGTGAAGTACGACTAGGGTTAGTAACAGGAATAGGGCAGGCGGAGTCGTTGCAGGAGGCGTCGATGCCAGCGGCGAGGAGAGCGAGGTCAGAGGCGAATGATGGAGGCAGAGGAGTCGGTGGAGGAGGAGGAGTCGCAAGCGGTGGTGGCGGCGGAAGAGGACGACGACGGTGAGGAATTGGAGGATAGAAGGAATCCTCAGTTTGGAGCAACAGTGAGAGTTTTCAGATTGGAGCAACAATGGTGGCTAGGGCAACAGTGAGAGTCCTGAGATTGAAGAAGGGAAAGAGGTGGGTTAAAGGGGAAATTAAAACAGGGGTATTTTGGGAATATGAAATTACTATGGACATTTACTTAATTATCAAATAAAAATGGACATTTAGCTAATTACACTTTGTAAATGGACATTTCACCCAATTTTTTTCGAATATCTTTGACCTATTAGCTCAATTGGTAGAGCAATCTGCGTATGCACAAAGATGTGGGTTCGAATCCCATATAGGTTACATAATAGAAAAGAACGCAACAATCCCAATTTGTTAATCACGCACATTATAATCTTATTTATTCACTTTTTAACCTTAATTATGCACTTTCTAATCATAATTATGCACTTTAATATTATATTTGTCCAACATAAAAAAATAATATTATATTTGCACAACATAATGTTATATGTGCACAACATAAACTTTTATTTGCACAACACAATATTATATTTTCACAACATAAACTTATATTTGCACACCAATATAAAATTTCAAGAAGTGCTGAAAATGAAAAAAAAAAGTGTTGCCGCGAAAAAAAAAGAAATTATTATATTTGCACAACATAATGTTATATGTGCACAACATCAAGTTATATTTGCACAACAAAAAGTGCCGACACGAAAAAAAATAGTGCCGGTGCGGAAAAAAAAAAGATTCAAGACAACCATAAATAGCCTATGTGGGATTTGAACCCGCATCTTTGTGCATGGCACATCGCTTTACCATTTTGAGCTAATAGACTTAATGGCACATCGTGCATATATTAAAGCAAAATTTGAGAACATAATTGTGCAATCTGAACAATATTAAATGCAAAAATAAGACATATTAGTGCAATTTTAGATACCAACTGTGCAATCTGAACTCGATACGTAGTAGAATCCAAATAGTAACCTTATGTTTAGCCTTAAACCAACCATGAATCACCTCAAGCAAATGGTCATCTAAGAACACATCGAGAAGGAAAAACAAAAGGGGGGGGGGTCGAGGTTCACATTTAGCAACAGAAGGGCATGCATAATACCCCACATGAAGAGAACATATTAAACAATCCCAATCATGTAGAAACATACTACACAACAAAGATTGGATGAGGTTGATATTGCTTTGCTCTTTCTTGTTTCCTGTTGCATTTCTTTTCCAGTTTCTTTGTTATCAGGTTCCACATCCCCTGTATTGCTGGTCATTTGTTCTCCCTTTCTTTTCTGTTCTATGTGTATCCCATTGGTCTAAGCAAGAGAAGACATTCTTTTTCAAATAAATATTGAAGAAAAGAATCAGATGAATAATGAAAATTTCATAAAGTATATTGCATCAAAATTTTATTCATGTGTTTTCTAGTCTTTGAAAGACTCTATCTTGAGAGAAATTATCATCATGTTAGCAGGTGCTTTTATTGAACAAAAGTTCGAGTAGATCAGTGTGCCAACTCGAATTTAGACAAGGAAGAAATCAATCTGTTGACATATATCATCTTAAAAAAAGAGCTGCACAAACCCATAGACACAAAGCCATTAGTTTAGCTACTGCCTCAAGTTATTATTTACATATTGGGAAAATATAGCTTCGACCGCCTCAACCCGTTCTAGCCGCCTCAACTTGACTCTGGCCGCCTCCGATCTGGGTCTCATCACCCTCTCCCTTCCTGGGCTCCTTTTAATTAGGGGTTCCTTCACCTCTGCACCGCTTAGCCCGATGTGCTCGATCAACTTGGCGAATCGGACTCGTTTTTTCCCATTCAGTTCGGCTCTACTACTCCGACCACCCTCGATCCACCCAAGTGTCATCTCGGTCACCCCTCCTCCTAAAGCCCGAAGATCGTCTCCAACCGCATCTCATCACCGTCGGTTCGCCGTTTTTGTGTAAAACTCCTTCAATCCCCACATCTGGGTCCAAATGGCAAAAACTTTTGCTTGGCCGGCTTTGGCCGAAGTTTACCTTCCCCTCCAATTCTCGCTTTGGGTAGATTTTGCCCTTGTCCCTTCCTCACCATGTCCAATTTTCCTTGGTTTTGTGTGTAAACGGGGGTCCAGTTGTTTATCAACTAGGCCCTTTGTCCCTCCTCCGGGTTTCTCCCCACCTCCACCTCTTCCTTCTACCTTGCTCGTGCCTGCTAGGCACTCTCTATCGCCATCCTCATCCAGGTCCGGGTTTGGTCATGTTTCATCGCTAGTCTCCCTGCTACCCAGTTGTTGGAGATCCCTCCTTGGCGTGCATGTTTTGTCTGACTTACACGCCAAGGTCTGTCATGTGTTGGGTTTGGGCTTCTCCGTGGCATGCAAGGTCGAGTTCGGGCCTTGTATGCCAAGGTTTAACAACAAATATTATAAAAAAACCACTTGAAAAGGCTTAAATTAAATCCGAAAAGGGCTAGACTAAAATTCGTGTCTGTTTAGGTCGGTTCTTATGGGCGTGTTTTGCTCGGGTTGTGTGCGGCTTTGCTTTTGGTGTGTCTCGACGATCTTCTTCTTCGTTGAAGTTCTGACATCCAGTGTTGGTACTCGAGGTGATGTGTACGAGGCGACTCCATGTTAGGGAGGAGATTCCTTGAAGGTTCGTTTTTACTGTCCACATGAGATTCCTGTTGTATCGCCGGTGATCGGTGCTACTTCATGGGGGCGCTTGACTTCGTTCTTAGTCTATGTCTTTAACTTGCTCGGTTGCTTCAATTCGTCCTATTGTTGAGTGCGTGGTACCTATTTTATTGCGCCCTTTAATGATTTTCAATTGTATGTTTTGACAGTTTTCCGTCTCTCGACTTATCAGTCTATCGAGGTTCAAGCCTGATCTCAAATTCTTACTTCATAAAAAAAATATTGAGTTATGACTGATGAGATGCCATCATATTCATATAGGTGTATCCTTCTCCAACAATTTGAAAGGGTGCAATTCGGCCACGTCTTCCGGGAGATTAACTCGATCGCCGATAGGATTGCGAGTCTTCTCCATACGACATCCACACAAGACCTCCTCGCCGACTTGGCTTTATGTGTCCTCATCCGCAAGGATGCCCTTTGGTGGTGGTCTAGCAGGGTCTGACCCCACTCAAATCTTTACCGTATCCAAAAAAAATATAGGTGTATCCTTGAAAGTTATTTAAGTATCCATAACGATACAACTCACATGCAGAAGCTTCACTTTACCTATCTTATGTTCTGTTAAATGTACACTACCTCTTATTGTGTTTTGTTGCATGTTCAACAATTGACAGATTTAGGGCAAACAAGATCCTCTATATCATATTTTGTACTCCACCCCCTACTCCACTTATTTTTTTTTAACATTTATTTAATATTAAAAAATTTAAAAAAATATATTTATATTCTTAACCTTTGTTTTTATATATTTATAAAATTTTATTTTAAAAAATTATGTTTTAAAATTAAAAAAAATAAAAAGTCGATATTTTACAAAATATAATTATTAAAAATTTTAAAACATAATTTTTTAAAATAAAATTTTATAAATATATAAAAGAAGAGGTTAGGAATATAAATATAATTATTTTAAAAAAAAATTAAATAAATATTAAAATAAATAAGTGAAGTAGAAGTGATGTAGAGAAGGTTAGAGTATCCTCACTCGATTTATGGGGTGGGTGGGGACATCAACACTAAATAGTAAATATTCCCCGTCCTATCAAAATCAAATGGAGAGCTGTCAGATTCGGCTTCAATCAAGCACACCCGCATGTCGATTTATTCCATGCCAGTCCACTATCTCCTTTTGCGATCTCTCATCAATGGAGGTTTTCTCCCACCAAAAAAAAATTAATGGAGGTTTTCTGGCTACATTGTTTTCAATTTGTGTTCATCATCTTTGTTTCAGAGTACAGCACTTATGAAACGAATTCACTCGCCCAGATTGCAACACTTGAGAGCTCAATCTTCCATCTCTTTAACAAACCATCATACTTAATTACAACTTGCAGGGACATAAAAGAGGGGAAAACAAAGAAAAGAAAAATAGAAAACCCCTTTGAAAGGCAGATTACACAAGGGGCAAACAAAAAAGGAATACCCACATAACTACATTCCAGCAATCAAAATCTACCACCAGACTTACCAGCTGGGGTGCCATTGACTGAGATGCTTATTGAAGTGGTACCAGAATTATGTGGCAAGATAACATTCTGAACTGATATCGTCATCGGAACTTGGTCGGAGAGATTAAACCCCGGTCTCAATAAGATCACTGTAATATACTTGGAGATTGTGATGAACCCGGGCCTCAGTAAGACCAGAACCATGATCCCTGATCTTCAGCTAGGGAAGCAAAGGTGCAGGAATGTGCTGGAAGTTCAAAAACCAACGAGTCACACACTAAGCATAGCAATTTTTCTTAGTTCAGTCAATCTATCATGAAAAAAAAGGGGGGGATCAGGGTAATCATCAAAAGCCTCAATCTTAGGGAGGACATGGGCACTTGAAAGAAAAAGGGTATGGTTCAAGCTGCCCTCGTCGTCCTGGATATAGGGAGCGTTAAAGGGCTCGGCGAAAGCTGAAGAGTTGGGCCCATCAACGTAATGTGGGCTGTCTGAGTCAAGCACATAGCTCGTAGCCGAGCTGGGATCCTCCTGCTTGCATACCATGACTACCGTTTCCTGGGGAGCTTCATTATCGGAAGCAGAGTCGGTTGCTGGCTCTTGTGACAAGGATGCTGTCATCTGAAACTCGGTTTCTGATGCTTCCGGGGCTCCCTGCTCTTTCACATTAAGCCGAAGCTTATCAGAAAGCCACAGAACCTGAAAAACAAACCGACCACCAAATTGAGCTTCTTTACATTCCAACCAACTAACAACACCGACAAGGTTCGGTTTTTCCTAAACATACATCCATACATACAACACGTTATTGGCATATCAATTGTAGACATGTGATTTGTTCAAATTGAATAAGAATTTCAAACAACGTATAAAAGCGTCATCTACCTCAGCCTTGAGTTTTTCCTTCTCCTTGAGAAGATTGTCATATTCAGCCTTCAAGGAGTTGAAGTCGGCTTGCAAGGCATCGAAATCCTTCTCGAGCTGCTTGCTCTTCCATCTCGCTCTCCGGTTCTGAAACCAGATGGCAACCTGCCTAGGCTGCAGCCCAAGTTCCTTGGCCAGTTGCAACTTCCTCTCTGCCTCAAGCTTGTTTTCGGTATCAAAGCACTTCTCGAGGAAGCGGACTTGTTCAGAGGTCAGTCGCCTCTTCTTTTCAGGCTGGTGGAAGTAACTATCATAATCGCCGTCCCCATTTTCATCGCCATCGAACGAGCAGAACAAAGGCCTTTCAGGTCTCTTACTCCCACTGCACAGATCTTCAAAGCTAACCATGGATCCGGAGCCTGACAATTTGGGGAAAACAATGGCTTCATGAAACTGAAAAGGCAAACAATCCATACCAAAAATGAAAATAAAAAATGGTGCTTATAAAACAAAACCCTATTTACAACAGCAAACTTTTTATCAAGCTAGCACAACCAACAAATTCACTGTTATGAGTGGCTAATGGAACCCACATTTAAAGGGAGAGAGGATATACTTTTTATAAAGAGGATAGCACATCGCAAAAGAGATGTAATCGGGCATGGACTGGTGTACAATCAAAGGGCTAACGCACATAGACAACAAAAGCCATAAAAGGAACTGATTTAATCATAGTTGAAGGATCTAAAACCGTAAAGGAGGGCAATCCACAATCAGATACACTCACTTGCAGAGTGTAACAGGAGCAGGAATCACGATAATGATTAACCAATTAAATTAAATTGCAAAACAAAAGTAAAGATCGAACATAGAATCAATTAATTACAGGAAAAAAGGCCCAAAAAATCAAATGAAATTGAGATAAGAATTAGGGGAATATAGGGCAAGAGAGAGAGAGACCGAGAAAGCAAGGGGACGAGCCAGAGATGAAGAAGGGATCAAGGGGCTGAGAAGAAGAAGGGATCCGATGAGTATGGATCAGAGAAGTCGAAGCAGCACCGCCATGGCCACCATAGAGCATCCCAGCAGCAGCAGCACCACCGTCGGCAGCCATCGATCGCTGCTCAAGAGGGCATAGTTTTGATAGATGAATCAGTCAAGTGGTATTATTATTTTTTTGGGTGGGGGGTGGGTTGGGGGGGGGGGGGGGGGGGATGTTTGACTTGAGAGCGGGGGAAGGAGATCAGAATTTGTGGCGGAAGAAGCTGGTGATCAGAATTTGTGGCGGAAGAAGCTGGTGATGATGAGCTCAGTTATGTGGGAAGTGTGGGAACAACGCGCGCGCACACCCATCATCCCCTCAGAACTCAGAAGAGGATCTAATCGAGGATGACCGGAATCGGAGGATCTGGGTTTATTTTCGTTTTGGGGATTGTAAAGATCAATCACGACACAGAGAAGAAGGGGGGAGGGATTTCGTGTGGGAATGGAAGAATGAAGAATGAAGAGTGAAGAGTGATACGGAGACGGATATTATTATAATTTTTTTTTAAATAAAGTAAAAGTTTGGGAGGTGTCCACTTTATCAACCCATCACTCAATAGCGTCCTTTCGTACTAGTGTAAAGAATTACCGGAGTATGAATTAGACATAAGAGCTTCCTGGTTTATCACATGTCGAAGGTACACCACTTTGTTTGCTACTTGGTTGACCTCGCGGAAGACATGAGAGTAAGCCGCAAGCTCAAAAGATTGGGGCAAAAATTGGGAATCGGAGAGGAGCATCTTGATCTCTCAAGGCTACCTCCACACCCCATTAACCGATTGATAACACTAAGACTACCACCCTCAAACTCGATACGGAGAAAACCAAGGTCCTGAGCTAAAGCTTCTCCCATCAACATAGAGACGGAAGCACATTGAGTGGTTTTGCATGCCTTGATTGGCCCCGTGTGATCCCGAATGACAAAGGCGGCATTTGCCTGACCAAAAGCACTACAAAAAAATATTTGTCACAGATGGTAGCAACGACATGGATTTGACATGGCCAATGTGACAACAATTGCCACGGCAAAGCTGTGGTTATTTTGAAATTGCTGAAATTTGCAATACCAATGAATTTCCGTGGCTAATTTTGTTATAATTGAGTAAAATTTTCCATGAGAAGAGATTGTCGTGGCTAATCTTACTTTTAAAAAAAACTAAAATATAAAATAAAACTGAAAGACCCACCCGATCGTACACTATTCGATCTTTCGCCTCAACTCTCTCCCATTTCTATAAGATTTATTGCATCTACAAATCTCTCTCGTCCTCTCACAGACTCACACTATCACCTTTGTTCTCATTCATCTTCTTAAGGCTCCATCAAAGAGTACAACCGAAACTTCTCCATTCGGATCCGGAGTCGCCGATGAAGGACTACTCAGTTATCGATGGATCGACGCCGACGAATGAGAGAGAAGGACCACCCCGTTAAATTGGTTCAAGTTTTTTTTTTCCGGTTTCTATGTGTCACTGATTTTGCATTTTTTTTTGCCCCTTTCAATTCATTTTCTGCGGATAGGAATTCTTTGGAGCTAGGGATTGGTAGGTAGTGATTGATTTGGCCAGTTGGTTCAATGGCCATCGAAGTGGTCGGATTCGAGTTACTAAACCGAAGCCTCGCCAATACGTGTCGTCCCAGATCTAGTTCGCGAGCATCGAATGCCACCTCTAACCCTTACCTGTGAGCATCAACCCCTTTGTTGAATTCATGATCCAAATTATAACTTCCACTTTAACATTTATTAAAGGGCTGCTAACATGCCAATTTTCCTCATGTTTATAACTGTATTTTGCTGCCTTGCCAAACCTCATGTATGGAATTTACCTTACATTATTCTACTGCTAAACAAGCTAACTATAAGTTCCACTTTGTTTATTCTTTGAGATTTGTTTGTTGAATGTGGGTTTGCCTTTGGATCGATCTGAATGTGGTATATTCTTTGAGATTTGTTTGTTATTGTCATGAATCGGCTTGAATAATAGCGATGGAATGCCTTGTGTGGAAGGAAAATATATGAACATGTTGTGATTTAAACTTGTTATTGTAATAGCTAGTGAAATGTGTGGCATGAGCACTAAAACTTTTTATGTTAACTTTAGGAACCACAAGGTGATGAAATTTATATGCACATACAGGACTTATAATGTTTGGATGCATATTAGGTTGCAAGTACCCTTAGACATTAATATGTCTAAGTTTGGATCACTTGACCTAACTTGCAACCACATTATATTATGTGTTACATGTGTATGAATTTATCACCTTGAACTCAAGACCGAGCTTAGTCTGATTTGGGCCTAATTGTTGGGCCATCTCAGAGTTGTGGTTTTGCCTTAAGCCCTTCAGTTTTGGTGCCGTTGGAGGAGGCTCGCTTAACCATAATTTGGAGGGCTATATAAGCTCACCTCCTGGCACTGTAGACCTAGGAGCCTCAGTTTGTAAAACCCTAGCTAATAGGAAGAGAGAGTTGTCGGCGACTACTCTGATGTGAGCTCAGCCTTGAAGACGGCGGTCCGATGAGCATCCCTGGTGGTTGGATGGCTCAATCTCCGTGAGAATCTTTGTTGAAGATTCTCGGTTGCCTTTCAGGGGGCTTCTCTTCTTCCTTTCTCCTTCTGTTAGTCCTTAGCTTGGTTTTGAGGTTCCTGGGTTACATGTTTCTGTGCTCTGCCGCCATTGCTTGACTTGTAACTCTCCTTGCAACATAGTGAACTCTGGGATCGGATCTCCCCTCTTGAGATCCCGCAGAGTAGGGTTTTATACCCGAACTACGTCAACAACTCCTGTGTGCTTTCTGTTTTCGTTTTTACTTGTGTGTTTAAGCGAAATATCGAACTTCAAATTGGTATCATAGCTAGGTTACTGGATATGAGATTCGAAGGTCTTTGACCTAGTGTTTTGGATCTGGAAATCGCTTGGATACTCGTTTTTAGTTTTGCTTCCGCTTGCTCTGTTTATGCTTTTGTTTCTCTTACATAAAAAAATAATTTTGTGTTTCTTGTCTAGGACTGTGTTCCCAGAGTTCTGAGATCTCCCTTCAATCCACTGTTTTTGTGTTTAGTGTCCTTAGCTACTCGTGTGTTCTAAGGTTGTCTTTAGACTTTCTGCATTTTCTTCCAATCCGAGATATCTGACTTGTGAATCTCTACAGGTACAAAGATGACGGACAATGGCATGAGGATTAAACCGTTTGATGGGACAACGGATTTCTCCATTTGGCAGTTGAAGCTCAAAGCCATCCTCATCAAAGAAAAATGCTGGAAAGCTGTGCTGGGGGAGTACCCAGCAGAAGCCACCGAGGAAACAAAGAGGGATCTGGATGAGGCTGCTCATTCAGAGATCTTTATTCAACTTTCTGACGACGTGGCTCGTCAGGTTGTGAGTATCACTAACCCTAAACAACTTTGGGATACTCTTGAAAATCTCTACCTGACAAAGTCCTTGCCTAGCCGAATTGCTATCTTATGCTGTCTGTTTAATTCTAAAATGGACACAAACCAGTCACTTCAATCTAACTTGGATAAATTCTTAAGGATGACCTATGATTTAGAAAGATGTGATAAAAAGGATGCTATAAAAGATGAGTATTTGGCAATCTTTTTGTTAAATTCTCTGCCTCTCCAGTTTGATGTGCTAAAAGATGTTATTCAATACAGCCAGGATTCTATAACTAAAGACAAAATTCTTGAGTCTATTGTGCAGAAGAATGAGAGTCTAAAATTGTTTAAGAACAAGGCTGATAATGGTAACAGTAACAACACTAAAACTGAGGTTAAAACTAAGGTTTTAATGTTGAAAGGCAAGAAGAAGAAGAACAAGAGTAAGAACAAGGATAAGAAACCTGAGAATGAGGATAAATCTGCAAATTCATCTAATTCTGATAAGAAGAACAGGAGGTGTCATTATTGTGGGATTTATGGTCATTATATAAAGGAGTTTCATAAGAAACAAAGGGATGAGGCTGATAAAAATCAAAATCAATCTGCTGTTGTGCTTGAGTCTCAATATCCTTGTGAATTGCTTGTTGCTGATCATTATCAATTTTCTGATACTATGCACTCTACACCTAACAAAAGTGATTTCAGTTCTCTGCAGGTGTATGATGGGGGTGAGGTCAAATTAGGTGACCATACATCCCTTGAAATCAAAGGAATTGGTAATGTGCCTATATGCATGTATGATGGTAAGACAAGGCTCCTCCAAAATGTTGTGTGGATACCACAACTGAGGAGGAGGCTTCTTTCTGAGTCTGTGTTTGATGATTTAGGCTGTAGCTTTCATGTTAAAGATGGAGTTAGAGATATCATCAGAAATGGTACCATCATTATTAGGAGCATCAAAAAGGGAGGACTCTACTTTGTAGTGACCTCACCTGAAATGAATGTTGCTAGTAATAATGGATCCATGAACTTAGAACAAACCAAATTACTGCATTCCAGGCTTGGTCATATAGGAAATAGTGGCATGCAATATTTATATAAACATGGCTTAATTGATCAGAAACCTGTGGACCTTGGCTTTTGTGAAAACTGTGTGTTTGGTAAAAAGGTTAGGCATGCATTTGGTAGTTCTACTTATGTTGCTAAAAGGCCCCTAGAGTACATACACTCTGATCTTTGGGGGCCTGCACAGGTTGAAATAGTTGGAGGTAAGACTGTAAGAGATATTTTATCACTTTTGTAGATCATTTTTCTAGGAAAGTTTGGCTTTATTTGTTGAGAACCAAAAATGAAGCATGTCAAACATTCATAACTTGGAAAATTTTGGTTGAAAATCAAAATGGTAACAACATAAAATGTCTCAAAACTGATAATGGCCTTGAATATTGCAATGCTGAATTTAATGACTTTTGTAAGCAACATGGTATTAAAAGGCATTTAACTGTCCCTGGTACTACACAACAAAATGGTACTGCTGAGAGGTTGAATAGAACATTGCTAGAAAAAGCTAGATGCATGTTGGTTAGTTCAGGATTAAAGCACTCCTTGTGGGGGGAGGCTGTTACTACAGCAGCCTACCTCATTAACCTATCCCCTTCTTCTGTGGTGAACTTCGAGACACCACAGGAAATGTGGACTGGTAGGATGCCTAACATGTCTCACCTCAGGCCCTTTGGGTGTGCAGCCTACCCACATGTCTCTCAGGGGAAGCTGCACTCTAGGGCTCAAAAGGGGGTAATGTTAGGCTATCCAGATGGTGTAAAAGGATACAAAATCCTCCTTATACAACCTCATGGCTATAAGGTTATCATCTCTAGGAGTGTGACTTTCAATGAGCTTGAATTTTCTTTAAAATCTGTACTAACTCCTTATCTTGAGCAGGTTGATACCAGTGGAGATACAAGGACAGTCACTGCCCCTCTCCCACCAAGACACTTCTTCCATCAGAATGATCTCCCACCTGGGAATGATGAAGAGGAATTTGACCTTGGCCATTCCTCATTTGTAGACTCCAGTGCTCAATCCTCATCTCAACCCCTCCAAGAGGGGACTGCAGCAAATGAAAATTTGGAGCCTGTGGCCTCCAAAACTGCTTCTGATGGTTCAAATGAAGCTAGAAGCAACCATACTCAACAATTAAGGGAGGGAATTCAGCAAAGGGAGTTACATTCTAACCCTAGCTCTTCTTCTTCTTCTTCTGCACATGAGTCTTCTACTGGTAACAATTGTGATTCTGGTGTGGTTATTTCTGTTCCTCAGCATGATCACTCTGAATATCAATTAACTAGGGATAGAGAGCCTAGGGTGAGAATCCCAAACAAAAAATTTTTGAACAATATTATTGAGTATTGCTTGCTTGCATCTGATTTTGTGTTGCATCCATTTGTGCCTGAAACTTATGAGCTTGCTGTCAAATGTGTTGATTCTAAAAAATGGATTAAGGCCATGTGTGAGGAAATTGGATCTATGACAGCTAATGACACTTGGATTCTTGTTAAGAAACCTGAAAAAGCCAGAGTTATACAGTGCAGATGGATATACAAACTAAAAGATGGTGTGAACTCTAGTGAACCTTCTAGGTACAAGGCTAGATTAGTGGCTAAAGGTTTTAATCAAAAAGAGGGCATAGACTATAATGACATATTTGCTCCAGTGGTTAAGTATAAAACTTTGAGGTTAATGCTTGCCATGTCTGCTGTGTATGATTGGGAACTTGAACAAATGGATGTTAAAACTGCCTTCTTGCATGGTGAACTTGATGAAACTATCTATATGTCACAGCCTAAGGGTTTTATAGATAAGCTTAAACCTGAACATGTGTGTTTACTGAAAAAGTCCATCTATGGGTTAAAACAGTCACCTAGGCAGTGGAACCTGAAATTTGATTCTTGCATGTCTAAGCTTGGTTTCCATCGAAGTGAGTTTGATACATGTCTTTATTTCAAAGGTGTTGGGTCTAAGTCTCCCTTATATGTTCTCCTGTATGTTGATGACATTCTTATTATTTCCAATTCTAAGATTCTCATTGCTGGAGTCAAAAGGGATCTGAAAATGCACTTTGACATGAAAGATTTAGGTCAAGCTCAGAAAATCCTTGGTATTAAGATAAGCAGAGACAGAAAAAGAAAACTTATGTGGTTATCCCAATCTGAATATGTTCACAAAGTCTTAGATAGGTTTCAAATGGTTAACTCTAAACCTGTTGTGGTTCCCTTAGGGGGACATTTAGAGTTGTCCAAGAAACAATGTCCTACATCCCAAACTGAAATTCAGAAAATGAGCAAAGTTCCTTATGATGTTGCTGTTGGGTCTGTCATGTATGCTATGCTTTGCACTAGACTAGATATTGCCTTTGCTATCAGTGTGTTGAGTAGGTATATGTCTAATCCTGGTGAACCCCATTGGAATGCTATGAAATATCTGTTGAGATACTTGTGTGGCACTGAGCAGAAATGTCTTGTTTACTCTGAACACAGCTCTAGAAATGATCTGATAGGCTTTGTTGACTCTGATTATG
Organism: Persicaria maculosa; assembly: GCA_963922045.1. NCBI lineage: Eukaryota > Viridiplantae > Streptophyta > Magnoliopsida > Caryophyllales > Polygonaceae > Persicaria > Persicaria maculosa. The sequence continues at coordinate 37,369,289 of OY998271.1, forward strand.
CTGGAAATAAGGATAACAGAAAGTCAACTACTGCTTATTATTTTACTTGGGCTGGTAATTGTGTGTCTTAGAAGTCTCAACAGCAGTCTGTAGTAGCTCTTTCCTCCACTGAAGCTGAATACGTACATGGCTGCCACTGAGGCATCCAAGGAAGCTATTTGGCTCAGGGGGATTATGGAGGAAATAGAAAAGAAGTCTTATTGCCTACTGTCTATCTTGATAATCAAAGTGCCATATATTTGTGCAAGAATCCTCTTTATCATGAAAGAACTAAGCATATAGATGTCAGATTTCATTATATCAGGAAAAAAGTGAAGCACAAAGTTCTTGATGTTTGCAAGATTAAAAGTGAACTGAATCCTTCTGATTTTGGCACAAAAATTGTCACTACTGACAAATTTGCTTACTGTAGGGATGCCCTGCATATTTGGGATGCTCCTTAGCCACTAGCACACCACTGGATCGAGGACGGACGGGAGATGCAACTAGGATCCTGTGATGGCAAGTCAAGAGTTTGGATGACAAGTTTAAGAGGGCAATTGTTGTGATTTAAACTTGTTATTGTAATAGCTAGTGAAATGTGTGGCATGAGCACTAAAACTTTTTATGTTAACTTTAGGAACCACAAGGTGATGAAATTTATATGCACATATAGGACTTATAATGTTTGGATGCATATTAGGTTGCAAGTACCCTTAGACATTAATATAAGACCGAGCTTAGTCTGATTTGGGCCTAATTGTTGGGCCATCTCAGAGTTGTGGTTTTGCCTTAAGCCCTTCAGTTTTGGTGCCGTTGGAGGAGGCTCGCTTAACCATAATTTGGAGGGCTATATAAGCTCACCTCCTGGCACTGTAGACCTAGGAGCCTCAGTTTGTAAAACCCTAGCTAATAGGAAGAGAGAGTTGTCGGCGACTACTCTGATGTGAGCTCAGCCTTGAAGACGGCGGTCCGATGAGCATCCCTGGTGGTTGGATGGCTCAATCTCCGTGAGAATCTTTGTTGAAGATTCTCGGTTGCCTTTCAGGGGGCTTCTCTTCTTCCTTTCTCCTTCTGTTAGTCCTTAGCTTGGTTTTGAGGTTCCTGGGTTACATGTTTCTGTGCTCTGCCGCCATTGCTTGACTTGTAACTCTCCTTGCAACATAGTGAACTCTGGGATCGGATCTCCCCTCTTGAGATCCCGCAGAGTAGGGTTTTATACCCGAACTACGTCAACAACTCCTGTGTGCTTTCTGTTTTCGTTTTTACTTGTGTGTTTAAGCGAAATATCGAACTTCAGAACATTATGCTCACCTGGATAAGATTTAGGTTTGTGATTAATTTTACAAATTGTGCTTGTGAAACTTGATCGAAATTGGTTGGATTTGTTGGTCTAATTTACTGACTCGCTTTTCAGTTAATCAAACACATTTATTGATTTCTAGGTTTAGATAGGTTGTGAAATGTAGATGAGTTGTGCAACAATGCAAGTGTGGGTTTGGATATCAATTACTGAACGAAAGCCATTTCTATTTAGTTAGTTTAATAATTGAGGTTCCCTTTATCTCACCTTAACATATGTTGTCTACCAAGGATTGTTGTAGTTTAGCTATAGAGATACAGATCATCAACGTGTATTTCTATCTTTGATGTTTCTTCTCTCTTCCTCTCCTTCATTCATTAACATTTTCTATTTTAGGTGTTCATATTCCTTTCTTGAAGTCAAAGAATTAATAATCAGTTAATTTCTACTTTGGATTTGTGCAAATTAGTTATCTAGTTTATTGGGATACTTTATATTTCATGATTTAAGACTTTTCATATTAATTGTCTTTGCTGCATTCATTAACATTTTCTGGAAGGTAATGATCTCTAATCAAGTATCTTTATTCCTTTGAAAAGTAAAATAAGGGTGGATATATGTTTCCTAATTAGTATTAACAACAACAGTTGTATGCTTCTGCCTACTAGTTTGTTAGAACCTACTAGTAAGATATTTTAGTCGTTTAGAGCAATTGGTTATAACTTTGTTTCAACAATCAATTTGAAAATATCTCACTTGTAAATCATTCAATCTAAAATTTCATCATCACATTTTGCAGAAAATAACTTAATTTCATCATCACTAGCTAGTCTTGCCCGGATACATGCTCTTTGGAATATTACCTCCTTAGTTAATGTTGTAAGTATGCTCTTTGGAATATTACCTCCTTAGTTAATGTTGTAAGTTAATCTTCCCTCCTAATTTTTTGAAAAATTATGATTCCACTGTCCTTCTTAAACATGTTGGCATTGTCCATTGAGTTTGAAATTTTCTATGTTGATAACTTCCAAGCAAATCTCTGTATTTTGGAGTTGAAACTTGTATCTCTATTGTTTGGTACTATTAATTGTCAGTAGAAAACAAGACGAAGAAGAACACAGAGGCGGCGCCCGCCAACCTACAGGCACCCGCGAAGAGGGCATCGCCACTCGTAGGATCGGTGCCCGCCGATACCCCATCAGCGCTGATCACATGTTCCAAAAGATTTTCTCTCGACCGAATCTGGCCTATTGGGCTTCGCTTCTACCTTAATATTGTCGACTCCTAGGGTTTCTTAAGCTTATAAATAGAGCTCTCCTATCATCCATTCAACACATCAATTCACACACACATCCCATTCCCAAACAACTTCTCTCTTTTCCCTTTTTCGTCGTTTTCGGTAAGCCATGCTCAGCTAAACCTTTTATATAGTTTTGCTTATATTTTATGCATTGGTTAAGGACATGTGAGGGTTGTTTGAATACTATTTGATATTTCTATTTGGTTTATGCATATTTGGGTATTCATTACTCTTGTTCTCTATATGTTTATGTTGTTTATTCGTCTTAACTGGCCACTTAGATAGGTAAACAACGTGCTAAGTGATTATAGTTAAATCTGCCATTGTGGGCCGTAATATGATATAGTAGCAAATATATATTGATGAACAGGTTGGGATTCATGTATATGAAAGAGTAATGACAGATAGTTTAATGTTATTCTTAGCGGATGCGATAGCTGGGTTGAAAACCAAGTGACAAGTCGAATATGCAAGAATTAAATGAATTATGAACTTATGTGATTAGGGATTTAATGCTTCTCGAACCCCATGCAAGAGTTTAGGGAGTTGATAATGATCGAATCATAAAGCTATACAACTCTGTGTACACACCAACACTGAGATAGTCAAGCATAACCAAACAACCCAATGATCGTGGAATTACCAATGTTGCTAATACAAGTAGAACTATATTTTCATCATATTATTATCTTCTATTTCAACCATTGCTCTTATTACTACTCCTTTCTCTTATTACTATTGCTCTTATTACAAATTGCTTGCTTACTCACATGTCTAGCCAAAGTCGCACGCACTCTCTGTGGGATCGACCTGTAATTGCTGCTAACACTCATTATTAGTTGAAGGTATATATTTACTATTTGGGGTGTTAGAACTCATAACATTCTACCGTGCACCAAGTAACCTATATCCACTTCTTATATTGATTTTTAGTTTGGTCTATATACCTCATTAGGTTCTCTTTGTAAGAGTATCTTGCCTTGCTGTTATTTATAAATTTGAAATAATCATGTGAGGGCACCTAATAGGGCATCATTTTGTGCGTAATAGCCATTGGTTTTCTTTCTCCTCTTTAGGTTTTTGTTTTCTGCAAGATTACTACATTATTTTGTCTGTTACGTATTGTAATTTCCGTTCTCCATTAGTTTCAGATTTTTTCTACTTCTCATTATTGATCTAAGATTGATCATCTTATTAGCTTGGTGGTAATCTGGCAATATGAGCAGCTGATTGGCCACATTGTAAGTCCAAAAAGAAGGCTTTCACCATGTATTACAAGAAGTACGAGTCAGATGATGGAAAGAAGGATGTTCAGTCACAACTTCTGAAGATCAAGAAGTATGCCACTATTGTCCGCGTTTTAGTTTACACTCAGGTATGCCATGTCCATGGTTGATGTTGATAATCCTGTATTAGCTGGAAAGCAATGCTAATTTTATGTGTATTTAGTTTCATGACATATGCATCATATTAGTTCAATTTCAATGTGAAATGCTTGTTGATAATCTCGTGTTAGATCCTCTCAAAAGTGAACAAAGGTTTTTGATGTATTTTTTGAAAAATTTGAACTTTGGATTATTGGTTGTAAAGAATAGTAAAAAAATATGTATATTATATTTTAATTTCATATTTTTTAAATAAAATATGGAGCTTTTTAGCCCGTGTCTAACGAATCTGGGCTAAAATATAGTTTTTTTTATATTTTTCCATCAATAATTTTGGTACGACAAGTTGTTGTCACTTTACCATGGCTAGAGTTTAGCCACGGCTAGTTACCATAGCTATCGTCTATTTTTCACCCACCACTTGGCCACCCCTCTTTTTCCATGGCTAGAGTCGTAGCTACCTAGCTTTTGCCACTGCATATGTGCTTTTTGCCACGGAAAAGAGTCAATGCTACATTTTTTTTTGTAGTGAAGATAGTTTGGAGCTGTCAAAGTTAATCTTGAACAGGCCTTTCACTTGTCTCTTCCACCTAATGTTTTTCCTTTGCCTAATTATCGGATGATGTTGCACTTTCTTTGTTTCAAGCTCCTTCCAAAACAGGGTTTTTTAGTCTTTCGGTTATTGCAATTGTTGTCTCAGGTATCCTACTTGTTTAATTTTGTATGTGTATGTTTGGTCATTAAGTATAATTTTATTCCTTAGGATCCAAATTCCCCACCAAGTAGTAGCAAGATTGTCTTTTTGCGCTTGGGGAAATGATGCAGCTAATGAGGTAATGACCGAGGTGCGTCAATTGCTTGTTAATTTATTATAATTTATAATTATATAAATTGATGTGTCCCAGATGGTGATAGTGGAGGTTACACATTCATGTATACCATGCGCTAATCAAACAATGCATACAAGACTGATGGTGATGCGAGGATAGCCACTGTTTTTCCGATCTTCTTGATGTTATGGACTCGGACTCATAAGAACAAAAAAGAGAGACACAAATTAGACAAGAAAACACAAAAAAAAAAAAAAGAGGTTAAACCATGGGGAATCAAAGTGAAAGGGAGAAACAGAACAAAATAAGGGAAAAGGAAAGGGAAAAGAGAGGAGTAATCAACCTTGATGAACAACAAGAAGACCCATGGGACAATGGACCAAGAACCAACTTGAATGACACTAAAACCAACCCCTTAGAACCTTACACAACCATGGCTAGCCATGGAAGCATAAGAAGGAGACTCTTGCTCATCTCGGAATCACCCTTCTTCGGGAAATTGAAAAAACAATGACAAACAGAACTAGATGCAAAACACATGTACAACAAGGCATGAAGCACTCAATTTTGGAGAGTGAAACCAGCCGAGTTTTTCATAGGGTTGCTCAAAATGTGGCCCGGCCTGAAAACCGAGCCGAACCAAACTAAAAAAGGCACGCATACTTGACTTTGTCGGGGGTCTCCACCAATTGTACTTGCTCCATGTTGGAATAAGCCGTCGTGTTGTGTTTCTGTGACCCACATTCTAAACAAGCTTGGTTGTTAGTGAGAAAACTAGCATGTTTTTGAAGACGTTTTACTTGGTCTTTTATGAACTGGTCCTTCACCTCAGGATCCACCTCTTTGGAAGGCTGACACAATGGCATGGATGGGCTGGCCTCACATTGAAGTCGTAGGAGTCACATAGGTGTTGTCGAACTCCACTAGCCTTTCAATCGTCTCTCAGGCTTGAGTAGGGGTAAGCTCCAGGTAGCGATATATGGTATAGGTGTTGATCCGCTCTCTAGTAGGTACGTCCAGGGCATTGTAGATGATCTCCTGGATAACTTATGGCGGTTGCCCATGAGTAGGGCAGGACCTCAGCAAATCCTTGTAGCGCTCCCAGATTTGCACTAGCATCTCCCCTGGTCTTTGCTTGTAAGACATAATCTTTTGGCGAATCTGCGCCGTCTTTGAGGGTGGAAAGAACTTGTTGAAGCTCCCTTTTTCTCTCCAAGGCATTGAAGGACCCGACGGATAGCAAGTTTAGGGTCTTTGTGAAGGTGCTACAAGGCTTGAACATCACCATACCACTCACGGAAGCCCTCAATGAGATGTCGGTGTATATGAAGTTCCTCAAAGACATCCTTGCCAAGAAGAGGTCCATCACCGAGATCGTCGGAGAGTGCCACACGATGGAATTCCTTGAAAAGAGAGGCGATCCAGAAAAGTTTGACGTCACGGTAGGGGTAGAGAAGCATCAATTCAAGGCCCTTTGTGACCTAGGGGCTAGTGTACGTTTGATGCCCCTTTCTATATGTCAACAAGTTGGAGTAGGACCATTGGAGCCCGTCGACGTGAAGCTCTACATGGTAGACAACTCCTTTGTGAGACCCAAGGGATTGTGGATGATGTCCCCGTCAAGGTGGGCAAGTTCTTTGTGCTCACGGACTTCATCGTGTTGGACATGCCGAAGGACCCAATTGTGCCTATCATCCTTGGTAGGCCATTCTTAGCAACTGTTGACACCAACATCAATGTTAGGAGTGGCATCCTTTCATTCACAATCGGTAACGAATTCGTCGAGTTTCACTTCAACCCGACGATAAAGGAGAGCAAAAAGCTAGAGGTGAAGAGCATCAGCTTAATCAAGGACTATATCCCTTTTGAAAAGGCAATACAAAGAGCTCTAAACTCTGGAATCCATGGAGAAAGTGGGCTCACACCCGAAGAGGAGCAGCTACGTGAGTACTTGTTGACGGAGCTAGGCGCTAAAAAGAAGGTCGAGCTCGACTGCCACCAATCGATGTCGACCAAAGTGATTGATCTCGACCAACCATGCTCGATGTCGACCACAACTGAAGGCTACTAGAGTTGCTAAGGGCTTAAGTATGGGTTCTCTTCTGTTAGAGCACTCGATGTCTAACATCCCCAGTCAACGTCGACTGCTTCCCTCGATGTCGACCACCTCTTGTCGATGTCGACTAACCCCCAACCCGAAGATCGTTGTTTTGGGTCCAAAAAGGTAAGCTCAGGTATGATTTCTAACCTCCCTCTGTCCATTAATGATGATTATATTAATAGGAGGGTCAAAGCTCCATGGTACGCTAATCTATGCAAGGTAAGGAAAAAGAAGAAGAAAGAGGATGAGCCGAATACAAAGCTTAATGAAGAAGATGTCTTATTCGCTGAGCTTGGGCATTATGATGATGACCTTGATGATCCAAGAGAAGGTCTATCACCAAGGGGCCCTACCTTAAAGGATCATGAGCTTTATTGAAGAAGTCGGCCTAGCGACTCAAAAGTCTAAAGCGTGTAAATAAACTTTATTTAAATTTTAGATTTTAGGGTTTGGATTTTGTTTTGAAAACTTCTTTTTAAACGTGTTTTATATTATGAACTAACAACGTTTCAGGGTGAAAAGAATAAAAATACAACAAGGAAGAACGAAGTCCTTGAAGAAGCCATGGAGATCGACTTGATCAGTCGACATCGACCGCACTGGGGTCAAGCCAACACATGTGATCGACGTAGATTACTCTGGAGCAACTGAGAGCAGTCGACATCGAGAGGCGCATTCGATGTTGACCACCATGGCGAACCTCGACTTCGACCATCTTTTTCACAGCAAGTTTTACTATCGACATCGACTGCCATGGTCGATGTCGACTGCTGGCAACTCGATCAATAGCACCTGAAACGTTGGCTCTACGTGTTATCTTGTGAGTTTTTTTCTTTAACCTTGTTTTCCTTTGATTTTAATACAGTGAGGACACTGTATATTTTAAATATGGGGTGGGGGAAGAGCTTATATGCAAATTATGATCTTGTTTGCTTAGTTATTTCTTGATCGAATAGCTTCATCTTTATCACTTTTTCGGTGATAATTTTTAAATTTTTATGGCTAAAACTGAAGAATGGTCTAGATTATTATGTTCCTTGTTGGATATTATGATTTGGTTATTTGTTCTTTAAAGAATGATCCAAAGAAGCTTTTAAAAGAATTTAAGGACTTATACCCTGAAAACAAATAAAGTGTCATGAAAGTTTTATCAAAACTCGGCGATGCAAAAGTAGATCCGTTAGAGATATAGCAATTAAATTGCCTAGTTAAGAGAAGTCTCAATGAAGTGCGATTTTTAGGTAAAACCATGAAAGGAGGTAAAATTTGAAGTTGCTTTTGACATGTGCATGATAAGAGGGCGGATCGCTTTCTTTTCCATTCAATCATTACTTACCCCAGCCATTACCCATGCTTATTGTTTTACTTCATATTCTAAGCCATATGTGCTTAATGAAAATTTTGCTCCACAAGTTCTTAAATTGCCCATTTTTATACCTTTTTACCCATCCGGGAGATTATGTTGAGAATGGAAGTCATATTATAGAGTTGTTGTATGGTTTGTTATGTTGTGAAATTTTATGAAGTTTGAAGGCAAGAGAATTTTTAATGGAAAATATAATGAGAAAAAGAAAATCCGATCACCTAGGAGTTAGGTGGATCGACCCTGCTTACAAAGAATAAAATTCACACAAGATGGGACACAAGGTGAAGAGTCCGATGCGCTAAGTATCCGGTTAGAGATGTAAAAGCATATTAGTGAAAAAAATTCACACAAGTTGTGACCCGCGAGAAAGCAACGTTACGGTTAGAGAGGTAAAAAAATATTAGTGAAAAAAGCAAAAGCATTACGAGAGAGAGGAATGTGGATATCATAAAGGAGAAGAGAATCAAGGAAAGAAATTTTGGAAGTTTCTCCCTGATGTACATATTTGTACCTATTTTATTCACAAGTTTTGACTTCATATTTCATTCGATTCCTCAAACAAAGGTTGAAAACAAGAGGAATTTGTGTAGAATGAGCTAACGTGCATAAGGTAGAGTCTGCACAAGTTTTGGTTTGAATATATGCAGGAATTGGATTGAAATCAGAGTCAAAACGAAGAAGCCAAGTGAAGTTGAGCGGAGGTCGATATCGACCTTAAACATCGATATCGACCATAGTTGTCGACACACCTCATGAGTGTCGAGATAGACCACACAGACCAACTAAGAAGGCACTCGATATCGATCACCTGGCATCGATATCGACCTCAACATAGACATCGAGTGCAGATGGACAAGTCGAGCCAAAATACAGACCTCGATATCGACCTCTGTGGTCGATATCGACCTTATCTCGACAGAAGATAGATCCGATTTTGAGACTCGGATTATGAATTTTATCCTCAAGGCCACGGATTATCTTGTACTTTTAGATAGTTAGCAGCTGAGATTTATCTTTACCTTTAAGTTTTATCAAGTTGTTTAAAGTTTTATCAAAATAAAAGACATATCCTAATTGTTTGGATAGAGTTCATAGTTTAGATAGAAGTTACAATCCTTGGATAGCAAGGATTAGTAGCCTATAAATAAAGCCCTAGGGGCTGGTTTTTACAATCATCCAAGAAAGAAAGACAATAGCAATAGGCAATAGAAAGTTAGAGTTTTAGTTTTTGAGCTTTAAAGTTTCAAGCGCTTACGATAGTTGGCGTTGAGATTGTAAAGATTCAAAGTTTTCCATTTATGCAAGTTATTTCAATTCAAAGCATGTCTACATTCAACATGTGCGAGTAGTCTTCCAAAGCTTCTAGGGTCGGGGTGAGCCCGACGTTAGCCATGCGTGTTTGAGGTAAGTGTTAGATGTTGATATCGTTGTGTCTATATCATCTCCTATGATTCTATGTTTAGTCCTAATCGAAAGAAAAGGGATTCATGCTAACAACTTGACTTATAAACATAAAATTGGTAGAGACAATTAGGTTTATTTGTAAGAGTAATCCTAAGAGTTGGTGCACAGCGAAAGCTTGTCCCTCGGGTGAAATAGCGCAATTGTCCGTCTTATTTATCTTATCGCATGCATTGGTTAACATTGTGGTAAACCCTAATCCTAGGAGTTGCTTTTTACATATTTTATACACATAAAACCACTATCTTTATTTTTGTTCATCGCATCCTCATTCATCCTTACGTCTTCGGCCTTTCTTTGCCGACAAAAAGCTAACACCTTGCAGGAGAAGACATCGATATCGACCACAGACGTTGATATCGACCACTGAGTTCATCGACAGTTTTCTGAGTCGATGACGATCATCACTGCTAAGTTACTGAACATCGATATCGACCCACCAACGTCGATATCGACCACCTGTGTCGGCTGGCAGTCTTCTGAGCCAGTCGATTCCGTCTGCTAACATCGATATCGACCTTTTCTAGTCGATATCGACTGCTTGTTTTTGTCTCTGCAGGTCTTCTGTTGCAGAGAGGAGCGACAGCCGAGATCGACATCGAGCTCCAAGGTCGAAATCGAGGCTTCTGGTCGACGCAAGACGTGAGATTTTCAACGCTACTAGGATCCCGCTGACACGCCTCCTCGTGGATCGATCCTGACTACCCTTCTACTACAACAGGAGGAAGTCTTGTAATTATTTGCATAGGCTAGGAGTCGGTTTACATTTATATATCTTTATATTTGTATTTAAGATACTCGATTTCCTCTTATCAACAAATTGGCGCCGTTGCCGGGGAGGCAATCAATGGCGCCCTAGTAGTCTATCTCACGTTTCTATCTAGTTTGGCCTTGCAGGTGTATGCGACGCGCTGATCGCCCACCTGAAATTGAAGGAGTAGACGACCCTAAGCACTATTTCCACCTAAGAGCCCAAGCTCATAGAATCATGGCAGACAACGCGAACCAGGCTGAACTTATTGAGCAACTAAGGAAGCAGGTCGAGGACTTAACGACTAGAGAGGCGGCACTTAAGGAGCGTGCGGATAGGGAGGAGGAAGGCCGGAGGCAAATAGAAGCCCAAATCAATGCCCTCCCTCGGAATGTCAAGCAATATATGCACCCCGCGCTCACAGTGCCTGAATCGGCGATTCTTATCCCTGCCTCTAATTTTGAAATTAAACCTAACTTCCTTACTGAAATAAGAAGGCATCAATATGAAGGAAAACCTAATGAATGCCCTATGGCACATATTTCAACCTTCTTAGACCTCTGTGATACTATTGCTGACGGACAGAGTCTTGAATATGTCCAACTAAAAGCCTTTCGTTGGTCTCTTACAGGAAAAGCATTGCAGTGGTTGGAGAGCTTAGCCCCAAGATCGCTCCGCACCTGGAATGAAGTCAAGGACGCGTTCCTCAACAAGTTCTTCCCTCCTTCTAAGAGGGCGTTGATCCGATAGAAAATCACGGCTTTCAAACAAAAGCCTGGTGAGGCTCTGGCGACTATTTGGGAAAGGTTTAAGGGCCTACTACGATCATGCCCGACGCATGGCCAACCACCGTACGTGATTCAGGAGATCATTTACAAAGCTCTTGATGCTGCAACCAAGGAGAGGATCAACACCTACACCTCCTATGGCTACCTTGAACTCGCTCCACAAGAGGCTTGGGAGACCATAGAGAGGTTGGTGGAGTTCGACAACACATATGGGACTCCTGAGGCTATCGACACATCATCATCATCGACATGACGTCGATTGGAGAAATCGACCAGAGATTAAGTACAAGACAAGAGGAAAAGACCACCTACTGGAAGAGCACTCGACATGACGTGACAAAACACCAACGCAACAAAGGGAGAGACGAGCGCCCACACCCACATCTCCACCCAAAACCCCACCGCCAAGGCCAAAGCAGACACCGATCGGACAGCGGGATCCCCAATTTGCCCCACTTGCTTGCTTTATAGCAGATCCCAACCCCGTAAGTCGAGGAGAAGCATGCTAACACATCAATTTCAATGGCATAGATATAGATTTTCGGATTTGGCTTAACCGCTTTGGAGGCGAAAACCGAATAGGGGGAGCTACGTACCCCTGACATCTGGAGAGATTAGGTCGACTAGGGAGGGTCTGATTTTGATTTGGGGGCAAGTGGGGAGTAATTGCAGGCGGGAGAAGCCGAAAGTGCTGGTTCGTGGCGCGGAAGGTAGAGGAAATAGAAGTGGAAAAGCGGCACTGGAAGCCAGAAGGAAGAGCACTGGAAGCGTGAAGGAAGACGCGCGTGGAGTGCATGCATACATTTTGCATTTATCTCCGTAGCTTTTAATTCCTCAATAAAAATAACATATGTTTTGTTGCAAGACTGCAACATAGCAACGCATATAAAAGAATTTTTTTTTCAAAATATTCAAAAAAAAAATAAAAATTTACAAAAAAATCACAACTTGAAAATATTTACAAAAATATTCAAAATTTGCAAGGATGGCAGAAAAACGCGGTATGGGACCGCGTTTCATTCACAAAAAGTGATATTTGATACTGGAAAAAAAAAACAAACAAAAGAAACACAGTTTTTAACTGCGTTTTATAAATAATTTTGGGTAAAACGCGGGTTAAAGCCACGTTTATACAATTGGAATTTTTTAATTAAAAAAAAAAGAAAAACAAAAGAATGAAACGGCGCGGCCTTAGGCCGCGTTTCATTTGTTGCCCTCAATCTGGAGCTCTGCTGCTCCTCCTCTCCCGTTATCCATCCTCCAGCTGCAATTAAAGGAGGGAGAGAAAGAGATTTACTGCACAGGTTTGAATTAAAGGAGGAAGACTGGAAGAGAAAGAACCGAATGAGATTAGACTGCACTACTGCACAGCTGCAATCCGTCCTCCAGCTGCATATATGATGATAAGGAGTAAATTAAAGAGAAAGACAAAAACAGTGAAAGAAGATTAGACTTAGCTTAGCACATGTTTGAATGTAATGATGATAAATTAAAGGAGGAACACACTGCACTTGCCTGGGGTTGCCATGTCTTGTTTGCAACTGATAATAGAAGATGAGGAGTACGGATAACGGGAGAGCAGCAGAGCATGAGGCAACAAATGAAACGCGTCTATAGGCCGCGTTTCATTCTTTTCTTTTTCTTTTTTTTTTTAATTTGAAAATACCAATTGGTATTAACGCGGTTTTAAATCGCGTTTTACCCAAAATTAATTATAAAACGCGGTTTAAAACCACGTTTCTTTTGTTTTTTTTTCCAAATCCATATATCATTTTTTTATGAATGAAACGCGGTATGAGCCCGCGTTTTTCTGAGATCCCTACAAATTTTGAATATTTTTGTAAATATTTTCAAGTTGTGAATTTTTCTGTAAATTTTTATTTTTCTTTGAATATTTTTTTAAAAAAATACATATAAAATATATTTTAAAAATGCATTTCTCGTATTTTCTTGTATTAAAAAAAATTAAAAAAATTATGTTTAAATATAATTTACTTTTTGTATTTATAGACACATTTTATATATATTTTGGAGAATTTTTTTCATTCGAATAATACTTATACACTACCTACATTTCAAAATATAAGTCATTTTATTTTTTGGTACCTTTTTTAATTTATTGAAAACTCTATAAAATATTAATTTTTTAAAAATAATTTCAAATTATTAGTAATAAATTTCAAATTATATTAAAAATTATGAAAAATTGTTGATATTTTATAGAATTTTTAACATATTAAAAACATGTCGAAAAAGTAAAATAACCTTTATTTTAAGATGGATAAAGTATTATTTTTTAAAGGAAAAATGGCTAAGAATAATACCAACTATCACCCGTGAACCAAAAATAATACGAACTTTAGAAATTACTAATTAGTATACAAACTATATCCAATTAAACTGATTTTGATACATTGGCTAAAATTCAGAAACGAAAAACAATTAAAACTCAAAATATAATTATCAAAAAAATTGGGAAAGTTTTGTAAAATTGGGGAAAAGGAGATACTATTCATCGTCTTCCCCAGACCATCAAGATGCAATGCAGCGCTCTCCCCAAGCTGCTAGTAGAGGTACAACATCCAATTAATGGAGGTACAACACCCAGTAGAATCCATGACCCATGTGGATATATGCATTCTCCCCAGGCTACTAGTGGAGGTACAACACCCAATTAATCTGCCTTCTATACGGGGACAAATGCTACTAATTTCAAATATCGAATTAAGCACACAAATCATATATCGAATTAAGCAAGGGCTTTTGCATATTCTAGATTAGCAATTTCAATTTTGTCAACTTTCATAGCCAATTCGAACGAAAACCCTTCGAATTTCAGATTTAGGGTTCCTTGACAATCCTTGCTCCAACCTCTAGGTCTCCAGAGATGGATGAATTATGAGTCCCGTTCGGGTTGCGTCGATCTCAATTCCTCTATCCTCCGCTCCCGTCACCTTGCAATTTTCAAGCAGAGCCGAGTACAAATTTCATGCCGAGCTGCAGCGCTGCATTACTTCTGGAGGAAGATGATGAACATTGTCTACTTTCCCCCAATTTTACAAAATTTTCTGTTAATTGTATTTTGAGTTAAAATTATTTATTTGTTTTCGAATTTTAGTATGGTATCGAAATCGGTTTAATTGGTTATAGTTTGTATATCAATTAGTAATTTTTAAAGTTCGTATTATTTTTAGTTCACGAGTGATAGTTAATATTATTTTTGGTCATTTTTCCTTTTTTAAATAATAACCATGGAAAATTTTATTTAACTAAAAAGGAAAATAATAAAAAGTAATTTAAAAGCCTAGATTATGACTCACAATGGGGTAAAAATGAAAAAAATTGAAACGGGGCATGTAAAATAATGTGAGATGGGCTCACCGTTGCTAACGATCGAGCATCTGCATCCATGTAGCCTAAGAGAAAGCCTAACAACTTGTAAAAAAAATCTCTAAAATAGAGATTAAAATATCAAAATCTCTAAAAATAATTTACGCCAACTCCAACGGCTTATCTATTTTATAGATTTTTACATTTATTAAAGACTATAATAAATAAATGCATTAATTAAATATATTTATTCTACATTTCTAAAAACTTCATTTAAACTTAATTCTAACATTTAGCATCACATTGTTTTGTGAACTAATATATATTACCCATACTCTTACACGACATATTAAATTAAATTAATTAACTAATAAGGCTTACTTTATAATTTATAAAAATTAAATCATTCCAATATGAGTTATGAGTTCAAGTGAATATTTTTTACAGTGAAAATTTTATTGACTATTTTTTAATGTAAATTTTATAGCATTAAATTAGATGAAATTAATTATGCTATTTTGTTTATAAAAGTTAACATAAAATTACGATGTTTTGTTTATCTATCATACCAATTTTTTATTAAATTTTAAAAATAATTATATTTTCATTACTTATAAGTATGAAATTATATTTTTTTATATATTATGGGTAAAAATGTGGGGTTGTGGCATTAAATTTTATATAGGGACAAGTGAACATTAAATTATAGAGATCAACTTCTCTTTCTACAAATTTAGAGATTTTTCCCTTTTTCCGTCCATTTCTCTATTTTAGAGATGAGTTTGGAGAAGCTGTTGGGGTAAAAATGGTTTTTTTTTTCTCTAAAATCTTCCATTTTTTCTATTTTAGCAAAGGTATTGGGCTTGCTCTAATTCGATTCCTTGACTTTTCCTTTTATTTTTCCTCTTCTCAAGAAACCCAACTTAATTTTTTTTATCCACGTCCATATGACCCATTTTATTATAAACTAAGTAATATAAAATTAAAAATAGGCCCACTGGCTACCCAAAATCCCTCTTTTCTCTTTTTTACCCTCTCACTCATGTCCCTCATACCTTCTTTCTTCCTTGAGCTAAAGAGCATATTTAATGATGGTATTGGGGTAGAGTATCGTAACTATTTTTTATAATAAAATACTATAAAATGAAGGAGAACCAATAAAGTAAGTATATACTCACTTAAAAAATCTATGCCCAAAATTCCAAGCTAAGCAACACCAATTGCATTTATATAAAGTTGAAATCGACAATAAAAACACAAAAATAAAAAAATCAGACCTTGATGGAGATGATGAGTGACGGAGGGAAAACCTGTCGTTGATCCGTCAAAGTAAAACTCAAACTTATAACTAGTATAGCAATAAGCAAGAGGTCGATCCCACAGAGAAATTTCCTATTCAGGTGTGATTCAGATGCTAATTGAGTAACCAAATGAGGGTGTGTGAGAATGCAAAATGATCCACCTTTTATCAAAGCGAATTGATGAAAGCAAAAGTAAATGAATTTGATTCAGACAATGATGAGAAGTAGTTCTACCTACAATTTTCCGCTTTATTTGGTTGAAACGATCCTGGTAACTTCTTCTCGTCCTATTAAGTTTCCTATGAATACCCTTGTCCCGACCTAATATAGTTATTAGTCCAATCAGTCCTAGAAACCCTTATCAATCGAACAGTCCCTAAAGAAAAATTTAACCCAATTGATAGCTTTAAGTTCAGAGATTAGTCAAGGTATTTGCAGTCCCTAAAGAGGGATTTAACAACACATCCAACTTCCTACTTGTTCAATTAGTTCAATCAGCCCTAAAGTGATAAGTTTGCTCCTTGGGTTAAGGTTCACAATCAGAAATCTACAGAACCCTAACAATTGAATTGATTCTAACTAGTTACGCAGGCTAGATAGAATAAAAAAATCAAGCAATCAAAGAACAAGGAAGTCAAAGCATTCAATAGCGGAATTAAGGAACGAGAATTAGAAACTCAAAATCAATCCAAATAAAGCTTCAAATTATAGGCAGAACAGATGAGTTTAGTTCCTAATGGAAAACATCGCTCAATCTCTAATTGTCTGATAGAATTTATAGAACAATGAAAACCTAGGGCTAAGCCCTCTCTAAAATCGTCCACCCGGCCAAAAGACAATTCGATAGATAAATAGGGTTTGGATAGATAAAACGTCGCTGCTCAAAACGCGTCGTTGCTGGAACATGCGGCGGCCGCTGCATATGGTGGCGCCCGCTGCATCAGCCTTTTACGGAAAATGCAGGTCGAATTAGCTCTCGACGTCAAATGGAAAGTTGTAGCTCTCTGAAAGAGCTTTCCAACGCATGGTCATAATAGTCGATCGAACAACCGAGGCCTCCAGAAAGTGCAAAACAAGTTCAGCATGTCTGGCTACAACTTTGCAGACTTGCTCTTCGTCTAGGCTCGTTTCTTCTTCTCAGGACCTCTTTAGATCTTCATGTAAGATTCCTCGATCAAATAGACAATCCTCATCTAATGCTTCATCAACCCATGTCTCCTCCTCGGATCCACAGTTACCTGAAATAATCAATAAAAACGTGTAGATTCCGACTCCACCAACATAGAGAGCAAATATGCAAGTTGTGCTTAAACCATACATGATATGCATCTTAACTAAGCTAAATGAAACCTATTATGACCATCTAAAAGCATGCTATCAAACTCCCCCACACTTAAGCTTCGCTAGTCCTCGAGCGAACAATATAAAAGCAACCTATACCTACACTTTCCTTCTTCATGCATTTGCCCAAATCAAAAGCAACATCAATTTTAAATGAACACAAGACCAAGTGAATAAACATCATAGCATGTATTTAGCGATCAAGGCATAGAAGTAGAAATCATCCAACCTCACCAGGAATATGTGTTTCACTCATGCTTTCATGTGTTTAGGCTTTAAGGTTCAACCCTCAACTCAATCAAAAATGCAATAAGCTCATAGACATTGACCACAATATCACCAAATCTCCACCGAATTGCCATTACTTGCGGGACACAATAAAGAAAAATAAACAAAATGTGACCTTTTTTTTTCTTTTCTTCTTTTTTTTTCTTTCTTTTTTTTCTATTTATTTTCTTGCCTTGGTGTCTTCCTTACGCGAGGCGCAAACATGGGTGTCATGAATGACCCCAGTCTATCAACACCTCAACCTACTTAAGTAAAGTCTACTTGAACATCTTTTGACGCGAGTTGCAAACATGGGTGTCATGAATGAACCCGGTTACTCAATGATCAAGCTTTCTTTCATAGTGGATAGTTTTCAACACCGTTTTGCGCGAATCATACCCATGTGTGTCATGCGTAGACCCGGTTACTAAGTATATCAACCATTGCCAATTTATTTCCCTAAATATGCACAAATTCAAACAAAAGACTCAAACTATAAACATAAACTCCGCAAGCAACAAACATGTGAGTCGGTCTTGAAAAATAGATACTGAAGTCAATGCCAAGAGGTAGCAACACAAGGAGAGTAAATCACACAATTGAGCAAAAGAATTATAAATGATTCCAAATAAGGCTAACATTCTCACAAGGGTCATGTTCATGTAGGATTTCAATCATACTCAAGCTCAACCATACATGCTCAATTACATCACAAAATCATGCTTCATAAGAAAACATTTTAAGGTGATCAGGCTAAGCAAATCAAATTCATCGTAGGATTTACAGGGTCTTGCAATAAGATTGTAGAGTTTCGCTAACTAAGGTGGGTATTTGAAATCTATGTATATGCAATGCATGATTTTTTTTTGAAATGCAATATATGAATAAAAATAACTATGAAGACATAAATAAACATGATATGCAAACTCACTAGTAGAAAAATGTGAATATAGCATGCTACATAAGAGGCCGGATGTGAGAAATCTGGGCTATAATATGCATCCAATCTTTTATCTTTTTATTTTTTAAAAAATTATAGAGTATATAGCCCGGATATATGGCACGCCCGGGTTAAAATGTCATGGTGAATTTTCCACAACCTAAATGAAATAACCCGGAGCAGACATATCCGAGTTATTATGATAATTTGATGACCCGGGCGTGTCCTCAATCCTCTAGGTCCGGGCTAATATGTACCCAATCAACCAATCTTTAAAAAAAGCCCGTATGACCATCCGGGACATAAAACAGGGGCGCGAAAGTGAAAAAAATGCGCAAAATCTGAAATTAATTGGCTTGGAATTCAATTCCCGTCTTCACCTCTAATAAAAAAATTCCCGTCTTCACCAACTTCGTCCTCGCCTGCCGCCGAAGGGAAATCACGAAGAGAGCTCTGTCCTCGGTGCCCTAACTCTCTCCGTCTTCACCAACTTTGCCGACCACCGTTGTCCTTGCCCACCGCCAAAGGTCAGTTGCTCAGAGGAGGGAGCTTGCCCTAACTCTCGCCGTCTATCCCGTCGTCTCGCCGTCTTCGCTGTTCACCCGCCAGAAAGGTTGGCATCTTCGCCTCTGGTTGTGTCACCGAGGTAATTGCTCTCTCGCCTTGTCTCTTCCTCTCTCTTCCTAATCTGCTGCTAGAAATTGAATGTATGGGTTTGCAAAGTTTGATTATTTTGGAATATTTTGGCCTGCTTCTTGTGTCCTTCTAGACTTCATAGTGTTTCTAAACACGATTGCATGGTTAAAATTCAGTGTTAGTGCAAAATTATAGCAATGATTTTTAAGATTTTGGGCTGTATTTGTAGATGTGGAAGGAAAAAAGGACCTCCCATCTGTGTTTTTCTTAGCCTTTCCTACCTTTAATATTTTTTCTTGATATGTATCTATATGATCTCAGCAAGTCCCTTTCCCCTAGTTTTTGCCATTTTCTTTTTGGTTCTTGCCCCCACTTTAACCTCAAAGTTTATTGAAAGCATATAATCTTTGGTACGTACACTGATAATTAGTGTGAGGTAGAGACAGTCAGAAGCAAGCCATATCTACTGAAATATCTCTCTTAAGGCCTAAATAGACCAGTAATCGGGTGCTGCACTAGGAGAAGGATCAAAGCTAGGGAGTAGGGACCCTGTATCAAAGCTAGGGAGTAGGGACCCTGTAGAGCTTGTTTTTCATTCTGCTTTGTTTTTTGGGGTAAATTGTAAACTATAATCTAAGAAGAAACCACCCTGGAGAATCCAGGGGGCTATAAAACCAGTCTACACATTCAATGCATATTCACAGTGACATGCAAGCCCCTATGACATATGCTAAACATCTAGTGCTGATCACAAAATTAACCAAAAGAAAAGGAAAACAACAGGCTCAAAGAGCACCAACCACCCCCGGCTGGAAGTGGTGATAAAGGAGGTGAAAAACATGTGTCAAAGTCATGGCTTGAGTATAAATAAGGAGAGATTTTTACGGGATTCGCCATATCTAGTAATTTTGGCTATTTGCTTAAGGGCTGGCCTTTGATTATTCTGCCAGTATTGAATCAAACAAGGGAAAAGCTCAGGAGTAAGAGGTGGCGATTTTAGCACGGAGAGAAGGAAAAAAAAGTGGCAATTTTGTAATTTTGAGAGAACAGTGGCAGATTTGGGGGAAAATCGTAATCCAGCTTTGTGGCACATTCTGGCTTTTATATATATATAAGTGTTTTAATTTGCAATATATATGTCAATTTCCATAACTATTTGATTTCTTTGCATAGTTGTACCTACTGTTACTGATCAATGGTCATTGCAAACTTTCTACAGCTTACTTATAGTTGAGAATTTGATGTACTACTTATTGAACACAAACCTACTGTTGAAGATTTTACTTAACAATTATAAAAGCCAAAAAAATGTAAAAGAACAAGATTCTTAGCTGTCAAATTACATCTAAAGATTAAGATATGAAAACCAAATATGCTGAATAAAGACTTGAATGCAAACCTTTTTTCTGCCTCCAAAAGTATAGAGATGGAGACACTTTGAAGAAACCCTTTTCCTGTTCCAGCATAGACTTTATGTGTATATGGCGAAACAAAGACTTGAATGCAAACCTTTTTTCTTACTTAAGTATGTTTGTATTTTCTTATAACTTGAACTTATGGTTTTGGAATAAACATATAGGGTCTAAATTCTTGAATATTCACAAGTGTACATGGTATGTATTTTTAAAACACTTCATTTTGGAATTGATCCTTGCTGTGTTTATGAAATTTACCCAATGAAGTAATCCCTCATTGAAGTGCAATTTTATGAACTTGATCCTAGTAACTTGATCCTAGTTAGCTTTGGTCTTCACCTCCCCATGTTGGCTGCTCCCTCAGTTGGAATTCTCTCCCTATTTGATCCAGCTACTTAAAAAGGCAATCGAACAAGTTCAGTGTCGATTTTTTAAGGCCGACTTGATATTGATTGGTACAATACGAAAGATGATTCAAATACGCCTTTGCGCAGATTGATCGCTAAGATGGAAATTCAGTGAGATTAACAATACTTGTTAACTAGTTGGCAATTAATTTATGAGTTATGACTTAAAGATGATTTAGACCTAATGTCCTAGCTAATTATATTGTAGATGTACCTCATTCCTCAAAGCCTTGTTAGTTTCAACCAAGGTTTGTTCTTGTTTAAAATCAAACATATGAAATCGGATGAGAAATTTTACAGGTTATTGATTAGTTTGTATTATGTGTTTGCATTTATCTTGGTCTGGAGTTCATTAACATCATTTCAGTCTGCACAAACAACACAACTTTCGTATTGTTGCTGATTGCTGGTCTGGAGTTCATTAACACAGCTTTTTTGCCGCGCTTATTGTTGCTGATTTTTGCAGGATGGAAGGATATATTAGCTTCAGTAGGTTGCGCTTCATGTTAGACGAAGAACTCACCGAGATTGCTGGTCAATTCTAGCATATCATTTGTGTCTTTTGGCATCTGAACTCTCTAGTTATGTTTTGTTTTAGTTAATAGAAGACTATTGGTTCTACTATGCAAGGGAGAGACAAGATCTTGTACTGAGCATGATGGACATCGATTTGGATTTGACTAGTTTTTTGCTTATCTTAATGAGAACATGTTTACTCTTTTGTTTATAATCAATCTTGCACTGTGTTGGTGTTTGTATGTGTGGAATATATTTGTAAAACAGGTGAATAGGAACAATATACAAGTGGAATAGGACCTACCAAAAATGGAAATAAAAAAAATATGTATATAAAAGAGCCCGGACTATTAAATTCGGGAAATATAAGCAATGCAAATTGCTGTAAAATTGATGTACCAAATAGCTCGGATCTACCAATGTCCGGGCTATATAACCTCCTTACGTGGGCCTTGTTAATAGGGAAATTAACCCGAAGTACAAATATCCGGGATATTTGATACACCAAATAACCCGGATATTAAAATACAATCTGGGCTATAAAATCTGTGAGATTTTTAACCACGTTCGGACAAGACTCTATTAGCCCGGGCGTGTACTTTTTGGGTCCATGCTCTTTACCTATTATCACATTAAGCTGATGTCCGGACCCCATTTCCTATATATCAGGGCTCTATTATTCGAAACGCCCAGGCTAAAAAGCCTATTTTCTACTAGTGACTCTATCTATATGCAATGCAATCCCTCTCCCACATTTAAACCTTTCATTGCCTCAATGAAACATAAAAGACAACAAAAATAATAAATCATAGAGGAAGAGATGAATGAAATACTCAAAATGTGGTGGAAGAGTAGACCCATGAACAAATAGCAGGTAGATAAGTCAGATCTGAGCATTGCGGTGGTCGCTGCCTGTTTCGTGCGACCTTTCCTGAAAACTTTGTCTATCCAAAACTAAAAGCAACTATCTAATGCCTAATGGAAAACCTAATTTATTGAAAAGAAAACTAGCTAACTAGGAATTGAAATAACTAAATTAGAAAATTTACCTCGGGTTGCCTCCTGAGAAGCGCCTTTGTTTCATGTCGTTGACTCGACGTTGTGGGTAAGCTTAAGACTCTAATCAGACATAGTCAAAGCCCTCAGTAACCTTTCGAACTCTTGTGCACAACTACCAAACAAGCATGCACTACATACAAATAAATTGAAACTAAATAATAATGAATTTAAGAACCGTTTTGACTTATTGTATTCCTGAGCTCGACTACCCACAGAGGGTATATAATACCACCAATTCAGTTCTATTGGTGGCTTATCAGAGTAGCAGTCAAATGGATCAACGCATCTACCAATATTCACTATAGTGCAGGTGACATCTTTTACTTGCTCTGTAGCCTCAGCAATAGGCTCTGGACTTGATTCATCAATGGGCGAGCTAGGGATGATCTCGTCAAATGAAGTGTCTTCTTCCTCTATCTTCTTAGTTTGATCTTCAATAATGAACTCAAGAGGTGCAACAGAGGTCTCAACGATTTGAGATACTGGAGGAAGTGACTCATTCTGCGCACATTGATAATCCATGTTGCAGAAAAATTCTCACATCTCCAAGAGTCCCATATCTAATAAACCTCCATCACTCATGCGCTCAACAAGACTCCGTGTCTCAGAAGTCATGCCATCAAAGATGCATAGAAACACTTCCCTTAAACTAGCTTGATATCCCCATGAATAAACATCGTTAATGTACTCCTGCAGTCTGATGAAGTATTGATGAAAACTCTCTCCGTGTAACTGCAATAACCTCACCTTCAACATATGTTAGTAGCACGAGTGTGGACCAGGTAAGTGGTCCACACCAAGGTTAGCAACAAAAACACACAAGAATAAATAAATTTCCCCGGTAGCGGCACCAAATTTGACAGAGGGAAAACCTGTTGTTGATCCGTCAAAGTAAAACTCAAACTTATAACTAGTATAACAATAAGCAAGAGGTCCATCCCACAGGGAAATTTCCTATTCAGGTGTGATTCAGATGCTAGTTGAGTAACCAAATGGGGGGTTTGTGAGAATGCAAAATGATCCGCCTTTTATCAAAGCGGATTTATGAAAACAAAAGTAAATGAATTGGATTCAGACAATGATGAGAAGTAGTTCTACCTACAATTTTCCACTTTATTCGGTTGAAACGATCCTGGTAACTTCTTCTCGTCCTATTAAGTTTCCTATGAATGCCCTTGTCCCGACCTAATATAGTTACTAGTCCAATCAGTCCTAGAAACCCTTATCAATCGAACAGTCCCTAAAGAAGGATTTAACCCAATTGATAGCTTTAAGTTCAGATATTAGCCAAGGTATTTGCAGTCCCTAAAGAGGGATTTAACAACACATCCAACTTCCTACTTGTCCAATTAGTTCAATCAGCCCTAAAGGGATAAGTTTGCTACTTGGGTTAAGGTTCACAATCAGGAATCTACAGAACCCTAGCAATTGAATTGATTCTAACTAGTTGCGCGGGCTAGATAGAATAAAACAATCAAGCAATCAAAGCACAAGGAAGTCGAAACATTCAATAGCGGAATTAAGGAACGAGAATTAGAAACTCACAATCAATCCAAATAAAGCTTCAAATTATAGGCAGAACAAATGAGTTTAGTTCATCATGGATAACATCGCTCAATCTCTAATTGTTTGATAGAATGTATAGAACAATGGAAACCTAGGGCTAAGCCCTCTCTAAAATCTTCCACCCGGCCAAAAGACAATTCGATAGATAAATAGGGTTTGGATAGATAAAACGTCGCTTTTTGGAACATGCGGCGGCCGCTGCATATGGCGGCGCCCGCTGTATCAGCCTTTTACGGCCAATGAAGGTCGAATCAGCTCTCGACGTCAACAAGAAAGTTGTAGCGCTCTGAAAGAGCTTTCCAACGCATGGTCATAATAGTCGATCGGACAACCGAGGCCTCCAGAAAGTGCAAAACAAGTTCAGCATGTGTGGCGACAACTTCTGCAGACTTGCTCTTCGTCTAAGCTCGCTTCTTCTTCTCAGGACCTCTTTAGATCTTCATGTAAGATTCCTCGATCAACTAGACAATCATCATCTAATGCTTCATCAACCCATGTCTCCTCCTCGGATCCACAGTTACCTGAAATAATCAATAAAAAAACGTGTAGATTCCGACTCCACCAACATAGAGAGCAAATATGCAAGTTGTGCTTAAACAATGCATGATATGCATCTTAACTAAGCTAAATGAAACCTATTATGACCATATAAATGCATGCTATCAATGAGCCAACAATCATCCTTGTGGGTGTACTCTACAAATTCCCCAGACAAGAAGGCCTTGGAATTGACACCATCCATGCGGTGGTGATGGCGGTGTAACCTCCTTCAGTCGGAGGTGCCATGGATTCTTCCGGAGAACCTCGCAACGAAAATGACGGGGCTTGCAACTGATTTAGGGCTTCGACAGATCCTTGAAGAACTCGATCTCTCCTCTCCCTCTCCCTCAGTTCTCTCTCGCAGATCTCCCTCCATTGAAGAAGACTGAACTTCTTCATTGACATATCTTGCTTCCTAAACTCATCTCTTCTTCCCCTGAAATTGAGCAGCCATGAAAGAGGGTTTGGGAGCGTATTCCATGGTTTGGGCCGGTTCAACATTTTCTTTTTTCCCAGTTTGGTCCGGTTCAGTGCTTTTAAGTTAGACCCGCGCCAGCTATGCACTAAAAGACAAAATTTTACATCTAAAGGTCATTTTACAACTATATATATATATACATATATATATACATACATACATATCTATATTGACAATCAATGAAAGCAAGCTTTCTCACAAACATATATTCTCTATGCATCCTATGTGTCCATATTAATTGATGACCAATTAATTATTTTTAATATAAATATTCAACTTCATATATTAAGTATAAGATAAAATTACATCTCATTAACTTTTTGATTTCATTCATATTTTGATGAAATATCAAGGAATCAATTAAATCAAAATACTTTGTTTGATCCACATATGCGCATTCCAATGATATAATTATTAATTATTTGATTAAAATAAAATACTTTTTTCAATAATCTTTCTTCTGTAAAAATTCCAAACTATTTATTAATATCGATCTTTAATTTATGATATGTTATAAATAATAAAAATAAATTAATATTTTATTTAAGATAATGGGTGTTGGATGACACATCTATAGGAGGATTAATTTGGACAACATGCTAAGGTCAAACATATCAGACTGAACGACTCAAACTCCAGTTATTTTCACAAGATCGCCTCAACTAAAAGGGGGAAAAACGATAAGAAACCTCACCCTAGATAATAGAGAAGTCATGGCTGATTACATAATAATTCTACTAGAATTTGAGAATGAGTTCAAAAAACGTTTTCACACCTCTGTCGATTCAATTCTTGACTTACACATGGACCTAGCAGTTATTTCACATGATGTCTCCAACTCAGATAATGTAATGTTGACTGCCCCAGTATCTAACAAGGAGATCAAGGCTGCAGTTTTCTCTATGGCCCTTGATAAGGCTCCAAGGCCCGATGGCTTTCCGACCGGTTTCTACCAAAAATACTGGAAGGTGGTGGGATCGTCTGTTATTAAGGCAGTTAAAGCCTTTTTCAATAGCGGTCAGCTGCTTAGGCAGGTTAACCATACTTTCATCACCCTACTACTGAAATGCGATGACCCATCTACAATAAATCATTATAGGCCGATCAGTCTCTGTTCTACCATATACAAAATTATAGCTAAAATTATAACGACCAGATTAGGCTCTATTTTTGGCAAATTAATTCACCCCCTTAAGTGGCTTTTAGCAAAGGACGATCAATCCAAGATAATATACTCATTACCCATGAAGTTCTTCACTCTTTTAAATAAAAAAAGGGCAAGACTGGTATGGTTGCGCCTAAACTTGATATGGAAAACGCATATGATCGGATTGAGTGGCCTTTCCTCTTCCAGGTCATGGAAAAATTTGGTTTCAATAACAAATTCATTGGTTGGATTAAAAAATGTGTATCAAATGTGTCCCACTTGGTATTGGTCAACGACGAGCCCACTACACTTTTCCATCCAACAAAGGGTTTACGTCAAGGAAACTCATTGTCTTCATTTCTTTTTATTCTTACTTTAGAAGTACTGGCCCGTATGATCTTTGGGAAACCTGGGATTAGAATCCCCTTTCTCGCTTTTGTTGACGACATCCTCATTCTCTATAAGGCTACTCCTATAGCATGTCAAAAAATATCCACCATAATTAACCGTTTCTGTCGACTTTCTGGTCAGCAGGTCAATATGCACAAGTCCGCCTTCCAAGTATCACCAAATACCTCGTCGGGTTAAGTTAATTCCATTACTGACACTCTTGGCATACCACAAGCGAATAATTTTGAAAAATATTTGGGCTGCCCCATTGTCAACGGAAAAGTTAACAGAGATACTTTTAATGATATCGTTCTGAAAACTAAACAACAACTCACTAAGTGGAAAGCTTCAAGTTTATCGGTTGAGGGTCAAAAAGTGTTGATCAAATCAAATCTTAGTGCACAACCAATTTTTCTTACGCAAGCTTTTATGTTACCAACCAGTATCTTACATGAGCTAGACAACGTTTACAGGCAATTCTTTTGGAATAAAGAACCTCCAGTTGTGTCCCTTATTGGGTGGGATAAGATATGTGCTGACACCATTAAAGGTTGCCTTGGCATTCACTATGAATATTGCCCTACAAATGAAGCTCCTCTGGAAGAAATATCGAAACCAAATAATATCTGGGTGAAGGTGATTGACGCGAAATACCTTAATGGTGTTTCGGTTACGTCTTACAAAAAGAAAAATAACACCTCATGGCAATGGGCACGACTTATGTCCATCAGACATTTATTTCAACCTGGTCTCCAATGGAGTATCGGTAATGGAGATTCGGTGGACTTTTGGAATAACAACTGGGCCTTTGATTCCACTTTAGCTGCTAAAACTATAATACCCCTTCAGGTTAATATTACTTCTCTTAAGGTTAGCCACTTTATTACTTCTGATGCCCGTTGGAACGTGCCACTCTTAAATTCAGTTCGCAAGGATGTTCTGGCTCCAACAGATATTAATCATATCACTACGATTGTTCTACCAACAAATGCCTTATCTGATCGACTTTATTGGGGGCCCAGCAGGAATGGCTGGTTCCTTACGAATTTAACAACATCCTTTCTTACCAAAAATTGTAGACTTCAAAGTTTCAACTGTAATTGGATTTGGGACCTGGACGTCCCTCATAAAATTCGACATTTCCTTTGGAAGATTGCTCGAGATGGGCTACCAACCAAAGAAAGACTTATACGTTCTCATGTATCGGTACTTACGGGATGCGTTTTCTGTGGAAACACTAACAAATCAATTAACCACCTATTACTAAATTGTTGTATCGCGAATCAACTACGTCAGGAGTTAAGAATTAAACTCCCATCAAATCTTATCACCAGTCTTGTAAACGATTCCATCTTGCCACTACAAGCCTTTAGATCAGCAATCAGTATGTCGAAAAATGGCCGATCTAGCTACTAGCCGGTGGACTATTTGGTTTTTCATAAATCAATTATCTTACAACCAAGCCTCGGCGTCTGTCGTGGAGCTTAAAATTTTCTACCTATCTTCAAGGCAGTCCTGGATGGAAGCTAAGTTACTGGATTCAACCGATTCTAGTTCGCTTACTCTTTCGGCTCGACCTACTCATCCTTACTACAAAGCTATCATTCGGTCCAAAAAAAACACCATCAGATGGAGTGTTTGGGTTAAACCACCTCTTGACTGCATTAAGCTCAATTTTGATGGCTCGGTTCGTTCGAATGGTCGTGCGGCTTATGGTTTTGCTCTCCGTAATTCTTCTGGGTCCTTGATTTATTTGGGTAATGGTTTATGTACTAATATGTCGGTGGTCTATACGGAAACTTTTGCCCTTAAAATGAGAATCTTAAAAGCTAAGGAGCTATAAATTGGGAATTTATTGATCGAAGGTGACAACCTTGTGGTTGTAAAGGCTCTCTTGGGTGATTGGAAATGTCCCTGGAACATTGAGCTTTTACAAAAAGATATTCTGTTAGATCATTCTTCATTTTCTAATGTTGCTATTGGTCATAATTTCAGTGAATCTAATGTTGTAGCGGACTGTATTGCATGTCTTGCCTATAGTAGCCCTGCTGACAGTGGCTTGGAAGATGATCCATAACTGCTAGTTCTGGTCTGCAAGGATGCGCTAGGAAGGAACTCGTGGCGGCCCTTCCTAATTTTATCTTGCCTAAAAAAAAGATGATTAATTTAGTTAATTAAATATCAATCACCAATATATATGAGAAATTATTAATTAACAGCGTTAGTATTTTTTTTATATAATAAATGAGGCCAAATCTTATAGTTTACAACTTTGATAGACTATGATATTTGTAATTTTTTTTAATAATCAATTTATGAATTATTATTATTTAAAAAATTATTTATAGATTTTGTAATATGCGTGCAAGAAGACCGATGAAAATAAACTAGTAGTTACAAAAAGAGTTGTTGAATTGACGTTGAAATCTGGAAATGGACAGGTAAATGAGAAAGAGATTGAGCCCAAAGTGTAAATGGACTCTCTCTCTGGCTATCAATCTATGGTGGCCGTGGAAGGAAGCCCACTCAAAAAAAAAAAAAAAAAAAAAAAGAAAAACGCGTGTTGGTTTCGGCCGCCAGCTCAAATTCGCACTATCTCCTTCCTTCTACACACCGTCTTCTTCCGACTTCGCTTTTTTATTTTTTTCCCATTTCCCTTTTCCTTGCTTTGAAACTGCAAATGGCGTTGCCCATTATTTTATTCATCCCTCTATTAATTTAATTGCTAACCCTCATTCTATGAGGGTTTTTGTGCGCCATTTGATTCGCCCTCAATGGTATCAAAGCGCTCACACACTTTTCCATACGCCATCCCCCAACCCCAATCCACCAGTGGAGCTCAGCTGCCCGCACCAAAGCATCCATCGCAATCAGTAATCTCTCTCTCTCTTCCTTTCTTTCTCTCTTTTTTAGCTACTTGTGTCTCGTTACATCATCAATTTGGACTTGCAACGGAAATTGATTGGTGATGCTGATTGCCAATCTTCAATTGCTCAATTCTCCATGTTTTTCCCCTTTTCTCTTCCATTTTGTTTGTGCTGTTGTTGCATTCCGTGTTCTATAAATCTGATTTGCTTGCTTCTTTTTTTCTTTCCTTTTTCTTCTTCTTCTTCTTTTTATTTTTTATTTTTGTGATTTGTGCTTGGGAGACTATCCGACTTCGATTTAATCGGGGTTAACTTGTTTCGATTCATTCTTTATCTGTTCAATTTGCTTTAATCGAATAATTTATTTGGGAAGAACTGAAGTGTTTCCAATCAATTGGATTTGTTTTTCTTTAATTGCTTATTCATCTTGCGTAGCTTTTCTCTAAACGACTTGATAGGGTTATGTAACAGATTCGAAATTGATCTCCTGTTTCTCCTCTTTCCTGTTTTCATGCTCCTGTGCTGCGAGATTTCAGTTTTCTGGATGGTTGATTTCTGGATTTAGTTTGAATTCAAAGGACTTTCATTTCCCCTAACGTAATTTCGGATGTTCCTGTAACAGATAAACTTGGTTGCTTGATTCCCTTTACCGAAAATGTTTGAGGGCGTATCCTTTGCGGTGTCCAGAGATTTCCCAAGTGCGTGCGAGCATGACTCACAGTGGCTATTCAGTAGTATTAGAGCCATTGAAATATCTGATAATAAGGGCAAATTTGGTGATTCGGAAGAGGTTGATCTCCGGAGTTCATCCAAGTCCCTAAAAGTTCACAAGAAAGAGGATTCTTTGGATGTTTTATATAGCTGCTCAAAGATTAAGCGAAATGATTCAGGAGATAACAATGGGAGTAGCTCAGATACGAGCTCTCTCATTCAACAAATTGGTCGGGATATCTCAATCAGCTGCATTGCTCGAACCTCTAGATCCGATTATGGGTCCATTTCTTTGTTGAACCATAGTTTCAGATCCCTTATTCAGAGTAAGGAGCTCTATAAGCTCAGAAGGGAGATGGGAATCATTGAGCACTGGGTGTATTTTTCTTGCAGCCTTTGTGACTGGGTGGCATTTGACCCCATTCGTCTTCGATGGATGCATCTTCCCAAGATGCCCTTGAATGGATGCTTCTTGTACTCAGACAAGGAGTCGCTTGCTGTTGGTACCGAGCTGCTGGTATTTGGAAGGGATATGACCTCCCAATTGGTTTACAAATTTAGCATTCTGACAAATTCATGGTCCCTGGGTGCTATGATGAAAGCTCCAAGATGCCTTTTTGGGTCTGCTAGTCAAGGTGAGATTGCAATCGTGGCTGGTGGATGCGATCCTCAGGGAAAAATCTTGGCATCTGCAGAACTTTACAATTCCGAAACGGGTATGTGGGTGAGTCTCCCTAGTATGAATAAAGCCAGGAAGAAATGCTCTGGTGTGTTTATGGATGGGAGCTTTTACGTAATTGGTGGACTTGGGAATGGCTCGAACCTCCTCACATGTGGGGAGGTTTATGATCTGGAGAAGAGGACTTGGACTGTGATACCGAACATGTTTCCACCGAGAGCTGGGGAGCCTGGGTTCACTGAGGCATCTGCTGCCTCCGAGGCACCCCCTTTAGTTGCAGCAGTGAAAAACGAGCTTTATGCAGCTGACTATGAGAAGAAAGAAGTGAGGAAGTACATGAAGACCTCAAACTTGTGGGATGTAGTCGGGAATTTACCCGAAAGAGTGGTGTCGATGCAAGGCTGGGGTCTAGCATTTAGAGCCTGTGGGAATCAGCTAATTGTGATCGGGGGACCTAAGCAGCAGGGAGGAATAGAGGTCAATTCTTGGGCTCCTGGGGAGAGCCCCCAAAACTGGACACTCCTTGGTAGGAAGCAATCAAGCGGTTTTGTCTACAATTGTGCCGTAATGGGTTGTTGAGGCATCCTCTCGGAGGCTATTAGCGCTATTCTCGGTCCATGCTTACAGCACATTCAAAGCCTGAGAGGCATTAGTTGAAGGGAGGTCTCAACCCGAAGCGGCTCGGCAATGGTGTGTAATTATCTATCTCCTTTTTTCCATTCCATAGTGTCTCCGAGACCTGTCTAGTAATTGGAATGCTGTAGAATAAGCATCAATAACCTGACTTGATAAATTGTTGTACTGTTACTTGTAGCATTCATTCGGGGTTAAGTTGCTCTTTCTACAAGAATCTCGTGTAGAATTAGATTGCTGATCCTGGATAAACACAGTCATCTCCGTCCCTTCGTCACTCACAATTTCTTAATCTAAAAGCATCCTTTGTATTCCTGCTCGCAACTTGTTTACAATATTACACTGATTCAGAGCCTGAACATTTCGCTTGAATGAGAAATCTTACTGAATCCTCGTTTTAACATGTTACACTGACATTAGGTGTTGATGAATGTATATTTGGATGTTGAGCTTTTTTTGTGCTTGAGAATTTATACAACAGAACATTCAAAATGAAACATTCAACTATTCTCATACAATAACAGTAAGGACTGATTAATCAAGACACTGATCTATGAGATTCTCAGGCTCCCAATGAGGATCATCAGTGTGGCTGTAGAGCTACTGCCAGCCTGATAAGCGATCTTAGCTGCCTCCCCAACCCTCCTCGCAGTCTCTCTCAGCTCCTCCGTCCCCATGAGCAGCTCCACCTTCTATGCAATCTCTGCCGCTCCCACCACCTTCTCGCTATACATCCCTCACCCTCACCCACTCTCCCAAATCCTCAGCCCGACATTATGTGCCACCCCTGTGTTCTCTCTTTGTTCCCCTTGCATTGGCCACGCCAAGATCAGCACCTCGCAGTTGGCAGGTTCCACCACTGAGTTCCATCAACAGTGGGTCAGAAACCCCTCGATTGCTCGGTGCTTCAGTGTCTCCTTTTGTCTTACCCATTGCTTCACCACCTTCCCTTTCTTACCCAGCTT
This sequence comes from Persicaria maculosa, assembly GCA_963922045.1. NCBI lineage: Eukaryota > Viridiplantae > Streptophyta > Magnoliopsida > Caryophyllales > Polygonaceae > Persicaria > Persicaria maculosa. The sequence continues at coordinate 37,401,741 of OY998271.1, forward strand.
CTCAAGCAATTCTTCACCGAACAAGCCTCGCGGTTCCTCGTTTTCATCTTTGTCAATTATGTTGGTTTTCACTACCTAGAGAAACATTTAGCAGTTCCTCTCCAACCTCATGCCTAGCCCGTGTATCTGGTCACTCAACATTGCCAACCTGTTTCCGAATGACACATATAGAATTGACTTATTAGGTTTCTCGTCCAACCAGGACAAAACCCCATCTTGATTGTTCTCGAGTACATGATGATAGCGGTGAAAAGGACCTACGGGGAAGATTGAAGACAAGTCTGGAAGAGCACGACCTGATTAGAGGGCGGAAAGAGCTTCGGTTTCAAATGATTCAAACGTCTTGATCAAAATTCCACTTGATAGAGGAAAGTATAGAGCATTGGAGATGACCAAGGATGTGAAGATGTGATGCGAAGGAGGGATGTGCTTGAGTGGAAATGGGTTAAGGCTCGGAATCTCCACGGGGTTGCCCGACGAAGGAGGAAAGGATTTGATCAGGCGAAGAAGGTAAGCCGTAACTTTGAAGAATCTTATGGAGATGGTGATGAGGGTGTAGTTTGGGAAGGGGTTAATGGGGGCTTTGTAACGAAAGAATAAAGGGTTAATGGGGGTGGCCATTGGATTGACATGGAAATGGAGGTGGTGGATCTTAAGGTCAAAAAAAAAATTTGGCATCAATGTCAGCAATATAATGGCATCAACCACACAACAAACCTACTCATCAGTTAACTTCATTAATGATATTTTTTATTTGTGATATTTTTATTGATGACACATTTGTGCTTACATTTCATTGACTTCAATCATTTGTGATGACATAATACAATTGATTACACAGAAGCATAAAATATGGAACGAAAACAATGTTACATTTTTTCCTTTCCACTTGAGGACCTTAATTTCTAATAAATTAACCTCACCACTCATTAGGTACTTTCATGTAAAAAAAAACTAATCCACCCAGTAGAATACCAATTCAAGAGGTTGCAGTTTATACAACGTATACCTATTCGATTTTAGAGTTTCCTTAATTCTCAAATTCAGTCCAAACTAAACTATCAAGTGCTTTTTTAACAACATCACTATCCATATTTCCAAAAATCATTAAGGTTGAGAGCTCCATTTATCGGTCCATCCAGGCTGACTAAATTGGTCAAGTGCTTTTTTAACAACATCACTATCTTTTTGCAAGCATGGCACATCACACACATCCATGTTTCTAGAAATCAATAACAACGAAGAGACAAACAGAATGTACACAAAGCTTGGCATGTTAAGTTAGAAACTTCAAAAACGAAAAGAAAAATGCAAATCCTTGTCCTGGAAGAGCATAGTAATTTAACGAAAAAGTTAATTAAAACTTCAAACCAGCTAAAAATAAGCATAATGGGTGAATCCACCATCGGCACTGAACTATCTAGAGGACACCTATCTAATTCTGACAACTTTGTAAAAATGGAAGAGTAAACGATCGAATCAGACAATTAGAATTGCGATAATCAAAGATAGAACCAACTAAGAATAATTTTATCTTGACCTTTAAACTGAAGAGTACGAACCCGTTGTCTGGGAACAATTTTGTAAGAAATGGAGAGTAAACAACTTAAATTAAACAAAGTGGGGAAACTTACGTTGCAGTCGTGACCTTCAAAACCCATAAAGAAATAAAAATTTCCATTCATACAATCCCCAAGGAAACTACAAGAATAGGGACACTATCTAGGAATAGGAAGCACAAGTGCGTTGCACAATTCATTGTAAGCTGGGCAGATCATTTCACCTACAAAATATGATAGCAAATCTTTGAAAACTTTCCAAATTTTAACAAACTTACCTTTGAAGCTAGGAAATTGAACAAGTCCATCAGCTTGAGGTCATGCTTTCCACATATTATCCACAACTACCTCCAAGAAACAAGGAAATCATATATTACACATTGAAGATAATCAAAGCCTAAGTTAAAATTTGTATACCTCTAATGTGTTATTTACACATTTGTGACAATAACTTGGGTCAATGATCTTCTCACAAACACAACACCCTATTTGAACCAATCAAGATGCTATACATCTCCATCAAAATAAGTGAATAAATCGCCATAAAAAACTTTAGAGTTTTGTTGTGATATAGGAACTTAATGAACCTAATTATTTTACCTAGGGCTACTTCCTCGCACTTCTCCCGACATTTTGTTAGGAGCCCTTGCACTATTGTTATGAGGGAAACTAGATATGTAAATAATATAATAATATAATGTTATATATATCAAGACTCCCTCCCGATGTAGCAGTAGGGAATCAGGATCGATCTTTGAGTTTTTCCAAAACAAGCGGCTATTCACCAGCTGGATCCACGAATGGCAGCCAAACTGCGCTCACACCAACTACAATCACAGAACATCAATGATACTTGAACAACATCAAATATGACCTTGGGAAACTAAACTTCACCAAGCTCGCTACGACTTGGTGGAGTATTTAGTTTTTCCAAAACAAATCACTTTTTGACAAGATAAGTCCCGACCCGAGAACCATATCAGCATATACAACTGAACAAATTTATAACTGTAAAATGGCTAAGTCGTTGGATAATGACATAACACTAGCTCAAAGTAGCAGCAAACATAAAAAAAAATAGACCTAACACCAAATGGTCCAAACCACCGCAAAACTACCATAAACTCAAATTTGATGGAGATTTATCAATCACAAACAAAGACAATTTTGGTTTTATTATCAGAGACCATATGGGAAACCCAATCTTTTCTGGGGCTGGTGCTTCGCCCCTAAATTCAGTTATTTGTGTTGAATGCTTTGTGCTATGGAATGGCATCCAAGCTACAATTAAACTACAGTTAAACCATCTCTTTATTGAAGGGAACAATCTCACAGTTATTAATTGTCTAAGAGGGTTATGGTCCTCCCCTGGGGAAATTGAAATGCTCATCTCTGACATTTCTATCTCTCTGCATTGTTTTGTTACTGTTTAGATTCGCCACATCTACAGAGAAGCCAATCGAGTTGCCGACCGTCTTTCGCACCTCAAACTCGTCTTTTCCGACCCTTCTATTCCAGGCGACTCAGAGCTTGCAAATCTCATTCATACGGATGCTCTTGGCTAGTAGAGGCGTCCCTCTCTGCCAAATTTTTTTGTTTAAAAAAAAGGGCAAATTGCATAAAATAGCACGAACTTTAGGTATAGTTGCACTCGGTGGCACGAACTTAAAAAAATACAAAAATAATCACCAACTTTGGGGTTTAGTTGCGGTCTGTGGCATGTACCACCTATCTCTCTTATGTGGACTAGTGGGGATGCTTACATGGAATTTTTTTAATTAAAAAAACATATAGCGAGATATGGATTAGTAGGGGTACTTATAAGGATTTTTTTAAAATTAAAAGGCATAAAAGATGTGCCCAAATTGTGACAAATTGGTACTAGTTATTTTAATTTGCAAATGTTATATTTGTCACAATTATTTTTGATTTGGAATTACATGAAATATAAAATAAAAATGGAACCTAGCTATCTCTATATACACCGCAAATTAACGTTCAATTGAACGTTGTAACAACGTCGGATCCAACATTGTCCATATATTAGTAATTTGCCTTGGAAAAAAAATTTGGACGTTGTAACAACGTTGGATTGGATGTTGCATTTTAAAAGCCCACTTTATAACATCGGATTGGATGTTGCGTTTTAAAAGCCCACTTTACAATGTCGAATTAGACGTTGCAATCTACCCAACCCGCCACGTCATGACCTTAGATTCACAATGTTGCATACCACATATTACAACGTTGGATACGACATTGTACTCTAATTACACTACAACGTTGAATCCGACGTTGATTAGCAGCTCTATTCCGTGGATTTGCGGTGTATATAGGGACACCCTTTCACAATATGGGCAAATCTTTTATGCCTTTTAATTTTAAAAAATTCATGTAAGCACCACCACTAATCCATATCTCGCTATATGTCTTTTTAATTAAAAAAGATCCATGTAAGCACCCCCACTGGGCCACATAAGCGAGATAGGTGGTATGTGCCACCGACCGCAACTAAACCCCAAAGTTGGTGATTATTAAAGTCCGTGCCACCGAGTACAACTATACCTAAAGTTCGTGCTATTTTATGCAATTTATCCAAAGAAAAAAATGAAAATGAGAAGGGAAAGATCTCGTGCTCCTGGGAGTTGTTCTCACCCACCCACCCATAAAATACCCCAACACCCAAAATCGCCAAAAAGAGGCGAAAACTCTTCCTCAATTGCATCATCAAAATTCCCCAGATATAGCTCTTCTCTTCACTCTACTTCCCTCCTCCGGCTGACTTCAGTCTCAATCGGTGACATCGAGTCGAGCTAATTTGGATTGCCAAGGGCCAGGCAAGGGAAATTCGCCATCGCTTTCAGCGAGGAGGTAGACTATACCTGAAGAAATGGGGCGGAGGAAGGTGGAGGTGAAGCGAATCGAGGACAAGAGCAGCCGCCAAGTGACATTCTCGAAGCGTCGCTCCGGTCTCATCAAGAAGGCTCACGAACTCTCCGTGCTCTGCGACGTTCAGGTTGCTCTTGTCGTCTTCTCCAACCGTGGCCGTCTCTACGAATTTTGCAGCGCTGATAGGTCCTCCTCTTCCTTCATCTCTCCCTCTTTCGATTCCCCGCAATCTTCCTACGATTCTTTTTTCTTCAATTTTGGCGTTCTATCTTTCCTCTGTATCTCCATGTTTACTTATTATTATTATTATTATTATTATTATTATTATTATTATTATTATTATTATTGGATCAGATCATGTTTACTTCTTCGGAAGTTCGTTGTTTTCTTTCTCTGCTTGAGATTACATTTATGTCTCCTCTGAAATCTGTGATCACCATATATACACCATCGCCATCCGTTCTTTGTTATTTGCTTCTTTTATGTGCGGAAACCAAAAACGTTGTTTTCCTTCCCGAGTCTCCACGGTAGTTACCAGCTTTATTACAATGTTTATCCAGTCCCAGCCTGACAATCTCGATGGTGCTATTTATTTATTTATTTATTTATTTATTCTGTTCATTTTGACTGCAACAAGTTGTAATTATCCCTTATTTCATTTCTCGATTACCGACTCTATCTGCACTTAGGTTTCTTACTTTCTGTCTCCAAAATACAGTAGTGTTAGCTCTGTGTTGGCCGACATAAGCGGTGTAATTGCATGAGCATGGCGGTCCCTTCTAACTGGTAGTTACGAGGATAGTGAGTTTGTGATTTTTTGTAGGTAGGTTTGATCATGGCCTCTTAGAGTTGGCAAAATTTGACCCAATCTGACCCACTCGAACTTAGACTTGACCAAAACCCGAAAATCCAGTGTCATGCACAACCGAGCTTGACCCATTTTGACCCGATACCATAATGGACATGAACATAGACAAGTCTGACCCGACCCATCTTTGACCTAACCCTAACAAAACCCAACTCATCGTTATCATTACTTAATTTTTTTTCGTGAATTACATATAATAAGATACTCCCTCCGTCCTAAAATACATCGCCTTTTAGACTTTGAATTTTGTTAAAAATACATGGGTTTTTAGTTTTTTAGAGTAATTATTACACCTAAAAATGTACAACAGTAAGTAAAATTACAGAGTTCCCATCTCTATAATAATAATGAGATTTAAGTATAAATAAATTTCCTTAATTTGCGTGCAAAGGTCTAAAAGACATGTATTTTAGGATGGAGGGAGTATAATATAACTAAATAAATGAAGTTTAATGGTCAATAATTAATATAAACAAAAAATAATCATCATTTCATAATAAAACTAAATTTGACCTTACTTGACACAACTCGAACCCGACCTAACCCGAAATCCATTTGAACTAAACTTACTCAATCTCAAAACTTACTTGATCCAAACCCAACCGAACATACAACATACACAACATATGATCCGACCTGACATATAATTGAACCCGAATGGGTATACCCGAAGCCGACCTGAATAGCCCGATTGCCACCTCTAGATATACCATTACAGAAATATAAAAAATCTAAACAATATGGAGTTTTATTTTTATTTGATATTGATCCATTCTCAAGAGGTCAACATACCACCGAGATACCACCTAGAGATTATATAGTTACCAAGTTATGATGTGGTATTCTTGATTCCAATAGAATTTTTATGAAAGCCTTTCATTTGCTTCCACTTTGATTGATGCTTCAACATGTGTTGTGTCTAATCATTAAGAAAGCTTTGGTCTCTCCTATCAGCTACTATACGTTCCATCACCCTTGATCTAGGTGTCTACTGTTTATTCCATCATCTTATTAATAGTGATTCATCCCCTTGGGTCTCACTCTCGCTATTACCTCAATGCAATGCCTAGTATTGAAGTCTTGCATCTTGACATTCTTTATTAAGTGCCAACACCTTTGAGGTGAAGGACCGTATTCCCTATCACTTATAATGGCGAGTGAGAAGGAATCGAGAGTGCCACATTAGCACAATTGATGTTTTAGAGGTGGACTACATCTTATCAGAAGACATATTTGAACTGAGGGTAAATTTGACAGAACACCTTGAGGGCACAATTGATGTAGTAATCAAGAAGGATTGTGTAACTGCATTTCTTGGTCACCTTCTTCCCATTCAAGTAGAGCAAGTAAGACCAAGAGCTTTCTTATTGAATATGCATACATCGTGGAAGTGGAGGATTTAAGAAGGGGTAAAAGGTGCATATGGTGAGTTACTAATTAAAATTTACTTTTCTAGCTAACCTTTGGGTAGGATTGGTTTAGTTGTTTGTTAGGCGTTTTAATAAACTTTTTTGTAGCGCAATAGTCAACACTGATCACTACAAAAGCACCACCTCTAGTGCAAAGAGAAGAAATATTACAAAGATTATCAGTGATGAGCTCTCATACAAGTATTACTAGAAAATTTCTCCAACTCATGAGGTTATTAGCCATAGGTTTGTGGAATTAAAAAGTAAGTTATCTCTTCATCTTTATTTTTGTAATCTTCTTAGTCTAAAAGCAAAGTTTATCCATTGCATCCCACTCCTTGATAGGGTGTTCCTATATGGAATTGTTGCCAACTCTTTGGATCCTTTTGTTTTGATTTGGTGCAAATCTTTTATCTTGTCTTGATATATCAAATTATCTATTCGTGGCACTTTTAAGGCCTATCAGTCCTTGTTTTAGGCAAGGCAAATTCGATTAAGCAATGACCTACTCTTATCACTTTGCATTTTAACCTTAATTTAACTGTAATTTTTTTCCCTATGTTCTTGCTGTGTTAGCTAGTTACGGTTGTCCTTCTGGTCGTAGTGCTACAATGAAGCCAATGGGAAGCTTGGCGATTGGAGATTGGCTGCATGCTAAGAATTTTTGGTTTAAACTTTACCTGTATACAGTCACGAGCTTAATGTGCACAACCTTAGATTGTCTCTTGGAGATCCGCTGTTCCTCAATTGTTTAGCTTTGCTCATAATCCAGTTTTACAAATAATATACATGAATACCCAATGTGCAACTAGCATATTTTTTTTTAACTACAAAGTATATGCCCTTTCCTTTGACGATGCAATATTTCTTCATTTTGTCATTAAACATAGCAATTCCTATTACTTGGCAATTTGTGTTTACAATTACTCTTCTTGGTAATTTATGTGTAAGTTGCTTGTTCTACAATTCCTCTTCTTGGTGATTTATGTGTAAGTTGCTTGGTAATTCACTTAGGTTAAGCTTTCTTGATTAAGAAAGAAAAACCTACAAGGAAATGAATGAATTCTAAATCTTTTTTTTAATCAGCAAAATATATATAATAACGATTTTTCTATCCTATGCCCTTGGGGCATAGGATAAGACCCTAAATTGGAATTTTTTTTAAAAAATTTAATTGATTTAGCTTTTCTTTTAATTAGATTCCTAGGGTCACTTGCCTTTTTGGTAGGGAATCTTTCCCAATTTAGGGTGTTATCCTATGCCTAGAAAAACCGATATAATAAATGAATGAATGAATTCTATGTTTGGTAAAGAATCTTTCCCAATTAAGGTCCTAAGCCCCAAGAGAATAAGATAGAAAGACCGTTTCTATTATTGGGCGCCTAACCTTTTAGAAAATCCGATAAAAACTTATGCTTCAAATGAGTATCAATTACAACTAGTAGACAAAACAAAACACTTTTTAATTTTATTTTTGATGACGTGGGGTTTCAATGTTATCAACTAATCTCCGCGGGTTGAGCACTAGCCTACTTCAATAATACCTACCATTTATATTACCTTTCTATTAATAGAAGTTTTGGATTTAAAATTAAGATAGCTTATTAGTGAAAAGTAATAAACATGACGTTAAAATAAACACTAACTTGACAAGACTAATAGATATTATAACTACATAAACTTTATAGGAAAATGCAATAACTTTTGCCATCTCATAAACAAAGCTTGAAAAGGTCGTGGAGATCAATCTCTGCATGTAATAATGGTTTATCTAACATAAGGATGATATGCCCTAAATTCAAATGGATCAATCCAAAAAAATTATTTTATAAAAAAACAAAAAATCAATCAAATCTAGGTTATTCTTTCCACTTATAGATGCTTAACCTTTTATTAGAAAAACCAATGTAACAATAATACAATTAAATATCTGCCTCAACCAAATTAAATGATTCCATTTTTTCATGATAATGAATATAATATTAATAGAGATATACTATAAATAGTATAGTGAAATACTAATATATATTAAAAATAAAAAGATCCGGCTAGGTTTTTAAACAGTTAGATAAATAGTGAGTTACTATTAACTAGTTATAGTATTGTCATTAAATCATAATAGTTTGCTATGATGCACTTAGCAGCTGTATCATTTTTGGTCCGTCCTAATTAGTTGGTATTATTTTTTATACATTTAATGGTCTGTTGTCTTGTGATAAATATGAGATTTGTAAAGGTCAACCTTTATATGTAAATATGGAGTATGTCATAATCACAAGGACTAACAGAACGTAAGAGCAATATTTGGCACTAATTGCTCCTAAAGGGCTAAATAAGCTGTGGTAATAAAGATTTTAACTAATGAATCCGTTGGTGGCACTAATTGCTCAAGCCACCATGGAATCAAGTCTGATTTGGCACATATTTGGCATTCTTGACAACTTTCTGGATAAGTATATTACCAAATAGGTCATTCACTTAAGAATATGTCAAATCATTCTTAAAAAAGTACTCCTCTTAAGTCATTTGAAAATATAAGAACTTTTTCTTGACAAAATCAACATGCAATTTCATTATTATTCTTGAACGTACTGTTTAGTACTTTGCATATAGCAAGATGCACTTAATTTTATTATACTAACTGTACTAAAAACTAAGACTAAATATTACCAACACAATACATCCCGCCTACATGATTAGGGTCTTGGGGCTCAAGATGTATTCCTCCGTACTCCGAACTAGTTGAGAGGATGTTTTCAAGAGACCTAGTGTTGGTAGAACCACATATAAAAGAGGAGAAAATAATTTCTAACAGGGGTATTATAGTTAAATTAATAGTCCTTAAGAGTGCATAAATGGCCGAAAGAAAAAGTGACATTTATTTTTTACCAACGGGATTATTAGTTTTATCTTCGTGTGATGTGAATGGTTAGAAAGATCCAACATGATAATTTATCTTAGTGTGAAGCGAAAGAAGATGCAATGTAGTTGTTTACCTTGGCAATTGGCATGATGTGAAAGATTCTCTTGTATACGAGTGAATAATAATTGTGTATTGCTTCTCTTTCTAAGTTGAGACAATTTTGTTACTGGCATTTTAGCTATTAGTGGTTTTCAATATATAACACGACAGTTTATGATCATGTGATGCGAGTATGTGACTATTATATTTCAGAATGTTCTGTGAAGGAAGCTTACTAGCTTTACAAGCTGTGACTCCTTCTCCTTGGGATCACATGGTTTCTTTTAGGGCAGTGCAAGTGAAATGGATATATAGTGTGACCATCTCTCCCAGCCAATGATGTCATGCAATTGGACAATGGAACAGAATAGTATACAAGAGAATTTTTAGTACTCTAATGCTGGAAATTTGTGTTGAGTATCAGATGGCATCATTTGGAAAAATTTCTGGGACATATTTCTCAAAAATAAATGGGGATCATATTCATTTATGCTGAATATGGTCTACATTTAGTTTCCTTAATGATACTGCTTCTGCTATCCTGGATCATTGTTGTCGAATTTTTGCCCTTTACCTTGTTGACTCCACTTATGATTAGCTACTTTCGTTTTCTTCAGTTTGTCTGAAATACTTGAGCGCTACCATGCTTCTTTCCGGATGGAAGGGCAATCTTCTGCTGACCTACTAAGTGAGGTGATGAAAATATGTAGATCTACTGTACAAGCAGTTCTGTGCTATTTATTTACACATCTGATGCTTGGTAAATGACTTCTATGTTGTGTTGTGCTTGAAACACTCTTCAGTCCACCCAAGTGAATATACAGACATGTACGGAGCTAGTTCAAAACGTTCACAGGCATGACTCCAACTTATTAAAATTTGGTAGAGAACAAAAAGAATGTAAACAACAATGACATCTTTGCCTCTGATTGCACAGGTTCCTCGACTCTCCAAACTCTGAAGAAATGAGCGTGGCTGACCTTATTCATATGGAGAAAGAGCTTGATACTCACCTGATACACACGAGAGCACGAAAGGTATGATGATGGCTGGCTTCTTTTATAGTATCGTATTTTCCACCAAAATATCTTTCCAGGTGTCTGAATTATTCTGAAGTAAATTGCTTTCTACTTCCATGTGCATTCAGCATGTCCATATCAACCGATCTCTAAGTTAATATTGTCATATATAACGTTTCCCTCTGAATTTAATATGAACTAGATTCAAGCACCAACCTACTATCTCCATTCATTACTTATCTATCGGCTTATTGCATTTGAATGAGCTAGACAAGTTCTGAAATTTTTGTCTTTATAGTAGTATCTTCTTAATATTCAGCATTACAGAGTATTCAGCATATGCCCAACTCTCCAATGTTTAGGGTTTCTTAGTGTCAAAGCTGTCCAGAGATGGGTACTCAGCTGGTTTGTGCACTTATTTTGGTTGTATCGACACAATCATTTTGCTGAGCTTTCTGTTTTCCTTGTTTAATTTTGTGCTTTACTGGGGGTTTCCAGAATCAATTGTTGATGGAGTCTATGATAGCTCTCCAGGACCAGGTACGCATATTTCAACTTAGCTCACCAGAAATTCATCTCTGATATGGAATCTGTTGGCATTTTTCAATCTCCAAATCATCCCTCTTTGCTCAATTTCAGGGGTAAAGAACATTAAAAAAGGAGATGTGGGTTCAGGATTTTGCTAATTTTCCAATCCATTTGGAATTCAGCATCTGCTGCTTGTGAATAGTTTATCACTATTAGTCTGCACACACTATTGATTTCAGCATAGGTTGCTTGTTAACGGATATTGCTGATTGTCTGCACGTGCTGTTTGTTAATATTGTCTTGGTGGATCACTGCGGAAAATTAACTTGAACTTTCTAACATCATAGATATGGTAGTAGAACTAAAAAGGCTGCCTTTCCTGTCATTATTTAAAATTTGGCTAAAAGCTTAGCAGTTGTAGTTGTTTTACACTCTTCAAAATATACATGTTCACAATTATATTGGAGACAGCTGAAGGGACAGCCTATGAACTTGAATATGTTCAATTGGCTTTAGTAAGCTAATCATTTCGTAGTATATTTCCCAATCAGATTGATTGGAAAGGTAATATGTGATTTTGTATTTGGATGGTGAATTACTTTAACATGACCAAATAGCTCACTGCTAATTACAGAGGGGGTGTCTATATGCTGATTGGACAATTATGAGCTTAATAGTTATGGTAGGTAACTGGTATTGCCAGAAGTCTAGCATCGGCTTGAATTGTTTCTGTTCTGGTTTCGGGGGGAAAAAGAGTCCCTAAATTAGCCCTTGATAAGTCTGATGATCATATCTGTCTTCAAACTTGTGATTTTCTGGCTAAACTTATGCTGTAAGGACTAAGGACTCCCTATTGCTACTTCAACTATGCATCCATGCTGAAAGAATATTGGTCTGTTTTCTAATGATTTTCCTTGGTCTTTGTAAAAATGAAAGAAGGAACACAAGTCCTTTGCAAGATAGCTTAGTTTGAACTAATGATGAACAGATGAATGGATTGGTATTCAATCTGCGTTGGGCAACAAAATGGACAAGCAAACTAGATATCATGACCAAGGGAATAAGATTTGTAGTGAAAGGCGAGGCCACAGGGAAAGTAGGATATTTGTTTTATTATCGTGATTAAATACGAAATTTCAGCTTTGCTTGCTTGAGGAGTTTAATGGTGTACTAAGATAATTGTATTATAAAAAGGGGGTTCCCATCTGCTTCTCCTGCTTTCATGTTTTCTGTGAATTTTGAGTGTTGTGTTGAAATTAGCTGCTGTGGCTGCATATGGTTATTCTTGCCTGAATGCTTTTGTCTTTGGCTAACCAAATGACGAACTGAACAGGAAAGAATTCTAAAGGAAGAGAATGTGCTGCTAGAGAAGGAGGTAAGATTTCAGCCAAAAGAAGAGCTGCTTTTAGGCTTCACTACAATCTAACAACTGCGTTGTATGGAACAGATTGCAGAGATGCAGAGCAAAGAATGTAATGCAACAAAAACAGGTTTGACATTTGACAACCTTTTGGACCCGAGAGAGCATGGCGATGAACGCAGGGAGACACTACCCTTGCTTCCTGAAAGCTGAACGATTCCATTTCAGCTTGACATCTCATGTACCAGTAATGGTTAATCTTAATCCTAAACACGAACCCGTGTGAAGATGATTGGGAAACCAGGTCTATTATGGCAGGACATTGCTTGATCAGGATTCCAAAACTGTCCGGGAATTAGAACCTAAACTTGCTGAGCATATCCACCTGAATCAGAATAAGGCCAGATCCCTATTCATCCTGTGTTTACTCGATTCATGATTCGTGTGTGATTTGTGTGTTGCCCTATTTAGTCAGGACATGTAAATTCTAAGACCCTTTGCATGCCAGCAGTAGATGACGGTTGCAGATCATTACTTGACCTGAGAGTTTAAGCAATGGAAGTGCAAAAATAATAGTAATACCTCTAAACTGAAAAGCTAGCTTAACCGAACCTGAGGTGGTCGGATGGCGTTACCGGAGAAGTGAGCATCAGTTTGCAGCGTATGAGCATCAAGAGACGGGGGTGAATTAACAGGAAAAGATGATTAACCGATGGAGCTTATACCTGTTGAACATGAAGCTGATATTTTAGGTGATAATCGTACCTGTCCTTTGATTATTTGCTGTGTGGATGAGTTTGTGTGTCCTTCCTTCCTTCCATGTTGGTACTTTGTGCCAATGCTTTATACGTAGTACTCCGTATTAACTGCTGCAAATAAATACCTATTGATGCAATTTTCAAAATTTGAAGACACACATGAAAATGTGTAAGTGTGTACTTGCTTGATGTTACAATTCATCATGCACAAGAGTGCAATAGAAGGAAACTAGAAGGCAGAACTTGACGAAGCAAATCCAACCAAACACCAAGTTGGATTCCATAGTATATTTATATAAGGAAAATAGACGTGTACGTTGTTTAAAGGAGCTCACTAATTTTAGAGTGAAAATGTAAGAGAAAGGCATCCGTGTTTTTGAACGTGTGGACCGCGTGGTGAACAAAACGCCTAACCTCGTGGGTTGATAGTAAGTAGTCCCCTTCAAAACTCAAAAGGGTATGGTCGTATGGATGATGTACAGCTGAATAATTCCCACCTCTGTCCTTTCTCGCTAGTATCATCATCATCATAAAAAGGTTGCAGTGCCTTTAGTTCGGACCTCGTGGCTCATAAAGTGCATGTTTATTTATGTTAATCAAGTATAGTAACTATTTATAGCAAAAAGAAAGGTTGTAGTGTCTTTAATTCGGTCCTCGTGCATGAGTTTCTGTGTCCTTCCTTTCAATTTCAGAAAACCACCCAAAATTTCCAAAAAATCCCTCATAAATTATAAATTCACATAAAATAATCTATAAATTGCTTTCTCTTTCAAACAATTAATTACACACAATCTTTTTTTTTTATAAGGTAATAATTCGATGGCCAGACATACCTGGCTCATCGAGAGGCCGATAGAGTCGGCTGACGGTAGACCTGTCAAAACACAACCCGACCCGGTCGACCCGACCTGAACGCCCGAAAAAATTTCGACCCGAACCCGGGAATATCGACCCGGAAATTTTTTTCCGACCCGAACCCGAAAACCCGAAAATTTTCTGGGTAATCTGGGTTTCGACCCGGTGACCCGATTGACCCGGTAATTTTGACTCGATTTACCCATTTGATCCGGTGACCCGATTGATTTATAATTATATATGATTAAATTTTTTTATGGAGATTCTAATTTATTACATTTTATAATTACAATCACTTGATATTTCATTTTCAAATCAACTTTTATATTTATTTGTATTGTGTAATACTCCGTCCGATCGATAGTATTTGATTTTTTATTTTTCAACGGACTTTTTTAAGAAGATAAAAATTCTAAAAAATATTAAAACATTAAAACAATTCTATGCTTATTACTAATTGCATGAAATTATTTTTAAAAAATTATATGAAAATTTGATATTTTATATATTATTATATTTTATTAAAAATTACGAGAAATAATAAAAATCAAATATTTTAGATCAAATATAGTATATAATTACAAGCACCAGAACTTATGAACAACGTCTTTAACTTTAGAATTTTAAATTTATTGCAAAATTATCAAATCACGATTATTTTAAATTTAAAAAAGAAAAAATTGACCAACCCGAAATCGACCCGAAATGACCCGAAAACCCGGTCAAACCCGTATTACCCGGGACCCGAAGTGACCCGACCCGAACCCGACCCGAATGACCCGTTTGACAGGTCTAGCTGACGGCGAACCGTCAAACATACAATCATAAAATAAAACGGTGCAAAACAAAGGTGACAAACAAACAGCCCCCAGAAGAACAGACGAGCCTAATCCAAAAAGGTTGAGGACAACGAAGACAGAACGGAGCCAAGCGCCATCAAGAGATAACACCGCTGGCCAACGGTACATCAGGAGATCCTGTGGGCGATGAAGACGAAACTCCAAGGAAATTTCCGGAACACGGAGTCGCCTTGATGCACACCGCCACGACCCTAGCCAGACCCGACACCGGACGCAAGAGTCCCAACTCAGATCAGGACCGCCACGAACAACCAGAAACACCGCCGAGAACCAACCTCACAGAGAGCGCACCTGCAAACCCTTTCGGCAGTCAATCAAGACCCATTCGGGATTTGTATCAAACCCTTTCTATTCGTTAAATATTGTTAAGAAAATATTATAAATAGAGTGATTTAATATTACTTTTATATTTTTACATATAAAAAGGATTATGAGTGGGTTCTTAAAAGAAAACTAAATATGCAAGTGCTATTATGTAATTTATTTATGTATCGATTATTTTCTTTAAAATCTCATATTTTACAGGTACTTAATTTACTCTAATAATTGTTGCTGTAAGCCGACTAAGCGTGATGCACCTGGACAACTTGCACGAATCATACTTTTTTTTTACCGGAAAGGAATCGGATAAGCATTATACGTCTTATTCGATAGGATCCAAACAGATGAGGCATAGAAGATTTTGGTAATTTCATAAGGAGTGTCTTGGGTGGTGTAATAAAGGTATGTAACCTTGTCAGCCACTTTATTATCGTTTATTATCTAAAACGAGGGACATGGGAGAAGACAACATTGTGTATTGCATGGAGATGGATGAAAATGTCGAACATTATCATTTCAATTTGCTAAAGGCATTTTCCATTACTCTTGAGATGATCAATTATCGTAACAAAGTCGTCTTCAATGTGAAGGTGTTTAATTTGTAGCTCACAAGCCTTCAAAATTCCACAGAGCAGTGCATGAGATTCCTTTTTAGAGGAGTTTGTTTGCCAACTTTTGCATATCCAATGTGAATTGGGTTTCTGACTTGATCCCTAATAATATATCCTATGAGGATGTCCCCTGAAGATAATGTGGACCCATCGAAAGTAAATTTTAGTAGGACTGTTTTTTTTTCATTTTACATGTCATATCTTGGTGGGGTTTTGTGGCCCAACCTTAATGGTTCTACTATGGCAACAAATTGTATTGAATGTGGTAGCGACCTGCTAGTTATATTGTTGTGTTAGAAGAAAGTGGCTTAATTCTTCCTCTATTGATAAGGTTTGGTTCTTGAAAATCATCTTATTATGGTAAAACCATATCGTCCACCATTTTAGAGCAATACTCTCTTTCTCCTCTTTTTTTAAGGTAACTCCTAAATGGTTCTATTTTGGAAAAGGCACAGGATCTTTTAATTCTATCTATCTTTTATCTTTTCTCCTTACCCTTTTTCCATCTAGACACTTTTCATCTTCTATCTTTTACACTTTCTCAAACTTTCTTCCCAAGCAACACAAGAAACCCTAACCCTTGAATTTCAATATAAAAAAAGCTTGATTTTTCCCATTCACCATCACCCATCCATACCATCTTCATTCCAAAATCCCAAATTCAATCAACTACTACCCTTCATCCATCAATTCTAAGCTTCCATCAAATTCAAGTTCTTTCTACCACCACTACCATCTTTTTCACACAAGACGGCTTTGGAACCAAGTTGTGCACTTCAAGAAGTCAATTGGAAGGAATTTCTACATCTGGACAGCAATATTTGAAATTCGGATTTTGAGATCACCGTCGAACGGCGCCCGCCATCGTTGCAGAGAGGTCGTTTTTCTCGGTTTTGTGTGAGTTCTCTTGAGTTCTTCTTTTGTCTTGTGCATCATGTCTATCCGTTCTATCATGAAGAAGCTGGAATACATGTTTGGAGTTAAGGAGGAGCGTTGGTACCAGTTAGAGGGTCCGAGTTATCAAACAACTCGATATTTCCATTTGGAAATGCTACAAACCCTTGAACTTCTAGGCCCTGTCTCTACCTTATTGGAGAATGGAGGTCTGAGTAAATTCATGACTCTAAGTGCACCAACTTACCCTGCCCTAGTACGTGAGTTTCTCTCAACTTTAGAGGTGCGTTTCGACAAGGATATTCGTTTTAGGATGTTGGTTACTGAATGTTTGATTCCTAAGCGTACCTTGGTTGTTGTTATTGGGATGAGTAGACTGTGGTATTCTACATAGCACTGTGGCATGTCCTTGATTCCACCAGTTGAGACCTGGGCAAAGGTCACTGGAATCCTTGAAGAGCATGAGGATTACCTTGATTATTTGATTATGCACCCCGCTCTCCGTCTCTTCCATAGAGTTTTGAGCCCCACTTTCTATGGACTGGCAGAACCACAGGTTGTTCCCCTAAGGATGTCGATGTGGTTATATTGCTTGACATCAGAAGCTACTTATACACCAGGTTGGGTGCAGCTGTTCTTAACCACTTGTGTTGAGTCACTCAGTTGGAATAAGGGGAGACATTCTCGTTTCATCTCTTTTGGTGGCATGATCACTCTTATCGCACGCTATCTGGGCATTGATCTACACTCGCTGCAGCCACTTCACTCACCGTAGTACTTTGACATGTCCACCCTGGTGAGCACTCTTATCGTTGAGAGGGTATTTATCACAGACGCCAGTGAGAGTTTCCGTTGGTTGTCATGAACCAGAGGGGAGCATCATCAATATCTTCCTACCATATTTAGCCAAATAAAGGATTGATTCTAGAGAGACCTTCAGCAAATAGGGTGTTACCGGGGGATGAGGCTCATGATGATGATGATCTTGACTCACCTGTGAGGTGTGACCTGAACTTATTGAGAATATTGATCGCCGCCTGACCAAACTGGAAGAACAGCAAGCACAAGGCTTCCATAATTAACAAACTTAGCAGATAACTATGGAGAAGAAATTGGAGGAGATCCATACTAGTCTTATGAGCCCTTGGCTTCAAATTCTAAGTCATCTTCGCCATCAGTCTGGATCCCACCCTCCGCCTCCCCAGTGATAGGTTAGTATCACTTCCTTCACCTTGACTTTATTTTCTTTGTTCTTTATGTGTATGCATTGAGGACAATGCTTCATTTAACTGTGGGGGGAGTGGTTTATGTAGTCTAGTTCATGTTTATGTTTTTAGTTTCATATTTTGTTTAAGCTGTTTGAGATTATATTAAATTTGAACTGTTGTTTCATGCATCATGTTTATGTTTATTGTTCTTATTAAATTTGAAAAAAATTATAAAATAAAAATTGAAAAATGTCAAAAATCCAAAAATATCATGCATTGAATACATATGTGTTATTCAAATACTCATCTAGCTTATTTTTTCCTCTATTTCATTTTGGCATGATTATGTAAATCCCAAGAAATTCTGGATGATTTGACCTTGTCTTGGAAATTTTTTTATGAATTATGACTTAGCATATGTAATTGAGCATGTATGATCTAAGTTCCTAGGCATGATTGAGATCCAACAAGAATTGTCCTAGTGAGAATTTTTAGCCTTATAAAGGATTGCAATTATATTTTCCCTTTCACTTTTGTTGTGTGATTTACTCTTCCTATGCATGTATCTATGAATATTGACGTGGTTATCTATTTTTGCGACCGATTATATACAATGATCATTGCTTATTAGTTGCATATGATAGAGGCATATTTCTTAGCCACATTTTATCCATACCTACCTTATATTATGTCTTTGTTTGATGCCAATTTGATCCTTTGGCCATTTTCTTTGAAGCTCCACAAAATTCATGTTTCCTACCCTATGATAAGCCTTACCCATTCGAGAATTAGGATTTAGAGTTGGTTAAGGTTGATATTTTGAGTTTTGAGGAAAAAGCTAAAGTGAGTGCATATTTTCATGGTTTTGTGTGAGATGTAATGTTATGTGCTTATGGTCCTCATATTTTTTATTTCATGTTTATGGCTCAAGAAAAAAGAAGAAAAAAAAAACCCGAAAAAGAAAAAGAAAAAAGAAAAAAAGGGATGAAATAAGAGTCTTGTTTATTCATTTGCATATGAGAGTTGGGTAAATGTTTGGTTGATATTTTGAGAGTTTATATATTTTTAGAGCTTAATGTTTTTATTTTTTAGAGATATGTTCTTAAGAGAGCTTGATGTTATTTTTGAGTTGTTTTGAGTTATGTTGAAAGTTTTGGGAATCTTAGTTTCTGGAATTGAAAGCACCACATGACCAAATACAATTCCTTGCCCTTATGTTCTACCAAACCTCATTACAAACCCGCCGAATGGAGTCTTCTTTGAAGATTTTCATTGAGCGAATATTTTGCTTTGATGTATCCGATGGATATTTTGTGATATAAGTGTCAATGTTCAAGTTGATGTTTGCATATGTAATTGAGTTGAGTGTATGCTTAAAAGCCTAAACACATGAGAGTGAGAGAAACACATATTTGCCCTTGTGAGGTTGGATTGATAAGCATGCATGCTACTTCATCATATATATACATGTTATGATGTTTATGTGCTTTGTTCATATTTGCGCTTTGATTCGATATTGCTTTTGATAAGGTTGATTTATGAAGGAATCTCCTGTGGGATGCATTGATTTATGTCTATTCTTCATTTGCTTGAGGACATGCAAGAGTTTAAGGGAGGGATTTGATAATGTATATTTTAGATAGGCATTATAGATAGGTCTTATTGCATTTAGGTATTAATATTGCATATATTTTGTGTTATTTACATTGTTTTGCATTTAGAGTATTCGAGTTCGGAATCTACGCTATTTTATGTTTATTCCGAGCTTGAATGGAGGTTTGAGAGATTCAAAAAGGATGATTTTGGAGCATTAGTGAGTCCAAGCGAAGAGCATCAAGGGAGATGCAGAGCATAACGTTGAAGACATAAGAAGAGTTGTGCTACTGTAAAAGCGGCGCCCGTCGGTTGTGCGCGATCAGAAGATTCGATTCGTTCGAAGATCTTATTATTAGTTTATTGTTATTTTATTTCATAGGGTTTTACACGACGGTATTTATGTTATTTTTACTTAACTATTGAGTGTGGTTGAACAATAGAGAGATTGAGAGAGAAATACAATTAGATTTACTTTGGCTATGAGTTGCTAAACTCATAGTTTCGCCTGCAATTCGAAGACATGGTTGGATGAATTGTGAGAATTTGATTTTATATTGGTTATTTATCATCCTTGTTCTTTATTGCTTGATATTTGCATATGTTCTCTCTATGACTTATCATCTAGACAGAAACTGCATCTCTACTAACGATTCCTATCTTTAGATTGGTTTCATTGTAGCAAGTGGGGGAATCAGTTACGTGAGGATACCAGTTGCTCTGTAGGATGATAACTTGTAGTTGATATTGAGTTGGTGAAATTAGAGTTAGGAGTTTGCACCCTTTTAACTTCTAATTGCATTGAGTCAATATTGCTATTAGGCCAAACACTTAGGTAATTAATGTTATTCTTTTAATGCTACTTGAATAAGTGATTGCTCATACGGGTTTAATCTACCAAAGCCAAGTCAGCATAGCTTTAGGTATACTAATGAAATCAACCCGAGGACCATGAACTCCAAACACTGTCAAGAGTTGCAGGTGAAGCGCTCTTCCCATATTATTATCAACTTAAAATCATTACTCTTTTGCATCTTTATTTATTTCAATTGCTTATTACAATCTTGTTTCCATTAGTTTAGAGAATCTCCGTAAGAACTACAAATCAGTCTTCTCTGTGGGATCGACTCCTTACTTGTCTGATATACTAATATTTTGTTTAGCATTGAGTTAGGATATATTCTATATTTGGGGGATCAGGATCAACGACACAATTACACCTAGTAAAAATAGCCCACCATTAGTCGTTTATGCTTGGCCATTCGTTTGGGGATGTGCAACAGACGAGAATTTGAGATTGATATTAAGCCTTGAGCAGAAATCTCTGGTTGTCTTACAATCGAATTGCGGGCCGTGATCAGTGATGATAGTCTCTAGGACTCCAAAATGACGCACCAAGTTTTTCCATAGAAACTTCCTGACTTTCTCCGCGATTATCAACCCCATGGCTTCGGCTTCCATCCACTGGGTAAAGTAATCGACCACTATCAGCACATACTTGAGTTGCCCTGGGGTTGTTGGGAAAGGGCCCAAAATATCCATTCCTGAAAGCGCGAAAGTTTAGGCACCGTAGATGCTTCTCAAAGGTTTTGCAGGCCGATTCCTCACTCCACTATGCCTTTGGCAAGTGTCACACTTCTGAATGTAACTTTGAATGTCAACTTTTATGGTTGGCCAATAATACCCCAATCTTACGGCTTTCGCGGTCAATGCCCTCCATCCCTGATGATGGGCACACACTCCAAAGTGCAGCTCTTCGATAATCAATTTCCCTTCTTCGGTGGTGACACACAGCATGTCTGGGAGATTGTCACCCCTTTTATAAAGCTTCTGCTCACGGATAGTGAAATGGGTGGCCCTGACGACTATCTGCTTAGCTTCGGTCTTGTTCAAGGGGAGAATATTTTTTCCTAAGTATTTCACGAGTGGGGTTCTCCAATCTCCGTTCCCTTTCGTTTGAACAGAATAAACTTCTTGAATGAGCATTCGTTGCTTCTTCTTTTCGAACATGACTTTGTCTCCGACCATGGAAGGCATAGTCGCGCCTACCCGAGCCAGAGCGTCCACCTGTTGATTTTCATCCCGCGGTACCGTGACTATTTAAAAACATATAAATGCTTTTCTTAGGGCCAGGATTTTCCGTAGGTAATCTGGCAATAAACCAATTTTGGCTTCGTATATTGCCTCAATCTGTCGCATCATGACCTCTGTATATATGAATGCAATCTCTTTCTCTGTAGATGAGTGCGATCTCTACGCATACAAGTTAGACTCTGTATATGCAGTAACTAATGAAATCCTCCCAAAAAAGTACTTAGTGGACCCACTTGCGGTTGACCCCTAGGGGATGGACTCAGATCACGCAGCAGGGGTACACGGGCTTACCTGACTCATGGACTATACTTCCCATGATATTACCTGGGCTGTGCTTTCGCTGCATCTCTAAAATACTACTCCTATCCCGCTTCTTCTATGGGAGATCATCGAACATTAAGGAGGTTACAGGGGTCGTACCTGGCCGCGGAATATCACTAGCTATGATGTCGACGCGTGAGACTAGTCCTGTTTTTCCCTCTTAAATCCGGAATTACCTTTATTTCAAATGAGTAATCGCTCGTTTGATGACACTCCCTATGAGACCTGAGGTTCTTCCGTCCGTTCCCCCTTTTCTTCTTCTTGTTCTTTCTCTTATTCTTCCGTGGGGACCTGAGGTTCTTCCGTCCGTTCCCCCTTTTCTTCTTCTTGTTCTTTCTCTTATTCTTCGGTATCCTTTCACGATTCTATTTTTCCAAAAAAGCCCCTCTCTCTTCTATTCATTCCCCCTTTTATAGTGATTGGCCGGAGACATCCCATCGTGACATTTGTCACATTTGGGTTGACACGTGTGGCCCCCGTGGGAGGGGGGCATGATGGACACGTGTTATCCATTCATGTCTGCGTCCTCCTTATCTTGGGGGTTTTTCTGGTGCTGTTTTAAACTGTCTGCGTCCACTCTTTACCTATCATTTCCGCACGGTTTCATCACAGCTCCTCGGGTCGGGTTAAGTTCTTCCAAAGCTTGACACGATTCGACCTTGTCCGCGGTAATGCTACCCCCCTTTTTTCTTGAGGGGCAGTTTTGTAATTTCTGTCTAACTGGTGTTGGGCCTGTTGAGGATTCCATTTGGCCCATTAGGGTTTTACCTCGGCCCGTATCGTTTGAGGAAAGTTGAAGAGTCGGTAATTTTCTATAAATTACCCCGTTCCGTTTTCACTTTTTCATTCTCCACTGTTTGTCTGCTTTCGGCTCTCTTTTAATCTTTGCTTTTTAGGAGATTTCCGCTTGCTTCTTGGTTTTCCGGTCGAATTTTCCGACGGTTTCCTCGGCTTACTAAGGTAAATCCCTGTTTCTGTTCTTGAGTTCTTGATCTTGAGTTCTTGTGTTTCTTGAAATGTCTTGGATTTACTATTACCTTTCATGAATCTCATTAGGTTTTTGCTTTCTTTCCGATTGTTAGATCTTTTCGGGGTTTCTCTTTACTTCCCGATTTTGTTTCTTGGGTTTTTTTGATGTTTTTGGTCCGCGTGCACGGGTCCCTTTTCAGATCTCCCTTTATTTTTTCGAGGATGGCTAGTTCTGAGGGGAATCTCGACGCGCTGGATGAATTTGAGAGAGAGGAGGGATGGAGAGAGGATTTGCCCTCGACTTCTCGAGCGGATCCTTCCGCGGTAATCTTGGACTCTTCTTCCTCGTCTTCCTCCAGGGATTTCGCGTCTAGTTCGGAAGGTTCTTCCTCAGTTTCTTCTTCTTCTTCTGGTGTTTCTACCCCAAACCGTGTGGGTCCATCCGGTAGTCTGATTAAGGTGAGAAGGCGATGGAAACGCTCTGACCGTGATTACTATTCCTCTCCTTACTTAACTTCTTCTTCTTCTAAGGAGGGCGATGGGACCGTGGATGCACATCTGATGGACGTGGAAACCCGGGCTCACCCTGATGCACATGCTTCTTCGACTTCGCATCCGTCGACAAGTGGTTTGGACTCCAAGATATCATTGGTCCCTTATGCCGAATCTCCCATCGGGACCGCGGAGACGTGTTCAAGGGTTCGCTCCAAAGAGGTCCTTAGTGACCTCGACATCCCTTCTTACTCTTTGGATGATTTGCCTTCCTGTTCCTTTCGCGGGGATTTTTCTATCTGCGATCCCCAGCCCTGTCCCTTAGTTATTTCTGAGAGGGTTCGCCCGCGATGCTCCCCTAATCAAGAGGTAAGGGGTTGCACCACACTGCTCGACCAAGCTAGTGTCACGGCTATAGCTCGGATTTTCCATGGTCGGTTGGAGTGGAATTGTGTCTACCTTCGGAAGGCGGGGGTGTTTGGATGCCTATGAGGACTGTCTTGTTGTATACGTGGCGAGCTTGTCTCAGGGATTCCGCTTGCCTCTTCATCCCTTGTTTATTACTTTTCTGTCCGAGTACAACCTTAGCCCGACACAAGTTGTGCCAAACTGCTGGATGTTTTTTTACCAGCTTTGTTATGCGGTGTTTGGACATCGGGGTGTCTCCGATGAAAGAGCTCATGTTCAGTATCTTTTCTATGAAGAGGGGGCCCAAGGATCCTAGGTTTTACCAATGTAATTCCAGTTGCGGTTACATTGAGAGGTTATCGAGCAAACCGAATTGGAAGCACAAGTGGTTCCTTGTTCGCGACAAAGCAGGTGTCTGTCTTGAGTTCAAGATCGTTCCTGGTTGGTTTAGCATGGTCAAGAAGCCTTGGGTTATGAGGCTTGATAAATTTAAGGATTCCTTCGTTCATGAGCCCAAACTGCCTTGGCGTACCATGGTTTCGGCTCTTCGGCTTGAGATGGCGGGATTAAGCCTGCCTCATCCACGATTAGGTGTTGCCTTAGTCTTACACACACTTTATCTTTCGTGTTTCTCTATGGTCCTGTATTTCTTGATGATTTTACTTAATAAGATGTTCGTTTATTGGTGTCTGACGTTTTTGTTCTTTCTTTCTTTTTGGCAGATTTAATGGATCTAGGTTCCTTGCTCGAGCGCCATCACACCCAAGAAGGTGGTAAGGAAAAAAGAAAGAAATCATCCAGGCGCGCACCTCTTCATCCTCCTGCTCCTCGGGATGCGGCAGCTGGTGGGGCTGATAAAGCAAGCGAGCCTGCCGCGGTCGTAGAGGTAGCTGTTTCTGAGCCTCGTTACGAGCGCCCCCATTCAACGGACGCGGCTCCCCTTTGGTCCCAAAAGAGGAAGAAGGTCGAGAGTTCTTCTCGAGCCTCCAGTGCTGGCGGGGAAGAGGGGGCCCTTTTCTTGTAAGGGGACGCCACCCTGCCCACCTTCCGTATCCCCGACTTTGGGGTTGACGAGCTCATCCGCCTCCGTCTCTCAGATAAACTTGCGCGGAACGAACAGGCATGGTTGCGCCGTTTGGAGTGCGAGGAGTTCTCTCTTCAATTTGACCGCGTAGCCCAATGGGTAAGTTGAGGCGAGGCTCTCCTCTTCAGTCCTTCTATTCATTTTTGTCATTATTTGCTTATTCTGTTTCTTTTTCTATTCTCTTTTTTATTCTAGAGAACGCCTTTTCCTCATCTTGCTTTGCTTGTTTTTATTCTCCCAAGTTAGGGATTTTCAAGCCGAGTCAGAGCGGCGCCTTTCCTTCCAAGAGAAAGAGATCACTCAGAAGTCCGCTGAGATCAAAGATTTGAACCACAAGGTGAGGCCGCGACATGGCTCTTTCAAATTCGGAAGCTTCGCGCCGTCATGGAGAAGAACTTCAACAGACGGTGGAGCATTTGAAAAAACAGTCCGAGACCGTCGAGACGTCCTACAAGGACCTTCAGGATGATCACTCTATTTTGGAAGAGGACCGCGCTTTGATAAAGCAAGACTTGGAGAGACTCCAGTCCCGATCGGCCTAGGAAGCAGCACTCCAGTGGCTGGAATCACCCCCGGGACTCAGGTTCATGTCTTCTGAATGGGTTAAGACCGACGCGGGTGTTTCTTTTCTTTCTTCAGTGGCTAAGCCATGTCTTCGATCTCCGGAGGGTAAGGAGCTCTTGAAGGACAAGTGCTTCAGCTACTTCTTGAAGGGGATATCCGCGGGCATTAACCAGAGTGTCACATGCTCACAGGCTAACCCAGGCGTTCCTTTGGAGAAATTTGAGGCGAGTTTGGTGATGGAGGATTGGGGCCTGACTCCGAAGGAGCTAGCGGGGGAGGAGGAATCCGACGATGAAGAAGAGGAGATTGACGTTGTCGCGGACCCTTGAGACCCAGAGAGCCATCTTTCTATCTCCTTTAGAATGTTTTGCTGGTGCGGGCCAGTTTTGTAATTAAGTTTTGTTCTTTGATGACTTATGTTGTTTTGGGTGGTGCCCTTTTTGCTTTGTTAAACAATGGTTTTTCGCCACTTACTTTAGGGGTTGTATATTTTGTCTATCAGCAACCTCTTATAGTAAATATCATCTTTGTTCTTATGATTATGTCCCCTCCCACGCGTTCATCTTGCGTTTTGTCGCGGTGTTTGGCCTTGATTCAAAAGGTTTATGCCATTTGTCATCCATGCTCGAGTTTTGCTTTCCTATTTTTAAGCTTATGGTTTGGGACCTTCTTGTTACTTTTGGTTGTTGTCTCCTTTTCGCGTTTGATAAAAACTATGGCGTCGAGGAACCCCAACCCTTGGGCATTCTTTCAGACTTTGGAATGCGCAGATCAGCTTTCTTTACTCGTATGACTCTCTTGATTCTTACTATTTTCCTTATCTTAATTAGGCCCGGGGTTTTTATCTCGTGTTGTTTTTGCCAGCCCCTTCCGCCCCAATTCGAGGTCGAGTGCCAGCTCTCTCTCCCGCGACAGGTCTTCCTTTCTTCTTACGCCGTTGAGAGTTTTTGGGTATAGGTGAGAAGGGGTCGTGACGGTCGATCATAATTTAGTCACGGGTGGAAAGAATTCGTTGTTCACCATGGTTTCGTCGTGGGATCATCGATGATGTTTTTCTATACGGGTCGTGCTTGTTTCAAAGTTTGTCCGCATCGCGATCTCGACTGTGCTGGGTCAAGTGTTGTCCCTCGACTACTTCTTCCAGTGGTTCGTGTTAAACTATCCGGGGTCAACCTTCTCTTTTTAATGAATAAGGAAGTAGAATCGTCGTGTGTGCATGATTCGTAAATAAAGGAAATGTTTCGTTTATTCGGTCTTTAATTTTGAGACCCGCTTTTATTTAAACTGAGGACATTACACGAACCCTAGGCTCTTTTTTATTTATTGGGATGCAACCCTTCTCTTCATACTTAAGAGGTCGTGGGTTTACTCCTTGCTCGAACCTATGGCATTCACCCGCGTCTCGTAACCCCATTGTAGTCGCAGTCGGGATTCGCGACGAAGACCTCGAAGATGGAATCTCCTTGATATATGAAGATTAAGGCGACTCCAACGCTTACCCTGTTCGCCTCCACGAATCCTGGCCATCCGTCCGTGAACCAGTAGTTTCCGTCCGCGTCCATCTCGACCTTGACTTCATGTTCGCGGTTGGATCGGGACCATAGGTGCACCAGACTATGGGCATCTTCTTCCAGAAGGACGTACATCAGCAGGGGCCGTAGGGAATGGAGTTGTACCTCGGTGAGGATCACTCTGTAAAAGGCCTTGGGGGGCCTTCGAGTTCCATCTCCTTGTTTGGTGGTTGTCTCCAGTTTTAGACCCCATGGGATTTTATACTCATTTTATTTTGCCGTGTGTCCGGCCTTTTGCCCTGGGGTGGTACCACGGGGTGTTCTCCTGGTGCATGCTTTCACGGGTCTGACCTTGGTCTGAGCCGAAGTCCCATCGATCATTGCTTCTGACTGATGAGACACCTCGCTGCATCCCGTTTCATAATGGATGTGATAGTGTGGTCACTTCAGGTAATGAGCTCTTTCTTTTCAGGGGAATCTCTCGACAAGTGGCGTTCATGCGTATCCCTGTTTTCGTTTTCAAGGATCGGACTTCCTCTTTTCTTTTTGTTATTTGGCCGTCGTTCGTTTTATGCCTTGTCCCGTGAACATGGCTATTTCCGGGGCGGACAGATGGGCCTTTTTTCAATCGATCGACCATCCTGAAAAAACGTCCCGTTTGGTAAGTTTTACTGAAATGTTGGTCCCTCTTGCTGATTTTCGCTTTCCTCAGCTTATTTCTTTTTCTTTATGTCCCTATTGCCCTTGTTCCAACTCCTCACATTTTGAAGTGAGGAATGACTTCGTTGAGTCTCATGGGTTCGTGGTTGGGTCTTCCATGGTTTTTATTCACAAAGGGAATGCCCGCTTTGAAGTCCAGGTCATGGGCTTGGAAGATGGGGATGAAGGTATCGGTCGTTTTCCTTATGAGAACGTGGATCTCTTGACAAATGGCTTGTACCCTTGATTAATCGTTCTTGGTTCAGATCTTCTTAGCGGATCCGTTCTTTCTTGGTTTCTTCTTTTTATCCTTCTAGCGCTACTTTTGCTGAATCTTTCTTTGTTATGTACTTGCTGATAAACGCGGACAGTTGAGATTGCTTTTGTCTCCGTGCGGATTTTTCCGCGTGTAATGAATAAATGTGGCCGTTGTTTGTTCGTTTTGTGGATATCGAGGTGGTCTACGGGACCCTTCTTGGGTTTAGCGTGTCATAACCCTGTTATCTTCAATCATGTCTTATGTGAGTTTTTACTGTCATTGTCCCGCCCTCTTTTCAAGGGTTTACTGGCGGAATCTTTTAAGAATATATTCAAGGGTTTCTATCTGGTGGTGCTCTTTATAAGCGAGACCCTGCCTGTTTTTTATTTTAGGCTTCTGCTCTCCATTATGGCATCGTCAACTCAAACTCCTTGGGCTTTCTATTTGGCTCTTGATTTCGAATATCAAATGCAGGAGCTTGTAAGCTTTATTGGCTTTCATTTTTCATATGCTCAAAGATCGTCCTCTTTTTTATTTTGTTTTGTCTTTATTCACATGCAGTCACTCCCTGCTTTGTTTGAGTACGAAACGGGCGTCACTGATCCATCTCAAGTTTTCCTGTCCTTGGGTTCGGCTGTGGACGTCCCGATCGGAATAGTCAAGCGGGATTATGGGATATTTTGGTTGGTCGGCAGTTGGAGTGACTTTGTATCGGCCCAAAGTCTGGAAATGGGGTCCATCATGGTTTTTCGCCACAGAGGTGGGGTTCACTTTGACGTCCGCGTCCAGTGTTTTTTGGCCTTACCGTGGCTTGGCTCGATCCTGAGAGAACGTGAGTCTCCATCAGGGGAACGACGCGGAGAAAGCTCCAGCATTTTTGGCCTTATCATGGCTTGGCTCGACCTTGAGAGAACGTGAATCTCTATCAGGGGAACGACGCAGAGAAATCTCCAGCGTTCTTGGCCTTACCATGGTTTGGTTCGATCCTGAGAGAACGTGAATCTCTATCAGGGGAACGACGCGGAGAAAGCTCCAGCATTTTTGGCCTTACCGTGGCTTGGATCGATCTTGAGAGAACGTGAGTCTCCATCAGGGGAACGACGCGGAGAAAGCTCCAGCGTTTTTGGCTTTATCGTGGCTTGGCTCGACCCTGAGAGAACGTGAATCTTTATCAAGGGAACGACGCGGAGAAAGCTCCAGCGTTTTTGGCCTTACCGTGGCTTGGCTCGATCCTGAGAGAACGTGAGTCTCCATCAGGGGAATGACACGGAGAAAGCTCCAGCATTTTTGGCCTTATCGTGGCTTGGCTCGACCCTGAGAGAATGTGAATCTCTATCAGGGGAACGACGCGGAGAAAGCTCCAGCGTTTTTGTTCTTTACGAAATTCGTCTACTTTTGTGTCATATGTCTTTACAAAAAACGTCCACTAACCGCTCTCCCAACTGTCCGTGGGGGCGATTATTTTATTGAGATTGATGTTCAAACTTACACATAGTATTTCTTCAGACAACCGGCGTTCCAGGTCTTATTTAAAGTTTCTCCATCTTCATTCTTCAGCTTGTATGCGCCGGCGTGGACGACATCGGCCACAACGTATGGACCCTCCCAATTGGCATCTAACTTCCCTCCGGTTTGTATTCGCCGTAAGACCAGGTCTCCTTTTTGAAACTGTCGCGGCCGAACTCGTTGATCATGGTACTTAGCGGTCCGTCTTTTGTATTCCAATGCTTTCAAGGCCGCCATCATCCTGCGTTCCTCCCTTAAGTGCATCTCTATTTCAAGTGCTTCTTCGTTGGAATGTGGATCGAAACCGAGGACGCGTGCTGATAGGATCATTCGTTCAATCGGAATCACCGCGTCCATCAATGTGAATCTAAGATGAACCTAGCAGGCTTATTCGGTTACAAAAGTGATCAAACACACACTGTACACCACTTGCACTGACACACACGAGCTCAAGTTCATTTTGCTTCAACAAGACCAATGTAAGAAACATCCACCGTAGGCTGGGTCATATAGCATTGCCACCATCATTGCGATCTAACGGGGATTTCTCTGGTGCATCGCCAACCGCCATTCTAAGGCGGGAGAGATCTGAATAGATTATTATTGTTAAGGGAAGGTTTCTTCAACTTAGAGCATGCACAACAGAGGGTCCGAGACTCGGGCTCTTAACTTACTTTTTCTTTGTCACATCAGTTTAAGGGCCCCATTTTATCTTTTTATTATTTGCATCCTCATCCGAGAGCCCCACTCTCGGACCCTTAAGTTACTTTTTACTATTTACCTTTTCAATTACGTATTATTATTATTATTAAATTGTGAAATGGAGAAATAATAAACAAAATATAGCATTCAACTTATTATGTGCTAACAATAATAGTATATGGGTATTATTAGGTTTTTTTTAATAAAATATGCAAAATGGGTGTCTATGTATAGATAAAATTAAATCACAATTGAATATATTTTTTATTTTATTTTATAATCACATAATATGACGGAAATTACATTTGTATTATCAGATTTTAAAGCACGGCTCTGTTCCGCGTGCATTAGAGCCTCTATTTCCCGGACTCTTACTATCTTACATAAGAGACTCATTTCCAGACCCTTACATTTTTCTTTTTTAAAAAAAAATGCTGATTTGGCACACACTACCCTTATGCGGATCGATGTTGTACGAGATTTGTGATTGTTGTGAGAGCGGAGGAGAAACGACCAGCATTTAACTTTGATCAATCATCCAATAATTAGTTTCTGTTTTTCTTTTACATTTTCTACTAATAATCAGATAATTAGATTCCTAACATTGGTGTGGTTTAATTAAGGTGTTGGGTAAAAATATACATCAAAATAAGAGGCTAGCGTTAGATGGAGGTTGCCGGGTTGAAAAATTGTACGACTCGTCATTTTCGCATCCGCTAGAGGCTTGTTTAGCACAGATGTGACGACAATGAATTGATATGGATGCCTCGTATTATACAAGACATCCGCGCCAGACAAACCCTAGGACATGAATCGAAAAGATACACCAAGAGACCACATCTGGAAGCTCTAAACTAAATTGGGTAAAATCATTATTTAGATAATGATAGTAATAAAGTTACAATTTGAAATCAACAACATACAGAATAACCACGTAGTATGCTAAATGATAAAAGGAACACAGCAGGATGAGACAACACTAGGGACGCCTGCTGTTCCAAGATTCAGGAAGGACTCAACTACTCATGGCTCATACTCGAAGCTGACATCCATCTTGAGTGACTGGGATTTAGGTTCAAAAATAGAAACCAATGATCGAATAGCATCCAACGAGTCCCTCTATTAAAGCATCAAAGAAGCCACAACAGAGGCTAACACAAAGGAAATACCACTCCAGGCAACTATGTCTGCACCATTGTTACCTACAATAAATTCATATCAACTAGTAGTCACTTCCTGCAGCAAATCCACACTGATAATTGCAGACAGATTTAAGTTATATTTCTGATATTGGTCTGCCTGTATTAGATAATTAAATTAGATCAAATTGGAACATCTTCCTGGCTACCACAACTACCTGAAAGTAATCCTCCTACCAATGAAGGTGATTTATATTCCCACTTACTGCAGCATAAGAGGAAGTCTCTTCCTTTTTCCTACCCAGTATTCCCACCTACCAAAAAAGGATGCGCTCCGCAAATTTAATTGCCCTATGGCCAGTGTTGTACTTGTATAACCCATAAACACAAGGAACAACCAGAACATTGATCCTCTTAAACTATACATGTTGGGGGGTCTACACCCAAATTTCTTGTCTGGACAATGCATACTAAAAATAAAAAGTTTGACTCAATTGGAGAAACCCAAACAAGTATTTTATCAAGTACAACCTAAAGGTAGTTCAAATTGGCACACTTGTTGAAAAAAACTACGATAACTAAGCAGCAATGCATCAACATGCTCCAAATCTTCCTAACTGTACTTTTGTTAAAGGTATCCTGCCACCATTTGCAAGATTCAATCCAGTCATACCTTAGTTTAAACTAATTAAACAAAGTTACCACATATTTGAAGTTGGGTAACACTTTTGGCAGATTTAGACTAGAAGTGTTACAGACTTCATTCAAACTTGTCAATCCTCATAGCCTATTGGAATGTTCATGAGGAAAGAGATTGAATGGTAGGCCAAATACTAGACTTAAAAATTTTGTTAACAACTACAGTAGTGAGTGGCAAGACCGTAAATTATCTAGGACCAGAGTATTTGTAAATAACAGGTTTTTTCCTAGCAAGTTCAATGTATAAAAAAGAAAAAGGAAAAGGAGAATAAAAATGTGCTCCTTGTCTGCAAACATTGAAGTTATTGAAATCTATCAATGCCAATTTAATTTTCTACTAGCCAACCAGAATTAAATGAATAATTGAGAGTCAAAATTGACAACTCAATCACTCAGATAAAATAAATGACAGGGAAATGGGAGCCTAGAATGGATAACCATCTGCAAAATACACCGTAGTTTACAACATATTGCATACACCATATCTAGAGTCATAAATTGATACATCATACCGACTGCATAGTTTTAGTCCCCACATAACACCCTGTATAGATAATACCCTGCCTAGTGTATCTTCTACGTGTTGATTTGGACAAGTGTCACGGAATGAATTGGCTTCATCTGTGATCTCGATTCCATTGTCTTTCACTAAAACTATGCATTCAGTATGATCTATACTGTACTATGTAGCTATAGTATAATAAATGGAAAAAGCCAATATAAGAATCTCTAAATTCAAAACCAAGAGTAACACACTAATTAATTTATGAAAGATTCCATAAGAAATGTAAATTGAAAAAGAATAAGAAAAAAAGGCCGAATCTAGATCAATTACCTGATTCTGCTGGCGTAGTTGTGTTGGTGGTGGCGGGAGTGGTGGTGGCGGTGGTAGGAGATGGGGCTAAAGCTGTAACAAAGGAATCAATCAATCAATTATACTAAGACGGGATTTCCGACAACATAATATGAGACATAAAATCCCTGTTACATATACAAACGAATTGAACAAACAATCAAACATTTCTTCAGAACAATCTAAGATGAATGATGACACGAAATCGGTCAATTTCACTCCTTAAACCACTCAATCGTAGCCCAACCACTCACCGGAGCACATTTCGGGATCGGCACCAGCGATCTTACAGCGGGTGGCAAGAGTGACAGCGTCACTGGCCTTGATACCGAAAGACTTCAAGAGGGTGGGATTGTTGAAGATGGCGCAGAGACACGCTTTTTGAGTCGCAATTGCGGACTTGAGCGGGTTGCAACAGCTCGCCGGAGGGTTCGTGGCGTTGATGTAACTCGCGCACGGCACTAAGCTCGACGTGCACGACGTCGACGCTTGCGCCTCGGATCCCCGCAGCGTCGCCAAAAACCCTAGAACCACAACCGCTACCACCGCCATTCTCATTTTAATTCCGTTCTCCATTTTTTTTTTCGGTGTAATTATTTGTAATGCGTTTATCGGCTCTACTTCAACTCTCACATCTCCTCCTCTTTTTATGCTAAGTCGGAACTAGTGCTACTACTGGCAATTCGGGTCATCCGGTCGGGTTCGGGTCGATCACATTCGGGTCAGGTCACTGATGAATCGGGTCAACTCGTTCAAAATTTCTGTGTCGGGCTTGGTCGGGTTGGATCGGATTCGGTCAAAATAAAATTCAGATTGGTAGGGTTTCGGTCAGAATCGGGTTGGATCCATTCGGGTTTTCGGTCAGAATCGGGTCGCTCTCGTTCGGGTTTCGGGTCGGTACTCGGGTCGGTCTCATTCAGGTTTCAAGTAGAAACGGGTCTACATTTGTTTCAAACTTTTAATTGTTTGGATTGAATTTGTTGAATCATGTTCGTTCGAGACTTTTGGGTAATCAATTTTATTAAATTGAATATGTAATTCATGTTATTTATTTATGTATTTCAAAAAGTATTTGTAGTAAAATTAAATATGATTACTCATTGGCTCGTAAGCTCCTATGTTGTTAAAATCTCGATTCGATCCTACGATTCCAACAATCCCACGATCTAAAAATGGAAAAACGACCCCGATTCTTTTTTGCGATTATAATGATCCTATAAAATGTCTATTATAAAAAATTTCAAATATTTACACTTTAAATCTAAGAAACTTATAATATATTTAGTTAATCTATATTATATTTAGTTTATTTTTATAACCTTACAATCTTTATGAGTATTTTTTTTATGATTTAACATAATATTTATCTAATATTAAACATATTAACTTCATTTAAAAAAAATCATCCATGCAGTGGGATCTTACGATCCTACGATTCGATTCTACGATCCGATCTTTACATCTTTTTACCGATCTGATTTAGAATCCCAATTTTAATAACATTTTAAGCTCATTCTATTCATCCTTAATTTCATTGAAATTTGGCAATATATTATTATCGAAATCATACTTGATTCCCTGTCTAAAAGATAATTCACGTTATTTGTGTGATTATTATTTGTGTCTTTCAAAAAGTTGTTTTCAAAAGAAATTTCACTACGTATATGATTCCTAGAAGAAAGGGCTCATCCCGACCCTAGAAGATACCTTCTTTAGCGACATACAACCTTACCACCATGGCTATCGTCGGGCTCACCCCGACCCTAGAAGAAAGGGCGACTACTCGCTCATGCTGATGGAAGACATACTTGAAAGAAAAAACTTTGCATTGAACTAAAACTTGAATCTTTACAATCTCGACGCCAACTATCGTAAGCGCCGAAATCCTAAAGCTCAAAACCTTAAAACTATTGCTTTGAGTGCTTAATGCTTTGTGTCTTACTTGCTTGAATGAATAAAAACCAGCCCCCTTTCGTATGTGTTGTCTGAACCATGCGTTTTACGCCTCCAGATGAATTTGTTACCAAACGAAGGCAAGTCAATTAAATTGTGTTGTGCAATGAAGTCATTGAGTCGTTGAAATCAAGCAGGTCTCGGAAGAATGCCTCCAAGCTTATCAGAGGCACAAGAGATTTCATTAAAATCCCCAACAACCATAACATTTATTTAAACCCAAAATTTAAAATAATAATAATAAAAACACTAAAAATATATAAGAAACAACTTACTGTTGCTTATAATTTCATTCTTTAAATTCAATTTGCTTATATTTTTCCAGTAATGGGATTATTAAGTTATTAATTATTATGCATGACTTTAATTTGCACTTTTCTACTTGTTATTTTTTGATTGTGTTTTAGGGCTCGTTTGGTTGAATGGGGAAGTACAATTCCCGGGAACTTACTTCCCATGAATTGAATTCCCGTGAAATGTACTTCCCATGAATTGAAAAAAGTCGTTTGGTTGAATTTTGTTTTTTAGAAATATAAGTAGGAAAATAAAAAAATTACATTAAAAAGGGTGAAAGTTGAACTTACCTAGTCCCCTAGGTAAGTGAACTTCCTACGATTTGGAGGAATTGAAATTTCTGGGAAGTTGAATTCCTGTGTCTTTCTGTCAACCAAACACAGGAATATATTCTACTTCATTTTTTACGAGGGAGAAATCCCGTCCCGTTCCTATCCTTTCTCGTGAGGGATAAGAGACCAGGCGGAATTTAAAAAAAAAAAAAATCAATCCCTTCCTGATCTCATCCCACAAAAAATACGCAGGATTACCCCAATCCCGTTCCGTCCCATGTCCACCCCTAGAGGATACTATCTTTTTTTTCTATTTCTTTTTTTTTTTGGGTGTAAAAGCAGGGAGATGAATAAGACAAGGCAAGATTAGTGCATCCAACATGCTCACAGGAGGAGGTGCCATAATGGCATTGGCGCCAAGTCACCAACTGATAGAGGGTTTTTTGCGATGATAGGAAAAATAGAGAGTTTGTTATTCTCCAAAAATGGAGACGATTGAACCATAAACTTCCAATGGAAGAACATTTTAATTTCAAAAAAATGGATTAAGATCGTAACATGAGGGGCCTCAAAGGCCTTTTCATAAAGCCTACTGTAGACATTGAAAGGGAAAAACAATAAAGGAACTCATAAGAAGAGACAAAGAGTCCACATGGAAGATCTTCACACTAATTTCCTTGACTTGCCTAGTTATTAAGCCATTCCTCCACTGGTTGCCGTCCTGATGATCTGAAACAAAGCTGCACAAACAGACACAAAACAAAAACAAATAAGCATGATTTCAAAAGCTGAAGTAACAAGTTTTTGAAATCGTTGCAAAATATGGATGTGATGAAAAGAGGAAAATAAGAGAGCAAAATCACTCTTTCAAACTCCTTGAAAACATTCAATCCAGATAAAGCATCCATTAATAGTTCCACATCCAGATAATGAACCAAGCTAAAGCACAAGGGTGCAAATTATATCAAACAACTGCTAGCTCTTGACTCCTCTCTCCCTTCTCCAAACAAAAAGTGGAAGTAAGAGCAACCAACTTGAACTAAATGCAAAATAATGATACTACCGATGATGGGTGTTTTTTTGACAATCATTTTGAGTACAAAAGCATGCATAAATTATGGATTGGAATTCGCCTGTTATATGATAAAGTCCCGCCAGGGGAAGGCGGAATCAGAACTTACATGAACCAATCACGACGAATATGAAAAATCCAAGAAGCATAGGACCGACGGGGTAGTCATTTCCCTTCTTGGCCGTTGTTTCAGGGACTAGACCCCTCTTGGTGATGTTCTTGTCAAATTTGTTAATCTTCCTGTCAGCAAGACGTCTCGATGTTGTCTACACAAACCAAAAAGAGAGTTAGTATTATATCTATTGAATCATGATTAGCTAAGCAAATTATATGCACATATAAAAGAGGGAATGACATAAATGACTAAAAACCAATTGGAATGACATGCACAATTAGGCTGCAAACTGGATCAGCAAATGCTAGAATCTTGAAGTTCCCCTAAATTTGTAGGTAAAAAAATGCTTAAACACATAAACCTCATTGCATTAGCGAATCCATGTAAAGTCAATGTGAAAAGTTGAAATTATAATCTTGGCAACCCCAATTGAAACTACAAGTTCAGAAACCCAAACAAATCACCTTTAACTATCCCTTTCTCAGCATCGAATTCAATCTAAAAGCTGTTTGCAGTCTGTTTTATCTTAATTTATCTCATTGTCAGCACCAATCCAAAATCATCCACCGGTAAGGAGAAAATCACATTCCTATTTCTACCATAGATCAATTAAAATCAACATTTGCCGAATGCATCCAGATCAGACAAACTACGAGTAATCAGATTTAAACCTCTATATAGGCTATATCCAGTGAAAGGCTAATCAAATTAACCAGACTCTCCATCAGATTCAAGCACAATTAAGCAGACAACAATCAATCTCCAAAATAGGGGAAAAAGATAACAACAATTCAGAGAGGAAGAGATACCATTTTTAGTGATGAGATCTAAACACGCAACGTCAGAATTACAAAGAACAAACTGAACGACGAACGCGGTTTATATCCCCCTTAGAAATCTTGTATTTTCGCCTTTGCTTCCATTGCCCCAGTTTCCTACTTGTAGATCCGTCTACTACTCAAAGGTCAAAGAGCCTTCAATTACCCACGTCACTTTGCCACGTGGCGTCACCCGAATGGCTCCTTATTATCCACGCAGGTTGACACGTTCTCCTATTAGGAGCGTGGGCCCACACGACTCACGGGCGACGTCAAACGTGACGGCCACTACTGGGAATTAGTCAAACCACCTAAACCAAACACTCTCTCTCAGTTATCCGACTCGGGCTTGGCCTATCAATGTGGGCCTTCCCAATTGTTTTTGGGCCCTATCTGGATCCGAACCGGCTCTGATATTAAAGTCGTGTTCCCTATATACACCGCAAATGAACGTTGGATCTGACGTTGTAACGTCTAATTTGACGTTGTAACAACGTCAGATTCGACGTTGTTACAACGTTCAATTGGACGTTGCAAGCTGAAAGCCCAATGAGTTCGATCGGGCTTAGCAACGTCCAAATGATAGATTGAGATTCGACGTTGTTACAACGTCAAATTGGATGTTGTATGTCCAGTAAGTTCAACAACCCCTATAAAAGGGGATGAAGACCGTATTTGAAAATGCAACACAACAATTCCACATTTTCTTTCCTTCCATGGAGCCGGTTACAACTGAACATCGCGGATCAAACCCCCGCATTGATTTTGTAATCAAATGGGTTCGGTACCCAATGCCCTCGGAGGAGTCCGGTTGTGCTTGTCGCAATCCATAATGCAGTGGCATTCATCCTTGCACGCTGTTTCGTGTCGAGTGTGAAAATGACACTCACATTTCCGCATCCATGCAGTTCGGGTGCGCGTACTACAACCGTTTTAATCAGGGCATTCCTAGAGCGTATTACTGAAGGGTTGGGGACCTTCTCCTTCAACGTATTTAGTCATTCTTCCCCGATTTAAGCGCACATGACCACGTTGACATAGCTCAACAGGCAGGTATACTTGTGAGGGAAGAAAACATGGAGGTCCGGAACTTTGCATTCAACGAGTTGAAGATTCAACTCATTCCGAAGACGAACTAATTAGAGCTTAGTCAATTGTTAATAAAAGTCGTTGTTATCCGTGTTGTATTTGTTTGTTTTTATCTGTGAAGTTAAGAGTTGAAAGTTAGATATTTATTGTTATTAAGATGTAGAAACCATAAAAAATAATCATTCAAACAAAACAAACTACAACATAAAGTCTAACCTCCAAATATAGACAATCTATCACAAACAACACAAAATACACAAAAATATAGTGTAGCTAATGAAAAGATCCAATGACGCCCATGATCTTCTTGTACAACTGGTCGAACTGAGCATATCCAACCAATGACTGAATCACCCTGCGTCATCTCCTGGACGAGGTCCTGGCGCTCAACTGGGTCGACAAAGTCGTCTGGGTGTGTAGGTGCCACTGGTGGATCGCCAGGTTGTCTGACTGTCATGCGCAACACATGACCTCGACTTTAGGATTCAAACCAGGCCAAGTAGTTAACTGAGACGCCTCCTTGATAGCTCTCGTGCTTTCGTACAGTGACCAATGATAGGGTAGTATCTGTCAGGGTCCTCTGAGGTCTAGCGTGTGTGCATCAGGGCAAACGTCACGACATAACACTTCTTCATCCGCCACGGTCGCTGCGTGATAGTAGGGGAGAATTGAATTGAAATATATAAATAATAAGAACAATTGCAACCCTAACCTTTTAAATAAATCCAAAACTCCCCCGCTGTAGTGGAAGGGGAATTAGGTTCGATCCATGATGAAGCTAGTTAGTGGATCCGAAAATAGCCCGAAAATCACGTTCTGTATCGACCAAAAGTCACTCGATCTCGAATGGATCAGTCGATGTCGACCCGTGGCTGTCGATCTCGTTCAAAGGAACATGCAGAGACAAAAACAAGCAATCAATGTTGACCTAAGGAGTCGATGTCGAAGGTTAGCAACAGAAGTCGAGCGACTCAGAAGACTGTCGGTTGATCTAAGGCACTCGATGTCGACTAAAGGAGTCGATCTCGAGGACAATGCAGTAGTAGAAGTAGCGTCGACACAGAGAGACGTCGAACGATGTGGTTAAGTTGATATCGACCAAATGGGTCGATCTCGAGTGCTCCTGTAGAAGGTTAGTAACTATCGGCAAAGTAGGCTGAAGAAGGTAAGGATGGAAAGGAAGCAATGATCAACAATGATCAGCAATAAACAGTGGGTTGTTGGATTTTTCGGTAAATCAATGAACGGTAGAGGTTAATGATGTAAACAATAAAGGAAAAGATCTTCCAAAGCCAGGGATTACCACGACGACAACCATGAAAGTAAATGCGAGAAATCATCAAAGAAGCATGCTTTTATCATAAAGGAGTAGGCTTTCACCCAAACCCGACAAATAGGAAGAGATATCTTGTAATAAATTAACCTAATTTGCGTCTACCTTTTTCATAATTGAGTTTATAAACTTTCGAATAGAAACCCTAATTACTACCCAAGTTTCACAGCATGAGTTCCTTAAATTCGCAGTTAAAGATGAAGCACAACGTAGAGAAAGATAAAATATACGTTCTTTAACAACGTACCAACCTTACCAACATGGCTATCGTCGGGCTCACCCCGACCCTAGAAGAAAGGGCGACTACTCGCTCATGATGATGGAAGACATGATTGAATAAAAGGAAACTTGCATTAAAACCAAAGTCTTCAAAATCTCAATGCCAACTATCGTAAGCGCCGAAACCCTAAAGCTTGAAAACCTAAAAACTATTGCTATTGTGCTTTGAATGCTTTGTGAATTGAATGAATAAATCTCGGCCCCTAGGGCTTTATTTATAGGTTATCAATCCTTGCTAGCCAAGGAAAGGAGTTCTAATCCTAGTAAAACTACTATATCTAAATTCTATCTAATAATAAATAGGATAAAACATTAAATAAGTAAATAATAAAAAATCCTAGGGTAAATAGGAAAGTACCCATAGCAAGGAATCTATCTAAAATATAGGATAAAATCATGGCTTGGTGATAACTCTTCAACTCGGATTCGTCAAACCGTGTCTGAACCGCGGAAATCTTCAATCGACATCGACCTGAGCTGTCGATGTTGAGTGCTTCGTTTTTGCTCGACCTCGGGCTCCATTGGACTCTTTCAACATTGAACAGTGCCTCGATGTCGATTACTTTATACCCGGTCGATGTCGAGCACTTCACTCGATCTAGGGTTGTGTCGAGTGCCTTTCCAGTAGCTTGTGTTTTCCTGGCTCTTTTTACTTATTTTTTACACCACTTGTTTCAGTCGATCTCGAGAGGTCTGGTCAATCTCGACTGCTCTTCGATAGCTCTTGGCTTCTCGTTTTGACTTCAATTCCACTCCAATTTCTGCATATTTAAATCAAAACTTGTGCAGACTCTATTTCTTGCAGATTAGGACAAACTACACAAATTCTCAATATTCCCAACCTAGAATATATGAATTGGATGGAATATGAAGCCAAAATATACAAAAACATGGCTAGAAATATGCACATCAGAATACCCCATACTCAGACTTGCTTGTTCTCAAGTAATAACCAAGCAATAACCAACACCTACAACACATCCTTCAAGTCTTTGCCCTTGTCAAAAGCAACATCTCAAGTAGTAGCAAAGTAAAACAAGTGAATTTAATGTCATCACACATATATGAGTGATCCATAGGCATAGATAATTTTAAATCCAACCTCACAAGGATAATGTGTTTACACTCAACTCTCAATGTGTTTAGGCTATGAAGATCAACTCTCAACTCGATTCCATATACAAACTCATAAACATTACAATTTATAATAATCCACTTCGCAACCAATTATGTAAATGCAAACAAGAACCATTAGGAGGACTTTCGCTCAATGAAAGACTTCAAATAAGACTCCATTCGACGGGGTTGTAATGGGGCTTGGTAAGAAATAAATGGTATGAAATTATTTGGCTATGTGGTGCTTAATAAAATTCGAGAATCAAGACTCCTAAATCTCAACACAACTCTAACCAAACCATAACTCTTAAATAATGCACAACCAAACTCACTCTCTTATGAAGAACTCAACCTTTCTTTCAAACCCAATCTACCTCTCAAAAATATAAATCTTGCATAGTAGAAAAGAACTAAGGAATAATTGGCTCATGCACTTATTCATAACCTAATTTCTTCTTCTTTTTTTTTCATTTTTTCGGATTTTTTTAATGAAAATAAAATGATAATAATAATACTAGTGCATTTATAGGGTGAGCCAAAAATCCTTTTACATTATATGTGACAAATGAAAATATAAAACCAACCCATAAATTTTTCTTACTCAAAATTAAACATAAGCACTTTTCCTTCCACAAATTATTGTTCGAACCAACTCTAAGTCTTAATTCCCAAATGGAGGTCAGACTCAATTCAGCTAGAGATAATTTTGTGGAGCTTATAACATAAAGGTTCAGGCTAATGTTTTGGCTTCAAGCAAAGATAATGCAGGTGATGTACATATTTAGTGTCTTTTTATTTGCATGTTTTGACTTCGATCATATTCCATTCGATTCCTAAAGTAAAGGTTGAAAATAAGGAAAATTTGTGCAGAATGAGCTAACGTGCAAGAAATAGAGTCTGCACAAGTTTTGGTCTAAATGCATAGGAATCGGAGCGGAATCGGAGTCAAAACGAGAAAGCCAAGTGAAGCATAAAGGAGTTAGAGATCGAGTAAACCACCCGAGATCGACTACATGACTCGACATAGACACCCAGAGTCAACATCCAGACAACACAGACCTACTAAGAGCACTCGACATGACTACAGATCGAGTGGAGACCTGGACTAGCCACC
Organism: Persicaria maculosa; assembly: GCA_963922045.1. Taxonomy (NCBI): domain Eukaryota; kingdom Viridiplantae; phylum Streptophyta; class Magnoliopsida; order Caryophyllales; family Polygonaceae; genus Persicaria; species Persicaria maculosa. Next base: position 37,444,190 of record OY998271.1, read on the forward strand.
AGAGATCGAGTGAAGTCAAGACTCGTCGAGTCGAAATGAAGCACTCGATATCGAGTGACCAGGTCGATATCGAGTAGAAGTTGACACAGATTGGACGCGGTTTTGAGACGCGGATTGATGATTTGTCCAATCTAGCCACGATTTATCTTTCTTTATTAGATAAATTATATCCTAGGGAACTTTTCTTTTTACCCTAAGATATTTCATATTTACCTTAATAATGTTTCATCCTAATTGTTTTGGGATAGAATTTTAAATAGGAGTTTTAGTAGGATTAGAACTACTTTTCTAGGCTAGCAAGGATTAGTAGGCTATAAATAAAGCTCTAGGGGCCTGGTTTTTATTCATTCAAGCAAGTAAGACACAAAGCATTAAGCACTTTAAGCAATAGTTTTAAGGTTTGAGCTTTAGGGTTTCCGCGCTTACGATAGTTGGCTTTGGGATTGTAAAGATTCAAGTTTTAGTTCAATGCAAAGTTTTTTTTTTCAAGTATGTCTTCCATCAGCATGAGCGAGTAGTCGCCATTTCTTCTAGGGTTGGGGTGAGCCCGACGATAGCCATGGTGGTAAGGTTGTATGTCGGTAAAGAAGGTATCTTTTATCTCGCTCTACCTTGTGCTTCATCTTTAAATGCGAATTTAAGGAACTCATGTTGTGAAACTTGGGTAGTAATTATGATATCTTTATTGATTTCTTGCCTTACTTTCATAGTTGTCATCGTGGTAATCCCTGGCTTTGAAAGATCTTTTTTTTATTTCCTTACATCGATATTCCCTACTGTTCGTTGAGTTACCGAAAAACCCAACAATCCACTGTTATTTGTTGTTCATTGCTCCTTCTTCATCCTTCTTTCTTCGGCCTTTCTTTGCCCACCGAGCCTGATGGTACTCATGGATAGACATGAGGAACCTGGGCTTCCACACAGGAGTTCGAGAGGCTTTCGAGTACCTTTCTATGGAGCGTCTACTCGGCCATCTTCCAGCACACTACTCGTCTCTAACAGGGGAGTTCATGGTGACACTCAATATCCCTCCCCACGCATCTTCTACTCGGTGGGGAGTCACCTTCCGCTTAGGCAATAAGGATTTCAGATATTCCATCGAGGAGATGAGCAATGTCTTCGGCTTCACCTACACTCCTCAGCACTTCACCGTCGAGGATCCCAACGTTATCTGGAGGTATCTGATAGGGCTCCTGCAGAAACATTAGTAACAAGTCGGCAAAGAAAGGTCGAAGAAAGAAGGATGAAGAAGGAGCAGTTATTTGCTGTTTATTGATTTCTCGCCTTACTTTCATGGTTGTCGTCATGGTAATCCTAGGCTTTGGAAGATCTTTTCCTTATTTCCTTACATCGATATTCCCTACTATTCGTTGAGTTACCAAAAAACCCAACAACCCACTGTTATTTGCTTTTAACTGCTCCTTCTTCATCCTTCTTTCTTCGGCCTTTCTTTGCCGACATGTTACTAACGTTTCTGCAAGAGCCCTGTCAGATACCTCCAGATAACATTGGGATCCTTGACGGTAAAGTGTTGAGGAGTGTAGGTGAAGCCAAAGACGTTGCTCATCTCCTCGATGGAATATCTGAAATCCCTGTTGCCTAAGCGGAAGGTGACTCCCCACCGAGTAGAAGATGCGCGAGGAGGGATAGTGAGCGTCGCCATGAACTCCCCTGTTAGAGACTTGTAGTGTGATGGAAGATGGCCGAGTAGACGCTCCATAGAAAGGTACTCGAAAGCCTCTCGAACTCCTGTGTGGAAGCCCAGGTTCCTCATGTCTATCCATGAGTACCATCGGGCTCGGTGGGCCCGACGAGTAATGAAGGCAGCAAGATCTCGCTGCTTCTCGTTAGGGATGTCAATTGTGTCCCTATCAATGTTCTTTGATCTAACCATTTTCTGCAAGGAAAACAATAGCCAAGATAATAATCTAATTCATGCAATAGAATATAACCCCATACTTAGGTTCAGAAACTAGCCTAAAAATTTCAACATTAAACCTAGGCTAATCCTTAGTGTCATATCTTGCAAAACCTAATTCTAATGCTTAAAAGAAATATAAATAATCAATCCTAACCATCAAAATGAAGGCCTAAATAAAAAATTCCTCAAGAAAATTATCAAAATTATCAAAAATCCCGTAAATCCAATTTTATTTAGCATTTAGCACAGATCTAAACCTAAACATGTTTCAATCTCATCAAAATCCAACATATGAGCCCTAAAAAATCCCAATTAACGGTCTAAACTGCTCAATTTCAATTTCATGTGCAGAATTTCAAACCCTAAATTCGTCCAAATCTCAACTCAATATCAAATATCATCCCTAAATCCATAAAAAATGTTCAAAAATCAGTAAATCTAGGCAAAGAGAAGAGATTCATACCAGAAGAGTGGGTAAACTCGGGATTGAAAGAGGAAAAAGAGAGGGATCAATGGGGCTCTCGCTAGGACTATTGTCGGGGTCGAGATCAAGCACAGGGACTGGTGTCGGGCGCTTGTGTCGCTGCTACTGGTGTCGCAGTGGGCGCAGGGGGTACTTGTGTGCAGTGGGCGGCGCCGACCAGCAGGGGCAGAGGGCGAGAGAGCAAGAGAGAGAGAGAGAGAGAGAGAGAGAGAGAGAGAGAGAGAGAGGTGAGAGAGAGCGGCGAGGGTTTGCCGATGTCGGGGTCGATGAGATAGAATGAAAAGAGAGAGAAGTCGAACCGGGTTTAAAAGGTAAGAATTAAAACAAACTGACATGTTTCCCTTTTCTTACCTTTTGTAGCTGTCATCGATGTTGACTTGAGCAGTCGACATCGATCGGGCACTCAGGAGTTGACATCAACTTAGTGTGTCGATGTCGAGCAGTGCCTTGGCATCGTTTGTGAACATTTAGACATGTCGACATCGACTGGTGGTGTCGACATCGACCTATCTTCCCTGTGTCGACTGGCTTCTCTCTACTGGTGGTTTCTTTTTCTTATCCAGTCGACATCAAACGCTTGATTCGACCTCGACTGGTTCTCCAGGCTCTTGATCTTCATATTTAAGCTCAATAAAGATTTCCACGAAAATATCTAGAAGAAAACTAAAAATATTCTAACTAAAACATAGGAAAAGAAAGTAACAGGTTGCCTCTCGGGAGCATTTGGGTTTATGTAGCTAGCTCGACATACTTCTTTTTTTGCGCTAGTTTAACGCAGGGTGGTGCAAATCTCTTCATCTGGGTCCTCCTTGTCATAATACTTCTTTACCCGGTGACCATTTACCTGAAAGGTGGTGCCATCGTCGCTAAGTAACTCCACCGCTCCATGAGGGAATATTTGATGAACCATGAATGGTCCACTCCATCTTGTCCTTAGTTTCCCTGGAAACAAGCAAAGTCTAGAGTTAAAAACAAGGACTTTGTCACCTACCTCATATGTCTTAGGCACCAATTTCTTATCGTGCCACTTTTTTGTGCGCTCTTTGTAGATTTTGGCATTCTTATATGCCTTTAGGCGCAATTCCTCCAAGGCTTGCAAGTCAAGGAATCTTCTCTTTCTGGCCTCGTCGAAGTCCATGTTAAGCACTTTGAGAGCTCACATTGCCTTGTGCTCAAGTTCGATGGGCAAGTGGCATGACTTACCATACACGAAGTTGTAGGGAGTTGTTGGAAGTGGTTTCTTGTAGGCCGTTCGGTAGGCCTAGAGCGTGTCGTCTAGCTTGGACAACCAACAAGTGGGAGACTGTCTTTTCCAAGATGGCTTTGATTTGACGATTGGAGACTTCTACTTGGCCACTTGTTTGGGGATGATATGGCGTTGCCACCTTGTGCGTCACCCCATACTTGGCTAGAAGTGCTTCAAAGCCTCTTTCAATGAAGTGTGAGCCACCATGTGAAATCTAGAACACCAAAGCGAGGGAAAATGTTAGTTTTCATAAACTGTCAAACTACCTTCCCATCGTTGGTCCTAGTTGCAACAACCTCCACCCATTTTGAGACATAATCAACCGCCACTAGGATGTATTTGTAGGGGCTGGAGGCAGGGAATGGTCCCATGAAGTCTATACCCCATACATCGAATAGTTCAACTTCTAGAATCCCTGTGAGCGGTGTCTCATTCCTCCATGTGATATTACCTACGCGTTGACACTCATCACAAGAGGTTACAAATTGCTGCACATCCCTGAAAAGGTTAGACCAATAAAAACCACATTGAAAAATCTTTGTCGCGGTCTTGAATCCTTTAGCATGGCCTCCTGTAGGGAGAGAATGACAATGAAAAATCACGCTCTCTACCTCTTCCTCTGGTATACAATGTCGAAAAATATGGTTCCTTTTCCTGCTTGAACAGGTAGGGTTCATTGCAATAGTATTGCTTGATGTCGTGTAAGAACTTCTTCTTCGCTTGCGAAGTTAGGCCAGATGGTATTCGCCTCCTACAAGATAGTTAGCAAAATCCGCATACCAAGGTACCTTTGCCCCTCTTACAACAAATAATTCATTAATAGGACTAGAGGGAAGAGTAAAGAAGATGTCCTCACCGGGGTTTACCTTTTCTTGAGATTCACCTTCGTGTCGACTGGAAGGTGGTCGATGTCGACAGGGTTTAGTCGACATCGACTAATGTGCATCGACCGAGTCACTCAATTTGGGTAGCTCGATCTAGTCACTCAATGTCGACAGGGTTTGGTCGATCTCGACCTCCTTTTGCAAGTGAACTAGAGGAATATTAGTTGACCTGTTGATGTACATAATTGTACATTTGTTTATTGCATTTTTTGACTTCATATTCCATTCGATTTCCGAATAAAAGTTTCAAAAGCATATGATCTTGTGTAAGAATGAGCTAAAGTGTAAGAAATAGAGTCTACACGAGTTTTGAGCTAACTATGCAGGAATTCGATGAAATCAGAGTCAAAACGGACAAGCCGAGTGAAGCTGAGAAGAGGTCGATATCGACTGGAGACATCGATATCGACCCTGGATTTCGACACGACTTATGAGTGTCGAGATAACCACACAAACCAGACTAGAAGCCTCGATATCGACACACATGCATCGATATCGACCATCGTCATAGACATCGACTGGAGTTGGACAAGTCGAGCAGAAACACAAGCATCGAGATCGACCTCTGGTGTCGATATCGACCCTACCTCGACAGAAGATAAATCCGATTTTGAGGCTCGGATTGTGAAGTCTATCATCGAAGCCATGAGTTATCTCGTTCTTTTAGATATTAGCAGTTGTTTATTATCTTTTCCTTTAAGTTTTATCAAAATAAAAGACCTATCCTAAATTGCTCGGATAGAGTTAATAGTTTAGATAGGAGTTACAATCCTCGGATAGCGAGGATTAGTAGCCTATAAATAAAGCCTTAGGGGCTGATTTGTTAGATCATCCAATCCCAGAACAATTCATTGACCCAAGGAAAAGACATAGACAATAGAGTTAGAGTTAGAGAGAAGTTTTAGGGTTTGACGTTTGCGAAAGTTGACGTTGAGTTGTAAAGCTTCGAAGTTTATTTTAATGCAAGTTTCTTCCTTTCAATTGACGATGAGTTCCATGATGAGAAGCGAGTAGTTCCCCAAAGCTCTTAGGGTCGGGGTGAGCCCGACGTTAGCCATGCGCGCTTGAGGTAAGTATTTGATGTTGATATCGTTGTGTCTATCTCTCCTCCTACGATTCTATGTTTAGTCCTAATCGAAAGAAAAGGGATTCATGCTAACAACTTGAGTTATAAACATAAAATTGGTAGAGACAATTAGGTTTATTTGCAAGAGTAATCCTAAGAGTTGGTGTACGGCGAAAGCTCGTCCCTCGGGTGAAATAGCGCAATTGTCCGTCTTATTTATCTTATCGCATGCATTGGTTAACGTTGTGGTAAACCCTAATCCTAGGAGTTGTTTTTACATATTTTATATTCATCGAAACCCACTGTTTTATTTCTATTCATTGCTTCTCTCTTCATCCTAAAGTCTTCGGCCCTTCTTTGCCGACGAAGTACTAACCCACTGTAGGGAGACATCGATATCGACCCCAGACGTCGATATCGACCACTGAGTTCATCGACAGTTTTCTGAGTCGACGACGAACATCGCTGCGGAGTTACTGGACATCGATATCGACCCATAGTGCCGAAATCGACCCTTCTGTATCGACTGGCAGTCTTCTGAGCCAGTCGATTTCGTGGACTAACATTGATATCGACCCCACCAGTCGATATCGACTACCGTTTTTTGTCTCTGCAGGTCTTCTGTTGCAGAGAACATCGACAGCCGAGGTCGACATCGAGGCCCAAGGTCGAAATCGAGGCTTCTGGCCGACGCAGACTTGAGATTTCCAAAGCTACTAGGATCCCGTTGACACACCTCCTCGTGGATCGATCCTGACTACCCTTCCACTATAACGGGAGGAAGTCTTGTAATCATTTGCTTAAGCCAGGAGTTGGATTACATTTATTACATCTTTGGAGATGCCTGAAGATCCTGTAGTGCCTATTATACTTTGTAGGCCTTTCTTAGCTACTGCTGATGCCAATATCAATGTACGTCGAGGGTTACTAACCTTTACTATAGGGAACGAAGTGATAGAATTCTCTTTCAACCCAACCATGAGCGAAGCAAAGCACCTGGAACAAGTAGTCCTCTCGCCGGCTAAGGAGAAGCTTAGAAAATTTTTGTTGGCAAGGACGGAAACAACAAGCAGGGTCGACATCGACTAGAACCAGTCGATATCGACTAAAAACATCGAAATCGACCCCCCCTTGGTTGAAATCGAGTATGCCAGATCACTACCAGGAGCTAAGTATGGGGTCACAGAGGTCGATATCGACCCCCACATGTCGACATCGACCAAAGCTCTCGAAATCGACCCTCCTTGGTCGAAATCGACCACCCCTCAGCCCGAAGATTTCTGTTTCGGGCCCAAACAGGTAAGGCCAGGTATGACTCCTAACCCTCCTCCGTCCATTATTGATGAATCAATTAAACCTATTATTGATAATTCTACTAAAGAGAGGGTCAAAGCTCCATGGTTTGCCTATATTGCTAAAGTTAGGTCAAGAAAGAGAAGAAAAGCGCCCAAAGAAGAACCTAACATCAAAAAAGCCTTGGTCGCCGAACTTAGCTACTACCAAAAGGACCTAGATGACCCAGGAGAATGCTCAAGCTCGAAGGGTCCCTACATAAAAGGCTCGTGAAGAATTGACGGAGAAGTCGGCCTAGCGACTCAAAAATCTAGAGCATGTACATAAAACCTTTAAATTTTTTGCATAGATGGTTTTTAGGATTTAATTTTTGGCTGTTTGAAACTTTTAAAACTGAGATAATTTGTGCTTTATCTATATTTCTAACAAGATTTCAGGTTATCAAGCAAAAGGAATGACGAAGAAGAAAAGAAGCTTCTGCAGAGGCAGTCGAAATCGACCAGGCCAGTCGAAATCGACCTCCCCAGGGTCAAGCCATCTCCTGGAGTCGACATCGAGGACTCAAGAGCAAAAAAAGAGGTCGATATCGACCATTATACTCGATATCGACCCCAATCAGGCAGCCCTTGTCTTCATCTTCTTCCTCGACTTCGACAGATGCAGTCGACATCGACCACTGACCTAGATATCGACTTCTGGCATCGACCTCACCTGAAATCGACCTGAATCCGCATGTTGCGCTGTGAGTTTCTCTCTACCCTTGTTCTCTTTTTAATACAGTGAGGACACTGTATATTTTAAGTATGGGGTGGGGGAAAGACATGTCTTATGGTCTTAACTTGGTTTCTTCTTCGCATTGCATTCATGTTTAAATTTTTAGTTTTACTTTTATAAAATGTCAAAAAATCCAAAAAATAGAAAAATGTCAAAAATACAAAAAATGCATGTTTATTTTTTTAAGTTTATTTTTCTTTACCCTACTTAGATGTCCTATGATGAAAACTCAATAGCTGACTTGATCATGTAAATCCTATGGCATATTTGGATGGTTTAGCCTAAGTCTTTAAATTTTTATGTAGATTGTGAACTTGTGATAAAATTGAGCACATATGATCCTAGGCTAAAAAGCAAATCCAACAAAAATTGTCCTTGTGAGAATTTTGACCTATAGGGAGAACATCAAAAATCCCTCCGCTTTCTTGAGTGAATTTACTCTTCCTATGCATCTCTAAATATTGTGATAGTTATTCAAAACCAATGCATATATATGTTTATGTTTACGAGAATTAAATGATGGAGGCATCTTTTAAGCCATTTTTATCCTCTCTTTACCTACCCTACATTATCCCTGCTTGAAGCCAGAACATTAGCCTGAGCCTGAAATTGCAAACTCCACAAAATTATCCCTAGCCGAATTGAGCCTGACCCCCATTTGGGAATTGAGACTTAGATTGGTTGGGACTAATGCCTTGTGGAAAGAAAAGAGCATAATATCCAGTTTTGAGCAAGGAAATTATAGGATGGTACATATTTACATTTTGTCATATTTTGTAAAAGGATTTTTGGCTCAACCTATAAATGCACATATTTACTTATTACTTTCGAAAAAAGAAAAAAAAAAGAAAAAAAAATCCGAAAAAAAAATCCGAAAAAAAATATATATATAGTGCATGAGCCAAAATCCTTAAGTCCTTTATTCATACAGGTGTTATATTTTTGAGAGCATATTATGGAAAGATGAGTTTGGGAAAAAGCATTATAGAGATTGAGCTTACATTGAAGAGTTATGGTTTGGGTATTGCAAGTGTTGAGATTTAGGAGTCTTGATTCCCGAATTATAAAAGCACCACATAGCCAAATAATTCCATACCCTTTATTTCATACCAAGCCCCATTACAACCCCGCCGAATGGAGTCTTCTATGAAGTCTTCCATTGAGCGAAAGTCCTCCTGATGATTCTTATTGCATTTTCATAATTGGTTGCGAAGTGGATTATTATAATTTACAATATTTATGAGATTGTATATGGAATTTAGTTGAGAGTTGATCCTCATAGCCTAAACACATGAGAGTTGAGTGCAAACACATTATCCCTGTGAGGTTGGATCAAAATTGCATATGCATATGGATCACCAAAATATGTGCTATGACGTTAAATTCACTTGCTTTGCTTTGCTACCGCTTATGATGTTGCTTTTGACAAAGGCAAAGACTTGAAGGGTGTGTTGTAGGTGTTGGTTATTGCTTGGTTATTGCTTGAGGACAAGCAAGTCTAAGTATGGGGTGTTTTGATGTACATAATTGTACCTTTGTTTATTGCATTTTTTGACTTCATATTCCATTCGATTTCCGAATAAAAGTTTCAAAAGCATATGATCTTGTGTAAGAATGAGCTAAAGTGTAAGAAATAGAGTCTACACGAGTTTTGAGCTAACTATGCAGGAATTCGATGAAATCGGAGTCAAAACGGACAAGCCGAGTGAAGCTGAGAAGAGGTCGATATCGACTGGAGACATCGATATCGACCCTGGATTTCGACACGACTTATGAGTGTCGAGATAACCACACAAACCAGACTAGAAGCCTCGATATCGACACACATGCATCGATATCGACCATCGTCATAGACATCGACTGGAGTTGGACAAGTCGAGCAGAAACACAAGCATCGAGATCGACCTCTGGTGTCGATATCGACCCTACCTCGACAGAAGATAAATCCGATTTTGAGGCTCGGATTGTGAAGTCTATCATCGAAGCCATGAGTTATCTCGTTCTTTTAGATATTAGCAGTTGTTTATTATCTTTTCCTTTAAGTTTTATCAAAATAAAAGACCTATCCTAAATTGCTCGGATAGAGTTAATAGTTTAGATAGGAGTTACAATCCTCGGATAGCGAGGATTAGTAGCCTATAAATAAAGCCTTAGGGGCTGATTTGTTAGATCATCCAATCCCAGAACAATCCATTGACCCAAGGAAAAGACATAGACAATAGAGTTAGAGTTAGAGAGAAGTTTTAGGGTTTGACGTTTGCGAAAGTTGACGTTGAGTTGTAAAGCTTCGAAGTTTATTTTAATGCAAGTTTCTTCCTTTCAATTGACGATGAGTTCCATGATGAGAAGCGAGTAGTTCCCCAAAGCTCTTAGGGTCGGGGTGAGTCCGACGTTAGCCATGCGCGCTTGAGGTAAGTATTTGATGTTGATATCGTTGTGTCTATCTCTCCTCCTACGATTCTATGTTTAGTCCTAATCGAAAGAAAAGGGATTCATGCTAACAACTTGAGTTATAAACATAAAATTGGTAGAGACAATTAGGTTTATTTGCAAGAGTAATCCTAAGAGTTGGTGTACGGCGAAAGCTCGTCCCTCGGGTGAAATAGCGCAATTGTCCGTCTTATTTATCTTATCGCATGCATTGGTTAACGTTGTGGTAAACCCTAATCCTAGGAGTTGTTTTTACATATTTTATATTCATCGAAACCCACTGTTTTATTTCTATTCATTGCTTCTCTCTTCATCCTAAAGTCTTCGGCCCTTCTTTGCCGACGAAGTACTAACCCACTGTAGGGAGACATCGATATCGACCCCAGACGTCGATATCAACCACTGAGTTCGTCGACAGTTTTCTGAGTCGACGACGAACATCGCTGCGGAGTTACTGGACATCGATATCGACCCATAGTGCCGAAATCGACCCTTCTGTATCGACTGGCAGTCTTCTGACCCAGTCGATTTCGTGGACTAACATTGATATCGACCCCACCAGTCGATATCGACTACCGTTTTTTGTCTCTGCAGGTCTTCTGTTGCAGAGAACATCGACAGCCGAGGTTGACATCGAGGCCCAAGGTCGAAATCGAGGCTTCTGGCCGACGCAGACTTGAGATTTCCAAAGCTACTAGGATCCCGCTGACACACCTCCTCGTGGATCGATCCTGACTACCCTTCCACTACAACGGGAGGAAGTCTTGTAATTATTTGCTTAAGCCAGGAGTTGGATTACATTTATTACATCTTTATTATTTGTAATTACTTGACATATCAATCCTCCTGCAACAACACCTGTCATCAAGGTCAGTCGACATCGAGTAAGTACTCACCTTTAGGGCAGTCGACGTCGACTGAGTGCAGTCGACATCGAGTGGTATCTCTAACCATTTTGCTTCTTGCTTCATCAGGTGCTCATCGGTGTGGGAGTCATCGATTGACATGTTGTCCTTTGGCTCATCTAGCAGCCCCTTTGGTAGCCATGAGAGATGATCGGCTATGGAGTTCTCCGCTCTCTTTTTGTCCTTAAGCTTAAAGTTGAACTCTTGAAGTAGAAGCACCCATCGTAGGAGCCTAGGTTTGGCATCTTTCTTCGCCATCAAGTACATAAGAGCTGCATGGTCAGTATGAACAATTACTTTAGATCCCACTAAGTATGAGCGGAATTTCTCAAAAGCAAAGACCACTGCCAAGAACTCTTTCTCCATTGTGGTGTACTTTGTCTGGACCACGTCAAGAGCCTTGCTTGCATAATAGATGGCGTGAAGCTTCTTGTCCTTTCGTTGTCCTAGGACAGCTCCTATGGCCCCCCCATAATGTCTTTATATACATCCACCATGAGGACAAATGGATGTCGTCCATTCACCTCATAATTTTGCACAAAAGTAATTTCATCTTCAAAGAGGAAAATGTCATCCTCAGAAAGTGAATGAGCGATGGAGGTGGAACGAGATGAAGCTCCCGAACCACAGAGCAATGTCATCCCACAGGTGAACTCTTATGGCTGTATTCTTTGCTCTCATGTTTTGTCTGTATTCAGTTTAAACTAAAGTAAGGATATACATTTTTACTAATATCAATTGCATATACTTCTTATGTCTACATCCAGTTTCGAGACTTCACAATTGCGTTTACCGACACCCGTACTTGGTCTTGTCGTAACCAGATGGTCGAGCATTTTAAGCAAATCTGTGTTTCACACAATGTGGTCTTATTAATAAAGCGATCGTGATCTAGCACTACAAACCGACCGGGTGGCGTGTTGTTAGCGTGCAAGCAATATGGGGTGTTTCGCAGAAGGGGAAAGTAGATTCATAGCACACAGAGTAACTAAGCAACTGTCCATTCTCATTGCACGGTCATGAGAGGGGACCGGGTATGTGGATGATGACCGTGCAAAATGGAACGCACAACCATTACCTCCCTCACCGATTGAAGGGTCATGCTTACGCGGGAAGGATGAAATCGGGGGAGAAGAAAATATGCAAGTGGATGAAAGACATTGGAACTCCGCCGAAGGCCATCGCGTACGGGCTACGACAAGTAGATGTGAATAGCGTCACCTCAACGCGATCACTTGAGAACACCCTCAACAAGCTTGCCATTGAAGAGAGAGGAAATCGGACGATGACACAAGATACCCTCCATCATCTCTGAGAAAGGGGCTACTACTACGAATTCAGAAGAAGCCCAGACGATGAAAACGTATTGAATGACCTTTTTCTCACACGCCCGGATGGGATTCGTCTCTTAAACAAATACCCGTATGTCATCATGATGGATAGTACGTACAAGACTAATAGGTAAGTACTATATTCTATGTCTTCATACATTTATTCCTTATTGGGTGTTATACTTATGTGAGTACGTTGCTACATTGCATCCACAGGTACAACATCGCTTTGTGCGAGATAGTGGGCTTAACGCCGACGGGAAATAACTTTGCATCGCCTATGCCTTTATGGCTCGCGAGAACGAGGACACGTACGCTTGGATGCTGAATAACCTACGTGTTCTTCTTTAGGGTAAAGTACCCGATTCGATCATGACAGATCAGGAGCGGGGCCTTCTCGCGGCACTTAGGGTCGTCTTCTTCGATGTGAAATATCTACTGTAAGTGTGAAGAGGCCACTTTGAAGATTACCAAAAATTTGCAACTTGCAGTTATATTCAAGAATCACGTTTTGGGTTTATTCCAATCTTCTACGGAGGAGTCATTCGAGCGGCGCCGGCGGTGGCTTCACGGCTAACGGCGGGCCACACCCGGGGTCATGGGGTATTTGGAATCAGTGTGGCTCATCCACCGGACAAGCCTTATCAGATGTCACACCGACCACGTTCTCAACTTTGGTACAAGGACAACCAATAGGTACGCATATCCTTTCTACCTTTACCCATGTATCTCCCTTCCTAAATTTCGACATTCGTTCACCGCGAGCATGTACATGATGTAATGTGTAGGGTTGAAGGCCAACATAAATGGTTGAAGGAAGCATTGCACTCGACCATAGGTAATTTTTGTGTCTTGGTGGATGCCATTCATCGAGTTAATGAATGTCAGATGCATGATTTCCAGACTGCCCTGGAAATAGATCGTTTCAAATGGCCAACTAATGCACAAAACATTCCCTTATTCAAAGAGGTTAAGCACGTGGTTTTGAAGAAGTGTTTCAAATATCTCTACGATCATTGGAGGACCATTGTCTATGGAAAAGTATCCGAAAAGTGCACTGACCGGTATTGGAGAATATGATATGGGCTACCATGTGTGCATGACGTTCAGCGTTGTGTTGCTGAAGGAGTTCCAATATCACCAGACGACATCCACCCATTTTGGAGAGATCTGTCATGACACGAATCAGAAAATGCTTTCTTACTCTATGCCATGTCGTCTTCGTACAATGCCTCCAATGAAGCCTGTGACTCGGATCTGCACCCACCTGCTCGTGGTAGCGTACGTTCAAAGAGAAGACCTAGAGGGAGGAGGAACCCTTGCAGAATGAATTCCTTGCGATATAAGGAATTTTGGGCGAATTTTGAAAGAGAGGAAGCCAGAGCAGGTCGCTGAGGTAGAGCCCGACAGTCCATGCCTCCATCTGATGCACAGTACTGGGTTTTAATTAGGGTCAAAACAATGTGGACCCTTTTATGTTCAGGCACATTGCAACATCTATAAACACCGTAGGAGATGGTCACTGCTGATATCGGGCTTTGACACAATTGATGTTACACCAGGGGAGGCACGGTTCGTAGATATGAAAGGGTTATTGTGCAACCATTTGGAACAGAATCATCAACTTTACACTGGTTGCTACATGTGAGGGTATTCGTTACGAGAGTTTGTCGATCTGTAGAGTTACTCCGGCATAGTGAGAGGTGACCGAAGATACTGGATCGAGCTGCCAATCATAGATCTTGTGTTTGCGACCGTCTACCAAGTTCCCCTCATCGTCTTATCTTGGCACCTGCCTTTTACATGCCTCCCTATGTACACCGAACAACCAAATAACGCACCTTATGAGGCCATACTAGGGTTGGCCTAGCTCGGGAATCAAGATCATTTTGCGGCGGTGAGTATAATATGTATTACTCTCGCTTCAATTGCATTTCATCCATAAATTACCAAAATTAACATTCTAATATACTTATTGCAGATATGGTTACATCTCAACACTCCTTTACCTTCTCTAACGCATGAATGGATGACATACCATCACCCGAGCGTCAACGGACGGGATACTCGCTTCCAAGACTAATTTGATAGATTTAGAACATTGCGGGTTCAGGAAGGTCTTCCTTTACACCATGTTTAGCAGTCATGACACGATGTTTAATTTCCGTTGCCCTATTATGTTAGACATTGTGAAATCAAATTGTAGCATCTATTGTAAAAACATCCATATTATCATATTCCACATATTATGTTTTATAAGTTCAATTACACAATTACCTTCGTCTTTATTATTCCTTTTTCACACTTCTGTATGTGTTATAGTTCAATTATACGAATTATTGTAATGAAAAGACATTTCATATGTATGAAAACAAGTACTATCAAATAACGTCAGATTGGGCGTTATATAGCCATATGAGAACGTTGGATCCGACGTTTTTACAATGTTGGATTAGATGTTGCTATATGGCCCGACCCGCCCCGTTTTGTCCTCAAATGCACAACGTTGCATACTACACATTGCAACGTTAGATTCGACTTTGTAGTATAATTAACGCTACAATATCAGATTCAACGTTGTTTGGCGGTGTTAATCCGCGGATTTGCGGTGTACACAGGAGACTAAATGCTAGCGTGTCACCTCTTTCCTATTCCTTGCCCTTCATTTTTCTTCTTCTTCATCCGCGTGTAAGCTACGTTCGAGCCACAGAGCGAGGAGAGGGATGGATCCAGACCAGGTCTCAAAGGCGTTCGTCGAACACTACTACACCACCTTCGACACCAATCGCACCGGCCTGGCGAATCTCTACCAGGACTCGTCTATGTTGACCTTCGAAGGGGAGAAGATCCAGGGAATTCACAACATCGTCGGTAAGCTTACCTCTCTTCCGTTTCAGCAGTGCAAGCACAATATCACCACGGTGGATTGTCAACCCTCCGGCGCCGGCGGTATGCTTGTTTTCGTCAGCGGCCAGCTCCAACTCGCCGGCGAATCTCACTCTCTCCGGTTCAGCCAGGTACGGCTTTCTTGTTATCGTTTTTTAATTTTAGATTGATTTGTTTGAAGTCTGTAAAATTCTTAGATAATTAGACTTCTAGTTTGTTTGCGATGCGGTTGTTTTGATGGCTAGTAGGGTTTAGACATGATATTTGGTTTTGCTTTGTAACCTAGGGTTTGTGATGGCATGATCGTTGGAACATTTGAGGTTTTCTTTGCATAAATGCTTGCCAGTGTCTGATGTTAATTTATAGCGGTTATTTAGAATTCGAAAATTGTCGATTAATGGAATGTGATATTGAATTATTACTTGATTCAACTTGCACTGGTAGATCTAGGGCGCTTGTTGTGCCTGATGTTTCAGTTGCTGCTCAAATGGTTGATGATCATCTCATTTAAGATGATCTAGAACTACTCGTTTTTCTATATCTACCCTCCCCTACCTAGAAAAACCTTTAATTTGGTGAGTTTTTTCTTGTATTAAAGTTCAATGTATTTTTCTAGGCTGGATCCCTTACTAAGTTACTAGCATTTTGGTTTTAAAAATTGTTATAGGTCAATAATTATTTTAAGCTCTTTTAAAATTGCACTGGAACTTTATATAATAAACATGTGAATTGTATGGTTTACAACTTCCATGTCCACGATTCACCTTACAATGAAGTGAGATGTTTGTTTGGGATATCGATGCAGGACTCAATGGATTGGTTATGTATTGTAGATAATAGTGCTTGGGCAGATGCAGAAGCACTTTTACATAACTAAGAAAAAGGAATATCTATATTTCAGCTTCTCAAAGTGCTTGTAGTGGAAAATAGGAATCTAATTTATCGATGGCTCGTGTTTAGATATGATAATTTGGTTATGGTTTGTAATCTAGGGTTTCAGATGGCATGATTGTTGTTAGATGATGGATACGGTCTTCTTTGTATTTATGCTTATCAGAATCTAATGCTAGTTTCTGGAGGTGATTTAGAATTCAAACATGTGCATAAAAGGAATGTCATATAGATTTATTGCTCAATTCAATTCTGATTGGTAGATCCAGGTTGGTGTTTTCTTGTACCCATTGTTACTGCTTGTTGGTTGTTCCTGCTCTTATTGTTGATGTCGTTTTGTTCAAGATAATCTAAATTATGTAATTGTGTTTAGTCACTTTACTGCACTATATCCCTTACTGGCATTTCCTTTTTCCTTTTTCTTTTAAATGCAAAAGGTCAATAAATAATTAACCACAAATAAGTCCACAAAGTTATTCTGTTACAGATTACTTGATTTGATAAATAGACGTGAATTCAGTGATTTACTACTTCCATTTCCATGTACATGATTCATCTTAAGATGAAGCGAGAAATTCCTTTGGTTATCAGTGCAGGTCATGAAAGGAATAGTTATATATGGTACATGTTAGTCCTAGGCAATGCTGTTAAAATTGGGATTCTGAATCGGATTGGTAAAAAGGTATACGGATCGGATTGTTGAATCGAATCATAGGATCGTAAGGTCCCACCATATGGATGAATGTTTTAAAAATGAAGTAAATATGTTTCATATTAGATAAATATTATGTTAAATCATAAAAAAAAATACCCATAAAGATTGTAAAATATTAAAAATAAACTAAATATAATATAGACTAACTAAATATGTTGAAAAATTCTTAGATGTAAAGTGTAAATATTAGAAATTTCTTATAATAGACATTTTATAGGATTGTTAAAATCGTGAAAAAGGATCGAGATTTTTTTTCCATTTTTGGATCTTAGGATCATTGAAATCGTAGGATCGAATCGGGATTTTAACAACACTAGTACAACTCCCGTGCCATGGTGCGTTTATTTTATTTTTCATTTTTAGAAAACAACTATAGTATAACACATTATTATAATTATTATAAGAAACATGACTTTTAAAAGTTAACATAAAACAATTAATTACTTTCCAAAGTAAGGAATCCTTAAACGTTTATGAGATGCTTCTGTTTATTGATTGAAAAAGTATTATTTACTCTTACTCTAAAACTTCTGTCACTTTGCTTAAAAAATATTTTTTGAATTAATCTCATGGGTTGCTGAAAACGAATTAATATCTCTATATTTTTGTTAAAAGTATGTTTTGAATTAATTCCATTGGTTGTAAAAACTTAATATCTTTGTAAATTTATTTAAAAAATCATATTATATTTTGATTTTGAATTAATTTCATTGGTTTCTAAAAAAGAATTAATGGCTATTATTTTTTTTGTAAAGAAAATTAGGTTTTAAATTAATCCCATTGGCTGCTAGAAAAATAATATTATTGTAACTTTGAATTAAGGAATAAAATAGAATGAATAAAGATGATTAGATGGAAGAACTAAAATAAAGGAGGTGGTAACACATAAGCAAAACTGCTCCTCCATTAATATAGTATACAGATAGATTGTTTGCTAAAAAAAATTGTACCTTAGAATTAAGGAATAAAATAGAAGGAATAAAGATGATGGAAGACCAAAAATAAAGGAGCTAGTGACACATAAGAAAAAATGCTTCTAAATTAATATAGTACTAGTGCAGTGGCCCGTATAAGATGCGGACCTTTCTCTGTTTTAATATTATATACTCCGTATATTATAATTAATCCTTAAACTTTAATTACCACTATATATCACTAAGAATTGCTTAATTAAATCTATCGCAAATCTTCATTATCATATTATCGATGTTGAAATTTGATTTTGAATTGGAGTGTTTAATTTGATATGAAAATTATCAAAATTGAAATGTACACTGTACGAAAAAATATAAATTAACATATCATTAACAAAATCATATAAATAAGCAAAGTTGTTGTCAATACACATTGTCATTTATAATAAAATATATAAAACATATTAAAATGTTTAATATTATTACTCCCTTTGTTATCCAAAATAGGTTATTTACCATTCATGCATGCTTTTTTATAATAAGAAAAACTATATTAAAAATTAACTTTTTTGTAAATATTTTTTTATAATTCATACTTTGAAGTATTAAGCATGAAATTACAAAATATATATACATATTATAGTTTTTAACTCTTCAAAAAGCGTATTTGAATAGTAAAGTTACATATTTTGGTTAATGAATGAAATATCATCTAAATGATCAGTAACCTAGATAAAAATTTTAAAGAAAAAGGTATGGTGCAAGTAAACCCATTAAATAAAAATTCTTCATAAAGATTAAAATAGCTTTGAGAATTGATTCAGTTTTGGCATAGATAACAATATTTACAATTTTAATCAGATAAAAATAAATCAGTTATATTATTCATCCAAGGAAATATTTTACTACATCACAAAAAAAAAACTAATTTTGGGTAAAATGTGGTAACTAACATAAATATTACGTTTTAATTAAAAATGAGAAAAAATAAATTAAAGTTATAATAAAAACTAATTAATTGGTTAGTTTAATTTAAAAATTTAAATCGCTTTAATCAATTGGGTAAAAAAATAAGTTTGAGAGAAAATAATATTCTAGTAAATTTGTTAATTATTATTAGATTTATTTAATAATTCATTAAATTGAATTAATTATTTAGGTCGGGCCACACTAAATGAGAATCCACCATAAAAACCTCGTTTAAGGAGGAATCGCCACGTGTCATCCTTCCCGCTGTTTTAATATTACTAGTATTCGTTACCCGCGCGGTTGCGCGTTTTGTTAATAAATTATATTTTATTATATTAATTATATTAAAATATTATATTAGATAATTAATTGACGTGGCTTAAAAAAATAAAATCAAATTGACGTGGCTCACAAAAATAAAACTATATATAAATATATTGTATTCAATTTGATCTAAAAGGTAGAATAACGCACCAAATATTCCTTCTTCATCTTTTAAAATAATAAATAATATAGTTTATTAACAAAAGCATGAAAATAATAAATATGTATAACAACTAATTCAAGTTATATTGGATAGATTATTGATCTAAAAAGATAAGTTTTTTAGCTAACTATATTCATTTATTAATTGATGTGGGCCAGAAATATAATACTACTTTAATCCAGAAAATGTCACGTAAGCAAAAATAATCCCGCTTTAATCCAGAAAATTCCGTGGACGCGAGATCGCACCAGAGCCCGTTTAAGGCCTCTGTTTTAGTATTTTATATAGATTATAGATTATAGATATAGATGGTTGAAAAACATTAATATCTTTGTCACTTTATTTAAAAAATTATATTATATTTTGAATTTCAATTAATTTCATTGGTTGCTAAAAAAGAATTAATATGGCTATAATTTTTTTTAATGAAAATTAGTTTTTAAATTAATCACATTGGTTTCTAGAAAAAAAATATTATTGTAAATTAGAATTAAGGAATAAAATAGAAGAAATAGAGATGATTAGATAGAAGACCTAAAATAAAGGAGGTGTTTTGTTGACACATAAACAAAAATGCTTCTAAATTAGTATAGTCTATAGACAGATAGATATAGAGGGTAGATGCAGAAGCACTTTTTCATCATTATAAAAAGTCTTTTCCACATGTCAGCTTCTCAAAGAGCTTCTAGTGAAATATAGGTATCTTTTGTATTAATGACAGGATAATGCTTCATCAGTTGGTTTCAATTTTGGTCCCATTGCCTCTTGCGGGTCGGTAGATCTGTTAATTTGGCTTTATGCTGTGTGTATGTTTTTAACTTGCATAAATTATTGTATAACTTTGCCAAATTGAATGTTTCTCAGCTAAATTATCTTGCTAACCCATATATGTGGTGTGACTTGTGAGTTGAGTTTAGTCTATTGCAGATGTTTTATAGCTTGTTTTAGTAGTTTAATGTGGTTTTTTTATGGCCAGATGTTTCAATTGATGCCAACACCACAAGGAAGTTTTTTTGTGTTGAACGACATTTTTCGGCTGAACTATGGCTGAGGCCATGATACCCGGGCTTCATCATACGAGGGCTTGAAGTACATGTCATTAGATCCGCAATCCACATTCGTATTGTCTCAGCTATTGGTCCCATAATTTGGTTAAATACTGGTATTGTGTCTCATCATTTGTTAAAAACTGGGGATTGTTTCATTGGTCATGCTTAAGGTCTAGAAGTTTTAAATTTCAGTTTTAGTTTTCTTGGGTCGAGCATTGCATTCGGACCATTTTGCCGAGTGTTACTTTGATTGCAACTTGCAACAAGTTTAGATTGAATTTTGCAGGGCGCCCTTTGTATTGCTTCCATTGTGTTTCTTTTGATATGAAAATGTTTGTTTTTGTCAGGATTCATACAAAATTCCTGATTTGAGGAAATTGTATATAGGTCGTGGCTTTTTGCTTGTATCTTGGATAACAACTAATGTCTGATTTTTCAACGGAAAGCACCTTCGAATCGCTGTGAAGGAAGTGCGGCATTTCAAAGCAAGTGATGTTTATTGTTGCTACTTTAGCAATGTTGTTACCTGTACTTGTGCGACAATTCAGCCATTTTCACATTTTTTATTGACAGTCATGCGTAGAGCATTTCTTTTATGTTTAATAGGTTTTTGGTACATATGATGTGCGGCCGCAAAATCGGAGGCTCCCAGAAGAAATATGAAAACTTTCTACCTTGTTTTGGTGCTTAATTCCGTCATGGTGGTTCTTAATGAACCCTAGTCCTATGGAATTGGATCGATGTTCCAAGATTAATCTTGAAGTTGAAGGACAACAATTGAACACAAACATGTAGCAAAACGATAGCCTAACTAGTCGCATACATCAAATAGGGTAGAGATGGAGATCGTATGTATCATATATATATGATGTGATTTCGGAGGTAGAAAACAAGAAAGTGTAGATGAAGAAACCAAGCACAGGAGAGGATTGGAGGAATCTCATATTGTCAACACATGAACCAAGCTTTGGAGTTGCATTTGAAGTTCCAAATCCATCCGATAGATATTCATTAGTTTGAAGCAACATGGACATTGATTCAATCAAATGGCCTCTTATTGTTGATGATGGATGTTCTTGCTTCTACGAGTCTTGGTTTTTTGCAGTTGGGCTTCTCAACATCTCTTTGGTCATTCTTTTGAGCAGTTTAGGAGGATTCAGGATTCTTCTACCAGGTGGATTCTTCAGCCTATTTCGAAGAATCAGTCCGACGGAGAAATCTTTCCAACAAGTGCTCATAGACTTCAATTGGCGTCAAGTGCTCATATATTTCCGAGCTGAGCAGCGAAGTTTTGAATATAGGTGTCAAGATGCCAAGAGCATTGGAATCAACAGTAGGTATAGGGACTTTGAGATCCCGAAGTGCAATTATGAGAGGATTGAGTTCGAGTGTGAGAGGTTTAAGGGTGAGAGCCATGCGACTTCAAGTAATGGAGGAATCTCTTACTAGAGTGTTTGCCTATGCATCCCACCAAAGGGTTTTGTTTTTAGCATCTCACCAAAAACATGATCATTAACCTAGAAGCAAATGTGCTCAAATTCTAACTCAAAAATTCAAATCCATTTAAAAAATGGCAAGTCTTACAAAATACAGTATATAGAAGAAAATTGTTGTACTGAGTGTTTACAACCATCGTGGGACATTTTTTTGCCCAAAAAACCCCAAATAGGCTGGAAACAATGCGCCTTTCACGCTCCCCTATTCTCCTCTGCTAAATCTCCTCCCCTAACCCTAATTCTAGATTTTTTGAAATCGAATATCTATACTAATTATAAAAGCAGAAGCAGAACCGTCCTAGGTGGCTTCACAAAAAGGGTCAGATCCACATGACGAAATATGAGATATGCCATGTCATTTCACTATTTGAAAATTTTTCCACATCACATAACTCACACAACATGGCATCCACTTGTCATCCACATGGCAACGATATATAATAACCACCCCCATATTACGGTTTTTGTCCACCAAGCCATTACATTTTTAACCTCTCAACCACCCATTAAGCCATTACATTTTTAACCTCTCAACCACCCATTAAGTCATTACATTTTTAACCTCTTAACCACACACTAAGCCACAATCAACCAGAGTGAACATCACCCTATAACCAATTCCCCCATTCAATCCAAGTCAATTAAATTAATTAGAGAATCAAGAGGAGGTCGGAAGGCGACATTCGCTTTTCTTCCCCAATTCGAGAGCGAGAGTAAGGGTCGAGATTGAGCACCACGCGAGATCTAGAGAATGGATACGAGGGAGAGAGGACGAACTTTGACATTGAAGAGGAGGATGAGGTCTTCGAGTTTTGATTTCCAACGAAGTGGTCAAGCGGTGGTGGTTATCATTCTTCTAGCGCGTATTGGTAAATATACCTTCATTTTGTTCTAATCCCTAATCCCTAATTATATTGAAATGTTTGTAAATATTACTAATGTTGATTGAATACTAAATCTCTCTTTTGTTTTTGACTTTGCAGACAAGGGTTCCTAACTCTTGCTTATTCACTTCTTTCCTTTAGTAGTTTTACTGTTGGCTTCTTCCTCCCCTTAATTTATTTGTTTGAATTGTATATTCTATCATTGTAATTATAAATAATAATAAATTATATATTTTAAATTAAAATCATAAATATCAAATTTATTATCAAATACCCGGGTCTAAGACACGGGCGTAACACAAGAAGCATTTCCCGCTCATGTGGCTTCACCAGTAGGCTCCAATCCTCATGTCAACGTTTGAAGGTTTCAACATCCTCCTCTCGGTTTCTCATTTTCATCTAAACCACTAATATACACCCACATCATCATGATAACCGCCATATATCCACTAACCACCCCACTAACAAGCTATTTATTTAATTAAAAAAAAGGAATGATATAATTAAGGAATAAAACTATATGATATACTTTTTCATATAATTTATTTCCAATTTATAATATTATAAATAAAAAATATTTTTGAAAAATAAAAAAATATTAAGAATTTTATTAATAAGCCTCATATATTTAGAATTTTATGATTAACCCTCCTATATTTATAATCAATGGAGTTTATGATTAAACCTCCTATATGTTTTTTTTAAATAAATGTCTTTACTTTTATTCTGAATGCATTAACCCCTAGAGTTTATGCATTGTACAAACCTATGATTTTTCTTCATTTTTATGTTCTAATTGTATGTTCATACGCACATGTTATAATCAATGGAAATTGTTTGTTTTAATTTCCAATAAACCATTATTTTTATTTGTATTATTCCATCATTTCCATACATTATCAAATTCTTTTTGTGCGTTTTTAACATATCACTACCAATTAACTTTCAAAAATACTTATATTAGAAATTTAGAATGTTACTCAAAATTTTAAAAAAATACCCGTGTCTTAGACACCAGATTCACACTAGTTCTTGCCTTCATTCTTCCTCTTTCGGTGATGATTCCTGCCGAGTTGTGCTCTAACATCTCTCCATATTCCCTATTTGAACTATTTCGAGGCCTCTGCCTTTGTCTAGCAAGGCCAATCGATTCGAAGCCCATACTCTGGGCCTCTCTGTTAAAGAATTAGTGTTTTGATTATCGTCTGGAAGGTGTTTGAACCAGTTTCGAAGAATTTCAAAAAGCAGAGGAGGAAGCCCTAGGGCCGGAAACAGAGGGGAAAGTTTGGTTGTGCATGCTTGGGGTGTTTCGGCCGCGGCTTGGTGTTCGGTAGTAGGAGTATGTTATGCTAGAAGGGGATCGAGAACTTCCTCAAACGCGGGTCTCAACAATCACTTATTCTTGAGCCTCTTTGCTTTCAAAAGTTTGGTCTTCCTCACAATTACTGGGTTGCGAAGCTTTCTCCTTGGTGCAATCTTCCAGGTATTGCAAAACCTATTAAACTTCGGTTTAATCTAAATGAAACAGTGGCTCATTGCCACACCCCCCCTGCAAAGGGCTTGAAAACTGAGTTCATACAACTCATTATCAAATACAGTGGTAAAAAGCTTATAACTTTTTATAGTTTCTCCTGTCTGATTTGCTTTGGATGGAAGGTGGAGTTCTATAGGCTTACTTTTTGTCTTGTTGGTTCCTTGGTGATGATGGATATGTTGGGATTCAACAATGGTAAATTAACTTGTCTGATTTGCTTTGGATGGAAGGTGGAGTCCTTCCCCTCGGAGGCTGAAGAAACACAAAGGCACTCTTCCGCCTTCTCTTACTCAGTTTCATATGTGTGCAGGCTCTTCCATTGGAGGCGGTCATTGATGCACCACAAACCCAGGTATCATTTAAAGCTACACCTTGAATCAATAATTAACCAAAAATTCAGTGTCTGTTGCTGTGTGATGTCTGAGAGGAAATCTCTATGGTCTGTCAAACACGGATTAGTGAAATCTGAAATCTGTAGTGCAATCACAGAGAGCACAACCAGATGGGACCGAAATATGCGATCGTTGCAATCTATCTTTAGTGGGTAAGCCATCACGAGAAATTTTCCAAAGGAAATGTCTAATTTTGGGTGGTACATTAAGTTTCCAAATCCAGTTACAGCTGAAGCTTGGATCACCACCGTGATGTGGTATGATCGACGAGGCCGATTTAGTCGAGAACCAGTCGTCTCTGCTTGGTCCCCAGAAAAGCCTGTCATGGAAATTGTTGTCCGGTAGTTTTATCCGGGCTATGTCGTCAATGATAGCATTACTAAGTAACCCTCGGAGTTCCGAACGCAGGGCTGTTTCATTCCAATGGCCGTCTGTATCAATAAATCGATCAACAGACCAACTTAATGGTAGTTCATTACTTTGTTTTAGTGCAAGCTCCGTTAGTGGTTTAGCACGAACCCAGTTATCTTTCCAGAAGTTAACTGAACGGCCGTCTCCGACCGACCAACGCAGACCTGGTTTAAATAGATGTCTGATAGAGGTAAGCTTAGAACATTGCCACGAGGTATTACCCCTTTTAATATAGTCCATAACTGTTGTATTTTTTAGGTATTTTGCCGTTACAACCCTTAACCCAAATGTTATCTGGTTACGCAATTATTTTCCAAAGAAGTTTCATTTGTAATGCGAGATTCATAGTCTCAGCTTTGTAAATACCAAGTCATCCTGAAAGGGTATCTGAACATATTTTATCCCAGCTGATTAGTGGCGTTGACTGGTTGCCCTTATTCCAGAAGAAATGTCTGTAGACTCTATCTAGCTCATGAAGAATCTTTGTTGGAAGTAGGAATGCTTGCATAATAAACAAAGGTTGTGCACTGAGATTCGCTTTGATGAGGACCTTTCGACCCTCTGCCGACAGGTAAGCGGACTTCCATTTAGTCAGCTGTTGTTTAGCTTTTAGGACGACATCTGCGAAACTGTCGGGGTTTACCCTACCATTTATGACCGGGCATCCTAGGTACTTTTCAATATTATTTGTCTGTGGAATCCCAAGTGTAGTTTCGACTGTCACGATTGTCGCATTCGAAGTGTTTGAAGAAACTTGGAAACTAGACTTGTGTAGGTTAACCCTTTGGCCAGATATTTGACAGAAGCGCTGGATAGTAGTTGTCAACTGATTGCAGGATGTTTGTTTTGTTTTAGAAAATAACATAATGTCATCTGCGAAAGCAAGAAAAGGAATTTTGATTCCACCTCTGCCCAAACAGAATCCCAAGTCCTTTGAAACCGAAGCCTTGTTATGAAGCGTTCTAGCCAGAATTTCCGCTGTTAGAATAAAAAGGAAGGGTGACAGGGGATCCCCCTGCCTTAGGCCCCTAGTTGGGAGAAAAGGCATGGACGGTTCGTCATTAATGAGAACTGAATAAGAAACCGTTTGTACACACTCTTGTACCCAGTGAATGAATTTTTGGTAAAAACCGAATTTTCCAAGTACCGTGAATAGGAAGGGCCATTCCACCCTATCATATGCTTTTTCCATATCCAGTTTAATGGCCATGTAGCCACACTTAGCTTTAGTTGTTCTGAACGAGTGGAAGATTTCATGTGCGATAAGTATGTTATCTTGGATGGACCTTCCCTTTGTAAAAGCGCTCTGTAAAGGGTGGATCAACTTGTCAAAAACGATTGAAAGTCTTGCAGACAGAATTTTGGAGATAATCTTATACACCGTGGAGCATAGACTGATAGGTCTATAGTGATTGACACAATCTGGATTATCTCTTTTCTGAATTAATGTAATAAAGGTATGGTTAACCTGTTTGAGCATTTTCCCAGATAGAAAAAAGGCCTTAACTGCTTTGATAATGGATGGCCCGACAATATGCCAGTAGGTCTGATAGAACCCTGCTGGCATGCCGTCAGGGCCCGGAGCCTTGTCTGCTTTAATGGAGAAAAGAGCTTCCTTGATCTCCAGATTTGTTACTGTTGCTGTAAGAGCCATGTTCTCAATTTCCGAGATTTTAGTGTTGATCACATCCAAATCGTTTCTGAAAATCATCGAATGGTTATACGACGATTTGAATCTATTTTTGAAATTCGAGATGATCTCTTGCTTAATCAGGTTATAATCAGTCAGAAGTTCTCCCCCCTCTAAGTTTATTGCTTTAATAAGTTTTTCCCCCGTCTTGCGGTAGCAATACGATGAAAATAAGCTGAATTCGTATCGTTTAACTTGGCATGCTTAATTTTAGCGCGTTGGCTCCAGTAGCGCCTTTGGAAATCTAGCCACTGGTAATGAACTAACAGAGGAAGAAAAACTAACAGGGAAGAAAAATACTGACATTAATTAATAAAAGAAAAACAAGCACAAATAAGATGAAACTCCGTTGCTAACGTTTTGGAAATACAAGACAGATCCAAATTAACCAATTCATTGTGCTAGCTACCACTGCTTGAGCTTCAAATTAATAGACAATAAAAACAAACAAGAGAACTTAATAAGATTAGAGAAATCAGGTGGCATCATCGATCCATCGATCAGCTTCTTACACGAATCGTAGCTCCTCAGGGAAGAGGAATAGAAAAGCCGCCATGGCAACCAAGACCACAGAAACCAGTGGATCTGTCTTGTACCCAGCTCCAGCAGTGTCATTTCCAGCAGTCCCATTTATGGTGCCAACCGGAGACGAACTCGGGGCAACGTCTGCATTATCGATCAGAAATATCTCAAAGACGAACGACGCGATAAAAAAAACCATTATATATATAGGACTTACGTGGGCAGTTGCTGGCGCTGACGTTGTTGAGGTCGCAGGCGGAAGGGAGCAGGATGAGCTTGGCCTCCTGGATGCCGAGGCTCGAGATCTCGGGGCTGCCTTGGTGAACCAACGCAATGAACTTGCACAGGCAGTCCTTGTTGTGGTGCACGGTGGAGTTGACCACTGCGCAGCACTGGGGGGTCGGCTTAGCCGCCTTGGCCGAAGCAAACGGAAGGCACCCCATCATCGCCGTCATGGTGTTGGTGCACTCCTCGTACGTCGAATCCGCGGCACCGAAGTCGACCGTGACGGCGCCCAGGATCACCAGGAGCTGCACCATTACAACTGCTCCTGATCTCATTCTCAACAATCCTGATTTGATTTTGGTTTCTTGATCTCTCTCGATCACCTTCTTGAATTGGTCTCTTTGATCAATTCGATGTTTGTTATAGGATCGGAGATGGGAAGTGGAAGGGTAATTAAGGGCGAGCCAGCTAAGTGAAGAGCATTAAATTGGTCTGTGAATCTGTGTTGTGTACGAAGCAAAGGTGGTTGGAAATGGGGAATTGGAATGAGCTAGCTGGGAGCTACAGTTAATACTGTACTGTACTGTACTAGTGCAACTGTAGTTAATACTACTGTACGTTGGAGACATTGATGCGTACATAGAAAGCCGTGAAGGGCTAAATTTCACAAAACTACCCAAAAATTAGGGAATTTGACACCTAATCGCCCGTAACTAAGAAACTGTATTAAAACCATCCATAAACTAGATTTTCTTCCAAATAATCATTTATAACTCTTTTAGGGGAACTATATTGCTTCATCCGTTCCTCCAAATATGTCATTTACTATTCACATACACTTAATGATATATCTTAAAACTTCTGCTTAGAGGGGCAAAAACTTAATTTTTTTTAACTCAAAGAGAAAATACCAAACACAAACTAAAAGAATTTTGAAAAAACCTCAAAGTTATGAGAACTATAACATAAAGGGGCATTTATTAGGATGGTCATATTTAAGACATTTATTAGTAAATTGTCCACCAATGTTTCCAAATTACCAAAAAGTCCACCTCCCTTCCCCTACCCCTTTGACCTTGTGCCCCCACGTGCGCCCCTTGTGCCCCCTCCTATTTCAACAGTTTTTTTTTCGCCTCATCACTTCGACATCAGAGTTGCTGAAACTGTATTACTGACACTGTGTTGTTGAAACCGAAGTTGCTTTTTTTTTCGCATCAACACTTCGACACCGGAGTTGCTAAAACTGTGTTGCTTTAACCGAAGTTGCTTTTTTTTTTTTGCGTCAGCACTTCGACACCGGAGTTGCTGAAACCGTGTTCCTGAAACCGGATTTGCTTTTTTTTTTTTTGCGTCAGCACTTCGACACCGGAGTTGTTGAAACTGTGTCGCTGAAACTGCTATATATCGGCCAAAAGAAACGAAAAAAATCGAAATTCCCTAAACAGAGCCTCCAAATCACACACCCCTAGCGAAAGTAAAATCTACATCTACATACAGAATCTAGAAGAGGAAGAAAAAGAATAAATAATTGAATTGGAGAGCGAACGAAGGATTGATTAATTGACCAATCAAGCTCAGCAGGGGTGTTGGCAAAACCGAAAGAATTCGGGCAATGGAAAAACCACAAGACCACCCTCGTCCTCCTCCTCACTGGCTTCTCCATGGCTGAAGTACCTGAACACGACCTTCCCGGAATGGAGCTCGTCGATTTTGGAGTCAGTGGCGTGCATCGGCCTACCGTTCTCCCTGTTCTTGGTGGGGCTCGAGCTCGAATCGATCCGCCGGAGTGGCCACCAGGCCTTCCTTATTGCCGTCGTCGGGATCTCGACGTTGTTCGTGTCTGGGATCTAGATCTAGATCGGAGAGATAAAAAAAAATTGGTTCTGGATCTAGATCGAGAGAGATGGCTACTCGATCTAAGATCTGGGGGAAGATAAAAATAGGAGGGGGGGGGGGGGGCAGTTATAATTTAGGGTATAAATTAAACGTGAACTTTTAGCTAATTTGTAAGTGGTGGTGGACACTTTTCTAATTGGAGCCTAAAAAATGGCCAGTTTTGCAAATTAATTCTAACATAAATTGTGAATAATTTATTACAGAATTATGAAATATTACAATATAACATACCCATTTGAAACTCCTTAAGTTCAATTAAAATATTAAGTTATGAAGTTTATAAATTATAGAAGCATCACAGTTTGAAAATTGACTTGTGAAGTGATTTATGTCTCTTCAATCTTCAAGCGTTTATAACCCTTAGCTCAGATCTCAAATTGGAGTTAATACAATATTAAATTCATGTTATCAATGGGAGGAACATATGTATATAGGGATTGACTCGGGTGAGGACCACTTCTTCCGCTAAAAACTAAAAGGAGCATTTCTATTGGTCACTTTGTAATAGTGGACTGGTGGGCTGTTTTTACCAGGAGTAAATGTGTCGTTGGTCCTGGTCCCCTAAATATAAAATATCCTAACTCAATGCTAAACAAAAGATTAGTATAGCAGACAAGTAAGGAATCGATCCCACAGAGAAGACTGATTCGCAGTTCTTAAAAAGATTCTCTAAACTAAAGGCAATAAGATTGTAGTATCAATTGAAATAAACTAAAGATGCAAAGAAATAATAATTGTAAATTGATAATAATGATGGAAAACGCTTCACCTGCAACTCTCAACAATTGTTTGGAATTCATGGTCCTCGGATAGATTTCATTAGTATTCTTAAAGTTATGCCCGGCCTGGCTTTTGTAGATCTCTCGCAAGAGAAATCACTTACTCAAGTAACATTACATAGTAGAATTAGTTTACCAAAGTTCATGACCTAATAGCAATATTAGTTATCATCCTGTAGAATAATCTAAACTTACGTCATCAATTTCCCTGCTTGCTACAAAGAAACCAATCTAGAGATGGGAATCGCTAGCGGAATCGCAGTTTCTATCTAGAACATATGCAAATATCAAGCAATATAGAACAAGGATGATAAATAACCAAAGAATAACTAATAAGAAATTAATCAAATCCTCTCAATTCATCCAGCCATGTCTTCGAATTGCAGGGGAAACTATGAGTTTAGCAATTGTCGACGTAAACCTAATTGTCTCTCTCTCTTTTATTGATCAACCACACTTTTTCAACCAAATGGAATAATGGTATGTAAAAACCCTAAACTACAATCATAGGAAAACCCTAGGAAATAAAATAATAATTAACTAATAGAAAGATCTTCGGCCGAATCGAATCTTCTGATCGCGCAAGACCGGTCGGCGCCGGTGAAATAACAGTGGGCGCCGCTCTTCGAATAGCTCGATTCTTCTAATGTCTTCAACGGTATGCTCCTTATCTCCCTTGATGCTCTTCCCTTGGACTATCTAATGCTCCAAAATCATCCTTCATCAGTCTCCCAAGCCTCCATTCAAGCTTGAATTGTAAAACTGCAGAATAAACACAAAATAGTGTAGATCATTAGATAGGGCAAATAAAAAGAATCAAGAAAAAGAATTAAAACTGAATTGAGGGATTTGAAAAATTAGATCTTCCTATATTGCTCTATTGGTGTTACTCTATTAAACATTTAAACTAAATTGTTGGAAGGCAAAGACTTGAATGACATTTAAACAAACACTTGGAAGGCATTCAATTTTAAATGACATTTAAACAAACACCGGGAAGCCAAACAAAAATCATGAAAATGGAAGAGAAAATTATGAAAAAGCAAGCCAAATCAATATCGATTCAAACAACAAGCCAACATTATTTTCTATAAATCTTGATGAACCCTAAATTCCTCTCTTTTTTCTCAAATATAATCCCAAAATTCGATCAAATAGGAGACGAAAAATCTCACTCTTTGCTCTTAAATCAACGCTGAATTCACACAGATACAAACGCGTGCATCGCAAAACCCTAGAACTGAAGCTCGGGAAATCGAAATCAAAACAAAGCTCAGAAAGTCGAAATAAAAAATCCCAAAACCCTTAAATTCCCAAACCCTAATCCCTGGCCTAAATTGAGAAGGAGAACTTACCTACGAAGAAATCAAAGTCGTCAGAGTCACCTCTCATCCTTGTCAGCCTCCTAGTCGGCTCCATCGGTGTCGAGATCTTTATAATCGGGGTGCTCATCCCCTATGGCTCTCTCCCTCTCAAATCGTCTTTCACTTGTTCATCTAGAGAACGTTTTTTAGTTGACGGAAAATTAAAAGTTTCATTAAAACATAACAGAAGGGCACGGCGCGAAAACAATTTAAAACTCAAGGATACCGGATGAAATATGTCAAATTTTGGTACACCACGCGAAATACGCCTTACCTCAGGGGTACCACGCGAAATTTCCATAACTTTTTATATATTTTTTTTTCTTGAGCCATAACCATTAAATACAAATATGAGGATCATAACCACATGACATTACATCTCTCTCAAAACCATGACAATAAACACTGACTTTAGCTTTTCTCTCAAAACTCAAAATGACATCCATAACCAATCTAAATCCTAATTTCCGGATGGGTAAGGCTTATCATATGCTAGTAAATATGAATTTTGTGGAGCTTAAAAGAAAAAGGCTAAAGGCTCAAATTGGCTTCAAACAAAGATATTTTTATGTTGGTATGGATAAAATGTAGCTAAGAAATATGCCTCTATCATATGAAACTTATAAGCAATGATCAATGTATATAATCGGCCTAAAAAATAGATAACCATATCAATACTCATAGATAGATGCATAGAAAGAGTAAATCACACAACAAAAGTGAAAGGAAAATATAATTGCAATCCCTTATAAGGCTAAAGATTCTCACTAGGACAAATATTTGTTAGATCTCAATCATGCATAGGAACTTAGATCATACATGCTCAATTACATATGCCATGTCATATCTCATAAAATAAATTTCCAAGACAAGGTCAATTCATCCAGAATTCCATGAGATCGATTTATATAATCATGCCAAAATAAAGTAGAGGACAAAATAAGCTAGATGGGTATTTGAATAACACATATGTATGCAATGCATGATAATTTTTATTTTATTTTTATTTTTTTGATTTTTTTAATAACAATAAATATAAACATGAAACAACAACTTAAATTTAAATAAAGTTCAAAACAGTTAAACAAAATATGAAAATAGAAACATAAACATGAACTAAACTAACTAACATGCATCACTCCACCCTACACTTAAATGAAGCATTGTCCTCAATGCATAAAGATAAAGAACAAAGAAAATAAATGAAGGGAGAAGGAAGCGATGCTAACCGATCACTGGGGAGGTGGAGGGTGGGATTTAGACTACTGACAGAAATGACTCAGAAGTTGAAGCTACGGGCTCATAATACTGGTATGGATCTCCTCCTATTTCTTCTCCATTGCTAACTGCTGACTTTATAGACTCTGAAAGCCTTGTGCTTATTGTTCTTCTAATTTGGTAAGGCGGCGATCAATATCCTCAATAAGTCCAAGCACATGGTCGCACCTCATTGGTAAATCAAGATCATCATCATGAGCGTCATCTCCTGGTAACAGTCTGTGTGATGAAGGTATCTCTAGGATCAATCCTTTATTTGGCTGAATATGGTTAACCCGAAAAGCGGCCAGAGTAGGTCCCATAGGAAGAGAGTTAGGAAGATATTGGTGATGCTCCCCTCTAGCGCCTGACAACCAACGGAAACTCTCACTGACATCTACTATAAATACCCTTTCAATGATACGAGTGCTCAGCAGGATAGACATGTCAAAGAATTTAGGTGAATGAAGTGGTTGCAGCGAATGTAGATAGATATCCAGATAGAGTGCAATAAGAGTGATCATGCCACCAAAAGGAATGAAACGAGACTGTCTCCCGTTCTTCTGGCCAAGTGACTCAGCAAAAGTGGCTAAGAATAGCTGCCCCCAATCTGGTGTATAAGTAGCTACTGGTGTCAAGCCATATAACCACATCCACATCCTCGGAGGAACAACCTGCGGTTCTGCCCGTCCATAGAAAGCAGGGCTCAGAACTCTATAGCAGAGATGGAGAGAGGGGTGTGTAATCAAATAATCGTGATAATCCTCATGTCCTTCAAGAATTCCGGCGACCTTCGCCCCGGTCTCAGTGGGTGGAATCAAGGACATGTCGCGGCGCCATGTATAAGACCAAGGCCCACTCATTCCAATAGTAAGAGCCAAAGTGTTCTTATGAATCAAAAATTCCGTGCCCATCATCCTGAAACGGATATGCTTGTCGGAGCGTACCTCTAGAGTTGTGAGAAAGTCATGCACCAGGACAGGGTAAGTTGGTGCACTTAGAGTCCCAAATTTACTTAGACCTCCATTCTCCAATAAAGAAGAAACATGGCCTAAAAGGCCAAGCCTCTTTAATGTCTCCAAATGAAAGAATCGAGTTGCTTGATAACTCCGTCCCTCTAATTGGTACCAACGCTCCTCCTCAACTCCAGAGATATATTCTGGCATCTTTATGATAGAACGAATAGACATGATGCATAAAGAAAAAGAGGAACTCAAGAAAACTCACACAAAACTGAGAAAAACTTCCTCTCTACAATAGCGGCGGGCACCGTTAAACAGTGATCTCGAAAATCCGAGTTTCAAGCGTCCCTTTTCAGACGTCAAAACTCCTTCTAATTGCCTTCTTTAGGTGCACAACTTGATTCCAAAGCCTTCTTAAATGAAAAAGGTGGTAGCGGTGGAAGAAAGAACTTGAATTAATGGAAGCTTAGAGTTTGGGTTTAGAGTTGATGGATGAAGGGTAGTAATTGATTGAATTTGGGATTTGGGAATGAAGATGATATGGACGGGTGATGGTGCATGATAAAAATCAGGCTTTTTGTTTGGAACACAAGGATTTAGGATTTGGAATTTGGATTTGGATGAGAGGGTTTTTAGGGTTTCTTGTGTTGCTTGGGAGAAAAGTTTGAGAAAGTGTAAAGGATAGAAGATGGAATGTGTCTAGATGGAAAAAGGTAAGGATAAAGATAAAAGATAGATAGAATCTAGAAAGATCTCGTGCCTTTTCCAAAGTAGAATCCGCGTCCCTCATCGACGGCGCGACAGGCAATTTTTACTTGAATGTTGTCATTATTGGATTATTATTCATTTGGGGTGGCAGTTTTTTGTGTTATTGGGTGTTTGAGATCCTAGTGATGGAGGATTATTCGGTTAAATAACAACTTTTATTCAAATGAACAGATGGTTTTTTCCATAAAGATAATTACATGAGTTGAGAGAAACTATGGGGAGTTGAGTGCAACCATGAGTTGAGGGCATAATATGGTGATTATGTGGGGGTTGTTGGATAAGAACTTGTTTTCATCTAATTGGTCTTTGATTGTGTACAACTTTTACTTGAATATGTGTTTTTTTGCTTGATTATTCTTCTAGGGTGGGGATTTTTTGTGTTACCATTTGGTTGAGACCCTAAGGATGATGGATTATTCTGTTAAATAACAACATTTATTTAGACGAATGGATGTTTTTTTTACTGAATATATTCATAGGATTTGAGTGGTTGGATTCTTCAAAAGAATGGATGGTTTGAGTGATTGTTTTAGGTGATTGCTTGCTTTTGTTTGGGTGATTATTTGGGTGCTTTTGTTTAATTACCATTAAACCCCTAAAGATAACAAAGTTGTTGGATTATTCACATGTATGCAGACGATTATTTGTGAAAATGGATTTTTTTTTGAAATTCATAAAAGAAATCTTAGATAAGGAATTCTACGTGGGTTGAATGGTTTTGAGATTATGTGATGTATTTTTATTATTCATTGGATTATGTTGAGGACTCAGTTAGTATGTAAGTAATGGTGGGGTTGTAATGTGTATATAGTATATTATTCGGTGATATACAAACAAGTATTCGGTGAAATGGCTGTATATTTTGGCCTAATATTATGAATAGATCGAGTTGCAAGGGCTGAGTATGTTGTGTGGCTGAATTCTTTTATATGTTGTTTTAAAGTAGGGAGAAAGAGGATGTTGTTGAGGTCCACTGGCAGAAGCAACGAGGCGAGAACACAAGCATTCTCCAATGTGGAGACAAGCAAGAGAACAGTGTACTCTGATGACAGCGGGGATGACTTTGTAGCGGAGCCACGAGGACGCAAGGAAATGCATCCAAGTATCCCTTCTCATCCACCTAAACGAGGTCCAAACGAGCATCGAACATTACTGTTAGTGATGTTGTTGGTGAGTCCTTCGAGTTGTGTTTTATTTAACTTATGGTATAGCCGAGAGGTGATGGAAACCATGGTACATTGTCATCAATATAATGTAGAATATTGCTTAGTATTTTACTTATGCTATATTTCAAACAAGTGATACCTCTTTCGTTTAATATTATGAAGTTCCAAACGCATTGGGTTTGGCAACAAAAGGGTCAAAGGATACGTGTAGGTGTCAGACAAAGAGCCATCAAGCAACGAAGAAGGTATGTACCACACCCATGTGTTGTTCAATGTGTTGAGCCATTGTAAACGAAAGAAGAATACAACATAAATGTTGGTGGATGTTGAGTAAATATATACTATAATGGTTGTCATTTTCATGTAGTTGGAGATAACAACACTTCAGAAGAGATACCCACCTCATTGGACCCGAAGCACTGGACGAAGGCCCCCAATAGAAAGTATAATTAAAAGGGAGAAAAAAAAGACAAATCAAAGGGAAAATTGGACACCTTTGACCCTATAGAGACGTGGACCTCACTTGCTGTTTTCATGGAAGCGATGCAAAGATTAAAGGATGGCTCCGTAAATAAGGCAAACCCTAAAAGAAATTGGGTCCGGAGAACTCATGGAGTTGAATCTCAAGAAGCAACCACTATCATTGACGAAATGGATGGTTGAGCACTTTGATTCAAATAAGTGAAGCGTCGAGTTTTCGAATGGATGGAGCATGGAGATAACGAAACTTGATGTACATTGATGCTTCAGAATCCCCGTTGGACATAAATCAGTTGTCATCAAGGGCTAAAATGAAAACAAAGAGCTTATTGAAAAGTGGAGATCGCAGTATGACAATCAATATGCAGGTTTAAGGCCATCACATGGGATGGCAGCGATGCTGACTAGTACAGGTAATGGGCAACGATTTGTTCAGAACATTATGGTGCTATTTGATAGTACCTTAGTGACTGGGAAGCAAAGCGGAGGTGTCACACAAAGATTAGTGTGGAGCGCGCATTGACACTATTGATGCAGTGAATGGGGTTAACTAGTGTGAATTTGTAATCTCAAGCATAACAAGCGCCAAGTTGAAGTATGTTGAAGATCGAAAAGGCTCATTTAAAGGATCACTGCTCTTCTTGGCGGTGAGTGAATGGTTTTCTCTTGACTTTGAAAATTCATGCAAAATAAATTCATTAAAATATTGT
This sequence comes from Persicaria maculosa, assembly GCA_963922045.1. Classification (NCBI taxonomy): domain Eukaryota; kingdom Viridiplantae; phylum Streptophyta; class Magnoliopsida; order Caryophyllales; family Polygonaceae; genus Persicaria; species Persicaria maculosa. The sequence goes on from OY998271.1 coordinate 37,480,971, forward strand.
GCATTGGATAATGTAAAAACATGTGAACATCATGCAGCTTCTATACGTAGATCGGGTTGTCCATTGCGGTAAACAACTAGTACACCACGAGATACCAACCCTTAGAGGATGGCCTGACAATATGATATCCACCCGGTAGAAAAACGAAATGGAAAGCGGTGGGTTTGGACAAGGACGTACAGACCCAACACTCGAAGTAACAATAGATGTCGCTCCCCCTGAGAAAGAAAATGTCTCTAAAGAGATAACATAAAACAACATTATTTGGCAAAAATTACATTGTTTATTCATTAAAATTACGGTGTTTATTATAACTAACAATAGATGCGGACTAGGATGCGTTTCAGTATGTATTAGTTGCACCCTATTATGAATTTTTCCTTAAAAAGTTTAAAAATCAACATTATTCTACAGACTATGAGTAATTATTTGGATAAATATGTCTTTTTCTCTAAAGTTATTCAGTGGATACGTAGTACTTGTTGAGGTAGTTGTATCACTTACGTAGGTTTTAATATATCAATATTGAACGGGATTGTGTATCATGATCATCTCTTCTAGGATTATTATGAAGACTTAGTGAACACCGTTGTTGATGTTAGTCGTCAAATAAAGAAGTTTGTTGAGACACTAAATAATGTACTGATCGAGCTAAGGGAGGAACCTCATACAATGCTGCTATGAGTTGGGTAAGACGGTTCTCATGAAACATGATTAGACTCGATCTGTTTGACCTCGGCTGCTACTGTTCTAACGCAAGGGACCCCTAATTTTTGTAACGACCCAACCTTGATCCAAAATATGAAGTTGATAGATGATGCTATAAAGGCAAAAGCAGAACTTTTGGCTGAAAGAAACAAGTGGACAACGTTTGACCTGGGTTTTTGAGGAACTAGGTTTGGATTGAAAGACCTGGTTGAAGAGGTTCTCAATGAGATAAAAAGAGATGCAGGAGTACAAGCAGCACAGACATCAAGAGGCGTCACGCCAAACGTCAATATGGAAGAGGTATTAATTAGTTTCGTAACCCTTTATCTATTAGTTAAAATACGATATATAACCGTCATATACATTATGACATTCTTGTAACGGCCCGGGATTATGATTCTTGGGTTACGTTTTGAGGGATGAAACCCCTTGTTGGGATCTTGCGCCCTGAGTACAGGTTGAAGGTTTGAAATCAAACAATAGTATTTTCAAGGAGGGATTTCGCACCCAAAACCGAAAGGGACCGTTGGAATCCCCGAGGAAAGTCCCTTGTACCTGCCTTAAGTCTAAGCGTGGGAAATACATTTGTCATGCAAATAATAGAAATCCAAAATAATACATAGTGTGTTGCGGCAGAACCAGCTCAAAACGGAGTGCAAAATAGTATGAAATTCCCAAAGGTGTAGGTCTGGTGATGTCAGAGTCTCAAACACTCGCTCTCCGCCATGAAAAAGGAACCCCACTCAAGAAGACAAGCAGTATCAGATATCATAAGCATATAAGATACCTAAAAAATATAGCGGGCATAAGATCAGATTGATGCCCAACTTGTCTCTTTCCCTAGATATAAGTACACACATACGCTAAACCTAATATCATGATTCTAAATGCAGGACAGGAATATTAACACACAACATCATGCTCGCACTTTATATGGGTATGCGGAATATAATTAGGGCCCTAGCAAAGAATGGCAAGTGGCATGTCCCTCTTCCTACCACCGCCCCCTTTCCCGATAGGGTGGAGACTGGCTAGCTCATGAATGCATTCCACTTCATTAATAGGATCAAGCCCGTATTGGTGCCCAACCCATAGCATGCTTTTCAAATCATCATATATGTGGTCTTTTAAAGAGAAAAGAAGAGTAATGCGGATAATAGTAGAGTGTGGTTATAGAATATCATCATGACTCGGACGACTCAGGACAAGACTCGATGGGACTGGGCTGTCTTATGACCATAGCAAAGACTCTAAATACGTCACAGATAACAACCGTTCTGTTTACATAGGCACACAGACTAAGAATGCTCACTCTTTAATGCAACCTAGCATGATACTACATGGCATGCTGATTATGATATGCAAGCACCTAGTACATCATGCACAAATAAGCAGGGAGGTCTGCTCAAATCTGAGTAAGCTCCGAAGAGACTTACCTGACTAGCAGATCAGCAAAAGTACCTTAGTGAGGGATCGATACGATTGAATGTTAGATCAGATAAGGTAGTTGTAGTAGAAAGGGAAAGAGGTTGGTGTCAATTTTTTTTGTTTGGAATTGCTATATTTTTAATTTTTTTAACGAAGGATAAGGCACATCCCATCCAGTAAGGGATAAGACCCGGTGAGATTAAAAAAACAATTCAAATTCCATCATGATCCCGTCCCGCTAAAAATACAAGGGACGGGACGCGAGATGACCCTAATTTCGTCTCGTCCCGTCCCATACCCACCTCTAGTCATCATCTATTCAGTATTTTTCCAGTTTCCTTTTATTAGATGATAAAATATTTTCTGTTTTCTACCTCTTTGTATTTTCTGTTTTCTTTTTTCTTGAAAGAAAAGATATTGATACGATTGAATGTTGGATCAGAGAAGGTATCAAATAAGGTATTTGTAGTAGAAAGGGAAAGAGGTTGGAGTAATAATAATTGTTTTTACATTGAATTCATACAACCTTAAATTCAATGCATAAGCTCGATTCTGCTTAACTACTTCGAATTATAAAGTCAATGAGAGCGAATATCATTTCTTAAGTCATAATATACAATTGAAAAATAGACATTAAATAAACGGGGTGATTATATGCATCCATGGAAGGTGTTATATGCACTTCTTATGACAGATCATAGATCCGTCTGTTAATAAATTAAAAAAAATTAAAAAAATTACATAGGATGGATCAAGGATCCGTCCTAATAAATTAAAAAGCAAGGAGGCCACTGTTGAGGGTTGAAGACAACGATTGTGCAATCCAACCTTTGTTTTTAAATAATTTGGGTCTCAAGGCCGGATCAAAGGTCAGAACTGTTTTTAAATACAAAGATACTAGGACGCATCAATGATCCGTTAGTTAATTTTTTTTAAATGCACGGGTCTTAAATCCGTTAGTATAATTTTTTTTTTCAAATCACAATGATTGCTTTCCAGACGTTATTCTATCGGTCAAACGGATCCTAGATCCGTCCTAACGAGTGTTATATAACACCTACTGCGGGTGTATACACTACAATCCTAAATAAATGGAGAAAAAAATAGTCAAACAAAAATAAATTTCAATGAAAATGAAAATACCGTAATCCAATCCTAATTATTTTCCTCAATGACCTAAAATGACATTTGAAAATGATTTAAACTTTCTAACCTAAAGCCGCGTTTAAAGTTTGATTGAAGGAGTCGTAACACAACATTCACAACTCATACTGAATGAGTTAGTATAGATTGTGAATGTTTTTTGAAATTTTCAGATGTGCAATACATGAGCATATTTGGTGACAGGGTAATTGTGATACAATATTTTCATCAACCATGAGAATGTTTGCGAAAGTACCGTGGAGAAAAATTTCACTTGCAACTGTATCATAACGCATTTTGGTGATGACAGTACTATGGTGACAGTTCTTTGTGGGACTAGCTCTACGAGACAGTTTTATAAAGAAGTGTGATGTTGGGAACAAATTACACAAATAAATAAAATCAATCCCCACACAGATAAGCTAGGCTCTAGCAGTTAATACATTAACTAGTTTGTTGTTCTCTCGATTTACCCGACAATGGTTTTGTCCGGTATTTTGAATTCTTACCTATATCAAAAAAAAAAAATTTAACTAGTTTGCTGCATCATGAGTGAATAACGCAAGGAGTTTCTTAGCAAGAGGTTCCTGGTCCGGATATACAGGAATATTATGGCCCTTCCAAATCGCCCTTTCTTTATGATGGTGTTCAGGACAAGTTTTGCAAAGACAAAATTTCCATAATTTCTTGGAACTTCAGTGTCACTAGATTTATAACATAGATTTTCAAGGGACTTATTCATACCAAACGAAGATGAGAATGACAAGGGAAATGATAGATGACCATCTGAAAATTCTACACAAGAGTTTCCACAATAAGTATTGTTCTGCAATCACTTTTTTTTTTGGCATATCGTTCTAAAGTCATGTAATGATTAAGCTTAAAGTATTAAACGCAGTTTAAGAGAAGAAGAAATAAGATGTAACAAGCAAAAATATATGGCTCACATCATGTTGGTAGTTATAGTACAACTTTACATGTAATTTTCAGCAACAAGAAAACAGAATACTCCGTATAAAGGAGGGAAAAAATAGAAAGAGCCTTACAAGAAATATTTCATCCTGTCATCTCTTCTCATGGCATTGTACACAGCTTGTACCTGCAACAAGATAGACATTATGATCTTTGCTGATATGCAAGCTCGACGTAAGCTATTAGCAACTAAAACATTGTTCTTGAATTTCCTAAAACAAAGACTAGAGAGAGAGTTATGCCATATAAACACACCTGCTCACTAGAAACAACTTGCACAGGTCCAATGTTGACGGATACATATTTTCCTCTTGATGATAGCTTCTGCTTCACACGACCCTACAACAGATATGGAAGCAACAAGCATATCAAGCAGTGAAAGTGCACACTATCACACCCCTTAGCACACTATCCACACCCCTTACGCTTTCATTTAAAGGGAAGCAATCGATATCAATATAAAAACGGTGCAAGTATGCAGGGCAACAGTCTGTAACTGGAACTGTCATTTCAGGACACATAAGGTTTGAATGCAATCAATTTGTCAAATTTATTAAATAAAATAAACAAATGATACCATAGAATTGCAATTCCTGAAACGGTAAATTTAAAGAAAAGTAATACATAATTACAAAAGATGACAAGTCCACCAGAAACTTGTCATAAGGGTCCAAACCCAAGGACTCAGGCGGTATGTATACCCGAAAACCTACTCAAAATATCCCTAGATCCCATTTACCTACCTCTCTAGACTTTACTCGCCATTTCCTCTACAATCTATCTGCCTTACCAAGAATTTTAGGAATATACAGGAAAATATAGTATATACCAATAAAAAAACATGATCTAAATGGTGTGGAACCTGAACTTAGTTTATTATTCCATCAAATACTTGGATCAACAGTCCAGGAAGAAAAAATTACCTCAGGGATTGGTTGCTGAAGCACAGACTCAACAGCCACAATCATGGATTGTACAAAATCATCACCACCAGTTCCTATAGCTGTAAATCCTCTAACAGTTGGGTATGTATGCACCTGCAAAATGAATGGTTTCGGAATGTTCAGAGAACACCATTCACATAATATAACAAATAAACAGAAGTTTTACCAATGTGAAACCAACATTTATATATGGCATTTTAAATGATCTTGTTTAGATTGACGCAAGTGGCTTAACTTAAAACAAAGAAACCTATGACTTCACCTCTTCTACTTATCCATTGTATATCATCCAAGAACTATTATGGAGGACTACAACATGAAAACTTTAATGCCAACATACCTTTTGATCTAAAGTAAGCCACTCGTCTGTAGAATCATCTGTCACTGTCCCACCAATGACAACATTTGTAGTCTGTCCTACTCTTCCTTCTGTTTTTGAGACCTCTGAAAACAGCACAAGAAACAGAAAAAAAAAAAGAACTATCAAAATCAGAATAGGCACATTATGCTTTGACAAAGAACTGACTAATTTGTGAAAGCTCGATCACTACAACTATACCAAAGTGTACTGCTTCGCTCAATGTTAAAGACCTGGTTGTGATGAGTATCATGAGTATATATTATTAAGGAATGTTCCAGTAAGGTTTGCCCACCATATGCACTAAAAATAGCTGAAAAGTATTTAAAAATAGATAATGTAATGAACTTCTATCCAAATTGAACTTTCTATTCAGAGGAATTCTGAGCTGATACTGCCGGTAAGTGGTGATTGTAATGGATTGATAGGCACAGAGTGAACAATTTTAGCTTCATGGAGTATTGGATTGTTCCGAGAAAACGGTGTTGGGTCAATTCGGAATCAAGTTTCTAGGGATGATTAAGCAATCAAATAGTGAGTGGTAATGCCGATATCCACGTTAAGAGTAAATGCAATGCACAACTTTATGTGTGAGCAATAATCAAAACCCCAAATAATATCCACTTTGTTCCACAATTTCGACAAGAAGAACGCATTAATCAAACATCTAATCCAACCCATGCCTTTCATCCCCAAGCATATCGATCCCATGAAATACCAAAATTTCACAATTTCTAACTTCCAAGTATCTTGTAGACAAGCTTCAGCTTTGCCAGCATACCAAAATCCAAATGATCACAGTACTACAAATTTTATCATCCGACTCCCGAATTCCGCCACAGAGCACAACATTGAACACCAAAAGAAAATCGAAGGTAGCAAACAAGAAGAGGCAAGCAAAAGAGAAAAATCGTAACCTGAAATGGCCTTAAGGACAGCTTCTTGAGGGGGCTCCTGGTCATCCCCAGACGAAGAAGTCGTCGACGAGTGACTGTCGTCGTATGAGCGGTTGACCTGAAATCGACGACTGTAACTCAGAACCCTAACGATCCCACAGCCGCATCTGAAAGCATCAAGCTTTAAAGCAGCACTGCGCCTTGTGAATCGATTCGGAGCAATCGATACACGAACGGACTGAGGTTTGCTGGCGTTAGCGGCGGCGGGATTGCAGCGAAGTGGTCGCCATGGCTCCGCTAAACACACCGATCTCAGCACCGTCCTGGACGCCATTTTTTTTTGTGCTCGTCTTTGTTTACACAAGCTGTAAGCTTCTTCGAATTGGAGGCGTTTCCTCGATGAAATTTGATTCTTACGAGCTCAGCTTTTCCTCTAAATCGGGAGGGAGAAGAAGAGAGAAATCCTGCAAAATCTGGAGCCGTGGTCCGTGAACTGGCCAATATCCATACACCTTTGCGGCGGCGCATTTTAGCGAAATCTGGCAAAGATGTACGGATGGGCCCATGGGCCGGTTTTCCGGCCCATTTTTCTCAAATTGGGCCTCCAAGAAGGAAGTGAAGATGTGAAGATGGCCGACGGGTTGACATTCCCCGATTCACCGCCGATTTCTCCCGCCGGAACCCTAACGAGCGCATCGTCTGATCAATGTACGGGAACAACGGCGCTGCGGTTGAGGACGCCGATAGGACAGCTTTCCGGCGAGCGGAAAAGAAGTACAAGCTCTACTACGATCAGAATTCCAAAAAGTTAACACCTTTACTCTCTCTCTCTCTCTTCAACGCTTGTGATTTTAAAACATTTCCATTAACGTTTTGAGGGCCCGTTTGGTATTGATATCACTCGATATCCATTATTTTGAGTGTTAATGTTTGGTTCAATTCACAGAAAGAAGCAAGCTAGGGCAGTTGAATTGTCGGAGGTGATTGATTTCAGATCGATTTCTGAGTCATTTGATCAAAGTGGCGAAACTCCTCCTGGGGTCTACAGATTTCATAGTGATGGGTTCAATCTCCCTGTTTTCTGTCTGCAAAATCGGCCTGGTATTATGAAACTCCTCCCTGATTTCTCCCAAATAATTCAGTTGTGATTTTTTTTTTCCGGTTTTAGGCTGACGATTACTTCACAAACTAGCTTGTTTCACAATTCATAGGAAAGCTTAAACTGTCACTTTACACTTTCTTTTAATAATCAAACTGCCTTTGGTTTGACTATAACGGATTGCTATTTGCTACTGCCTTGTCAAAGGTTAGTTCTTGCATCATGCTTTTATTCATCGGAATCATCGCAACCTGAATTCATACTTACTTCTTGGATGAGGAAATTAACTTGTAGCAATCTAAAGTACTTGAAAAACAAGAACTTAGAGAGTATGTCATAGTTTGATGAATACAAATCTGATGAAATGTCAATGGCTTGGCAAATTTACAGTTGGCGATCTATGGCTTCTGAAATTTGATCAAAGTTGGTCGACTAAAAATGTAATTTCCTCTGTGAATAACCACATTCTATTTAATAACTATATGATGCAGGGTTCTATTTCATTCCTGGTGCATTGAGTGTTGATGAACAATGTTGCTGGGTAAAAGAGAGCCTGATCAGCTTCCCACAGCCACCTAACAGGACCAATCACAATCCATTCTACGGCGCCATACATGATTTATTCTCTGCAGCTAACAAGAGAAAAGTTCTTGTAGAAGAGGAAGCTTTACCCAAAGAATCAAGTAATGATCAAGGGAGTCAAAGATGGAAAATATACGATGAGGATGATCTGCCTGCTCTGCGGGGAACTCGTGGGAAAACAGTTTCAGCCACGGCGTTACTAAGGAAGCTAAGGTGGAGTACACTTGGCCTACAATTTGATTGGTCCAAGGTTGTTATAACCCCCAAACCTAGTTTTTTTTTAATTTATTTAACATAGTTCGCATGAAGTCATGCTCTTTTTGACAACCTTGCTAGATGATTGGCCTTGTACATTATCAAATGTTTTGATGCAGCGCAACTATGATGAATCAATTCCGTATAATAAGATACCAGAAGAGCTTTCTATAATGGCAAAAAGGTTGGCGGCGCCTGCTATGCCAGCAGGGGAGGAGTTCAAACCTGAAGCTGCAATCGTAAACTACTTTGCATCAGGTACTTGTGAATCTGATTTAAATTCAGTTTGCTTCGCCATACATTTATTGCAAGTGTGGGACTGCAAGTGTCGAGTTTCCTCCTGTTGATGTTTTTTGTGAGGCCGTGGAGTTTGATTAGAAGCCTTCGGTTTTATCTGATTCCAGGTGATACCCTTGGAGGGCACTTGGATGACATGGAAGCCGACTGGAGTAGGCCAATAGTAAGCTTGAGGTACTCCTTAGTCACGAGTCATGAAATGTGTTGTTTTTTGTCGCAAAATTTTCTAGTATAACAAATGCTTGTAATTGCGTAATAGAGTAGCGAACCTAATAATTGTGACTGGGATCCTTGTACAGCTTGGGTTGTAAGGCAATTTTTCTGCTTGGAGGAAAATCGAGGGATGATCAGCCCACAGCTATGTTCCTTAGAAGTGGTGATGCGGTACTAATGGCCGGGGAGGCAAGGGAATGCTTTCATGGTAAGTGATACCAATTTACTTGCTCCCTGGCTTTATAGCTAGTACATGTGACTGCAGAATTTATCTTTGAAACACCATATATGGCCTTCGTGTGCCTGACCCAACCCAACGCCTAGATATGGCTTGCAAAGTGTGTTTGGTGATTTCCTTCTTGTGTATGTTTGGATTTGCAGGAGTGCCACGGATTTTCACCGACGAAACACATGCTGAAATCATCCCTCTTGAGGCACTCTTATCAAGTGAGGGTGATAGGTGCTTCTTGGACTATATTAAGACGTCAAGGATCAACATCAACATTCGACAAGTTTTTTGAATCTGATAATAAACCTACTTCTTCTACATTGGATGGGCGGTTGAGGTGGGAGGTCTGAGAAACAATATAAGCAAAAGCGCCCCTCCCCCCCATCCCCACCGAAAAAAAAGTTCAATTCTCCAGGAAATGTAAAAGTGATGTAAGGGGAGACTAAAAAGAACACACATCTGCACTCAGATATATTAGAGCACCCACAACAGCTATATTGTGGGTGTCTTCACTTTTTTTTAAAAAAAAAGAAAATTAATTTGTTTTCAGAATGTGTCAGTGGAATCATTATAAAAGTGTCTTAATATATGAGAGAAGTTTCTTCTTCCAACAAAATAACTCTGACTTAAAACACCCAATTCTGACTTTTTCTGATTTTTTTTAATTTTCTTTTTTTTTTTATTTTAGGTTAAGACACTCTATAAAAGTATTGGGGTTGTGGATGCTCTTAGAAGAGTTATTTTGTCAAATTTGTTCAGTTGAATTTGTCAGGTTATATATCCTTTTTTGTTAATGTAATTTTAAAGCTGGATCTTACTTGTTACAATATATTTACTGGATTTCCATTTAGCACAAGGTAAAAATTTTATTTAGAGCATAATTGATCGCAATGACAAGAGGTCGCAACGACCAAAAAGTGTGATGGTCACAACGACCTGGGAGACTTTTAGCCCGATTTAAAGTAAAACTCTGATAAAAAATCCCTCTCTCTCTTCATTATGCAGTCCGCACTACATACAGGAATAGGAGGAGAAGAGATTCTTCCTCCTCGGCAAACCGCCTCTTTCCAAATCGATGATCAGTTGCCATTGTCTCTGCCACCACGACGTTTTCGCAATTTCGACCCAGTCAAAGAATTGTCTCCCTCTCTCGTGCCCTTGATCCCGTCGTTGTATCATTATTTCAACCACAATAGCTAGTCGAAATACAATTTCAACCCCAGTCGAAGTATAACCAGGATAGATTGGTTAATGAATCGCATAATGCCTGATTCAAACCACAATAGCCTAAATTTCGAATCTAGATTTGGATTCAACAACAAAAAAAAAACCTAATTTCCAATTCAAGAAATTTGGCCAAATAAGAGATTTCAACCATATACACAACAATGGAACAATACAGTTCTCACCTCAATCTATGAAGACAAAAGAGAAAATGAGAGAGAGAGCAACTCGGCGGGAACTCCTATTGATTAGCACGAGTTTAGTACTTTCAGTCCTTGTAACTATGGTGTGCCCCTTTTCATTTGGCCTTGTTCCCATCTTTTGAAGGAGGGTAGATAAGCATGAAAGAAAGAACCTACCCTCCGAAAGATGGAAACAGATTTGGAGTTGAAAAGAAACCTATGGAAAGGGGCACACCATAGAAAAGGAGGGTAGTACTTTCAGTCCTTGTAACTATGAAAATCTGTACCTGGAACTGTTGTGGGATTGGGAAAAGAAACCTATGGACCAAGATAGAAACTTTTTGTAAAATAGAAAATATACAAATTATGGTTCTTATGGAAACAAAAACGAAATCTCAACCTCCGGAGGCTGTTTGGAAAAAGGCGGGTTTTGATTCGGTGTGTTGGGTTCCGGCTATGGGTAGATCGGGAGGGATCTGCGCCCTATGGAAAGACTACCAACTAACTAGTAGGAAAATTTCTATTCTGACAACGGATGACCGATTCATCACGATGAAAATAGAAGACAATACATCAAATCGACTTTTGCTTGTTGCTTTTTTTATGCGCCTGCCCAAGAGGGTGAAAAATCTCGTTTCTGGTCCAGGCTCCAAGTTCACATTGAAGAGATCACCATCCCTTCCATTGTGATGGGGGATTTAAATGAGATTCAATGCTCATCCGAAAAATGGGGGGTGTACCTCCTAATCCGAACAGATTTCAGAGACTATTAGCCTTTAAAGACCAATGTCATCTCCTGGACATTCAATCGATCGGAAACAGATTCACATGGAGGAAAAATAAAACCGACGTCAACAATATTTATGAAAAACTTGATAGGACTCTAGTACAAGACCAAATACTACAATGGTATCCAAACATAGCAACCAGAAACTATGCATTCTCCTCCTTGGATCACTGTCCGATTTCGATAGAACTCAACACATTACAGAAAATAAAGGCAAGACCGTTCAAATTTGAGAAAATGTGGACCCAACGAAAGGACTACCGAAACATCGTTGCACAGGCGTGGAGAATGTCTTGTACAGGCTCCCATATGTTCCAAGTAACAAAGAAAACTCAATTACGAATGGAACAAAACTACATTTGGAAACATTTTCAGACAACTCAAGGAGATTGAGGAAAAACTTTTGGACTTACAAAGAAATAGTAACCACACACAACAGAGCAACAACATCAGCAAACAATTGCGATTGATAAACAAAAAAAATAAGATCTTACAATGCCATAAAATGTATTGGCGCCAACGGGCGAAAACAAAACACTTAAGAGTAGTCGACACAAACTCAGGCTACCACCACAAAGTGACTACAGGACGCAGAAACAGAAAAATTATAAGAGAAATCATAACCCAAGAAGGAACGACAATAATTGGGGAGGAAAACATCCGAAAAGAAATCAAACTAGATTTTGAAAAAAGATTTCGCGACAAACGAATAAATACTCGAATACTAGAAGAATATCTAGAATTAATAAACACAGAAATTACAGACGCAGAGAATGACTTTCTCACAAAACCCATTACTAACCAAGAAGTAAAAAAGGCGTTCTTTACGATTGGAAAAGACAAGTCCCCAGGACCTGACGGAATGACATCAGAATTTTACCAACACTACTGGGACATTGTGGGTCCATCGATCATTAGAGCAATCAAAGACTTTTTCCATTCTGGAAGAATGCTGAAGCAAATTAACCAAACTTTCATTACGCTGATCCCAAAATGCGACAACCCAAGAACAACTAATAACTATAGACCCATCAGCCTATGCTCGACTATTTATAAGGCAATTGCGAAAATTCTGGCCGATAGAATGAAAACTATTATAGGAAAAATAATTCATCCACTACAAGGAGCTTTTATATCAGACAGAGCGATCCAAGACAATGTACTCATTGCTCATGAAATATTTCACTCCTTTCGTAGTAGGAAAGGTCGTGATGGATGGATTGCAATCAAACTTGACATGGAAAAAGCTTATGACAGAGTGAACTGGGACTTCCTTTTTGCGATTATGTCTAAGTTTGGTTTCTGCCAAAAATTTTGTGGATGGATAAAGGAATGTATCCAAACTGTTTCTTTCTCCATTCTGGTTAATGACGAACCAACTGAGACATTCTGCCCCCAGAGGGGACTCAGACAAGGCGACCCGATATCCCCCTACCTTTTTATCTTAGGTGCTGAGATTCTTGCCAGAAAGCTCCAACGACAATGCGAACAATCTTCGAACACAATTGGTTTCAAGATATCTAGAAATGGATCTCGTATTCCATTTCTATCCTTTGCAGATGATATAATGATATTTGCCAAAGCGACCCCGGAAGCTTGTACAACAGTGAAAACTATACTCGATGATTATTGAGCAATATTCGGCCAAAAGGTTAATTTCCAAAAATCAGCATTCCAAGCGACAAAAGGGATCACAAACAACCAAAAGCAACAAATCCAATCCTGCTTAAAAATAACCAACCAAGTAGCTATAGAAAAATATCTTGGTTGCCCTATTATTAACGGAAGAGTGAACAAGAACACGTTTGAAGATGTCCTTGGAAAATCAAAGAACCAATTAACGAAATGGAGAGCAAACGAACTAACCCAACAAGGACGAGCGATTCTAGTTAAAGCTAATTTAGCTGCCAAACCAAGCTATGTCATGCAAAATTTCATGCTCCCTGCGAGTATACATAATGACCTCGATAGACTTAACAGAAATTTCTTCTGGAACAAAGATCCACGATATAAACCACTTATCGGGTGGGATAAAGTATGTAGACCCAAGAATGAAGGTGGATTAGGAATTCAGAAGACAAAAGACATGAACAAGGCATTGCAAATGAAGTTACTATGGAAAATAATCACGGAACCACGAAATGAATGGGTGAAAATAGTTAGAGAGAAATACTTGAAGGAAGAGAGCATATGAGATTACACAAGGAAAAAGAACACGTCGTGGCAATGGGCAAAATTGATGGAGATTAAAGAAGAATTCTGCTCAGGTCTTATCTGGCAGGTTGGGAACGGGAAAACCATAAGGTTCTAGAAGGACAAATGGCTAAACTACGACATAAACCTCCGACAAAATAGTATCCATGCCATAGACCACTGTGACGAACAAGAAACGATCGACCAATTCTTAAAACCAGATAAAGCCTCGAATGTAGAAAAATTAAAAGACTTCCTCCCTTTGGACATCGTCGAAAGAATCTTGGAAGTTCATATCCCTACAAATGAGATCGAAGATAGATTATACTGGAAACCAAGCAGAAACGGATGGTTTTCAACCGCGAGTGCACTAGACCATGTCACGAAAACTAGAAGAACCACCTCCGATCCACTCGGCTGGATTCGGAAAATTGATTGTCCACCAAAAATAAAAAATTTCCTATGGAAAAACCTACTAAACGGGACGCCGACGAAATTCAGACTACAAACTAAAGGAGTACATGTCCACTTGATTGCCCACTCTGCAACCATCATGGTGAAGATGCTACACACATCTTTACCGAATGCCAAACTTCTTTATCCATTATCGGAAGAATGGATAGACAAATCGAGCAATTAATCCGAACCACGGACAAAGAAGACAAACCTTACAAGGATATAATTACGAACATTTTTGCAAATATCTCGGCAGAACAGAAATCGATCCTTGCTTTTTCCCTGTGGGGCATATGGTCAATGAGAAACAGAATCCTATTCGACAACAACGATGTTAGAAACCTTGAAGAATGGATAAAAAAATATAAAACAACATAGAATAAGTTGGAGAAAAGCACGATCGGAGGAACAAGAAGATGGAACACCCACTACAAGAGTAATTACCCACCAAAACAGAACAAAAAAACAGAAAATTGTAAAATGGAAAAAGCCCGTCGACGACTTTGTCAAACTCAATTTTGACGTTGCTATGGTTGGTTTAGGCCTTGCTTCTTCTGGGTTTGTTATTCGTGACAACCGAGGGTCAGTTCTCGTGTGGTGCCCGGGGCCACGGTAAGGTGTCAGCGGAGCAAGCAGAGTGTCTCGGTCTTTTGTTTGGACTCCAAGAAGCTACGAAGAGGGGTTTCTCCAAACTCATGGTGGAGGGCGACTGCTTGATGTTAATCAACGTCATGAAGGGGATCTGGCGGTGTCCTTGGGAGATTGAGATGACGGTTTCGGATGCCCTTGGGTTTTGTTGCACATTCGAGAGGGTCATCTTCTCGCATACCTTCTGCGAGGGGAACCAGGTTGCTGATAGACTGGCACATTTCGGTCTCTCTTCGTCATTTGTCGCTGACCATGCCCCTGTTGAGATTGTTGACCTCGTCCGAAAGGACGCTATTGGGCGGTGGGTCAACCGCGGTTGACCATCCCCAAATCCTCGCCTTGTATAAAAAAAACAACAACAATGGAACAATACAAGCACTCACACATCAATGGTGATTGAATACAACAACAAAAATAAAAACATAGGAAGTATTTGTGTTGTGGTATACATGGGTTGTGCAATGGTGTGGGAGAAAGGGGTTGAAGGACTTTGGTCGTCTTGCCTTAGAGATAAGAGGGAGGGATAGGTTAGTAAATAACTTGATCATTAAGGTTAATTAATTTATGTTCTAAAAAGGAGTTTTACCTTTTTCTAAAAAGCAACCATTTATTTATGGTGCAGTGGTGAATGAGCTTGAGCAAGACATTTAGAAGTAATTTCTTCCCTTGCATTTCTCGCAAATGCATAAATGATCGAAAGGACTGGCTAGTAGGAGGGACGCTGTCTATAATAATAAAACGTCATAATTCATATTATACAAGTAATCATTCGAGAAAAGAGATTTTGTCGAACCATTATCGAATTGGGTTTAGACAATTTAGGTAAATGAAGCTCGCCTACTACATTTGGTGCGATCTCGATGTTATACAAAATTATTTTAGGTTGGTCATTTTGGATTCTAGTAATCTTAAAAAAGTAATTTTGACTATAAAATATTAAAACAATCTTGCTATAATTGATGATTTATATAGTTTATATGTATTTGGAGAAAAAACTATTTTGAAAAAGTATATTTTAAAAAAATAATTTGACTGAAATATTCATATTATTTTGAGATTTCTACTCAAAATCTTTTAGGAAAATATTTTCATACTTGTTTTAAAAAAAAATTAGTGTTGCATAAATGATCAAATATAATATTAATTTATTTTTTTTCCAAAATAATCAATTAATACTTATATACTAAAGGAGAAGTGACATACGCCATATGGCACCTTATTCTTTAGTATAGGTACATTAGTTAATTATAATTTAATGAGCGAAAGAAAATCTGGTCAACAAGGAGTTATAGTAGATCGACCCTACATGTGGAGGATAAAATTCATGCGAGATGGGACACCAAGGTGAGGAGTCTGAAGTGCTAAGTATCTGAGGCCATTCATGACACCCATGTTTGCGACTCGCGAGAAGGCAGTGCTAAGGTTAGAGAGGTAAAAGCATTATAGTGAAAAGAGCAATGAGAGCATCAAGAGAGGATGAGGGATGTGGAAATATCACAAAGGAGAAAGTGCATCAAAGCAATTAAAGAAAGTTGAGAGTTTCACTCCGGATTTAGCACCACATTGCCCAAATTAGCCCACCATAATGCTTTTTACCCTCACTTCACCATGCGCTTAAAAGTCCTATTGATTATTTGATGTTTTATTGCATGAAATTGTTTTTCTTTTTTTGTATGACCTCCTTTTGTGTGAGATATTGCTTTTTATTCACATGCATGAATGCAAGATTGTTAGCCATGCTCAACCAAATGAAGAGCTATGGAGAAAGCATCAAGGATGCTCAAGTTGTTGAGAAGATACTTCGTTCGTTGCCAACGAAGTTCGATCATGTTGTAGTCTCCATCGAAGAGTCGAAAGACTTGAAGACTATGACGGTTGAAGAACTCATGGGTTCTCTACAAGCCCGTGAGGAGAGGATCAAAAGCAGAAAAGACGAACCAACAAAGCAAGTCCTAGCCTCCAAGCACTCAACCCAAGAGAAGGGTGATGGTCAAGAGAAGTCTCAAAGATGAAGAGGACGAGGACATGGACTTGGATCTTTTCGAGGAAGAGGAAGAGGCGAACCATCAAACCATGACTTCAATGATGGAGAAATTGGTCAATCTCGAGAGGCTGAGGAAGAGAAAATTTTGGCAGGCAGGATATATCGAAGGTTCATTGTTATAATTGCCAAAGGTTTGAGCACTATGCTCAAGATTGTTGGAGTGCTCCTAGTAATGTCGAGGAGAAGGCCAACTATGCGGAGGACTCAAAAGTGGATGATGCCACATTGTTGCTAGCCTACCAAGGCGAGAACAAAGACAAAAAGGATGTATGGTGCCTTGATAATGCGGCGAGCAACCACATGTGTGGTGACAAGAAAAAATTTGTAGAGCTTGATGAGTCGATCACTAGAGGTGTTACATTTGGAGACAACTCCAAAGTTCCCATTAAGGAAAATGGTACAATTTTGATCCGTATGAAGAATGATGGTCATCAATTCATAATCAATGTTTGTTTTATTCTTAACATGAAGAGCAACATGTTAAGTCTGAGATAAGTTTTGAAGAAGAAATACGAGGTGCACATGAAGAATTATAGTCTCTTCCTCCATGATGATCATCAAAATGTGATCCCCAAGGTGCCAATGACAAAGAATTGAATGTTCTTGTTGAATATTCAAACGGTTCAAATCTTATGTAAATGAGACACCATGGCTATGGCATCTAAGGCTTGGGCATGTGAACTTCAGGAGCTTGAAGTTGATTTCTCAAAGAAAGATGTTGAATGGCTTACCTCCAATTGACCAGCTAGATCAATTTTATGAAGGGTGTCTTGTCGGCAAACATGTTCGAAAAAGCTTTCCATAAAAGAGCACTACAAGAGCAAATCAACTACTTGAACTTATTCATGCTGATGTTTCTGGACCAATAAAGCCTGCCTCATTCCGTAAAAATCGGTATTCCTACTCTTCATTGATGATTAAACTTTTCTAACTAACTACTCGTTGATTTATTTCAGTAGAAAGACCTGGGTATATTTTCTTAAAGAAAAACCCCAAGTTTTTTCTATGTTAAAAAACTTTACCGCTCTTGTGGAAAAACAAGTTGGTCTTTATATCAAGTCTTTTAGAACTGATAGAGGTGGCAAGTGTACTTCTAATGTGTTCAATGAGTTCTATGATTTGAATAACATCAAAAGATTTCTAACAGTGCCAAGATCTCCTCATAAAAAATGGCTTGGTTCAAAGAAAGAATCTGACCATTCTCAATATGGCCCGGAGCATACTGATGACAAAGAAGAAGCCGACAGAGTTCTGGGCCGAGGTAGCTGATTGCTCAGTTTATCTAGCAAATCGATGTTCGATGAAGAGCTTATTAGATCAAACTCTTCAAGAAGCATGGATTGGAAGAAAGCCAAGTGCATCTTATTTGAGAGTGTTTAAGAGCATTGGATATGTACATGGGCCGGATCAAGTGAGAACGAAGCTTGAAGATAAAAGCAAAAAGCATATCTTCATCGGCTATGATCGAAGATAAAAAAATCTACAAGATCTATGATCCTGTGGCGAAGAAGATTGTTATTAGGAGAGTTGTTCAATTTGATGAAAATGATGCATGGGATTGGAGCCTTGAAGATAGGGAGAGATATGATTTCTTTCTAACTCATACTGAAAAAGAGCAATGCGAAGGTGTTTATCCAGAACCTGCAACGTCTTCCCCATCACCAAGCATTCAAAGTTCACCATATTCTTCATGGACATCAGCATCGCCATCATCCTATGAAAGCTCGAGTGGGAGACCTCCAAAAATGAGAAGCTTTGAAGAAATTTATGCTCAAGATGAGGATTCGCATAATGATCTAACTCTTTATTGTTTATCTTGCTGATTTTGAGCCTATAGATTTACATGAAGCGGTGAATGATGAAAAATGGAGAGTTGCTATGATTGAGGAGATCAAATCAATCGAAAAGAATGATATGTGGGCATTGAAAACTTTACCAAAAAGTGAAAACCCCATTGGTTTGAATTGGGTTTTCAAGGAGAAAAAGAATGCTAAAGGAAAGTTTGAGAGGTACAAGGCAAGGTTAATTGCCAAAGGCTACAACCAACGTCCAAGGATCGACTATAGTGAGGTGTTTGCACCAGTTTCTCGATTAGAGAATGTTCGTTTAATGATTTCACTTGATGCTCAGAGAAAGTGGAAGGTTTATCAAATGGATGTGAAATTGGCATTTTAAATGGTGTGCTTGAAGAGGATGTTTATGTTAAACAAACGGGTGTTGCTATATACACCGCAAATCCGGATTAAGGATTTGCACGTCCTTAAGGACGTGCAAGTCTGGGACTATGCACGTCCACTAGCAAAGGCTTGCACGTCCTTAACAACGTTCTTGCACGTCGTTAAGGACGTGCAATACTTGCACGTTGTTAAGGACGTGCAAACCCTAGTAGGGTTTTAGGGTTTAGGAATTCCGAGGGTTTTGTAATGTTAATTGATAAAATTGAAGTGTTAGCTAGTGGAGTTGAAGGATTTCGGGTAAAATTAAATAGAAAACAATATTTGTTAAGGTTTTCATTCGGATAATATGCGAATAACGTTACAAGGAACGGAAAAAAAAAGTTTACATTCATAATTTTAATAAACTTGTGGAATAAAATCTAGGAAAATAGTAAAGGGCGGCCGGACTCGACACGCAAGGCTCAAAATCTCTCAAACTGAGCTTGAAACGGAGCATCCCATCCTTCGACGCTCAGATGATGATGTGCGACCCATTCTGGCGGAGGCGGCGGAATAGGAGCGTTACGACGCAACCAGATCTATGAGAACGAAAAATTAGAGTTAGAGTATTGACATATATATGAAAAGCAAGAATAGGTAATAAAAGAAGACGTTTGAAGTCGTACCGCGGCAAAATGGTCTTGGTTTCCGATGCAGGCTACACCAAAGGTTGCTGATTGAGGGTTGTTAGCAGGTGTCGGCGAGGTCATGGGAAGACATGTGAACGGATGATGCCAAGCTAGGACGACGAGAGGAATCTGATATACCGTTGCAAATACTAAACCCATAATTGGTAGCTCTATCCACCGTCTCCTATCACCATGCACAGCTCCCGCCCATCTCTGGTAGTCGACGAAATGCTGGAATTGGTACCCTCCCGTATAACAACCGGCGTACAGATCGGCGTGATCCTCCAAGTGATTGCATAGTAACGTTTTGAGTTCCGGGAAAGCAGTCTCGCCGATCGGTGATGTCAAAGCCGCCAAAGCACGGTAGCCACAATGACCATCTCCAACAGTGTCCCTCACCGTCTCAATATGACCGAGCATGAAGGGATCAACGTTTTTTCGACCCCAGTTGAACCCTCCGAACACATCATCACATCCACGTCGAGCTGAGGTCGCTTGTGGACGATGCCGAGCAGCACGTCAAGCAGCACGCGCTTCTTCTCTCTCAAACCTGTCCCTTACCTCCTCGTACGACAACGGGTTGGTTCTGCAGGCATTCCTCGACCCCCGAGGCCTCCCCTTCCTTCGGACGCTTGCTGATGAGGGTGGGTGCAGCTCATCCTCGCATAAATCGTTGGAAGCCGTATATGAAGATGACAGCTCATACGGCAGTGGGGTGTCGTCGATGTCAGTCCATGACAAATCCATCCAGAACGGGTGGATGTCCTCGGCGGGTATCGGAGTACCGGAGTTGACGTATTCCTGAATCTCATGGACACATGGGATCCCGTAACAAACCCTCCAATGTCGGTCCGTGCATACCGGAGGAACCTTTTGGTCCACGACGTCCTGCCACATCTTGTACAGATAATCGAAGCACTTTTTGGAGATTAAAGTCTTTACCTCATCGAAAAGGTTGACTTTATACGCCGTTGTTGGCCATTTGAAGCGGTCGATCTCCAAAGCAGTTTGCAGCTCATGCAGTTGACAATCGTTGACTCTATGGATTGCATCGATCACGATGCAAAAGTCACCAGTCGATGAGTGAAGTGCCTCCTTCAGAACCTTGTGTTGACCCTCAACCCTATTTGTCGTACGGGTGCCGAGATGGAAGACATTATCTACGTAGCATCGTACGATGCTCCTGCTGTGTGGAAGCCACACCGCCTCTAAATACGCCACCACACCTGGGAATGGGTGCCATGCAGCATGTAGCGCCCGACGACGTCGGTTGAATGATTCCTCCGACCTCGATTCGAACAGCCCCCAACAGTTGCCCTTAAAGATGCCAGCGTGGTTTAAATTCTTCGTGATCTTCAGAGCAGCTTCCTCGCATTTTCTCGTCACGTGTAACCAGCAAAGGAGATGCTGGACGTCGGGGAAGACAACATTCAGCGCCGCCATGAGACCTAGCTCCCGATCAGTCATGATAGCTTGAGGCTGAACCGTCCCAAGCAAGTTCTGAAGCTGACGCAACACCCAGGCGTATGTGTCTTCGTTCTCTTTCGACATGAAGGCATGGGCGATGCAGTAAGTATTGCCTGAGGGTGTGAACCCGACCACTTCGCACAATGGAATCCCATATCTGCAAGTGTAAATGTGTTACATGTAAAATATTTTATAATAGGCTATATGTGCAATAATGTAATCGTTATTAAATAAGTTACGCATTTGTTTTGTACGTGCTGTCCATTACGATGACGTAATGGAACCTTCGGAGAAGCCGGATCCCGTCGGGATGCGCCAGGAAGAGGTCGCTCAAGACGTTGTCGTCATCCGGATGTCGTCTGAATTCGTAGTAGTACCCTCTTTCCCGCAGATGGTGCAAGGTATCCTGGGTCATCGTCCGACTACCTCTTTCTTCGGCGACCATCATGGTGAGCGTGTTGGTAAGGCTCTTCCTTGATGTGACGTTGGTCTCATCCAACTGCCTCAATCCGTACCCAATGGATTTTGGAGGAGTGCCAATTTCCTTCATCCACCTAGCCATCTTCTTTTCCCCCTCTGTCATCTGTCCGGCGATGGCGTGACCCTTCAAGATCGTTGGAAGCCCATGGTTATGAACACCGTGGGTTACCGTCATAACCCAGTGACTCGGCGGAGCTTCCTGTCCGTGTAGAGAGAATGGACAACCGTTTATCTTCGACTGCATGCTCCGGAGCTTCCGCCCGCGTGGTCGGTACTCCCCATACTGCTCGCAAGCAAGACAAACCCCGCCTGGACGATTCGACGCCCCCGTCCAAGACCGCTTGATTACTAAAATCATGCAGTGTCTCCGACCCAAGTCCTTGAAATGCGTAACCATTTCGTCACGGTCATTCCAAACCCTTGGGTCCGAGAACTCAGGTGTAAAGTCTCGAAACTGTATTAACATTAGTGGAAGCTTGATTACTAAAATCATGCAGTGGACGTGCAAGCTTCCAAACCCTACCGTAACACTAAACCCTAGCCAAACCCTGAACCCTAGCCAAACCCTGAACCCTAACAACCCTAGCCAAACCCTAAACCCTAACTAACCTAACTCGAAGTTTACGTTTTCGTTCTTTATGTTATCGGGCAACCTTATCATATTAACGTTTTCGTTTTGGTTCTTGATGTTTACGTTTTCGTTCTTTATGTTATCGGGCAACCTTATCATATTAACATTTTCGTTCTTTATGTTTACATTTTCGTTCTTTATGTTTACGTTTTCGTTCTTTACGTTTTCGTTTTCGTTCTTGATGTTTACGCTTAATATGACTCGGAAGAAATGAGAGGAGTCTACTCGAGATAGGAATATAGAGATAGATACAAAATCCGTATTATAAAAGTATAATAACATAAAAGTATAATCATATAAAAGTATAATATAGAGATAAATACTGCAAAAGTACAAAAAAATCACTGTCCAGGTGGGTTGCTGACAGCCTGATGCAGAATACCCGTCACCTCGTCTAATAGCTCTTCAAGGCGAGGATCCGTAGACAGGGCCCTCCAATAGCCCTCTATCTCATGCAAGCGTGCCGCCAACGCCGGAGGGATGGCTGGAGGCTGAGGCAGGTCTACCCATGGATCCAAGCCGATCGGGTGGACGGGCGCCGGCGGGTCAGGATGGGGTGGCGTGGTCGGCAACACGTAAGGCCGGCTCTGCGACGCGTACCAAGCCATGTAATCTGCTGTGACATCTGCCTGGCAATCCTCGCTGGTGCGTCTGTGCTCGGCCAGCCTGTAGAAGCGACTCTCGTCCTGTAGATCCCGCCACTTGTTGTGGCTGTGGGCAAACATGGCGATGTACCTCGCGTTCTTCAAGGTGGTGTCGCGAGAGACCTGATCTGGCGCGATGACGTCCTGCGGGATCCCCTGGACCCGTCCGAACTGCCGGAGGCACCTATCGGGCATATACGGCTCCTCCTCCCCGCAGAAGGTGATGGTGCCCCGATAGGTGGATTGACGGTACTGGCCGTCGAAGTCCAGATCACGCCCAAAGGGCATCCACTCGACCTATAATTAAAAAAATCAGGCGTAAATGACGGTTAAGAAATGTAAGTTATATAGATAGAGTCTCGAATACATACGTCGGCGACGGTAAGACGGTCCACCTCGTCCCGCAGCTGCCGCACCTTCTTCAGCTTCGCGGCGTCCTTCATGCGTTGTGGCGCCTTCGGACCGATGAACTTCGCGTAGAAGCGAGGGTCCACCTTCCTAGCCGGGTCGCTGGAGAAATCACCTCGGAAGCGAGGGAAGTACGCCCATATCCAAGCCTTGACACAAAAAAGAATTTCGTTAACATATAATATAAATTTTTTGAAACTATAACTCTATTTCAGCGGTCTCGTACCTGTAGGATCGGCGTGCAGCTATCTATACCCTTCGCACCGGAGCGGGTAGCCTCGCCTAGGCCCCTGTAAAGAGATGCGAGGGCACCTGCTGCCCATGCAAGGGTGGCCGTACGCGGGATGTCCCAAATAAGGCCGAATATCCTCCATGGGATCCGGCTCTGCGACTTGTCCACAAACAAAGTCGCGGCGAGAGCGATGGACATGTAACCTATGTGGAGAAACCGCCGCTGGGCAGGGTCATCCTGGGGCTGCCCCCTTCCCACATGCATGCGCAGCCTAATCTGCTCAGGATCAGCCGCGGCCTCTGGGTCATCAGCGGGGGCGGGGTCGACGAGCGGGCCGTGTCTCTGCTGCCAGAGCTCAGTCAACCAAGTCACTGGAGGTCCGCCAGCGTGTCTGTATGACTTCAGGGCCTGCGGGGTGAGCTGGTAGTACTCCGCGACGGTGGGGATCAACGCTCCCGCGGGCAGATCTGACGTACAAGGGAGGCCATCGATCGGAAGTCCCATGAGGCAGGCAACATCGTGCAGCGTGATGGTCATCTCGCCCCATGGAAAGTGGAAGGAGCTGGTCTCCGGGTGCCAATGCTCCAAGAAGGCTGTGCAGGTAAACTCGTCGACACACTCCCAGTGGAGGGACCTCAGCTGCGGGATGCCGGATGGGATCAGATCCTGCACCTAGGTCCCCGGGCCCTCAAATATGTAGCGATCGAAAGGCTGCAGGTGGGTCGCCCGGTGGTGGAACTTCAGCAGCGGCAGCTCCACAGTAGGATCTCTCCACACCTGATACGCGCGGTGATGTCTGTAAGACAGAAGCAGCTCTCCCGGCGGCAATAAAGGGTCGACCTGCACAGCCGAGGCGGCTGCCTGCGCAGGTATGGGCTCGGGCTCTACCTGTGGGCCCCCCTGGCCCTGAGCCTGCCCCTCCTGACCGTCGACAGCCTCCTCAACAACGTCAGGGATCACATCATCTGCAGAGGCCAAGGACATCGCCGCTGGGGTGGGGGAGGTCGAAGGCTCGGCCTCCTGGGTGCCGGATGTAGAAGCCTCTGCAACGGCTGAAGTAGAAGCCTCTGCAACGGCTGAAGTAGAAGTCTCCGGAACGGCTGAAGTAGATGCCTCCGGGATGGTGGGTGGAACACGAGTAGGCGGTCTACCCATGTCGCCCCGTCGCCCAACGACTACGTCAGTAATGCAGCTACTCAAAACATCAGCGGTCTCCAAAGAAGGCTGCAACCCCATCATCGCATCGCCAGAAGGATCCCAAGCTGGCAGACCCTTCCAGAAGCTGTCGTGCTCGTCGGCCGGGGGGGTACCCATTGACTGCTGGTACCGCTCTGCAGACGCAAGCAGATCGTCGACTGTGGCTGTCGGAATGTCAGGTACCGTCTCCTCTGGAATCTGGCTGACCGCTGCCTGGCCGACGATCGTAACAGGCCGGAGGGTACCATCACCCCTCATGAGCCTCCCTGCCTGTTATTATGAAATTTAATGTTTTTATTGTCTTTCATTTAGAATTTATTTGTATGTAGTTTAATATATTTTAATATTTTTATTTTAATTTATTTTAATGTCTTTTAATATATTTTAATATGTTTTAATATCTTGTAATATATATTAATCGTTTTTATTGTTTTTCCATTAAAACTATCAAAATGTACAAACTATATAATATCTATCAAACTATATAATATCTATCAAACTATATACTAAAACTATATGATCTATTTTTTATTGTTTTTCAATTAGAATTTATTTGTATGTAGTTTAATATATTTTAATATATTTTAATGTTTTTATTTTAATTTATTTTAATGTCTTTTATTATATTTTAATATGTTTTAATATCTTGTCATATATATTAATCGTTTTTATTGTTTTTACATTAAAACTATCAAAATATACAAACTATATAATATCTATCAAACTATATACTAAAACTAAATAATTATATAGTATCTATCAAACTATATACTAAAATAATCTATCAAATTATATTATAAAACTATATTAAAATATAAACTATATTATAAAATTATATTAAAATATAAACTATATTATAAAACTATAAAAATAAATCAAACAAATTAAATAAATAAAAAAACATACCGGTGGGGTCGGGACCGGCGAAACCTCTACAGACCGCCGCTTCCGCGGCGGTAATAGGTCCGCCTCCACCACTCCGTCGCCATCACCACCACCACCACTACCGGACGCCGCCGCCGCCACCGCCGCTGCTCCACCACCACCACCGTCACCATCACCACCCTCCTCAACCTCCATGGGCGCCACCCCACCACCACCTCCGGCCACCGGCTCCACCGCCACCCCCTCCCCCAGTGCTCCACCCCCACTACCACCCTCCTCAGCCACCGGCTCCACCACCACCTCTCTCTCCGGCTCCATCTCTCTCTGTCTCGATCTCCTCCTCTCTCTCTCACTCCAGCGATCTCTCTCTCTCACTCCGGCAATCTCTCTCTCTCACACTCCGGCGAAGACGAAGACGAAGACGATCTCTCTCTCTCTCGATTTCTCTCTAGCAAAGAAGACGAAGACGAAGGGAAGACGAAGAGGCACGTCCTCTTCGGATTTTGTAGACGGGCTTGCACGTGCTTAAGAACGTGCACTTTGCACGTCCTTAAGGACGTGCAAGCCCGTCCCTGAGGACGTGCAAGCACGTTTTTAAAAAAAATTAAAAACGTGCTTGCACGTCCGGGCTCGGGTGGCTGCATAATACCTTGCACGTCCTTAAGGACGTGGGGATTTGCGGTGTATATAGCCGGAACGTAAACAAACTCCTAGGTATCTCATCAAAAACATGAAGATAAGGTGTTAAAGTTGAAGAAAGCCTTGTATGACTTAAAACAAGCACCACGAGCATGAAATAGTAGGATTGACAAGTATTTTGCAGGAGAACGGGTTTGTCAAATTCCCGAACAAGTATGCTCTCTATGCCAAGGTCTGTGAAAATGGTGACACTCTATTTATTTGGTTATATTTTGATGATTTGATTTTTATGGGTAACAACCAGAGAATGTTTGGAGATTTCAAGCAAGCCCTGACAAGTAGGGGTGTGCAGAAAAACCCGACACGACTGATACGACACGAAAACACGACAACACGACACGAAAAAACACGAAACCAAAAAGACACGATACGAAAATGACACGAACCGAGAAAACACGACATTAAACGGTTCGTGTTCGGATCGGGCATATCCCCTTGTCGGGTACCCGACACGAACCGTTTAATTTTTTTTTAATTTACAAGTATGGTAATCTAGTATTAGTATAAATACCATCCATAAAATGACAACAAACTTTGATAGCCCAGTTGGTTTTAGGCCCATCCTTGTCCAGTGTCTCCCAGGTTCGATTCCTGGTTCGCACAATTTATTTTTGCTGTCAAAATAGGATAGTATTAGTAAAAGACAATCCAGAAAGTAACAACAAACCGTGATAGCCCAGTTGGTAATGGGCCAATGCAGGTTCTGTGCAACCCAGGTTCGATTCTTGGTGGGGGAAATTAATTTTTGTTGTGAACATGTCCTACTGTGTACCCTATTGGTTCGTGTCGGATAACCGCCGACCCGACACGGATCCGATTGCCTTTATCGTGTCGGATACCCGGATGTAAATGGTTCGTGTACGGTTCGGCAATTTGGACCTAAATGGTTTCGGGTATCCGACACGATTATCCGGTTCGTGTCGGATACCCGGATGTGCACACCCCTACTGACAAGAGAGTTTTCGATGACTGATCTTGGTCTCATGTCTTATTATCTCGGCATTGAGATTGAGCAATCAGATGATGGGATTTTTATTTGCTAAGAAAGATTATGGGGTCAAGTTATCAAAGTATGACAAGGGTGAGAAGGTTGATTCTACAACTTTCAAGAGCCTTGTTAGAAGCTTGAGATATTTGACATGCACTCGTCCAAACATTCTCTATGGAGTTGGGCTCGTGAGTCATTTCACGGAGACATCGACATCAACACATTTCAAAGCAGTAAAACGTATTCTCCGGTACATCAAAGGTACCATCAACTGTGATTTGCTTTATTCCTCTACAAATGGATATAAGCTTGTGGGTTAAATTCATTATCACTGGGTCGGAGATGTTAATGATCGAAAGAGTACTACTGGTTTTTTCTTCATGGGAGAAATTGCTTTCACTTGTAGTTCTAAGAAGCAATCTATTGTTACTCTTTCTACATGTGAAGATGAGTATGTTGTTGCTACATCTTGTGTTTGTCATGCCATCTGGTTGAGAAGATTATTAGAAGATTTGTAGATGCCGCAACCCGAAGCCGCAAAGATCATTATTGATAACAAGTCAGCCATCACTTTGGCCAAGAATCTCGTGTTCTATGATCGCAGTAAATACATTGACACAAGGTATCACTTTATCCATGAGTGTGTTTCCAAAAAAGATATTGAAGTCAAGTATGTGAAGACTCTGCAGATATTTTTATGAAGCCTTTGGAAGCTGAGACTTACAACAAGTTGCAGGGTAGAAACACATGAATTCATTCGAGGAAGTTTATGTTAAGATTCATATATGCATCACTAGTCTTATACTCCGTATATAGGTTATTATGTATTTTGAGTTTGAAATAAGAGTGAAACACATTTGAAGAAGTACTTGAACATATCTTCCTCTTTCTTATATTATTTCATGCTCAAATTGTGTAAAACCAAAAGATCGAGATTGAAAAATAGGTTTTGATGCCGAAGAGTATAGAATCGAACCTAGAGATCGAAGAACAAGATCGAACATGCAAGCGAGAGCGAACACAAAGTGATTTTACGTGGTTCGGCTATGCCTACATCCACGAGGCCTCAAGAGTTGGCCAAATCCACTAGAATTAGTTCGTACAGGGACAAATCAAGTAACAGATACAAGATAATCCTAGATCTAAGCATGCATGTGATCAGAAAGCAAAAAGGAGAAGAGAATCCCCCTGTGTCGGAACCAGAAGATCGAAGATAGCTTCGATCTTCAACCCTAGACCGCCTAGAAGGAAGAACGACAACCTAAGCTTGCGCTCTGGTACTCTCTACTCTTCCAAGGAAGCGCCGTCGACCACCTTCTACTCTATCTCTCTCGAAATCGCAGGTCAAGGAGATGGAACCCCAAACCCTAGAAAACCCTAGAGGAGAGAGCTTTTGGAAACTGAAGAGGCGAAGCCGATGGTACAGTAGAAGAGGTGGACAACTCTTTCCTTTTATAGCTAGGTCACCAGGAGGAGCCAACACCAAAGACAAAACGCTACGTTCTACATAAATGACATACTGAATCCGAGATCAAGCCTTAGGGCTTCCCTGATCTCCTTCGGCAATCATGGGTCTATTTCTCTATATGGGCCAAAAGCCCAAAACAGAGAAAATGACTCACACTTACTTATACAAATTATACATATAATATAGTATATAACCTATGTATTATCACACCATATATAACCCTAAGCCTTTTTAGAGAATCATACTAACTATAGCTCAATACAACTCAGTCAAGACTTTAGGGCAAATATATGCATCCATACATAGTATATGCATATTATATATTATTTGTATGATCATCACACATACAACAAGCCTGCACACAATATTATATGCAACAAACCTAAAAGACATAGGAAAGGAAAGTATGAGGTAACGTTACAAATTGTATCACCAATAACATCAATCTCAAAAACCATGGCTTAACAGCTCTCCTCTCTCCTTCGCTCGTGCTGTATACGGGCTCTCAATCCGGCATTCCGGTGTTTGGATTTCTCTTGGATTTGCCGTCGGTCCATTGCAGTCGTCCTTATGAATAGAATCAATTGGCAAGGTCATCGATGGTCAGTTTCTGTTTCTATTGGCAAAATAAATTTCCCTGTGGTCCATCATTTGAATTTATGTACTGAGATTTTCGTAATCTCTGCCTGCGGCGAAGTACTTTGCGTGCTTTTTGATTCCTGGAATCCTGGTTGTGAGATTCCTACAAGTTTCTCTTGCCTTGTCAGATTCGCTGTTGTACTCCCTGCGTTTGAAAAATTTATCGTCGGTTATCTCATCTGAAACGGAACACGTTTCTATCGCTCTTGCTAGTTTTCCTCTTTCTTTTCTGAAATGAAAGAGTAAATAGGGTTCCGGAAAGGTAACAGGTAGTCATTCACTCATTCTTCAGTTTTAGCTTTTGGACTGGGGTATTGGTATATGATAATATGAGAGAATCTACACTGTTGTATGCAACATCTATGGTTTCTGTAAAACATACCGCAATAAGAAACCAAAAGTTTCTCATATTTCAACATGACATTACATTAATGACTCCAAACATGATTAACTCTCATGTATTGTAACATATCACACAAATCACTCAAACATAGCATCTTTATTACAATCCACATTATCTTCTTGTTTAAGATTGTTCCTGTGAAGGAGATACATACTGGAAAGTGCAAACTACTAGCGTGATCCCATTCATGTGATATAATACACTGATGGCAGTGATATTTATCTTCTCATTGGCAGTTCAATTTGGCACAGTAGCTCCCCATTTCACATATCAGAGTTCCAGTACGAGGTCTGCGGAACAAAGTGAACCCGCAAGGTATTTTAGAGGCTAGTGTGATTTAATGCAGCTGGATGCTGTCCAACTCCCATGCTTGATACCACATAATTTGCTTATACATATGAATCATGAATACTTACTATATAAAGGCAAGCATTAATTTGCGGTATCAAACTAGAGGGATGTCCGGTAATTTTTTTTTTTTAAAATGATGTTTATAAATAAGGATACTTTTTTGCATTTCCTTGCTCATATTTATGCAATAGGTGCATTGTGGAACATCAAGTATGGGACTATTATGACAATAAGCTGGTTAATGCAAGTACACTTACAATCTGAATCTGTTTTGATCCAAAATCCCTTGTTCCCAGTTGTGTCGTTGCCACCAGGTAGTGGATCGAAATCTTCATCTGGTAGCATATGTTCTCCAGAAACATAGTCAGCCTTGCTGGAATCTCTTTTTTTTTCCCCCCATCTGTGTTGGGTGCTCACCCTTGGCATACATTTTGAGCTTTCTGGGTGTACTTTCTTGTGAAACACATGCAACATCTACGCTACAAAGTTAACTCAGTAGAAGAAAAACAAAACCCAAATTTTTAGTGTGAAATTTTATTTGCTTCTCAATTCTCAGGAAGCATATTATCACATCTACGCCCCTCTTAAATTTGACAAAATAATTCTTAGATGGCCTACTTCAGTATTTTAGTGATGAGCTTTTAATTGCCCAGGAGACATCTCATTAGACTTTAAACCGCAACAGCTTTTTAATGGTATTGTTAAGAGTGATATATTTGGTCCTATGTGATATATAGTGAGGCTTTTTATTGGGAAACAAGAAGCAGTTCATTGCTCAAGTCCTTTTTTTTTTTTTATCTTATTGCTGCAGTCTAGCATGATTTTAATTTCCATAGTTTCAGAGTTGATGATGGCTGATGTTAAGTTGAGATACTAGCATGCATATGGTGAAAAAAAAAAAGAAGCAATGGAGGATATATTCAGAAGAAGTTTATAGTGTACCTTGTGCAATTTAGTCTCTGCTGAAATAGATTCAGTAGCAGCAGCGGGATTTTTTGGAGGAGGATTGATAGTCTTCCTTTTCATGATCTTACTAATGAGATTCATTGCAGTTTTATCCCAATCTTTGTCTGATCGCTTCTCAGCTCGTTCAGATTTACTTCCAGAGATCTCCTCTGCCTTATGCCTTTGAAATAGCTCACCCAATGATGTCCTATTTTCCTTCTTTGAAGCGGCTCTTTCTGGCAATTCAACAGCCGATCCAAACAGATATCCTTGGAGTGGGCAGATTGTTTTCTCATTTCCATTGCTATCCATGATTTCCACCATCTTTCCATTGAGTGTAATGGTACTAGCATGACTGCTTCTGCCAGTGCTAATATAACTATTCCTTCCCGAGGAATCTGTCCAACCATCTTCCTTAGCTTCAGCACCTAGCACCTTTTCCAACTCATCATTGATAAGCTTCAGTTCGCTGTCTGTCACTTCTGTCTCCCTTTCTGCTATATTATCAACAGAAATTGAAAATGTTGGTGTTTCTGGTTCGGAGATGAATGTCTCTGCTCCAAGGGTTCCAATCGCAAGAAAACCATGGAAAGACCCAGAAAATTCAGTTGACAGATCTGTATCAAGAGCATCGAGTCCTACATATTCGAGGCTCGCAAATGAATTCCTTGAATGGCTATCTCTTGGTGGGTGTGCATTGGTACCACTACCATGATTTTGCTTTGAGAAGAGCTGTTGGCTGTTGTATATCGTGTGTCCTGAAATATATTTGCAAGGATTTTCTCACTTGATTTATGTTCAATTACTGAGAAATCTGTGTTTGAATGATTTTCTTTTCTGTAGTAGGTGTACCTTGTACGTGAAATTGTGTGGTATCAAAGGTAACTGGAGCAATTCCTTTTTACTTCAAGTGATTTGTTATTTCTTAATGTGTTTGTGAATAATTGCTATTGAATGAGAAGAAAAGACTTACCTAATGGAAATTCCTTGAACATTTCATTATTGTTTTGCCGAAGTTTGCGGTGCATCCAAGTCAACAGCTGCAGCATAGAGAAAAGATGAAAATGTGATTGAAATCTATTTTCTATATTTAATGGACAATTGCTTACCTTCATATTTTCTTCTTCAAGTACTTTATGCCGATTAGTTTCCTAGAAATTAGAATATATAGGTAGAATGAGAGAAGAGTTTGCTTTATAATACTTATATAAGCTGCTTTGCATAGAATCATTGAAATTCTTCTAAATTGCCCGACAAGAAAATGAAGTACCAGGATACTGATAGGCTGCAGGAATTTAGTGGGGCATTTCTTGGCAGATTTTTTTATAAAAAAAAAAAATTAAGCTTAAAATTATTATCCATCCGTTCGTTAAAACATGTCGTTTAATTTACCATTTACGTACGCTTTTCTAGGAGAAAAAACTATATAAAATATCAAAAAATTTTATAAAGTTTTTTTTAACAATTTCATAGTTATTATTAATAACTACGAACTTGCTAAAAAATTTATAAAAAGATGGATATTTTATAGGAAGAAATATAGCTCTACTTATATTCGCAGTATTGGTAAATCCATAATCATCGTTTGATTATGCTTGGCTACCTTAGTGTTAGTTCGTGGACAGAGTTGAATAGCTTCCTGATTCGATCACTATCAACTCCCTAAACTCTTGCATGGGGTTTGAGAATCAATAATTCCCTAATCACATAAGCATATAATTCATGTAATTCTCGCATATTCGACGTGTCACTCGGTTGTGAACTCAACTATTACATCCGCTAAGAATAACATTAAACTATCCGTCATTACCCTAGGGAGAAGGAAGGCAGGAATTCGGGGGCGTTTATTTTGTTAATTACATTTTATTTTTAATAAAAAATATTACTAAATATTTGTATTAATACAATTTATTATGAATTAATTTATCGATGAATCTATTTAATAAATTTATTTATGTTTTATTTTTATTTTTCTATGAATTATATAATATTAATTAAATATATATATATTTATTTAATTTATCTATGAATCTATTTAATTTAATTTATTTATGTTTTATTTTTATTTTTATTTCTCTGTGTATTATATATATATATATATATATATATATATATATATATATATATATATATATATATTTATGTCCACACGTGTGGAAAGGCTAAGAAACGGGACGCGGGCGTGCCACCCATAGGCGCACCTTGGATGCGCGCCGATGGGTGTGCGCATCCCGTATGCGTCCGCGGGTGCGCCTCGGTTTCCCGGATTTTGAACCATACGGATCAGTGGCAGCCTGTCTAGATCTGTTGATCAAACAATACCAGCAAACAAACAAGTAGAAAAATGTCGGAGGGGGACCTGCAGTTTCGACAATTCCACATTTCAAAGAAGAGGAAGTCCAATTGGCTATTAATTCTTAAGCACTGTTTTGATTTTGTGGTCACATAATCAGAGACCGACATTTGCATGTTGCCACCCTGCTTCAGTAGGCATAGGATGATGCTATTTTTGGTGTCCAGTCACAGATCACATAAGTTGTATCTTTCCGATTTGATTTTGAATGCTTGTGGCTCTGGCTGTAATCTTTAGCAAAAATTTTAGAATGCTTAGGAAGACTGAATATATCCCTATCCATAATTTGTGAATGCTATTACATAAAAAAAAATCTGTTTCATTCAAGTTTTTTCTCTTAGTACCATTCATCCTTATGTCACATATAATTAATCTTATTATCCTAATTAGAATTTTGGTGATGAAATCTTTGCCATCATCCTGGTTATATACTTGTAGAGAGAAA
Source organism: Persicaria maculosa (assembly GCA_963922045.1). NCBI lineage: Eukaryota > Viridiplantae > Streptophyta > Magnoliopsida > Caryophyllales > Polygonaceae > Persicaria > Persicaria maculosa. Next base: position 37,514,709 of record OY998271.1, read on the forward strand.
TGGCTATCATTCAGTACGTTATAGGTAAGATCATGTAATTGCCAAAGAAAAAATGAACCCTTTCAGATGTGGCAAAGTAACTTCTAGCTAGGGAATGTCTTGCATTTTTTCTTTCTACTTCGCCTTGTCTCTTTCATTGGTTGGTTAGATTGGGTTTAGTGTTGTTGGATGTCTAATTATTGTGAAGTTATTCAAGTACAAGATTGTGCTCCCTTTACCGGCCTGCTTTCAGCACGAGGAAACAAGTCTGACAAGTGACAACCCAGAGCCAACAATCTTAACATTCTTGGTATGTTTCTTTTAGTCACGTTGTATTTCTAGAACCTCTACGATGAGGTGTTGTTTATTGATTTCGATCTATATCAACCATATCTCTATTCTGGCTCTTTCTTCTTGGATTGTGCTGATTTGGTATCTGGCTTATTATATGCTAATGTACAAGAAGAAGGGCTCTTCTTTAGCTGAAAAATGGCATAACTAGCCATTTCATTATAATACAATATGATATATCCGATGACACCCTAATTGGAAGAATGCTTAATGCACTGTATTATTGACTTCAAATTATTGATTAGACTTGTAAAATGGACCTTGTCCACTTACTGGCATTCCATTCAGTCTTTGTAATGTTGTTGATGGAACTGCACTGTGTCAATAACAATGTGTGTGTTTTCTTTTCGAGTTAGGTAAAGGAGAGCTCTTCTTCAGAGTTGCTGAGTATTTTTTTTTCTTTTTTTTTTTGCATGTTTGATGGCATGTGATGCTCAGAAGTTGATGATTTGTGGCCCATGAGTTTGACCAAGGATCTTACCCATGGAAGTTACATTGTATTCCACCCTTACCAAGTCACGTAGATTAATAATTATATGAACGAGGACAGAGTAAACCCATGACAGATTAGAAGCAACTGCTTTGTTGATGTTTTTTTAATACAGACCTTGTGAAATAAAGATTACTAGTCTTATTCTCTGCATCTTTCATGGGTTTGTTATAAAAAATTGTACATTATTTTATTATACGTATTACTAATAAATATGAATCATCAATTTTATAATGTTTTTATCTGCTTAAAAAAACATTAAAAAATAAAGTTATATGTTATTTTTTTTATCGGGTAATAATTTGGGTGGAATAATCCTACCAGATAGCAACCTTACGGATGAGGTCTTGAAGACCTGTATTAGTGTAAATGTCGAAGCAGCTGTCAGAGCGGTAAATGTGTGCAACCTTATCAGCCATTCTGTTGCCATTGCGGGGCACGTGAGAGAAGGAGACTTTTCTCACCCTCGACAAAAATGTTTTGATATCAGACATCACCGGTTCAATTTCCCATGGGCATGTAAAATTTGTTTTTAAATTATTTATGATTATAAGGGAGTCCCTGTTAATTTGTAACTTGTTTATACCCAACGCAAGAGTATGGATTATTCCATGTCTTAATGCCAAAGCCTCGGCTTTCAGCGGGGTCTGGTTACCAATTCTGTCATAGCCAATTTGGATCGTTTTACCCTCCTAATCACGAATTATGTAGCCAATTGAGTTGCCGTTGTTATCAAGTGTAGATCCATCGAAGTTCAATTTAAACGTACCAACAAGTGGTTTTCTCCCGTTAGCAACTTTTTGTTGCGGTCTTCACTGTGTGTGATTGGTGGCATTATCCTTTCGAGTACATTGAATATCATCCTCATTTTCATGCATGGAGGTTTTCTTCAAATTTTCTAAGTGAGTTGCGATGATGTGTTTAACAGATTCCCGATTCGGAATGGGTTCTCGATTCGGAACGGGTTCATTTTGGAAGATTGTTTGATTTATGTGTACCATATAGTTCACCGGGTTACCGCTAGTTTCTCCTTTTCAGATTTTGTAGAGTGCTTACAATAAATGACAATATAGGAGAGAAATCTCTCGAATTTGCAATCAAGTTGATTATAGCCTGATTTGTACCCACGACCAATGAGAGATGGAAACTAGAAAACTGATATTCCACAAAAATATGTGTTTCATCTTCAATGGCATTGTTACAGAGTACACAAGTTGCTGAAACAGAGACCTCTTTTTTGGAAAGATGGGTAGCCATTGGGATACCATTATTTCCTAGTTTCCATAAGAAGTTCTTAATTTTTGGTGATGTGTCAATTTTCTAAATCCATGAATTATTATCCTCATTCTAGATGTTATTTTTAGTAATTAGTTTGTAGGCTCTAGCTGTTGTAAACTATCCCTCCTTATCTGGCCACCAATATAGTCTTTCCTCAAATGTACTTTTAGGAAGGGGGATATCCAATATTTCTCTTGCTATACTTTGTGGGATTGTGGTATACAATTTTTCCTCCCACCATTTTCCCCTAATATACTACTAGAAAAATGCAATTAGACATCTTTTGTGAACAAATGTCTTTCAAAAAAATTTCCGATCTTATTGTGCATGTAGTAAAGGATCAACTTTTTCACATCGGTTTTAAGCCGATGTCTTTTCTTGGTTAAAACATCTATTTTATTTTAAATATAGATATAAATCAGCCCCTCAATTTTATTTTTGACATGTTCACTTGTTGTTAAAGCCTCATTGTTTTTCATCTATAAGCTTATGAAGATGCCCACACCAAGCCTAAATTTTATATTTACATTACTATTTTTAAAATAATCAATGTATTAAAACAAAATACACATCTTTTTAATATATTGATTTTGTGTATATTAATTTCATATATATAATTTGTGATTTTTTATTATTTTAAAATAATTTATCGTATGAAATATGTATATAAATGATGTATTAATATGATATAGACATCATTTTAGATTTTTATAATGATGTTGTTGTTAGCAATATATACCAATTTATATTAATATTGTGATGTAAAAATATATGTTACACGTTGATTTAGATTATTTAGACGATGTCTATAATGATGCTAACATCCGTTTTTATAAAATGGTTCGATTTCATATCTATTCAAGCACAACATCGAAATACATGAATAAATCAGCTCCAAAAACAAACTAGACAACATGACTCAACATCGAAATACATATTACATATATCTTATTAGCTCTCATTACAATAAACACCCAATGGCTCAAACCAACCCCAAACTTTGAAATAAAATGGCTAAAAAATGAATAAATCAGCTCCAAAAACAGCCAAAAACCCGGGGCACATGCGCCAACAAAACAACCCATAAATGTGCAAAATAGCTCATCAAAGCATCTCCTAAAATAGTTCCAGAACTGAAAAAAGCAGTAGCTTCAATGTTGCCTTAACTGGCCGTTCTCGTACTTTTGTTTGATAATGAGTACTCTTCTCACCAACCCATTGTTGCCTTAACTGGTTCCAAAGCAGTAGACCTACAACCATAAGAAGATACAAGGTGCACTTTGCTTCAGAGATGTTTGATAAAAGGGATATTAGAAAAATATTGAGCATTAATAATAATAGAAAAGGAACCATCGGCCATCACAAAACAAAAGACCAGTAATAGCCCTGTGGTAATCCCTAAAGGCAATACAAATCAATACCTTTATATAAGCTGAATTGTTACCCACCTAGTAGGAAAAAGACACATGACATGAAAGGTCCAAGAACATTCAGCTCAATGTAGAAGAATGATAAAATTATTGAAACAGTGTAAAAAACACACACCATGATTGACAAATTCAGAAGGATTGCTTGGACATCAGGGTTTTGGTTTGAAGTGCTGATAGACGAGATACTTCTTTGTGGGTGATCGAATAGTGTCATGCATAGAAAGCTTGCTCAGCCTTGAAATTAAAAGAGAAACACAGATTGTATTTGCGATTAGTTGTCCATAAAGAGAAGCAATCATCACTTAAGCAAGCACAAAAATATAGCAATGGACACAAAATCATACTCCTTCCCCTGATGAAGTAAATGGGATAATTCTACGAGAAACTCTTTTGGGGTAGCATTACCATAGTATGATGCCCATGAAGAGAGAACTCGCTCCCGATCACATTTTGCAACAATTGGAGCTCTAACCACAAAATAAATGTCAAAATCAAACTCCTTATACTCTGATTCAGCATTAAGTAATGCTCATAAAGTCATCCATACCTATTTATCTGGCAAGGTTGATTAATCCTAAAGGGCAATGAGAAAATCAGACAGTTTATACTATCGCAGTTATCAAATTACCAATTTACCATCATTTGGTGAAACAGCTTAACAAGATGCTCAATATCCAAATTAGGTAGTATTGCAGACAATTCAACCTTCAATGCCAATTGTCAAGCGCATAGAGATAAGAAATTGAATCATGTTTGTCTCCCATAACATAAATGAATGATCAAACCAGTTATAGTAAAATGCAGTGACAAAAGAATTAATTGTACTTATCCCATTACACTATATAGAGAGAGTGAGAGGAAGAGGAAAACGGACAAGGGAATGTAAAAAACAGTCCATTTAAGCATTACAATGTCAGGTAACATTTTAATTTGTTTTATGCTAAATAATTTTGATAAAAGGTGAAGGTAAATCCTCCACCTATTCTCAGAACCAGAAGGATGAGAAAATGATAGAAAACCTGCAACCAGGTATTCAAACACCCACCTAATATATAAAAAGGACGGAATCACCAACAACAAGTTTTTTGGCACTAACAAATGATAGAACCTTCTTCTCTTCCCCCTCATATTCTTTCATAAGTGAGTTGAGATCATTGAAACATATGAAACAAGAAATGAAAGAACTATTACAAAAAAAATACAATCAAAATACGTAACCACAAAATGAATTAGCAGATTCATCTAAAAAAATGCATTAGAAAAGAAACCTCATCTCAAGACAAATGAATTCACAGAACTACAGGAGAATGTAACCGTGTACCGAGTAACACTAAAGACTGGTTGAAGGCTACCTAGTATAAGGCAGGGTAATGGATGTTCTCGGAAAATCTTCATTAATTATGCTTCTGCAACACCCAAATAAAAAGAGGGGGAATGATCTTTGAAGCAAATTTTCATTAAATGGGATTAGTAAAAAGGGAAGGAATTTCAAGATTTACCCAATAATATAGGGCTTCTCCTCTTCTAGGCTCAAACAAATAGGTCCAATGACATCTTTGGAATTCTCCTGTGGAAGAAGGTACCACCTGCACATGAAATACTGAGGGGTTCAAACAAAGATTTCATGAAATCTTTTAAAAAAGCCACTTGTCAGAGAGACAAAAAAACATAACAGAAATTAACACAGAATAGAGAGAAAATCCACAAGACAAAAGGTATATTGAGGGGCTCACTAGTAATTAGCCTAAGGCAAAGCCTCTAACCCTTATTTAAACTCAAGTCCATGATGTGTCAACAAGTGTCTTTTAGCCTCACTCCTTAGTCACATAAAACCCAGCATAACAGATTATGGACGATTCTAATGATCTGCTATGAAATCAAGATATCAATACATGTTAGAAGCATAAATTAAACAAAAGCATCAGTGGCGGTGACAAGGCAGCACATAAAAAATGCAAAAACGACTCCAAATGAGAACCACATCATAAATTTGCTGTCCTAAAACCATAATCTCCTGGGTCTGCAGAAGTTACCATACACACACAACAATCACATTAGACATGTTGCCATAAAAAACAAGACCCTTAAATTGAAGAAAGTCATTGATTAAGTTCATTATATTTTCCTCCATTGTTAAAAGGCCACCAAGTTAGTTCCCAGAATTATTTGTTTCCTATTATATTGCTCAAACAGATACCATTCGAATCAATCCAATTGGTTAATATCAAAATGTTTCTCGCTTCCAAGTTCAAATAGAGTTTCAAAGCAAATGTAGAGGTGCAGGATGAATGTCACAGAGTTTTATTCATGTTCTCAATTATTCATTGCCCCCCACCAAGCATTTAAAACCCACACATTACACATTCATCGCAACACTCATCAAAATTTTAGACTGAGCAGTTCTGAATCACACAACTCACTAACAAGTGAAACTAAAAAACTAACCTCTCTTGATAAAAAAGGTTTTTCTTGGCCATCTCAATATGCAATACAACCTCCGTTTCGGCCTCAAAAACCATATCCTATTAGATGAAACAAAAACAAAAAAATTAGCATCCAAAATCAGAAATTGGAAACCATTTAATAAATCTAACCCTAGCTAATCCCTGGTAGAGCGGAAAGAGAGAATGGGAAAACCTGATGATCACTACTAGAATTCTGTTCATAGACATCAGGTATAAACCGATGTTAATAAAAAAAATTCGACGTGTTAGTGGGTGGCGTTAAAAATCCAAACTTTACCACATCAGTTAATAATGGATGTCTATAATGATTTATAACATCGTTTCTCTTTGTAATATCGATTTAAATGCATGAATATAATTACATTTTGATTGATTCACCTAATGTTACAACATTATTATTTTGCATTTCTAGCTATGTAAAGATACGTAGAGCAATAAAAAGATTCACATTAATATCGATATTTTTATCCAAAAACAATGTTGTAATATCTTATTTACATCAGTTATAGGTTATTCATTTCATGTTTATTAACTTTTTTTTTGTATTTTGTCTTGTTATTTCGTTTAAAAAATAGTATACAACATTCAATATTTATAAAGACAATGTTATATGTATATATTTAAATCAATATATTTGAGATAAATGATGTCTAAAATGATTAAAACATCATTTTCTATATGAATAACAATGTATAATTTCACAAAAGACATCAGTTTTATTAGTTGTTTTGTTGTGTTTCAATACATTTTAAAATTGCTTTTTATTCTATTAAATGATGTCTCATTTCCTGTTTGTATCAATTAATAGTCTGCTTCTCAAAATATCAAAATATGTCAAAACATTCAATAATGTTCTACCTATTAGTATTTGTTCATATTAGTGTATGGATCATTTGTGTACAGGCCTTAGGGTGTGCACTGTGCACAAATATTATTCGGTGAAATGTGAAACATTATTCGGTGAAATTTGAAGTATTATTCGGTGAAATGTGAGTATTGTTTAGCAGAATGTGAAACATTATTTGGTGAAATTTGAAACATTTCATATAAATTGTAAGTATTGTTTAGGGAATTGAGGTTTCTTTCATTTGAAATGGATGAATAAAAAACTAAATATTATTCCGTGGAATGTTACAAATTATTCAGTGGAATTGGGACGTTTTCATCTGAACTGAATGGAAAAAAACATAACAGTATCCAGTAGAATGTTTCACATTTCACCGAATAATGCTTCAAATTTCACCGAATAATGTTTCACATTTCATCGAATAATATATGTGCACAGTGCACACCCTAAGGGGTGTGCACACCCGAACCACACCTGTTCATATTATCTACATGCATATGTATTCTACTTAGTATTACACAAACTGAAAGAAAGGATAACGACTCCAGTAGAGTAAGCTTCTTCCATCATCCGGGCAGAATTATGGGCAGACTTCATTGCTTGAGCTTCATCGGCAAAAACCCTCAAAACATGAGCATAATCATCAATTCTGAATAAAGCAAAGTATGCATGAGTTATTAAGGAGATCTGTAGGACTCAAAGTTAATGAAAATAGAGATCTAAAGGTTTGCACAATCCATCAAAACAACTCACAACAAGAGGTGCAAACACCTCCAACAGATATTCTTTAAGATCATTCAGACATAAATTTCAACTTATCGTCATTGCATTAAAGAGAAAATACAGTGCTTGAAACTTGAAAATTTGATTGGAAACAACAAGAGGTGCAAGCACCTCCAACATATATATTCTTTAAGGTCATTCAAAGACATAAATTTCAACTTATCATAATTGCATTAAAGAGAAAATATAGTGCTTGAAACTTAGAAATAAGAACCCTTGAAATAGAATAAATTTAACACTACTAACAAATGAGAGATGGAGAGAGTTAGAGAGAGATCTTGAAATGAATAGGAGATTTGGCTTCTTAGCTTAATTTGTAGGTGATGATTTGACTCTTATATTTCCCTGTTAGACTTGCTTTCTCAAATCTAGGATTTGGGTTTTAGGGTTTGGAAGGATGGGTCCGAGGCATTGGAGGGGTAGAAGAGAGAAAGAGGATGACCAACCAGAAAAATGATGGTGAGCCTAGAGTTCTCTTGAAGGTACTAAATACCTTTGTTTTCTTGATCTCTGGGAAGAATATTTTTTTTCAAATATTAGTTATATAATACTTAAAATAAGAAGAAACAAATAAATAAAAATCAGCAGATGGATGAAGCTTATTGTTCAACCTTCATAATCTTTAGATTAAATCATGCAATCTATGTAAGAGAAGGTACTAAATACCTTTGAAGGAGCTAAACTTAAATCATTTTTCTCAAATCAGTCAAAGAGAAAAAAATGAAGAAGAGGAATATGGTTCAACTTTTGCAGCCTTGAGAGAAAATACTCAAGACACGGAACTTAAAATAGCTATGGATACAAATAGAAAAAAGGCACTGAGACTAAAGGATGCAAAACTGAAGGCTGAGTAGCTGTAACGGCCCGGATATAAATATCCGAGATACGTTTCGAAGGTTGGATACCTTCGTTCGGATGTTGCAATTCAGTTACGAGTCGAGGTTTCAAACCTCTAATGATCAATCAGTATTCAAAGCGGGGATTTCGAACCCCAATCAATCAAAGTTACAGAAATTCAATTTAAATGACAGAAAAGCGGAAGTAAGGGTTAGATACAAATGCCACGGCGAAGCCGGGTCAAAACCATAGTATAAATTATAAGGTAGTATAGCTCAATTAGCGGGGTTAGACAGATTCTTTGCAATCACCCGGGGGATTTTCCCACGCCATAGAGACAGGGAGCAATCATACCTAAAAACAATTGGTGCGAGCGGGATCAGACCGAGGCCCCAACACACCCTGTCCCGCAAGCGAACATACACATACGCTAATAATAAAGATGATGCAGATGCGGAATTAAATCACACTAACATGATCCTAATTTACAATATGCGAAAAAGAACTGTAAAGGCGCCCAAAGAATGCCAAGTGGCATATCCCTCTCCTACCTCTGCACCCCTTCCCGTTAGTGCAGAGACTGGCCAGTTCGGTGCTATAGCATAGCAATATCCTCATGGTGGTGCACTCACCACGACATCATCATATCATATCATATCATCTCAACTCTTGCCCGATGGTGCTGGTCTATCATATCATGCTCATATTGACTCGATAGACTCAGGGCACCCGATGGGGCTGAGCTACCCTATGACCCTAACAGAGACTCTAGGACTATCACAGATAACGGCCGTTCTGTTACATATGCATAAAGAAATAGAATGCTCAATCACAAGTGCAATCCTAGCATGATACTACATGACATGCTTTAATGCTTATGCAACACCTAGTATGTCATATATTCACAAGCATGTAATCTCTTTCGAATCTGAGTAAGCCCATAAAGGAACTTACCTGAATAAGCCGAACAGCAGAGAAACAAGGCAAACGCAGAATCCAAGCAATGAATCACCAGTAGTAAGAAATGTCCAACATATCACAATCACCTAATAACATACAAATGCATAAGTCTATCTAATTCACACAAGGCGCCCCTAACTATCATCCATACTTCTCATATCTTATTTCAGATTATTCCATCTTATCTCATCACAATTCAAATATCATTGCATGTTCATCTCATCTCATCGTCTCATTTTCAAAACAATCTCTCAAGAACTCAACTTAGAAAATCAAACAATTCTTTTAAAATCGCTTATCCAAATCCCGACATTAAACATTTAGGCCTTAAAACCAATTTCCCAAAATCACATTATAGAACGCATTCCGGCATGTTTCTTATTTCAAAAAAAACATTATATAAATAATTCCAATATTTAATCATCAAAATAATCCTATGTTCACAAATCATGTTCATAAGTCAAAACCAACAATTCACTTTAAAATTCCCAACTCACATATTTAAATCCTCATTGAATGCATCATAAATAAATAATCCAATTAATACTATTTTAAAACAATTAAACAATATTTAACGATTAATTTCCAGAATATTATAATCATAACCAAACCCAAAATAATAATATTCAAATAATTTACACTTATTATCCCTATAATCTCAAAACAATCCATAAATATATTTATAAGCCAATATCAATTAATTTTACTTTTAAAACCCTCTATTATATTTTAATATTTCAGAATATATATATATATATATATATATATATATATATATATATATATATATATATATATATTTTCCCAAAATCCGAAATAATAGTCAATATAACACATAATATATATATGTAAACATAACATTTAACAAATATATATATAATACCGAAATTAAAATCACTAACCCACATATTCCAGCCCAACCAAATAGCCCAGAGGAAAGGAAAGAAATAAGAAAAGAGGCCCAACCCCTAACCCAATACTCCCAGTCCATACCCGAGTCCAACCAAGAAAGAAGAGAAGAAGCCAGCCCGAAGGAAAGGCCCACCCGAGAGTAAGGAGAAGGAAAGGCCCAGAACCGAACCCATACCCGGATGGAAGAAAAGAGAACCCGGATCGGATTTTATTATCCCATCCCAGGATTAGGCCCTAACCTGGATTCCAAGGATCCAAACCCGAGCCCGATAGATTCCCCTTTTTAAACCCAAGCTTCCGGCCCAAAAATTAGGCCAAGAGCCCACCCCTTCCCTCAGCCCAAAACCGCACCCAGAATAGAATAGAAAAAAAAGATAGGCCTAGGGTGACATGGCGTCGAGGTAGCAGCTGGTGGGGGCCCGCCTTCTATCTCCCTCATCCCCCCTAGCCGACAAAACAGAGAGAAGAGAACGAAGGGGTGTGGCTGCCACGCACGGGAGGGAACGGAGGAGGAAGGGGAAGCTCGAAGCTCGGCGGCGGCAACCCGGACTCCGACTCCGGCTACGACTACCCGACGCCGACTACCCGACACCCATAGGTTCAAAACGACAAGGAAGGGAGAGAGAGGTAGTGCTCACCGAGGTCATTCGTTGTGCCGGAACATGCTCGGGGCGGCTCGACAACGCCGGCTGCTCCCTGGCAGATCTGGGATTTCCTGGGCGTCGGGGGAGTCGTGAGGAGTGCTGCTGGTGGCCTGGATTGTTGTGGCTTGGTTCCTCAGCTTCGAAACAGAGGAGGAATAAGTGACGACGGTGGCGGCGTTTGGTGGTTTGAAACAGAGCTCGGGGAGGTCCTCGCTGCGAATCGGAGGGGAAGGCAGGGGTGGAGCTATGGGATTCAATCAGAAAATAAGGAGATGGTGGAGGAAGGGAGGTGGCAGCGGTTGGTTGTTTTGGAGCTTATGGCTCTCGGCAACAATGGGGGTAAAAGAGAGAGCTTTGGATGTGTTTGGTTTAGGGTTTGTGTGGGTATAGAAATGGGTCAAGAATCTTGTAAAGACCAAATATATTTTAGATATCATATTAGTAGTATTTTAATTTAAAGTGTTATTATTTATTTCAATTTATAAAAATGGGAGAAAAATCGTCCTCGAGCACGACTTCAAAATTTAAAATCATTCCGGCATCAATTTAAATTAGGATTTTTGACGGGATTTGATTTTCGACATCGAGTCCGAGTATTAATAAAATTTAATTAAGCTCCGAATTGATTGAAATTGTTTAATTCCGATTATCTTGAAAATTGATCGAACTTTGATTTATTAAAATTGTTTTAGTCGGGATTCGATCGGGCGAGCGGGATTCCGGTCTTTTCCGCTAATTTGAATTGGTATTGTTGGGACTACACAAATATTAATTTCTTTTCCTTTTTCTTCTCTCTCTCTCTCTCTCTCTCTCTCTCTCTCTCTCTCTCTCTCTCTCTCTCTCTCTCTCTCTCTCTCTCTCTCTCTCTCTCTCTCTCTCGGCTGCCCTGCCTCACCTTAGTCTGCAAACACAGCTTGCAAGTTGCAATGGTCCCCTCTCCCTCCTCCCTCTCCCTTTCACTTGCCTTCTGCAGCAGACTGCACCACCCCTCCCCTCCCTCTTTCTGTTTACAAACCCAGACGCCTCACCCCATCCTCCATTTCCTCCCTCTCTCTTCCAATCCTCTTATCTTCAAACCCACACTTCTACCTCCATTTTCTTCTCATCTGTTTTCCCGGAGCACCAACAACACCACCACCTCTTCCTCGTCGCCAGCAACACCCCAAAACCACCACCTTTCCCTGTGCTGGAGCCCTTGCCATCGAGCACCACCGAGAGCACCACCCCCTGTTTCCAGAAGTCGATGTTGAGCCCCGAGGCTGCGCCTCACAGCTCCTCCCCTCTCCTCCAAGCCCGAGCAGCAGCACTTCCCTCCTCCTCCTTCGGGTGGTAGCCAGGAGCCGTCAGGAGCACCAACGACGGCCACCGGAGCCCCCAAGCGCCGCCCTCTCCCCTGTTTCTGTTCCGTTTGGTAAGCCTCAAATCCACCATTCTCCGACTTGAAACCGTGTAAAGGTGAACCTTATAACCTTTTCATTCGACTCAAGCTCCCTGAAGCCTTCCCCGTCGATTTGCAGCCGGAGCGCCGCCGTCGGAGCCGTAGAAGACCCTCGGAGTTGCTCGGTAAATCCTATTCTTCTTCCCCTTCTCTTCTCCGCGTTTGGTTCCTTTTGTATGGGTTGGGGTCGAAAACTTGCTTTGGTCAGAGGGGAATGGATTTGGATCGAAAAACAACCGCCGACAAGCCCCTCCTTCCTCTTCTTTCCCCCACTCCTCTCCGTCGTCACTGAGTTATGTTCTGTGGGGTTGAAGACGGGTCTGGGCCGGTTTGGCCTTCTTTTCTTTCTTTTGTCTGGTTCGGTTTTCTTTCTTTTCTTTTGTAACCGGTTCACTTCAATCTGAAAGGGGGAGGGGATCCGAATAGGGGTTTTCGGGTAGGGCTTCCTACTGGGCTCGGGTTGGGCTTGGCAATTCGGATAAGGGAGTGGGCCTCTGGGTTTTGGGGTGGGCTGGATTTTAATTCTGAATTGGCTATTGTTATGGGTTATGTTTTTTATATTTCGCAGTGTTCTAAAAATCGCGCCTAGGCGCTAGGCGGTAGGGGACCTAGGAATTTTTAAGCCTAGGCGGCCCTCTAGGCGGAAATCCGCCTAGGCAGTGCCTGGACGTCGCCTAGACCAGCCTAGGCGCCGCCTAGTCCCGCCTAGGCGCCGCCTAGTCCCTCCTAGCCCGATGATTATTCAATTGTAGCTTTGATGCATGTGATTAGTAAATTTAGAGTTATTTTATCCCCTAGGTTGAGATATATTTATTTTTTAGTCGAACCTATGGTTTTGGATTTTAGAAGGTTTAGAGTCGTTAGTCAGACGCATACTTTTGCGTTTATTTACTTTAATGTTAGTTAAGCACCACAAATTTGGGTTTATTACATTATATGAATTATTGACATGTGTTATACGTTAAAAGATAAGAAAATAATCAAGTTTTCTCTATGTCCGCCTAGGCGCCGCCTAGGCACCCGCCTAGCCGCCTAGGCTCTAGGCGGTCACCCACCGCCTAGCGGCCGCCTAGCGCCTTTTAGAACATTGATATTTCGGTAGTACATATATATATATATATGTTAATATATGTTATGTGTTAAATTATAGTTTTGTGTTATGTTATTATATATATATATATATATATATATATATATATATATATATATATGATATGTTATATTAATTGTTACTTTGGACATTGGGAAAATAAATATATATATATATATATATATATATATATTCTGAAATTTTAATATATTTAAAAGGTTTTAAAAGTGATATTATTTGATATTGGGTTATACATATATTATGGGTATTGTTTTGAGATGATATGATTAGTAAGTGTTAAAATTATTTGAATATTATTATTATTTTGGGATTTGGTTATAATTATAATATTCTGGAAATTAATCTTTATATATTGTTTATTGTTTTAAAATAATGTTAATTGGATTATTTAATTGATGCATTTTATGAGGATTTAAACATGTGAGATAGGAATTTTAAAGTGAATTGTCAGTTTTGATTTATAAATATTATTTGTGAGCTTAGAATTATTTTGATGATTTAGTATTGAGAATTATTTATGTAATGTTTTGAAATAAGAAACATGCCGGAATATTCTCTATAATGTGATTTTGAGAGACTAGTTTTAAGGCTTAAACGTTTAATGTCGGAATTTGGCCAAGTATGATTTCAGAAGTATTTTGAATATGAGTTGACTTAATTTGGGATTTATGAGTTTGAAAATATGGTTGGTATGATTTTATCAATGGGTTTAATTGAAGAATGATTTTGGTCGATTTGATCGTATCGGGAAGATTTTGGAAAACGGTTTTACTATCGGACGGTTTTGAGAATGTTGAGAACTTGGGTTCGTGTGTATGAATGTTGGTCTGGTAGCTTATGGAAATGACTTGATGATAGGTGTGTATTGCTTTTGGATTGCTTCGGACTTGCATTTGGGCCCTTGCTTGTGTTATCTTGCTGTTCTGCATCAATAGGTAAGTATCCTACGGGACTTACTCAGTAACCTGGACCTCCTGCCTGATGTGTCATGTAATGTGTAGTTTTGTTGCATATTAAAGCATGCCATGTAGTATCATGCTAGGATTGCATTGAACTGAGCATGTGTTTACTTTGTGTGTTTGAAACAGAACGACTGTTATCTGTGATAGTCCTAGAGTCTTTGCTAGGGTCATAAGGTAGCCCAGCTCCATCGGGTGCCCTGAGTCTATCGAGTCGATATGAGCATGATGATAGCCCAGCACCATCGGGCATGTTTAATTTATATTTAATTTATGTTATGATGATGATACCGTGGGTGAGTGCACCACCATGAGGATATGCTATGCTATAGCAACGAACTGGCCAGTCTCTGCACTAATGGGAAGGGGTGTAGAGGTAGGAGAGGGATATGCCACTTGGCATTGTCTTGGGCCCTTTTACAGTTCTTTTCCGCATATTACATATACTAGGGGCATGATAGTGTGATTTAAATCTTGTACCGCATTAGTCATCTTTTATTTAGGCATAGGCATGTTATGTGGCCTCAGCGCGGTCAGAGGACCCGCCGGCGATCACCGGGCCTGACTTCGTGGATAGTGTTAGGTACCGCTCTTGTTGCTCCATGCTTCTGTGACGGGGAAATCTTTTGGCGAATCGAAGAATCCGGCTAATATATTCTAACTTGACAAATGGCGATAACCCACTTTGTTTTGGTTTTGACCCGGCTTTGCCGTGACTTTTGTATCTAAACCGTACTTCCGCTTTACTTTCGTTTAAATTGTATTTCTGAGACTTCGACTGATTAGAGGTTTAAAACCTCGACCCGTACCTAAATTGTAACATCCAAACGAAGGTATCCGACCTTCGAAACGTATCCCAGATATTTATATCCGGGCCGTTACAAATATGATTTTCTTGAAGGGTAAAATGGAAGAGAGGGGGAGGGGTGTGGGTACATTTCTGAAAATGACAAGAGGAGATGGGTGTGAAGAGGGGTGTGTGAGCTGATGAGGAGGAAGAAGACAAGAGGGGAGGGGGGGGACCAGCCTAATGAAATAGAAAAAACCGGGAGAGAGAGAGAGAAAAGAGGAAAAGAAAATAGGGAGGAGTGGGCCCACAACACAAATTTGAAATCCCGACACTCGATCCTGATTCCGCTCACTAAAACAAAACCCGACACTCGACAGTTTAAATCAAAATTTAAATCATCTCGGAACTTAAATTAATTTTTATTAATACCCGGAACTCAAAAGCGAAAATCAAATCCCGTCAAAATCCAAAATTCAAATGATGCCGGAAGGATTTTAAAATTGAACTCGTGCTCGAGGACGACTTTTTCTCCGCTTTTACAAATTGCAATGAATAATAACATATTTAATTAAAATAATAAAATATAATATATATATATAAATTATATTCCGCCTTTACAGTAGCTACTAAAAAATGGAGCACAAATAAGAAGCTTAACATCTCTTAAGCCTATAAAGGAATAAGAACAATAGCTTATAAGAAATTATGGAGTAGCACCATTTGGAATTCAAATATAGCCCACTACCCAATGTTTTTGGTCCTTATACAACCACGACCATAAGGTATAGACAATAGACAAGGCTTGTGGCCTCATATTGGTAGCCATTGTCATCTATAAACTATTTCTCTTGTAAATATTCTCTCTTAAATTTTGAATAAATTAACCTTTAAAATAAAAAAATAAAATCCTAAATTTATATTATATTTCGAATTCCATCATAAAGAAGCAAAGATTTCAACTTTCAACTACTATAGCATTATCTCTTCTCCAACAAATTACAACCCACTACTTCGAAATCTAAAAAAGGAAAAATCCACAAACTTAATTAGGGCAAATGAAGAAACAAATCTGGAATATTTTTGAGTTTTTCAATCAACAAATAAATAACTAACCATAGAACAAACCTAAATTCGCAATTAAATGCCAGAAACATGTTCACAGATTCGATAAAATATGCTATTTATTTACAAGTAACGCACCTTGACTGTTGAGGGAGGAAGTGGAGTTGGTGACTAGTGACGGGCAGAGGAGTGAACGGTGATTGTAAGTTGCAGAGGGGGAGGAGGAAGGAGGCGGTTCAAGATAAAAATCATTGACAAAGAGGTACCACTAAATCAAACCAATTCACATAAACCCTAAATCGAAAATATTGAAAATCAAAGGCAAATTTAGCGGTACCAGTGTCAGAGAGGCACTAAGTAGGGGTTTCGACTGCCGGAGTAGGGATTTTACCAGCTTGAGGGATATTGACAGCCGAACCCTAGTTTGACAGCCGGAGTGATGAGGACGAGAACAAATGAGGGATTTCACGGGTTCAATTGTGTGAGGAAAGCCACGAGAGAAGGAATCGACCACGAAGAAGGGATTTGGCCACCGAGCCACCCTCGAGTTCGCCAGCTGCAGAGCCTACATGGAAGCCGAGAGTGGAGGAGGAAGTATTTGTGGTGAACAGGAAGGAGTCACCAAGTCGGGACGTGAGGAGGAAAAAGATGAGTGGTGACTTGAAATGTCTTTTTTTTTTTCTAAGTATATGCTAGCTTTTTTTTTTTTTTGGCAAATTAGGATTTCAATTTTTTTCCCAAGTGTTGAAAATATTGGCATTGCGTTTTTATGAATTTAAGAAACAACCACAAATTTTTAGGAAATTTTCTAAGTGTTGGGAAAATTGGGATCCACCCGCCCGTATTTGAGAAGAGCGGGATTTTAATTAGTTCAAATTTCAATCTCGCGCCTTACCTTTTTTTTCCAAAAAAAATACTTTTCATATTGGTCAATAAAATAAGGCGATGTCTATTTTGTTTTCAACATCACAAATTTACAAACCGATGTTAAATATCTATTTAACATCATGCGTTTTTCTAACTGATGTTAATTATCCGATGTCTATGGATATAATTGTAGTAGTGTGAGCATCTTTGGCGGCAACGAGCAGGGAGGGAGATGGCGGCGAGGACAAGATGAAGAGACAGTGTGAGTGGCCAGCGAGGAGGAGGAGATCTCAAATCTGGAAGGAATCACAGGACGGCGAGGAGGAGGTGAAGAGATGGTGTGAGTGGCCGGTGAACAGAAGAAGATCTCAGATCTGGAGGGAGGAAGACGGAAGTGAGAAGGAGGTGAAGAGATGGTATGAGTGGCCCACGAGGAGAAGGAGATCTCGGATCTAGAGGGAGGGAGACGGCGACGAGGTGAGGAGATGGTGTGAGTGGCTGGCGAGGAGGAGGAGATCTCAAATCTGGAGGGAGAGAGACGGCATCGAGGAGCATTGAACCCAAGAGGACGGTCATTGGAGAGAAAGCTCGGATCTGGAGGGAGATGATCGAAGATGGAGTTGGGGATTCGGGGGTCAAGTCTGGAGAGATTAGAACGAGGTTAGAGGGAGTGAGGAGAGAGAGAGAGCGTGCTTCAATTTTTGTCAAGTGTATCTCCAAATTTGTAAGCCCGGGTTACAAATTTTTTTTCTAAGTATTTTAATCCCGCATTTTTCCTTGAACGCGCGTTTTTGCTTTTTTTTTAATTAACAATTTCACATCTGTCCATATATTTAACCATTGTGTAAACTGTTTTAAACATCATAAAAAATATTAATGTGATAAATTAATTTAACATCTGTTGATTTTTTGACAGACATAAATCATGTGATGTTTAATTGTAGTATTCTAGTAGTGATATATAGTCGCTCACTGTTTTGTTATCATCATGAATGGAAGGGCACTCATCCTTTTTTATAATTGGCGAAGTTGTAAGTCAGATATCGATCCAAAAGTTAATAGATTTACCATTGCCCACCGACCAAATAAGACCGGGTTTAAATTTTTCAATAAGAGGAGTTAGTTTCGTCCATTGCCAAGACGAACCCCCACATTTCTTGTAATTTAATATATGTGTTGTTTTCAAATACTTGTACTGAATTAATGTTATCCATATATTCTCTTGTTCCGCAAGAATTTTCCAAAGGAATTTCATTTGGAAGGCCTCGTTCATATCCTTGGATTTTCGAATCCCTAGACCTCGTATACCATTTGGTCTACATATTTTTATCTCAGCTTATGAGAGGCTGGTATTGTAGATCTTTATTCTAGAAGAAAGACCTATTTATTTGATCTAGTTCCTTATGGATTGTGCTGGGGAGCATAAAGTTTTGCATTGTATATATGGGTTTTGATGCCAGGTTTGTGCCAATAAGGACAACACACCCCTGTTGTGTTAGGGCATTCGCACGCCATTTAATAAGTTTTTCTTTTGATTTACAAACGATTTCCTCAAATGTTCCTTTATTTACTCTCCCGTTAAAAGGGCAACCAAGGTATTTTTCAATCATTATTTGATACGATATGCACAAGCAACTTCCAAGTTCCTCAATTCTAGTTCTAGGGATTCCTTTCGTAGTTTGGAAATTAGATTTGTGATAATTTACTTTTTTCTATAAAACGTGATGGCTGCTAAATTGACCATGTTTTATGCCTACTTTTACTTCAATTTATGTCATATATTTGTATTAAGGATTGGGAATACTTTGAAAATGTGTAGTTATGCTTAATATTGCAAGGTATGGTGTCTGCACAAAGTTTGGTGTGATTTTCAGACATTTATAGCTGATTTGAGGAGCTTGGACGCACTTTGCAACTTCAAGGAAAACCATGGAGGCATAGGACAAGCTAAGGAAGAGGACATGATGGTGCAACTGGAGAAAACGCCACTTTTCTCCATTTATCATTTTGAATCAAGATCTGATGCCTTCATTAGAGTTGTATTTCTCGAAAAGAGCTTTCCAGCGCATATTCATATGCATCAATCTGATGAACAAAGACTCGGGAAAGTACATTTCAAGACGAAGTAGAATGCTGAAAAATGCTGAAAGTAGGTCGACATCGACCAGAACCACTCGACGTCGACCATCTTATGTCGATCACTTTCACTCGATGTCGACTAAAAATCCAGAAAACTGCAGACGGGCTTGAAAGAGTTTGAATCCAAGAGAGATTACTTAGCCATGTTTTTTATAGATATTTTTATTCTTAGATCGACACTTGCCTTATGGGTATTTTCTTATTTACACTAGGGGTATATTTTATTTTCCAATTTAGATTTTATCTTCTTTTATTGAGTTTTATCTTTTAAATAGATAGAATTGCCTTTCCTTTGCTAGCAAGGATTGGTAGCCTATAAATAAAGCCGTTGGGGGCTGAGTTTAGATTCATTCAATCACACAATTTACACACAACACAATTACATTCAGTTTTAGGGTTTTAGGAAGCTTTAGGGTTTTGGCGCTTGCGAGGGCCGGCGTCGGGATTGTGAAGACTTCGTTTGTTTATTTAATGCAAGTTAAGTTTTATTTATTTCAATTATGTTCTCTTCTACTATGAGCGAGTAGTCGCTTTTCTCTTAAGGTAGGGGTGAGCCCGACGTTAGCTATGCATGCTTAATGTGAGTTTGATGTTGATATTTGTTATCTCTTGATCATCTCCTATCTTTTTGTGTTTAGACCTTATCGAAAGAAAAGGAATTTATGCGAACAACTTGGATCATAAACATAAAATCGGTAGAGACAATTAGGTTTATTTACGAGAGCCAATATATCTATTTGTTGGAAAAGGAAAAAGCTTGGTCCTTTGATGTGAAAGCATAATTGTCCGTCTTACTCTATCTTGTGCATGTGTGGTTAACGTTGTGGTGAATCCTAGCCTTAGGACTAGGAGTTTCTTTTATCATTGTTTAAATCCTCTTTAATTATTACCAAACCTCTGTCTTTTATGTTCATCACTTCCTTATCATCCTTTTTTTCTTCGGCGACCTTTGCCGACGGTTTTTTGTTACCGTTGGAGTGCTTGATATCGACTGCCCAGGTCAACATCGAGTGCCCTGTGTTGATCGACGGTCTCCCGTGTCGATCGATGATTGCTACTAATATCGACTGCTCCCAATAGACGTCGACTTGCTTGTTTGTGTGTGTACAGGAATCCACTCGATGTCGAGGTCTTTTGATCGACATTGAGAGCATTGGATGAGAGACATCACTCGAGATCGACAGCCTTGATCGACATCGACAGTTCTAGTCGACATCGAGAGCTTCTAGTTGACTTCTGCAGAACGTGTTTAAAAAAAACAAAAAAAACGAAGAAAAAACCAGGGATCTGGGGGATCCACGCTCGTCGTGGATGCCATGCCCACCGATGTATCTCTAGGGAATCGATGCATGCAAATACCCACCGACACACACCGATGGATCCAGAAGCACAAAAATGATGGGATCTTTCTTAAAAAATCTAATCCAAACTCGGATTTATCTCTGAGAATTGGATGAGGGAGTTTAAATTCTATCTTTTTTCTTTCAGATTTTCCTATTTCTTTAAGGATTCAATCATATACACTGTAATTCTATCATTTTCTTTCAAATTATATCTTAATTCTCCTATAAATATAATGCATTCCCATTCAATATGCTCTATCCTAAAATACTTTTGAGCCTTCAGAGCCTTCAAGTAATTCAAAGCAAAGCATAAGTCTGATTTTAAGAAGAGAAGGCGAGAATCGAAGGTTTATTTGTCAGAATTTGACAGAAATCCATAGGATAGTCGTGCCCAGTTTACTGGCACCCGCCAATACCCAAACAACACCCGTCTATCCTTCTGTAGGTTGTTTCTTTCCAGTTTTCACTCGATGTTTCGTGAGATCGCTCCTAGCCTTTCTATTTCTACTCTTAACATTGATTGATGTCGATAATATGATTGAACATGAAGACCTAAATTCAACCGAGAGAAGAAGGTGGCAAAGATTGGGAATTCATAGTTATTCAACAACCAAATTTATGTGCGAAGATACTTTAAAGTTTTTGGATCATTGTGATGTCACGCATGCTTTATTTAAGAATGGAGGTTTTGGGAACTTTATGAAGGAAAAAGGCTTTACATACCCGGACCTCACAAGAGAATTCATCGCAACGGTAAAGGTGGATGGAAATGATCAAGTCAACTTCAAGCTACGAGGGAAATCTTATTTAGGAAACCTCGAGAGTATGGGGCAAACATTGGGTATGCCATCATCTTCCACACCCCAGTCGAGACGTGCTTCAAGGTACCCATCTTTAGCAAGCACTCGAGTGGAGGAAAAAGAAAGAGTATACAACAGAGATGAACCCAATAGTTGTATCACCCACCCCCCACTAAGGATCTGCCAGTTAATCCTTGACAACACTTTCTTATGAAGGAATGATGTTACAATGGTATCTCTAGATTCTTGGTTCTAGATATTATGTCTACTTTTGGGTCAAGAAAGTTTCAGACTGGGGGAAACCCTTCATACGATCTTGCCAAGAAGTTTCAGCTGGCGAGGAAGCTCGTTGAATTAGTTTTGGCGGCTTGATCACACTAATTGCCATGGAGGCAGGAGTCTCACTAGAAGGTCTTGCCCCGCTGTGAGAAACCTCCAACTTACTAGACCTTCAATCTTTATGGAGTTATCCTTTCCAATAAACATTTTGAATGATCCAACGTTGCGTGATTTATTTATTCCTACGGACATAGAAGATGACATCGAGCCTATGGAAGATTTGATGGAGGAGGAGGGGCCCATGGATGAATTTCAAGACCACCAAGGAGAAAACTCTTAAGAAGTCAACATGAGGGACCCTGTAATTGACCCGCAGACCGGTTGGAAGCACGTGGTTAATATCTATGAGAGGCTCAAAGATCTAGAAACCTATCAATTTCGGACGTAAAGAAAGATTTGAAGAACTTTCATCTAGAGTACCTCCACCATAACAAACAACAGATTGTGTATTTCAACAACTTATCTCGGATAATGGATAATTGGGTCGACTATATCAAGGCCCGAGAGCCTCAAGACAAATGAATCGGTTAGTTACCCATACTCTCCTTATGAGTCTATTATTTGATTTTCATTTAATTTTCTTTTTAATTTTGTTGTTAATTTTATTTTTTTCATTCATCGAGGACAATGAAAAGTTTAAGTGTGGGGGAGAAGAGTTTATCTTAAATCTAGATTTTATTTTTGCATATTACAGCATGTTTAAGTTGTTTTTGCATATTATTATAAAATCAAAAGAAAAAATTTAAAAATGTCAAAAATACCAAAAATATCATGCATCTTTGCATTAAATTATGTTATTATTCAAATACCCATCTATGTTAGTTAGTTCTCAAATACTTTTTACAAAAAATCGGGTCATTTACGTTCCTTAACAAGTTTGGATTAATTAGCCTTTAAAACCGAGTTTTTAAGAGGAACATATATTAAGTGGACATAATTAAGCGTGTATGATCTAAAGTTCCTAGGCATGATTGAAATCCAACAAAAACTTGTCCTAGTGAGAATTTTTGGCCTTATAGGGATATACTATATTCCCTTTGCTTTTTTTTTGTGTGATTTGCTCTTCTTATGCATTAATCTTTGAGTATTGGCGTAATTATTTATTATTGAGGCCCATTATAATACATGTTCAAGACGAATAAGTGTCATATGATTGAGGTACCTTTTAGTCATATTTATCCATATCTGCCCTTCGTTATACCTCTTTTTGAAGCCAATTTGAGCCTTAGCCTATTTCATTTGTAAGCTCCACAAAATATATGTTATCCTTAGCTGATAATGAGCCTAACCATCTGGAAATTAGGATTAAATTTGGTGATGGATTTATCATTTGGGAGAAAAAAGAAAAAGCTAGTAGCTTATGCATATTGTCAAAGTGTTTCGAAAGAGTTGTAGTATTATATGCTTTATTTATCACATTTCGTATTGCAATAGTGGCTCTAAATCGAAAAAAAAAGAAAAAAAAAAGAGAAAATATTACATATATTTAGCAAGAAGCATAGCCAAAATAAGGTAACCTTTCTTGCCAATAAAGAGCCTAGTTCATCTTTTATATTTTTGAAGAGTCGGATAGATTGCATCATATGGAAGCTTGCTTGTTTTTTAGTTGTTTGGTTTGTGATGGAATTATAGGATTTTAGTTCCCGGAATGAAAAAGCATCACATAACCAAATAATTTCATGCCTTTATTTTTCTACCAAGCCCCATTACAACCCTGTCGAATGGAGTCTTCTCTGAAGTCTTCTGTTGAGCGAAAGTCCTCTTGATGTTACTTATTTGGTTTGAAGTATTGGGTGGAGATAATACTATGTAAATGCCAATGCATAAGATGATTCTTATGTAATGAATTGAGTGGAGAGTTGATCTTAAAGCCTAAACACATGAGAGCGAGTGAAACATATATCTCCCTGCAAGGTTGGATGAAGAAGGCATACGGGCTACTTGATCGCACATATACATGCTAGAATGTTGGTCTACTTTACCGTTGTTTGCACTTAATTAAGATGTTGCTTTTAAATAAGAGCTAATTTGTGAAGGATTATGTTTGTGGGATATGATGATTATGTTTTGAAATGATTTTGCTCAATGACTAGCAAAAGGTTAGTGTGGGGGATTTGGTAATGCATGATTTGTATAGGCTTTCTAAGTCATTTAGGTTGCATTTAGTTGGGTTTTTAGCATAAAGTATGTTCATTACCTTGAAAGTTGCAAAGATTAGAATCTTCGCAATTTATACCTTTGTATGCAGATTACTAGAAATCAAGCTAAAGGAGATAGAGGAAAGCTATGATATGAAGCTTAAGAAGAATAAGGAAGACAGATACAGAAATGAGTAAGACAAGACAACAAGTAGAAGAAAAGAAGTCATTGCAAGAGCGGTGCCTGCGGCCATAGGACCAGCATCCGCCAACTCAAGCCACCCGCTGAAGCCTCCGCAACATGATCGTTGTGGCGCCCACCGATACCTTTTCGGTGCCCACCAATGCAGATTCTGGAAGATTTTCTCCGAGGGCGAATCTAGCCCATTGGCTTTTGCTTCTATGTTAAGTGTTCCGACTCCTAGGGTTTCCTATGCCTATAAATATAGCTCTCTTCATCCCCTACAAAAGGGAAAAGAGATCTCTTTTCCCTTTTTTCGTTATTTCCAGTGAGACATGCTCAACTAACCCTTTTATATAGTTTTGCTTATTTGGTTATTTGTGACTCGTGTTCTTTTTATGTTAGGTTGCTCATTCGTCTTAACTGGCCACTAAGATAGGTAAATAACATGCTAAGTGATTATAGTTAAATCCGTTGTTACGATTCTTAATCCGATATAGTAGGAAACATATCTTGATGAACAGGTTGGGATTCATGATTATGAATGAGTAATGACAGATAGTTTAGTGTTATTCTTAGTGGATACGATAGCTAGGTTGACAACCAGGTGACATGTCGAATATGCGAGAATTACATGAATTATATGCTTATGTGATTATGGAATTATTGCTTCTCGAACCCCATGCAAGAGTTTAGGGAGTTGATAGTGATGAAATCAGGAAGCTATTCAACTTTGTGCACAAACCGACACTAAGGTAGCGAAGTATAACCAAACAACCCAATGATCATGAATTTACCAATGTGGCGAATATAAGTGAAGCTATATTTCTTTTCATATTATCTTATTTGCAATCATTATTTCATTTACTGTTTTCCACTCATCATTACTACTGCCTCGTTACAAACTGCTTGCTTAATTACTACGTTTAACCTAAGTCGCACGCAATCTCTGTGGGATCGATCATGTCGCACCTAAACTGCTTGCCTCGTTACTAGATTTAACCTACGTTTAACCTAAGTCGCACGCAAACTGTTTGCTTAATTCCAGGTTTTATTTTGTTTAATGTATCACTCAATTGTTTCTAGTTCATCTACTTGGTCATGTAGACTTTATTCGATGAAATGTAAGTACACCTGTCAATCGGGTCATTCGGGTCGGGTTCGGGTCATTCAGGTCCCGTGTAAATCGGATTTCGGATCAATCGGGTTACCAGTCATTCCAGGTCGAGCCGAACCGGGTTTGTCCTAGGTTCGGGTCGACCCACCGAGTGAACAAACTCGAACTTTATGAACAATTTTTAAAAATATTAAAATAATATCAAAATTAAATTGTAATATAAATGTTTCAAATTAAACTAAATAATAATATTATAATTAAATTTATAAATATTATTATATTAATAATAATAATATTATATTAATATTTTAAGCATAAATAAAACATATTTATACAAATAAGTGTCATAAACATACTATAATTATAAAATATATAAGTTATTTAACTTATGAGTGACCTTAACGAATACAATTGCATGAGGAATCTGTGTAGGGGTCAATCCGGTGCCTGTGTAGCCTCTACATAGTGCTGACTCACCGGGTCGATTTTGACCCAACGGGTCTCCAGGTCTTGACCCTAAAAATCCCGGGTAATTCGGGTTCGGGTTGATTTCGGGTCCCAGGTCTAAACACCGGGTTCAAACCCGTAAAATTATCGGGTGTACGGGTCGGGTTTTTCATGTCGGGTCATATTTTGACAGGTCTAAATGTAAGTAATCATTTATCCATCTATCTTTCTAGAATGTGATTGTTTTTCCACTCCCTATTTGCCAAGTTGGTCTTGCAGATAATTTGTTTTTTTTATCTCTTTCAGTTTTGTCCATTACCAAGAGGTATTTTTTTCCTATTATAATCCTGCATTTCAAGTTCTTTGAAATATTTTTCTTTAACTATTTTCACTCATTCATTTTGTGGTTTCGTTAGGAGGGAATTTTTATCATTTTTGTAATTGTATTTTAGTATATATATATACATTAATATACATTAATTTCATTTTTATTTATTGTATATCCATTTGCTCATAATCAAAGAGGGCCTTACGTTGGAATCGAATTTGACATAAATGTTATTTAAAGGTAGGCCTTTACAACTACGAGTCTGATTGAGATTCCAATGTCTAGTAATCAAGAATTATAATTATAATCACTTTTCAAAGTTTGTTTAATATAATTTATATGTTTAAAAGAATGTGAATTTAAAATAATAATTTATCTGTTAATCAATTATATTAATTATACAATGTTACAATATATATTTTTTTCAATATTTTAAACCCATTATAGTTATGTTAAACAAATTCAGTTATTATAATTGTAATTGCATTACACGCTTTCTTGCAGGTTACAATGGTATATTTTATTGTCAATTTAGCCGGAAGTTGTTTAAAGTACTCCAACATATATAAATTGGTGCTCTAATATGTTAGATCATCTCCAATCATATGTTTAGATTAGGATGATTGTCTTTGACGCCTAATTGGAAACTATCCATACGTAAAACTAGTTAATATGGTACCAAAGCTACATGGAAATGGAATAATCCCAGTTGCTCTTTGGAGTTGTTGCAAAATTCCTAATTGGGAAAATAAGGATGATGACTGTTGAGAACGATGCATACAAGGAAAGAATTTAATTGACCAGGCTTCTTGACCTGCAACAAATGGAGAGACCAGAGAAAAAATTGTGACCTAGTGAGCCTTTGTGGTTGATGATGGATGAACAATTTGGGCATTCAACTAGTACAAACAGAGTCAACAATGACTTTTGAAAAACGCCATGAAAAGCATTTTATGGCATTTTTGAACGCCATCCTCAAACGCAGTCGAAACCGACGCCGTATTTTGTAGAATAATTTCATGGCGTTTATTAAACGCCAACGAAAACGCCATTAAAATATTTTCGTTGGCGTTTAATAAACACAATGAATAAGGATTAGGAAGAAACAAGAGCTTTTATGGCGTTTCAAAAACACCATAAAAACTTCATTTTATTGAAAGGTTATATGTATGGCAGTTGAAAAAGGCCATAGAAAACACTTTTCATGACATTTTTCAAACACCATAGATATGAGCATTTATGGCGTTTTTAAAACGTCATGAAACATCTTTCTATCAATTAATTTTTTTTTATGACATTTCATAAACGCTATAAAAATCATAATTAGTGGCATTTATAAAACACCATAAATGGGAACTGACGGAGGGCAAGTCGTTGATTTACCTCGTCAAAAATAAATCTCAAACAAACAAACTAGTATAGTATGCAAGCAAGGGGTCGAACCCTAGAGAATCAAGTATTTCTAAATATTGTGTATTTATTAATATAAAAAGAAAATATTTTTATGAATGAAAATAAAAGAAAATAATATTGACAAAAGCAAATAAAGGATAGAAGAAAAGCGTTTCCACCTACAAGTTCTCGACTTTGGTTGGTTTTATTTGTCATCGAATCCTTTTCAAGTTATTATCTTTTCCTATGAATTCCTCTCGTCTTGGTTTAAGTAGATTAACAGTCCTACGAGTCCAATTAATCCCTTACACCTCATTGCTACCCTAACACGGTCAAGATTTAACAAAGAGATAGCAAATAGTCCCAAAAACTTGAGCATATAAATAACACCAATTAAACACGGTAAATCAATGTTTAAGAGATATGTCAATTCCCTACATAATCATGCTTCAAACACGGAATCCACAATCTTATGCGTGCTACTATGGAAATAACACAAATACGAAAGTATTAAATCCTAGCAAGAAATCAATATTATCAAGGTAGCTAATCAAGATAACATCAATAATATAATCAATATCACACAAGGAAGTTGAAAGAATTATAGAGGAAAAATGACTTCAATTAGAAACTCCCAAACCACCAACCAAGTCTCGAAAGTGTAGACGAAAACTAGAAAATTAGCCAAACATGGCTTACCTAAACTCTCTTCTCTTCTATGGTGATTGCTCTACTTGAATGTATATTAAAATTAACCCTAAATATCCTATTTATAATCCTAAAGTTCTGAATAAACAAGGTAAAAGATAGATAAATTAGATAGAAATTTCCTAAACCAAACTAGATAGAAGATAGACTTTCCATGTATAGCTCAGCGTCAGATTTCCCTGGCAGCGAAAATATTTCCGCTAGCAGCGAACTGTCTTGGTTGACCTTCTGTTAGATTTTCGCTAGCTACTCATACCAACCCACTAGCAGCGAATGTCCATGCCTTAGAAAATTTATCAACCCTCTTCGGTTCCGCTACTAGCAAAGATTTCTGCTGCCGTGAATACACCTTTCCGCTGCCGCGAAAACACATTTCCGCTGGAGCGGATCCATTCCCTGGCTCTCAGGCTGACTCGGCTTGCTGGCAGCGAGTCTTGCTCAGGCACTTGCTCAGACATGATATCGCTGACTTCACTCGCTGGCAGAAAGCCGCGTTGGCTCCTGGACATGCTCCTCACTGACTCCACTCGCTGGCAGCGAGTCTTGCTTAGGCCACCCGATGACTTGATCCGCTGCAGAGGAAAGCGATTTGCTGTCAGCAAAATTCCAGCAGAACACCATCATGTAGATCTTTGAAAGAGCTTTCCAACGCATGCTCATATGCGTCGATCGGACATCCGAGGCCTCCGGAGAGTGCGTTACAAGTTCAGCTCGCCGGGCGGACAGCGTTCGCGACTCGCCCTTGTTTTCGCTCTTAGACCTCGATTTCGTGCTCCGTTGCTCCTTAGATTGTTCCATGCTTTTCGGGACTTCTTCCTTAAGCTCCCTCAAGTCTCGCCTTAGCCTTTCTTAGCTCAGTTCCTCGTGTTCTTTGCCTTGGATCTACGAATCTACATAAAACCATCGAAATAACGTAGATTCCGAACTTTCCCACAAAACGAGCGTTAATCTAATTAACACTAAAACATGATTATATAACAATAAAATGCACCTAAAATAATCTATAATGCCTATTGGAATACGCCCTATCAGAAACCCATAAAATGTTTTTTCTATGACTCTTTCAAAATGCCATAGAATTTATGATTGTTTTTAAAAAATTTATATGCCAATACATGCTAGCACATGCCTGTTTTTCACATTTATCAAACATTCGTAGGTCACATACAGCACAAAGGTGAATCTACTAAATATTATGCACATCTAATGAAATGCTCTTACAAAATTGGTCTAACAACACAATTCTTACCATTACATAGAACTAGATCAGATGCATAGTTGTGACCATTCAAGCTACAAAATGGATCTTTTAGAGTAAGTTTCTAATCTTCATTTTCAAAAGCTCGGACAAAAAGGAGGCTTAGCAGCTTCAACTGACTTCATGTTTCTGTTTAGAGGGCAAGGAGGAAAGTATAAGCCCTGTTAAGCTAGAAATTAAACTTCATTTTCAAAAGCTCGGACAAAGAGGAGGCTTAGCGGCTTCGACTGACTTCATGTTCTTGTTAAGAGGACAATGAGGAAAGAATAAGCCCTTTTAAGCTAGAAATTAAACTACTTTCCTCTCCTTTATAACTATAATGCCACCAAAGTGCAAGGAAAAAAATACAACAATGAGTTATAATGTTCCAAAAAACATCACTAAATCAATAGTATAAAAAGAATAAGCAATACCGTTTTTTCAATTAGCCTAACCTAAGCTAATAAACGGTAGATCAAACTTCTCTAACTATAAGAAACCTAGGGAATTAATCATTTAAAATCACCTCAACTTCAAGGAGAAAAATCATGCAATTATAACTATAAACCTAGACATGATATAAAGATACAAGCCTGATCTTACACTCGAGCAACAGATCGCACTTAGAGTTGTAATCTATAAACCATTACCTGTAGTAGAAAATGAGCAAGGAAGAAACCAAAGGGAGAACCAGATTCTGTTGGAGAAGTTTCTCCTGTAAAGTAGTGTGTATTCCCTTATGCTTATGTGCACAGGAAGTTCAGCTATTTATACCTGAGTTAGTTACAATGAATGACATCATCACTTATTCCTATTTACACACTAGCTGACTAATTCTAACTACTAGCTACTTTCCTCAACAACTTTTGTTTTGTGCACTCTCATATACTCTACACATGAATGTTAAGCAATTTAGATAGATCAAATTTATAAAACTCCAAGAATGTTAAGGCACAAGCTAAGTATCACGATAAAGTTAAAAGACAACTTTTCAAGGAAAAAAAATTAATTGTATCTGATTTCAACTTTAAACCTAGATGTAAAACATTTCCGTAGATCCAATTTTCACTATAATTCCATAAACCTAAGCCCCTATTCATGAACATGAAAATTATAATATGTTGCTATTGGATCCTTTATTTGAGAGAGAAAAAAAGTCATTACTATAAAGCCTGCAATTATCACGAGTGGCTAAATTCAGCAAATAAAAAATTGATCTCAAACTAGATAAAAACTAATCCAAGTAATCATATCAAGATTAAAAGTAGCAATTTCAAGATTAGGAATCATTACAAGGAAATATACAAAGACAGGGGACAAAAAAGCATTGGTTACCTAATCCAGGACAATGTATTTGATCGGCCAAGCTATTGTGCTACCGATTGAATCCGCAAGGTTTCTAAATTCAGGCTCATAGCGATAAAATTCAGCACTTTTCCACCATTACTTATTCAATTGAAACTCTATAACAATCTGGCCCAAGTATGTACCCATGCACAACTGCTTTTGGATCTATGGTTGAAATGGATCCTTTTGCCACTTCTTCATTCCCATTCCAATTGATCAACTTGCACTTGTCATTAGTTGAAGGTTGATGCGAGCTTCCCTGTCATGACTATAAAGTATGTTACATTAAAGAGAGTTATCCAAATCAAACCTTATAGAACTATACATATAAAAAATGCTATGCATTTATGGAGTTGTAGTAGGCGTTGGACTTGCACTTTCAATTGCACCACTTTGGACTTTGTTCTATGAATTTAACAAAATATTACTAAGCATTAGCATATGATTATATATATAAAAAAAAATTAGATAAAAGAACTAAGAAAATATGTACATGAATACATACCTTGGAATTCTCAAGTGCATCTTCCCTGTTTCATCATCAGCATCATCATTATCATCGTCATCCAAGATAATTCCTAGTTTGGAAGCTAATGCAGCCTCTATTGTTTTACACCTCATTGTCATTTTGTTTAGTTTTGCTTCCATTTTTGCATATTTCAACTCCCTTTGTGATTGAGCATACAACTTCGTTTTTGTAGCCCCTGCTCCAAGACCTCTAATACGACCCGAGTATTCCTTACCAAGTACTCGAGTCAAAATCTCCTCCCCGTTATCATTTGATGGTGCCTCATCCATTTTCTTTTTTATTGCATCCTTCAACAATAAAATACACAAAATATAGTTAAATGTAATTATTCATAATAAGTACGATCAAGGAATACTTTGTAGGTCATATTACATACAATTTTGGTTGTGTTAGCCTCACTAGTCTTTTTCTTTGACACACGTGCTTCAAGCCATAGTGCTGGCTTGGTCAAAGGTTTGTCTAGGTGTAGTTTGTTCTATACATGGATAGTCATAAAAGTAACCGAACAAAAAAACTATATACACAGAAACATGAATTCCAAGTTGAAGAGACAACTAAAAAACTCTAATTTCAATTTACATACTCATCTACCTTACGACTATACCCTTTACGACTCAATGTGTGGACCAAAGTCTGTTTTGACCTTATTTCTCTCATTTTCAAACTTTTTTCCTGCATGACTATATGTAATTCAAATTAAGCTTGAATAAATTAACACCATAGTATAAAAACCTTATCCATTTTTCTGTGATTACTTACATGTTAGCAAGTTGACCTGTTCTCTCTACGTTAGTTGACCTTGATACCATGATTTTTCTTATAAGAGTTGAAAGTTCAGATTTCCAAGACCTCTAAAGTTTCCCCATTTGTTGCATGATGAACAACTTAAAGCACACATCTGCAATATTTTCAAACTTATTCCATAAACCACTAAATACAATCCAGGTAAAATGTAGAAAAGTGAAGCAAGTTTCATAATCTGTTAGTATAAATTTAGCAAAGTACTACAAGTTCCACGAAAGCCAGATCAAACTGAAGCAATATAAAGGAAAGTCCCATGCTTAGTTTATAAACCAACCTAAAGCATAAAACTAAAGGGTAAAATAAGTGCAAAGGTTGATAACTAAAATTACCATTAGAAGTGTCTTTAGAGTTTCCCTTGTTTGAGCATTAACTTTATGCCAATTGTCTATATTAATTGACACTTTCTCTCGTATCACCCCCATAGTGGATGAGAACTTCACAGATACATCTCAAATTGGTTGTCCGCTCGCATTCCACTATACTAGTTTTTTTTCCTTTGCCCATGTTGCCATAATCTGCAAACATGCCCTACCTCTCCCTTTCCTCCCATTCTGAGACACATTGGTTGTTTTATAACTTTGTAAAGAACTTCCCCTAGTCTGAGCTCACACCAAGTCTTCCCTACATCTCTTTCTCAAACTAGTTTTCTATGAACCATGAAAATAATGTGTAGAAGTAAAAAGAAAACATGTGTTATAGAGTATATAATAATAACAAAGCTGTTCCATCATACCTCACTCATTGACGCTAATTGATCAATTGAAAAATGTTCAAGCCCCATGCAAAGACTTTAAGAGAAACATATCATTTATATAAACATTTACAAAGTCACAATATGCATCCACATATACACTAAGCATACAACGGCCATATATTATAGCACAATATCATATTACAAAAGATTACACAACAAAGTTAACGTTCATCACTATCCCAAGAGTTTACATCAAGTACAGAAACATCTAGAGGTGCATAAGATGTAAAAACAAACTCATCAAATATTTCTAAGTCATGAAATCCTCTCGGAGGAGCCTTTAACACCACATACCAACTAGAATTTTCAGTTTCCTTAGAATAGAACACTTTTTTTGCATGAGATGCTAAAATGAATGGATCTTTTTTCATCAAGTTATCCCGAATGTTAATTAAGGTAAACCCATCCTCCTTTTTGACACCATTTACAATGTTTACCCAATCACATAGTAAAACAGCCAACCAAAAAGTGTAGAAATCTAACACCAAAATGTCCCTTCTAACCCCATAATAATTTAGATTATATCTGCTTCAACATGGGCACGTACCATAGTCAGCTGTTGAGACATTTGCATCCATTGTGTGGAAACGTTTTCCATTTATTATGAAAATAGTATGCGACATTGCATAAAATCTAGGCCCTTTCACAAGCAACCTCAAAGTATCTGTTAGATGCCCCTCTAAAGTCGCTTTGGACATAATCTATAAGTGACACCAATATCAGTTAACCCTTTCATCAAATGTTATTGTAGACAGGTAGATAAGAACGAGCAATAAAGCTGTAGTTTTTCAAATCTTGGCTCATAACCAACTAACGAATGTCTCTAATGAGTTTTCTCTAACAGGTTGATATCATTAATTAGATGTGGATCTGAGAGAATTAATTCTTCTTTGTGAATTCTATTCAAAGAAGTGTGTTAATCTATATATCATTAATGTGAAATATATGCATCAATACCCACTTATTATACAATGTACTTACTCTATATATGGTTCAATTATAGCACTATTAAGCAATTACACATAGATGAACAAGTCTGTGATCAAAACCTGATAGGAGCACCGAACACCCCTTTAAAATTCGAGACCCTTCTTCAATTGTGTCATCTTTAACTCCTTCATTGCGTTTCACTTTAGAACTAATTGCATCTACTTGTTTCATGTAGCGACCACAAAACCTCAAACACTCATTAACTAAGTAATTTTTAGCTATAGAACCTTCTGGTTTTTCCCGATTTCTAACATATTCCTTCAATACTTTCATATATCTGACAAGTTAAAAGAGAAATTAAAAAAAAGTTAATAAAGTCTGAAAAGATGTCTTAAAATGAGGATTACTTATGTGAGATTGAAAAAAATCCAATTGGTTACCTCTCAAAAGGGTACATCCACCTAAAATGGACGGGACCACATAACTTTGCCCCCTTCCAATATGAATAGAAAGGTGGATCATAATATCAAAGAAAGATGGAGGAAAATTTCTCTCCAATAAACATAAAGTCATTATGATCTCCTCTTCCAATTGTTCGAACCTTTTTATGCTCAGCACTCTTTGACACAACTCATTGAAAAATGCAGATAAATGCCATAATGCTTTTCTTAGACCTTCAGGCAGAAGTCCTCATAATGCCACAGAGAAAAGTTATTGCATTAAAACAGGATGGTCATGAGACTTGAGACCAAGTAACTTACACTCTTCCAACTTGACATAATTGCTAATATTGTTGCAATACCCATGAGATATTTTTTGATGGAACAACTTACGACATAATTGGATTTTCTCAGCCTTGGTTAATGTGTAAGGTGCAGATGGTAGCTCTAACATGGCACACCTATCTTCCAAAGGCACATCCTCCATCAGTTCTAGTATTTCAATATCTCTACGAGACTCATCTTGAATTTTTTATTTTCCATTGACATCTAATATGGTAAACAAGACACTTTCACAAACAGTCTTTTCAATATGCATGACATCAAGGTTGCGACGTAAAGGAAATACCTAAAATTAAGCAAGAGCATCATTTCGTCAAGGATTCTAGGGAACCTAAAAACATATCGAAACACATATATATATAAAAAAAGAATCAAACCCATACTAACCTCCCAATATGACAAGTAAAAAAAACTTGACTTCTTTT
Organism: Persicaria maculosa; assembly: GCA_963922045.1. Taxonomy (NCBI): domain Eukaryota; kingdom Viridiplantae; phylum Streptophyta; class Magnoliopsida; order Caryophyllales; family Polygonaceae; genus Persicaria; species Persicaria maculosa. Next base: position 37,549,652 of record OY998271.1, read on the forward strand.
TCAACTATTTCGCAGAATCTCCTTTCTTGTATTGTGGCTTCTTTTTTTTCTTCCAAAATTATTTTTGAAGCCACACAAGGGACGCACAATAGCCAATCCATTAAAAATCATTGGCCGCCTTCTTTTTCCTTTATTTCATCATCAAACCACTTATGCTTAGAGTGAAAAGGATGGGTTTGGGGAAGAAATGTTCTGTTACAAGTATCAACTGTCTTGTTGGCTAGAGTTAAACATTTTGATTTTGTTTCAGGACCACAAACTGAATATGCAAACTTCCCTTTTGTACTTAATCCAGATAGATTACCATATGATGGAAAGTCATTTATCGTCCACAAAAGCATAGCTTTGAGGTGGAACCTTTCCCCCTTAAATGCATTATGAATCTCTACCCCAATAGCCCATAACTCCATAAAATCATCTATAAGTGGCTGCAAATACACATCTATTTCATTTCTAGGTTGTTTTTCCCGAGAATAAGCAGACTTAGCATCAAATTTTCTGCAGACATGCAAACATTTAGAGGCAGATTAGATGACTAAAATCACGAGACATATACTGTGTGTTGAGCTTAGAGAGTTATAAGGGTTAAAACCAACAGTGTCTAATCCGAATCTCAGGTTTCTTGGATCAGTAGCAAAACTTGGCCATTTCAGATCTATGGTGCGCCATTGAATCGAGTCGACTGGATGACGCATCATGGCATCTTGAGTATGATGAGTAGAGTGCCAAGTTAGTACCTCACTAGTATATTATGAAAGAAACATCCTCTTAATCCTTGGAATTATGGGAAAATAATGCAAGAACTTTTCTAAAACTCCCTCTTCTATCCGGTTGGTCCTTGGATTCACTTTCCACCTCGAAGCATTACATTCAGGGCATGTATCAAGATTTTCTGTCTTTGCCTCTAAACAAGCAATAATCATTAATGCATGCATCGATCTTCTCATACCCTAAATCAAATCCCTTCAAGAACTTTTTAATTGCAGAGAGTGTTCCTGTAAAATTATTGACATCCGAAAGCATGTCCTTAATTACTTCAAGGAGTTCATCAAAAGCTACATCAACAATGCCATTAGAGGCTTTGAATTTATAAAAGATGAGGGTGGATGACAACTTTGTATACTTTTTCTTACATCCAAGATACAGAGGGACTTCTGCCTCTTTCACTTTGTTTTTGTAATCTTCCGCAATGACATTGATTCTTTGACTTCCAACTCCATCAAAAAAGCTAGCATCTTTGTACATTTGAAGCACTTCTAGAAGCTCATAATCCACATAAACAGGATCAAAACATTCACCATCTACAACTTCTGCCGACAAAACCTCTTTACCATGTGCAGACCAAATATCATAATCAAGATCAATGTCATATTGCAACAAATGTATCTCCAAGTCCTCGTCAGATTGTCGGCTAAGGTAACGACAAATTGCACAAGGGCATATAACCATTTCTGGATTCCTTCCACACCTTTTTTAATGTAAGACAAATTGTTTAACCCCTTCTCGATATACATGACTTTTTTTTTATCTAGTTTTACCTAACTTTTATCCATGCTAATAGAGAAACAAATCTTGGATCTCCTAACCTAATAAAACAGTAGGGTATCTTTTCAACAAAGTATCAAATGGAAATGCAATAACTCAACTAGTAAAGGAATAAAAAATAAAGCTTTAACCCAACAAAGAAACAAAATGAAACATGTTTCAAGTGATCTGATTACCCAGCTTCAATTACAACAATTATAAGCTATAACCAGCTTTTCATACACAGTGAATATTTTAGACATTTTAATGAATTAATTATCTTATAGGTAAAACATAGAAGTTATTTACTTATTGACTCTTTTCATAAACAGTCAATATGTTAGATAGCTTTTCATACACAATCAATCCTTTTTCATTACCTTATGAATTGATAAAGAAAAGAAGTCATATATACCAAGTATTTTGACCTTTTCTTTGACAACTACATGCAAAACAAAGGGGAAAACTATACTCTTGATGGCATACCAACAATGTTCTACAATGTGAACCTTGAAGAACAAATAAGTGTAAAGGTTATCAATGCAAATGAGTTATGTTATCAAAGAAGCCAACATAACTAGAAAAAACACTAAAACTCAAGAAATAGATCAAACCTACTGTCAAAGCTTACCAAAAAAGAATACCCTTACCTTGGAGATAAAAGATCCACACAGTTCAAGAGTTCATTACCATCTAGTTGCAACGTAATCCTATGAATCATAAATAAACAGATCAGAAATTCATTTTTTAATAGATATATAGTAAAAATTCTAATTACTTGCAACTCAAGAGGGATCATATGGTTTCGACAGATGATGAGCATAAAATCCAGAACATATTTGAAAGACATAAGAATTGTTAGAGATTTGTCTACGGAAGCTAAACTAATTAGGTGAAAGGGAAAGAAATAGTTTACTCACCATTTTTCATAACGAGAACATGGTACTAGGCCCTAAGACCTCATTTTAACCAGAAATAGTAGTCTTTTGTTAAACTCCAAACCTTCATTCTACTAAGCACAACTAAAATATTAGCAAAAGGGATTGTGTCTGGTATTTCTCTTTGATATACATACCTTGAACTCGACACAATTGATCTTGAGAATTATTTTTTTAATGAAACATGATAGAAAGTTCAATCCCACATTGACATTGTTGATGGGTAAAATTTCACGGGTACAAAATGTTACTCATGATTAACATCAAATGTCATGAAATAAGGTTAGGGGTAAATACTTCTCCTGGTCCTAACTTTAAAATGGGATATATCCTAGTTAGTTGGTGATGATCAGATAAAATATTAAAATGGGATAATTGATAGCATTAAATGTTTGAGGTTAATTGCTTCTTGATCGGTCATGAATTAGTAGGGAAGCCGGCCGATTTACGTCAAAGCCATGAAACTGCTAAATGAAACATGTGCACATCGGTTACAACCTCGGTTTGAAACGGCTGAATGAATGAAGGGCGGTTACGTCCTAGACATTAACTCCTTTCCGTAATTAATCAAGGATGTGTGTATATATACATAACCTTAATCTAAGGGGAAGAGGCTGAGCAAAAAAAAAAAATAAAGAGGGGAAGTTCAGACCCAAAAAAAAAAGGAGAGAAGGCCGCCAGGAACAAAAAAAAAAGAGAGGTAGAGAGCAATGAGAGGCTGCTACAAACATATTAAAAAAACCAATAGAAATCCAATTCTCTATTGCAAAAGGGTAGAGGTTCAAGAGACCTTACTTCTAACCTTCTATCCCTCCATTCCGACACTCGGTGGGATGGGATGCTAGACTCGAAAGTTAAAATTTTTCCTAGGGTCAAAACAATTGTGTAGCTAGCTTGAAATTTAAAATTTCGCCACTACACTGATTTTACGGGGTCATGTACATTGGAGCAAAATGTTGACAAAAAAAAAGTCTTGGGCTTGAAACTTAAAATTTCGTCCAGGGCTACAACCATTTGAAGACCGGGGGACGATAGGCTCAAAAGTTAAAATTTCGCCTAGGGTCAAAACTTGTAGTATGGTTGAAAGGTAAAATTTCCCCGCTACACCGATCCTACGGATCGACCCAAATGCAAACAAAATGCTGCCCAAATTTCATCAGGGCGTGAACAAATAAATTGAGGATGAAATGACTCAGTTACAGTGCAACTTCAAGATGGAATGGGATCTAATTCCAAAAGAATCTCATTTCCGGGAGCATCCTTGACAAAATCATCGAAACTCAAAAGCACTGAAATCGGTGCTAAATTACAGTAAAAAAAATGAAGAAGAGGAAGCGTTGCTTGAACCCAGACAAAGGACTTTCAAACAGAAGTCCCAAGATGTTCATTTAAACACCAGATAAAAAAATACAAAGATAAGGTGGGCATAAAAAGGGAGAGGTTCACAAATTGGAATAGTTTAGGAGGTAAACAAAAGAATCATTCTCTGTCCCAAATTGACAGTATCAATTCCAAATCGATCTAGGTCGGAACATAAACCAAAAAAAAACAGAGAAAAAACCGATCCTATGATGGATTCTCCCTCATTGCTACCAACAGAATTGAGATTACGTCTAGGGTTCCTAATTGCTCCAAAGTTCAGCCATTGACGTCTTGAATTAAAGGCTTATGAACCAACACTCCTGAATCAAATTGAGAGAATGGAAATTAAAGTCCTCATAAAACAAATTGGCAAGTTTGGGCAAGCAGAAGAATACACATCAAAACTCAAATAAACATGATCACTCCCACTTAATTTCTGTCAAATTATCCACCTTGTCGTGCCTCTCGATCGCCCACTATAACGGCCCGGATATAGATACCTGGGTTACGTTTCGAAGGTTGGGTACCTTCGTTCGGATCTTGTAAATCGAGTACGGGTCGAAGTTTCAAAGCTCAAAGATTAGTATTTTAAAGTGGGGATTTCGAACCCCAAAATAGCCGGAGGGCCACGTGGAATCTTCAAGCTGTCCTAGGACTATGTCGCGGAAATTCATTTCCAAAACTAGTGAAAGCCGAAGTAAAGTACAACTTGCCACGGCGAGGCCGGGTCAAAACCAAAACACAAATTCTGAAAACATATAGCCAAATTAGCGGGGTTAGGCAGGTTCTCTGCAAGCGCCCGGGGGATTTTCCCACGCCATAGAGACAGAGAGAAATCATACCTAAAAAACAAGTGGTGCGAGCGGGATCAGACCGAGACCCCAACGCACGCTGTCCCGCAAGTAAACATACACATACGCTAATATAAAGATGCTTCGATGCAATGTGGAAATTTAAATCACACTAACATGATCCTGATTTACAATATGTGGAAAAGAACTGTAAAGGCGCCGAAAGAATGTCAAGTGGCATATCCCTCTCCTATCTCTGCACCCCCTTCCGATAGTGCAGAGACTGGCCAGTTCGATGCTATAACATATCATGTCATATCATGTCTCATCATCATATCATAGATCATACTCATGCCCGATGGTACTTGACTATCATCATGCTCATATATAGACAACTGACTCAGGGCACCCGATGAAGCTGGGCTACCCTATGACCCTAGCAAAACTCTAAGACTCACAAATAACGACCGTTCTGTTCTCAATCACACAAAGTAACCGAATACTCATTCATAAGTGCAATCCTAGCATGATACTACATGGCATGCTTTAATGCTTATGCAACACCTAGTATGTCATACATTCGCAAGCAGGTATTCTCTTTCGAATCTGAGTAAGCCCATAAAGGAACTTACAAGAATAAGCCGAACAGCAAAGAGACACGGTAGAAGCAGAATCCAAGCAATGTCAACAATCACCTAGTATATAAGTGATAAAAGCGCCATAAGATACCACTCTACTATTTAACACATAGAAACCTTTTCACAAGATACTCACAAAGGAAATAACTAAATTCCGGGAAAATATCCGAAACATCCAAATCTTGGTCAAACTCGGTCAAAGTTGCTATTATAGAGTTTCTAACACCTTGTTTTCCAACCAAATTCTCAAAAGAACATTTCTAAAACATAGAACTCTTTTTTAAACAATTACTTATAATACATAAATAACTAATATAACACACCTCCAAATTTATAAATAAATCCTTTCAAGTTTCTCAACTAAAACATTTTAAATTCATCACAAAGGTACTTATACAAATCATTTTATAATATAACCCTTTCCAACTTTATTTTCATAAAAAAACAAATTCATAATAATAATAATAATAATAATAATAATAATAATAATAATAATAATAATAATAATAATAATAATAATAATAATATAACGTTACTAGATGATATATACATATATATAACATAACCATAAATATACTCAGATGAGGCAACCAATAAGGGCCCAACCAGGCCGGCCCAACCCAACAACCGAACATGAACCCAGAACCCAACCCGAAATAAAAGCGGAGCAAAGTGGAACCCGGATTTGTGGGGTGAAGCAAGGAGGGAAGGGGATCCGGATTCGCATAAAGCAATGCAAACCGTTTGGCATTTTTCAACCCGGCCCAGGCCCAAGAAAACAGGCCCAAAGCCGAGCTCCCTTGTCTTCAACCTCCAGCCGAATCAGAGGAGGGAACGGAAGAGTGACGGGGAAGAGAGGGAGTGGAAGCCCTGGCCTCCGGCGGCCTGTTGGCCTCCAATCTTCCACCCCGGAGGTTGGAATAGGAATCCGACCACCAACGACTCAAAAGGGACAAAGCGACAACAAGAAGGGGAAGAGGAGGAGAGAGTTACCGAGCTTCGAGGGACGACTCTGACGAGGCTGCTCGGGGCTGCACAGAGCTTTGACGACGGGGAGGCGTAGCTTGTTCCGGGTCTAGGACGACGGAGAGAGAGTTAAAAGAGGATCTTTTATGTAGTCATAAGCCGAACACAAGAGAATCGAAGGTTTACCTTCTTGAACTCAAACAGGGGAGGGAATGGTGGTGCGACTCCGGCGGCAGCTTCTTTGTGTTCAAGAGAGGCTCCTCCTCGCCTAGGGAGGAAGAGGAATGAGTAAAAGATCCGTTTTTGAGGTTAGAAGCGAAGATGTTAGGTGGGAAGTGTTTTACCGAGTCCAACAAAAAAGGGAGGGAAGGTGCTCTTCTTCGGCTGTGCTGGCGGCTCCGGCGGCGCCGTCGGGGCTCCTAGCTCCTGGAAGGGGTGGCTGCAACCTGGCTGGAAAGGAGAGGAGGATGAAAGGTGGTGATTTGGGTGGAATGTCGAGGGGAGGAGTATGGAAAGGTGAGGGAAATGGATGGTGGGAGGAGGAGAGAAGAGGTGGGTTTTGTGGGTTTCTCCTGAGGGTTTTCAGAGGGGAATGTGGAAGAGGGAGAGGGAGAGTGATGGTGGAATGAAAAGGAGGGTGAGGCAATACTGATTTTGAGGACAATCGAGGGGGGTGTGGGTGTGTGTTTGTGAAATAAGGGAGGTGAGTGGAAAAGGAAGGGGGGACCATTTTACTGCAATACAGAACGGGAGGGAAGGGAGAGAGAAAGAAAGAAAGAGAGAGAATAAATATATAAAAGAATAAAATAAAGTAATTAGAATGGGCCCCACACGCCATAAAATTTTGAATTCCCGACGCTAAATTCCCAATTCCGCTCACTAACACGAAAATCCAGATTTTAAAATGAGGTCGGACGGATTTATAAAAATTGACCTTGTTCGGGGACAAGTTTTCTTCCATTTATACGAATAAAATAGTCGTATTTCAAGTAATTTTAATTAAAATAATAATCATATAATATAAAAATATATTTGGTCTTTACACCCACCAATGGTCCTGACATGCCTACGACCCAAGTTCTCAAGCCTATGCCATGCCACTTACCACCGAAGGCCAACAACTTCCCCTAAAGATCGATCGAAGCAGCCCCGAATGCCCACGAAAAGGAGCCAAAAAAAAGCATATGTATTATATAACAGAAAAATATATAACAATCAAGTTGCCGACACTATTGTTATGTATAAGTATACAGAGAGTTGGGATCCATAGAGGGCACTGCAAAGAATTCTTCTAAACAAAGAGCAATAAAAATAGAGCTTCGTAGCAGAAGTGGCAAGGCTGTGAAGTTAACATGTTCATGCAGTGAAAGAGTTGCTCAACAACCCACTTTAAGGCCCTATGGTGTTCATCTCAGGGCGTATATAAGCCAACAGAAACTTTTGGTTGATAGAGGACATCAAAAGGAACATGAAGAAAATAAAAATCAACAAAAACGGAGTTCTGTAGCAGCAATGGCGAGTCTCCAAAGTTGACATGTTTACATAGTTTCTCAGGTTCTTCGGCAACGGTTTAGGTCCATTCATAGTGAGATGTTGTGTCGGCATTTGCCGGAGAGCCTCCTAGATGACGGGGAGCATAATGGCGTTGCTCGGGAGCCTTGGCTATGCCCGTCGAAGCCAGGTTCAAATTGTCCGCAAGAACTTTGGTGGCTTAACGCTTTTGACAAGCTACTCGCTCGACATCAAGTTCAATAACTATCGAGACCTGCCTCAAAGCTCAAAACAAAAAATCATGTGAAATTAGTGTGAGGGGAACTACGGGCGATTTGATCCCTTTCAAAAGGATACGTAGGACACTCGATACAAAGTCAAAGCTGAGTTCAATTGCCAAAACCAAATGTTCGTCTAGAACTACGTTAACATTTTATCCTCTTTACGAGCTACGCAAGAAATCCAGTAAAAACATGTATATCTCGGATTCAATCACATACCCAAAATTAAATGAAGTTGTTGCTCAAGAACTACGTAGGTTTGATGCTCTTAATGAGCTATATAGGAAACTCGATAACAAGTCATACAACATTCGAGTTCAACCACAAATTCTAAAAGGAAATATCGAATGAAGTTATTTATCAAGAACTACATAGGTTTGATGCTCTTAATGAGCTACGTAGGAAACTCGATAGCAAGTCATATAACCACAAATTCAAAAATAAAATATTAAATGAAGTCGGTCCAAGATGCAAGTTTAGAACTATGTTATGACTTGATGCTCTTTTATGAGCTACGTAGGAAACTCGATGCAAATCAAATTCTCATCGAGTTCAATCGCCCTAAACCAAATCTCAAGTTTTCATTAAAGCCAAAGTGTTAACTGTAATTCAATACAAAAATCTTTCGCTTGTTGAGTTCAGTCGTCCCAAAAAAATAAATTTTCATCATATCCAAAGTGTCCACTCTGACTCGATACAAAGCTTCTGCTCGTCGAGTTAGGTGACACCCAAAATCAAAACCAAATTCCACCAAATTCAAATTAGTCCTTTTAATAGAACTACGGGTGATTTGATTCTTTTCAAAAGGGGTGTGTAGGAAGGTCGACACAAAGTTAAGACTTGTTGAGTCCAATCATAAAAAACAAATTAGATTGGTTCTTTCTAGAACTACACCTTATTTGATTCTAACTTGTCGGATGTGTAGGCCACTCGACACAAAGCTACCACTCGTCGAGTTGAATCACCACACTCAAATGATCTCAAGATCAAACCCAAATACAAAATCTTTTTTTTTTGTCTTGAACTACGATGACTTGATTCAACCAGATAAATGGATACATAGGAAACTCGGTGTAAATCAAATTATCACTGAGTTCAGTCACACTCAAACTTTCAATCAAATCTCTCCAAATTTATTTGCCGACTCTAGAAATCCCAAATGTCAAATTTTCATCAAAGTCAAAGGGTCTACTCCAACTCAATACAAAGTCTCCGCTCGTCGAGTATAGTCACACCAAACATTAAAAATCAAATTCCATCACGATCAATAAAAGTGATATGACTTTTAAGTCAAAACAAGTCAAATCCTAAATCAAACTCCACATCAAAGCCAAATCTTTTTCTATGCAAATGATAGGCGGGTTAGTTGAGTTATCCTTTCAAGAAGGTGGGCTCATGTTACTTGGGTGGACTGTTATTCGAGCTACCCTTCATAGAAGGCGGGCTTGAACTTCATCCTATGATGCATACAAGAAAACAAAACCAAATCCAAATCTTAACCAAACACAAAATCCAAATCACTCTGAACTACGCGAGGCTTGATTCTTTTCTAAAAGATACGTAGACAACCCATTAAAATTCGGGTGCAACCCAAATCAAAAACACCACAAAAATATTGGTATCGATATGATTTCGAATCAAGAGGATAACTAAAAGGGGTCGAACTCAATAAATAATTCAAATTGAAATGTGTTATGCGAGATTGTTCCTTTAACAATTTTTGTTTAACAGGCACATCCAAATTAACCCTATGGTGTTTTGTTAAATGGATATCTTAATTTATTTGTATTTAAATGGATACTATTCAGTCATTTAGCTTCCCATAGATGAACCAAACAAAACTTGGCCATTCCATGAAATTAAAAAATGAAAACTGCAAATGAGGAATAGATCAAGAGGAAATGCAAATTTGAATTAAATTGCCATTCAAAAGTTGAATCAAACATGTTCTTTTCTACATGTTCATGGAGTCCAAGGATTTCGGGTTATTGCAATTTCTAAGGCTGCGTTTTCCTGCACCAGCTCCCCACCTTCATTTAAGAGGTGGAGGGGGTGGAATTTCACCCCACCTCTTCCACCCCCTCTCACCAAGGTGGGACAATTTGTCCTACCTCCACCTCCTTTTCCCCACCTCCATCTCCTCCACCTCTTAAAAAAGAGGTGAGGAAAACACAGCCTAAGTACTTGGGCTTTCATGAGCACATTACTACTTCAATCTCTCTTAACAACGTGAATATCTTGTTTCAATTTTACACTCCTACACAAACACAATGTAAGCCCTAATTCATTGTTCCAAAAAAAGGTCTGGGCCTCCGCCTAGACCCCGCCTAGACCTTTGAAGGTCCCCCACCTTTGAGTTTAGCCGTCTAAACCCTTGAAGGTCACCCGCAAGGTCTTGGCAGCCTTGCGGGTTTGGCGAGTTAGTGAAAAAAACCATTTTGAGGTTTTAACTCCTAAAATCCCCACATGTCGATCTCTCTTAGTTCTCAACCTTTATACTCTCTCTTACTCTTGATCCCTCACTCCCATTGTCCTCTAACTCGCGACCTAACTCCCATTGTTAACGCCTAGACTATTAATTAAAGTTTATTTGTTTATATATGTTATGAATTAAACTTTATTATTTTATATACGGATTGAATATGGCCTAGGATTAAAAATACATCTCAAAATAGTAAATCCGCCTAGACCCCGCATAATCCGCCTAGACCATTGACCCTATCTAGCCGCCGAGCATCCGCCAATCGTTTTTTAGAACATTGTCCAAATTGCACAAAATTAATCACAGAATAGCAAAATGAAATGTACCTTGCCCGAAGAAAAATTAGGGTTTTGGTTGGACTCGATTGCTTGGGAGTTTGGGGCTTTTGGGGGACGAAGCTAGCAGCAACCACGAGGAGCAGCAACCTCGACGAGCAGCAAACCGCCGAGTAGCGACCACGGTGAGCAACAACCCGCCGAGCAGCGAATGACGGAGGAACAGAGGGGTGGAGGCGACAAACTAATGGTTGTGTGAGGAACGCCGAGAATTCAGATCGAGGGATTTTGGGCAAACAGAGAGAGGAAGAAGTCTAGGGCGGACTGACTGATTTTGAGAAGGGAGCGTCAGTATTTCATTTTGGTGAAATCTGATTTCCTTTTACAAATTTTCACTCCCATTTTTGCGCGAAATTACAAATTTTAGCTTAAAATTAGCGCCAAGAAATTTTCTGCCCAATAGAGCATATAAGCATGGCGTTTCTAAAAGCCATATTTTGCTTATTATTTTATGACGTTTTGTAAACGCCATAAAACATAACTATTACGGCGTTTAACAAACACCATTGAATAATACTACATATGTTTCACAATACATGTCATTTTGGTTTTCGACACGTTTTTGAAGGAGCAAAAAACTCTATAAAATATTATTTTTTTAATTATTTTTTTATATAATTGGATACTTAATACTAATATGTATCAAATTATATAAAAAATTTAATTAAAAAATAATATTTTATAGAGATTTTCGCTTCTTAAAAAGTGTGTCGAAAAACAAAAGGACATCTATTGTGAAACGGAGGGAGTATCATTCTAAATACCCCCCTTCGCCCAATATTTATAGTGTTTATAAACGCTATAATATTTTATGGCGTTTTAAAAACGCCATGAAATAATACCGCTTTACAAAATGATGATGTTTTTGTTTGAAAACGCCATTAAATATACTTTTAACGACATTTTGTGAAAAAACGTCATTGTTTTATATGTCATTAATGAGTGCAATTGTAGTAGTGAGAATTGTTTTAGGCATCCCAATGACACTTGGAACATTAAGGCTGTGTTTGGTAAGAGATTATGGGAGATTATGAAAAAAATAATCTGAGGTATGGTGTTTGGTGGGAGATCATGGAAGCAGGGGTGGATGGAGATTGTGGGAGATTGTCCCAGATTATTTTTGGTGGATTTTGGGATCTTGGGGAGGCAAGATTGTGGAGATTGTGGGAGATTATCGAGTGGCAGATTGTTATCTTGCCCCTGAACCACTGTCGCTCCATAGATCCGCATTGTCGTCCGCTGCCGCTACCGTGGCTTCTTGTCCTTCCATTGTCCCTGTCGCCAATACTTGCAGATTGAGAATGAGCGAAGAGGGCACTGCTGCCGGAGATGGGTGTTCACTTGCTTGATTGTCCCCGATGTTGGAGAGAGCCCCTATGGACGGTTGCCAAAGGTATGTCGGACCTTTGGTGCAAATCTTTCAAAGTGCCGACGCCAGGTGCAACATATGGTTACATTGATGGGGGAGGGTAGTGGGGGAAGGGCAGTTTTGTCAATTCAATGGGCAATAATCCACCACAATCTCACATACCAAATACCTAGCAGAGATTATCAATAACAAAAAATTCTCCATCTACAATATCTCAATAATCTACAAATATAATATCCATCTTCTAATAATCTCCATCTTCCAAAATAATCTCCAAAATATAATCTACTGCCAAACACAGCCTAATTATATGGGAAAAAGATGAGGTTTAATTTATTTAGAATTTCAAGAGGTGTCAAATCATACTGACTCAACACCCAAAAATGTTTTAATTTATTTAGAATTTTTTAGGTTAAACTCAATAATCTATATTTAACTTTTTTTAGGCAAATCTATTTGAACTTAAATCTTTTTTCTCTTAAACATATATCAAATATACGTTAATATACTTTTACTAGTCTTTAATAATATTTTAAAATTATTAGTCATGCATGATTATGTCGGATCTTGATGACTATTTCCATTATTATTACATACATAATAAGGAATGTTTTTAAGTTAAAGTTAATGAAATTATACCTACCTATCTACATTTTTTTATCGTTAATGTGCAATGATATTTTATCTAAAAATTTAATGTATTTTACTACTATTTTATTTTGGAAGTTTGACACAGAGTCTCCGAAATCCATTGGACAACCCTGATCTAAACATGTTACTTCAATGCAGACGTGATTAGGATTGATATACGAGCAAACGAGCTCGAGTAGATGGTGTTGAAGCTCGGCTCGTTTGTAAACGAGCCGAGCTCGAGCTCGAGCTCCATATGGAAACGAGCCTAAGCAAGTGTTCGAGCTCGGCTCGCGAGCTGGGAATGGTGCTCGAACTCGAGCTCGTGAGCTCGCCTATACTCGAGCCGAGCTCGAGCTCGTGCTCGTGAGCTCGGTTACATGTTTCACAAATTTTCCAAATTTTCACAAAGTCTACCAAATTGATTGTTTGGTGATTGTTCAAAATTTTCCACAAATTCACAAAGTGACAGCACACTGTAAAGCATTAAAACAGTTCATGAATTTTTCTATTGAATAGATTTGTAAGTTGTAACAGATGAACAATGGAGTTGTGACAATGGAGAACAAAGCGAGAGCAGATCTGAGAGAGAGTCGAGAGGCGATAAGCGAGAGCGAGAGGAGATCCGATAGCACCAATAGGATGAGGGCCAGATCTAAGAGGCGGCGATGAGCGAGAGCGAGAGCAGATCTGAGAGAGAGTCGAGAGGCGATGAGCGAGACGAGAGCAGATTTGACAGCACCAACTGAAATGAGAGCCAAATTTGAGAGGCGGCGATGAGTGAGAGCAGATCTGACAGCATCAAAGGACGAGGGCTAGATCTAAGAGGCGACGGCAATGGACTGGAGTCTGGATGAGGCAGCAACAATGGAGGCGGCGACAATGAGCACGACAATGGACTGGAGGCAACGATAATGGCCGAGAGCAAAGGAGATCGAGAGATTAGAGTAAAGCGAGAGAGCTCGAGCGAGATCCGAGAGAGCTCGACGACAATGGCCTGGGGATTGAGAGAGAGAGAGAGAGAGAGAGAGAGAGAGAGAGAGAGAGAGAGAGAGAGAGAGAGAGAGAGAGAGAGAGAGAGAGAGAGAGAGAACAATGGACTCGGGAGTGACGGCTGGGAACAAAATAGAAAACTAGGGTAAATCAAAATATCAAATCTAAGGGCAAAAATGTAATTGCACATTAAAACGAGCAAAACGAGCAAGCTTGAACTCGGCTCATCACGAGCAAGCTCGAGCTCGGCTCATCACGAGCTCGATCGATTACAAGCTCGAACTCGGCTCGTTTTTAAATTCAAATGAGATGGAGCCGAGCTTTTTCCGAGTCGAGCACGAGCCGTTCTCGAGCTACTCGACTTGAATAACACCCCTCGACGTGATCATATCATTTACCGACTAAGCTAGCAATTAGTACTTGGAAATTAGTCATTACGGTAGGGACAAAGTAATGTCATTCTCTCAAAGACCCATCTATCCTCTTATCCTCTATTGTCAATCATCACAAATCAAAACAAGCCGGATGAGGATGAACCACGTACGTACATCCCAACATTTATCGTTTCATTTGTAGGAGCATTTGTTGTTAGGATTCCAATAACTAAACGTACACTTCTCCTATAATGGTTTTGTCCCTTAGGAAAGCGACCCTCCTTCCTCCCTTCCATCTTGTGGCTAAGAACTAAATTGGCTGTAATAAGTGAAAAATGTTATTTTACTTGCTGCCATAAAACATCATTTCTAATGCTTGCCCTACCTCTCATCAGAGTCTCATGTGAATGAACACTTTTTTGGGGGGATTTCTCATCCAGAGCCCCCACCATTCTACAAGACTATTAGTGATAGAAAGGGATGCATCTAATACATCACCCGAATTGCCTAGTATTCTTCATTCCGATCTAATGGGTAGTATTAGATAGTTGGCAAATTGGGTTGTTTTCAACTTAACTTGTAAAATCAAATAAACTCACATAAGAATTTCAAAAAAAAAAAAAACCGGAAATTTGGCAAAGTACCCATGAGATATGAGGTATTTCGCGAGGTATACAAAACTTTGAAATATTTTGCCGGATAACCTTGAGATTTGTAAAAATTTTGTGCCATACCCCTCCCTTTGTTTTTTTAAACTTCACCGTTAACTTTTATTAAATAAAAAAGTAATTAATTAATAGAATGGAGAACTTACCTTTTTCCTAAGGGTTTGTGGAAAAGAGAATGCAACGATGGTGATTGGCAAGCTTGGGCGAAGGGACTTAGGAGATGGCTCAGAGCGATGGTGTATGGTGGCCAAATCGACGAAGGCCCTCTATTCAGTGGGATGAAGCTTGAGAGGGATTGAGACTAAGAGAAGGCCACATAGTGAGGGTGAAGCTCGAGAGGGAGGGTGACTCGGAGAAGAGGACCTCACTCGATGCAAGCATTGGCATTGACTAGAGTCTAGAGGTGGAGTCCGGCATGTGGATCGAAGTATGGTGACATGGGCGAAGAAGGTAAGTATTCTTTAAAGTTTTTTGAAAATTAAGGTTTAGGTTTTGTTTTCTACTTATTTTTTCCGAAATTTGGGGTTTCGAATTTTGAATTTGAGTAAAGCTTGGTGATGAACTAGTGAATTTGGTTTGCATTTTATGTTTAATTTGATTTATTTCAATTCTAATATATGAGTAGATATCAACTGAATGTGATATAAAAACAAAGCAATAGCTTAAACATATACTCATGAAAATCATATGAGATAAAACATAGTAGCGTAAGTGAACATTATGTGCTTGAGAATGTGATACTCTATGGGAAGATGCAGTTGATGTAACCCCAGAGCGAACAAAGAGTCCTGACGTGTCACTCCCAACACCAGACCCGGTAGAAATTCTCGAAAAGATTTTAAAGCTGATACAATGGTTGGAGGACGAAGCACCGAAGGACTAGAAATCATCTACCTACACAAAGATGTATGAGTAGAGTTCCAACTCACCACAGCCACGTGTCACACATACTCTCATCCTACTGGTCCAAAGGGGTCCATCATGTGGTGACACCTTGACTACACATGTCTTTCTCTTGTCCATACAACAAAGATGGTATAAAAATCGAACTCAAAGAAGGTAAAAGGTAGGGGCTTTTTGGAAGTTGAAAGTTTAGAGAGAGCGAGAGGAAGAAGAAGAAGAAAACAAAATATATAAATAGAGTATCTAGGTTGCCTTCCTACGGATCCCTTTGAGATCAACAAAATAGTAATATCCGCTCCGTGAATTAGTCTTCTCATTATATCCGCGTCACAAACGCAATCAATAATACTTATGAAGGGCCATTCCTCGAGCTAAGTAACCTCCTCTGCGTACCACCACATCCTAGATTACACGACGCATGTAAGGTATTTCATACGCAAGATGGGTAAAAGGAAGTCTCTTTGGTGGGTGTGGAAAGCTCGAGTGCCCGCGTGACTTTCACATAGGTAGTATTACGTGGCCCTCAATTTGGCCACATGTCTCAGGTAATTCTAAATAGTCAAGGTGGGTCGTCTCTAACCCCGCCTAGGTACCACCAAACTGGGATTTTTTAGAAGAGAATTCGTCATTAGCGTTGTTTGTGGGAACCTCTTCACCTTAAGAGGTTTCAAGAGGGGATTATCACGGTCCCCTAGCAACTCGCCTTGCATACATAATCTTTGTATAATATATTGTTTATCCTAGGTTCTTGCACGAACAAAAAACATAGCACACCATTTCTTACAGTACTTTATGTGATGCAAGACAATGCCTTTTATCCTTTTAATAACTCTAAAGACACTACTCTTCCAAATGATGTCGCCGAGTCGAGCTTGGAACCAATGCCAACTACACCACCCATGACATCACACTTTGCTTGGTACCCGCCATATAGACCGCCTTTGTATGGTTTACAAGGCCACCCAGATGAACGACAACCATTTTATCAGCCTTATGGATCATTCTATCCACCCTATTGGCCAGTGTATGGTGTAATACCATGGCTAGGCCCCACGAGCGTGCAACCTCAGCCCTTTTTTCCCATCACTTCTACGCATCCAGCTTCAGGCTCCTTAAGAGACGAGTATCAGATGCCCAAGGATCACAATGGGGAAAGGTCTTCCGATGTTTCCACTTTTACGCGGTCGGACTCTCTCACATGAAGATAGACACAGGGGTTTCCATTCCGTTCATGTTCACTGTGGACATTTGCAAAGCACCACTACCCAAATGGTGGAGGGATGTAGGAATGATAAAGTATGATGGCACCACTGATCCCGATGACCATATGTGTCATTTTGTGATGTCCATGTGGATCAACAAGTATAAGGACACAATGATGATGGCACCACTGATCCCGATGACCTGGTTCACCAACTTGCCCAGGAATTCCATTACCCATTTCTCTCAGTTAACCGAAGTTTTAAAGTCACACTTTTGGAATGCGTGCTCTAGAAAGAAAACTATGCTGGATCTGAACCCGATGAAGCAAGGGCCAAGAGTGACTCTACCCCATTTCTTCGCCCACTTCACCAGTATGGTAGTGTATATTCCCGACTTTAACCAACAGTTAGCCAAGATTATCCTCATGGTGAATTTGGTAGAGAGAGATTTAAAAACATGTCTTTTTCGCAAGAAGCTTCAAACCTATAACAAGTTGAGAGATCTAGTGTCATGGTAGATACACACCGAAGAAGTCGTATCCTAAAGTTATAGGCCAGGTGAATGAGTGAAATCCCAACTTCTTAGGGACGCTTGTTGGAAAATTTCGTAGAGACAATGGGGGGAAACAAATACCAGTAGAAACTAGTCCCGAACCAGCCTCATTAGTCCCGACGCGAGGAGGTCCACATGAATAACGAGATTGGAGCACATCAATCTCAACATTAGGATGATGACTACAAATGAAGAGATTACTACCACAAAACCATTCACGCTGTCGAGGTGACGGGAGTGATGGAAAAAATTAGTAGCATCACCAGGGGAGGGGGCAGAAAGCGAAAAGGCTGCAAACGATGGCGTGGAAGGCGGCAAGACCACACGCCACATGTCCAAGGGTCAACAAACCAGGCTCCATAGGACCAGCCACAGTCAGAGAGACATAAAGTCAACCCCATTCCTATCCCAGATGGTTTCATAAATACCATCGCCAGAGGACCGTCCATCTCATGGGCCAACAACCAAGAAAGGAGAAACTATGAATGAGAAGGAAGACAACCTCCATCCGTGGCTAGTATAAAAAGGGCTCAGAGTCCACATGTCAAGCATCGGTTCACAATGGCTGATGCTAAAGAGGTCCAAATGCCTTATTCTGATCCGCTAGTCATCCATGTTCAGATTGCGACCAACACAATCAAGAGAGTTTTCATTGACAATAGATCTTCTATACACATTCCCTCGTGGGAGACTTTCAGTCAGCTCGAGATTTATGTGTTAGTACTAAAACCCTACCCAACGATCTTAATAGCTTTCTCCGGTGATGAAGTCGAGGTTGTCGACACTATTGAGCCGACGGTCATCCTCGGCATCGTACCCTTTCAACGCCTAGAAAACATCACTTTCACTGTCATGCGAATTTCGATTATATACAATGCTCTCCTTGGTAGGGTAACCTAGTACAAGTTCCAAATGTTAATTTCTGTCTATCACTTTATGTCTAAGTTCCTCGAACCCGAAGGAGGGGTAGGCGAGGTCCATGAACAATAACCCAATATTTTTTGCTTCTACCTAACCTCACTAATAGAAGGTCGATAGGTGATGTGTATCCATGAATCGGCTCTAAGAATGGCCGAAAAATGGGAGGTTGGAACTCTAATGGATTCTGATGTGGGGGATAGCCAACCAATAGTCATGGATGATGTTGAGCTCGAAGCGAGGCTATGAGCCTGAGAAATACCAATCAAATATCAAATAACCACCTATCACCCATTCTCTAACTACAATGAAATTGTCTACTTGGAAACGGCTTTGAATGGTAGGGAGCAGGAGTGCGTTCTAGACATCATTTCCCACTCTAGGGATGTCTTTGCCTGGTCTGCACAAGATCTTCCGGGGTGCTCACCTCTTTAGCTATGTACACTCTCAGGATTCGTATAGATTGTAGGCCAATCACAAGGTGTAAACTTGTTGTTCCCTATCATAAATAATAATAATAATAACCCAAACTTACTGACAAGAGGGTTTCTCAACCAAATAAATGTATAGTCAAGATCCGCGCTATAGTATAAGGGAGTCAGGTTCGTCCTCAGGAGAGAAGTCAGCGGTTCTAGGTTTAGTTGGTTTTGGGGTTCGGGAATAGCGGGAAAAGGTGTAAGGTTGTTGTCGACGTCTGCTAAGAGGTGGTCGATGCCGAGGGATGGAGAGGGGAGTGGTGGTTTGATGTCGAGTGGCTGCGCAAAAACTTTAAAATAACAAAAATAAAATAATAAAAGAGCAAACTTCCAAGGTTAGGGATCACCGCAACAATAAACATATGTGTAGACTATAAATCACATAAAGATGCATGCTTTATATCAAATAACTTTCGTTATTAACAAATAGGAATAAAGAGGCTTTTGCATAAACCTTAAGTGTTACTACCTTTTCCTAATTAGGATTAGTCGGCTTTCGCAAATAAACCCTAATTACTATCCAAATTCATAATAAGATCACTTTCGCTTTAATATTATGAATAAGGAATTTCCTCACTCTCGCAAAGGATTAAGCACATAGGTAGATGATGATAAAGACATACAAATTCATAAATCAAACACGCATATCTATGTTGGGATCACCCCAACCCTAGAAGAGGGAATTTAGAAAAAAGACATGATAAAAGAAACTGACTTTAATATTAAATAAAAACTCAAACTTACAACCATTCAATCGTCTCTTTCCTCCTCATCTCTCCACTCGGCCTCTCTCTCCCCTTCTTCTTTGCGTCCGAAGACAACTTGGCTTGAATGATTGAAAAACCAGCCTCTAGGGCTTTATTTATATGGCCCAATCCTAGCTATTCTAAGAGAGCAATCTATCTAAATCTATCTAAATCTATCCAAAGATATAATTCTAGATAAAAGGGAATAAATCTAAATTGGTAAAATAGATAAATCCTTAGGGTAATTAATTGTTCAACCCATTAGGATAGAAAGTAGATAAAATTGATAAAATATCTTCTACTTCATGTGCAAGCAACTTCCATTCAAATTAGGACTCGAAATCTACGTCGGGTCGATTTCTGCATGTCACTCGATATCGAACAATATGGTCGATATCGACTCAAGGTGGTCAATATCGAGTCAAGGGGTGTAGATTTCGAGTGAAACCAGTTGATATCGAGTGAAACTAGTCGATATCGAGTCAGTTTCAGTCGATATCGAGTCACTTTCCCGAGTTCTCGTTCGTCCGATTGACACATATGAGTATGCGTTGGAAAGCTCTTTTAGAGGGCTACAATCTAATGAAGACATCAGAACTTGATTCAAAATGGTAAATGGCAAAAAGTGGTGTTTTCTCCAACTGCACCATCTTGTGCTCTTCATTAGTTTCTCCAACGTCTTCATGACTTTCCTTTAAGCTCCAAAGTGCGTCCAAACTTCTCCAAATCATCTCTAAACTGCTGATAATGAAATAAAACTTTGTGTAGACTCCATATCTTGCAATATTAAGCTTAACTACACAAATTCCTAATAATCCCATCCTAAAATGCAAATATAACATAAAAATTGGCATAAAAGGTAGGCATAAAAGCATGGTAAAATGAGCGCACATCAAAGGGCAGAGTCAGGGCATCATCTTTATCTACCTTCGCCCCTACCGGAACCCAAGACATTGGCGGACTTTTGTGTTCTAGCAATGCATCTACCATCCAATACTAGAGATGGAGGAAATAATATGGATGAATTCATGACAGCCACCCTGGATGTCATCTTGAGGGAGATACATAAGTTAATCTAGGAGATCAAGGAAGATCAATTGGAAAACCATCAAGCTTGGCAGCAACAAACAAAATTGATGGCAAATACAAATCTCAAGATGGATGAGATAATCCTGGCCTTAACCACGAAATGAGTGCCATAGCCACACTCGCCTTACCAACAATGGAGTAGTTAGTCACCCATATTCTCCCCTTGAGTCTTTTAGTTTCTTTTTATTTTGTTGTTTCTCTATGATCATTCATTGAGGACAATGAAAAGTTTAAGCGAATTCTAGATTTTAATTTAATTATTGCATACACTTAGAGCATATTTGAATTATTCTGCATATTATTTTTTGTAAAAAAAATAAAAAAATAGAAAATGTAAAAAAACCAAAAATATCATGCATAAAATGGTGTCATTATTCAAATAACCACCTATCTTAGTTAGTTCTTGAATATGTTTTTAGTCATTTAAATTCTATAACTCATTTGGATTGTTTAACCTTTATCACCAAAAAATTGGTTTGTATGTGAAACATATTAAGTAGACATAAATGAGCATATATGATCTAAGTTCTTAGGCATGATTGAAAGCCAATAAAAACTTGTCCTAGTGAGAATTTTTGGACTTATAGGGATATTACATTCATTCCTGATAATGCATATTTTGTATAGGCATTTTAGGTAGTTTTAATGTAGTTTTATGATGCATTAGATATGTTTTATAGCTAATTAGCATTCATGATCATCTGGTGTTCGATTCCAGATTGTCCTATGACCGAACCGATTGCAATAAATCCTCAGCCAGAGGAGCTCGTTGGACAAGTTAGTGCACAACAATCTAACATGCCACAACCTCTTACTCCAACTTCTGTATTGAGAAGGTCTTCTCGCCCTCATGTGCCTAACAGGAGATATATGAATTATTTGTTGTTGACTGATGGAGGAGAGCCCGAATGTTACGATGAAGCTTGCTAGGGTAGTGAAGCAAGCCAGTGGGAGCTTGCAATGAAAGATAAAATGCATTCTCTGATTTCTAACAAAACGTGGGAACTTGCTGAGTTGCCCATAGGGAAGAAGGCACTTCACAACAGATGGTTGTACCGAGTGAAAGATGAGCATGATGCCTCTAAGAGGTACAAAGCTCGACTCGTTGTTAAAGGATTTCAACAAAACAAGGTGTTGACTACATAGAGATTTTTTCCCCAGTTGTCAAGCACACTACTATTAGATCAGTGTTGAGTATTGTTGTCGTTGAAGATCTTCATCTTGAACAGTTAGATGTGAAGACTGCATTTCTTCACGGAGACTTAGATGAGGAGATATACATGCATCAACAAGAAGGTTTCTCTGAAAATGGAAAAGAGAATATGGTGTGCAAACTTAAGAAGAGTTTGTATGGCCTAAATCAAGCTCTGAGACAGTGTTACAAAACGTTTGATGGCTTCATGCACAAGGAAGGTTACAAGAAGTGTAACGTCGACCATTGTTGCTACGTCAAAAGATATCAGTCTAGTTATATCATTTTACTCTTATATGTTGATGATATGTTGGTAGTGTTCGCTGGAGGGATAGTGTAGGGATTCAAATATTTATAATTAAACAATTCACAACTAGACTACTCCCTGGCTCAAACAAATAATACAAGAATCCCCTCCCTTGTAGTAGTAGGGTAATTCAGGATCGAATCCACGAGGAGGTATGTCAGCGCTTCCCTTATTGTACTCACGATCAAAGCTTTTGACCTCAGAGGACACTCGATATCAATGTGTCTGGTCGATATCGACCTCAATTCTGGTCGATTTCCAGTACAGTTCCTGCAGAAGACAAAAGCAGCAAAGTCGACGTCGAGCAGAGACCTCGATATCGATGTTAGACCTCGATATCGACCTTTACAGTCGATTCCGATGTTTGTAACAGAAGCTGTCATTCGTAACCAATTGTCGAAAAAGTGTGCGAAGAAAGTAGAATGGTGAAGAAGGATGATCAGAAACAAAACTAAAACTTTTATATTGATTCAATTAATTAAAAGCCTCCAAAGTCGGGGTTTCATGCCACAACGATAACAACGCAAGTTTTATGCTAAAGTTATGAAATTTAATGTTTTTCCGTCAAATAACTTTCGTTATCAACACTTAGGTGATTAGAGGCTCTCGCATAGTTCCTAAGAGTTACTATCCAATTCATGAGCAATCCAAGTTCACAATATGAGTGGCTTTCACTTCAATAATGCAAATAATGAATCTCCCTAACTTTCGCAAAGGATCATGCATGGGATAGAAGACGGAATCGCATAAAAGTCATACCTTTGATGCACTTACCCTACATCGTTATCGTCGGGCTCACCCCGACCCTAGAAGTGGGTTGACTACTCGCTCCTCATCATGCACATCATCATCATTGTTGAAAGAAAACTACCTTGAATTAAACTTTGAAAGAAAGTACAACCGAACAAGCCAAAACTCCGCTCTCGCTTCTCTCCAACTCACTCGGCCCTCTCTCTCTCTCTCTAACTCGCTAAAACTCAATGTAAAACTGGAATTGTATATGCTTGGCTGTAATTGAATGCCTAAACTCAGCCCTAATGGGCTCTATATATAGATATCGAACTTTGCTATCCAAAGACTCGAAACTTTATCTTTATTCTCTAAGATAAAACTTAAATAAAGTAAAAACTAAAACTCCTATGGTAAATCAGCCCATATGATAGCTCTGGTGTTCGAAGATAAGAAATCTCGACTTTAGGATAGACGTGCAAGCTTCGGATAGAATTCTATCAAAATCTGAGTCGGATTCCTCTGCTAGGAAACATCGATATCGACCATGAACATCGATATCAACCTCTGTGAAACTCTATCTCGAACTCTCCTTCTCCTACTCGGACTGGCACTCGACTTCTATCATTTAGCTCGATCTGGCAATATCGATATCGACCTTCAGACGTCGATATCGACCTCTCTGTGTCGACATGCTCTGTTTCATTTCCTGCTCAATTCCTATGTCTCTGCTGCATTCAATGTCGAGGTCCCCAGTCGATTTCGACCTCTTCAGAAGACTTCGAGTTCTTTTTCCGCTCTTCCAAATCTGTCCATTTTTATCCTGTTTTCTGCGAAATCACATAGAAACTCGTGCAGACCCATATATTTGACATTTAAGCGTAAACTACACTAATCCCATGTTTTTCCACTAATATGCATGCAAAAGAAGATAAAATGGAATTTTATGTGCATAGAAAATATGGCAATTTGCGCGCACATGAGGTAGCGGGTTCTGATATGAATGATATCAAAGGTTGAAGAACCAGTTATCAAAAGAGTTTGACATGAAGGACTTGGGTCCAGCAAAGAAGATTCTTGGAATGCAAATTACAAGAGATAGGCAGAAAGGGACATTGCAGTTGTCTCAGTCAAAGTACATCAAACGTGTCTTGCAAAGGTTCAACATGGGTAATGCCAAACCAGTTGGGACACCCTTGGCTAACCATTTTCGCTTATCCAAGGATCAATCTCCTAAAACAGAAGAAGAAAGAGCTCTCATGGCTAAGATTCCTTATGCCTCGGCCATCGGGAGTTTGATGTATGCAATGTTATGTACAAGACCAGATATTGGACAAGCAGTGGGAGCTGTCAGTAGGTTTATGTCAAATCCCAGGAAAGTTCACTGGGAAGCGGTGAAGTGGATTCTAAGGTATCTACAGGATCGACAGGAAAATGTTTGTACTTTAGTAAGAGTGAATTAAAAGTACATGGCTATGTAGATGCAGACTTTGGAGGAGAAGTCGATCACCGAAAGAGCACGACCGGTTACATATTCACTGTCGAAAATACATCTGTTAGTTAGATGTCACAATTGCAGAAGATTGTTGCTCTATCGACTACAGAGGCTGAGTATGTAGCAGTGACTGAAGCTAGTAAGGAGATGATATGGCTTCAAGGTTTGTTAACTTAGCTGGGATTCGTACAAGAGAATAATGTGTTGTATAGTGATAGTCAGAGTGCAATACATTTGGCAAAAAATTCGGCATTTCATTCTAGAACCAAGCACATTGGACTTCGATACCATTTCATCAGATCGTTGTTGGAAGATGATGTATTAAAACTGGAGAAGATCCAAGGCAGCAAGAATCCAACAGACATGTTAACAAAGACAGTGACGCTTGATAAATTGTGGTTGTGTTCAACTTCAGTTGGCCTGCAGGAATGACAAGACCATAGAGTTTTGTGTGAAGACATATTGAAATCAATCTTCAAGTGGGAGATTGTTGAATAAATAACAAATTCTAAATTTAGTTTTAATTAAAAAAAATCACCATTCTTTTATTTAGAATGTGTTAAATAAAGAAAATAAAAAATGGAGGTGATTATTGATGATAGGAGTTCCACCATCCGTTTCAAATGTAGAAAACCTATATAAGCTCATAG
Organism: Persicaria maculosa; assembly: GCA_963922045.1. Taxonomy (NCBI): domain Eukaryota; kingdom Viridiplantae; phylum Streptophyta; class Magnoliopsida; order Caryophyllales; family Polygonaceae; genus Persicaria; species Persicaria maculosa. The sequence continues at coordinate 37,574,754 of OY998271.1, forward strand.
GATTTCATTTGTAAATCATCCAAAAACCACAGAGAGAAAATCTTAGCTTAAAGCATGAAACAGAGAGAAGCTTTTGGGAGAATTTTCTACGTAAAATTCCAGAGTGTAGTTTTGGGTGTGAGTGTTAAGTAAATGAGTTGTAATCACGTTATTATTCTATCAAAGTTTTGCGGCATATTAGAAACATCTCGTGTGTGTTTTCTATCATTGTCATTCTCATTATTCTGATTTTCGGGAAAGTTGAGCGTATTTTTCCCAACACACTCCTCAATCCTAACCATCTATAGCGAATAGCTGAGCTTAACCTAGTGCCGGCGCCGCCTCTCTTCATCATCTCCACAGCCTCCACCAGGCTCACCGGCCACCACCTGGCCAAACCTGCACAGCCCGGCCTCCCGCTTCCTAGCCTCACCGACCAATCCCTTCCTTTCCCGAAGATAGGTTTGGCTCGCCGCCACCTCCTCCTCGACCTAGTTGTGCTCGGCTACCGTCGCCGCCACCAACACCCTGGCTACCGCCGGCCACCCTCGGTTCACCACCGAGCTCCTCAACGCCCAATTAGCTCCATCACCACTCTTTGGCCTCCGACGCCTCCTACTTCCCATGTCTATAGGGACTTCACCCAAACCCAATCGGCTCCGCTCCCGCCTCCCTCGCTATTGTTTGCGACCATGTGCCGCGACTCCGCCCCCATGCAGATGCTTCCCCGGCAAGCTCTGCACTCAACCCCCTTGGCCCCCGCGTCATCAGCCTTCCGCGGCTTTGCTCCCGCCTCCCTCGGCTCGACCCTGGTTTCCGGCCACCGCTGTGGCACCTTTGGCTCCGCCTGCCAGCCGCTCTCACCTACCTTTCGACGCGGGCCACCTTCGTGTGTGGGTTGTGTCTCATCGCTCCTTGGTTCTTGTGTTGTAATAACGCCTTTTTAGGGGTTCTCCTTTCCGTTCCGTCCTTCTTGCCCTTTGCCTTTGGATTATTGTTTCAATTTCTTTGCTCTGTCCCGTCTTAGTCGTCTCTATTTTGACTACATAGTAGTCTCCTACGATCTCGTTATCGTCCTTGAGGTTTTGAGACGGGTTGGGGGTTTTATTGAGCAATGATTTGGCTTAGGTTGGGATTTGCGGCATGGTGTGTTGTGCTGTTCTTGTTGTGATGCAGGCCTCATGTGAATGATGTTTGATTTGTTGTATCCGAAGACGTCATGGAATTGCGATCGATATCTGATAGCTCTTCAGAGTCCATAATTTGAGATATCCGCTAGTGTCCCCAGGGTTCTCTGTGTGCGTCCTCCGTTGGCTGATTGTTTCGTTTGTCGTGTTGGTCTTGTTTTACGGTGTAGGATAGCTAGCAAGTTTATTTTAGTTTCGCTTTTTCATTCCCGTTATTTGCTTCCTGTTATTTATTTTATGTCATTTGCTTCTGTTATTTGATTTGGTTGTACATGATGGTTATTCCAACTAGCGGCTTGTCCGGTCTCTCGATTTCTCTAGGCTTGTCTAGAACTGAATTCTTATCTTGCTTCAAAAAAAATCTATAGGGAATAGCTTTTACATTTTGGGAGAATACCCTATTATACAGCGTTACACAAGCATCAACTAATCATCATCTTTGTTATACAGGAAATATATTTATACCCCCCTCCACCTTGTTCTTAAATTCGAAGTTACAAATAACATGTCAACTGCACTTCCAAAATTAGAATACATTCAGTTAAATGTAACTCTGGAAAAAATGCAGGAATTCAAATTTTGGCAAGGGAAGGAAGAAATTGCCGGATATCATTCCTAATTTCATTCCCCAATCTTTCGATCTTCACCAAAATTTACAGAAATTTAATGAAAGTCTAACATATAATTTCATCGCTGACGAGAGAGGGAGAAGGAAATTCAACAAAGGAAACTGTGGGGAGATTGTTTTGCGATAAAGGTGTCGCCGGAAAATGACTTCCTGCCGGCGAAGATGAGATACCCAAACTCCAAAGCCAAAACCAACATACTTTAGATATCATCATTCACTTCTCCAACGGTGCTTGTCCACTACTGCTATTTATTTTCCCCTCTTTTTTTTCCCTTTGTTTCCTTTTCAGAAAATAATTAATTATTAAGCAACAAATCCTTACGCAGTCGGACTCCAGAGGCTCCATAAACGGGAATTGAACAGCCCAATCACGTCCGGCAGAACCTTCCTCGCCAACCCCTTATGGCTACCTCCTGTTACAGCCGTCTCCACCGTCTCCGCCGTCTCTCCCTCCATATCAACCGCCGCATCCGGCGCTGTAGCCACTTCAACCATCTCTTCGTCAACTCTATCCTCTACCACAACCACGTCTTCCACCGCGAAATCGACACTCTTTGGCAACTCATCCGCCGGAATAGGCGAACTAGCGCCGCTGTCTTCGGCATCGCTGCAGACAGGGAGCATTTTCTTGTCCGATTTCTTCTTGCCTCGCCCTCTTTTTTTCGACTGCTCCGACTCGCCGCTGGTCAAATGGTCCTCGAACGCCTCGATCGCCTGGTGAATGAGCTCACGATTGAGCGACGAGTCCCAGCGGAACCAGTAGCTGGTGTAGCAGTCGAAGCAGCCGCAGTGGAAGACGGGAGGAGTGTGAGGCGCCGTCGCTATCGAAGACGGCGCCGGCGAGGCCGAGGCTTGCTTGGCACGGCGTCGGCGAGGGTTGTTGTCGAGGAATAGGTGGGAGGGGTTGGCGGTGGCCTCCAGGGACCTGGTAATCATGTAAGCCAGGACCTCTTGGTCCTCGGGGGAGAGGACGGAGATTAGGGCGAGAATCGCCGCCGGGAGAAGGTTGAGAGCCGACGACGGGTTCTTGTTGGCGTTGGTGGACGACGGGGAGGGAGATGACAAAGGGGAGGAAGATGGGGAGGGATGGACTTTGCCCTTGTGCTTGTTGTTGAGCTTCATGGCTGACCTAGCTTGGATTTTTCGGTTTTGGGGAGAGGAGGGAAATGGCGGATTGGGAGTACTGAGCCTGAGAGAGTGAGAGAGTGAGGGTGGCCGGGGGGTTGGAGCCTTGGAGGTAGCCAGGTAGGGTTTGGGGGATTTGTTTTATTTTTTTTTTCAATTTTTTCTTTTTATTTTTAAAATAATGTATTAATTCAGCTTGGGGTCACTGCAATGCGCGCACGAGGATCGATGATATTGAAGCCTCCAAAGCATTTGAGATGAGGGATCATTCAAAGAAGAGGAAATGGTAGTAACAAGATCAATTTTTGAGCCTAATTGCACAAATAGATCACTAGTTAAAAAATTTGCCCAAAATAACCTCTCTACCCCCAAGCAAATATAACAATCGGTTTTTTGGCACTATTCATTACCCCTTGTAGGAGGTGACCTGGGAAGAGAAAAGATAAGAGAGAGGCTAGAACTCAGATCCGTCGCTGCCTCCTCCGAGCCAAATCCTGGGTGAGCACCATTGGAGAACACGATTAGGGCCCCGCGGATGAACGACGAATTGATCTCGTTCCAGATCGACTCCCGATTGCACAAGAATTCGTCGATCCCTCTGCAGCAGTCCACGCAAAATTCCAGGGTTGAGAACGGTTTCGATGAGAGAGGCCCTCTCCTCGAGCTCAACAGGGATCCCGAGGAGAAAGACGACGCCGATGATGAAGATGGGGAGGGTGCGGAGGGGTTCCGGATTCTAGGCCACGCTAAGTGCCTCAACAAGCGGCGTCGCGACAGGGAGGACTCTACCCTTGGTTGTTTTTCTGAAAAATGTGGAGAAAACAACGATATCGGTAGGATCGAAATGGTTGGATTGATGGAAACTAATAGTAGGAGAAAACAACAATATTGGTATGATCATAATGGAAATCCAGTAATTCTTGTATAACTTGACACTAATGGTAGGATAGATGCACACTGATGATACGATATATTTATACTATTGGAAATATGTAAATGCATAATTGACTTTACCACAACACAATATATCGGAGACTTATGAACACACACTCCGTATTAGCCTATGTGAGAGTCGAACTCACATCTCTGTGTGCAAACACAACGCTCTACCAATTGAGCTAATAGGCTATTTATCATCGTAATAGTAAAGACCAAGTATTTGATGAGTTTCGAAGTGCCCATTGAACCCCAGGATGCGTCATTTGACGAAAAAAAAACCCCAGGATGCGTCATTCTCCCCGTCGACAATGGCAATATTCTGTGCCACCACCATAGCTGTCGTACGTGCCTCTCCCTTGAACACCAAGCTCCCACTCCCGGGAGCCCACCAACCGCCGCACACGACATTTATACATACCCTATCACCTGGGGTACGCTACGGGAATAGAGGATCAGCATGGGGGGTAGTTCTGATGACTTACCCATCGCTGCTACTGCCACCAACAAGCTTGTTGCACTTTTCCTTAAATGGAAAGACAGTTGAACACTATTGGCAGGCCAGAACTGTACTATTGGTAGGATAGTAACTGTATCGTTTCCTCGGATGCACATGTGCCTTTTCTCTCGTCCTTTCCGCCTCTCTCCTGCTCTGCCTCACTTTTTGCAGGGCATGTTGGGGTATTTGAGATCCTCCTCTCAACCTTATATATGTGCTTGGGGAACACCCATCAATGCAATGATTGCATTTTCCCCTCATAAATGCTCCCCCTTCCCCCCAATGAAGAACCCCGTTTTGGCGCCAAAATTACACTAACAACCCGCCAAAACAGCTACGGTCAATCCACTCCAAATTTCTCCAACATTTTCAGCTATGGTAGGACGTGTTAAGCCTATTGGTAAGATAACTATATGCTATTGGTAAGATAAATTTACCATATTAGTCAGACAGATGCTCTCCCTCTTCCCCCAATGAAGAACCCTGTTTTGGCGCCAAAATTACACGGACATCCCGCCAAAACCGCTATGGACAATCCCCTCCATATTATCTCCAAAATTTCCATGTATGGTAGGACATGTTTGGCCTATTGGTAAGACGAATGTCTTCTATTGGTAATCCAAACGTGTCCAGTTCCCAAAATTGAAGGTGATGCTTTGCCCTCACCTTTCCACTCGTCTCCTATGTTGGCTCTCTTTTTTACAGAGCATTTAATAAGGAATGACACCCATCAATCAAGATTTTATAAGGGTTGATTGACACCTTTAATTCTAATTATTTAAATTTCCCCTCATAAATGTCACCCCTTATTTCCCTACTTTATTGGAGCCACACCCCAATTTCTCTGACATGTCCAGTACCTCCCCCTCCTGATTTCTCTCGGCCAAATGATGCAGCTACAGTGCTCAGCTCCCCTTCACCTGCTACTTCCTCTCCCGGTGGTATTTTTACATTTGCAAAAATATACCACTTTCTACCCCTAGCCAATAAAAAGGGGACATATCTAGTTTAGCAAACGGGCCCTTTTTTTGGTCTAGTTATGCAAAAGGGCCTTCAAAGAATGAACACGTCGATATGAACTTGGTGTAAAGTGATATGAATATAGTGTCTCAAATTATGATTTACCTTCAATTTTTAGTGTTTACTTTTACGCCGATTCGAAAGGGGTACCACATTGATTTGAATGAGCACTTTTATAATTTGAATTTGCGTTGTATTTAACAAAATTGTTCTTTCTTTCATGTAGTCTCATGTTGTTGTTATAAAGTTGTCTACACCACTCCATGGATGTGGTTTTAAACCATCTTCAACTTCATATTTCCTCTTCTCTATTTTTTCTCTCTTCATAATATTTAAACAATTTATTTATTTTTTTAAAAATAATTTTCACTTTATCAACCTCTTTTTTTTTAAGGGTTTCATATTTTTACTCTACAATTACGACTATACTCCATCCTTCTTTTTTTCCTCATTTATCTATATGCACCATATAGTTTCCATTAATCATAATAATATTATGAGTTAATTAAATAAAAAAAATTTAATTAAATAAAAATATTAATATAAATAAAGGCATCAACTTTTGCACGTGATCCAAAATATTTTTTACCTCTGCACACCAAGGTAACTCATTCTCTCCCTTTACCTTAAGGTTTAGCCTACAATTATGGGGTTACCTTATTGTTACCTTAAGATAATGAAAACCCTTGGTTATTATTTTTTTATTAGGTAAAAATTCGAAGGTCAGATAGGCCTGACTCATCGAGAGGCCGACAAAGTCGGCACACGGTGAACCGTCAAAGTACAACCTAAAAATACAGAAATACAGATAACAAGCGAAATAAAACAAGCAAAGATAAACTCCACAACAAGATGAGCCAAAAAGGCCAACTCCAAGAAAGCTGAGGCAATCGCCGAAGAACGAAGTCAAGCACCACCGAACGGTGGTACCGCGAGTCAGCGGTACAGCAGGACTCTAACTCCTGTGGGTAGTGCAGACGAACTCCAAGGAAACTCAATCTCGGATACTGAGTCACCCTGAGCGCACCACCACGACCCCAACCAGTCTTGACTCCAAACTTCACGCCCCCCAACCAAGTAGAAGACCTCCTAGAAACGTCGGAAGTAGAGTCGCAAGATGCTCGAACAAAACGCCAACAAGAATTCGCCTACAAGAATTTAGACAAGCCCTTGCGAGATTTAGTCCAACCCTTTCGGGATTTTAGTCAAGCCCTTTCGGGATTTGGTTTTCACCCTTTCGTGATTTTTGGTTTTTATTTTTTATTTTTATTATCTTTTAAAATGGGCTGATTCGGGCCCAAGGAAACTCCTTGGGCCCAAAGCACAACCATCCGGGTCAAAACAACCCCCTACGGGCCACCTTGGGCCCAAAGAAAAACCCAAGGACCCAAAGCAAGACAGGAGGGAGATGTTGTACACTAACACCCGACGGCAACACCCCAGCAACCGTCGGCCGCCATGGTCGGCGACAACCAAGGGAGAACCGAAGCAGACAAATGAAACAATATATATATATATATATATATATATATATATATATATATATCAAACTTTTATTTTTTTTGGCCTTACAACAGGCTTAGCAACCTTCTCAAATTCTCCTTCTACCCCGTAAAGGGGATGTTGATTATCAAGCACTAAAACCGACATTGCCCCAGCCGCCAGCCAAGCAATGCCGTCGACAAGGAAGGACAGGCCAGGAGCAGACCGAAACGGGGGTGAAACAAGGGACTCTTGCGGTGAAGCGACACCAGACCCCAACGAGGCGGTGTGAGCAGCAGGAGACTAAGGGCGAGAGGGAGCGGGGCTCCGAGGCACCCAGGTAGGAGACGAGGCACAATCCGGGGGAGGAGTGGACCAAACGCCGTCGAGCAACAGGTCGAAGTGCCCAAGACGAGGCGGTGGCCCCCTATCGGAAGCGAAGGAGAAGCTTCGATAGCTACGGAACTGCCAAACCCCAAATTGACAACCGAAATTCTTATATCGGAGGACGGGTATCCAAGATCAACCAAGACCAGGCCAATTGGTGCCACGAAGGGGATGAATTGAGGAAGATGCATCTGAAATTTAGGGTACACGTTCCCAATTTGGGGGTTTCCCAATTTGGTTATGAATGCTATTAGAGCATGAGCAACCATAAAGTAACAAGGGAAATCGAAGATAACAAGGGAACTCAGGAAGCTAGAGTAGTGGCGCTCGCCGCTATTTACACGCCGCCCACCTGTTTCAGAATTAGCAATATTGCTTATTTTCATATTTATTTCTATTAGTTTATTATTATTTTACTTTCTAGTGTTAATAAGGTCGACTCCTATCATATATAGGCCGACAATTATTAGGTTTTAGAGAGGAAAAACATAGAGAAACTCTCAATTCAAATTTATTGTTTTGTTAGATTATGAGTTTTTTTTTTTGTGGAAATGTTAGATTATGAGTTGATAAGCTCATCATTTTGCCTATGATTCGAAGACATGGTTGGTTGAATTGTGAGGTTTTTTATTTCAATTGTAATTCATTTGTTATTTCATTATCCTTGTGCTCACAATTCTTGTTTGCATATATTCTCTCTTAATTGATCACATTGACAGGATTTGCATTCATGCTAACGTTTAATGATTTTGTGAGAACAGTTAATCCTAAGTAGCAAGCAATAGGTAATTGATCTCATGAAAGCATCAATTGGCTATGCATGATAGTGACAATTGGTTAAATATTGATTCCTTTGAGATTAGGGTTAAGGGAAGTAACGCCTTTGACAATCTTATTGCCTAGGATGATTGATATTACCAAACTGCCAAGTATTTTAGAACCTTGTGCTGCTATATATATATATATATATATATATATATATATATATATTTAAGAATCCAGTTAGGATCGCATATAGTGTAAGAGATTGGTTATCTTATGAAGGTTATCGATTTATTTAAACCAAAATAGGAATAACTACATTGATGACAATTGCATTGCATTAAGATGATAATGAAATCAAACCAAGGATCATGAAGCTCAGCCATTGTTGAGAATTACAAGCGAAGCGCTTTCATTATATCGGTAACACCTTTCCAATCATTACTTTCTTTTACTTTATTTGTTTTACTTTATTCATTTCTAAAATATTCTTGTTTACACTGAATTTAGCATTAGATACACAATCAATTTTCCCTATGGATTCGACTCCTACTTATTCACTATACTAATTTATTAGTTTGATAATTTGGGATTATTAATTACATTTGGAGCTAGGGACAACCATATCACTACGATCCTACGCGTCACCAAATCTTGGCGTCGTTGTCGGGGAAAATTAGTATTTATGTTCTTTTGTTGATTTCTTTAGGTTTGGACTACTCTGTATGGTCTAGACCCGTTCTATTAATCCATCTCATGTGCCTTTTGATCTAGAAATTGAAATATCTTTCTCTATGTTGAGAAGAAGACTTGAGTTCAACCAAGAAGTAGAGATGAATGTCAATAACCTCATTAATGAAGGTAATGGGGGAAGTGAAGCCCTTCCAAGAAGGACCCTGAGAGGTTTAAAGGAGCCCAATCTGAATTCGCAACCACTTGCAATCAGGCTCCCTACTCTGCCTGAAGGGTCAAGATTTGAGTATAAGTCTAATTGGTCAAATGTTTTGCCTAGTTTTTATGGAAAGGTTGGGGAAGAACCTAATAAGCACCTAGTAGAGTTGATGCGACCCGAGGGATCAATCGACTAAAGCTCGAGCTTTGGAACACTCTTTTTGTTGGGATGATTTTTGGGGATTTATAGGAAATAAAAGACAAGGATATGGATTTCTAGATCTTAGAGCATCTCACCACAAGATCTACAAAACTCACTCTCTCAAACGTCGGAATCTCACTTTCGAATGATTGAGCCTTTGTTTGGGAATCAATTACAAGCATCTCACCGGTAATGATTCAGCAAACGGGTTACTCTTTGACATCTTACCATAGAGTACGTTGAAGGCATCTCACCAATAATAATTTAGAATCATCTCGATTCAAAGGAAACACACTTTTCATTAATCACCAGTCTACTTTATAAGTGAGGATACAAGCTTTTTATATAGGAAAAATAATACTAAATGAAAGGTCAAACACTTATTGAGCGGATAATATGAAAGGTCTCTCGAAATGATGGAAAAGGAGGTGTGAAACCAAGGGGCGGAAAGGCGGAAAGTTGGTAACTTTCAAGACCATCAATACATTTTAAAATATGCATCTTCATTGCACCAATTTATTCGGTTTCACTGAATGCGTTACGTCTTCAATAAACGTGTTTCCAACAAGCTGCCAGAATGTGAACAGTTGTAAAGAATGACAATTTCTGTCATCTTCAAAGCTGATTTAGTGAACGTGTTCTTTACGGAAGTTGTAGACACTTAAAATAGCTTTCCAACAAGTACTCATAAGCTTCAATCGGAATTTTATACAGTCCGGTGGATCCAAAATATCGATGTATCGCCATGCTGTTTTCTAAATTGAGATTTCGTGTGGTTCCGGCTCATATGGTAATATGATCACATCAGTTTGCTAGTGTCTGCGATAGACTGAGACCTCAACGCCTGAATGATGATCAATTGATGCTTAGAGTATTCCCTTTTACTCTAAAAGATGCAGCAAATGATTGGCTCTACTACTTACCAGTAGGGAGCATTATTACTTGGGTAGGATTGAAGAAAGCTTTCCTCCAGAAATATTTTCCTGCCACTCGCTTCAGCAAACTCAAGAAGGAACTATCAAGCATAGAGCAATCTTTTGCAAATAGCTTTTAGGAGTATGTGTTCGTAAGGGGGAGGTGATTCGCTCAGATATAAAATATTCAAATTCAAACTAAGCTAACTCCCTTATCCAAGCAAACAAAATACAAGAATACCTCCCGATGTAGTGGTAGGGTAATTCAGGATCGAATCCACGAGGAGGTATGTCAGTGCTTCCTAAGTTGCAATCACGATCAAGTTTCGACTCCAGAAGACACTCGATATCGAGCTGTCTGGTCGATATCGACCTCAGTTCTGGTCGATTTCCAGTAGTTTCCTGTAGAAGACAAAAGCAAAGCAGTCGACGTCGAGATGGAACCTCGATATCGATGTTAGTGCTTGATATCGACCTTGTCAGTCGATTTCGATGTCAAAAACAGAAACTGTATACGTAACCTATTTATCGGAAAAGTAGTCCGAGGAAAGTAGAATGGTGAGGAAAATTGTAGACGGTAATAAAAACTCCAAACTTTTTATATAAATTCAATAAACTTAAAGCTTCCAAGGTCGGGGATTCATGCCACAACGATAATCATGCAAGTATGATGCTAAAGTTATGAAATTTAATGTCTTTCCGTCAAATAACTTTCGTTACTAACTTTTAGGTGATTAGAGGCTCTCGCATAAAACCTAAGAGTTACTATCCAATTCATGAGTAATCCAAGTTCACAATATGATTGGATTTCGCTTCAATAATGCAAATAATGAATCTCCTAAACTTTCGCAAAGGATCATGCATGGGATAGAAGACGGAATCGCATAAAAATTGTACCTTTGATGCACTTACCCTACATTGTTATCGTCGGGCTCACCCCGGCCCTAGAAGTGGGTTGACTACTCACACTTCATCATTGAACTCAATCATCATGGAAAAGAAACTACTTTGTATTGAACTTGCAAAAGAGAAAGTACACCTGAACAAAGCCACTCCGTTCTCGCTTCACCACCCCACTTGGCCTCTCTCTCTGTACTACGTGTATAACTAAAACTGAATGTTCTTGGATGAAAACTTGAATTTTTAAACTCAGCCCTAATGGCCTCTAATTATAGATCTCAAATCTCGCTAGCCAAAGATTCGAAAACCTATCTTTATTCTCTAAGATAAAACTTAATAAAGTAAAAACTAAAAATTCCTTGGTAAATAACATGAACTGATAAATCTGGTGATGAATGGATATAAGATCTCGACTTTAGGATTATCTCGAATGCTTCGGATAGAATTCTATCAAAAACTAAGTCGAATCTTTCCTGCAGCAGACATCGATATCGACCGTCAGACCTCGATATCGACCTCTTTTTATCTTATCTTGAGCAGTCCTTCTCCACCTCAGATTGGCACTCGACTTTCTATCTTTATCATCGATTTAGGCCACTTGATATTGACCTTCAGACATCAATATCGACCTCTTTTGTGTCGACATGCTCTGTTTTTCCTCTGCTCGATTTCTGGTGCTCTGTTTCACTCGATGTCGAGGTTCATCATCGATTTCGACCTCTCAGTAGACTTCGAGTTCTTTTTTCGCTCTTCTTCCTTTGTCCAAATTCCGTCCATTTTCGTCTCGATTTCTGCGAAATATCATAAAAACTCGTGTAGACCTCTATATTTGACAATTATGCATAAACTACACTAATCTTATGAATTCCCCACTAATATGCATGCAAATAACGTCAAAATGGACATAAATGTGCATAAAAAATATGGCAATTTGCGCACACATCAGTATGTTGAGAGGTTCAAGAAGCTCAATGGAAGTTTCCCACATCATGGCATACTAGAGGACGATTTAGTTCTCTATCTCTACGAGGGCTTACATGATAGTGAGCGCAGTATTATTGATAATGCATGATTTGTATAGGTATTATATGACATTCTTAAGTCATTTATGCTGCATTTAGTTAGGTTTTTATCATAAAGTACGATCATTGCCTTAAAAGTGCCAAAGTTCAGAATTTAAGCTAAAGAAGACAGAGAAAAACTAAGGTCTGAAGCTTAAAAAGCATAAGGAAGAATCAAGGAAGAAGCCGGGCAGTGAGCCGGATCAGGTTCAGGTCGGGTTCAGTCTCAGGTTTGGGTTACGAATGATTCCAGATTTTCGGGTTTCGGTCGGATTCGGGTTCGGGTGAGTCGATCGAGTTTCTCGGGTCGGGTCTGATTCTGCCAGCTCTACCTAGACCTGTCAAAACACAACCCGACCCGAAAAACCTGACCCGTACGTCCGATAAATTCTAGGTCAAGACCCGGATTTTTTGACACGAGAATTTTTTTGACCCAAACCCGATTTACCCGGTAATTTTTCGGGTAATCTGGGTTTCGACTCGGTGACCCGATTGACCCGATAATTTTGACCCAATTAACCCGGTGACCTGATTGATTTATAATTATATATGATTATATTTTTTATGGAGATTCCAATTTATTACATCTTATAATTACAATCACTTGATTGTTCATTTTCAAATCAACTTTTATATTTATTTGTAATGTGTAATACTCCCTTCGATCGATAGTATTTGAGTTTTGATTTTTCATCACATTTTTTAAGAAGATCAAGACACTAAAAATTATTAAAACATTAAAACAATACTATATATGGTTATTACTAATTACATGAAATTATTTTTTAAAAAATTATTAAAAAATTGATAGTTTCTATATTTTAAAATTTTTATTAAAAATTACGAGAAATAATAAAAATCAAATATTTTATATCAGATATTACAAGCACTAGAACTTATGAAGCACGTTTTTAATTTTAGCATTTTAAAATTATCGCAAAATTACCAAATCATGATTTTTTTAATTTAAAAAAGAAAAAATTGACAAATCCGAAATGGACCCGAAACCCGGTCAAACCCGAGTTCAAGTCAACTCGAATCTACTCGGGACTTGTTTTACCTAGAACTCGTTTTATCCGAAATCCGAAATGACCCGATCAAAACCCGACCCAAATGACCCGAATGACATGTCTAGTTATACCCATCCCGAATTCAACCCAGAGAAGGGCTTGAGGCTCGGCACGCTGCAGAGGTTCATCGACCCAAAAGTTGGATTGGGGCTCGGGCTTCTCGTCCACCACTGCTGGCGCATCTCGGTGGCAGAAACGAGAGGAGGTGGTGGCTCGGCATCCTTAGCTTAGGCTCGCACAACTCAGGGAGAAGGAGCTGCTGTTGTTGTCGGTTTCAGGGGCTGCTCGACAACCTTCGTTCTGGTTCGGCAGGTGCGGCATCGGCTGTCAACGAGGGAGAAGAAAATGGGAGAAAGAGCCCCGGGTTGGGGTCCCCGGCGGCGAGTGAGAAGGAGTGAGATTCCGAGAGGAAGGGGGCTCTATTTTCCCAACAACGGCGATCCGGAGGTGCTGCTCTCAAATCCGAAAATGAATAGCAGGGTTGTTCTCAAATCCGAAAATGAGTAGAAGGGTGAAAATGGACTCCTAAGTCCTAATGGTGTTATAACTTATAAGGTTATATACCCGCAAATTATGGTAAAAGTTAAAGGGAAAATTTTTTTACAGGCCACATTATTGGACTAAATTAGGAAATTGTCCACCCTTCCCCACATATTAGGAAACTGTCCACCATTAAAATTTTTTTGCTGAAACACAATTCTTGACAATCAAGCTACCTTCTCTCCCTCTCTACTATAGATCTCGGATTGATCTTGCTGTAATCGATCGTTTTTTGCTCAAATCGATCGTTTTTGATGTAATGAACTCCTCATATCTATCGTTTTTTGATGTAATTACAATTATAGCAGATCGTTTTTTGCTGAAATCAATCATTCAGCCACGTTTTGTTACGATTATACAACTATCCATCGTTTTTGTTACGATTCTTCAGCAACGTTATGATTTTGATGTTGTTTAACTATAGATCTGCTATAATTGTGCAATAAATCGATTTTGATGTTGATTATCGTTTATTGTTGATCTGCTGAAATAGCTTCTGAAATTATGTTGATTATCGTTTATGATTGTTCCTGAAATTATGTTTGCTGCTATAATTGTTGATTATCGTTTATAATTATTGATTTCATCCTATCAATGTCATGCTAATTGTTGATTTTCAGCAATTATGATAATTTCAGCAACGTTATAGAGTCCAGTACTTTTTTGATTTCAGTTCTTTGATTTCAGTTCTTTGCTGTATCATTATCATTAGCATGTTATAGAGTCCAGTACTTTTTTGATTACTGAAATAGATTTCAGTTCTTTTTTGCTGAAATAGATTCCAGATCTTTTTTGCTGAAATAGATTTCAGTTCTTTATTGTAACATTTCTTTTTTTAAGTGGCCTGGTCTCACATGTGCAGATTCCATTTCTTTTTTGCTGAAATAGCTTCAATTGCAGGGGAAAGTTCTTTGATTTATGAAACAAATTACTTGTTGCTGAAATTGATTCAATTGCAGCAATAAAAAGTACTTTATTACAAGTTCCATTAACAAGTTCTTTTGATTGCTGAAATACATTCCAAAATACTTTATTACAAATTAGATATCAAGTACTTTATTCATCAAGTACTTTATTGCTGAAATACTCCAAGAACTTTATTGCTGAAATACTCCAAGACTTTGTTGCTGAAATAAAATCATTTTGCAGGGGTAAAAATGCCATCAAATATTGTAACAGTGGTGTATGGTGGACAATGGAGAATTGCTGAAACAGGATTATTGTTCGCTGGAAACACTACTTCAAAAGCGTTTGTACTAGATGATTCAATCACTTTATCAACCTTGAGGAGCAAAGTTTGCAGCAGATTCAGTGTTGATGATTCTGTGGTTCAATTGAAATTCAGCCATTTGCACCCCTTCAAAACATTGAAAGCACCACTTACAGTAGATTGTGACGCTGATTTGGAAGAATTCTTGTTGTTGAGTAAATTGGATGGAGTAAATTTTGCTGTTGAGTTATGTGTCAGCCCTTTGCCATTAGATATTGTTGCCTATGATTTTCCAATTCAAACAGATGCTGCTGCCATCAACACCAATACTCATACACTTGCTGAAACTCAGGACAGAGAGAGCAGGAACACACTTGCCCCTGATCAGTATTTGGATGAGCAGGACATGCATACAACAGGAGATTTATCTTGTTCTGATTCAATGATTGCCCCCAACGTCATGGAGGATGTGCCACAAAATGATATGGATGCTGAAATATTTTCAAATTACTCTAATGCTGAATATTGGACTGAACGCTATGCCATAATGAAAAGAAAGGGAAACACAATTGATGAAAGTGGTTCTAGCAGCTCTATCATGGATAGTGTTGTCACCCATGTCCCCGGAGAATCAAGGCTAATGTATGTTGGCAAAACTTTCAAATCTAGACAGCAAATAAAGGATGCTCTGTGCATGATGTCAATGACAAATATATTTGGATATGAGATTAAGAAATCAACACCAAAATATTATAGAGCAACATGCATAGATGCCAATTGTGGTTGGAAATTGCATACAAAGAGGGTGTCAGCTACTTGTCATGAGGTGATATTGTATAATGATATACACACATGCACATGGGACACAAGAATAAGACATTGCAGAGAAGCCCCCTCCCATCTCATTGCAGGCTTAATACCATCAAGGTGCCTACTATTTCAGCAAATATTTTTCTTTTAATTTCCAGCAACCAATTTCAGCATATTATTGAGCACCTGATTTCAGCTTATTATTATGACCCTATCATTTTTATATAATCAATCAGTTACTTATTGCTGAAATTTTGACAGTGGATACAACCCCAAACAAATAATTGATAAGAGGAAAAAGGAACGCAAGATCTCAATTACTTATTGGAAAGCATGGAGGGCAGCCCAAATAGCACAAGTGAGAGAAAAGGGGACACCGTAATCAAATTTTGCTGCATTACCATCATATTGTCACATGCTTATGGAGAAAAATCCTGGAACATTAGCTCTCATATCAACAGACAGTGCTGAAAGGTTCAAATACATGTTCCTGTCATTTGGACAATGCATTCGAGCTTTCCCCATCTTGAAAAAGGTATGTATATGTGCATAATCATTTATAATTCAGCAAAGTTTTATATTTTTTTAAATTTCAGCATTTATTATTCAACAAAAAAAGTTCACAGGTTTTATCTTTTTCATTGAAGGTTGTTGTTGTAGATGGCACATTCTTAACTGGAAAGTTCAGGGGTACATTGCTTTCAGCAGTTACACAAGATGCAAATATGAACTTATACCCACTGGCTTTTGGGGTTGTTGATACGGAGAATAATGCTTCTTGGGGATGGTTTTTTCAGCAGCTCGCCAAAGTTATACCGCCAACAAATGATTTGGTATTTGTTTCTAATAGACATGCCAGCATTGCTAAAGCTATCACCCAGATATACCCTACTGCTACACATTGCATATGTATGTGGCATTTGAAGCAAAACATAAAGGCAACTTTCAAGAAAAAACACCTTGCTGAAATGTTCCAAACAGCTGCTGAAACCTACACTATTAGTGATTTTGCCCACCAATTTGCCCGTATAAAAGAAGAATGCCCAAGTCTGTCAACTTATTTAATATCTACAGGGCTAGAGAGGTGGGCAAGAGCACACGCAAAAGGTGATCGGTATAACATGATGACATCAAACAACGCTGAAAGCTTAAAATCTGTTTTCAAGGGTAAAAAAAATCTCCCCATTGTTGCACTGTTAGAATTTATTAGAGATAAGCTGACAGAGTGGTCTGAACAGCGAACACAAAGCTCAACAGAAAATACAGAGAAGGTGACCCCTGCAATAATGAAAATGATTCAAGAATTGCAAAAGGATATTGGTGCATACAATGTAAAGCACTTGAATGGATCTACGTTTGAAGTTACTGGAGAAGGTACACGTACTGTTGTCGATATTTCAGAAAAGAAATGCACTTGTAGAGTCTTTGACATCCAAAAAATCCCATGCATACATGCTCTGTCAGCAATAGTGCATAAAAGGCTTGATGTGTCCCAATTTGTTGCAAGTTTCTACACAAATGAAGCTTGGATTTTGGCATATGCTGAAACTATATATCCAGTCCTCCCTGATGATGAAATAAACATTCCAGATTATATAAAAGAGATCAAATGTTACCCCCCTCTTGTAAGGAAAACATGTGGTCGCCCCCCTTGGAAAAGGAAGATCAGCATAGGGGAGTTTGTGAGAAGGTCAAAGAACAGTAAGGAATGGCTTCAAAGGGAACATAGGAGTGATACCCCAACTCAGCACCCCACATCAACACCCAAAGAATGCTGAAAATACAGATGCTGAAATAACAGATGTTGAAATGACAGATGCTAAAATGACAGATGCTGAAATGGAAGTTTCAGCAGTTATCCCCCCTGTTTTCAGCAGCCAAATACTTTTATTGTTATGCTTTATATTTTTTTTTTGTTATCAGTTATACTTTGTGTTACTACTATATCATATTATCTTTACTTTTTATGCATACAAGTTATCCATTGTGTTTGTCTCAAACATATATTTAGTAAATCCTGTTTGTTTCAGCATGAATGTATATTGTTCTCATCGTTTAAACAAAAGCTGAAACATAACTTGCTGAACACAAATTGCTTGCCCCCACAGATAATAAATACAAAAAAAAAGACATATTTACATTACTTCAAAAAGGTGTTGCACCAGTAAATAGATTCAATGTCTTGAATGTCAGTTTGAATGACTTGAAAATACCATTAAAATGCCTAAAATATGCTGACAGTAAAGCATATACAAAAGGGCCTAATGTCTGAAATATTTGCTGAAAATACATCACTAAAAAAAGGGCCAAAATATATAACATATATAGCAGTAAATGTCTTCAGATTCCTTGAAATATGCAATTATCTAAAATTTGAAGCTCCATCTCTCTTGAATCAAGTCTGAAACCATGAGCTCTCGGTAGCGGAAGATTTTTTCATTAGTAAACTTTTTAACATCTCCCCCAAACACCAGCGCTTCGATGGCTTTCAGTACAAAGACTCCACAAGATGCACTGCAAAAAATGCAACAAACACACAGTTAAATCAAAACACACACCCCCCACACATGCTTATAAATGACTTTTGAAAATATTATAAAGTAAAATTTCATACCCAGTTGTATCATGCACTAGATCAGGCACCTTGTTAATGTGGAATGTAGAGGATTTAAAGTTTGGTAATACCCCAGCTTTATCCAAATGTTTTGGCAACCATTCAGCCATTGGCCGCAGATAATCAACAATCTTTTCAGCAGAAACAATATAATGATTGAAATCATAAACGTTTATAACCATCTCACCAAGCAATATCTCCACTGCAACCCAATGCTGGTTATCTATGTTAAATGGTGTGTAAACTTTTTTTGCTGACTCCCAACTCTTTGGATAATCACTAGGGTATAAGCCAAGAAAATAGCTTGCAGTGAATTGTTCAACAGGGCTTGATTCTTCATATGATGACGAACAATCTGGAAGATACTTTTGATGAAAAATAGGATCCATCACAATAATGCCTTCAAATGTGATAGGATCCTCACTGATTCTCTTCCTCATGTGAATCAACCCTGCTTCAAGGTGCTACACACAGTAAAAAGAGTGTAAGCTATTTACTTAAAACAGATCATAATAACAGAACACAAATACATAGTTACTTCAAATATGCTGCACACAGTATATAGTTTCAGCATGCTTACATCGATATCAAGCCATCCATCCTTCTTGGCAATGTTTTTGAAAAATGACTTATCTCTTCTTGCATCCACTGCAACTACTGAAAAATCCCTACAAAAAATTATTAAAAGAATAAAAAAATTCATGAGTCAGCAAAAAATACATATTATTGAATGCACTCAAAAAAGTATGACAAGTAAGATGCATGTACCTTGAGCCTTTAATACAAGCATACAAGAAGTCATGATCCTCCTTACTAAGCAATGACTTTTTTGGAATAAACTTCGGTATCCTAACCTTCCCAGCAACATATGGACTCATAAGAAAAGTACTTGCTTTTGGAAGACGCTTTGAACGCCTAAACTCTTCAATTTCTTGTATACATGTAGGATCTTTAGCAATTGCATCCCACTCTGTGCATGCTGCTTTCAACACCTTATCATCCTCCCCATCATCGTCGCTGACATCTACTGTTTTTACAGGAAGTGGGGTCTTTATAACATTATCATCCCCTTTTGTTTCAGCACCTTTCAGCCCATCATCTGTCATTTCAGCACCTTCCCCCCCAGCATCTGTCATACTAGCATTTGTAATTTCAGCACCTTTTGCTCCCATTTCAGCATCTGTCATGCTAGCATCTGTCATTTCAGCACCTTTTGCTCCCCCCTCCTATTTCAGCATCTGTCATTCCAGCATCTGTCTTTGCAGCAACTTCCATTTCAGCATCTGTCGTTTCAGCATCTGCCTTTGCAGCAACTTCCATTTCAGCATCTGTATCCCCCACATCTTTTTGAGGGCCACCTTGAAGCCCCATCCCAGAAATTTCAACCTCAGCGCCAATTGTTTCTTCTAAACCCTGCTCCCCACTCTTCAAATCCACATCAGAGTCGCGCCCTAGGTCGACAGAAAATAGTTGAGCTGAACATGTATCCAATGACTTCTGCCCTTCAACTAATGTAATAGGAATACCCTCATCTGCAGATGCTGAAACATTCGTATAAATCTGTTACCCCACCTTTTCACTAACATTAACTGCAATCTCTTTCCCAATATCAACCAACACATCATTCACAGCCTTTGTAGACACTGGGTCACTAGGTATAACATTTGATGACTGAGTCCTAGCAAGCATTGACTCGTGCATTGTAAACCTATTTTCTAACGATTGTATCTTCTCTACAAGACCAGCAACAACAGAGCCCAATTTTATGTTTGCTGACATAAATTCCTCAAGCTTGTCTAACCTCACAGCAAAATCTTCAACTCTTTTAGGCAACTCTTCAAGCTTATCTAGCCTCTTCAGTATTTCCTTCACTTAGCTAGGAGGCTCCCCTTTTATGCTGCAATCATCTGTTCCCCCACCCAACACATCCTTTTCAGCTCGTTTTTTGCTGTGATCATCTTTGACAACACCCCCCACAACTTCCTCAGTGCCTCCCATGTTTAACTCCTCGTTTGTTTCAGCATTCAACACATCCTTCCCCGTTCATACATCCTCAAAGTCATCAGCTCCTTCAGCAACAGCTTCTGCTACACTATCAAGCTCAACATTAGCATTATCATTCCCATAATCCTTTGCAGGTACGCCTTCAATGGGCAGCTTCCCACCAACTTCAGTAACTCCATGAGAAGATGGAGGACGTGCAATTTCAATCGGCATAAACAAATCACTAGAATCTTGAGAAACAGACTTACCTCTCCTGCGAAATACAAATCTAGGTTTCGCAATTGCATCCTCAGTTGACAAAGCCACAGATTTCTTTACAGCTGAAATTTTCTTACCCTTGCTCTTTTTGTTTTTAACAGAACCAATTTCCCAGGATGGTTTAGAAATAACATCAGATTTTTGCGCTGGAACTAAACCAGCGGACCGACCCCTCCTGACTGTAGTTGGTTTGCTTTCAAGAATTTTCTGTTTCTTCACTAAACACTTATCCTTACCCTCAGATTTTCGCTTCTTCTTGCTAGCTGCAGCATCAGCATCTTCATCCCCTCCATATTCTTTCCCCGTTTGAGTTTCAGCAGAAGCTACATCCTGGGTAAGTGATAACACATCACCTTCCCTAAGGCAACTAAACTTCACCCCGTATGCATATTTCCTCAATCTCCGACAATCATAAAGGGTGTGGCTCTCAAGTTGTGAAAATGAGGGTTCAGCTATATGATCAAGAATAGGGTGAGGAACTTCATCTTCAAAATCCATCCTTGGTCGCCTTGCAAACTCCCCAAAATTTGGGAACATGGGTGCCTAATAAAAAACAACAAAGCATAAAAAAGCTGAAATTATAAACTGCACCTAATAATAAAACAAGATTAAAGTAAAATAGATTTAAAACAAAAATATTACCAAATCACCGTTAAAAAGCTCTTTTGCATCCTCATAATTATGTCGTATTGAACACTCCCAATGAAGAGAATAAGCATCATTTGCTCGCATTTTGAAATTGCAATCAAATTTATCAGAGAGCACAGGAAATGCTTCCAATATCCAAGCCTACAAATATAAACACACAAGGATTTATCATCATTCAACCCCCCACAAGAATTGCTGAACACAAACATGCTGAAAGTTTGCTTAAACAGAAAATGCTGAAACAAATTGACTGAAAACAATTACCTGAAAAGCAAAAATATATCCAAACAATTCATAGGATGGTCTCGGATCTGATCGATCACAAAGGAGAACCTTCTTTAAAGACTTCACCAGCAAAGAATACGACTCTCTCCCCCATGGATACAATTCATATTTCGCAGGATTGCAAACAATGCCAGCATGTTCTACTTTCACACTTTTTGATCGCCTAAACATTAACATGTTCACAATAATCAACAACTTTGCCATCTCTAGCTTCTTTTAAGATGATGATCTACAATTAATAAAAGCCCCCATCAACTCATCATATGTACACTTTGACTGTTTGGTCATTAGAAAATAAGACCAACTGAAATCCCCAGATGATTTCACTTTACTGTCTATGACAGGAAGCCCTGTAATTGCATGGAACTCAACCAGTGAGAAACGAGCAACAAGGCCATCCACCTTAAACCACAATTCATGCTCCTTGTCACTTTCAATCATGTGAAGCATCATTTGATGGATGAGCTGAAAATTAAGCTTCATCTTACTCCCTTGAACAAAAACCCATCCAAAGCAACTCCTCCTCAAAGCCTCAAGATCACCTTCAGACAAATATTTCTCAATAACTTCACATACATCTGGGAAACAATACACATTCGACTTTGCACAAAATCTATCCTTCACAGGAATGCAATATTTCAGCTTATGTTACAAAAACACATTCAAAAGCACCCCAATTTCAGCATGCATAAAGCTAAACCAACAGACAGACCAATTAAGTATAAAAAAACATTTACTCACATCAAATTGGCACTTATATTGTTCAAGACCCCTTCCAGATGAAAGAGTATCTAAAAAAACACAACAACAACACCAGTTTCAGCATGGATGAAACGTAATAATGCTGAAATAGGTATTTCGAAGATTATGCAACAAATGAGACAGAACAAGAACCATTCTCGGATGCATGCTTACATTCGTTAGAAAATACAAGAAAGAAAAAAAGAAAAACCGGTAAATACAAACCCTAACACACAGAAAAACACACACCTTCACTTGAAGACCCACTTGACCTAGTACAATCACCCGAACGGGCCTCCATTTCTTCGTTAATAGAAGATGCTTTCTTCCCTGCCAAAATCAGACACATTCCCGGTGTCAATCACAAAAATCAAAGAGGAAACCCCCCCGAACCCACAAAAATCGGGAGAACACACAAAACACACCTTCGTTTGAAGGATCGCTTGATACTTTGGCCTCCATTAGATGAATATCAAAAGCCTCGCTCTGTTCTGACGACTTCTTCTCTCACATTCAACCTAAAAACGACCTCAGATTTTGGAGAAAATAGAGAAACCGCTTGAAGGTGAGAGAGATGGTAAAGAGTAGAGAAGAAGAAGAAAACTGTCCGTACAAACGGATATATAAATGTGAGGGCAATTTTGTCCAGAAAATTGTAAGTGAACAAACACCCAATTTGTCTAATTTGGTGGACACGCACCAAATAAGGTCCAATAAATGAGCCAGTCCAGCAAAATTTTTCAAAGTTAAATTATGGTAAATCACAAAAACAATTTGCTATTGCTATTCTATTAATTATAAATTTATGAAAATTAGAAACACCGATCTTCTCAAAGTCTTAATATGCTTCAAATATACAAAATTTATTTCAAAACTCTATAATGTTCATAAGTGCTCAATATATTTAAATTGAAACTTATTAAAATTATTTCATTAAAATTCTCGACTAACGCTATAGGTTTTCGTCTTAATCGATGTCGAGTTAGTATTCCTCCATTGATTAAAAGCATTTTATGACGAAAATAAAAGTTAAAAAAATAAAAATAAAAGTTCAAAACTTAAAACAATTACAAAATAAATTTAGAAAATAAAAATAAAACTAGATATAATTGGTTTGGTAGGAATTGGTTGGTATTACCGTACCAATCAATAACTTTTCTATTTTCATTACCGTTACCGTACCAAGTTTTGAAACTTGGTTCGGTTGGTACATGTTGATTTGGTTTTCGTGGTAATTTTTCCACAGCATATAGATATAGAGGGGTTCGGGTGAGAACACCCCGATTCGGTGAGAACGAAAGAAACAATCTTATTAGTGAAAACGGATCTGATTTTTTTTATAAAAAAATATCCTCACGCGCCTGGACTTCTTCTCCATTGTTTCGTCCTCTTCATCCTCCTCCTACCTAGCGCTTCTCTTTCTTCGCCAGAAGAGCTGTCGGATCCGTCTCCGGAGTGAAGAGCGGCCTCTTCATTGGCATCGATTTGAACTTCTCTGGCCTCCGGCATATTGTTGTCGGCGACGCGGTGGAGGACGGAGAGGCCTTGTCTGCTCCAAAGCCCCAATTTCTATCTAATTCCAACTCCAATCGTAATAAATTGTTCAATTAAACCTAAAATCCTTCAATTTACGCTCCAGGTTGTTCCTCCCCAAACTGTCGCTGCCTCGCCCATCAATCTTTCTCTTCTGTGTCTCCGGCCTTGAAGCGTTGCTCGATCCACCACCGCCATTTTCGATCTGCCTGCAAGCAACTTCACTGTGTAGCTCATCGCTCTTGTCTCGAGCTTTTAGATAGCAGGCGAGGAGACCGATCATCTGCGTCGAAGGGGACGGCGGAGGTGAGGTCTGATATGATGGCGGCGCCGTTGAGAAGCGCGAGATCGGTGGAGGTGAGCTTGAACAAGCCGAAAGCGATTCCGATGCATTTTTGTTGGAATTGGACTAATCGGTGCTCAGCCACCACCTTTTATTTTCTTAGTAAAGTCACTCTGCGCTCCTCCAACGAATCAAATGGAGGTGGTGGCTGTTCATCGTGAAATTTAAAGATTTTGCAAACTATCTTTGTATATATTTTTTTCAATTTAAAACCTTTGCATGTTAATATGTAACTAGTAACTTTATATCTCTTTTCACAGATGAAGCTCTTACAACTGAACCACGAACATTAAAGGTCCCTTTTACTACTAGATCTATTAATTAACTCTCTCTCTCTCTCTCTCTATATATATATATATATATATATATATATATATATAGGGAAAGGTTCTAATGAAACAGATAATACAGTGTAACGGTGAAACGAATGAATATTGAGTTATATTCATATGAATATTATGTTATATGAATATATAAATATGAATATTATGTTGTGTGAATATGAATATGATTTAAATATGGGTATATGAATATGTTATTATTTATATTCACATAATATAAAGTGAATAACACCATATTCATATCCACACACCATAATATTCACATATTCATATCCACTTAATGTCATATTCATATTAATCTAATGCAATATTCATTCGTTTCACCGTTTCACCGTATTCTTTGTTTCATTGGAACTCTTGAATATATATATATATATATAGGGATTGACTCCGGTGAAAACCTCAAATTGCGGTAAAAACCGTGAGAACTACTTTATAACTTGGTTTATTTGAAACCCGTGCTAAAAACATCAATTACATAGTGACTTTACAACTCAGTTCAACCTAAAAACCGTGCTAAAAACTCCAGTTTTAAAATAACACATGACTTTATATATCGGTTAAACCTAAAAACCGTGCTGAAAACTCATGTTTTAAAATTACATTAGTGACTTTATAGCTCGGTTTTATTCAGAACCAAGCTAAAATATGTGACCTTATAGATCGGTTCTATTTATAATCGGGCTATAAAGCTAGTGAACGGGGCTAAAAAGCCGGTCCTCACAAGTTTTTACCGCAATTTTGGTTTTTACCGGAGCGCAACCATATATATATATATATGTATGTATGTATATATATATATATATATATATATATATATATATATATATATATATATATATATATATACTCCCTCCGTTCGGCAAAACTTGTCGTTTACTATTCATGCACGCTTTTTTAGAATGATAAAAACTATATAAAATATTCATTTTTTTTAAAAAAATTTTAACAAGTTTGTACTTATTAATAATAACTACGAAATTGTTAAAAAAATTATTTAAAAAACTAGATATTTTATATAGTTTTTATCTCCTAAAAAAGCGTGCGTGAATAGTAAAACGTCAAGTTTTGCCGAACGGAGGGAGTATATATATATATATATATATATATATATATATATGGGGGTGCGCTCCGGTGAAAACCAAAATTGCGGTAAAAACCTGTGAGGACCGGCTTTTTAGTCCGGTTCACTTGCTTTATAGCCCGGTTATGAATAGAACCGATCTATAAAGTCACAAATTTTAGCCCGGTTCTGAATAAAACCGAGCTATAAAGTCACTATGTAATTTTAAAACATGAGTTTTTTAGCACGATTTTTAGGCTTGACCGAACTATAAAGTCATGTGTTATTTTAAAACTGGAGTTTTTAGCACAGTTTTTAGGTTGAACCGAGTTGTAAAGTCACCGTGTGAATGAGGTTTTTAGCACGGGTTTCAAATAAACCAAGCTATAAAGTAGTCCTCACGGTTTTTACCACAATTTGAGGTTTTCACCGGAGTCAATCCCTATATATATATATATATATATGAATGATGATAATGACAGTTATATGCAACTGGGTAGAACTTGGTATCATGTACTAGAGGTTTGAATAGACACCATCATGTACTACAAGAATTCAAAGAAGTTCATTATCCTAGGTACAACTTGGTATCAAAGCCTTGATGCCTTGAATTTCTAAAGGGCTTTTTCAAACTTTTTAATTAATGTTTTATGCAAGACACCATCATGTAAACCTTGATGATGATTATGATCCTTTTGAATTATAATCATCTTATTTTGAACAAAAAGGAAAATTGTATTGTAATGTATTATTGTATGCCAAGACTCATACTTTGTACGAGAGTATTCCATCATTGAAGACCAAGACAAAAGAAGACCAAGCCAAGATGTTTTATGCAAGACATCATCATGTACTACAAGAATTCAAAGAAGTTCATCATTTGAAGGAAGAATTCAAGACTCTCATGATAAGAAGCAAGAAACAATATCATCCACAAATTCAAGAGCAAGAACACGACAACCTCTCTATAAAAGCCCATCATCTCTCATAGAGGAGGTACCCTTCATTTGGACTCTCAAATCAAAAAGCTTGAAAAAGCCCTTTAAAAATTCCTCAATAATTTCTTTGTAATTTCCTTTTGCAAGATTTCTTAAGTGTACTTTTCCTACATCAAATCCAATAAAAGTAAGTTCTTTTTGGCAAATCTTGTTTACTTTATTTTCACTTTATTGCTTTCTTATTATTGTTTTATCAATAAATTCGTACATTAAACGTCATTATCAGTCTTTTATAACTGTCATTATCATCATTCATACATTATCATTATCTTGGGTACAACTGGTATCAGAACCATTTGAGATAATATTCTTCAAAAAATATTAATGTTATAATTACCATTAATTATTGTGTCATATTTATTTTAATTAATTCATAATTACTGCATAAAGAGCGCTTGGTTAGTCGTAAATCCGCTTGGTCAGCCCGTATAAGTTGAGTTTATGGGTGGTCCCGGTAGATGGTCCCGTTCGATATGTATGAATTATGTCTTTATTAATTTAAATTATGCATAATAATATATGAAATTATGGCGTTAAATTTGAGAAGGATGTTATATCGAGTCTCTAGTAGTTCTCATATAGTTCATAGTAATGAAATGCATTTTGCACAAGATAGTAGTGACTTGCCTAATTGGACAATACCTGCAGAAAATATTGAGTCTATTTATAAAATTGGAGCTTTAGATTTTAAGACTGCATTTTAAGACTGCATTCAACAAGAGCAACACACTTTGCAATTATTGTCCGCACTTTCTTTAAGAAAATATTTAGCAAAAGGATATAGATATATCCACTTTGGCTTAGTTCAAGTAGTAATAAAACCATTATCTCGAAAAGGAATAGATTCTCCTGTTTTTATTGCTTTAAGGGATGATAGATTAAAAGGTTATAAAGATTCTATACTTGCTATTATTCAATCTAATATTTGCAATGGTCCTATTTATTTTAATTGCTCTCCAAATTTTTATGTTGATCTTACGGATCCAAGAGTTATTCAATCTCTTATTTTAGATGTCAAAATGTTAAATGACTCTTTCAAGCAATTCTCAAAAAACTTTGCAATAATTTATAGACTCCATTATAGAGTCATGACCTCTCTTTCTGATCCAAAGTGCATTGTTCCTCCTATTCCGCATGGAGAAACAATTCTTCTCCAACTAGATGCAGAAAAATCATGTTTTTTTACTCCTAAGACAATAAAGTGGAACGAGATCACTGTTCCCGACACATTAGAGCTTCAGAGCAATAATCCTCCTAGGGATTTTGATAGGAGAGAAATTTCTGAAATCATAGAAGAACCTGATGGTAGGATTCTATTAAGGTTTCATTCAAGTAGAGATTTTACCCCTCACATTCCTCACATTCCAAGTGTATTTCCAGCCAAGAGTTCCGTTTCTGAACCCCCTTATAGAATTCCTTCATTACATGATCCCCATATTAAAGTAGATTACCAAAGTTCTCTACCTACAACATGTCCAGATAATACTGAACAGATTTCTACTCCCGCTTCTCCCACACAAAGTGATATGCAAGAGTATTCTTCAATAAACATGATCTCTTTATAATATTCTTTCAAGATAGAAAAGGATTATCTTCGTAGAAATTTTGAGTCACCTCATAATAGCCAAAAAAAAAGAATGGTTTATGAAAATAGATAGATCTTGTCGTGATAAAATAAGAAAAAATTGGTATGCCGATATGGAACGGTTGAAGACCAATATACCTTTTTTCACATGGTTCAAAATATTTCTATCAAACTTAGAGATCCAAGATCCATTCTCATTACCCTCCATTGAAGTCCAAACTAGGATTACAAAATCTTGGAGCACCATCCCATCTGGTGTTACCCATTCTGTCCACCCTCCTCTATCCGGTATAAAGATTACAACCTCAGCAGGAGAGATCACAACGGAACCATTCAAAAGGGGTAGAAACATAGCTGAAGGCACCCCTGCCACTGTTGAAGACATTAAGAAAGTTTATTATCAAAATAATTATTCCAATCAAATTCTTCACACTATAGCAGAACAAATTGATCTTATCCATACAAAGATTGATTCCTCAATAGATCCACCAAGATTCCCTAGAGATATCTCAAGACCTCATTTTCAAATTGAAAGCCTTCCTAGAAAAATGGCTCAATCCCTTACTCTTAATCCTCCAGACTTGGTTGATAAAATAACAAAAAGGTTAAAGTCTATTCAAACCTCACCCAATGGTAGCAATGTAAATTGCCTCGACCACTGTAAAAGAAAATGTGAAGAACAATCCCAATATTCTACTAGTGATACTGAATCTGACTCGTCTCAGATTAAGGACCTTGAAAATGCTTTTGAAAATAACCATATAGAAATCAACAAACTCAGAAGAAGAAAAACGGGAAAACAACATTATAGTAATATCCCTAATAATCGGGTCCCTAAAGGTGATACTAGAAATTATTACCGTAGACCTACTCCCCCTGATATTCAATATGAGGAAAGAGCAAAATTTCAATCCACCGATTATAACGGAAAATCTATTTACGAGTGGAATATAGATGGAAAGTCTGAAACTGAAATTATGAATACTTTACAAGAAATGGGAATGGCCAAAATGGCTTACAAAGCAAATGGTCATAGACATAAATATGGAGCAGCCCTCTTAGTCACTGGTTTCATAGGTCAGATAAAAAATTGGTGGGATAATGCTTTAACCAATGAACAAAAGAGTGCGATCTTTGAAGCCACTATAGATATTGAAGATGACGATGGAAATATTCACCCCGAGGAAGATGTTGTTGGACAACTTATATACACTATTAGTATGTGTTCGGCAGGCGGGGATGTGGTAAAGTAGGAGATTCAAATATTTAAAATAAAACAAAGCACAACTAGACTATCTCCCTGTCCCAAAGAAATAATACAAAAATCCCCTCCCTTGTAGTAGTAGGGTAATTCAGGATCGAATCCACGAGGAGGTATGTCAGCGCTTCCTTTGTTGTACTCACGATCAAGGCTTTCGACCTCAGCAGACACTCGATATCGAGTATACAGGTCAATATCGACCTCAGTTCTGGTCGATTTCCTAGCGCAGTTCCTGCAGAAGACAAAACAGCAAGTCGACGTCGAGCAGAGACCTCGATATCGATGTTAGACCTCGATATCGACCCTTATGGTCGATTTCGATGCTTGTCACAGAAACTGTTTTTGTAACCAATTTTTCGGAAAAGAATCCGAAGAAAATAGAATGGAGAAGGAAGATGAACAGAAACAAAACTAAGACTTTTATGAAGAATTCAATTAATTAAAAGGCTTCCAAAGTCGGGGTTTTATGCTACAACGATAACAATGCAAGTTTCATGCTAAAGATATGAACTTTAATGTCTTTCCGTCAAATAACTTTCGTTATCAACACTTAGGTGATTAGAGGCTCTCGCATAATTCCTAAGAGTTACTATCCAATTCATGAGCAATTCAAGTTCACAATATGAGTGGCTTTCGCTTCAATAATGCAAATAATGAATTTCCCTAACTTTCGCAAAGGATCATGCATGGGGTAGAAGACGGAATCGCATAAAAGTCATACCTTTGATGCACTTACCTCACATTGCTATCGTCGGGCTCACCCCGACCCTAGAAGTGGGTTGACTACTCGCTCCTCATCATGCACATCATCATCATTGTTATTGAAAGAAAGCTACTTTGAATTAAAACTCCGAAAGAAAGTACAACCGAATAAGCCACTCCGCTCTCGCTTTACAACTCCACTCGGCTTCCCCTCTCTCTCTCTATTCGTCACTACTCTCTATAAAACTGAAATTCTCTGTGAAATTGGATGTTATTGAATACCTAAACTCAGCCCTATTGGTCTCTATTTATAGATGTCGATAAGGACTCGAAACCTTATCTTTATTCTCTAAGATAAACTAAAACAAAGTAAAAGCTAAAACTTCATGGTGAAATCAGCCTCCTCTTGATAGATCTGGTGTTGATGATAGGAAATCTCGACCTTTGGATATAATTCTATCAAAATCGGAGTCGAATTCCTCTGCTGGCATGGTCGATATCGACCCTTAGACATCAATATCGACCCCTCCAAAACTTCATCTTGAGCTTCTCCTTCTCCTACTCGAACTGGCACTCGACTTCTATCAATTTGGTCGATCTGGCAGCATCGATATCGACCCCCAGACGTCGATATCGACCCCTTCTGTGTCGACATGCTCTGTTTCCTTTTATGCTCGATTCCTATGTCTCTGATGTACTCGATGTCGAGGTCTTCAGTCGATTTCGACCTCTTCAGAAGACTTCGAGTTCTTTTTCCGCTCTTCCGAATTCATCCATTTTCATCCTGTTTTATGCAAAATCACATGAAAACTCGTGCAAACTCATATATTTGACAATTAAGCATAAACTACACTATTCCCATGTTTTTCCATTAATGTGCATGCAAAAGACAATAAAATGGATTCATATGTGCATAGAAAATATGGCAATTTGCGCGCACATCAAACACCCCATACTTAAGCTTGCTTGTCCCCAAGCAATACCTTTAATGGTCATTCAGGGGAAGAAAGTAAACCCTCAACATTATAGATTCATTTTTCATATGTCCTTACAATCAATTGTCATCCTCAAGAAGGTACTTATGTCAACCAAGTCCATGCCTGTGCATAAAAAGCAATTCTATATTATATTTGATAATATAGAATTTCATCTAACAATAGACGAGATTAAATTGATTGTGTTATTATTTATGCTTAATTAAAGTTATGGTTAGGGTTAGGGTTAGTGTTAGGGTTAGGGTTAAGGTTAGGGGCTTTTTGCTAAAGTAACACACATTAGGGGAAAAGCTTGCATGGCTAGCATGATCCGGAAAAAAATTGGGGCAACCGGATACTTCATATTATTCCTAAAATAACACACACCACTAAGCATTATTTTATTCAATCGGTAAAAATGTGAGAAAACCCGTCCTCAAGCGTAAGTTTTGACTTTAAAGTCATTCCGGCATCGTTTTGAGAATTTAGATTCGATCGGGTTTTAATTCCGCATTCAAGCTTCGTGCATTGAAAACAAGAAACCACTAACCATGTGTTTACTATGTGTGTTTGAATACAAAACGGCCGTTATCTGTGATAGTCCTAGGGTCTTTGCTAGGGTCATAGGGTAGCCCAGCCCCATCGGG
Source organism: Persicaria maculosa (assembly GCA_963922045.1). NCBI lineage: Eukaryota > Viridiplantae > Streptophyta > Magnoliopsida > Caryophyllales > Polygonaceae > Persicaria > Persicaria maculosa. The sequence continues at coordinate 37,606,354 of OY998271.1, forward strand.
TGCCCTGAGTCTATCGAGTCGATATGAGCATGATGATAGCCCAGCACCATCAGGCATGAGCATGATATATGATATGATGATGAGATATGATATGCTATGATGAGATATGATATGCTATAGCATCGAACTGGCCAGTCTCTGCACTAACGGAAAGGGGTGCAGAGGTAGGAGATGGATATGCCACTTGGCATTCTTTGGGCGCCTTTACAGTTCTTTTCCGCATATTATAATTTAGGAACATGCTAGTGTGATTTAATTTCCGCATTGCATCGAAGCATCTTTATTATAGCGTATGTGTATATTTGCTTGCGGGACAGAGTGCGTTGGGGTCTCGGTCTGATCCCGCTCGCACAACTTGTTTTTAGGTATGATTGCTCCCTGTCTCTATGGCGTGGGAAAATCGCCCCGGACAATTGTAAAGAACTTGCCTAACTCTGCTCGCACAACGTGGAGGTTCCGAGGTTATCGACTAATCCTCCACGGGCCGAGCACTAGCCTGCAAAGCACTTGAGCCGGGTAAGCCAAGCGGCAAGCCGCAAGAAAGGCTCACCCATGTCAAGGTAAACCAAGGCATGAGTACCCACTATAACACAAATTGCTCCTAGTGAGATTTGAATCCTTGACCTCATGGGAGTGAGGCACAAGGAAGCACCTCACTCTTATCACTAGGGCAAGAGGTCATTGGTATATATTGTAAAATGTGTTAATCAAATATCATTCAACTATTTATATTTATAATTACTATAATTATAATGCATTGGAATCCAAATACAATTTAAGTGTATGTTTGGATCCCAACGTACTACTCAAGCAGTTGAATCTTGAAAGTATTTGATTGATACAATTTACAGTATGTTTTAAATAAAATATTAATTAATTGTATTGTATTTATGGAGTTACCCTTCTTTATATGCAAATACCGTGTAGATGTGGAGTTTGTTGGTTCAGAGGTAGGTATAAGTATTGAATTGACTAACTTATATGAATTGATAACCTTAAAATATTTTATTACACAAAATAGTACAATATGGGTAATTGCTCATAAGTCATAAAGTCCAAAGTAGCTAGTTAGGAATCAGAATGGTTTATTTTGAATACTCAAAATCGTTTACAATTCAAAATCGTTAACCCTAACTCTAGCCCATGCATCATTTCATGTATATATAACCTAGCCCTAACATAACCCTAACCTTAACACTAACCCTAACTATAACCCATGCGATCACCACTTATTTGAGAGACTCACATGACGAGAGTGTAGACGAAATTGATACGTACTGCGTACACACTTTATGTCGTATTGATGAGTTTCAGATGAACCGTGAACTTAGTGGTAGACCTCGGACTTTGGCTTATTGTAAATATTTGTTGATGAACATTTAGGAAATCTTTATACACACTCTTATTTGATGACGAGAGTGCATGTAATCGTAAGTTCAAAGCTATAAATCAAGTTTATTATGATAAGTTAAAATGTTGTTAGGCATATGATTGTTATATAATGAAGTTAGCTTACGTTGTTAGGCTTATTATGATGAAGATGTTGTTGGGTATGATCATACGCATCCAGGATGAGTGTGCACGCATCCAGGATGCGTGTGCACACTCGTCCTGGATGAGTGTCCTTTAGAAATTTCAGGTATTTAGGGTTTGTAGGGTTAGGGTTTAGGGTTTGTACACGCATCCTAGATGCGTGTGCACTCATCCAGGATGCGCGTCCATTAGAAGGGTTTGTAGGGTTAGGGTTATACACGCATATAGGATGCGTGTATAACCCTAGTTTAGTGTTTATAAGGGCACGCATCTAAGATGCGTGTGAAATTTTTTTTATTTATATCACACGCATCTAAGATGCGTGTGATTTGTTTTTTTTTTAAATCACGTGCTTGCACGTTATTTTTTAAGAAATTTAATTTTAAAGAAATTTTAAAGTACACGCATCTAGGATGCGTGTAATTGCTTTTTATTGCCTTGACTTTTTATCCCGGTTCCCTATTAAATACAACACCAACACGCATCCAGGATGCGTATTTGTTGGGTGCGCATCTACACGCATCCTAGATGCGTGTAGGGTGCGCTTCGGTTCCCCTTTTTTTTTTAACAATTTTGTAGTTATTATTAAGTACAAACTTGTTAAAAATTTTTTTTAAAAAATAAATATTTTATATAGTTTTTATCATTCTAAAAAAGTGTGCGTGAATAGTAAACGACAAGTTTTGCCGAACGGAGGGAGTATTAATCTGGAAGAGGTTTGTGAACCACTGATCAAAGAAATTGAAAAAGTAAAGTCACAGGATGTGTAAAACTCTTTCACCCATTCACTAATCAATCTGCACCATTAGCTCTGGATTAAACTCTTGGAACCTAACTAAAAATTTATCACCATTAGCTCGCCGTTTCGCCGGCTCGCCAACAACTCCGCCCACTGGAAGGACCCCGAGGCACCGTCGGAGGAATGACCCAATTTCATCCATTGCGGACACCATTGCTGCCGCCACCGTCGGGGGTAGGAGAAGGCGAAGGAGCGACGAATCAGATCTGATGGATCTGTGAAAGAGAAGAGCTTTGGATTGGGAGAGGAGGAATTCATGGCGACTATTGTCAGAGGACTAGATGTTGGTGGGGGAAGAAGAAAGGGAGGCGGAGTGGGCGGAGGAAGAAGATGGCAGAGGCCCCTGGTTTTCCAAATGGAGGAAGACGGAAGAAGATAACGAGGATGAGGCGCGTGAGATTTTTATTTTTAAGTAAAAATCAGATCCATTTCAACCAATCATATCCCTTCTTTCCTTCTCACCGGACCAAATACTTCTCACTTGAACCCTCCCCTATATATATATATATATATCATTTGTAGTTCGAGTACTTCTCACTTGAACCCTCCCCTATATATATATATATATATATATATATATATATATATATATATATATATATATATATATATATATATATATATATATATATATATATAGCATCGAGATCAGGTGAGAAGCGCTCCATCCAGTGAGAAGAAAAGAAGCGTTCTGATTGGTCCACGTGTCCAAAATTGAATTAGAAATAGGAGACACGCGGATTACCTCAATTAATTAGTAACACCTACACAAATTAATTAGTAACACTCTACTCTCGCAAGTAACACTACGTACATGTTAAAAGTGTTTACATGGACTTTTAAAAATTATTTTTTGGCATTTTCACTTGTTAAAAAAATATAAAAAATATATTTTTGGGTGTAATTTAATTTTATCTACACATAGACACCCACTTTGTATATGTTTTTTTGAAAAAAAAAAGTGGGTCACAAGTTGTAAAAAAGTGGTTCATCAAGTTACCAAGAAGTGGTTCAGCCCTTTTACTCTTAGTGGTTCAGCTCTTTTACTCTTAGTGGTTCAACTCTTTTACTTTTAGTGGTTCATTCCTTTTATTCATAGTGGTTCAGCCCTTTTACTCGTGTGGTTCAGCCCTTTTAGTCACTATATCACTCTCTATTTAGTCACTGAACCACTCTCTATTTAGTCACTGAACCACTCTCTATTCAGAGACTAAATAGAGAGTGGTTCAAAGACTAAGTAGAGAGTGGTTCAGTGACTAAATAGAGAGTGGTTCAGAGACTAAATAGAGAGTGGTTCAGAGACTAAATAGAGAGTGGTTCAGTGACTAAATAGAGATTGGTTCAGTGACTAAATAGAGAGTGGTTCAGAGACTAAATAGAGAGTGGTTCAGTGACTAAATAGAGAGGTTCAGAGACTAAATAGAGAGTGGTTCATTGACTAAATAGAGAGTGGTTCAGTGACTAAATAGAGAGGTTCAGAGACTAAATAGAGAGTGGTTCATTGACTAAATAGAGAGTGGTTCAGTGACTAAATAGAGAGTGTTTCAGTGACTAAATAGAGAGTGGTTCAGAGACTAAGTAGAGAGTGGTTCAGTGACTAAATAGAGAGTGGTTCAGAGACTAAATAGAGAGTGGTTCAGAGACTAAATAGAGAGTGGTTCAGTGACTAAATAGAGATTGGTTCAGTGACTAAATAGAGAGTGGTTCAGTGACTAAATAGAGAGGTTCAGAGACTAAATAGAGAGTGGTTCATTGACTAAATAGAGAGTGGTTCAGTGACTAAATAGAGAGTGGTTCAGTGACTAAATAGAGAGTGGTTCAGAGACTAAGTAGAGAGTGGTTCAGTGACTAAATAGAGAGTGGTTCAGAGACTAAATAGAGAGTGGTTCAGAGACTAAATAGAGAGTGGTTCAGTGACTAAATAGAGATTGGTTCAGTGACTAAATAGAGAGTGGTTCAGAGACTAAATAGAGAGTGGTTCAGTGACTAAATAGAGAGGTTCAGAGACTAAATAGAGAGTGGTTCATTGACTAAATAGAGAGTGGTTCAGTGACTAAATAGAGAGTGGTTCAGTGACTAAATAGAGAGTGGTTCAGTGACTTAATAGAGATTGGTTCAGTGACTAAATAGAGAGTGGTTCAGTGACTAAATAGAGAGTGGTTCAGTGAGAGTAAAAGGGTTGAACCACTAAGAGTAAAAAGGGCTGAACCACTATGAATAAAAGGGCTGAACCAGTAAGAGTAAAAGGGCTGAACCACTTCTTGGTAACTTCATGAACCACTTCTTTGTGAACCACATTTTTTTTTCAACAAAACATATACAAAGTGGGTGTCTATGTGTAGATAAAATTAAAATACACCCAAAAATATATTTTTTATATTTTTTTAACAAGTGAAAATGCCAAAAAATAATTTTTAAAAGTCCATGTAAACACTTTTAACATGTACGTACAGTGTGTTGATTGGCGCGTGCAATTAATTAGTGTTATTTGTGAGAGTAGGGTGTTACTAATTAATTTGTGTAGGTGTTACTAATTAATTGGGGTAATCCGCGTGTCTCCTATTTCTAATGCAATTTAATCCGCGTGTCTCCTATTTCTAATGCAATTTTGGACACGTGGACACCTGAACCCGACCCTATATATATATATATATCATTTGTAGTTCGAGTACGACAAATATGTAAATAATTATATAATATGGTTTAGTCCGGAAATACGGAATATATAGAATCAATAAAATAATGTAAAAAACACGTTTTTTTATGGACTTATTTTAAAAAGAAGTGATTCCAAGTTGCATACCTGCAACCACTACCAGCAAAAGTATACTACATCAATAGCTAGTCTTTAATTTCCAAACTTGGTTCCCCTTACAAACGAGCCAAGATCTTTGACTCCACACATGAACGACCTTACCTAGTAAGTCCTGCCTTCTGATATATCATAAATTTGATACATCATATATACATAATCTTATAAAAATAAGCACTGTATTGAAGAAGGGGAAGAAACCTTTAAAAAAAAAAGAAGAAGAAGAAGAAGGGTGGTGTGTGTATTGCCTATTGAGTCTTGCTTTCGGTGCTGATGATCGAGTTTTATCTCTTGGGAGAGTTTTTCTTGATCGAAGATTTGATAAATTTTCAAAGTTGGGGTGTAGCTGGGAATCCCAGCCAATGTCCTGTTGCGCTGGAGGGCCCATTTGCAGAAACCGCGTGGTTTTTGCGCTTTGGGGTTTCGTATGGGGAAACCGACATTAACCTGCACCCAAATTCCACTTTTAATTAATTATTTATATTGTACGAGTATTATTAATTAATTTCCACACGGCAAAAAAAACACCCATGAATCAATTTAACACTTTTTTGTGACGCTGCAACAAAACTAGTACGGAGTCGGAGAGTGTGTATCACGGCCTTTAATTATGTCGACGGTGAAAATGTGAAAATCCCATTACTAGTTGAGGCCGCAAAAAACGTCAAGAATGTGAACTGTACAAGTGTACATGTGTGAAAATCCCATTACTAGGTGAGCGAAATTGAAGACGGGGTTCCTTGAAGATGGCCACCAAGAAAGAGAACAGTAGATATCTCACCTCTCTTTGCGCTTTTGGAAGAACCTTTCCAGTGATTTCCTCCTGGCATGTGGTAAACCTGCAGTAGGGAGAAACAGATAATATATTGTTACTTGCAAATATTCATCTTTTAATTCTCACCCAAAAAAATCATCTTTGTTTAATTCTCACCCAAAAAAAAAGCATCTTTTAATTAATAAATCAGATTGCAACAACTGTTTGAAGAAACTCCCAACAAAATTTTTTTCGTTTGAGATCATATATACAGTAATATATTAGGTTCATTTACTGCTGTACTTTTTCAAGATAAAAAAAAGCACTCATAGTACGTTTAATATGTTGGTGTTTGTTTGTTAGAAAAATAGAAAAAAGAAGTTAAAAAAAGAAATTAGCTTATGACTCTATTTGATAAATGGATGGCTAATAAGTAAATGAATTTGATGATATAGTTTGAAATTGATGAGTTATTTGTTTAAATACATGTTGATAAATTCGTATGATACTTGATAAATCTGATCAAAACTTGTTAATAGAAAGTCAAAACCTTTGAAAAAATTGGATGAGTACTTGTTAAAAACAATTTCATAAATTAATTAAACTAATCTTTATTTTATTCAAAATAATATAATATCAAAAAACCAAAAGCTAAAAAAAATAATTAATAGTGTCAAACAGAGCACAACAACTTTTACTTTAGTATGTAGTGTTTTAAAGAGTGATAATATTTACACCCATAAATTTTACTATATGCACCACACCTACGCCTCTTGAATCACACCCCTGCTCCTCTTGAGTCACACACCTGCCCCTCAAGAGGCGCAAGGTATTTTAAGTGACTCAAGAGGAGCAGAGTGTATTTTAAAAAAATTATAAAAAGTGAGATATGTGGTGTAAATAGTAAATTTTGTGGTGTAAATAACATTTGCTGTTTTAAATGGCACTCAAAGTTATTTAAAATGATTTTTTTTTTTTGTGTTTGTAGGTTTCAAATGCGATTATTGTTGGAGACAGGAAATTTTGTTGCATAAAAAATAACAGAATAGTAACAAGTTTAATTATCAAATCATAATATACCTTAATTATGTAAATATAGATATTTGTATACGATCTTATAAAATGAACATTACTAATTTTTGAGATTTTGCATTATTATTTAATTATGGATTTTTCACTCCATCCGTCCTAAATAAACTAATAAAGATTAAATTTAAAAGTAAAAGGGAAAAGACAATAGAAATCGACATTTACTTGGCAATGGTGGTAAAAGTTTTAGAGGTGGGTAGATATTATACTCCTATTTAAACACTGTGTAAAATGTACACATTTAAATATTTACTTGTGAAACATAATCTAAATTTAACTTATTTAATTTTTACTTCCCCTGTCTTCAAAACATAATCTAATTTTTTTTTTCAATTAGTTTATGCTGAGACGTGAATGAGACCAAAATAATATTATGTTGAAAGTTTCATCCTAATAAGTATTAGGCCTTTCGTCGCACAATGATTGTTTTTAGACTATTTATTCACGCTTTTTAAGGAGTTAAAAATTATATAAAATATCCATTTTTTAATTAATTTTTTAAAATAATCCTATACTTATTAGTAATATGTATGAAATTATTTAAAAATATTTAATAAAATGTTGATATTTTATACGGAATATAGTTTTTAGCTTTTTAAGAAAACGTATATAAATAGTTAAAGACAACCATTGTGGGACGAAGGGAGCAGTATATAACTTAGTGGTTTTAGATGGAGCTTCGATCGGCTCGGCCCGCCTCCTTAACTAGAGTCTCACATTAAAAATTTAAAAATTAAGTATAATAAACATAAGTTTATCTCGCTTTTGAAGTAATGAATCAACAATAAAGAATGCATAATTGGAAATAAAACTTGAGAAAATGATTGATTTGCATGTGTTGACCGTTGAACTCCGAATAAACTAGAGTTCAATTAAAGTCAATTTAATTGACATCACGTTTTTTTTAGTAAATAATAAATCAATACTAATAACAAATGTAGAGAACTCTTCAAATTTCAAACATGATGAGCAAGAACTTGGACTCAGCAAGTGGTTGAAGGAAAACAAACCTTCTTCGAGAGCATCTCCTTCCGGATTTGAAGAAGCAACAACTTTGTCTGCCTCCAAAGTTTTGGCGCTTACAGCTTTCGCCATCTTCAAAATGCTTTCTGCCTACAATAACCAATAATCACAGTTCAGACGATTGGTTTGAAAGCGAAATAATTAAAGACAAACAACTACGGAGGCAACACGGAACTTGCGAGAAGATAACTCGAACCTGATCCTTGGTAACATCAAACACCGCTACCGTTCCATTGTGGAAGATCGTCAAAGGAGCAATTTCTTTCGCCGTTTCAATTCTAGATCTGTTCGTATCCAATGATTTCAAATTTCAGTTTCAAATTCCATCCGAAAAAATAGGTAGAATCAAATTCAAAGCAAGTTGAACATCGCGCCAAATGCACTTCCTCGGCTTTCGAATCCAGTTGCAGATGTAGATAGAATTAAATTGACCTGAAAGTAGAAGTTGCAGAGATCGGTGCGGTAGGAAAGAGAAATCCATCACCGGAAGCGGAAGCAATGACGCTCTTCACAAGCTCGGGATTGATCTTAGAGATTGCATTCTGGAAGCCTGAGATCCAAATGATTTCAGAAATCGAAAAGCAAAATCGATATCCGGATTCAAAGCGATCGAGGAAATCAAAAGAAACGTACCTCGGAAGCACCGGCGGCGATCTATGCTAGGAGGAGCGGTAAGTGCTTCCTTGTGAACGCCAAGGAAATCGAGCTCCACCGCTGGTTGTTGTGCGGCCATCGGCGAAGACGAACTATGAGATCGGTTGATGAGATTGGGAGGAGAGAAAACTTCAGAGATAGCGAAGTAGTTGCAGAGGTCGGAAAACTGTGTATTTGGAGGGAATTGAAAGGTGAGGCACGAGATAAATGAGAGAGGCAGCCGAGAAATTAAATTGAACTGTGTTGTTGAGGCGATTGGACTTTGCCAAACTTTTTTTTTTAATTAACAATTTCAAATAAGAAAAATCAATAAAGAATAGTATTAGGCACGCCTTTCACGCGGACTCCTTTTTTATTTTTATTATTATTATTATTATTATTATTATTATTATTATTATTATTATTATTATTATTATTATTTAAAATTGATTTGCTTTTCTGCTGCCGTATAAACTTTAGATTTTTCAAAACGAAAAAAAGGATACGTTCGCTGTGCACTTAAAACGAAAAAACAAATTACCAAATGAAAAGCGTCTTTATCGGTCGAAGGTTGCAAAGTTCTGATTAAACCAAATCTTAGTGCTCAACCCATTTTTTTTAATGCAATCTTTTATGTTGTATTCGTCGATTCTCTCCGGGCTCGATAAAGTGTATAGAAGGTTCTTCTGAAATAAGAAAGATAGGTACACTTCCCTTATTAGCTGAGATAAAATTTGTACGGACACATTGAATGGACGTTTGAGCCTTTACAAAACAGAAGCTATGAATACGATCCTTTAGCTGAAACTATTATGGAGAATTATTTCGGAACCGACAAATATCTAGGTGCAGGTTATTACAGCCAAATACCTTAAAGGGGTATCTCTGCGGGATTATATCAAGAAAGGAGTCTATTCCTGGCAATGGTCCAAATTAATTAAGTTAAGTCCTCTTTTCGAACAGGGTCTTTGCTGGAGTGTTGGTAATGGTAATGACATCAATTTGTGGTTGGATCAACGGCCATTTGAGGAGGCCCTAATCCACATATCGACCATCCAACCATCGACATCTCAATTATCTTGGAAGGTTAGTAGATTCATTACTGCTGAAAGAGCCTAGGACATTCCACTACTACTTTTCGATCTTGCCATTCTTGTATCTCCCCAAGTTATCACCCATATTAGCTCTATCTCTCTTACTATTACAGATTTTACTGACTGTCTATATTGGGGCCTGGATCCGTCCGGGTGGTTTACTACAAAAATTGTGGTATCTCTAGTACCTAACGGTGCAAAAAAAAAACAATAACTTCCATTGTCACTTGATCTAGAATCTCAACATCCCTTCGAAATTAAAGCATTTCATTTGGAAAGTCTCTACAGACTCTCCCCCCTAAGAGCTGACTACAATGGTCCCATGTGAGTGTGCCCATGGGTTGTGTCTTTTGCAACTGCCCGTATGAGTCCACTCTACAGTGACTCTTTTTCTCTTCTTCTTGTCTTGTCTTGCTCGTTTCTCCTTCCGTCTTCTTCCTTGTTTCTTCCTTATGCTTCTTAAACTTCCTATCTTAGCTTTCATTTGTCTTCTCTAGCTCAGTCCTTATGAATCTGCATAATAGGCATAAAGCGCATAGATTCCGAACTTTGTAACTTTCAAGGCAATTATCGTACTTTATGATAAAAACCTAACTAAATGCAACCTAAATGTAACGGCACGAGTTAAGGAACTCGGGTTACATTTCGAAGGATTGAATACCTTCGTTCGGATCTTGCAATTCGAGTACGGGTTGAGTTTCAAAACAAAGTGTTAGTCTTTCAAAGAAGAGATTTTGTACCCTAAATTCCGCGGTAAATCCATTGGGGACCGAACCTGTCCTATTCTCTAGTTTGCGCAAAACAGTTTTAACTCTAAAACAAGTAACAATTACAAAATAATACGTAGTTTCCACGGCAAGGTTGGGTCAAAACCAAAATACGAAGGAAATATAAAGTACGAATTATCAAAAGGATGAAATCCATAGTTAGTCTCTCTCTCCAATTGCGCCATAGGGTAACCTTGCCATAACAAAACGAAATCAAGCAAGGGAACGTGTACCGGAAACTATAATACGAGTAGATTGAGCCACTCATGCGGGTCCTAAAGACCTCGCTAAGGACATATAATATGCTAAGCCTAAATAAAGGATGCTCTAATGAAGTGCAAAAATATTAAACACACAAGCATGCTGACAGTTATATATGCAGAAAGCGATTAAATGAGATCCCGCACAGAATGTCAAGTGACATGTCACTCTCCTACTCCCGTACCCATTCTTGTTAGTGCAAGAATCGACCGTGTTCAATGCTATATAGCAACATCTGACCATGTCATTTATCATGTCTCATGTCTCATTTCACATGTCATTCTTTTCTTTCTTTCTTTCTTTCTTTCTCATGGTATAATATGATACTCGATTAGGAACGAACTCGATGGGACCGGGTCATCCTAAAACCCTAGCAAATGACTCTATTACTCACAATTTAACGGTCATTCTACCATACACAAGGAGAATACAGATGCTCAATCAGTTGTTCAACCTAAGCATGGTACTATATGCATATGCATGATGCAACATCTGCACACTATATGACACATCAGGTATGAGGTCCGAATTCTTGAGTAAGCCCCAGATGACTTACCTGGAGAAGTGCATAATCCAAGTAAACAACAAAAGTAATAGCAACTCCAAACAGATTAGAGATCACCTAGTAATTCAATAAATAATATAATAAGTCTAAGTCTAAGTCTAACTTTCACAAGGCATATCTATAATACACACAAGATACACATAAATCATATACGTTAACCGTCTCGTCATCCTTAACATTAACATCTCAACTCAATTTCTCATCTCGTCTCAACTCATCTCAACTTTTCCCGACCAATTCATTTTAGATTGTTTCATCTCATCATTTTCCTTAACATTTTCATAAATCAACTCAGAATTCCAACATATCGAATCATGCTTCAATTTCATATATATATTCATACCTCAACTCATATAAGTCTCAAGCAAAGTTTACCAAGTCAAGTTGCAAACTATCGGTTCAAAAGTTTCTAAAAGTCATTTGATCTCAAATTAAGTCAAACCATTAGTTAAAACAATTTATTATAAATTAATACTTCGCCCATTCCGATATCAAAACATTTAAACCTTTAAACTATCTTCAAAATATCATATTATTAAAATAATTCAGGCGTAAGTTAGTTTAGTTCGAAATCGTTATTCTAATGTTTTAATAAATTCTGACGCTTCGACAAATATCCCAAATAATATAATTTTATTTAATTTCATCTCCAGCCATATCACATCAGCATGAAATATGCATAGAGCAATCAAGCATAAGCACAAAATCACAAAGATAACCACCAACCCAAAAATAAAAGACTATTAAGACTCACCACTGACTCACGAGGTCAAAGATAGGTCAATACTCAGCTCGACATAAGAGGCTAAGAGCTCATTTATGACACTCCCATAACTCGCCCGAAGGCTATCCTTAGGCTGTGTTTGACAACGGGATGGATTTTAGTATATGGAGATGGATTTTGGGGATGGAAGGGATGGAAATTATTTTTGTGGATGGACGGGATGGAGATTTTTAGTAAAATTAATCTTATTTGTGTTTGTTTGTATTTTGATTGTTTGGAGGGTGGAGAAACGAAAAAAGTCCAAATTACCCCCACTAACCCACTTGAGATGACGAAAATGCCCCTCTCAAATACCCTAAAACCCCAACTTCATCTTCTTCCATCGTCTCTCAAACGCAGCCCCAGTAGCTCCGTCCAGTCCGTCATTCCCAGGATCTCGTCGGAGACTGCCACACAAACACTCGAGAAGAGGAGTGACACTCCCGTTGACCAATTTATCATCCAAGAAGGACCATCTATGACTCACAGTAAGTCAACTGTCATCGTCGAAGAGAGGCGGCGACAGAAAACTTGTCGTCGTTGGATAAGTCAGGGAAGAAGCCGACACCAATGGACAGTGGTTGAGGCGGGAATTTGCTTTTGGGAGGAGGGAAGAAAGTGAAAGGCAAAAAAGTACCACATCCTTCCCCATCCCCTCCATCCTCCTCCTACAAGGTGGGGAAATCTCACACTTCCACCCCGCTCCATCCCGCTGATGTGCGCGCGAATTACCATATTTTCTATGCACATATGAATTCATTTTGTTGTCTTTTGCATGCACATTAATGGGAAAACATGGGAATGGTGTAGTTTATGCTTAAATATCAAATATATGGGTTTGCACGAGTTTCCATGTGATTTCGCAGAAAACAGGATGAAAATGGATGAATTCAGAAGAGCGGAAAAAGGACTCGAAGTCTTCTGAAGAGGTCGAAATCGACTGAAGACCTCGACATCGAGTACATCAGAGACATAGGAATCGAGCAGAAAAGGAAACAGAGCATTTCGACACAGAAGAGGTCGATATCGACGTCTGGGGGTCGATATCGATGCTACCAGATCGACCAAGTTGATAGAAGTCGAGTAGGAGAAGGAGAAGCTCGAGATAAGATTATGGAGGGGTCGATATCGAGGTCCAAGGGTCGATATCGACCATGTCAGCAGAGGAATTCGACTCCGATTTCGATAGAATTATATCCAATGCTTGCAATATCTATCCAAAAGTCGAGATTTCCTATCATCAACATCAGATTTATCATGAGGAGGCTGCTTTTACCATGAAGTTTTAGCTTTTACTTTGTTTTAATTTATCATAGAGAATAAAGATAAGGTTTCGAGTCCTTGTCGACATCTATAACTAGAAGCCAATAGGGTTGAGTTTGGGAGGACGTTTTAGACACAATTCAGTTGCAATAGAGAATAGAGAGAGAGAGAGGAGGCCGAGTGGAGTTGTAAAGCGAGAGCGGAGTGGCTTGTTCGGTTGTACTTTCTTTCGGAGTTTTAATTCAAAGTAGCTTTCTTTCAATAATAATGATGATGATGTGCATGATGAGGAGCGAGTAGTCAACCCACTTCTAGGGTCGGGGTGAGCCCGTCGATAACAATGTGAGGTAAGTGCATCAAAGGTATGACTTTTATGCAATTCCGTCTTCTACCCCATGCATGATCCTTTGCGAAAGTTAGGGAGATTCATTATTTGCATTATTGAAGCGAAAGCCACTCATATTGCGAACTTGAATTACTCATAAATTGGATAGTAACTCTTAGGAATTATGCGAAAGCCTCTAATCACCTAAGTGTTGATAACGAAAGTTATTTGACGGAAAGACATTAAGGTTCATATCTTTAGCATGAAACTTGCATTGTTATCGTTGTGGCATAAAACCCCGACTTTGGAAGCCTTTTAATTAATTAAATTCTTCATAAAAGTTTTAGTTTTGTTTCTGTTCATCTTCCCTCTCCATTCTATTTTCTTCGGATCCTTTTCCGACAAATTGGTTACAAAAACAGTTTCTGTGACAAGCATCGAAATCGACCTTAAGGGTCGATATCGAGGACTAACATCGATATCGAGGTCTCTGCTCGACGTCGACTTGCTGTTTTGTCTTCTGCAGGAACTGCGCTAGGAAATCGACCAGAACTGAGGTCGATATCGACTAGTATACTCGATATCGAGTGTCTGCTGAGGTCGAAAGCCTTGATCGTGAGTACAACAAAGGAAGCGCTGACCTACCTCCTCGTGGATTCGATCCTGAATTACCCTACTACTACAAGGGAGGGGATTCTTGTATTATTTGTTTAGGACAGGGAGATAGTCTAGTTGTGCTTTATTTTATTCTCCTATTTTACATACACACCCCCCAACTTCCCCCAAGCGAACACCCGCCTTTCGCATCCCCTCCACCCCGCCCATCCCGTTGCCAAACACGCGGGCACGCTTCCCCAAATCAAACACCCATCTTCTCCACCCCGCCCATCCCGTTGCCAAACACACCCTTAGTCTTCCACGTCGCCTCCTAAGGACTCCTCCTAGCCCACTGAACTAGAAGAGGAAGAACCTCCTTGGTCTGTAACTTCTTGACTCGACGGTCAAGCACCCTGATTGGACTCTCTACGACTGTGTGGTCAGGCTCTATCCGGAGGTCGGATTAATCAAGGATGTGACTCTGACCTGCCTCCTCGTGAATCGATCCTGAGTACCCTTCCACTACAACGGGAGTAAGTCTTGTAATTATTTGCATAGGCTAGGAATCAGATTGCATCTATTTTATATATTTGTTTGAAGAACTCGATTTCCTCTTATCCAACATTGGCTAACCTGGAATTTGCGGGAATGGGAACGTCATTTTCATAAAAATGCTAACTTGGAATATCCTTCAAATAACTAACCCAACCCGAGCTTTTGTTATGATGCCCCTCGAAGTGGATAGAGGCATCTATGGGGGCACCTGTAGTTACTTGCTAAGACTCGGTGGTGACGTCATGACGTTTTTTTTTGTTATGATATGACTGAGAAGCCGGAGATAGGATGTAGTAGGGGCTTATACCACGTCTTTCCTATGGTCCATTGGAAATATTATGATCATCACAAGGATACTATGAGGACCCCACGGGGGCACTTGTGAGGCACTTGCGGGATCGATGAAAGGTACTTGGACTCACCTATTTCAAACTTCATCCACTACCTCGTATTGGTTTTAGTCTCGGGGACGAGACATATTTTTAGAGGTGGATGAGGTTTTGAACTCATGGAATGGATTCCGACCTAAACAAAATTTTTAAAATAAATTAACATGGCAAACTCGATTTTCGGATTTCAAAATCTAATTGCGTGAAGGAGAGAGTGGGAATCTTGGGAAATAACATTTGGGAAGCTAACGTCGGAACCTAATTTCGGGACTAACCTCGGGATTTGAGCTCACAACGTCGAAATGAGGTCCTCGCCCTCATCTTTCTTAGCCTAGCTGAGATTTCCCACACCAAACCCAACCCTTGGAGCCATGTGGGTTAAACAAGTCAAAGATGCTCTCTATTTTGGGGTAAACACCCACATATGCCTTTTTCTTCCTCCCTCCCTTGCTCCCCTCAAATTTGGAAAGGAACAAACCCCATCTTATCGTCCACATCCTTCAAAATCAGATTTGTCCCAAGGAGATAAACACATGACATTATTCCAATTTCAAACACCACAAGCCAAACAAACTTGTCATAAAAACAGAGGATGGGAAGCCAAGCATTTTAACCCTACAAACACAAAACCCTAACATTCTCATCCTTTCCTCTTGTTCCCCTTGTGCCACCACCCTCATCCACCACTCTCCACCACAACAACCGCCCTCCGCCACCTCCAAACACCACAAAAGCCACCACATTCCACCCTCCTTCTCCCTCTCCTCTCTCGACCAAACACCACCCCACCACCTCTCCTCCATTCTACTTGTGAACCAAAGGGTCCAGAAGCATCCTCGTCCTCCTTGGAGTCTAAAAGAGCCACTTTGGAGTAGCACAACATCACAGAAGGTCAAGATCAGAGCCCCAGAGTCCCATTCATCCTCTTTTGGTCTAACATAGGGTAAGGTGTCCATTTCTTTTTTTTTCACCTCCAAGCATCCAAGTTATCACCTTTAACCCTCCTAACACTCCCCCGGCTCACTCAACGAGAACATCCAGAAGAAACGAGCTTGAAATTGCACTTCAAGCCACCTTGGAGAAGAAAAGTGATGAAAAGAAGAGTTGGGTGAGAAATCCTTTCAAATCTTCGAGTTTTACGTTCAATCTTTGTACTAACATGCTTCTAGAAACCTATGGAAAAATTCAAAAAAAGGGGAAAAACTAACAAGGCTGGAAAGGGGCTAGAATCCAAGATTCAGCCCCAGAGTCGCCGTCTCGAGCATGAACTTGCAGCCACGAGTTAGGACACTGCCCTTAAGGTTCTAGCTCATGGTCGTGAGGATGATTCTCGTGGTGGCGAGAGATCCCTCTGGGGTGCCCTAGGAGGAGACCCCAGACTCGTGGGCGCGACCCGCGTGAGGTGTCTCATGGGTGCGAGAGTGCCTCCCGCGGGTGCCAGAGTTCCTCCCGCTGGCGCGAGAGTGCCTCCCACGGGCGCAAATCTTTCGGAGCGGCGAGAGCCACTTTCGCCGTGGTGAGTTGTCCCTGGCCAATTGTTTTGAACACGTTTTCTTGATGTTTGGCAAACGTTTTCGCTATCCATCTTCAACAATTTTGAGGCTTTCAAAGATTAACCTAATGACTTGACTCAAGGTTTGAGAAAAGAATTTCACAAGTGTTTCAAGGTTGGAGATTCTAAGATGATTAACTTGGTTTTCAAAACAACTTTTTCGACTAACTTGGGAACTTGATATGATCGGTGACTAACTAGCATGTTGATATAATTGATTGGCTAATGGCATGATTGTGTTAACTAATGACATGTACGAATGACTAATGGCATGATGAAATGTTAGAGTACGCTATCATCTGACTTATATTGTGTGGACTATTAACTGTTGATATATATATATATATATATAGGGATTGACTCCGGTGAAAACCTCAAATTGCGGTAAAAACCGTGAGGACTACTTTATAGCTTAGTTTATTTGAAACCCGTGCTAAAAACCTCAATTACATAGTGACTTTACAACTCAGTTCAACCTAAAAACCGTGCTAAAAACTCCAGTTTTAAAATAACACATGACTTTATATATCGGTTAAACCTAAAAACCGTGCTGAAAACTCATGTTTTAAAATTACATTAGTGACTTTATAGCTCGGTTTTATTCAGAATCGGGATAAAATATGTGACCTTATAGATCGGTTCTATTTATAACCGGGCTATAAAGCTAGTGAACGGGGCTAAAAAGCCGGTCCTCATAGGTTTTTACCGCAATTTTGGTTTTCACCGGAGCGCAACCCTATATATATATATATATATATATATATATATATATATATAGAGAGAGAGAGAGAGAGAGAGAGAGGTTGGGTCATGTGTTAACAACTCTTACGATGTTAAATGTTAACAAATCAATATTCGACAAAATTTATCAAATATTCATCACAGTCACTCAATTATTCATAAAAGCTTTTGTTAAAATTAATCAAATATTCATCACAGTCACTCAAATATTCACCACAGTCACTCAATCATTCATAATTTTCCAAATATTCATCAATATTCAGCAACATTTAAGAAATATTCATCACAGTAACACAACTACGGAATTGGGGGTGGATACACGCGCAAGGGTTTGAGTTTTTTGGGTGATAATTTTTTTTAATTGGCAATAATTATTAATTGAAATGAATCTCTGAAATGTTGTCGAAAAGCTTTGATGAATAATTGAGTGACTGTGATGAATATTTGATAAATTTTACCGAATATTGATTTGTTAACATTTAACACCGTAAGAGTTGTTAACATTTGATCCGTATTCTATATATATATAGAGGTTGGGTCATGTGTTAACAACTCTTATGATGTTAAATGTTAACAAATCAATATTCGGCAAAATTTATCAAATATTCATCACATTCACTCAATTATTCATAAAAGCTTTTGTTAAAATTAATCAAATATTCATCACAGTCACTCAAATATTCACCACAGTCACTCAATCATTCATAATTTTCCAAATATTCATCAATATTCGGCAACATTTAAGAAATATTCATCACAGTAACACAACTACGGGATTGGGGGTGGATACACGCGCAAGGGTTTGAGTTTTTTGGGTGATAATTTTTTTTAATTGGCAATAATTATTAATTGAAATGAATCTCTGAAATGTTGTCGAAAAGCTTTGATGAATAATTGAGTGACTGTGATGAATATTTGATAAATTTTGCCGAATATTGATTTGTTAACATTTAACACCGTAAGAGTTGTTATCACATGACCCAACCTCTCTCTATATATATATATAGAGGATAGATCTTGTGTAAGCAAGCCTTACTGTGTAATTTGTGAGCAAATCTGGAGCGTCGGATTAAGAAGATCAAACGGATGAGATTAAAAGTAACTTGTGAACAGTGACATTATTCGTAGGTACCAAGTGATTATTCATATGTACATATATATGAATAATCCTTTGTTGCATACGAATAATTACATTTGTTCATACATACGAATAATTACATTATTATACACGAATAATCGCTTGGTACATACGAATAATTTCTCTGCTCACAAATTACACCGTAAGGGTTGCTTACACGGGATCCAACCTCTCTCTCTCTCTCTCTCTCTCTCTCTCTATATATATATATATATATATATATGAAGTTTTGAGCATGCGGATGTGGCAAAGTGAAAGATGGGGAATGATGTGGTCTTATGGAATGTTGTGAAATGATGAGTGGTTGAACATTTGCCATGTGTTACTTTTCTTATTGAATGATGTATTCCTTGAGCGCTTGAATAGTTAGATGTAGACTTATATATGTTGTTCCACTATGTATCTAGGTGATATTTTTTTATTGTGCGTGCTGATTGTCGGGCTCTACTTTTGGTGTTCTGCTAGCCAAGTAAGTCTCTTCGGAGCTTACTCAGATTTGAGCAGACCTCCCTGTTTATTTGTGCATGATGTACTAGGTTCTTACATATCATGATCAGCATGCCATATAGTATCATGCTAGGTTGCATTAATGAATGAGCATTCTTATTCTGTGTGCGTATGTAAACATAACGCCCGTTATCTATGAAGTATTTAGAATCTTTGCTAGGGTCATAGGATGACCCAGTCTCATCGGGTCTCGTCCTGAGTCGTTCGAGTCATGATAATATTCTATAAACAACACTCTACTATTATCCACATTACTCTTCTTTTCTCTTTAAAAGACCACATATATGATGATTTGAAAAGCATCCATGGGTTGGGCACCAATACGAGCTTGATCCTATTAATGAAATGGAATGCATTCATGAGCTGGCCAGTCTCCACCCTATAAGGAAAAAGGGCAGTGGTAGAAAGAGGGATATGCCACTTGGCATTCTTGGCATTCTTGGCCCTAATTATATTCTGCATACCTATATAAACTGCGAGCATGATGTTGTGTGTTAATATTCTTGTCCTGCATTTATAAGCATGATATTAGGTTTAGCGTATGTGTGTACTTATATTTGGCGAAAGAGACAAGTTGGGCATCAATCTGATCCTACGCCCGCCATATTTTTTAGGTATCTTATATACTTATGATTTCTGATGCTGCTTGTCTTCTTGAGCGGGGTTTTGGTGATCGGCAAACGTCGTTAGCTTTCCCTTCTCCCAAATAGTGATAATATCCTAACTCAATGCTTAAACTAATAGATTAGTAAAGCGATGAACTTCGGAGTTGAACCCACAGAGAGAACGGTTGCAATGATAATATTCCTAACAATGATTTCTAATGACAATAACAATGGTTTGTAGCAACTTGATGACAAAATAGAGTAAATATAATAATGATTATGATGTATTGATAATAAGATAGAAAAGCATTTCACCTATAATTCTCGACAATGGTTGAAGTTCAAGGTCCTAGGATTGATTCAATAGTATTCATAATATATATGTTGACTTGACTAAGGTTGATTGTTCCGCAAAGATACAATCTTCTTATTTAATATCACTAAAGAATAGCATTAACGATTCAATTTCTTACACCAATTCGCACATCGATTCAATGCAAATAGAAGACAATGGAACCTCGGCCCTATAAACACCTTTTCGACATAGATCAATCGATATCGTCCACTACAAAGACATAGAAATATTACTAAATCAATGACTTTGTTTGCTATCAAGAAACCAACAACGGATTCATAACCTAGATGCAATTCTAACATGGAGGAACAATCCAGCATGATCAGGGATTGCGGATTGTGTCGGAGTTCGGTGATGGAGGTGGTGGAGGAATGCAACCCCACGATGTACAATTTGTGTGAGGGACTGATGTACAATTTAGCGGAAATTATCTTGTCAATAGTCGTTTCATCGTCTTGTCAATAGAAAAATTAGCTATTACTTGGTGGACGTTATGGAACATTAGGAATCAAAAAATTTTCAAACAAGAACCTACCCCAAAACATGAATCTGTTAATCACATCATCACCAATAATTTGATAAATTGGAAGAAAACATCACTCCAAGATGAGGATGAAGACCACAAAATCGTACTCAGTTACGACGTAAGCCGGAAAACATAAAGTGGAAAAAACCCCAGGTTAACACATTTAAGTTAAATTTTGATGGATCCACACTTAATAACAAGGACATCACGGTCAGTTTTATCATCCGGGATTGGGATGGTAAACCTGTCCATGTAGGATATGATAGAATTGGAAATCAGACACCGATCAAAGCAAAGGCTCTGGCCCTAAGGCTTGGACTTCTCCAATCCCGAGCTCTTGGTATAAACAAGTTACAAATTGAAGGGGACTCTTGATGTACATAATTGTACTATTGTTTATTGCATCTTTTGACTTCATATTTCATTTGATTTCCGAACAAAAGTTTCAAAAGCATATGATCTCGTGTAAGAATGAGCTAAAGTGAAAGAAATAGAGTCCACACGAGTTTTGAGCTAACCATGCAGGAATTCGATGAAATCGGAGTCAAAACGAGCAAGCCAAGTGACGCTGAGAAGAGGTCGATATCGACTGGAGACATCGATATCGACCCTGGATTTCGACACGACTTCTGAGTGTCGAGATAACTACACAAACCAGACTAGAAGCCTCGATATCGACACACATGCATCGATATCGACCATCGTCATAGACATCGACTGGAGTGGGACAAGTCGAGCAGAAACGCAAGCCTCGATATCGACCTCTGGAGTCGATATCGACCCTATATCGACAGAAGATAAATCCGATTTTTGAGGCTCGGATTGTGAAGTCTATCATCAAAGCCATGAGTTATCTCGTTCTTTTAGATATTAGCAGATGTTTGTTATCTTTTCCTTTAAGTTTATCAAAATAAAAGACCTATCCTAGTTGTTCGGATAGAGTTATTAGTTTAGATAGAAGTTACAATCCTCGGATAGCGAGGATTAGTAGCCTATAAATAAAGCCTTAGGGGCTGATTTGTGAATCATCCAATCATAGAATCATCGAAGACAAGAGCAATAGGCAATAGATAGTTAGTTTATTTTGAGCTTTAAAGTTTCAAGCGCTTACGATAGTTGGCGTTGAGATTGTAAAGATTCGAAATTTTCCATTTATGCGAGTTATTTCAATTCAAGACATGTCTACGATCAACATGAGTGAGTAGTTCCCCTTTCTTCTAGGGTCGGGGTGAGCCCGACGATAGCCATGATGGTAAGGTAAGTGTGTCGTTAAAGAATGTATCTTTTATCTCCTTCTACCTTGTTCTTCATCTTTAAATGCGAATTTAAGGAACTCATGTTGTAAAACTTGGGTGGTAATTAGGGTTTCTTTTCGAAAGATTATAAACTCAATTATGACTAAGGTAGACACCCATTAGGTTTAGTAATTGAAAAATCTCTTTTCCTATTGGTCGGTTTAGGTGAAAGCCTTTTCCTTTATGATAAAAGCATGCTTCTTTAGTTGATCCTTATTTCTACTATCATGGTTGTCGTCGCGGTAATCCTTGACTTTGGAAGATCTTTTCCTTTGAGTTTACATTAAAATTTGCCCGCCGTTCGTTGAGTCATCGAAAAACCCAACACCTTTGTTTATTTCTGATCATTGCTTCCTTTCCATCCTTGATTCTTCGGCCTTTTCTTTGCCGACAAAACCACTAACCCACTGCAGGAAAGACATCGATATCGACAGCAGAAGTCGATATCGACCAAAACTGATAGATCGACGGTTTTCTGAGTCGATCTCGAGACTCCTAGGAACTTCTGCAAGCATCGATATCGACCACTTTGTGTCGAAATCGACCCCCTGTATCGACTGGCAGACTTCTGAGCCAGTCGATTTCGTGAACTAACCTCGATATCGACCCCCACCAGTCGATATCGACTACCGTTTTTGTTTCTGCAGGTTTTCTGTTGCAGACGACATCGACAGCCAAGGTCGACATCGAGGTCTGACATCGAGATCGAGGCTTCTGGTCGAGTAGAAAGGACGTGTCTTCAACGCTACTAGGATCCCGCTGACTCGCTTCCTCGTGGATCGAACCTGATTCCCTACTACTATAGCGGGGAGTCTTGAATTTATTTGAAGAGGCTAAGAGTTGTATTGGTTTATATTTTATTATATATTTCGATTCAATTCTCCCCACGTCAAATTTTGGCGCCGTTGCCGGGGAAGCTATCAATCGCGCCCTAGTAGTTTATTTTCACGGTTCTTTTTAGTGTTGTTTTATAGGTGTATGCGACGTACTGGTGACCAACCTGAATTTGAAGGACTAGACGAACCAGAACGCTTCCTCCACCTAAGATCTCGAGTCCAAAGAATCATGGCGGACAACGAGACCCAGACAAAACAAATTGAACGCTTAAGGAAGCAAGTAGAGGATTACGCTACCAGAGAAGCGGCACTAAGAGAGCGTGCTGACAGGGAGGAGGAAGCCAGGAGACAATATGAGATTCAAATCAACGCCCTCCCCCGGAATGCTAAGCAATACTTGCACCCATCGCTCACAGTGCCTGAATCGGCTATTCTAATCCCTACTTCTAATTTTGAAATTAAGCCAAACTTTTTAACTGAAATAAGAAGGCATCAATATGAAGGGAAACCTAACGAATGCCCTATGGCACATATATCAACCTTCTTAGACCTCTGTGATACAATTGCTGATGGACAAAGTCTTGAGTATGTTCAACTGAAAGCATTTCGCTGGTCTCTTACAGGAAAGGCATTGCAGTGGTTGGAAAGCTTAGCCCCAAGATCGCTCCGCACCTGGAATGAAGTCAAAGACGCGTTTCTCAACAAGTTCTTTCCTCCTTCTAAGACGGCGCTGATCCGACAGAAAATCACGGCTTTCAAACAAAAGCCTGGTGAGGCTTTGGCAACTGTTTGGGAAAGGTATAAGGACCTCTTACGATCATGCCCGACGCATGGCCAACCACCGTACGTCATCCAGGAGATCATATACAATGCTCTTGACGCTGCAACCAAGGAGAGGATCAACACATACACCGCCTATGGCTACCTTGAACTCGCTCCCCAAGAGGCTTGGGAAACCATTGAAAGGCTGGTGGAATTTGACAATACATATGGGACTCCTGAGGTTTCCGACGCACCATCATCGTCGAGGCCTGCCCCATCTATGCCATTGTACGAACCCTCTAAGGTGATCGATCCGGATGTAAAAGAACAATTTCATAGGGATCAACTTAGAAAGCTCCAGAAACAAGTGAGATTCCTATCGGCAAACCAGGATTGCATCGAATGTGGATCACAGCGACATACTACCATTGAGTGCCCCCATGCTGAGCAAGTGCAACTAGCGGAGACTCATGAGGAAGCCAACTTCATGAGGGGTCCCAATCGCCAATATTGGGGAGACCAAAGGTTCCAACAACCACAATGGAACCAGGTTAACCCTAGGGACCCCCCACTCTATAGAGCTCCTGGGCACCCTGAGAGAGACCAAAAGAAGGATGATCTTCAACTTGTATTGGACGAGATAAGGCGAAACCAAGCTAAGAATGATCAATCCAACCATGCTATCCACTCTCAACTCAATCACCTTACCACAAGGATTGGAGAGATGGACATTTGGAAGAAGAACGTAGAGACCCAACTGGGTCAATTGGCGGCGCAAATCCCCAGACCGTCCGGAACATTCCCTGGGCAACCAACTACCAATCCTAAGGGGCAATCCGGGTCAGGACACATTGCAGCCATGCAACTAAGGAGTGGCGCCAAAGTTCATAAGCCACAAAAGGCGACGGAGGAAGAAGTAACAGAGCCTGTCGACATCGACAAACCAGTCGATGTCGACCCTGAGGTCGATATCGACACCACTGTCGACCCCTTTGCCGACGTCGATGACACTGCAGCACCTGAGAGAGAACAACATAGGTCGAAATCGACCCTACCGGTCGATATCGACCACCCTCCTGTCGACATCGAGGTTCAGCAGGCTCCTCCGACCACCGTTTTGGCTTCTCCGCAAAAGAAGACGCTACCCTTCCCTTCCAAAGCATTGAAGGACCCCACTCAAAGCAAGTTTAGGCGCTTTGTAAAGATTCTCCAAGGACTGAACATTACTATCCCTCTTACAGAAGCCCTAAGCGAGATGCCCGCCTATGTTCGATTCTTAAAGGACATCCTTAGCAAGAAGCGATCCATGGCAGAGATCGCAGAGGAATGCTCAAAGATGGACTTCCCTGAGAAGAGGAGCGATCCAGGGAAATTTGCAATCACCGTGGGACTTGGCCGACATCGCTACAAAGCCCTATGTGACCTAGGGGCAAGTGTAAGTCTCATGCCTCTCTCTATTTGGCAAAAGGTAAGCATTGGAGCACTTGAACCTGTGGATATGAAACTTTATATGGCTGATAATTCATTCGTCAGACCCACAGGTATAGTTGATGACGTCCCTGTCAAGGTAGGTAAATTCTTTGTGCCTACTGATTTCATTGTATTGGACATGCCTGAAGATCCTATTGTACCTATCATCCTTGGTAGGCCTTTCTTAGCTACTGCGGATGCCAATATTAATGTACGTAGAGGATTACTAACCTTTACTATAGGGAACGAAGTCATTGAATTCTCCTTCAACCCCACAATGAAGGAAGTTAACGGTATGGAAATCAAGTCGGTCTACACTAGCATCATGGATTGCAAAGAACCGACGGAAAGGGCCCTAACTCCTGAAGAGGCCCTAACCCTAGCTGCAGAGGAGCTTACCGACGAGGATATTGAAGAGTTCCTGGCTACATGCACGAGTGATGAGGAAGTATTCGACGATGCTCTATCCATGGAGCTCGAAGACGAAGTCGATATCGACGAAGCCAGGTCGACATCGACCAATCCACTCGATATCGAGTGCCTTCAGTCGACATCGACACACTCAGTAAGTCAAGTTCTCCCTTCTTCTCTTACAGGCGAAATCGACCAGCCCATGACGACAGAAGTGGACGAAATCGACCAGCCGAAATCGACAGAAGACGCGAAATCGACCAGCCGATATCGACATCAGAAGTCGAAATCGACCTTTACCACTTGACGCCAAACATCTCCGAAGCCGAGGTATGTGCTGAACTCTCAGTCGATATTGATTATTCCTACTCGCCCTCGACCTTCTTTCTGCAGGAATATTTTGAAGAGTCCAAATCAAAGTTAGCATCACTCTATGTTTGGTCCACAGCGACTCCTATAACTGATTTAGGAACTTCTATCAAGCGAATTGAGACGGATTACCTTGGTGAGATTATGAAGACGGAAGAGGTAGAGCCAATCCTTATCCCACAAGGCCCCTCTCCGGTGCTTAAGCCTCTACCCAACACACTTAGGTATGAGTTTCTTGGTCCAAATTCTACTTTCCCTGTAATTATCAATGCTTCACTAACCACACAGGAAGTAGATAAGCTTATGGAAGTACTTCGTGCTCATTGTAAGGCTATTGGATACTCTCTTGAGGACATAAAAGGTATTTCTCCTGCTACGTGTATGCATAGAATCCTCCTTGAGGATGATCATAAAGCATCTATAGAACACCAACGGAAGCTCAACCCCAACATGAGAGAGGTGGTGAAGAAGAAGATCATGCGCATGCTGGATGCAGGAATCATCTATGCCATCTCCGACAGCGAATGGGTGAGCCCAGTCCATGTGGTGCCTAAAAAGGGCGGAATGACCGTTGAGGAGAATGAGAAAGGCGAGCTTGTGCCAAAGCGAATCACAACTAGTTGGCGAATGTGCATTGACTACAGGAAACTCAACAATGCCACTAGAAAGGATCACTTTCCCCTTCCTTTTATTGATCAAGTATTAGAGAGACTTGCCGAACATGATTATTTTTGTTACTTGGACGGATATTCTGGTTTTTGGCAGGTCCCCATTCATCCTGACGATCAAGAAAAGACCACCTTCACTTGTCCCTATGGGACTTTTGCATATAGGAGAATGCCATTTGGGCTCTGCAATGCCCCTGCTACCTTTCAAAGATGTATGATGGCTATCTTCTCCGACATGATTGAGGACATCGTGGAGGTATTTATGGATGACTTCTCTGTTTATGGCACTACTTTCGATATTTGTCTTGCTAACCTTCGCAGGGTACTTGCACGATGTGAAGAGACAAACTTGGTTCTCAATTGGGAAAAGTGCCACTTTATGGTAAGGGAAGGGATTGTGCTAGGCCACAAAGTCTCTAAACGGGGAATTGAGGTAGACAGGGCAAAAATAGAACTCATTGAAAAATTACCACCACCTTCATCAATTAAAGACATAAGAAGCTTCCTTGGTCACGCAGGTTTCTATAGGAGGTTTATTCAAGATTTTTCTAAAATTGCCAAACCATTAACTAACCTACTAATGAAGGATGTTAAGTTTGCATTTTCTAGTGATTGTCTTGAAGCTTTCAACAGGTTGAAGGAGGCCCTCATATCCGCCCCAATCATTCAATCGCCCGATTGGTCGCAACCTTTTGAGATCATGTGCGACGCAAGCGATTATGCCGTAGGTGCTGTCCTAGGACAAAGGAGAGACAAAAAGCTTCATGCCATCTACTATGCAAGCAAGACTCTGGATGCCGTTCAAACAAAGTACACCACGACGGAAAAGGAGTTCTTGGCGGTGGTTTTCGCTTTTGAGAAGTTCCGCTCATACCTAGTGGGCTCTAAGGTTATTGTTCATACTGACCATGCAGCTCTTAGGTACTTAATGGCAAAGAAGGATGCTAAACCTAGGCTCCTACGATGGGTGCTCTTACTACAAGAGTTCGACGTTGAGCTTAAAGATAAGAAAGGAACGGAGAACTCCGTAGCCGATCATCTTTCACGGCTACCCATAGGGCTTCTGGAAGAGTCTCATGACAACATGCCAATCAATGACTCCCGCCCTGACGAGCACTTAATGAGGCAAGAGGTAAGTCGGGCAGAAGCACCACTCGATATCGACCCCAGCAGGTCGATATCGACTGCCCCAAAGGTAAATCTTGCATCGATGTCGACCAATTTTGATCACAGGTTGTCCATTGCAAAGGTCGAAATCGACCTCCAGACGTCGACATCGAGGACCCATATCGAGAAGCCCATGTCGACTAAGCCTGTCGATACCGACCAGTCGATATCGACCCCTGAAAGTCGATATCGACCACCTTCAAAACCCTCCGAAGGTGACGAAAAGGTAAGCTTCGGTGAGGATTTCTTCTTTACACCTCCTTCTAGTCCTATCCATGATCTATTTGCTGTAAGAAGGGCGAAGGTACCTTGGTATGCGGATTTTGCTAACTATATTGTAGGAGGCGAGATTCCTTCAAGCTTAACTTCGCAACAAAGGAAGAAGTTTTTGCACGACGTCAAACAATATTATTGGGATGAACCCTATTTATTCAAACAGGGGAAAGACCATATCTTTCGACGTTGTATCCCGGAGGACGAGGTGGAGAGCGTGATTCACCATTGTCATTCTCTCCCTACAGGAGGTCATGCTAAGGGATTCAAGACCGCGGCGAAAATTCTTCAATGTGGTTTTTATTGGCCTAACCTTTTCAAGGATGTGCAAAACTATGTAACCTCTTGTGATGAGTGTCAACGTGCAGGTAATATCACATGGAGGAATGAGACACCACTCACAGGCATTTTAGAGGTCGAACTCTTTGATGTATGGGGTATTGACTTCATGGGACCCTTCCCTGCTTCAGGCCCCTACAAATACATTCTAGTAGCGGTGGACTATGTCTCTAAATGGGTGGAGGCCGTAGCAACTAGGACCAACGACGCGAAGGTAGTCTCTAAGTTCATGAAAACTAACATCTTTCCTCGTTTTGGTGTTCCTAGAGTCCTTATTTCAGATGGTGGCTCGCATTTCATTGAGAGAGGCTTTGAAGCTCTTTTAGCTAAGTATGGGGTAAACCATAGGGTGGCAACACCCTATCACCCTCAAACTAGCGGTCAAGTAGAAGTCTCCAATCGCCAAATCAAAGCCATCTTGGAGAAGACGGTTTCCCGCTCAAGGAAAGATTGGTCGTCCAAATTGGATGATGCGCTCTGGGCCTACCGAACGGCCTATAAAACACCGCTTCGCACAACTCCCTATAACTTGGTATATGGTAAGTCATGTCACTTGCCCGTTGAACTTGAGCATAAAGCAATGTGGGCTCTTAAGGAGCTTAACTTGGATTTCGACGAAGCGGGAAGGAGGAGGTTCATTGACTTACAAGCCTTGGAAGAGTTGCGCCTAAAGGCATATGAGAATGCCGAAATCTACAAAGAGCGCACTAAGAAATGGCATGATAGGAAGTTGGTGCCAAAGACATATGAGGTAGGTGACAAGGTCCTTGTTTTCAATTCTAGGCTTCGCTTATTTCCAGGGAAACTAAGGACAAGATGGAGCGGACCTTTCAAGGTTCATAAAATATTCCCTCATGGAGCGGTGGAGTTATTTTGCGACGATGGATCAACCTTTAAGGTAAATGGCCACCGAGTAAAGAAATATTATGACAAGGAGGACCCAGAGGAAGAGATTCGCGCCACCTTGGCGTTGAACTAGCGCAAAAAGAGAAGTACGTCGAGCTAGCGACTTAAACTCAAGCGCTTCCGGGAGGCAACCCGTTCTTTTCCTTTTTCTTTTTCTTTTAGTTTTTTTTTTGTTTATTTTATATTTTTGAGATCATTCGTGGCTATTTTATCTAAAGTCAACAAAGAAATCCAGCCCAGAAGAGAGGTCGATATCGACCTATATGGTCGATATCGATCAGCCGACAGAAGGAGTAACAGGACGTGTTAAACGGATGCAGAAGGGGGGTCGATATCGACCTCTAAGGTCGATATCGACTACAGATGGAGGTAAGCCAGGTCAGAATTTAATTTCTTTCAGTTTTAAGTTTTGGGGTTTTCACCCCCTTTATACCCGACTTCGACACCCTCCTCCCATTATCGACACCCTAGCCGCCCTTCTTCTTCTTCTTCATCCCTCTCCCTCCGATCCCCCTCCCCATACCCTCCCCACAGCCCTCATCGCCGCAACCACCCACTGTCACCACACCCTCCCTCGTCCTGTGCAGCATCACCCTGAGCCACAAAATCCCTTCCTCTCTTCCTCGACCTAGCCCTCCCTCTCTCTGTCTCCCTCGTTTTCGAGCCTCATCGCCCAGATCTACCCATCTCCGGCCAAGAACCGCCAGATCCGGCCGCCCCACGCCACCGGAGGACCCACCACAGCCACCAGCAGCCCCGACAACACACAGCATCCAGTCGATTTCGACCCCGGGCATCGATATCGACACCCCCTATCGACAATCGGTTTTCTTTCTCGTTTTTGCGGTTGCTTGCCTCTTTCTCTCCTAATTCCAACACTCTTCTGGTATGATTTTTCACCCTTCCTCTATCTTTTCTGATTTTTCATACTTAATTAGTTGATTGGGAAGAAATTTCATATTGGGTGTTTAGGGCTTGAACGTAGTTTGCGCGGGAAAGAGTATTTGTATGGCATGGAATATTTTTATATATATGTGGGGCTATGAATCTGAGTTTTGTTTATACATGGGCATGAAATCTGATTTATTTATATATTAGGGGGAAAATCTGATTTTTATATACATGTGGGGCAATAATCTGAATTTTTCATAAGTTTGGGCTAGGAATCTGATTTTTATATATATATGGGCTGATTTTGTAAATCTGATTTTTTAGGGGGTTTATATTCTGATTTTTTTTATATAATTAGAAATCTGATTTTTTTTTTAGGCAACACTTATTTATGCCATAAGGTTCCTTAGTGTTAAAACTTTAAGAAATTGTGTACTTTCTTCCACTTAGACATTCACTTTTACAAAATTTCTAGCATAATTAGAACCTAAGTATGGGGTTCTCCCCATTTTACTCAAAGGGAATATTATCTTTGGTATTGGCTTCTTTTGCAGACGATGGTTAGAGCCAAGAACATCCCTCAGGACGCGCTCCGCATTGAGGATGATCAGCAGCGCTCCCTTGCTGAGGAGTTGATTCCCCGAGCCACCAGGGCACGATGGTACCATCTCCCCGACATGATCCAGCTAGGATTTCACCCAGGCGTTCAGGAGGCGTTTGAGAACGTCTCTCTACACAGGCTGATCGAGCCCCTGGAGGCGCACTACCCCGTTCTTACTGGGGAGTTTATGGCCACATTGGAGGTTCCCGAGCGCACTTCGACTAGCCGCCGAGTCATCTTCCAGCTCGGCAACAGGCGACACAGACTATCGCTCGAGGAGATGAGCGATATCTTTGGGTTCATCCACACTTCGCCGCCTTCAGGGTCCACGACCCCAATGTCATCTGGAGTTACATATCAGGTATACCATACCCTGCCCCTACAGACTCCTTCACATCTAGGGTTGTGAGCCCACTTTTTAGGGTGATCTTGAGGATCCTGGCGAGTACCCTTTGGGCCAGGCCTGAGCTCCGTCGCCCGACACACCGTGAGACGGAGACACTACGGAGGATGCTTTTCGAAGATGACCCTCTACCATACCTCCACTCCTGGCTCGAGCATATCGTAGACCGCAGACGAACGGTCTCTACAGACATCTTGGACGGCGGCATGGTGGCCATCCTCGCTGAGGCTCTCGGCGTCCACAATGAACGGTACACGGCCTACCAGCTCACGTACCTAGACGCGGCGGTATTGCGACAGGGCGGAGTCATCGCAACAGGGGCCCAGGGATGGAGACACCCCCAAACGGGGATGCGCCTGCGACATGATTTCATGGATCTGCTGTATATCCCTGATTGGTACCAGTCTTGGACTGGGCAACCATACCATACGGATATAGATCCGACCGCTGACCCCACCCTACGGAGGAGACCCCCGCTCTACAACCACGAGCCAGAGGTGGATGCTATGTCCTGGGACGCTGATCCCCATTCCGACGGAGCTGAGCAGCCCCCAGCCTACCAGGGTGACATGGATGGCAACGACGTTGATGACGCTAGAGATGATGCGGTTGGGGGAGGAGAGGGTCCGCAGGGGTCCCACCACAGCCACCACAGTCACCATAGCCACCATAGCCACCACAGTCACCATAGCCACCACAGCTATGTACCTCCACCTCCTCCTCCCTTCCAGCCTGCCTACACCACTGATTGGCAGGAAGACATGTCTGCCCGCTTTACCAGGCTGGAGCTCTCCGTCTTTGAGATGCGCGAGGAGCAGCGACGCTATAGGAGGTACCTCGAGGGTTTGGGCTCATATATGGGCTTTTCCTTCGATCCGCAGGCTGGATCTTCCACTTTCCCACAGGCCGCCCCGACAGACTACTCAGGGGCAGCTCCTACACAGGGCTGGCCCTTGCTGTTGCCACCTCCCCCGCCCCCTGAGCAGTGATATACATCTAGCGTAAGTGAGTGTGAGTGATCCTTCCCTTTACTTTATTTTTCTAACAGTGAGGACACTGTAATCTTTAAGTATGGGGTGGGGATTGAACTTGGACATTATAAACTGCTTTATCTGGTTGTGGTAGGGTTTAAAATTTGGCAAACTTGGCATGTATTTTATTTACATTCTACTTGTATGCATTGCATCATATTTAACATTTATGCATTTTAAAGTTTTTTTTTAGTTTGATTTTGTTGAGTCTATAAAATGTCAAAAATCCAAAAAAATAGAAAAATGTCAAAAATCCAAAAAAATGCATGTTTATTTAAAGTTTATTTTTCTTTAATCCCTACT
Source organism: Persicaria maculosa (assembly GCA_963922045.1). Taxonomy (NCBI): domain Eukaryota; kingdom Viridiplantae; phylum Streptophyta; class Magnoliopsida; order Caryophyllales; family Polygonaceae; genus Persicaria; species Persicaria maculosa. Next base: position 37,638,725 of record OY998271.1, read on the forward strand.
TAGATGTCCTATGATGAAAACTCAATAGCTGACTTAATCATGTAAACCCTATGGCATATTTGGATGGTTTAGCCTAAGTCTTTAAATTTTTATGTAGATTGTGAACTTGTGATGAAATTGAGCACATATGATCCTAGGCTAAAAAGCAAATCCAACAAAAATTGTCCTTGTGAGAATTTTGGCCTATAGGGAGAACATCAAAAATCCCTCCGCTTTCTTGAGTGAATTTACTCTTCCTATGCATCTCTAAATGTTGTGATAGTTATTCAAAACCAATGCATATATATGTTTATGTTTACGAGAATTAAATGATGGAGGCATCTCTTAAGCCAATTTTATCCTCTCTTTACCTACCCTGCATTATCCCTGCTGGAAGCCAGAACATTAGCCTGAGCCTGAATTGCAAACTCCACAAAATTATCCCTAGCCGAATTGAGCCTGACCCCCATTTGGGAATTGAGACTTAGATTGGTTGGACTAATGCCTTGTGGAAAGAATAGAGCATAATGTCTAGTTGTAAGCAAGGAAATTATAAGACGGTACATATTTACATTTTGTCATATTTTGTAAAAGGATGTTTTGGCTCACCATATAAATGCACATAGTTTTAGTATTATGTTCGAAAAAAAAAATCCAAAAAAAAATATATGTATATATATATAAAGTGCATGAGCCAAAATCCTTAAGTTTTTTATTCATACGAATGTTATACTTTTGAGAGGTGTATGAGAACTTGAAAGAAGGGTTGATGGAATGCATCTTTGAGAGCATTATATTGAAGGGTTATGGTTTGGGTAATGCAAGTGTTGAGATTTAGGAGTCTTGATTCCCGAATTTGAAAAGCACCACATAGCCAAATAATTCCATACCCTTTATTTCATACCAAGCCCCATTACAACCCCGCCGAATGGACTCTTCTATGAAGTCTTCCATTGAGCGAAAGTCCTCCTGATGATTCTTATTGCATTTTCATAATTGGTTGCGAAGTGGATTTTTATAAATTGCAATGTTTATGAGATTGTATATGGAATTGAGTTGAGAGTGATCTTCATAGCCTAAACACATGAGAGTTGAGTGCAAACACATTATCCCTGTGAGGTTGGATTAAAATTGCATATGCCTATGGATCGCCAAAATATGTGCTATGACGTTAAATTCACTTGCTTTACTTTGCTACCGCTTATGATGTTGCTTTTGACAAAGGCAAAGACTTGAAGGGTGTGTTGTAGGTGTTGGTTATTGCTTGGTTATTGCTTGAGGACAAGCAAGTCTAAGTATGGGGTGTTTTGATGTACATAATTGTACTATTGTTTATTGCATCTTTTGACTTCATATTTCATTTGATTTCCGAACAAAAGTTTCAAAAGCATATGATCTCGTGTAAGAATGAGCTAAAGTGAAAGAAATAGAGTCCACACGAGTTTTGAGCTAACCATGCAGGAATTCGATGAAATCGGAGTCAAAACGAGAAAGCCAAGTGACGCTGAGAAGAGGTCGATATCGACTGGAGACATCGATATCGACCCTGGATTTCGACACGACTTCTGAGTGTCGAGATAACTACACAAACCAGACTAGAAGCCTCGATATCGACACACATGCATCGATATCGACCATCGTCATAGACATCGACTGGAGTGGGACAAGTCGAGCAGAAACGCAAGCCTCGATATCGACCTCTGGAGTCGATATCGACCCTATATCGACAGAAGATAAATCCGATTTTTGAGGCTCGGATTGTGAAGTCTATCATCAAAGCCATGAGTTATCTCGTTCTTTTAGATATTAGCAGATGTTTGTTATCTTTTCCTTTAAGTTTATCAAAATAAAAGACCTATCCTAGTTGTTCGGATAGAGTTATTAGTTTAGATAGAAGTTACAATCCTCGGATAGCGAGGATTAGTAGCCTATAAATAAAGCCTTAGGGGCTGATTTGTGAATCATCCAATCATAGAATCATCGAAGACAAGAGCAATAGGCAATAGATAGTTAGTTTATTTTGAGCTTTAAAGTTTCAAGCGCTTACGATAGTTGGCGTTGAGATTGTAAAGATTCGAAATTTTCCATTTATGCGAGTTATTTCAATTCAAGACATGTCTACGATCAACATGAGTGAGTAGTTCCCCTTTCTTCTAGGGTCGGGGTGAGCCCAACGATAGCCATGATGGTAAGGTAAGTGTGTCGTTAAAGAATGTATCTTTTATCTCCTTCTACCTTGTTCTTCATCTTTAAATGCGAATTTAAGGAACTCATGTTGTAAAACTTGGGTGGTAATTAGGGTTTCTTTTCGAAAGATTATAAACTCAATTATGACTAAGGTAGACACCCATTAGGTTTAGTAATTGAAAAATCTCTTTTCCTATTGGTCGGTTTAGGTGAAAGCCTTTTCCTTTATGATAAAAGCATGCTTCTTTAGTTGATCCTTATTTCTACTATCATGGTTGTCGTCGCGGTAATCCTTGACTTTGGAAGATCTTTTCCTTTGAGTTTACATTAAAATTTGCCCACCGTTCGTTGAGTCATCGAAAAACCCAACACCTTTGTTTATTTCTGATCATTGCTTCCTTTCCATCCTTGATTCTTCGGCCTTTTCTTTGCCGACAAAACCACTAACCCACTGCAGGAAAGACATCGATATCGACAGCAGAAGTCGATATCGACCAAAACTGATAGATCGACAGTTTTCTGAGTCGATCTCGAGACTCCTGGGAACTTCTGCAAGCATCGATATCGACCACTTTGTGTCGAAATCGACCCCCTGTATCGACTGGCAGACTTCTGAGCCAGTCGATTTCGTGAACTAACCTCGATATCGACCCCCACCAGTCGATATCGACTACCGTTTTTGTTTCTGCAGGTTTTCTGTTGCAGACGACATCGACAGCCAAGGTCGACATCGAGGTCTGACATCGAGATCGAGGCTTCTGGTCGAGTAGAAAGGACGTGTCTTCAACGCTACTAGGATCCCGCTGACTCGCTTCCTCGTGGATCGAACCTGATTCCCTACTACTATAGCGGGGAGTCTTGAATTTATTTGAAGAGGCTAAGAGTTGTATTGGTTTATATTTTATTATATATTTCGATTCAATTCTCACCACGTCAACTCTCTTATAATAATAAATCACTTAAAACTACATTCCACATGTCCGTGGAAAATTGAATTAATCATGTCCGATATCAAAACATTATTTTTGAGTATGAGAGAAGTCTCGTTCTCTCACGTACCCCGCATTGGCAATAGAGTGGCTGATAAGGTTGCACATCTTTGCCACTCTGCTTGGGGTCTCGACATTCCCTATGATTTAGGTCTCCAAGACCTCATCCGCAAGGATGCTCTCGGGTAGGATCGCTCCACCCGAACTATTACCCGTTCAAAAAAAACCCTAATGTTTGAACCCGTATTTCATCTTCAACACATTTTGACAGTTTTTTTAATCTACAACTCTCTTTAATTATTTCCTTGCACCCTCATCTCTAACTGTGGATCAAATCACATTGAACGCTCTAGATTTGTCCCCTCGTTACACGGTAAGGTTTGTACTCACCGGAAAGCTATTTTATATATACTAGTTTAAGGATCGCGCGCAAATGCGCGCGAGATTTTCATGTTTGAATAACAATGTGGGTATATTTTGATTAAAATGTAAATAAGGGTACTTCTTCTAAAAAAAAAATTAACCTATAAAGTGGTTAGTTTATAAGAAATATAAGGTGGGGAAAAACAATAAAATTACAAAAAATAGTACAAATAAAAAAATGATAATAAAAATACAAACAATAGAATAATAATAATTTTAATAATAATGGTAGTAGTGAGTTAGGAACAACTATATAAATAGCGTTTTGTGAGCAAAATATAAACATTGATGATTGTTAAATTTTTTCAAGAGGTATAACTTAGGTACTTTAATTAAAAAATATAAGTGGCATGGTTTTGAGATAAAAGTATTCCCAAAAATGTAAATAATAAAATATACTCTAAAATATAAATAACAATAAATAGGTTTTATTTTCAAAAACAAAATAATATTAGCATTTTGACAATATTATTAAGCTTGCGATAGTTTAACAAAAAAATATAAATTTGGAGATTTTGAAAAAAATTACAAATTTAATTTCAAAAAGAAAAAAATAGACATGAAAAGAAAAAAGTAAATAATTTTAAATTCAAATTTTGATGGGTAAATATGGGATTTTAATAAAAATAAAACAAAAAGACCAAAAAAGACATTCCTGGAGGCAAATTCAAAATCTAAAATAATGTATAAGGGAAAAATAGAAAATAGAATTAAAAAATAAACAAAAATGTAAATAACAATAAATAGGTTATATTTTGAAAAAAAAGAAAAGAAAAATAAGAGTAGCATTTTGATAATACTACTAAGCTTGCATTGGATAGTTTAACAAAAAAAATATAAATTTGGGTGATTTTGAAAAAAAATTCAAATTTAATTTCAAAAAGACCAAAATAGACTAGAAAAAAATATTTTTAAATTCAAACTTTGATGTGTAAATATGGGATTTTACAAAAATAAAACAAAAAGACGAAAATAGGCATGATTGAATGGAGACAAACTCAAAATAAAAAATAATGTATAAGGGCAAAATAGACAATTGAATTTAAAAATAAATGATAAAATAATTCTAATGGGTTTACTATTCATTCAAGAGAATTCGCCTTTGTAGGTGTAAGGATAAGGATGTATAATAATAAGGTTATATTTTGATTAAAATGTAAATAAGGGTACTTCTTATTTAATAAATTTCAAACGGGTGGGAAAAACAATAAAATTACAAAAACTAATATAAAGAAAAAATGATAATAAAAATACAAACAATAGAATAATAATAATTATGATGATAATGGTAGTAGTAACAACAATACTAAATAGCGTTTTGTGAGCAAAATATAAATATTGATAATTTTTAAATTTTTTTCAAGGATTATAACTTGGGTACTTTAATTAAAAAATATAAGTGGCATGGTTTTGAGATAACAATATTCCCAAAAATATAAATAATAAAATATACTCTAAGATTTAAATAACAATAAATAGGTTGTATTTTGAAAAAAAAAAGAAAAATAAGAGTAGCATTTTGACAATATTATTAAGTTTGCGGTAGTTTAACAAAAAAATATGAAGTTGGGTGATTTTGAAAAAAAATACAAATTTAATTTCAAAAAGAACAAAATAGACATGAAAAGAAAAAAGTAAATATTTTTAAATTCAAACTTTAATGGGTAAATATGAGATTTTACAAAAATAAAATAAAAAGACCAAAATAGGCATGATGAATGGAGGCAAATTCAAAATCTAAAATAAAAAATAGAAAATTGAATTAAAAAATAAACAAAAATGTAAATAACAATAAATAGATTGTATTTTGAAAAAAAAACTAAGAGTAGCATTTTGACAATATTATTAAGCTTGCCTTGGGTAGTTTAACAGAAAATATAAAGTTGGGTGATTTGGAGAAAAGATTATAAATTTAATTTCAAAAAGACCAAAATAGACATGAATAGAAAAAAATAAATATTTTTAAATTCAAACTTTGATGGGTAAATATGGGATTTTGAAAAAATAAAATTAAAAAGAACAAAATGGACATGATGAATGGGAGCAAACTCAAAATCTAAAATAATGTACAAGGCAAAATAGAAAATTGAATAAAAAAATAAATAATAAAATAATTCTAATGGGGTTTACTATTCATTTACAACCTTCATGCTTTTATAGTATTAAAGATATATATATATATATACATATATATATATATATATACATATATATATATACATATATATATATATATATATATATATATATATATATATATATATATAGAGGATGGATCAATTGTGCACACCCCTTAGGGTGTACTTTGTGCACAATTGTGGGCCATTGATCGGGTGTGGATGGAAGGATGAGATTAAAAGTAGATTTTATTTTTTTAATTAAAACTAAGTGGGTCCCGCACACAAGATGTGGAAACCCCTGTGCTCTCCTCATGTAGGCGCGTGTGTGGAAAGGAACACTAAATCCCTAATTAATACATTCTTCTTCGTTTGAGATGGGGATGCAGCCATGGCCGACTGCTTCCCCGACCGGCCTCGGCGGCGAAGGCGGTGGTGTTTCTGAGCGGCGGCGAATCGTCGATTTGGCGGCGAATTGTTTCCTAGAGGAAGAAGGCGGAGTGGAGGAAGAACAACTATGGTGACTTTTCGATTTGCCTCCGACTTTCCTTTCCGTTCTCCTCCTTGGCTTCCGTTCCCAGTCGCCTCTGAGAGCAAGTTATGGGCTTCGTTGCAATCTGCGAGGGTCTGGCTGCAACTCCTACAAGTTCTGGCTCCGTTCCGGCTCGCCTCCGAGAGCAAGTTATGGCCTTCGTTGTAATCTGCGACTGTTAGCAGTGTTGTGATTGCTCTGACGATGTCGCTGATCTCCGCCAATTGATTCATCTCGAAATGGTGGTGTCCAATTGGTCAACAGGTCGTTGGAATGGGTAAGTCCGGGAGGCCGGAAACACATGGGTAGGTGCTGGCGGCGTTGAATGAGGGATTTGGGGAGAAAGCGAAGAAGACGAAGAGCCTAATTTCATTAAAATCAACACATGGGTAGGTAGTATTTGATCAATTCTGGACTATTTCGGTCTGAAATTGTACAAGTTATTGATCAAATCTGGAATATTTTGTCAATTGTTCCCGCATTATTCGGGGAAAAATGACGAATTATTCAGACGAATGTGTTTATTTTAATCGAATTTAATGTTTGATTTTCGAGATGCATAATTTGATTAATTATTTGTTATTTGTTCAGATGTACGTGTCGAATTTTGATTACTAGTGATAATGAGTTAGTAAATTATTCGGTGAAATCAGATTCATTATTCGTCAGAATATGGAGTCTTTGGTTTGGCAAACAACATAAAACAAAACATTATTCGGTGAAATGTGAGATATTATTCGGTGAAATATGAATCATTATTCGTATTATAGGTAAGTATTGTTTAGGGATTTGAGGTTATTTTTATCTGAAATTGATTGACAAAAAAAACATTATTCGGTAGAATGTGACAAATTATTCAATGGAATTGTTATTTTTATTTGAACTAAATGAAAAAAAATAACAGAATATTATTTAGTAGAAAGTGAAATATTATTCGGTGAAATTGTCAAATCTATAAAACGTACTAAATTTATAAAACAAGCATTTATTTCCCTCCGGAAAAAAGCATTTTCTTCACTAATATTTTATATATTTAAAAAAAAGAAAACAAAAAAAATCAAGGGTGAGGTGAGGGGGTGGGATACACGCACAAAACAAATTAAGGGAATGGGAGTGGATTTTTTTTGCCATGTGGGTCCTACTATATTAAAAAGAAAAAAGGAAAAATCTCTTTTAATCCTGGCCTTTTATCTCCTTTTAATCAAAGGCTCATAATTGTGCACAAGGTATATCTTAAGGGGTGTGCACAAGAGAACCACCATATATATATATATATATATATATATATATATATATATATATATATATATATATATATATATATATATATATATATATATATATATATATGGGAGGGTTCAAGTGAGAAGTAATCAATCCGGTGAGAAGGAAAGAAGCAATTTAATTGGTGGAAACGGGTCTAATTTAAAAAAAAAACTCTCACGCGCTTTTTTATTTAGTAAACTAGATCTACACCTTCTTCCTCCCGTGGCTCTCACCGTTGGAATCCAAATCCTTGCGCCTCCTCTCTCCTCAATGGACCAGTCCTTCGTCGAACCTACTGAACCCGTTTCGATCTCGTCCAGTCCTCCGTCAAACCTGCCGAACCCGCCGTCGCCGATGTACGGGCATGGAGAACTGTAGGAGGGAGGTGTTGAATAACACGCTTTCGATCACGATCGAGGCCCGATCCTCCAAGTCCTTGGTTCCACCGGCGGATCGGATGTGGCGGTGGCAACAGAGGAGGGGGAGGAGGAGGCAAAGGAAAGGGACGATTGTTAAGAGGCTTGCGACAGAGTCGAAGATGACTAAGGCGGAGCCCCGATTTGATTGAAGGTGACCAAGACGGAGTCGAAGATGACCAAGGACCATTTATTCTGTCATCTGCCATGGGATCTATAAATATTTACTTTTTTTTGGTAATGAAACATGGAAAGGAAGCTCTCCAGTATAAGGGCTCAGACTACTCTCTAATGAGACGGGGGTAGCCCAGCCCCGATAGTCCTCCGAAATCAAAGGCTTGGAAACCGAAGGATTCTCTGGTATTTCATGGAGCCCCATGGGAAAGGAGTATACTCTTGAAATGTTTGTTAATTGGCTTCTCTTACCTCTAGGCTGGAGGAGATTTTTAGGCTACTGCATTTAGGCTGCGTTTGGCTGGGGTTGGGCGGGGATGGTAGGAGATGTGAGGAGCTGAAAAAATAAAAACATCTCCCCGCCTGTGTGTTTGGCAGGAGATGGGGGGAGATGCGTGCAAGGGGATTTCGGAGATGGAAGGAGATGAATTCAAGGCCGAAAATAATCTCCAGGGGCGGAGATCCTTGGAGCTGGAAGGAGATGGCTCCTATATGAAGCCCAAATTTGCCCTTGTTGTTGTTATCGCAGTCAAGAAGTTGGGGATCTGTAGAAGCAACCCTCGAAAGCAGCCGCCACCGACGAACACAGGTTCGCTCTCCTCTCCTCTCCTCTCATCCCCTCTCCTCTCCTCTCCTCTCTTGTCCGGTGTAGTCCCCACCCCCACCCATCATCGACGATGGTAGATGGACGGAAGAGGAGCTTCGTCGTCCGACAATGGCGGCCGAAGGCGAAGAGGCGATTTCTAGGGTTTGCCGAAACGGGCCACTTCAAGCCCAAACAACGGGCATGGCCGATTTCGACGGGCCCTGGAGGAGATGCGAGGCGCCATTGAGAAGCCGGAACGCTCGAGCGTCTCCAATGTTGCAGATTTTCCCTTTCGAAGCTCCGAAATGCCTATGGCTTCTTATGTCGAAATTACAGCTTGCTATTTACATAGGCTTTTGAGGAGCTAAGGTTTTTTGGCTCAGATTTAGGGGTAGTCATATCTCAACAACCACATTTTCTACTTCGGTGCGTAAGCTCTTACATTGTCCCTGCCCCTTGAGCTGCTGGATTCGTTTATAGGTAGTAACGAGCAGCTAGTGAGGTTTATGCTGAAAAGAGTGTCACATATGCTGAGTAAGGACAGTGATTCTCCCTTTCGAAGCTCTGAAATGCATATTGCTTCTGATGTCGAAATTACAGCTTGCTATTCACCTTTATGTGGTCTTCAGGTAGTAGGTTGAATATGTTGAACAAGTTCATCAGCATCTGGTGTTGTGGACTTCTGTGTCGATTACATCTTCAACATATCGAAATTCATGTTCTATTTGTGTGGTTGATCTATGTCTGTCGATTACATCATGAAGAAGTTACATCTGTGTGTATCTATGTCTGTCGATAACATATCCAATTTCATGTTGTGTTTGTGTGCATGTAGCTATGTCTGTCCATTACATATCCAATTTAATCTATGTGTATTTACAAGAAGTTACATGTGTGTGTATATATGTCTGTGTTCTACCCACCAATTTCATATAATGTATGTGTCTTATACCCACCAATTTCATCTCTTTCATTCACCAATTTAGATCACTTTATTTGTGATGAATCCTTAAAGTGTGGTTGTCTCTTTCTGTCAGGAACGAACATGAGCTCTTCATCTGGAAGCTGGCCGAGCGGATGCCCCGAAAAGTACCCGTGGATAGGCGGGGTGGAGAGGATTCCCCCTTGGTATGAGCAGGTAAGATTCACCATGGGCATTGTTCTATGAAAGCACAGGACATATGCAGTCTTGTGCTTGCATCATGTAACCATCCGCTTGAATGATTATAGAAACTAAGCTGTGCTGCAATATCCTCTTTCTCATGCCTTGCTACATGCCTCCATCAAACATTTACATTATACAACCTCATTAATGCTATTTGAACTCTCAACCAAATATATCTTTAGGATGTGATATTCTTTATTTGCTCTATTTTATGCTTCAATTGAGTGGTAATAGATAATTTATCATATGTTACTCCCTCTGACTTGCTGGCACTCCTCCTGATGTAGTCATAACTAATTATAATAGAATGTGTCAAGTACTGAGTCCTTTATTTTGGCATTTACTGTTTTCTCCTTTCTTTCACTTTGATGGTTACTTTAACAAATATATTTTGGTAGATGCGATTTCCTTTCTGAATTCTTTATCTGTTATATTCTTGATGTTCCTCTATATGATATATATGAGTTCTTGCTGATTTCTTTGAACACTCACTTGCTGATTTGTGCTTCTGTGTTTGATGCTTTTAAATTCAGCCTTATATAAGTGGTTCATGGTTTGGCATGTTTTTCCCCTTATAGAATAAATCTGAGTTGAAGTATGTTATGTGCTTAGGAATCTTCTTGGCATATAAAACTTGATTGCTGAAATATTCATGAGTATATCTTTTAGTTTCAGCCTTTAGAAGTGTATGTCATGAGGCATTTCTGTCTTTCTTGAGTGGGAATCATGAAGTCTCTTAACGTTTGTATGTTGATGTTCATATGCTCCCATGTCCTCTATTTATAATGTGTTTTTTCAGCATGTCAGTTTGTTTTCAGTGGGAATGAAAAAGTTTGTATGTTTATGTCCATATTGTAAGCCATTAGCTCCAAGTACTTGCTAGTTGTAGAATCGTGACCTTAGGATTATACTTGCTTGTGTCAACTGGTTTTTAGTAATCTGTGTACCTAACATTTTTGTATGTCGTAGGAGATGGAGGACTACCCTGAGGAAAGCTCAAACAATCGAAGTACTCACGTTGAGAATCGCCCCCCGTTGGAGGAGATTCCCCCTGCCCCGGAGGACCCACGTATTCAACAGCTCGAGGACATAGCTATGGAGCTCACGACCAGATTGTATGCTGCGGAGGCCATTGCCCAGCGCAATGGAGAGGAGTTCACAAGGGTGAACGAGCTGAACAACGACCTTGCAGAACGCGTCTCTTCGCTGTCTACCTACGCGTGCAAGGTGTAGGCAGACCTGGTGGCTGCCAAGAGCAGAGAGGAGCGTAACAAGTGGATGTTTTTGGTGATGAGCGTCATCGCCATTGGCGCCCTCTCCAAGAAGTAGACCTCATACTCTCGGACTGTGAAGCTTTTGTTTCAAGGGGTAGTTGTGTAGACGTCGGATCGTGAACCCCTTTATGTATGTATGCCTGGACCTTTAGACATTCTGTTCAGTTGTGTAAGCAATCCCCGAACAATGCAGGTTTTTGGATGTCGGTAGGGGAAGTGCAATGGGGCATTGAAGGTAGTACGCCCCGGTGTGTGTAGCCCATTTTGTAGCATATGGCTGCATACACCTTTAACGGCAACTTGTAGGCTACTGTAAGCCTAGGTGGACAATGTTAATTGTAATTGAAATGCGTCGATGTACTTATGTTATATATGGGACTGATTCTACGGTCATATGGTGACCGCCGTTGCAAAATTGAGTACCATTGATAATACTATAGAAAGCACCAAGAACATAAAGCCTTGCTAGTACGATACACAATACAAACAGAAGCGATGACCATAATTGTTCCCCCACATACCAACATAATACCAACATTAGCCCTTGCTTTAACGATACACAATACAAAAAATTAGCCCTTGCTATTACGATACACAATACCAACGTGCTTGCATCAACTGGACACTATCGTCTGACTCGCGTGTCATTCCATATTTGTCTAGCTATGTCGTCCCGTAGGCATTGCATTCCTTTTGGGTGACCCTCCTCGTCATCGCTGGATGATGAATCGACCTCATCGTCGTCGTCGTCGTCATCGTCCTCGCCCACATCAGTGACATGGTCAGAAGGCTCCATGAAGGGGCTAGAACTGGAGTCCTCTAAAGGCACATCAACTTCCCCGACAGATCGTCTAATGAAGTTATGTAGTGCGAAGCATGCGATGATAATGTCGACTTGCTTGTCAACCGGATACTTATGCATCGGTTTCATAATCTTCCACATACTCTTAAAGATCCCAAAGGACCTTTCGACGGACCCCCTTAACGAAGAATGTCGTTGGTTGAAGGCCTCCTTCTCGTTGTCAGCCGGTTCTTGAACGAAGGATGCCCGATGGTATTTCGTCTTCGAGTATGGGATCATCTAGCCCTCTCTCTCTGGGTATCCCTTGTCGCACAGGTAGTAACGACCCGGGGGAGGGTGGGGGAAATGCAAACCCGGGGTATTGATCGCATGGTCAAGAACACGAGCATCATGCGCACTGCCCTCCCAACCGGCTGATATGAAGGTGAAATTGAGGTCGAAGTCGCACACTGCAAGGACATTGAACGTTGTGATCCCCTTGCGGCCACGGTAAGGCAACTGTTCGTCACGAGGTATACAAGCTTCAATGTGCGTACCATCCAGAGCTCCGATGCACCCCTACAGAGGCGGAAGAAGGGTTCTGAGTCCATAGACAGTGGTAGGCATCCACAGTTCGGAGCTCAGTATCGTACCTTGAAATATCTGCTATAGTGACTGTCCTCCGTGATCTGCTTTGGAATCTCGGTGAAGTTAGGGTCCACGGGCCGGAGGACATGGCGAGCAAGGCCATCCCATCCATTGTTTCTCCCCACGAGCGCATCCAATACGTCGGTTATGGCTTCGCTAATCGTCGAGGAGGATCGTTGAAAACGCTCACACGAGTCACGTAGGGAAGACCCCCAAGCCATGGTGTTCACGAAGATGGCAACCTTCTCCATCACCGAAATGTTCATAGAGCCTCGCAACAGGTACCGGTGGTGGAGAATGGAGCACAGGTTGGTGAACACATGTTTCGGCATACGGAAAACTTGCACCGACCGGAGGTCTGTTTCGTGGTGTAGGATGTCTTTAATCCACCGTTCCCCTGTGTACTCAGAAATGTAGCATGGCACCTTGTGCACATGCTTGTAGTAGTGCGTCGTCCTCTCAACTGCGTCCAGATGCACAAGAAGCTGCAGTAGCACATCGTTCTTGTGGCGTTGCCGACGCTGGCGCCTACGCCTACGCCTATCAGCAGAAGTTTCTGCATCCATGCGCCAGTGACTGCAAGGGGTGACAGATGAGTGCCATACCCATAAGTACACACACATATATGAACGCATCCAGACAGGTCACATAAAACACACATTCACAAACAACCGAAAATGCACACACTCATACTTCATAAACAAGACAGTCATCCGTACCAAATACACATCATCCAGAAAAGTAGAAAATAAACACAACCATAAGCACACCTAGAACACAAACAGACATAGTCACACAATGTAATCGTAAAGAAATGAGGGTTCGAGATGGTAGCTAGGTTTTGCAGGTCCTGGTCCAAACTGTGGAAAAGTTAAATGACTTGGTTACACACTATGTAGGTGTATGGTCAGACTCAAGGTGGCAAACAACGTCGTCGGCTGCCACTACATGTCCCCTCCGCTCTTGCGGAAATGATACTTCAGCGACGCCACTCGGACCTTGTTGCTTCGCTTGCAGGCGAGGAACATCCTCGCCCGTTCCGGGTTGATCAATGCCTCCATTGCGAAGCACAACAACGGGCTCTCATCTTTAATCAGTCCATCTACGACCAGCTCATCAAGCACCTCCATTACCTCTGACTCTCGATCCTCTGAAGTCTTGGAGACCTCGTCCTCCGCAGTGACGTATGCGAGCAACTTTTCACTTGTTTCCTGCACGACCTCCATATGCCTCTGGTACAACGCCGACCCAGAGGACTGTCTTGCACTACGTCGCTTGACTGATTGAGACCCCGACGACCCCGACGCTCGCTTTCCGGATCTCACTAGTAACGAGCTTGATCCAGGAGTGGCGGTGGGGGGTGGCGGCACAGGGGGCACAGGGACACCTTGTGTGCTCCCACGAACCAAGTCCGGAAAGCGGGACAAGTCAAAGCCGTCAATGTTCTCGTCATCCCCACCTAGGTCGAATTCAGCTCGGTGAGGCTGGTTTGTGGGACCACCTTCATCACAGACAGTTGAAAGCGGAATCGGCGTTACAGACGGATCCATTGACGGAGCGACGCAATGCTGTCCCGTCGCCACCGTCCCTCCAAAAATCTGATCCCATGCATCTTCGATGTCGGGAGGCACACCCTTCTTCCTCAGTTTCCGAAAATCTTCCTTCTCCTATAACACAAATAACGCATTTCTTTATGTCATACGACAATCTTAAGCTCACAAGCTTCGTGGCAAAACAGAAATGGTCAGACCCACATGCACAGCACGAAAGCACATAAATTACCTGACATTTTCTCTCCCACCATTCATCGGTTGCGTTGATGCACCCTCGTTCGTAGTCCCAACCCAAGCCGGTCTCGCCGTGCTTCAAATCTTTCCAATCCTTCCATTTCTCCTTCATTCCCGCGTACTTGTTCTTGAGCATGTTGGGGCCATATTTCTGACCAGTCATTTCCTCAAATTGTGTTGTTAACATCACCCAGCTGAACCCCTGATCTCTGCCGTATTTGCGCTGATACGCGATTAGGAGGTCCAAGAACAGCTTCAACATAGTCGGCGTCCATATCAATGATTTTTCTTTCGGACCCTTATCCTTTTTAGCCTTCTCCTTCAATGGGGGTTTGCCAGTCGATGCCATAGATATCACAGTAAAAAAGAAGAACAACAAGGGCAAACCTAATATTCCACTGTAAACAAGCAATATTCAACTGTAAACAACAAGAACAACAAGGGCAAACCTAGTATTTACATTTGACAAGCATCAATGAACCATTCCCATCAGTAGTAAGAGGTGGGGTGCGTTTCAGTGTTGTGGAATTGCAACAACATAAAGCATCAGAATGTCACTTGAATCAAATGATTGTCAACTACAACAACACAACAAACTCCTAATCTAGCTCCGTTCTCTATATCCAAACCCAAAGCATCATATGGTACTTTCATTCACAAGAGTTTGAAAGGGTGTTATTAAATGTATTTTACTACCATTCCAATCTAGCATTAAGCAAGCCTATTAACATAGTCGAGAAACTACCTTGTAAACTCTTGTAAGAAAATTTATAGTAAGCAAAATACCTTGTAATAAAGAAGAGCAATACATTGAAAACAAGATGAGCCAAGCAAAATAAATAAACTTGCAGATTCCTCATCAAAGCATGCACAATCAAATTCACAAGCTCCTCTGCAGCGACAAAAAAATGAAACAAAAAACATCTCAATTACGACATGCCCGACCATCATAAACCACTTCCTTTTGAACAATCCATCACAAGTAGAAGCCTAATTTCACCAAATCAATCGAACCCTAAATTTGTTTACCCCCTCTATTTGCGGAATCCATGAACCTCCAAATATGATTCCTATGTCACATAAAACCATTGCAACACGCTCAATCGGGTTCGAACAGAGGTAAAAGAAGAGAGCTTGACCTACCCGTTAGCTGTGGTGGATCGCCGTCGTCGTTGGTAGCTCGGATCTGGAGCTCCGTAGCACGGGCACGTTTGTCCGACTGTTGAGGGGATTGGATCTGTGCTCCGGCGCTGGACTGAGCCACCACCAAGGAGGAATGGCGTCTCTGTTCAAACGACTGTCGGCCGAGCTGGTTTGCTACACTCCCCCGTCAAGAGCTGCGGTCAATTGTCACTGAGTGGTACAGCTTCTGTCGGTGAGGACAAGTGAGGGTACAAGAAGGGCACTTTACGCAGGGGTAAAACGGTCTTATTGTTTAACTAACATCTATCAACATCTTCTACCCACCAAACACAAAAACGAGATTTTTTACAAAAATAAACCCCATCTACTAAAATCTCATTAATCTACCAAAATAATCTCCATCCCATAACATCTACCAGCATCTCAAATAATCTCCAAAAAAACATCTACCGTCAAACACAGCCTTAGTTTTAGAGAATTTGTTTTAGATTTCTTCACATACTTACTGTATTACATCTTCTTTAATTTTCTCCATATATGGCCAAATGTTTGGATAAATCTTGATAAGTTGTATTTATATTTAAAAAAATAGTATATGTTCATAAACCATTTTATTTAAAAAAAATGGATTTTAATACCAAGTGGTTCAGTGTTTTATACCAAGTGGTTCAGGATTTTAATACCCAGTGGTTCAGGGTTTTTATATTAAGTGGTTCATGGTTTTTATACCAAGTGGTTTAGTGTTTTATACCAAGTGGTTCAGGGTTTTTATACCAATTGGTTCAGGGTTTTTAATACCAAGTGGTTCAAGGTTTTATACTAAGTGGTTCATGACCATTTTATTTTAAAAACAAACAAATAAATATTAAAATAAAATAAATATTAAAATAAAATAAAATAAAATAAAGAATGAAAATTTTGTTGTATTGATGCATTTGTGTTAATTTTGCATGTTAGGGTTTGTAAACTTTCAATTTCATCTTCTTCTGGATTTCAGTTATTTATCGGATTGATCCTTGATTCGTACTTGAATTGTTCGTCTGGCATCATTTGTGTTGATTGAATTGAGATTCCGTCACCGTAAAGATCTTTGTGTTTGAAATTTAGCTTCGGTAATCGATAGATGTCGTTTTTATCAAGGTACTTACAAATTGGATTAAATGGATATGTGAAATTAGTTTTCAAGGTATGTTTGTAATGCTTACTGGATTGGTTTTCAATGTATGTGAAATGGGTTTTCAATGTATGTTTATTTGTATAGTTGAGGTGGCAGCTTCCAATTGCATTTTTATCTTTAAAAGGGTGGGGGGAGGGGGTTTGATATTTAAGAGTAAAAAATGGTTGAACCACTTTGAGTAAACGGTTGAACTATTACGAGTAAAATGATTGAACTACTACGAGGAAAATTTTACAATTATTAAATAGTAGTGGTTCATCAAATAAAGAGTAGTGATTAATCAAATAAATAGTATTAGTTCATTAAATAAATAAAACAAAAAATAATTAAAAAATAAATATTAAAATAAAATAAAAGAAGAATGAAAATTTTACAATTATTAAAATAGTAGTGGTTCATCAAATAAAGAGTAGTGATTAATCAAATAAATAGTATTAGTTCATTAAATAAATAAATAAAACAAAAAATAATTAAAAAATAAATATTAAAATAAAATAAAAGAAGAATGAAAATTTTATAATTATTAAATAGTAGTGGTTCATGAAATCAAATAAATAGTATTAGTTCAGCGACTAAATAGAGAGTGGTTCAGTGACTAAATAGAGAATGGTTCAGTGACTAAATAGAGAGTGGTTCAGTGACTAAATAGAGATTGCTTCAGCTACTAAACAGAGAGTGGTTTAGTGACTAAATAGAGATTGGTTCAGTGACTAAATAGAGAGTGGTTCATTGACTAAATAGATAGTGGTTCAGTGACTAAATAGAGATTGGTTCAGTGATTAAATAGAGAGTGGTTCAGTGACTAAATAGAGAGTGGTTCAGTAGTAAATAAAGAGTGGTTCGGTGACTAAATAAAGATTGGTTAAATGACTAAATAGAGAGTGGTTCAGTGACTAAATAGAGAGTGGTTCAGTGAATAAATAGAGATTGGTTCAGTGACTAAATAGAGATTGGTTCAGAACTAAATAAAGAGTGATTCGGTGACTAAATAGATATTGCTTCAGTGACTAAATAGAGAGTGATCAGTACTAAATAAAGAGTGGTTCGATGAATAAATAGAGAGTGTTTCAGTAACTAAATAGAGAGTGGTTCAGTGACTAAATAGAGATTGGTTCAGTGACTAAATAGAGATTGGTTCAGTACTAAATAAAGAGTGGTTTGGTGACTAACTAGAGATTGGTTCAGTGACTAAATAGAGAGTGGTTCAGTGACTAAATAGAGATTGGTTCAGTACTAAATAAACAGTGGTTCGGTGACTAAATAGAGATTGGTTCAATGACTAAATAGAGAGTAGTTCAGTAACTAAATAGAGAGTGGTTCAGTGACTAAATAGAGATTGGTTAAGTTACTAAATAGAGTGGTTTAGTGACTAAATAGAGATTGGTTTAGTGACAAAATAGAGATTGGTTTAGAACTAAATAAAGAGTGGTTCAGTGACTAAATAGAGATTGGTTCAGTACTAAATAAAGAGTGGTTCGGTGACTAAATAGAGATTGGTTCGGTGACTAAATAAATAGTATTGGTTCATGAACCATTTTACACTAATTAAATAGTAGTGGTTCATGAAATAAAGAGTAGTGGTTCATCAAGTAAATAATATTGGTTCATGAAATAAATATTATTGGTTCATGAACCATTTTATTTTAAAAACAAATAAATAAATAATTAAAAAATAAACATTAAAAGAAAATAAAAAAGGAATTAAAATTAGAGTAAAGTGAAACAAATAATTAGAGTAAAGTAAAAATATAAATTAAATGCAGTAAATCAATTTTTAGGTAAGTAAAATCCTTTAATAATTTGAGTAAAGTAAAACAAATAAGCATTTAAATCAAGAAAGTTAAATTGTTAAAGTGGTTTGAGTGTTCGGTGAGAAGCTAAATGTCTGGGGTAATTAATTAATTGTAATGGGAATTATAAAAACGTATGCGCGTGGGGGCATGCGGGTGGGCAAGTAGTGCACTGCGCTTTTGTGCTGCGTTGGGAGCTAAGGCACGCGCGCTCCGACCTATTGTTTTCAATTAATTTAATCTATTTAGCCCAATGAGATTGCTTCTTTCCTTCTTACCGGACTGATGCTTCTCACCCGAACCCAACCCTATATATATATATATATATATATATATATATATATATATATATATATATAGAGGTTGGATCCCGTGTAAGCAACCCTTACGGTGTAATTTGTTAGCAGAGAAATTATTCGCAGGTACCAAGCGATTATTCGTGTATAATAACGTAATTATTCGTATGTATGAACAAATGTAATTATTTGTAAGTAACAAAAGATTATTCATATGTATGTACATACGAATAATCACTTCGTACCTACGAATAATGTTACTGTTCACAAGTTACTTTTAATCTCATCCGTTTGATCTTCTTAATCCGACGCTCTAGATTTGCTCACAAATTACACAGTAACACTTGCTTACACATGATCTATCCTCTCTCTCTCTCTCTCTCTCTCTCTCTCTCTCTCTATATATATATATATATATATATATATATATATAGGGGATATATCTAATGAGAAGTAGCATTTGAGTGAGAAGATGAGAAGTAAGCCTTATACCCCTTAGATTAAAATGATTTTTTTATATGGATATAGGGGACATATCTAATGATAAATATATCAATGTTTTATTTTTTAAATTAATTTTTATGTTATTTCTCTAGATGGTGATTTGATGGTCATTTTAGGGGTTTTATGCTAATTTAAATTAGTTTTTTCATTCACCACCCAGGAAAATAGCATAAAAAACTAATTAAAAAATATTGATATATTTATCATTAGATATGTCCCCTATATCCATATAAAAAAGATCATTTTAATCTAAGGGGTATAATGCTTACTTCTCATCTTCTCACCCAAATGTCACTTCTCATTAGATATCTCCCCTATATATATATATAAGCGTGACTTGTGTGTTTAAATTCCGTCTTGCATTAGTAACATCTTTATTTAGGAATAATGTATATGTGTGCCTACAGTGAGACCTAGTAATGTGTGGGCCTCAGTCTAATCTCTTGCCCCACAATATTTTTAGCTATGTTTGCAGATGATTAATGCTTGCTCTATGCTTATATGGCGGGTTACCTTTTGGCGCACTATTGACCAAGAGACTCACTCCCACCAGACTTTTATACTTGAATGTTTTATACACATTTTACTCGGTTTTAACCCGGCCATACCGTGGCAAGTTGTGCTTTGATTTTCGTTATTATGTTTTGAACTTCAAATGATTTTGAGCGACTTAGTCAAGAAGGACAGGTTTTAGGTACCCAATGGCCCTTCGTGTGTTTTGGGGTTCGAAACCCCCTCTTTCAATGACTAACATTTTGGATTTGAAACCTCAACCGATACTTGGATTGCAAGATCCGAACGAAGGTATCTAACCTTCAAAACGTAACCCGAATATTTATATTTGGGCCGTTACATGACCCATCATCTCTCTTTTCTCTCATCCTGTAAAGACCGAGATTTTTAAATGAATATTTTTATAATTATAAATTTAATTTTGATAAGAATTTATTCAATTTCCGAGACTCCGAAAATTTTCAAAAATTTCCGTTCTCGAGCCAACGACTGATTTAAATTCTTTCGAATAATTCCGGCATAAACTCGTTACTCAAATTTGAAAACGAAATAATTCCGCTTTATTTTCCCAAGGCTTAAAAATATTTTTGGATTTCGTTATTTAATTCAGACTCGATTAATTATTTTAAAACGCGTCGGGTTAAGGTCGGAAAGCGTGTTTTAGGATTTAATTCCGGGTATAAAAGTTGACTTTATCACAATTAATAACCCCCCCTCCTAGCCACCCTAAGATCCCTACCCAAACAGCCCTTAGACCCCCCCCCCCCCCTTCTTCCCACACAATCCATCAGCAATGACAGTACCAACTTCCCTCCCTCCTTCTTTCAAATCTGGTAGCCTTACCTCCACTCCTCACCTCAGCTCACCTCCATTCCTCCTTTTAATTCTGAGCTACAACTCCCTTGTCTCAATCCACACACACATCACGTCTCTTATTTCGCTCCATCACCACCGAGGCACCAAGCCCTCTGCTCGCGCATTCCCTGTGTTCCGAGCCCACACTGAGCTTCCCCATCCCCTTCCGCGAGCAGCAGCTGCAACACAAGCGCCCAGGAGCCACCCAGGTCGCCTCGAAGCCGTTGGAGCCGCGTCGCACCACCACTTCCCCTGTTCTTCTCCGACCCGAACGGTAAGCTCCAATCTTCCTTCTTTTCGGCTCGAATCTGTGTAAAGTCGGGCCTCTAATCTCCCTTCGCTCGTCCTAGGCCACAACAAAGCTTCCTCCCCGTCGTCGAGCTCGGAATTCGCCATTGAAGCACCCCGGAATTGATTTTTCGAGCTCTCGGTAACATCTCCTTTCCTCATCCCCTCTTGCTCTCGCTTGCTTCGTTTTGTGTGGGTTAAGGTCGGGGGGGAGTGCGTGAGCTGAGTGCGAGCGTGGTCGAGCTCGAGAGCTCCGACGAGCTCGGGAGAGTCGAGGCCGAGCGCTAGGTCGTGTGTGTGCGGGGAGGGCTGTGAGCACGAGCGAGGGCGGGTATGTGAGGCCGGGGAGTGTGAGCTTGGTCAGGGAGGAGCGTCCGAGAGGGCGGGAGGGCGAGACGGGAGCTCGGGAGGCTGGAGCGCGAAAGCCGCCGACCGACGGGTGCAGACGAGCAACGCGGGCGGGATCTGTTTTGAAATGAAGAAGAAGAAGCAAGCGGGTCCCACCCTCCTGCCCAGTCAGCTCTATGGGGGCCCACCTCCAATTTCCTTTAGCTGTTGAATGTTTCTCGGTTGGGCTGGAAGAGGGAATGGAATGGGCTCGGGTTGGGCCGGGTAAAGGGATCCGGGTTGGGCTACTGGTTGGGCTTAATTTGGTTGGGTATTTTGGGTTATAATTTATAGGATGGTTATATAATTGTTATTTTAATTATTATTAAATTTATTTTTTCGATTTATTTATTTAATTAATTCATTATTTACTTATTCATTTGTAAGTTATTAAAATCTGAATTATTTGATTTATTAATTAATTATTATTTTAAGGTAATAATTGAGCAACTTGTGAACCCTTTGTTAGGTTACTAAAATTAATTACTTTCTAAATTTTATCTGAATATGATATGGAATAAATTGGAGTATTTAATTCTCTATTTTTAATATATATTTAAAGTATGATTTTTAAATATTATTTAGTTGATTGATTATATTATTTTAATGGGTAAATGTTATTTAATTATTTTATGGATTTTGATCCTTTATATGGTCAAGTAATTGATTATCTTTCCTCGATTTATTTATTTGATTATTTAAACTAGTTTGTTGAGAATGATTGATATGAATAAATTAATTCCTAGGTTTTGATATTTGAAATGGATAATTTGAAATATTGGAATAATTCATGGAAATAAGGATGTGACGAGGTGGCTAATAATGATGATGATGGTGATATTATGATTCCATTGAGAAAAGTATCGGATTATGAGAGATAATGGAACTAGATGAGAAATGGAGATGAAATGATAATGGTGATAATGATGAAATGGATGGGTTATATTAGTATGTGTACCTTATATGTTTCTTATGTAACTTGTGTGCTTGTGTAAATTAGACTCAGACTTATTAAATTATTTATGGAATTTCTAGGTGATTTCTGATCTATTGGATTGCTCACTCCTGCTGCCTTATTTTGCTGCTCTGCGTTTCCAGGTAAGTCCTCCGGGGCTTACTCAAGTTAGAACCTCATGCCTGATGTGTCATATAGTGTGTAGGTGTTGCATCCTGCATATTCATGTAGTATCATGCTTAGGTTGCACAAATTAATCGAGCATCCGTATTCTCTTTGCGTATGGTAGAACGGCCGTTAAATTGTGAGTCCTAGAGTCATTTGCTAGGGTCATAGGACGGTCCAGTCCCATCGGGCTTAGTCCTCATCGAGTCAGACTATTAAATTTACGAGCATGAATATTGATGTGATTGATGATGTCATGATATTGAACGCGACCGGTTCCCGCACTAACGAGCATGGGTGCGGGAGTATAAAACGCGGTCGGTTCCTGCACTAACGAGCATGGGTGCGGGAGTAGGAGAGGGACATGCCACTTGGCATTCTGTGCGGGATCCCATTTAATCGTTTTCTGCATATATATATATACAAACTGCTAGCATGCTTGAGCGTTTAATATTCTGTACTACATTAGAGCATCCATTATTTAGGTATAGGCATATTATATGTCCTCAGTGAGGTCTTCAGGGCCCGCATGAGTGGCTCGACCTTGACTTCGTGGTTAGTTTCAGGTACCCGTACCCTTACTTGATCATGTGCTGATGTGGCGGGGAATATCTCATGGCGCAGTGAGAGGGAGAGAAAGACCAACTTGGACTCTACACTTTTGCTACTTATTTCTTCGTATTTGGTTTTGACCCGGCCCTGCCGTGGCAACTTGTATTATGTTATTTCCTTCCTTATGCTTTCGAACTAAAAACGTTTTGGACGACTTAGGCAAGTAGGACAAGTTCGGAGGACCTAATGGCCCTATCGCGAATTTTAGGGTGCGAAATCCCTTCTTTGACCTTTAAAACTTTGTTTTAAAACTCAACCCGTACTCGAATTGCAAGATCCGAACGAAGGTATCCAATCCTTCGAAACGTAACCCGAATATTTATATTTGGGCCGTTACACGAGGTGGACGGATCGGGCGTGGGGGCCCAGTGCGTAGAGGTAGAGGACGACCCCGTCGTAGGGCAGCCACTGTTACGACCGACGATGAAACTCCGACACCTGAGGGCGGCGAGACTCAGGTCCCCATTCAACAGACCACACCGAGGCAGATGGACCGAGCTGCGATCTTGGAGGTCTTACGAGAGTTTCTTGGGGAGTCACAGTCTGCAGCACCCGGGGCCCAGATCCCGATCGAGCCGCCTACAGCACCTGAGCCCGCTCGAGCTGTTCCTATGGCCGTTGCGCGACCCGAGAAGCGCATCGACTGGGTGAAGGTCATGGGGCAGTGTAGGCCACCGCAGTTCTCAGGAGGCGCGGGAGAGGATATAGAGATGTGGTTCCGTCAGCTGGACGGGATCTTCAACCATATCGATGTGCCAGCTACAGAGCGACAGAGGCTAGCAGCAGGACATCTACGGGGGGACGCCTTTGATCGTTGGTCCGTGTACAAGACGGACCAGACCGAGTGGAGTTACGATGCTTTCCGGACTTTGATGCTGAAGGAGTATAGTCCCCCGGGGACCCAGATTGCTCGCGAGGTGGCATTTTATCGTGGGACCTACAACCCGTCTCTCTCTGTTGTTGATGTCGTCTGCCAGTTCAAGAAGGAGTTGGTTTACTGCGCACACCTGTGTCCCACTGACGAGAGTCGCATTCGACTGTTGTCGATGAGGTTGTCACCAGCAGTACTACTGCATGCTTCTAGTCTGGGCGCAGTATCGTTCGACCGTTTCCTGGAGGTGGTTATTCTATACGATCAGCAGCGTATCCTCTCCGCGACTGCATATGCTTCATCCCGCCCTGAGGGGAAGAGACCTAGACCTGCTGAGACTAGATGGGAGACGAGACCTAGAGGAGGGTACCGAGGAGGATTCGAAGGAGTATCGAGGATTCCACCAGCACCGTCTGCTCCGAGTAGGGAGGTTCGAGTTAGGAGTATTACTTGTCACGACTGCTACGAGGAGAGTCATTATGTTGCTGCATGTCCGATGAGAGATACTAGGTGTTATTCATGTGGACTTTTAGGGCATAGATCTCGCTACTGCCCCCAGAGCGGAGGGACTCCATCTGCACCCGCTCTCCGACTTCCAGAGGCTCCCAGACCCCCACAGTTGACTTACCCCCAGGGTCAGGGGAGAGGTTCTGCTCCTAGTAGAGGCCGCGGAGGATTGAGAGGCGGTAGAGGTTCTGGCCGCGGAGGTAGAGGATCGACTTCAGCTGGGCCATCTGGTTCGAGTTATGGCAGAGGACAGACTTCAGGAGGCCGTGGTTCCGCATTGCCCCCACCGCCCCGCGTGTTTCAGATGCGAGTTGATGATCATTCTGCTCCGACTGCAGCAGGTACCATCTCTCTCTATGATGTGTGTCTGCGTATGCTGTTTGATACTGGTGCTACACACTGCTTTATAGCAGAGACGTGCGTTGCTAGGCTGAGTCTTAGCTGCACGAGTGGTCCATCCCTCCTAGTAGGCATGCCGGATGGATCTAGGGTTAGGACTAGTCGAGAGATCCTAGGATGCCCTGTTCGCATAGGAGAGCGTGAGTGGCCAGCAGACCTGATTGTGATGCCACTGAAGACGGACGACCTTATTCTCGGCATGGACTTCATGGGACGATATGGAGCGATCGTCAACCTTCGGACGAGGACTGTGACGCTTTTAGCTGATGACGGGACCGAGCACCAAGTTTGGGGGAGTGACCCCAAACGGAACGGGGCGCTTATCAGCGCAGTTCGAGCAGCCAGACTTTTGGATCAGGGATGCATGGGGCACTGGTGCTATGCCTTAGAGGTGGATCGTGAGCAGCCCAGCATGAACGATGTACCTATAGTACGAGAGTTTGCGGACGTGTTTCCCGACGAGCTGCCAGGACTCCCTCCGCAGAGAGAGATCGACTTCGCCATAGAGTTAGAGCCAGGCACGAGGCCGATTTCACGAGTACTGTACCGGATGGCACCGACCGAGATGGCAGAGTTGAAGGCTCAGTTGGAGGAGTTGGCCGAGAAGGGCTACATCAGACCTAGTGCGTCACCGTGGGGAGCACCAGTCCTCTTCGTTAAGAAGAAGGACGGATCGTTGAGATTGTGCATTGATTATCGGGAGTTGAACCGGGCGACGGTGAAGAACCGTTATCCTCTCCCTCGGATTGATGACTTGTTGGATCAGCTTCAGGGAGCAGTTGTGTTCTCTAAGATCGATTTGAGATCCGGTTATCACCAGCTTCGAGTGAAGCCTGAGGATGTACCGAAGACCGCCTTCCGGACTCGTTATGGACATTATGAGTTCGTAGTCATGCCATTTGGGCTGACCAATGCACCTGCAGCCTTCATGGAGCTCATGAACCGAGTGTTCATCGATTACTTGGATCGATTCGTCGTTGTCTTCATCGACGATATTCTGGTGTACTCGAGGAGTAGGGAGGAGCACGAGGAGCACCTGAGGATCGTGCTAGAGACGCTAAGGAAGCACCAGCTGTATTGCAAGTACAGCAAGTGTGATTTTTGGATCTCTTAGGTGACCTTCTTGGGTCATGTGATTTCAGCAGAGGGTGTCGCCGTGGATCCGGCGAAGATAGAGGCTATAGTAGCTTGGGGGGTGCCCAAGAACGTCAGGGATATCCGCTCCTTCCTTGGCTTAGCGAGTTACTACCGGAGATTCGTTCAGGGATTTTCGAGTATCGCACGACCGATGACACAGCTGCTGCGGAAGGACGTTCCTTTTGAGTGGAGCGTGGAGTGTCAGGCCAGTTTCGAGCTTCTGAAGGAGAAGCTGACCACTGCACCAGTTCTAGCTTTGCCAGATGGGACCGAGGATTTCGTTGTCTACACTGATGCATCCAGAGCCGGTTTGGGGTGCGTACTTCATCAAAGGGATCGAGTTATCGCCTATGCTTCACGACAGTTGAAGCCTGGAGAGTTGTCTTACCCCACCCACGACCTAGAGCTAGCAGCTGTAGTTCATGCTCTGAAGATCTGGAGGCGCTACCTGTATGGCACGTCGTGCAAGGTGATGACGGATCACAAGAGCCTGAAGTACATCTTCACACAGAAGGAGCTGAACATGAGACAGAGGCGCTGGTTGGAGTTGCTCAAGGACTACGATCTGGAGATTGTGTATCACCCTGGGAAGGCCAACGTGGTCGCAGATGCGCTCAGCAGGAAGACTCATCAGGAGGTGACGGTAGCTAGGCTCACCACTCAGGAGCGACTGCAGTCAGATTTGAGATCGAGTGGTATCGAGGTTTGGATTCAGCGAGAGAGCGGACAACTGACCTTCTTAGAGGTGTAGTCAGATCTGTTGGAGGAGATTCACAGAGCCCAGACAGATTGCCCAGAGATTGTGGCTCTTAGAGAGCGGATGGCTCAGGGACGAGCCGGAGAGTTGTCAGAGAGGGAGGACGGGATGCTGACCTTTCAGGATCGCGTTGTGGTACTATCTACTCAGGATCTTAGACAGAGGATCATGCAAGAGGCGCACACCACTCCTTATTCTGTCCATCCCGGGACGAATAAGATGTACCAGGATTTGAGGAGGTCTTACTGGTGGCAGAGGATGAGAGCAGACATCACTGACTTCGTAGCTAGATGCCAGATTTGTCAGCAGGTTCGTATTGAGCACCAGCGGCTAGGAGGACTTGTCAGGTCACTTTCAGTCCCTGAGTGGAAGTGGACTGACATTTCCATGGACTTTGTCACCGGACTGAGGCGAGATGTTAGAGGGTTCGATACCATCTGGGTTGTGGTCGATAGATTGACCAAGTCCGCACATTTTATCGCCATACAGGAGACATGACCAGTATCTAGACTAGCTGAGGAGTTCATTCGACAGATTGTTCGTCTGCATGGAGTGCCAGAGAGGATTGTTTCTGACAGAGATGGCCGCTTTACTTCACGATTTTGGCAGCATGTGCACGAGGCCCTAGGGACCAGATTACAGTTCAGTACTTCCTTCCATCCACAGACAAATGGACAGAGTGAGAGGACTATACAGACATTGGAGGATATTCTACGATCTTGTGTGCTAGAGTGGGGTGATAGATGGGTGAAATACCTACCGCTGGTCGAGTTCTCGTACAACAACAACTATCATTCTTCGATCGAGATGGCTCCTTATGAGGCGTTGTACGGGAGGCGCTGCAAGTCGCCAGTTTGTTGGGATGAGCCCGCAGATACAGTCACATCCTTGCCAGAGCTAGTCCGCGAGACAGTGGATCAGGTTGGCCGCATCAGAGAGCACATGAGGATCGCTCAGGACCGCCAGAAGAAGTATGCTGACCGACGGAGGACAGAGATCGTCTTCGATGTGGGAGCTCATGTTTGGTTGAGAGTGTCACCCACCAGGGGAGTCCGACGATTTGGCATCAAGGGCAAGCTGAGCCCTAGGTATATTGGACCCTTTGAGATCCTAGAGCGTGTAGGTGAGGTGGCCTATAGATTAGCCCTACCCCCGTCTTTAGCTGGAGTTCATGATGTGTTCCACGTGTCTCAGCTCCGTAGATATGTACCCGATCCTAGCCATACCCTCGATCATTCTGACCTCCATGTTGAGCCCGACCATACCTTTATGGAGCACCCTATTAGGATCCTTGACCGTTGTGTCAAGAAGCTCAGGAACAGGGAGGTTCCTTTACTTTTAGTTCAGTGGTCTAGGCGGGGTCCTGACGAGGCTACCTGGGAGACCGAGGAGAGCATTCGGGCCAGTTATGGGGGAGTGTTAGACGAGTTACTTGCATCGTACGTGGAGCCTAGCGTGGACATTTCTTTGACCTCTTGAGTTAGTTGGTGAGTATTGCCCGGTCCTTGCTATGAGGCGTGCCTTATCATTGTATGATTATGTGATTGTGCATATCTGATTGATAATTATGCACCATTTCTATGAGTATATGATATGTTGATATCTTGATGTGCTATACCTGGAATTAAGAATGCTGAAACTGACTTTGAGAATGAACCTAGGAAGTGGAATATGGGATTAGCCCTTAGAGGTGGATGTTGCCACCTCTTGAAATCCTTGAAATCTGATAGACTTAAAATGAGAGAAATGACTTGGATTTTGAAAGGTCAAACGCGATCGAGAATTTGATTGATTAACTTGAATCGAGAACCCTTTTGAAACTTTTTCAACCCGAGTTTACATTATAATGTCCCACGAAGTGGATACAAACATTTATAGGGGCACTTATAGATTGTTTGCTAAGACCTAGTGGAGACGTTATGATTCTTTTGAGTTATAATGTAACCAAGAAGTCGGGGTAAGGTTGTGATAAGGGCCCATATCACATTCTTGCTACGACCAATTGGGAATGTTATGATCATGAGAAAGATACTGCGAGGATCTCATAGGGGCACTTATGAGATACTCACGGGATCAATGGCGTGATCCTCGGACTCACCAATTTCGAACTTCATACCCTTGCTTTTAAAAGGATTTTAGTCTCGAGGACGAGACTTGTTTTTAGAGGTGGATGATGTAAAGACCGAGATTTTTAAATGAATATTTTTATAATTATAAATTTAATTTTGATAAGAATTTATTCAATTTCCGAGACTCCGAAAATTTTCAAAAATTTCCGTTCTCGAGCCAACGACTGATTTAAATTCTTTCGAATAATTCCGGCATAAACTCGTTACTCAAATTTGAAAACGAAATAATTCCGCTTTATTTTCCCAAGGCTTAAAAATATTTTTGGATTTCGTTATTTAATTCAGACTCGATTAATTATTTTAAAACGCGTCGGGTTAAGGTCGGAAAGCGGGTTTTAGGATTTAATTCCGGGTATAAAAGTTGACTTTATCACAATTAATAACCCCCCCTCCTAGCCACCCTAAGATCCCTACCCAAACAGCCCTTAGACCCCCCCCTTCTTCCCACACAATCCATCAGCAATGACAGTACCAACTTCCCTCCCTCCTTCTTTCAAATCTGGCAGCCTTACCTCCACTCCTCACCTCAGCTCACCTCCATTCCTCCTTTTAATTCTGAGCTACAACTCCCTTGTCTCAATCCACACACACATCACGTCTCTTATTTCGCTCCATCACCACCGAGGCACCAAGCCCTCTGCTCGCGCGTTCCCTGTGTTCCGAGCCCACACTGAGCTTCCCCATCCCCTTCCGCGAGCAGCAGCTGCAACACAAGCGCCCAGGAGCCACCCAGGTCGCCTCGAAGCCGTTGGAGCCGCGTCGCACCACCACTTCCCCTGTTCTTCTCCGACCCGAACGGTAAGCTCCAATCTTCCTTCTTTTCGGCTCGAATCTGTGTAAAGTCGGGCCTCTAATCTCCCTTCGCTCGTCCTAGGCCACAACAAAGCTTCCTCCCCGTCGTCGAGCTCGGAATTCGCCATTGAAGCACCCCGGAATTCATTTTTCGAGCTCTCGGTAACATCTCCTTTCCTCATCCCCTCTTGCTCTCGCTTGCTTCGTTTTGTGTGGGTTAAGGTCGGGGGGGAGTGCGTGAGCTGAGTGCGAGCGTGGTCGAGCTCGAGAGCTCCGACGAGCTCGGGAGAGTCGAGGCCGAGCGCTAGGCCGTGTGTGTGCGGGGAGGGCTGTGAGCACGAGCGAGGGCGGGTATGTGAGGCCGGGGGAGTGTGAGCTTGGTCAGGGAGGAGCGTCCGAGAGGGCGGGAGGGCGAGACGGGAGCTCGGGAGGCTGGAGCGCGAAAGCCGCCGGCCGACGGGTGCAGACGAGCAACGCGGGCGGGATCTGTTTTGAAATGAAGAAGAAGAAGCAAGCGGGTCCCACCCTCCTGCCCAGTCAGCTCTATGGGGGCCCACCTCCAATTTCCTTTAGCTGTTGAATGTTTCTCGGTTGGGCTGGAAGAGGGAATGGAATGGGCTCGGGTTGGGCCGGGTAAAGGGATCCGGGTTGGGCTTAATTTGGTTGGGTATTTTGGGTTATAATTTATAGGATGGTTATATAATTGTTATTTTAATTATTATTAAATTTATTTTTTCGATTTATTTATTTAATTAATTCATTATTTACTTATTCATTTGTAAGTTATTAAAATCTGAATTATTTGATTTATTAATTAATTATTATTTTAAGGTAATAATTGAGCAACTTGTGAACCCTTTGTTAGGTTACTAAAATTAATTACTTTCTAAATTTTATCTGAATATGATATGGAATAAATTGGAGTATTTAATTCTCTATTTTTAATATATATTTAAAGTATGATTTTTAAATATTATTTAGTTGATTGATTATATTATTTTAATGGGTAAATGTTATTTAATTATTTTATGGATTTTGATCCTTTATATGGTCAAGTAATTGATTATCTTTCCTCGATTTATTTATTTGATTATTTAAACTAGTTTGTTGAGAATGATTGATATGAATAAATTAATTCCTAGGTTTTGATATTTGAAATGGATAATTTGAAATATTGGAATAATTCATGGAAATAAGGATGTGACGAGGTGGCTAATAATGATGATGATGGTGATATTATGATTCCATTGAGAAAAGTATCGGATTATGAGAGATAATGGAACTAGATGAGAAATGGAGATGAAATGATAATGGTGATAATGATGAAATTGATGGGTTATATTAGTATGTGTACCTTATATGTTTCTTATGTAACTTGTGTGCTTGTGTAAATTAGACTCAGACTTATTAAATTATTTATGGAATTTCTAGGTGATTTCTGATCTATTGGATTGCTCACTCCTGCTGCCTTATTTTGCTGCTCTGCGTTTCCAGGTAAGTCCTCCGGGGCTTACTTAAGTTAGAACCTCATGCCTGATGTGTCATATAGTGTGTAGGTGTTGCATCCTGCATATTCATGTAGTATCATGCTTAGGTTGCACAAATTAATCGAGCATCCGTATTCTCTTTGCGTATGGTAGAACGGCCGTTAAATTGTGAGTCCTAGAGTCATTTGCTAGGGTCATAGGACGGTCCAATCCCATCGGGCTTAGTCCTCATCGAGTCAGACTATTAAATTTACGAGCATGAATATTGATGTGATTGATGATGTCATGATATTGAACGCGACCGGTTCCCGCACTAACGAGCATGGGTGCGGGAGTATAAAACGCGGTCGGTTCCTGCACTAACGAGCATGGGTGCGGGAGTAGGAGAGGGACATGCCACTTGGCATTCTGTGCGGGATCCCATTTAATCGCTTTCTGCATATATATATACAAACTGCTAGCATGCTTGAGCGTTTAATATTCTGTACTACATTAGAGCATCCTTTATTTAGGTATAGGCATATTATATGTCCATAGTGAGGTCTTCAGGGCCCGCATGAGTGGCTCGACCTTGACTTCGTGGTTAGTTTCAGGTACCCGTACCCTTACTTGATCATGTGCTGATGTGGCGGGGAATATCTCATGGCGCAGTGAGAGGGAGAGAAAGACCAACTTGGACTCTACACTTTTGCTACTTATTTCTTCGTATTTGGTTTTGACCCGGCCCTGCCGTGGCAACTTGTATTATGTTATTTCCTTCCTTATGCTTTCGAACTAAAAACGTTTTGGACGACTTAGGCAAGTAGGACAAGTTCGGAGGACCTAATGGCCCTATCGCGAATTTTAGGGTGCGAAATCCCTTCTTTGACCTTTAAAACTTTGTTTTAAAACTCAACCCGTACTCGAATTGCAAGATCCGAACGAAGGTATCCAATCCTTCGAAACGTAACCCGAATATTTATATTTGGGCCGTTACACATCCACTATCTTTCCTCTTTTCATGCAAAGAACCTAGAGAAGAAGAAATGTGAGACAACGGGGAACTTGAACGATTCGAGCACGTGGAGAGGTAGAATCAATGAAAGATGGCGAGGAATCAACCTCTGGAGGCGGAGCGAAGTCAGATCCGGTCAGGAATCGGCGATCTCGCAATCGAACCAGATTTGAGATCCATCATCGTTCCTCTTCGCAATCGGCGAACTCGCAATCGACGAACTCGCAATTGGCGCTTCTCCCTCGCACACAGTTCCTCTTCGTCGCGACGTTCCTCTTCGCCGAAGTTCCTCTCCGCAAAAGCGCTTCTCCCTCTCAGGACGAAGTTCCTGTTCACCGCGCCGCCACTGCGACGAATGCAAAGCCAATCGATATTGAACTGAGGAGTAGCAAGGGTGCCTTCTCGATCTGAGATCTTGGAGTCTAGGAGTGAATCGAACGTAGGAGAACGTGGATTAGGGAGAGAAGAGGTAGAAGGTGTAGATCTGATAATTAGGGTTAGTTCCTTATAAAAAACGAGATGGACAGTTTATCAATTAAATCAAAAGTGTGGATAGTTTATTAATTTGAATATCCAAATGCCCCTTCCAAGCAAATTTTCTCTTTTTTTATGAGGTTTAATTTACTCTCTCTTTAAAATGAGGATATAAATAATATTAATTATTGTTTCTTAAAAAAATAACAATGAGATTAATTCAAAATATAATATTAATTCTAAGGATATTCTACGTCTATATTTATATCTATTATTAAGTTTCATAAATCCTATTATGACACTTTTATGGTAAATATTTCCATGTTTATTTATTTATTTTATCAACTCTATCTTTCTTATTTATACTCACCTTGGTTAATATTTTATTTATTTTTATAATCTCACTTTCTTATATTATTAAAATTCTATTTCAAAAAAATGGCATCATGGCGCAGGGAACTATACTAGTAATACATTAAGTGAGATCCATTTTTTATTACGTGACATCACTATTAATTGTAAGATTTTCAATCAATCAAATTATAAGAGGAATTTTTTTATTTGCTTAAAATATTTTTTATTTCTAATAATTGTGTTTAATTTAAAACATTGAATGAATACATTAATATAAATTTATTTAAATATTTTAAACAAAGTTACAATGATATTTATTTATATATTTATTCTACTAACCAATATGAGTGGTACGAATTTCTATATCTACATATACTAATACCGTAAAAAAAGAATAATTTTTTAAAAAAAAATTCAAAAAAATTCAAAAAAATTTCGACGATACTTTATGCTAATTTTCTGTATGATGTTTTACTTTATTAAACATAGATTTCTTTTTTTATGATAAGTTTTATAAATATTTTATTTAATTGTATTATATTAATTCATTTTATTATTAATATTTTATTTTAAAAAAATTGCATTATGTCTTAGTAACTATAGTAGTTGGAAAAAAATCAGCTGAGTTGAACATCACAGACACAAGAAGGTAGACGAAGAGTGAAGACAAACTGTGAATGGAAAGACAACAATTAGCTTACCAATCTCATCAATGGCACCCATAGCTCATAACCTACCCATTAAAGATTACTAAAAATGGAAGAGGACTATATTTAGATTAGATTCAAGTATGAATCAAAGGCGAAAAAATGGTACAAACAATCAAACATATAATCACCGAATAAATAAATTAACACCATCTCCAAGGCGGAGATGCACAATCCTTGAAAATCCATAAACACAACCTTCTTCAGAGAAATAGGATTAGAGGAGACTCTGAACAATATTTCTTACTAAACTTTCCATTAACTATCACCAGATAAAATTAAAAACATTGAATTTTTTCAAGGAATTGGGACATTTGCATCATCATCATCATCAGATGATGATGATGATGTGTCAAGGTGAAAGAGTTGACCAGTACATTTGGGGCAATCTTCAACTTGCTTGGGAACCATGTGGTACATCAGACAAGCTTTGCACCCTGCAACCACCAGCACATCATCTGCGTTCCTGAAGCTCTGCGATTTCCATGCTCCCCTGTCATTATCCACCGACGATGCCGACGACGACAAGTACTCCTCCATGGAGGAACCTTCAAGGCCGTCAACTGCATCGTCTTTGTCTTCCTCATCGGAGCAATTGTACACATCCGCAGTGGCTTTCAGCCTCGGATCCTCCTTCGCTTTCACCCCGCTCCTCCAATTTACATAATAGATCTCTCCCGTCTGTATTATTTAAGACAATATGGAATTCCATTCAAGCAATTAGATAAGGGCTTTTTTCGATACAAGCGCGATAAATAGCGGCAGTGAGTAAAAAAGGGGGCTTTCAGAAGGAGTAACAGATTGAGCGGGTAGGTAGGGTTACGAGCATTTATTGATCTGGAGCCGACCGAATAAGAGTAATTGCTTCAAGTACTATAGGAATTAATTAATAGCAAGGGTGAGACCGAATCTAACCTTCAAATCGAGGCATTGCTCCCAATGGTAAGGGAGCGAGATATGGGAGTTGAGTTCGACAAGCGTAGCAGTGGAAGATTCAGAAGAGGAATTAGAGGAGGAGATGAAAGAAGGGTGGCAGCGGCGGAGGCCGGAGTCGGTTGCGAAATCTCCGGGGGAGGAGCCGTTCAAGGAGCAGTTGCGGAGCGATTGTTCGAGGGAGGCGGTGAGGGTCGCCATGTCAGTGGTGTTCATCCGGCGAGGGGGTACGCCTTATATTTCGCAGTTCAAATTTTGAAAGACGAGATGAGTTTAATGGTAAGTGTGGAGAAGAAGATAAAAACCACAGCAAGCAGAAAAAGGGTAAAGATCTTCTCACTCTTTCATCAACAAGGAAAGAAATGAAAAGCAATGGAGGAAGACAAATTGGCTTAAAGGAAAGGTAATAATATTGACAAACAATACAGAAGTCCATGGTAAAAGAGTAAAGGTAAATCACACCAATTTTATGAAAGTTTGATGGACCAATATAGTATGAAAATTCATATATACATGGCAAATTTGTGTGAATATACCAAAAAGATAGGGGCTTTTGCAACAGTAGCGCTGGTACTACATAATTTGCAAAAGGTGGAGTCAATGACATTTTTGCAATTTTTTTTAACTCAATTAACCGGTTGGCGGCTAATAAGAGAGAGAGGTGCAGACAAGGTGCAAAAGAGAGAGGAGGTGCTTTTATATGCATTAAATGCACCAAAAGCAACATAAAAAAAATTACAAAAGTTGTATGGAAAAGCAGAGGAGAGAGTAGGAATGACAATGGGCCGGGTGGTGGGTGGATGAACCTCCATTTCACCCGACCCACCATGGATGACCAATCACCCCACCGATCCACCACTCATATCCACTTCATCCATATCCACTTTCACCCATATTCATCGGGTGAGCGGGTGAAATATGGATGACATATGAGTAATTTGTGCTAAATACCTATCATTGAATTCTAATAAAACATGTAGAGAAAACAATGGCTAAAATAACATCATCTTACACATTAAGTCTTAAATAAGTCATAAGTTTAAATAACATTGTCTTAAATACATGACCATAAGTCTTAAACATAAACGGGAGTTTAAATAGCATTGTCTTAAGGAAAAAAAGTCGCTCAGCAACAACAAGACAAGAGTAGTAGAGGACCCAGAACGAAGTACTGATTAGGAAGTTAATGTTTAGGAAATTAGAAAGTTTATATATATTTTTATATAAAATATATAAATAATATTTTATAATGTAGATGGATGGTGGATCGGGTCGGATGGTGGATGATGGGTGAGGTGGTAGATCGGGTGCGGGTGGAAAAAAATATCACCCCACCCAACCCACCACTCATATCCACTTCATCCATATCCACTTTTCACCTGCTTTTTTTCGGGTTTTCATCCACTTTTTCGGGTCGGGTGATTCGGGTTCGGGTTGGGTGTGGGTGAAATTGTCATCCCTAGGAGAGAGAGGGTGATTTCATGGGCATTAAATGCACCCAAAGTTCCCACCATTGAAGGCGAACGTGAAGCAAAGGTGGATCCAGTTACCAGTTATGTGTCAGACAATAGGAAACACAGGACAACAACGAATTATTACATGCCATGCAAAGGGTGACACGTGCCAAATCCAAAAAGCATATATTAACGAAAATGGGTAAGAAAGCTTACGGTATTTGTTTTACGTGCCGGATAAAATTTATGTGTCATTTATTATGGTTTACGTGCCACCGACATCTAAACTTGTGCCATAAAAATAAAATTTTATGCCAATTATATTTCGATGCCTACGAATTGCTAACAAATCCATGAAGTCCATGAATCATACGACGAGGAATCTTAAGTTACTGGCACGGTTTATCGTTCGGTCGACACACAATATTAAGTTGCTGGCACGTATTTCATATTGGTTGGCATGCAACTGATCACTGAGTTATCCATATTTCCTATTCTTCTTCTATTACACCACTTCTACTTTCCCTCTCTTCTCTACCTCTCTCCTTTGCGAAAAGCTGATTTTCCCTCTCTCTCATCTGCATTTAATGTTTTTCTCTCTCTCCCTTTTTCATGTAATGTTTCCTCTCTCTCTCCCCTCCCCTTCTCTCCTTTGCCACCACTTGCAGAACCAATTTAAAACTGGTTATTTTGTGCAATTTGTAAGGGGCATTTGCTACTTTTGCAATTTTTCAGAGGGTCGGGTTAGTTTTGCAAATGACTAGGCATTTTGGTATATTAGATGCAATTCTCTCTATATACATTTATATTTTCTTTACTTTTTATATGAAACTGTTTTTCTAACCCATAATTTCTTAAAAACTAAATCAATATATCAATATATCTATCTATCTATATCTATTATCTATTACTAATATCTATCTATCTATCTATATATCTATCTAATCAATACATAATACTAAAGGAGAAGTCGTTTACGCCATGTAACGGCTTCTCCTTTAAAGTAGGATTTTTAAGTTAGCAAATTAACTGTAAATTCATTTAATTGCCTATAACCCAATTAAGAATCTTATTGTTTGGATTTTCTTTTAATTCCCTATAAATACGAAATTAGTTTGGATATTATGGTTAGTTGGTTTAGATATTCACTAGATAAGATCAAAATCAAACAATATTTATTTTTGTAATATAAATAAATTAGTATGGATTTATCTATTTTGATTTTTAAGGTTTTAGCTTCCTTCATACACTATCTCTTTCTATATAATCTCTGTTTTTCTTTTCTTCCTTTCAATTGTTTTATACAAATCAATTAGAAAAAATCGATTAGAAAATAAATAAAGATTTGAAAAAATCAATATTTTATACAAATCAATTAGAAGATGAGTGATTTAATTATTTTTATTTTAATCGTAGGCAATGATATGGTTAATACTCATCAAATAGGATCATAAAAGTTAATATTAGTTTTATGATGGAGGTAAATTAATTATATTGAGAATATCACAATTGAGTTGTTATTTTCACATGGCGCCCATCCCAATTAAGCTTAATATAAATGATGACACTTTATTAAATTATTTTTACACAACATTATTTGAATTTTCAACCTATTTTACTTAAAACCAAATTTGATTTTTTTGTTAAACAAATAAAAATCTTATTTTGTTTAATTAAAAAAAACTAAACTCAAATATTTTTTATTGAGCAAAATTTAACATAATCGGTTAAAATCTTTGTTGTTGTTGTTGTTGTTGTTATTATTATTATTATTATTAAAATTCAAATATGGAATAACTAATAAGACATTGACCTAATCTTAACAATATATTAAGATTGTAATTTTTTTCAAGTTTACAATCTTAATCATGATCGATCATCCTAACAATATCTTTGATTTTTTTAATATCTAGATTTGAAAAAAATGATCAATTTTATTTTCTTATAATAAACACTAATGTAATATATCTATTTGACATGCAAAAAACAAACTAACTCATTTTACACAAATAAAAAGGCAATAAATCAAAGAACTGAAATATAACAATTTATTAACCTATTATAGCGGGTGAGAGAGAGTTACAAAAATATTTTTATTTAAAGAAATTCCGCACAAGGTGCGGGTTACTATACTAGTCTAATATAATACTAAAGTAGTTGTTTCCGCTGCCACGTGGCGCCCTCGTATTTAAAATGCCACATGTCGATCAAATACTTAGGTCACATCCCCAAATACTTAACCGTTCAATTAATTGGAATAATTAAAACAAAATCAAATTCTTAAACATTTCATATTAATTACTAAAAATCTTTCTTCGACTTCTTCGATTTGTTACAATAAAGTCTCGGCTTTACAAAACTCATATTAACTAATATTTAATTTTCTTCATGTCGATCTTCATTGTGGAACTTTGTAATAAAAAAAATCACGACCACTCTAATCTTCACCGTTGTTGTATGAAATTGAGCATTGTATGGCAGCATCTATGTCCTTCCGAAAATATCTTCACGATGACCTAATAACCTGTTAATTCCACCTTGATGATAAGACTTTGGTTGATGAAAGTCAAAACTCTGGATTCCGAATTTTGGTAAGGTCTTACCATATGGAGTCAAAGAGTTGTTGAGTTTCGGATGTAATGAATGGGCTCAGCTCAACATTTATGGACCTATTTTCAATGGGCTCAGTTTATATAATATTGGGCCTATTTGTGTTACCAATCCAACAGATCTAAAGTCTAAATTATGATGGGCCTATTTTTCTCAGATTGGGCTTCTAAGATTGGATTGAGTTTTTAGATTTGTTTTTATCCTAATCCAATGAATTAGCTCGGTTGTTGAGATTTTCAGGGATCTGATTTCACAATCTCATCAGTTCAAATCCATGGCAACGTTCAAAGTATTTCTTGGAGATTCTCCTGGAAGCAACGGTGGTCTACAAATCTGGAAGATTCGGACTCAACAACCTTGGAGAAAAATCAGACGTTTGAATTTGAATTTAAACGTACTGAGCTATATAAAGGAGGAGCAGAAGATTGCCGAAACACAGAAGTTTTCCTAAGCGTACATCATTCCATTGCAAGCTCTCCTCCTGCAGTCGTCATCTCACAGTTCTCCTGTTGCGTAGTGTTATTTTGTTTCGAGTGTGTGAGGTGTTGTTGTGAGCGTTATAGTACAATTCAGTGAGAGTTATACACAGGGTTCTTTTACCCAATCATAGAGGGTACTTCGGTATCCTTAGTAGCTTTATTTCACTAGAGCGTTTGGGTTGCTAGATAGGAAGTTAGTCTAGAAGAAGGAAGGTCTTCTAGAGGTTGTATCTAGGGCTCATAAGATAAAGTGGAATAAAGTTGTTGAATCCTACGGGTTGGATATCCTAGGCGGGGACGTAGGTGGTTGTGCCGAACCTCGTTAACAAGTCTCGTGTGCTTTACTTTATGTCATCTCTTTTTGCTCTCTCTCTCTTACTTGATCTCATTCTATATCTCGTTTTAACTTGCTTCTGTTTTGCAGATAAGGTCTTACTGTCTGCAGTAAGGTCTTACATTTCTGTTTTGCGAAAAGTTTTCATACTCCATTCAACCCCCCCTTCTGGAGTATATTCGTGCTTCATATCTGCCTATTCCGCACTTCAATTGGTATCAGAGCCTTACTCACGTTTCTTAGATATTACTATCTGTGAGTCTAACCATGGCAGGTGAAGGGCAAGGTGGTTTCGGCCAAGGAAGATCTATCTCCCGTCCACCTCTCTTTGTTGGAAATAACTTCATGCATTGGAAATCTCTAATGCAAATGTTTGTTATCGATCAAAATTTGGAACTCTGGCATATCATTATGCGAGGACCAAATATCCCCAAGAAAGAAGGTCCTAATGGAACAAGGGTGGAAAAATCAGAGGATGAATACACCCAGACTGATTTAGAAAGTGTGGCTAAGAATTTCAAAGCCATAAATCTGCTGTACTGTGGATTGAGTATGGATGAGTTCAACCGTATCTCTTCGTGTAAAACAGCAAAAGAAATCTGGGATAAATTGGTGGTCACTTATGAAGGAACCAACCAGGTCAAAGAGACCAAAATTAGTATCTTTCTTAGACAATATGAATTGTTTAAGATGAACCCTGATGAGTCAGTTAAAACTATGTTTACCCGTTTTACGGAAATCATAAATAACCTTGACTCATTAGGTAAGACCTTCTTAAATGAAGAAAAGGTTAGAAAGATACTAAGGTGCTTACCTAAAGCTAAATGGGGTCCTAAAGTGATGACCATAGAGGAAGCTCAAGATCTTAGCACATTGGCTCTTGATGATCTGCTAGGAAAGTTAATAACCCATGAAATAATCCTCAACGAGGACGATGGGGAACTTCCTACCAATCTCAAAAACCTTGCTCTTAAGGTCAAGAAAGAAGAACCATCGGAAGATTCCGATAGCGACGATGATGAAGATCCGTTTGCTCTAATCACTCGTGGATTAGCACGCATATTGAAAATGAAAAAGCAATTCGCCAAAGGTAAGCCCTCTAACTCCTCTAAGAAGAGTCGAGTTCTTACTTGTTATGAATGTGGTGAATCAGATCATCTCGTCAAAGAATGTCCTATAAAGAAGAAGAACAAAGCTAAGAATGAGTCCAACAAGAAAGTGATCGCTGCTTGGAGTGACTCGGATTGTTCAAGTGACTCAGACGCTGAAGAGGAACATGCAAACTTGTGCCTTATGGCAAAATCCGACGAAAACAAGGATCAACACTTAGATGGAGTTGTAAGGAATCTTCTCTCTAGCCCTATCAATGTTTTATCTGAGTTCTTGAAGAATACGATTTCTAATGAGGAAACTTACAACAAAGAAATCAGCTGCTTGAAAGAGAAAGTGCAGGATCAAGAAACTTGCATAAGGAGGCTATCGCAAAAATTGCAAGATCTTGACAGCCAGAATTCTGAAGCTATCACAGAGAGTAAGACCTTACGATCAGAAATTTCTGAACTAAAGGCAAACGTCTCTTCTCTTAAGAATCTGAATAATGATCTTAAGAATGAAAATGTGAAGCTTTCTAAGAAATGTCAAGATCAACAAACAGCCCTTGTGCAATTCACTCGATCCAAAGCAACTCTTGACAAGATGCTTGGAGAACAACAACTCTCCTTAAATCGAAGTGGTATAGGATACAATAGGAACTTTCCTGCAAAGCCTACTACCAAGTTCGTTAAAGCTAAAGGAAGTTGGCGATCTCCAACTTGCTTCTTTTGTTGTAAGAAAGGTCATGTAAAGGAAACGTGTCCTTATAGGAGAACGGGTCCTTACATTATTAGAAATACCTTTCCTGTTCGGTTAAATGAGCGGATAAGACAGATTTGGGTTCCAAAAGGGACAAGGTTACCAAATATGGTCTACCCCCACAATGGATCCAAATCAGTTTATTGGTCTAGCCGAAAAGGTTGATTTTGTGTTTTGCAGGATATCACCAAGACCAAGGATCAAAAGTGGATAATGGATAGTGGTTGCTCAAGACACATGAGTGGAAAAGAATCTCTTTTTCACAATCTAAAGAAGCAATCCGGTGGAACTATTACTCTTGGTGATAAGGCAAAATGCAACATCGTCGGTATTGGTAACATTGGTGTTGATTCAAATAATTCTATCAATGATGTATATCTTGTTGATGGCTTAAAATATAATCTTCTTAGTGTTTCGCAGCTTTTTGATAAGGGAAATCTTGTTAGCTTTAACAAGAAGAAGTGTGTTGTACAAGATGACGAGATTGGAGAAATTGTTCTTACTGCATACAGGGACTCTAACATTTATGCTCTTAATACTAATCGTATTGCAGGCTCCAATCTGAAATGTCTCAAGGCCTTATCAGAAGATCCAAGGGTTTGGCATAGGAGACTTGGGCATATAAGTATGCATACCCTCAGCAAACTCTGTTCAAAGGATCTTGTTCGAGGCCTTCCTGATTTAAACTTCAAAGTAGATGATCTTTGCAAAGCCTGCTCAAGAGGTAAACATACCCGTAGTCCATTCAAAAAGAAGCTGATCGTTAGTACTACTAGACCTTTGGAGCTTCTACACATGGATCTTTGTGGACCTATGCGTGTCAAATCTCCCAAAGGTAAATAATACATATTTGTTATTGTTGATGATTATTCTCGATTTACTTGGGTTTTCTTCCTCAAAGATAAATCAGAAACTCTGTTTTATTTTTCTAAACTTTGTAAGGAGTTACAAACTTTGAAAAACCTACCTATCGTTTCTATTACAAGTGATCATGGTAAAGAATTTGATCAATTAAACTTTGATCTATTTTGTGCGAAATATGGTATTTCTCACAACTTTTCGGCTCCTAGGACACCTCAACAAAATGGTGTTGTGGAACGAAAGAACCGCACCCTAGAGGAAATGTCCAGGACTATGCTATTAGAGAATAACCTGCCGAAGTCATACTGGGCAGAAGCTGTGAATACAGCAAATGATATTCTCAATAGATGCTTAATTAGATCAATTTTAAAGAAAACTCCTTATGAACTTTTCAAAGGAAGAAAACCAAGCATATCATATTTTAAACCATTTGGATGTACGTGTTACGTGCATAACAATGGCAAGGATAATCTTGGGAAATTTGATGCACGTAGCGACGAAGGTATATTTCTTGGATACTCGACTCAAAGCAAGGCTTATCGAGTATTCAATAAACGTACCAAAATCGTCGAAGAAAGTATCCATGTGTTATTTGATGAAAGTGATAACGGTATCTTGAGTGAAGGATTTGCAGATTTGAAGTTAAATACTCATGAGGGAGATGAATCAGATGGAGAAGGCATTCATTCTAAGAAGAGCATATCCAGAAATATGCAGGAACCATTTCAAGATCTTACTGATTTGTCACAAGGTCTTGAAACCTTGTCTCAAGGCCTTACTAATGAAACCAGTCTTGAAGATGGGCCTCCTCCGGAACCTCAAGGCCCTTATCCTATGAATCCTCCTGAACCTCAGGAGCCATATCCTTACACTTCCAATGATCCTACTCCTAGCCAAGGATCTGCACGAAGAAGATTCAAACATGCCTCATCCCACTCTACTTCGGATATCATTTCTGACCCTTCATCTGGTGTACAAACTCGTTCTAAAGTTAGAAATTTATGTGCTTTTCACGCATTTGTTTCTCTTGTAGAACCCAAGAAGTATACCGAAGCTCTTCAAGAACCTGATTGGATTATAGCCATGCAGAATGAGCTTAACGAGTTCGAGAGAAATAAAGTATGGACCCTTACGGCAAGGCCAAAGGGTAAATCTATTATTGGAACTCGTTGGGTATTTCGAAACAAGCTTGATGAAGGAGGAAACATCATTCGAAACAAGGCTCGTCTTGTTGCTCAAGGATACAATCAAGAGGAAGGTATTGACTACGAGGAGACTTTTGCTCCCGTAGCCAGATTAGAAGCTATTCGTATGCTCCTTGCCTTCGCCTCTTTCATGAGCATCAAACTCTTTCAAACGGACGTTAAATATGCCTTTTTGAATGGTTTCCTAGATGAAGAGGTTTATGTCGCTCAACCTCCCGGTTTTGAAAATGATGAATTTCCGGATCATGTTTATAAGCTCGACAAAGCTCTTTATGGCTTGAAGCAAGCCCCAAGAGCTTGGTATGAACGTCTTTCAAAATATCTTCTGGAAAATAATTTCAAAAGGGGGTTTAACTGACAAAACTCTATTCATCAAAACTCAAGGTAATGATATCCTGGTTGTACAAATTTATGTGGATGATATATTGTTTGGAGCCACTAACGAATCTTTGTGCAAGGAGTTTTCAAATATGATGTGTAAGGAATTCGAGATGAGTATGATGGGGGAGCTAAATTTCTTTCTCGGTCTTCATGTTCATCAAAGTTCTAAAGGTATATTCCTTAATCAAGGAAAATACACTCGAGAACTTCTCAAGAAACACAAGATGATCGAATCCAAAGTTGCAAAAACTCCTATGAGCTCTACTCTTTCTTTGGATCAAGACCTTACCGGAAAACAGGTAAA
This sequence comes from Persicaria maculosa, assembly GCA_963922045.1. NCBI lineage: Eukaryota > Viridiplantae > Streptophyta > Magnoliopsida > Caryophyllales > Polygonaceae > Persicaria > Persicaria maculosa. The sequence continues at coordinate 37,682,754 of OY998271.1, forward strand.
TCAGAAAGAATATCGAGGTATTATCGGATCTCTCCTTTATCTTACTGCTAGTAGACCTGACATAATGTTCAGTGTTTATATGTGTGCAAGATTCCAAGCTAACCCGAAAGAATCTCATCGTATAGCGGTAAAGAGGATTTTGAGATATCTGAATGGTACATAGGATCTCGGATTATGGTACCCTACTCAATCTAGTTTCAATCTTGTCGGATACTCCGATGCTGATTTTGCAGGCTATAAAGTAGATAGGAAAAGCACCTCCGAATGTTGTCAATTTCTTGGGTCATCCCTTATAAGTTGGCATTCCAAGAAGCAAAATTCAGTGGCCCTTTCAACGGCCGAAGCTGAATATATTGCTGCTGGAGCTTGTTGTGCTCAAGTCTTATGGATTGCGCAATAACTCCAAGATCTTGGAATTAACTATAAGGGCATCCCAATAAAATGTGACAACACAAGTGCTATCTTTATCTCCAAAAATCCTGTACAGCATTCAAGAACGAAACATATTGATGTGAGACACCACTTCATTCGAGATCATGTAGAAAAAGGAGATGTGTCTTTGACATTCATCTCTACTGAACTACAATTAGCAGATATCTTTACAAAACCCTTACCCGAAGAGAGATTCAATTTCATCAGGCTAGAACTTGGAATGCTTAATAAGGAAGCATCGATGTAGGGGGAGCAATCGTATCTTATGATATTTGTATTATTTCCTACATCAAAATCTTGAAAATAGTTTTAATGCCTTGCTAATTAATAGTATGACATTAAAATTAGATTTCAAAAAGGATATATTATGGATCAAATCTTTTCGGTTTTATCTATTTAGATATTTATCGAAAAAAATATTATTTTTTGTTTTCTTCCCTAGTTTTTACTCTTTTACGGTTTAGATTCACCTAATGATATCCGGATTTACCTCTATTTAATTCTTTGTATTTATCCATTTTTGAGTTTTGAAAAGTGGTTATTATCTTTAAAAGATTTGGCCGGATTTTATTTTGGGATTCTAAGTCTTTGGAAGTTCTAAAGACTCCTCTCCCCTATTTATACCTTTCACTCATCCGGTCACATCACACACACACTTTTCGTCTCTCTCTCCCTCTCTGTGTTCGTCTCTTTCCAAGAACACTCAAGAACTCCCCTCCCGCCATGGCTCCAAAGAAATCCTCTTCCTCTTCCTCTCCTCGGCCTGGATCCAAGCGGCTCCAGTCATTGGATTATAAAGGAAAGGGCAAAGCTTTGGACGACGATTACAAGGGCAAGGCCATTATTCGGCAACTGGAGACCTCTGAGAGTGAGGATGAAGCATCCCTTGGGCACCGAAAGATCATCAAGAGGGATCCTCAACCTCCTCCACGCAACCATCCTCGCCAAGTCAACCCATCTGCTCCAAAGAAGGTTGCACCCCGATATCGACTTCAATCTCCGACTTTCTCAGAGGTAATCGCTGACGTCCCTCTCTCATGGTTTGGAAATCATACCAAGGCTGGGATGTGGAAGGAGGGGTTTGCAAATCGACCCATAACCTTCTGCGAACCTGTGGATCTAGATTTTCTAGAATCCATGGGTCTCCCGTGCGTCAATCTTCTAAAGAACTCGAATATCTGGGCCCTTCTCAACCTTGGCACTGTTGCCTACCCTCGTCTCACCAGAATGTTCTTCGTGAACCTCTCCGCTCACAGAGAGAAAGGGATCCTCACTCTCAAATCCCAAATCAAACAAAGGCAGATCACTCTTACAACCTCATCCTTAGCCCTCATTCTTGGCATCCCTGAGACGGTCAACACTCAAGCCCACCCCACAAAAACCTACTGCATTCAGAAAGCTCAGAAAGAATTCTTTGTGCGTCCCGTCTCATTTGTTGAAACCTCCAAGCCTAAGCCTAAACAGACCCACAATGTTCTCTCTCTTGAGGCCAAAATTGTCTTTACTCTTCTCGCTCGCTGTGCTCTTCCAAGGAAAAACTCCCGCGAGCTTATCACAGACAATATTCTCCATATCCTCTACTTGATTTTGGCAGGACATGAAATTGATGTACCCGATCTTATTTTGTCATATATGCTTCACACCATCAATACCCCCTTGACCGCCCCTCTCCCTTATGCCAATCTATTCCCCAAGATTTTTGAGTTCTTTGACATTGACACTACGGGTGAGGAGCAAGTCAGTCATCTCGGCCGGATTGATGAGGATTGCTGGAAGCGCCTGGACATTGAGCAGAATCTGACTAGTGGTTGGATTCTGAAGACTCCGTCTCATGCTCAGGGCACCTCTGTCATACTTGAGCAGAGAATTGAGGAGCTTGAGGCAGAGGTTGATGCTCTGCGGAAGGACTTGAATGCTGCTAGGGCCGATATCGTGGACCGCCAGGATGATACTCATCAGAGGCTGTCGATCGTTGATGAGAAGCTGAACCAACTCCTGCTGCTCAGTGGAATGAACTATAGGGCTACCACCTCCATCATGCTTTTAGATGAAGACGCTGTCAAGCATGTTGAGGAAGTGGCCAAAAATGTTCTTCTCAACTGTGAACGTAAAGTTCTCAAGCGGTTCATCCTACGCCCACTCTTCCCAGAGCCGTCCATCCTCACTTTGGAGGAGTATGGCATTGTGAAGAAATGGAGGGATGAAGAGGGTAAGAGACAAGCTGAGATGTGGAAGGTGCACACTGTGACCAATGCCAAGAACAGATGGCGTGAGAAGATCTTCCAAGGGCGCCGAGCTCCGGAGGATGTGCATCCTAAGTATGGCCAGTGGTACGAGGAGGAGGTGGTTGTCTTGTCTGATGACGAGTGATGGTCTTTTGAACCGTGTTTTGCATGTCTTAAAACTGTTTTATGCTTTAATATCTTATGTTTATTGTTTTTGCAGACTTTCTCTTCCCTTCTTGTTGAAAGACAAAAAAGGGGAGAACTCTTATCTTGTAAGGGTTTACCTATCTTGTAAGGCCTTACCTATTTTGCAGACTTTTGACGGCCTTATTGTTTTTAGGTTTTAAAAACTTTGATCCAACATTGTTATCTATTGATGCACTATATTATATGTTATTATATGGTACTTGCTTTATTATCACTGGAAACAGGTACTACATAAGCTTACAAGTTTTGTCTTTCATCAAGGGGGAGATTGTTAACTCCACCTTGATGATAAGGCTTTGGTTGATGAAAGCCAAAACTCTGGATTTCGGATTTTGGTAAGGTCTTACCATAAGGAGTCAAAGAGCTGTTGAGTTTCGGATGTAATGAATGGGCTCAGCTCAACATTTATGGGCCTATTTTCAATGGGCTCAGTTTATATAATATTGGGCCTATTTGTGTTACCAATCCAACAGATCTAAAGTCTAAGTTATGATGGGCCTATTTTTCTCAGATTGGGCTTCTAAGATTGGATTGAGTTTTTAGATTTGTTTTTATCCTAATCCAATGAATTAGCTCGGTTGTTGAGATTTTCAGGGATCTGATTTCACAATCTCATCAGTTCAAATCCATGGCAACGTTCAAAGTATTTCTTGGAGATTCTCCTGGAAGCAACGGTGGTCTACAAATCTGGAAGATTCGGACTCAACAACCTTGGAGAAAAATCAGACGTTTGAATTTGAATTTAAACGTACTGAGCTATATAAAGGAGGAGCAGAAGATTGCCGAAACACAGAAGTTTTCACAAGCGTACATCATTCCATTGCAAGCTCTCCTCCTGCAGTCGTCATCTCACAGTTCTCCTGTTGCATAGTGTTATTTTGTTTCGAGTGTGTGAGGTGTTGTTGTGAGCGTTATAGTACAATTCAGTGAGAGTTATACACATGGTTCTTTTACCCAATCATAGAGGGTACTTCGGTATCCTTAGTAGCTTTATTTCACTAGAGCGTTTGGGTTGCTAGATAGGAAGTTAGTCTAGAAGAGGGAAGGTCTTCTAGAGGTTGTATCTAGGGCTCATAAGATAAAGTGGAATAAAGTTGTTGAATCCTACGGGTTGGATACCCTAGGCAGGGACGTAGGCGGTTGTGCCGAACCTCGTTAACAAGTCTCGTGTGCTTTACTTTCTGTCATCTCTTTTTGCTCTCTCTCTTACTTGATCTCATTCTATATCTCGTTTTAACTTGCTTCTGTTTTGCAGATAAGGTCTTACTGTCTGCAATAAGGTCTTACATTTCTGTTTTGCGAAAAGTTTCCATACTCCATTCAACCCCCCCCTTCTGGAGTATATTCGTGTTTCATATCTGCCTATTCCGCACTTCATAACCTACAATAGGATGGTAGCTAATACGATTCATCCATACACGGTGTTTCGAAATGTATGCTATCATATAAGATGAGATCAATTCCATGGTAACCAATATGATTTTCATTTTCATTTATGGTATAAGCAAATCAGCGTCAAATTACACTCAACAAGCAATCAGCATCAAATTACACTGAGCATGTGCTGTTTAAAAATCTGGAGAAAACCTTAGAACGCACCTGACGAAGGGATTCATGCTCTGTTGGAAAGCCCGGTTTGCTTCGCTTACCTCCTGTCGATTGCCCTGGCTCAAATACATTGTGCATTCAACAACATTATGCAACATTGATTTCAATTTTAAATGTACAAATTTGGGTTTCAAGTACAAATTTATCATTTTTCATTTTCAAAATCGAGCATAAACATTATTACCCTAAGATAATATTTATCTAATGCTGATTTTAAACATCACTTTCAATAATTTTGGGATTTTTTCTAAATATTGTAATCTTGAATCTAATGTTTATCGATTGGCACATGGATTTTTAATATTTTTAGGGATTTTTTCAAACAAAATAGATTTGTTAATATCCAATATTTTGTTAAAATAAAATCTAATGTTTACCTGTTTGAGGGGGGATTGTTGAGAAGATAAAATCAGGTTTTTTTTTTCCTTAGAAAATAAAATCCAGAAATAAAATCTAATGTTTTATGAGATTTGAAACACCCACTTTAATATTTTCTGGGATTTTTTCAAACAAATTATAATATTTTTCAAGAAAAAAATAATCATCAAGTAAATCCGAATATGGGTTGATTTGAAAATATCATCTTTCTAATAAAAAAATAATCAAAAATAGAAACAACAATTTTATCACTAAATAAAAAAATAATCAGCAACCGAAATAAAAAGAATAATCAGCAGCCAAAATTTAAGGGTGTTGCTATATACACCGCAAATCCGGATTAAGGATTTGCACGTCCTTAGGGACGTGCTTGCACGTCCTTAAGGACGTGCAAGTATGGGACTATGCACGTCCACTAGCAAAGGATGCACGTCCTTAACAACGTTCTTGCACGTCGTTAAGGACGTGCAAGTATTGCACGTTGTTAAGGACGTGCAAACCCTAGTAGGGTTTTAGGGTTTAGGGTTTAGGAATTCCGAGGGTTTTGTAATGTTAATTGATAAAATTGAAGTGTTAGCTAGTGGAGTTGAAGGATTTCGGGTAAAAGTAAATAGAAAACAATATTTGTTAAGGTTTTCATTCGGATAATATGTGAATAACGTTACAAGGAACGGAAAAAAAAGTTTACATTCATAATTTTAATAAACTTGTGGAATAAAATCTAGGAAAATAGTAAAGGGCGGCCGGACTCGACACGCAAGGCTCGAAATCTCTCAAACTGAGCTTGAAACGGAGCATCCCATCCTTCGACGCTCGGATGATGATGTGCGACCCATTCTGGCGGAGGCGGCGGAATAGGAGCGTTACGACGCAACCAGATCTATGAGAACGAAAAATTAGAGTTAGAGTATTGACATATATATATGAAAAGCAAGAATAGGTAATAAAAGAAGACGTTTGAAGTCGTACCGCGGCAAAATGGTCTTGGTTTCCGATGCAGGCTACACCAAAGGTTGCTGATTGAGGGTTGTTAGCAGGTGTCGGCGAGGTCATGGGAAGACATGTGAACGGATGATGCCAAGCTAGGACGACGAGAGGAATCTGATATACCGTTGCAAATACTAAACCCATAATTGGTAGCTCTATCCACCGTCTCCTATCACCATGCACAGCTCCCGCCCATCTCTGGTAGTCGACGAACTGCTGGAATTGGTACCCTCCCGTATAACAACCGGCGTACAGATCGGCGTGATCCTCCAAGTGATTGCATAGTAACGTTTTGAGTTCCGGGAAAGCAGTCTCGCCGATCGGTGATGTCAAAGCCGCCAAAGCACGGTAGCCACAATGACCATCTCCAACAGTGTCCCTCACCGTCTCAATATGACCGAGCATGAAGGGATCAACGTTGTTTCGACCCCAGTTGAACCCTCCGAACACATCATCACGTCCACGTCGAGCTGAGGTCGCTTGTGGACGATGCCGAGCAGCACGTCGAGCAGCACGCGCTTCTTCTCTCTCAAACCTTTCCCTTACCTCCTCGTACGGCAACGGGTTGGTTCTGCAGGCATTCCTCGACCCCCGAGGCCTCCCCTTCCTTCGGACGCTTGCTGATGAGGGTGGGTGCAGCTCATCCTCGCATAAATCGTTGGAAGCCGTATATGAAGATGACAGCTCATATGGCAGTGGGGTGTCGTCGATGTCAGTCCATGACAAATCCATCCAGAACGGGTGGATGTCCTCGGCGGGTATCGGAGTACCGGAGTTGACGTATTCCTGAATCTCATGGACACATGGGATCCCGTAACAAACCCTCCAATGTCGGTCCGTGCATACCGGAGGAACCTTTTGGTCCACGACGTCCTGCCACATCTTGTACAGATAATCGAAGCACTTTTTGGAGATTAAAGTCTTTACCTCATCGAAAAGGTTGACTTTAAACGCCGCTGTTGGCCATTTGAAGCGGTCGATCTCCAAAGCAGTTTGCAGCTCATGCAGTTGACAATCGTTGACTCTATGGATTGCATCGATCACGATGCGAAAGTCACCAGTCGATGAGTGAAGTGCCTCCTTCAGAACCTTGTGTTGACCCTCAACCCTATTTGTCGTACGGGTGCCGAGATGGAAGACATTATCTACGTAGCATCGTACGATGCTCCTGCTGTGTGGAAGCCACACCGCCTCTAAATACGCCACCACACCTGGGAATGGGTGCCATGCAGCGTGTAGCGCCCGACGACGTCGGTTGAATGATTCCTCCGACCTCGATTCGAACAGCCCCCAACAGTTGCCCTTAAAGATGCCAGCGTGGTTTAAATTCTTCGTGATCTTCATAGCAGCTTCCTCGCATTTTCTCGTCACGTGTAACCAGCAAAGGAGATGCTGGACGTCGGGGAAGACAACATTCAGCGCCGCCATGAGACCTAGCTCCCGATCAGTCATGATAGCTTGAGGCTGAACCGTCCCAAGCAAGTTCTGAAGCTGACGCAACACCCAGGCGTATGTGTCTTCGTTCTCTTTCGACATGAAGGCATAGGCGATGCAGTAAGTATTGCCTGAGGGTGTGAACCCGACCACTTCGCACAATGGAATCCCATATCTGCAAGTGTAAATTTGTTACATGTAAAATATTTTATAATGGGCTATATGTGCAATAATGTAATCGTTATTAAATAAGTTACGCATTTGTTTTGTACGTGCTGTCCATTACGATGACGTAATGGAACCTTCGGAGAAGCCGGATCCCGTCGGGATGCGCCAGGAAGAGGTCGCTCAAGACGTTGTCGTCATCCGGATGCCGTCTGAATTCGTAGTAGTACCCTCTTTCCCGCAGATGGTGCAAGGTATCCTGGGTCATCGTCCGACTACCTCTTTCTTCGGCGACCATCATGGAGAGCGTGTTGGTAAGGCTCTTCCTTGATGTGACGCTGGTCTCATCCAACTGCCTCAATCCGTACCCAATGGATTTTGGAGGAGTGCCAATTTCCTTCATCCACCTGGCCATCTTCTTTTCCCCCTCTGTCATCTGTCCGGCGATGGCGTGACCCTTCAAGATCGTTGGAAGCCCATGGTTATGAACACCGTGGGTTACCGTCATAACCCAGTGACCCGGCGGAGCTTCGTGTCCGTGTAGAGAGAATGTACAACCATTTATCTTCGACTGCGTGCTCCGGAGCTTCCGCCCGCGCGGTTGGTACTCCCCATACTGCTCGCAAGCAAGACAAACCCCGCCTGGACGATTCGACGCCCCCGTCCAAGACCGCTTGATTACTAAAATCATGCAGTGTCTCCGACCCAAGTCCTTGAAATGCGTAACCATTTCGTCACGGTCATTCCAAACCCTTGGGTCCGAGAACTCAGGTGTAAAGTCTCGAAACTGTATTAACATTAGTGGAATATGAACAAAACGGAAGGAATACGCAATATATTCACTATAAGAAACGTATCCGTACCTCGGAAACTTGGAGATGAGGATTGCTTTGCGGCTCGGCCATAACAATTCTAACGGTGAATGAATATATCGACACAAGTCGGACTTTGTTTTGGAGTGCGGAATGAAGCTGTCTCCCTTCGCTTCAAATAGGCACTGCTGCGTCAATTGTAAGCAGAAATGCACGTCCTTAAGGACGTGCTAGGGTTTAGGGTTTGGCTTTAGGGTTTAGGTAGGGTTCGGAACAATGAACGTCGTTGACCACGTGCAAGTACGTGGTCAACGACGTGCTTGCACGTCCTTAAGGACGTGCAAGGTTCCAAACCCTACCGTAACTAGCCAAACCCTAAACCCTAACAACCCTAGCCAAACCCTAAACCCTAACTAACCTAACTCGAAGTTTACGTTTTCGTTTTCGTTCTTAATGTTTACGCTTAATAGCTCGAAGTTTACGTTTTCGTTTTCGTTCTTAACGTGCAAGTTTACGTTTTCGTTTTCGTTTTCGTTTTCGTTCCAAACTCGAAGTTTACGTTTTCGTTTTCGAGATAGGAATATAGAGATAGATACAAAATCCGTATTATAAAAGTATAATAATATAAAAGTATAATATAGAGATAAAGTACAAAAAAATCACTGTCCAGGTGGGTTGCTGACAGCCTGATGCAAAATACCCGTCACCTCGTCTAATAGCTCCTCAAGGCGAGGATCCGTAGACAGGGCCCTCCAGTAGCCCTCTATCTCATGCAAGCGGGCCGCCAACGCCGGAGGGATGGCTGGAGGCTAAGGCAGGTCCACCCAAGGATCCAAGCCGATCGGGTGGACGGGCGCCGGCGGGTCAGGATGGGGTGGCGTGGTCGGCAACACGTAAGGCCGGCTCTGCGACGCGTACCAAGCCATGTAATCTGCTGTGACACCTGCCTGGCAATCCTCGCTGGTGCGTCTGTGCTCGGCCAGCCTGTAGAAGCGACTCTCGTCCTGCAGATCCCGCCACTTGTTGTGGCTGTGGGCAAACACGGCGATGTACCTCGCGTTCTTCAAGGTGGTGTCGCGAGAGACCTGATCTGGCGCGATGACGTCCTGCGGGATCCCCTGGACCCGTCTGAACTGCCGGAGGCACCTATCGGGCATATACGGCTCCTCCTCCCCACAGAAGGTGATGGTGCCCCGATAGGTGGACTGACGGTACTGGCCGTCGAAGTCCAGATCACGCCCAAAGGGCATCCACTCGACCTATAATTACAAAAATCATGCGTAAATGATGGTTAAGAAATGTAACTTATATAGATAGAGTCTCGAATACATACGTCGGCGACGGTAAGACGGTCCACCTCGTCCCGCAGCTGCCGCACCTTCTTCAGCTTCGCGGCGTCCTTCATGCGTTGTGGCGCCTTCGGACCGATGAACTTCGCGTAGAAGCGAGGGTCCGCCTTCCTAGCCGGGTCGCTGGAGAAATCACCTCGGAAGCGAGGGAAGTACGCCCATATCCAAGCCTTGACACAAAAAAGAATTTCGTCAGCATATAATATAAATATTTGTAAACTATAACTCTAATTCAGCGGTCTCGTACCTGTAGGATCGGCGTGCAGCTATCTATACCCTTCGCACCTGAGTGGGTAGCCTCGCCTAGGCCCCTGTAGAGACATGCGAGGGCACCTGCTGCCCATGCAAGGGTGGCCGTACGCGGGATGTCCCAAATAAGGCCGAATATCCTCCATGGGATCCGGCTCTGCGACTTGTCCACAAACAAAGTCGCGGCGAGAGCGATGGACATGTAGCCTATGTGGAGAAACCGCCGCTGGGCAGGGTCATCCTGGGGCTGCCCCCCTCCCACATGCATGCGCAGCCTAATCTGCTCAGGATCAGCCGCGGCCTCTGGGTCATCAGCGGGGGCGGGGTCGACGAGCGGGCCGTGTCTCTGCTGCCAGAGCTCAGTCAACCAACTCACTGGAGGTCCGCCAGCGTGTCTGTATGACTTCAGTGCCTGCGGGGTGAGCTGGTAGTACTCCGCGACGGTGGGGATCAACGCTCCCGCGGGCAGATCTGACGTACAAGGGAGGCCATCGATCGGAAGTCCCATGAGGCAGGCAACATCGTGCAGCGTGATGGTCATCTCGCCCCATGGAAAGTGGAAGGAGCTGGTCTCCGGGTGCCAATGCTCCAAGAAGGCTGTGCAGGTAAACTCGTCGACACACTCCCAGTGGAGGGACCTCAGCTGCGGGATGCCGGATGGGATCAGATCCTGCACCCAGGTCCCCGGGCCCTCAAATATGTAGCGATCGAAAGCCTGTAGGTGGGTCGCCCGGTGGTGGAACTTAAGCAGCGGCAGCTCCACAGTAGGATCTCTCCACACCTGATACGCGCGGTGATGTCTGTAAGACAGAAGCAGCTCTCCCGGCGGCAATAAAGGGTCAACCTGCACAGCCGGGGCGGCTGCCTGCGCAGGTATGGGCTCGGGCTCTACCTGTGGGCCCCCCTGGCCCTGAGCCTGAGCCTGCCCCTCCTGACCGTCGACAGCCTCCTCAACGACGTCAGGGATCACATCATCTGCAGAGGCCAAGGAGATCGTCGCTGGGGTGGGGGAGGTCGAAGGCTCGGCCTCCTGGGTGCCGGATGTAGAAGCCTCTGCAACGGCTGAAGTAGAAGTCTCCGGAACGGCTGAAGTAGATGCCTCCGGGATGGTGGGTGGAACACGAGTAGGCGGTCTACCCATGTCGCCCCGTCGCCCAACGACTACGTCAGTAATGCAGCTACTCAAAACATCAGCGGTCTCCAAAGAAGGCTGCAACCCCATCATCGCATCGCCAGAAGGATCCCAAGCTGGCAGACCCTTCCAGAAGCTGTCGTGCTCGTCGGCCGGGGGGGTACCCATCGACTGCTGGTACCGCTCTGCAGACGCAAGCAGATCGTCGACTGTGGCTGTCGGAATGTCGGGTACCGTCTCCTCTGGAATCTGGCTGACCGCTGCCCGGCCGGCGATCGTAACAGGCCGGAGGGTACCATCACCCCTCATGAGCCTCCCTGCCTGTTATTATGAAATTTAATGTTTTTATTGTCTTTTATTTAGAATTTATTTGTATGTAGTTTAATATATTTTAATATATTTTAATATTTTTATTTTCATTTATTTTAATGTCTTTTAATATATTTTAATATGTTTTAATATCTTGTAATATATATTAATCGTTTTTATTGTTTTTCCATTAAAACTATCAAAATGTACAAACTATATAATATCTATCAAACTATATACTAAAACTATAAGATCTATTTTTTTATTGTTTTTCAATTAGAATTTATTTGTATGTAGTTTAATATATTTTCATATATTTTAATGTTTTTATTTTCATTTATTTTAATGTCTTTTATTATATTTTAATATATTATAATATCTTGTCATATATATTAATCGTTTTTATTGTTTTTACATTAAAACTATCAAACTATATACTAAAATAATCTATCAAATTATATTATAAAACTATATTAAAATATAAACTATATTATAAAACTATATTAAAATATAAACTATATTATAAAACTATAAAAATAAATCAAACAATTTAAATAAATAAAAAACATACCGGTGGGGTCGGGACCGGCGAAACCTCTACAGACCGCCGCTTCCGCGGCGGTAATAGGTCCGCCTCCACCACTCCGTCGCCATCACCACCACCACCACTACCGGACGCCGCCGCCGCCGCCGCCGCTGCTCCACCACCACCACCATCACCACCCTCCTCAACCTCCATGGGCGCCACCCCACCACCACCCCCGGCCACCTGCTCCACCGCCACTCCCTCCCCCAGTGCTCCACCCCCACCACCACCCTCATCAGCCACCGGCTCCACCACCACCTCTCTCTCCGGCTCCATCTCTCTCTGTCTCGATCTCTTCCTCTCTCTCTCACTCCGGCGAAGATCTATCTCTCACACTCCGGCGAAGACGAAGACTCTCTCTCTCGACTCTCTGGCAATGAAGACGAAGGAAGGAAGACGAAGAGGCACGTCCTCTTCGTCTTTTGTAGACGGGCTTGCACGTCCCGTCCCTGAGGACGTGCAAGCACGTTTTAAAAAAAAATTAAAAACGTGCTTGCACGTCCGGGCTCGGGTGGCTGTATAATATCTTGCACGTCCTTAAGGACGTGGGGATTTGCGGTGTATATAGCCGGAACGAAATTTAATTAACGAATGTTTATCTCTTTTGTTTTACCAAAATATTGCACATTTAACCAATGTTTATCTGTTTATTTAACCAATTTTAAATTTCACAGAGAAATCCAGAAATTGTTAGATTAAGGTACAATGATGATTCCAGAAATCCAGAAAATCCAATATTAAATCTATCTGTTTAAACAAATCCTAAATTGTTAGATTAAATTGATTATATATAATTAAACAGATAATTATTCCATGACAAACATTCAGATAATCATAATCTGACTTATTATAATAATGCAAAAATAATTCATAAATCCTAATATTTAAGTGAACCCTAATCGTAGCACCAACAAATTTGAAGATACGATGATCTTCCTAATAAAAAAAACCCTAAATACACCCCTAAATAAAAATAAAATAACAATGACAAATTCAGATTTGCACATATTTTTCCAGGAATTAAAAACCCTCCATAGATTATCTTAATTTCATTTTTTAAGCTTACCTCTTTGTTACCTAAAAGATTGCATATCTCTTATAATCTACTCTAAATCTACTATATATATCTACTATATTACAACACTAAATAAAAATAAAAAAATAATTTCAGCACTAAATAAAAAGAATAATCAACGGAGAAAAAAAAATAATCAGCAACCGAAATAAAAAGAATAATCAACAACCAAAATATTGCACATTTATCTTATAAAAGTTAGTTTATACCGTCTGAATCTGATGCACCCTAACCTACACAACAACACTACTCTATATATATTCATATTGGAAGATAACAAAAAACTCACTTCTACTCCATCCTCTTCCACCAGTTCTTATCTATTTTCCCTTCTCTGTCGACCATCTATTCATCTTTTAATGTTATTTTTTCGAACACTATTAATGTTTTAAACATTTTACATTGCAGGCTTTTGACGATCTATTCATCTTTGCCATTTTAGGTATGCAAAATACGAATTTGAATTGTGCAAAGTTATAATCACTATCACTGTTCAATCTCAAATTTGAGCATCGTGGCATGAATTTGCCCTGATTCTAAATTTAAGGAGTGATAATATTGGTTAACCCTTGCGCACAGTGGAGCAACAAAGCAAACATAGCAAGGAATTACTAAACAGAACAATGAGCAAAAATTGTTCTAAAGTCATGTGTTATTTTGGTTACAGCGTCTATGACCCTATTACCCATTCATGTATTAGAAGAGAACTGTCAACACATGTATTTTGGCTTCTCATTAGCCCCTATAGGGTTTGTACTTCCCTTGTCCTAGGGTTTTCCTTTGGTTACAGTGTCTATGACCCTATTTTTATAGTAGTGACAGTGTCTATCACCCTGATTTTATTTTGGTTACAACTTCTATGACCCTCTAACTCATTCATATATTAGAGAAAAACTGTCACCACATGTATTTTGGCTTCTCATTAGCCCCTACAGGGTTTGTGCTTTCCTCGTCATAGGATTTTCCTTTTGGTGACAGTATTCATCTCTTAACGACACATTATACTTAACATTTTAGGGTTTAGTCCCTTTAGGGTTTGTGCTTCCCTTATCATAGAGTTTTCCTTTGGTTACAGTGTCTATAACCCTGTTTTTATAGTGGTGATAGTGTCTATGACCTTATTTTTATTTTGGTTACAATGTCTATGACCCTTTTACTCATTCATATATCAGAGGAGAACTGTCAATACATGTATTTTCGCTTTGGTGACAACTGTGACACTGTTTTTATGGTGATGACACTACTAATAACACTTTCTCTTGTCCTAAGATTTTTCCTTTGGTGACAGCCGTTGTGACACTGTTTTTATGATGGTGACACCACTAATAACACTTTCTCTTTCCTAGGGTTTTTCCTTTGGTGACATCATTTATGACACTGTTTTTATGGTGGTGACACACCTATTAACATTTGCTCATTCTTTTCCTTTGTCCTAGTGTTTTCTTGTCCTAGGATTTTACTTTGGTGACACATGTGGTTACATTTTTTTTATTTTGGTGACACTACTAATAATATTTTACTTTGTTCTAGGGTTTTTGCTTTGGTGACAGCAGTGGTTACATTTTTTTTATTGTGTTGACAGTTGACACCACTAATAACACTTTCTTTTGTCCTAGTATTTTCGCTTTGGTGACATTATTTTTATGGCGGTGACGCCACTAATAACACTTTCTTTTGTCCTAGGTTTTTCCTTTGATGACAACATTTATGACATTGTTTTAATTGCGGTGACAATATTTATGACACTATTTTAATTGTGGTGACATCATTGACGACATTGAAATTCAATGGCATTGCGTATTTGCTTTGTACGAAGTATTATTTATCTCAACCACTAGTGAACTATTGCAATCTCTCACAAAGTTAATATACTCCCTCCGTTCGGCAAAACTTTTCATTTTATGGTGTTATTTTTGTTCAAAAAAACTTGTCATTGTAGGTATTTTGCCCTTCACTTTACAAAAATGTCCTTGATATGATTGATAGTTTGTTAGTTATAGTTTTCGATAAAGTAAAAAAGTATGGTAATAATTGAGGGTAAATTAGTACATTTGTTAATTGACTTAAAACTTGTGAAATAAGCTAAAATGACAAGTTTTGCCGAACGGATGGAGTAGGATATATAAATTTATAGGATATATAGTGAAATGGGGGATCAAATACGTGTCATCGTACGGTGACAATTTTTGGAGGGGGCCAAATACGGAGTCCACATCTTTTGAAAAATACAAGAGGTTTCATATCAGCTACTAATTCCTTGAGGTCTTCACAAATTAATACTGTATCAAATATCAATATCCCGACGTGCTAATCAATCATACATTAATTAACACGTGGAACTTTCGCTCAGCGGAGAAATCGACCAACATGATGAAGGAAGGAGAAGCTCAAATCTAGACAAGAAAACAAATCGCACTTTTCCGATTCTAAAAGTTCGAGAGAAAATTCAGATCAAGATTAATTACTAAATCTGAACACTACAAGCAACGAAACCAAAGAATCAACCATTTCACCAGAAATCAAATTCACCTTCAACACAAGCAGAAAATCTGGACGAACTCCGAATCTCCGGCGTCGGCAAGCACTTATCGGAATAAAGCGAAAATTGACACAAGCAGATAAAGAGACTGAAAATCGTCAGTTTGCACCATCATTGACTGAAATTACGTCGCCGGAGAAGCGAAAAAAGTGAAAACGAATTTCGATCTCAGAGCGCTCGAGTCAAAATGACAATCAAATTGCTACAAACTCCACCGAATCTCAGTAAACGACTCAAATCAAAATGGATCCATGACTGTAGTCGAGAGAGAGAACATGTTTGCGGGGAGAGAGAACCTGATTCTCGAGGAAGAAATGCTGGAGGTGACGATTTGGCTCCAACGGCAGGGGGCTCAATTAGAAGAATAAACACATTGCAGGAGAAGAGGAAAGGTGTTATAATAGTAGGGGCAAAATTGTCAATTTAGGACACTTACTTAAAATACTTATGAAAATGGCAAAATTGTCAATTTTTCCATGTATTAATATGATATGGACATCATTTTAGATTTTTATAAAGATGTTTTTGTTAACAATATATATCAATTTATATTAACATTGTGATGTAAAAATATATGTTACACATTCATTTAGATTATTAAGACGATGTCTATAATGATACTCGCATCCGTTTTTATGTAATGGTTCAATTTCATAGCTGTTAAGGCATAACACTTTTCATTTATAATCCGATACTTTTTCATTTGATACACAACACACTTTTTTCAATATAAAATAAGATTTCGCAAATGATATGTACTTTAATGAACATATACCTTAAAATAAACCCAATGTAGTCAATTGTTCCATTTACGTCTACATAAGCCTGGAAGAGATGCATTTAACATTAACATAAACAACCTGGAAGAAACTCAACGTGGCTCGTACTAAGCAACAAAACCACTTATCACGTACATCCATAATCTGATCAATCACACCATAAACAAATTAATATAGTAACATTTACAAGATGTACTGCTAAGAGCTTGAGAGAGTGCAGTGTAGTGCCGCGATCATCATGATCAGCCATCAGCAGCATAGTCGCGGGATATTGCCAGCTACTGCAAGGTGGAGTTTGTTGTTCCCACGGTCTCCTTACATTATGAAAAGGCGAGTAGCTGTGTAAAAAAAAGGATGAATTTTGACATTATCTAGCTAAGAAGAACTACAATGAAAAGTGAAAACTAAATGGCCTGAAATGACCCATTCCAATCGATTGCCTCCTCAAGGTATAGCAAGTTCATTGATTGTACAAAAATGTTTAGAAAATTCAGAAAAATGAGACAGATATCAAGTTCATACCCTGGGAAAGAAGGTTGGATTAACAGGAAGGATAGTTGTTTTTGAAGGCAAGACCCTCAGTGGATAGTAACCAAGCACTGCCCCACTAAGAACAAGAGCAGCTCTTGCTCCATCTGTTGTAACTTGTAAGCAAGATGTTAGATCAAAGGGAGCTACAAGATTAAGCAAAATACAGCTGCTAAAAGATATCTGAATTCAAGAGATGAGAACATACGGTAATCAGCAAACTCTACTAAAGCAAAACGAAAATATTATGCAGTCAACAACCTTTAAGAGAAAAATGCAACAGAAGATTCATCAATTTTCCAAACAATTTCATTTTCATTAGCAAATATATACATATTAAATGGCATAATAAAAGCTAGTCTATAACCTATAAATACAGTGCAAATGTAATGTAAATTAAATATTTAGCAATATACCATATGAAAATATTAAGTTAATTACACAGCACACCACAATGAAACAAATATCTTAAATTGAAGAAAAAGTAGATGCAACAGATATCACCATATATAAAATCATATATAGTGAGAACCTTTTCCTTCAGCTAAATCAAGTCCAATTTCCTAAAAATATCTATCATTTCCATTTCTACTTTTTATTTCTTAATTTTCTACAGTAAATCAATGAATGTAAAAGTTTCAAGTCAATCTACTACACCCCAATGAAGCACAGATAACTGCTTTACACTAACCAATTTCAGATTTAGGTTATTAATTCCCTGTGTACAGATAGACAATAGATGGTGATGATCAGCATTTGCAAAGAATTACTCTGCACCCTACCTAGTGTGAGGATGAGTTAAACTCTCGCATTGAAGTGGGCATCATGTTTTGTATACATCTTCATCTCCCCTTGAATTGCATATGGAAATGAGATGTTTGATGACCAATTTGCAACATTTACTATCACTTCAATCAGCCTAGAATGGAAATGAGTAGTTTGATGCATAAGCATAAAAATGAATTCATGTTGGTCAAACAAAAACAAATTTCTCAACATTGAAGTGTAATGATATGTGTTTATTTCCCTATGTCTTATGTCTTGGTGTATATGTGTTACATGTAATATTGTTATGTGCTTGTAATCATGTATATATATATATATATATATATATATATATATTATACTAAACTATTAAGTTAAAAAGGCAATTATGTCTCTTTCCATGTTTTTAACATAAGCAATGGGTGGTTAGCTGTAATAATAGGTAGTTAAATGAACATATTCATATCTAAAGATGTGAGTTCCTTTTTAATAGCACACCTCAATCATCAAATGTAATAGACAAAAATAAAATAAAATAAATTGCACCACTTTTTTTTTGGTCAAAATAAATTGCACAACTTTATGTGTAAGGTTAAAACGATGATAATGGATGGAGGATGGGCCAATTTGACAGGGTATATATAACCCTATAAAGTTGGCTGACCATATGCACAAATGTGACTCCCATCATTAATGTCATGCCTTAAAACTCCCTTTCCATTTAATTAATTTTTCTGTTGGGTGCTCCACTTCCCATTTTTAATCCAGACGGATGTCATTAAATGGTAGTTCAATTGAGTCTAATCAAGTTCAAATCATCACTTGTTTTTCTTTTATTAGATAATGATTCGGGTGAGGGGACTCTACCCGATAGCATTCTGACGGATGAGGTCAAGCAGACCTAGATCGTTATATATGTTGGGACCCCTGACAGAGTAGCAAATGTGTGCATCCTTATCCGCCACTCGGTTACCAATACGGGGAATGTGAGAAACGCCATCATTTCTCACACCCAGAAGAATGGATTGGATGTCCACCATTACTAGTTCTATTTCCTAATGTAACGGCCCAAATATAAATATTCGGGTTACGTTTCGAAGGTTTGGATACCTTCGTTCGGATCTTGCAATTCGAGTACATGTTGAGTTTCAAAACAAGGTGTGAGTGCTACAAGAAGGGATTTCATACCCTAAATTCGCGAGAGGTCCATTGGGAACCATAACCTGTCCTACTTGACTAAGTCGCTAAAAACCATTTATAGTTCAAAACATAAAGAAAGGAAATTGACAATACAACTTGCCTCGGCGAAGACGGGTCAAAACCAATATACACGAGTATAAAACCTTTAAAGTGTCGAGTCTGGTGGTAAGTTGGTCTCTCGGTTAGTTGAACACCCCAGATGAAACTCTCGTCATGGAAGCACGGAACAAGCAAAGATCAAATACCTAAAAGTATACCACGAGTTAAGGTCGAGCCACTCATGCGGGCCCTGAAGACCTCGCTGAGGACATATAATATGCCTATACCTAAATAAAGGATGCTCTAATGCAGTGCGAAAATATTAAACACACAAGCATGCTAACAGTTTTATATATATATATATATATATATATATATATATATATATATATATATATATATATATATATATATATATATATACAGAAAGTGATTAAATGGGATCCCGCACAGAATGCCAAGTGGCATGTCCCTCTCCTACTCCCGCACCCATGCTCGTTAGTATAAAAACCGGCCGCGTTTTCTACTCTCGCACCCATGCTCGTTAGTGCGGGAACCAGCCGCGTTCAATATCATAACATAAAGTCTGACTCGATGAGGACAAAGCCTAATGGGACTGGACTGTCCTATGACCCTAGAAAATAACTCTATGACTCACAATTTAACGGTCGTTCTACCATACGGAAAGAGAATACGGATGCTCGGTTAATTTGTGCAACCTAAGCATGATACTACATGAATATGCAGGATGCAACCATTGTTCCAAAAAAAGGCATGGGCCTCCGCCTAGACCCCGCTTAGACCCTTGAAGGTCCCCCACCTTTGAGTTTAGTCGCCTAGATCCTTGAAGGTCACCCGCAAGGTCTTGGCGGCCTTGCGGGTTTGGCGAGTTAGTAAAAAAACCATTTTGAGGTTTTAACTCCTAAAACCCCCACATGTCGATCTCTCTCTTAGTTCTCAACCTCTATACTCTCTCTTACTCTTGATCCCTCACTCCCATAGTCCTCTAACTCGGGACCTAACTCCCATTGTTAACGCCTAGACTATTAATTAAAGTTTATTTGTTTATATCTGTTATGAATTAAACTTTATTATTTTATATACGTATTGAATATGTACTAGGATTAAAAAATACATTTCAAAATAGTAATCCGCCTAGACCCCGCACAATCCGCCTAGACCCTTGACCCTATCTAGCCGCCGAGCATCCGCCAAGTGTTTTTTGGAACATTGGATGCAACACCTACACACTATATGACACATCAGATATGAGGTTCTAACTTGAGTAAGCCCCGGAGGACTTACCTGGAGAAGCGCGGAATCCAAAGCAATTAATCACGGCAATAGCACGCAATCCAACATATCATAGATCACCTAGTAATTCCATAAATAACATAATAAGTCTATGTCTACATTTACACAAAGCATGAGTAATACCACACATAAGTTCACATAACCATAGAACATCACATCTTAAACATGTCACCATCATCATCATCTCAATCATCTCATAATTCCTCTTATAATCTCATCATCATTTCCATATTTCTCATATAGCATTTCATCATAATATCTTGTTCATCATCATATAGTATTCGTATATCACTCGTCATGCTTCAACTCATCAATTTAAGATCTCAACATAATCATGCTTTTAAATAACTTAACATTAGAATATCAATCATGTTCGCCACATAATCATATTATAAAATTCTTCACATAATTTCACACAAAAGATTCATCAAGTCATTCATCAAGTTAAATCAAGTAAGTCAATGTCCCGAGGTTTCCCAAAAACTCAAAATCTCAATTTAGATCAACTCATCATTCAAAACAACTTTCTCAATTCATACTTGGTCAAAATCTATTTATAAACACAATTCTTTAACTCAACCCATAAACAAATCTGACATGATTAGAAAGAATGCTTCCAAACCTCATTTAAATAGCAAATCAGTTTCCGACCTTTGAAAATATTTTTCCCAATTTACCTTTTTAAATCTAAAGTCCAAATAGTCCAATTAAGTAGTTCGAAGGTCCAAGGGTCCAATAGGTCAGTTTGGTGAATAATTTCCATTAAAATATTATTTGTCCATAAAGTATTTATCAACTTTTAAACCCCTCCTTTAGTCCATTTCAACAAGTCAAACCATTAAATGGTTCCGACATTTAGAAATATTTTAAACAACTTAAATAATTCAACTAACCATTTAAGTGCCAAAATAACTTATTCACATAAATAACTCTCAACAAATCAAATTAAGTAAATAAATAATAATTCTAAACATATAATTAAATAATTCAGAATAATTATATAACTTAATAAACATAATAAATAATAAAGAGTCAAAAATTTCATGGACCATATAATAATCAAGAATAACCTTAAAACGATATGTAACCAATTAAATAATTACTCAAAAAATGTCAGATTTTTAACTAACTTATAATAAATATTTTAAATAATTAACAAATAAATAAAATAGAATAAATTGATAATAATTAAATAAAAATTTAAATAACAAGTATATAGTATATAAAATAATCTAATAAAACAAATAAACATCACCAATCAGCCCAGAAAAACCCAAGACGAAGGCCCAACCCGGATTTGGATTTAATAGCCCAGCCCAAGGTAACCCAATCTGATTTAAGTGAACCGAACCGGTTCTATATATATAAACACATGAACTGGCTCGGCTTAAAAGAAAAACAGAACCCGGACCGAATGTGATCGTTCATCGTCTCCTTGCCCAACAACCCCGTTCAAACGAAGAAGAAAGGCAGGAGAGGTGGGGCTCGTCGGAACCTTGCTCCGACCACCCTACTTCGATGAATAAGGGGCAAGAAATCATACAAGAGAGAGAAAGGGAGGCGAATGCTCACCGAGGTTCTCAACATTTTTTTCCGAGGAGTCTTCGTATGTGTCGGAGTTGGGCTCACTGAAGTCGGAATCGAAGCGAGGTTGGCCGGACGTGAAGTGGAACAGAGAAGAGGTGCTCGGGGAAGGCGTCGGCGCTGGCGCAGGGGTCCTGGGCGGCTTAGTCGCGTCCTCGGCCTTCAGACGAAGGTTTCGGGGCTGCTGGCCTGAGAGGAGACTAGGGGAGCTCAAGTGAGGAGGAATGGGAGCTGTTGGAGCTCGGTCGTGGCTCCGAAGGACAGGGATGCGATGGTGGGGCTCGTCTAGCTCGAAAACAAAGGGGATGAAGATAATGATGTCGTGGTGGTGGCTGCTGGCGTCACTGGCAAGGTGATGTACATATTTGTACCTCTTTTATTTGCCTCTTTTGACTTCATATTTCATTCGATTTCCAAAGAAAAGTTTGAAAATAATGTAAACTTGTGTAAGAATGAGAAAGAGTGCAAGAAATAGAGTCTGCACAAGTTTTGAGCTAATCATGCAGGAATTCGAGTGAAATCGGGGTCAAAACAAAGAAACCAAGGAGAGCAGAGAAGAGGTCAAAATCGACCCCACATGGTCGATATCGACTACAGAACCTCGATACGGAACTGAGTATCGACACAGACCATCACACAGCGAAGAAAAGCACTCGATATAGATCTCTATACATCGATATCGACCTGAACCCAGGAATCGAGAGAAGCTGAGCTCGTCGAAGCAGAAACAGAGACATCGAAATCGACCTTCCTAGTCGATATCGACCATATTTTGACACAAGATAGACACGCTTTTCGAGACGCAGATTGGTTATTCTATCTTCAAGGAGCACGGATTATCTTGTAACTATAGATATATGGCAGCTGAGATTTATTTATCTTTACCTTTAAGTTTTATCAAGTTGTTTAGAGTTTTATCAAAATAAAAGATCTATCCTAAATTGTTTAGATAGAATCTATAGTTTAGATAGAAGATACTATCCTTGGATAGCAAGGATTAGTAGCTATAAATAAAGCTCTAGGGGGCTGGCATTCAAGGATCCATCCATCCATAGACACACAATCAATAGCAATAGAGTTAGAGAGAAGTTTTAAGGTTTGGCGTTTGCGAAAGCCGACGTTGATTTGTAAAGCTTCGGAGGTTATAGTTTAATGCAAGTTTATTTCTTTCAATCAATGATGAATTCAATGATGAGAAGCGAGTAGTCTTCCAAAGCTTCTAGGGTCGGGGTGAGCCTGACGTTAGCCACATGTGCCTGAGGTAAGTGTTAGATGTTGATATCGTTGTGTTTATATCATCTCCTATGATTCTATGTTTAGTCCTAATCGAAAGAAAAGTGATTCATGTTAACAACTTGAGTTATAAACATAAAATTGGTAGAGACAATTATGTTTATTTGCAAGAGTAATCCTAAGAGTTGGTGTACAGCGAAAGCTCGTCCCTCAGGTGAAATAGCGCAATTGTCCGTCTTATTTATCTTATCGCATGCACTGGTTAACGTTATGGTAAACCCTAATCCTAGGAGTTGCTTTTTATATAGTTTATATTCATCAAACCCTTGTCTTTATTTCTGTTCATCGCATCCTCATTCATCCTTAAGTCTTCGGCCTTTCTTTGCCGATAAAAAGCTAACACTTTGCAGGAGAAGACATCGATATCGACCAACAGACATCGATATCGACCACTGAGTTTCGTCGACAGTTTTCGGAGTCGACGACGAGCATCCCTGCTGAGTTACTGAGATTGATATCGACCCTCCCACCTCGATATCGACCACCTGTGTCGACTGGCAGTCTTCTGAGCTAGTCGATTTCGTCTGCTAACATCGATATCGACCTACCCTAGTCGATATCGACTGCTTGTTTTTGTCTCTGCAGGTCTTCTGTTGCAGAGAGGATCGAGCACCAAGGTCGAGATCGAGGCTTCTGGTCAACGAAAGACGTGAGATTTCCAACGCTACTAGGATCCTGCTGACACGCCTCCTCGTGGATCGATCTTGACTACCCTTCCACTACAACGGGAGGAAGTCTTATATTTATTTGCATAGGCTAGGAGTCGGTTTACATTTATATATCTTTATATTTGAATTTAAGAACTCGATTTCCTCCTACCTAACACAAGGGCAGAGGTGGAGTGGTGGCGTCGGAATTCAGAAACGAAGGGAGGGAATAAGAGGAGGAATGGTGATGGCTGATGTGGGTATGAGGGGTATCTTTAATCATCATTGGGGAATTGATGAACATGAAATAGAAAATAGGAAAGGGGAGATTGAAAAGAAGGAGTAGGAGAGGGATGGGGATGGGTTATAGACTTACAGAATAAGGGGGGTTAGGTGTGCATTAGGGGCTAGGTAGGTGGTGGGTGGTTGGGATGGGAAAGGTAATTAATGTGAAAGAGAGTCAAATCTAATACCCGGAGATAAATCCCGAAATCCGCTTTTCATCTTTGTCCCGACTCGATTCAGAATAAATTTAAAATAAACATTCGAACCCAAAATAAATAACGAAACCCGAAAATATTTTCAAACCTCGGAATAATAAAGCGGGATAAATTTATTTTCAAATCGAATATCAAGTCTATGCCGGAATTTATCGCAAAAGAATTCAAATAAATCGTTTGCCCAAGAACGGATATATTCAAAATTTTCGGAACCTTAGAAATTGAGTAAATTTTAAATCGGAATGAAAACTAAAACTATAAAAATAATATTTAAAAATCTCGGCCTTTACATCATCCACCTCTAAAAACAAGTCTCGTCCCCGAGACTAAAATCATTCAGTTTTTTTTGAAAACCAATGAAGCTTTTCATAATCCAAATCTTTCTCCCTATGTTAGTTAATCACGTTTCAAGGACTCAAGAGGTGGCAACATCCACCTCTAAAGGCTAATCCCATATTCACTTCCTACGTTCATGTTTCAAGATCAATTTCAACATTTCAAGCTTAAGATCATGACATATTCAGATATGTCAAGACATCACACCACCGAATAACACATCATATCAAGATTCATCAATGTCAAGGTCTATTATCATATCAAAAGCTCAAGGGATCATCATGTCAACCATTAACACATCAGAATATCATATATCAACATATCAGAATATAAATGTAATCAATTATCATCCAATCGAGACATCACATAACAAAATTCATCATATCAAATATCATCCTATCCAATATTAGTATAGTAGAATTTGTCATAACGAAATTTTTATTTCATCCTATTAGTAACATATTAACTCTAATTGCTAACATCTCATAGCGAAATCTATCATATCAATAAATATTAATAGGTCATAACATTGAGAAAATCTGCACATAGTTAGCGATCAAAACATAACACAACCATTATTTACACCTCACCATCGAGCTCTCAGAATCAAAATCAGGTCAAAGCTATGTCCGTCAACTCAAATCAGATTTCTGAATCCCCTAATGCATCCAAATCACGCTTATCTTATACCCAAAACTCATAGATGTTCTCTTCAGTTTTTCCATAAATGTTCAAGAGTTAAAGCCTAGACTCAAATTCATCCACTATATACCTCGACGCTCTATTTAAGGAGTAAAATCAACTTACGTACACACGGCCTCAAGCTCACGATCCCAAACTTTCCAACTAACTAATTAATCCTCATATGTCTACATCCATTATTCTCCAAGTAATCACAGACCAAGTCTAATATCCCAAGTCCCCGTCAAGACCTCTATCAAAATTAATCTAGGTGTTCCCTACCAAATTCATTTATTCCTTCTATGTCTTCAAGAATCCATTTGATCATCATCACCAAGAGCATATTCCCAAACCACTTCATTGTCCCTATTCTACTTCCCAAGCCAATAAGCGCACTCGTTGCTCATCCACCTCTAAAGAACTAACTCCTATCGCCAACCTCATACAAGAGCATTATCACATCCTACATCCTCAATATTCATCGACAAGGTTCACCTCTTAAGCTACTCACACATTCCAACAACACACGCATCTCACTCCGTTAGCAACACCCGATCGTCTTCACTCGTCAGATTCTAAGCTAGAGAGCCAACTAGTGATAACCTGTAACACGACCTATCCAGTCTCCTCAACCGCACCTATACCCAAGTGATCAACATTTATGTCCTACCCAGTTAACTCATTAGATCAAATCTAACCCAAATCGTATCTCCCGTCATCCCAAGAGATCATAGCATCGTCACTTAGTTACAACACAATTCACCATTTGAAGTTCCATTATTTTTCCCAAATAATTACGATCCCTCTAGTCGTCTTACTCTAATTCCTTATTGTCCCATACTCTTAATTCGTCTTCGACCACAATCCTCAAACGATGATACCTTACTTCTTAATGACCTTAATTACCAACCATTCTCCTAGAAGTTTCCATGTCATCCCTACCCTAATTTACCCAAGGCATCACGATTTATTTGAATTCCCAAAACTCCACGACCATTTAGTATTCCCATATTCACCATTCAAAATCTTCCTACCTCGAAACTCAATAAAACAAACTTACGATCAACCCTAGCGATATCCTTTACTTTGCTGTAGGCCTTTCCTCAAGGTCTCATCTTTCATTTCCTAATCACCCCAACATTCAAATCAATGCTGTACATACCAATTTCGATTTCTTTCTTATGCTAAAAATCCCCCCTATCACGCCTCTAGTGGTTCTCCAATTACAAATCCAGCAAGTATCCTCAATATCACCCGAGCAATGCTCAAGTACACATCTCACATCTGGTCATGCTATCATACGAACAACCTAATTCCCAAGGTCCGCAAATTTCCAAGTAGCCCTAGCCTACTCAACCTTAACGATATCCATAATTCATTCTTACTGAAGTTGTTTCCTACTCACAGTAGAAGTAACCTAAGTCCCAAGGTCTACAATTCCCCAAACATTCCTAGTCCACTTAAACTTTAACGCCATCCGAAACTCGTTCCTCAACAACATCGCTTTTGCTCATAGCACAACTAACCTATCCATAATCACATTCTCTCTACAAGAATCCCTAATCATTCATTTCTAGTCCACTCATATCTTCCTTATTCATACCTAATCGGATTCACACTATCCTTCATCCATTTCTCACTTATACTACAACCTCAATTCCTCAAATCTTTCCATTCTCATTTTATGCCCCATCTAAGGCCTACCTAGAAGGCTCATTTGAAAATTCCTAACCACCGTCTCCTACCAGTCCTAGAAACTCTCTCGGTCTTGCCTAAACCAATGTCTCCTACCTATGTTCCTATCTCTCATCATCAATGATCGGAACCTACGACTTCTAGTCCTCCTATACACCCTCTAATCCGACAGCAAATGTGACCCTAATCCTTAAGAGAAGCAAAGGGAAGAAAAGGAAAGAAATGAAAAGGAAAGTAAAGGAAAGAGGAAGATCATCAAGCGTACCCACTATTTCAAAACTCGCTAACACATCAACAACCATCTACTCACTAGTATCAGTAACCCATGTCTCATAGGCAAGGGCAACCAGGACATACTCACCGACAACTCAAATATCAACATAAAAACATCATAGCATCATAATCATATCACATCTAGGCCTATGAAGGTTAGTAGCTCGAATGGGGAACGCCCCCTTTCATAAGGCATATCTATGAATCCACTGCGTACTCATCCTCCACGGCTGCGGACGACATCAGTTCTGAGACTTGTGGGTTATGAGCTCACCATGCTTCCGCTGCGCTGCTCTAGTGCTACCCGACTGGTTGTTCTTTTCCTCATTTCGTCTTTCGTTCCAAAAAGATAACACAGAGGTTCTAAGTAAATGGAGATAGGGGAGAGACAAAGGAGGACAACCCGGATTCCCTACGGAGTCACATATGGACCAAAGGCTAACGAGACTAGAGACAAGATTCCAACCCGAGAATGACAACGAGGCCCTTATGGAGATCTACGAGGCATAATCGCAGCAAGCAAGATACGCATAGCTCATGAAGTACACCAGTCATATTAATGAACACTATCAAGTACCTATCGCAATGAACAACGGTAACATATATTCATGGCACAAAAGCATATAAGGGTGGTATAGTAAGCTATCACATCCTAAGACAACAACGTTCACATAAGGATGCACGCACGACTCGAAATCATATGATGAGTTATATTTGGAAAGCATAGTTTCTATATGACACTAGTAATTCATGACAAAGCATAGGTACAATAAGGGGTATTCTGAGTAAGTTTAATATAACTGCATGGGTCATGTATACACGAAACCAAAACATTTCGTGGTGTGTGGTCATGTGAGGTGTCAGACCAGTTGCTCATGAAAGCATGAAAGAACGATAATACTATTAGGAACCTACGTCACGAGAGAGCAAACAATCACGCGGATAAGGCACGATATCCCTCAAATCACATTTCATATATCCTACAATATGTATAACATGTGACACATTAGTACATTTAGTCAACTAGTATAACCATGTGCAAAGGGATCAAGTTAATCATGCTACAACGACATATGAATATGGAGGAATACAAGAAGTATAATACGAGTCTAAAGCAATGTGGCTGAATCTGAATATAAGGGTATAGGGACATGTATTTAGCATAATGTAATATCAGGTCACGTAATCACAGATGGGACTACAATCATAACCAAACAGAAATCTCCAAGGGCAATGTCAACAACTGACTCAAGAGCCCATTTCCTGTGGACTACTTGTATGACTCATTGGGTAAGGGAAAAGAGCACTCAATTGTTTCCCAAATAAGGATGGTCAAGCTCTAGATAAAGTTTTATGATAAAAAGGCATCTGTGAACCCTTACAAAAATCGAAAAGGATGGCTCTCTAAAACAACATGTTCTATAGATTTAAAATCATGAGGAGAATCTTAGATCATTCGAAGTTGATATTCTAGTACATTAATCAACTCGTGGCATGACCTATGGTGCCAAGTAACATACTCCATCACACACTTAAGGGATCAATGCACCCGAACAAAAATCCCGAATATGATTAGATTCCCAACCCAATTTCCCATAGACGACGCTAATATCATAGAGAGAAGACTCGATAGGAACATCTATGGAAGAAGATAAAAGAAAGGGAAGAAGAAGAAAAGAACAGTAAATGAGAGAAAAGAAACGAAAGGAAAAGGAAAACAAAGAAGGAAAAGGAAAGAATCGATAAGACATCACTTAGAGGCATGAGAGATGAAGAAAATGGAATGAAAGGAATACACTCTTCAACAATTGTCAACTTTAGAAATCTGTTGAACAGAAGACGAAATGAAAAGGAAATGACACAGATAGTTGAATAATGGAAAAGATTGCTCCACAAGAACTGAGATCCCAACTATAGACTAAGGAAGGGCTCCCCCGCTATCCCATTCGCATAGAAGTTCAATTCATAGCCAACATAGGTTAAATAGATTAACAGAATTCTCGCTCAAGGAAGACAACACGCAGCACAGAATCAATCAACAATATTAATCTGATCCCCTTCGAGGAGGATCGCCCTCAGGCCCAATTTATATAAAATCACAGAATCTATCAAGAAGCTGCCCTTCGAGAGGCAACTGACCGGAGGAAGAAACTATCTTCTCGACCTCTATATTCTAACCCCTCTACTGCAACCACCACGGTGCAAACTCCTTGGAGTCTTCTAGGCCTCTGTAAAGTATAAAGCTAAGTTTTGCTTACCTTTTCTCAAGTCTACATCCAATAGGGATGGTCTATCGCCTTTCTACCCCCTCGGTTTCCCTTTTTCCGATTTTCCTTACTTTAAGTCAAGTTTATTAAGCTATGTTCATTAATTTAGCCATATTAAATTCATTTTGCCCTTTAAAACTCTTTTAAATCCTTTAAAAACATTGGGCGATTATCAAAATCATACTTCAACCCATTTATACTCGAATCGCGCAACCCAAGCTTTGGTAACACCTTTGTAATGGCCCAAATATAAATATTCGGGTTACGTTTCGAAGGATTGGATACCTTCGTTCGGATCTTGAAATTCG
This sequence comes from Persicaria maculosa, assembly GCA_963922045.1. Taxonomy (NCBI): domain Eukaryota; kingdom Viridiplantae; phylum Streptophyta; class Magnoliopsida; order Caryophyllales; family Polygonaceae; genus Persicaria; species Persicaria maculosa. The sequence goes on from OY998271.1 coordinate 37,712,450, forward strand.
AGTACGAGTTGAGTTTCAAAACAAGGTGTGAGTGCTAAAAGAAGGGATTTCATACCCTAAATTCGCGAGAGGTCCATTGGGGACCATAACCTTTCCTACTTGACTAAGTCGCTCAAAACCATTTACAGTTCAAAAGATAAAGAAAAGAAATTGACAACTTGTCTCGACGAAGCCGGGTCAAAACCAATATAAACGAGTATAAAACCTTTAAAGTGTCGAGTCTGGTGGTAATTCGGTCTCTCGGTTAGTTGAACGCCCCACCACTTTGGCTCCGAAGCCAATAGAGACGCTCTCGTTCCCCTCCAAGGCGTTGAAAGACCAGGCGGGCACCAAGTTTAAGCGCTTCGTGAAGGTGCTACAAGGACTCAACATCACAATACCACTCACGGAAGCCCTTAGTGAGATGTCGGCGTACATGAGGTTCCTGAAGGACATCCTAGCCAAGAAGAGGTCCATCGCCGAGATCGCCGGAGAATGCCATTCAATTAAGTTCCCTAACAATAGAGGTGATCCAGGAAAGTTTGCTGTGATGGTGGGGGTAGGAAAGCACCAATTCAAAGCTCTTTGTGACCTTGGGGCTAGCGTAAGATTGATGCCCCTATCAATATGGCAACAAGTGGGAGTAGGACCATTGGAGACCGTCGACATGAAGCTTTACATGGTGGATAACTTCTTCGTGAGACCCACGAGGATTGTGGATGATGTCCCTGTTAAGGTGCGCAAGTTCTTTGTGCCCACGGACTTCATCGTGTTAGACATGCCGAAGGACCCAATTGTGCCTATCATCCTTGGTATGCCATTCTTAGCAAACGCGGATGCCAACATCAACGTGAGGAATGGTACCCTTACATTCAGAATCGGCAACAAAGTCGTCGAGTTTCACTTCAACCCGACTTTGAATGAAGATAAAAGGCTGGAGGTGAAGAACATCGGCTTGAGCAAGGACTATGTCCCTTGTGAGGAGGCAATACAAGAAGTTCTCATCCCTGGAATCTATGAAGAAGATGGGCTCACACCAGTAGAGGAGAAGTTATGCAATTACTTGTTGGCAAAGATAGAAGGTACAAAGAAGGTCGAGATTGACTGTAACCAGTCAAAATCGACTACAGAGCTCGATATCGACCATCCTAGCTCAATATCGACCAACACAGAAGATCATTCGAGATGCCAAGAGCTTAAGTATGGGTTCCCCTCAGAAGACCGACTCGATGTCGACCACCATGTGTCGATGTCGACTGACCCCAGCCCGAAGATTGTTGTTTCGGGCCCGACAAAGTAAGCTCATGTATGATCTCTAACCCTCCTCTGTCCATTAATGATGATTTCACTAATGGGAGGGTCAAAGCTCCATGGTTTGCTTATATTATCAAGGTTAGGTTTAGGAGAAGAAAGAAAGGATATGATCCAAAAGAAGAGCTCTATAGAGAAGAAGAAATATTCGCCGAGCTTAGGTACTACAACAAAGACCTAGATGATCCAGGAGAAGGGAAAAGCTTGAAGGGGCCCTACCTTAAAGGGTCTTGAAGAGCTACCGAAGAAGTCAGCCTAGCGACTCAAAAATCTAGAGCTTGTAAATAAAACTTTAAATTTTCTTAGAAGGTTTTTAGGATTTTGAATTTTGGTTTGAAGACATGGATAAAATTGTGATTTTATGTTTTTTTATGATCTAACAAGAATTTTAGGTTGCATAGCAAACTGAACAACAAAGAAGAAAAGAAGACCCTGCAGAAGCAGCCGAGATCGACTTGGCTAGTCGACATCGACTGCCAAGGGTCGAGCCATCACCTATGATCGACATCGATCAGTAAGGAACAACACAGAGCAGTTGACATCGAGTAGGCCACTCGATATCGACCACCTGGTGACCCTCGACTTCGACCTTCCTTCTTCAGAACACACAGATGATGTCGACGTCGACCTCTACACCCGATATTAACTACTGGCATCGACATCACCTGAAATCGACTTCCTATAAGTTTCTCACTCCACCCTTGGTTGTCTTTGATTTTAATACAGTGAGGACACTGTAATTTTTAAGTATGGGGTGGGATTGAAACTGGAAACTATGTTGTTGCTTGGCATTTGGTTTTGGTTAAAACTGGTGAAAACTTGGCTTGTATAACTTTTATTTTGCTTTATGTTTTATTTTTTGCATTGCATCATGTTTAAAATTTATCCATTTTAAATTTAATATCGTAGTTTATTAGTTTCATAAAAATACAAAATTCAAAAAAAAAAGTCAAAAAGAGAAAAAAAAATGCATATTTAGTTTATTTAGTTGTTTTTTAAACCCTACTTAGATGTCCAATGATGAAACTCATTGGCTGACTTGATCATGCAAATCCTTTAAAATGGTTTATATGTAGATTGTGAACTTGTGATGAAATTGAGCATATATGATCCTAGGCAAAAAGCGAAATCCAACAAAATTGTCCTATTGAGAATTTTGGCCTATAGGGAGAACATTAAAAATCACTCCACTTTCTTGAGTGTATTTACTCTTCCTATGCATCTCTAAATGTTGTGATAGTTATTCAAAGCCAATGCATATATATGTTCATGTGAATGGGAATTAAATGACAGAGGCATCTTTTAAGCCAATTTTATCCTCTCTTTACCTACCCTCCATTATCTCTGCTTGAAGCCAAAACATTTACCTGAGCCTTTATTATATAAACTCGACAAAATTATCCCTACCTGAATTGAGCATGACCCCCATTTGGGAATTAAGACTTAGAGTTGGTTAGAATAATGTCTTGTGGAAGGAAAGTACCTATGTTTAGTTTTAAGCAAGAAAATTTATGGGTTGGTGATATATTTGCATCTTGTTACATATTTTGTAAAAGAATTTTTGGCTCACTATATAAATGCACTAGTATTATTTATTTTCGTTAAAAAAATCCGAAAAAACAGAAGAAAAAAGAGCTATTTATAATTATGTGCATGAGCCAACTATTCCTTAGTTCTTTTATTTTATGCAAGATTTATATTTTTGAGAGGTATATTGGGTTTGAAAGAAAGGTTGAAGTTCTTCATAGGAAAAGTAAGTTTGGTTATACATTATTTTGGGAAATATGGTTTGGTTAAGTTGTGTTGATAATTAGGAGTCTTGATTCTCGAATTATATTAAGCACCACATATCCAAATAATTCCATACCCTTTATTCCTCCCCAAGCCCTATTACAACCCCGCCGAATGGAGTCTTCTTTGAAGTCTTTCATTGAGCGAAAGTCCTCCGAATGATTCTTGTTTGCATTTACATAATTGGTTGCAAGGTGGATTATTATGAATTGCAATGTTTATGAATTGAGTTGAGAGTTGATCTTCATAGCCTAAACACATTGAGAGTTGAGTGTAAACACATTATCCCTGTGAGGTTGGCTTTAAAATTTCCTATGTCGATGGATCACTCATATATGTGTGATGACGTTAAATTCACTTGCCTTGCTTTGCTACTACTTATAATGTTGCTTTTGACAACGGCGAAGACTTGAAGGATGTGTTGTAGGTGTTTGTTATTGCTTGGTTATTGCTTGAGGACAAGCAAGTCTAAGTTTGGGGTATTTTGATGTACATATTTCTATCCATTTTAGATGCATATTTTTACTTCATATTCCATTTGATTCCTAAATTATAGATTCAGAATAATGAGAATTTGTGTAGAATGTGCTAACGTGCAAGAAATACTGCACAAGTTTTGGCTTAAATGTATAGGAATTAGAGCAGAATCAAAGTCAAAACAAGAAGCTAAGAGACGTTGAGAAGCAGTCGATATCGACCCATCAACTCGAGATCGACTGGACATAAGCCCCAAAGACAAAGTATCCAAAGCCAAGAAAACAAAAGCTATTGGAGAAGCACTCGACACAATCATAGATCGAGTGGACAACTCAATATCGATGGGTCATCCGAGCTCGAGTGGAATCAAGACAAGTCGAGCAAAAACTAAAGCACTCGATATCGACTACATGTGTCGATATAGGCTGAAGATTTCCGCGGTTTGTACGCGATTTGACGAATCTGAGTTGAAGATCTATCAAAAAGCCACAATTTTATCTTTTATTTTAGATAGATTACTTCCTAAGGGAACTTTCCTTCTTACCCTAGGAGTTTTATTATTTACCTTAATAATGTTTCATCCTATTTGTTATTGGATAGAATTTAGATATAGTAGTTTTACTAGGATTAGAACTCATTTCCTTGGCTAGCAAGGATTGAGAGGCTATAAATAAAGCCCTTGGGGGCTTATTTTATTCATTCAACTTCAGAGATTCCTATCTCGCTAATAGCAAGAGAAGTAGTTTAGAGTTTGAGAAGCTTTAGGGTTTTGGCGTTTGCGAGAGCCGACGTTGGATTATAAAGTTTCAGAGTTTCTTTTAATGCAAGTTTCTTCCTTTATTTCAAAGATGTTTACTTCCACCATGAGCGAGTAGTCGCTCAAACTCTTAGGGTCGGGGTGAGCCCGGCGTTAGCCATGCGTGTTTGAGGTAAGTATTTGATGTTGATATCGTTGCGTGTTGATCATCTCCTACCTTTTTGTGTTTAGTCCTTATCGCAAGAAAAGGAATTCATGTTAACAACTTGGGTTATAAACATAAAATTGGTAGAGACAATTAGGTTTATTTGCAAGGATATTCCTACTTGTTGGTGTACGGCGAAAGCTTGTCCCTCGGGTGAGAAAGTGCAATTGTCCGTCTTACTTATCTTATGCATGTTTGGTTAACGTCGTGATAAACCCTAGCCTTAGGAGTTCATTTTTTATATATTTCATACAAAACCCTTTTATTTTTGTCCAAAACATCTTTCCCATTCTATTCTCTTCGGCCTTTCTTTGCCAACACACTAACACACTGCAAGAGTACTCGAGATCGGCAACCTAGGTCGATATCGACACCATCACATCAGGCCCATATCTTCGAATCACATGCGAAACAATGAGTTTAGTTCCTCATGCTCTAAGTAAAAGATGAATAATGAAATGAACATCTCTAGATCTATGTGTGAGTGTCTGTGTATGTCTCAAACATAATAAGAACCAATTATTATAGGCTAAGAGTCAGCCTTCCTAAACCATAGAGCTTATGGATTCTGTTGCGAGGATTGATGATCCACAGTGCGAGTTGCTTCTGCTCTGGGCTTGTACGAGTATTTCTAAGCTTTACTTTGCTTTGCGTACTTGTTCCCCATGTGTCTTTGGATCGACCCAACTCTCCTTTGATGTGGCACTCCGTTCTAGCTTGGAGCGTATTGTCACTGCATCTGGGCCTGAGTTTGGAGATTGGTAGTGGCGGATTGCCACCTTCCCTTTTCACTTTGGTGGGCTCGGAGTGTATGCTGCTGGGGATATCCTACATTATGCTTTTTTTGGCATCTCGTTTGCATTCTGCTGAGTTGCAGGCTAAGCTTCTACGTCCTTCTAGTATCATTGTTGCTGGTCCCACTTTTGATGATGTTTGCCTTATTTTTTCTGAGACTACGGGTTCTGATCTTGTACGCGATCCTAGTGAAACCGCTGCCCCAAACTTATGAAGAAATTGGCAGATATATATTTCGCAAAGGTTGTTGCTACATCGGACTCTATTTTCTCTTTGACTCCGTGACAGGTGGCTTTGTGGAAGTCTCAGCAGGGTGCTCACTCCTCCGATTGGTTGCGTGCAGTTCCTAATTCTGGGTTGAGCCAGACTATGAATGGAAGGACCTATCATAGTGTGCTTAGCTATCGATTGGGTGTTCCTTTGTTCATGGTATCTAGGCCCTGTCCCGCTTGTTCTCGAGTCTTTGATGGTGATGTCTATGGAGATCATGTTGTGTCATGCGCTGGTACTATGGGCATTAAACATCGACATAACCTCGTTCGCGACACCTTATTGGATATCTGTTATAGGGCCGGGATTTTTGCCGGAAGGAGGTTGATATCGGTTTGGTTGATGGGCATGATAAGCCCCTTCGTTCGGTGGATTTGCTCCTTTATTCCTGGGATAGGGGGCGAGATGTGTGTGTCGATCTGACGGGATCCTCCCCTTTGACTCAGTCGGGGGTGTCTGACTTTGTCCCCGGGCGTGTTTTTATTGATGCTGCTCATCGTAAGTGTGTCAAGTATAAAGATTTGTGCACAGTGGCTGGATATGGTTTCCTACCCTTCTCCTTCTCTTCGTTGGGGGAGCTGGATACGGATGCGGTTGCCTTGCTGAAGCGGATTCAGAAATTCTCGGCATCTCATGATAACAAGGCTCGTGCTGCAGCTTATATTTTTACTAGACTTAGTTTTGTTATCGCTAATGGAGTGGGTGCCCAGATAGTATCTCGGTTACCCACTAATTTCTTGTAATTTATAATAATAATACTAATAATAATAATAAACTAATTAAACTATTCGGATAAAATCAACGTTTTGCTAAAACTGTCTGACCGGCGGGCGTCGGTGAAAAAGCGGCGGATGCCTTTTTAACTATATTTCTGATTTCTTTTTTGTCTTCGATTCTCTTCTCCTTAGCTCCTCTTATGATCCTTCCTTGCTTCATTTAAGCTCCAACTCAGCCTCTTCCAGGAGTTCCAACCATCTTTAGCCCATCTTCAAGTTCGGATTATAAAACTGCATAATAAGTACAAAATAGTGTAGATTCCAAACTCGAATGCCCAAATGAATAATAATGGACATTAACTATAAAACATGCAATAACATATTCTAAATGCACCTAAAACTATCTATAATGTCTATCTAAAATATGCATTATCAATATCTATTCACTTGATCTTGTGTTCAATTAAATTTGATGTTGCTTTTGATGGATAGTGCATGAAAGATGAACTCATATGTATAGGTTGCTTTTCATTATTTGTTCGAGGACTATAAAAGCTTAAGTGTGGAGGAGTTTGATAATGCATATTTCAATAGGCATTATAGGATAGTTTTGTTGCATTTCATTGTAATATAGTCATGTTTTATAGGTCATTTCATATTATGCTCTTTTAGTGGTGAAGTTCGAAAACTATGATATTTTATTGGATTTATGCAGATTCGTAGTTACAAAGTGAAGGAGAGCTTAGAAGACACAAAAAGGAGTCAAGAAGCTAGAGGAATCAAGAAAGAAGGAATTGAATAAGAATGAGCAAGACAAGAGCCAAAAGACAAGGAGAAAAAAGTTGGTATTCAACCCTATCGCGGTCGCGAGTCACCAGAGTCGACGCGGTGAGGGAGAACAAGACCACACACATCCCAGCTCATTGTCGCAGGTGCGAGAGTCACTATTTGCCAAGGCGAAAGTCTCCGGTCGCCGTGGTGAGAATCCACGAAGAAGAGAACGAGAATCACACATGTCGCTGTAGCGAAACACTTGAGTCGCCACGACAAAATGCCCAAATCGCCATGGTGACTACCCATCGAGTACTCGCGGGAGCTACAATGTGTCACCGCGGTAAGAGACCTTTTCGCGGCAGCAATAACATCAGTAGACGATCAGTTCGAAGCAAGAAATCTTATCTTTTCGGTGGAAAACTCTATCCAATATGAAAGTCTACCCATTCCTAATGGGTCGATATATTTATATTTATAACTTTCTATTATTTAATTTCAGGTTTAATATTTTTAGTATTTTTAATTATCATTTAGGAGATTTTATCTTATCTCTTAAGGTTTAGAATCTAGGGTTTTTAGGTCTCCTTTCCCCTATATAAACTTAAGTCCAAAAATCCCTAAGGGGACGCTTTAGAAGACTAAAGATTAAAGATTCTAGGTATATTATGAATACTTAGGATTCGTTTGGTTTTGCCTACGATTCAAGACTTGGTTGGTTGAATCGTGAGACTTGATTTCTATGATATTCCTATGATTATTTCATCTTCTTTGGGCTGATTTCATGTTGTTAGTTTTACTTTGATTGCCCATCTTTGTAGAATTGCATCTTGCTATGGTTTTAATTCATTCGCATGAATAATTGAACCTTTTTGTAGCAATCAAAATTGAATGAATTCGCTATGAGGAACTTGAATGTGTACGAAGGTGACAGATTTGTTAAATATCTGTTTTTAAGTTGCTAGAGCTAATGAGATGACAATTATCGACATATGTTAGTTTCTTAGGAGGGTTGGTACTGCCATTCTGCCAAGTACAGTTGAAATTTATGTTGTTTGTATGTTAAATCCTGTAGGGATAGGGTTGCATATGAATGTAAAGGATTGTCATATTCACAAGGAGTGACAATCTATTTAAACCAATGTCGAAACAATCAATTAAGAAAGAATAACTAGAAATTGAGTCAAGGATCGACTATACCAACCAATGTTGCAAATTCGTAGATGAAACACTTTTCTTCTATCTTTTATTCGCTCTTGTTAATATTCTTTATTGTTTATTCTCATTCACATCCCATCTTTCCTTTGATATTGATAAATAAACATTGCAATTGAAATACTTGTGTTCTATGTGGGTTCGGCCCCTTACATGCATATTATACTAGTTTGTTTGTTTATGAATTATTTTTTGACGAAGTGAAACAACGACTTTTCCTCTGTCACATATCTTGGGTCCCACAAATCATGGGACCTTAAGAGGGGGCTTCATCATTAACCATCCAAAGCTTAGAAATTTTATAAGTGGTTCCAAGTATAAAATCATAATTGAGAAGACAAGATCTCCAAAAGCCACCCATACTCTTGAGATACTTAATATTAGGAAGCATGATTATTATTATGGTACTTGTGTTAGTCTTTATTTTGCAAATATCTACACAAAATGCCCCAAGAAGCAAGGCTTTGCGAGTGAAGATGCAAAAGGCTCCATTGTATGTCGTCAGGTGGTGCTGAAAGAAGAAAAACGCGAATCTACACGCGTTACTTCGGATTTACCCGACTATTGTTTGTTTTCTTGTCAAGTACTTCTCTTCTAACTGCTAGATGTAACCTCCCATCCAGGCAGAAAGTCGAGAGGAGCGGACACCCAAGGCACAGACATAGGCAAGGAGAACTCCCGACATCGACGGGACTCGAACACAAACCAGGGGCAGGACGCTGCCGGAGCCAATCGGCCTAGAACTAGGCGTGGCCACGGGTCACGGGTCAACCCGTGACCCGGCGGGTCAATGACCCGGCGTGTCCGGGTTGACGGGTAGGCGGGTGGGGACGGGTAGCGGGTTAGGGTTAGGGTCGGGGTTTAGTAACCCGGTGACCCGGCGGGTCGACATATTTTAAAAAAGTAGCCGTTGACGGGTGGGGCCCACCGGAGGCTGATTTTTTTAAAAAATGTAGCCGTTGTAACGGCTAGTTGGTGGGAGATTAGGCTCGGGGCTATAAATAGACGACTCCTTCATGTCACAAATCACACATATTCTCATCCAATCCATCAATCACCTATCAATTTTATTTCATAAGCTCGTAATCATGTCCGACGCAACTAGATCCGGTGATAACCTTCGGGCGGAGTTGTTCCAGGATCATTTCGAGAAGGTGGAGCAAGCCGGTGGAAAGTTCGAAGCCATTTGTCGTCATTCCGGGATCATTACGGGGTTCAAAAGTTTTTAGAAAACTATTTTTCCGACTTTAGAAATTGAGGAAGATCCCGATTGCAATGTTTCAATTATAGTTGCTAGAGTTAGAGGATTATTAGAAGAATTATATACTCAATATTCGACGGGCGATAGAGCGCCCTCCTCCGGTCGTCCTCCCGTGCCTTCCAGTTCAAGCGGGTCACGAACAAGCATCACCGCTAGAACTAAGGCACTTGTCCCGAGATATCTTTTGGTCAAAGAGGTCGAGATCTTCGTCGAGCCCCCACTCGGAGCTCGACGAATATTTGTCCACTAACTTTGATTTTCACAGCGATGAGGAAGAAGATTTTGATGTCCTAGAATGGTGGAGCCGCCCCGAAAGACAACGATTCCCGATGTTGCAGGTAATCGCCCGACAAATACTTGGGGCCCCTTGCTCCACCGTTGCCGTCGAGCAGCTTTTCAGTCACGGAGGTCAGATTCTATCGGAGAAGAGATCAAGGTTGCTTCCCGAGAACCTCGAAGCCCAAGTTTGCCTTGCAGATTGGAAGAAGGCGGATATGCGGATGCAGAAGAACAGCTTGGGGACTAATTCCGAGGATGACGACGGAGTGGATACGGAGTCCGTTGGGAGCTCCATTGACGGCGCGGTCACAGATGGCTCAGGAGGTGGAGGGTCCGACGATCAACAAGACTAGAAGAATAGGTAACCGGGCCGGGGTTCAGACATACACAGGTAAAAGAACTACGTGGGCTTTGATTCCTCAACCCCGGGAGGATACATAGGCAATCGGGAAACCGATTCAAGCCCTTCTTCCCTTTTTTTTCCCCACACTTAATCATACACAAATTGTACAATTGTAGTCTTGTATACTTATAGTTGAAGTTGTAGTCTTGAGAATTATAAGTTGTAATATTGTAATTTGTACCTAAATGGCAAACACGAAAGGATATTTTTCAAACATATATGCGTCCAATACCTGTTCTCGACAATTCCGTAAACTCCGAACAAGTGCAAACCCGTCCAACCCGGGCCATATTCGTCGGGTCAACCCGCTGGGTACCCGCCGGGTCGACCCTTCGACCCTCTGACCCGCCGGGTGACCCGAACCCGCCAACCCGTGGAATTCCCGGGTTAGGGTTCGGGTCACCCCTCCCCAACCCTTGACCCGGCAGGTCGAACCCGTCGACCCGCCGGGTCAGACCCGTGGCCACGCCTACCTAGAACCACCACCACCCCCTTCACAGAACCCTCTTTTTTCTTTTTTTTAGTCATGTCTTCTTTTTTTTATTAATCTCGCATTTTTTCCTTGCTTTCGTCTTTTCCAAGTATCTTCCTTTTTTTGCCATCTTCGAAGGCTTTTCTGATTTCTCTTTTGAATGAGCGGAGAGGGTGATTGATAGCATCTGATAGGCTTTTTTATTAATAGCAAATTTGGGAAGGTTTTGGATCAATTAGGGTTTATCTAGACTCGATATAGGTTTGATTGAGCAAAGATTTTCTTTTCTGTTGAGGGGATTTGATATATTTGTGTAGGGGGTTGCTGCACGGATTCACCTCTTCTGTTCTCCTCTTTATCCCCCTCCCCCATCCTCACAAATATTAATTAAAAAATAAAATAAAAATAAAAATAGATTAAAACAATAAAAAAAAATAAAGAGATCTTGTGAGATGGGACCCGGGACACGAGATTCGCACTCGTGGTGGCACTAGACTGGTTTTTCAGATTTAGGTTTTCGGAGGAGAGAGTGTTTTCCATTTTGGAGGAGAGTGCCTAATCGCTTAAAGAAGTGAGTATCTGTTGATCCTTTTACTTCGTAATAAGTTATAATGGCTTAAGGAAAGTGAGTATCTATTGTTGGTTGAAACTAGTTGCGTTTAGTCCACACCAAGTTATGGTTCATGGGAAATAACTAAATATGATTTACATACGCTTCGGATATATACACCGCAAATCCACACGTTAGTTTTGACGTGCATGCACGTAAAAAGAGACTTGCAAGCACGTCGTAATTAACGTGCAAGGTGGATAGACCCCAAAGCGTGCCTACGTGCACGCACGTAATTTTTTTTAAAAAAAAACGTGTATGCACGTCGAAAATGACGTGCAATATTGCACGTCAAAAGTAACGTGCAAAACTGCACGTCGCTTTTGACGTGCAATATTGCACGTCATTTTCGACGTGCATACACGTCTTCTAAAATCGAAGGTGACGTGCCCCTTCGTCTCCATTCTTCCAGTTCCAACAGAGAGAGAGAGAGCGACGCCGGTGACCCGAGCAAGAGCGAGAGAGAGGGTTTTCGAGAGAGATCGAGAGGGTTATCGTGAGAGAGAGAGAGAGGGGGGAGAGAGAGAGGGTTTTCGAGAGAGATAGAGAGAGATGGACTCGGAGATGGGGGCGGCAAAGGAGGTTGGGGCGGAGGCCATGGCGGACTCGAAGATGGCCATGGCGACACAGGAGGTGGCGGCGGCGGCCATGGCGGATATGGCTGTCGTGGTGGAGGAGGAGGTGGCGGCGCCGACAGTGGAGGGTGGTGGTGATGGTGGGCCGGTGGTGGAGGGTGGTGGTGGTGGAGCGGTGGCGCCGGTGGCGCAGACGGAGGTGGTGGAGGAGGCGTCGGTGGAGGCGATGGAGGTGGTGGTGCCGGCGTCGGAGGAGGTATCGACGCAGCCTCTATTACCGCCGCGGAAGCGGCGTAATATGGAGGTTTCTCGTGTCCCGATCCCACCGGTATGTTATTTGAATTATTTATTTAATTTGATATTAATATATTCATAGTTTTATAATATAGTTTGATAGATTATAATATAGTTTGATAATATAGTTTGATAGATTATAATTGATTAATTGATAGTATATAGTTTTTATGATTTGTTATATGTTTATAATTTTGTAGTTTATAAAATATAGTTTTATAATGTAGTTATATAGTTTAGATTAGTGTTTAATAATAATATAGTTTGTATCATATAGTTTAAATATATCTTTTATGTTTATAGTTTCAAATACATAAAAGTACATTAAAATATGTACAAACTAACTTAAAAAGTATATATAAAAACATTATAATATATTTAAAATACATTAAAATATGTATTTTAAATATATTAAAATACATTACAACATAAATTAACTTAAAATACATTAACATATATATTAAAATATATTAAAAGACATTAAAATCTATTAAAAGACAATAAAAAACATTAAAAGCGATTAACATATATTTTAAAATATAGTAAAAGACATTAAAATATATTAAAAGATAATAAAAACATTAAAAGTGATTAATATGTTTTAAAATATATTAAAAGACAATAAAAACATTAAAAGAGATTAATATATTTTAAAATATATTAAAAGACATTAAAATATTCTTAAACATTTCATAATAACAGGCAGGAAGGCTTTTGAGGGGGGATGGTACCCTACGGCCAGTTAGGGTCGGCGACCGGGCAGCGGTCAGTCAGCGGGCAGAGGGTGGGGGAGATGATGTGGTAGAGGGAGGAGCAGAGGGGGAGACGGTACCCCATGTTAGAGAGGAGGAGACACATACAGTAGCTTATCTACTGATGTCTGCAGAGGGCTACCAACAGTCCATGGGGACCCCCCGGGCGAAGATGATCACAGCTTCTGGCGGGGTCTGCCTGATTGGTGCTCTTCTGGCGACCCGATGGAAGGTCAGCAGCCTTCGTTGCCGCCCCTCGATGTACTTAGCAGCTGCGTTACTGATGTCGTTGGGGGTTTATGGGCCCACGGGGCTAGACCGACTGCTCGGCTACCCCCCACCATCCCTGAGGCATCTACGTCCGGCGTGCACGAGGCTTCGACCTCCCACCCACCACCGGCGATTTCTTTGGCTTCTGCGGATGACAGCATCCCTGACGTCGTAGATGCTGTGGACGACGGGCAGGATAGGCAGCAGGGGCAGGAGGGGGGCCAGGGGGGCAGGAGGGGGGGCAGTAGGAGCCCGCGCCCATCCCTGCGCAGGCTGCTGCACCGGCTACGCAGGTCGACCCATTCTTGCCGCCGGGCGATCTGTTGGTGTCTTACAGGCACCACCGAGCGTACCGGGTGTGGAGGGAGCCGACTGTGGATCTGTCGGTTCTGAAGTTCCACCATCGGGCGAGTCACCTGCTGCCGTTTGACCCGTATATCTTCGAGGGCCCGGGGACCTCGTGGCAGGATCTGATTCCATCGGGCATCCAACAGCTGCGGGCCCTCCATTGGGAGGGTGTGGACGAGTTCACGGTCATCGCTTTCCTGGAGCATTGGCACCCGGAGACCAGTTCCTTCCATTTTCCGTGGGGCGAGATTACCATCACGCTGCACGAAGTTGTCTGCCTCTTGGGACTTCGGATTGAGGGTCTGCCGTGTTTGTCACACCTGGACCCGGCGGAGCTGATCCACACGGTCGCCGCGTACTACCAGTTGACCCCAGAGACTCTGCGCTCATACAGACACGCCGGCGGCCCTCCCGTTGCGGTGGTGACGGACGAGTGGATCGCGAGACACAGGCCGCTCATTGATCCCACGCCCGCTGATGACCCCGAGGCCGCAGCTGATCGTGAGCAGATTCTGATCCGCACGCATACGGGAGGGGGGTAGCCACAGGATGACCCTGCACAGCGTCGGTTTCTGCACCTTGGCTACCTAGCCACCGCTCTCGCCGCGACTCTGTTTGTGGACAAGTCGCAGAGCCGGATCCCATGGAAAATCTGCGGCCTTGTTTGGGACATCCCCCGGACGGCCACCATTGCATGGGGTGCAGGTGCCCTAGCCTGTCTCTATAGGAGCCTAGGCGAGGCTACCCGAGCAGGTGCGAAGGGTATAGACAGCTGCACGCCGCTACTACAAGTACGAGACCGCTGAATTTGTTTTACAATTTAGTAATATTTATATTATATTCTAACCACATTGTGTTTTGTGTCAAGGCTTGGATATGGGCGTACTTCCCTCGCTTCCGAGGCGAGATGTCCAGCAATCCGGCTAGGATGGTCAATCGACGCTGGTATGCGAAGTTCATCCCTCCAAAGGCGCCTACCCGCACGAGCCCAGCGGCCAAGCAGGCAAAGTTGAAGAAGATGCGGGATGAGGTCGACCGCCTTACCGTAGCCGATGTATGTATTCGATACTCTAATTATATAACATATATTTCGTAAATGTGACTTACGATTGACTTTTTTATTTATAGGTGGAGTGGATGCCCTTTGGGCGTGATCTGGACTTCGATGGCGAGTACCGTCAGTCACCTACCGGGGCACCATCACATTCTGCGGGGATGAGGAGCCATATATACCCGATAGGTGCCTTCGGCAATTTGGACGAGTCCAGGGGGTCCCACAGGCCGTCATTCCGCCGAGGCAGTTTACCCGCGGTGCCACATTGACGCCGAAGTACGTCGCCTTGTTTGATGTCGCGCACGACAGGTGGCAGGACTTACAGGACGAGGGTCGCTTTTACCGGCTTGCTGATCATAGACGCACCAGTGAGGACTGTCAGGCCGGTGTCACTGCTGATTACATGGCCTGGTACGCATCTCAGAGTCGGCCGTATGTGCTGTCCACCACGCCACCCCATTCGGACCCTCCAGCGCCCGTCCACCCGTTCGCCCTGGATCCATGGGTGGACCTGCATCAGCCTGCAGTCATCCCTCCGGCGGTAGCTGTCCACCACGCCACCCCATCCGGACCCTTCGTCGTTAACGACGTGCATATGATGCACGTTCTTTTGAACGTGCATTTTGCACGTGGTCAACGACGTGCATACACGTCGTTGACCACGTGTATTTTGCACGTTCTTTTTAACGTGCTTCTTCGCGTACCTTTGACGCACATCTTCCTATTTTAAGCGGAGCGGGATCAAATTCCGACGTAGTTCGATATATTGTTGTACATTTACAATCGCTATGGCAGAGTCTCAAGACAGTCGTCGTCTCCAACTTTGCCAGGTACGGATACGTTTCGTATATATTCCATATGTCTTGCGTTATCTTCATATTTCCACTCATTTTATTACAGTTTCGAGACTTCACACCCGAGTTCTTGGACACAAAGGTTTGGAATGACCGTAACGAAATGGTTACGCATTTCAAAGACTTGGGTCTCAAACACTGCATGATTTTAGTAATCAAGCGGTCTTCGACGGGGGCGTCAAACCGTCCAGGCGGGGTTCTCCTTGCTTGCGAACAGTATGGGGAGTACTGACCATGCGGGAGGAAGCTCTGGAGCACGCAATCGAAGATAAACGGATGTCCATTCTCTCTACACGGGCACGAAGCTCCGCCGGGTCACTGGGTTATGACGATAACCCACGGTGTTCATAACCACGGGCTTCCCACGAGCTTGAAGGGTCACGCCATCGCCGGACATATGACAGAGGGGGAAAAGAAGATGGCTAGGTGGATGAAGGAAATTGGTACTCCTCCAAAAGCCATTGGGTACGGATTGAGGCAGTTGGATGAGACCAGCGTCACGTCATCGCGTTCCCTTACGAACACGCTCAACAAGATGGTAGCCGAAGAAAGGGGTATTCGGACGATGACCCAAGATACCTTGCATCGTCTGCGGGAAAGAGGATACTACTACGAGTTCAGACGACATCCAGATGACAACGACGTCTTGAGCGACCTCTTCCTAGCGCATCCTGACGGGATACGGCTACTCCGAAGGTTCCATTACGTCATCATATTGGACAGCACGTACAAAACAAATGCGTAAGTTACTTAATTACGATTACGTTATGACATATCTATCCAATTATAAAGTATTGTACATGTAACATATTTACACTTGCAGATATGGGATTCCATTGTGCCAGGTGGTCGGGTTCACACCCTCAGGCCATACTTACTGCATCGCCTACGCCTTCATGTCGCACGAGAACGAAGACACGTACGCTTGGGTGTTGTGTCAGCTTCAGATCTTACTTGGGGCGGTTCAACCTCAAGCTATTATGACTGATCAGGAGCTAGGTCTCTTGGCGGCGCTAAATGTTGTCTTCCCCAACGTCCAGCATCTCCTTTGCTGGTTACACGTGACGAGAAAATGCGAGGAAGCTACTCTGAAGATCACAAAGAATTTACACCACGCTGGCATCTTCAAGGGCAACTGTTGGGGGTTGTTCCAATCGAGGACGGAGGAATCATTCACCCAACGTCGTCGGGCGCTACACACTGCATGGCACCCATTCCCAGCTGTGGTGGCGTATTTAGAGGCGGTGTGGCTTCCGTACAGCAGGAACATCGTACGATGCTACGTAGATAATGTCTTCCATTTAGGCACTCGTACAACAAACAGGTACACCTTACTTCATATCTCCCATTACAATATGATATGACATCAAACATTTAGTGCTATAAACTTCAATGTTTATGTGAAACTGTTTACAGAGTTGAGGGTCAACACAAGGTTCTCAAGGAGGCACTGCACTCATCGACCGGTGACTTCCGCATCGTGATCGATGCAATCCATAGAGTCAACGATTGCCAACTGCTTGAGCTACAAACTGCTTTGGAGATCGACCGCTTCAAATGGCCAACGGCGGCATATAAAGTCAACCTTTTTGATGAGGTAAAGACTTTAATCTCCAAAAAGTGCTTCGACTATCTGTACAAGTTGTGGCAGGATGTCGTCAACCAAAACATTCCTCCGGAATGCACGGACCGACAATGGAGGGTTTGTTACGGGATCCCTTGTGTCCATGAGATTCAGGCATACGTCAATTCCGGTACTCCGATACCCGCTGAGGATATCCACCCGTTCTGGATGGATTTGTCATGGACGGACATCGACGACACCCTACTGCCGTATGAGCTGTCATCTTCATACACGGCTTCCAACGATGTATGCGACGATGAGCTCCACCAACCCTCATCTGCAAGCGTCCGATCGAAAGGGAGGCCTCGGGGGTCGAGGAATGCCTGCAGAACCAACCCGTTATCATACGAGGAGTTAAGGGGAAGATTTGAGAGAGAAGAAGCACGTGCTGCTCGACATGCTGCTCGACATCGTCCACAAGCAACATCAGCTCTACGTGGACGTGATGATGTGTTCGGAGGGTTCAACTGGGGTCGAAACAACGTTGATCCCTTTATGCTCGGACATATTGAGGGTGTGAGGGACACTATTGGAGATGGTCATTGTGGCTACCGTGCTTTGGCGTCATTGACATCACCGATCGGCGAGTCTGCTTTCCCGGAACTCAAAACGTTATTATGCAATCACTTGGGTGATCACGCCGATCTCTACGCCGGTTGTTATATGGGAGGGTACCCATTCCAACAGTTCGTTGACAACCAGAGATGGGCGGGACCTGTGCATGGTGATAGGAGATGGTGGATAGAGCTACCCATCATAGGTTTAGTATTTGCAACGGTATATCAGATTCCTCTCGTTGTCCTAGCTTGGCATCATCCGTTCACATGTCTCCCCATGACCTCGGCCACACCTGCTAACAACCCTCAATCAGCAACCCTTGGTTTAGCCTGCATCGGAAACCAAGACCATTTTGCCGCGGTACGACTTCAAACTTCTTATATTATTACCTATTTTACTTTTCATCTATATGTCAATACTCTAACTCTAATTTTCTGTTCTCATAGGTCTGGTTGCGTCCTAACGCTCCTATTCCGCCGCCTTCGCCAGAATGGGTCGCACATCATCAACCGAGCGTCGAAGGATGGGATGCTCCTTTTCAAGCTCGGTTTGACAGATTTCGAGCCTTACGTGTCGAGTCTGGTCGCCCTTTACACTTTTCCTAGATTTTATTCCACCAGTTTATTACAATTATGGATGTAAACCTTTTTTTTTCCGTATCCTTCCTGAAATGACATTGTATCGTACCCTTCCTGAAATGACATTCGATCGGTTAATAACTTGGTAAATATCGCCTTGGAGGAAAAATAGGACTCTTTTGGGGATACTCAGAATGACTAAAACTCTAAATTAGGGGTGGGCACAAATCCCGCAAATCCCGGGCCCGTCCCGGTCCCGTCCCGGGCCCGTCCCGATCCCAGTGGGATTTGGAAAAAAAATAATGAATCCCGTCCCGGTTCCGTCCCGCAAAAATTATGCGGGACTGGACGCGGGACGAGCATTTCATATTCCGCAAATCCCGTCCCGTCCCGCATAATATATATATATATATATATATATATTATATAATACAAAGTATATCAGTGTACATGTATATATACAATATATATAAACAGTGTATATATATACACTAATATACACACTGTAAAATCTTGGTATATATATACACCTTTGTTTACAGTATACATTTGTATACACTTATATATTCAAACGTATACACTTACATATTAATTTATAAGAATGTATATATACTGTATAATTATATATATAATGTGAAGGAAAATCATAAAACAAAAAATATTATAAATTTATATAGGTTACGTCTTTAAAAACCGCAAAATATATAGGAAATTTAGATTTTTTTTATACTGTTTTTTATTTGAGGGACAAGGCCCGTCCCGTCCCGGTCCCATCCCGTCCCGTGAGGGACAAGGCCCGCGCAGGATTGAAAAAAAAGTAGTAAATCCCGTCCCGGTCCTGTCCCGCAAAAATTACGCGGGACGGGACGCGGGACGACCCCCATCTCATCCCGTCCCGTCCCGCGCCCACCCCTGCTCTAAATCATAAACCTCCACTAGCTAAACCCATCAATTTCTAAAAAACCCTCCGTAAACCCTAAACCCTAACTAGGGTTTGCACGTCCTTAACAACGTGCAAACCCTAGTTAGGGTATTTGCACGTTGTTAAGGACGTGCAATATTTGCACGTTGTTAAGGACGTGCAATATTTGCACGTTGTTAAGGACGTGCAAATCCAATTTTGTTATCGACGTGCACAGTCCCACACCTGCACGTTGTTAAGGACGTGCAAGCACGTTAATAAATACGTGCAAATTCTTAATCACCATTTGCGGTGTATCTAACAACACCCTTTACATATCCTAAAAATTGATAATCTATTAAAAAACATTGTGCAAGCTACTATCAACATGACAACATGAATTTTTTTTCAAAATATTCAAAAACAAATATTTATTTACGATAATATTTACAAGTTAAAAATATTTACACAAATATTCATTTTTTGTAGATTCATCAGAGAAACGCGGTTTCAAACCGCATTTCTAGTATTAATAAGCCATTTAAATATGGAGGTAGAGGGAAAATTACATTTTATTATAGAAACGCGGTTTCAAACCGAGTTTTATTCACATTTTTTAATAAAACGCGGGTTAAAACCTCATTTTTATATATTACACAATTTAAAAAAAAAGCAAACACATAAAACGCGGCTTATAGCCGCGTTTTATGCCTAAAATAAAAAAAGGGAAATTTCGTCTAGTAGACACAAGGTTTGACTTTTTTCGCAGGTGCCCAAACTTTTCAAAAATTTCGCATGGTAACCACGAGGTTTTGACCAATTTTGTGTGGTAGCCACGAGGTTTGGGCGAACTTCTTATGTTAATCAAATTGGTTAAAAATCTTTTAGAATATAGGTAAAATCACAAAATAATCATAAAAATATATTTTTTCACACAACAACCCAATTTTGGTTTTTTATTTTTAAAAAGTTAACTAAAACCATTTAAATATTTTATAGTGCTATACATTAAGTGCATGATAAATGAATAAATTATACAAAAAAATAATGGTAATTTATTTAAAAAAAACTTTTACATTTGAAAAAAGTATACATAATTATCCAATGTAGTTGGTTGTTTTCAAAGAGTCATTAATAACTTTTCTAATGTTTTAAAAAGATTACATATTAGA
This sequence comes from Persicaria maculosa, assembly GCA_963922045.1. Lineage (NCBI taxonomy): Eukaryota > Viridiplantae > Streptophyta > Magnoliopsida > Caryophyllales > Polygonaceae > Persicaria > Persicaria maculosa. The sequence continues at coordinate 37,732,742 of OY998271.1, forward strand.
TATATAATACAAAGTTTATTTTATCCAAAATATTTTAGTATAGTTTAGAACAAATATGAATGAATGGTAATTTAAAATATATATGTACTTAATTTATGGATTTGAAAATAAATTAAGTAAATATTTTAAATAATTTACTCATTTTTTATGTACTTATTTTTTTTAATTTTAGGTGATTTTTTATAATTTACTCATTCTTTGGGTAAATAATTTAATCTCCTTAAATATTAAAAGGGTTGTTGATGGTTTTTTAAAAGTAAAACACCAAAAATTAGTGATTAAGTGAGTGAATTATAATATATTTGACATTTTCTATAATTTCTATATGATTTTTAATAAGTTTGGTTCTCACACGAAATTTGTCAAAACCTCATGGTTACCATGCGAAATTCTTGAAACGTTTGGACACCATGTGAAAAAGACCAAACCTCGTGGCTACCAAGCGAAATTTCCCTAAAAAAAAGACAAAAAGAAAAGATTAAGGGCAACAACCATGGAAATTGAAGGGAAACAGCCGCAGGGGCAAGTGGGCAACCTTAATCCATGTGAGGCAACCCACCACTCCACCACGGCAGTAGCCTCCTATTTCCGCCCAGATCTAGCTAGGCATGGACCGATGATGGACGACGACCCACCAGGGAAGCAACCGACGAACGGAATCTAAAACTACAGGAGTCGTCCGCAGAATCGAGGGAGAGGGGAGGAGGAGGAGGAGGATGGGAGGCGATTGGAAGGACGTAGACGACGACGGTGGTGCGTGGTTGGCGGCGGAGCAACTAGTGTGCTTGGAAAAAAGTTGAAGGTTCCTCCATTTTTTGATTGGGAAGGGGTTGGTGATGCATCTTCTCCAAACAGTACGGTGGACTAGTGGTGATTCATCTTCTTCTTCTTTTTTCCTTTTTTTTAATTTTAGACGTAACACGCGGCTTCTAGCCGCGTTTTTAGTGTTTGTTTTTTTTTTAATTGTGGAATATATAAAAACACGGTTTTAACCGCGTTTTATTTAAAATGTGAATAAAACGCGGTTTGAACCCGCGTTTCTATAATAAAATATAATTTCCCCTCTACCTTCATATTTAAATGGTTTATTAATGCTAGAAATGCGATTTTGACGATTCTGAAAAAAATGAATATTTGTGTAAATATTTTTAACTTGTGAATATTTTCATAAATAAATATTTTTTTGTGAATATTTTGAAAAAAAAAATTCTGACAACATTGTCGTTTTGAATAAAAATAGTTGCAAGTAAAATTATAATTTAAGATTACAAGTTCAACTGATCTCTTTTATACTAATAAATTTAACAAACAAATATGACGCTGCCACCAAATATAATGATGGAGTAGTTTGGTAGATATATCTCTAAGACTGACCCAATCCAACAAACCTAATCAAACTAGTATTAAACCTTCTCGATCAAATCCACCAAAAAAATAGAAACAAATATTTAAAATATGCTTAATTGCTAATTTAATAAATACTTCTTGACTTTCTGATATTTGTTAGATATGCGAAGGAAGACAACGACTCCTTTCCCTTTGACCAAATCCAATTCACAAACTTACAAGTTACAACTGCAACTCTCCCTTCCCCGAATCTCTCTTTCTTTCTGTAATTTGTGTTACCATCTAGAAACAATATTTCTAACTTAGATTCTTTCTGTAATTTGTGTTACCATCTAGAAACAATATTTCTAACTTATACTTTCATTGATAAATGATAGAAAATTATATTGAGATAAATTTTCAAAATTATTATTAAGAAATCTATTTAAAAACAGATGCGATAAGTAATCTTTGAAAAATATTTTCCAATATAGATACTTAGCCTATATTCTTAGAGACTATAGTAGATTAAAAAACTGTTAAATTGCAAAGGCTTATTTAAAAGTAAAAACATTCTTCCAATTACATTAATACACATTCAACACCCACCTTATATGCGTTTTTTTTATTTAAATAAATCTGATATTAATACTCATTCAATTAGTTAATTAATTTTTTCAATACTTTTTAATTGTAACGTAATTAACATAAAATTTAAAGAAATTACTATTGTTACTACTGCTATACTACTACTAGTCTACTATTACTACTACTATTATTATTATTGTTATTATTATTATATTCTTTCAAAAAAATGAATTTAAATAAATTTGGTATTAATATCCATTCTACTAATTCTATAATTCTAAAATAAACCAAAAGTTAAATATAAATAAATCTCATATTATAATAATTTATTAAACCCAAATAACATCTTTAGACAATAATTATTTCGTGAGACTATCTAAATATAATTGATTATTTAATTTTGTAGACATAAACTATTTGATCTTTCATTATATAAATGTAATCTAAATCTTAGATAATGTATTATTTTAACTTTATGAAATCTTCATATCTCATGGAATAAATACTTTTTTAAAAAAATTATGGCTTATGGCCGGATAGAATTTGATTGAAGATAGAAAATTTGTCAATAAAAATTACCTTAAGATAAACTACATACTATGTATTGATTTATATAGGCCCTTAGAAAAAACATGTGAAAAAAATATTGTCACACTATATACAATAAATTAACATAAAAATTATTTGAAAAGAAAGGAATTATATTTATAATTGATTTATACATACTACGTATTGGTTTATTTGTATGTTAATTTATTGTAAGTAGTTTTATAATTGAAAAGAAAGGAATTAATTTTTTCAAATCAATCATTTTCAAAACATTCTGTTTGAAATTAAGGAATTAAAATTTTTAATGCTACATATAGTTTGTCAAATTTTAAGATACAATTAACAATTTTAAATATTGATTTAAAATACATCTTAAGATAATATTTTAAAAAATATTATGTTATGATACTACATATTACCTATTGATTAAGTGTATGAGAGAAATTATTTTTTATATAATTATTATCTAGTTCATACAAAAATTGGGTAAAATCTTTCCAAAATATATCCAACTATTATCTTCCGAGTAGTATTTGTTACCCACATTTTTGCACATTTTGTTAATCTATTATATTATATTATATTAATTATATTAAAATTATTTTTTTATTAAGTTTTATGTGAAATAAGATTAAAATTATGTATTTGAAATTGTTTAATAAAAATTTTCAAGCAATCATAAATGAAATATTGATGTGAAGAATTTTTGTACGCAATCTTTATTATTAGGTCTTAATTTAATGGATATATATCATTGTTAGCTTTTTAAACAAAATTAAGTATATTTTGAAAGATACTTTAATTAAGATATGGGGTTAAGAATTTATATAAATATTTTGATGATAAGATTTTATTGTTCAATAGATAATTAATTCATAATGAAATCTTATTATTAGATATAATGAAATCTTAATGACTAAAGATGAAATAATTCAAGGTACAATATTTATAAAATAACTCACTGTAAAATAATAGATTTTATAACCACTTAAGATATGAGATGGACACATGGGTAAAATAGATGAGGTCATTGTGTATCGTGGCTTAAATATATTAAATCATCATTAATTGACGTGTCAAAATGCTAGGTCAGATTGCACCAGAAACACATATAGATGAATTGCAATAGATGAGACTCCAAGTCTCTGGTTTATTATATTACCATTATATAGATTGGTTAAGGTGATTATAGAAATTTTTTTATTGATTAAAACTACTACAATTAAGGAGAAATGTGACATATGTTACAAAAGATTTCTTTATTACTAGTGAGTATGCCCGTGCTACGCACGGGACTTATTTTAAATATATATTTTTAATTAATATATTATCATTGTAATTTTATTACTTATAATTTTTATCTCTAAAACTTTTAATATGTTTATTTATTTTTGAAATTTGACAGATATATTAACTTAACTATATTTTTCTTCTTACTCACTTCTACATGTGTTTAGGTTTAAAACAAATAAAAAAAATATAGTATAAACTTGAAAAATGTTATACTTATAGAGGACATGTTTTAAATATATATTTTTAATTAATATATTATCATTTTAATTTTATAACTAATAATTTTTATCTCTAAAAGTTTTAAAATGTTTATTTATCTTTGAAATTCGATAAATATATTAACTTGGCACTATTTATCTTCTTACTCGATCACTTTTACATGCAATTCAACTATATAAGCAAAAAAATGATAATTGCTTTAGAAATGCATTATCTATAAAAGTTTTAATATGTTTATTTATCTTAAAAATTTGACAAATATATTAACTTGACTCTATTTATCTTCTTATCACTTCTACATGCAATTCAACTATATAAGCAACCAACAAAATGATAATTGTTTTAGAAAAGGAATGTGTTTAGGTATAAAAAAAAATATAGTATAAACTTGAAAATTATTGCGGTTATATAGGACTTATTTTAAATATATATTTTTAATTGATATATTATCATTGTAATTTTATTACTAATAATTTTTATCTCTAAAAGTTTTAATATTTTTATTTATCTTTGAAATTCGATAAATATATTAATTTCGCTCTATATTTATATTCGTACTTATTTTTACATGCAATTCAACTATATAAGCAAAAAAAAAATGATAATTATTTTAGAAATGCTTGCGTTTAGATTTAAAACAAATAAAATAAACAATATGCTATAAACTTGAAAAATATTGTAATTATAGAGATTTGATCCCTTGACATGGTGGATTGGAACTATACCTATAACCAATACGCTACAATAACTTTTTGTTTTCTTAAGCTAATATTATATATATATATATATTAGATTTATTTGTAAGTATTTAATAGGTGCAATTAATGAGCTTTCACTCAAATTTATATATATAGTATAGATATATTAACTTGACTCTATTTATCTTCTTATAACTTCTACATGCAATTCAACAATATAAGCAACCAACAAAATGATAATTGTTTTAGAAAAGTAATGTGTTTAGGTATAAAAAAAATAAAAATATAGTATAAACTTGAAAATTATTGCGGTTAGAGAGGACTTATTTTAAATATATATTTTTAATTGATATATTATCATTGTAATTTTATTACTAATAATTTTTATCTCTAAAAGTTTTAATATTTTTATTTATCTTTGAAATTCGATAAATATATTAACTTTGCTCTATATTTATCTTCGTACTTATTTTTACATGCAATTCAACTATATAAGCAAAAAAAATGATAATTATTTTAGAAATGCTTGCGTTTAGATTTAAAACAAATAAAATAAACAATATGCTATAAACTTGAAAAATATTGTAATTATAGAGATTTGATCCCTTGACATGGTGGATTGGAACTATACCTATAATCAATAAGCTACAATAACTTTTTGTTTTCTTAAGCTAATATTAAATATATATTAGATTTATTTGTAAATATTTAATAGGTGCAATTAATGAGCTTTCACTCAAATTTATATATATAGTTGAAATTCGATAAGTATATTAACTTCGCTCTATATTTATTTTCGTACTTATTTTTACATGCAATTCAACTATATAAGCAAAAAAAATGATAATTATTTTAGAAATGCTTGCGTTTAGATTTAAAACAAATAAAATAAACAATATGCTATAAACTTGAAAAATATTGTAATTATAGAGATTTGATCCCTTGACATGGTGGATTGGAACTATACCTATAACCAATAAGCTACAATAACTTTTTGTTTTCTTAAGCTAATATTAAATATATATATATATATACATATATATATATTAGATTTATTTGTAAGTATTTAATAGGTGCAATTAATGAGCTTTCACTCAAATTTATATATATAGTATAGATTATATATAATATATTTAATCAACCTTTTTTTTCAAATATTGATTTCGTTGGACAAGTATATTCAAATTCAAGGTGTAATATAGTATATACGTTTTGACCAATAAAAAACAAAGAAAATTCTAAGGTCATTAGTGTAAGTTCAGTAAGTAATTATATTTATATATTATTAAAACTTATTTATAGAGATTCCAGTTTATTACGTTTTATAATTATAATTATAAGCATTCGACATTTTTTTTCAAATCAACTTTTATATTATTGTATGATATATAATGAAGTATCCAACCAAGATATTCTCCCCCTTGGGGTTTTGCCTAGGTAAGTGATTCGAACAAAAGTGTGGTGTTTCATTCTTTAAACTACCAAGGAAATTGAAACTTTATCACGACTATTCACTTCTAACACTATTACATAGAGGAAAATTCTGATGCTGATTATATTGTTAAATCTATAAGAACTTGTAATTTTTCATTTCTCTCTTTTATCGGGAGCTTTTATTAAATCATCCTGAGAGATGATCTTTGATAAAATAAAATAATAAAATAAAATAAAAATCTTGCCCTATTATAATTGATCTAAATAAGAATACGACACATCAGGCTCCGCCTTTCACATTTGAAAACATATGGATGTAGAGAAAAGATTTTCGCAACATAGTTAAACAATCCTGGAGGGCCTCCTGCGCTGGTTCTGCGCGCTATGTTTCAATTAGGCTATAAAACTACGATTTTAAAACACAAAGCAAAGGAGTGGAATAGGAAAACGTTCAGTAATTTTTTTCGCCAACTAAAAGAAGTTGAGGATAGCCTCTTAGAAATTTAGGTGCAAAATCAAAACCATAACATATATACAGTTCAAAGGAAAGGAACCTACTAATGAAGAGGGTAAGCCTACTTCTGTTCCACAGACAGTATTGGTAACAGAGGGCAAAGACAAAACATATAAAACTAATAGATACAAATTCTGCCTATTTCCGTAGGATAAACACTGGAAGAAAAAACCGAAAAATTATAAGAGCAATCACAACTATAGAAAGGACACAGATAATTGGAGAGGACAATATCAAAAACGAAATTAGACTTGAATTTGAAAAATGATTCAAAAAGGAGCCAATTGACGAGATGCTCCTAAACGATACCTTCATTTAATAACGCCATCAATTACATATGGAGAAAATGATAGTTTAATTAAGTGTCCAACGAATGGTGAGATCAAGAAGACAATGTTCAACCTTGGAAATAATAAATCACCAAGCCCAGATGGGATGACATTAGAATTTTACAAGAAATATCGGGACATTGTAGGAGTAAGTATCGTCCAAGTTGTAAAAAGTTTCTTCCTTTCTAGAAAATTGCTCTGACAAATTAACTATACATTTATCCCAATGCTACCAAAATGTGATAACCCCACAACTACCATATAGGGCTATAATCCTTTGGTCCACTATTTATAAAATAATCACTAGAGGTCTATGATAGGGGGATCCTTTATCCCATTTTCTGTGTATACATGAATCAATAATATTGGCTAGAAAACTAGCCTAGAAAGATTATATAATAGATGGTCCGATAGGCTTTAAATTCGGGAGATAGACCCTTAGATTCCACTTGCCTTTGCTGATGACATTATCATCTTCACTAAAGGAAATACCTCAGCCTGCCAAAAAGTTAAGTCCATAATTGACAACTACTATACAGTCCCTGGACAAAAAGTCAACTACCATAAATCCGCTTTTCAAACAACAAAAGGGATGACAAGAAATAGGACTTCTGAAATTGAAAGATGCCTTAATATCTCAAATGAAAAAACCTTGGAAAAGTACATAGGGTATTCGATCATCAACAATAGGGTAAATAGAGAAATATTTGAGGAAATTGTTTGTAAATCAAAAGAACAACTTGCTAAATGGAGAGCAAATGCACTCTCGCAATAAGGTAGAGAAGTATTGATCGGAACAAACCTCGCATCAAAAACCCTATACACAATGCAAAACTTTATGCTACCTTGTTCAATAGCTAGAGAATTAGACCAGATAAATAGGATCTTCTTCTGTATTAAAGGCATTCAACATAAACCATTGATTAGTTGGGATAATATATGTAGGCTCAAAAGTAAGGGGGGTCTAGGGATTTAGAAAACATGGGACAAGAACGAGGCACTACAAATAAAATTACTATGAAAAATAATTGCTGAGCCAGATAATATTCGAGTCAAGTTAATCCAATACAAATACTTGAAAACCTCAAACATACTAAACTATACAAGAAAAGGAAGAGCCTCATGACAATGGTCAAAATTATACCCTTTAATTGAAAAATTCAAAACTGGATTAATCTAGTATGTAGGGAATGGCCAATCAATGGACTGACAATTGGGTAACAACTGAACCAGCACACAAAAGAGTGGACTGCCCACCTATTGAGAATATGGATGAAACCATAAGCAACTACATAATTAGGGGCAAATGGTGGGTAGAAAAGCTCAAAGTCAACTTGCCTTAAAGCATTGTAAAAGAGATATGCGATATACCACTCCCAAACAACCAATTTGAAGAAAGACTATACAGTTGGTCAAACAGAAAAGGATCGTTTACAACAACACCGATATACAAATTAGTGACATGCCTGGCAAGGATAGACGATGATATCAATGCTTGGATTTGGAATGTCGATTCTCCACCAAAAATTAAAAACTTCTTATGTAAACTTAGTCAAAAAGGTCTCCCAACCAAAGCCCGACTTATGCAAGAAGATGTGTTTGTTCCAACAACATGTATATTTTGTAACCATGGTTTGGAAGCTGACACACACTTATTTTCTGAATATCGAATCAATCGTACAATGTCCTTGCTACATTTCATAATCTGTCGAGAAATAAGAAACATGATTCACAATCCGAGGGATATTAGACTGATCATAAACTTGTTAGGAAACATCCTTAACAAAGCAAAGCAGTGAAAGATAGCCTTCAAAATGGTGAACAACATGCAATATTAGAAACCAAATCACATTCAACAATGAGGATATTCTGTCAGTAGAAACTATAAAACATCTAATCTTGGTGGACATGGATAACTAGCTATGATCTCGGGAATATGAACGAGATAACATTGAAGATCTTCAACACCAACGACCAAATAAGGACTCCTCGACCAACATACCACGAACACTAAGAGATAAATGGAGGAAACCGCTCAATGAGAGATTTAATTTAAATTTTTATGTCTCCACCTTGGTAATAACGACAACTCGATCCTATTGGGTATATCGTTCGTGATTGGGAGGGCCATCCCATCCACATCGGTTATGATATCATTGGCAAGCAAATACCAATCAACGCAGAGGCACTCACCCTAAGACAAGAGATTATAAAGACCCTTCAACTACGAATACAAAATCTCCACATAGAAGGTGATTCTTTATTAATCATAATCAATCACTTGAAAACCAATAGCAGATGCCTTGGAAAATTGACCTCATAATGTCAGACATCTAACACTTTTTATCAACAATCACAAAACTTTCATTTTCCGATGTGCCACATTGTGGAAATAGAATGACAGATAAGATTGAACATCTTTGCCGCTCTAAAAGGGTCGACGTTTACAACAACCCCAAAATAAAATAATTTTCAATATTTTATTCAAAAACTGAACACTCCTTTTAAGTTTTACCACCTGTCTCTGTCCCCCCACCCACAAAAAATAAAAATAAAAAACCCGCCCAACTCTACCTTTCCCTTCAACCTCTCTTTCTCTTATCCACGGCACCGGCGCCCCTCCGTCCGCCACCAGAGCGACCACCGGGAAATGGGGAACTGCAACGCCTGCATCAGACCAGAGGAGAATAAGGATAGCGAGAACACAAAGAACAAAAAGAAGAAGCAGAACAAGAACCCTAACCGCCCAAACCCCTACGCCCTGTCAACGCCGGCGGCGATCAGAGTCTTGACGGACGTTGGCCACTATCGGACGCGAATATCCGACAAGTACGTCATCGGGAGGGAGCTCGGCCGCGGGGAATTCGGCGTCACCTATCTTTGTACCGATCGGGAGACTAAGGAGCGATTAGCCTGTAAATCGATCTCGAAGCGGAAGCTCCGGACGGCCGTCGATGTGGAGGACGTGCGCCGGGAGGTAGCGATTATGTCGACGATGCCGGATCACCCGAACGTGGTGCGGATGAAGGCCGCCTATGAGGACGACGAGGCCGTGCACTTGGTGATGGAGCTCTGCGAAGGTGGCGAGCTCTTTGATCGAATCGTTGCGCGGGGGCACTACAGCGAGCGTGCCGCGGCCACTGTAGCGCGGACGGTGGCGGAGGTGATCAAGGTTTGCCATGAAAACGGGGTTATGCATAGAGATCTGAAGCCGGAGAATTTCCTTTTTTCGAACAAGAAGGAGAATTCGCCATTGAAGGTCATCGATTTTGGTCTCTCTGTCTTCTTCCGGCCTGGTGAGTTTACAGTCCGCTGGCGGTGATTCATTCGATTTGATTGATTTTTTAAACATTTTTTCGGTGTTTTTAGATATTTTTAAAAATAAAATAAAATCATGAGCCGACGTACTATTTTTGACAAGTGTGTGCTATTGGGGATTATAATTAGGCTAATTAAAATCCTAATTTGTTGGCGGTCTGAAAATGCTTAGTTTGGAATACAAATCCAATTTAATTGAATGAAATGGATCTGGATTCGTTACTTGTTGGTGTTCGCTTTCTTCAAGTGATTTGTGGAAGTTCATACAGACTTTTGTTGAGTGTTTTTGGGAATTTTTTGAGCAGTTTGAGTCTAAACTAGTTGATTTGCTGAGTTTATACCTGTGATTTAGTTTACTTTGTTAGTTCATGAAGCTTAAAACTGCTAACTCTGGGACGGTTTATGGCAAATTTGGAGTGGCAGTTGTATGGATTTTTCCAGTTGATAATTCAAATTCATAGAGTTGGAGTTTCTTTTCTTCTTGTTTTAGGACTCATGCTGATTTTTGGTGTCCTATTTGAACAGGGGAAAGGTTTGCAGAGATTGTAGGGAGTCCATATTACATGGCGCCTGAGGTCTTGAAGAGAAACTATGGGCCTGAGGTCGATATTTGGAGTGCTGGTGTCATTCTGTATATACTTCTGTGTGGAGTTCCTCCATTCTGGGCAGGTATCTGTACCAGATTTATGCATTTTTGGTTTATAAACTTGGGTACTTCGGTGAATTTTTGTCATGGAAAATGTACTAAGAAACATGTGAATTGAGCTCTCCATTGGAACTTGTGTGCAGAGAGTGAACAGGGCGTTGCTTTGGCAATCTTGAGAGGTGTGGTAGATTTCAAGCGAGATCCGTGGCCTCAGATCTCAGACACCGCAAAGAATCTTGTGAGGCAGATGTTAGAGATGGATCCCAAGAAGCGTCTCACGGCTCAGCAAGTGCTTGGTGAGTATCTTGTATCTATTCATTGTTCAGATACATGCCTGCTTGGATTGCTCCATATTCAAGACGAATCCAACTCCTATTCATGGTCTGATTTTATTTCAGCCTGCATGTATTTACTGAGTTTGTGCTATTGGATTTGTTTACAGAACATCCATGGATACAGAATGCAAAGAAAGCTCCAAATGTTCCACTGGGCGATATTGTCAGGGCACGACTCAAGCAATTTTCCATCATGAATAAATTCAAGAAGAAAGCTATGCGAGTAAGCACCGAATTGCTCGCGTATGGTTGTTTGGTTCACAAAACTTATGAGCTCATTTTATTTATATATTTTTGGCTGAAATTTGCTCTCTAGGTCATAGCCGAACATCTATCAGTCGAAGAAGTGGAGATTATTAAGGATATGTTCACCCTGATGGATACTGACCGGGATGGTAAAGTGAAATATGAGGAGTTGAAGGCTGGACTACGCAAGGTTGGCTCACAGTTGGCAGAACCAGAGATCAAGTTGCTGATGGAAGTGGTAAGTTTTTAGTTTAAATCAAGAAACTTGAATGCACTTGCACATAAAGTGACAAGGCAAACCTAAACATGATGATATAGGATAAGTTTGACAAGAAGAATATAAATTTGGTATTTTTGTGTCAGCTAAAAAGAGCAGTGCACTAGCAATTACTCTTCATGTTAGGTTAACTAATCAATTACTCTTCATGTTAGGTTAACTAATCTAACTGCCATTTATATTTTTTAAGCAGAATCTCTCTATGATGTTCCACCAAACTTTTGTCAGTAATTGTACTTAATTAATTAGCTCTCTCTTCTGTTTAGGCTGACGTCGATGGCAATGGGTATCTAGACTACGGAGAGTTTGTAGCAGTAACAATCCACTTGCAGAAGATGGAAAATGATGAGCACTTCCACCGAGCCTTTGTGTTCTTTGATAAAGATGGGAGTGGTTATATTGAACTGGATGAGCTAAGAGATGCCTTGGTGGATGAATCCGGTGAGACTGAAGCCGAAGTGCTAAACGAGATCATGCGGGAAGTAGACACAGACAATGACGGAAGGATAAGCTACGAGGAATTTGTAGTCATGATGAAGACTGGAACCGATTGGAGGAAGGCCTCTAGGCAATACTCAAGAGAGAGATTCAAAAGCCTGAGCCTTAGCCTAATGAAGGATGGTTCACTGAAGCTTGAAAATGGGTTAACAGGTGAATCTGTTGTTGTCTAAGGCAAGCCTAAAAGCTTTTCCGGGTTTTCTTTTCTGCTCTACTTTCAACGCGAAAATCTTATAGTCCCTCGAGAGGGCAGCTGTTGTTCCGGAAAATTAAAGATCCCAAGCCACAGCTGCAGCTATATCCAAAAATCGGTTATCATCGGCAAATATATAGAAACTTTGTTTTACCTTGTTTTCTAAAGGGTTTTGAGAAAAGGGTGTGTTTTGGTTATTTGTAAAGGGGCACGCATTTTGCAAAATGGGTATTTGTAAAATGGGTTAACAGGACGTTTTTTTTTTTTTGTTTTTTTAATGTACTTTGTAAATTTGGCACTCTTAATTTCTTTGTATTTTATTCTCATTCTTTGGGGTTGGAGAATGGTTATGATTGGAGTGTTGCAATGTAGTTTGTATTTGAAATAGGAGATTTGAACAGAGTTTTGTTATAATCTTACTCTTGAATCCTTTTTTGTGTGTGAATATCCACATTGGTGTCCCCTCTAGGCTCTAGTTCGATTGTTCCCGTTTGGGTGTAGAAGTTTCGTTTCATGACGAAAGTCAGAGGAACTGTTCAAGTAGTGTAAACACGAGGACTTTGGCCAATAACATCTCTATCATCTTAAAATGACACCCATCTGGAAGCTCATGCTCAACTCTGGCATTGAATGATGCATCTCGTTTTGAATCGTTCCCTATTGTAACACCAGCCATTTTTCTTGCAAGTCATCTCAAATTCACTGTAGTTCTTGGTTGACTATCTATGGTAGCTTCCATGTTTTTTTTTTTGATTTTAAGGTTAAAATGGTATTAATAATATACTCCCTCCGTTTGACAAAACTTGTCATTTTAGGGTGTTATTTTTGTTCAAAAAAACTTGTCATTGTAGCTATTTTGCCCTTCACTTTACAAAAATGCCCTTGATATGATTGATAGTTTATTAGTTGTAGTTTTCGATAAAGTAAAAAAGGAGGGTAATAATTGAGGGTAAATTAGTACATTTGTTAATTGCCTTAAAACTTGTGAAAGAAGCTAAAATGACAAGTTTTGCCGAACGGAGGGAGTAAGATTTTTACATAGGAAAGGAGGAGGGGAAGGGTACCCTAGGCTAAGTCTTGGGACTTAACCTAGACCACCATCAATAGGTCTTTCTCAAGATTGTAAACTCCGAGCACAGACAAAATACGATAATCCGAGGCGTACAAGCCCCATACAACCAACTTCCAAGATCAACAATAAACTGGACATACAAGCAATTAGAAAACAAAATCCTGCGACAATAGGCTGCGGATGAGTACAATTCAGCCGGTCTGAAACAGTAGCCGCGAAGCAAAGTGGACTGTGGTTGCAGCAGGGTATGTCGCGGGAAACAACAGTCACTGGAGCATCATGACGGCAGTGGCAAGTTTTTCAGCTGTTGGAGCTTCATGAAGGAGGGAGGCTAATTCCAGGGATCCCCGATCCAAATACCACCTCAAACTCAACACATCAAGGAGCAAAGATGATCAAGGGCCAGACCAAAGCAAGAGGATTGGATAGAAAGGATTAGAACGCAATCCCATGAGATCTCACACCCGAAGACAAGGTGGAAGAATTAATTCCTAGTCGGCCATGGCCAAACCGACTCTAAGTTGGAGCATATACAAGTGTGGGGGGGGGGTCCTTGACACCACATATCAAAAGATTTGTTAAGAAAAAGAAGATCAAGGTCCAAGATGGGCAAGAAGAGGAGGGCACCTGAGGTGAGGAGAAACCCGAAACACCTTTGGGAAGGAGAAAACAATAGGGGAAGGGAGGATGAGGTGAGAGACAGAGGGAGGGGAGGGGGCTCACGCCCAGCTCACAAGTTGAGGTCGCAGCACTGTAGCTGCTATCGCAACATTAACCCAGAAAAGAGGATGGGAGATGAAGGGTGAGCCGCAAGCCCAACCCACAAAGCCGCGGGCGTGGCTCTGTGGCCGCGGTCGTAGCTTTAACCCAGGATTAGAAAGGGAGGATGAGTAACACCATGATGGAAAAGGGAAAATCAAACTAAACGGATCAATAAGCAAAGAGCAAAACCAAGTAAGAACGACAGGGAAGGAGAAGAAGGGGGAGCTTTGAGAGACGACTTTCAAACTGACAAAGGGGAGGAGGATCAGTAGGGGAAAACCGAGAGAGAACCAAAAAGATCAGAAGGTGGGAAGGGAGAAGAGAGGAGGAGAGGTCTTGGTGCACGAAACATCTCTCAAAGCCGCAGAAAAAGGACAGAGAAAGAGGCGGAGGGAGAAGAAACGGGAAGAGGTCTCGGTGCAGGAAGAAACCAGATTCAATGGGCAACCAGATAGCACAGAGCAAAAGGAAAGGAGTAAAAGGAGAAAAATTCAGACTTGAGAGAAACAAAGACTCCATTAGGGCAGTCGGGCAGAAGGAAAGAGCTCGGATCTGAAGGAGCGAAACATGAAGACGAAGACAAAAAGAGTGACGACGAATAGTACAAAGCCAGATCTGAGCGCGGCGGGAACAAATTTGGTTCAATAACTAATGGATTTGTAAGCAATGGTGTTGGAGGTAGTCGACGGTCAAAAGGTGGCTTCAGTGGAGCGCCGACGGGCCTCGAGACAGGACAGAAAGCACTCAAAAGAAGCTTTCGTTTGTTTCGCTTCTGGGTAGCAAAACTAACAACTTCGAACACCCGATCTGGGCATGGGATGTATCGTATCTAGCTCGAAACTGTTTGGATCTTGGAGCTTTAATGATGGGTGAGACAATGGGGGTGGTGGCACCACTGAAGAAGCGCCGACACGCCTGGGTCGGAACAATAACCAGCACAACAGTAGGGTGATTTCGCAACAACTTTTGGGGGAAGAAATTCAGAACTAGACGATTTTATGGATGGGTGAGGGTAGAGATGAGCAGGGTGGAAGCAATATGGCTATCGGCGGCTCTTTGCCTCACAGGAGTCCATGGTGAACGGGGTGGAGTGACAACAGAGGAGGTGAGGAAGCTAGGCTTCTTTGAGAGTGTTTCTCTCTTAACCTCTCTCTTGGTTCGCTTCTTTAGATTTCCTTCATCTAGTCCAACAGGTCAAACCAACTGAGCTAATGAACTTTGCTGCTTCAATGTTGAATCAAGGGTACGTAGGACCATCTTAGGAAAATAAAATCTCCCTCTGTGGCATTGATGTTTTCTGAGCCGCTCAAAATTAGAATGTGCATTTACGTGTTATGGTCGTCTGTCACAAAGATGGATCTCAATTTTACTGTACATTTGTATCTAATAACTTTCACATTTGTTTGCTTCTTGTTTACTCAATAGGTCTATGTTTGCATTCACAATGTCATTGATTGAATAGCTCAACTTAAACTAGTCGTATTGGTTATATTTAGGGCCGACCCTGAGTGTTTCAGGGCTAAAGGCGTGGCCGCGGTGAATAATGGAGCCTCCTTATCAAATTGTATTTTCTTACTTTTATGAATGAAATATATTAAAACGCTTAAACAACACTTAACTACTAGCAATATATATAGCAATAACAAATTCGCTTAAAGAAAATACAAAATCATTCAAATAAAGAACAAGCTAGTCACCTAAATATATAACATTGTTACTGAAAAACAACCCTTCTTGCAATCTTAGATGCAAATTTCACGTTAGGCCTAAATCGCGTTAGATCCAATACTTTTGTTCAACTAATTTCTTTCTAAACATGTTTGGGCTTTTATGTTTGGGCTTATTCATCATCATTGATCATCTTCTATGGGATTGCAAATTCAAGTTTGGGCTTTTACAAGAAAAAAAACCAGAAAAAAAAACCATATACAAACATATGAGCTTTTACAAATTTTGGGGCCCATAAAAATTAAGGGCCCTAGGCACATGCCTCTTGGGCCTAGTCCAAGGGCCGACCCTGGTTATATTAACCTATCGATTAGCTTAACGAGATAAAGACATTAACTTGGATATAAGATCAGTTTATCTAACTTATATTCTTATGGTATAAGAAAGGAGTGGGCACAAATCTCGTTAATCCCGTCCCGTCTCACATCCCGTCCCGTCTCACATCCCATCCCGATCTCGACGGCATTTGTAAAAAAAAAAATTTAATTCCATCCTGATCCCGTCATGCAAAATATACGCTGGACGGGACGAGGGACGGAGAGTTCTCGTCCCATAAATCTCGTTCAGTCCCGCATATATATAATTATATATGTAATTAAAAGTAATAAAAACATCTATGAATATATTTATATTATATATATTACTACCTCCGTTCGGCAAAACTTGACGTTTTACTATTCACGCATGCTTTTTAGGAGATAAAAACTATATAAAATATCTAATTTTTTAAATAATTTTTTTAACAATTTTGTAGTATTATTAATAAGTACAAACTTGTTAAAAAAATTTTTTTAAAAAATGAATATTTTATATAGTTTTTATCATTCTAAAAAAGCGTGCATGAATAGTAAACGACAAGTTTTGTCAAACGGAGGTAGTAGCATTTAATTATTAGACAATAGGATTACATAGGAAATTAGGAATTATTCATATTTTAGGATTATATAGGAAATTAATAATTTTGCTAATTATATAAGAGTATTATATAAGAGTGTAAGAGTATACTTAAGAATTTATTTTGAAGTTTATTGGATTATTTCGGAATTTGTTTTACGAGGGATAAGTTTTGTCCCATCCCATGAGGAATAAGACTCGACGGGATTTGAAAAAAAAAAAATTTAATCCCGTCCCTACCCCATCCCATAAAAAATACGCGGGACGAAACGTGGAATTGCCTCAATCTGTCCCGTCATGTCCCATGCCCACCCCTAATATAAGATTAAAGGCCAAATTGAAAAACTATTTTCTTAAATATAAAAGCGTAAACCCAAAGGTTATAATCTATCTATTTTAAAAATTATTAAACCGATGTATCTAGGTGAATCTTTTCCAACCCAAAATGTTTAACCTACTCCAGGGCAGATATTTAGCATAGGTTGGGTATTCTCAAGCATCCCAAAAATAAATTTCAAGTATATACATAGGGAAAGGGGATAACGTGTAAATATTTGTAAGGAATTCTTAAAGTGTAAAATTTGTCTTTCACTGAAAAAATCCTCTACATGGCCAAACAAGTACACCTTCCGGGTCGATACTTTGGGATTTTGGGCCGGAACTGTAACACCCCTTTTAAATCCAAGGGAATGTCACAACGCCAGTGATTACTCGGATTTTAATGTCTTTGCAACCACCTTAGAATTATATTGACATGCAATCATGCTCCAATAAACAAGATGATAATAACTAAATATATAAATGAAATACAATTAAATAGCGGAAGACTTAAATAAAAAATAACTATTTATTAATCTTTCCTCTAAAACTGAGGATTTAAATTTACAACCTGATAACATTAAAGCGGAAGACTTTTAAATTTAAGAAAAGCATTTAAACTCCTATACAATATATCTAGAAATTTTAAAGCGTAAATACAATGTTAAAATCACTTAAATGTCTTCTCAACTTCTCTTCGTCTTCTCCTCTGAGAATCGACCTAAACCTGCCGTCACAAACAATAGGACGGTTAGTTCGTAAGAACTAGCAAGCAACGGCTAAAAAACTGAGACTACTTTGGATTCAAACTCAGTGACCATGATAAGGTAAGAATCTAAACTCAAATGTGATTATTGAGAATATTTTTGTGTAGGCTCAACATTTCATAACACGACTCATGCGACCCGGATAATCTCGAGGGATTGAAAAAAGAAAAGATGCGAGCGACAAGCACTCTTAGAAATCATACTCCGATTACAGATGGAATATGATATAGCTTGAATTAGTTGTGATCACTATAAAACGTTGTTCTCACTATGTACTGAAAATATATATATATATATATATATATATATATATATATATATATATATATATATATATATATATATCACACACTTCACTCACTTCCTCACGTTGAGTAGCTTAAACACAGATTTATCTAACACACAATTCACTCACATCCTCACGTCGAGTGGCTTAAACACAAATTTATATGATTTACACGTTTACCACTCTTAATATGAGTTGAACACTTTACATCATACGTTATTCGTTATAATATGATATCGGCCCCGCTCTCACTAGCAGATAGCAGCCTACTACCAATTTTGATAGTGTAACATTTCTCTACGGAAATGTGTTAGTTTCATGAAACCCTTTATAGACCGGGTGCACACAGTCCCGACTTGTTCCCATTTACTACTTTACACGTTAGATTCACATTGCTTTACATTATGTCTTTACCTATGATAATACTAGTGTAGGGGAGAATTGATTATAAAATAATATAAAATATGAAACCAAGAAATCAAACCTATCCTATCAAATAAATACAAGACTCCCCTGCTATAGTGTAAAAGAATCAGGTTCGATCCTCGATGAAGCGGGGAACCCCGGTTCCCAAGTAGTCTGTGAAACATCTACAGTCGACCAGGAGTCGCTAGATCTCGACCGGGTTCCGTAAATCTCGATGAATTACCTCGCTTTGTCAACTGCACAATTGTATTCTGGATACCTTGCACTATTAGTTAGTATTATAATCTTGATGGCACCCTGTAATCTCTTATTTTGTCCATGTTTGCAAATTATAAAATATGTGCCTTATATTTTTCTATAGAAAGAAAAACTCATACCTTTTGTCATGGAAATATTAAGTAACTTCTTGTGCTGGTTCTGGAGGAAGCATGGTATTGGCTTGATTGTTTTTTTTTTTCTCTTTTTTAGTCAAAATTATACACATATACAAACCATTTTTCTATATATATTTTTCCCACAAAATAAAGGTTAGGGCACAGTTTCGGAAAAAGCCGAATATCATTTTAAAAAAGAGGGAGACTGTCTAGCCAGAATATTTCATTATTTAGGCTAAATATGTGTATTTTTTTTAAATGAAAGGTACATAATATCAAGTGTACATAGTCTAGTAGATACACAACTTTCAATTTGTTTAATTTTTTGGTTTTATTTAGTTAAATATTTAATGGCTCATTTTTCTTCTTGATCCAACTTTTTGCATTAGTTTCTTGTTATGGAGTGAGAAAGGAAAGAGGAAAAGGGCAACATGAAAAGACCCGATATTTAGATGACACACTTTATGTAAATAGATTTGCATTACAAAATTTGATTTAATCAGAGAGATATGACTAATTCTGCTATTATTCATAGTTAATTATTTTAAGCTACCATAAGCAAGTAAATTATGCTTGCTCCCAAACGCAGACTTGCTAACTTAAAAGTGCTGGTTAAACTTAAAATTTACGTACAGCTTATATTTTCAGCTAACAAGCTTTCTTGTAGCAAATCTAAATATTTATTCCACATGAATATGACCAAACTAGTCATTTAAATTTTACATGTTTATTACACTTGAATTGGTAAATCTATGACATAGTTACTTAACCTTGTTGATCCAGATTATATATTAAAAAAAAAGGAAATACCAAGCAGTAGAGGACTTGTATATAAACCAAGTACATGAACCATATAACAAGCAAAGGCAAAAACATCTAATAATTTAGGACAAACCACGAAACATGAGAAGTGCACAAAGCAACCAGTTTCAACATATCTTAAGAGAAAGGATGAAAGATTTAGGGTACATTTGGAAGCTGCAAGTGCATAAAAATAAGATACAAGTAAATAGGTGAGAGACGTGGGGGCACTTCACCCTAACCTCATGTAACAGTATCACTATATGTTAAATAACGGTGGGTCATCTGACGTGGGGGCCACGCACGCCCGCGCGTGCGCAATTAACCAAACCGAGCACACAAGCCGAGTGGGGTTCCATCCTAAAATCAATTGATGTTAGGTGGGGTAGCCCACCGGCTTATATGCAAGACTTGGATTCATATTTTTTCAATGTGGGATACTATCCCATTTCATATTCTCAACACTATAATAATCTCATGATTTGGGCTCTTAATTAAGTCATTGTACAAATTATCAATAACAATACAAAAACCTTTCCCCACTCAAATTCTTTTTCTCTTATATTCCCTAATTCCGATCTCCATAAGCCTAAATCTGAAATGTCGGAATCGTTTGAAGGGATCTCTTATATCCCCTAATTCATCGTTGGGAATCTCATGCAAATCACCCAAACCTAACCCTATGGTCCCTATTTTCAACCCCTAAATCACCAAGTGTGAAATCGAAGAGGGTAAAATAAATTGAACCAAAAAAAATGTAGAAGATGAGGAGAAGGAAACATACTACAAAGGTCACGAAGCACTACGTACAAGGCCTTGTTCACACCAAAGGAAAGAACGACAAAAGTGATTGTTGCCGGCACTACGTACAAGGCCTTGTTCACACCAAAGGAAAGAACGACAAAAGTGATTGCTGGCAGCAATCACTTTTGTCGTTCTTTCCTTTGTAGTATGTTTTTATTCATCTTTCAATTTTCTTAAATCAAATTATATTTAAATTATCTCACTCATTGGGCACCCGCTCCACCCGCATTACCCGCGCGGGTCGGATGAGGGTGAAAAAGTTTGCGGGTGATGGGTGGAGCAGGTGGAATTATAAACCCGCGGGGTGGGTGATGGAGAGGCTTCATCCACCCATAACCCGCCCCATTTCCACCCCTAATTGCTGCCACCAAGAGAACAATTGTCCGGGAATTGTGCTATAGGCCATAATTAGGGTCTTTATTAGGAAAATGTCCACCCTTCCCTCCAAATTGGCAAAATGTCCACCTTCCTTCCCTTGCCCCCTTTGCCCCTTTGCCCCCCACGCGCGCCCCCTGTGCCCCCTCCTGTTTCAGCATATTTGGTTTCAGCAAACCCTATTTCAGCGTTTTTTTTTTCGCGCGTTGCTGAAACCGAAGTTGCTGAAACCAAAGTTGCTGAAACCGAAGTTGCAGAAATTGCTGAAATTATTTTTTTTTTCGCGCGTTGCTGAAACCGAAGTTGCTGAAACCAAATTTGCTAAAACCGAAGTTGATGAAATTATTGAAATTAGTTTTTTTTTTCGCGCGTTGCTGAAACCTAAGTTGCTGAAATCGGAGTTGCTGAAACCAGGGTTGCTGAAGCTGGAGTTGCTTAAATTGTTGTTGCAATTGCTGAAATTAGTTTTTTTTTTGCATCAGCGCTTCGACATCGGAGTTGCTGAAACCGTGTTGCTGAAACCGGAGTTGCTTTTTTTCATTTTTTCCTTTTTTTTTCGTGTCACCACTTCGACACCGGGGTTGCTGAAATTGGAGTTGCTGAAACCGTGTTGCGGGATATAAAATTTAGCATATGCGGGATTCGAACCCACATATTTGCGCATAAGAGGCTTTTAAAGGAGATTTAAAACAAGGAATATCAAAATTTATTGCAGTTCGCATTTCAGCAATTGTTGAAACTACCGTCCGCATTTCAGCAATTGTTGAAATTGCTGAAATTGCCAATATCCAAACCCAAACCATGTAAGACATTAGATAACTAAAATTATAACAACAATTTCATGCAATTTCAGCAAGTCAATTCGACACCGAAATTGTTTTTTTTTTCACGTCATCACTTCGACACCGGAGTTGCTTTTTTTTTAAAAAAAATACTGAAATGCTTAAATTGTAGCATATTACTTTCATTATACATTACCACTAAACTGTAGCATCGTGTCATTACATTTAGTAATTCATCTATGTACACATAAGACTTGCAACACTGTCATAGCTAAATTCATATATATGACAGGTTGTTCAACACTTAAATAAATAAAACAGAAGGGGAAGGGGGGGGGCCATGACCTGAAAGACCAATTCCAAAACCCATGGTAATTCCATCCATCAAAACCCATGGTAATTTCATTATACATCACCACATGCATATGAACTAATGCTTTAGTTTATGGATGAAACTCACTGGTGATGAATTGCAATGGAGTGTTCTAGATAGAAATCATAAGCACTGCAAAAAAGTAGAATAATCAATATCCTAGAGAATGAATAATAATAAAGCAACCTCTTGAACTAGAGGAATGCCCTTTAGTGTCCATTCCTGTATAATATTTACAAGATTGTATTACCTTTGAAACCTTACCAGTTACTCTCAAGCAAATAAAGCAGCTGAAAAAAAAATAACACAAGACAAAGCAAACTGAAACTCTATTTCATCAAATTAAAATAACATTTCGTTGAAATTACCAGCACAAAAGGCACGAGGTGAACTGCCCTAGACAAGAACACACTTAACATGTGGATCCTCCTCCCACTGATCAAGGAAGCTTTTGTATTTAATGTCCATATCTGCAAAACACAGATATAATCACATCAGAGAAGAAGTAGAAACATAAGTATGTTACCTCACTTTAACACAGTGATAATTCTCGCAAGCACCATGTATGAACCAGGATTACAATATAGCTTTACCGTGAACATAAAAATCTGAGTGATTCAAACAACTAGCTGAACAAATTACTGAATGAGCTACAATAAGTTCATCTCGTTACAAGCAAAAACGCATATTTTCCCCAAAATAGAACCGGATACTTCAGGAAGGCACCTACAATAAGTTCATCTCGTTGAAAGCATAGGGCACCACCTGGAACAAAATCCAACCACAATCAATTGCGAGGAACACTGTAAATCAGATTATAAAGATGGAAATCTCACCATAAGTGCGGAAAAGTAGATCAAATTGTGAGCAAGAAAGGGGGAGCGATTGTCAGGGGGCTTGACGATTTCAGTCGAAGTTGCGCCTCCTCCCACCCCTGGAACGAGGCCGCTGTTGAAGATCCAGCCAGATCTGGAACTATGAAGATCTGGAACGAGGCCGCTGTTGTAGAGAAGGCCGCTTATGTGTTCGGAGGCAAGGTCGGAGGCAGGGACTTCCATGGCCGACCTTCCAGGAGAACTTGGGATCGATGAAGATGAAGATGGAAATCGAAGATGAAGATCGATTGGAGGCCGCTGATGAAGATGAAGATCGATGAAGATGATGATCGATTGGAGTTTGATCGATTTCGACAGGAGGAGGACGAGGAGGCGAACTCCGAGGGGAGCCTGGAATGAAGGGGCGGGGATGAGGGAGGGAGAGAGGCGGCTCGGGTTAATGATGGTGAAGGGGAAGGGGGGGCACGCGTCTAATTAAAAAAATAGTGGACTTTAACCTAATTTGAAAAAGTCCGTGGACATTTGTCCAATTTGATCCTAAAAAGTGGCCTGTGAGGCAAATTTTTTCAACAATTGTTTGGTGTAAAACTGGAAATCGAAGGGCATCAGGAGTGATATTGAAACCAAAGCAAAATTGAAGGTCGAATCGCCCGATGGAAACTGAAATTGGAGGTCACAACCAGAAATTGAAGGTCAAATCGAAAAGTGATTTCGGTGAATGGAAGTGATTTTGGTGAAGCAAAAATGGAAGCTTGATGAAACGGTGGAGGGAAATTACTTTTGGATAATAATAAAATATAATTAAAATCTATATCTATCTATATCTATATAAAATAGGTTAAATTTGGTGAATGTCCATTTTAGATGTGAATATTAAGTAAATGTCCATTTTTTTAGAAAATTAAGTAAATGTCTATTTTTTTCAAAAATACCCCTCCTTCCCATCCCTAACCCTTCCTCCTTCCCCTTTGACCATTTTTAATTTTAACATTAACTGGTCAACATTGACCATTTCGGTCAACGCCTGCATTTGGTGACAATTATTGGGATAATTATTTTGGTGACAACTGACTTTTTTGGTGACATTTTATTTTTTTCTAGTGACATTTAACATAATTTTTTTCTCGTGCTAGTAAACACTGTCACCAACCTATTGTCATCAATTACATAACATTGCCCCTAACTTTTTGTCACATACTATAAAATATTGTCACCATTAATTTTCACTAACTACATACTATCACCAACTGCAAAATATTGTCACCAAACTATTGTCAACAACTAGGAAACATTGTCATCAAATTATTTTCACCAACTTATTGTCACCAAACATTGTCACAAACCAATTGTTACCAACTACACAACATTGTCATCAATCTATTATCCCTAAATAGAGAACATTATCATCACCCCCTATTGTCACCAACCTACTTTCGTAATATGTTGTTACCAACAATAAAATAGTGTCATCAATCTATTGTCACCAACTATAGAACATTGTCATCAAATTTATCTCCCCTCTAGCGTCTTCATCCTCTTCATATTGTCATCAAACTAAAATGTTTGTACAGAACCAATGTCATCGACTCATCGTTATCGATCACCTAATATTAACTCACTTTTGTCACAAAACTAAAACCCTAGAACTAGGGGATTATAGACCCTAGAGAGGCTAAAGCTAAATAAATAAAATTTTGATGTACAGTGTGATTTAGGGCCAAGGTTTAGGGTTTAGTCCTTAGGGTTTAGGGCCAAGGCCCTAAACCCTAAACCCTAAACCCTAAAATGTGTGTACAGTACTAATGTCATCACATTTGTCACCTAATATTAACTCACTTTTGTCACAACACTGAAACCTAGAACTACGGGAGTATAGACTATAGAGGGGCTAACCCTAAGCCAACAAAAATTTGATGTACAATATGATTTAGGTATAGCTAATGATCATAGATTGAGCATAAATAAATGTAAAAAACTATCACAAAATAATACAAACACCGTTCAATAAGTGGTGGAAATCATACATTAAGTTAGTCACCATGATAATGAAAATAATTTATAAATCCCCAATTGTTGACTACATTAATTTTTAAAATAAATGGGAATAGTTGAGACAGTCACCATGATTAGATTGCAATGAGTATCAAAATACAAACATCATACAACTTAATGCTAGCAAAAAATATGTCAACATAACAATAAATGTCACCGCCACATTATATATCATCAAAATATTGTCACAAAATAAAATTTTAAAAGTTTGACTAGTTTCTCTCATATGAAATTGTCGCCAAAATAGTGTCACCAACCTATTTTCACCAACTGCAAAACACTGTCACCAAAATAAAATGTGTGTACAGTACTAATGACATCACCTTTTGTCACATGATATTAACTCCCTTTTGTCACCAAAATATTTTCACCAAATTAATTTTTAAAATATTATTTCAATACACATTTGTCATCACGAACATGTAACCACAAAAAAATTATCACCACACTAAGATATTGTCACCAACCCATTTTTTCAAGCTAGATTAAGCAAAATGATGCAAAAATGGCCTCCCTTTTTCTTAAATGGGATTATGGGATAAATGAGAACTTCTTGTAAAGCAATTATTTAACGGAACCAATAAAGCAAAAACAAATAAACATGATGACACCTAGAAATTCTTGGCTAAGAATAGGGAAAGGCAATAATTTGGTGAGGCGGCAAAAAATCTCATGATTTCCTGAAATCGAATTCTATGAGCTAAGAGTAATATTTACAACAATAAGGACTCACCTCAAAATGACATATGTAAACAGAGCTGTGAAAAATAATTTCGTCTGCTTTAGTATTGAGAAGGTGAGGGAATCGAGATTTTTGTAAGATATATGCAGCCAAGTATTTTGTAGGGCATATATTGCAGTTGGTAGTCCTGAAGCAGTCAATGCACCAACCAAGGTCCATTCTTTGAAAATTTCCTTCAACTTACCATCTTTATTAAGGAGAACTAGTGCACAAATCACCTTTGCCACTTCACAAGCTCTTACAGATGAAGTCACAAGGAAGGAACATTCACTTAACTAAATTTGTAAATGCAAAACCTTAAAAAACTTCATAGAAATTGAGTGAGAATAGATTCTTCTTTTAATCTTAGATCGCCATAATTCATTGTTCGGTACTTGAAATTTTTTTTTAGGATCAAACACTGTGTAACCAATCTTTTGGTTTACCCTTCTTCAACTCACACAAAGCCCAAATCCAATGATCAAAGAGCAGCACTACTCTTGTACCCCAATTTTGCCCTAGCTTGAACCAATTTCGCAAAAAATCCCGATTATCCTCATTCGGAGAATCAATCAACTGCTTGGCAAGCTCGACTGCTGGTTTCGGAGACTTAGCACGGGACCTGACGATGACAGCAAGGTAGTTGGCATCAGTATCGAGAGAATCAGGATGGACTTTGTCGTGGCTGATGTTCACTTTCTCCCAATGAAGCGCCCCTAACGGAACCGCTTCTAGAAGCTCCTGCGTCCGACGGTTTGCTCACTCCTCGAGGCGGCAACCTATATGTCGGAGCCGCTGGCGGAGGCGGAGGCGGAGGCGGCGTCTGAACATTGTTTACTGGAGTCGGAGGCGGTGGCAATGGCGGTGGAGGCGTTGCTGATGCTTTTGGTACAGCCATGGAGGCTAGTGTGGGCTATTGATCGACAAAGACTTGTAAGAAAAAGGAAATCTAATTAAGAGGGGTATTTTGGGTATTATAAAAATATTATGGACACTTACTTAATTACAACATAAAAATGGACATTTACCTAATTTAAACTTCCAAATGGACATCTCACCAAATTTTTTCTATAAAATACTAAAGCAGAGGCCTGAAACGAGCTCTGATGCGATTCGCTTAGGTGGAATTTTCTGGATTAAAACGAGATTATTTTTGCTTATGTGTCATATTCTGGATTAAAATGGTATTATATTTTAGGGCCACATCGATTAATATAAGCCAATATAGTTAGTAAAAAACTTATCTTTTTAGATCAATAATCTATCCAATATTATATCAATTAATAAGTTATTATCATATCTTACTTAGTTATATTTTGATAATATTTTATGATTTATTTAAATAACTCTAATTAGTTTTGATAAAGTAAAATCTTAAAAATTGCACTAGGTTTATATTTATTTAATTTGAATAGAATCACCGTGCATTAAATGCAACAAACAAATCTAACTAAATTTACTACCTGAACCTATTTGTTCCTTTAAATTAAAGTACTGAATTTATATTTGGGCATTTTATTTGATGTCCATTTTTAACCCAATCCAATCAAAATTTATATTAATTCAAAGATATTTTACATAACAAAATTTATTTAAAAAATCGCACAACGGACGAGTAATAAAACTAGTAAAATACTAAAGCAGAGGCCTGAAACGGGCTCTGGTGCGATCTCGCGTCCACGGAATTTTCTGGATTAAAGCGGGATTATTTTTGCTTACGTGGCATTGTCTGAATTAAAGTGGTATTATATTTCTGACTCACATCAATTAATAAATGAATATAGTTGGGTAGAAACTTATCTTTTTAGAACAATAAATATATATTGATATGCATTGATCATAACAAAATGTATTTTTTTTCAATTAAATAAATTAACAAACCGGTACAATACTTGGTTGTTACGGAGTATTGTTTTATTACTTTATATCTAAGTCATTGTAGATTTTATCATTAATTGACATAAAAGAGGTGGAACAGATTTTTTTTTAAAAATCCACAATATGACACGTATGCGATATTAACTCTAGTTTAATCCAGAAAATGCCACATAGACGAATCGCAAAGCAGAGGCCTGAAACGGTCTCTGGTGCGATCTCGCGTCCACAGAATTTTCTGGATTAAAGCGGGATTTTTTTTGCTTACGTGTCATTTTCTAGATTAATAATCTATCCAATATTACATAATTAATAAGTTATTATCATATCTTACTTATTTATATTTTGTTAATATTTTGTAATTTATTTAAATAAATCTAATTATTTTAACATTAACTTAAGAAATTCAAGATTTAAGAAATTGTACGTAGGATTTAATTTTACTCAATTAATTTTCATGTTGATAATTTTGAGTGATTAGCTAAAACGGTGATATGTAATTTGCTAATTAATTTTGAGGGTTATCAGTTCATTTGTTATTCCCGAAACATCACCATAATTTTCTAATTAAAAAAATATGGAGAAGGTTATAAATGTATCTTTGACAAGAAAAAAAATGATCAATTAAATTATTTTATTAATTGATTTTTTTAAAAAAAGTTTCAAGACCCCTAAAATTTTAGAATATGATGTTACTATAGCTTATATATATACCCCATTTATAAATATTTTCCATACGAAAAAAGATGTTTAGAATATGATGTTAGTATAGTTTACATTTATGAACTCTCAATTGCTTTAATTTCACTTTCAAATTTTTGATTTGATTATTACCTCATTGATGTCTGTTTTAAACGATTTATTGATATGTTTAAACGTGGTTGCAAAAATAAAATATTATTTCTAAAAAAACCGCGCGAAGTGCGGATATATAAAACTATAGTTTCTCCTAAAAGTGAAGTGCAAAATTCTCCCGCCTGTGTATGAAAAGCAAATAACCGCTACATCTGCAAATTAGGACCCACCACTTGTTTGACTTTTTCATATTTTGTCACACCGCTACTAGTTGAAAATAAACCGCTATACTAGACCCAAGAGAACCATCATCTTAGCCTTCAAAACGGAAAATGAATCTACAACGGATCAGCATCATGAAAACCGCCACATAAACCGCTAATTAAACTAAACTGTTGTATCCAACCGCTATATTAGATCATTTATATAGTAGTACTGATGTATATCATATATTAAGGATTGTTACTCGACTCAAATAAGATGAATATTGGTTGCTCATATTACATCATTTAGAAATAAGATGGACAAGCTGATCGATTGTTTGTTTTCCATCCTAATTACCTTGTACAATCTTGTACCACATATATTAATACTCTAAAAAATGCATACAAACATAAATATGGTACCTTCTTTACTTTTTTTTTTTTGTTTGTTTTCTGTTCCTAAATCTGATGGCGTAGTTTACTTTGCATGAAGAAAATCTAGTAATCTCTCCGATCAGAAATAAGCGATATTTGATTTTTGTGCATGTAATTTTAGGAGCTAAAAACTATGTAAAATCTTATTTATTTTAATTAATTTTTTTCATAGTTTAATATTTATTAGTAATAAGTATTAATTAAATTGTGAAAAAATTAATTAAAATAAATAAGATTTTATATAGTTTTTAAAACTACCTGCAAAAAGTCAAATACCGTTTATTTCAGATCAGATGGAGTAAGTGATAAAAAGAGTCTCACATGTTTTGAATGTTTTTCATTAAAAAACTTCAAAACCCAATCACTTTATATATCAAAAGGATAGTTTGTTTCCAATTCAAAGCAATTGTTTACGCTGCGCGCGCATGCACGAAGATGTATATATTGGAACAAAAATAGTTAGACTCGAAATATGTCTGAATTTTGCATCTTAGGTACGTAGCATCGTGAGTTAATCGGTAGAAGCCCAATCCAAGATAGGAAAATAAAGTATTGCTACACCGAGTACAAAGGCAAAGAAAGATTAACATAACAAAGATGCCAACTAGCTAGCTAGTTATGGAATTAATTAATCTCAGGCTGGCAATGCAAAGCTCCTTTGTGTCCAGTGCGGAGGATCCATCACAAGGCAAGGATCTAATTTCTCATAGCATGCAACCTATAGCAAAGTAAAGCGAACTCGTGTTACCAAAAATTAATCAACACTTCCACTTCGGCGTTTGTGAAGATCAACCAAGGATGCGTTTTTTCTTTTCTTTTTTTCAAGTAAAATGAACATATATACCTTTTGTCCACAGTTTGGGCAATAGTGATATTTATGCCAGAGGCAATCCGTCGAAGGGCAAAGGAAACAAAACCCTAGAAAACAAGGCATCATACATCCAATTACAGCTGCTAGACTCAATTTAGCCCTGCCCAGATTTCATCATTAACAGCAACTTGAATTGTTAGAGAAATGTTGCATATATACATACACAAGTGCACAACAAATATAAGCAAGCAGTCAAACACGTACTTTCATAGACAAATAAATAAGAAAAATAGCATGGACCTTAATTACAAAAATGAAATACCTAAAAAAAGATCTATATGCACGATCAAAATATCTTGAAGGGCACGATGATGACATTAGCTCCCTAAGCCGATAGACATTTTTTGGCTAAAACTAGCCCGCTTGAAGCCGGTGTTATCAGCTTAATTAAGAAATCGGTGTCAACAAAAAAAATGTCTATTGACTTAGAAAGTTGGTGTCACGATGGTGGCTTTGGCGATATTTTGCCGACAGTGTAAATATTCTGTATTAAACAAGTACCTAACACCATTTTTGAATGACACATGAATTCTCAATATTTAACAAAAGAATCCAAAAAATTGTAAGGCAAACAAAAAGAAAAAGAAAATGAAAATCCATGCTTGACAGGTGATTAAATAGAGGAAATTGCATCAAATAACGCATATTTTAGAGACGATATCCTTCACAAACGTGACTTTTACAAACATCATCAAGATAATACGATTATCACACGATCGATAAAGTCTACCGATGGTTAGTCACATGTCATTTTGTTTTAAAATATACCACGTCCTATATATGAAGTTGCTAAATGTTGCAAAATTTGTATTAATTATGGCTAAAACGTTACAACCCTAAAATTCGTGTTGTTAGATGGTGATCATATTTTTGTTAGAAAAAAAAAAATTAGGAGTAAAGAAAATAATAGAAGTAGGTACCGGACGTGGGTGAGGGCGGAATTGGAGCAGTAGACGCAACTGAAAGGGGCGGGAGTGTCTCTGAAGAAAGTCTGGTGGATGGGAACACCTTTGGGGTCTCCCAGAATGGCGTACGCTGGCAGAGCTCCAGCCATGTACGGCGTCTCTTCGACGTAGAACGGTGGCTTCTGGGTGGTGTAAGGGACGCCTACAACTGCATCCTCCTCCGTCGCTGGTGTAAGCGTCATCCTTTTCTTATAATATTTTTGTTATTGTAATTAATCTTAACAAGATTGCGTACAATTAAAACGGTTTATTAAGCGAAGCTTGTGTTTGTGTTTGTGTTTGTGTTTGTTTCCTTCATCACATCGCGCGGGTTTATCAAGTGAGGGGTCAATCGCTCGTTCTTGTTGGGAGGTGCACCTGTAATCTTTCACTGGTTCTTAGATGGTTTTACTTTTAGAAACTTTCCCCAAATATTAACGATTAATGTTCTTTTTAATAGAAATTTCCCGAAATAACAATAAACTTTTATTAATTTTAAAGAAGAAAAGGAATAGGCAAATCACTAGTAGAACATCAATTATTTTACTAAGCATAAGACTATAATTGGAGCTGGGTGCCGTACCAGCTTAAAGAAATAAATAAATAAGGAGAAGAGTCTAGTATAGGAGAGTGGTGTAACGACCCGAGTTTAGAAAACCCCACTTCCGTTTCGAAGGTCGGATACATTCATTCAGATCTTGCGCATCATGTACGGTTTGAAAGTTTGAAAACGAATATCAGAGGTTGAAAGAAGGATTTCGTACCCAAAAGTTCGTAAGGTCCGTTGAAGACCTGATGTTAACACACTTGTACATGCCCTACATTCTAAGTCACGAGGAACCATTTATATATAAGGGCAATCAGAGTTATAAAACTAGAACATTGGGGTGCCATGGCGGAACCGGGTTAAAAAAGAAGTCACTAAGTGGGTAATTTACTAGCACCTTATTTAGCCAAGTGCCAAGTGAATTGCCAATTATACGCCACGTCATGCACCCCTCGCCAATCAGCGCGCAATAAGAGTCAAGATCATGCATGAGATATTATGATACAAACTATACCTAAAAACATAGAAGGAGCAAGGGGTCAGACTGAGCCACACATGTGAGACTCGGTCCCTACTACAATCATAATAAAGATGCTCTAATGCAGTACGGGAATATTAAACAATAAAGCATGCTAACAGTTATATGTATATGCAGTACTAAATTTAAAGAGTACTCGCTTAGAATGTCAAGTGGCATGTCCCTCTCCTACCTCTGCACCCATTTCTGTTAGTGTCGACGCCTGCCGGGCTCGTAGCTATATAGGATTTCTCATCATAATATTTCATATTTCATTGTCATATCATTTCATGTTTCATTCTCATATTTTATATGGCTTTCTCATATGGTATAATATACTCGACGACTCGATGAAGGACAAACCCGATGGGACTAGGTCGCCCTATGACCCTAGCAAAGACTCTAATGACTCACAGATTATGGTCGTTTTGTATCAAACGCACTGAGCAAACAGATGCTCGATCAATCAATAGTGCAACCTAAGCAGGATACTACATGATCATGCTCTTATGCATATGCAAACACATAGTATACTACATGACTACATGCATGAGCAGATCAATCTGAGTAAGCTCCCGAGAGAACTTACCTTGAGATGCAGAACAACAATATAGCAGTATGATAGTTTAAGGTCACCTAGTAATCACAATGAACATATAAGTCTATATTCAAACATACAAGCACACATAGTTCCATGTAAGTTCACATAATCGAGGATCCTTTCATCATACTTCCATATCATCATCGTTATCCATCTCATCTCATATGAAAATCTCATATAGCTCATCAAGTACCAACCATGCTAATCATCATATAAGTTCAAGATATAGTAACATCCCATAGGTCATATAACATTGCATGCTTCATAATCATTCATCACTTTCCATAGCTATAATATCATCATCTTCACACTCTTATAGCACATCAAAGTCAATTCATATATTCATCATGCTTTCATATATATCAAGTCAAGATCTCACATAAAGCATGCTTTAATATAAGTTCATATCATAACATATTCATAACATAACTCACATTTATACTCACATCATCATGTATCATATCATGCTTAAGATCGTATCAATAATCACGCTTGCATTTATATAGCACATATCATCATAACATTATCTTACTCACATATCATGCTCAAGTCATATAATCATATCACACATCACAACATATCATATCATATCGGAACATATCATAATCACTCAAAGAGTAAGTCCAAGCAAGAGGTTCACAAGTTAGTTCCAATCTGTTTTCCAAACAACCCTTTTCAAGTAGCTAGTTAAAATGACTTTTCGGCCTTCTCAAATACCTTTTCGAAAACCCAAGTTAATCTAAAAATCATGTATTTTAAACCCATTTAAAACACCTTTGAAAGCATAGCCCACAACTCATCCCAAAATTAGATAGTCAATAACCCAAATCGGCCAAGGGTCATTTCGGCATGGTAAAACACAGTTTCGTCGTGGCAAAATCCACCCAGCGAGCACCCTGCGAGACCGCAGAGAAACATAGTTTCGTCATGGTGAGGTCCGGGTGCTTTGCTGTCCAACTGGGCTCATGCTCGCCGCGGTGATGAGGAGCTCTTGCCACGGTGAGACTCGTCTCTCAAGGCCTTGGGAGTGGCTTATGGTATTATGAGCTACTCCTGCGGTTTTCACCACGGCGAAATCCAGTGTCTCCGTGGCAAAAGGACGTTCTCAACAGCTACCTTCAACGTGTTCTGGTTCACCACGATGAGTTCATGGTAGCCGCAGCGAAACCTGCAATTGAGCTCTGATTTTGAGCTCGTTGAGGCTGCCATTGTTAGTGGTTGACCTCCCCGTGTTTCCCAGACCTTTTCCCAACCTCAACACACATGTTAGCACACAATTGGCACGACGAAATTGAAAGAAATGAGGATTCTCACCCAATGTTCTTCTTCTTCGACGAAAACGCTTGTGGGGGTCATTTGGGCTTCGTTTTGGCTAGATATTGGACGAGAATTCTTAGGGAGCATGTTAGGGTGTTAAAGAAAGTGCCTTACTCAGTTTGGAGGTGAAAGAGAGTGAGAATGAGGCCTTTACCGAGGTCAAACCGAAACAGAGAGAGGAAGGAAGGTGGGGCTGTCCTTTTGCTAGTTGGGGCTCTTCCGGGCTGCTTCTGGGCTCGTGGACGCCAATGAGGGTATGGTTAAACCTCTGGGCTGCTGCTTGAACACATGGGAGGGAGAGCAAGGGGTGAGCTTGCCTCATTTGAACACACTCAAGGAAGAAGTGAGCTAGAGAGCTCTCGGCTCTCGTGGGGGAAGAAGAGGAAGAAGAAGGTGGTGGCTTGGGGTTGTGGTGTAAAGGCTCGGATTTTCAAAACCTAATTTTTAGAAAAAGGAAATTAAAAATGAACTTAAATTGGATAATTCATGAAAACTCGCTAATTCGGATTTAAAACTTATGGAACGGATTTTTGACCCTAATAAAATTTTGAAAAGCTAATTGAGTGAGAGAGCGGAAATCGGGAAACTAACTTTCGGGACTAACCTCTTTATTCGAACTCGCAACGTCGGACGAAGACACTCGCTCTCACTCTCCTAGCCTAGCCGACCCACCCCTACCCCAAACCCTAGCTCTTTGAGCTTGAGATCAATTTGAATTCAAATTGTCAAGATTCCTTACCTAAATAGGTGAAACACCCACAAAACACTTTTTTCCTTCACCCCTCTTGCACCCTCCTCTTTGGACAAGGGGACAAACCATCACCATCCCATCTTATCCCCCAAATCAGCCCATACCAATTCAAAATCTGATTTTACCCACACCTCATTCTCATTCAAACACAAAACCCTAAACACCAAACCTTATCTAAAAAAAGTGAAACACAAAGAAAATCCCATTTCACCTCTCTCCTCTCCTCCTTGCTGCCACCACACACCACCACCTCAAACTCCAACCGCCGCCACCTCCGGCCACCCCCTCCACCACAACAATCACCAAACGTTGGCCCCTCTCTCCTCCTTTCCTCTCTTGTGCCGAGAGCCCTAAGCCACATCCACCACCTCTCCTCTCTTCCTCCTTGAGAGTCAAGTACCCTAGAAGCTCTTCATCTTCACTTGGAGTTCAAGAAGCCATTTTTGAGCCACTCAATAGCCCAGAAGACCGAGATCGAAGCCTCAGAGCCATCCTAGTCCATTTTTGGTCTAGCAAGGGTAATAAATCTTTTTTTCCTCTCCTTTCCCCTCCAAACTTCCAAAGTTGCCACTTTTAACCTCCCTAGCACCTTCCTAGCTCACCCAACAAGTGAATCCAGAAGGAACAAGCCAGAAAATCGCTCTCAAGCCACCCCGGAGAAGAAAAGAAGAGAAAGAAGGAGTTTGGGTAAGAAATCTCTCTACCTTGATTTTTATGTTCAATATCGGTTCTAACATGTTTCTAGAAGTCATGGTAGGGGTTGGAAAAAAGGGAGAAGTGCCAACAACAACAAAGGAGGCCGAAAAAGGGCTTGAATCAACGATTCAGGCCCAGACTCGCCATCGTGAGAAGGAACTCGTGGCCGCGAGTCATAACAAGGCCTAAGGGTTCAGACTTGCCGTGGTGAGTGACCCTTTTCACCACGGAAAGTGAGATCACCTGGGATACCCTAGGGCTCCCAGTCTCGTGGCCGTGAAAGGAAGTTTCGCGTGACGACCCAACTCTTGCGGGCACAAGGCTCTCGCTGGGGAGAGTTGGGTATCTCGCGGCCATGACACCTCTGTTTCTCATGGGGTGCTCACTGGGATGACCCGCGATAGCGAAAGCCCTTTTCGCCGTGGCGAGACATCCTTTGGTGGAGAAGCCTTAATCCCTTATTTC
The DNA here is from genome assembly GCA_963922045.1 of Persicaria maculosa. Lineage (NCBI taxonomy): Eukaryota > Viridiplantae > Streptophyta > Magnoliopsida > Caryophyllales > Polygonaceae > Persicaria > Persicaria maculosa. The sequence continues at coordinate 37,768,593 of OY998271.1, forward strand.
TCTAAGTTTTGCCAAACGTTTTCAAGAACAATATTCGACGATTTTGGGGATTTAAATGATTAATCTAATGACTTGACTCGGGTTTCATAAATCAAAATTCATGGGTATTTTAAGTTCGGAGATCCTAACATATGACTTGGTTTTCGAAATGGTTTTCGAGGCTAACATGGGAACTAGACTTGATCGGTGATTAACGAGCATGATGATATGATTGATTGACTAACATCATATATGGGTGACTAATAGCATGTGGGATATGACTAATGGCATGATGTAGAAGTAAGGTATTATCATATGAGTAATGTTTTATGAAATATTATATACATGTTGAGATGTTATACAAGGATATGATCTTATGAGCATGTGAAATGGGCTAAGTAAGTTATGGAGATTATTGTGGTCTTATGAGGAGTTATGATTCGATGAGTGATTGAACATGATGGAATGGCTAATGTAATGTGCTTATTCGATTGAATGATGCTTGTGCCATGAATGCTTGATTAGCTTAGATGTAGACTCATATGGTCCGCTATGTATCTAGGTGATATTATCTTATTGTGCTTGCTACTTGTCGGGTTCTTCTTTTGCTGTTCTGCTAGCCAGGTAAGTTCCCTCGGGGATTACTCAAATTGATTAAACCTTTCCCTGCTTATATGTGCATGATGTACTAGGTGATGCATTCATAATAGCATGCCATGCAGTATCATGCTAGGTTTCATTAATGTATGAGCATACTTATTCTTTATGCATTTGTAAATAGAACAACCATTATCTGTGAAGTAACTAGAGTCTTTGCTAGGGTCATAGGACGGCTAAGTCCCATCGGGTTTATCCTGAGTCATTCGAGTCATTGGCAACATATCTACAATTATACCTCTATTATTACCAACACTATTACTTTCTTTTCGCAAGACCACATATATGATGATGATTTTAAGCATGCTTTAGGTTGGGCTTCAATACGGGTTGGATCCAATTAAAATTAAAGGGAATGCATTCATGAGTTGGCCAGTCTCCACCCTATCGGGAAGGGGGGCGGTGGTAGAAGAGGGATATACCACTTGGTATTCTATGTTAGGGCCCTATTCAATATCCTGCATACATATATATATATATATATATATATATATATATATATATATATATAAAACTGCGAGCATGCTTGTGTGTTAATATTCCCGTCCTGCATTAGAAGCATGTTATTAGGTATAGCGTGCATGTGTATTTATATGTGGGGATCAGCCTATACGGGCCTCGATCTGATCCTATGCCTGCTTTATTTTTTTAGGTGTATGATTTATATCTGATTGCTAATGATGTTTGACTCTTTGAGCGAGGGACTTTTATATGGCGAAGAGAGAGCGCCTTGAGACTCTGACTTCACCAACTCGTCTGACCTTTGGGATTTCTCTATACCTGGACTATGTTTTGACCCGGCTCTGTCGTGGCGCCCTATGTATCGTTTTAGAATTATGCTTTGGTTTCCATACTAAATGATTTTCGCAATTAATCTTAGGACAAGTACCGAGGTATCCAACGGACCTCACGATTTTGGGTTCGAAATCCCCTTTTAAACTACTAATGTTTGTTTTTCAAACCTTCGATATGTACTTAGAGCGCAAGATCCAACGAGGGGTTTTATAACTCAGAGCCAGGTTAAAGAGTTGGTATCAGAGCCAGATTTTACAATCCGAGTATGATGATTGAAGAGGATTTTGAAAACCGCCCAATAATTTGAAATGGTTTTGAAAATGATTTTCAAAAGGGAAAAATGATTTTAATTGGACCTAACCCTAGACTGACCAAATAGGAAGCATACTCGTGGGTAGAGACCAAGGCGATAGGCGTCCCTTAAGGATGTAGAACTCGGGGAACAGTAGATAAAATACTAGCTTTCTATTTATAGATGGGCCTAGAAGACTCCAAGGAGTCTGCCAAGAGAATGGAGTAGCATGGGTTAGGAGGCAGTAAGGTTTTGCCTCTCTGGTCGGTTGTCCCTCGAAGAATAGCATATATCGTCTCTATGCTTATATAAATTGGGCCCGAGGGTGATCCCCTTCGGTGGGGATCATATTAAATTCGTTGAGTGCTTTCATGCTGGGTGTTGAACTTAACCTTGTCCCCCCCCCCCGTGTGCAATTATGGTACGCACACGACGAGGGTCAGTAGGGCGTGGGGGTAGAGCACGTCAAGGCAGGGTACATCCCCCTCGCCGATGATGCAATCAAGGATGAGCTTCTGTCGCTCAAACAACGATCTTGATCTTGGCGACCACTCGAGGACGAGTCGAATTCAAATGGAGGAGAATGATGTCATCCTCAAGAGGAAGAAGAAGGCTTCACCATGGGTTGAAGTGAAGAGGCCAAAAGAGCCATTGAAGAGGCTGACGACTAGGCCAAAGATATTTTTAGTTATTTAGTTATTATTATTATTAGTTTTTAGTTTTTTCCATATTTAGTAACTCTTATGTTAGTTGGAGCTATTTACGGAATGTCTCATTCTTAGTAATACTTAGTTAGGTGAATAAAGTAAAAAAGGAAAGTCTATCTCTTTAGATATTTTCCTTGGCCACTAAGTAGTAATTTTAGGAGATTTTTATCTAGGTTTTATATATGTTATTTTTAATTTAATTCTCAGCCAAGATTCTATCCTTGTACAAAGGAGAGAGCTGGCCACATCTAGGGTTTCTAGGGTTAAGTTTGTTATTTAAACTCTTTAAATCATTCAATAAAATTAGGTTGAAAATTATTGAGGAGCACTTGGCTAAGTGTTCTTCAACCCTCAACCCAAACCTTTTCTTTCATACTACTCAATTATCATCCTAAAACACACGTCCAAACACATTCCCAAAGAAACAAGAGGAAGCACCGAGAAGAAAGCACTGTAGAAGCTCGCGCAGCACAGGCCGCACCCGCGGCCTTGCTCAGTAGCGCCTACGCCACTTTCTGTAGAGGCTATTCGTGTTGTTTTTTCTTGGTTCTATCATCTTCACTCTTACCTACCTTCAAGACCATCCATTATTATCAAGAGATATCAAAGAATATTGCAAGATCAGGGACAACATAAGTTGTTAGTCTTGATTCTGAGCCCACAGGCAAAGGATCGGGATTAGCCATATATCAAGTGGTATCGGATTCAAGTTTATATCTACTTCGGGAGATATGAAAATTTTGATTAATTCAACACTTTAGGGTCAAAATTAGTTTATATCCACTTCAGGGAATATAAGGGTTGAAATTACTTTATAACCGCTTCAGAGGATATGAAAATATTTGATTCATTCAATCACTTTAATGATTGAAATTCGTTTATCCGCTTCAGGGGATATCCTAAATTTTATTAATTCATTCACTTCGGGGATTGAGATTAGTTCAATTGATTAAAACACTTCAGGGATTGAAATTAGTTTATCATCTTCAAAGGATATTACAAATTTGAGTGATTCATCTACAGTTTATCCACTTCATAAGATTAAAAAAGCGTTGATTCCTCAATTTAGCAAATCTCGACGCTTAAAAACGTCACAAATTGAAAAAAGCACAACTCGATGTTTAAAAGCGTCAATTTTTTATTTATTAATAATTAAAATTAAAAATAGAGAGAAGCGGCCCCCTTTCTCTTGCACAGCTCTGACGGTTCTCAATACTCAAAACCCACAAATCGCCCTCTCCCTTCAAAATTCATACCAAATCTCCTTCTACTTCGTTCAGTTTCTACACTGGTTTGTATTAGGTTTTGATTCTTCAATTTTAGGACATTGTAATCCTATCTTATTGAGAATCTACTTCCTCTATGTTCATTGTTCTCAGTGTATTATCAACTCTAGTTTCTTCCGTTCAATTTCAGTTCAGATTCCTTATTATTGCCATTATCTCTCACTCACTTTAATACTTGCGGTAGATCTACTCTCTTATTGAAAATTTACTTCTATGTTCACTTTTGTATTCAATTTTGACTTTCTTGTGCTCCTGTTGGAAATGAGAGGCGGGAGAGGCCCAGAAACCCTAGGTAGCAAAGAAGATTGGAACCGCAGGATCGACGAATCGGAGCCTATTACGGTCAATCGAAGATGATGAGAGGCCATAGAAGATAGGATTTAAAGTAAATCGGTAAGATTGAGGGACTAGTTGAGAGCAAATTCGTGTTGATAACGTGTGATAAACCGAAACATATGAGAGAGTAGAGAAAGAGGTATAGAGATAAGAGAGAAGAAACTGATAAACCGAAATAGATGAGAGAGTAGAGAAAGAGGTATTGAGATAATAGAGAAGAAACTGATGTGTATTAGGGTTACCAATGAGCCCTATTTATAGGGATTACAAGTCTTGGGCCCCAAGCACAAATAGGGTTTCTCATGTATATCCAAACATATAATAATATTATAACAATTTGAATTTGTATGTTGATTTATCGATCTCAAAAACAAATATGTATAATCGATAAAATCGATTTGGTTTACGTATTTTGCTCTTTGAGTTAAATGCAATTCGGTTAAAAAAAGAAATGGAAATTCTATTTTTTTTAAAAATAAATTGCATTTTATTTTTAAAAAAATTATAATCATTAAAAAGAAATACTTGAAATTTTTTTTAAATGTGGATGTTTTTTATAAAAAATGGATTTTTTTTTTCAAAAAAATAAATCCCTGCGGCCGTTATGGAGCCCGGGTCAGCTCAATGTACAAACCATGCTTCAAAGTCTTGCAGTTCTTCATGGCACACTCGATATTTGGAAGAGGAGAGAGTGACAGAAGTGTTGTTCAAACAGGTGAGCTGTTGCATTTATGGGCGATGGTACACAACCAAAATGAGAAGACTGGAAAGTTCCTTGCCCTACACCTCCAGTCGATGGCCAAGGTGAGTTTAGGGTAACATAGTGGTTGGTGGGCTAATCACTAGCATTGCCCGCTACTCAGACATCAACATGGAAGGTCTCGCTCAAGCGACAAGGAACAACAAGATCGACCTTCACACATGTCAAACTATGAGGATGCTTGTATGCCACACGGTCGTTACAACCTCCGGTTCAATAAGATTATCTGTTTATGGCATCTCCCTGACCTGCAAGCACAACGATCCGAATTTGAGAGAATTAGAAGCGCACCTTATAGGGCGGGATGCCACACGCTCAAGGAGATGTGCCTGTTGTATCCTCACAACAGTCGGATTCGGAGTGAGTTTGGATGTGATAAGGATTCCCCTAAATAGTACAAAATTGGAGGCTCGGCTCATGCTCCCAAACTAACTATGTAACCCTTTTGTGATTACAAGATTTGCACACTTTAGTTTTTTTATTTTAAGGTTAAAATATATTGCAAGAAATGAAAATATGTACAAGGAGGGTTTCAAAACCCATGGCAAAATTGAACCAGAGGTCACTGTAATTCTACAAAAATCATGGAGCCATATGAGCCAGTGACTCCATTCCATGCGGTGTGTTGGACACAAGGTCCTGGTGTCGATCCTATCTCATCAAGTCATGGCTATCCGAAGTCGGACACACACCCTAACATTAGGTAAGAGTAACACCCCCTTCGGTTCGGCCATCAAGGGTGTTAATCGTACGCAATATTAGCACACCTAAATCATAACCCAATACACTACTGATATGCGAATATCACATAGGTTCGTGTTCGTAGAGGCGAGTTCGTGAAGTTTAAGACAAGATCGAACAAGGTAGCAAGCGAAATGACACACAAATTTTTACGAGGTTCGGATCAAAGATCCTACATCCTCGGGGCCTCAAGAGGCAGCCTTAATCCCCTATAACGAGAAGATTACAAAACATGGGCGAGTTTGTGAGTACAATGAAGATCTAAGCAAACAAGAACATAAAGCACAGAAGAGGGACAAAGGGATGAAGAACACTCCCTAGAAAATCGAAGATCTTGAAGATACATTTTTTAGATCCAAGGTTGGGAAACCCAGGACAGAAGCTAGCGACGCCGGAGGAGCCTTCGTCTTGCTTTCACCAAAAGGAGAGCCATGGAAGAAGATCTTCACTGGTAGAATCGAGGATCACAACGCGAAAGAAGCTTGAAGGAGCAAACCCTAGATCGCCATTGCTCTCTCTCACTTTCTTGGATTACCTGGAGACCCAGCTTCAGATCACACGGCACTTTGGATGAACAGGAGCCCTTATATAGACATCACAAGGGAACCCTAGACCAAGCGCTGCGTTTCAGCAAAGGAGAGCTTCAACCTTAGTGCCGGTCAAGCTTCAAGATCCATGGGCCAATGGTTATATATTGGGTTGGGGCGAGTATCTTGGCATCTGGGTTGGTTAGGAGATCAAGCCCATAGGCTCACTACAATCCAGTCCAACTCAGTTAACATCCAAGTGTCTCAAGGCCCATACACCAAACATACTACCACTTACATACAAGTTCTATGCTATAATATGAATGTTATACTTATACAAGATACACATAAATGACTAAGAGAAATATACATAATCTCAACAATTGCCCCTGTAATTCTCTAAGTCTGCACTTGGCAAACATAACCTAAATGTGGATCAGTGGACTGCGTCCATCGTCGGCCCAAACACCTGTAACATGAACAACTATCAAGTTATTTCCTCCAAGTGGAGGAAACTCCTGCAAAACAAAAACTTATCAACAGTAACAATTTTTGTCCCAAAATCCGCAGGGTTATAAGAGCCATCTATCTTCTTTATATGGATCACATTGTCATCAATTTTCTCACGTATAAAATGATACCTCACATCTATATGTTTGGTTCTTTCGTGATACATGGGATCCCTGCACAGATATAATGCACTTTGACTATTTATATGCAGTAAAGAAGTATAATGCTTTCTTTCTATCTCTTTTAAGAGACCTTGGAGCCATATGGCTTCCTTGCAAGCCTCAGTGGCTGCAATGTATTCAGCCTCTGTGGAGGATAAGGCAACAATAGGTTTCTGTTGGGATTTCCATGATATGCAGTTACCTTCCCAATTATAGACAAAAGCAGTAGTTGACTTTCTATTGTCCTTGTTTGAGACATAATCTGCATCAACATACCCAAATAGCTCATGTGTAGAGCCTTGACCTGTTGCATATTTCAAACATAGATTCATAGTGCCAAAGAGATACTTTAACAAATATTTCATGGCCTGCCAGTGCATTTCAGCTCGATCAGACATGAACCTACTCAAAACACTTATAGAAAATGCAAGATCTGGCCTTGAACATATCATACAATACATCACTGAACCAACAGTAGCATCATAAGGGATTTTTTCATTCTATTAATCTCAGCAGAGGATAAAGGAGTTCTCACTTTTGTGAGATCAAGATGAACACCTAAGGGAACAGTATTGGCCTTAATATCTTTAATGTGAAATATGTCTAACACTTTCAGCACATAATCAGATTGGCACAAGTACAAAACCTCTTTACCTCTGTCTCTTATGATGTCAATGCCTAAGATCCTTTTTGTAGGGCCTAAGTCCTTCATATTAAAGTGTTTCTTCAGCTGTTGCTTAATCATATTGATTTTATCAAAGGATTTAGCAATAAGCAAGATATCATCAACATACAACGACACAAAGAGAGGATCATGCTTTCTAATATCTTTGAAATATAAGCAAGTGTTAAATTTGCTTCTTTTAAATCCTAGGCTTCTCCTCATACAGGTATCAAACTTGATGTTCCATTGTCGAGGAGATTGTTTTAAGCCATATATAGATTTAACAAGTAAGCAAGCATAGTCAGGATGAGCAGTGTTAACAAAGCCCTTAGGCTGCTTCATATAAATGGTTTCATTAAGATCACCATGCAAAAAAGTTGTCTTGACATCCATTTGTTCCAGTTCATAGTTATGCACAGCAGACATAACAAGAAGTAATCTCATAGTCTTGTATTTAATAACTGGAGCAAAAATCTCATTATAGTCCTGACCTTCTCTTTGAGTGAACCCCTTGGTTACAAGCCTAGCTTTGTACCTTGGAGGGTCACTCTTAGAGATGCCTTGTTTTATTTTATACACCCATTTTCCAGTCAATCAACCTAGCATTAGTAGGTTTCTTGACCAATTTCCAGGTGTTATTTTGATTCATAGAATCTATCTCTTCTTGCATAACAATTTTCCCGTTTTTTGCATGAGCACATTTAATAGCTTGTTCAAAAGTGTCAGGGGTAAACAAAGTAACCACATCAGATACAAGACAAGCAAACTCGGCCAAATTACTGGAGTACTTTTTATTTGGAATAATATTCCTAGGTTCTCTATCTTTAGTTAATTTCCAATCGGTTAAGTCATGATGATGCACAGATGAACCACTAGAAGAGCCAATAGCATGAGTGTCAATCACAGACAGATCAGAAAAAGTAGAGGCAGAACCAGGAGAGACATTAGAAATGGGGGGAGAAGATTCAAAGGTAGAGGGAGAAGAGGGTTCATCATGAACCATTAAACTACCTGTTGCAGAATCTGTACTCACTTGCCCACCTGATTTGTGAGTTTGTGAGCCAGAACTGCCAGTGGAATATCCACTATCAAATTCATTGCCAATTTCACCCTCACAAGGGGTGTAAAACTGATATGTAACATCTGGAACCTGCATGTTAGTCTGGGCAGAAGATATAATATTTTTAAAGTGAAATTCATCTTCTTTAAACACAACATTTCTACTTAAAATGATTTTATAAGCTTCAGGTTTCACAATCAATAACCTATAACCCTTAGTGCCATCAAGATAGCCAAGCATAACACATTTTTGAGACCTAGGGTTCAATTTACCATCATTCACATGTGAATAAGCAACACAACCAAAAGGTCTTAAGTGACTAAGGTTAGATTTTTTTATTGGTCCATTTTTCATAGGGAATCTTAAAATCAATAGCAGATGAGGGAGATCTGTTTATTAAGTATGCAGCAGTGACAACAGCCTCTCCCCGTAAGATGTGTTTAAGCCCAAAAGAAATCAACATACATCTAGCTTTCTCAAGAAGGGTCCTATTCATCCTCTTAGCATTACCATTCTGCTGAAGGGTGCCAGGAATTGTTAAATGCCTTTTTATACCCTCAGTTTAACAGTACGAGTTGAACTCATTGTTACAAAACTCCAAACCATTATCTGTTTTAAGACACTTTAACTTTAAACCAGTTTCGTTTTCAACTTTAGCCTTCCAAACTTTAAAGTTTTCAAAAGCATCAGATTTATGTTTAAGCAAATACACCCAAACCCTTCTACTGAAATGATCAATAAAAGGGATAAAATATCTCATGCCCCTACTGTGTCAACCTGTGTAGGTCCCCACAAATCATAGTGCACATATTCCAAGGGTTGATTTGAAACATAACTAGATGATTTGAAACCAAGTTTGGATTGTTTTCCCATAAGACAGTTTTCACATAAATCTATATGAGAAGGCTTAGCAGTTATAATGCCATTTTAAACATATTATCAAGACCTTTATTCCAATGTGACCAAGTCTAGAATGCCATAAGTCATGCTCATATTTTTCACAGAAACAATAGGAGCAAAGACAACATCAAGATTGCACTCAGAAGCAACAACATGATATAAACCATTTTTCTTAACACTTCTAATAAAAAACTTACCATTTTTAAAGATATCCCATTCTTAATCCTAATATCACATTGTTGGTCATCAAAGGTACTTTCAGACAATAAATTCCTTCTAAGATCAGGAACCCATCTTACAGCTTGAATTATTCTTATAACACCATCATACATTCTAAGTAGCACAGATCCAATTCCTTATATTTTTAATGCAGAGTTATCACCAAGCAAAACTTCACCACAATCAGAAAGTTTTATATCAGAAAACCATTTTCTATCAGAAGTTGCATGCATAGTACACCTAGAATCTAAGAGCCACACATCAGAATCAGTATGATCAGAGACAATAAGCACTTCATGTGTGTAATAAGAATGACCTTCAAGGATAGCAGACACATCAGAGGATTTCTTAGGAGCTTCCTTTTCATCCTTCTTTCTTTTATAATAATCCTTTTCATAATGACCAATTTTATTACAATACAAACACTTGTAATTTTTCTTATCAAAACTGGACTTGTCAGAAGGATGATTATTACCTTTAACAGGTTTTTTATTTTTCTCTTTATTTTTAACCTTTTTCCTCTGGTTATTCTTGTTGTTATTTTGACCCTTAGATTTAAACTTAGCCATAAGAGCTTCATTTTTAGCCTCTTTCTTAGTTTTAAACACTTTCAAAACATCATTCTTTTGAATAATAGATTCAAGAACAGATTTCTTAGTCAGAGTAGAAGAGCTAAACTGAACAACATCTTTGAAAGTTTCAAATTGAGGTGGGAGAGCATTTAATAGTAAAACACACTGGTGGGTTTCATCAATTTTATCTCCACATCTCTCTAAATCTTAGGTCATAGCAAGAAATTTAACCAGATTTTCACACAAAGAGCAGTGTAAGTCCATTTTGAAATTGAACAACTTAACAAGGAGATTTATGCTCCTGGGAAGGGATTTTACCAAGTATAGCTCTTCAAGAGCATTCCACAGTTTTTCTGTGGTCTTGTAAGAGATTACCTAACGAGCTACCTCATTTGAGAGCCTCAACATGATTTCACTGTGGGCCTAGAGAGCTATTTTCTCCATGGCCTCTTTGTTCAGCTTCTCTGAGAACTTTGAGGTGATAGCTTCCCAACACTTTTCCTCGAATAGCACAACTATCATTTTAACCTGCCACATAGCAAAGTCAGTTGTGCCATTAAATGGTTTCATACGATAACTGGATCCACCCATTTTAAAGAATCAATTTAAATCGTACAGAAACATAAAAAACGACTGAGTAACAGCAAGAGGAGAGAAACAAGATGAGCTTGTTCTCTCAAAAGGCCAGTTTCTTCAAGAAACTTACAGAGGCCTTATATTTTCTAAGAAAGATTCTCATATCAAGCAAGTAATATGAACAAAAGACACAAAACTTGCAAGTAAAACAAGAGGAAACAAATTTTAAAACACACACGGGTCCAAGATCAAGCAAACCCCAAAAACAGATGCAAATCAGAACCTAAAGAAACCTCTCGTACGAAAAACGAAGGATCCAGGAGGAACCTGACTCTGATACCAATTTGATATGCAAATATCACATAGGTTCGTGTTCGTAGAGGCGAGTTCGTGAAATTTAAGACAAGATCGAACAAGTTAGCAAGCAAAACGACACACAAGTTTTTACGAGGTTCGGATCAAAGATCCTATGTCCTCGGGGCCTCAAGAGGCAGGGAAGAAGGGATGAAGAAGAACATAAAGCACGGGAACAGGGACAAAGGGATGAAGAACACTCCCTAGAAAACCGAAGATCTCGAAGATACAGTTTCGAGATCTAAGGTTGGAAAACCCAGGACAGAAGCTAGCGATGTCGGAGGAGCCTTTGTCTTGCTTTCACCAAAAGGAGAGCCAAGGAAGAAGATCTTCACTGGTGGAATCGACGATCACAACGTGGAAGAAGCTTCAAGGAGTAAACCCTAGATCGCCATTGCTCTCTCTCTCTTTCTTGGATTACCTGGAGACTCAGCTTCAGAGCACACGACGCTTTGGATGAACAGGAGCCCTTATATAGACATCACAAGGGAACCCTAGTCCAAGCACTGCATTTCAGCAAAGGAGAGCTTTAACCCTAGCGTCGGCCAAGCTTCAAGATCCATGGGTCAGTGGTTATATATTGGGTTGGGGCGAGTATCTTGGCATCTGGGTTGGTTAGGAGATCAAGCCCATAGGCTCAATACAATCCAATCCAACTCAGTTAACACCCAAGTGTCTCAAGACCCATACACCAAACATACTACCACTTACATACAAGTTCTATGTTATAATATGAATGTTATACTTATACAAGATACACATAAATGACTACGAGAAATATACATAATCTCAACAACTACAACTACCTACTAAAAAATAATTGCATCCATGTTTTGAACTACGATTACAAGGGGTTGTTGGCTAAAAAAACAAAAGGCCAACAACCAAAACTCAAGCGTAATGGCAGCGAAAGTTGCAGCAGTGGGTGAAAATCGCTCCAACGAACCATCATCGTTGCAAGAAGTTGAAGTCTCTTCAGTAAGCCTTAGTTATGACTTATGAGTCTCTACAGCAAGGTCTGAGCAGGAAGTAGTTCTCCATAGTGCGCTTCTGGGCGCTTCAAAACATCTCCCTATCAAAAGGTTGCCTTGGGGAAGAAATCAGATTAGTGTTCACACATCGACTCCTCGATCCAGCTCAGCGGGCTCATCAATGTGTTCCTGTAGGTTCAAAGACTGCGTAAACACCAAGGGGGTAGTCAGCATAAAGTGTCGTGTAGACATGAGTCTTGATGAGGTGGGTTGTTTCATCTGTAGTTCTGAAATTCCCTTCAAATTGCTTGATGTTCCTTGCTGTCCATATATATGTTAGGGTTAGGCGCGAAAATTCTCGTCAAATTGTTGTGTGTGTATATATATATATGTGTGTGTTAGTTTATTGCTTAAACTAATTGTTAGAGTTAGGCTCGAGGATTTTGCTTAAACTAATGTACAAGGGCTATATGCTAACATTACAAAACCATTGCACCGTTTTGAAGCTTTTGAAGGACAACCAAACCATTGCATCGTTTTAAAGGTTTGAAAACTCAAGATCTATTTTATGTGCAGAAGCGAAAGATCGAAAAAAAACAAAACACGCAAGATAATACGAACATAAGCGATTTTACTTGATTAAGCAATGCCTACAACCTCGGGGCCTCAAAAGTTGATCCCTCGACTCTAAAAATTGAAACTGTATTTTTTTCAAAATTTTGAAACTGTATTTTTTCAATTTTTGGTTTCAAAAAATCAATAGTATATAATACTAAAAGAGAAGTCGCTTACGTCATGTGGCGATTTCTCCTTTAAAGTAGCTTTTTTATATTTTTTATTTAGGATTTGTTATTTAATTAGATATTCTCGATATTTTGGTTGGTTAGTTTAGATATTCACTAAATAAGATCAAAATAAAATCATATTTATTTTAACAAATCAAAAATGATTTTCTTCTTTATCTGTTTAGATTTTAATTGTGTGTCTTCCTCTATACACCGTCGTTTACTATATAATCACTATTCTTCACACTTCTTTTCCATTTTTCTTCTTCTTATCTCTACCTCAAGTTTGTTGAATTTGTTGAAGTATAAATTCATATAATCATATTGATGATACTAATTAACAACTGTGAAAATTATTGGCGAGACTCAATTTGATTTTTCGCTCTATTTTATTTTATTTTTTAAATTTCAGTTTTACATTTTCAATTGATTTTGTCTATCGATATTTAAACTATTATATGTATAATTTGAGAATCTATAAATTTGATCATTACATCATTCTATATTGTTTTTATTCAAGATGGCTAAGATGACTGATTTTCATCTCATATATTATTTAAAGGGGACGAAAGTGGGGAGCAAGGTCGACAAGTTGTAGGGACGATAATCCTAACAATATATGTGATTTTTTTAAATATCTAGATATGAAAAAAGGATCAATTTTATTTTCTCATAATAAATACTCATGCAATATATCTATATGACATGAAAACGACTCACTAACTCATTTCACAAAAATGAAAAAGCAATAAAGCGAAGAACTTATATATGACAATTTAACCTACTATTATCGGTGACAGAGTTAAAAGAAAATTGTTTAAAGAAATCCCGCACAAGGTGTGGGTTACTGTCTAGTTGAAACTATTTTTTCTAAATCGAAATAATATTTTTATTTTTTGTTAATTTTTATAAAAAATGAAAAATATTACAAAAAAATTGAATTTTAAAAAATATTGAAATTTTTTAAAGAAAAAGAATTTTTTATAACCAATTGATTTTTTAATAAAAAAAATTGATTTTTTTTTAAAAAAGGTGAGATTTTTTTTAAAAAAAGTCGATTTGTCATTTTTTTTTAAATACCGGCTAACAGCGTTACAAGTGGGCGCACCCAGGATGCATCCTTGTCAAACACACCCCACATGCAATTTTGGGTGTCCAACTTGCCCCCCTTTTTATACTAAACCACCATTTTGTAGAGATTTTATAACAGATCACTTAAACCCCCATAATGCATTCACAAATAAACTCGTATAATGTATAATTGCTTTATGATGCTGGAATCCAATCGAACCCAAAAATGACCATCCAATATGATTCAAATCATCCAAAAGTTCCTTAAAAAAAAACACTTTCCAAAATGAGTATTTCCCGTTACATACAACCACTCCCCCTCCAAGAGGAAAAGAAACCAAAAGGAAAGAAACACTTGAAACTTTCTTGCCCCAACAAGCCACTGCCACAAGAAACTCCTTTCGATTATGTGTGAATATACAAATCAATGGCAAATAAATGATAAATTACACCGATGAGAAAATAACGACCCTTGACGAGAGTAAAAGGAGGTACGAACCTTTGCAAAACCGGCCCCTACCCTTACTTTGTCGTCGACTTTCTTAACCTTTCGCCGTTTTTTTTTTTAAAAACATGGTATGCATTTCTTTCTATACCTTGAGGCTTGAGCTGTGTAGTTTCTCAATTTGACGGGGCTGTCATATTCACTTCAAGTGGCCTCAAAGCCTCTTGGGCAATTTCCTGGACTGTTCTGTTCCGGCGACAAACATCCGAGATCTCTTCAACGGGTCCCATAAGGTCATTCATGTTAGCCCCAGATGCGGCCTGAGAAAGAACTTGCAGAAATTTAAAGCGTTCCTCCTCTGTGATAACCGTTGGTGGGATCAGAGAAGTGCTTTCCTTGGCCCACTCTAGAGCTCTCAAACCATAAGTACGAACTATAGCTAGAAGGGCGTACGTAACCTGAAAAGACATAAAGCCATAAGCTACCAATATGCTAAATTATGACGCGTTCAAGAGAAAGAGCCAAGTCTAAAAAATAGCTCTTTGGAAGTTAAGTGAGAACAGCATAGGCATACAGTCTCAAAACGCGAACTAGGCAGTGCCCCAGTTAACGATGCAATCAGAATCCTGGTGATGCTAGCACCTCGAGGTATGATTACATTATCCCTGATTTGCAAGTACTGTGCGCCCTCACGTGAACTTGAAAGGTCGAAAACATCAGACAAAAAGGATAACATGGAGTTGGAGGCTTCCCTGGAAGATAAAAACAGGGAATGGGGGAGGTAAAAATGTTAGACAGCAGACAAGGGTACAAGGCTTAAAGCAGATGATTACAAGTCAAATAAAGAATGAAATACAGAATTCAGGTTACATCCTTATTATTAAAGGATATGGTAAATTATAGGAAACTACCTCTTAAATATCGGTTGAAAAGACAAATAGGTATATTAAATGACCCCATGAGACATACTCGTATATTAAAAGACGCAAGGGACAAATAAGTATATATTAAAAGTTCTTTTATGGACAAGTTGGTATATTAAATAATTTAGTGGACAAATAGCCCATTTTGCCTCTTCATACTTCATTTTGGGATTTTTCTTAACAAAACCATTTTAATATATTTTTGAAATAATTAATTGGTTATGTAAACTTGTTCATTTGTTTATATAATCTAAAAATGAATAAATTTGGACATATTTCCATCAAATTATAAGTTTTATCATATTTTTGTAACTGATAATGTTGTAGAAAATATTAATGCATAAATTATTTTTTTTGGTATTTCATATAAATTATAAATTATTAAAAAAAACTCATATTTACAAGATAATTTAATTTGCACAATTTATATAAATAAAATTCTCTTGTTCAGTTGTTGATTTTATTATACATTTTTCTTGTGGTTTCTAAACAAACACTCATATTTTACAAGATGATTTAATTTGTAAAATTTATATAAATAACTAATGTAATAAAGCGCTTATTAAGTAAAAAATTTATGTTATATATATTATTAGTGAGTAATAGGATAAAAATCCAATAGTGATATAATTTCATTGAAATATGTTCAAATTTGAAATGTTTTGATGATTATATCAACCGAATGAACAAGATTGTAGGGGTACATAACCAATTGATCATTGCATGAAAAATATATTAAAATAGTTTTATTAACGAAAATCAAATCAAAGGAAGTTCGACGAGGTAAAAGGGGTTATTTGTCCACAAAAGTCTTTTAATATACCAATTTGTCCACAAGAGCACTTTTAATATTCCTATTTGTCTTTTTGACCCTTAAATATCTCATGTTTTACAAAACCCCCATTAAAAGAAAAATTGATAAACTATGTGATATTTTTCCTGATAAATGAAGTAACCTTGTAATGAAATCTCAATGGAATATATAACTTGGTTTATCCTTTAACAGAACCCATTAAACAGATGATTTTGTGTATAACTTACCCTTATTTAACATTATTAATATGCGAGCTAAAGAGGTATACCACAAGTTCCAGATTAAATAATGGATGTAACTCAATGAAACATACCTATGTTGTACAGTGACCCCTATCATGGCACAGTCGACTAATGAAGGGAAGGCTGCAGATGGGATAAATATCTGAGGACAATAGCGGATGCACCTAGATGCCAATAAGAAGCAGTCATCTGCTATATCTGGGCTAGCAGTGAAATCCTATCAAGAACACCAAATGAAGATTACACATTTTACCTTGAAGACAGTCCATCATGAAATCATTTTGAGGAACATTACCTGAATTCGTGTAAGAAGACATGTTGTGCGGCTGAAAAGAGCCTCAATCAAACTTTTTAGATAGTCTGAACAAGATAGGTCAGAGCCAAAGATCTGCCGGAAAAACAACAGTTCATAAAAAGAGAAGCCGGAAAAGTTATAATTGTTATCACGAACAATGGGCACACCTTTATCACTTCACTAGACAAATACAGAAAGCACGGTTGCTGATGATGTTGATACAGGCCTTGAATCTCTTCCAAAATTGCACCAATAGTAATGCCCATAAACCTTCCAGAAGTTCTCACCTTGACAAAATTAAAAATTGAAAGAAATCAGCTTAATATCGCAACAAGCCAGCAACTGCAGATTGTACTGAATAAGATGTCTATCAATGTTGCTTTCTACTTTGTTTTCCTATTATAACTACTACACTCTCTGATGCCCCAAATTTCTATTTCAGCAGGACTCATCACCTGATCGTCTCTTTTAAAAGAAGTAATCTAAAAGCATCAGTATAAATACGGATGTGTTTGGATTCCCAATGCATTATCATTATAAGCAAATCACTTGTAATTGTAAAGTGTGGGTTAAAAATATTATAAGATATTTAAAATAACGTAATTTTAAAATAAAATATCTTATAAACTGTGTAAATTAATTATATTAAGTTTATAAGGTAATTACAAACTTATCACAATATTGAATATTTGATTTATACAATCTATGCAATATTTTATTTTAAATTCATATTATTTGAAATACATAAAAATTTACTTAAACAAACACTTCACAAGAAAATGCTTACACAATAGTATCCATCATTTCCAAGAATTTCAACAGTATCAAAACCTAACTAATATGAACAGATCAGAATAATGCAAACTTACGGCATATTTACAAGCCTTACAGAGAGACTCCATTGTTCGCATGTCCCATGCACGACTGCAAAAATTACGCATATTCCCAATCAAAATGAAATAAGAATACAGGATACCTATTACGAAGTATTAGAACTTTGAATAAAAAATTTGAAGTACTTAGTCTTACATATCAAAGATAGCTTTAAAGATTGGCCAAAGCCTTTGAATTGCACTAGCTACAGCTTCCGGGTGATTCACATATCTAGAAAAATAGGATATTTAAGAGATAAGATTGCTTACATAAATGTATATATGATAGATTATAAGTTAAACGTATAAATCGTTGTACCTAAATATATAAGCAAGCCGATCAATATGAATGGTCAGCTCACGAGAACCTTTTTCTCCAATAACAACAGGCCCTTGATTGACTATATCCTGGTTGTCATGGCAATGGCATGAAATAGGTACGAGTAATTTCTATGTGAAAAGGCAAAAGGGTACTTAGTATAAAGAAATTTTGATATTTCTACCTGCAAAGGTGTCACAACAGGCGAGCATAATGCTTCTACAGCTTTATTAGCATGATCTGGAGGAAGTTCGGTAATCACCATGCTGCAAAGACAATACATCAGATTGGACAAATGATAGTGTTGTACAAATAGGCTATATCCTTGACAATCTTGTAGCAAAACTCCACCTCAATGCTTCAACCAAATGCAGGGAGTCTTCAGCAGATACCCTAAATGTTCCTTCGGCATGCACTGCCCTATGGTATATATGGAAGAGACCATCTAAAGATGAACAGAGCTTTTTCCTGCAATCTGTATTGATCATATCTCATCATTCATATACTGATCAAGTGAATACAATAGTTACAATCACAGACATTCAACAAAAGGCGGACGTTTGAATCTATCCATCTTCACTAGTGATACGTACACGGTTTAATGCACAGGAAACAGAAGCAATTCAAAAAATAAATATTATAATATACTCTAAAAGGAAAAATGACCTATAGGTACTCGAAGAAGATATGATCCTTATGGTCTTTCAAAACTGTTAGCATCAGCTTAAATTCTATGACTAGAGAAAATTTATGTTGCAGACACGGATATGGAAAGCTGGTAACTTCGAAATTCGACAATAATAATAGCTGAAACATTTTTAACAAAAATAGACATTTAATAAGTTAGTTTAATTCATAGTCAAGTTCTACATTATGCGCGGTTTTGACTTTGTGTCCATGTTGTAAACTGGAACAGTTATGAAGAGAGGATGAGGAGATTCAAGGCAGGAATAAATGGGTCAAGAAAGAGCAGCAAGAATTACAGCACTGCCACCTAACCCATATAAGTTAACCCACGCCCTATTAAAGCCACAATGTTAAATGAGTTAATGAAATAAAGTTGCTATATAGAGGCTATCTGTTCAATTATTGTCTTCTCGAAACACTCCAATACACCTTTTCACTGGGTTGTTGCATTCTCCTTAGAAAAATTTGTAGTCCTCAGACAACTAAGATATTTAAAACATTTTAAGAAGAATGGTCAGCTCATTCCTAAAGAGAACTACATACCATCACAAATGTGCCTAAATGCTAGGGCAGCAGCCGCGGCAGTGTCTTCAGATACGCTCATGCCGCTCATCAATATATCCACAAGTGAAGGTAATACTGAGAGTCCAATTGATGAAGAATCAATCCATTTTGAGTAAGCTCCAATCGTCAGGCACACTGTAAGGATGCAAAAACAAATGAAGAAATAGAATCAACAATCTTCAAAGAAAGAGGGAGAAAATAATCATTCAGTTTTGAAGACACTAAAAATTGTCTTTGCAAGAGCACACATAATCCTATAGTGGGTGTTAGATTGCTAGTATAAATTTATAAAATTTAAGCCACCCATCTACATCTTCATGTAGTAACATAGTCATAATCGGCTAAAAGGATTTAACAAAGTCAATATGTAAAAAAAAAAAGGTGTCAGATCATGACACACAAAGAGTTACGAGAAAAGCTTAATTAGAAACATCAAGACTAGGATGCTAATAGCTGAGAGTCCAACTGGAATATTCACAACCAAGAAAGATTTGGTTATTCACAATTAGCATGTGGTAACATCATGCACTTACACGTATCTCTCTTCCCAACCATCAAAATCCAAGTAAACCCAACATTTTCCGGCAAAAATGGATAATATTTAACAGATGCATACCAGTCTGAAGCAGTTGTGGTTGATGGGGAAGTTTGGGGAGCAAAGTCATCACCTATAAAAAAGTCGGAACAGGTATTAACAAATAGCATATCAGAACTGCAAAATTGAAGTACTGGAACATCAACTTTTGGTAAGTTAAAAAACTATGTTCAAGAAAGCTAATTACAAAAAAATATGAAATACACAGATTTAATGAACTATTGTTATGCAGGTGAGTTAAATTAACAGTATGTCAATAAATTACAATTTCTCCTTTCACAAAATAAAAAATCGACGAGAACTACCAGCGCTTTGATGAGAATAGACAGGAGAGAAATGTTAGTTCCTGAATGCCTATGGAGCTAGCCAATTGAAGGTACAGTCCGCCAAAAAATTAATTAACAAACTTCGTGATCAAGTCAGACAGGAACAATATCAAGCCATGAAGCAGTACTAGAATAAGCTAACAATACTAGACATTATCAAATAGTAAAAAGCACAATTCCAATCAATCATTATCTTCCAAATACAGATACGTCGAACATGGACTACATCCAAGCAAATACATTAATATGAGAAAGGAAGAGATATAAACAAGGTATTATACACAGACCTGAGGCATCACTTCTGCTTCATATACAGAAACATGCTCTGATATTGCACGAATGCAATACATTGCAGCTTCAACCGGGCGCCATTCACAATTTTTGGTGTTTCCGCATCTGGATGCAGCCTAAACAATAAATGCAACACAATCACGACTCCAATTTTGTTAAAAGATTATTCATTAGTTTCATTTCAATGAAAGGAGGGCAAATGGAAATACAATGAGGTGGGGTTTAGCCAACAAAGTTTTTAGACACCAGAAATATTGGTGAACAGTCTTTGTTCTTGAATGATGATACGCAATATATACTCCATACATTCAAGAAATGCAGAGTGTAAACGATAAGTAGAGGTTAAATTGGTTCTACATTTTCAAATGCTTGGATCAAGCTCATCTGTATCAAACAACCAAAGAAGTGATCTTCAAACTTTAGAAAGGCAACTACCTAGCCAAAAACCAAAAAATTGACCTTGCAGGATTATACAAGGTTAACAAGTTTATTATCAACAAATACAACAACAACATCAGCCCCATGAATCCCACCAAAGCAGGGTATGCATTCATAACCCAAACAAAACAAGTAGAGAGTACCAATCAAATAAATTAACATTACTAATGTTTTAGGTGTATGCATCCATACCCCCGAACAAGTCGAGAGTACCAATCCAATATATTAATATTACTAATCAGAAACCTCATCTGATCAAAAAATATCCACCCAATATTAGTTACTAGCCAGTAGGATGGTACTAGGTATGGTTATATCCACATTACTTATTACAGGCATTTGATATTATTAGTCAGTTGTATCAAATGACCAAATATATTAACCCCTTGGTAGTTACTAGTCAGTACGATGGTACTTGGGTGGGACAATCTGATTATGTCCTTCCGAAATCCAGACTCACATACCAACAACAACAATCATCCCAGTATATCCCGCATCTAATAGTGACTGAGGGGTCTAAGTAGTACGCACCCTTTCCCCAACAAAGTTGAGAGGGTGTGTCTGGGGCCGAGACCCACATACCAGTGTCTCCAAAAAACACTACTGAGTACTGAACTTTACATGAAAAATACTAAACCTGGTTAAATACAGCCACGCCATAAAAAACATGTATGGGTATAGACACAGAAATCATACAACTTTGAAAGGTCCAAACATGTGCCTACTTCTAATCTAACCTCCGCCCTAATATACATGGTAACCTCAAGCTTGAAGCAAGCCCAAATTTTACCATCTCATCTAAATACCTATCACCTAGCTTTACTCCCATAATAAAGATTGAGGGTCTAAATTTCTAAAAACCTGAATGTTGGTTCATTTGATTCAAATAAACTCCAAATCCATGCCATATACTACATCCTGCATCATAAAATTGGCACGAGCAGAAGAAAGTAGATCAGAAAGCCCCAAATTCTGAACTTAGCCGTCCTTTATAACATTAGGACCTTTTTAAAATTAATTCACACTTCAAGCAATCAGATACATAGTTAGAACTAAGAAGTTACCCAATATTATGGCATGAACCACATGCAGATTAACTATTGAAATGGGGAAAAAGATCCACACACGCAAACATAACCACAGAAAGTGGATATGCACTGTGAAATACAAGAATTTGTAACTCCAGTAAGGAACTATTTATCCATGATGAATAAAATATCTCTTGATCACTGAAAATTGAAAGATACATGAAGATAAACAATTAAACATGGCACTAAATTGGCCCATTCTCTTACAAAAGTTGCAGTAATCCTATTCGTGTAGCACTATAGTGTTAAACGTGAGACATACAAAACTGATTGAAAAATCAGACAATGTTGATACAAACCCAGCTTCTGATTTATTGGTATCAATTGTTATCTTCCATTTTCCAGCAATTTCTATTTAGTTTCTTTACTTTCACGTTCCCACCTCCCTGGTATCTAAGCATTTCCCCCCACTTTCTCCATGTTCTCTTCCATTATAATGAATTTTATTTGTCAAGTATTTTCTTAGGTTTAGGATCTAGTTATTTGAATTCTATTATAAAAAGAGAACCCGCAGCTTGTAATCAGACTTAAACATTAAATTGAATACAAATTGAGGATTCCTCACAAATTGGCTGAATCGCAAGACACTTGCATTTCAGATTTTTGTTTCCTATGAGTGAGATCCATGCTCTTAGCGGTTCCTATCACATACAAGAAAAAAGAGAGGAGAGTTTACCTCAACGAGCTTCATGTAAAGAATCTTAAATACAGCTTCACCACCAAGGACTACAGCTGCGTCGATTAAAACATCCGCAACAGCTGGCAACATCAAAGGATGCAACTATATAAGGATTTACATTTTGCAATATCTGATGAGATGGTAACAAATATAGATATTCACAATTTAAGAGGCATAATAACAGCATTAAGCTTATATATTGTGCTATTATCAACAGCTGATCAGTTGGCAAGTCACTTGAGAATTGTATCAAGAAAAAGAATAGAGGGGTGCAAAATCACCATGTAACAACTAGTAAAAACAAAGAAGATTAGTCTCACATATCCATCAAACAGTAAATGAGGGCATTACCATATCTTGTTTGCTTGAAATCTTTGAGGTCCTCCCTTGAAAGCTCTAGATAATCATCAGGATATTGAACACGAAAGCTAACCTGTGAGGGTAAACCATGAGTATATGGAAAGTCATAACTACTTAAAAGGATTGATTTCCACTGTCATTGCATCTGTTTGAAACGACATGCCAAAGTTGGCTTGTATCCATCTGTAACCAGCCAGATGTAGCAACTAAGTTACACTTATCTATTTGGTGCCAAAAAAAAAAGGACAAAATATTCATTTCATCATATGCTAGAACATATAATAATCTTCCCAGAGAGAAGTATCATGTTAAAACAAGATATGGCATAGAAAAAAATTAGTTACAATCTTGAAAGCAATCATCAGCAAAAGGTAAATACATTCATTCGTCATGCTTTTATGGACAGGAAAAAAAATTGGCTTTAATCCTTATAACACCGGAGATCAGGGAGATAACTTTAATCTACTGAACTCACCAAGGATACAAGTGATTCATAGGATGAGCGAAAAATTTGCAGCCTCCTGTTTCTCTCTGCATCAATGGATGTGTCATCTCCATAAGACTGATAAATATCTCTGGCCCATGAAATGGTATTGTTAGGCAGTGGAGCTCGGAGATATTAAAAAAGAACTTCCAAGTAACTAGATGTAAGAACTTCACCTTTCAGTCAAGTAAACCTGAAGATTGTGCCAGAAGTTAAAAGTCATTGAAGCAATATCAAACTCTGGGTGTGAAGCTACCTCTAGCAATGCATGTACTATTCCCATTGCATAATCAGAACCTAAAGCAAGGTCATCAACAGTATCAAAAAGGGTCAATCTACAAGAAAAAACATATTTCCCTTCATCTACATTATGGAGCCCTCATACCAGCTGTTGATGTAGCTTGAAAGAAGGTAGTAAAAATTCACAAATCTTTGTAACTAACCAATGATTCATAGAAGCTACTATTTTATCAGTATGAAGGAGAGTAAAGATACCACTTGCAATCAATTTCACATATGAATCACCCATGTCTGCAAACAAGCGAGCAATGGCTTTCACGTCTTCCTCGTCCTGAGAATGAAAATGGACATACAAAATTATTCAAATGCTAATCCTGTTCTATAGGCTCAATAATTGAATTAAAAACTGTCATACATCTCCAGATGACACTCCACTCTTTTTTCTTTAGTTTATAATCAAATTTGGATTCCGTGCAAGTTCATTGAAATAAATTTTGGTACAATGAGAACTGATAATAGATAGTTTCATTAAAGCCTATAAAGGAAAAGGTCCAAAAGGTTGGAACATATTTTTAAGAAATGTGGAAAGACTAGGATGCAGTGCTGAGAAGACATTCCCCGTCAATAAACGCCAGTAGAAAGCTTGACACAACTCTTTGGGATAATAGTTTAAACAACTAATCTGTCGGTTGGATATCACAGTATAACTTTATTTGGTTTACAAGAATAATGCCACACTAAACTATGCCCAAAAATCTAAAGAAACAAAAACAGATGTCAATGCAACCTGGAATTACATGGTATGGGAATGATAATGATGTCTACTTGCCTCTGAAGGCAATTGTGCTTCTTCCTTTATAAACTGTCCAAATGTCCGGGAAGCAAGGCAAAAATGGATTCTATCTCACTAATCATCTCTAAATTCATGTCTATTTACCCAATGGTATATCTCAGCTTTACCAAATATATGCTCTTTTTCAATAAAATTGACTACTAAAGAATTATTCTTCTAAATAAGTTCTAACCATTTGATGCTATCCCTCTCCATTGGAGCTTCAATGCAGTTCCTTGAAATTGAAAACATGTAAGATTCTCATAATTCGTTTGCTGCTACAAAGTTGGGTGTGAAATACCGAAACTAAGACAATCAGTAACTTCTTCAACTATCAGTTAAAATGTATTCCATACCTTTGAAGAATCCATCATCTGTGCCTTCAGACTCATAACTTGAGGGACAACAACTTGAATTAAAGGCATTTGGGCAGAAAAATCAGATAGGCTTCCTACTGCTGAGCAATGTATCAATTCAGATGTGACTGCAAAGAGAAACATAGAATAAAATCGTTTATAATCAAACAAAGGATAGTTCATAATTGAACTATTGATTGCCAAAAGTTAATATACAGATTTAACCATATCATGAACAGGAAAGAGAACATCTGTGCCGGAAAAATGAATAAGTATTACCAGAAAACAGGCTTTCCCCGTCCCCCGTCCAAAGTAAAATAATAAACGAAAATTAAATAATCCCATGTCAAGTACTAATATTTAAATTTCCAAACATAAATGCACGGTTCTAATAAAATTGAACTCCAATAAAAATACCCAAAACAATGTCAAATTGCAGTGATACAAGCCTTGAAGAACAAGAACGCAGGGAGAATCAATGGTTAAAATATGATTTTTTTATGTGTATTTTCCCGATGGATTACCATTGACAGAAGCTTCAGAAAGCAAGTCAGAGCTCAAGCTAGAGAGACAAGCATGCACCAGAGGATGAGAGGCAAGAACAGCAGCAGAGATCCTGAAAGCAATGAGCAAAAGAACAAGTAAGAGAAAAACAATTAAAAATACCTTGAGAACCCAAAGATAGCCACGTGCATGGAATGATACTGTAAACGAAAACATACCCACGCCTTATCCGAAGCCAGGAAGCAAATGCCTCAAGTACCTGTAAAGCAACTGGGCAATTGAATAAAAAATGAAATATCAAAGGCAACTACCACATTAGTACGACAACAAAATCAAAACCACCAAAACAATCATTAATATGAAAATGAAACCAAAGCGAGTATTTTGCATTCCAAACCTAAAGACTGAAGTGTTAGATTTCCAAAATAAGTTTGTCATGTAGTGCTAAAAATATTTACAAGGAAATGTTATGTAATGAAGGCTGCTAATTATAGTTAAGACGCGTTGAAGAGGTGCCATCTATTACAAAACACCAACCCTATCAAAACAATTCAACCCTGAAAGATCAAGCACAAAATATGACAAATAATATAGGGAACAAGATGGAGATGAACCTGCTCCTTTAGTTCGCTAATGTTCAAACAAGCGGTGAGTATGCTCAATGCCACCTCCAAAGCAGATGTTAGCTCCTTCTCAAATCTGCGCCTTCTTTCAGGTCGGGCCGCTATCCGGTAATTAAATACTTCCTGATTGCACACAGAGAAGGAAATAGATAGTTGTCACCCTAGAAAATCTGCAAACAACCGAACTCCCGTACTTACAGGCTAATCTTATTGCAAGTTGAATCTAAAATTAGGTTCATAAATCATAAATTTTGAAAATAAGATAGGCATCCCCCAAGATTCATCTTTTACCCATGATTAATTCTGTCTCCTTATCCAAGTTTAAGTTTAATCTTAGCAGCCTTAACTTCATCCCTTCTAGAGTTCTAGGAACACAAAAAAATAACACCGAAACTTCAGCTTTAATGGAGACACTTTACATACCTCAGGTAGAACTTTAAGCAACTCTAAGAAACCTGGAATGCACTCTGGACGAGAATTCATCTCTTCCCTAAGCCAGTTTACAATACCTCCATCTCCCCAGTCCTCCACAGAGACATGAACAGCTAAAGCAGCCACAGCAAGACTAATCTAAACTCAGATCAGAAGCATCATGTCAGATAAGTATCACATTTTGACATGGATTTCCCTGTCAGTACTCCAAAGTCAGAAAAATATAGATTAAAAAAATACCTGGGTTCTAACTTTAGGAGTACCCTTGTGAAATTTTTTTAATAACATCTGCAAATAAAATTACAAATAGTGAAAAATATATATCATAAAAAGCAACACTAAGCTATAAAACCATAGGAAGTTCAAGACCATCCTAACAGGATATGAGGGGCACTAAACAATTTTTAAATATCAAACAAAATGAAAGAAGCAACTCTCATTCCACGTGTGATTATATGATATCATTCTCTGACATACAAAAAAAAAAGACAAAATAAAACTCATTCTGGAACTGGTCCTGGCTTGGGCACTGTGTAAAAGTCAGAGTTATTATAGTCAAGGTGAAATGGTGAATGTAACTGGAAGCTCACTCATAAAATAGGAAAACTGCTTATTGCAAATTACAATAACTATGCAGGTACCACTAGTACGCAGCAATTCAATTTTAACCACACGCAGATGTATTATATGATATCAGAAGGCTTGAAGACATCTCAAGAAGGAAGCACCATAAGCTAAACACAGCCAAATAATCAAAACTCTCTCTTGTGGGTAGTTAGGTACTAGCAGAACAAATTTATGCAGTGCAGAAACACATAATTTGCTTCAAACATTTGAAAATCTATCATCACTGTTGAGTTCCTCATATAAAATTAATGACTCTGGAGTCTATGAAGAACACTGTCAATATTCTTTAGTTATATGAAGAACACTGTCAATATCCCTGTCCTATCAATGGAAATGGAAGCTTGAAGTGCTCTGTTGTGATTGCCTCCACTCTTTATCACATTATTATGGGTGTGCTTAACTATGCATCAATGGTTAAAATGAAACCTCTATAAGTTCCATGCTTCCTTCCCCCATTCATCCCACCCTCTCTTATCTTTAATCTTACTCCATATTCTCTCTCTGCAGCTATTATTTGTCAAAGCATAAGCATAATAGAATTGAAAAGCCCCTTCAAACACGAACATAATAGAATAGAACAGCATGTAAAGAATCGAAAGCTACTTACCGTAAGAGAGTCCCGTAATGGGCGAAATGCTTCAGAAGGAAGTTCTTCAAAATCTCTCTGCACCTGTAAAGTCATAAGTTCAAATAATATTAAATAAAGATGATGAAACAAGTAAAAGAAGACTGCTGTCGACGTAATAGAATTGAAGAGTTTGTATAGAATGACAATGGAAAAGAGAGTGGGTCACATGAACACTCTAGTCACAATGGTAAAGATGTTTTGCTTACCTTGCTTCTCAGGGTTTGTGAACAAAAGATTTGAGTTTCAAGATTGCTGGTTGTGTCATGAAGCAAGTTATCCGCAACCTAAAGAAAACTTGAAATGTCATCTCTCTCTAGAATAGATTATAAAGAACTAAAGGCGGTGTTAAAGAAGTGAATAGACAGGAGTTGCATCAAAATTCATTGTAAAACTAAGAACGTAAATTGCCTAATACATGTCAAGACCTACTAGCATAAAAGCAAGGTAAAGAGTCGGGAGCAAATGAAAAAGAATAGAATCTTCAATAAAATTTACCTCTAGCATTTGCTAGGGCACTCCAAAAGAAACATATTCATAATAGTTTCAAATAAAATGGATATAGGGTGTGTTTGGATTCCAATGCATTATGTTTATAATACAATTATAATTATATATGTTTATAATACAATTATAATTATAAACACTTAAATAGTGTTTGTTTACTCATTTTACAATGTGTTTAAAATAACGTAAATTTTAAATAAAATATCTTATAAATTGTGTCAATTAATTATATTAAGTTTACAATGTAATTATAAACTTTATACAGTGTTTAATTGACATAATTTAAAAGGTATTTTATTTAAAATTTACGTTATTTTAAACATATTATAAAATGTGCAGCCAAACACTATTCAAGTGTTTATAATTATAATACATAATGCATTGGAATCCAAACACACCCATAAAGTATACCCTGATATAGAAGAGGTGCTAAAAATTTTGCAAATTTTGGATTATCTTACACTAGTTCAGCCCAAACTTCAGCAGTGTCAACACAAAGAGGAATCTTTCTCAGTTGGATAGCTATACACATGGATGAGATTCATGTATCTTGTCATCTCATCTCCTTCAAATAGGTTTATCCTTGGAACAACCCTTTCAATCTTAATCAAAGGGATACCTTTCATGTTACACCAATCATGATTATGATTCATGACCCAGATGAAACATATACTATGACAATTAAAACAAGGATAAGAGTATAACCCGACTATTCTAAATAGCTGTCGATTATGAACAATCAGACTTCAAAAGGACCGTGACCACCTCAACACATAATCGAGAGGTTTGAGTTTCAAGCTAAACAGATGCTTTAGGTAACATATAACTATATAAGCCACCTGAAGTCTAACCAGCAGCCATCTCATCAATCAGAAGCTATGCAAAGTTAAACTTCGTGCCTAAACTGATGAAAACAAAAAAAAAAGACCTTTGGCATTGACAAGGAAAGGAAAGATAGAAAACAACTAAAAGAACCCTAAAGGCTATGACTGAATGAAATCCATTATAGGCTCCACTGGAGTAGAAAGGCAAGCACTCCAATCAACCTAACCACAATACATTGGCCATGTAATAAGTGAGCATCGAGCACTCCTTCTCAATTTTCTAGCAACCTAGAACATGAAACTGGTCATCCATCCAAAAGCCACTAATGAAAAAGACTGTAATTTTGCACAGATTTCAAAACATCGAGGCGCTAGAAGTGAAATCGATCCCGACAACAGATGAAACAAAAAACCAAGAAAAAAAATCCAATCGAATCAATGAACTTCGAAACATCTGAAGCACAAACAAGAGGCGAAATCAGATATCGAACCTGCCAAGCATCAATAGTCCGCTGAAAATCCTGGAGCCAGCGATCCGCCTGCATGCGAACGGAGTCGTCCGGGTGGTGATACAGCGCATTTAGGGCTTCTTTGACTGTATTCTGAAGCTCAGGCCCCGCCATTCCTGTTTCTCCCCTCCTCCGCCACGAAAAATCAAAACCGACAAAGCAACAACTATCGGAATGCCTAGCTTATCCGATTGATTTGTTGATCCTTGTAAAACCCCGCCTCCAGTGCTGTAGCAATCGCCGATTTTGCAGGCTGACGGAAAAGGGGGTCTTCGGCGAGAGACTAGAGAGAGTGTTTGAGAGAGGGAGGTGGATGAATACTGAATAGGAACTTGTTATTGGGTCGATTGTTGAATAGAAATTGTTTGAGACAGAGAGAGATTGGGGTGAATGGGAGCCGTCGGATCTTGGGCGGGCGGGCGGGCAAAAAGGGGATGGATGAAGTGAAATTGGGGGAACGTTGACCAATGGTCAACCCAGGTCTTGAACTACCTATCCCACAAAACCCGCACCGCACCAAGTACGGCAGGTTTGGTACACACATTTTTTAATCTAGTTTAAGATTATAATCTAGATAAAAATTTTAAACTAATTTAAGACTGTAATTTAGCTTAAGATTGGACATCTTGTTTGGCATGACTAGTTATTATCTAAGATTTTTAGAGATTAAAAGGTAAAATTACCAAAATGGGTATCAAATATTAATAGATGAAAGAAAGCAACGACTCTATTTTATTTGATGCATGACTTTATAGCCCGGTCATATTTGACCTGGGCTATAAAGTCATGCATCCGTTAATTCTAACAAAGCTGAAACATCCGTTAACCCATTTGCCATCCATTCACATTGACACCGAAGGGAAGACAGGAGAGAAGGGGATCGAAGAGGGCGATGAGAGCCAGGGCGAACACCACCGAACCACCGCCATCGGCGACATCAGCCAAGCCACTGCAGGATAACCAGAACCCGACCTCGCCCTTTGGCACTGGAGAAGAGGGCTCGACCTGAGGAGAAGTCGATCCCGACAACACAAAGCCCGACTGGAGGAGGAGGAGGCATGGCCTTGAATCGCTGACAGCGTCGGAGCCGTCGCTAGGGGAGGCGCCGCTCGAACTAAAGGGCTGAAGGTAAGTCATAGTACGTTAGAAAGCGATTTCTCATTAGGGATCCACCAGTTGGGGTTTAGCAATGTAGACCTTGTTTCAAATTGGGGTTTTTTTGGTTAGATTACATGATTTGGGGTTTTTTGGGGATCCACCGGTTGAATCGTCTTTTAATACCTAAGAAAATTTAATTTGTAGATCAAATTCTACTTATTGGTGTGGATCACTTTGATTTGGGAGAAATTTGTGTTGATGATCATTATCTGTTACCTTTCTCCTTCCAGCCTCTATTACCCCTCCCTCCAATCCTCCATGAAAATATCATTTTGAAAGCCCCCTTTCATCCTAAGTATGCAGGAGCACTACTTTTCTTTGCATTGCTTGGGTTGTCTAGTTGCTTCATAACTTGTTATGATCACAGAGTAATTAGTGGCTATGCATCTCAGCTCAAACTGAGTGGATTTTTTTTCCTTGTGATTCTTCTACCAGATTGGATTAGTTCATGTAATCTTCACCCTTCTTTTAGACTTTTTAGTCACTCGGTATGCTATACTGGAGACAAATTTTCTTGCTAGTTTTGGACAACACAAGTGGCAATCAAGTGGGTTGGGTATATTATATACAAGTATGTATAAACATATATTCTTTAGATTTTTTTTCATGCTCAGGTTTTTTTCATTCACTTATTTTTCTTTTTAAAACAATAGTATTTAGATTATCTCAATTTCTCTTAAATTTCACGAGTAAATTCGTTTTAGGGTAGAGAGATAAGGGGATAGTGGTTGGTTGCTATATAAAGGATTTGTTTTCTTTTTCTCTCCTCATTTCGGCTGCTGCTTTTGTTTCCAACGGATTACAGGAGTTAGTTCCAGATTCCAGCTGTGTTGTATTCATACCTTTTTCTTTGGTTAATTGTTCCTCTTATGGATAGTCTTTGAGTTGGTTCTAAATGATAACAAAACACATTTTAAAATCAGTCAAGACTTGCTTTGGTATGCCAAAAAAATGACAGGAAATGACATTGATTTTAAGCCTATTAGCTCAAATGGAAGAGTGTTGTGCTATCGCACAAAGATGCGGGTTCAAATCCCGCATAGGCTCTAATGCTCTATGGTCGTGTAGTTACGATGAAGAAATAGTGGATCTTTATATATGGTTATAGCAAATATTTATACCTCAATGGACCTTTTAAAAGTTACAAACATCAAAATAAAGCATGTTTAGAAATTTATGACAGTAATTACAAACTGAATAAATCACATAACACGATTTATGACAGCAAGCTCATGTAATGAAATTTATGACAGGAATATTGTTATTTGAATTCCTCAAATAAGAGAGATTGATAATTAGTGTCCAAACCAGATGGAAATGAAAAATACAAAACCAGCAAGAGAATCAAAAACATCAAAGAAAAGACATTAGGAATTTGTGTCCAAACCAGATTGAAATGAATAAGTCTGTGTGATTTGAACCCACACCATGTGTTATAAGCACACATTGCTCTCCATTTGACAAACAAAGAGAGTGTTCAATGCAGCCACAAACATAAGTTTACATAAAGAGAACAACACCTGGACACATTGCATTGCTGCTGGTAAATGCGAAGTTTACATAAAGAGAGATCTAACATTGTTGTTGGTAAATGCCTTTAGAAGAACTTTACATATAGAGAGAGACTACGAATAAAGAGAACAACACTTGTCTTTGGCTACTTGATATCCAAATGCCTTAGAAGAAGTACTATGAATACAACAATCACAATACAAAAGTAAATAGCAAGTCTAATTTTAAATTTCAAGATCCAATTTTCATTCTTCAATGTCCCATTTTCATGCTTCAATGTCCAATTTCCATCTTCGAGCCTCTTCACCTCTATTTGCAATGACTTCTTCTTCTCTCTTAGTTTTACAATCTTCTCTTCATTAGAGATGTTACTCACTCCTATGCTCGACCCCGAAGTGGCAACATCATTGTTACACCATTTAAAACACCCACAATTCGCTTCATTATCCTGAAATCCAATCATATTATGATCAACTAAGTTATTCTTAAGCTGCCAAAAATCAAAATCAACAAAATAATCAGCATTATTGAACTAAAGTTTAGTATGCACAGTTGCACACTCCTCAATCTCAAATCTGAAATCAAAGTTTTATGGCAAATCAACCTCTAACACTTAAACTAAAGTTATTGTCAAACTAAAATTGATTCACACTCTGAAATTAAAGTTTAGTATGCACAATCCTCTCACCCTACAGTTGATTCACCCTCAAACTCGAACTAATATTACAACAACAAAGGAAAATTGCAAACACAAATACAAAATCCTTAATCAAAGACTCTGTTGAACTTCCATAATCCTTAATCAAAGTTTCTGTTGAATGTCAACAATCCCTAATGAAAATAGCAAACACAAATACTTAATCCTCTCACACTCGAACCATAAATTTCACAAAGGGGACAACCAAATCAAAGTTTCACACTCGAATCCCTAATATGTAGAAATTGCAATTTTGATTCAACAATCCCTAATGAGAAATCGTTGTCTAACTATGACTTACCTTCAGCCCTTTAGTTCGAGCGGCGCCTCCCCTAGCGACAGCTTCGGCGCTGTCAGCGATTCAAGGCCGTGCCTCCTTCTCCTCCTCCAGGTCGGGCTTCGTGCTGTCGGGATCAACTTCTCCTCAGGTCGAGCCCTCTTCTCCAGTGTCGAAGGACGAGGTCGGGTTCTGGTTATCCTGCGGTGGCTTGGCTGATGTCGCCGGCGGCGGCGGTTCGACGGTGGTCGCCCTGGCTCTCGTCGCCCTCTCCGATCCCCTTCTCTCCTGTCTTCCCTTCGGTGTCAATGTGAATGGATGGCAAATGGGTTAACGGATGTTCCAGCTCTGTTAGAATTAACCAGCCAGGGGCACGACGCGAAATTGATACAAACTTCAGGGGTATCGTGCGAATTTAGCAAAACTTTTGTATATCGCGCGAAATACGCAATACCACAAGGGTACCCGGCGAAATTTCCAAAGAAAAAATTAACTTTATAGCCCAACAATAAGGTCGGGCTATGAAACCAAAATCATACACTATCAATAAAATATTCTTCTTCACCCGTGAACAAATAATTAGCCTAACAACAAAGAAATTGAATTATATGAATTTTCAATTACAGTGTGCTTGATATAATACAATATTTTGTGATGGGTAAGTTTGTTGAAGCTCGTAAATCAGTTGGATAATGAAATTTTGCATACAACAAACTTCTACATTTTGTGGTTCAGTGTTACATGATATGGGCAGCACTAATTAATATGAAGATACTAATATAATTACTATTCTAATTCAAATTGGAACTTGTCTCAACAGAACTAGGAAAAAAAAAGAACACTTGGCCCTTTGAAGGTAAAACCAGCAACCAATCTCAGAAATTAATGTAGCAGAAAAGGAAATTGTTTCCTTCATTGCATTACCAAAAATATATTACTACAACAGAAACAAGATCTGAATTCACAGAGAGAGTTGTTAAAATTGACAAGATCTGAATTCATTGTACAAGATAACTTTCCTATTTATCTTGGTGGCTAGCTAAGAGGAGCAAAATCCTCACTACTAGAATACTGCAATTATACATCATGTGATTTAAGTCTGTCAAAAAAGCAACCGATGTTAAATTAATTTATTACAAAATAATAAATTTGTGATGTTAAAAAAACTTAAGACAAGAGTCGAATTTTTTAACAGATGTTAAATGATTAATTTAAAAAAAATTGAAACGCGCGCCGGATGAAGTTTTCCAAGTGTTTGAATGCCCGCCCATACTTAGAAATTTTTTTAAACACCCGCCCATGCTTAAATTTTTTTTCTAACACCCGCCCATGCTTATTGAAAATAGTCCAAGCCTCTCCTTTCTCCCAACTCTATCTCATCCTCTTCTAGATGTCACCGTACCTCTTCTTCGTTCTCATTCTCAGACAAATCAATCTCTCTTTCTCTTTCTCCTTGACTACAAATTTAAGATGGAGAAGGAGAAGCCCGTAGAACCTCTGAAGGATCATCTCTTCGATCGAGCCGAAGGAGGAGAGCCATGGGAACGAGGACCATGTTTTCACCATCGAAGATTACAGATCTAAGATCGAGAAGGAGTTGTCCGAGATCTGTGAGTCCTCTTCCTCCCCTCCCACTCTCCAGATCTAATTGAGACCCTGCCGGAGACAACAGCAACCCCACCTCTCCCTTGACTCCCTCGTCGTCGTCACTGCCATCGGCTCGTTTGCTCTCTCTCTCTCTCTGTCAATTGTCTTCATCGTTGGAGAGGAGCTCCCCCTCACGCCGCTGGTGTTCTCCTCCTCGTCTACTTCCGTCGGTGTCTCCCTTCCTCAGATCTAAGTTGATTCACCGTTGTTCTCCTCGTCGGTCACCACTTCCATTGTTCTTTATGATACCTCTCGGTGAAATTCAAGTAACCCATATGAATCCCTTTCCTTTCGAGTTGCGAGCCCTCTCGATGAAATCCAGGTTTCTCTTTCTTTGGCTCTGACATTGCATTTTAGGCTCCAATTGATTTCAGTTCTTTTTAGATTGACTGACTAAACCCTAATTTAGCTTCATCTTGCTCTAGTTAATTTCATTTTTTTTTTGAATTTGAGTAGCTGATTTATAGAGGGTGATTCAGTTGGATGAGTACGAGGTTCGGCCACCTGTAGCAGAGTTTTCGACGTCATCTCTGGCATCTCCAACCAAATTTCGTTAGATTAGGCCACACCTCTAACAACACTCCTCCATTCTCCAGCAGATTTCAAAGAGCTCAGAAAAACAACCTTCAATGTGTCAGGTCCAGCTTCCTTCCTTATTCTATGTCTATTATGCATTTTAAGTTCCACTTCCACTTTGTACTTGTTGTTTTTGTGGATTTCTAGGGTTTAAGTAGTTGCCTAATCAGTTGATTTATGCATTTTGAGATTAATTTTTGTTCCACCAAACCTTTGAAATTTGGGGGACTGTTCAAACAAAACCAAGGAGAGCATGAGCTTATATTGCTAAAAATTAAGAAACTCATGTATGCTTGTTTACTAATGTATCCTAATATAATTAGTAAAAGTGAATTTGTGAAGGAGTAGTTATGATTAATACATCATATGAGTATTTTTTTTAGGGATGCTACTCCTGTCAAAGTGGAATTTAGAAGTAGATGATTGACTAACTGATGATGTACATATTTATATCTCCTTTTATTGCATCTTTTGACTTCTTATTTCATTCGATTTCCAAAGAAAATGTTCAAAATAATATAAACTTGTGTAAGAATGGGCTAAAGTGCAAGAAATGGAGTTTGCAAAAGTTTTGAGCTAACCATCCAGGAATTCAAACGAAATCGGAGTCAAAACGGAGAAACCAAGGAGAGTTTAGCAGAGGTAGATATCGAACTTCAACATAGATATCGACCTTCAACATTGATATCGACCTTCAACATAGATATCGACCTCAACATAGACATCGACTGGAGCTGAACAAGTCGAGCGGGAACAGAGCACTCGATATCGACCTTATCTCGACAGAAGATAGACTCGATTTCGAGATGTGGATTGGAAACTTTATCTTCAAGGAGGCACGGATTTATCTTGTACTTTTAAGATAGATAGCAGCTGGAGGTTTATTTACTTTTTACTTATAAGTTTTGTCAAAGTTAGTTTAAGTTTATCAAAATAAAAGACCTATCCTAATTGTTTGGATAGAGTTCATAGTTTAGATAGGAGTTACAATCCTTGGATAACGAGGATTAGTAGCCTATAAATAAAGCCCTAGGGGGCTGGCATTAAATCATCTTTCAATCATCAATCAAACACAATCAATAGTAATAGAGTTAGAGAGAAGTTTTAGGGTTTGGCGTTTGCGAAAGCCGACGTTGAGTTGTAAAGCTTCGGAGTTTATATTTTAATGCAAGTTTATTTCTTTCAATCAATGATGAGTTCCATGATGAGAAGCGAGTAGTCCCCCAAACCTCTTAGGGTCGGGGTCAGCCCAACGTTAGCCATGCGTGCTTAAGGTAAGTGTTAGATGTTGATATCGTTGTGTCTATATCATCTCCTACGATTCTATGTTTAGTCCTAATCGAAAGAAAAGGGATTCATGCTAACAACTTGAGTTATAAACATAAAATTGGTAGAGACAATTAGGTTTATTTGCAAGAGTAATCCTAAGAGTTGGTGTACAGCGAAAGCTTGTCCCTCGGGTGAAATATCGCAATTGTCCGTCTTATTTATCTTATCGCATGCATTGGTTAACGTTGTGGTAAATCCTAATCCTAGGAGTTGCTTTTTACATAGTTTATACACATCAAAACCCCTGTCTTTATTTCTAATCATCACATCTTCATCCATCCTAAAGACTTCGGTCTTTCTTCGCCGACAAAAGCTAACGACTTTGCAGGAGAAGACATCGATATCGACCACAAACGTCGATATCAACCACTGAGTTCCGTCGACAGTTTTCTAAGTCGACGACGATAATCACTGCGGAGTTTCTGAACATCGATATCGACCCCCCAACGTCGATATCGACCACCTGTGTCGACTGGCAGTCTTCTGAGCCAGTCGATTCCGTCTGCTAACATCGATATCGACCTTCCCTAGTCGATATCGACTGCTTGTTTTTGCCTCTGCATGTCTTCTGTTGCAGAAAGGATCGACAGTCGAGGTCGACATCGAGCACCAATGTCGAAATCGAGGCTTCTGGTCGACGCAAGACGTGAGATTTCTGACGCTACTAGGATCCCGCTGACACGCCTCCTCGTGGATCGATCTTGACTACCCTTCCACTACAACGGGAGGAAGTCTTGTAATTATTTGCATAGGCTAGGAGTCGGTTTACCTTTATACATCTTTATATTTGTACTTAAGATACTCGCCACCTTCCTCCTGCTTAACAAATTGGCGCCGTTGCCGGGGAGGCAATCAATCGCGCCCTAGTAGTCTATCTCACGTCTCTACCTAGTTTAGTTTTGCAGGTGTATGCGACGCGCTGATCGCCCACATGAATTCGAAGGAGTAGACGACCCTGAACGCTACTTCCATCTAAGAGCCCAAGCTCAAAGAATCATGGCAGACAACGCGAACCAGGCTGAGTTGATTGAGCAACTAAGGAAGCAGGTTGAGGACTTAACAACTAGAGAGGCGGCACTTAAGGAGCGTGCTGACAGACAGGAGGAAGACCGGAGGCAAATAGAAGCCCAAATCAATGCCCTCCCTCGGAATGTCAAGCAATACATGCACCCCGCGCTCACCGTGCCTGAATCGGCGATTCTTATCCCTGCCTCTAATTTTGAAATTAAACCTAACTTCCTTACTGAGATTAGAAGGCATCAATATGAAGGAAAACCTAATGAATGCCCTATGGCACATATTTCTACCTTCTTAGACCTCTGTGATACTATTGCTGACGGACAAAGTCTTGAATATGTCCAACTAAAAGCCTTTCGTTGGTCACTTACAGGAAAAGCATTGCAGTGGTTGGAGAGCTTAGCCCCAAGATCGCTCCGCACTTGGAATGAAGTCAAGGATGCGTTCCTCAACAAGTTCTTCCCTCCTTCTAAAACGGCGTTGATCCGACAGAAAATCACGACTTTCAAAAAAAAGCCCGGTGAGGCTCTGGCGACTGTTTGGGAAAGGTTTAAGGACCTACTACGATCATGTCCGACGCATGGCCAACCACCGTACGTAATTCAGGAGATTATATATAATGCTCTTGACGTTGCAACCAAGGAGAGGATCAACACCTACACCGCCTATGGCTACCTTGAACTCGCTCCACAAGAGGCTTGAGAAACCATAAAGAGGTTGGTGGAGTTCGACAACACATATGGGACTCCTGAGGCTTCCGACACATCATCATCGTCGAGGCCTGCCCCATCTATGCCCTTATATGAACCCTCCAATGTAATCGATCCGGACGTGAAGGAGCAATTCCATAGAGATCAACTTCGAAACCTCCAAAAGCAAGCGAGGTTCCTTTCAGCCAACAAAGATTGCATTGAATGCGGATCGCAGCGGCACACCACCATCGAGTGCCCCCATGCTGAACAAGTACAACTAGTGGAGACTCATCAGGAGGCGTGCTACATGAGGGGTCCCAATCACCAATATTGGGGAGACCAAAGGTTCCATCAACCACAAAGGAACCCGGTTAACCCTAGGGACCCCCGCCTTATAGAGCTCCTGGGCACCCGGAGAGAGACCAACGGAAGGATGATCTTCAACTTGTGCTGGATGAGATAAGGCAGAATCAAGCTAAGAATGATCAATCTAACAATGCAATCCATTCTCAACTCAATCACCTTACCACAAGGATTGGGGAGATGGATATTTGGAAAAAGAACGTAGAGACCCAACTAGGTCAATTCGCGGCACAAATCCCTAGACCGTCCGGAACGTTTCCTGGGCAACCCACTACCAATCCTAAGGGGCAATCCGGGACGGGCCATGTCGCAGCCATGCAATTAAGGAGTGGCAACAAAGTACAAAAGCCACGAACGGAATCGGAGAAAACAGCAGATCCAGTCGACGTCGACAGCCCAGTCGATGTCGAGGAAGACGTCGATATCGACCCTCTGGTCGACACCCAGGTCGACGTCGAGGCCACTGCAAAGCCATCAGAGCCACAACAGAGGTCGACATCGACCATCCCAGTCGATATCGACCAGATCCCTGTCGATGTCGATGTTCAGCAGGCCCCTCCGACCTCCATTTTGGCCCCTCCACCAAAGAAGACGTTGCCATTCCCATCCAAAGCATTGGAGGATCCCACCAAAGGTAAGTTTAGGCGCTTTATAAAAATTCTTCAAGGTCTTAACGTTACCATTCCTCTTACAGAAGCCCTAAGCGAGATGCCCGCCTATGTACGATTCCTCAAAGACATCATGAGCAAGAAGAGATCCATGGCAGAGATCGCAGAGGAATGCTCAAAGATGGACTTCCCTGAGAAGAGGAGTGATCTAGGGAAGTTTGCAATCACCGTGGGACTTGGCCAACATCGCTACAAGGCCCTATGTGACCTAGGGGCAAGCGTAAGTCTTATGCCTCTTTCTATTTGGCAAAAGGTGAACATTGGTGCCCTTGAACCTGTGGACATGAAACTCTATATGGCTGACAACTCATTCGTCAAGCCCACATGTATAGTTGATGACGTTCCGGTAAAGGTAGGTAAGTTCTTTGTGCCTACTGATTTCATTGTATTAGAGATGCCTGAAGATCCTGTAGGACAAGTATTTGTTGGATTTCAATTATGCCTAGGAACTTAAATCATACATGCTCAATTAACTCAACCCAACATGTTTCACATGAAAGCATAAGTATAGGACAAGGCTAAGCAATCCAAACATGCTATGGAATTTATATGGTCATGCTAAAATATATAATAGAGGACAAACATGACAAGATGAGTATTTGAATAACACATATATGTAATGCATGATATTTTTGGATTTTTGACATTTGTCAAATTTTTTTTCTTACTTTTTCTAAGGCATAAATAAAATAACGATAAAGTAAACATGAATATATGAATATATGACAATGCAATAAAGTAAACATAAACACGAATGCATGAACATATGAATGCAACTTTCCCCCACACTTAAACTTCTTAATGAAAATCAAATAAAGATAACACAATTTTAAAATAGAATCACAAGTGAGGGAAAGGAAACTACTTGATCATATGGTGGTGGTGATTACAATCAAACATCGAGCAAAATCAGTTTTTGCAGAGCATGTCGCCACAGAGAAAAGGGATTTCGCGGCGGTGAGGATGAACAAGAACCGAGGAAAGGCTGGGGCTCAGTCGCGCCGCGAAAGGTGACTCGCGACGGCGAGATGGGTAAGTCGCCGTGGTGACCAGGTGATTTCGCCGTGGCGGCATGATATGATCTCACCCTGGTGAATGGGGGCACTCGCGGTGGAGAAATGGGTGAGTCGCTGCAGCAAAATGAGATAGGTCACCTCTGAGCCTCCGTTCTTATTTGCGACGACAAAAAGTGTGTTTTGTCGCGAAGAAATGGATTATGTCCGTGCTGTTCGATATCCTTTTCTCAAATTTTCTTATCTATACTGCGTGATTAGCTCACAAGTCTTCCCAAAACACATATCTATATGGAACTCTATAATTTATTGAAATTGAAAGACTAAATACCTAACTAGAATTTGAAAAACTTGAAAACTAAAGAACTTTCCTTGGGTTCCCTCCCAAGAAGCGTCCTTGGCTAACGTCATAGACTCGACGGTTTATTCATCCTTCCTTCAAGACTCATTCAAACATTGTTAACACCCTTAAAAGCAAATCAAATTCTTGTGCTCAACCATAATTTGAATGAACACTAATCATGAAAAAATTGGCAATTAAGGATACCTTGTAGAGAAGAAGCTTTGACAGTTCCTTATTTACCTGAGTTTGATGTTCTCTAGAGGGAATGTAAGACCACCAGCACAGTTCCGCTGGTGTCTTATAGAAGTAATGCTACCAGGGATCTACATATTCACCATAATCCACAAAAGTGTTATAAATTTCATTACCTTGCTCAGGAGTAACAAAAAT
Organism: Persicaria maculosa; assembly: GCA_963922045.1. Lineage (NCBI taxonomy): Eukaryota > Viridiplantae > Streptophyta > Magnoliopsida > Caryophyllales > Polygonaceae > Persicaria > Persicaria maculosa. The sequence continues at coordinate 37,809,699 of OY998271.1, forward strand.
CGGCTCTGGACTTGTTTTTTTTATAAGCGTTATTGAGATGATTTCTTTAGATGAATCAGGGGCCAAAACACATAGATCTCATGTGTGCACTCATGATATTCCATTTCAATAGGCATTGGGCTTTTCACTTCACCTTTGGTTACTTTTTCGTCACTCGAGATGGAGCTTTCAATTAATGTTAGGACTTTGGTTCTTGAACCGAATTCCTCTTCATAGATGTCCTCCGCAGTCATCTCATCATTGGCTAAATCACCTATAAGTTCCCAAATTCCTAATGGTCTGGGTTCATACAAGCCTTTCTCATATGCACATATCAAGTATTTCATTATTCTCAAATATGCACCCTCTAGGACGCAATGTATCATCTCTATAGTGGCGTCTTCGATGCGTTTTGATGGCCTGTTTTCCATACAGTCTAAGACCTTTGAAACATATCGGAAGAAACTCTCACCGAGTAAATGGGATAACTTCACTGGCATTAAAACCGATGGATCCTCAAAAAAAAAATTAGCGCATCAGGTGAAGTAGGAGGCATAACAGGTGAAACAGAAGAAGACATAACTGATGATGAAGAAGAAGGAAAAATGGATGATGAAGAATGAGCTATAATAGATGATGGAGAAGAAGGCATAACAGATGAAATCTCATGTGTCGAATCATGAGACTCCGTTTCAGGAAGCACTAGATCCTCTTCTTCATTGCAATCATCGTCAGCGAAAAGATACGTCTCCCAAAATTCTTTTACTTTCTTGCATTTTTCCTCCTATTCTTGCTTAGTTAGTATCTTCATGAATGGCGACGGTTCTGGAGGGGGCAGCGAGCGCCGGTCTTCAGCGATGGGCGCCGGTTCTTCAAAAGCATCCTCCTTCTTGTTTTGCTCGGCCACTGGCTTGCATTCTTCCTTTAATGTTTTTAATGCACAAACGAGGGCTAGGTTTTGGATAAGATCCCACAATCCTGATAGTCTTGGACTGCACTCGCCATCGTCAATAAGTTATCTCATTTCAGGTTGTGCACCCTCATAAACACAAACGACCTTATCTCGCTCACTATCATAGATACCCTGTGATTTACGGTCGTTTACTAGATTTTGCGCTCTCACTAGGTAATGGTGAAATATTCTCCCTGGTCTTGATGTAACCTCAACTGTAAATGCTTGAATTTTCGAATCCTAATTTTTTGGAAAAAGGAAATTAAAAATGAATTGAAATCGGATTTAAAACTCGTAGAGCATATTTCGACAAGAACTAAAAATTTGACGAACGATTCCGTCCTTTCACCTCTAGAATTTAAAATAATTATCGGATGACGATATCCTTTTTCGTTTTAAAAAAATTTAATCCATCGAGAAAGCGGGATTCGGGGAAACTAACATTCGGGAACTAATTTCGGGGTTCGATATTCGCGTATTTGGGATTTATTTTCGGGTATTGGTTTTAACTAATTTCACACTCAATCCCCACCCACTCCCTCACCTCACCATACCCCTTCAATTCATCCCCCTACCCTATCATTCACCATTCACCATCATCATCCATCCCTCTCCCCATCTTCATTCATCATCACCATCACCACTCCGCTCTCTCCTTCATACCATCGCCATCCTCTTCACCTGCTTCACCATCACCTCCTTCACCATTTCACGTCACCACCACCATCTCCTCCTCACCATCACCCCGCAGCCACCATCATCATTCTTGCCATCCCCATCACCACCATCGTCACCTCCTCCATCTTCACTAAATGCCACCATCGTCGCTCCCACACATCGTCCCTCCTTGTCTCGTGAAGGGCAGCAGTAACAACTTTAGCCCCACCTCCATCGACGTCCAACGCCATACCGGAGCCGCCCAACAACGCCACCGAGTCACCAAAGTTCCGTCGCCCCGTTCGAGCGCGATTAGCTTCCGGTAAGCCGTTCTCAATCGTTTTTGATCGGAATCATCCTCGAGCTTCACCATCATACTAACCCATGTCCGATGCATGTCTGACGAGCCATCTTGAGCCTCTGACGATGCCCAGAACTCCGATCGAGAGCTCCGAAGTCACGAACACCTCGGTGAGCTTCCGCCATTTCCTTCCTTCCTCGATTCGAATTCGTGCTTCATTCGATGTTTAGATTAGTCGCAAGTGAGTGAGGGCTAAGTGCGGGACGATTGGGTGAGCTCGAGAGCTCCGACGAGCTCGAGAGAGGCGTGAGCGAGTAGGGTCGAGCAGCGAGCGCGAGGCAAGGCTGAGCAAGGATGAGAGCGGGACCGAGCATCGAGAGAGTGCGAGTCGATGTGGGGCTAGACGAGCTAGGAGCCGAGGACGAAGCTTTGGGCTCAGACGGGCGCAACGGCGACGTCGAGCGGGCACAGTGCCATTCCCGGGCACCAATAGAGTTTTGAATCGGGAGGGATATGGATGTGGGTCCCACCACAATATATTACTCCCTCCGTTCGGAAATAAATGATGTTTGACTTTTTGTGCACATAGTTTTAGGAGCTAAAAACTATATAAAATCTTATTTATTTTAATTAATTTTTTTCACAATTTAATACTTATTACTAATAGATATTAAACTATGAAAAAAATTAATTAAAATAAATAAGATTTTATATAATTTTTAGCTCCTAAAACTACGTGCCCAAAAGTCAAACACCGTTTATTTCCAAACGGAGGGAGTACTTTATTTGATTGATTAGAACCGGTTGGGAGTATATAATTAGGCGGGTTCGGTTTGGTTCAGTTCAGTTCGGTTGGGTTTAAATGGGTTTGGTTCGGTTCGGATTTATTCATTTATTTATTTAATTATTTAATGGTATTTAAAATATTATTTAATATTAGTTGATGATTAAAATATAAAATATTAATTTGGAGATTTTATAAAGGGTTGGTTTTATTAAATAAAATGGTTGAGATTTAAAAAGAAATTTGGAAAAATATTGCTTTTGTTATTCCGCTTTGATAAAAGACGGATCTTTGCACTCTAAAACACCCCCTGGTTACCAATATGGAAATTAAATCATACTTGAGTAAAAAAAATTCTTTTTGGGATTGATCTCTTATTTATTCACTATACTAGTTTATAGGTTTAGTTTTGATAGATAGGAACAACGATAGTTTTCCTCCTGTCACTCTTCTTGACAAATAAAGAGCCTTAGTCATCTTTTATATGTTAGAGTTGGGTAGAATAAATGGTGAGTTATTTTATTGAGTTGCTATTACGTGCGATGTATATTTTGAGAGACAATTTGGTTTATGTTGTTCGAAGTTAGGATGTTAGTTCCTAGATGTTGAGCACCACTTGTCCAAATAAACTCTTTGCCCTTATTTTCATACCAAGCCCGATTACAACCATACAAAAGTCCTCTTAATGATCCTTGTTTGCTTTGACACTTTTAGTGGAGAAATTGGTGATATAAATGTCAATATTTGTGTAGCTAATTGCATATAGGATTGAGTCAAGAGTTGTACTTTAAAGTCTAAACATTTAGAGAGCAAGAGAGAAACACATTATCCCGATGAGGTTGGACTAAATTTCCCTTAAATTTTGGATCGCTCATATATTTACTAGGATGTTTGTTCACTTATTCATGACTCCTACTACTTGATGTTGCTTTTGACGAGGTTATGACATGAAGATCTTATTTGCGGTATGATTGATTTTATCTTTGTTTTTCATTGCTTGAGGGCAAACAAAAGGTTAAGTGTGGGTGTAATTGAAGAAGAAACATCAAAGATAAAGTGAAGAAAGAAGCATGGAAGAAGAGAAGAAGACAAGGCAAGTTCAGATCCAGCGTCTGTTGGGAGCTCGCCAGGAGAGACATCGAGCATCCGGGCCACAGACACGAGACAAGAAGGGCGCCCCGGACACTACAAGATCCACTAGCAACAACACCTAGCGGATGCTAGCGGATTCTAGGTTTTTTCGCATCACCATGCGAGCCATTTTGCTTTGGCCTTAATCATCTAAAATATTATCCTTTTATATCTTAGTTTTTTTTTAATCTTGCAGAATTAGGGTTTATTTTGGCCACCTTTGAGAGGCCTATTTAAGGAGACGTTTAGCTAGGGTTTATTCACCAATTTGCATCATTCGAAAACCAACTTGGCTAAACTCCACTTTGTTTTACTCATAATTCATAACACGGATTGGTTATCATTAGGGTTGAATTCCGGGTTTAATCTATCTTGTATTATTTCATCTCATTTGTGTTGTATTGCTATGTTACTTCTCTTGTCTTGATTAGCTACCTCGACGAAGTCTTATCGCGCTAGGGTTTTGAATACATCCACTTCGCAGGATGAAATCCATAGTAGACGACACACCTTGTAGGAATGGTTCAAGAATCTAATTGTGTAGGGAGATTGACATCTTGATTACAGGAACTGACATAATATGTATTATTCTTAGTTGAAGCGAGGACTCATAATTGACAACCCAAGTGACAAAGTGGATGAGACGGGAGTATCCAATCTTGATGTCGCTGCATTCGTGGACTTTATGCTACTGAATCCGCCAACTAAGGGACCACAACGACGCCTGAAACTTTTTGGAGGACCAAATAGTCAATGATGTTGTTGTTGGAGTACCGAGTTTTGTTGGGATACACATACTACAAATGTTACAAGTTTGGAGCTTTATTGAGACTCGCAAACAAGAATGGTTGTATGGAGCCCCGTTGGGATTCACACACTAGAAAGCCTACGAGTATGGAGTTCTATTAGGACTCACATATTCGCAAAGATAGGAGTATGGATTTTTTATGAGAATCACATATTCTTTGTATATCATTCAATCTTTCACAATCAAATTTTAGAGTTACAATATATAAGATAAAGATAAGCAAAAGATGGCAATCTACTTAATAAAATCATACAAAGCATTCATGGAAGAAGTCGATGAGGACTTGTCTTCAGCATCACAATAGAGTAATCTAAACCAGGCAGAGAACTTACTAAGGTGATTAAATAACAATCTCGCAAAATTAATCACTCTTCTTATCTCCTTGCACCCCTGGAATGGATGCATTCATGGAAGAAGCCGATGAGGACTTGTCTTCAGTGATCGTGGAAAGCAACTCGGATTCCTTGAAGTACTTGTGGAAGGCATTTGGAAGGAATCGAGGGATGAGAAAACAGAAGAGGTTGAGGGAGAAGTACACTAGATTCACAACCGCTAGGATCCTCCCAAACCAAAACCAAGCAACGTCCTGCGTTGTCACACATACAAGTTATTCATTACCACGAGTCGGCAGCCCATCAAAATGAATGACACAACACATACAGTCACATTCAATAAACATATTGAGTTACATAAATATTAGAGTAAGGATAGATTCTAACATAAACTAAAAAAACAATTAGACAGTATTTAAGATTAAAAATAATTAAAATATATTTATTTAGAATAAGCATTTTAATTAGAAATAATATTATAAATCATAATATTTCATATAAATTTGCATAAACATCAATAATTTATTTTATTAAAAAATATCTTAAATTCTAAGAATTAACTTATAAAAGAGTTTTTTTTCCCAATAAATTTATTAACTAAATGTCCCCTCAACAATTAGAAAAAACTTTTAGATTAACAGCAACGACAACTCCACATCTGTTTAGATTAACCATTTTAAAATTATTATATAGCACACAATATAATATATCATAGAATTTACGATTTTGAATATACTTTGTCTTTCTTTATTTATAAAATCAATATCTTGAATTTTAAGAATGAATAGAAGCAAGTAAAATGTTAAATTGTATAATATTTGTGATATTAAATATAAATATTTGTATAAAGTGAGAAATTATACATTTGATAATAATTTAGCGGTTAATGTTAACTATAAAAAATCTTAATATATTTGTATAAAAAAATTTCAATGGTAATATATTATAAAAATCAATTAGATAATATGAAATATTATTATATATAATTTATATGAAAAAAAAAAGAAATTATTTGGTAAAATGTCCATTTTCGATATACTATTTTGCTAAATGTCCACCCTAATCTCCCATTTTGCTAAATGTCCAAAAAAGTTTCATAATCCCCGTTTACCCTTCCCTTTTGTTTTTCACCGCATCAACCTAATCCTCTCCCCTAATTCTCTGTCCTTCCCCATCGTTTGCCTCTCTATAATGTTCTTCGGCGCTGTCATCACCACCACCATCCCTCTCAACACACCGGCCGAGCTCTTTAAGAAGATCCGTGACTCTTAAGCCGTTTCTCGCCTTCACCACCCCTGAATTGCTCCCAAAATTCTCCGATTAAAGATCCAATTTGTCCATCATCCTTATCACCGATGGCGAAAAACTAATTCCTCAGCCGGAGCCAAAATTGTCGCTAGTCTACAGGATTAAAATGAACCGCCTCCAAATCCGCACTCCGCCACCAGCTCCCTCCACCTCTCATCCCAAGCCGCTCCTATCCCGATCCCTCGAAGATCTCCTCCTTGCCGCCGCCGCTAACTATCCTTTCTCCAACGCCGATTTCGGAAAAGCTCCGGAGCATCGACGATGGTAGTGTTGAGATCTTCAATTTTGCCATCAGGATCTTGCGAGTTCTAGCTACGGGGTTTTGGTCAGCTTTAATAGGTGGAAGAAGAGGGGCGGTGGGCGTTGGTCATCTTTCAAGGGATTACTAAAATTATATTTGCTTTTGAGATGCTCTTTCCCCCTTAAAACTAAGTTGTAACCAACAAAAATTGTCACCACATGTGTCACCATTGATAAAGATGGTAAAACTAATCTCGTTAAAAAAAATGTCCCAAAAAAAAAGTTGTCACAAAGTTATTGACTTTGACCAGGCAATTGTCAAATTAAAAATAGGAAGGAAGGAGGTTAAATTAAAAATGGAAAGGAAGGGCAAAAATGTCATAATAGACATTTTGCAAAATGAATTATGAAAGCGGACATTTTACAAAATGTCATATTCAAAATGTAATTATTTTTTAATCACCAAATAATGAGCCCACATGGAAATAAATTCAACCCTCGTCTTATTGTGTGTGAAACTATCATTACACCCTTGATAGAAAGAAAAAAATATACGTAAAGGATAAAAAATGTTTATGTTTTATCGTTTGTTTTGTTCATGGAAAGGGATGTTTAAATAAGCTACGGAGAAAAATCATATCGTGGGTATTGGTCATCTTTCAAGGAGAACTAAAATTATATTTGCTTTTGAGATGCAATTTCCCCTTAAAAACTAAGCTTTCACCAACAAAAATAGATCATTGAGATATCTTAAAGGCACGATGGATTGGGTCTACATTATATAAGGTATACCCTCAATTATTAGAGAGATATTATGATGCAAATTGAGTCTCTAACAATGATGAGGTCAGCAGCTTAACTAGTAGTTATGTGTATAATATGTGGTGGTGCTATATCTTGGATGTCATTAAAACCATCTTGTATTCCCAAATCAACTATGGAATCGGAGTTCATAGACCTACAAGAGGTTGATTGGTTAAGAAGTTTATTGGATGACTTACCTTTTTGGAGGCATAAGACTCAATCTATTTCTCAACACTATGACTCACAATCTCTATTTGTGTAGCTAATAACAATGCATACAATGGCAAGAAGAGACATACGATGTTTAGAGTATGTGAAGTCCGAGAAAATTTTAGTTGATCCATTGAAGAAAGAATTAAATAGAAGGTTGGTACTTGATTCGTATAAGGGAATGGGACTCAAAACCCATATGATGGGAAAAACACCACATTTCATTCCCAAGATAGGTGTTTTGGAATAGGATGAGTCACAAACGCTTAATGAGTCCTAATAATGCATATTTTTATAGGCATTATAGATAGTTTTAGGTGCATTAATGGGTGTATATTGTGTGATTAATAGTTAAATGAACAATCATGCAAGACTAGAGTTACCTTTCTAGAGCACTCTTCAGAACCATCATCCTAATAAATAAGGGTGGTCTATCAGAGGTAGACTTGACTGAATCCCCATCTTGTATGGTGAATGATTGATCTCCTTCTATGGAAGACTAGAGTTACCTTTCTAGAGCACTCTCTAGCACCCAAGATATGAGATGACGCCAAGTAAGCTCACAAAACCACCTCGGCAGTGGATGAGGTATGTGTTGTTGAGAATAACTCGTGAGTCATGAAGTTTAAGACTCGTTCACTTCCATGACAATTGATGATGTATGATTTGTATTGGCATTTTAGAGAGTTCTTGTCATTTTGGTTACATTTAGATGTGTCTTTAGCATAAAGTGCATTCATTGTCTCTTAAGTTGCAAACTTCGGAACCTATGCGTTTTGTGCCTATTTATGAAGATTCCTTGAACCAAGCCTAAGGATAGGAGTGAAGCTACACTCTGCATCTATATATGGAAGCCTAGGAATTAAAGAGTCAAGGATGAAGACAAGAAACGAAGCGAAGAAGCAAAGACGAGAAAGACAAGAAGAAGTGAAGAAAATGTATTTTGTAGAGGTGGCGCCCGCGGCTCTCTACCGGCGCCTACTGATCCAGGAGCACCCGCGGAAGATCTCAAGCACCCGCTGAGTCGTCGCCCGTTGCTAATCCGCGGAAGATCTCAAGCACCCGTTGAGTCGTCGCCCATTGCTAACCATCAGGGCGCGCTGTCTTAACAGATTCTCAACGACCTAATCTGGCCCACTGGGCTTTGCTTCTACCCTACTTTTTCCAACTCCTAGGGTTTCCTAGCACTATAAATACCCCTTTCCTCTTAGCCATTTCACACATCGATTCACATAACACAATTCATAACTCATTCTCTCTTTTCTCATCTTTTTGGTAAGCCATGCTCGGCTAAAACCTTTCTATAGTTTTGCTTATATTCAATACACTGGTTTAGGACATGTGAGGGTTGTTTATATACTATTTTATAGTTAATTTATTGTTTATTCATATCTGGTTATTCATTACTATTATTCTATGTTTATGTTGTTTATTCGTCTTAACTGACCTTAGGATAGATAAACAACGTGCTAAGTGATTATAGCTATATATGTTATTGCACGCCTTAAAACCTATAAAGTAGCAAACATATCTTGAGGAATAGGTTGTAAATCAAGCATATATAGGAGTAATGATAGGTAATTTGGTGTTATTCTTAGCGAAAGCGATAGCTGGGTTGACAACCAAGTGACACGTCGAATATGTAGGAATTACATGAATTTCATGCTTAGATGATTAGGGACTTATTGCTTCTCGAACTCCATAAAATGATTAGGGACTTATTGCTTCTCGAACTCCATAAAAAAGTTTAAGGAGTTGAATAATGATCGAATAGGAAGCTAGATCAACTCTGTGCACAAAACTGACACTAAGATAGCCAAGCATAACCAAACAACCCGATAATCATGAAGTTACCAATGTTGTGAGTATAAGTGAAGCTATATTCTCATCATATTATTCTCTTCAAAAAACTCTTAAATCTTATTTCTCTATTGCTATTAATTTGTTACGATTCTCTTGCTTACTTACTACGTTTAGCCAAAGTCACACACACTCTTTGTAGGATCGACCTCCACTTACTGATAATACTCGTTATTGGTTGAATGTAGAGAGATTAGTATTTGGGTTGTTAGAACACACGACATTCTGGCACGCACCAAATTCTTGGCACCGTTGCCGTGAAGTGTTGAATTTTTACTAAACGTAATTTGTAAACTTCGGTGTGACCATCTTGCATTGTTCACACCTGTTTTGTTAATCTTTCACAAGTGCCTTGTGATATAAAAATCCAAAGGAGCATTTTCAGATTATAAAGACAAAATTTCAAGCAAAATGATAGATGATGATCCCCCGAAGAGAGCGTTGAGAGATCTCAAGAAGCCTCCTCTTACGTCACCGCTACTGGTTATTAAGCTCCCAGATCTCCCAACAGGCTCAACATTTTGAATTCTAGTTAGGATAGGCATCGATGTTGCCTAGTTTTCATGGAAGGAACAGAGAGGATCCAAATAAACATCTGGCAAAATTTACAACGGTATACAATCGTGTTAGACCATAGGACTCATAGGCGACTAGATTATGCTTAGAGTATTTCCGTTCACTCTCAAGGACCCTGGAAATGAATGGATATATTATCTGACAATGTAAAGTATAAGTCTTGGATAGAGCTGAAGAATGAATTTCCAAATAAGTATTTTCCATCTATTCAACACAACAAAGTTAAGTAGAAGATATCCAGTATCAAGCAGTCTCTATAGAATCACTATATGAGTACGTTGAACACTTTAACAAGCTCAAAGCTAATTGTCCACATCATAGGACCACAGAGGACGATCTAGTTCTCTACCTATATGAGGGTCTGCTGGATATAGAGCGAGGAATGATCAACGCAACTAGCGGAGGAGATGTTCTGGAGGCCGGTGATAATATTTTTTTGAAGATCTTGCTAATGCATCACAAGAGTATGGAAGGACACAAGCAGTTGGAGGAATACATCATATTAAAAATATAAGCTCCAGTCCGATCCAACATGATAAGATTAGTAGCCTTACAGAACTAGTAAAAAGCCTAGCTACTAATGTCCAAAAAAAAGAGTAATGGAAGTCAATGCAGTTAAAGACTATGATCCTTGGCGATATGGTAACAACTCCTTCAACCCTAATTTTAACTCAAATTTTTATCAAGGGTACAAAAACAAGTCAAATGTTGAAGTACCATATCAAAAAAGAACTCAGTTTGAAGCTCAACCTAGAAACCCTATGGGAGCAACTCAACCTAACAAGACGAGAACCTTCAACTTATTCTAGATAAGTTTATAGCTACATACAGAACAAGTCATAGGTCAAATGGCACATGAAATCGACGAACTAAAGACGTATGCTAGAAGAAAGCTACCATCACAAGTGGTAGTGAATCCAAAAGAGAAGGTTACAGAAGAGACCCATAAGGATGAACACGTCCAGCTAATGGCGTTTAATCAAAGGCGCTTCTCGGGACGCAACCCGGACTAGTTAAGTTTTATTGCATCATTCAACCCTCACTTTGCATTTCATTTCATTTGAATTTGTTTCTGCACTAACAAACTCCGGTTTTCTGGAAGAGATTTATTTTGTGGTGTTGTGTCAATCATATTGAGGCTATACAGAAGAGAAATGGAGGAAAAGACGGAGAAAAACGAAGACCTAGACAATCGGCGCTTGCTACTACCAAGCCGCACCCGTCGATGCTGACCTAAGGGACCAACGCCCACCGTTGCTCAGCCATGCCCGCCGCTCTACCCAAAATCTCAAGTTTGATATGAATTTGACTTTAAAATCCGATCCAAACTCGATGGTATTTTATGAGATTTGGATAAGGGAGTCAAATTCTATCTTTTCTCTTCTAATTCATCCAATTTCTCTTCGGATTTATCATATCTATATCAAATTTTATCTTTTGCTTATATTCTATCTTCTATCTCCACTATATATACAATTCATCCCACTTTAATCCCCCATCACTCAGCTTCTCTTGAGTTTTCAAAGGATACAATCGAGCAAATTAAAGCAAAGGTCTGATTTTGGGAGAGAAGCTGAAGAATTGAAGCGTTTCTTCATCGGAATTCGATGAAAATCCAAAGAACAGACGAACCCAGATCTTCGACGCCCGCCGATACCCCTCGGCGCCAGTTGAATATCCTATTGAGTTTCGTTTCCTCGAGTCTTCACTCGAAGTTTTGGTGAGATCGCTCCTACTATTTCTTTTTCTATATCTTTCAAATCATGTCTAGAGCCGAGAGTATGATTATCCCTGATAACTTTAGACCTCGTGAAAGAACAAAGTGGATTTCTTTGGAAACTTGCATGCTCTTCAACCCAATTCTTTGATCCAAATTCTTTACACAATTTATGTTTGTTTGAGAACCTGAAGGAACTACTAGAAAGAGGAGGACTCAAGAGATTTCTCTACATGGGTACACTTACCTATCCCAATCTCACTCAGGAATTCTTAGCCACACTAGAAGTCTCGGGAGAACCATCTATGATATTCTCATTCTAAGGGAAACACTTCAAGACCACACCAACGAAACTGAAGTAGACTTTCGGAATTAGTATGACCCCTCCTATCAAAGGAATAAACAGCATTGAAAGCTCAGATCCGATTAAGATGTGGAATCTAGCCATTGGCAGGACACAGAAACTGCGATAGCTGCATCACCCACCGACCACTGCAACTATGCCTAAAGGTCTTGAACAATACGTTCTTTAGGCATCCAGACATTGAGTTGTTCTCAATCCGGGATTGAAGCTTGCTCTATTGTTTGACTCTAGAGGCAACTGTAGTCCTATTTTGGACAGCATTGTTCGTGAACAACGACTACAAAGTGATGTATGGAGACAAAGACATCATTGTCGGCTTCAGAGGATTGATCACCCTACTTGGCAACTAGTTGAAAGTGGATTGCGAGCATCTCACCCCCGCATGAAATGGATGTTTGTTAATGGGTGTAGACTACTTGTGCATCACAAGCATCCTAAAGCACTTGTTTTTATGGAACTCAAAGGAAGGGCACATCTTGTCCTTGCCAATGATAATACCAAAGGTCATGAAGATCGCAGATTTCTATCTACTCCAGTAAGATGACTCCCATTCATGGAGATAGCACAGTCATCTAATGATCTCAAGATGAGACAAGACGATTCCATTGATATCCGCATGGAAAAAAAGCTCCTAGAACTAGAACGGAGAATAGGGACAGTGGAAGCCCTTAACAAAGAGCTACATTTGGAGATCATTAAGCCTAAAGAGGAAAAGCGGCTCATGAAATCAAGTCAGAGTACACTGATAGAAGCCACGAAGCTTTGAGTAGGAGAAATACGTCAAAGGCTGCTCAAATTAGAAGTGTCTGAGCTGCTTTTGTCCCAAGAACAATGAAGCAGTTAGTCACCCATATTCTAGCTCCCCTTGTGTCTTTTATTTTCCTTTTTATTTTTATTTTTCTTTGTTGTCTCTCTATGTTTGTTCATTGAGGACAATGAATAGTTTATGTGTTAGAAAATCAAAAAAATAAATAAAGAAAATCAAACATATCAAAAAAATATAGAAAATGTCAAAAATACCAAAAATATCATGCATATTTGAATTATTTTGCAAAGTTTATGTTTGTTTAGAGCATATTTGAATTATTTTGCATATTGCATAAATAAATAAAGAAAATAAAAAAATATATAGAAATGTCAAAAATACCAAACATATCATGCATAAAATTGTGTCATTATTCAAATACTCATCTATCTTAGTTAGTTCTCAAATACATACTTTTGTAAGATTAATCATATAAATCCCATAGGATGTTTGAATTGATTTAACCCTTTTCACCTAAAATTTGGTTTTTTCTATGTGAAACATATTAGGTAGACATAATTAAGCATGTATAATCTATGTTCATAGGCATGATTGAAATCCAACAAAACTTGTCCTAGTGAGAATTTTTGGCCTTATAGGGATTGCATTTATGCCCTCGGCTTTTGTTGTGTGATTTACTCTTCTTATTTATTAATATTTGAATATTGACATAGTTATTTATTATTGATACCAATTATGATACATATTCATTACTTATAAGTTCCATATTTATCCTATGTTAAACCTTTGTTTGAAGCCAATACAGAGCCTTTAGCCTTTTTCTTTGAAATCTCCACAAAACACAATATATCCTTAGCCGATAATAAGCTTGACTCTCCAGGAAATAGGATTAAAGTTGGTTATGGGTGATTCATTCGGAAAAAGGGAAAGCTATGTTTTATGTTTAATGTCGAAAAGTTTCAGGTAAAGATGTAATGTTATATGCTTTATTTCCTCACATTTTGTACTTCAATAGGTGGCTCTAAGAAAAAATCGGAAAAAAAAGAGAAGAAAACAAAAGGAAAAAAAAGGACAAAAAGAAAGAAAATGAAAAATATATATTATTGAAATAAAGTGCCCTAGTTCATTTTTTTTATGTGTGAGAGTTGGATAAATTGTATTATTATGGAAGCTTGTTTACTTTTGAGTATTTTGGTAAATGTTGGAAATGTTGGAATCTTAGTTCCCAGAATTGAAAACACCACATAGCCAAATATGACTCATTACCGTTGTTTTCATACAAAGCCCCATTCTAACCCCGATGGATGAAGTCTTCTTTGAAGTCTTCCATTGAGCGAAAGTCATCTTGATGTTACTTATTTGTTTTGAAGTATTAGGTGGAGATAATATTATATAAATGTCAACGTTTAAGATGACTTTTGTGTAATGAATTAAGTTGAGAGTTGATCTTAAAGCCTAAACACATGAGAGCAAACGAAACACATTTTCCCTGTGAGGTTGGATGGATAAGACATGCGGACTACTTAATCACCTATATACATGCGAGGATGTGAGTCTACTTTACCATTGTTTACAATTACATAAGATGTTTCTTTTAATAAAGGCTATCTCATGATAAATTATGTTTGTGGGATGCATTGGTTATGTTTTGAAATCGATTTTGCTCGAGGACTAGCAAAAGGTAAGTATGGGGGATTTGATAATGCATGATTTGTATAAGCATTTTAGAGAGTTTGTAAGTCATTTAGGTTGCATTTAGACATACCTTTAGCATATAGTGCATTCATTGTCTCTTAAGTTGCAAAGTTCAAAATATACGCGTTTTGTGCCTATTTAATATTTATGTAGATTCCTGGAACCAAGCCTAAGGAGAGGAGCGAAGCTACATTCGAAAGCTATAGAAGTCTAGGAAGAATCAAGGATGAAGACAAGAAACGAAGCGAAGAAGTCAAGACGAGAAGAAGTGAAGAGAAGGTGTTCTACAGAGGCAGCACCCGCGGCTCCCTAGCATCGCCCGCTGATCAAGTAGAGCTCGCGGCAGAACTCAGGCACCCACTGCTGACCATCGGCTCCCGCCGATCCCTTATCTCAAGGGATTCTCAGCGACCGAATCTGGCCCATTAGGCTTTGCTTCTACCCTACATTTGCCGACTCCTGGGGTTTCCTAGCACTATAAATACCCCTCTCCTCTGAACCATTTCACACATCAATTAACACAACACAATTCACAATTCATTCTCTCTTTTCTTATCTTTTCGGTAAGCCATGCTCGGCTAAATATTTTCTATAGTTTTGCTTATATTCAATTAATTGGTTTAGTACATATGAGGTTTGTTTAGATACTATTATATAGTTAATTTATGGTTTATGCATATTTGGTTATTTGTTACTCTTGTTCTCTACATATTTATGTTGTTTATTCGTCTTAACTAGCCATTAGGATATATAAACAATGTGCTAAGTGATTATAGTTATATCTGTTATTGCGGGCCTTAATCCTATAAAGTAGGAAACACATCTTGAGGAACAAGTTGGAAATCATGCATATGTGGGAGTAAAGACATAGATGGGTTGACAACCACGTGACACGTCAAATATGCAGGAATTACATGAATTGCATGCTTAGATGATTAAAAACTTATTTCTTTTCGAACCCCATGCAAGAGTTTAGGGAGTTGAATAGTGATCAAATAGGAAGTTAGATCAACTCTGTGCACAAAACCGACACTAAGATAACCAAGCATAACCAAACAATCTGATGATCATAAAGTTACCAATGTCACGATTATAAGTGAAGATATATATTCTCATCATATTGGTTCTCTTAGTACAATCATTAATACTCTTACTCTCATTTCGCTATTGCTATTTGTTATGATTCTCTTACTTTCTTACTACGTTTAGCCAAAGTTGCACGCACTCTCTGGGAGATCAACCTTTACTTACTTCTAATACTCATTACTGGTTGAAGGTAGAGATATTACTATTCAGGTTCTTATAACACATGACATTCTAGAACGCACCAACAATCGAGGCACTCAACTTCACTATGATTGGTTCAAGATCTGTTCACCGCCATTTAAGTATTTTTCCACAAAACCAGCTTAGAACGTTGTTTTAAAGTTTATTGAAAAGCCTAAGTTCCTCTCATTAGGGGGGTATTGTTGGAGGTAATACTTATAATGGGGTTTTTCAATATGGATGTTAAACTTTCTTGTCCCACGTTGATATCAAAAGGTGTTTGAAGAGGTATTTATAAGGAGGAGTTTTAGAGTGGTTTATTGAGAGTTGGGATAAGAGTCCTACATGCACGCACCAGAACCACCACCACCACCCCGATAGCCTGATCCTTTTTCACGTGGTGTGGTGTGGTCTTTTTTTTTGTGCTAACATTTAATTTATATCAATATATGGCCTCAGATAAGCTTGAAAGAGGTTTCTAATAACTCTCTTCAAGCTTATCTGTTTGCAACGGTTCTATATTAGCCTGACTTCTCTGAACCAACCCCTTTCTAAAGTCTCTCTGTCCCCCTAGACCTCTGCTGCCCTTACGTTGTGAGGACACATCAATGGATCACCCTTGGACATGGAAGGATGACTACAACGGAGGCATTAGGAAGTTGACTTGATTTATGTTTAGGGCTAGGGACGGATTGATGAAAATATAGATTAGATAGAATATATAATAGAATATTCGTAATTAAAAAAACTCCCAGTTTCACAAACCCTATAAATCTTTGGTATTTGAACTTTAATCTCACTCATAATGATTCTATCTAACAAATCCTAAAAATAATGTTCAAATTTGATGAATGTATGTACTAATTAAGGTTTGCCTGGGTTGATTTGGGTGAATTGCGTTAATGGAGGAAGTGGAGCAAGAAAGTACCGAGGAAGAAAAAAATTAGATAATTGTCGGTGGTGATAAAGTGGAATAATAAAATGGCACTATTATTGTGTTTGTTGTCTGTAATGATTTGTGTGAATATTATGCCTTATTTAATTTGCTCTATGTTTATGATTTATAAATGAAATTATTTCTTTTTGTTCAGAAGGAAGAATCTGGATACCTTTGACATGCTCTCTATGCAACCGGATGGATGAAGATTCGATACATTTACTCACCAAGTGTGATAGCACATTACGACTAATTAGGAAAATTGATGGAAAGATTGGACAAAAAATAGTGAAAACAATCACAAACATTAAGAGCATGAAACAAGTAACATTAGAAATATTTTTCAAACTTAACAAAGAGCAAAAAATTAAATCAGCTATTATGTGGTGAAGCATATGGATAATAAGAAACAAACTTGTTTTCGATAGCCCGGAACAATGGAAAGTTCAGAGCTGAGAAGGGTTTGTCAGAAACCAACGGAGAACACTAAAACCTTATACCCCAGACGATTGGGTACAAAAAGAGCCAATCAAACCCCAAAACCAGAGAAAAAGAAAAATTTTAAGATGAAAACCACCTCGAAGTGGGAGTTTTAAAATCAACTTTGATGGCTCCATGAATCTTCGGCTGATTTCATCAGGGATCAGGTTGGAGAGGTGGTGGCTTGCGATGCGTTGCTTTATGGGTCAAGTCTCTCAGCTCATGGCGGAAGCTCTCGACCTTCGTGATGGTCTCTTGGCTGCTAAATCCCTTCACTTACATCACATTGAGATTGAAGGCGACAATCTTACCATTATTAACTCTGTCATAGGTTTTTGAAAGTGTCCTTAGGAGGTGGAGATTGTCACAGGAGGTTGCTTCAGGATTTGGCTTCAACCTTTTGTGAGCACATCATCCGAAAAGTCAATCTGGTTGCTGATAAGGTGGTCCATATTCGGCATTCAGTGGACGCAGTTAGACTAGTGTCTCATCTAAAACTTCGTCTCCTCGTCCGAAATGACGCTCTTGGGTAGTGGTCCAAGAGGACTTGACCTCACCCAAATTATCTCTTGTTTAAAAAAAAAAGGAAGAAAATGGAGGTCCTCTTGGGTGAGCTGATTTGGGGGTGGCTGATGGGGATGAGGGGTCATTTGTGGTTTAGCAGCCTTTCCATCCGTCAAGTGCAGAGTATTGTTTTGAACTGGGTGGGTATTAATTGCCGGTTTGATACACTAAGCGAGTGACTTATATGGTTCGCTCAGAAGCCCAGAAAAGTGCAGAAGTTGTAGCTATTCCAAGTGAAGCTATTGGCACTTTAAGGGATTGTTTATTTCACATGGGAAAATAGGAATTCCTCTATTTTTTGTTATGTTCCTTTTATCCCAAAGGCTTGTGCATTACATATTATAGCGAATTGTCAATCCCATCTATATGTGAAATGGAAGTGCAAGTCACTCATGGATAGATTGGGGCGTAGACAGTTGAGAGGAGAGTAGTACATGATATATCTAGTTGTAGATTGGGGTGGTAGATATCGTCCGCGAATGTGGGGACTTTTGGGTGATAGAGTACTTAGGAGAGATGGATATTGGATTTTTTAAGGGTATAAAGGGAATATTTTGAGATATAGTTTTCCATTTTACATACGACACTTGGTATGGTCCAATAACTTTTATAATTTGGTTTAATCACTATATCTATATATTTACCATTTCAATAGTTCCCTTTAAAAAAATCAATCAAACAAATTAAAGTAATGTTTAACCTATTCTATTTCCTTTCCTTTCTTTTCACCTCAAAAAACCATTTCTTTTACCTTCCGCTAAACAAACGAGCCGTAATATTACATGAATGTATAAATGAAGGATATAAACTAACACTTTTTGAAATAATCTTGTATGGGAAAAATTTCCACTCAAATATATATTACATTGGTTTGCAATTAATTTAATAAAACAGTTTTTTTATTGGACTTAAGAAAGGTTAGCAATTTATATTTAATTCAACATGATAAAGGTTAGGCAAACCGATACCCATAAAATGCATAAATAAAATGCAGGAATATGAAAACAAACCTTAATGTGGGCATTGGCGGGTAAAGTTTTATTAAGCCAAACATCGGACAACCAATCAATCACCACAGAGATCCTCCTCACCGTGTAAAGCACCGGCACCAACGCCCTCACCGGCGGCGAAAACAATGAAAGCCCGCTTATGATATTCTCCGTCAAGATCTGGCAGGAGAGCAAGAACAGGTGAGGCGTCGCCGACCGCACGGCGTGATCGTCCCCACGAGCGAACCCCCCGAGCACATACGCCAGCGGCAAGAACAACCCCACGGCGGTGCCAACGACCAAATAAACCCTAAAGGCCCTCCCCCCGGTGAATATATCCGACGACGGCGAGGCCACCGACGAGGGGAAGGTGAGGCTGGAAAGGGCGAGGATGTAGGCGGTGGTGAAGACCGGGAAGAGGAGGTCGAGGAGAGGGACGAGGCCGCTGGCGGAGAACACCATGATGAAGGCTACTAGCTGGAGTTCTATTACTCGGAGGGATCCCATTATCCCTGCGGCGCAGGTTCGCGGTGGGTGGGCGGCGGCGGCGGACTCGTCCGGCTCAGACCGGGGAGCCACGGCTCGAGTTACTCCTGACATAGTTTGATCGAATTGGAATGTTTAGTATGTTATTAATGAAGTGATCGATCTCTTTGGTCTGAGTTCTGAAATTCGATTTCAAGTTTGGGGAAGATGGAGTAGGGAAGCTAAGGATTCAGAAATGGGAGCGGGGGATTTAAGGGGACATGTGGAAGCCGTAGAACGCGAGACGTGTCTATATCCATCACAGAGTGTTGTCCAGTGTTCATCCGCGTGGCGTACGTTAGTACTTTAGAATTTCTTATTACTGATCTTACTATCAATCTGTTGGTTTCTTTATATACAAAAATAGTCTTTAATTTATTTATCAGAAATTTTGCGATGTAACCCTGTGGTTAAGCGTAAAAAAGTTTATGATATTTCGGCTGGTAACCTTCTTCTGCTATTTCATGTGATGTTTGGTTATCTGGATTTTAAATATTTGTATTGGGCTTAGCCCTTATGTTAATTGGGTAATAGGCCCACAGTGTTAGTCTGGATCCATAGTGGGTTAGTCAGAGTTCATCGTCTTCTTTATATGTTCATGCCTTGTGCAGTAGTGCAAAATCAATCAAATACAGAAACATATTTTCCAAACCCCAAAACTCTCTCAATCAAATCTCCGTTCTAGTGTTCTTCGGATTGATTCTTCTTCCTCAATCTCTAGGCCTAGTTCACTCACCTTCGAACTCATCAATGAGTTTCTAGGCTGAGATCTATCCCCAAAGTATCAATCGGTCATCTCAATTTCGTCAATGGAGTTGAAGAACGGAAATCCCGTCTCACAAAAATGCTAATTGATTGTGGGATGTGGGATGTGGGATGCGGGATGCAGGATGCTATCTAAGGTTTAAGTTCATCTTTTCTCTGTTCTCCTAAGAAGGTGCTGACGGTGAATAAAATTTCACAATGAAATTTCTTTGCATTTTCGTTACCTGATATCATAATAATAAATGTCAAGGAGGTAAAGATTAGTTGTTGATTCCTTTGCATTTTCATTACCTGATATCACAATTATAAAAGTTATAAGTCTATTGTTTGATTAGTTTTCTAATTTTTTTCTTGAATACTAGGTGATTCAATCTTTACTACCTGAAAGTTCAAGGCGAGAAACTTTGCCTGTTGAAAATGTTCCAGTTTCGCTTTTAGGAGAATAGGTACCTAGGACGTGATCAAACACAACTCGTGTTATTATTTATTGACATAGCCGGGTTCTTATTTTTGTACGGGGACTTTTTGTGTTTCTTCTGCTATTACATTTTAAAATTTTATGATTCCTTTTGTATGTGCAATTTAAGAGTGTGCTGACGGTGGGTGTTGGTTTCTTTGCAATTTAAGAGTGTGCTGATGGTAGATGAAAATGATTTCTTGCTTACTTCTTATTGTCTTAGAATGATAAATTAGCTAGTGTTATGAAATTGTGCTTTATATTTTTTTAAGAAATTGTAAGCCTATTAGCTCAAATGGTAGAGCGGTGTGCGCACGCACAAGATGCGGGTTCAAATCCCGCATAGGCTAATCTCCAATTAAATTTAAGACTATACCCCTATTTTGATAGGTATTGAGAGAATTAAAGATTACTAAAACTCATTTGTAAATATATGATGTATGCAATCAAAATAGTCGATGTGAACTCGATTTTCATAGCCCGGAGCTCTTTAAATGATGGATATTTGTTTTGACGATGGTTGAGTATTTGCGTCAATTACTACATCCAAACTAACATAACATTGAATTCCGTTGATATATAGCTTATGTGGGATTTGAACCCGCATCTATGTACGTGAACACATTGCTCTGCTATTTGAGCTAATAGACTTAAAATTACATAAACCTTTTACCGTGCAAGCCAAAAAACAGTAAAAGGGCTTTCTCGAACAGATACGGAGGCTCTACCATTCTAGTGCAGAAGCTAAAAGCATTGGATAGCTTAAGGCTTTTCCATTTTTTCCTTGATTTATGGTTATATATAAATCAAGGAAAACGTGGAAAAAAAAAGAAGAAGTGGAGCTCACTTGCAATTTTCAACCCTGTTGAACTATAAAGAGAGTTTGTCATGACTTCAGAATAAATAGATCTTGTGTTCCAAGATGTTCACAAAAAGCAAATAAGTAACATATGCAAACCCCTTCACTGCGAATAATTAACAATTAACAATTAACAATCCTCATAAAAATCAGACAACCAAGATCAAGATATTGATGAGATCGGCCAAAAAATCCTCATAAAATCTGCATTTAAATAATCAACAAGATAGTCCATAATAAAAATCAGACAACCATAATTTCTATAAGTAATCCTTAAATCACAGCCAAATAAATAACAATTTTTTTATAGAGAAACATGAAAACTCCTTTCAGAGATAGCTTTTAATTTTAACTACTACTCCCTCTGATCCAAAAAGTATGTCGTTTGACTTTTTAACACGTATTTTAAGGAGCTAAAAACTATATAATATATCAATTTTTTTTAAATTATTTTTTTACAACTTAATATTTGTTGGTAATAAGTATTAGATTATAAAAAAATAAAAATAAAAAAGTTAATATATTATATAGTTTTTAGCTTCTTAAAATACGTATTAAAAAGTCAAACGACATCCTTTTTGGATCGGACGTAGTACCATCAAAGAGCTCATAAATGAGCACAAAGTTATTGCGGATTGCATCTTCATCAAATTGTCCAACAACGTAAGATTTAAATAGATTGATAGCCTAAAAACACAAGAAAGAACATATTACTTAAGAGCAGACAAACAATAAAGATTGGAGATAATAGCAACATGAGATATTTGAATTGGTTCAAGAACACTCACAGTTAGAGAGTGGAATAAATGTGGCAGCTGATGGTTACCTGGGAGGGATTTGTGCTCATGCTGATCAAGACTGGAAGAGCTTCACCTAGCTGAATCCAAGTTTGCTGTCATATACATCAAGTCAATGGGAATTATGTCGCACATGACAACAAGTCATACACTTTCAACTAGCTATATAAAGCAGTTGCTAGCTTACTACCCAACAAGATCACCCTAAAAGACCACGGTGGTAGCTGCTACCCACCCTACATATAGTTCATGATATATTCTCTTTTGATTTTTTTTCTAATTAACTATTGAACTATGTGCTCTTTGGATTTTTTTTTTGTCTAAAGTTCATGTTGGATTCCATTACGATCATTGTTTCAACTAAAACACCCCCAAAATTTTGAAACCCCAAACCCTAAATTTCATAGCTTTTGAAGTATTTCAAACTTGAAACTCACTTTGAAATTGTTCTCCACCGGTTCGCCAACAAGTTCCCCCGCCACACAACCCAATACACCACCACCGGCGCCGCCAATACTGGAGCCACCACCGTCGATGCCAAAGCCACCACCACCATTGCCGTCCCCAGTCGGATTGGTTCTTCTCTCCTTCATCCTTCTCTTTTTCCCTAGCTGATACTTATTTGAACTATCGATTGTTTTCTTCTTGCATATCAATTGGTTTATTTGTTAAAAACCACCATATAATTTATCAATATTACAATATTAACCCCTATAAATGTTTAAACCCACACTTTTTAACCAAAACACAAGTTTTGGGCGCGGAGCAAACTGTTTCGAAAGTTCAGGGTTATCTGGCGAAAATTTAAAAACCTTTGTTTACCACGCGAATTAAGCCAAACCACAGGGTTACCTCGCAAAAAATCCGTTTATTTATTTATTAGGACAATACCTATACCTTGTGCGGTTTTTTCCAATCTATTTTTGTAAGGTATTACATAACTTCTACCTTGTGTGATTTGAACCATTAACTTCTTGTCTTCTTGCAAGAGTCATCTCTCTCTTACCACTAAGCAAGAGGTCAGTGGTTAACTATTAAAATGATATGTCATTTTAATTTTATAACATATATTGTTTCAATATACACTCTTTTTTACTCAACAATGAAAAGAGACAAAATCAATAAAGTTGTAGTTCCTCGTTAAAAATCAAAGAAAAAATTGATATTTTATATAGTCTTTACCGTCATAAAAAAACATGCGTGATTTGAAAAAGTCACTTATTTTGAAACGGATGGAGTATAAAATTAAGGTTAAAGTAAACTATTATGTGATTTAGTTAACCAAAATATATAGCATAGTTGTTAACATTGACTCAAAATATTTGATTATGTATAAATTATTTTCAGAATAAATATCCTAATTGAAATAAGAAAACAATCTTAAAGATTTGATAATGAATAAGGATTTGTATTAAAAATATTTAGTTTAATAAGCAAAATAGAAGATATGGATAATTATTAGAGATTTGTAAAATTTTGGATAGTTAATACAGATTTCAATTAATTGATTACTTAATTAAATAAAATAAAATCCAAAAAATTCATGAAATTACACATCAACATGATGGAATTGGAATTGCCACACAAGAACAGAAATTATAGAGAAGGCGATATGTGGCCAGTGTGCTCCTTTAGTGTACATCTAAATTATTCTTTGTTGATATATAAAGGTTACTAATAAATTTATAAACTTGTGAATGTACACTTAATAAAAAATTATTAATATATTTAACATCATATATAACCCAAGAATCCATCTCTAATGATTTAGACCTCTGAGATACCCAAAAAAACTATCAAATTCCACAACGAATTCCCAAATCTCCCTATTCCAAAGAACTCAAAAGGCCAAAATATTGCTTTTGTCAAGACGATAGAGTTTCATCTAATTATGATGTGATCAAATACAGATTTTAGAATATTATTGTTATAAGTGATTAAAATTAATTTTGTTTGTGGAATATTTTTTATATATTATTAGTTATGCGAAGCATTATTTTTATCTTAGTTATATAGAGCATTTTTTATATGTAATTATGTAGAGCTTAGTATTGATACTAATGAGAATATGGTTTTTTGAATTTAAGTAGTTAGGAAATTTAAGTAGTCAATTGTATATCGATATATTTTTATTTATTCTACTTTTATTCACTGATGACACATTTGTGATTATACGTCATTGATGCAATTATTTGTGGTGACATTTTTATTACATTTTTATACAGTTGATGCCACAGGAGTATAAAATGTGATTAAACTTCATTGATGACATCTTTTATTGATGACTTTTATTCATTGATGACATTTGTAACTACACTTCATTGAGCAAAATCATTTGTGATGACATTCTTTGGTGATGACATTTTTATTGATAACATTTTTATACAATTGATAACATATGAACATAAAATGTGATTATACTTCATTGATGGCATTATCTGTTAACTTTTAAAAAGGGTGAACTGAGCAAATTTCCTCTTTTTTTTATAACACTTTATTTTTACTTTGATACTACTTTTATAATGAAATGGTTTTATTAGTTTAATATAAGGTTAATTTTGTTATCTTAACGGATTGATATGAGATAATAACACAACGGAATAATGTATTACACTTTGAGAATTTCCCTGTGAGTTCATATTAGTTCTCATCTCCTTTTAAATCCACTTACAAGTGAAAATGATTTGCTCAAGTGTTCCAACAATAATTCTGGGTACTCTTTGTCGGAAAACTAAATTAAAGAAATTAAAACACAAATTGTACAATATTTAACTTCTTCATCATCAAAAATTGGTGGATTTTTCCATATTTCCATTCAAGAATGAAGTTCCCTCTTTCAAATCTATAACTTGTAGACTACAAGCCCAGGGAATGTAAGAAAACCCCCATTTATTAGTGTCAATCTTGCAAAAGCCCTGAACATAAATGTACCCTAAATCATCATTTCTTTAGATGTTTGATAAGAAATTCAACCATGTAAACAAACACCATCAGAATCTCAATTTCATCACAAAAATCTACTGAGCAAGTGTTATTTTTAAGACCGACTGCGCATAGAGTGCTGGCAAGTTACTCTAGCATAGCTCTTCCCATGTTGTAATATAAAATGTGCTAAATCTATCATATATTTGTTGTTTACAGATTTAAGAATCTGCTGGAAAATACAGTAATCTATTTGTTCGAAAATCTAACAGATCAAGCTCAAATGCTACCCTTTTGGCAGTAGCAAGCACAGCAACTCGACGAGGTTGGGTCACACCAATGATGCCACTTTGTTCGCTACATAGTTTTGAACCAAAGCCAGCTTCATAGAGGAACTGCAGCAAGAAGAAGAGAGCAAAGAAGAAAGCAGCTCAAAAGGATGAAATACGGTCAATGTATCAACTATACAGACACTAAATAGACCTAACTGTGGCACTTGGTTTATCAGGATAACCTATTGCATTTAAAAGAAAGAATTAAAAAGTTATACAATCTCAAAAGAATGAAATCAAAGAAATCCAAAAAAATATAGATATTTCGATAGAAACGGTGATCTCTCTTTGTGTGTAATATCTGTTGCTTGTTCCATCTTATTTCTTGATATTAACTTTCCTAAAAAAGATACAAGAGGTGAATCACCATCTTAAACAAGACACAGAGGAAATAATCATCACCTGGTTATGGTTTCTCTATGATGTGCTGCACAAATTTGCCAGGAAAATCACCGTTTTTATGTTCATTTTCAAGTTAGATATAAGAAAATCACCTGTCCGACTATGAGCCAGTGAATCCAGCCATAGCGCCATGAATAACGCTCTGAGCAAGAAGGGTACAATATACATTGTCTGATGCATTGCTTGGAACAACTCGGATAATATACGTAGGATCTGCAAAACCCACAAAAATATTCTTAAAGTTGTCATATCTAATATGTTAAGCAATTAAGTCACGACAGAAACTCAATTGATTCCCACCGATAAACTTCATAGTTATATTCATCTTCTTTGGTTCCTTGGAAAGGAATCAAATCTATCCTATAAAGAAGAATCTGTACACAGGAGTAAAAACTGAGCTACAAAGCCACAAGGCTCTTCCTATGCTTCCACCAAACCAAACATGGATCAAAGAAAAGATTGAATTACACAAAAATTGTTAGATAAACTAAGTTCTTCAGAGTTAAACAACCAACTTAGTTATTTGGTTCAGCAGAAAAAAGCCACACATATGTCAAAGATCACACTTGAGGACATCAGCTTGAATAATCTAGGAATCACCAAAAATATATATGAAACTTGTCAACAATACTCAATAGCCAAATCAATCTTCCAAGGGGAGTCATAAGCTATTAAGCCATAAGCTTCCTCAATTTGACAACTTCTCTCATACCAAATCCCATTGAGCTCAACAAGAACAACTCCATTCTACAACATCCATCTATTCCTCAGCACCTAATAGTTCAACTCTCTATGGACATTCCTTCCAACTAATAATGGTTGAATTCCACCGGGATAAAAAAAAATGAATATACTGAGCTTTAACCCTTCCAATGGAAGAATTTGATGAAACTTTCCATGAGCAAGACACATAAGTGATTTTCCAGGACTTAAGAGTTATGAAAAGTGACAGAATCGGTCCTCTTGGATCAAAAGCAATGGGATGTCAACTTCCCCTGCCCTCTACCACATTCAACACTAATTCATCACTCATCCTTCTACTTGACATTTTCACAAACACCTTATATGCATTAGAGATTTTCAAAAATCCCATGAAATTCGCCCTAATCAATTTCATCCATTGCCTTCCCAGTTTTTGGTTTCAGAGTTCGAACTGTTTATCAATCAAATTGAATTCAGTAAATTGGACGAATTAGGTTTAATTTTAGAGAAACCTCACCTGGACATTGGTGTATTTGGAGACGATGAGAGAACGGAGGGCGGAGAGAATGCGGGGACCGATGGCATCAATTTCATCCAGTGCCTTTCCAATCTGGCAACAGGGATAGGTTTCAAGATCTTTTGCCTTCCGTGATGAAGACTTTGAATGATGCCTTGAACTCTGGCCAGGAGGCAAAGGCACAAGAAGCTCTTGAACTTTTGATTGAATTGGCTGGAGCGGAACCGAAGTTCTTACGAAGGCAGCTAGTAGACGTAGTAGGATCCATGCTTCAGATTGCCGAGGTTGATTCTCTGGAGGCTCAGGCACCATGGGAACGGCCCTAAAATTTTATCATAATGAATACCAGAAAGTGTTAACATCGACAATAATGAATACCAGAAAGAATGAATTCCTTCTGAAGTTCCATCTAGTACTTCATAAGTCGATGAAATGCAAGCCAAATAAGAGAACATTTTATCGTAATCAAAAGTGAAGGCAGATAAAACATGGGAGTAGGTAACATCAAAATCAAGAATTTAAAACAATTTGGCTCTTGAACAACCATTAGATACAGAAAAATCATGGCAAATTACACTGTCAATGACACTCTTCATTCTCCAAAACATTTCATTGGGGCATTTAATCAAACACATGGTGGGCATCCTATAAGAGACTCCACAGTAAACACAGTTTGTCTAATTGTCTAATGATCAGTACACCATTCATCCAATTCAAAGTAAGGCATCCATAGTTAACTCTTCAGTCCCTTCATGGCAAGAAACACACCCAGAAGAAAAAGAAGAAGAGGGTCAATTAAAGAAGAAAAGAAAAAGCATTCAGATTTCAGATTGCAAATAGGTAGTTATAGATTGAATCAGATCTAAAAAGATTTTCGTTTTTTCACATGGTCGTTCTAATCAGTGGCCCTAGGGTAATCTCAAATAACTGAAACGAGTGCTAATAATAGAAGCCCTAAACTGGAAGGTTTTGCTGAGCAATTAACCAATTAACATCAAACGAGGAAACAAAAGCTTCAAATTAGAAATACCAGTGATGTCGAGAGCAGTGATGCCAACAATGAACAGAAGAACTTGAGCTCTCTTCTTCTGCAAATCGAAATCCATGCCTGCCAGAGTTTTGACGAGATCGACCGACTCAGGTGCCGGATTTTCGAATTCGGAGAGGGTGGCTTGCTTCCGGACCTCGATCTCGTTGGAGAGGGAGACGATGCGGTCAGGGAGGGAGCGCTCGCGGGTGTCGAGGACAGATGGGGTTTCATGGGATTGGGATTGAAGGGATTGGATTTCGGAGTTTAGGGTTTGGGATTGACGGAAGGGGTACAGAAGAGCTAAAGGAGGAGATGGAAGAGGAGTCAGCAAAGGAGGAGGTCCGGTGATGGAGGTGGCCGCGTGAGGAGACGGTGATGGAGGCGGCCGGGTGATGGAGCCGCTGCCGGAGATGGAAGAGGAGTCTACGCACACAGTGATGGAGGCGGCCGGTGATGGGCTTGGGATTGAAAGGAAGGAGGGTCTAAAGGGCTAAAATTTTTTTAAGAAGGGTTAGAATGGCTGAAAAAACATTTAAGGTGGCTAATCACCTAATTAAAAGTTTGTAGGTGTACAAATGACCAAATTTTCTCTATTTTTTAAAATGAGATAATTACTAATGGAGGAATTAGTTAAATGAAATAATTAATAATGAAGATTTAGGTCAAATCGATGAAAGTTTATTAATGAAGCTCATTTTCTGGTAAAATATTTGCTAATTAAATAATAAAAGAAACTTATCCAATTGCATAAATTATTTTAGATATTATTTAGTTAATTAAAAAATATAGAGATTGGTAAAACAAACAACTAAATTTACAATTTGTTAAATTTATTTATTTAATTACTAATTGTTAATGTGGGACCCGTAAATAATTATAAAATAATAAAATTTTTAAATCAATGGGAATGTGGCATTAGCGTATGGGCTCCATGTGGTATTTTTAATGTGAGGGTGTCATGTGTCATCCTTCGCAGTTGTTTTAGCATTATTACTAGTGTAGTGACCCTACGTGCCTTTCTCTACTTTAATAGTGTTTGACATCTATATAAATATTTATAATTAATCCATAAACTTTAATTGCCACTATATATCACTAAGAACTATTTAATTAAATGGATCACAAATCATCATTATCATATTATCGATGTTGAAATTTGATTTTGAATTGGATAGTTTATTTTGATATGAAAATTATCAAAATTGAAATGTACATTGTAGGAAAAAAAATATAAATTACAATATTATTAACAAAATCATATAAATACAAAAAAGTTGCTATCAATACACATTGTCATTTATAATAAAAAAATATAAAATATATTATAATTGCTATTATTATTACTCCCTATGTTTACCACATGTTGTTTACCATTCATGCATGTTTTTTTTATAATAATAAAAATTATATTAAATATTAACTTCTTTGTAAATATGCTTTTTATAATTTCATACTTTGTAGTATTAAGCATGAAATTATATTTAAAAAACTAATATATATATATTATATATAGTTTTTAGCTCTTAAAAAACTTATTTGAATAGTAAAGTGACATAATTTGGTTAACGGGTGAAGTATTATCTAAATGATATTTTTGGTAAGTGTTCATTTTTATAATGGAATTTTGCAAAATGTCCATTTTTATAATGCATTTTGCAAAATGTCCATTATGACATTTTTACCCCTAGCTTTAATACCCTTCCTTTTTCCTGTTGCATCATTCTCCCCCGTTTCTTTAGATTCACGGAACGACGAAAACCACCAGGCATCCCCGTTCTCCTCGATTTCGAAGATTTCGATCTCGATCTCGATCTGGAGCAAGAACGACAATTTCTTCATCAGGCATCGTCGATTTTGCCTTCAGTCATCAAACCTGAACGAATTTGTGCTCGGTTATAGCACTGTAATTCCGAATTCGGATTTCAAAAGAGGTAAATATTGAATTTGTGCTCGTTTGTTGTTTGAGATGTGAATATTGTCATCGATTTTGATCTCAGTTGATGATTTTCATCTCAGTAGCTAATTTGGTGATTGTTGTACTGTTTTCGAATTCAGTTTTGATCAAAATTGGATGCCTGTTATCCATGGGTTTCTTAGATTGTCATAACTAATACATGCCTTTTATGTAATCTCAAGTACAATTGTTGTTTGAGATGGGAATATTGTAATCAATTTTGATCTCAGTAGCTAAATTACATGCATGTCATCAAAAGTGAGTTTGATTTTGATCTCAGTTTGATTAAAATTGTATGCCTGTCATCGTAGTAGCTAAATTTGATTTTGATCTCAGTTTGATTAAAATTGTATGTCTGTCATCACAGTAACTGAGTTTGATTAAAATTGTTCCATCAAAGTATATGTATTAAATTTAAGAGATGTCACTAGGAACAGGTATAATGGATGTCAATCTGCTAACAGTAAAATTTGGAGGAGAATGGAAAATGGAAGAAGATAATTTAGTTTTTGTTGGGGATGTGTCATCAAAAGTGATTGTCATCAATCTGCCTATAATTATGTATGAGTTGAAGACTGAGATAATTAACAGATTCATCAACAATGACAGTTTGGCTCCTAATCTTCAATTCAGTCACTTGCATCATTTCAAGAAAACTATGGAGCCTTTTTTGATTGAGAATGACACTGATTTGAGGATTTTCTTTCAAATTAGTGAATTGAAGGAAGTGAATTGGACATTGCCTTTATATGCTACAGTTGTGAAGGAAATCAGTGAAGATCAGGTTACACAATCTATGAATGATGAAAATCAGTTGGTTTTACATGCTGACAGCTATTTCAAGGATACATATGTAATGGAAGACAACTTTTGTGTGCAGAATGATAATGTAGACTGCATAAATGATGACATTGATACAGCTAATAATGGAGATGATACCGAGATTGAGAGTGGCATCAGTAGCACTAAAATGTCCATAAATTATGCAGAACCTATAAGTTCAAGAACGAGGGGCATTCTTATAGCTTTGGGACAATTGTTCAGAAAAAAGGAAGATCTAAAAAATACTATTGCATTGTTGGCTGCACAAGAAACGTTTGCTTACAGGGTGAAAAAGACAACACCAAGTTATTATAGAACAGTTTGTGCTGTTGAGAGATGCGATTGGAAAATTCACGGTGCCATATTAAGTGGGTCAACTATATTTCAAATTAAGAAATACAATCAAGAACATAGTTGCAGTTTGGAAGTAAGGATTGGAAAACGTCACGCTCCTAACTACAAACTTGTAGCTGAAAAGATCAAACCAAGGTGAAATATACTGTAATTCCTTCATGTAATTACTAATCCTTTGATATTTTATTGACTCTTTTACATCATATGAACATATATGAAGACATCAAAAAGGGGCCAACTCTAAGTCAGATTAGAAACATCATAAGAACTAACTTCAAAATAAATGTGACCTACTGGAAATCATGGAAAGCTCGTGATGCAGCAATAACGATGGTAAAGGGGTTATCAGAAGAAAGCTTTGAATTATTACCAGCATATTGTTGTGTCCTAAAGCAACATAATGCTGGAACTGTCACCTTTATTCAAGTTGACTGTCAATCAAGGTTCAAGTATTTGTTCATTGCATTTGGACAATGTATCCGTGCATTCCCAATTCTGCGAAAGGTACAAATTCTTACATTATGATAGCTGGGTTTGATTAAATTTGTATGCCTGTAATCAATGGATTTCTTAAATTTAATCAGAACTAATACATGCCTTTTATGTAATCTTGAGTACAATTGTTGTTTGAGATAGGAGTATTGTCATCAATTTTGATATCAGTAGCTAAATTACATGCATTTCATCAAAAGTGAGTTTGATTACTTTAACCAACTATTTTTTAGATAAGTTTGATTAGGGCTGGGGAAAATTTCCCACGAAAACCATACTAAGACGTGCCAACCGAACCAATTGTCAGAAATTGGTATGGTAATGGTAATAGAAACAGAAAAGTTGGGATTACCATTATCAACCGATTTCCAATCGGTTGGTACGGTAATTACCAACCAACCAACTATTACCAATATACATTTAGTTTTTTAAATTATTTTTTAAATCATATTTTAATTTTAATTATTTTAATTGGTTCTAAGACTTGCTGTTTGTTATTCAAGTTAATAAGTATTACCTATTTCTTTTTTACTTGTTGTTTTTTGTAACACTTGCTGTCATGTACTCATGTTATTTCTATTTGTTATTCAAGTTAATAAGTATTAAGTATTACCTATTTCTTTTTTATTTGTTATTTTGTTCAAGACCTGCTGTTTGTTATTCAAGTTAATAAGTATTACACATTTCTTTTTTAATTGCTGTTTGTTTTTTTTTCTAACACTTGTTGTCATGTACTCATGTTATTTCTCTTTGTTATTCAAGTTAATAAGTATTTAGTATTACCAATTTCTTTTTTATTTGTTATTTTGTTCAAGACTTGTTGTTTGTTTTTTTGTCCTAAGACTTGCTTTTTGTGCACGTTATTGCTATTTTTTTTGGTTCTAAGACTTGCTGTTTGTTATCCAAGACTCCAAGTTAATAAGTATTACCTATTTCTTTTTTATTTTTTATTTTTTTATATTAAGTAATAAGTAATTAAGTATTGCCTATTAACTTTATTTCTTTTTATATTTGTTATTTTCATAAAATGCTTTTAATCAAGGGAGGAACTAGCTTGGCCTCGAATCAGACTAAAACCCAAATGTTATTCGGAAGCTAGTAGACATGTTATTTTGAATATTATCGGGTCTTTTGAGTCTTTATATTGCCTTTGTGATTAAATGTATGAACAATTTAAGTATTTATATAGTTGCCACTTATAAATTTTAAATTTTAATTAAGTTGTATTGCCTTTGATTATTTGTATGTTTTTTTTATCAACACCCAAAACATGGTAAAATACCATTACCAATACGTACCAACCAACTTAATTGGTTACCAATTAAGTTGGTACAACCCCTTCGGTGGTTGGTAATGGTTTGGATTTTAGGATTACCAATTATAATTGGTTGGTACATGGTAACGACAAAAACTAATTGGTATTGTACCAATTCCACCCCTAAGTTTGATAACTTCAAAACTGTAATCAATGGATTTCTTAGATTTAATCGTAACTAATACATGCCTTTTATGTAATCTCGAGTACAATTGTTGTTTGAGATGGGAATATTGTCATCAATTTTGATCTCAATAGCTAAATTACATGCATTTCATCAAAAGTGAGTTTGATTACTGTAACTAAATATTTTTTAAATAAGTTTGATATCTGCAAAACTGTAATCAGACTCAATATGACAGGTACTAGTGGTAGATGGTACATTTCTAAAAGGAAAATATAAAGGCACTCTCCTCACAGCTTCTGCACAAGATGCAAATTATCAGATTTACCCTACTAGCTTTGTAGTGGTTGACTCAGAAAACAACAACTCTTAGGAGTGGTTCTTTAGAAAGCTTGCAACAGTCATCCCATCAAATGAAGAGCTGGTTTTTGTTTCCGACCGTCATCAAAGCATTGTAAGAGCGTTAGAGTTGGTTTGCCCAAATGCTAAGCATTATTACTGCAGATGGCACTTGAAGTAGAATATAATGTCAAAATTCAAGAAGAAGAGTCTTTGTGAGTGGTTTGAAAATGTTGCAAACAGTTACACAGTAGCAGAATTCAACACCTACTTTGAATGCATTATTAATGCCAACAACAAGATGAAGAAATTTCTTGAAGATTTGAAGTTTGAGAAATGGGCAAGAGCTTATTCAAAAGCTGATAGGTACACTATGATGACTTCAAACAATGTAGAGACAATCAATAATGTATTCGGTGAAGATAGATCATTCCCAATCAGAGAGAAACTAACAAATGGTTAAATGACCGCAGAACAGAATCTGAAAAGAATAGCTTTGAGCTTCCAAAAAAATAAGTGATACAGTGTACATCAGATGCAGTGAATCAGGAATGTACACTATCAAACAACTAAATGACTTCTAGTTTGAAGTTGTTGGTGGCATAAATCAGGTTCTTGTTGATCTGAAGCAGAAATCTTGTACATGTAAGGTATTTGATTATGACAAGATACCTTGTGTACACGCACTTGATGTCATCAAAGACAAAAAACTGAATGTTTTGAGGTATATTAGCAATCATTACACAATAAAAAAACAGTGTAAAGAATCCTGTCACCAAAAGGACAACCCTAGGACAAGGGAAGCAAATACCCTAAAGGGGCTAATGCTAAGCAAAAATTCTGTCACCAAAATGAATGGTGTCACCAAAAGGAACGGTGTCACCAAATGGATAACCCTAGGACAACGGAAGCAACAACCCTAAAGAGGCTAATGCTAATCAAAAATTCTGTCACCAGAATAAATGGTGTCACCAAAAGAAATGGTGTCACC
The DNA here is from genome assembly GCA_963922045.1 of Persicaria maculosa. Lineage (NCBI taxonomy): Eukaryota > Viridiplantae > Streptophyta > Magnoliopsida > Caryophyllales > Polygonaceae > Persicaria > Persicaria maculosa. The sequence continues at coordinate 37,844,118 of OY998271.1, forward strand.
AAATGGATAACCCTAGGACAAGGAACCCTAAAGGGGTTAATGCTAAGCAAAGATACATGTGGTGTAAAACATAAAAACAGTGGGAAAAATGTTGTCACCAAAAGGATCATTATAAGCAATGAATGATATCACCACCATGAATAGTGTCACCAGAAGGACAACCCTAGGATAAGGGAAGCAAATACCCTATAGGGGCTAATGCTAAGCAAAAATTCTGTCACCAGAATGAATGGTGTCACCAAAAGGCATATTACAGAAAATGATTGAATTGAAATTATGGATACTTAACAAATACAACAAACTTTAAAATTGTCACAGTGAAGTTGTCATCAGAAGTCAACAAACTTTGAAATGGAATTGAAATTATGGATACTCAACAAATATAAAAGGCGTAATACAGAAAATGATTAAAAGAAACATAGAGATTAATATGAAAACATTCATTCCAAAATACAACAAACTTGGTTCAAGTATTTCCAAGTGTCACCATCCGGGTTACATCAACTAAATATCCAATAATTAGATAAGCAAATGTATTTAGGAATTTCAAATCCACATTGTCTAACTACATAAACTTCTGTGATAAACTAAACAAATGTCCATTGCTTGTTGAAAAGGTCATATGTAATCCTCTCACGATAGGCTTGACCATATTCGTCATTGACAAGATCCATGTCACCACCAAATACAAGATGCTCAATGTGCTTTATGGTGTAAACTCCACAGCTACCCCTACATAATAAACACACACAGAAAAAGTGAGCATATGTAATATGATGAAACAGAACATAAAAAAGGAAAAAAAGATGGCAAACAAGACGCACCCGTCATCATTTTGTTTCAACCCATTTACTCTATCAACCTCAAAGGGGGAGTCATCAAAATCAGGGAACAAACCACTCTTCTTCAGTAGAATAGGAAGCATTTGACAAATCTGAGCAAGCTTCTGAACGATAACTTCATCTTTGAAGTAATAACATTGGGAGTCATAGACAAGAATCATCCTGGAATCCAACTGAATCTCAAGTGCAACCCAATGCAGGTTGTCAATGTTAAATGGAGTATAGACCTTCTTCACACATTCCCACGGCTTCCCACAAGGAGGATAAACACCAATGAAGTACTTGTAGAAAGCCTCATCAATTGTAGGGCAATTTCTAATTAAGTCAGGATTGTACGCCCCAATCTTGGTAATAAAAGTCTAATATAACACTTCTTAAATGTTGATCAAGGAAGTCGTGAAGGCGCTTTCTCAAGTGATAAAGTGCTTCATCAATATGTTGTGAAAAGAAAAGAGAATAATTTCTAACTATCACCAAACTATTGTCACCAAATGTAATCAACAAGGAAAAGATATTTACATAGGACCAAATAACACAAATATGAACTTACAACATCATGAAGCCAGGAGCCCTTCCCCACTAACTCAGTGAAAAACAACTTGTTCAAGTCAGCAGCAAACCCATTAATCTTCCCATCACGCCTACAAAAAACAAAAAACAAAAAAAATAAAGATAAATAAACTTATTATAAGAAGTAGAAAGATGAAAAAGAGAAGATAGATAAAAAACAGATAATTACCCAAGAGATCTAAAACCGGTATAAAAATCAGTACGAGCCTCTTTGGTTAGAAAAGAGTTTGTCGGTTCTCTAGAAAGGCGAGGCTTCTTTGGTTTACACGGATTTGTGTAGGGAGTATGGACTGAAGGGGCAGATTTCCCAACCCTATGGGAACGCCTTAATGGAAGCTCTTCTTCATCATCTGAAGATATAAGATGCCCAACATTAGTGATGTTATGAAATAGACTCTCTTTAGCAGAATCATCAAGATCAGCAACACCACTGTCACCAGCCCCAACACTATCACCAGTAGTAGTAGCAGGAAAAGTACTTGCATCATTCACATCAGATGAATAACCAATAATGACACCAGCACCAGAATTGTCATCAATTACATCATTTGAACCACAAAAAACAATAGCATCTCCAACACTGTCACCAGCCACTTCTTTTGCCACACTATTGTCTTCGATGCACTCTTGTGAAGAAAGAACAACAATAGGAGCAACAATGCCACCAAAAACAGAACTGACATCAATCACATCAATCGATCCAACAACAACAGTAGCAGCCCCAAAACTGTCACCAGGGAGATCTTTTGACACACCAATATCATTAATGCACTCATGTGAAGAAAGAACAACTGTATAAGCAACAAAAAGACCAGTATCGGTGGAACCTGATAGAATAACTTCAGTGAGAGGAACGCTAGGATCATCAGTTCCATCGGGTTAAATAATGACTTCAGTAGGAACAACAAACCCACTAGCATTAATGTTATCAGTAGAAGCTTGCATTCCCTCTTGTGACACAACAGTTGTAGGGACAACATTGTCACCAACTTCAGCCTTCGAAGCAAGGACTTCATCAGTAGCAACAACAATGTCAACAACAATTTTATCAACTAAAATAGCAACACCAGGAGGAGGACTACAATCTTGACTTAATCTAGGTGACACACCAACATCAGTAGGAGGGACACCACTGTCATAAGCTTTCTCAGGTAAAACCACAACATCTGTTCCATCAGAACTGCAATCAACATTACCATTTGTTGAAACTGACATATTAGTTGATGGACGAATAACATAATCTGCAGGTGCAGACTTAGTGGAAGTACTCGTGGCATCAATTTCCCGTAGACATTCAAAAATATGACCATGCTGAGACAGCTGAGAGCAGTTGTCCCTAATATCACCAAGAATACCCTTGAGAGAGTCATCCAATTCAGTACGTTGCTTTTGTAGAGCAGCTTCACTGTCATGACTATGCTTAGGAACATGAGATTCTAGTGAAGCAATTCTCTGCTCAAGTAGGAGGATCTTAGAAATACACTATGCTTCAATTTTATCAAAGGATGCCCTAAAAGAGTTGATAATTCCTTCAAGAAATTCAGCTTTTCCAAACAAATCTTTAGCCCAACCAGGAGGACCATCACTTGCAGGAATAAAAGAGGAAGGCAAATCAGGTTTAGACTCAGACGGAGGGGCACTACACTTACCACCTATATCATCTGTAGGAGGAACATGTCTAGGTAGCTTAAACTCGAATCTCTTTGGCTTGTCACCATGATCTAAAACTTTGTCACCCCTCTTTGCTTCTTCATTACTCTTAGAGGAAGCTTGGGTCTTTGAAGATTGTTGAGATGACACCACTTGTTGCTTCTTCTTCTTAGGCTGATCAACAACAAAAGAGCTTCTCAACTCTCTCTTCTTCACCACAGGACCAAGACTGGCATCATTGCACTTGGACCGTGTCACCACTGCCTTCTTGAGAGGAACAGGGCTGGCATCAGTGCGCTTGGACCGTGTCACCACTACCTTCTTGAGAGGGACATGACTCTCAAAGTCAGAAGTGGCATTGGTGGCAATTAACTTCTTTTTCCCCAAAGCTAACTTTCTAACTACGTCCTTTTTTTTAGTAGGAAGTTTAAGAGAAGGGAGAGTAGCTTCAACTCCACCATGAAACATAGGACCATCTGATTGCCTAACAACATGAGCTTGGATACATAACTTTCTAGCAGATACTACATCATTATCATCAGTACCCAATCCACCGAAAGAATCAATGGCGTCATTAGTGACTTCATCAGAAAACGAGAGTTGAGGGTCATTCATAAACTCAGCGTAAATAGGATGGACAGTAGTACCCTATTAAGAGAACAAGAAATAACATTACACGATGACAAATAGGACGTGGAACAATGAACTGATATCAAAACAATAAAACACAAGAAGAAAAAGGATGCTTACCAACTCTTGTAAAAAAATTTCGGCGCACTTGTCATACTTAATGCAAAAATCAACATCTTCACTATACCAAACAATAGATGCAGGTAATCCTTCACGAAATGAAAAGTTACAACTTGTCATCAAAGCAATTTGAGGAATTGCCTCTAAAATCCAAACCTGAGATCAAAACAACAGTAAGGACAGAAATATGATAAAAGAAAAATAATATAAAAATAATAATAAAAATAAAACTTGGAACATAAAAGTAAGGAGAAGGGAAAATACCTGAAATGTCAAGGGATAACCGAACAAATTGTAGCCAAACCTCTCACCTTTGTTGGCTTATTCTGATCTCATGGCTTTCTTCAAAAAAGTCAGTGTTTCCAAATAGACAACATGTTTAAAAGGATACAGCGATAAACCGCCCAAATCAGCCACAAGATCAACATAATTTTGACGGATAAGATATTTAGTCCTCTAGGGGAGTAAAACACCCTCGATGAGTAATAAATATGCTAGGGATAGTTTCTTTTGGGATAGTTGTGGCTCCTTGATAAAAATGGCGATAAGATCATCCAAAGTGCACTTAGAAACTCCCAAAAACTCCTCCATATCAACATGAGGGGAGGAAAACTTATCAACACAATTCTCTTCACAAATCAACCCAATTACACAACAAAACTCAGCGAGCGAGAACCTTAACAAATGACGTCCAACTTTAAACCACATTTCATTCACTTTCTTAGTATCCACTTCATGTAGCAGCATGTGGTGGACAAATTGTGAGTAGAAATACAGACGATCACCAGCATAGACAATAGACCCAAAACAGCCATCAATAAAGGCAACCTAATCAGATGAAGACAACCCCTTCTGAATGACATCGATAATGGCAGGCTTTGAGTACACATTAATATGTGCACGAAAACGCTTTCTCTCAGAGGCAATGAACTTACATAGAGCAGGTTCAGGAGGAAATGATGTCTCCAAGGAGAAGGTTCCTTATATAGCACAATATCGTTACCTAAACAACATAGCAATACTAACAGAAATAAATCAAAGTGAAATGTCGCCATATGGAATATAATGTCATGAAATTCAATGAACAAGTGCATATAGCAACCTGTAACCAACCAAGTATATATATCAAACAAATAAGAATCACCAAAAAGAGAAAGAACAAGGGCATATAACATAATGTAACCAAACAAATAAAATACTATCACTAAGCATGAGAAATAGATCAAATACATAAATACACAAAAGAGAAAGAACAAGGGCATATAATAGACTGTAACGAAACAGATAAACTACTGTCACCAAGCATGAGAAATAGATCAATTACATAAATACACAAAAGAGAAAAAACAAGAGCATATAACATACTGCAACCAAACAGATAAACTACTGTCACCAAGCATGAGAAATAGATCAAATACATAAATACACAAAAGAGAAAGAACAAGGGCATAATTAAAACATTGTAAAGAATTCTGTCACCAGAAGGACATATGGTGTACAATATGGTTTAGGGTTTAGGGTTGAGTCTTTAGAGTTTAGGGCCAAGTCCCTAAACCCTAAATCCTAAACCCCAAAATGTTATGTACAATACTTCATAAAGAGATGAGGGGTGTCACCACAAGTAATGGTGTCACCAAAAGGATAACCCTAGGACAAGAGAATCAAATACCCTAAAGGGGCTAATGCTAAGCAAAAATTCTGTCACCAGAATTAATGGTATCACCAAAAGGAATGGTGTCACCAAATGGATATCCCTAGGACAAGGGAAGCAACAACCCTAAAGGGGCTAATACTAACCAAAGATACATGTGGTGTAAAACATAAAAAGAGTGAGAAAAATGGTGTCACTAACAGGATCATTCTAAGTAATGAATGGTCTCACCACCATGAATGGTCATATAACATATTGTAACCAAACAGATAAACTACTATCACAAAGCATAAGAAATAAATCAAATACATAAATGCTAAATTCGAAATGAAATCAGTTCAAGGAAGTAATAATGAATCATATCACAAACTCATAACCCTTATAGAAAACACGAGAATCCCTAAAGAGAAAGAACAAAGGCATACAACATACTCTAACAAAAAAGGTAAACTACTGTCACCGAGCATGAGACATTGATCAAACAAATGTACATAAATGCTAAATTCGAAATGAGATCAGTTCAAGGAACAAACAATGCATCATATCACAAACTCATAAATCTTATAGAAAAAATAACAGTAAAACACAAACCCTAACTGTTGCTTAACATGCTAAAATCACAAAAACCAAACCAAATTAAACAACAAAATGAAGACAACCAGAGAAGAACATGCAGGAAATGGAAGGAGATGTCCAAATGCAAACAAAAATTGCAAAAACCTAAACAAAAACTGATTTAACTGAAACGACAGTGAGCAGTACCTGATGACGATGCCATTATATGAACGAAAAGCGACACGAAATCGAAATGGGAGATGAAAGCAGTAGAACAACAATAGAAGAGCAGCGAAAACGATGGGGGGAAGGCGATGAAGTGCAGGAGAGGAGGGGTGTGATGATGAAACCGTCTGCAACTGACAGGGGAAGAAAAAATTTAAATAATAAAGCAGGGGTAAAACGGGATTTTTATAAAATTTGTGGACATTTAACAAAATGGTAGGTTTAGGTGGACATTTAACAAAACTAATACACCAAAGTGGACATTTCCCTTAATATTTTCTAATGTTAATTGGTAAGTTTATTTAGTAATATATATTAGAAACAAATATTTTACAATTGTGATATTTTCTAACTGATGAAACTTTTTTTAATAAATAATAAAGTAAATAGGGTACTGAGTTTTTTTGACATACGGAGTATGTATTATATATATGTATACAAATAGATTCTAAACTTTTTTAAATAAGAGAGCATGCATAATTAATTAAGAAAGAAACATATATTTACGTTAAAACGTAATTGAAAATTATATATTCTTATATAGAATGGGTTATATAATAAAATAAAATTTATTAAGAAATTGCACAACAGATGGGTAATAAAACTAGTATCTATATCTATATAAAATATTAAATTGGTATTATTTATTTGGGCCACATCAATTAATAAAGGGGGAATTGTGATATAGGCCATAATTAGGGCCTTTATTAGGAAAATGTCCACCATTCCCTTCCAAATTGGCAATATGTCCACCTTTCTTCCCTTGCCCCCTTTGCCCCCCACCAGCGCCCCCTGTGCCCCCCTCCTATTTCAACACATTTGATTTCAGCAACTCTTATTTCAGTGTTTTTTTTTCGCGCGTTGCTGAAACCGAAGTTGCTGAAACCAAAGATGCTGAAACCGAAGTTGCTGAAATTGTTAAAATTAGTTTTTTTTTTCGTGCGTTGCTGAAACCTAAGTTGCTGAAATCGGAGTTGCTGAAACTAGGGTTGCTGAAACCGGAGTTGCTTAAATTGTTGTTGCAATTGCTGAAATTAGTTTTTTATTTTTTTTTGCGTCAGCGCTTCGACATCGGAGTTACTGAAACCGTGTTGCTGAAACCGGAGTTGTTTTTTTTCTTTTTTACTTTTTTTTTTCGCGTCACCACTTCGACACCGGAGTTGTTGAAACCTTATTGCTGAAACCGGAGTTGCTTTTTTTTCTTTTTCTTTTTTTTTTTCGCGTCACCACTTCGACACCGGGTTTGCTGAAACAGTGTTGTGGAGACTAGAGTTGGCTTTTTTTTTCGTGTCAGCACTTCAACACTAGAGTTGCTTTAGTGCTGAAATGATTTATTTTTTTTCGCGTCAACAAAAAATGCTGAAATGATTTTTTTTTTCGCGTCAGAAAAAAATGCTGAAACAATAAGTACCGGGTATCCGACACGAAAACACGAAACGATTTCGTGTCAGATATCCGTATAACACGACACGAACCATTAATAAAAAGTTAAAAATCTGTTTTTTTATTCACTCTTAATACATACACTAGTAATACTACAATTAGGTTTTTTGAATTTGATTATTCAAAAAAATGCTGAAACTGTTTATATATATATATATATATATTTTATATATATACACACACTCCATTAAAACTGAAATTACACTTTATATACACTAGCACCCATTGAATTACACTTTACATTGAATTGCACTTTACAACAGCATCTGCTGGGAAGAACTACCCTATTTGCAAGATATAAGACCCCTCCCTACACATGAAACAAATGATGCAAATATAATTCAGATTTATCCAAATTAATGACAGTAAAATCAAACCCATACTGATGCTGATGTGCAAGATGAATGGAAGAACAAGCAAGAAAACCTAGAAGAAGCAAAACAGAGGAAGATCTATACCATATGTATGATTGCACACAAGGGATGAGTAAACACCAACGCAGCAATGCAATTTTCAAACCTAAAGGGCATGTAAAGAGAAGAAGAAGAAAACCTGAATGCTGAAATCACAAGACTGCACTTTAATTTCAAAAGCCTCCCTCCACATCCACCTCTCTCTAACCTCCTTCCTCCTTCCTCCTTCCTCTCTCTATATCATATATATCGCTAGAACTGTTCGACGAAGGGATATCAAATGGAATTAATTAGCCTTTGCTTTTTAGCAGGTGCATCAATTTAACCGATCAAACATAGATCAAGCAGAAAATGTCCAAATCGTCTTCAATACAGGGAAAGAAAACCGAATCCAGAACCGTTCAATGGAAAATAAAGCAAGAAAAGACCTTGTAATCGTTGTTGATTTGAGCAAGGCCGACGGTGGTGTGGTCTTTGGTGGCGCCATAGGCTTTCCTCCATGTCTGCAGAGTCGTCCTCGCGCCGCAGAGATAGATCTGATCCGACCGCAAACACACACAATCTCTCTATCTCCCTTGACGGAAATGGAGGAATGAAAATGGAGGAGTTGGGAGGAGTAAATAAGGTGAAGTTGCGGGTTGGATTTGGCTGGAAAAGCTACGATTTCTCGTCGGGTTGCAAAAACACTGGATCTGAGCTCTGTCATCGCTTCCGTCTCCGGCCTCCGCCTCCACTCCGCCGTCTCCCCTTCCTCCGCTGCCTCGACAACACCAGCGCCGCCTCCGACCTTGGCCAGCAGGGCTCCATCACCACCGCCTCCGATCTTTTGCTAGCGCCGCTTTGGAGAGAGTCGGAGAGAGAGCTCGATGAGGAAGATGTTGTAGTGCAGAGATTCACCGCCTCCGATCTTAGGAGAGAGTTCGATTGATTTAGGGTAGGGGTAGGGGGACACAAGGAGAAAGCAGGATTGGGTCAGTGGACATTTAACTTATTTTGATGGGTTGATGGACATTTACTTAATTGAATCCTCAAAAGTGGCCTGTTTGACAAAATTTTTCATTAATAAATCAATATAGTTAGGTAAAAAAACTTATCTTTTTAGATCAAATAATCTATCCAATATAACCTTATATCTCAATTAGATAAATTTATCTAATATTATATATTTTAATCGTATAATAAAATTGTTAATAATAATATGTTTTAGTACGTATTATATAAACAATCTTATCAAACCTATACATAATAATTACATATTTCTCTTTTTAATTTAATGGGTCATAGCTCATAAGGATATTAACCACAAATTAAATTACCACTTATTTTAGTACGTTTTTTTATAATACAACTACATTATACCTTTGCTCAATTTTTATTTATTATATTTTAAAAAATCTTACGTTTAATTTGAATAGATATAACCTTCAAATTTCAGAAAAAATATAAATTAATTATCATTTTGTTTATTAAGAAACCGCACAACGGACGGGTAAAGTAAAACTAGTATATAAAAATAACAATGGCAAGTAAGGCGATATTGATCTGGTTGTTCTGACCACCCAGGTACTCGCATCACATCCTATTCCCTCTCTCCTCGCCGTATTCCGCATTTCCGCTCTCTCCTTATTTCCTCTCCCTCTCTCTCTCTCTCTCTCCCTGCGCGAGTCCCTGAAAACAGTCGTCGAAACCCTAAAGCCAATCTCCACAGCTTTCCCCCTCTCTTCGCTTCGATCGTCTCCGTTCCGATCCTAATCCCCTTCCCTCCTTCGCTCTCTCTCCCTCTTTCTCTCAGCATCATCCCCAATCAGATCTCCCGATTCGAATCCCGGATTCGCGGATTCTTGCTCCTCTTTCATCCCCTCCTTAGCTCTCAAATCTCGGCAATTCGATTCGATAACATGGCTGACGGAAAATTTGATCTCCCCGACGATCTGCTGCTCTCCTCTACTCCCAAGGGTACTACTGCACTCTCGATGTTCCTCCCCCTCTGATTGACATATATATTTTTTTTGGTTATTTTTCCCCCGATTTTTTTTCATCATATTTGTTGATAATTCGATGGATAGGATTCATATCGCTGTGCTGGTGGATTTGTTGTTGTAATTTTGGCGTTCTTGCGGCTAGGGCATGTATAGATCTGGAGCACAGAACTCTCTTTAGGCTTGATTGGATTGATCTGTCGAACTGATAGGGCTCCAATGTGTAGGGATTCTACTGTTCTTGCTGCTTCAATTGGATCTAGTTTGCATCGTGGAATTCAATTAGACTTCTCTTATATATCCGGCTGTTCTTTGGGATAAAGAGTCTTTTTTTGCCTGATTTACACTTCCAATTTTGGTCTGTTAATTTTCAGTTCTTTTCTTGTGTACACGAAGTTCAATCCTTTTCCAATTGTTTTTATTTGAAAATCTTTCCAAGATGTTGTCATTTTCTAACTTCATATTTTCTGCCTGAAACTTCAGCAGGTAATGACAATGAAAAGTTGGTGATTGGATTACTTGATGATGTGAAAGGTATACTGGAACAGTGAATGCATATTTTCACAGGGACCCTTTATTTTTCAGGTTCAATTACTATCTGTTTTTTTAAATCTACCTTTGCCTATGAAACTCTACAGACCAAGCTCCACCAGACAGCAGCATACCTTTGTCTCCACAATGGCTTTACGCTAAGCAGGCAGAAGCTAAGACCGTATGTGCTTGTTTATTATTGGAACATTCTTTTTTTTATTTTTTTTTAAAAAATAAATCATTTTCTGCATCCAACTGCTCAATCTAATGTAACAGCTACTCATGGTAACTCATCCTTTAAAGAGTTAAGTTGCATTGAAGCATGCATTTCAATTTGATTTATTGTTTCAAATCTGTTATTGAAGCTTGCTGACATAGCTCTCTGCGCAACAGGATGTTCGTGCTCCTAGCTCTCTGTCTCTTGGAAATTCCCATGATGCAAATCTGAAAGAGGGTGACAAGAAGGATTGGAGGAAAGTCGCGACTGAGAATGAGAGTGCACGCCGTTGGCGTGAAGAAGAAAGGGAAACTGGTGTACTTGGTAGAAGGGACAAAAGAAAAACTGATCGCCGCATTGAAAATGCGTCAACCAAGGAGATCATTGATACTAGGAATATTTCTTCTGCTGATCGATGGCATGATGTGAGTAACCGCAGTCCTGCAGTTGAAACACGTCGTGATAGCAAGTGGTCTTCTAGATGGGGCCCGGAAGAGAAGGAGAAGGAGAAGGAGAAGGAAGGTCGGGCTGAGAAGAAGGCTGATTCCCAGAAGGAAGATCCTCAACCTGACAGTCAGTCTCTCACAGGTGGCAATCGTGCTGTGGAGCGTGATGTTGAGGCTCGTGACAAATGGAGGCCCCGCCATCGGATGGAAGCCAGTTCGGCTGCACCTACTTCATATCGGGCTGCACCTGGTTTTGGACCTGACAAGGGGCGGACCGAGGGCTCAAATATGGGATTTACTGTTGGAAGAGGGAGGGCTAGTGGTGTGCCTATTAGCAGGCTCCCATTAGGATCCTCAATTGGCACTATTCAATATGACCAGAACAAAGATGCTCCTGGTAAATCAAGTTTTTCAGCTGATGTATTTCGTTACCCAAGGGGTAAGATTTTGGATATTTACCGCTTGCAAAAGCATGATTTAGCTTTTGAGAAAGTGCAAGATCCAATAGAGGAAGTACCTTCTTTGACTCAAGTAGAGGCTCTTGAACCACTTGCTTTTGTTGTCCCAGATTCTGAAGAGGAGGTAAGAGTTGTGATATTATGGCTTTGCTGTTGTTTATTGATCATTTTGGATAAAACATCATTGATGCGCTTTGTTTATCAGGCTGTTATTAATGATATATGGAAAGGAAATGCTTGTGGCAGCGGGGCTTCTTACACTTCTTTTAGAAAGGGCAAAGTACAGGAGAATCCCATAGGTATTACATCTGCCTTTTATTTTTTATTTTTATGACTGATAACTGGTTTATTTATTATTATAGGCATTGTGGATGCAGATTTAAATGAGGACGAGATGGATGCCTCCCGGTTGAATATAAGCCATGACAGCTCACTGGACCCTATAGTTAATGATGCTTATAATCAAATTGAAGGTGATACTTGTATGACCTTGCATACAGTTGCATTATTTGCTATGCACTGTCATTTAACTTTTGACTTATTCTTTGGATCTCACCTCTATGCTTAATTACAATCAAAAGGAAAATTGGTCTTTTGTTTGCTTTTTGACGTGATGCCCTGATTCTCTGTTTCAGAAAGAAGTGCTAAACTTCAAGAGAAATTTACTTCTCCTAGGGTGGAAGTAGATGGATTCTTGCCAAGAATTCCAAAGGACTTTGACTTGACTGAAGCTGATGGCGTCAACAAGAATGTCAGACAATTTAAAGAAGCTGAGAAATGGGAATCTACCGATTCAGCAATAACTAAAGATTCTCTGTATGACGATGTCATTTACGACATTAATATGAAGCTTCCAGATGAGTCAAATTCGCTCTTTGTTTCACAAGTATTGGAGGAAAGTCAGAGTAGCAAGACACAGTTTTCTTGGGGCAACAATGGTGCAAGTCTCTTTAGAAATGACATTTCACCTGAGGAGTTGACTATGTACTATCGTGATCCTCAGGGAGAGATCCAGGGACCTTTTCTTGGGGTGGACCTGATCTCATGGTTTGATCAAGGATTTTTTGGTACTGACTTACCTGTCCGCATGGTGGATGCTCCAGAGGGAACACCCTTCATGGAATTGGGTGATGTGATGCCACATCTGAAAGCTAGCCTAGGTTATGGTGATGGCTCAGACTTACCTGTGAAGGGGGGTCAATCTGCTGGACCTGGGGGACCGTTGGGAAGAAGTCTGTCTATTACTAAGATTAGTGATTTGGCATCACTAAGTAATGAAAACTGGGGAGTTGCCGATTTTGAGAATCCCTCTATACAGAAGCTTCACTCTGGAATGTCAGATCACAGCCTCTTGTCCACGCATCCATATTCCGATGTCAAAAACCTGCAGGATTCTGCTACTCAAGATGAAGGTATTATCTTTGTAGAGATTGTATATGGCTACCATACATATATAGTTTTGATTTTTCAGAGTTTATATTTTATCTTATGCTTTTCTGTTTTTATTTCCTCGCAGAAATCGTGTTTCCTGGACGACCTGGGAGTGGGCATAATCCCAGGGCCAACGCTTTTCGAATGACTGATGGTGATTTTTCTGTTCCAGCAAATTACTCTTCTCATGGGACTGAAGCAAAAGAACAGCGCATGCTTTCACAAAATGTTGATAAGTTGCATCCATTTGGCTTGTTGTGGTCGGAACTTGAAAATGAACGTCCTGGACAAGCCGAGTCCCTCAATGCACCTGTGAGCCATAGTATGTCTAGTGATCTTGCAGCTCAAATGGGTGAGAGGTTTGCCTCAACAAGGGGAGTTCCTGGTGTTCCTGATTCTTCTGTCAATGATGAATCGTGGTCCAATTTATATAGAAACAGACCTGTTTCTGACGCAAATTTGTATAACACTAATATGGATGCTCAGCACTATATCCTTGCTGAACAAGATGCTCATCATAAAAAATATCCCGAGGAACTCATATCACAACGGCTTGAGCAGCAACAGCAAATTCAGCAAAGGAATCTTTTGTCTCAAATTCCTCACTTCAACGACTCTGTTTTGGGGCAGGTGGCTGGTATGAATGATGTTAACCAGCAGCTTGCTAATCAGTCGATGCCTGATCTTGAACATTTCTTGGCTCTTCAGCAGCAGCAACAGCAGATTGAGCTCCAGCAACGTCTACAACAGCAAATTATCATGCAGGAGCAACAGTCACAGGCTAGGCAGCTGCTGCTCCAACAGTTGCTCCAGCGCCAAGTCCATGAACCTGGGTTTGGACAGTCACATGTTGATCCAAGTGGGGCCAACAATGTTTTGGATCAAGAATTAATGAAACAGCATCTTATACGCGAACTACAGCAGCGATCGCAGCATCCAATGAGTCACATTGATCCACGTCGGGAACAGCTTATTCAAGCAAAACTTGAGCAATTAGCACATCAAGAACGTCAAACTGATCTGTATGATCTGGTGGATAATACAAGGCGTGATCATCTGTACCCACTAGAGCATCAAATTCTACGACAAGAACAGATGCGAGCGAGACACTTGGCACTGGGATTAAGGCAGCGAGCTGACATGGAAGAAGCGAGATCTGTCGGTGCTATTTGGCCTATGGATGAAGCTGAGCAGTTTATTCGAAATCCAGCTGGTAGTCATAGAGCCCATTCTATTAGCCCAATGGAGGTCTTCCAGCAGCTACATAGGTCTTCTCATGAGGATCAAATGAATCAGTTTGAGCGAAATCTTCAACTACAGGAGCGACTTCAAAGTGGCCGTTATGATCCAAGTGCATTTCAATTTGAACAGCCAATGTCTCTGGGTGCTGGTGGGCGCGGGATAAACATGGATGTTCTTAGTGCCATGGCTCATGGTCAGGGTTTGCATAACCAGGATTCGAACACAGGCATCCATTCAGCTGGTCAAATGGATGCACGTCATTCGCATGTCCCATTTACTCCAAATGAATTTTCTGGATCACATTTTGAGGCAATGGATGGTCGCTGGGTTGATGGAGATGCTCATAGGTCAAGTGATTGGCTGGAGTCTCAGATTCAACAACTGCATCTAAATGCTGCTCAGCAGAAGAGGGAGCAAATGAATTCGGAAGACCAAATTTCATGGCAGCAGCCAGGGCTCGATGAAGAGAAGTCAAAGCGTCTATTGATGGATTTGCTGCATCAAAAATCTAATCAACATTCAACTCAAACCTCAGAAAGAAAACTATCTAGCTTTCATGTTGAATCAAGCCCTGCAGACCATTTGAATAGGCTTGGCCTAGATCGAGGATCTGCTGCTGGGCCTTACGCTTTGATTTCCAGTGAACAAATGCAGTTCAGTTTGTTGGATGAGCAGAATGATGGCTCTGAAAGGGGTGGGACATTGCCTTCAAGATCTAGTTCTGCAAGGCTCGTGGAGGAGCTTGGATTTCCCGTAGCAAATGAAACTTCTCAGGCGACAGGTGGCAGCTCTAGCATGGTTGGAAGTTCATATATACACCCTGAATACATGGAGGTGGAAATAAAAAAGCGTCCAGGAAAATTTAAAGCAATGACAAGAGAGTTGGAGGAGGAGATACCTAATAATATGGCTAAACAAGCTGGAATTCCTCCTTTAGGTGTTGGAGATATTCCAACTAAGGCTGTTGCCAGGCAAAACTCAAGTGGCAGTGCAGGTAATTGTTATAATTGCTCCTGATGGTTCTTTTCATAGTGTTGTACCAGGAGTAATATTGTCTGAAATTGACTGCAGGTGAACTGGCAGGCTTCTATAATGATAAAATTGGACGATCTAATTCTTCTGTAGAAGAGATTTCTAATGACAGGTACAGAAGTTATGGATGGAAATTGGAAAGGTGATTGATATTGTGTAGACGAGAAATGATGATGCCCTTTGATGATTTGGGCTTGCTTGGCCCTGAATCACATCCCCCCCTCCTCCCTTTCTTTGAGCATTTGATTATGTGAACAATTGTGGCATTTATATTTTTTATAAATAAAATGGTAGTGTGCTAAATTATTTTGAAAGCTATTATCCCTATAACATGCATGAAGTTCTGGTTTAAGAAACTGTAACTAGCATTTTAGAAGAAACGGAAAATTGAAGACGCTCGCTGAAACTATTTTTTTTTTCAGTGCATGTTATCATTGTGTAAATGTTGTCCAGATTTATTTATTTTGACGTATTGTAAATAATATTCTATGTAAATTTCATACAGCATGGTTGAGTTTGTTGGAATGAGTTGGTGAACAGTGCTGTAATAGTTTATAAGGGAATTTGTTATCCTTTAAAGGTTTAATTTCTCGCTCAGTGGATAGCTAAGCTGTATTATGAGTCAGAAAAATCAGTTGTGGAAGTATTTCACAGGTTTAGAACTAGAAGATTGTCAAACCAGATCTCATGTTTTAGTGTTTTGAAGGATGCTGATATTAATATTAACTTCATATTGACAGGGTTCCTACGGTGCTCTCCCGAGGGTCAGAGACAGTTTTACTAAGGCACCCTCCTCCTGTTCCCCGGGCCTTGTCATCCCAGGATGGATTATCTGAGTTGGCTTCTGATCATGTCCCAAGAGGAGCTACTCCTTTAATTGACTCTTCTGATGGTATGCTTTTCCTTGTACTGAAGTCTACCATGAGATTATCATCTTGCCACAATTTCTTAGTGAGTACTTAGAAGATGGCTTTTATAATCAATCCAATGAAAATAAAACTTTGTTTGGTGAAACTCTACCATGAAATTATCATCATCTTTCTTAGTGAGTAATTCTTAGAAGATGGCTTTTATAATCTATCAAATGACAATAAAACCTTGTTTGGTTAAACTTTCTGTTCTAGTCCCCAACACAAAATATACCCCCTCTCTTCCCCCATCTTTGTTTTATTGCGCTCGTGTTTTATTAATAAATTTGTATCAAGTGGAATACATTGTGGGCTCTTCTGAGGCTGTTTTAAAATGCTCCATTTCAGCAGGGAGACGAGAAACTCGAGGAGGAAACATAATCAATCAAGATCCGCATGCGAATTCATCTGCAAAGAAGGACATGCGTTTCAGGCGCACGTCATCTTGTAGCGATGCTGATGTATCTGAGACCTCATTCATAGACATGTTGAAAAGCAATGCTAAGAAGCCACCACAGCCTGAGCTTCAGTCTGCAGCTTCAGAATTGACCGACTCCCAGGGAGGCCGTAGCGGGAAGAAGAAGGGGAAGAAAGGAAGGCAGATTGATCCCGCTCTCCTTGGTTTCAAGGTCACCAGCAACCGCATTATGATGGGTGAAATCCAAAGGGTGGATGACTAACAACTCGTTTGTAATGTATGTCCAGTTTTTTTTTTTTTTTTTTTCCCCCCCCCCCCCAAAACTTGTTTTGGAGAAAGGTACATATTCAGATGTGTTGGTGTAAAGCAATTGGTAGACAAATTTTGTTACCGCCTCTGCACATTTCTTGTGGGAGAAAGCATAGACGCCTAGTTTTGATTTTGCAATTCAATTTAGAGATTTGTTGATACTGAATATTTTGTAGGGAGAGGAAATAGAAGAGGCATTTTGTGTTATTTTTTGCATTTTTTTTCCTCTTCAACCCCTTTCCAATTTCTAATTTTCTTTTTACTTTCAAGTACCCCAGAGATGGTGATATAATACCAGCCTTATCTTGGCTGTTCGAAGATTTTCATTGAATTTGAGTACCCCAGATAGGTTACCGGTCATTCGTACATTTTGTATACTGAGCGTCCATCAATGCAATCTCTTGCGAGATTTACTGAAATTCAGCAAGTGTTATCAGAGAATTTGTACTCGACAGTTCCATTGTGTTATCAGAGAATTTCTTCAGTCCTCATCCCAACTTCACCGGAGTTGGAAAATGACTTCAGGAAGCAAGCTGGATGAAACCTGGTAAAGCAATGGCTCTCCACTGATCAATTTTCCTCTCCCACGACGTGATTTGCCGTTTCATTTGTAAACTTCAGCACAGCCTTGATGTACGTTGGATTCTCATTCTGTAGTTTTTGATAAAATCTTGCATTGTTAGTAAGATCTACATAGTAGTTGCGTGTTTAATTTTTAAATATTCATATAATCCAAAAAACAAATGGTATACCAAACAGATACTTGACATAACAATTAGTTGTGCATATTCCAACAGACAATGTTGCTTATGGAGTGATACATGGGTCTGATTATCTGAGGATCTTCCAATTGTATTTTGAAAGGCCCCGAAATCAATCACACTTCCATTTCGACGAATTCATTGTGTAAACCTGCACCCTTGTGTTTATTTTCATGTATTTATATAGGGTAGCTAGATTTAAAGATATGGCCAGATCACATCTTGGCCATGGTGTATCGCCTCTTGGGTTGTTGCAACTTGACAGGTTAAACAGCTAGCCAAGATTTGCAAAGAGGAAGATCCAGATGTTCAATTTGGCTCCAAAAACGGTTGTTTCGAGGGATCCATTTCCCATTCAGCGTCCCCGCAGGCTGTGAGCACAGTAGTCAGGATGTAATCGTCAACCTCTAACCCTACTGATTTCATTCGATACATCAGATTCAAGGCCTCTCTGCAATGACCGTTCCTGGCATAGCCCACAATCATTGCCCTCCAAGCCACCAGATTTCTCTCCGGCATGCTACTGAAAACCTGAAATGCCTCTGAAAGACACCCACACTTGGAGTACATATTGATCAAAGCACTTGCCACAAACACATTTGAGGATCCAGGGTTCTTGTTCACAGACGAATGTATTGACTTCCCTTGTTGGATGTCCTCCAGATTAGCGCAGGCCTTGAGGATTGACGAGTATGTAAACGGGTTGGGCTCCACACCTTCGCCTAACATCTTTTTGAGGAATTCTAGGGCTTCCAGCTCGTATCCTAAATGTGCGCAACCGGATATTATAGTCGTCCATGCCACAACATCTCTAAGAGGCATCGCCTGGAGGGCTTTTAAAGCCCTAGTATAGTCTCCACATTTGCAGTATAGCCACACAAGGGTGCTTCCTATGTAGATATTGTTCTGCATCAAGTTCTTGACTATCTGCGCATGAACTTCCCTCCCCGAAGAAAGAGCCCCAACAGAGCCACAAGCCCTGAGGATGCTTACAATGGTCAAGTTATTCACCATCAGCTTTCTTCTCTTCATTTGTCTGTAGAGATCCAAAGCCTCGTAGCCCAGCCCGTTTTTCGCATAACCAGCTATCATTGAAGTCCATGTGACCATGTTTCGCTTTCTCATCCGATCAAACACTCTCCTTGAATCTATGATCTCGCCGCACTTGCCATACATCCCCACCAGAGAAGTACCGATATATACATCATTTCTTATCATTTTCTTAAGGACAAGACCGTGTAATTGTCTGGCGAAACTCAGTTTCTTCTCTTCACCGCACGCTCTCAAGATACTGCATACGGTGTGCTCGTTGGGGAAGTAACCAGTGGACAGCATTCTGGAGAACATGGATAAAGCTTGATTTCCACAACCTTGTTGCGACCAAGTACTGATCATAGTTGTCCAGGAAACCACATCCCTCTCCTCCATTCTATCAAAGGCCTCGTTGGCACTCACCAAGTCACCACATTGTGCATAGAAGTGCACAATGGCACTATCTACAATCAAGTTGTTCCAACAACCCTTGACAATGCAAGCATGAATCTGCCTCCCGAGCTGATAATCAGTTCTCTTCCCACATAAATTCAACATAAAGACAAACGTGGCTGCGTTCGGCTCAACCCCTTCATCTACAAATTCCCCGAGAAGCAACATAGCTTCATCATACATACCAGAATTCAAGTACCCATTAAGCACCGCAGTCCAAGAAACAACATTTCTTTGAGACAATCCATCGAACACCTTGCGGGCATCATCCAATCTCCCGAGATTCAAGTAGGCACTGATCAGGTTGTTACACAAAAACACAAAAGAATGCCCAATGTAGCCTCTTACGATCACAGCTTGTAGTTTTCGAAGATCCTTCAACCTGTAACACGATCGAAGCCGTAGAACGAGAGTATCGGGATCCGGCCACTCGCTCATCGGTAAAGACTTGATGAAGTCGACATCAGGATTTCGTCCAGATATGGAAACATCACTGAAATTCAGTACACCGTACGAGCTATCCCAATCTCTAAAAGCAAAATTACGATGATTCTCAAAGCTTTTTGGGTGGAAATGGGGTGCTCTACCAGATTGGTTAACTACGATCTTTGATGGTACTTGTGATGGCCGTGCAACGAAGACAACAGGAGATTGGAATTGGGAGATATAAACCGGAATTGAACTTGCAATTGGCGAGACTATAAACATCGGGTTATATGTTTGGATTCCCCCGCTAATTTTTGTTTTTCTAGCCGTTGAAAGTTGGGTGTTTTCTGTTTACAGGGGAAGACTGGACTGAAGGACCTACATTAGTTTTTTTCTTTTGTTTTTGTTTTAATAAAGCTAATTTTGCTGCCCAAACCAAGTTATGTCATTGTAGAATTTCTTGCTACATAACGACCTCGATAGACTTAACAAAAGTTTCTTTTGGGACAAGGACCCACAATATAATCCCCTTATAGAGTGGGATAAAATATGAAGACCGAAGAATAAAGTTGGATTTGGAATCCAGAAGACAAAAGACATGAACAAGGCCTTGCAAATGAAACTACTATGGAAAATATATAATCACGGAACTGCAAATTGAATGAGTGAAAATAGTTAGAGAGAAATACTTGAAGGATGAGAGCATCTGGGACTACACGACGACAAAGAATACGTCATGGCAATGAGCAAAGTTGATGGAGATTAAAGAAGAATTCTGCTCAGGTCTTATCTGGCAGGTTGGTAACAGGAAAATCATAAGGTTCTGGAAGGACAACTGGCTAAACTATGACACAAAACTCTGAGTAAACAACATCCGTTTCATAGACCACAATGAAGAAAAAGAAACGATCGACCAGTTCTTAAAACTCAAACCTGCCACTACTGTCTTCTATTCGGATTATGTTTGTTTGCCTTCTGAACTGCAATTGTTATGTTTGGATGATGCTAAGTAATTAATTACTCCCTCCGTTTGGCAAAACTTGTCATTTTAGGGTGTTATTTTTGTTCAAAAAAAACTTGTCATTGTAGGTATTTTGCCCTTCACTTTACAAAAATGCCCTTGATATAATTGATGGTTTGTTAGTTGTAGTTTTCGATAAAGTAAAAAAGGAGGTAATAATTGAGGATAAATTAGTACATTTGTTAATTACCTTAAAACTTGTGAAAGAATCTAAAATGATAAGTTTTCCCGAACGGAGGAAGTATTTGGTTTTGCTAAAAAAAAAAGATAAACAAGAAAAATATTAAAATTACATGCAAATCCAGGCTATCCAAAATTATAATCCTTATTCCGTGTCTCGATCACAAGAGTCATAAGGAAAACACATTTATCTAGCACTAATAAATAGACTAATAGAAAATAAAAAACTAAACATTTTTTTTATAAATAAAATAATAATTACTAGAACTTATTTGTGGCACATGAGATTTGAAGAAGAGAAATAGGGAGGGGGCACTCGTACGTGTTTGTGTGGACATGGGTGTGTTGAGATGGAAAAAAGAAGGTGGTGGGTGTGAGATTGGAATGTAACACTTCCACAACCATACATTAAGTGATAGGCTCTGAATCACCTTATCTCCTCCTTTATCAGGCCATTAACACAGCAAACTCCCCTGCATGACTGCATCCTCAGTGTAGACTGGAGAGAGCCTCTCATATGTCTGCAACTGCAACCATGGCTTCTGCAGGTGTTACCGTCTCTAACTACGCTCTTCGGGTTCGATCCTTCCCATCCTCTTCCTATCTCTCTTGAAATTCTATCTTTATATTCGTGTCGAGTAATTCCTAGTATCTGACTAATTGACTATAGTTGCTTACCTTTGGGTCCAGTATAAGGGATTCTCCGATTTCTCAGGTCTCCATTGCTCGTCATCGTCTCTTCCGTTCGCTCGCAGATGCAGTGATGATGATCTTGTAGCCAGATTGTCGTTTCAGACTAATGCTGTAAGTACCTCGACATTACCCTGTAACCTTTATGGAAATAGTATAGCATTGATACTACTAAAACCAATAACTCATCTCATATTCAGTCATCTCATTATATATAGGGTGTGGTTCGGGTGTACACACCCCTTAAAGTGTACCTTGTTCACAAATATTATTCGGTGAAATGTGAAATATTATTCGGTGAAATTTGAAAATTATTTGGTGAAATGTGAAACATTCTACCGAATACTGTTATGTTACAAATTATTCAGTGGAATTGGAACGTTTTTATCTGAACGGAACGAAAAAAGAAAACATAACAGTATTCGGTAGAATGTTTCACATTTCACTGAATAATACTTCAAATTTCAGCGAATAATATTTGTGAACAAGGTACACTTTAAGGGCTGTGTTCAAATGATCCATACACTATATATATTAAGCTTAGAATACTCTGAATTTAGATTTAGATGTAGGATTCACAATGTCCCAACAAAGATTACTCGGACACAAAACACAATAAATAAATATCTAACTTCTAACACAAAAGTTTGACATCTTAAATGAATTTAATTAAGAAGTATTGGTGACATTAGCAATTAACGTATATATGGGTAGGTGGGCGGGGCAAGAAACGTGAGGAAGGGAGTGGTGGAAGCACAGCTTAAAGTGGCAATCAACGGTTTCGGAAGAATCGGAAGGAACTTCTTGAGGTGTTGGCATGGGAGGAAGGACTCTCCGTTGGATGTGGTCGTCATCAACGACAGTGGGGGTGTCAAGCAAGCATCGCACCTCCTCAAGTATGACTCCACATTGGGGACATTCGATGCAGATGTTAAACCAGTTGGTGATAATGCCATCTCCGTCGATGGAAAGATCATCAAAGTTGTCTCCGACCGCAACCCTATCAACCTTCCTTGGAAGTACGTAATGATCATCATCGATCACTTCAACTAGCTCTCAATTTCTTACAATTGAAATAGTTCATTGCTGACTCTAACATGATCTCGTTCTCGTCCAGGGAATTGGGGATCGATTTGGTGATAGAAGGCACTGGAGTGTTCGTCGACCGGGAAGGTGCGGGCAAGCACTTGCAAGCAGGGGCCAAGAAGGTGGTAATCACTGCTCCAGGGAAAGGCGACATTCCGACATATGTTGTGGGTGTCAACGAGGAGAAATACGATCCTGCTGAGGCTATCATCAGCAACGCATCTTGCACTACCAACTGCCTCGCACCTTTCGTCAAGATCCTCGACCAAAAGTTCGGTAAGTACGTACGTTCATCATTCTCTACATAATCGCTTATAAGCATATATTTGTGATACTAAAAAAATAAAATAAAAACTGGTTTAACTAAACTACGTCCGATATTTCAATTCGGTTGCGCGCAGGGATTATCAAAGGAACCATGACAACGACCCACTCATACACTGGAGACCAAAGGCTCCTTGACGCGAGCCACAGGGACCTGAGGCGCGCGCGTGCAGCAGCACTCAACATAGTGCCTACTTCGACAGGGGCGGCCAAGGCGGTGGCGTTGGTGCTCCCGTCACTCAAGGGGAAGCTCAACGGGATTGCCCTTCGAGTGCCGACCCCCAATGTTTCGGTGGTGGATTTGGTGGTGCAGGTCACCAAAAAGACCTTCGCGGAGGAGGTGAACGCCGCGTTTAGGGAAGCCGCTGATAAGGAGCTTAAGGGGATTCTTTCAGTGTGCGACGAGCCGCTCGTCTCGGTGGACTTCAGGTGTTCCGACGTGTCGTCCACCGTCGATGCATCGCTGACAATGGTGATGGGAGATGATATGGTGAAGGTCATTGCCTGGTATGATAATGAATGGGGATACTCACAGAGGGTCGTTGATTTGGCTGACATTGTTGCTAACAAATGGTAAGGACCATCAGTCGAAGCTAGCTCTCCAATTTTAATTTAATTTCCAGGATTGATCACCTCCTTTTTGTCAAATCATTTTTTCTTTTTGTATGTAATAAAATATTGTACATTTATATTGTGCTTACTTATCTATTGTTACAACAAACGGAATTATAAAAACGTATGCCTTATTTTTTAAAATTATATAAAACCACCCATATTTATAAAAACATCACTAGTCACAACACATCCTGATCCTTAATTGGTTCCGGAACAGACGGTGATCGATAAGCTTCAGCTTAAAGTATTTATTGAGCTTGAATCGTTGGTTCGTTAACCGTAAACATCTCTAAGACTCTTAACTCCCACGTTGAGTGTATTATCTTTTAAAGTTCTCAAATAAGTATAAATTTTGAATTATCCACCAAGTATATATATCTATATACAAGGGAGGGTTCCAGTGAGAACGAAAGAAGTAATATGATTAGCTGATACGGATCTGATTTTTAATTAAAAAAACCTCACGCGCTTTGATCTCCTCTGTTGAACTTTGATTCTCGGTTTCCACGCCTTCTTTGGTACTCCTTTCTGTCGGTGTTCGAGACAACTCGGTTTCTAGAGGCGAGGATGAGCGAGAGGGTGGCAAAGATGAAACAACAAGGTGGGGACAGGGGTGGTTACTAGGCTTCGTAGATCCGAGGAGGACGAGGCAGAGCTCCGACATCGGAATCACTCCTACTTGCGGCTCAGTAGGTCCGGCAGAAAGTGATTAAATGGATCCACATAGAATGCCAAGTTGCATATCCCTCTCCTACCCTTGCACCGCTTCCCGCTAGTACAGGTACAAGTCAGTCCGATGCTATAGCATATACAATCCATCATAATAAATGCGCATCAATAATCATGCTCATATCGTAAATCATGCTCATATAATGAATCAGGCTCATCTCGTATCTCGTGACAATATGAATCGATGAGGACAAACCCGATGAGGATGGGTCGTTCAATGACCCTAGCAAATGACTCTAAAGACTCACAGATAATGGCCGTTCTGCTCCAAATGCATAGAGAATAAGGATGTTCATTCATATATGCAAGTCTTAAGCATGATAGTACATGGCATGCAATATACAACACCTACACACTATATGACACATCAGGCATGAGGTCCATTCAATGAGTAAGCTCCTGTAGGAAACATACCCGAAAAGCCGAATAACAAAAGTAACAACAGATAGCAGAAGTCCAAGCAATCACTAAGCACCTAGCATATATGAATAGTAAAGGATGCTATGAGTCAAACAATCCTACTAACTAACACAGGGAAATCACACTCAAAAGCATTTTTCAAAATCATCCGATAGGTTAAAATAGTCAAAACACGAGAAAACATCTGCAAACCGAGATATCCAAAAGGTTAACCATTTCATATAAATTCCTCATAACTAATCACCCATAACTGTCCCATGTCTCAATCTCAATCCAAGGTCCAATGTCAAGTCATATATATAAGTCATATAATAGTCCATCGGTTCAAACATTCACAAGGAAAGGTCCAATGTCAAGTTCGGTTAAATAGTTAAAGAAATCCGGTAAAAGAGGTTCAAAGGTCCAATAGGTTAGATCAGTATGTTAAACAAGGTTTGTGAAATATAGTAAATCCAAAGACGTTCTCAAGTCATCAAGTCCTATTAATTAGTCAAAGTTATCATTTAATGGAATCCCGACATCTCGGTTTTAAAACACAAAACCTTTCAAAAATTTTAAAACACCCAAAGTATTTCAATACATCTAAATCACCTTTTATTTCTTTAAAACTATATTATAAAACATTATAATAATCCTTTAAAACATTTTATTTAAAATCCAATATATTAAACTCAACAACCTCAATAAACCCAACATAGATTGGCTCAACCCAAAACCGAACCAAGGGTCCAAAGAATCAAGGGGAGTCGGCCTCAACCAAGGCACAAGGCTAGTTTCACGCGGCGAAGTGGCCGCTCGCTGACAGGTTATTTTCAGTCGCCTTAATCCTATCAAATGTATCCGACTAACCTAACTAATATAGTTTGGCAAGTACAGGTCGATCCCACAGAGAGTCAACGATTCGTATGCAAGTCAGAGTGTGTCAACAAGAAAAGAAACAAAAAGGGGGGAGGGGATTTTGATGGTTTAAACTAACTAACTAAGAAACAAAAGTAGTAGGATAAAACAGATTTAGTGAATGAATATGAGAGAAATAGCTTAGGTCAGCCAATCTCAGCAATCAGGTTTGTTCAATGATCATTGAAATCAAATAGATAACTTCCTCTTGAATACTTTATTGTGGAAAGACTATGTCTTTTGAACCCAATTCCTTATCAAATCTAGTTAACAGGACAACCAGACCCTGAAAACCCTAATTATCAAACAATCCTGAAACTATCAAGATTCAATTCAATAATTGATGAAGCTTAAAGGAAATCAACAAAGACAATCGACGCGCACAACCAGTTATTGCATCAATTGCAAATCAATTCTCAATACAAATCCCTAAATCAACCAGTTTCAGAGATTTATACTTTGCTACTCAGAAATATAGATAATTCAACCAGAAATTACCTATATCTAGCTATAGATTATCATGAAAAATCATCAGTTGATCAGGCTAATGGAAATTCACGAAAACCCTAAACATTCGATGCAAAGAATTGATAATATTCAAAGAGGAGTATTAAGATAGAGAAATCTCACAATGAAATGATAAACCTGACGCTTCGATTAATCTCCCCAAGCAAAGGAGTTTAGTTATTCATACTTGATGAGAAAACCAAAATCCACCATTTAACGTCTCACGAATGTCTGATGATTATTCCCCAAAATCAAAACCTGACACACCCTAATCATCTCCAATTTTTCGTCTTTTCTCAAAATAATAATGTCAATTAAACTCAGCCCAAAAGATGGCCCAATCCAGCTTGAACACGCTGAATAACTCGGGTGGAAACCAAAGAACTCGGCCAAGTTATGTTGCCCAGACCGAGTTATATTCTGCAGTCACATTTGAAGTCCCATTTTCTCTATTTTCAATGCTGAATTTGGAAAAGTCGTAAACACGAAAGTTGTAGGTCTTTGAATATTCTTTCCAACAAGTATAAATACGCCCCGATCCGATAAATACAGCCTTCGAATGACTCGTTTTAGTGCAGCGTCGCCAGCTTGGATAGCTCCAATCCTTTACATGTTTAGCTCCTCTCCTCGGCTCTCGTGCTCTTTATTCTCGTCCAATCTTCCAACATTGGCTCGAGCTTAGCTTCACCTCTTTACAATCACCTGAAATCATGCACAAACCTCGTAGATTCCGACTCTAATTGAAGCATAACCAAAATATGAAAACTACTCTAACTCATGCACTTTATCATACCTAAATCTATCTAAATGCAATATTAACACTACCTAAATGCGTCTGATCACTCGCCGTGCCAAAACTTGTCCTTTGGCTCTCGCGAAGGAGAGGCTCTCGCTAGCCGCGAGAGGCCCCTTTGGCCGCGGTGAAATGGCCGCTCGTCGTGGTGAAAGGCCTCCTTCTTCCTTTCTGGCGGCAGTTCTCACTCGCCGCAACGACCATGGTTTCGTCGCGGCGAGATTCAAACATTTTGGCTCGCTTCTTCCTTGAATTAACTTCATTCTTTGTCAAACCAATTCTAAACTAAAGCATGACCCTCCCTGACCCCAAAAAACACATCAAGACTCAAATATGAACCAGAGGTGGAGAGTGGAAGAGGGATTACCGAGGGTCTTCAAGGAAACGTTTAAAGCTTTAATGGGGAGGAGGGTCCTTCGAGCTCAAAATCGATGAGGAAAGTGAACGACTGAGCCTTTTAAAAAATAGAGGATGAGTAAAAGTCCTCTTTTACGAAGGTTTGAGACATAAATAAATGAAAACGAGCATAACCGAGCTGACCCAACGATCACCTCACTGAAGAACACAAGACCTTAAGATGTCCTCTAAAGTATGAATCATCCGCTCACTCTGATCATCTATCTACGGATGGTAAGTTGTGCTGAACTGTAGTCGAGTCCCCAAAGCTTCGTGAACCTGCTTATAGAATCTCGAAGTGAATCATCCATCTCTGTTAGAAACTATCCTCTTGGGAAATATGTGAAGCCTCCAAATATGTCCGACGAACTCGTCTACTAGCCTCAAAACCAGCCAAGTCTCCTAGATGGCAATGAAATGGGCCGACTTGGTCAATCCGTTGACCACGACCCAAATAGCGTCAAAACCTTTGACATCTCTCCTCAATCCAATGAAGAAGTTCGTAGAGATATATGTCCACTTCCACTTGGGAGCTGGAAGTGATCGGACGAGTCCACCCGGTCTCTGGTGCTCAATCCTGACCTGTTGATAGACTTGGCATCTGGCAACGAAATCTGTAATGTTTGCTCGCATCCTCTACCACCAATAGAATCTCCTCAAATCGTAGTACATCTTATTCATCCCTGGATGGACAGAATAAGGGGTAGTGTGTGCCTCTTGCATAATCCTCTGCCTCAGATCTAAATTAGATGGCACCACGATCCTACCCTGAAATATCAGCAACCCGTCGACTCTCTCTGCAAGCTCACCACCTTGTCCCTGTGAGATCCATTATCTCAAAGATGCTACCTCTGGACACTCTGCCCGACCTCTACGAATCTCATCAGTCAACTCTGACTGAATCTCCAGAAATGACAAATGGTCGCTCTCCCTCTAAAGCTATACCTCAATGCCGCACAACCTCAACTCCTTCTGCAATTGACTCTATGCCATCAATCTGGACACGGTCGCCTCATGATGAGTCTTTCGACTCAATGCATCTTCTACTACATTAGCCTTCCCATGATGATAGGTGATATCCAAATCATAATCTTCTAGGAGCTCTAGCCAACGCCTCTATCTCATGTTGAGCTCCTTCTGGGTGAAGATGTACTTCAAGATATTGTGATTCATCATCACCTTGTATGAAGTACTATACAAATAATGCCTCCAAATCTTCAGAGCGTGAACCATTACTGTAAGCTCTAGATCGTGTGCGGGGTAAGTCTCCTCACCAGGCTTCAATTGGCATAAAGCATAGGCTATAGCTCGGTCTCTCTGATGCAGAACACAACCCAAACCAGCTCATGAGGCATCGGTGTAGACCACGAACTCCTCTGTCCTATCCGGTAGTCCTAAAACTTGTGCGTTTGTTATCTTCTCCTTTAGAAGCTCAAAACTGGCCTGACACACCTTGCTCCAAATGAAGGGAACATCCTTTCGAGTTAACAATGTCATCGGTCTGGCAATGCTCAACAATCCGGGGATGAAACGCCGATAGTAACTGGCCAAACTGAGGAAGGAACGGATATCTTGGACGCTCTTTGGAACCTCCTAAGCAACTATAGCCTCAATCTTCACCGGGTCCAAGGCGACTCCATTTGCCGAGATGACTTGGCCTAGGAAAGCCACCTCCGAGATTCAAAAGTCGCACTTGCTTTACTTGCTAAAAAGATGATGACTCTGCAAGGTCTCCTACATGCCCCTCAGGTGCTCCTCATGCTCCTCTCTACTCTTCGAGTATTCCAAGATGTCATATATGAAGAACACCATAAATCTGTCTAGACAGTCTATAAACACCCTGTTCATAAGCTCCATAAATGTTGTTGGCGCGTTGGTCAGCCCAAAAGGCATGACCACGAACTTGTAATGGCCGTACCGCATCATGAATGCGATCTTCTGAACATCCTCGGGCTTCACCTTGAGCTGATGGTAACCTGACCTCAAGTCAATCTTTGAAAACACCACCGCACCTTGAAGCTGGTCCAACATGTCATCGATCCTCGTAAGAGGGTAGGGGTTCTTCACCGTCACCCTATTCAGCTTTCTGTAGTTTATGCATAACCTTAGAGATCCATATTTCTTCTTGACGAGAAAAACTAGCGCTCCCCATGGTGATGCACTCGACCGGATATAGCCTTTCTCGACCAACTCCTCAAGTTGAGCCTTTAGCTTCACCATCTCGGTGTGTGCTATCCGGTACAGAACCAGCGAAATAGGCCTAGTGCCCGGCTCCAACTCTATAGCGAAATCTACGTCCCTCTGTGGCTGAAGTCCTGGTAGCTCATTTGGGAAGACACCTGCAAACTCTCGTACTACGGGCACGTCATACATGCCGGGCCTCCTGTTATCCACCTCTAATCTGTAAACCCTCACCATCTCATGACACGTACTGCACTGATGAGTGCCCCGTTCCTCTTGGGGTCACTCTCCTAGACCTAGTGCTCTGTCCCATCATCTGCCAAGATAGTCACCGTCCTCATCCGCAAGTTGATAATCGCTCTGCAGCTGTCCATGAAGTGCATGCCAAGTATGAGGTTCTCAAGCTTCAGCGGAATTACGATTAGATCGGCGGGCCATTCTCGCTCACATATACGGATGGGGCATCCTAAGATCTCTTGACTTGTCCTAATCCTCACCCCATCCGGTAGACCCACTAAGAGCGATGGACCACTCGTGCAGCTCAGACTTAGTCTAGTGACGCATGCCTCTATTATAAAGCAGTGAGTAGCACCAGTGTCAAACAAAATATCCAAGCATGCATCATAGAGTGATATAGTACCTGAGGCAGTAGGATCCGATCGATCATCAATCCTCATCTAAAAGATGCAAGGAGGTGGGAGCAATGCAGAACCAGATCCTCCAAAAGTCTGTCCTCGCTCGTAGCCGGACCCAGATGGTCCAGTTGAAGATGGTCCTCTGCCAACTCCAGAACTAGATGGTCCTCGATCTCCTCTCCTAGAGCCTATGCCGCCTCTAATTCCAGATCTGCCTCTAGTTGAAGTGTCACCTCTCTCCTACCCCTAGGGATATGTCAGAAGTGGGGGATGGGAAACTGGGGGAAGTCTAAGTATAGGTTCAGCTGGTGTGATCCTACCACTCTAGGCAAAGTGAAAAACTCTGCGTCCCGTAACTCCACAAGTGTAGCATCTGGTAGCTCTATCCGAGCACTCCCTCACATAGTGCCTCTCTCAAAATAGCCATGGCATGTAACGCTCTGAACACTGACATCTCTGCTTTTAATAGTTTGTACTGGTAGTGGTGGTGGCATGATGAGACCTGAGGACTGGGATCGACCAAGGCTCGAGCTTTCGAACACTCTTTTTGTGGGGATAATTTTTGGGGTTTATGGAAACTGACGAAAGGGATATGTGGAGCAAGATTCATATGCCTCTCACACTTGAATCCCCTACACTCGATCTCAATCCTCTCGGAATCTCACTCTGAGGATTTCGACCCTTCGACACCTTTGCCTCTCACTAGGGTTTCACCCTCGACCTCTCACTAAAGGGTTCACTCTTAGCCTCTCACCAAGAACTCGATCCTTAACCCGGAATCATACGAAGCTATTAGTTGCTTAACCTTTAATTCAACT
Source organism: Persicaria maculosa (assembly GCA_963922045.1). NCBI lineage: Eukaryota > Viridiplantae > Streptophyta > Magnoliopsida > Caryophyllales > Polygonaceae > Persicaria > Persicaria maculosa. Next base: position 37,875,152 of record OY998271.1, read on the forward strand.
AAACTTGACTTGATTTAAAATAAAGGTTTTACAAGCAATATATAGGATGAAGATATAAGTCCCAAACCTCTCTAAGCGATGTGGGATTATTAGAATAGAAAAACTCAAGAAAAATTCGTCCAGACTTGAGCTCCTGAAATGAATGTCAAATTGGAGCATATTCGGGGCTGATTCGGAGAAAATGTTCTTCATCGAAGTTGTATCCACTTAAAATATCTTTCCAATAAGTGCTCACCGGCTTTCATCGGAATTTTATATAGCCCAAAAGAGCCAAAATACCACGGTGTCGCCATGCTGTTTTCTCAAACGAGAAATGATATTTGGCTCCAGCGACAAAGCTTTGTAAGATGAATGAGTCGAGCTCATTGACCACTACGATCACATCATCCTCTTCCCCTTGAAAAGAATTCGTCCTCGAATCTGTGATGGAAACGAGCGACTTCTTCGAACATGCTTCTTCTTCCTTGAACGGATCTTGAATCCCCTCTTCTTCTTGAATCGTGAAAGGCAAGCAAGACGGAAAGAATGGTGTCGCATTCAATCACTTAGTTGACATGGAATTAAAAAATATAGGTACCTCGGATAGAGAAGAGTGTACCTATTTTGTAGAGAGAACGAAGAGTCTCGTCTGTCAAAGAAAGTGAACAGAGAAGGTGGTTTGGCGAGCATGGGCTTGCACGGAGGCTTTTAGGTGGCGTCTGTTCTCCGTATCTAGCTCCATCCCCGATTGACAGAGGAGAGAGGAAGGAGGCAAGGGTGAGAGAGCAAGAAGAATGGGAACGGAGGAGCGAATAGGGAGATGTAAAGGATGGAGGAGGGAGGTATTGAAAAATTGCATAACTCTCTTTGGCAAAGGATCTCACCGTACGGATGGCCCCAAAGCACTCCTAAAATTTTAATCAACCTCTTAAACATGGACCCAAACGAAAGAGCATATTGAGGACTTGAAAAACTATTGATTGAAACTTGCACCTTCCATCAACAGGTACTAGTCTACTAGAGTTTTACCAACATCTTTCTGACCAAAGTCAAACAAGAATATTAATTATACAATGCAGTTATATGAATAGAAAAAAGTGCAAGTATTGCCAACCAGACCTCAACAATTGATGTAGATGTTGCAGTTGCGGCTTGAGTTTCATGTGAAAGCTCGCGAAAAGCGGTGCAAACTTCTACCTTTAGTACATCCTCATGAAATCCATACCCTGAAAGGGAAAAAAAGGTTAAATAGCCATCAATGAAACCTGCATTCAACATGTGCATTGCACCTTGACCACATTTTTTTAGAACAAAATAGTTAGTAACAAATCGTATGTACAGAGGGAAAATTTTTTGTACCTGTAGCACATTAAGCCAATATGTCAATGTCACTTTACTCTAAGAACTTCCAAGAAAGTTCCATGCACTCCAAGCTGCTAGATTTTGGGGCATGAAACTTTTGTCATGAAGGAATAAAATATCACTGTCGAAGGAAATTCAAATGTGTATCTAAACTTCAGTAATTAGAAAAAGGACTCAACCTATGCCTTTTTCTAACCTCATAATCTATAAAGGAGAGTATGGAAAGATAACAATTCTGTTAACTACAAAAAAATAGAAAATGCATCTTAGCACATTGATGCCAAATACCAAGGACATCAAGTTCACAAGGACAGAGCAATAGTATGTGAGTGCCTACTCAAATATGACATTCCTAAAAGTTCTTTGCACCTAATTATTCTATAGATAGGGACTTGAAACATTTCTTAATACTTGGCAGACTCTCAAAATAAATATATTCAATGTTTCATGGAATCACACCTATTAAATGAAACTATCAAAAGATTGAGATCTCATAAACCTTCTCTATCGCAGTTCCTCATCTAGCTATAATAATAAAAAAGAGTAGCAAGTTATTAATTATGATTTAGGGACTGATGGTCATGGTAGACAAAAAAGGGAGTTCTAAGTTCTCACCCAAGTACAAAGAAAAGAAAATGATGGCACAAGAAGATCCAAAACATTTATTTCCTTAGGTTTGCACAATGGCATAAAAATTATATAAGATTTCAACAAATGATCTCAATGGTAACAAGGATGCATTTGTATTCCAGCCATCCTCAATCCTTCATACAGGAATGAATTTCAAGAATCATGTAGTTGAAAAACTATGTTCGGGCGACCAATTAGTAGTTAATAATATGAGAAGAAACATGTACCTTTCTCTTCTTCACAAGAAGGTTTAGCATGTCCTCTAGCTGTTTCTTCTTGTGCTTTCTAGCCTTATCAAGAGCACCATCAACCTCTACTGATCTTGATTCATTTATAAAACCCATCAAACCGTAAAAAATCCATCAAACCCTAAATTAATTCATTGCACTTAGAAAAGACAAACAAATTGTAGCACCAAGTTTAGACATACCAAGTAAACTTGTTTCCTAGCCCCTGAAAATTAAATCAAAATAGCAAAAATTGGATGTGAAAATCTACCAAACAATGAATTGCAGTAACTAATTAGACGTTGGACTGATGGAAAAGGGAGGAATCGAAATCAACCATACCAGATGTGCGACTCCCACTAGCCATTTCTCTAGTAATAGGTCACCCCTTGATACTGGGAGCTCTTCAATTTCATCCCTCGCCGACTCTTCTTTAACGGTTGGACTGCATAAAGGGCTGAGATTAAAGAGAGCAGTTAGAGATGCAGAGATTAAAGAGAATGATCGGATTAAAGAGGGAGCGAGACACTTACTGCAAAGAGAGATGAGATCGACCGAAGAGGGTAGCGAAGGTCTCGGAGTTGTCGAGCGAGGGTGCAAGGTTTGATTTGCTTTCAGATCTAGAGAGTGGAGGTCTAAACATGGAAGGCACCGGCTAGGGCAGCCGATCGAGCCATGGTAGTGTGTGTAGTCAATGGTGGAGAGGTGGCCGACCACACATTCTGTCCCATTTTAGGGTTTTCAGAGTCTCGACGTGAAGGTCACAGGAGAGCCAGTGGTGGTTGGGAGGCTGATGTACACATTTGCACCTTCTTTTATTGCATCTTTTGACTTCATATTTCATTCGATCTCCAAAGAAAAGGTTCAAAAGAATATAAACTTGTGTAAGAATGGGCTAAAATGCAAGAAATAGAGTATGCACAAGTTTTGAGCTAACCATGCAGGAATTCGAGCGAAAACGGAGTCAAAACGGAGAAGCCAAGTGAAGCTGAGCAGAGGTAGATATCGACCTTAGACCCAGATATCGACCCCCAGTGTCGATGTCGACACCCATATCGACCTCAACATAGAAATCGACTAGAGCTGGACAAGTCGAGCAGGAACAGAGACCTCGATATCGACCCCTGGTGTCGATATCGACCCCTTATCTCGACTGAAGATAGACTCGATTTCGAGATGCGGATTTGAACTATATCTTCAAGGAGGCACGAAATTATCTCATACTTTCAAGATAGATGGCAGCTGAAGTTTTATTTATCTTTTACATTTAAGTTATTTAAGTTTTATCAAAATAAAAGACCTAATAATCGACCCTAATACTCGATATCGACCCCAATCAGGCAGCCCTTGTCTTCATTTTCTTCCTCGACTTCGACAGATGCAGTCGACATCGACCTCTGAACTAGATATCGACTTCTGGCATCGACCAAATCTGAAATCGACCTAAATCCGCAAGGTTGCGCGGTGAGTTTCTCTCTACCCTTATTCTTCTTTTTAATACAGTGAGGACACTGTATATTTTAAGTATGGGGTGGGGGAAAGACATGTCTTATGGTCATAACTTGGTTTTCTTCTTCGCATTGCATTCATGTTTAAATTTTTTGTTCTTAGTCTTACTTTTATAAAATTCAAAAAAAAAATCCAAAAAAAAATAGAAAAATGTCAAAAATACAAAAAAATGCATGTTTATTTTTAAGTTTATTTTCTAACCCTACTTAGATGTCCTATGATGAAAACTCAATAGTTGACTTGATCATGTAAATCCTATGGCATATTCGGATGGTTTAGCCTAAGTCTTTTAAATTTTTATGTAGATTGTGAACTTGTGATGAAATTGAGCACATATGATCCTAGGCTAAAAAGCAAATCCAACAAAAATTGTCCTTGTGAGAATTTTGGCCTATAGGGAGAACATCAAAAATCCCTCCGCTTTCTTGAGTGAATTTACTCTTCCTATGCATCTCTAAATTTTGTGATAGTTATTCAAAACCAATGCATATATATGTTTATGTTTACGAGAATCAAATGATGGAGGCATCTTTTAAGCCATTTTTATCCTCTCTTTACCTACCCTGCATTATCCCTGCTTGAAGCCAGAACATTAGCTTGAGCCTGAAATTGCAAACTCCACAAAATTATCCCTAGCCGAATTGAGCCTGACCCTATTTGGGAATTGAGACTTAGATTGGTTGAACTAATGCCTTGTGGAAAGAAAAGAGCATAATGTCCAGTTTTGAGCAAGGAAATTATAGGATGGTGCATATTTACATTTTGTCATATTTTGTAAAAGGATTTAGGGCTCAACATATAAATGCACATATTTACTTATTATTTTTGAAAAAAAAAATCCGAAAAATAAATAAATAAAGATATCTATATATAGTGCATGAGCCAAAATCCTGAAGTCTTTTATTCATACAAGTGTTATATTTTTTAGAGGTATATTAGAACTTGGAAGAAGGGTTGATGGAATGCATCTTTAGAGCATATTATGAAGAGTTATGGTTTGGATATTGCAAGTGTTGAGATTTAGGAGTCTTGATTCCCGAATTTTAAAAGCACCACATAGCCAAATAATTCCATACCTTTTATTTCATACCAAGCCCCATTACAACCCCACCGAATGGAGTCTTCTTTGAAGTCTTCCATTGAGCGAAAGTCCTCCTGATGGTTCTTATTGCATTTTCATAATTGGTTGCGAAGTGGATTTTTATAAATTGCAATGTTTATGAGATTGTATATGGAATTGAGTTGAGAGTTGATCTTCATAGCCTAAACACATGAGAGTTGAGTGCAAACACATTATCCCTGTGAGGTTGGATCAAAATTGCATATGCCTATGGATCGCCAAAATATGTGCTATGACGTTAAATTCACTTGCTTTGCTTTGCTACCACTTATGATGTTGCTTTTGACAAGGGCGAAGACTTGAAGGGTGTGTTGTAGGTGTTGGTTATTGCTTGGTTATTGCTTGAGGACAAGCAAGTCTAAGTATGGGGTGTTTTGATGTACACATTTGCACCTTCTTTTATTGCATCTTTTGACTTCATATTTCATTCGATCTCCAAAGAAAAGGTTCAAAAGAATATAAACTTGTGTAAGAATGGGCTAAAATGCAAGAAATAGAGTATGCACAAGTTTTGAGCTAACCATGTAGGAATTCGAGCGAAAACGGAGTCAAAACGGAGAAGCCAAGTGAAGCTGAGCAGAGGTAGATATCGACCTTAGACCCAGATATCGACCCCCAGTGTCGATATCGACCCCCATATCGACCTCAATATAGAAATCGACCAGAGTTGGACAAGTCGAGCAGGAACAGAGACCTCGATATGGACCCCTGGTGTCGATATCGACCCCTTATCTCGACAGAAGATAGACTCGATTTCGAGATGCGGATTTGAACTATATCTTCAAGGAGGCACGGAATTATCTCATACTTTCAAGATAGATGGCAGCTGAAGTTTTATTTATCTTTTACATTTAAGTTATTTAAGTTTTATCAAAATAAAAGACCTATTAATTGTTCGGATAGAGTTCATAGTTTAGATAGGAGTTACAATCCTTGGATAGCGAGGATTAGTAGCCTATAAATAAAGCCCTAAGGGGCTGGCATTCAACAATCTTTCAATCATCATCCAATCTTAGAATCCAAGAGACAGACAATAGAGTTAGAGTTAGAGAGAAGTTTTAGGGTTTGACGTTTGCGAAAGTTGACGTTGAGTTGTAAAGCTTCGGAATTTATTTTAATGCAAGTTTATTCCTTTCAAACAACAATGAGTCCCATGATGAGAAGCGAGTAGTTCCCCAAAGCTCTTAGGGTCGGGGTGAGCCCGACGTTAGCCATGCGCGCTTTAGGTAAGTATTTGATGTCGATATCGTTGTGTATATCTCTCCTCCTACGATTCTATGTTTAGTCCTAATCGAAAGAAAAGGGATTCATGCTAACAACTTGAGTTATAAACATAAAATTGGTAGAGACAATTAGGTTTATTTGCAAGAGTAATCCTAAGAGTTGGTGTACGGCGAAAGCTTGTCCCTCGGGTGAAATAGCGCAATTGTCCGTCTTATTTATCTTATCGCATGCATTGGTTAACGTTGTGGTAAACCCTAATCCTAGGAGTTGCTTTTTTACATATTTTATACACATAAAAACCACTGTTTTATTTCTGTTCATTGCTTCTCTCTCCATCCTAAAGTCTTCGACCCTTCCTTGCCGACAAAACAACTAACTCACTGCAGGAAAGCATCGATATCGACAACAGAGGTCGATATCGACCAAACTGATAGATCGACAGTTTTCTGAGTCGATCTCGAGACTCCTGGGAAACTTCTTCAAGCATCGATATCGACCCCTAGTGTCGAATTCGACCCTTCTGTATCGACTGACAGTCTTCTGAGCCAGTCGATTTCGTGAACTGACATCGATATCGACCCCTCCCCTGTCGATATCGACCACTTGTTTTTGTCTCTGCAGGTCTTCTGTTGTAGAGAACATCGACAGCCGAGGTCGACATCGAGGCCCAAGGTCGAAATCGAGGCTTCTGGTCGACGCAGACGTGAAATTTCCAAAGCTACTAGGATCCCGCTGACACGCCTCCTCGTGGATCGATCCTGACTACCCTTCCACTACAACGGGAGGAAATCTTGTAATTATTTGCTTAGGCCAGGAGTTGGATTACATTTATTACATCTTTATTATTTGTAATTACTTGACATATCAAGCCTCCTGCAACAACAGAGGCGGAGAGGTTAACGACGGGAATGAGAAAGAGATGGAGCGGATGAGATGGAGAGTTGGGAGAAAGGAGATTATTGGACTCATCTCAATTTGTTCACACTAGTAAGTACGACCGGGTGTTTAAAAAAAATTCATTAAGTTTGGGCGAGCGTTCAAACACTTAAGAAAATTTCAGTGGGCGCGCATTTTTGTAAATTAACTATGTAATATCTGTCAAAAAATTCAACTGCTTTCTTAAGTATTTTTAACATCACAAATTTATTATTTGATGTAGTATACTAAAGGTAAAACTAATTCAAATAACCCAAACTTTGGTTGGGTGTGCATGTAGCACCATGAACTTTATAAAGTAACAAAAATAACCCAAACTCTTACTACTATGTGCTTATATCACCACCAATGTCTTTTTTAAAATAAAAAATAACACCTAACTTTTATAATTTTGAAATAGAACCTCAAACAATATTAAACTAGGTTTTTTAATCAAAATTACACAAAAGGTAAATTTTTTTAAATGAAAAATAAATTTTTTGACTTAAGATAGTTGAAAAAAATATCGCTAATTTACGTTATATTTTTAAAACCCATAATTTGGTTTGAACAAATGATATAAGTTAGAATTATATTTGTAAAATATTTATCAAATGAATTATTTTAATTTATTCTTTAATTGAAAATAATAATAAATTAACAAAAATACAACAAAATAAAAAATATACGGAGTATTTCAGTTGAGAATATTTCGAACTGATATAATTTGTTCTAACCAAATTATGGGTTTTTGAAATATGAAATAAATTATCGATTTTTTTCCAATTATCTTAAGCAGAAAATTTTATTTTTTATTTTAAAAAATGTATATTTTGTGTAATTTTGATTAAAAACTTAGTTTAATATTTTTAGGTCCTATTTGAAAAATATAAAAAGTTATATCGTTTGAGAAATATTTAAAGGTAATATATATAAAAAGTTATATTTTGCGTAATTTTTATTAAAAAATTCATTTGAGAAATATTTTTAAAAATATTTATAACGAATATCATTTGTTCAAACATAATTTTGGGTTTTTAAAATATGATATAAATTAGCGATATTTTTTTCAATTATCTTAGGTCGAAAATTTATTTTTCGTTTAAAAAAATTTATCTTTTGTGTAATTTCGATTAAAAAAACCTAGTTTAAGTATTGTTTTAGATTTGATTTCAAAACTATAAAAGTTAGGTGTTATTTTTTGTTTTAAAAAAAATATTGGTGCCTAGTGGTGATATAAGCACATAGTAGTAAAAGTTTGGGTTATTTTTGTCACTTTCTAAAGTTCGTGGTGCTAACTGCTCACCCCACCAAAGTTTGGGTTATTTTAATTAGTTTTACCTATATTAAATTAACATCGGTTACTTTTATTGATAGACTTAAATCACATGATGTCTAATTGCAGTATTCTAGTAGTGAAGCCAAATGACAACGGAAGCAGTGCTGAACACAAGCCGAGGATACCGTAAAACACTAGAGCCGCGCCCGCGGCTGTATGGACCAGACGATCCTCGCCAGGTTTGCTGAGACGCTATCTTTCCTATTATTATAATATTATTTTAGCCGGTTTTATTCTAGGGTTTTGTCGAACCTTTAGGCTATATTAAGACTCATTTCCAGCCATTTGAAGAACACTCTCTTAGACCTAATTCCATATTAAAATAAAGAGAGATTAGAGGATTTAAGTTTAGGGATTCAAGGTAGGTTATGCATACCTAGAATTCTTGTGGTTTTGCTATGATTCAAGACTTGGTTGGTTGATTGTGAGACTTGATTTCAAAATTAGTCATAAGTTTATTTATCATCTTGTTCTTATTGATATATTTGTGTTTCTTTCTATGACCGTCCATCTAGTTTGGAATTGCATCTATGCTATGAATCCGTTGTTGGTTTCTCGATAGCAAACGAAGTCATTGATTGAGTGATATTTCTATGCCTTCGTAGTGGATGATACTGATCTATGTCAAGTAGATGTTATTAGGGCCAAAGAGGTTGTTCCTCTGTTTCCTAATTGTAGTGAATTGATATGTCAATTGGTCTTAAGAACTCGAATCGTTAATGGTATTATGTAGTAATATTGAATAAGAGATTGTATCTTTGCAGATCGATCGATTAAATGTTAGTCGACATAGGCTTAGGAATAATACTGAAATCACCTCAAGGATCAAGTAAATCAACCAATGTTGTGAATTGTAGGCGAAGCCACACTCTTATCGTTTATCTTCTCTTTGTTCCTATTCATATCTTTATTTTAGTTTAGTTGCATTATCTATCTTCATTCATATTCGTATACTAGGTTACTAGTCGTGTACTTGTTTCTCTGTGGGTTCGGCCCCTTACTTATCCGCTATACTAGGTTACTAGTTAGTTTGTTAGTTTTGGTTATTATTACTTTTGGCGTGATGAAACCTAACGACATTTCATCCCACCAATGAGCTTATATTGCAGAAGAAGGCTATAGGCTACACCATTAATGATTTGAAAGGGATTAGCCCCTCACTGTGCATGCATAGTTTGTTGTTGGATGATGATCATAAACCCACCCGAGAGCATCAAAGAAGGCTCAAACCTAACATGAAAGAGGTTGTGAAAAAGGAAGTGGGTGAGTCCCGTCCATGTGGTTCCTCACTGTGCATGCTGGTATTATTTTTCATATTTTTGATAGCAAGTGGGTGAGTCCCGTCCATGTGGTTCCTAATAAAGGAGGGATGATGGTTGTCAAGAGGTTGTGAAAAAGGAAGTGCTTAAACTATTAGATGCTGGTATTATTTTTCATATTTTTGATAGCAAGTGGGTGAGTCCCGTCCATGTGGTTCCTATTAAAGGAGGGATGATGGTTGTCAAGAATGATAGGAATGAATTGATTCCTAATAAAGGAGGGATGATGGTTGTGGAAACCATCACTAATGATGCTAAGGTGGTCACAAAGTTCATCAAGAATGTGATCTTCTCAAGGTTTGGTGTCCCACGATTTTTTATTAGTGATGGTGGGTCTTACTTTATTGAGAGGAATTTTGAAGCTTTGTTGAAAAAGTATGGGGTGCATCATAGGATTTCAACTCTATACCATCCTCAGACTAGTGGACAAGTGGAGTCTCCAATCGGGAGATGAAAAGCATCTTGGAGAAAACTGTGCCTTGTTCGCGGAAAGATTGGGCGATAAATTTAGATGATGCTTTGTGGGGTTACATGACTGCTTTTAAGGCTCCAATTGGTACTACTCCGTACAAGTCGGTGTACGGAAAATCTTGTCATCTCCCCGTTGAGTTGGAGCACAAAGCCTATTGGGCAATTAAGACATAAAATCTAGATATGAAGCTAGTGGGAGAAAAGTGATAGTTACAGTTGCAAAAGCTTGAGGAGATGTGTTTGGAGGCCTATGAGAATGCTAAGATTTACAAAGAGAGGACTAAAAAATGGCATGACAAGCACATCTTGCCCAAGGAGCATCAAGAAGGCAACCTTGTCTTACTATTAAACTTGAGGTTGAGATTGTTTTCGGGCAAGCTGAAGTCGAGATAGAGCGGGTCCTTCACAGTGAAGAAAGTTTATCCCCATGGAGCTGTTGATGTTTGGAGCGAGAGGAATGGGGAATTCAAGGTTAATGAGCAACGCTTAAAGATATATTTTGCTGTTCATCCGATCTAGAGGGTCATTTCCGTCGACCGTCTTGATCCGAGCACTTGAAAGTGATGGAGAGTCGACTTCAGACCTTAAACTAGCGCTTTTCGGGGGGCAATCCGAGGTAAGTTCTCTTTATATATCTTTTTGTATTTATTTTTCATTTTTTGAAAAAAAATCCGATGAAAAGTGTAGACCGCCACTCGGCCAAGTAGCTTTTCCACTCGATCGTGTGGGATTTTCCCAGATTTCCAAAAGAAAAAAGAAAAAAGTCAGTTTCTTTTTTTTCTCTCTTTCTTTCTTCTCTTTCTCTTCTTCATTTCCCGCTCATCTCTATCTCACTCGTCTACCATCTCGCTCACTCGACTCCCATTCCATCTCCACTTCTCACGACCGGCCACCACAGTGTCACCACCGCCCGCTAGTCACCACCACTCGCCACCAGAGCCGCAGCCACCCTGTAGCTGCCAGAGCCACCCGCCGTAGCCGCCACTCTTGGGCGCCCGAGCACAGCGCCCGAGCGCTCTCTTTTTCTTTCTTTGTTCCACCTTTAGTCCTTGTTTTCTCCTCTTCTTATTCAAGAATGTGGTAAGTTCCTCCTAATCTACCCTCTTTTATTTGATTTTTCTAGTATATTTCACAAATTTGATGATTTGGGTGGGATTTTGAGTGATTATATTTCTAGTGTTTGAATTGGGGTAAATTGATTTGGAGCTTTGTTGGGACTTTGTGGAATGAAGGTATTCATCGGTCAATTTGTGCTTAAGTGGTGCCCATTGTTGTTCTAGGAATCTGATTGAGTGTGGTTGAGGTGGAAATTTGATTGAACCTGGGAATGTAGGTTGCCTTTGAAGAATGGGTTTATGTTGATGGATGTGTAATTGCATTTTTGCAAGTCATGAGTGAATCTTGTTATATCTTGTGGCTTGTTTAAAATTTTAAAGTCAACTAAACACTTGTTTTGAGTTCATCACTTTGGCTAGTTGGGTGGTTTGATGAATTGTTAAGAATGAAGGAATTCTTGACTTCTTTAGGTACTCCATGTTTTATTTGGAATTCTTGTTGTGGAGGTTATGTGGATGAGTTGTTAAAATTTGATGTTGTTGGGAGTTTGCTGGGCTTTGATGTGCGAATTATGAGAGTTTGCTCTCCATGTGGAAATTTCTTTGTCCTCCTTGTTTGAAATTGCTAGTGGATGATCTTGAATAGATGTTGTGGCTTGATGGAGCTTTGCGCATGGACTCTCATTTGACCATATATCTTGATGCAATTGATCTAAGTATGGGGTGATTGTGTGTGCTTTTTTGTACCCAGTTGCTAACCCTTTGGTGCCGTTACTTGTGTATCGTGGTTGATGGTTTATTCACTGTGCTGTAGGTGCTTTCAATGGGAGACCCGCGACCCATCCGGTTGACCACAACCGAGCAGAGGAAGCTCTATGCCAGAGTGCAGAAAAGAGATGTTCGCTCAACTCAGTTCATGAACACTAGAGTCCTTGAGAGGTTGGGTTTACTAACAGATATGAATTTTCTTGTTGACAACCTTTCCCTTCAAGCTATCTGGGAATGTAGGTTGCCTTCTTGCCCTTAGCTGATTAGGGAGCTGGTGTGCACATTCAAGTATAACAATGACAAGGTGACATTTCGGCTGAGGAATAAGGATCACACACTCACTTTGGAGCAGTTTTTCACTGTCTTCGGGATCTTTAACACCGGCCCGACTTGTGCTAGGGGTCAGGGTGAGCGGGACCATTTCTGGTATCAACTGATGCACGGATCTAGTTATCGAGCTGATATGGCTAAAATTTCTTCTTGCCTACATCAGCCATCCACTTGTTTCATCGCTTCCTTGCGAGTACAATCTTTGCGCGAGAGGGGAGTCAAGGGTGCTTGGGAGCACTTGAGCTGCGAACCTTGCATGGTGCCCTCTATGACTAGCCCATCAATCTCGGGCATATAATAGCGAAGCGGTAGGAGAAGGAGGCAGGGTACTCATCCGCTATCTCTATCGAGGCCATGGTTTCTATGCTTTTTGGTGTTGTAGATGTCGACATCTCCACATATGAGTAGATCAACGCTCCGATCAAGTGGTCTCTCGAGGAGCTATAACGCTGTTAGGTTCTTGTAATCGACAAGCAGCTATTCCTCTGCAAAGATAAGTCTACGGCAAAGCGCCATTTACCGCTCCCCCTTTCACCGTATCTGATGATCCGCTAAGCATACAACTGGTATGATGGGATTTCTGTCCATCTAGATTCTCTCTATGGAGCTGTAGCTACCCAACCTTCTATTGTTGTTAGGCCCTGTAGGATCTCTCGTGTCCCCAATGCTCTTGATTACATGGACGCTGCACCAAGTGAGCCCCCCATTTTGCCAACGACATATAGTGCTTTGACTACAGGCTTGGGCAACTGAAGACCGAGTTACAAACTTACTTCGATGGGCGCTTTGATGCCATCGACACCCAGCTATGTAGCTTGCAGCATTGACAAGAAGAGGAGCATCAAAACGATTCTGAAGAGGGAGAACAAGAAGAACAGAATGACTCAGACGATGATGAGATTGCTGATGGCGAATCAGATTCTTTCTAGCTAATCACCAAATTATGAGTACCCTGTCTCTTTTTTTTTTTTTTTTTTTCTGATCTCATTGAGGACAATGTTTCATTTAAGTATGGGGTGGGGTGAACTTCACATTTGGTGTACTATTTGTGTTTTTTTTTTCTCTTTTTTCTTTCTTTTGTTTTTCATTTTTATTTAGAGTCTACACTTTTATTATTATCATCCGTGTCATGTAGATATTTTTATCATGGGTCTTGCTCCTTTTGAACTTTTGGACCTAACTCTGATTTTGGAATGCTGTATTGATTGGAATGTTTGATGATTGCTTGAGTATTGAGCTATACCCTCGTGCTCAATTCTCTGTATATCTCGCCCCGTACTTGGATACTCGAGCTTGACTTGATACCGCATTATTGGGTTTATGTGCACAAATTAAAATATGATTGACGCAGTTTTGTCATCCCATTTACCATTGCCTACCCTTACATTTGATCATCTTCTTGAAGCCTTATGAGCCTTAGAAGCCCGTTTATTTGGTAGCTCCACAAGATTTTCATAACCCCTACTTGCCTTTCTCCAATCCAGGATTTTGGGTCATGGTGGTGTATTTTGTTGTGTGGGTGTGCTTCAAGTATGAGGTGATTTTTCATGGCTGTGATTGAAAAAAAAGAAGAAAGAAAGAAAAAGTATTGGGATAAGATGATGATAAAATTTACTCTTGTGAGAAAGTCAAGAAAAGAAAAAATACGGTTAGTAACCGATCCTGCTTGTGGATAATAAAATTCACACAAGGAGGAAGAAATGCAAATTGAGAAGGCCAAGACACTTCATGACAAGGTGCATTCATAAAAAATGTTTGTATTCGCGTAAAATGGTGTCGAGGCTAGAGAGTAAAAATCATTGAAAAGAAAAGAAAAAAACACAGAACATTTTTTGATGCGGTTGACAAAAGTGAAGATGAAAGAGTTATTGTGATGGAGTTTGTTTGATGGATTGGTATGAATTCGATTCTTTGAAGTTGGTGTCTCTTCGGTTGTTCTTGCATCATCCTTTTTTCCCGGATTTTAGCACCACATGGCGTGAAATTTTCCATACCTAACTGTTTTTGCCTTAGCTAGAGCTGGCAAAATCTGACCCGAACCCGAAAACCCAACCCAGTAGACTCGGAACTAATTATTCTGAACACCGACCTAACCCGACCTATTTTGGACCCGAAATCCGAATAACTGATAACCGAAACTCACCCAAATCTGAATGAACCAAACCCGATTCAACCGAAACTCATTAAGACCCGAACTCATTATAACCGAAACCCAAATAACCCGAAGTTTTAGATACATTCTAGTAAATTTTTTAAAATGAATATTGAAATAATGAAAACATGAGACAATCCAAACCCGAAATAACTGAAACTCGAGACAATCGAAACTCGAGACAATCGAAACCCGAGACAATCAAAACCTGAATAACCGAAACCCGATACAACCGAAACCCAAACCGGACCCAATCGAATGACCAAATTATTAGACATTACCCGAAACCCGATTGACCCAAAACCTGACTAACTGAACCCGAACCCGACCGACCCGCCTGACTACCACCTCTAGCCTTAGCCCCTCATAACCTTATAAAGTCCTCATGATTTTGTTGTGTGCATATTTCCAAGCGTAGGAGATTATTGTGATTGTTCAAGCTTTGTGGATGATGAGTTTAGAGGTTGAGATTTGAAGAGCTAGTCAAGCTTGGTTGTTGGCTATGCTATGCTAGGACGGCATTCGTCGAATATTTTGAATTAGTAGATGCTATTTTGTGATTATTGTTTTAGTCTTTCTTGGGGACAAGCAAGGTTAACTATGGGGTATTTTGATAGCGTCTATTTAGCGATGATTATAGGGCATATTTGCATTAGATTTAGGGCCTTTGAGTTAAGTATTATATATATTTTTATCCCTTCTTGTTTAATTTGGTGGAATCGGTGTCTACTGCTCGTTTGTTGCGATTTCAAGTGTTTTTGAGTTTTTTCGGTGCCAATGAGAGAGCTAAAGGAGAATGACGGAATAGAGGATTTAGTTTGGTGGAATCGGTATCTACCGCTTTGAGGTTTTTCAGTGCACTCTAAAGGCGTCAAAGATGAACTAAGGGACGGAATAGAGGATTTAAAGCACGAAAATCGAGACAAGCTTGGCAGAAGACAAGTAAACAAGGAAAGTCAGCCACTCGATCGAGTGAATGGGCACTCAAGTAGTTATGGCCTCCGATGGGTTCCAGAAGCTAGCAAAAGTCTGCACTCGGCCGAGTGAATGAACACTCGAGGTGTAAAAAAAGTAGGTCCTGCTCGAGTGGGCTTACACTCGACCGAGTGCCTGGACACTCGATATGTTATAGGCTCGAGTGTCGTTTCCAAGACCATTTTTATTCCGTTTTTTATTATTTTTATTGGAGGGATATTTAAGGGATGTTTTTTGGGGGTTCTAGGAGCCGAAAATCTGGACTTGTGGAGACCTATTTGGATGTTTTTGGGGATTCTAATCAAGAAGTTGTTGGATTTTCATTTTTTGGTAAATCTCTCTCCCTCTTCTTGTAGTTTCATGTTTTCTCTGCCGAATCTGAATGGATATGAAATTCTCCAAGAGTGGCTAGATTTTTTGTTCTAGGGTAGGGATTGTCCCAACAATGCGGAAATAGGCTTGTTCTTCGTATCTCTCGAATGATTTTGAATTAGATTGTAGTTTGATCATGTCATGCTTATTCTGATTGATGCGAGTTGATTAGATTCGAATTAGGTTTTGAAATCAAAAGACCAAAACCCTAAATTGGAACATAGATGGTGATTTGAGACCAAAAGGCAATTAGGATCCATCGGAACTACATGATTAAACTCGAAGTTTATTGATCGAACGTGAAACTAAACTTCTTGAGGATTCATAGGTTGTCATAGATAGTCTGGGCAATTTCGATATTATTCGAAGCCGAAGGACAACGTTAGTGTGATTATTGCCTAGAACTCTATGAACTTAAAGGGCCTAAATAGTTTCTTGAGTCTGAAAGGAGAATTGCTAACCGATTTAGGTACATTCATGTTGAACCCGAAAGGGGATGTGCGATTACCTTAGATAACCTACTTCCACAATTTGATTTTAGAATCACTCGAGCGAGAAAACATTTGTTTTGCCTATTGATGATGCATTGTTGGTAAATCCTTAACCCTAGACGCCTTCCCTATATATCTTTCTCAACACTTAATTGGTTTTCCTGGTTACTTTATATATACACTCTCAATCTTCTCAATCTGCTTGTTTATTCTGAACTTAGTTGAACTATCTCGAATTTACAATCGATACTCCTCCAGTCCTTGTGGATATGACACTTGATTATTACAACTGAACCCCATACACTTGTGGGTGTAGGTTTTTAGCCTATCAGCAACACACCATTTCTTGTTAAATCACATGCCTTTAAAAGGAGGCCCAAGTGCTCAAGGTATCTAAAGTATTTTCAAATTTTGAGTTTCCTGCCATGACTTGTTCATCATCTTGGATTTTGATATTGTTGTTTCATTTGTAGGCGCCAACAAGGAGGAATCAGAAACTAAGTAACAAGGTCACATCGTTATAAAATGTTTTATCTCCCTATGGAAAGGTTGATTCTTCATAAACTTAAAAGCTTCTCCATATAATTTTTCAATCTACAAGACAATGCTAAATTGTCGAGTTCTTGAACTTGTTACCATTTGGACTTTCTTTGAAATGTAGACTGACACAGCTTCACCTGAACGGTGGTTCCTTGGGAAACTACAGGGCCCGTTCCCTAAACATAATTGATGTATTTGAGGCCATCAACTACACACTATCAAGAAAGAGAAAATGTTTATAAGATTCATCAAAATTGAAATGGGTAGATGAATAGGTAAGGATTTCTGAGATAGGCGAGCAATGACTGAAAATCAGTGAAGTAGTCATTAGGTGAGATGTTGGCCTTTCAAAAGTGTTTCTCACGGACGAGGGCCAGTGTCATGAGGGTGAGACAAGTGGAAGCCACCGCTGCAGCGACCGCCCATCTTTGTGAAATTGAGACATTGAATTTATTTCTGATTCTAACAGGTGGAGGAAAGGAATCTTGAGATTTTGAAATGGCACACAATTTGACTGTCAATTTGAAAATGGAGGTGGGAGTGGAAGCCATACTTGGTAGCCTAAGAAGGATCTGAATCTGCCTCGCGGACGCCGTCGTTGGGGGAGGGGGGGGGGGGGGGTGGGGAGGGAATTGTCACCGAGGATCTCCGACTTTTATTCAGCCCCGATTTTAATTTTTTTATGCTTTAGGATTTACCGGAATCGTTGTCATGCAAAACCCTAAGCTTGTGCTTCATGATCCCCCTTATGCCCACCAACACTAAAAAAAAAGTCGCCTACTATATCTCTAACCCTCCTAAACCATTAACGCTCTAAATCTTCCTAACCCACTGTAGTGATGAACTAACTTTCCCAGCTGCGCTTTTGTTCCCAACTTTTCATTAGTGATTTGCACTTTCACTTAGCTGAAAAGCGTGAACGACAACTAGCTAGGATGTGTGGGGCACAAACTTTGGGGTTAAAAATCTCCCTGTGGAAAACTAGTTTGTTTCTATACATCCTTAAGTGAAATAAATAGTGGCTTGGAACACTAACAGTTTAACTTGAAACATTTGGGATCTTTGTATCCTCGTTGGCTCCTCGGCAAACCACTCAAGCCAAGTGCTAATATCTGCTTGACAGATTGATATCCCAATCCAATTGAAGACCAACTCGCCGACTTCTTGTATAATCAGGCACCCAAAGCACAAGTGGTCTTCACTTTCCTCCACTTTTTTGCACATCATACATACATCAGCTTCAGCCCCTTTCTAGTGCTTCACTCTTCTGCCTGTTCTCATCCGCTTTCGAATAGCAAGACAAACCACAAAGCCCATCTTCTATACTATAATCCACCCCGAATCATGCCCCTCCCCCCCCCCCCCCCCCCCCCCCGTTGCAAGATTCATTCCTCTGATGTATTAGATTATACATCTTGGAACAAGATATTCCCCCGTTAGTTCCAATAATCTGTTGGATAGAAGGAGAGTCTGAATTCCCAACATGTAAGATCTCCTTCATGTCATCCCGTGTCGCTAACAAACTCTTCCAGATCCAGCTATCATCCACCTTTTCTGCACTTCCTAGATATCGCCACCACGCAAATGATTCTGTCGACACCAGTTGGTCCAGATGCTTGGCTTGTCCAATACCAACTCGCCTATCCGCTTAGCTTGAACACTTCGGTTCCAAGACAGAAATTCCCTAATATCGATTCCTTCTTCCGTCATAGGTTTGGTCACATCCAACCAGCACACTGATTTCTTTTTTCCATCTTTATGCCCATTCCAAAGAAACTGTCTACACATCCCCTCAATACGATCCATCACGCCCTTCGGAAGAACAATGACTTGGCTCCAAAAAGAAGTGATACCACCACAAACAGAGTTCAGCAACTACAGCCTACCAACATAAGATAGCTTCCTAGTTGACCAAGAATGAAGGAGAGCACCTATCTTATAATACAACTCGGTCCACACACATGCGCGCACACACATACACACGCGCGCGCACACACATATGTGTGCAATGGTTCCGATGAGAACAACTCGGTCCAATGAGAACAAAAGAAGCAATTTGTCTGGTTAATTAAAAAAGCACACACGTGTTTTTACTGAACCACTTATTAATATAACTGTTGAACCACTTAATAAGGGTATACTGAACCACTAATTAACTAATATCTTTATGACACAGTGGTTCAACCCTTTTGCTCATAGTGGTTCAACTATTTTACTCGTAGTGGTTCAGTCATTTTACTCGTAATGGGTCAACCATTAGTAAGTGGTTCAGTATACCCTTATTAAGTGGTTCAGCAGTTATATTAGTAAGTGGTTCAGTAAAAGCGCGCTCTAAGCGACTGAGGAAAAAATTATTAAGTTTTTCAGTAAACCCTTAAGTGGTTCAACAATTATATTAGTAAGTGGTTCAGTAAAAACGCGCGTGAGCAGTGCAATTTCAGCCAATAAAAACGCTTCTTTTGTTCTCACCCGAACCCTACCATATATATATATATATATATATATATATATATATATATATATATATATATATATATATATATATATATATATATATATATATATATATATATATATATATATATTACTTTTCATTACAAAACCAATAAACTGGAAAAAGATGGATTATTTTGTGTAAGAATTTTTGGGCCTACAAAAAGTGGAATTTGTGCTTGTGGAAATTATCGAGTAATTGGAGATGAAAAAGAAGAACTAAAATTTTGTGACTAGTGCGGAGTCGAATTTATATATATATTACCGCTTAAATTGATCACACAATATCAATTTGATGCATTGATTTATGGTACAATTAGGTAACTGTACCACTTTTAGTTTTTTTTTTGGTAAATGTACCTTTTAAGTTTTTGTTTTATTAATTATACCATTTTTTCTCTAATAACAATTTTGCCCATGTTTTAACAATTTTCTTTAATCACATATATTATAACCACAAATCTTTTCCTATCCCCCAACTATCATTCCATTGACACTCGTTTCTTCAACTACCAAGAAAGTGATAAGTTATACTTGAAAATTAACTTACAACAAATGGAATAACTTACAAGAATCCCCCTTTAATATATACCTAAGGACTAAAGCATAAACCCTAAGGGATAAAGCATTAAAAAAATATAGGCCATTGGGACTAAACCATAATAATGATTCTTGAAACCTTTGTTGTGTATTTGGAACGTTATTATTGAAACCATATGATACACTCTTTTGTGGGCTATTGAAACATATTGTATGTATTTATTATAACATAGTGAAACCTTAATAATAAAGTTAGTTATGATACAAATTAAGTACAACTGTACAAGTAATTAGTTGCAAGAACTAAATCACCTATAATAAATTAGTTACAATAATGTGACTGTGTTGATTATAGTAATGTCTAAAAGAAGTAAGGACGATTATATGAAGTTAACTATTGTACAAATTATATATAAATCGGTATATACTACCACTAATTTTCGATGTAAACAAATCTTGTAAATAATCTTATCTATATTTATTTACTTATTAAATTTTTAAAAAACATGAAAAATTCTACTTTAAAAGTATATAGGTAAAATCCACTCTAAAATATAGAATCACTAAAAATAAAAACTAAAGGATATAGTTACCAAAAATAACTTGAAAACGGTATATTCTCTTAATTTATTATTGCAACAACATGGTGATAATGAAGATGATCCTCAAGATGAATTCCATGCAATTAAGGAATTACAGGTCCAATTCATATCCACCTTATAATTATTATATACATATAGATAATGTAGGAGACATGCCAAGAGGAGAGTATAAATTAGATAGGCCAATGCAATTTCATCTTGACATTTGAACTACTTAGAGGGGCCCTGCCCCTACCCTTGATTAAGACACTGACCCATTTACACAATTATACATATAAAGAGTGAGAGATCTCGTTCATGTATTTCTTTCTTTTTCCGAACTCTCATTAATTGAAATTGCATTCATGATCCAGGGTGGATCTATCTACCAAGGGGTATTTAAAAATTATAACAAAGATTTATTTAACCAATGTTTATATAATTAGATAACAACATATTGAAGTGAGTATATCAATGCCTTTTAGATTTGACAAAACTAATACCCCGTTGTAAATTTGCACAAATATACCAATTTTTATTTTTATTTGTTGCAAAATTAACTGGTGGAATGTAATCCACTCCCACCGGTTGGAGGAAAAGTTTTTAACTTTTTCGTGCACACTAGTCAACTCTAATAAATGCTCAAATATAAAAAAAATGCTAAAAAGAAATGGAATCTCGTAAATGTTCCAATATAAAAAAAAGTTAAAAAGGAAGGCAGATGAGAGAAATGACAAGGAAAGATTGAAAGAAGAAAAAAAAGAAAAGGGAAAAATGACTTACAAAGAGAAAAGGAAAAGTCTATTGAGTGACAACAAGAAAGCAGTTAGTGTCATGAAAATTGTAATGGCCCAGATTATGATTCTCGAGTTACGTTTTGAGGGATAAAACCCCTCGTTGGATCTTGCGCTCCGAGTACAGGTTGAAAGTTTGAAACCGAAGATTAGTAATTTTAAAGTGGGATTTCGCACCCAAATCTGTAAGGTCCGTTGGAGACCCCGGTGTAAAGCCCCTATACATGTCCTAAGTGATACGGGGTTAGCCGTAGGATGGCACGATCTTCGACAATCAAACAAGAATTCAAAGGAATAAACAAGAACTCAACAAGAAAACAAGAAACGCAGCAAGAAGACTCAAGGATGACTCGATGTCGACAAGAAATAAAGGATAAGATGCAGACTCGATATCGACTAAGACAAAAGACACAAAGACTCGATGAAATCGAATGCAAAGACTCAAAATTGACAAGACACGACCGATAAGGACTGAGTCGATCTATGTAGAACGAGATGAAGACCCCAGGCCTACGTAGAGGGTAGGAACCAAACATCAACGACTACACAACCCGCCTCTACAACCCTACACAACCAAGCAGACAACTTGGAGGTACAAGGAGGGGGCTCGTGGATACCAAGATCACCAAGCTCTTGCGAGGTTGATGAACTCAAAGCAAACCAAGCTGAGATCAATACCAATTTTGCAATCGATGAGCGACGCTTCGAATCGATCGACTTTCACTCAATGTGTTTCAACACAAACTGATTTTCATTCAAAGAGACGTCTGAGTTTGACAATGGAGATCAGCCGCTTAAATAGAACCCTAGGCTGATATTAGATGAAAATAATAAATAAAAGACTAATTAAAATAAACTCCTAAAATTACCTAAAATAACTTAAGTAAAAGAGATACTAAAAATAACAATGAAAATTAGGGTTCTAACACTTGATAATTTCGGCCCATATGAAAACTATACGCCTAGGTCTCGGCGTCGAGGGTTCTGGTGTCGGCGTCGAGGCCAACAGTAAGTGAAAAACATCTTCAGGTCTCGGCGTCGAGGCTCCTGGTGTCGGCGCCGAGGGCAACAGCAAGAGAAGAACATAGTTAAGTCTTCAACGACTCCTCTTGAAGTTGAACTGCACTTGAGAATAGATGTGTCCGGAGGTATCTTTGATGGTCCCGCATCAGTCTCCCTTTCTTGAAAAGGATTCGACCTCGAATCCAAGGTTACATCAGATTCCGCCAATGCAACCACACGAGCTCCTGGGTCAAATACCACATGTCCATGGAAACTCCTCACATCACCGATTGTTGTAGGGGTTGGCCACTCTTGGATGGCTTTGATCTTGGCTTCATCAACTTGTAGACCATTAGAGCTCACTACAAAACCAAGAAAAGAAACTTGATTAGTGCGCAATTCATATTTCATATCATCTTTATAATGTTCTAACTTAATATGCACTTCAGCTTGTTCATTTATCTTTAAGTTTTCATCAAAGGCTATCAAGTTTTCTTCCTTTTTCAAGGCTGGATTTTCAGTCATTTCAAGGCTAGCAATATTAGAACAAATTTCACCATCAATGATCATATTACAAATTTCACCTTTTTCTAAGCATTTAGTATGACACAAATTTTCTCTTTGATTATCATCACAAGGCATAGGTTGAACACTTGAAACTTTACTAACAATCAAAGAATCTTCATGCTCATATTCAATGAAATCTTCATGATCATAGGCAAGTAAATTAACATCTTGGTCATTATTAACATGCTCTTTAATTTCATCAACAAGCTGATTATCTATGCTAGGAGAAACATTAAGTTGGTTAACATTATTAGGAAGAATAGGATGAGTTTCTTCCCTTTCATTAGATGGCACTACATCTCTAGATGGGACTCCTTGTCCGGGCACCGTGTTAGAGCCAAAATGCTTAAACTCTATTGCCGTCAAGCTTTTATCTATCTTAACCAAGTTCTCCATGATGGCATTGTACATGTTTAATACCTCAGGAGGTAGTGTGGTCGAGGTACTGAACATATATTTGGCGCTGTTGTTACCATGGTTACCGTTGTTGCCCTGGTTATTAGACATTGCAAATAAAGACAAACAAAGAACTATGTGAAGGTTAGTAAAATATAAACAAACTCACAAGTGTATCACTCACACTCCCTCTCTAATTGGTATGTCACGCTTGTTGTTTCAATCCGCCTTGGGCAAATCAACACTCAAGCTAGGACTTAGCAACACAAAGTAAGAGATCAAAGGAGAATGAATGAAACAAGACTGCACAACTCGACACAAGAGAGTACCGACTCGGTATGTCACTCAAACAACACAAATAATGGAGCACTCGACAAAGGTGAGAGCACTCAACACAACAAAATAAAATAAAGTAAAGGACTGATTTTTGTGGAAAAGAAAGAATTAAAAAAACAACCTTTGGAAATTTACCTCTTTTTTTATTTGAACCCTCAAGTAAGGATGTTGTTGTTGCAAGGGTAGGGTTTCAAGATTGTGTTTAGGAGGTAATGTATGTCGATCTAGGGCTGCTGGAATTTACCAAGATGATCCCTTGAAGCTTTCTTGCAAAAGATGAACAAAGAGCTCCAAAGTACACAAATCAAAAAACTTTCTTTCTTTTTCTTTTGAATTTTCGGATCTGATTTTTTTAAGCTTTCTTTTACCCCTAGGTGAATTTTATCCTCCCTAGGTTCAAGCCCTTTGAATTTTCGTACTCTTTTTTTTTTTTCAGAACCTACAACAAGAACTTACAGCAAAAATAAAGGGAAAAACGAAAATAAAAAAAATAATGGTGAAAGAAATAAAATTCAGCCCTAGAATGATAGATATAGGTGAGGTTTTGGCTAATTTGGAAAGTGATTAATCTATCTTGTATGTTATGATCTTAGGATAGATAGAATGATTTAATTCCCTTTTATCAAGCAAATTCAGCAAGAATAATATGTGTAGGGAAATTAAATAGGTTCAAGATAGATAGATCAAAGATAAAGTAGGTAAAAGATAGATAAAAGATAGAACAACTAGGGTTAGGGTTTGTTGCTTGTGCTGCCGACTTGGGTTCCTCTTCAAGGCAATGATGTCGGCCTGAACAAAGGGTCATTCGGCTTCAGTGGCTGCTGGTCACGGCTGGCTTAATGTGTTTAGGCTAAATCGCAACCACAACAATCACAAACAACAAGGTTAGTAACAATCAAATTCAAGAAATTGAAGTAAAAGACCAAAATTGATAAAGACTCTATTTTTGTGGGGGTTTTTGTGTTTTTATGATGAACTAAATAAAATACTCAACTTTGATGTCGATAACCTAAGCTCTGATGCCAATTTGATACGGGGTAAGCCGTAGGATGGCCCGATCTTCGACAATCAAACAAGAACTCAAAGAATTGGACAAGAAACACACAAGAACTCAACAAGAAAACAAGAAACGCAGCAAAAAGACTCAACGATGACTCGATGTCGACAAGAAATAAAGGACAAGATGCAGACTCGATATCGACTAAGACAAAAGACAAAAAGACTCGATGAAACCGAATGCAAAGACTCAAAACACGACCGATAAGGACTGAGTCGATCTATGTAGAATGAGATAAAGACCCCAGGCCTCTGTAGAGGGTAGGAACCAAACACCAACGACTACACAACCCACCTCTACAACCCTACACAACCAAGTGGACAACTTGGAGGCACAAGGATGGGGCTCGTGGATACCAGGATCACCAAGCTCTTGCGAGGTTGATGAACTCAAAGCAAACCAAGCTGACATTAATACCAATTTTGCAATCGATGAGCCACGCTTCGACTCGATCGACTTTCACTCAATGTGTTTCAATAAAAACTGATTTTCATTCAAAGAGACGTTTGAGTTTGACAATGGAGATCAGCCGCTTAAATAGAACCTTAGGCTAATATTAGATGAAAATAATAAATAAAAGACTAATTAAAATAAACTCCTAAAATTACCTAAAATAACTTAAGTAAAAGAGATACTAAAAATAACAATGAAAATTAGGGTTCCAACACTTGATAATTTCGGCCCATATGAAAACTAAACGCCCAGGTCTCGGCGTCGAGGGTTCTGGTGTCGGCGTCGAGGCCAACAGTAAGTGAAAAACATCTTCAGGTCTCGGCATCGAGGCTCCTAGTGTCGGCGCCGAGGGCAACAGCAAGAGAAGAACATAGGTAAGTCTTCAAAGACTCCTCTTGAAGTTGAACCGCACTTGAGAATAGATGTGTCTGGAGGTTCCGGAGGTATCTTTGATAGTCCCGCATCAGTAATAACATCTTCAGGTCTCGGCGTCGAGGCTCCTGGTGTCGGCGTCGAGGGCAACAGCAAGAGAAGAACATAGGTAAGTCTTCAACGACTCCTCTTGAAGTTGAACCGCACTTGAGAATAGATATGTCCGGAGGTTCCGAAGGTATCTTTGATGGTCCCGCATCACTAAGGCTAAGTCGTGAAAACTCCTCTTGAACATATAAATCCACCATAAGTGTAAACGATACCTTAGGTGCCCCGACGAGCCGGGTCAAAACATAGTCTAGGTAGGTAGTATGAAATCCAAAAACCATGATAGTTTGTGGAGTCAGAATCTCAAGACGCTCTCTCTCCGCCATGCAAAAGGACCCCGCTCATAGAGTCAAACAGCATTGTCAATCATACATATAACACATACTTAAAAATATAAAGTGGGTATAGGATCAGATCGAAGCCCGTATGGCTGCACCCCACATATTATCACACACATACACTAAACCTAATATCATGCTTCTAATGCAGGACATGAATATTAACACCCAAGACATGCTCGTAATTTATATATATGCAGAATAATAAATAGGGCCCTAGCACAGAATGCCAAGTTGCATATCCCTCTCCTACCACCGCCCCCCTTCCCGATAGGGCGGAGACTGACCATCTCACGAATACATTCCATTTCATAATATTTGGATCAAGCCGATTATCCCAATCTGTAATCGTATATATGAATAAAGCCTGCAGGCAACTCCCGTAGTCATGCTCATAATACTCATGCTCGCAATATATATAAAAGTGATGTCATATGACTCTAATGACTCAGGACGAGACCCGATGGGAATGGACCGTCCTATGACCCTAGCAAAGACTCTAGTGACTTCACAAATAACGACCATTCTAATTACAAACACATAAAGAATAAGTATGCTCATATGTTAATACAACCTAGCATGATACTACATGACATGCTAATATGAAATGCAGCACGTAGTACATCATGCACATATAAGCAGGGATAGGTCTGATCAATCAGAGTAAGCCCCGAGAGAACTTACCTGGCTAGCAAAACAGCAAAATAGGAACCCGACACACAACAAACACAATCACAGAGTATCACCTAAATACATGATGAGAATACAAAAAGTAAACTTCTATAGCTACTATATATATATATATATCACACACTCATACAAGTAGATAAATAAACAATTTTGCATCCTTCATACTTTCAGTTCATCATTATCGACCATCTCTTATCTCATACCGTATTCGACATAACTTATCAATTAATTCGCTTCGGACAACTTCCATATCATACCCAGCCAATTCGCATATTACCATTTCATACTCTCTCTTAGCATATAATATATATAATATATACACACACACACATCATCATCATCATCATCATCATCGTAAGTAACTAGCATTAACCTCTTATAATAAATCACCATAAGCCATGCTATTAGTCACACATATCATACCGTTAGTCAAACGGTTATATCCTCATACTAGTTAGTCATCGAACAAGTCCGATCCCCAAATTAGTTTCAAAATTGTTTCAAAATCCGATTTAAGCAGTTAGGAATTCTGAACTTTGAAAATTCTCGCAAAATTCCTTTTTCAATTTATTTATTAAATCACTTTCCAACCTTGAAATTATTTTCCAAATTTCTTTTTAAATCTCAACCAATTTTATTTAATAAAACTAACCCTTTATAAAATCTCCAAAATATTATTTTATATTTTAATCCTCAAATAATATTATATAATATTTTAAATACCATTAAATAATTAATTAAATAAATGGATAAACCCGAACCAAACCAAACCCATTTAAATCCAACCGAAACGAACCGAACCTATACTCATTAACCCCAAACCGGTTCAATATTAAAACAAATTATATAATATAAAGAGGTGGGGCCCACAAGGGTCATCCACTACCTCCGATTTAAATCTCCCGGCCCGTCCGCAGCTGCGCCTGGTTCAGCTTCCACTCACCCAAGCTCGCTCTCAACATCTCGCTCCTGCTGGCCGGGCTCGGCTCGATCGCTCCGGGCTCACCCTTGACTCGCCCTCTCGGTCACCCTCCCCCACTCTCGCTCGCGCTCTCATCCTCGCTCAGCCTCGCCTCGTACTCGCTGCTCGACCCTTCTCGCTCATGACTCTCTTGAGCTCGTCAGAGCTCTCGAGCTCACCCGATCATCCTGAACTCAACCCTCACTCACGCCCAACTAGTCTAAACATCGAATGAATACGAATTCGAATCGAGGAAGGAAGGAAATGGCGGAAGCTCACTGAGGTGTTCGCGACTTTGGAGTTCTCGATCGGAGTTCTAGACATTGTCAGAGGCTCGTGATGGCTCATCGAACCTGCATCGAACATGGGTGAGTGTGATGGTGAAGCTCAAGGATGATTCAGATCGAAAACGGAGGAGAACGGGTTACCCGAAGCTAATCTCGCTCGAACATGGGTGATAGAACTTCTGTGACTCGGTGGTGGTGCTAGGAGGCTCCGGGGCTGCATCGGGGGTGCTCCTGGACGTCGAGCCTCACGACGAGAGAGCGTGGTGGTGCTGGGTGTCTCTAAGGAGGAGGAGGAAATGAGATGGTGTGTGTGGGGGGAGACATTTGCTATCGACAAAACAGGGGGGAAAGAGCGGCTGCGTTGGTGGTGGCAACAGAATGGTGGCTGATGGAGGTGACGGGGAGCAGGAGCTGGTGTGGGTGGTGCTGAAATGGAGTGAAGGAGGGAGCTGTGATGGTGATGGCGCGAGGAGAGGGAGTGGAGAGGGTGATGACGTGAAGGATGGTGATGGTGAAGAATGATGGGGTGAGGGGTAGATTTGAAGGGGTATGGTGAGGTGAGGGAGTGGGTGAGGGTGGAGTGTGGAAGTGGTTAAACCAATACCCGAAAACAATTCCTGGATACGCGAATTTCAAACCCATAAATTAGTTCCCGAAAGTTAGTTTCCCTGAATCCCGCTTTCTCGATCGATTAGATTTTTAAAACCGAAAAGGATATCGCCATCTGATAATTATTTTAAATTCTCGAGGTGAAGGGACGGAATTTTTCATCAAATTTTAAATTCTTGTCGGAATCTGCTCTACGAGTTTTAAATCCGATTTAAATTCATTTTTAATTTTCTTTTTCCGAAAAATTAGGATTCGATAATTCGAGCCTTTACAAAAACCGTAAGAGATGACATGGTATACTCCCTCGGTGTGGCACTTTGGTTGATGTGGAATGTGTTTGGATTCCCAATGTATTATACTTTTAAGTATAAACACGTGTAAAATATTTGGGTAAAAAATTATAAGATGTCTTAAATAACGTAGTTTTAAAATAAAGTATCTTATAAATTATGCAAATTAGTTATATTGAGTTTATAAGGTAATTACAAACTAAACACACTATTGAGTATTTGATTTATACAATCTATGTAATATTTTATTTTAAATTCATATTATTGAAATACAGAAAAATTTAGTTAAACTAACACTTTGGAATCCAAACACACTTGTGGTATAGAGTGTGTGAGACATTGTAAGGATACAGAGTGACAAGGAAAAAACAGTTAGTGTTATGTAAATTATTAGGGTGACATGATATTGTACTTGGGGTGTGACATGATAGGTTATGAGTGCTTGTTTATGTGATTTCCAGTAATGCAACCCGATAAAGATAATGGTTAGAACAAATGGTCTTGTGACCACCTTGACCAATAGCAAGGTAAAACCTGATAACCTAAAACATATAAACAATCGCTGCATTATTTCCTCGAGGACCGGTTGGTGACCTAGGGCGACAGTGACATTTTTTAATTCCTTTTTTCAAGGCAAACTCATTGAACAATCCATTGTTGTGGAATTATATGTTGTTGTGGAATTATGCGAACTTATGGTGTTATTGTTATGGATGTAGCTTTGAACTTATGGTGTTGGTAGAAGTGACACTTGTTTTCATGTATATGTCAAGGTATCATATGTTTCTGTTGTGGATTTATATGTAGGTGAGATTGGTATACAAAATGTTTTTAGTATATGTCAATTCTTGTATGTAATTGACATGTGTAGGATCCTAATGATTTTGAGATGGACATGTTTAGGTATGGGCTAAATGTCTCGTTATTTCTTGTATTGGTTGTTTCACTTGACAAGTATAAAACTTGATTACGTCTTGTGGTGTATGTTATAAACTTATGTGTCATGGTATATTGTTTACATGTAATAGAATGGTATGCTACTGCCATGATTGGCTTAGTAGATTGAAAGAAATTGACAAATGAAATTGTAACCACATAAACTTCATATACACACATCATATCACATTTTATCATCTTCATGTTCTCACCTTCCATGACATGTAAGAGCGGCAACCACCAACCCTTTCTCCCCTAAAAAGTAAAGAATGGATGGACTTGGTTGTTGTCACTACTTATAGAAATTAACTCATTTCAATGGTTATTGTCACTGAAGGTTCGATAATGTAAAACCAAGTAATATAGAAATACTCTAGAAGGGGGGGTTGAATAGAGTATGCCGGTTTTTCGCAGATTCTCAAGACTTTTGAAGCTCGTGCAAAAACCTTTGAGATTAGACTTAGTCTTTTATCTGAAAACCTGAATCACAAAGTTAAACAGTAGAACCAAGTGCAAAAATAAGGTAAAGCAATAAGTAAAGGACTCGATGAGTTGTTTATGAGGTTCGGCACGAACTTGGCCTACCTCCCCGCCTAGGGTTCTTCCACAACCCTAGGATTCAACCGGCTTTTATTGATTCACAAGACTTAGGATCCTAGTAGCTCACCGAGAAGCCTCTCTCCTATACAATTGCAATCTAGTCAACTCACGTTCCCTTGGAGTCCTAGACCAATCTAGAAGAGCCCCACCTCTCTATGCTATCTAGTACAATCCTCTTACACTTAGTGAATCAATCGCCTAGTGTCTACTTCCCGAGTTACAAACTCTTGAGTATAACACTCTCTCAAAATATATCCTATAAGCTCACAGTGTAACTCTCAAATGCTTTGAAATGAAATAACAGACTCTTAAGGACTAGCAGAGAGCACACGAAGAAGACAGATCTCGCTTGAAGGCTTGAGTGTATGAAAGCTTGTGTTCAACAGGTGTGTTGCTGTCTTCTTCTTCCTTTTCTTTTTATTGAAACAAATCGGCGCCTAAGGATTTTCACCAACGGCTAGAGAGGATCATGGCTTGAGCTGGATCTTCTATCTTTGGAAACTTTCGGAGGCCATGATCTTCCGATTTGAATCTTCTCAATTTACAACACAAGGAAGGAAATAATATTCGAAAATACTTCCTGAAAGGTTAGTGTATATATAATAATATAATGGAAGCATATAATAACATAAAATAATATTCGAACATAATATCATATAGAACAGGTTTTGTGTTTCATCAATACTGTTAAAGCTTCAAGACCTTTGACACAAACAGATTGTCAAGGCCTTTGAAACTTATTCCGATTTTCATCAAGGGAGTGGAGTTATCAGTCACCGTTGTATTTTCGCTTGCTAGTCAGCACAATACCCATGACATCACCGCTTATATTTGTGTCACTCATATTTATTTGCCTGTCACTTGATGCCATCTCAATGGCATGCCTTTTCCAAGTTAGTGGCAAGTAAAAACAATAAACTGACATGATGTTGGGTTGGGGTGTCATAGGATAAGGAAATGTGGTTTTGCTGGTAAGGATTTGGGTGGGGTTGGAATGGGTAAGGACTGACAAGGAATTTACTTTTACTGCCATAAAATATTGTCTCACACGCAGTCGCAGACATGTCTTATGTAATCATCTATCCTAGTGACATGGTATAATGTGTACATGTCATAGTATGTAATGCATTTGACTAGGAATAAATAGAAATGTTACGTACAAAAGATACACAAATGATTCATATCACTGACTAGGAATTCATATTTGAAGCATACATGCAAACAATACAACCATGTTACCCAGATGTTATGATAATTGAGAAAGGTGACATGAAAATTAGAGCATGTGATAGGTAAAATGTCATGGATGGCATGTCATTAAAACTTTATGAGGTGAGGGATTTCCCTTCACCAAACCCCGAAGCTTATGAAGGCGTAAAAGAACTAGGGGATGCCATCTCACTTCACTCATATGTAGGTAGTTCCCCTGTGATGCACGGAAGCATATAGTTCTATCGACCAAGCTTGTTCACCTCGATATGAAGTTCAAGAACTTATGATAACACATATTTTGTATAGTCATTATAGATCGTTTTAGTTGCATTTAGATAGGTTTATTTCATTTTTATATTTAATTTTCATTATTATCCATTTGGGCATTCGAGTTCGGAATCTACGCTATTTTCTGTTAAATATGCAGTTTTATAATCCGAGCTTGATGAGAGGTTTAAGGTTTTGAGAAGACACTGGTTTCGAACTTAAAGGAGACAAGGAAGGATCATCAAGGGAGCTAAGGAGAGGATAATTGAAGATAACAAGAAGAATTGCGGAGCCAGAGGAGCGGCGCCTGTCGCTGTTCCACATGCGCTCGCAAGTTTCGCAGTTTCAGCAAACCCGATTTTGTCCGGTTTCTATTATATTAGTTTATTATTATTTTACTTTCCAGGGTTAATAAGGTCGACTCTTATCATATATAGGTAGACAATTAATTGGTTTTAGAGAAGAGGAACATAGAGAAGAACTCTCAATTCAAATTTACAGTTTTGTTAGATTATGAGTTGCTAAACTCATAGTTTCGCTTGTGATTCGAAGACATGGTTGGTTGAATTATATGATTTTGATTTCAATTGTTATTCATTATTTATTTCATTATCCTTGTGCTCATAATTTGTAATGGCCAGAATATAACATCCGAGGTTATGTTTCGAAGGTTGGATAGCTTTGTTCGGATCTTGCAATCCAAGTACGGGTCGAGGTTTGAAAACTAAAGTGTCAAGTTTTGATAGAGGGGATTTCGAACCCCAAGTTGCGAGATAGGGCCTTGGGTACCCCAAACCTGTCCTACTTCTAAGTCACGCTAAACCTTTTAAGGTTCGAACTACGAGATGAAATGAAATCTAAGATATAACTCGCCACGGGAGAGCCGGGTCAAAACCAAATACGAGGGAAAACGAGTAAAGAATCATCAAACGTATGTAAGCATAGTGTCAGTCTCTCAGATCATCGACCCAAATAAAAACCCTCATCATAGAAGCAGACAAGCAAGCAAGGATCATATACCTAAAACTATACCACGAAGTCAGGCCGAGCCACTCATGTGGTCCCTAAAGACCTCACTGAGGACATATAATATGCATATTCCTAGAATAAAGGATGCTCTAATCCAGTGCAAGAATTTAAATCACACAAGCATGCTTACAGTTTATATATACTGCAGAAATCGATTAAATGGATCCACATAGAATGCCTAGTGGCATGTCACTCTCCTACCTTTGCACCCATTCCCATTAGTGCAGACACTGGCCGTTTCGATGCTATAGCATATCATATCTCATCATAGCATATCATATCATATCATCATATATCATCATCATATCTTATGCCCATATCATATCTCGTGATATATAAATGACTCAAGGATGACAACACCTGATGAGGCTGGTCTTTCCTATGACCCTAGCAAAGACTTTAATGACATATAAATAATGACCATTCTGTACCAAACGCATAGAATACATATACTCAATCATATATGCAAGTCCTAAGCATGATACTACATGGCATGTGATATGCAAAACCTACATACTATATGACACATCAGGCATGAGGTGCGGTTACTGAGTAAGCTCCCGTAGTAAACTTACCTAAAGTGTAGAACAAAAATAAAAAAAAATAGATAAGAAATATCCACTTAAGTCACAAATCACCTAGCATATAAGGATAATAATAACGTAACAAGTCTAACCTTCCATCTAACTAAGCACAGAGAGGTACACACATGAAAAACATTTTCTAGAGGTACACACATTCATTGGTATCGTCTATTCGCCGTGCTACCCACTCGATTACCCCATTCCATTTTCTTAACTTAAGTTAGGTTCATTAAATTCATTTCCCCCTTTTGAAAACCTTTTAAAAACGCTTTGAAAGTCATGGGCGGTTTTCCAAAACACTCTATCAACCCTTTGTACCATGATTGCATAACCTCGCTCTGATACCAACTTTGTAATGGGCCGAATATAATATCCGGGTTACGTTTCGAATGTTGGAAACCTTCATTCAGATCTTGCAGTCCAAGTACAAGTCAAGGTTTGAAAACTAAAGTGTCATGTTTTAAAAGAGGGGATTTTGAACCCTAAGGTGCGGGATGGTGCCGTTGGGCACCCCAAACCTGTCATACTTCTAAGTAGCGCAAAACCTTTTAAGGTTCTAAATACGACATGAGAAGAAATCCAAGATACAACTCAACACGGCAAAGCAAGGTCAAAACCAAATACGAGGGAAAATGAGTATAAAATCATCCAAAGTATGCATGTCCGGTGTCAGCCTCTCGGATCATCGGCCCAAAAGGAAACTCTTGTCATAAAAGCAAGTAAGCAAGCAAGGATCATATACCTAAAAGTATACCATGAAGTAAGGCTAAGACACTCATGTGGGCCCTAAAGACCTCGATGAGGACATATAATACGCCTGTTCTTATAATAAATATTGCTCTAATACAGTGCGGGAATTTAAATCACACAAGCATGCCAACAATTTATATATAACGCAGAAAGTGATTAAATGGATCCACAAAGAATGCCAAGTGGCATGTCTCTCTCATACCTCTTCACCCATTCCCGTTAGTGCAAAAACTGGCTAGTTCGATGCTATAGCATATCATGTCTCATCATAGCATATCATATCATCATATCTTATCATCAATCCCATGCTCATATTGTATCTCATGATATATAAATGACTCAAGGAGGACAACACCCAATGAAGCTGGGTTGTCCTATGACCCTAGTAAAGACTCTAATGACTCACAAATAACGGTCGTTCTGTTCAAAACACATAGAGAATACGGATGCTCCTTCATATATGCAAGTCCTAAGGATGATACTACATGACATGCGATATGCAACACCTACATACTATATGACACATCAGGCATGAGTTCCGGTTACTGAGTAAGCTCCCGTAGGGAACTTACCTAAAGTGCAAAACATCAAGGAAGCAATAAATAATAGAAGTCCAATCAAGTCACAAATCACCTAGAATATAATGATAATAATAACCTAATAAGTTTAACATTCCATCTAACTAAGCACAGAGAGGTACACACATGAAACGCATTTTCCATAAATCATCTGATAAGTCAAAACGCTCGTGAAGTAAAGAAAACATCCAAAAGTCGAGATATCCAAAAGGTTAATATTCCATTTTAAACTTCCGACAACCCATCATCATTAATCCATCCAATGTATCAATCTCAGTCCAATCATAAATTAAATATTCATGTCCAAGTCCAGTTAAACAGCCCAAAAGGTCCAAGGTCCAATGAGTAAAAAACGTCCGGTAAAATAAGGTCTGATAGGTCAGGTCAATCCGCTATAGTAAAGTCCATGAAATACAGTTATACCAAGATCATTCTCAAATCTTTAAGTCCAATTAAATTATTCAAAGTTGTATCGTTAATGGAATCCCGACATCTCGGTTTTAAAACAACAATCCTTTTGAGAAAACCTTTGCAAAATGAAAGTTTGATGATTATCATCAAAATATCTTAAGCAATAACTAGGTTTTCAAAGTATCTTTTTGACACATTTTAAAA
Source organism: Persicaria maculosa (assembly GCA_963922045.1). Lineage (NCBI taxonomy): Eukaryota > Viridiplantae > Streptophyta > Magnoliopsida > Caryophyllales > Polygonaceae > Persicaria > Persicaria maculosa. The sequence goes on from OY998271.1 coordinate 37,910,375, forward strand.
GACTTCAAAATACCCTTTAACTACTTTGTCAAACATTATTTAAATCGAATAAATCGCTAAATCATTGTATAACCCATATTTTTAAAATAATCACACTAAATACATTTGACATCCTTATAAAATTATCATATAACATAACATAACCCCAAAATATATAAGATAAATCGGTTCAACAAAACCGCGCCAAAGGTCCAAGGAAAAGAGAAGGAACCGGCCTCGACCAAGGCCCAGAATAGGGTTTCGTCGTGGTGAAATGGCCGCTTGCCGCAATGAAACTTTGTCTTTCGTCCCTCACGGGTGAAGTTACTACACCCGTGGAAAACACATTTCTCCATGGTGAACAGGGATTTCGCCGCAGCAAAGGTCTTTTGCTTCTCCTCAGTCACAGTTCGTACTCGCCGCTGTGACCATGGTTTCGTCGCAGCGAAATACGCATTTCTAGCTTGGTTTTGATTCAGAGTTGTTTGTTTCCATCCCAAACCACCCATAAGGTTAACGACTACCCTCCTCAAGCCCAAAGAACACAGAGAGGAAGAAGCGAGCACACAAGAGAGGGAGAGGGGGAAGAATTTACCAAACTCCGTCGAAAGCTCCTCCGGGGGTGCTCGAGGCTGATCTGGGCTCTAAGAGTGATGTATTAGTGTCATCTTAGGTCTATGAGAGTGAAGGAGTGAATAAAGGTGGACCTTTATGCGTTTATAATAAAAAAACGAGTTTGAAGAGGGGGAAACCGTCCTTACCAAGTGAAACAGGGGTGCAAGGAGGACAAGAGCTTGGGTTTGTTGCTTTGGGGCTAGATCAAGCTTCTCTTTGCCTAGAAGGATGGAGAACTGATTAAAAGGGGAACTTTACAAAGATTGGAGGCTAAAGGAAGAGGGAACGAAGCCCACCGCGTGAGGAAAAAGGGAGGATAGAGGCTTTTGCTGGGGCTTTGCAACGGTGACTCGGCGGCGAGTAAGATCATGAGCTTTTGCAGCTGGCTGGACGATGACAATGACGACCTAGCTTGCTCCTTCTTGATCATGAACACTAGGAGGGAGATCCGAGAGGTGTTTTAGTGACTTTTGACTTGAAGAACAACAAGAGCAAGGTGATTTGTGGAGTGTGTTTGAAGGTTGACAATGGAGGAAGAAATGTGGGATTTTTGGGTGAAAGGTGGGATTTTTGGGTGATTTTGAAATCTGAAAATGAGAGAGAGAGAGAGAGAGAGAGAGAGAGAGAGAAAGAAAGAGAGAGGAGGGATTGTGCTTAGGATTTTAGAATTGGATAGGGTTTAGGGATTGGGAGCATACTATATATAGAGAGGCAAATGGTAGGTTGTGTGTGTTTGTTGTTTGCACCATAGAAGGAAAAAGGAAAAGAAGACAAAGAGGGCAAGGAGGTGGGGGGGGGGGAGAGAGAGAAAGAGAGAGAGAGATGTGGTCTCATAATCCGACTTTCAAATCTTGACAATTCAAACCTGAAACTCGTTCACTCATCCCGAATCTCGACTCTAGGAAATCTCATATCGAATTTTCAAATCGTTACAAAAGTGATCGAATCGACTTTCAAATTTTCAATCTCGGAGTCCGGAAGTGGAAGTAGAATCCGTCAAAATCTAAATTTCAAATGATGTCGGAATTTGTTTTGGAAGATTCTTAAAATACTAAGTTGTTCGAGGACTAGTTTTTCCGAAATTTCCAAATTAGATATAATATAATTACAATTTTATTTAAAACAATATTTAAAATAATTTCGGTCTTTACATAACTCTTTTTTTACATATATTCTCTCTTGATTGATCACCTTGACAAGATTTGCATTCATGCTAGCGATTAATGATTTCGTGAGAATAGTTAGTCCTAAGTAGCAAGCAATAGGTAATTGATTCCGTGAAAGTATCAATTGGCTAAGCAGGATAATGAAAATTGGTTAAATATTGATTTGTTTGAGATTAGGGTTAAGGGAATTGATTGGTAATCTGATTGCATAGGAAGATTAAGATTACCAAACTTGCCAAGTATTTTGGGACTTTGTGTCGCTATGTGTTTAAGAATATACTTAGGATCGCATATAGTGCAAGAGATTGGTCAGCATGTGAAGGTTGTCGATCTATTCAAACCAAAATAGGAAAAACTACATTGATGACAATTGCATTGCATTAGGGTGACAATGAAATCAAACCAAGGACCATGAACCTCAACCATTGTTGAGAATTACAGGTGAAGCGCTTTCATCATATTGGTAACACCTTTACAATCATTACTTTCTTGGGAAAATTTGGTAAGTGTCCATATTTTGGGTAAAAATTAAGCCCTAGGATAAAAAGGGGAATAAATTAGGAGGGTGTCCAAAAATTCCAATTTTGCCCTTCTTTCCCATTTTCCTCCTTCCCATTTTTTAATTTGACCATTGACCATTGACTGGTCAAAGACATTGACTTTTGGTGACACATATGTGGTGACATGTAAATTTTGTGATTACAGTTTCGTTTTTTTTTTACGGGGTCACTGTCACCACTCTTTGACAGTGGTGACATGAAATTTTTTTGATTACAGTTTCGTTTTTAGAGTTTTTTTACGGGGTCACTGTCACCACTCTTTAACAGTGGTGACACGTGTGTGGTGACATGAAATTTTTTTTATTACAGTTTCGTTTTTAGAGTTTTTTTTACGGGGTCACTGTCACCACTCTTTGACAGTGGTGACATGAAATTTTTTTTATTACAATTTCGTTTTTAGAGTTTTTTTTACGGGGTCACTGTCACCACTCTTTGACAGTGGTGACAGTGGTGACACGTGTGTGGTGACCTGAAATTTTTTTATTACAGTTTCGTTTTTAGAGTTTTTTTTTACGGGGTCACTGTCACCACTCTTTAACAGTGGTGACACGTGTGTGGTGACATGAAATTTTTTTGATTACAGTTTCGTTTTTAGAGTTTTTTTTACGGGGTCACTGTCACCACTCTTTGACAGTGGTGACAGTGGTGACACGTGTGTTGTGACATGAAATTTTTTTATTACAGTTTCATTTTTAGAGTTTTTTTTACGGGGTCACTGTCACCAGTCTTTAACAGTGGTGACACGTGTGTGGTGACATGAAATTTTTTTTATTACAGTTTCGTTTTTAGAATTTTTTTTACAGGGTCACTGTCACCACTCTTTAACAGTGGTCACCACTTGTAACCAAAAGGAAAACCCTATGATTAGGGAAGCACAAACCCTAAAGGGTTTAATGAGAAGCCAAAAGAACATGTCACCACTCTTTGACAACAGTTTCAGCAACTTACCGATTCTCTGAAGATAAGCATCGTTGTATCGGTCGAATATCGAGTGTGTTGGATTTCCACCCTTCTCAACATCTTGTGGAAGCTTTATGAAAAATTCCACTGTCAGATAACCACACTCCATGTCCACCAATTGCAGGGTTTGCTATCTTGCTCTCATCTCTTAATCTCTCCAATGACTCACATGCTGCATTATTGAGCTCTGCTCGTAGAGTGGGATATTGTCTTAGTTCCTGACAACAGAAAATACCCATGCAAAAACCAAAAGATGTTTAACATAAAAAATCATCAGCCTATGCAAATAAAAACGTGATTCAGTCTCTTCCCTAGGTAGCTTAAAGATGCTGAAGGAGCTGAAGTGCTAAACAAAGCAACAACAAAATATCGATGTATTAACATCTTACCATAGTTTCACTAATTGATTTGTGAACAAGCTCCTTCAATATGCGATGAACCTAGAAACATGGGAATGTGTTATTAGGTGAGGAAATCCCGTAGCATCATATAAACATCTTACACACATTAGTCCTGAACTCTTCTTGTTTCAAGGTGCATACCGCGTCTACAGATGCCTCGGCAGGACCTTTGATGGAGACCAAGCAAGATTCAATTAGACGCCTATATCCCTGTTCAGGAGCAATAAGATGTGGCTGGTACGCCTATATCCACTGGCAGGACCATTTTGACTGGCCTTTTTGGTCCGTAGATCGATAGCACCGAGTAATTTAGAAAGCATTCATTAATCTTTGTCAATTAGGAGCTTTTATATATGTATTTTGCTTATAATTAAGTTCAAATTAGGTGCTAAAAAACAAAGTTAGGCAAATGTGCACCGTACCATACTATATTCCATGGATGACTGCACATACTTTGGTTATGCAACAAAAACCATACCTTTACTGCTTGGTAGGTGTGAAAACTCGATACCAAACCTATATATGATTATTCACCACTCTTAAAATATGCGCGATCAACCTAATACTACTATTAAAAATCAACGAAATTTCATTACTCCGGGCTTCGATTGCAAGGGCTTCGATTGCACGGATCGCTGCACCGGAATCGCTCCAGATTCAGCAATCAACGAGCGATTATCCGAACGGTTCTTCGTGAGTAGGCAAATCTTCACGGCGGCGGATCTCTTAACCGCCTCCGACGGCGACGGGAGGCCATCGACGCAGATCTTCATTGTCGGTTGGAGATTTTCGTGAGGCTGTGAGGGGCTGATGGGGAAAGCAGAGAGCGAGAGGTTCAGACGGGGAAGAGGGTTTTAATTAAAACGAGGGTAAAGTTGGTATTATGAAATATTTTTGGACAAATGCTAAGAAAGGAGAAAGGGTGGGACAATTTGTATTTGGCCCAAAGGTTTCTTCAACTTTCTTTTACTTTATTTGTTTTACTTTATTCATCTCTAAATTATTCTTGTTTACTTTGAATTCAGCATTAGATACGCAACCAATTTTCCTTGTGGGTTCGACTCCTACTTACTCACTATACTAATTTACTCCCTCCGTCTGGAAATAAACGATGTTTGACTTTTTTGCACGTAGTTTTAGGAGCTAAAAACTATATAAAATATTATTTACTTTAATTAATTTTTTTCATAGTTTAATAGATTTTACTAATAACTATTAAACTATGAAAACAATTAATTAAAATAAATAAGATTTTATATAGTTTTTAGCTCTTAAAATTACGTGCAAAAAAGTCAAACATCGTTTACTTCTGGACGGAGGGAGTATTAGTTTGATAAGTTGGGATTAAAAATGTCATTTGGGGCTAGGAACAACGATATCACTACGATTCTATGTCGTCACCAACTTATAAGCCTCCAAGTCTGCTTTGTTAGATACCTAGAATGGATGATGTTGATCCTTTAATGGACATAAGTAGGCTAAGTCTACATCGTCGATGACTGTGTCCACTGCAAGCTTCTCCATGATTAAGATTTCAAGATAGCGTAACCAACTGTCTTCACTATCAACATGGCTTTACAAGACCCCCAACCTTGGAACATCCATTTATCACCTTCGCACCCCCTCCCCCAACATCAAATATAAGAGTTACACAAACATCACTTTTCTCCATTGCAAAAGAAAGAGGGAAAGGAGTATGGAGAGGGAGAGAGAATGGCCATGCTCAAATTACCCAACTTCATATACCTTGATTTTGGTAAATAGAGAGCGACCATCCAGGGTTTGAACCAGAGACCTTTGGGTACTACCCGCATGTCCTTTCTGGCTGAACCATTTCAGAATGGTTCCAACTTCATACACCACTTATCCATGACAACATGGTTTCCATAAACCTTAATGGCACAGGGAAGCTTCTTTCTGACATGGAATAGTGTATGGGTGGCACGATGTTACGTTCATCTGACAAGTAAAAATAGCGTCAGGTGTATTTATGAGTGCAAGAACCCTTTAATGGTGTCCCTTTGGATATAAAATCTTCGAGCTAACTTTGGATAGATGAATGGACTCTCCATCCAATTAGAACATCTACAATGGTTGTGTGCAAATGAGTAAATGTGTATTTTTTTAGACATTTTTTAGTTCTATTAGGGCATGCACATTGGTGCCCTTTGGGGGTGTTTTTCACCCAAAAAGTAATTAAAAAAAAAAGAAAAATTTGAAGTACACTCTTCAAGTGTGCTTCTGCAGAGACACTTTCAAATGCACCTAGGCACACATTCCAACTCTTTCCAACTCCTGCAAACGTGTTGGAGATTGTGGAAATGAATTAATTTCCTTCAATTTGGCACCACTTCAATCGGGGGGAGATATTTTATCTTCCAAAATTAGCCACCACTTTAATCCATTTTTAATTGCATTTAATTAAGAATTAAAAATTATAAAAATTATTTTTGAAGTGCCCTTAATTTTGTCTACCCATAGACACCCATTTTGTATATGTTTTAGAGGAAAAAAAAACACAAGAAACTCTATGTAACTAATAGTGATTAGTAATAAGCAAATCTTATATTAACTTTAATGATATTTCTCCCCCTATAAATATAACATTCTTCCATCAATATTCATCACCCCACATTGTGGGGTGATGAATATTGATGGAATCGCCCGACGTTGCAGGTAATCGCCCGACAAATACTTGGGGCCCCTTGCTCCACCGTTGCCGTCGAGCAGCTTTTCAGTCGCGGAGGTCAGATTCTATCGGAGAAGAGATCAAGGTTGTTTCCCGAGAACCTCAAAGCCCAAGTTTGCCTTGCAGATTGGAAGAAGGCGGATATGCGGATGCAGAAGAACAGCTTGGGGACTGATTCCGAGGATGACGACGGAGTGGATACGGAGTCCGTTGGGAGCTCCATTGACGGCGCGGTAACAGATGGCTCAGGAGGTGGAGGGTTCGACGATCAACAAGACTAGAAGAATAGGTAACCGGGCCGGGGTTCAGACATACACAGGTAAAAGAACTACGTGGGCTTTGATTCCTCAACCCCGGGAGGATACGTAGGCAATCGGGAAACCGATTGAAGCCCTTCTTCCCCTTTTTTTTCCCCACACTCATTCATACACAAATTGTAAAATTGTTACGAATTGTAGTCTTGTATACTTATAGTTGAAGTTGCAGTCTTGAGAATTATAAGTTGTAATATTGTAATTTATACCTAAATGGCAAACACGAAATGATATTTTTCAAACATATATGCCGATATGCGTCCAATACCTGTCCAACCCGGGCCATATTCGTCGGGTCAACCCGCCGAGTACCCGCCGGGTCCGACCCGCCGGGTGACCCGAACCCGCCAACCCGTGGAATTCCCAGGTTAGGGTTCGGGTCACCCCTCCCCGACCCTTGACCCGGCGTGTCGAACCCGTCGACCCGCCGGGTCAGACCCGTGGCCACGCCTACCCCACAACAATCATAAATCTCTCTATTCCACCCCTAATCCATCTCTTTCATTCAAAATGGATCCGAATCAAGCTCCACAAAACTTTCCCCAAAGCTTTTATGATATTCGTAAAACGGCATGCCCAAAATAATTGTTTTTTTAAATATTCGTAACGGCATGCCCAAAATAAATTAATTTTTTTTTAAATATTCGTAACGGCATGCCCAAAATAATTATTAATAATAATTTAACAATTATATTAATCTATAATATCGGGTTAGTACATAAAACGCAAATGATTGAAAATTGGGAGATGGTTTCGAAAGTGGAGTACACGGATGTGGGTGTAATTGATAAAAAGGTAAAAAAGTGTTCTTATGCTGATGTGGCGAAGATAAAATGGGTGAAGTACACAGGGTAGATGTACACCATTGTACATGGCCTTAGTTGTTTAGAGTGTGTGCAAATGTACACATTTAAGCATGTGTTGTGCAAATTTCAGCACATCACCTTCCCCGTGTGAATAAACTTTTACAACAATCAAGATAATTTCATTGATATTTTTATGAATTTAATTTCTTTTTTGTTTTAAATTAACTGTATTTGAATGGTGTGTCAAAATGCACATTTCACCAATGTAGCAAATTACTAATAAGTGATAAATTATTGTGATAGTCTTTATTGATTTTATAGGGAGTCTGTCAATGTCTAATCATTGGCTAGTCTATCCACTCCCACCCATTTGATGTTGCCACCAAAATTACCTCCATGTTTTTTGGCAGGAGAAGTGGAGCCTCCTTTCTCTACTTTTTACTTTACCTGCAACTCAAATGGAAGGTAACAATTTAATTTGCACATTTATACTAAATAATGGTTAGATGCAAATAGATACCCAAAAAATTGCAAATTGAGATTTGCTTTGGTATATTTATACAAAACGCCTATGAAATAATTAATTTTGTCTGGGAAACTACTGCAAATATTTAAATACGTGCATTCTAAAAACTAATTGTAAAAAGATAAAAAAAATATCGAACAAAAATGGAGTATTTTTATTACATATGTTTGTTAAAATGGTCACTTTTTCGATCTTAGTTAATGAAAGATCTTCAGAACCATTTGCACCTAAAATAGGACTAAGAGAAGTTGCCTTGTTTTTCCCTCTACTGTTTATATATTTGGATCTAAAATACTAGTTAGAAGCTACAAACATTAAGTAACCAGACAGAATAATAAATTGGATTTAGTATCTCAAAAATGGGCCCTAGAATCTCATTCCTTTCATTCGTAAATGATATGATGATTGTTACTAAAACTAACCAAAGTGCAACAAAAAAGGTTAAGAGGGTAACTGAAGAATTCTGCTCAATATCAGGTCATCTTGTCAAATTCCATAATTAGTTTTCCAAATCAAACCAAAGGTAGCCGACACACAAAAACAAGAAATTGAAAATACGAACAACATCACAAACTAGAATAGATGGAAAAATATCTAGCATGCTCCATTATAAATGGTAGAGCTAGTAAGGCAACATTTGAAGAAATGATAAGCAAGAAAAGAACGGAACTAGCCAAAGGGAAAGAAAACACTCTATCCCAATAAGGTAGATCAACCCATATTAGATCAAACCTAATCCCTAAACCAACTTTCATTACACAAGATTTTATGCCCCCATCCAAAATCCACAAAGAACTCAATCAAATTAACCGAACTTTCTTCTAGAATGAAGACACAACATATAAACTACGTATTGGATGAGATAAAGTATCCAAAAGAAAAGAGGATGGAGGAGCAAAAATTCATCAAACCAAAGATATGAGTAAAACCCTACAAATGAAGTTGTTATGGAAGACCCTTGTTGAACCGCAAAATCCATGGGTACATGTAATTTTAAACAAGTATATGAAGGAACAACACATCCGCGGATACCATAAAAAAATGTGTCATGGCAGTGGATGAAACTAATGGAAATAAAGGATGAATTATGTAAAGGACTCATTTGACAAATAGGAAATGGAAAGACCATCAATTTCTTGAAAAATAAATGGCTAGATGAGGAAATGTTCAAGGAAATATGTCTTCCAACATCCCAAATTACAAAAAATCACAAGGTAGAAAAGTATATAATAAAAAACCAGAAATGGATTACGGTAGAACTCATAAACTTTCTATTGTCTTCAATCATTCAAAGAATCAAAACAACTTTCATTCTAGATAAATCAATAGAAGAGAGACTTTACTAGAGAAAAGACAAAAACAGATGGTTCACAACTTCTAGTGCACTACAACACATTATGAGAAATAACATAAACGACATAAATAACACTACATGGATTTAAAAAATTGATACATTCTAAAAAATTAAGAATTTCCTATGGAAAATTTACCACAACGAAATCCCCACTAAAACAAGACTAATTAACAAAGGGGTAGCAATCCCATCCGCATGTGAACTATGTGACCAATTTGAGAAAACACCAACACATTTCTTCATCAGATGTCACCGCAATAGAAACCTAGTTCGAAAAATTGGCCCATCAACTAAAAGAATCCTAGAAGACACGAATTTTAGCGATCATGACATGAAAGGAAATATAACAAGTATTTTTGAGAAATTAAACCCATGACAAAAGAAAAACTTAGTGACAACATGGTGGTGCCTCTAGATGAACTGAAACGTAAAAATCTTTGAGAGTGAAAACATAAGAACAATATAGAACATGGGAAAACGTCACACGAAAAATACTTCTAAACTTGGAAAAGACAAAAAGCATGAACAAAACAAATGAAATAAAAAAAAAACGAATCAATGACACTAAGGAAAAAATGACATATAAGATGGAATAAACCATCATAATAAAATGTAAAATAAATTTTGATGGAAGTAACAACTTTTAAGATACTTCTGGATCGAACTACATTATTTGTGACCTCCAAGGAATGTCAATTAACTACGGAGGTCTGCAAGTACAACATCGATCCATACTTAATATGGGAATCTCGAAGGCGAAGGACCTACGATTCCCCAAAATACTTGTGGAAGAAGATAACTTGATCATGATCAATGCCCTTGAAGGTTCCTGGCCATGCATATGGGAGATCGAAATCCTCATTACATATAATCTCCTTCTGTTGCAGTCCTTTAAGGTGGTGAGCTTCACACACTGCTTTTGGGAAACCAACAAGTGTGTCAACCATGTCTCGTACCTTTTTCATGCAAAATCCTCGTCAGACATTAGTACAAACAGAGCTCTCAACATCCTCACTCACAATGATGCTCTTAGACGATGGTCTAGTAAGGGACTGGCCTCATTCAAATTCTTACTTGTATTAAAAAAAAATGTCACAAAGGAGTTGAAATCATACAAATCAACATTAGTCTAGTGAATCCTATTGAAACAAGATCTGGAGGGTATAGGTGTATGAACTCATATTCCAAACTAGTCGAAAGGTTGTTTTCGAGTGACCTAATATTTATATAATCATAGGTAAGCAATATGATCATGATGAAATGTGGCGCAAAACAATACTCCCTCTGTTTATTAAAACTTGTCGTTTACTATTTATGCACGCTTTTTTAGAATGATAAAACCTATATGAAATATTAACTTTTTTTAAAATTTGTTTTTATAAATTCATACTTAATAGTAACAAGTATGAAATTATTAAAAAATATATTAAAAAAGTTAATATTTTATATAGTTTTTAACACCTCAAAAAGCGTGCATGAATAGTAAAACGTAAGTTTTAATTAACTGAGGGAGTAATAGATATCGAAAAGCCAGAAAAGCAAACTAAGGCATCAAATAAAAAATTGTTTTACCCATCTAAAAAGCCGCACCATAATTAGGATAGTTGATATCGTCTATTTCGATCTCTTTCACTCTCTAGATAAAATTAAACGCGTTCCCTATACACCACAAATTAACGTCTAATCCGACGTTGTAACAACGTCGAATACGACGTTGCAATTTCACTTAGAAAATCCGATCGTTGTAACAACGTTGAATTAGACGTTGCTACAACGTTTAATTCAACGTTGCTAATACGGGCCAGATCGGGCCTAATATGAGATATTAAAAAAACTAATATGGGACGATGCGTGTGTGTGTTTTTTTTGTATTGTGGGTGTGTGAAAAATTATGTGAAATTTACTTTAGCAACGTCCGATCCGACGTTGTTAGCCCGGTTCGGCCCGATCCGATTCTTCACTTCACATATTACAACGTTGGATCTGACGTTATAATATAATTAACATTACAACGTCGAATCCGACGTTGATTAACAACTTTAATCCATGAATTTGCGGTGCATTTAGGGACACCCAAATTAAATGATTTTAATTCATAAATAAAATAATAAAAAATCTGAGCTAATCAATTAAATTCTTAAAATAAGAATTGAAATAAGTTTTTTTTAAGGAATTGAAATAAGTTATATAATGGATTGTTTGCTCTCCCCAAAATGATCTAGAACAACCGTCATAATAATCCAAATTACACCAAATTATAATGAAGTATGTTGTCTGTGTCAAACACCGATATCTGTCTATGATTGATCGATCTTCCACGTATATGGAAAAATGATATAGAGTAGTGATGGGGACAACCAAATAGATGAGACAACTAATATATATGCAATTATAAGATGTAATTTGAAAATATGGTCATCATGCTGGAAAATGGTTGTATCTTTCTTAAAGCCATATGCACTTGTCCCATTGTCTTTTGGTTTTTTATTCTTTATTCAAATGATTCAAGTGGATTATCTTTTTCCAATTCACTAGTTCGGCCCGTGCGTTAGACTCTTATATTTAATTAATTTCATACTCATTATTTTACTTCAAAAGTGTATATACAGTATAATACTTCATTCATTAAAAAAAATATCATTTTATGAAGAAAATCATGGTAAAAATAGATACCATTTTAGGTAATTTTGTGCACACTTTTCAAAATTTTTGTTACAATGATTAAGAACATAATAACAAGGAAGCCTCCCAAGTTCTTTCAATTGATCACTAAAACCCCTCTTTAAAACCCCACAAATTTCACCGTCTACAACTAATTTCACCGTCTACAACACTAGTTGCCACCAACATGTAAACTAGACAGCCTTCTCCTCTGGCTAGCTCCCCATCAGCCTTGACCCAAATATTTATGTTACATTTAGTTAAGTTTTTATCATAGAGTACGATCACTACCTTGAAAGTTGCCATGTTCGAAATCTACGCGTTTTATGTCCATATATACAGATTCCTAAGAGTCAAGCTAAAGAAGACAAAGGAAAGCTAAAATAAGAAGCTTAAAGAGCATAAGGAAGAGCTAAGAAGAAGATGGATGGAAAAACGAGGAAGACAAAACAAGAAGAGAAGAAAAAAAGTTACTGCAACCTGCGGACAAAGAACCGGCGCCCATCGACCATCATCACACACTCCAGGTTTCCGTGGACTACAATGGATCGGCGCCCACCGATGCAGATTCTGGCAGAGCTTCTCCGAGGGTGAATCTGGCCCATAAACACAGTTCTCCGATGACTATAAATACAACTCTCCTCAGCCCCCAATTGACACAACTCACACCACAATTCACAACACATCTCTCTCTTTTCCCGTTTTCGCTATTCGGTAAGCTATTCTCGACTAAACCTTTTATAGGTTTGCTTATATTTTATACATTGGTTAGAGACATGTGATGGTTGTTTGAATACTATTTTATAGTTATTATTTAGTTTATGTATATTTGGTTATTGATTACTCTTGTTCTTTATATGTTAAGTTGTTTACTTGTCTTAATTGACCACTAAGATAGATAATCAACATGCTAAGTGATTATAGCTAAATCTACTATTGCGGACATTAATCCAACATAGTAGAAAACATATCTTGATGATCAGGTTGGGGTTCTTGAATATGAAAGAGTAATGGCAGATAGTTTAGTATTATTTTTAGTGGATGGGATATGTGGGTTGACAACCAGGTGACACATCAAATATGCAAGAATTACATGAATGATATGTTTATGTGATTAGGGAATTATTCCTTTTCGAACACCATGCAAGAGTTTAGAGAGTTGATAGTGATCGAATTAGGAAGCTATTCAACTCTGTGCATAAACCGACACTAACATTGCCAAGTATAACCAAACAACTCGATGATCATGAATCTACCAATGTTGCGAATATAAGTGAAACTATATACTTCTCTCATATTATTTTATTTTACAATCATTATTTCTTTTACTCCTTTCCATTCATTATTACCATTGCCGTCTTTACAATTCAAATTGCTTGCTTACTTACTACGTTTGACCAAAGTCGCACGCACTCTCTGTGGGATCGACCTGTACTTACTGCTAATACTCGTTATTAGTTGAAAGTATAGATTTACTGTTTGGGGTATAGAACACACGATATTTTACGCGCACCAGCAATTAAGCTTTTGCATGTCTCATTTAGGATTCAATCTTCAACATCTTCCATATTTTTTTAGCGTTATTTTAATCTTAACTTTAAATTTTTTGTTTTTTTTTCTTTTTTTACCAGCGACCCTCTGTGTAGATTTAACTATCCTTTGGATTGGTTTCAAGATCACGTAGTCAATCTACTTCTCGCCTAATGTAAAAAAAAGGAAGCCTTGCATATCATAATAAGGACAAACTACCACATAAGTGTTTTACTGGCGATCGAACTAGCCGACGTCAACTGCTTTTAAATTTGTTAGGAGGGATGATAGAGCAGTCAACATCGACTATTTCGATTGATGTCGACTAGGCCAAAACTTCTCTGTCGACTCGGTTTCTTCAGTGTAGGGGTGGTCGATATCGACTATAGTGGTCAATCTCGAGTTCAGTAACAGTTCGTGACCGAAAACAGAAAGTGAACAAAAAATAAAAGAAAGTGTTTTTGTGGGTTTTTAACTTATATAAACTAAAAGCTTCCAAGGTAGGGATTCACTACAAAGACATAGAAATATCACTAAATCAATGACTTCGTTTGCTATCAAGAAACCGACAACGGATTCATAGCCTAGATGCAATTCCTAACATGGTGATCAATCATAGAAAGGAACACAAATTCAGATCAATAAGAACAAGATGATAAATATAATTATAAATAACTAATTAAAATCAAATCCTCACAATTCATTCAACCATGTCTTCAAATCATAGGCGAAACTATGAGTTTAGCAACTCATAGCCAAAGTAACGCTCATCTCTCTCTAATGTCTCTCACGGCAATACCAACCACCAACACACACACCCCCAAGGTCGATATCGAGGACCAAGGTCGATATCAATGTTGCCAGCAGAGAAGTCCGACTCAGATTTTGATAGAATTCTATCCGAAGCATGCACGTCTATCCTAAAGTCGAGATCTTCTATCATTCTACACCAGACTACATCCTTTATATTATTTACCAAGGAATTTTTAGTTTTTACTTTATTAAGTTTTATCTTAGAGAATAAAGATAGGTTTTCGAGTCCTTGGCTAGCAAGATTTGAGATCTATATCTAGAGGCCATTAGGGCTGAGTTTAATCATTCACACACAAGCAAACAAGAAATCAGTTTTTACATAGAATGCAAAGAGTTAGAGAGAGAGAGAGAGAGAGAGGTCGAGTGAGGTCGGAGAGAAGCGAGAGCGGAGGTTTGGCTTTGTTCGGTGTAATCTTTCTTTCGAAGTTAATCAAAGTAGTTTTCTTTTACATGATGATGATGAGTTCAACTATGAGACACGAGTAGTCAACCCACTTCTAGGGTCGGGGTGAGCCCAACGATAGCAATGTAGGGTAAGTGCATCAAAGGTATAATTTTTATGCGATTTCGTCTTCTATCCTATGCATGATCCTTTGCGAAAGTTAGGGAGATTCAATATTTGCATTATTGATGTGAAATCCAATCATATTGTGAACTTGAATTACTCATGAATTGGATAGTAACTCTTAGGTTTTATTCGAGAGCCTCTAATCACCTAAGTGTTGGTAACGAAAGTTATTTGACGGAAAGACATTAAATTTCATAACTTTAGCATCATACTTGCATCATTCTCGTTGTGGCATGAATCCCCGACCTTGGAAGCTTTTAGTTAATTGAATTATATAAAAAGTTTAAGTTTTTATTTCTTTCCACAGTTCCTTTACCATTCTACAATCTTCGGACTACTTTTTCGACAAATAGGTTACGCTTTACAGTTTCTGTTATAGACATCGAAATCGACTGGCAAGGTCGATATCAAGCTCTAACATCGATATCGAGGTTCAACTCGACATCGACTGTGTTTGCTTTTGTCTTATGCAGAAAACTCACTGGAAATCGACTAGAACTGAGGTTGATATCGACCAGACACCTTGATATCGAGTGTCTTCTGAGGTAGAAAGCTTGATCGTGATTACAACTAAGGAAGCGCTGACATATCTCCTCGTGGATTCGATCCTGAATTACCCTACCACAGCATCGGGAGGGATTCTTGTATTTATTTGCTTGAAAAAGGAGTTGGCATAGTTGTGATAGTTATTTGAATATTGAGTTGCCAATCTACCTCCTCTAAACGCACCAAATTGGCGTTGTTGCCGGGGAGGCAATCAATCGCCACCTAAGTGTTCTCACGATCTTTTCTTAGGGCTTATTTTGCAGGTTTATTCGACGCACTGATCGCGGACCTATCCTGGAAAGTCTTGACGAGCCTGAACGTTTCTTACATCTTCGCAAAAAAGCTATTCAAATCATGGCGGATAACGAGACACAGGGTGAGACCATAGAGCAGTTGAGGAAAGAGATTGAGGATCATAATGCTACAATCGCTGCTGAAAGGGCCGCCGCTGCTACAGAGCGAGCCCGTGCTGATAGGGAGGATGATGCGCGCAGAAGGCCAAGAGCGGCTCAATCAGTATCCACAGACGGCGATGCAATACATGCATCCGCCGTTACATGTTCCTGAATCCGCTATTTTAATCCCTCCTTCTAATTATGAAATTAAAATAAACTTCCTGTCTGAAATTAAAAGAAACACTTTTGAAGAAAGACGTAATGAATGCCCTCTATAACATATCTCTACTTTTATGGACTTATGTGAAACTATCGTTGATGGTGTAAATCTAGAGTATGTAAGACTAAAATCTTTCCGATGGTCTTTGGCAGGGAATGCATTGCAATGGCTAGAGAGTTTGGCTCCACGCTCGCTGAGGACATGGGCAGAGGTGAAGGATGTGTTCCTAAACAAGTTCTTTCCACCATCTAAAACGGCGATGATGCGGCAAAGAATCACGGCTTTCAAACAAAAGACATGTGAGACATTGGCACATGCATGGGAGCAATTTAAGGACTTGCTGAGATCATGCTCGACGCATGGGCAACTTCTATATGTCATCCAGGAGATCTTCTATAACTCCTTGATGCGCCGAATAAGGAGAGGATCAATTCATATACCTCTTATCGGTACATTGAGCTTACACCAACGGAGGCCTAGGAGACTATTGAGAGACTAGTGAACTTCGATAACACCTATGGGACTGTTACGACCTATGATTCAATGCCTGTCCCATCTATGCCACTATATGATCCTCCAAAGGAGATAGATCCTGATGTGCAGCAATAATTCCATAACGATCAAACACGCCACCTTCAAAAGCAAGTCAGGTTCCTGAGCAACAATCAACCTTGTCAAGAATATGGCTCAACAAGGCATAACACTAGTGCCTGTCCAAATCTTGAGCAAGTATCTATGGCAGAACAACATGAGGAAGCAAAATGGATGAAAGGCTTCTATGGAGGGGGCAATCAACAATATTGGGGAGATCAACGATTCTATCAACAAAGGGATCCCTCACCATATAGAGCACCTGGGCACCCTGAGCGCGAAACAAGGAAGGATGAACTGCAGATCATTCTTGATGAGATGCGGAGGAACCATGCTGAGTTCAAACAAGCCAATAAATCCGTTCATACTCAGCTATAGGGCATCAACTCTAGACTTGGGGAGATATACGTTTGGAAGCACAATATGGAGACCCAAATGGGTCAATTGGCGGAGCAAATACCCAAACCCTCAGGAGTATTGCCTGGATCAACTATGCCCAACCAAAAGGGAAAAACGACTAGACACATAGCGGCCATGAACTTAAGGAGTGGGCGTCAAGTACAAACGCCCGAGCAAAAAGTGGAGGAGAAGGCCCCGGAACAGACGTCGATATCAACCCCCCCTGTCGATATCGACCAAGGTGACGTCGATGTCGACCCTTCTGTAGTTGATGTCGACACTGCTGTTGAGTCACCACAGAAATCGATTCCTCTATTCGATGTTGACCCCCATCCAGTCGATGTCGATCTAACTCCAGCTGCAGGAAAGAAGAAGGTGTTGTCATTCCTATAAAAGAAGGTGATTAAGGACCCGACAGAAAAGAAGTTCCAGCGGTTCGTGAAGATGCTTCAAGGACTTAATGTCTCAATTCCATTCACCGAAGCACTTCATGAGATGCCATCATATGTAAGGTTCCTTAAGGACATATTGGGTAAGAAGCGATTACTTGCTGAGATCGCAGAGGAGTGCAACAGATTGGAGCTACCACAAAAGCAGGCGGACCCAAGTAAGTTTTCTATTGCTATAGGCTTAGGTCGATATCGCTTTAATGCTTTAGTTGATTTGGGTGCTAGCGTTAGCATGATGCCACTAACCATATGGCACAAGATTAAGATAGGTCCTCTAGAGCCCGTGGATGCAAAGTTATACATGGAAAACAATACGGTAGTGATTCCAACAGGAATGGTAGATGATGTGCCAGTGCAAGTAGGTAAATTCTTTGTCCCTGCTGATTTCTTAGTTGTTGATATGGCAGAGGATCCTGCTTATCCCATTATTTTAGGTAGGCCATTCCTAGCAACCGTCGATGCAAACATCAGCGTGAAGAAAGGATTGCTCTCATTCACAATTAGTGACGAAGTGATAGAGTAAGCCTTCAAAAAGACGGTGAGCAAGCATGAAGGGCCAATGGAGATAAAAGCCATCAATGGTGTCTACATCACATGAGGGGAAGCCAAAGTAAGGAGTAAGACACCGGAAGAGCTTGAAAAGAGGGCCATAGAAGCCCAAGTGGAGGAGGTCGTGGCAATCTTGAACGAAGGAGCCAGAGTGAACATCGAAATCGACCCAGGTAAGTCAATATCGACTAACAAAGTTCAAGATTATGTGCCAGGTTATAAGTATGGGGTCGACGGAGGAGAAGGAACCTCGAAATCGAGCATAAAAGTCGATATTGACCATAAGCCAATGCCGAAATCGATTGCCATAGAAGCTGAGAAAGGAGCGAAGACATCGAAATCGATCTCTGAAGGTCGAAATCGACCTGATCATGTCGAGCAGAACACCTCCAAATCGACTGAACCTCCAGGAGCGCAACAGAGCTCGATATCGACTACTGATGATCGATGTCGACCTGAGCCACAGAAAGAAGAGAAGGTAAGTCAAGGTACAGATTCCTCCTTTTCCATTTCAATAAAAGATTTATCATTATTTGGAAGAGGTGTGCCTTGGCATGTGCGCTCGTGTAGGGTATCCGATGATGATCTGATCCATTATGAAGTAGGAGACAAGGTTTATGTCACGAAGTCAAAAGATCATTGGTTCCCTAATAGATTCAAAGATAAAAGGACGGGACCATTCATGGTGAATCAAATCCATCCAGGCGGAATACAACTGAGAGACAAGAAAGGAGTTTTATTTGAGGCCCAATCCACATGGGCTCTGCAGATGCCGCCTTGAAGAGCGTAAAGGAAGAAGTCGGCCTAGCGACTGTAAAGTCTAGAGCTTGTAACGAAGACACTTAGTTTTAGTTTTGGGACATTTTTACTTTGCTTTGAGAATTTACATTATTATGCATTGTTTTGGTTTTGGTTTTATTTTTTAACAAGTTGCAGGAAGGAGAAAGAGAGCAAAAAGACACATCGAAATCGAGTGCAAAGGTCGATATCGACCTTAAGGTCGATATCGACCTTAAGGTCGATTCTGAGGGGCTTGTGGTCGAGGCCGGATCACCCTGAAGCTTGAGCCATAAATCGATGAAAGAAGTCAATTTCGATGTTAAAGGTTGATATCGACCATCACTGCTGACTTCTTTGACTCCTTAAATTTGTGACGTTTTAGTAAGTTTCCTTCTTAACCCTAGTTCTAATACAGTGAGGACACTGTAATCTTTAAGTATGGGGTGGGGGAAAGGCTTACTTGCATATTTTGAGCATTTTTCATAGTTATTGCATAGTTTTTACATGTTTATGAATATTCATACATATTTAGTCATATTTATCTTTAAGCATTGCATACTTAGTTTTAATTTCGAAAAAAAAAAGAAAAAAAAAAGAAAAAAAGAAAAAATGACCCCCCATCAAAAATTGAAAATAAAGAAAAGAGCCATGGAAGCAAAAATAAGGAACTCTGCGATGCAAAATTGGATTCATTAGAGATATAACATGAAATTGCCTAGTTAAGGGAAGTTACAATGAAGTGCGATTTTTAGAGACAACCATAAAGGAGAGGAAAAATTTGAAGTTGCTTTTGACATGTGCATGATAAGATGATGGAGGACTTTATAATTTCCATACATGTTCTTACAAAGTTCATACCCTAGTCTTACCTATGCATATTTACAAAAGTCACAAGCCATATATGAGCCTTACTATATCATTATCATTATTACTCCACATATATTCCATATTGCCCATATTTTATACCTTATACCCTATCCGGGGACAAGTTTGAGAATGGATGTCATCTTTGGAGTTGTTATATGGAGTTTGTGCATATTAATGAAGTTGTTGGCAGGAATGAAATAAATTTTTGAGTTATGGAAAATTTAATGAGAGAAAAAAATTCGATCACCTCAGGAGATAAAGGTAGGTCGACCCTGCTCGTTGAGATGTTAGTTCAGCGAGATGGGACACAAGGTGAGGAGTCCGAAGTACTAAGTATCTGGGGCCATTCATGACACCCATGTTTGTGACTCGCGAGAAGGCAGTACTAAGGTTAGAGAGGTAAAAGCATTATAAGAAAAAAAGCATTGAGCGATGAGTGAAAGGTGAGAAACATTATGAAGAAGGAATGTGGAAAGTTTGGAAAGAAAGTTTTATTTCCCCGGATTTAACACCACATGGCCAAATATTAGCCCACCTTTAGCCTTTTACCAATCTACTTCTCTATAGCTTGCAAAAGTCCTCTTGATTATTAATGCTATGTTGTGAAATTGTTTTATGCATATAAACCTCCTTTTATGAGTATGATGTTGCTTTTATTCACATGCATGGATTTGGTTGATATGAGTACCTTCTCGAGGATGGAAATTAAGTGTATGGACATATGAGAATGAATCTATGATGTTGAGGGTTTACTTTCTTCCCCTGAATGACCATTAAAAGTATTGCTTTGGGACAAGCAAGCTTAAGTATGGGGTGTTTTATGTGCGCGCAAATTGCCATATATATTTTCTAATTTCTATGCACATTTATGTCCATTTTATCATCATTTGCATGCATATTAGTGGGAAATCATAAGATTAGTGTAGTTTATGCATAATTGTCAAATATATGGGTCTGCACGAGTTTCTATGATATTTCGCAGAAATCGAGCTTTTGCTACTAATTCATGTGTTATTGATTGTTTTTTCAAAGTCTAGATATAAAGATGCAATGTGCATGCGATTATTTCGGAGCGGAATTCAAATAGGAAAGATTACAAGCCAACGAAAAGAGACAACGAAAGAGGCTCGCGTGGAAGGAGGAACAATTAAGGGAAATAGCCCGGATAGAAGACTTTGTCCGATGGCTTGAAGGTTTCCATCGTTCTAAAGGATCATCTCCTCATCTTTATGAGCCAATAGTCCCACCTCCGGAAGAAGAAGATTGGTATGAGCAATGGGCAACAACCCCATGGTACCAAGAGCAACAATGCCCAATCCCAAAGGACGATGCATCTACGGAGGTCGTACCCCTAGAACCAACGATCACAAACTGGTTTGGGGAATGCTACAACAACATCATCTTTTGCGAGCAAGTAGATGAAGGACCAAGATCTAGGGTCGATGTTTGATGTGTGCGCAAATTTCCATATTTTCTATGCACATTTAAGTCCATTTTATCATTATTTTGCATGCATATTAGTGGGAAAACATGAGATTAGTGTAGTTTATGCTTTATTGTCAAATATACGGGTCTGCACGAGTTTCTATGTGATTTTGCAGAAAACGGGATGAAAATGGACAGATTTGGAAGAGCGAAAAAAGAACTCGAAGTCTTCTGAAGAGGTCAAAATCGATTGAAGAACCTCGACATCGAGTGCAGCAGAGAGGCAGGAATCGAGCAAAGAGAAGAGCAGAGCATGTCGACACACAAAGGTCGATATCGATGTTCCATGGTCGATATCGAGTGCCTAGATCGAGCTTATTGATAGAAGTCGAGTGCCAATCCGAGGAGGAGAAGGAGAGCTCAAGATAAGATAAAAAAGAGGTCGATATCGATGTCACTTGGTCGATATCGATGTTGCCAACAGAGAAGTCCAACTCAGATTTTGATAGAATTGTATCCGAAGCTTGCACGTCTATCCTAAAGTCGAGATTTCCTATCATCAACACTAGACTTCATCTATTATGTTATTTACCTTAGAGTTTTTTGTTTTTACTTATTTAAGTTTTATCTTAGAGAATAAAGATAAAGTTTCGAGCCTTTGGATAGCAAAGTTCGATATCTATATCTAGAGGTCGTTAGGGCTGAGTTTAATCATTCAGTTCTAGTTATTCAAACACATAGAACGCAGAGATTTTGTAGAAAGAGAGAGAGGAGGCCGAGTTTGTAACACCCCCGTCCCACATCGGATATCATAAGGATGTTGGAAGTGATTTATAAGTGATTCAAGCCCTACCTATGTCACAAGAGCTCTTCCTTTTCAGGCTCCAAGTGAGGACAACGGACCTGAGAGGGCTAGGTGGCATGGGCTGGCACCTCTTAAGACCCCGGTCATACAGATGGTATCAGAGCCGACTCTGGGCTCGGTGGTATTTCGACACTATGATCGGGTACGCTCCTCCCGAAGGGCAGTCCCTTGGGCATGACGGCGTCGTCAGTGATTTAAGTGGGGGAGATTGTAACATCCCCATCCCACATCGGATATCATAAGGATGTTGGGAGTGATTTATAAGTGATTCAAACCCTACCTATGTCACAAGAGCTCTTCCTTTTCAAGCTCCAAGTGAGGACAACGGATCATGCTAGGTGGCATGGGCTGGCGCCTCTTAAGACCCCGGGTCTTACAGATTGAGGTTGGAGAGAAGCGAGAGCGGAGGTTTGGCTTGGTTCGGTTGTAATTTCTTTCTTTTGTAATTTAAAGTAGTTTTATTTCAATGATGATGATGAGTTGCATGATGAGAAGCGAGTAGTCAACCCACTTCTAGGGTCGGGGTGAGCCTGACGATAGCAATGTAGGGTAAGTGCATCAAAGGTATGACTTCTATGCGATTCTGTCTTCTATCCTATGCATGATCCTTTGCGAAAGTTAGGGAGATTCATTATTTACATTATTAAAGCGAAAGCCACTCATATTGTGAACTTGGATTACTCATGAATTAGATAGTAACTCTTAGTAGTTATGCGAGAGCCTCTAATCACCTAAGTGTTGGTAACAAAAGTTATTTGACGGAAAGACATTAAATTTCATAACTTTAGCATCATACTTGCATTGTTATCTTGTGGCATTAATCCCCGACTTTGGAAGCTTTTCGTTAATTGAATTTCATATAAAAGTTAAGTTTTGTGTCTGTTCATCTTTTCTAAACCATTCTACGCTCTTCAGACACTTTTCCGACAATAGGTTATGCTTTGATGTTTATGTGACAAACATCGAAATCGACTTTCAAAGGTCGATATCGATCACTAACATCGATATCGAGGTTCCACTCGACGTCGATCTATGTTGCTTTTGTCTTCTACAGGAATTTGCTGGATATCGACCAGACAACCTCGATATCGAGTGTCTTCTGAGGTCGAAAGCTTGATCGTGATTACAACAAGGGAAGCGCTGACAAACCTCCTCGTGGATTCGATCCTGAATTACCCTACCACTGCATCGGGAGGGATTCTTGTATTATTTGGTTTATAAGGGAGTTACCATAGTTGTGAATTATATTTGAATATTTGAATCGCAACTCCCGTCATTCGAACAAATTGGCGCCGTTGCCGGGGAGGCAATCAATCGCCACCTAAGTTTTCTCACGATCTTTTAGAGCTTATTTTGCAGGTTTATGCGACGTTCTGATCGCGGACCTATCCTGGAAACCATTAACAAGCCTGAACGTTTCTTCCATATTCGCAACAAAGCAATTCGAATCATGGCGGACAACGAGACGCAGGCTGAGACCATAGAGCAGTTGAGGAAGGAGATTGAGGACCATAATGCTACAATCGCTGCTGCAGAGTGAGCCCGTGCTGATTGGGAGGAGGATGCACGCAGACAAGCCCAAGAGCGGCCCAATCAGTATCCACACACGGAGATGCAATACATGCATCCGCCGCTTCATGTTCCTGAATCCGCTATACTTATTCCTCCTTCAAATTATGAAATTAAAATAAACTTCCTTTCTGAAATTAAAAGAAACACTTTTGAAGGAATACATAATGAATGCCCACTTCAACACATCTCTACTTTTGTGGATTGATGTGAAACTATTGCTGATGGTGTAAATTTAGAGTATGTGAGACTGAAATCTTTTCGATGGTCTTTGGCAGGAAAGGCATTGCAATGGCTTGAGAGTTTGGCTCCACACTCGCTGAGGACATGGGCGGAGGTGAAGGACGCATTCTTAAATAAATTCTTTTCTCCCTCTAAGACGGCGATGCTGCGAAAAAGGATCACGGCTTTCAAACAAAAGCCAGGTGAAACATTAGCACATGCGTGGGAGTAGTTTAAGGACTTACTGAGGTCATGCCCGACGCATCCACAACTTCCATATGTCATCCAGGAGATATTCTACAATTCCCTTGATGCGCCGAATAAGGAGAGGATCAATTCATATACCTCATATAGGTACATTGAGCTCACACCAACGGAGGCCTGGGAGACCATTGAGAGGCTCGTGAACTTTGATAAAACTTATGGGACTGTTGCGGCCTATGATTCAAGGCCTGCCCCATCAATGCCACTATACGAGTCTCCAAAGGAGATTGATCCTGATGTGCGGCAATAATTCCACATCGTTCAGGCGCGCCGCCTTCAAAAGCAAGTTAGGTTCCTGAGAAACAATCAACCTTGTCAGGAATGTGGTTCAACAAGGCATAACACTAGTGCCTGTCCACATACTGAGCAAGTATCCATGGCGAAACAACATGAGGAAGCCAAGTGGACGAGAGGCTCCTACGTTGGGGGAAATCAACCATATTGGGGTGATCAAAGGTTCTATCAACAAAGGGATCCCCCACCATATAGAGCACCAGGGTACTCTGAGCGTGAGACAAGGAGAGATGACCTGCAGATCATTCTTGATGAGATGCGGAGGAATGATGTGCACAAATTGCCATATTTTCTATGCACATATAAGTCCATTTTATCATTCATTTCGCATGCATATTAGTGGGAAAATAGGAGATTAGTGTAGTTTATGCTTAAATGTCAAATATATGGGTCTGCACGAGTTTCTATGTGATTTCGCAGAAAACAGGGCAAAAATGGATAGATTTGGAAGAGCGGAAAAAGAACTCGAAGTCTTCTGAGAGGTCGAAATCGACTGGAGAACCTCGACATCGAGTACAACAGTGAGGCAGAAATTGAGCAAGAGAGGACAGAGCATGTCGACATACAAAGGTCGATATCGAGGATGCATGGTCGATATCGAGTGCCCAGATCGAGATAAATGATAGAAGTCGAGTGCTAATCCGAGTAGAAGAAGGAGAACTCGAGATAGAGTTTTACAGAGGTCGATATCGATGTCTTAAGGTCGATATCGATGTTGCCGGCAGAGAAGTCCGGCTCAGATTTTGATAGAATTCTATCCGAAGCTTGCACGTCTATCCTAAAGTCGAGATTTCTTATCTTCAACGTCAAAGATATCACATGAGTTGTTTTACCATAGAACTTTTAGTTTTTACTTTATTTAAGTTTTATCTTAGAGGATAAAGATAAAGTTTTATCTAGAGGCCGTTAGGGTTGAGTTTAATCATTCAATTACATCCAATTTTAGTTATTCAAACACATAGAACGCGGAGAATTTGTAGAGAGAGAGAGAGGAGGCCGAGTAAGGTTGGAAGCGAGAGCGGAATCGGCTTGGTTCGGTTGTAATCTTTCTTTCATAGTTCAATACAAAGTAGTTTTCTTTCAATGATGATGATGAGTTGCATAATGAGAAGCGAGTAGTCCACCCACTTCTAGGGTCGGGGTGAGCCCGACGATAGCAATGTAGGGTAAGTGTATCAAAGGTATGACTTTTATGCAATTCCGTCTTCTATCCTATGCATGATTCCTTGCGAAAGTTAGGGAGATTCATTATTTGCATTATTGAAGCGAAAGCCACTCATATTGTGAACTTGGATTACTCATGAATTGGATAGTAATTCTTAGGAACTATGTGAGAGCCTCTAATCACCTAAGTGTTGGTAACGAAAGTTATTTGACGGAAAGGCATTAAATTTCATAACTTTAGCATCAAACTTGCATTGTTATCGTTATGGCATGAAACCCCGACTTCGGAAGCTTTTAGTTTATTGAATTTCACATAAAAGTTAAGTTTTGATTTCTGATCATCTTTCTTTACCATTCTACGTTCTTTGGATACTTTTTCGACAATAGGTTACGCAAAACAGTTTCTGTGACAAACATCGGAATCGACTGTAAAGGTTGATATCGAGGTCTAACGTCGATATCGAGGTTCCACTCGACGTCAACTTTGCCGCTTTTGTCTTGTTCAAGAACTTGGCTGGAAATCGACCAGAACTGAGGTTGATATCGACCAGACACATCGATATCGAGTGTCTTCTGAGGTCGAAAGCTTGATCGTGATTACAATAAGGGAAGCGCTGACATACCTCCTCGTGGATTCGATCCTGAATTACTCTACCACTACATCGGGAGGGATTCTTGTATTATTTGCTTGGGACAAGGAGTTAGCATAGTTAGAGTTTATATTGAATATTTGAATCTACCTCCTGTTTTTAAGAACGACCAAATTGGCGCCGTTGCCGGGGAGGCAATCAATCGCCACCTAAGTTTTCTCACGATCTTTTGGAGCATATTTTGCAGATTTATGCGACGTTCTGATCGCGAACCTATCCTTGAAACCATAGCCGAGCCTGAACGTTTCTTCCATCTTCGCAATAAAGCAATTTGAATCATGGCTGACAACGAGACGCAGGCTGAGACCATAGAGCAATTGAGGAGGGATATCAAGGACCAAAATGCCACAATCGCTGCTGAAAGGGCCGCCGCTGTCGCAGAGCGAGCCCGTGCTGATAGAGAGGAGGATGCGCGTAGACAAGCCCAAGAGCGGCTCAATCAGTATCCACAGACGGCAATGGAATACATGCATCCGCCGCTTCACGTTCCTAAATCTGTTATACTTATTCCTCCTTCAAATTATGAGATTAAAATTAACTTCCTATCTGAAATTAAAAGAAACACTTTTGAAGGAAGACCTAATGAATGCCCACTGCAACACATCTCTACTTTTATGGATTTATGTGAAACAATTGTTGATGGAGTAAATTTAGAGTATGTGAGACTAAAATCTTTTAGATGGTCTTTGGCAGGGAAGGCATTACAATGGCTTGAGAGTTTGGCTCCACGCTCGCTGAGGACATGGGCAGAGGTGAAGGATGCATTCCTGAATAAGTTCTTTCCACCTTCTAAAACGGCGATGCTGCGATAAAGGATCACGACTTTCAAACAAAAGCCAGGTGAAACACTAGCACAGGCGTGGGAGAGATTTAAGGACTTCCTGAGATCATGCCCGACGCATGGGCAACTTCCATATGTCATCCAGGAGATATTCTACAATTCCCTTGATGCGCCGAATAAGGAGAGGATCAATTCATATACCTCTTATCGGTACATTGAGTTTACACCAACGGAGGCCTGGGAGACCATTGAGAGGCTCGTGAACTTCGATAACACCTATGGGACTGCTGCGGCCTATGACGCAAGACCTTCCCCATCTATGCAACTTTATGAGCCTCCGAAGGAGATAGATCCTGATGTGTGGCAACAATTCCACAACGATCAGACACGCCGCCTTCAAAAGCAAGTTAGATTCCTGAGAAACAATCAAACTTGTCAGGAATGTGGTTCAACAAGGCATAACACTAGTGCTTGTCCACATACTAAGCAAGTATTCATGGCGGAACAACATGAGGAAGCCAAGTGGACGAGAGGCTCCTATGGAGGGGGAAATCAACCATATTGGGGCGATCAAAGGTTCTATCAACAAAGGGATCCCCCACCATATAGAGCACCAGGGCACCCTGAGCGGGAGACAAGGAAGGATGACCTGCAGATCATTCTTGATGAGATGCGGAGGAACCATGCTGAGTTCAAACAATCCAACAACTCCATCCATACTCAGCTGCAGGGCATCAATTCTAGACTTGGGAAGATCGACGTTTGGAAGCACAACATGAAGACCCAAATGGGTCAATTGGCGGAAGCAATATCCTAAGCGTCAGGATCATTCCTTGGATCAACGGACATCGATATCGACCCCCCCTGTCGATATCGACCAAGGTGACGTCGTTGTCGACTTTCCTGTCGATGTCGACCCTGATGCTAAGTCACCACATAAATCGACTCCTCCGGTCGATGTCGACCCTACTGATGTCGATGTCGACCTAACTATAGCCACAGGGAAGAAGGTGTTGCCATTCCTAACTAAAAAGATGATTATGGACCCAGCGGAAAAGAAGTTTCAGCGGTTCATGAAGATGCTTCAAGGACTTAATGTCTCAATACCATTCACAGAGGCACTTCATGAGATGTCGTCCTATGTAAGGTTCCTTAAGGACATATTGAATAAGAATTGATCACTTTCTGAGATCGCAGAGGAGTGCAACAGATTGGAGCTACCACAAAAGCAGCCGGACCCAGGCAAGTTTTCTATCGCTATAGGCTTAGGTCGATTCAAATTTAATGCTTTAGTTGACTTCGGCGCTAGCGTTAGCATGATGCCACTATCCATATGGCACAAGGTAAACATAGGTCCTCTGGAGCCCGTGGATGCAAGGTTATACATGGCAAACAATACGGTAGTGATTCCCACGGGGATAGTGACTGATGTGCCAGTACAAGTGATGTACATATTTGTACCTATTTTATTTGCAAGTTTTGACTTCATATTTCATTCGATTCCTCAAACAAAGGTTGAAAACAAGAGGAATTTGTGTAGAATGAGCTAACGTGCATAAGGTAGAGTCTCCACAAGTTTTGGTTTGAATATACAGGAATTGGATTGAAATCGGATTCAAAATGAAGAAGCCAAGTGAAGCTGAGCAGAGGTCGATATCGACCTTAAACATCGATATCGACCATAGTTGTCGACACACCTTCTGAGTGTCGAGGTAGACCACACAGACCAACCAAGAAGGCACTCGATATCGATCACCTAACATCGATATCGACCTCAACATAGACATCGATGGAGAAGCAAGTCGAGCTGAAATACATACCTCGATATCGACCTCTGTGGTCGATATCGACCTTATCTCGACAGAAGATAGATCCGATTTCGAGACTCGGATTATGAATTCTATCATCAAGGCCACAGATTTTCTTGTACTTTTATATAGTTAGCAGCTGAATTTATCTTTACCTTTAAGTTTTATCAAGTTGTTTAAAGTTTTATCAAAATAAAAGACTTATCCTAATTGTTTGGATAGAGTTCATAGTTTAGATAGAAGTTACAATCCTTGGATAGCAAGGATTAGTAGCCTATAAATAAAGCCCTAGGGGCTGGTTTGTTAGAATCATCCAGGCAAGAAAGACAATAGCAATAGGCAATAGAAAGTTAGAGTTTTAGTTTTGAGCTTTAAAGTTTCAAGCGCTTACGATAGTTGGCGTTGAGATTGTAAAGATTCAAAGTTTTCCATTTATGCAAGTTATTTCAATTCAAAACATGTCTACATTCAACATGTGTGAGTAGTCCTCCAAAGCTCTTAGGGTCGGGGTGAGCCCGACGTTAGCCATGCGTGCCTGAGGTAAGTGTTAGATGTTGATATCGTTGTGTCTATATCATCTTCTACGATTCTATGTTTAGTCCTAATCGAAAGAAAAGGGATTCATGCTAACAACTTGAGTTATAAACATAAAATTGGTAGATATAATTAGGTTTATTTGCAAGAGTAATCCTAAGAGTTGGTGTACGGCGAAAGCTTGTCCCTCGGGTGAAATAGCGCAATTGTCCTTCTTATTTACCTTATCGCATGCATTGGTTAACGTTGTGGTAAACCCTAATCCTAGGAGTTGCTTTTTATATAAGTTAATTCACCAAAACCACTGTGTTATTTCTGTTCATCACATCTTCATCCATCCTAAAGTCTTCGGCCTTTCTTTGCCGACAAAAAGCTAACAACTTTGCAGGAGAAGACATCGATATCGACCACAGACGTCGATATCGACCACTGAGTTCGTTGGCAGTTTTCTAAGTCGGCGACGATCATCACTGCTGAGTTACTGAACATCGATATCGACCTTTCCTGTCGATATCGACTGCTTGTTTTTATCTCTACAGGTCTTCTGTTTCAGAGAGGATCGACAGCCGAGGTCGACATCGAGCTCCAAGGTTGAAATCAAGGCTTCTGGTCGATGCAAGACGTGAGATTTCCGACGCTACTAGGATCCCGCTGACACGCCTCCTCGTGGATCGATCCTGACTACCCTTCCACTACAACGGGAGGAAGTCTTGTAATTATTTGCATAGGCTAGGAGTCGGTTTACATTTATACATCTTTATCTTTGTATTTGAGATACTAGATTTCCTCCTACTAACAAATTGGCGCCGTTTCCGGGGAGGCAATCAATCGCGCAGTTGCCAGGGAGGCAATCAATCGCGCCTTAGTAGTTTATCTCACGTCTTTACCTAGTTTGGTTTTGCAGGTGTATGCGACGCACTGATCGCCCACCTGAATTCGAAGGAGTAGACGACCCTAAACGTTATTTCCATCTAAGAGCCCAAGTTCAAAGAATCATGGCAGACAACGCGAACCAGGCTGAGTTGATTGAGCAACTAAGGAAGCAGGTGGAGGACTTAACAACTAGAGAGGCGGCACTTAAGGAGCGCGCGGATAGGGAGGAGGAAGGTCGAAGGCAAATAGAAGCCCAAATCAGTGCCCTCCCTCGGAATGCCAAGCAATACATGCACCCCGCGCTCACAGTGCTTGAATCGGTGATTCTTATCCCTGCCTCTAATTTTGAAATTAAACCTAACTTCCTGACTGAAATAAGAAGGCATCAATATGAAGGAAAACCTAATGAATGCCCTATGGCACATATATCAACCTTCTTAGACCTCTGTGATACTATTGCTGACGGACAGAGTCTTGAATATGTCCAACTAAAAGCCTTTCGTTGGTCTTTTACAGGAAAAACATTGCAGTGGTTGGAGAGCTTAGCCCCAAGATCGCTCTGCACTTGTAATGATGTCAAGGACGCGTTCCTCAAAAAGTTCTTCCCTCCTTCTAAGACGGCGTTGATCCGACAGAAAATCACGGCTTTCAAACAAAAGCCTGGTGAAGCTCTGGGGACTGTTAGGGAAAGGTTTAAGGACCTACTATGATCATGCCCGACGCATGGCCAACCACCATACGTGATTCAGGAAATCATTTACAATGCTCTTGATGTTGCAACCAAGGAGAGGATCAACACTTACACCTCCTATGGCTACCTTGAACTCGCTCCACAAGAGGCTTGGGAGACCATAGAGAGGTTGGTGGAGTTCGAAAACACATATGGGACTCCTGAGGCTTCCGACACATCATCATCGTCGAGGTCTGCCCCATCTATGCCATTATACGAACCCTCTAAGGTGATCAATCCAGACGTAAAGGAGCAATTTCATAGAGATCCACTTAGAAAGCTCCAAAAGCAAGTAAGGTTCCTTTCGGCGAACCAAGATTGCATCGAATGTGGATCGCAGCGACATACCACCATTGAGTGCCCCCATGCTGAGCAAGTGCAACTAGCGGAGACTCATGAGGAAGCCAACTACATGAGGGGTCCCAATCGCCAATATTGGGGAGACCAAAGGTTCCAACAACCATAAAGGAACCAGGTTAACCCTAGGGACCCCCCACTCTATAGAGCTCCTGGGCACCCAGAGAGAGACCAAAAGAAGGATGATCTTCAACTTGTGCTGGATGAGATAAGGCGGAACCAAGCTAAGAATGATCAATCCAACAATGCTATCCATTCTCAACTCAATCACCTTACCACAAGGATTGGTGAGATGGATATTTGGAAAAAGAACGTAGAGACCCAACTAGGTCAATTGGCGGCACAAATTCCTAGACCGTCCGGAACATTCCCTGGGTAACCAACTACTAATCCTTAGGGGCAATCCGGGTCAGGTCACATCGCAGCCATGCAATTAAGGAGTGGCAACAAAGTACATAAGCCACGAACGGAAGCGGAGGAGAAAGCAGCAGACCCAGTCGACATCGACAGACCAGTCGATGTCGAGCCAGAGGTCGATATCGACCACCATGTCGACCCAAGGGTCGACATCGATGACACTGCAGAGCCTGAGGAGCCATAACGGAGGTCGACATCGACCATACCAGTTGATATCGACCAGATCCCAGTCGACATCGATGTTTAGTAGGCCCCTCCGACCACCGTTTTGGCTTCTCCGCCAAAGAAGACGTTGTCCTTCCCTTCCAAAGTATTGGAGGATCCCACCAAAGGTAAGTTTAGGCGCTTTATAAAAATTCTTCGAGGTATTAACGTTACCATTCCTCTTACAGAAGCCCTAAGCGAGATGCCCGCCTATGTACGATTCCTCAAAGACATCCTGAGCAAGAAGAGATCCATGGCAGAGATCGCAGAGGAATGCTCAAAGATGGACTTCCCTGAGAAGAGGAGTGATCCAGGGAAATTTGCTATCACCGTGGGACTGGGCCAACATCGCTACAAAGCCCTATGTGACCTAGGGGCAAGCGTAAGTCTCATGCCTCTCTCTATTTGGCAAAAGGTGAACATTGGCGCACTTGAACCTGTGGACATGAAACTCTATATGGCTGACAATTCATTCGTCAGGCCCACAGGTATAGTTGATGACGTTCTAGTAAAGGTAGTTAAGTTCTTTGTGCCTACTGATTTCATTGTATTGGAGATGCCTGAAGATCTTGTAGTGCCTTTATCCTTGGTAGGCCTTTCTTAGCTACTGTTGATGCCAATATCAATGTACGTCAAGGATTACTAACCTTTACTATAGGGAACGAAGTAATAGAATTCTCTTTCAACCCAACCATGAGCGAAACAAAGCACCTGGAGTAAGTTGTCCTCTCACCGGCTAAGGAAAAGCTTAGAAAATTTTTGTTGGCGAGGACGGAAACAGCAAGCAGGGTCGACATCGACTGGAACCAGTCGATATCGAATAAAAACATCGAAATCAACCCCCCTTGGTCGAAATCGTGTATGCCAGATTGTTGCCAGGAGCTTAAGTATGGGGTCACAGAGGTCGATATCGACCCACACATATCGATATCGACCAAAGAACTCGAAATCGACCCTCCTTGGTCGAGATCGACTGCCCCTCAGCCCGAAGATTTCTGTTTCGGGCCCGAACAGGTAAGCCCAGGTATGACTCTCAACCCTCCTCTGTCCCTTATTGATGAATCAATTAAGCCAATTATTGATAATTCTACTAAAGAGAGCAAGAAAATTGCATATTGTCCAGTTTTGAGGAAGGAAATTATGGGTTGGTGCATATTTACATTTTGTCATATTTTGTAAAAGGATTTTTGGCTCACCATATAAATGCACATATTTTTTAGTATTTATTATTTTCGTCAAAAAAAATCCGAAAAAAAAAAGAGATATATGTATATAGTGCATGAGCCAAAATCCTTAAGTCCTTTATTTATTTCATACAAGTGTTATATTTTTTAGAGGCATATTAGAGTTTGAAAGAAGGGTTGGTAGTATGGTTTACATCTTTTAGTGCATCTTTAGAGCATATTATCGAAAGATGAGTTTAGAAAGAGCATTATGGATAATTGAGCTTGGAAAAGAGCAACATGGAAGAGTTATGGTTTGGATATAGCAAGTGTTGAGATTTAGGAGTCTTGATTCCCGAATTATAAAAGCACCACATAACCAAATAATTCCATACCCTTAATTCCTTACCAAGCCCCATTACAACCCCGCCGAATGGAGTCTTCTTTGAAGTCTTCCATTGAGCGAAAGTCCTCCTAATAGTTCTTATTGCATTTTTATAATTGATTGCGAAGTGGATTTTTATAAATTGCAATGTTTATGAGATTGTGTATGGAATTGAGTTGAGAGTTGATCTTCATAGCCTAAACACATGAGAGTTGAGAGCAAACACATTATCCCTGTGAGGTTAGATCAAAAATTGCATATGCCTATGGATCGCCTAAATATGTGATATGACGTTAAATTCACTTGCTTTGCTTTGTTATTGCTTATGATGTTGCTTTTGACAAAGGCGAAGACTTGAAGGGTGTGTTGTAGGTGTTGGTTATTGCTTGGTTATTGCTTGAGGACAAACAAGTCTAAGTATGGGGTATTTTAATGTACATATTTGTACCTATTTTATTTGCAAATTTTGACTTCATATTTCATTTGATTCCTCAAACAAAGGTTGAAAACAAGAGGAATTTGTGTAGAATGAGCTAACGTGCATAAGGTAGAGTCTGCACAAGTTTTGGTTTGAATATACAGGAATCGGATTGAAATCGGAGTCAAAATGAAGAAGCCAAGTGAAGTTGAGCGGAGGTCAATATCGACCTTAAACATCGATATCAACCATAGTTATCGACACACCTTCTGAGTGTCGAGATAGACCACACAGACCAACCAACAAGGCACTCGATATCGATCATCTGACATCGATATCGACCTCAATATAAACATCGATGGAGAAGAGCATGTCGAGCTGAAATACATACCTCGACATCGACCTTTGTGGTCGATATCGACCTTATCTCGACAAAAGATAGATCTGATTTCGAGACTCGGATTATGAATTCTATCATCAAGGCCACGGATTTTCTTGTACTTTTAGATAGTTAGTAGCTGAATTTATCTTTACCTTTAAGTTTTATCAAGTTGTTTAAAGTTTTATCAAAATAAAAGACCTATCCTAATTGTTTGGATAGAGTTCATAGTGTAGATAGAAGTTACAATCCTTGGATAGCAAGGATTAGTAGCCTATAAATAAAGCCCTAGGGGCTGGTTTGTTAGAATCATCCAGGCAAGAAAGACAATAGCAATAGGCAATAGAAAGTTAGAGTTTTAGTTTTGAGCTTTAAAGTTTCAAGCGCTTATGATAGTTGGCGTTGAGATTGTAAAGATTCAAAGTTTTCCATTTATGCAAGTTATTTCAATTCAAAACATGTCTACATTCAACATGTGCGAGTAGTCCTCCAAAGCTCTTAGGGTCGGGGTGAGCCCGACGTTAGCCATGCGTGCCTGAGGTAAGTGTTAGATGGTGATATCGTTGTGTCTATATCATCTCCTACGATTCTATGTTTAGTCCTAATCGAAAGAAAAGGGATTCATGCTAACAACTTGAGTTATAAACATAAAATTGGTAGAGACAATTAAGTTTATTTGCAAGAGTAATCCTAAGAGTTGGTGTACGGTGAAAGCTTGTCCCTCGGGTGAAATAGCGCAATTGTCTGTCTTATTTACCTTATCGCATGCATTGGTTAACGTTATGGTAAACCCTAATCCTAGGAGTTGCTTTTGATATAAGTTAATTCACCAAAACCACTGTGTTATTTCTGTTCATCACATCTTCATCCATCCTAAAGTCTTCGGTCTTTCTTTACCGACAAAAAGCTAACAGCTTTGCAGGAGAAGACATCAATATCGACCACAGACGTCGATATCGACCACTGAGTTCGTTGACAGTTTTCTGAGTCGACGACGATCATCACTATTGAGTTACTGAACATCGATATCGACCTTTCCTGTAGATATCGACTGCTTGTTTTTGTCTCTGCAGGTCTTCTGTTGTAGAGAGGATCGACAGCCGAGGTCGACATCGAGCTCCAAGGTCAAAATCGAGGCTTCTGGTCGACGAAAGACGTGAGATTTCCAACGCTACTAGGATCCTGCTGACACGCCTCCTCGTGGATCGATCCTGTCTACCCTTCCACTACAACGGGAGGAAGTCTTGTAATTATTTGCATAGGCTAGGAATCGGTTTACATTTATACATCTTTATCTTTGTATTTGAGATACTAGATTTCCTCCTACTAACAACAAGTAAGTAAATTCTTTGTCCCTGCTAATTTCTTAGTTTTTGATATAGCGGAGGACCGTGATTGTTCCATTATTTTAGGTAGGCCATTCCTAGAAACCGTCGATGCCAACATCGGCGTGAAGAAACGATTGCTCTCATTCACAATTAGTGACGAGGTGATAGAGTATGCCTTTAATATGATGGTGAAAAATCAAGGGCCAATGGAGATAAAAGCCATCAATGGTGTCTACATTGCATGTGGAGAAGCCAAAGTAAGGAGTATGATACCAGAAGAGCTAGAAAAGAGGGCCATAGAAGCCCAAGTGGAGGAGGTTGTGGCAATCTTGAACAAAGGAGCTAAACAGAACATCGAAATCAACCTAGGTAAGCCGATATCGACTAATAATGCTCAAGATTCTGTGTCAGGTCATAAGTATGGGGTCGACAGAAGAGGAAAAGGAACATCAAAATCGGGCAGCAAGGTCGATAACGACCATTCCCTAGAGCGGAAATCGACCACCATTGAAGCTGAGAAAGGAGGAAAAGAGACCTCCTCGATATCGATCTCTGAGGGTCAAAATCGACCTAATCATATCGAGCAGAAACACTCCAAATCGACTGGACCTCCAGGAGTACAATAGAGCTCGATATCGAGGACTGAACATCGATGTCGACCTGAGCCACAGACAGATAAGAAGGTAAGTCAAGGTACGGATTCCTCCTGTTCCATTATAGTAAAAGATTTATCATTATTTGGAAGAGGTGTGCCTTGGCATGTGCGCTTATGTAGGGTATCCGATGATGATTCGAGCCAATATGAGATAGGAGACAAGGTTTATGTCGCCAAATCCAAGGACCATTGGTTCCCTACGAGATTCAAAGATAAAGATTTGGGACCATTCATAGTGAATCAGATCCATCCCGGCGGAATGCAGCTGCGTGACAAGAAAGGAGTAATATTTGAGGCCCAAGCCACATTGGCTCTGCATATGCCGCCTTGAGAAGCGCAAAAGGAAGAAGTCGGCCTAGCGACTTAAAAGTCTAGAGCTTGTAACAAAGACTTAGTTTTGGTTTTAGACAGTTTTTATTTTGAGACACTTTATGTTATATTGAATTGTTTTGGTTTTTATTTTTAACAAGTTGCAGGAAAGAGAAAAGCGCACAGAAGAGACATCAAAATTGATGTTACACATCGACATTGACCTTATGGTCGATTTAGATAAGTTTGTGGTCGAGGCCGGATCACCCTAAAGCATGAGCCTGAAAATCGAGGATAGAGATCGATTTCGATGTTCCAAGGTTGATATCGACCATGCCTGCTGACTTCTTCGACTCCTCAAATTTGTGACGGTTTAGTAAGTTTTTCTTAACCCTAGTTCTAATACAGTGAGGACACTGTAAACTTTAAGTATGGGGTGGGGGAAAGGCTTACTTACATGTTTTAGCATATTTTATAAGTTATTGCATATTTTTTATAATGTTCATGCATATTACATGGTTAGTTAGTCGTATTTATCTTTAAGTTTTATATAATTCGAAAAAAAAAAGATAAAAATTGAAAAAAATGACCCCCGTCAAAAATTAAAAATAAAGAATAAGTGCCATGGAGGCTTTTATTGAACTCGACGATGCAAAAGTAGATTCATTAGAGATATAACATGAAATTGCCTAATTAAGGGAAGTCACAATGAAGTGCATTAATTTTTTAAAGAAAAGAATAAAGGAGATGAAAATTTGAAGTTGCTTTTGACATGTGCATGATAAGATGATGAAGGACTTTTTATGAAATTTCCATACAAGTGCTTACATATACAAGTTCATATCCAAGTTCATATCCTAGCCTTACCTATGCATATTTCCAAAAGTCACAAGCCATATATGAGCCTTATATCATTATTGCTCCACATATATACATACTGCCCATTTTTTATACCTTATACCCTATCCGGGGACAAGTTTGAGAATGGATATCATCGTTGGAGTTGTTATATGGAGTTGTGCATATATTATTATGAAGTTGTTGGCAAGAAAGAAAGAAATTTTGAATTATGGAAAATTTAATGAGTAAGAAAAAATTTTATCACCTCAGGAGATAAATGTAGGTCAACCCTGCTCGTTGAGATGTTAGTTCGGCGAGATGGGACACAAGGTGAGGAGTCCGAAGTACTAAGTATCTGGGGCCATTCATGACACCCATGTTTGCGACTCGCGAGAAGGCAGTACCAAGGTTAGAGAGGTAAAAGCTTTATAAGTGAAAAAAAAAGCATTGAGCGATGAGTGAAAGGTGAGACATTATGAAGAGGGAATGTGGAATGTTTTGGAAAGAAAGTTTTGTTTCCCTAGATTTAACACCACATGGCCAAATATTAGCCCACCTTTAGCCTTTTACCAATCTACTTCTCACAAGCTTGCAAAAGTCCTCTTGATTATTAATGCTATGTCGTTGAAATTGTTTTTTTTTTTGCATATAAACCTCCTTTTATGAGTATGAAATTGCTTTTATGCACAGGCATGGACTTGGTTGACATGAGTACCATATCAGGATGGTAATTGATTGTGGGGACATATGAAAAATGAATCTATGATGTTGAGAGTTTACTTTCTTCCCCTGAATGACCAATAAAGGTATTGCTTGGGGACAAGCAAGCTTAAGTATGAGGTGTTTGATGTGCTCGCAAATTGCCATATTTTCTATGCACATATAAGTCCATTTTATCATTCATTCTGCATGCATATTAGTGGGAAAACAGGAGATTAGTGTAGTTTATGCTTAAATGTCAAATATATGGGTCTGCACGAGTTTCTATGTGATTTCGCAGAAAACAGGGCAAAAATGGATAGATTTGGAAGAGCGGAAAAAGAACTCGAAGTCTTCTGAGAGGTCGAAATCGACTGGAGAACCTCGACATCGAGTACAACAGTGAGGCAGAAATTGAGCAAGAGAGGACAGAGCATGTCGACATACAAAGGTCGATATCGAGGATGCATGGTCGATATCGAGTGCCCAGATCGAGATAAATGATAGAAGTCGAGTGCTAATCCGAGTAGAAGAAGGAGAACTCAAGATAGAGTTTTACAGAAATCGATATCGATGTCTTAAGGTCGATATCGATGTTGCCAGCAGAGATATCACATGAGCTGTTTTACCATAGAACTTTTAGTTTTTACTTTATTTAAGTTTTATCTTAGAGGATAAAGATAAAGTTTTATCTAGAGGTCGTTAGGGCTGAGTTTAATCATTCAATTACATCCAATTTCAGTTATTCAAACACATAGAACGCGGAGAATTTGTAGAGAGAGAGAGAGAGAGAGAGGAGGCCAAGTAAGGTTGGAAGCGAGAGCGGAATCAGCTTGGTTTGGTTGTAATCTTTCTTTCATAGTTCAATACAAAGTAGTTTTCTTTCAATGATGATGATGAGTTGCATAATGAGAAGCGAGTAGTCCACCCACTTCTAGGGTCGGGGTGAGCCCGACGATAGCAATGTAAGGTAAGTGCATCAAAGGTATGACTTTTATGTGATTCCGTCTTCTATCCTATGCATGATTCCTTGCGAAAGTTAGGAAGATTCATTATTTGCATTATTGAAGGGAAAGCCACTCATATTATGAACTTGGATTACTCATGAATTGGATAGTAATTCTTAGGAACTATGTGAGAGCCTCTAATCACCTAAGTGTTGGTAGCGAAAGTTATTTGACGGAAAGACATTAAATTTCATAACTTTAGCATCAAACTTGCATTTTTATCGTTGTGGCATGAAACCCCGACTTTGAAAGCTTTTAGTTTATTGAATTTCACATAAAAGTTAAGTTTTGATTTCTGATCATCTCTCTTTACCATTCTACGTTCTTCGGATACTTTTGCGACAATAGGTT
Source organism: Persicaria maculosa (assembly GCA_963922045.1). Taxonomy (NCBI): domain Eukaryota; kingdom Viridiplantae; phylum Streptophyta; class Magnoliopsida; order Caryophyllales; family Polygonaceae; genus Persicaria; species Persicaria maculosa. Next base: position 37,949,804 of record OY998271.1, read on the forward strand.
ACGCAAAACAGTTTCTGTGACAAACATCGGAATCGACTGTAAAGGTCGATATCGAGGTCTAACATCGATATCGAGGTTTCACTCGACGTCGACTTTGCTGCTTTTGTCTTCTTCAGGAAATTAGCTGGAAATCGACCAGAACTGAGGTCATTATCGACCAGACACATCGATATCGAGTGTCTTCTGAGGTCGAAAGCTTGATCGTGATTACAACAAGGGAAGCGCTGAGATACCTCCTCATGGATTCGATCCTGAATTACCCTACCACTACATCGGGAGGGATTCTTGTATTATTTGCCTGGGACAGGGAGTTAGCATAGTTAGAATTTATATTGAATATTTGAATCTACCTCCCGTTTTTAAGAACGAACAAGGAACCAAACTGAGTTGAAACAAGCCAAAACTTCGTCCATACTCAGCTACAGGGCATCAATTCTAGGCTTGGGGAGATAGACGTTTGGAAGCGCAACATGGAGACCTAAATGGATCAATTGGCGGAGGCAATACCCAAAGCGTCAGGATCATTCCCTGGATCAACAGTGCCCAACCAAAAGGGCAAAACCACTGGACACATAGCTCGATGAACTTAAGGAGTGGACGTCAAGTCCAAACGCCTGAGCAAAAAGCAGAAGAGAAGGCCCCAGAACAGACGTCGATATCGACCCCCCTGTCGATATCGACCAAGGTGACGTCGATGTCGACCTTCCTGTCGATGTCGACCCTGCTGATGAGTCGCCATAGAAATCGACTCCTCCAGTCGATGTCGACCCCCATCCAGTCGATGTCGATCTAACTCCAGCTGCAGGGAATAAGAAGGTGTTGTCATTCCCAACAAAAAAGGTGATTAAGGACCCAGCGGAAAAGATGTTCCAGCGGTTCGTGAAGATGTTTCAAGGAATCAATGTCTCTATACCATTCACAGAAGCACTTCATGAGATGTCGTCCTATGTAAGGTTCCTTAAGGACATATTGGGTAAGAAGCGATCACTTTCTGAGATCACAGAGGAGCGCAACAGATTGAAACTACCACAAAAGCGGGCGGACGCAGGTAAGTTCTCTATCGCTATAGGCTTAGGTCGATTCAAATTTAACGCTTTAGTTGACTTGGGCGCTAGCGTTAGCATGATGCCATTAACCATATGGCACAAGGTAAAGATAGGTCCTTTGGAGCCCGTGGATGCAAGGTTATACATGGCAAATAATACGGTAGTAATTCCAACAGGATTGGTTACTGATGTGCCAGTACAAGTAGGTAAATTCTTTTTCCCTGCTGATTTCTTAGTTGTTAATATAGCGCAGGACCCTGCTTGTCCCATTATTTTAGGTAGGCCATTCTTAGCAACCGTCGATGCTAATATAAGCGTGAAGAAAGGATTGCTCTCATTTAAAATCAGCGATGAGGTGATAGAGTATGCCTTCAACAAGACGGTGAGGAACAATGAAGGGCCAATGGAGATTAAGGCCATCAATGGTGTCTACATCGCATGTGGAGAAGCGAAGATAAGGAGTATGACACCAAAAGAGCTTGAAAAGAGGGCATAGAAGACCAAGTGGAGGAGGTTGTGGCAATCTTGAGCGAACGAGCCAAACAGAACATCGAAATCGACCCAAGTAAGTCAAAATCGACTAACATAGTTCAAGATTCTGTGCCAGGTCATAAGTATGGGGTCGACGGAGGAGGAGAATGACCCTCGAAATCGGGAATGAAGGTCGATATCGACCATGCCCTAAAGCCAAAATCGACCACCACAAGCACTAAGAAAGGAGAAGCAAAGAGCTCGACATCGATCTCTGAGGGTCGAAATCGACCTGATCATATCGAGCAGAAAGCCTCCAAATCGACTGAACCTCCAGGAGCACAGCAGAGCTCGATATCGACCCTTGAGTATCGATATCGACTTGAGCCACAGATAGATAAGAAGGTAAGTCAAGGTACGGATTCCTCCTGTTCCATTTCAATTAAAGATTTATCATTATTTGGGAGAGGTGTGCCTTGGCATGTACATTTGTGTAGGGTATCCGATGATGATTCGAACCAATATGAGATAGAAGACAAGGTTTATGTCACCAAATCAAAAGATCAATGGTTCCCTACTAGATTCAAAGATAAGATGATGGGACCTTTCACGGTGAATCAAATCCATCCAGGCGGAATGCAGCTGCGTGAAAAGAAAGGAGTGTTATTTGAGGCTCAAGCCACATGGGCTCTGCAGATGCCACCTTGAAAGCGCGAAAGGGGAAGAAGTCGGCCTAGCGACTTAAAAGTCTAGAGCTTGTAACGGATACACTTAGTTTTTGGTTTTGGACATCTTTTGGTTTTATTTTTAGTCTTTATATTACTTTGCATTATTTTTGTTTTGGTTTGTTAACAAGTTGCAGGAAAGAGGAAAGAAAGAGCACAGAACACACATCGATATCAATGTTAAAAATCGACATCGACCTTAAGGTCAATACAGATGGGCTTGTGGACGAGGCCGGATCACCCTGAAGCTTGACCCAAATATCGATAATAGAGATCGATTTCGATGTTGCAAGGTCAATATCGACCATTACTGCAGTCTTCTTCGACTCCTGAAATTTGTGACGGTTTAGTAAGTTTATTTCTTAACCCTAGTTCTAATACAGTGAGGACACTGTAAACTTTAAGTATGGGGTGGGGGAAAGGCTTACTTGCATATTTTAGCATATTTCATAAGTTATTGCATATTTTATATAGTTCATGCATATTACATAGTTAGTCATCTTTATCTTTAGCATACTTAGTTTTATTTTCGAAAAAAAGAAAAAAGAAAAAATGACCCCCATCAAAAAATTGAAAATAAAGGAAAGAGTCATGGAAGTATAAAAAAGAGCTCTACGATGCAAAATTAGATTCATTAGAGATATAACATGAAATCGCCTAGTTAAGGGAAGTCCCAATGAAGTGCAAAAAGAAAAAAATAAAGGAGATGAAAATTTGAAGTTGCTTTTGACATGTGCATGATAAAATGATGGAGGACTTTTATATATTTCCATACATGTGCTTACAAAAGTTCATATCCTAGCCTTACCTATGCATATTTGCAAAAGTCATAAGCCATATATGAGCCTTACATCATCATTATTGCTCCACATATATATCATATTGCCCATTTTTTTTATACCTTATACCCTATCCGGGGACAAGTTTGAGAATGGTTGCAATCTTTGGAGTTGTTATATGGAGTTTGTGCATTTTTATGAAGTTGTTGGAAGGAATGAATCAATTTATGAATATGGAAAATTTAATGAGTGAAAAAAAAATCCGATCACCTCAGGAGATAAAGGTAGGTCGACCTTGCTCGTTGAGATGTTAGTTTAGCGAGATAGGACACAAGGTGAGGAGTCCAAAGTACTAAGTATTTGGGGCCTTTCATGACACCCATTTTTGCGACTCGCGAGAAGGCATTGCTAAGGTTAGAGAGGTAAAAGCATTATATTGAGAAAAAAAGCATTGAGCGATGAAGGAAAGGTGAGATACATTATGAAGAAGGAATGTGGAATATTTTGGAAAGAAAGTATGTTTCCCCGGATTTAACACCACATGGCCAAATATTAGCCCACCATCAAAATTTTACCAATCTACTTCTCACAAGCTTGAAAAAGTCCTCTTGATTATTAATGCTATGTCGCTGAAATTGTTTTTGCATATAAACCTCCTTTTATGAGTATAAAATTGCTTTTATGCACAGGCATGGACTTGGTGGACATTAGTACCTTATCGAGGATGGCAATTGATTGTAGGGACATATGAAAAATGAATCTATGATGTTGAGGGTTTACTTTCTTCCTCTGAATGACCATTAAAGGTATTGCTTGAGGACAAGCAAGCTTAAGTATGGGGTGTTTGATGTGCGCGCAAATTGCCATATTTTCTATTCACATTTAAGTCCATTTTATCATTATTTTGCATGCATATTAGTGGGAAATCATGAGATTAGTGTAGTTTATGCTTTATTGTTAAATATATGGGTTTGCACGAGTTTCTATGTGATTTCGCAGAAAACAGGATGAAAATGGACAGATTTGGAAGAGCGGAAAAAGAACTCGAAGTCTTCTGAAGAGGTCGAAATAAACTGAAGAACCTCGACATCGAGTGCAGCAGAGAGGCAAGAATCGAGCAGAGAGAAGAGCAGAGCATGTCGACACACAAAGGTCGATATCGATGTTCCATGGTCGATATCGAGTGCCTAGATCGAGCTTATTGATAGAAGTCGAGTGCCAATCCGAGGAGGAGAAGGAGAGCTCAAGATAAGATAAAAAAGAGGTCGATATCGATGTCACTTGGTCGATATCGATGTTGCCAACAGAGAAGTCCGACTCAGATTTTGATAGAATTGTATCCGAAGCTTGCACGTCTATCCTAAAGTCGAGATTTCCTATCATCAACACCAGACTTCATCTATTATGTTATTTACCTTAGAGTTTTTAGTTTTTACTTATTTAAGTTTTATCTTAGAGAATAAAGATAAAGTTTCGAGCCTTTGGATAGCAAAGTTAGATATCTATATCTAGAGGTCGTTAGGGCTGAGTTTAATTATTCAATTCCAGTTATTCAAACACATAGAACACATAGATTTTGTAGAAAGAGAGAGAGAGGAGGCCGAGTGAGGTTGCAGAGAAGCAAGAGCGGAGGTTTGGCTTGGTTCGGTTGTAATTTCTTTCTTTTGCAATTTAAAGTAGTTTTCTTTCAATTATGATGATGAGTTGCATGATGAGAAGCAAGTAGTCAACCCACTTCTAGGGTCGGGGTGAGCCCGACGATAGCAATGTAGGGTAAGTGCATCAAAGGTATGACTTTTATGCGATTTCGTCTTCTATCCTATGCATGATCCTTTGCGAAAGTTAGGGAGATTCATTATTTACATTATTAAAGAGAAAGCCACTCATATTGTGAACTTGGATTACACATGAATTGGATAGTAACTCTTAGGAATTATGCGAGAGCCTCTAATCACCTAAGTGTTGGTAACGAAAGTTATTTGACGGAAACACATTAAATTTCATAACTTTAGCATCATACTTGCATTCTTATCATTGTGGCATTAATCCCCGACTTTGGAAGCTTTTAGTTAATTGAATTTCATATAAAAGTTAAGTTTTGTTTATGTTCATCTTTTCTAAACCATTCTACGCTCTTCGGACACTTTTCCGACAATAGGTTACGCTTTGAAGTTTTTGTGAAAAACATCGAAATCGACTTTCAAAGGTCGATATCGATCACTAACATCGATATCGAGGTTCCACTCGACGTCGATCTTTGTTGCTTTTGTCTTCTGCAGGAATTTGCTGGATAACGACCAGATAACCTCGATATCTAGTGTCTTCTGAGGTCGAAAGCTTGATCGTGATTACAACAAGGGAAGTGCTGACAAACCTCCTCGTGGATTCGATCCTGAATTACCCTACCACTGCATCAGGAGGGATTCTTGTATTATTTGGTTGATAAGGGAGTTAGCATAGTTGTGAATTATATTTGAATATTTAAATCGCACCTCCCGTCATTCAAACAATGTTGACCAATACCTAGTCGATGTTGTGATGTGCGCGCAAATTGCCATATTTTCTATGCACATAAAAGTCCATTTTATCATTCATTTGCATGCATATTAATGGGAAAACATGGGATTAGTGTAGTTTATGCTTAAATATCAAATATATGGGTATGCACGAGTTTTTGTGTGATTTAGCAGAAAACAAGATAAAAATGGACAGATTTGAAAAAGCGAGAAAAGAACTCGAAGTCTTCTGAAGAGGTCGAAATCGACTGGGGACCTCGACATCGAGTGCAGAAGAGACATAGGAATCAAGCAGGAAATGAAGTAGAGCATGTCGACACCAGAGAGGTCGATATCGACGTCTGAAGGTCGATATCGAGTGGCCAGATCGAGATTAAAGATAGAAGTCGAGTGCCAATCCGAGTAGGAGAAGGAGAGCTCGAGATAGAATTTCACAGAGGTCGATATCGATGTCTTAAGGTCGATATCGACCATGCCAACAGAAGAATCCGACTCAGATTTTGATAGAGTTCTATCCGAAGCTTGCACGTCTATCCAAAAGTCGAGATTTCTTATCTTCAACATCAGAGCTATCATATGAAGCTGATTTACCATAGAATTTTTAGTTTTTACTTTATTTAAATTTTATCTTAGAGAATAAAGATAAAGTTTCGAGTCTTTGGATAGCAAAGTTTGATATCTATATCTAGAGGTCATTAGGGTTGAGTTTAGGCATTGAATTTCATATACAAATTCAGTAATTCAAACACATACACACGCAGAGAATTAGTGGAGAGAGAGAAGGCCGAGTGAGTTGGAGAGAAGCGAGAGCAGAGATTTGGCTTATTTGGTTGTAATTCAAACACATATGACTTTTATGTGATTCCGTTTTCTATCCTATGCATGATCCTTTGCGAAAGTTAGGGAGATTCATTATTTTCATTATTGAAGTGAAAGCCACTCATATTGTGAACTTGGATTGCTCATGAATTGGATAGTAACTCTTAGGAACTATGCGAGAGCCTCTAATCACCTAAGTGTTGATAACGAAAGTTATTTGACGGAAAGGCATTAAATTTCATAACTTTAGCGTAAAACTTGCATTGTTATCGTTGTGGCATGAAACCCCGACTTTGGAAGCTTTTAATTAATTGAATCCATATAAAAGTTTTAGACTTTTAGTTTTGTTTCTGATCATCCTTCTTTACCATTCTATGTTTTTCGGCCTCTTTTCCGACAATTGGTTACGAATTACAGTTTATGTGACAAACATTGGAATCGACTATAAAGGTCGATATCGAGGTCTAACGTCGATATCGAGGTCTCTGCTCGACTTCGACTTTGCTGCTTTTGTCTTCTGCAGGAACTTTACTGGAAATCGACCAGAACTGAGGTCGATATCGACCAGACACATCGATATCGAGTGTCTTCTCAGGTCGAAAGCTTTGATCGTGATTGCAACAAGGGAAGTGCTAACATACCTCCTCGTGGATTTGATCCTGAATTACCCTACTACTACAGTGGGAGGGGATTCTTTTATTATTTGTTTGAGACAGGGAGTAGTCTAGTTGTGAATTGTTTATTTAAATATTTGAATCCTACACTTTCCCTTAAACAACAAATTGGCGCCGTTGTCGGGGAGGCAATCAATCGCCACCTAAGTTTTCTCACGATCTTTTTGAAGCTTATTTTATAGGTTTATGCGACGTTCTGATCGCGGACCTATCTTGGAACCAATCAACGAGCCTGAACGTTTCTACCATCTTCGCAACAAAGCAATTCACATCATGGCTGACAACGAGACGCAGGCTGAGACCATAGAGCGGTTGAGGAAGGAGATCGAGGACCACAATGCTACAATCGCTGCTGAAAGGGCCGTCGTTGCTGCAGAGTGAGCCAGTGCTGATAGGGAGGAGGATGCACGCAAACAAGCCCAAGAGCGGCTAAATCAGTATCCACAGACGGCGATGCAATACATGCATCCGCCGCTTCATGTTCCTGAATCCGCTATTTTAATTCCTCACTCCAATTATGAAATTAAAATTAACTTCCTTTCTTAAATAAAAAGAAATACATTTGAAGGAAGACCTAATGAATGCCCCCTGCAACACATCTCTACTTTTATGGACTTATGTGAAACAGTTGTTGATGGAGTAAATTAGAGTATGTGAGACTAAAATCTTTTCGATGGTCTTTGGCACGGAGGGCATTACAATGGCTTGAGAGTTTGGCTCCACGCTCACTAAGGACATGGGCGGACTTGGTTGACATAAGTACCTTATCGAGGATGGCAATTGATTGTAGGGACATATAAAAAATGAATCTATGATGTTGAGGGTTTACTTTCTTCCCCCGAATGACCATTAAAAGTATTGCTTGGGGACAAGCAAGCTTCAGTATGGGGTGTTTGATGTGCGCGCAAATTGTCATATTTTCTATGCTCAAAAAAGTCCATTTTATCATTCATTTTCATGCATATTAATGGGAAAACACGGGATTAGTGTAGTTTATGCTTAAATATCAAATATATGGGTCTGCACGAGTTTCTATGCGATTTCGCAGAAAACAGGATAAAAATGGACAGATTGGAAAAGCGAGAAAAGAACTCGAAGTCTTCTGAAGAGGTCGAAATCGACTGGGGATAGGGCTGTGCATCGGTCTAAAACCGAACCGAACCGGGCCGAACCGAACCGAACCGAAACCGAAAATCTTAAAATTTCAAAACCGAAAGCCGAACCGAAAGCATTAGGTTCGGTTCGGTTATTTGCCGGTTCGGTTTGTGTTCGGTTCGGTTTTAACATAGTTGAACCGAATTTCCATAAAAAGAAATTTAAAAAAAAAATCTTTTAAAAAAATTCGATTTAACACAAACCGAACAAAAAAATAATAAATGTATTAGTGTATATATGTGTGTATATACAATTTATATATGTGTATATATACATAGTACACACTACACACACAAGACAATATGTGTATTAGTGTATATATACACTGTATAGTGTATATATATTTTATAAAGTGTATAAATACATATATATATAATTTATGTAGTGTATAAAAAGTAATATATATAATTTATGTAGTGTATAAAAAGTAATATATTTATATATATTGGAATATTTAAAAAAATCGGTTTAACACAAACCGAACCGAAACCGAACACAAACCGAACCGAAACCGAAAAATGAAAATTCTCGAACCGAAAGCCGAACCGAAAAACTTCGGTTAGGTTCGGTTCGGTTTGGTTTGTGTTGGTTCGGCCCAAAAATTCGGTTTGGACCGAATCATGCACACCCCTAACTGGGGACCTCGACATCGACTGGGGACCTCGATATCGAGGTCTCTGCTCGACTTCGACTTTGCTGCTTTTGTCTTCTGCAGGAACTTTACTGGAAATCGACCAGAACTGAGGTTGATATCGACTAGACACATCAATATCGAGTGTCTTCTGAGGTCGAAAGCTTTGATCGTGATTGCAACAAGGGAAGTGCTGACATACCTCCTCGTGGATTCGATCCTGAATTACCCTACTACTACAGTGGGAGGGGATTCTTGTATTTTTTTTTTGAGACAAGGAGTAGGCTAGTTGTGAATTGTTTATTTAAATATTTGAATCCTACACTTTCCCTTAAACAACATGTTGACCTCTTGGAAATGACACATGCATACCCTAGAGGAACTGATCTAGGAGTACAAGTCGATGTCGACTACACCTCAATCGATGTCGACATATAGGGTCTACCACAAAAGTCGTCCAGAGTAGAGAACGAAGTCGATGTTGACCAAGTCTTGGTCGATGTCAACCATCCAATGAAGAACAGGTTCCCAGGAGAAGAATTGCTAGTCTATGTTGATCGTATTCATATCTATATCAAATCCTCTATAGTAGCTAAACATGTTTTTGAGGACGGTTCTACCCCGCTCTCAATTCCAATCTTGATATCTATCCCCCGACGTTAGCTCTAGCCAAATCGAACATGAGAGCTCGTTGGCATAATGAAAGTAGAACTGGAAAGCTTCAACTCATGAATGAAAGAATAGATCTTCAACATCAACCACTAAGAGAAGAAACTAGATATGAGATCAAAGAGGGAAGAAAGAGTTGTAGAGCTGATCAAAGAGCAAACTTAGGGTTTTTTAAAAAAACAATGAAAAATAATCAAATGTAAGTCATGTAAACCCAACAAAATATAAAAAAAATTATAAAAAAAACCGCTTCATTAGGAGTAAAAAAGTGTTTTACAAAAACTGCTTCAATAGGTTTAAAAACCGCTATAACAGGGTTTTTAAAACCGCCACAATAGGTATTCTAGTAATCCCTTATCAAAACCGCCACATAAATCACCACAATAGACTAAACTACTGCAAAAATCGCCTCAATAGATTAACATCTGCAAAAAAGTGCAACAATAGGTCTTAATTGTTGTAGTTAATGGGGCCTTCACAACAAAGTCTACATATAAATTAACCAACCAAGGTCCTCAAAACAATGAAGACTACTCTTGGATCTAGAAGCTAAATCTCCCTTCATGAACAAAAAAATTCTTATGGAAAACAACCATTGATGGTCTGCCCACGAATACAAGCCTTAATAGTTTTTTCAATAGAGTACCCTCTCCATGTTGTCTTTGTAATCAGGATGACTAGGACACATAACACTTATTTTCAGTTGCCCTAAAACTAAATAAATCATATATCAATACAAATCAATAACAAAAAACCACATTGTCATACAAATAATAAACCAAAACTTACTTGAAAACCTTCGCTTACTGAAAAACAAAAATCACTTTAATGAACTATGTTTCTTATGGCATGCCAATTTGGAATGGTGGAATAGCATTATTTTCAATTAACCCAAAATTAAAGCTACAACACAAGTAACTGAGAAAAATAATTAAACAACTGGCATCACACACATGGAAAAAAAAGAGTAAAGAGAGAAAACAACGAGCTCGCAAATGAAAACGCATACTGACTGACTTCTATAAATTAAATGTAGACGGTTGGGTTATTGATATCTTTCAAGCAATGACCCTGACAAGATCAATCTTACAAACGGAAGCATACACAATTTGTGTGGGCTTAAAGGTAGCACTCGACAATGAAATAAGGGATATTGAAGTAGAAAGTGATAGTCTATGAGTAATCAAAGTAATCCATAAACCGAACAAAGTACTGTGGGAAATACTCAGAAAAAACGATCAAGTTGATCCACAAACATGTTAATGTTTGCTTATGGTAAAAAAATAAAGAAAAAGAAAAAGAAATCCTTACACATGAATATCTTTGAATCCGAGAAACAATCAATACCAAATTGAAACACCCAAGAGAGGGGGTACCCGCCTCACATGTGCCCCCTTTCTCCTCCGCCAAAATTCATCCTCAAATATTCATCCTGCGAATAATTATTCATCTTCGTCCTCAAATGTACATTTACCTTCAAATTGGACCATTTTTACAGATGAATAACCTCTATATATAGAGAGAGAGGTTAGACGAATAATTTCTGAGTATATGATACACGATAAGGGCTGTGTATACCGGAACTAACCTCTATATATATATATATAGGTAATGGTTCAAATGAAAATGGTTCTTAAAATGAAAATCGCTCTTAAAATGAAAATGGTCCAATTTGAAGGTAAATGGGCCTAATTTAAAGGTAAATGGGTCTAATTAAATGAGTAATTGATAAATGGGCCTAATTAATGTGTAAATGGGCCTAATTTTATGGTGTAAATGCGTAAATGGGTAAATGACCCTAATTATGAGATAAATGTCACCACATCTCCCATACTTTCTATTTCTACCAATATCGCCCTTATTTCAATTATAAAAATTACAGATTTTAGCCCGTAATTTTTATTTGAAATAATATTATAAGGTGCATCTATAAGAGTACAAAATGCAACAAAATATGCTACATCACATTTCTTGTCTTTATTTTAAAAAGTGAAAAATATGAGATTACAAAATATAAAGTGAACAAATAATACAATAAAGATTACTGTATTATTAATAAATGTGCATTTTCGTAATGTAAAGTAAGTTTCCTACCAAATATTTTCTTTATGGGCTACTATTTTTATAGTGGGATTGTACTTTAATGTGACATGTGCCATTAAAAGTCTATTAGCTCAATTAAAAATGGTATAGCAATGTGCCCATGCACAAAGGTACGAGTTCAAAATCCCGCATAAGCTATTTATGGTTGTCTTCTTTTTGTTCCCGTTCATGAATAAGATTATAAAGTGCAATAATAAAATGATAACGTGCACAAATAAGATGATAAAGTGCATATATAACATTATGGTGTGCAAATATAATATTGTGTTGTGCAAATATAATATTATGTTGTGCAAATTTCTTGCTATTGCTTACACCTCAGCAGAGATAAAATGATAACGTGCACAAATAAGATGATAAAGTGCATATATAACATTATGGTGTGCAAATACAATATTGTGTTGCGTAAATATAATATTATGTTATGCAAATATAATATTATGTTGTACAAATAAAATGATAAGTGCAAGAATAAAATGATGGTATATGAATAAAAATATGAAGTGCATGAATAAGATTGTGAAGTGCACAATTAAAATTATAAAGTGCATAAATAAAATGATAAAGTGCAAGAATAAGATCATGAAATGCACAATTAAGACTATGAATTGTACTTTTATCAGAAAATAATACAAACTATTAAAATTAGGCAATTTAGCCTATGTAGGAGTCGAACCCACTTCTCTGCGCATAAGCACATTGCTCTACCATTGAGCTAATAGGCTTTTAAAGCTTATTCAGCAAATAAGGATTCATTAACTACAACATCAGCAAGTTGAATCACAGATGCAAGCAACTCTTCTGTATCTAATCATCCAACTTCAGATGTTGTCAATTGCACTTTTATGCATAAAATTTTATCACAAATTTATCATGCTTATGGCAAAAAAAACACACACACACACGAATCTACCTTATTTCTGTGTACTTCTTAAAGGTCTGAAGATGGTGCTACATTATATATCTCATTATAAAACACAGGTACAAAGAAACGTTAGGATCTTATTCTTGCACTAAACGAAATCTCAAATCCTATATATAAATTCACAACCCCGAAATTCAATTCACAAATTCAGAAGCTATAATCAAAATTTCACAAAATTGATTTTCAAAGCCACAAACCCTAATTTCACAAAATTGGTTTCCAAAATCAAAACCCTACACAAATTCTCATATGCTACTTATAAATTGAATCTCAAATCAAAATTTAGAGTGCAAATTGAAAAAGTATAAGCTATAAGTTAAAAATAAAAAAATAAAAAAATAAACTTTTCAAATACGAATTCGGATTCGGGAAGACTAATTGAGATTGTACTTCAGGTCTTCAGTACAAATTATTTTCTTTTGAGTTTGGATATTGCAATAAGGATTTTTTTCAATATTTTTTTCATTTTACCAACTACAACCTAGGGATACTTGCCCCCCATTCAGCCCAAGATATTGATTTTATTTTGTTCTTGATATAGAGTGGGGGTTTTTCAATAATTGCCAGATCATAGGCGTCTATATAAGTGAAAAATACCAACAATTTGTAGGTGCTTCTGGAAATAGCAATGGGTTAGTCTATTAGATAGTTTGAAGTTAGGATGCATGTATGCTAAGATTGTGGGTAATTTTCTGTAGAAAAAAATCAATAAAAGAGTGAGAGTGGAAACTCCCATGGTTTGAAGGTGAAGTGTGATTAACCTGTACTATAATGCGGCTGCAGCGGCCAACGGGGAGGTCCTAGCAGGGTCGTCTTGGAGGTCCTAGCGCCAGGGCGGAGGTTCCGAGGAGCCAGCAGCAGAAGCCAGCAGTGGGGGAGGAGCCTAGCGGGGTCTCCGTCGTCGTCGCCATCGCCGCCACGCCGGAGAGGAGCCAACAGCGTCGGAGCGGGGTGCGGTGCGGGGCTTTCTCTTCGGCTTCGCCAGTCGGGGCGTTTGTGTGTGAACTGTGAACGGGTGTGGGAAAATAAAACCCAGTAAAAACTAAAAGGCGTGGAGGTTCTCTCGATTCATTCGCATAAAAGGAGAGAGGAGTGGAAACTAACAAGTAATAACTATCGCAGCGAAGAAGATGAAGAGTGGAGAGCTTATGCAGGAGGGATCGCCCAGAGCGGAGGGCATTTTGGGGTTTCTAAAGGATTTAAACGGGTAATTTTTTTTAAAATTAGGCCCATTTTCACTTTAAGCCATTTTCATTTTAAGGACCATTTTCATTTTAACCACACCATACATACATATATATATATATATATTTGAGTAAACCCACCCGAAAGGTTTTGATAAAAATCCCGTGAGGGTCTTGATAAAATCCCGAAAGGGCTTTCTGGTGCGTTTGTACATGGGTGGTTCTCGGCTGCATTTCCGGTTGTTTCTTGGTGGTCCTAGTCTAAGTTGGGGATCTGGCGTTAGGTGTTGAGTCTGGTTGGGGTCGTGGTGGTGTGCATCGAGGCAACTCCGTGTTTCAGAAATTTCCTTCGAGGTTCGTCATCATCGCCTACAGGGACTCCTGATGTACTGCTGTCCAGCGGTGTCATCGCTTGATGGTGCTTGGCTCCGGATTTAGTCTATGTTGTCCCCTGCTGTTTTGGGTTAGACTCGTTTATTCGACTGGGCAATTTGGTTGCCGCTTTTTGTATTGCACCGTTTTATTTTACGTTATATGTTTGACCAGTGGAGGATCCTGAAGCGATTCATTGAGGGGGCGGAAAATTGAATTCTAATTTTTTTTTCAAAAAAATCATCAATATTTGAAGTTTTCGGGTTAATTATAGTGTTAAGTTATGAAGTTTAACAAATGATAATTGACACGGTCTGCGACCTCGTGTACGGACACATACTGGCGGATGCTCGAATATAAAGGCAGGAGTGCTTCAGTGGCGTTGTTTTGGGGAGTTAAGGTGATGACCCTTCGGATGTTCAGGCAGGCCGACCCGGTTAAGTTCGGGGAGCTTGTCGCTAGTCGAGGACTTGACGGTGATGAAGGGTATGTTTATCGTCCCGCTACACAGCTGGTTGGGGGCTGAAGCTGCTCTACTGATGAGCCTAAAGCAGGGCAAAACCAGTAGTGTCAGTCGCATAAGGCTGGCCCCTCGGGGATAGGGGCGCCGCACGGGCTTCGTGCGTGCCGGCCCGTGACAAATGGTTTCAGAGAAGGTCCGACTCTGCTTCCGTCCGTGACCAAGCGCTTGTGCCCAAAGTTGAGTAGGCAGGGCTGAGCGTAAAACCCGTGTGCGCTGTGCGAGAGGGCCAGGACACGGATCCGGAGGGCGGTTGCTCCTGAGGCGCCGAGCGCTCAACGAATAAGACAAGTAGGCAGGGACACGGAAGCCTGTTGGACGATCCTAAAGACCACCCAATGCCTCCGCATGCGTTGGCGCCGGAGAGTGCGCGTATTGCTGCTGAGGAAGTGGCAGTCGGACATCGCATCCGGGTAAAGGCAGCGACAAGGGCGTCGCTCGGATGGGTGGGGGAGATTGACACGGTCTGCGACCTCGTGTATGGACACATACTGGCGGATGCTCGAATATAAAGGCAGGAGTGCTTCAGTGGCGTTGTGTTGGGGAGTTAAGGTGATGACCCTTCGGATGTTCAGGCAGGCCGACCCGGTTAAGGTCAGGGAACTTGTCGCTAGTCGAGGACTTGACGGTGATGAAGGGTATGTTGACCGTCCCGCTACACAACTGGTTGGGGGCTGAAGCTGCTCTCCTGATGAGCCTAAAGCAGGGCGAAACCAGTAGTGTCGGTCGTATAAGGCTGGCCCCTCGGGGATAGGGGCGCCGCACGGCCTTCGTGCGTGCCGGCCCGTGACAGATGGTATCAGAGCAGGTCCGACTCCGCTTCCGTCCGTAACCAAGGACTTGTGCCCAAAGTTGAGTAGGCAGGGCTGAGCGTAAAACCCGTGTGCGCTGTGCGAGAGGGCCAGGACACGGATCCGGAGGGCGGTTGTTCCTGAGGCGCCGAGCGCTCAACGAATAAGACAAGTAGGCAGGGATACGGAAGCCTGTTGGACGATCCTAAAGACCACGCAATGCCTCCGCATGCGTTGGCGCCGGAGAGTGCGCGTCTTGCTGCTCAGGAAGTGGCAGTCGGACATCGCATCCGGGTAGAGGCAGCGACGAGGGCGTTGCTCGGATAGGTGAGGGAGATTGATACGGTCTGCGAGCTCGTGTACGGACACATACTGGCGGATGCTCGAATATAAAGGCAGGAGTGCTTCAGTGGCATTGTGTTGGGGAGTTAAGGTGATGACCCTTCGGATGTTCAGGCAGGCCGACCCGGTTAAGTTCGGGGAGCTTGTCGCTAGTCGAGGACTTGACGGTGATGAAGGGTATGTTGACCGTCCCGCTACACAGCTGGTTTGGGGCTGAAGCTGCTCTCCTGATGAGCCTAAACCAGGGTGAAACCAGTAGTGTCGGTCGCATAAGGTTGGCCCCTCGGGGATAGGGGCGCCGCACGGGTTCGTGCGTTCCGGCCCGTGACATAAGTATGAGGTAAGGGAGAGGTAACCCTTGCAAGAGGTCAAGGGTTCAAATCTCATTCTTTACACATTTGTGTAATTAATGAGTGCTCAAGTCTTCATTGGCTTGGGTGAGCCTGCCTGGTGGCTTACCATCTGGCTAACCGGTTCGCGTCTTTTGCAGGTTAGGGCTTGGACCCTTGGGGGATTAGTCGACAACTCGAAACCTCCACGCTACAAAAAAAAATGATCAGTATGATAGAAGTATAGTATTAATTTGGTAAATGATGTGAAAAATAATTTATATCGCTTCAGTCTTGAAATGTTTATAACTTTTTACTCAGGTATCGGATTTGAGCATATAATATATCAAATCGAAGTTATCGACGAGTGGAATATGTATATATTAAATTTTATTTTTTATTGGGGAGGCGACTGCCACCTCTGGTCCTAAAGAGCATCCGCCCCTGTGTTTGACAGTTCGCTTTCTGTCGACGTTATTGGCCTCTGGATGGCCAAGATTTATTTGGTACTCAAATTAATGAATTACTCCCTCCGTTCGGCAAAACTTGTCATTTTAGGGTGTTATTTTTGTTCAAAAAATTTTGTCATTATAGGTATTTTGCCCTTCACTTTACAAAAATGCCCTTAAAATGATTGATGGTTTGTTAGTTGTAGTTTTCGATAAAGTAAAAACGGTTTTTCTATCCTATGCCCCAAGGGCATAGGATAAAACACTAAATTGGAAAAGATTCCCTACAAAAAAGGCAAGCGACCCTAAAAAATCTAATTAAAATTTGGCTAAACTAATTAAAAGTTTAAAAAAAAATTCCCAATTTAGTGTCTTATCCTATGCCCTTGGGGCATATGATAGAAAAATCGAAGTAAAAAAGGATGGTAATAATTGAAGGTAAATTAGTACATTTGTTGTTTGTCTTAAAATTTGTAAAATAATCTCTTTTTTTTTGTGCTAATTTGTAAAATAATCTAAAATGACAAGTTTTGCCGGACGGAGATAGTATTATCTAATAAAAGAAAATCATTAAATCCGAGAATAATTTATCCAAATAACTCTAGTTTTAATGATTAAAAAAAAAACACTCCCAGAGAAGAGTGAATGAAATAGGCAATAAATGAGACCGACACCAAATAAACCAATAGGGGGGCGGGCCCGGGGTTCTATTGGCTGGTAAGCGCGCATGTGCAGCGGATCGCAGCTCATCAGACCTCCCACATGCCATGTCGGCGTCTTTTCACAGTCTTTTCGCTACTCGACGCGCCCAATTATCCACCCCCCTCTCCATCAGTGCGTCAGTCTGTACTAGTTATATTCAATCACTATTTGTTTTTCAAACTTAAAAATACACCTCGTCTCGCGGGCCCACCCGGTATTTTAGGCACTGATGTTGCCTTCCTAATTACAGTACTACGCTTTTCCCACCATTAAAAAAAAAAATTGTACCCTTTTTCCACAAAGGTGAAAACATATACCCCTACAAATAGAGGTCCTCCCAGAGGTTCTCAATCCCATCTCTCTTTCTCAACACACAACCAAAAATGTCTACCCTCAGCTACTCTGCAACGTTGCTATGCGTTGCGGTTGCTCTCATAAGCTTGAACTCAGCTAGAGGAGCTGCCCCGAGGGCACCTCAGAGCGTGCCCTTTGGCCGGAACTATGTCCCCACTTGGGCTTTCGATCACATCAAGTACTACAATGGCGGCTCTACAGTCGACCTCACCCTCGACAAATACACTGGTATGTCTTACTCTCTTAGTAATGAGTTTTCAACTAGCTGAAGAATTTGTTGGTTTTTTTTTTTTTCTAGAGTAAAAAAAATGATGATTTTGCAGGTACTGGATTTCAATCCAAGGGAAGTTATCTGTTTGGACACTTCAATATGGATATAAAGCTCGTCGCCGGCGACTCCGCTGGAACTGTCACTGCTTTCTACGTGAGTAGTTAGCTAGGCTTGCTGCATTTTGGTTGCTTATCTTTGAATTTAACAGCATTGTAGATTTGTTGAGATTTTTTTTGTTTTTTTTGTATGATTTGTGGCGCAGTTGTCTTCACAGAACTCAGAACATGACGAGATAGACTTCGAGTTCTTGGGGAATAGAACCGGCCAGCCTTACATTTTGCAGACGAATGTGTTCACGGGAGGGAAGGGGGATAGGGAGCAAAGAATTTATCTCTGGTTTGATCCCACCAAGGAGTATCACTCTTACTCTGTCCTTTGGAACCTTTACCAAATTGTGTAAGTCTAAGCAATATATTTTATTCTACCATTTTTTACGCTTAATAAACACAATCAAAATACACTAATGATTTTACTTTTTCACCTTTTTAGAAACTACATCTAATTAATCTGTAATCATTCTAAGGATAAATTTACCAAAATATTTTAAATGATCTCTTTTGATTAACAAGATTTACTCTCTAAAAAGTGACCTATTTTACTTAGTAAAGTGAATCTTATATGTTTTAGAAAGATTTTTGTAAAAAGATATTTTAAATTTTTTTAAACAAGATTTAGCCCTTGACTATAGTAGTAGTAATCTATAATTTTAAAATTTTAAGGAAAATTTTCAGAAAACCACCCGTTAAATATTGGTTTTTTCTCTTAACCACCTACTCCCTCCGTCTCAAAATACATGTTTTTTTAGTCCATAAAATTTTATAAAAAATACATATCTTTTTATATTTAATCATTACACTTAACCTACTTTTACATTTAATCATTACTCTAATTTTTACGTCACCTCTACTCTCCTCCTCACAAATTAAAAAAAATAAACAAATACAAGTCTAATCATTACACTTAACCTATTTTTTACATCTAATCATTACATTTAATATATTTCTTAATTCCCATGCTCCGTCCTAAAAAGACATGTATTTTAAGACGAAGGGGTATTAAATTTGAAATTACAGTAAATCGCTACTTATATGGTTTCCGTTAACAAATCATCACCCATCACCAATTTGCATATGTTTTCCTTAAATAAATTATATTTTAATATTTATCAACTTAAAATATGCGTTTAATTATTTTATTTATTAGTAATAACCTTCTTTTAATATAAAAAACTCTATATAAGTATATAGTAAGTGGAGATTTCCCATGTCATTTGCCTAAAGATATTTTTGAATTAAAAAACTACCTTATAGATTAATGTTTAATTAAAATATAATAATATTTCTTCAAATAATTTGTTTTCAAAGGTTAATATTAAAATAAAATTTTAAACTATAAATAAATAATTTTCATAATATTTTTAAATTTATAAATGGAAATTATTATTTGTAATCATATGATACTTTAAAAAATAATTTAAATACAGTAATATTTATAAAATTATTTTAAGACACAAACCGGAAGATATTTCGAAGTTATATGTTTAATTTTTTTATAAAAAAAAATGATATCTATAGTACAATCCGGCCACTTCAATTCAAATTTTAAAATATATTTATTCATAAATTCAGGTGGTGGGTCCGACTTTTAAATAGTTTTTAAAAAAACCTAAAAAGTGAATTGAAAGTGGGCCTTTTTAGGCCATAAGATAGTGGCCCAACTAATATGGCCCAAAGATTGTGTCGGAAACAGAACTTTTAGGTGACCGACCAATAAAAACAGTACCTTAGTTACATGTTACATAAAGGATAATAATAACAAATAAATTATTTCCCTTAACTGTTTTTTTTAAAACATGAATACAAAATATTTGCTTATTTTATTATGCAGTTTCTTTGTGGACAATGTGCCGATAAGAGTGTTCAAGAACTGCAAGGAATTGGGGGTGAAGTTTCCCTTCAACCAGCCCATGAAAATATACTCGAGCCTATGGAACGCAGATGACTGGGCCACGAGGGGCGGCCTCGAGAAGACCGACTGGTCCAAGGCCCCATTCGTGGCGTCCTACAAGAGCTTCCACGTGGACGGGTGCGAGGCATCTGTGGAGGCTAAATTCTGCGCCACCCAGGGGCAGCGGTGGTGGGACCAGAAGGAGTTCCAAGACCTCGACGCGTTCCAGTACAGGAGGCTGAAGTGGGTTCGTGACCGCTGGACTATCTACAACTACTGCACTGACCGTGTTCGATACCCTAACATGTCCCCGGAGTGCAAGAAAGACAGGGACGCCTAAATTTGATGACTCGATCTCAACTCGGATTGATTACAGGATTTATGATGATCTACATATACAAAATTAAAATTTGCACCCAACTCCCTATTGCCCTATTGCCGGTGTACTTATCATTTGATATGCATGATTTGATTGCGTGAGTTTGTTACTGTTTTTTTACGCCTTACGATCTTTTCAAATTGATCGATATTGTTGGTACATCGCATTTGTATGTGTAACATATGTTCCCTATTGACATGAAAGCTATTGAATGCTATCCCAGCTTCAACGGGTTATTTGTTTACTTTCCATTTCCCGGTCAACTTCTTGTTAATTTTCGGTTGGGCTTGGTGGGTGATAAAGCTTATCCACAAAACAATCGTGTCAACCCATTTGATCTATGGATTTGTTCCCATTAGAGAATGTCCAACACCTTCTCTAAACAATTTTCCAAAATGGATAATTATGAATCAAATATTTTGGATTTTTTTGGACTGAAATCCAATAGATTCATTATGGAGTTTACCCCAAAATATATAGAGTTTTCTCCAAATTTAGGAAAATATCTCCATTTTTTCTCCTCGTTCTCTATTTTGAAGAATGTAATGGGGAAGCTGTTGGATCAAAATCAACCTTGATATTCTCCAAAAATCCATTATGGAGAACTTGTTGGAGTTGCTCTTAGTGCAATAGAGCCAGGGTGATACTAGAATGTCAAGTATGGACGGTTACAGCATCCCCATTAGTAAAATTTCATAGAAGTTCTTAACGTACTCTACCTTATCAATTTTTCTCTCTTTCAAAAAACTCAACTTACTTTTTCACCCACATTTCTAAAAACCATCTCAATTTCTTAAGAATTTCATTTGGTATTTTTTTTACGAAAAAATCAGTTTCACACAAACCACAAATTAGATATATTCCGCGTAAAATAATATAATAATGATAAGTAATTAAGAATTTCATTTGGTATTTTTTTACGAAAAAAGCAGTTTCACAAAAACCACAAATAGACTTTAAACATTCATGTCTGCTTAATTGACCATGTTTTGTGCTTACTTTTTTTTCCGAATTCTTTCATTTATATACATTCTGGGTTGGGAATGCTAAGAATTTGTATAGGATATGATTATTTGCAAAATATAGAGGACTAAACAAGTTTTGGTTCAATTTTACAAAATTCAGAACGGAACCGAAGCAATTGCAAGGAAGTCATGGAGCTGAAGAGGAGCTTGATGTCGACTGAAAGCTCTCGACGTCGACTAAGGAATATAAAAAATCAAGCTACTGGAGTGGAAAGAAGAGCAGTCGAAATTCAACTCATACGTTGACCACTGCTCGAGATCGAGTGCCTCTAAAGAGCCCTTGACGTCGACTGCTCCATTCGACGTCGACTAGATCTAACGCGCTGCAGACGCGGAATTGAAGTCCGAATCTTTTAAGGACTTATCAAAGTCACGAGATCTTTTAACCTTCCATCTTTAAGACCATACCTTAATAGTTAGATATTAGTTTTAGATAGAAGATTTATATTTCCCAATTAGATAAAATTTATTTTCTTAAGAAGCAAGTTTAGGTTTTCTTTAAATAAAGGCACTAGGCCTAGGTTTAATGAATCAATCCCGCACTTGAGCAATCAAGCATAGAGTTAGAAAGAGAGGCAGCCAAGAGGAAGAGAGAGGAAGAACTGATTTTGGTTGTAAGTTTTAGTTTATTTCAATTCAAGTTGATGTTTTTCATATCTATGATGTCTTGCTTTATGATGATGCGTGAGTAGTCGTCTTACATCTTGGGTCGGGGTGAGCCCGGCAATAGCCACGTATGTATGCTTAAATTTATGATGTTCTTATGTGATTATCATCTTCTATCCAATGCCCAATTGCGCTGTGAAAGTAGAGGAAATTCCTTATTTGCAATTTATGAAGCGAAACTGAATTAATTGTGAATTTAGATAGTAATTAGGATTTGTTTGCGAAAGTTGACTAAACCTTAATTATGAAAGGATAGAAACAAATAGGTTTTATGCAAAAGCCTCTATGATTTTATTTATTGATTGTGAAAGCTATCTTATGATGATAAAAGCATGATCTGTCTATGATTCTTGTGATGTGCATGCATGGTTGTTGTTGATGTAAACCCTAATCTTAGAAGCTTTTAGTTATATTATTTAAAACCCTAAATTGAGCCATTCGTGTGTGTTTGAGACACCTATAAAAGCCCCTTGATTTTTTGTTTATCGCACCCCAAACCATCATTTTTCTCTTCGACCTTTCTTTGTCGACAAAAGTTACTGTTTTCTGCATTCTGTGCTCGACGTCGACCGCTTTAGTCGACATCGACTGCTCCAGTCGACGTCGATTGCTTGTTTATGTTCTTGCAGGTTGTGCCCGACATCAAGTACCATGTGACCTGCTACTGCTGAAAAGATTGACAGCCATAGTCGACATCGACTACTTCTTAGTCGATATTTATTTTTGAGGCTGATTATATACATGACCATTACTTATGAGTTGCATATGATAGAGGCATGTTCTTAGCCACATTTTATCCATACCTACCTTATGTTAGGAAGTTATTACGAAGCATTAGCAGAGGATCCTCTTCCCTTCAAATTGTGTTATGGCAGTGCCGTTTTGGCAAAGTCCAATTGTGAGTGATTTTAGAGTCTAATTTTAACCCATTTGTCACGCTTTATTTAAATTTTGTTCGTATAGTATACTTTTATGGTTTGACGGGCATTACTTCACTTGGAAATACCACTCGACTAGTTTAGGTATGGACGGATTATTGTTTATGTTGAACCCATTCAGAAAAATACCAATATATAAGATGAACATTTTCGAGTCCGCCAAATTCAAACAAATTTAACCATCTGAACTACTTCGGACTACAAAACAGTCAAAACTGCAATGGAAACCACACCAAAACAACTCCAGTACGTCACAATGACAGACATGTCATGGATCCACAGAAAATTGAAGTTGAAACTGAAATTTACAGCTATATTATATATATAATCCGCAAGAGATTGATCACAAATGATGCTGTCTTAGGCATTGATGAAATGAATGAGCAAAAGCCAATCACATTAGAAGAAGAAGAAGAAGAAGAAGAACATACTCGAAGGATCACTGGCCTACAAGTTGAATATCCCCCAAATCAAGCTCAGCTGCAATCTCCTCAAGCTGCTTCTTCACACTCATGTCAATCAATTTGGAACCTCCCATGCCATACCTGACAATGAATCCGGCGACAATTGATGGATCGATGGCCGTCTTGATCCTCACATTCTTGGCGCCGGTGAGCTTCTGAACTTGTTTTGCGATCTGGGCGAGGTGCTGGTTCTCCAACGGCACCACCGAAGTCACCACGGCGGTCTCTGTGTTGGTCAATTTGTTGTACACCATCTCGAACTCCTTGACGATGTCGCCGACTATGTCGATCCTGTTCATGTCAATCAAGATGTTGAGGAAATTCACAGTGTGAGGGAGGAGGCCTGTGTCCTTGACGATCGAGTCCAACACGGCGCGCTTCTTCTCCACGCTGATCACCGGATTCACGAAGAAGCCGACCACGCCGGGCTCCGAGAACACCTTATCGATCTTGTCGATGTCAGAGCAGGTTGATTCCAGGGATCCGTTGCTCTTGGCTACCTCTGCAAGCGCGGTGGCGTAGCTCCCGGCGGCGTTGTCCGCCATTCTAGCTCCGAGTGCGCCGCCGCCTCCCCTGCGACGCTTGGTGAGGGTCTTGGAGATTAAAGATGGGACTTTTACCGCTTTGAAGGTGGAGAAAGCGTGCACCTTCGGCTGGATGGCTCTCACAGGCGGCGACGTCGATCCGATTTGGAATGCCACCGAAGATTGTTGAAGAGCTGCCATTTCTCCTGCAAGATTGAAAGCTTCGGAAGGAGAGTTCAGTTGGGATGATAAAAGGGGAATGGCAATGGGTGGTGTTTTGTCTGTGGAGACTGGAGAGAGATAAGGGAGGCTTACGATGAGGAATAGACGGTCCAGATCCTCGCATTGGTAAGCCATCGACGGCCGGTATGATTTTGTAATCTTAGTCTGGGAGAAACCACATCCTCTCTTAATGTAAGGTTTAGGGTGTGTTTGGATTTTTGAATGAATTTTTATGGGATAGTTATAAGTCCGAATGAGATGGAGTTGAAAATATGATTGAAATTTAAAAACAGTTAAAATTGAAAATTTATGTAAAATAAAGGTTAAAAGATTATATATGTATCAAGTACATGTTTTTAGCATAAATGGATTCGTTTGTCTTATTTTTCCAAATCGAACGGATTTATGACTCATTTGTATTATTATTCAAAATCTTCGTAATGATTAATGGACATGTGTCAACCCTTGGATCAAACGGATCCTAGGTCCACATATATGAGTGCCTTTGGCACCTATGTTCTATATTGTATTATTATTCAAAATCTTCGTAATGATTAATGGACATGTGTCCGCCCTTGGATCAAACGGATCCTAGGTCCACATATATGAGTGCCTTTGGCACCTATGTTCTATATTGTATTATTATTCAAAATCTTCGTAATGATTAATGGATATGTGTCAGCCCTTGGATCAAACGGATCCTAGGTCCACATATATGAGTGCCTTTGGCACCTATGTTTTATGCATATAGTGTCTTACGTGGCGACATGTGGTTGATTATAGGGAAATTTTTTTTGCTAAAACAATTATTAAAATAATGTATTGGCACAATTTATAGAAATTATCATAAGCCATAATCTATCTATTTATATTTTAGTTAATAAAAAAATATAAATCAAAATTATTTCATTGCCATACTTACCGAAAAATATTAATATGTAAATATTTGATATGTGTTATCCTTCCCTAAGAGCATCAACATTGGTAGGACTTGAGACCCTTAACATCCGGGCTCTTAACTTACTTTTCCTCTCTCACATCAGCTTAAGAGTCATATTCTAGCTTTTTATTATTTGCACCTCTATTTGTGAGCCCGGACCTGGACTCTTAAGTTACTTTTTACTATTTACCTTTTTCAATTACTCTATTATTATTATTATTATTATTATTATTATTATTATTATTATTATTATTATTATTATTATTATTATTATAATAAATTTTTGGCAAAATGTCCATTTTGATATACCTCTTTTGCTAAATGTCCACCTAAAACTCTCATTTTGCTAATGTCCAAAATTTTTTCTTAATCCTCGTTTTACCCTTGCTTTTGCATTTCAATTTTCCTTCCCCTCTCTCTGATCATTACGGTTGTAGTCTACCATAGTACCATTTCCATCATCACTTCCCTCTCTTCTTTTCATCTTTTCCGACGACTTTTGCTCGACTCTTCCGGTTTCTGTCATCGTTTTACCCTGAACTCTTTCGTAGTTCTGTTTCTTTCATCTTCCATTTTGATTTCGTGTCATTTTCCCTCCTTCTAATGACATCGTCATCATGTACTCTTTCAATGTCGTTTCAATGAAATCGGTTTTTGGTTAAGTTTTTGCAATTTTTGTTTGCATTTGGACTTCTCCTTCCATTTCTGCATGTTTTTCTTAGTTTGTCTTCATTTTGTTGTTTAATTTGGTTTGGTTTTGATTATTTTAGGCTTTTACGCAAAAGTTAGGGTTTGTGTTTTGCTTTTATTTTTTCTATAAGGTTTATCAGTTTGTGATATGATGCATTGTTTGCTCCTTGAACTGATTCGTTTCAAATTTTGCATTTGTGTACATTTGTTTGATCTCATTCTCATGCTTTGTGACAGTAAGTTACCTGTTTGGTTACAATCTGTTATATGCCCTTGTTCTTTCTCTTTGGTGATTCTTTTTTTTTTTTTGTGTGTTTAAAGTCTAATATATGCACTTGTTTGGTTACAATATGATATATGCACTTGTTCATTATATTTTATGACATTATCTTTCATATGGTGACATTTTATTTTTATTTCTTTCTTTCAATATTGCTATGTTGTTCAGGTAAAGATATTGTTTCATATAAGGAACCTTCTCCTTTGGAGACATCATTTGCTCCTGAACTTGCTCTATTTAAGTTCATTGTCCCTAAGAACAAGCATTTTCGTGCACACATTAATGTGTACTAAAAGCATGCTATTATTGATGTCATTCGGAAGGGCTTGTCTTCATCTGATTGGGCTACCCTTATTGATGGTTGTTTTGGTTCTATTGTGCGTGATGGTGATCGCTTGTATTTCTAGCCTCAACATATCCACCACATGCTTTTACATGAAGTTGATATTCAGAAAGTTAATGAAATGTGGTTCCAGTTGGACATCACTTGTTAAGGTTCTCACTCGCTGAGTTTTGCTCTGTAACTGGTTTAAAATGGGTAGAGAATGGTGCTAATACGTCTCCCTCCCCTCATGTGGAAATGGAAGAGTTTTTGGGAGTGTCTGCGTGCAATTTGGATGATCTTCTCGCCATTTTTATAAAGGAATCAAAGCTTTCCAAGAAGAAACTTTCCCTAGCATACTTATTACTAATTGAGGGTGTTTTACTCCCCCATCGATCTAAATGTCTTGTCCGACAAATCTGTGTTGATCTTGTATGTGATTTGGACAATTTATCGTTGTATCCTTTTGGACGCGTTGTCTTTTTGGAAACACTGTGTTTTTTTTTGAAGAAAGCTATGAGATCTGACCAAGCCAACAAACGTTCGAGGTTTGGTTACAATTTGCTAGGTTATCCCTTCTATTTACTTATATGTTCCAAGTTTTTTTATATTATTGTTCTTTTATTCTATTTATGTCTTTATTGTTGTTTTGTTCTCATGTTTGGATTTTAAAGGCAATTCCCAATCTTGCCTCCATCACAAGTTGTCACTTTGCATTTCGTGAAGGATTACATGCCTCTTTTGTTCGGTATACTGATCAAGTTGATTTTTCATTAACTTTGACAAGTGTGCTGATATTTTTTCTCAAGATTTGAAAAGAATTCTTTTTCTTCTTGTGTTTTATTGTTTTGTTATCATTTCCTTGCTCTATTTCTTATCTGTCATTGTGTAATGTTATTTCTTGTTCTCTTGCTAGGGAATGTCCATTCTTTTTATGCTAAGTTTATGAATGGCCCTGAACTCTCATTTTCTGATGAAGTCTTTGATGACGCTAGTGATTTCTATGTTTCTTGTTTCATTGGATTGGGTCATGATGACAATGATGTAGTGTTTGCTAGGAAGTTATGTATCCAAGCTCATGGTCTCAAGCAATCAGATGGTCCTCTTCTTCATGGTGGAGTTCTTCCTTCTCGAAAGAAAGAAATAGTCAGAAAATCACCTTTGGGGAAAAGAAGTTGATGAGCCGATCGATTTCCACTTATGCCACTTCTGACTTTTAGAGTCTTGTCCCTCTCAAGAAGACGTTGGTGACATGGTCCATGTGTAGTACGTGATGGTAGTCCTGTTCTTGTGGAGAAGAAGAGATTGTTGAGAAGCTCTCCATATGTTGATCAGTCGATCAAGAAGAATAAAAAAGTGGTGCCATCTTAGCAATCTTCAAAGAGTCAAGCTTCCTTTAAGAGTAATGAAGAAGCAAAGAGTGGGGATAAAGTTCCAGATCATGGTGACAAGCCAAAGAGGTCCAAGTTTAAGCTACCTAGACTTATTCCTCTCAAAGATGATATAGGTGGTAAGCGTAGTGCCCCTCCGACTAAGTCTGAACCTGATTTGCCTTCTTCTTCTATTCCTGCAAGTGATGGTCTTCCTGGTTGGGCTAAAGATTTATTTAGAAAAGATGTTTTTCTTGAAGGAATTATTAACTCTTTTGAGGCATCATTTGATAAGATTGAAGCACAGTTGAAAGAGTGTTTCTAAGATCCTCATACTTGAGTAGAGAATTGGTTCACTAAAATCTCATCGATCTAATCACAGTGATGACAGTGAAGCTACTCTACAAAAGCAACGTGATGCATTGGATGAATCTATCAAGGATGTTTTTGCTGGTATTAGGGATAATTACTCTCAACTGTTTTTTATGGAAGGAGTTTAAGTGACTGATTTTTCAGTGACAAATTTTCCAGTGACAAATTGGGTCACGTTTTCAGCTTGCTTACTCCGCAACACAAAGTATATAAGGTTAGTTGAATATATAGATAGATAGATTATTAGCTATTTGAATCATTCTTAGGAGTTAGGATTGTAAGATCCACCACTTTTACCTTTTCAATGGTCAAAGGAGAAATGTTGTCATATCATCAGAATGAGAATGTAAGTAGTGGAGGCTGAAAAATTGAAGGTGCTTATATCGGGTCGAAGTCGGAGGAAGACTCCGAGCCTTCTTGATCGGAATCGAAGGTGCTGACATCGGGTCAAGGATGAGCCCCCTCGACTCGACTCGAATCCTGTCAGAGCCATTGTCAAAGCAAATGGGAAGGTCGCAACCGAGGAGGTCGGAGCCACCACTCGATGTCAACATCTTCTTTCTCCATCATCATCTAGCACAAGAGCATCATCTTCTAGGACATGAGCCACACCCGATGTCAGCATCTTCCTTCTCCATCATCATCTAGCACAGGAGCATCATCATCAGGTAGAAGTCGAAGGTGCTGACATTGGGGTCGAAGTCGTCGTCCCTGTTCGGCTTCTTCTCCTCTTTTTTTTTTTTGCAGATCCGAGTGAACTTGAAACAGTCTTCATTGGCAACTCCGAGCCTTTTTTATCGATATCGAAGTGCTGACATCGGGTCGAAGTCGAAGGTGCTGACATCGGGTCATTCTTGCTTTCAGTCGTGAAGCTGCTGCTGCTTAGGGGCCGCTCCATCTGCACCTTCACAGGCTGTACGTTGAAGTTTAAGTATGCTACTGATCTTTCCTTTTAACATTTAATGTTTCTTTCCTGTCATTTTGTTTCTTCAACCTGATGAGGATGATTGAAAGAATTGAAACCTCATTGTTTTGAATCTTGGAAGGAAAGTCAAAGTCAAGCGAGAAACTATTGTACCTAAACTGTTGGAAGTGAGCTCCGATATAACTGCAATCTCTCAAGTAAAAGCGCTTTCCAACTAAGCTCTTCTAATGGCTTTCAATTATTCGACGTGTGTATAGAGTTGAGGAGTGACCACAAAAAACTTATTGAGAGCATAGATCAAAAGATACAACTTCTGCAGTCATCCAAGTTGTAGGTGAAGAAAGTTCTTATCTTGTTGTTCACATTGCAGGCTTTTTTGTTTGGTTGTTAACCTCTCAGCAATTTCTTGACAATATGTCATATGTACTCTTGTTGTTAAGCATATGGTTTATTAATGTGACGGCCATGATGATCGGTTAAACATTTTTTGTAGCTATTTTATGGCAATTCTTAACTTTTTTTTTAGATGTGGTTCAAGGAAGGAAATAATCTCATGTTTTTCACTGTTTTTTTTTTCTTTTAAAGTGGGGATTCTAGAAAAAGCACTTCATTCATGCCTTTTTGGATGAACTTTGTTTTTAGTTTTTCATATTGTAATAGAACATGTTGATTCTTCAACGCATGCTGTGAGAGACGTTGATATGATCACAGACATACCCTTTTCCATGGTTGATAAAATAGCTTAGACATCCCTTGTAGCGGAAGCCGGTATACATTTGGGCAATCAAATACTGAAGTTTGGAGCTTCCGCTACAGGGTCTGCGTGGAAAAGGGTATGTCTGTGATCATATCAACATCCCCTTGTGGATTTCGATTCAAGAAAGAATACAATTTTAAACATATTGAGATGAGCGTGATAATTTTATTTAAATTGAAGCTATTGGGTGAATTTCGTTAATATTATGGTAATATTTTTACAATGCCAAAATAGCGGAATATTTTTGTGTTTTTCCCTAACTCAATCTAATCTTAATTTACAGATATAAAGGCAACTGCGTAGCAAACAGAGTTGTATTCATCTTATATTGCTCGAGTCTGGTCATAAGACCACCGATTGCAATTACTGGAATTCAAAGAATAAGAGAGCAAAACTAGGTTTACAATCTATGCGGACACACCCTTAGGATGCAGTATAAGAAAATACCTCCAATGGCAATGACCCAGCTAGAGGATAGAATCCAGTAACATACTATCTACTTGTCTGCCCTCGTTTTTCAAGTTGTAACATGATTATTTATTTAGATCACAACCAAGCAGCCCATCCGGGAAACATCTGACACAAACGCTCCGAATCAGTAGCATCTTGGATGAGCTGTTGAACCTACAAAGACAATGAAAAACTACTTTGTTAGAATAGAAATAGGATAAATCCTCTACACCAAACCTTGGATTCTAGTCATCATTATTATTTTCTTCTGGAAACAATTATCTTCAATATGTCAACCCCAAAAACTTCGGCACCGATTCATAGGAGTGAGAGATTGGATATGGGAGCTACCACTAGGAGGAGAGGTAGACCGAAGAAGAGTTGGATGGAGGTCATCCGACAAGACCTCAATCTTCTGAACCTTTTGGAAGATATGACTCTGTATAGAGACCACTAGAGGAGGTGCATCCGGGCACTAGACTTTTAGTGTCCGGAGCTGTTGTGTGGTGTCTACTTTTAGTGTCCGGAGCTGTTGTGTGGTGTCTATTTTATCTATGCTTCTTTTCTAACTCTTAATTTCCTTATTGTTCTACCTCTTACCATTCTATTTCTGTTATTTTTTGGTCTATCGGAAACACTCTCTCAACTAATTCGGGGAAAGTGTGCGTATATCTTGACCCGTGACCCCGCTTAATCGCGGGATATTCTGGGTTGTTGTTTATGTTAACCCCAAAAACAAGCATCCTTTATTTGTTGGAGAAAGAAAGTGCCGAGTATAAGAAAATTTTATGAAGGTCGTGTATCACTAGATGAAAATCCGCCAACCATCTAATACACTAGCTAGAACCAAGAGACGATTCTTAACCATGTATCATATAAAAAAAAATCTCGAAAGAAACACCAACTCTAGCACAAGAAAGTCAGGATGAGTAATAACTAATAAACGAGGACAATCAGGATGGTAGCCAGAAGTTACCTGCCCATGAAGACTTCTCATTTCCCCCTCTTCGTATCCATCTAGTTTTTGTTTGACACGCAGCAGTGCACGAGCTGCATCCTTGTTCCCTTCATACACACCTTGAGAGTCTTCCCAGCTATTCTCAAAGACATCATCTGTCTCCTGTTGGGAGCAAAATATGCCAAGACATTATGCATTTTCTTAAACTAATAATAGACAAATTATGTAAGGAAGTTGGATCTGTAGATAGCAATTGATGAAAAGGTAAAGTGTAATTGCAAACCGATCCCTACAATGCTTGACCAGGAATATGCACATAAAAGTTACAAAAGTTTTAGGAATGATAAGTACACAGTAAAATTTTTGGTTCGTAAGGTATAAATGTCTATTACAGGTTTCAAGAACATGGGATTTACATGTTGGTCACGGAGCAGTTGATCTTGATGGATGGAGTGGTTCAGCCGAGGAGCCGATAAGAAAACTCTCATTTACCAGACCAAGTTGCTTGCTTTTAATGCCCTCGTATATTATGTGTGGCGCCCTAGAAACCTTGCTATTCACAGTGGGACCTTTTGGAGAGTGGAAGAATGTGTTGATGTAATTTTGAGGGGATGTATGATAAGAGTGTGGATTAAGATAAGAGAATGCTCCGATTGTAAGTCTTTGGTTTTTGGTTTTTGCAGTTAGCTCTTGGTTTGGCCAACTATTTTATATTTACGGTATACCAGTAGTATGTCATGCTTTCTCCCTAGTTGGAGGTTTATATAAATTTACCGGTTCCCAAAAAAAACATGGGATTTAGGTTATTTGCACTTCATTCATCACATCGCATATAAAGGTACATGACATGGCAGCACCTTCGTCAACTAGATAGAATTCAAAGAATGGTTGGAATACTCAATTTTCATTTATTGATGATTTATTTGATATAATGAGCTGGTGGATCAAAGTCTGTATTTACCTTTTGTCGCTGCAATGCCTTCAAAGGCGACAAGGCCCACTTGTACAAAGGATCATGAATGAAAACCTGCATAATAATTATATGATGATTGATAAACCAAAACCAGAAACCTGCATAATAATTATATGATGATTGATAAACCAAAACCAGTTTACCCTGTGACCTTGAAGATGCACAAGTTTAAGCATTACCTCAATGATAGTTAGAAGAGCTTCCTTGTTTGTACGCATGACAGCAAGGGTTTGTTCAGAGCATAGTCTGAAAACACCTTCCACTCCAGTAACTCCCATTCCATCAATTATGTCTCTAGTAAGCCTAAATGGGACCTGTCAGGTGCGTTTATCCATAAGCACAACCATATCATAGTATATCAAGGAATATACTTAGGTGGATGACAAAGGAAGTTTGTGGTGACGAACCCGCTCAGGTGTTTTAAGCATCAACCCTTGCTCAAATGCAACACCAAGGTCAATATGCACAACTTCTGCAGTGGCTTGATCAATTAGGATATTCATAGAATGGCGATCCCCAAGCCCAACAATGTATCCCACCTGAATTGAAGCAAGTATGCTTGCATCAGTAAGAGTCATTAGACTCAACTTTCATAGAGAAGCAGCAGAAAAATGATAAACCACTCTATATACTAAATTAAGAGATTCATGCATGAAAGATGATCCTTTTGAAATACTTTCATAGACATTCCAATAAAATCAAAATTCTCCAAGCTGTCAAATCATCTTCAGGAGGAAAATGAACAAAAACTATACTCTGGATCAGATGATCATGATCCAACTCCTTCAGCCAATGAATCCACTTGTGTTTATACCAGTAAAGCAGAAAGAATGAAGCATTCAAAGAAGAATTCATCATATAAAAGACAGTTCCACCGAATTGATAGAGTTGAATTTTAGATACACAGACCATTGAACTTGCTGCGACACTCCGAGTGTAAGCAAGCCGCTTCTCAAACCAATCAGCAGGTTGCAAGAACCTCTCCAAAAAGAATTGATGCATCACAGGCCTGTAAGATTTGTAGCTCAAGTACCTATAGCTAGATAAATATAAATGCTTAAGCATAGATTCGCTGCCAAAAAGATACCTGAAGTTGTCACACACTTCTTGAAATGCCTTGCGTTTATTTTTCGCCTATCAAATACCAAACTGATCATCCTTCAAAAGATAATCTATAATCTATATAGAAAAAAGGGGCTGCAAACAATTTTAAAGTTCCACTCGATAACTTTAGAATACATGATATATATATATATATATATATATATATATATAAAAGCAGGAGGAACTTGCATTTGCCATGTGCTCTCTGCATTTCGGGAATGACCAGTCTGCAACACCATATCGTCCATGTGCTCCTCCATTCCTTGTACTGTTCACTGAAAACTTTAGGTGATGACATTGCAAAACCTTCTGCAGAACCCAGATAGAAGCAAGTAAACACCCACCTTCCTATAAGATACTCACCCAGAGGGAGAGTACCATCTACCCACTCAATAACTCCAGCACATGGGGTAAAAGGAACTACCTGCAATATGATTAAAATGTATTCAAATCGATAATCATTCATTCTTTTGGTTTTCAAATAAATCTTCTGGAATTATCTAATTAAGATCAAGTCCTCTTGATGAATCAAATAAATTGGGAGAAAATAAAAAAGGAAATTCAAAAGCAATTATTGCAATGATCCTATTACTATTGCATTCTGGGGTTTCCCTGCTCCCCCACCAACTGAAACAATTTCAAAGAAAATCCATATTAGAAAAATATATGATTCAAGGAAATAATACTAAAAGAAGCAACTGTCCTTCATTCAGAAGAACAGGGAGGGGATTAATTCATGGGATCAATTATAGCTTCATAATGTATCATTTACCAGTAAGCATTGGCATGTGCAACTCATCAGGTTTAACTTGATAAATGTAACTATATTTGAACCCATTGCATTTTTGAAACATTGGACAAGCTAAAAATTAGCAACCAGTCAACAATGCATTTGCCCTGAAAAATAGAATTGGACAGTTTTGGCCATTGAAAGAACTTTTCAATGATAGGGAACTACATAGGGAAGTTGTGAACTGTCCCTACCTTTGGCCAGCCATTTACTATTTCACTAAATCTTGGTGCCACTGCATCTTTCCCCTCTCTGATGTAACTCGTTTTTTCAGTTGACTAGGATCCTCTACATCCTCTATCACCCTATTAAATGCCTATCAAGGCTTATGGGTATCTCATTTTCATTGCTACTTTTCCTTTTGGGGTGCAAGAGGCGAAGAGGGTAGGGAATGAGAGAACGGGGATACAGGAAAGATGCGGAACAGGAAGGTCTTTCAATAATCAACAGGTGGCTTGGGGATCAAGCAGTTGTGCCAAAATGCATGGGAAGATCTAGAAGGGATGATGCAGGAGAGGTGTTTCGTACAAAATATTTATCGAAAATCAAAAGTGGAGGGGTTTTCATAGAAAATACAGGAGAAGTCACTGTCATCGGGCAAGAAAAAGGGGTCATAGAATGACGGCGAAGGAAAACATGAGGTGAACAAGGTTAATAAGTGGCTGGATAGATTACCACCCAGCCTGCTGCATATTACATTAAAGTCCCATAGCATCAAGTGATGCATGCTTATAAAGCAAGCTGTGAAAATTGCATTTTAGAGTTCTCATAGCCAGCAATGTTGGTAAAATCTTTCAAGATTGCTATCATAATAAGTTCTAGTTTTCCCCTCTAATTTTCCTACCTTGGCATTTCTCCGATCAGAGGAACAGAACTAAGACAAAAAGAAGTTGCAGAATAGAATAACTGCACCAGAAGCAACAAAAGTAATCACATTGACAGCCAAAACTACTCCCTTATCATCAGCCTCCTTTTTCCATTCTAAGAGATGATTACTGAATATGGTGCAAATCATAAATTCGCCACACACTTCCTCATTAATTATGACAATCCAAAAGAGAAATAATCTAATAGTCCATTCACCACAGACACAAATCACAAACGAAGGCAAACTTCTAAAAGAGATTCAGAATGTACCTTGTATGTACGTATCCCTAACTTTCTCTTCCATGTATCTCTATGGTTCAGCAAAAAAGTATTAACCAAACCGAAAAATTGCTCCATAACCTGTCAATAGTAAATCAAGGTAAATGCCTAACTGAAGTAATGCGATGTTCTCATAAAAGTAGACGCTTATTGTTTTTCCACTAGAAAAAAGGAAGATAAAGAAGGTCGCAAAGTGGAAGACTTTAGTAGAAAGATGTCAAATGTCAAATTTTGATATTTTCAGCTAAATATATCATCAAAATCCTTAATCCAAAAAGTAGAGATTTCATTTACATAAATATGGAGGGCATCTGAAGGCTGAAACCAATAATAAAGTGAATAAAGATTATAAATTTCATACAGCATCTTGTCTCAGGTCATCGTTCCCTGACTTAGCAAGTTGTCTGTACTTTTTTCCATCAGAACCGTAACTCTCAACCACTTTGGGAGCATTTATTCCATTCATCACTCTGCAGGTGCAAAGACATTGAATAACAGTTCCAAAACTGGTGAAAATAATATTTGCAGGAATTTAGAAGTGAATAGACTAATTACATGACTGAATCTGCCAATCCTTGAAAATGGGGAAAGCTGCCTTCCTGATATTGGCAACTTGGATCTACGGGAACAGTTGCTGTCACTACTGGTACCTAAAACACCATTTTTTAAACAAAATAAAATTGGTTAGGGTATGGGGTATAGTAGACACTTGAAGAATAGTGTATCAGTATATACAGCGCCATTAAACAATAATAATCACAGATTGTCCATCATATATATATAACCATCTCTTCTACTATTAAAGCAATAGCAACTCTTTTAGAAAAGAATGAGCCACGTGGATAGGCTAGATGATTTGCTATCATTTACTTCTTTTTTTTCTTTCTTTCTTCTCTACCTACTGCACGTTCAGGGATTTTTTTGGGATATTGGTAATGTATCTCTCAACATGAATTTACAGCACATTCTCCTTCTACCTTTGTGAATTGTGAACCCCAAAACCCCTTCTACAATCAATTTATTTTCTCCTTCTAGTGACTCTAACCCTAATTTCTAAACAATCTTCTTCCTCCTAACATCAAGGTTTCGGAATTAGGTTTTGCTCAGGGAGCACCATATCTGCATCGATCTCATGTGGAAACAGGGTCTGATTATCGTGTTTGAGAGCGGCAAGGCTACATCGTGTTGTTCGATGCGGAGAACGGCTATATGCCTGAGTATATTTATGGCAGCTACTTCAAGCGGTTGCAGGGGAAAGACAGGGCTGCTTCAGCAGAGAGGGAGGATGAGAACGATGAGAAAGTGGCAAATCTGGGCTTGACGGAGCTGATTGAGCAATCAAAGTTGGTTCAAAGTCGGATTTTTCATCGCAGTCTTGGCTTGATGGAAAGAATCTACCTCTGTCCACAAAGACCTTTTTTCAGTCAAGATATTTTTTGGTTTGTCTAAATCCCTAATTTTCATTTGTGCAGGGAGTTCTCAAATTCAATTTGTGAAATTTGTCAAAATCCCCAACTTAGATTTTATCTCATTTGGGTTTTGATTAACTTCTTATGTTCCAACTATGGTTTCAGTTGATGTCCTCGATTGGGTTAGAATTAAGCTTTTATTCACTAAATAGGGAAACTATGGAATATTGATATCCAAATTTTTGAGTTTTCTGAATGTAGGTAGCTAGAATCGGCCCTTCCAAATTTCATGAGATGCAATTACTCCATTGTGCCACATGCTTTGCAATTGATTAAGGGTTTATGATAACGAAGCATTTAATTCCCAAATTTGTTCGTACCCAACCCTTCTATGGGAATTCTTGGCCTTCTGTTGGGCTTTAGCTATTGAAGGAATTGATTATTGTGCTTTGAAATTGATTTAATGTATTTTCTGTTTGTTAATTATGCAATTTATTTCAAATACTAATCGAGTCTTCTAATTTTAGTTGCAAGTACTATCTCTACCAATTACCCACTAACTTTCTCTGATTTTATGTAGGTTAGTGATTTGAACAACATGGTGTATTAGGGCAAGTCCTGCCATGGCTTTCTATCTTTTGGTTATTTGTTACTACATATTTGCTATTTTTCGGTTGTAAATAGACCAGCTTTACTTCCTCCGTTTGTAAATAGGCTAACGTTATCTTTCCAATGTAAACGGTTGTTGCGATAATGCTCCATAAGTAGAAAAATCAAGTTGTCCCTCCACACTCGAGTTTTAAAGTTTGGAAGCATTGATTTAGCTTTAAGGTTTGGAAAATGATGTAGTATTGAACAATTGATCTTACTCTCATGAGTGTTGGAAGTTTACATAATGGAAAGTCTGGAACTAATTGGAGATTTCGGTACAGGATTTCAGGATGCACTTAAGGCATCGATAAAATGGATAAGAAAAATCTTCCTCCCTTACTTGTGGCAGATACAACCTTTCTTGAGCTTATGCATAAAGATGCAGACTCAAACCCCGCATAGGCTAATCTTAAATAGTAAGGCAGTCAAAGTCTAAGAGGGTGGCGCTGGCAGCTACTGTATATCACATTTGGAAGGCTCGGAATGAAAAGATTTTTGACAACACAAGTAGGAGCCCTGAACAGATCATTCACCTCATCAAAGTCCATGTCTACAAGTTCCTAAGCCATGTTTTCTCCATTCATTTCACATCAACAATTACACTACAAGGACTTGGTCACACAACTGGAGCTGATCTACAAGCGTGAAGAGCAACAACGCACCCAGATTTAAGAGGGTCAAATGAAAAAGGGCATCAAGTGTCTAATAGATCCCAATTAGGCTCCTAGTGTCGTATGAGAACCAACAGGGTTGCTGGCCTGAGGTCTTAAGTTTTTTGTAACAGCAACTTCATAGCTTATTGTCCTTAAAATGCTTGTTTATGGTTTAGGTGTGCTAAGTTGTGTGTGACTAAATCTCTTGATGGCCGAGCCGAAGGGAGATTTAGTCTTGCACAATCTTAGGGGGTGGGTCCGACTTCTGATAGCCGAGGCTTGATGAGATAGGAGTTACCCCGAACCATGTGTTCAACACACCTCTTTGATTGGAACAACTTTACGTATGTTCCATGATTTTGGTAGCTATGCTAAGTGTCCTTTGGACATTGTCAGCCCTTTTGTGCATTGTAAATATTTATTCCGTTTTCAATATATTAACCCTTAAAATAAAAAAAATAAATAGTAAGGCAACAAACTCCATGTAGGGGTAAGTGAAAGTGGAAACAAAGGCAAGAAATAGAATTGAGCAAGACTATCTTTTCTAGATGAATACGACAACATGCAGTTAACTTATACATACAAATAAAAAAATTCATACACAACACTCCCCTTCAAAAACTCTTTAACTTGGAATTCAATGATATTTAATAATAAAAGAGCATTTGAATAAATAATTTGTTTCGCTTAGTTGATTTAGTTGGTAGAGATTGATTATTTCAATCTAGATGATAGAAGCTTGATGAAGTCTCCATGTTTTCATTCCCGCAGCATGCCATATTTTTTTAATAAAATAGTAAATTAATAAATATTTTTTGAATAAAAGGAATCTAATATTGTATTTTGTAAAAGAAAAAAATCGAAATTTAGAATTGTTGCGCATTTCATACCGATCAATAAAACAATACTCCCTCCCTTAATTAAAACTTGTCATTTTAGAAATATGCACACTTTAATAAAACAAACAAAAATACACTTACAACTTTAATTATTACTCTACTTTTTTACTTTCTTGAAAACCAAAACTAACACCTATCTAATCATTACAAGGACAATTTTGTAAAGTGGATGGCAAAATACCTAAAATGACATGTTTTTCTTAACAAGATTTACATCCTAAAAGGACATGTTTTTCCTAACGGAGGGAGTATCATTTAGTAAATATATAAATTATTAACATTATTATTTGAATAATGATGATGGGAATTTTCGAAAAAGGTGGATGACAAATACAATAAATAAATAAATTTATAGAGGAATGTGTAAATAGGTTAGGATGAAACAAGCAAAAGAATATAAGTTAAGGCAAATATAGTCTCAAAATATAAACTAATACAAAGATAAAAATCAAAACGGTTTCTCTAATCAAAATATATTAACAATGATTCAAGGAAGAAATATATTAAAACCCTTTTATGTCAAAATCCCTTTTTAATCACCATCTTCATCAAAAAAAATAATGTTTAATAAATAATAAAAGAAATAAAGAAAAGATGAAAAACAATGAAAATTAGTAATTGGTTAAAATTCCTAAAAATAATCTAAGAAGGGCACATAAACCACCCATTAAATGACATTTTTTTAAATGACATTTACTACTCATGCATGTTTTTTTGGATAATAACAACTAAACTATTATGATTTAATACTTATTAATTAGGGAAAATAACAAAAAACCACCCATTAAATAAGGGAGTTTTCACTTTTTTTTTTTTTACAGTAGGCAAATCACCCATTAAATAAGGGAGTTTTCACTTAATCACCCATTTAATTCAATATTTGATTATAAATATTTATTCATAATATGATTAGATTTGGAAATCAGAATTTCTATTATAAAGTTAAAAATAACCTTAAAATTATTATTTATTTATAGCTTAAATATTTTCGTTCTATAACAAATAAAATGGATAAAACTCATATTTTCAGTTGAAAAATATTTTTTAAAAATTAGGTTATCCATTAATCGTATAAATTAAATATAATTACATTGATTTTTTAAGAAAAGTTAATTATTGAATGAAAATATTTAAACTACAAATAAATAATACATTTAAGGTTATTTTTACCTTTATAAATAGAAATTACGATTTCTAATCATATTACAAATAAAAGAGTAAGTTACATAATATTTTAAAATTTATCAACATTTTCAAACATAAATTGAGATAATAATTCTAAGCTATATTTATTAGTATCATTTTAAAATAAATAAAATGGTCCCTAAAATGTAATCGAGCGCTTAAATTCAAATTTTAAATATATTTATAATCAAATTTGAGTTTAAAAATATTAAAATATAATATATTTAATGATAAATTAATGAAAGTAGATGAAGGGGTGGTGATTTGTAAATGAAGACTATTTAAAGGGTGGTTTTCTGTAATATTGAATTCAGTGGGTGGTTAAGTGAAAACCCCCTTATTTAATGGGTGGTTAAAGGGTGGTTTTATGTAAATTTCCCTATTAATTACTCTCTCCGTTCGCCAAAAACATGTCATTTTAGTTT
Organism: Persicaria maculosa; assembly: GCA_963922045.1. Taxonomy (NCBI): domain Eukaryota; kingdom Viridiplantae; phylum Streptophyta; class Magnoliopsida; order Caryophyllales; family Polygonaceae; genus Persicaria; species Persicaria maculosa. Next base: position 37,990,155 of record OY998271.1, read on the forward strand.
TGTGCACAACTTTTAAGAAAATCAACAAATATAGTACTATTTTACCCTCATTTATTATATTACTTTTTTACTTTATCGAAACTACAACTAACAATCAATTAATCATTACAAGGGCATTTTTTCGTAAAATTAATGAAAAGTACCTATAATGACATGTTTTTATGAACAAAATTAATACTCTAAAGTGAATATGTGCCTCTTTTGAGTTTTTCCTCCCTCTTACCTTTTTCCTCCTAACAAGCTGTTGTGAATATGTGCCTCTTTTCATTCGTAAGTATAACTGTGCTAATTCTAGTGAGCTACAATAGCAGATGAATTTTATGGTTAATCATCGCAAACTATTAAATCACGTCACATGAAGTGGTGCAGATAACTAAAAGGACAATCCGAACATCCAGAATAAATACAAAGGGATGCAACTTACAAGTTCAAGCTGCCGAAGACTACGAATCTCTCTTGGCAAGTTCATCCTCTTGTTTGTATCCTGTGAAAATGATTATGTTGACTGTAAAAATACTCGAGGTTGCACTGCCTCCTTACGGGTTAAAATACATAAACGCCAACTATCCATTTAATAGATTAGAAGGTGTTAACAAAGTACAGATTACAGAAATTACAACCGAACTAGCTTACTTCTCGTTTAGTTTCCAATTCAGCTAGTTTAATGTAGACCTCGACCATTTGTTTCATCTGGATCATATATGAAAACACAATTTATAGATTCGGCAAATCCAACCAAAGCTTCAATATCAAATCCCATAACTGGATAATATTGGTATTAAATGTAATTTACCTGTATGATAATGGGCCCATGGTGCGTGGATAGTTCTTCCAACAGTTTTTCAGCTGCAAGCTTTTTATCCATGTCTACCACAAAAGAATTTCTACTACGCTGCTTATCTTTTATACGATCACCGTATGCAAGCGCAAGAAGCTAATGAGGAAAAAGGTAAAAGGGAGGAAAAAATAAGTAAACAGGGATATAAAGCTTCACATATATGATAGCATCCTTAAATAGAAGATAGTAATATTTTTTTTTACTGGTAAGCTTCAAACATGTTGCGACCACTGGAATTGCATAATTAATAAGTGCAATGGATTAAATACCTGAAATATGGTATGATATGGATGATCAATTGCCATTTTCTTCACGAGAGAAACTAAAACAAACTGCATGGTTAACAAAAACAAAAGTATAATATCTGAGGATAACAGACCTCAATCACGCCACATGGACAATAGTATATATGTAATACCTGAAAGCTAACTGGTCCCTGCATTTCTTTAGAGTTACCCATCCTTGAAGCAATCTGGTAAACAAGTGGTATAAACTTGTAAGATTGGACCTGCAAAAAAAAGAATTTTTGTGTGAGAGCTATCATAGGTACATTGAGAAAGAAGAGCAACAGATTGTGATAGCTGCCAAAGGCACATCAGAAAGATGCTTAAATAAGGTTAAGAGCAGCTAAGTTGCTACTTATTAGAGAAGAATTTTAACTTGATTAGGGGGACACTTAATAAGGAAAAGATTAGAGATGGAGCATCTTCGAAGCAATATTTTCATCTATAAGCTGGGGAAGGCATATTTCCTTTTGACTTGGTTGTTCCATTATTACCTGTTTCTGCTTTGTATTATTTTTCAGATCCCAACCCAACTCTATCAAACTGTAAGTAAAAAGAACTAAAATACTATAGGACTGGTATGTGAATAGATAAGAAAAAATTCTTGTTGGCCAAACATAGGAAAGGAAACAAGTTGTAAACGTGAAATCGTTCATAATCACTTTACAGAGTATATGATAATGAGAAACTTTGGCAGAATACTTGATAGTAAAGCAAAATTAGTGAAACTTTCAGGGCCTCTTCGGTATGGGTATATAGATACGTGGTTGGTATATTGGTATATGGATATCAATTTCATATCTTGATATACTCATTGTCGTGTTTCCCCCCTTTTGATTTCTGTAGAATTTGGGTATATAACTTTCTATCTAATATCTCCTCCATTGAGGACACCCTTCTCTCTTTCTTCAACTTCTAAAAAGTGAGAATCCTCTTCTTCCTTCAACAATGGCAGCCTCTCTATCCCCTCACTCCCAGTTCCGACGCACACCACCTCTCTCAATCCCTAGTTGCAATGCCCCAAGTGGATCTATCTCGCCTCACCTCGCCGGAATTCACGGCGTCGGAGGATCCTCTTTGCCTCCTTTGCAGTCGAACTTGCCTTGACCCCCTCTCCTTGTATGAGATTGTGCTCCGACAGGGACTTCGGCGCCAGGCTGTGCCACAACCCCGCCACCATACCCCTGTTTCACCCCACTGTAAAACCCACAAAAATGGGGAATGCAACAAGAATATTCATGTGTTTTTTTTAATATTATATCCATATACCCTTTCCAAACAAGGTATATAAGATATTAGATATCAATCTCATACCCATATCCAATAACGATATCTTGATATCCATATCTCATACCCATATCTTATATCTCATATCTATATAGCCTTTCCAAACAGGCCCTAAGTGAGAATACTCCATGATTCCATTGATACACCAAAGCCACCAAAAAGATGGAAAAATAATCCTAGTCTAAGCATACAACACCCCCCTCGAAACCCCAAAAAAAACCGACATGTATACGAGAGAGATGTATGCACAATAAGAAATATACCTCTTTTATTGTGCTAAGCATGGCAGTTACAACATTCTGCCCGGATGAAAGACTGAACCACAGTGAAATAAGTCGAAATACCTGACAAGGAAAGTTTCTGATAGATTAGCCTTCATACCAGGAGGCACACAATTTGATGCCAGAAGGACAAAAGATCGTTTGACTATAGTTATGCCCATGCAAGTTCCAAGTTATAGTAGGTTTCTTTTCAACAGATAAGGTGAGCAAACTGAACTCAAGTTTAATCATTGAGCCATTACAATATTATTGTGAGTATTTGAGAATTGAAGGCATGTACAAAATTTAAACAAATATAAGCATCAAGCCGAACAGAGGACAAACCACTCTGACGTCGTATTTGTCCCCTACAACCAGACATCGTTTGTATCCATCCAATGTGAGCTTCAGAAAATTGTCCCTGTCATTCTGAATTACAAAAGTATCAGGAATTCTTGCAAAGAAATGACTTTTCATAAGCAACAAGCAATTCTCTTTGTCAATAAGAAGAATGAGAATAAGGTTGATAAAGGAGTAATGTACACAGCATCGACAAAACAGAAACTTCTTTGGATACCATCACGGGGAAATTTGAAAAAAAAAACATACTAAAATATCCATCAATAATGCTGGTCACAAAAAGAGTGGCAAGCAGAAATTTATATGGAATTTTAAATTATTAATATGTGATTGGAGAATTAGAATGCAAGTGAATTATAGAGATGAAGGTTAAACCCACTTATTCCATGTATGATTTATAATGTGAAGTGTTGATTATGCAAAATTTTCCAAGCCATCAATACCAGGTTAGTGTCATGCATCGCTTAGTCATTAAGAAGAATCCGGAGCAGACACTTGTTCTCTATTCAAACATCCATAGAGACATTTGACAAATAATCCAGGGTTTCATAGCCATTTAAAGTTTAAACCATCTCATTGTACCTAGAAAGACAGGTATGCTCCTCTGATAAGACATCAACAAAACATTGTACCACACTTGAAATGAGAAAAAAAAAAAAAGTAAATGTAAAGGCTTTTTCAGACATAAGAGCAAAATGTCACACCATTGACATTTCAGCTACTGTTTCACATGCTCAAAAGGTTTTCAACTGAATACCTTTAACTTTTCAGCCTCCTCTTTGTCCATAGTAAGTTGCTTCTGCAATTCTTGTATCTTCATCGAATAGTCTGTTTTGTCTCCCTGGGTTCCCTGGCCACCACAAGATGCACAGGATACCCAAAAAAAAATTGAGATTTTTTAGGAAATCAGATCTTTCTAATAACAATGCATCTTCCATTCTGCCACATGCCAACTTGCCTTTGTTGAACTCCTTAGACGCTTAATAAGTGCTTCTAACTCCAAGGTCTGTATGAACAATCCAACAACAAAAAAGACAGAATATTGAAGATACAAGTCAGCAGCTGCTCACAAGGTCTCTTCCTAATACCCCTCAGAAAAAAGGATACAGTACCTTGTGTTTCCTCAAGCGCATTGCTGCTTGCCACTCACTAGAATTAAGCCTATCCTCATGGCTTCGAAACAAGGCATCTGCATAATGTGCAAGATGAAAATGTGTCTGACATTGTCTGGCCAAGGACTTCTTGTCAATATTCTTCAAATCCCCTGATATTGAAACTGCACGTTGAAGATACTTCTCCAAGATTGTCCTGGAGCTGCAAAGGTAATTGTATATATGTTAATGGATCTGATGAGTTAGAGATTATAAGGTACAAAATTAGATAAGACACTTCCATGTGCTTAAATTATTCCTACAGTGACTCACTTGCTAGAACGTGTTTCTGCCAGCCATTTTCCAACTAAACGATACACATCTGAGGAAACCTCGGATATTTTATTATTTTCTGCTATAAATTTTCCAAGGTTGATAGCCATCTGATGCTGATCCTGGACCCTCAAAAGTTTGGCTTCCTCAAGCTGGAATCAACAACAACAACCCAGTTAATCCCGCGATTAAGCGGGATCTAGTGGTCAGGATATACGCACTCTTTCCCCGAACAAGTCGAGAGAGTGTTTCCAATAGACCCAGAACAATAGGACACATAGACCACAAGGTAAGAGAGGTAAAATAGACGGTAAAGAAGCAGAAAAGAAGCAAAGACAATAGGACACAACACCAAAGCCTAAAACTCTAAACATCAGCAGCCCGTATGCACCTCCTCCAATGGTCCCTATCCAATATCATATCTTCCGAAAGGTTCAGAAGATTGAGGTCATGTCGGATGACCTCCATCCAACTCTTCTTAGGTCCACCTCTGCCCCTAAGGGTAACTCCAAGATATATGAAATACAGGGAATCTCCTCGTTTAAAAAACGGAAAAGCCAAAATCAGAATCTCCTCATTTAAAAAATCAAATAATGAAACCAAAGAAAAGTATATACATGAAATACAGGGAAAACATTTTAACTACACGAGTTTTTTGAAGGAATATATCTCCCACCTATAACATGTTACATCCAACCAAATAAAACCAATGAAAATAACCCTAAAAGAGCAATTTTAAGGAAAAGCCAAAATCAACTTGTTTAAACAAGAAGTCAACAGAATCATTGTACAGAAGACTCCTGGAAGATTGTCTCCCTAGCCAAAAAGAATAGGAGAATGGAATTGTACTTTGGGTGCCCAGGAGTATGCATTTAGATTGTCTTTTTATATGCACCTTTTGAAACACGTGTCAAAAACCAAAGCATGCTGTTATTGTCACTTGTCATTGTATCTTGAAATTTTTTTTTCTGACTGAAAAAAGTATTTATTACCCGTCCCAGCCAATAGAATGCTGAAAGTGGTCCCTGTAAATCATTGCAAATAAATTTGAATTCGTGTAAAACAGCTGCAGCTTGGGAAAACCTGGAGCCCTGTCAACGAAAAGTTAAATTAAGCATACTAAACATTGAGTTTCTCAGCAGATAGGAGGAAAAATAGGCCCAACCTTGCGAAGAATGGCGGAAGATTGCAAAAGATGCTGCAATGTACATTCAGTGCAACCCAATATTTGAAGCATAACTCTCCTGAATGCCACAAAAGGTTCTAACAAATTCATATTAAGCTGGGTTTCATTCAAAATACGGTCCCACTCTGCATTGAGGATTGACAACTGAAACAAACAAAAAAAAGGCAAGTCCAAGTTCAAAGCACTAGTAGGAAGGCACTACATCCGAAAGAAAAGAAAATGATATTGATGAAGTTGGAGTATTTCAAGAACTACCTCCGAAAGAAAAGAAAAATGATTGGGGAGTTCAAAAAATATGTAGAAAGTTATCCTTTGGCATAACATGTCTCCTGAAATTTGACATCAACTTTACATCTTGTATAGTATGGAACTCCCTAGTATTTTTCCAACATTTTCTGGTCAAAAGATTAGTTTTCATATCTATAGCATAGGTCTATAGACAATTCCACAACGGCGTATAATCACCACTTCCCAGGCGAGACAAAAAGGAGACTTTAAGCAATTGAACATTCAACAAATTCTTATAATGACATTTTGTTGAATATCTTTTAAAGAAAGATTTTACTGAGAATTATTCTAGAGATATTCTAGGATATGTACATAATAATATCTTGTATATTTTTAGATAGTTTTTATTCTTTCCTATCTTTCATTTCCGTATAATTCTAGATCTAAGGTTCTACATACAGGCCTAATGTTCTGGCTGCATTAATTATTTCTGATAGGATTCATCTTCTTCTTGTTCTTCATGATCAGAGCCTAATTTGCTCTAATCTTTCAGATCCAGGCAGCCTTCATTGGTGCTATATTTTTCCTGCCATGGTCAGCCTTCATTGCTGTCATATTCCTGCGCTTTTGAAGAAACTCTTCCTTCAGTCGCCTTTGTTGCTGCTTTTGCTTTTCTTCATTCAACCATGTCAAACACATCCGATACTGAAATTGCTTCCACAAAAAAAGAAGGATGAATTCCAAAGTCTTCAATCTGCCTACAAACTCAATGGAAAAAATTACCTCATCTGGTCTTGGGGCTGTGAAGATCTATCTCAAAGGAAAAGGAAAGCTCAACCATTCGACCGAGGGAATTCCATATCAAAAAGATCCGAACTTTCACACTTGGGATGACACAGATTCAATGATCATGTTTTGGCTATGGGAATCCATGGAACCAAATGTAAGTGTATCATGAATGTTGTTGAAGACTGCAAAAGATGTCTGGGATTTCATCAAGAGGTCTTACTCCAAGCCGAAGGATTAGGCATTGACGTTTGAACTTACTATCAAGTGCTATTCCGCCAAAAAGAGGGAAAGACTATCACCGAGTAAGGTAATCTCCTTCAAAGCTTGAGGCAGGAACTAGATCAATATCAAGTTCTTTAAATGAAGTGCAAAGAAGATGTTGTAGAATGGAGGAAATATCAAGACAAGAATAGTGTTATATCTTTCTAGCAGGATTAAGCTCTGAATATGACCCGACCAGGGTCCCGATCCTTGGGCGAGAAGAGCTACCAACTTTGGAAGAGGTTATCTTTATTGCGAAGGCAGAAGGGAGTAGGAGGGCTGTAATGCTCGACTCCACACCGGCTACAATTGAAAGTTCTGCTCTTGTTGCTAAGACTGGAAGGAAAGATTAGATGATAGGTGGTGTAGCCATTGCAAGAAATCCGGCCACATTCAAGACAAGTGCTAAAAATTACACGCCAAGCATAGGCGAGATTGGAACAACAACCAAAGTTCATCAAGACCCCAAGCTAATATGGCAACTCAAGGGAGGGACTCAAGCTGACTTTGAAAAATTCAAGAACTCCTTCAAATCTCTTGAAAAACAATCCGGTAACTCTTCTAGTCAATGCTCTCTTGCTTTATCAGGTAACAATTCATTTTCTTCATGCTTTAAAGCTTCCAAAACATGTCATGCCACAAAATGGATCATAGACTCGGGTGCCACTCACCATATGACCAAATCTTCCCTCTAGTTTCATACTCATCGACAGTCCAAGAAGAAGAAAATCATGACATCTAATGGGTCATTGGCCACTGTTGCTGGCCAAGGGAACGTGGTCATTGACCCTGACAGATTTGATTTCTGTTAGCAAGTTTACAAAGGATTTTAATTGCAATGCACTTTTTACACCTTCTTTTGTGTTATACAAGACCCGAATTCGGGGCAGAGGATTGGACTTGCTAAGAAAAAAAAAGGTCTTTACCACCTCGAATCGCTTGAGGATAGTTCTACCACCCATGCCTTTTCATCCACAACCATTTGTCGTTTGGGCCATCCTTCTTTTTATATTTTAAAACATTTGTATCCTGAATTATGTCAAGGAATAGATGCTTCCCAATTTCAATGTGAAGTTTGTGAGTGAGCTAAGCATACCCGTGTGTCCTTTCCTATAAGCAATAAAAGAAATGTTTCTCCTTTCCTGCTTATTCATAGTGACATATGGGGACCAACTCCTTTGCCTAATATCTCTGGTGCTCGCTGGTTTGTTACACTCATTGATGATTACCCTCATGTCGTGTGAATATATCTCCTCAAAAACAAGAAAATGGAGAGAAGCCATGAAGAAAGAGACGTTAGCACTAGAAAAAAATCAGACTTGCGAGATTATTGATAAACCTGTTGGAAGAATGTGGTCGATTGCAAGTGGATATACTCCTTAAAATATAAAACACTGGAAAGATACAAGGCCCGACTTGTAGCTAAAGGCTACAATCAAAACTATGGAATTGATTATCAAGACGCTTTTCACGAGTTGCAAAAATGAATATTGTGAGAATTTTGACATCTTTGGCTGCTCAATTCAATTGGTCACTCTTACATCATAATGTGAAGAATGCATTCCTTCATGGAACACTGAATGAAGAAATCTATATGAGAGGGCCACCAGGTTTCACACCTCGTGCCCCTAACAAGGTGTGTAAACTAAAAAAAGCACTTTATGGTCTGAAATAGTCACCAAGAGACTGGTTTGGAAGATTTGCAGCAGTCATGAAAGGAGCAGGTTATAGACAAAGCCAAGGGGATCATACTTTGTTCATCAACCATTCAGCTTCGAGGGGAGTAACCATCCTTTTAGTATATTCAATGATATTATTATCACAGGTGACAATGAGTTCGAGAAAGAGAATCTAAGAAGAAAATTGGAAGCTGAGTTTGAGATCAAATCGCTTGGTAAATTGAAGTACTTCCTTGGAAGCTGAGTTTAAGTTTGAGATCATATCGCTTGAGGGGAGTGTTGAATATCTTTTAAGGAAAGATTTTATTGATAATTATTCTAGAGATATTCTAGGATATGTAGATATAATTTCTTGTATATTTTTAGATAGTTTTTATTCTTTCCTATCTTTCATTTCCTTGTAATTCTAGATTTAAGGTTGTACATATTGGCCTAATGTTCTGGCTGCATTAATTAGTTCTGACAGGATTCATCTTCTTCCTGTTCTTCACATTTCAATGCAATATTACTTCTTTATGAAATGGAAAATCTAGAGACAAGTCAAATTCAAAACCTGGTCCATCGTCGGGAGCATGGCCTCAGAAAATTTACTTTCTTTCTCCTGGACAGACTTTATATTTCTGCACGACTTCCATCTTAAGTCCCATGCAATTGTCAGGTGATCAAGGATCTGTATGAAGCACCATAATGAGCAAATGAACAAAATTTGACAAGAAATCCCATAAGCAAGCAGGAGAGATTTTTCACAACAATTCTCCGCAATTAATCGTTTCTGAATTTATTTATCGCTAAATTTTGTAGAAAAATGAAGATGGATTCTTCCAACATTTGGATGCTGATAGACAACAAATATGACAAGTGAAGAGATAATCAAGGGCATGATGTGGCAACCTTTAATAGGCAAAAAAAAAGGGATTACCTGTAGTTTAACTATTGTTGAATAAATAATCTCTGTACTTTCTTCACTTGTATTATGAACAGACAAAACAAGCCCCTAAAAGAAACAAAGCATGAGATACTGGAAAAGATTAGTGGGTCCAGATGCGGAGTGGAGGGGTAGGCGGCACCTGCTTCACATCATTCAACTGAGAGCCAAATTCATGGGGATCTCCTTCTTGCAATGCCCTCAAACAACTAACAAGTTAAAACAATTTCAATGAGTATCAATACACCAGATCCGATAACCATAACTCTTACGAGGAACAGAGGTAAGCTTCAAAGAGAAAAAGGGAAAAGTATGGAAAATTCATGCTTGTTTAAGATTGTGCTGCATGGTCTCTATCATCAACAATCCAGACAGAGACACAGTATGCAAGACTATACTAGGATTTAAAAAAAAAAAAGTTTCAGCAAGAAGGGGAAAACATGAAACAAAAAAAATATTTTGATAACGAAAAAGATAATAACTGATCAGCGACAGATGACACCTGAGAATGACAAGGCTTCCACATCAGATGGAGCTTAGAATCGAGACACAAAAGTTTAGGAGATTCATAGTCCACAGATTATCAATAGAATCAGCACCTAGTAATTAAGATAAAACAATGTCTAATATTACCTGTGCAAACTCTCATTGAAGTGATCACTTTTCTGTCTTGATCCATTATCTCCCACGTAGAGTAAAGAATAATCCCAGTTTCCAGTACGCCAAGCAGCTTCATACTGGAAGTTAGTACGTAGACAAAAACAATCATTTCTACGGCTGTAACTGATGCATAATATATTTAAAAAAGAAAAAAAAAGAAGGTTGTACAGACAGCTTCATTCGGCTTGTGTTAGAGAGAGGTTATAAAGTTTGGGTCGGGAAATGCCTCTATAGCCTAATCAAAAGCCATAGGTTGAAGTGTCTTGTATAGACATACTACTGGCACTGTGTTTTCTCCCTTTCCTTGGGCCCTATTCAAGAAAAATGTCTTGGTAAAACGATTTCTTGATGGGTAGCCTGCCCCATAAAATTGCTTAGTCAAATGGAGAACCAACTTACTCAGGGTAATAGAAGTCTGAGCCAGCCAATGGTGGTAATATCTTGGCATTTAACCATGAAACCAGGTGAGCTCCGTGATCTATGTTTGCCCTACAGAAACCTACATGTCCAGTGTACTAGACCTCCAAGTTCAATAAGTGGCACATGAATGAAACATGGCACCTTGGGGGACAGTTGTAAAATGATGACACTCCCATCTATCAATGGAAACTCTGAAAGCATGACAATGGTTCTAGAAGGATTTGCTAATAGTAGCAATAAAAGCTCTTCCTTCTCGAGCAGAGAAGAGAGGAGAAATGACCTATCTGGGTAAGGTTCTTGGTCAACAAATGTGCAAAGGGTGTTCACAAAAATTACAGGAAAGCCCTAAGAAAATAAGCAGACAAGCTTGTCAACTATTAGTAGATTTTTAAAATTAGCAAGGCTTACCTGTAGCTCAACAAACTCCAGATCATGCTGAAACTCGTCATTTTGAGAAACCAGTCCTTGACAATAAAGATCTAAAATATGATTGCATCCAGTTTGCTGTAAACATCTAATAAGCCCTTTATGAGGCTTACGCAGCTTCACTTTTTGGGGTCTGAAGTAGGATGTAGCAGCTCCTGATCCAGGCGGCTTGATAGATGAATGCTTAGAATTATCATTTGTGCTCACCGATCTAACTTGTAGGTCATAATATTCAAGAGCCTTGCTCCAACTTCCCTCGTGTTCAAATGTTATGATTTGGGAAGTAAGCTACCAGATCAGTCCATTTCAGCAACCGCAGGGGAGGGAAGCACACAAATAGAATAAGTCAGATTCTAGATGTGAACTTAGGAATAACCGGAAACATCTACTGGGGGGTAACATGAATATACAATTTTAGCTTGAGATATGAACGCTTGGAACCATCATGTTCATTTGTAAGTTACAACATACAAGAGCCTCACTCTAATTTCATGTTCATTTTCCATAGCAGAGAGAGAGAGAGAGAGAGAGAGAGAGAGAGAGAGAGAGAGAGAGAGAGAGAGAGAGAGAGAGAGAGAGAGAGAGAGCCATGGGTAACGTAAATGCCCAATTATAGCATGATTTTGAGTTACACCAACTAAATAATCTATAAGGTCATTGCCAAAGATAAAATTTTGTCTTTTCCATGTATTTTACATTATTGGAAGACTATTCTCTCCCGGAAAATCTGTCAAACCTATCTCTTTTCAAGCACAGCAGATGAGACAGACCTCTTTCTAAGACATGTCAACAATGCTGAAATCACAATAATCTTCCACTATATTTGAAGCACACAATAATTATACATACCTTGTGTGACTGAATGATTCCATACAAACTATCTGGTTCATTAATTCGAGTGATAGCCGAAAGAAGTATATCAATATGAGTGGGTATCTGCAGAAAATTAAGGATAAAAAACGGACAGAACAGAACACGTCAAAAACTTATACGCACTATAGCACAGAGAACAATGGTTGTAATTGCAACGATATTCTATAGACTTCCATGATATAGAGATTGTGACGACTCTTTTAGCCATAACAAGAAAACAATTATTTTCCAAATTCCAACAAGTAAGTTTTCATGTGGATCGTCTCATTTTAACAACCTATGAATCTCATTATTCACCAAACAAAGACATTGAGTCTGAATTATTCATTTTTTCACTCTTCCCACTTATTTAATGCATCAACTGCATGTTCCAAATATTTGAGCTTAGTCATTTAAAGTAATTAAGTTTGGGGGGGACGGGCAAATACTGCCAAAATTTCCAAAGGGTTGTAAGAATCATTTCTTACATATTTTATTTGTTTTAAAATGCACATGAGCTTTGAGCTCAATTTGAATAGAAGTTTAAAATCTAGGAAAATCCTGTTGGTTCTAAGTTCTAACTGCAAATGAGGTTGCAAGGATCCTTCTGATACTTGAACAGTTTAGGTACAATGTAATTGTGTTCCGAATAATGAGATGAAGTGGGTTGTTTAAATGAAACTGAAACAACCTTTCATGATTTCACTGTGTCTACAGAAAAAAAAAAAAGGCCCACATACACCCCCACACATAATCCCATCTGTCATATTTCCAAATGCTCACCATGCAGCAATTTGCACTGCCTGATATATGTTAATATCCACTCCAATACATTAACACAGAAAAGGTTCTTGGCAAGAGAATATATTTATGCCCAGCATGAAAATTTTTCTTCTGTTCATTACTTTCATTAACAGATTATCATATTAAAGATATGAAAATGCATATGGCTTAGACAATTCAAATAATTCTAACTAACCAATTCAAGATGAGAAAAATCAGGATTTCCCAATGTCATATCCTTGAAATGTTTCTTGCACCAGTGCTCCACATACATCACAGAAGTAAAGTATGAACCACACATCTGGAAAAAAATGTAGTAAGAAGCAATCAAGATTCAAGTGAGCAGTTCCAAAATCTGAATGATAGGAGATTGAAACTCACTATTGCAGCCTTCGCTACAATCAGATAATCAATGTTGAGCCAGTAAACCTAATAATTCATCAGAAACAACAAGAATTTGTTCAATGGTGAGGTATGAATAGATGTTACGGAACTAAGAAATAACTGAAGAAGCAAAAAGTACACTAAATGAAGAAGCATAATAAATACAAGGCGAAACAAAATGAAGAAGCATCCCACACTCAAAAGGTCTTTAAAGAAACAAACATGAATTCTGTAATGACATCGGAGCACTGGTCTGCTTCCCATTGAATTCAGCATACCTTGTCCCATGCTGAAGTAGATGTTGCATTCATAGTAGCAGCTGAATCTCTAAGCTTGGCTGAAGATCGAGATTTTGAGCTAGAACCTGAAGATGACCTGGAGAACTATATGGCCAACAAAATTTTCAGCACACTAAACTTGTAATATCTGTTTTTCTCTATAAATAAAATTTTAATACTCCATAGTATAATACAATTGACTTGTTTAACAATGAAGAATCACAATGATGAGAAGATAACCATTTTTGTTTGGTTACCAATTTTCAAATCCAATATCACGGGACAGCAGTCCTATTTCTACAGTCACTGAAGATGCCTAACTCCTCAGTAGAGGCATGCATCTTCCTTATTCAAGTTGCTTCTCCGACTAAGAGGATATGTTATCTAGGAAGGATTTTGTCGGAAGGATTTGGCAAAACCCCAATGCATTCCTAAAAGAGAATGTCATTCCCTTATGTAAAAAAAAATAATGGAAATTTTCCAAAAATACATACTCCGTTCGGCAAAACATGTCATTTTCACATACGCTTTTTTAAGATGATAAAAACTAAAATAATAACTTTTTTATTAATTTTTTTTATAATTACATACTTATAAGTAATTAATATGTAAATATAAAAAAAACTAATAAAAAATTTGATATTTTATTGTAGCTTTCATCATTGTCGAGAGAGTGTTTCCGAAAGACCCTTAATAGCAAATCACAGGGATCACAAGGGAATAGAAGCTAACGGGACAGTAAAGAAGTCAAACAAGGGCACAAACAATAGGACACAACATCAAAGCCTACAATACTAAACATCGGCAGCCTGTATACATCCCCTCCATCTGTCCCTATCCAAAGCCACATCTTCCAAGAGGTTAAGAAGATTGAGGTCATGGCGGATGAGCTCAAAGTTATTTTAGGGTTATTTTGCTCAACAAAGGTAGTACATATTATGGGTCAAGGAGTTTTTTTTAGGGTTTATGCAAGAGATGAGCTCAAAGTTATCAATTGAAAGGAAGGGAGTTTTGAAGGTAGAGTGTTGAAGAAGTAACTGAGAACAACTGTTAATGATGACATGTCTTTTAAATCAAATAGAAAGACAACCTCACCTTTGAGCTATCTCGTTTGCTTGGCATTGCATCTGAGAAGCATCTTTCCATAACCTGACACAGTCTAAGTTCATTGAGTGCCCCCAATATAGCTTGAATTGATTTGGTCATTATATTGGACTCTGTAAATATATGTTGTTCAACCTGCAATTGTGACAGAGCTTCTGTCAGAAAGTAAGCATCTCAAAAGATACTCAAATCATCACCTAGTTGATCTGCATCCTTGTCCTCCAACAACATAAGTATAACAGCTAGATTAATAAAAAATTAAGAGAAGCTCAAAAGGTGAAAATTTCTGAGTGAAGGCCGAAGTAACATAAAATATGCAACGCTAAAGAAACAGAAACCTGGAAAGAGATTATTTTGCACAGATCAACATCTAAATCCTTTCTCCCTGCAAGATCCACCATGACAGTTGGCAGCAAAAGTTCGGCAATTTCTGCTTTCGATAAAACAATATCCTGACATAACCTGAAAGACAACATTGTTGTTGGGCTAACAGAATGATAATGCAATTTGAAACAGAACCCAAGCAGGAGGTTATCAAATTTACCTCAGAATGACATCTTCACAATAAGGAATAAGGGAGTAAACAAGATGGCAAATCCACATCTCAAAATTTTTTTCACTTGTACTCCACAATGCAGATTCCTCCAAAGATCTTTTTTCCACTGAGAATTACATTTGCATATTTAACTTCGTGCTCAGAAAAAGTATTCACAGGAAAGTAGGCAGGGAAGCAAGTATTTGACCAGATTGAAACCAAATGCCTTGTTAAAATATTAAAAACCTACTCTTGATGCACGGGTGCACAGCAAAACTCTTCTAACAAAGAAAAGGGAAAAGAGAAACCATCTCCATAATGAATACACAGTAGATTAACCAGTAAAATTTGATGCAGAAATAAAAGACCGATACCCGTAAACTTCTTTTTCAGTTCAAGAAGGCATTTTTCCACCAACTGCATATTCACACCCTTTGAATGTATCTGCAATAAATAGGATGTAGGTGTGAACTGGTAAGCTATGGACTCAGGTTATAAATTTTATTTTGACACTCTTTCTATAAGCAGTATATTTTTTTATACTGAATAGAAGCCAAACTCAATAGCATTTGGATAATAAGATTGAAAAATAAATACTTGGAAGAACAATACACAAAGAAACTTCAACATGGACTGACCTCAATGAGAGATCTTTCGTAGGAATCAAATGACAGCAAAGATCTTTGCCCCCTTTCTGTTGAAAGAATTCCCTGAAGAAAGGAATGAATTATAACAAAGGACAGCCACGTAAAGCACCCAGAAGAAAAGATTGACCACACACAAATTTGAACATATATCACACATTCAATTCATTAGCACTAGCAGGCTCAGAGACAGAAAAACAGAATAGGTGAATTGGTGAAAGCCATGATGAGCTCAATGAGGATCAAATAGGCAGTAGCAAGATGTTGCATCCATCCCTTTCCGTATAGAAGAAAGGAGCAAACACACACAACCAGTGATATGTGAAGATCGCAGAGCAATACATCCATCCCTAGAAAAATTCGAGAGACATCTAAGTGTCTAACAGAAGATTTTTACAGTTTCTATAATGTAACTTTGGCAGTCCATAAGCATAATTAGGTGAGATTGTTCAAAAAATTACTAAAATAGAGTTGTCACAACAACCATCTTTTGGATCACTAAAGTTGGCCTAAAATTACTTTTTTGTCTTACTTTCTAGGTTCCTAGTATCTTCTATCGAATTAAGGTAAGTTGGGAGAGAAAAAAAGATCTCATGATATTGTTTCAGAAACAGGTTCATCTTGCTCCAAAGAAATAGTCTCAAGGTCATTAGTATGCCCTTCAAATTTATTGATTAGCATACAGGAAGTATACTCATGGCAGGCCCAGAAACAGAAATGTGGATTATCATGATCAAGGGGGGAGAAAAAGATGTGACAGAGAGTGAGAGAAGAAAGTATCGGGAAAGATATTTAAGACAGTAAAAACAAGAATAAGAAAGAGAATCAAGAAAGATATTTAAAGACGACGTAAAAAAAAGAAATCCTAATTGAACTGAAATACGATATATTTTTATTGGACTTCATATAATACAATAAATCAAAGGAAAATAGTTCTTGTTTTGGACCTCGGACATGGAAAAGGCAGCGATCAATAGACTAAAATAGTACTTATTTCCCAAGAAAAAGCAGCGATCAATAGACTAAAATAAACAGCAATCAATACACTCCTAGTTACTTCCAGATAAAAAGCCTTAACAATTAATCATGTCAGTAGACTAAAATAAGCAAAATCAGCAGCACAAAAAAACGCAATACAGTAGTATTTACATACACGAATAGTCTGAGATGTCAAATCAACTACTTTGACAGAATCATCCATTAGGTACTTCTTCAGGATTCTCACAAGAGCAATCAACAGCTCTTCTGGCATCCCACTATATGCACTGTAATTGACTTCAGTAGGATTGTTGGGATTAACAGATCCACATACATGAAACTGACTTGAACTTCCAGCTAATTTGAAAACAACAGAATAGGGATCTCCAATTCCAACCTGAACAGACGAACAAGGAAAATTCTCACTGAATGTAAGAACGCATTCAATGAAAAAAACGCACTCGATAAATACATTTCAGGAATGATACCCTAGAGACAAAATCAGCTACTAGGGCTCGAACACCGTCTGCGTCATCTGAACTGCACGTGCGAACAAGAGACCAGACAGCTTGTACAATTTCATTGTAACGGTGGCCATAATTGCTAGCAGAGCTGCTGCTGGAGTTATCTTTCATGTGAAATATTTCCCCAAGTAGTTTTTTGTGGAATGCTTGAAGACTGAAAAGACAAGAAATAATGAGTTAATGCACCTGTCGAATTGAAAAGTTGGCACTGCCTCAAACATTGCTACACTGGTTTTATTCATGCTTTCTGAAATTGATTCATCAACTGAGGGCAAGAAACCTTGCTATTTTCCATAGTACTAGATGGAGTGCTCGTGAGTGTGCTAAAGCAATCATTGATAAAGCTAGAATGTTAGCTAAATGCAATTTCTCTACCCATAGTGAGAGGCATTGGCATAGATTTCTTTTGATGCAGTATTTGGTGGTTTTCTTTGGCTTGCTTTTTGGGGGTGTAAAGGTCTACATCTTCTGTATGGTCATCCCTTAAGTTAAAAGTACATATTAAAGGAACAGCATCAAGATTGCATTTTAAGGATTTCTAGGTAAGCTTCATATCTCTCGTCTAAATAAATGCATCTTTCAAGCTAGGCTACAACTTCTGTGAGTAATCTTCATGGCAAGCCTCAATAAAAAAACAAATCCAAAAGTAATGGATCCTTAGGTAAAAATTCATCCAGAGTAGTGAAAAAGAAAATTTGAGGTGGAAGTGAAATTGAAGCAAAAAGCCAATAACCAATGATTTATCCAGACAGACAAGAATATGAGCATATATCAATTTTCTTATGATTTTGGACCCCCTTTGAAAAAACTCCAAAAAAACATTTAAAAATGGAGTTTTCGAGTTCTAAAAAGTTTTAAAGATGACAGGTTCCTCATTTTTAGCATCAACAACCCAAAAAGAGAAGAAAGAGGTGACATCTCAAACAATCTATAACTGTTATCAAAAATCAGCTTAACCCAAACTTCCAACCAAATTAGGAAATTATTCTCTTGCAGAATAAGATGTTTTACCAAGTTAGAAAGTTAATGGTAAACCAAAGCTTCATATTGTATTTTATCCTATAAGGGTATTTATCGTATCAGAGCTATTATGAAACTACTGATCCATTTTGAAGAATATTATCTACCCAAGACTTGGTTTTTGGGATGACTTGAATCTAATACTCCCTCCGTTCGGCAAAACTTGTCATTTTAGGGTGTTATTTTTGTTCAAAAAAACTTGTCATTGTAGGTATTTTGTCATTCACTTTACAAAAACGCCCTTGATATGATTGATGATTTGTTAGTTGTAGTTTTCGATAAAGTAAAAAAGGAGGGTAATAATTGAGGGTAAATTAGTACATTTGTTAATTGCCTTAAAACTTGTGAAATAAGCTAAAATGACAAGTTTTGCCGAACGGAGGGAGTATGATTCATCAAGTGATTTAAGATAAAATAGATTTATCGATAAGAAGATCTAGATTGTTTGTTTTTAAAGTTATCCTTTTGGGCCTTATTGATAGATTTATCCTAGTAGGATTAGAATTTTATAAGGCTATATCGTGCAGGTATTCAACACAATTCGGTTAAATCCTGACCGAGTGATTGTAACCACCGGGGGTTCGGGGGCGGGGCCCCGGACCAACAGAGATCCAAGGGGTTCAAGGTTGCGAGGGTCCAGGGGGCTAGCAGTGGTTCCACTCAAACGGTATACTACGTTTCCTATTCCATGAGATGTGGATGACACATCTTGTAATCCTCGTTTCGTTTCGGGAAACTACTCGATGAAATCTCTCGGTGTGGATGTAGCCAATTTGGTGAACCGCGATAAATTGTGTCAATCATGTTTGTTTGAATATTTGTTCTTTCGTCACAACACTTGGGAGTGGCAATGTGTATTGTGTCAAAAATCAGCTTAATATTGTATTTTATCCTATAAGGGTATTTGTGCAATACTGAAGCTGATCGGAGTTTAGGCTTAAATAAATAGTGCTCAAATGTTCCAAGTAAATTCAGTCCAATTTGGGCCCTCTCTAACCACATCTGCTTTCTCTATGGTATCAGAGCTTTTTGTTAGCATGCTTGCATGAATGTAGTTATTACTTTGTTTCTAGGTTATGCTATAGGTTTTTTTCAGCTTTCACTTTTTTCTGCTCCCTTGTTACCTTTTATCTTCTCTTACAAACTTTCTAGACTAGTCTCTCTATATATGTTGTAACCTTTCTCAGAAATAGTACCAGATTTTTCTCTTCTTCAACCTTCTCTTTTACTTTTATTGTACCAGAGCTTTTAGGTATCCATTAACCTAAACCTTTTTTTCCTGTTCATTGCTGAAAATTTTCCAGCTCTTCCTTTCTTTCAGCCTTCATTGCTGGAAATTTTATTTCAAATTTCAGCCTTCATTGCTGAAAAAATCATGTCTTTAAACAAGGAAATTTCAGTTCTCTAGTACTGTTCCTTTTAAGGATGAACTTCAAAGCCTCAATTCCTCTTTTCGTTTCAATGGAAAGAACTATCTCCTTTGGTCTCAAAGAGTAAGGACTTACCTCAAGGGTAAGGGAAAGGGGGATGATCTAACAAAAACATCCCCCGGGGAAGATGATCCAACTTTCAAAAGTTGGGATGAAGCTGACTCAATGGTTATGTCATGGCTCAACAAAGATCTTCTACTTCACACCATACATCACTTCCTACACCACTAAATTATTTTTGTTTGAAATATATCTTTAAAAAAATTTAAAAATTATATTTACATTTTAAACAACTATATTTATATGTTTATAAACTTTTATTTTGAAAAATTATGTTTTACAATTTTTTAAAAAAAAGACAATATTTTGCAAATTATATTTTTAAATTTTTTTAAAACATAATTTTTCAAAATAAAAGTTTATAAACATATAAATATAGTTGTTTAAAATGTGAATATAATTTTTAAATTTTTTTAAAAAATATATTTTAAACAAAAATAATTTTGTGATGTAGGGGGTGGTGTAGGGTTCGAAGTAGGAGATCTTGATTGGTCATGGCTGTGGGAATCCATGGAGCCCAACATTAGCTTGACATGCATGTTTCTTAGCTCATCCAAAGAAATTTGGGAGTTTTTGAAACGTTCCTATTCGAAAGCAAAAGATGATGCTCTCATCTATGAGATTCAAGTCAAAGCTACTAGTACTAAGCAAGGAGATCTCTCTGTAAGTGAATATGTCTCTGTACTAAAACTTGATGGCAAGAACTAGACCAATACCAAGTCTTGAAGATGAAGTGCTCTAAAGATGCAGCTCTTTTCAAGGATTTTATCCACAAACAACGAAGTTATCAGCAAGCTGAATTAACTCAGAGTTCATATCCTTGGCCAAAAGGACTTCCCATCCTTGGAAGAAATTATTTTCACGGTTAAGACCGAAGAAAGCAGGAGAGTTGTAATGCTAGAGCAAAAGATGGTGGAAGGGTCTGTTTTGTTTGCTAGAGGGGAGAAGAAAGACGAACGTTGGTGGGCCCACTGTAAAAGATCTGGTCATATCAAGGAAAGGTGCTTGAAACTCCATGGTAAACCATCAAACAAAGAGTGGAACACCAAAGAGAGCCCTAGTCCCCAAGTGAACCTAGTCACCGGAGGAGGGGGTGGTACTTCTGGGCACACTGAAGGGATTAGTGCTGCTGAATTCAAAAAATTCAGAGCCTTCTTCAACTCCCTAGAAAAACCATCGGGTAAACTTCTTCTAGTCCACACACTCTTACTCTACCAAGTAACCCTTCTATTCCTTTATGTTTGAGAACTTCTGAATATCCTCATCATATTCAATGGATCTTAGATTCAGATTCATTTTGATTGATAGAAGTTTATTTAAATATAGCTTTAATGATTGATAAAATAAATAAAAAAAATTCAGTTCACCCAATCAAAATGAATGGACCGTAGAATGGACTCTCATTGTGGACTAGAGGATCTTTACCACTTCCAACGATGCCCTAAGCATAAATAAGTGTTGACAGCTAATAGTTCAACCGCTCAGGTTAAGGGTAAAGGCAATAAAAAAGCTTGCAGAAAAACTTAGCCTACAAAATGTTCTCCATGTTCCTACCCTCTCATCCAACTTGATTTCCATAAAAAAAAACTTTGCAAAGATCTTCATTGCTCAGCACTATTCACTCATTCTACTGCGTTTTCCAGGACCAGGACTCGGGAAAGAAGATTGGTCATGCTAAGGAAAAGAATGGTCTCTACTATCTTATCCTCTTAGGAAGAGCCAGAACCACCTATTTTTCCATGCTTTGAACACCACCGACAGCAACAATGTCATATGGTTACTTCATTATCGGTTGGTCATCCATCCTTTCACCTTTTGAAGCATTTGTATCCTGAAAATTTTCTTCCCTTCAATGTCAAGTGTGTGAAAAAACTAAACACACTCGTGTTCCTTTTCCCATTAGTAGCACAAGAAGTTGTTCTCCTTTTGAGTTGATTCATAGTGACATCTGGGGGCCATCATCTACCCTTAACATTTCTAGGGCTAGATGGTTTGTTACCTTTATTGATGATTGTACTAGAGTCACATGGGTTTTCCTCCTAAAACAAAAATCTGAAGTTAGTTCCATTGTGTCTATCTTTCTTTCCATGATTCATACCCAATTCGGGAAGCAATTTAAGAGATTTAGGACTGATAATGCAAGAGATTACTTCAATGAGTCCATTTGTTCTCTCTTTCAAAAGCAAGGGATTATTCATGAATCATCTTCTGTTTATTCCCCACAACAAAATGGAATTGCCGAAAGAAAAAATAAACATCTTCTTGAGGTTACTCGTGCCCTCCTTTTTCAACACAATGTTCCTAAATATTTTTTGGGGGGAGGCCGCTTACCCACCAAAGTTCTAAATCTCCAAAGTCCACAAAGAGGGAAGCTGTTCATGGTCCTCAAAGAGGGAAGCTGGACCCACGTGCAATCAAGTGCATATTCTTAGGGTACTCTTCTACATAAAAAGGATATAAGTGCTATCATCCATCCTCAAAGAAAACAAATGTTTCTGTTGATGTGTCCTTTGCCGAAACAGTTACATTTTACCGCTCAAAGGATGACACTTCCCA
Organism: Persicaria maculosa; assembly: GCA_963922045.1. Classification (NCBI taxonomy): domain Eukaryota; kingdom Viridiplantae; phylum Streptophyta; class Magnoliopsida; order Caryophyllales; family Polygonaceae; genus Persicaria; species Persicaria maculosa. Next base: position 38,012,330 of record OY998271.1, read on the forward strand.
ACCTTTTGACCCTGAACCTCAAACCATTGGAACTATGCAGACCTTACCTCCACTTGAACCTTTCATTTCTTACTCTCTCCCGCTGCAGCAAGCTGAACTCAGGAAAATAATGAGGATAGTCAGCAACCACCACTTGTCCCAACCACATCTTACCCCCTTTCTTTGCCATCATTTCCTAAGGTTTATTCAAGGAAAGTAAGACCCATTCTAATCCCAGAGCAGGAGCAAACTTCTTCACCGGTACCTCAAAGCATGACAGAAGAAGGTACTCTTTTTACAACTCACTCTTTTTCTCATTTGAACAACCCAGAAACTTCTGATTTGGAATTGCCTATTGCTGTTCGAAAAGTAACTCGCTCGTGCACAAAAACTCCCCTTTACCCTTTAGCTAACCATGTGTCCTTACATGGGTTCTCTCCCTCTCACAAAAAATTCATTCAAGGCCTAAACCACATTCTCATCCTGAGTGTTCAGAAGGAATGAAGGAATGAAGAGATGCTATGAAAGAGGAGATGTGTGTGCTAGAAAAGAATCATACTTGGGACATTGTTAACAAACCTTGGGGCAAGAATGTTGTTGATTGCAGGTGGATTTTTGCACTCAAATACAAGGCTGATGGGTCTTTGGAGAGGTATAAGGCACGCCTAGTTGCTAAGGGTTTCACACAAACTTGTGGGATTGATTAAGAAACATTTGCACAAGTCGCAAAGATGAATACAGTTCGTGTTTTGTTATCCTTGATTGCTCAATTGGCCTCTTTGGCAATTTGATGTCAAGAATGCTTTTCTCCTCTTTCTCTTCATCTCATGAGGTGTGCAAGTTAAAAAAGGCTCTCTATGGCCTAAACAATCACCAAGAGTATGGTTTGGCAGGTTCACATCTGTTATGAAAGGTGTTGGGTACAAGCAAAGTCAAGGGGGTCACACTTTGTTTATAAAACATTCAGCTTCGGCGGGAGTGACTATTCTCCTCGTATATGTTGATGATATTTTTCTCTTCTCCAACCTTCTCTTTTACTTTCAATTTTATGCAGCATTAATAATTTCTAATCATTTCTGTCCATATCCGCATTCCTGACTCATCAATATGCTGAAATTACTGATCCATTTGAAGCAGGAATAATCTCTGCCCAAGACTTGGCAGTGTGTATGATGTCTAAATTCCACCATTGCAAGGTTAAACTAAAACATAATTGTACAGGAACCAGATGTAATTAGCTTAAAGATACATCCAAGTGTGTGCCAGATAAGACTCTCTCTGAACCATAAGCATGTTGTACCAACGGTCCTGCGGCTACCTATCATACTTAATATGTAGTGAGATGATGTACCTCAATTTTAGTGAAGGGTCATTCCGCTGAGTTTATTTTGTGGTTGATACAGAGACTAACTTGGGATCATTTAAAGTCTTCATGGATACTGATGTTAAGCTTGATTGCATAACGACCCTCACCCTGAATATATAATGTAGAATGATGAATTTCCTAGATTTTCTTTTTTATGTCAACGGATTGTCTAGTTAAGGAACCTCTGCTAGCAAGATTTGGAAATATCTGAACATACCAAAAACATTCAACTATGCCAGGAAACTATAAGAGCTACAAACATTGGAGTCTACATCAGAAATAATTGCTTATCACATGGCCAAAATAATTTGCTAGATGGAGAAGGAAAACACCTCAACAGGAGTAATCGTGGTTGAAGGTGGTATGCCCTCTTCACAAACTGCATAAAGATAAAAATTAGAAGTAGGCAAGGGGAAGTGACAGTAGGAAGCAATCAAGCATAACTCCGTGTTAGGAATTCAGGAAGGAGATTACCTTCAAAAAATGATCCCACGGTGAATACGCTCTGCATAGCTCCAAATGGAATCCTCTTATTCCATCAAAAATAGCCATGTCGGGAAATGGTTCGATCTCCTGGAAGCACAATCAATATATCAAAGAGAAATTTTGATGTATAAAATATGCAAATATAGGAAAAATGGACCTTTTAAAATACCAATATTGAGCTTACAATAAAAACCCAGAATGAATACTGCCATAAACACTGATCTATAAATCCATAACCAGAAAAGAAAATCACTTTAGACAAACTATTGAACATACTCTAATATAATCATGAAGAGATGAATCAGAATCCACAGTTAGGAGGTGCAGCAAAGACATAACTTGGGGTGAAGGTTTGCATGCCTTTCCTTCAACAGACTCAGGAGGGATGCAACAAGCTACCAGTTTTGATACCAGGAACTAAACAGAAGTATCAGGACAAAGTAGACTGTATCAGTTGATATGCAATACAAGCTTAGAAAGCAACAGGCAGGGTACTCTGAAGCTTGACCTGGAGTTGTTCACCAAGTACATGTGTAGTTTCCTTTGAAGGATTGCTATTAAAAATTTTGAGCAAGGTGGAAATCACACTACAGCACTGATCTTGTAAAGCTTCACAGCTAATAAATTGACCAGCCAGGTTGAACAGGTAACTGCAAATTTTCAGGAAAAAAAAAATCATTTCAGTGAAAATCACAATCCAAATGACGACAGAAGCACAAAACGCGGATATTTCTGCTTAAAAAGCTTAAGTCTACTTCATTGGGGGGTGGAGGATGGATAATCACCGTATCCTGATTTCTCTACTTTTGCCATTCTAGGTTTGGTGTAGCATTGATCGTTTCATTTTCCCTGAGGTCTTGGGTTCTAAGATCTGGTGTGTAACTTGGACTGATATAGATCAAGCCATCATGGAACGAGGCCGCACTCAGAAATACTTATGCTCATTACATTGCTTGAAAGTGCCTCATCTCACCTAGTCCAAATCACGTCGTCAGGGTCCAGCAAAGCCATCGCCTGTTGGTCTCTAGTGATTCACACTTCAATCATGCTACCTAATCCTATTAAACAACAAAAGTTTCTCATTCTAAGTCCGCCCCTAGATACCTACAAGTTCATGGACCAAGTGAGCCCAAATGCTAGATACGAGTTTGTCCCTACCTCTTTTCCCTACCCATATTCCTAAAATCTCCACCAAGACAAAACTAGCAGATTGCAACATTAGTCATTTATATGATTTCTTGTGCCCCTTTTATTAGGAGCATCTCAGCATTAAAATATCCACAACATTAACACAAAATCAAATTAAATAACATAAATATTGATCAAAAGATTACCACGGCATGGAAAGTGTAGAGCAGACTCCAATTAATTTGATGCAACCCATCCATAAATGAAGGAATAAGTTCACTTACAAGGAGGTGCTTGCAACTGCAGCCTTATGACCAAGAATATTTACAAGCACTTCGATTCCAGACAAATGATGACATCTATGCCTTGGGTTAACTGCAGCAGTAACTTTATAGTGCATTTCCACAATAAACTGCACAATCAAAGCGGCATTACAACTCACTGGAGGTGTAAATTCGAAAGGATTCAAATCAAATCAAGGTTTTAGAGGATCACCATAAATACTCTATCTGGACGAAAAATTCTAATCTTGTCAACTACAGCAGCATTGTTTTCGCAATCCCCCCTGCAATAACAGAACAGATCACAGTGGGTAAAACATGATGATAGAAACAAGCATAAAGAATCTAATTAGATTGAGAAAGATCATTCTACATCTCTATGAAGCCATCTACAACTGTCCGAACTGCAAGCTCAACCATCTTCCTCGAGAATAAAGGCAGTGGAGGATTTGATGCACAAGATGCAATTCCTAAGATGTAGCTAATGATGGAGACCTGACGAACAATAAAATATATTGAAGAGTAAATAACAGTTATATCCAAAAGCTGTCACAGTTTGTATTCCACAAAATTTTCCTTTTTCCAATTTTAAAGTAGACTTACTAGTATTATTTTGTGAATCGGGTTTGATTCAACACTTCATTTAACTTACTACAGAGTCCTATTTCATCAATGGTTATATTATAGGGTTGTTTTCAGCAATTTTCCAATAATGAAAGTATAAAAATAAAAACAATGAACATGAACAAGCATTCATTGCCCTGGATATTTAAGTCTTAAATATGAATCCTCTTCCAAAGTATAAATTACAACAGGCATAATCTAGTTGCTGGAGAGTAGATGAAAAATGAATAATAAAAAATTAGTACTTCTCACACAAAAGGTTGAATACATAAAAAAAAAAAAAAAATAAAGACAATGGGCAATAATCTGTTGTAATGATGGTGAAGGGGTATTCAACGAGCAATAATCAACAAAAATATTCAATATTGATCAATGCTTTTTGTCAAATTCCGAGAAACCCGGTCGGGTTGTTAGAAAACGGGAGTCGTATCGGGTTTACATTGTTTTTGGTCATAAGGTCGGGATCCACCCTTCTAACACAAAAGCTTAAGCAATTGTGTAGGAGCTTCCCCTCCCCTTATATTTTGTATTGTTATACCACCCACAATCAATGTCTTTTTCATCCCAACACGCCCCCTCAAGTGCAACCTGCCCGGATCGGGTTGACACTTAACAATTTTTTTTTTTTCCTCTCAGGTCAAGACTCTCAATCTCTTTATAGCTCGCCCGGTTTTTTGGTTAATTTTCGACGGTTTTCGGCATCTCAATCTCTTTTAGCCTACCCCAAAGCCAGGAAAACGGACCCGACTAGGACCGGCTCTAATACCATGTGAAATTCCGAGAAAACCCGGTCAGGTCGTTAGAAAGCAGGAGTCGTATCAGATTTATATCGTTCTTGGTTATAAGGTCGGGATCCACCCTTCTAACACAAAAGCTTAAGCCATTGTGTAGGAGCTTCCCCTCCCCTTATATTTCCCACAATCAATGTGGGATGGTAATCTTTTTCATCCCAACACTTTTACCCAAGCCCATTGTTTTTTTGCTCCATTTTCGAATCCACATAGCGACTAGGAACGGACCGCTTCATATAGTTTACCGCTTTAATGCTTACCACCACTGCCCAGACAATGAACAGTAGTACCTCTGTCATGAGTCTCATGACCACTGAGAAAAATCACCAAAATTTCTGGATAGTCTTAATTTTTATTAATACATTGACCACATTCCAAAAAGAAAGACAACTATAACAAGCAACTTCAGTGCAATATAAATGATTAAAGCAACATACCATATGCTTCTTTATGAGTTTGTCTCTTTCATCCACTGATATCTCAGCTAGGTTCAAAATTGATCTCTGTAAGACCACAGCTCCCTTCTCTGAACAAGGTCCCCTACTGCAGTGCAATACCATACAGATTGAAAAAATTGGGACAAAATTATTTTTGACCAAAATTGGTAAAGGTTGACCAATAACCTGAAAGTATGAACGGGAGAGTTAGCTAAGAGAAAATATTAAATGTTGTAGAATCAAAAACATCAATAAACCTGCATTCAGTTATCAAGACAGGCAGAAACTACAAGTAATAATTGATTGATTGAATGATTAAACCAAGGAAGCTTGTGATGGCAATAGCTCACAAGCTGCAACAGGAGCGTATCCTTACAAACAGATCGTCAGTCAGAATGCAAGGCTTGAGAGTTCGCAAAAAAAAAAAAAAAAAAATACTTGCCCGGGCCAGCCAATCAAGATTAGATGCATCTTCATACAAAATGAGAGATGGAAGGAGCCACTGACAGCAATATTGTAGAAAGTTTTTTGGCTCGACGTCTAAAACAAACAGATCTCTTATCTACAAAGCAAAGAATTTCAAAACATCAGAGCTTTTTTAAACTGAATTGTACAGCCAAAAATAATATTAAATAATCAAGTGTAATAACAGTTTTCAAACAAAAATAACGTACATGAAATACAGTGTATGAAGTAAAATATAGAGAGAAAAAAAGTCTTTTGCTTTAATACACAAGAAAAGATGCATGTGAAAACTAATACCCAAGATTTTTTTTAATTAAATTAGTTCCATAATGTCCCTTCAAACTACTCCAAAGGATACCACTTTTGTAGTCCAAAGTACAGTGTCTGACAGGACCCACACCATAATATAGCCTAAAGCCAACTGAAAAATAAATAAGCAAATACAGTGTGGAAAAGACTGTATAACTCTGTATCTTGCTTGTCTGGTAGTTTGTCTACACTCCATCATAGGGCAATCAATAGTTCAAACCCAGTAGTAGAATGTAGAAGCAAATGGGGCCACATATGAGTACCTAGATCTGTTATCTTCTTTTTAACCTTCTTTTTTTGACAAACATGGGGTCCTTTGAAACCACCTCCATGTCCACTCATGGTTGAAGCAATTTTTCCAAAACATAAATCATTAGGTTGCTTCAGAGCATAACTACCCAAAATGATGAAAGAGTAGATTATGTGAATTTTTTTACCTCAACAAGTGCAGTCAAGCTTATACCACAAGCAACCCAGCCAAACAGAATGCATCCCATAAGTTCAGAAATGTACTGCAGAAAGAATAAAAATATGCAATGAAATGATAATCAGAGAAAAAATGCCAAGGGTTAGAGGGAGAACTTCATAGATGTAATACAGACATATGACATTAGATTGGAAGCCTGTAAAAAACTGTTAAGGGTTAGAGGGAGAACTTCATTCATCACCTTTGACCTACAAGCATATTGCAGGTGCTTTGAGAGATTATCAAATGCAGCCCTGACTAGTTCCCTAAACAGAAAGGAAAATTCCTGATCAAGGGAGAAAAGGTAGTTGAGATATGATGTGATACAGAGCAAAATATCTCACCTCTGACAAGGATCAATTGCAGAGATGGCACACATCATGAAAACTGCCTACAGATAATTTGCATCCGTTAAATTATACTTATATAACTACATTCAAATCTAAAGGCATATGATAACAGATTAAATTAATAACCTACCTCGAACTCTATTTTATCGCTGTAAAATGCAAGATGCATAAGAGTAACAATAATAGTTTCCACATTTGGAGAAGGCTGAACACCAGCAGCTAGAACCTCTGCAGCTGTAACAATTATATCTTGGGAAGGAACTACCAATTTCATGCCAAAGTTGGAGCTGAAAAAAATATGGAAAAGGCTTAAAGGAATTGAGGTCCAATGTTTCATTTAAAGAAAACCCAAAAGATTAGCAGATGTGACTTAAGTATCTTCCAAAGGTAATGTTATTAAATATCATACTCCAGCTATCAATTTCTTTCAGTAAGCAGTACACTGTCAACCAGCGGCTAGAATTCTGTCCAGTGTTTCTCTTGGTCGAATTCTAACAAGTTATTGACACTTGATTAAAATTACGCAACACTTGTACGGTTTGTACCGTGAAAGGATTATTTGAGTTCCAGCATGAACATAAAAAGATAACATACAGAATAGCAGGATGATCAGAGGGATTATTATTTTCAACCTCATTGAAACAAATTATTACAATCCACTTTATCCTCTACACAATCATCTATTTTAGATCGGAGGGAGTATTATTTTCAACCTCATTGAAACACAAAGTCAGCTCAACACCAGGATGATCAACAATAGTGTCATGTCTATAGAGCTTTTGTCTAGAGATTTTCTAAATCATTGTATTTCTCATTATGCTAAGCAATCTCTACTTGTTCCTATATATAACTGAGCTCTTTCAATTTTAGTGCACATCTGCTTCTCCCACCAGATTGTTGACCAAAAAGGCCTTGAATAGGAGGACAAGAGAGAATTTATTAAAATTGATACAGTCTGCAGTAACTTTACACCATAGGTATCAAAAGAGATGAAAAAATAAAAGAATGGAAGATACTGATGCCCGAATCGTGTGATAGGGACATTGCTGGTCATACAAGTTAGACATGTACAAGAATATGCATGCATGTCAGCTTCCCATACAACAACAACAACATCTAGCTCATGCTTCCTGCACTCAAGTTGGTACCCATTATAAAGACAGGAAAAGCACATTAAGGCCTCGTTTGGTTTGCTAATGAATAACCCAGGAAGTTCAAAAACCCGATAAGTTGAATTAATAAATGTGTTTGGTTAAAAAATTTATTTCAGAAAAACCCAGGAATTTATCTACCTGGGAATATCAATTCCTCCATTTTGGAGGAAGATCACTTACCTAGGGGGGACTACGTAAAAGTTCCACTTCCACCCTTTTTCATGTAACTGTTTTTCTTCCCCTATATATATTTCAGAACTCCTAAATTCATCCAAACATCTTTTATCAATTCCTCGGAAGTGTAAGTCCCGGGATTTAATTTCCTATGAATTAACTTCCCGGGAATCGTACTTCCCATATTCAACCAAATGAACCCTAAGGTTATGATTGGCAAGGGAAGCTTACAAATTATAAGGTCCTTATCTGCACAAATAAGTATCTTATGAGCACAAATAACATCCTTGTACTCAATCAGAACATAAAGCCAAATAAGCGGATTGAGCGCTGAGTTTATCACGGATGAGTGAGGAAAAAAAACATGTAAAATTGTCCAGTAAAACTTACCAAACATCCCGAAAGAGCTCATCATGCCCATCCCAAGTTTGGAAAAGTATAGAGATTTTTCTAGCCAGGAAGAGTCTCACCCGGTAATCCGTATCATTAAGTAAGGCGAGCAATTTTTCAATCATTATCTGTATATAAAAAGATGAAAGCAAAAAAGTAATTAGAACAAAGGAAGGATGCAATTTAGCACAAATTCAGTGGTGAACTTTCTCCTTTATTTTTGTTTTGCAAAACAGAATATATTCTGTACAATCAAACACACACAACAGACAATCAGACGCCAACTTCTTCCACTCAGTTGAAGAACATTGTGGGAACTTCCTAAGGAAGATGAACATCATAAGAGCTAAAGTTTGTTCTTTCCAATTAAAGAAATGAAGATATTTCTAGGGCTTAAATTTGACAACCCCATAGATCCATTAATCAATTTCAAACAACACTAACAAGTGGAGAGATGCCTCTATGCACATCATTTACAGCAGCATGAAAAGATGACTAAAATCACCTGACTGATGACTGGATTGAGATTGATGAAGTTGCATATGCAGTCAATCAGCTTTACACGTCCATGCCAATCGAGTGTACTTGATTCGGAAACTTTTATGACCAAATCACCAAGAAATTCCAAGCACTGGAATCAAAGATGAAGCTCAAATTCACACATGCAGAACTCAGGTCAAATTAAAGCACAACACAAAAGAGAAAATAATTTTTAAATGATCTGAAGAAAAATACCTATGATCAAATAACAAGTTGTATGACTTCACAGATTGAAGGAAATAGAGGTATGTACAGGCAGGTACCCATTCCCATGTCCAAGCAAGGGAAATGTCACATGCATGCAGTAAATGCAGCCAAAGAGTACAGCTTATGACAACATGAGCATTCAGATAAATGCTTATGTAAAAGTCGGAAAAAGACCAAATGCTAAAGCAAGTTTCAGATGCACAGGACTACAGAAGTAACCAAACATATCTAAAGTCTAAAACTAAGCAACCTATCATATTTCCGATCCATATGTATGCCTATAGCTAGGAATTTCTCTTCTGATGACAATAAATGAGTGCTGAAAGGATTTTCCAGATAGAATCTGAAGCAAGTAAAAAATCACATTCTTTATATCAGGTAAGATAGCTCACTATACTTGTCAAATAAGTTAGCAAACATTGGATATACCTTTTCAGAATCCCTTTCCATCAAGGATAAACCTTCACATTTATGGGTCTCTACACTACGCAGCTGTAACAGACTTCTTAGTAAACAGCTGATTGCAGCTACAACGTCAAAACATTGAAGCTTCATACTCATTTTCAGCTCAATCATTTCATTCATCCACGTAACCTATGGCAATAGAAGATATTCATGTAAGTAAATATGCCTGTAAATCAAACTTGATAGTTCACTCTGCACAACATTATTTTACAGGAGGACAGTACCAAATTTGACAGTTTGGAAGAAGACCAGTGAGGATTTTGGCACAGAAGGAGAAGACTGTATTGAGACACCTATCAATGGACAGAATGAAGGATGAGTTAGAAAAAATACTGCTGTTTAACTTCCACGAAATACAGAGAAAAATCTTTACACCTTATCCTGGCATAACTTGTGGTTAGCTTCTTTGCTTAGAATATCAAACAAAGTATCCCATGTCACAACTGGTAAAATTGGGAAAAAACTTGAAATAAGTGATACTATGTCCATCTTCCACTTCAGGTTAGATGAAGAAACACCAGTAGCACTTATATCATTGATTGCTGAATCGCTCGGCTCATCATTCACATCCAGTTCCATGTCTATTATCCTGCTTTTTTTACTTTGTAAGAAAGATTCATCCTCAACTAGAGAACTGGAGGCAAAAACCTCTTTTGAATCAAGCTCAGGCTGCAACTGTTTTACACAATGGGATGATTGGACATACAAGTCAAACAGGGCCTTCAAAAGCCTCTCAATGCACTTGGTGATTGATTTATAAAATACAGAATCAGCACTACTTTCTTCACTATTTCTGATGAAAAAAGAGCATTGCAGGAAGCTCTTAACAGAGATTGTAACTGGACGAGTTCCTTCAAAAATACAGCTTGCATGCCGAAAACCCTGTTTCCCAGCTTCCATGGATATGTCTTGGATGATAGAAACTGTAGACTCCACCAGATCTAGCATGTACTGGTATGTGTTGGAACGAAACAAGGAAATTTCATCTTTTGGCCTGAAATAAAGAACATATTCAAATTATAAAGTAGATGGGTGAAAGCCAAATAAGGAATCCATGTAAGCCAACCCTTATTTCTAAATAGATTAACACATCCCCTATTTCCATTTGAAAAAAAAAAAAAACAGCAAGCTCCACACAAAACCAACCTGCAAGGAAGGCGGATGGAATAGAAAGAGTAACATTCTCAATTCAGAAAAACTTAATAAATCCTCAGCGCATTCTTACAAAATCTATTCAGCATGACACAAAGAAACAAGCCTACTTTCAGGAGCAAATAATGAGACAACTCCAATCAAATCTGCCAAGTAAAATCTCAATACTAGCTAAAAGGTAACTTGATATTTTTGAATTTCAACAAAGTCATAAAAGAAAAGGGCCAGAAGGAAAAGAGAATTCAAAGAAAGCAGATGTAGAGAACATAAATATCCATCACGCTAGGGCCTGATATATTTTGAAACGAATGCTAAAGACTATGGGAGAAAAGAAAAAGAAACAACACAGCATTACAACTGAAAAGAACAACAAAATGTGCAGGGGCAGCAATTTTGAGGTCAATATTTTACCAACAAATTAACAAAGCATCCAGAAACGTACATCTTCATATGTTAGAGGTTTTCTTCTCTTTTTTAGGAATCATCACATGCTTGAAGTTTAAACTAACCAAATGTCCTAGAATATTGAACATACAATCTTATCTTCAGTTGTATATCTCTAAATCCGGATTAAGCAACACGGTTAATATAGGAAATGCTCCAAAGGAAATTCATCTTGAAGTATAGTTTTACAAGTAATTCCATTTGCTCTTTTTTTTTCTATAGCACAAGTGAGCAAGGCTGAAAAATTCGAAAACAAAATTAGGGAGGAAAAATGAACCTTGTTATGAATGAACCATAGATAAGATTTGACATGAGAGCACACAGAAGAAAAATATCTGATAAAGAATTCTTCTTCGACTTCTCTTCAACTAAAATATTGATGATGTAACTCTCCATCTCATGCAGCAATGGATCTTGTACCTGCTTAGGAAGGCGGACACCCTGGAACTGTTGTGAAGGATGTAACTGCAATGGCACAAAATCAAAATAAGATTAAAAAAAACTTTAGCAGGAGAGAGAGAGAGGGGGGGAGAGAGAGAGAGAGAGAGAGAGAGAGAGAGAGAGAGAGAGAGAGAGAGAGAGAGAGAGCACCTTATCCCTAGAATGAAAATTAATTTCTGCAAGGGCATTCACAAAGTATTCAAAATGGTGATCCAGTCCTTCGGGATTTTGTTCATTCACCTACATATTAGAAGCAACAAACTCAATCCATGTAGCCCTTCAGTTTCCAGAGAAAAATAGTTTCATTATATATATACCTTAGCGAGGTCCTCGGACAATCCATAAAGATCCCCATGAACACTGGAAACTGTACTCCCTTGAAAGTGAAATGGAATTATGAAAATGCCGGAACAAAGAGCAAAAACAGCAGCTGGAAACAACATAACCATGTGTTCCTCCAAAACCTGCAACTCTTGCTGCTCAGGGTGAGAGAAGCATCAGTTGATAATCAAAAGTTTCAACCTTATTTGAGAAACATACAAATGTCAATAGGTCATGCTTCTTTAAAGTAAGAATATAGATCAAACTGACCTTCAGAGTTAAAAGATCCAAAACTCCTCTTAAAATACTTTTCCTGAGTATTAAATTCTCTCGAAGATCGCCCTACAGACAGATGGATCAGACATGAACTTTAGCAAAAGTTACACAACCTTGCACAGTTGTTGGGGAAAGAAAATTGTCTTAAACAGACCATGGGAAACAAATGTGTTAAAAAGTGACAAACTTACTTGAGAGCCTTTCCTTGAGAAATAACAGGACACAAAATACAAGACAGACCTAGATAGTTGATATTTCTGAAGTCAGAATATTAGGAAAAAAAAAAGGACAATAAAAAATACAAGCACTTGGTACAGATGTTTTCAGAGACTATCAGCTCAATTACTAATCATACAACTACTGACTGCACTTTATCAAGATCAAGATACCTATTATAATCCCATTTCTTTCATTTAAGCAAGAGAAATAACTATTTTCACCTAAGCAAGAGAAAAATTAAGGGACAAGTTACAATTGCATCAAACAAGTACAAGTTTAAGAAAAGCAGAAAATGCACTCACATTGATGTCACACTTTTAAAGCATTTGAGGTCCCATATATCAGTAGGTACTATCACCATATTTACTACATCCTAGATGAGAAAAAACAAGATAACTTTTATCAAAATCATATACTGACTAAATCATATCTTTATATATAATATACTGTATCTATCAGCATTTGCATAAATACAAAAGGTAATTACAGAATTCATAAAACTCATCGAATATTTAGGGAAACTCACATATGAGACCAGATCTCCAAGAAGCATAAAAGAAGCATCTGCCTGCATACAGATATTAATATTATAATCAGCAGCGGCCATCAAATATCCACAGATTCCCACAGATGTGCTAATTCGGTTGATATTAACTCGTATATTTCGATTATTGTATAGGGCTTTCTCTACTCTTGAGGTGGAGGCTATATAGTCATATAGCATTTCTATGTATGGTTGTTGGATGATAGTTATAGCATAGTTCGAGGGGCTTACATGCTTGCTTGATTATGCTTTTGGATGTTAGTTAAAATAGGGCCTTAGTGCCTTTTTCCTTTATACGAATTTACCTTTACCAAAAAAATAAAAAAATAAAAAAAAATCAACAGCAGCTAAACAAACATAGTTTCAGCTCATTCATTCATGTTATATGAGTATCCATATATAGGATTCATTTGGTATCCAAGTACGTAGAAAACAGCAAGTAGCATAACACTGTTGTAGAAGGAAGGTTCCCTGGAAGTGGAATGAGTCGAATAGCTAAAATATGTCACTAGATACATTCATTTGCTTAAAGATAATGAATTTACATGGTAAAAGTGAGTACATGGTGTCCATAAGTTGTTTGAGCTTTCCATGTTGGCAAACTTCTAACAAAGACAAACAAATAAATATCAATCCATTGTAAAAGTGAGCACTTACAACAGAAGTAAAATTGCTGAACATGGGCAAATCATGCATGAGACAAGTCCAAACAGCCTGCCAGCCACGGGTCGCCTGTAATATAGAATACTATTAGTCTTCAAGACTCAGAGATAATACATAATTAATATGCCTGCCATCAGTATGCTATAAAAGCTAACCAGTACAATGAGAAATAAAGTTACCCATAAAACAAATGTACATTATTCAATAATGAAAGGTAATGGCAACATACATACACAACACAGTTGCAAGAAAGTAAATTTTGAAAACAATAACATCAGATATATGCTCATCATCACCTTAGTCGAGGCAGAAGATGACTTCAGCACACTCTTCTCTGTGTCCAACTGAACAACCAGCACCTTGAAAAGTCCATGCAGGCTCCTTTTGGATTAAGGTTTTTTAGAAAAGGAAAATAAAAGGCATCAAATATGTAATCATAAACACAAAAAGACAAACAGAAAATGCCTTCAGTGGGCAGCATGGAGACAGCAAAGTCAAAGCTCCATGAGCTAAAATGATTTATCCTTTTTTACTTCAGACCAACTCAGATATAAATGAACTAGGAGGAAAGGCAGTTGATCTTCATTGGCTTAATATCACAGGGGGGGAATATACTCATTCAGCAGCATACCGCAGTGTCCAATATAAGTTGTCATAAGAATACTCTGTATATGCATCATTCAGGATTCTGCCAAAGACATAAAAAAGATGGGATTAACAAATGGATAACAACTACACAAATTCTTCTAAGATACAAGCACATCAGGTGAATGATGTAATGCATGCCTCCAACTACATAATCAGAAACCAAAAAGGGTTCACATGTTCCTCAGAACCTAAGCTATAATTAAAAAATTATTACATCTCCAATTGCAGTTATAAATGACCAATCCAATGACATAAGTGGTCACCAAAACCTAATATTTTTGTACTCTTCTACCCCATAGAAAAAGATCCAGCTTCATTGTTTCACCAACTTCAGCTCCCAGATTTCCAACACATCAATTTAAGTTAAAAAAAGCCACTTGGCAGTCTTAAAAATATCAAGATTATGATCTCTAGAATCCAGGACTCAAGCATAGTAGCAGAATCCAGGGCTCAAGCATATCTCTGTGCTCTTCTAGCTCACAGAAAAAGATCTAGCTCCATTGTTTCACCAACTTCAGCTCCCAGATTTCCAACACGTCAATTTAAGTTAAAAAAGCTACTTGGCAGTCTTAGAAATATCAAGATGATGATCACTAGAATCCAGGGCTCAAGCATAGTTGCAGAATCTATAATGTAGAATAATTAACTAGACAAATGAACAACATGAGCTATAGGTCAAATATCACAAGTAAGAGTAGAGCTTGCAAAATCTGACCCGACCCGAGAAACCCGACCGACTCACCCGAACCGAAACCCGACCGAACCTAAAAATTTAGCGTTATGCATAACCCGAACCCGAAACCAGGCCCGATCGATGTTGACCCGAAATCCGAAATGACCAAAATATAGACAAAATCGACTCAACCCAGATCCGACTCAAACCAGACCCGACCCGAATCTCAACCCAACCCAACTCCCTACCTAACCCGACTTCCAACCAACCCGACTCTCAACCAACCCGACTCCCAACCCGACCCGAATATCCTTGAATATATCTATTATACATTTATACTACAAAACCCAAAAAAAATTATTGTAATCCATTACCACTACTGATAGTTAATGCTATTTCTAAACAAAATAAAAATTCGATTGATCAAAGTTAAAACTTAAAACCATTAGTGCATAAGTGCATTCCATTCATCAAAGTTAAATTTACCATAACTTTATGGTAAATTTGAGGACATTTTAGAAACAAAACAAAATAAGACAAAGTCCATATGAGTAACTCAATAAGTAAACACAAGTTACACAATATCACTTCAAGTTTTAACAACTCGGCATCACGACGGTGAACAAAAACAAGTAGCAACTCAACATGACAGGATTGACAGCAAAGAGCACAAAAACAACAAGGGGCAGCCCAGCATGACAATACCATTGCAATTGCATGCTTGCAGAGTTGCAGCAGCAAAAAAGCAATATGTAAACTGTCTCACAAATCACAAAAACTATCTCCAAATAAGTAAAACATTGTTCCCCTAACTGTTTTTTATTCAATCAGAAATCACAAATAAGTAAAACATCGTTACATAGCTTCTTATTCCATCAAAAATCACGTGAAATGAATAAAATATGAAATCATAACTTTATTTAGAAATGAAAGATAATAATTTGTCTATAACGAATTTTATATCATCTACTTAAATACTTAATAATCAAACATGAATAATTGAATATGGTTTTTTTTAAAAAAAAAACAAGAATACGAGAATATGAATATATAAAATTATGAATTATGAATATATGATAGTTTTATAAGTTGTATTCGTAATTTTATAATTACCTTATTTTCCAAAATTTGATGAGGGATGAAAGGAATACTTTAAATGCATCGAATATTCGAATCCATCGAATATTTTAATTCATCGAATAATCGGAGATGAACTTATATATGATGATTAAGGTAATCTTGTTTAGTTATTTTCATATAGGCAATAATTTGTTTACTTTATTAGTATTTAAGATTAACTCACAAAGGAGTCGGTTTACTAGATTACTCAAAACTCCAAAAGTCATCAACTCATAGTATTCATATAGATTGATGGAAATCATTACTCGTTTACTCATTTAATGATGAATGATCGACTTGAATTCAAAATTCTCATTTCGCACTAATAAAATATGAGTACAATGAGGATATTATAACTTGAATCATATACATAGTGAAATTTCTTTTGAAAACTACTTTTTGAAAGACAAAAATAACAATCACACAAATAACGTGAATTGTCTTTTAGATAGGGAATCAAGTATGATTTTGATAATAATATATTGCCAAATTTCAATGAAATTAATGATGAATAAAATGAGTTCCAGCTTACGAGCCAATGAGTAGATTATATATTGAATCATATTTAATTTAATAAAAATACTTTTTGAAATACATAAATAACATGAATTACATATTCAATTTAATAAATTGATTACCCGAAAGTCCCGAACGAACATGATTCAACAAATTCAACCCAAACAATTAAATGTTTGAAACAAATGTAGACCCGCTTCTACTTGAAACCTGAATGAGACCGATCCGAGTACCGACCCGAAACCCGAACGAGACCGACCCGATTCTAACCGAAAACCCGAATGGGTCCAACCCGATTCTGACCGAAACCCGACCAATCTGAATTTCATTTTGACCGAATCTGACCCGACCAAACCCGACATAGAAATTTTGACCGAGTTGACCCGACTCATCAGTGACCCGACCCGAATGTGATCGACCCGAACCTGACCGGATGACCCGAATTGGCAGCTCTAAGTAAGAGCAAACATGAAATTCCTCAAGAACAACAGGAAAAAAACACGTATGTGCTGCACTTTTTGTTATTTCTAAATTGTTCCCAAAGAAGTATCTGAATACTTCCATGTAGAGCTCGCAAAATCTGACCCCGACCCGGGAAACCCGACCAACTCACCCGAATCCAAGACCGAACCCGCGGCCCGAACCTGACCCGACTTGAAATAGACCCGAACACAGTCAAACTCGACCCGACCCAGACACAAACCCAGACCCAACCCAACCTCACTCCCAACCCGACTCGATTGTGGGCTCATTTAAAACCCTACTCCTAGTAAGCCGAATTGTGGGCTCATTTAAAGCCCAAAATTCTCCAACCAGCCCTGCCCATGAGTGATGAGTCCATGATCCAATGACCCAAATCTATAAAGGAAAAAATATTATAAGACATTACCATTAGCTAAAGTTTTATTATAACATTAATAAATATACCCAATTGACCCAAATCTGCCAGCAACCTACCCATGAATTATGAAATGTGAAAATGATCGACTTGAATTTCAAATCCCAATAATCAAAGATGAATACAATGAGCAGCTTATACCTCGAATCATATTTAATTTTACTTGAAGAATACTTTTTAAAAGACACAAATAACTAAATAAGTAACATGAATTGCATATTCAACCGAATCAACTCGATTTGACACAATTCAACCCGAAAACCGACTAATCAAAAATTCATTGTGAGCGAACCAGACCCGATCAATAACTGGCCGCCAGTGACCCGACCTGAATGAGCCCGAGTTAGTGCCACAGAAGGCTCTCTAGGACCCAGTACAGACTGTTTCTTCTCCTTCTTCTTTCTGTATAAAGTTCCCTGTCCTCCCTATTGTTTGTGAGGTCTTAACTCAAGTATTTATGTCTGGAATTAGTGTCACAGAAGGCTCTTTAGCACCTAGTACAGACATATTACTATTAGCTTCCGACCCTTCCACTGGCTTAATAGCGTTCTACCCAGGATCATGACCAACTTTAGGGACCCATATTTGTTTCACCACAACTTACTCCCTAGTTTTGGCACTAGTTTTGGCACTCGGGCATCTATCACTCACATGACCAAACTTTTTACATTCCTCGCAAATATAAGGAAGCCACCCAAAGATGACACGCTGATTGTAAGTCAACCCATCCACATTCTCAATCAATATAGACTTCACTGTTGCCTCCTCTGCTTAGACTTCAATGAGGCGTCTAGCGCAGGAGAGTCTGTCTCCTCTAGCAGTGCGATCATCAATGCAGACAAGATAGGTTCTCATAGAAAACTAATCATAGTAACTGGATAAAAGTATAATGATTACTCCAAAAAAAGCTAGCCTAAACTTACCGTTCAAGACTAGCACAAATACCATCAAACCAGTACGCAAAAAGATTCTTCCCAAGATGAGTGCTGTAGTTCTGTAACAGATAACAGAAAGCAGCATGCCTGTACCAAGAGTGCTCATAGTTTTAATGCAAAACAGATTGTAAGACACAAAAGAGGATGACATAAATCAAGTAAGCACAAGTGAACCAACAATGATACAAACAAAAGTGTGCAGGCAGAGAATCCTTCAAAAGGTAAGATCCACATAAGAGACTGAATATGTAGCATTGTAGCATGAAATCAAAACTAAAGGATGGTCAAATCACCCAGGGCATTTGTACCAATATACAGCATTATACACATGTACAGAACACTTGCATGTATAGAGATACACGAGTAGAAAAGGTGAGCCAGAACAGATTACCAAGATTTGAGTTTAGCTTACAATCATTAAAACTGTAGAATGTCTAATTAATGTAGCAAGAATATGAAGGGACAAATCTTGCAAAAGGCATTTCACCCAACTCTCACCTTCACACCCCTACCCAAAACTCCACAAATTGATACCAAATCTGTCTTTTCATATAACATTTGCCATCAATAGATTTGTCAAGAACAGCTCCAAACTTGATTTAGCTCACAGATTCCTAAGCAAAAACATTCATTTGGCATTCAAAGGTGCAAAGTGATACGGAGTATAATTTATTCTCTTCCAAGCAATATGTACAGATAGATTAAAAAACTGTTCCTTTTGTGACATCCTTTATCATTAACATCTTATCATCTATATTTGCATATTAGTTATAGAGATCATTTTAAAGATTATCATAAAAAAATAAATTTGACAAAAACCAATATTAATTGTAAAATAAAACTAATAATCATTGTTGTTTCTGTACATTAACATGATCTGTAAATCTCTTTAGTGAATATATCAAAGAATCAGATGCTTGCTTGTCAAAAGATCCAATCTCTTCTAATTACTAAAACAATCCCAGGGGCAGCTAACATGTAATAATAATTATTAGTATAAGTAATTAGAATAAATAAATAAGGAATTCCAACCATAATTTTAAGATTAAACTTACCACATCCACTTTCCACTCATAAGCTGGTCCCTCAGGCAGACTGCTATATCTTCCGTCTTGGTTCGCTTTTCAGCAAATTGTGATTTAATCTTGCACATACAACCCTGTGGAGATGACATCGTGTAAATAGAATAGCTACTAAATTATATGGAGTATAAGATGATTGTTGAAAATTTGGAAAATCATATCAACAATGTTTATAACATACCATACCCCCAAAATTTCTAAAAATGTAATAAAAAGCATAGCTATACTAAATTGGAAAACCAAAAATGGAAATAAAATACCAATGCAGTCCAAAAATCTACTTAAACCTAGGTCTCTGAAAAAGATAATCATATTGTAGAATGCTTCTGAATATAGTTCTTTGTACAACCTCATGGTTCTGGGTGAAACTGCATATACATTGTATGACATTGGGCTTTAAAAACATGCAATCTTATGTCCAACAATAAGCACTTGCACAACAGAATATCAAAACACATACACTATTGAGATCAGCCATACTTTAAATTTTTGGCAGAAAAAAGATATGAGTTATTTTGATCACATCATAACTAACGAGTTAATGAAAATTATGACAAATAATACTCCCTGCATTAATTAAAACATTTCATTTTAAAATCTAGCACATTTTTAAGGAGGCTAACAAATCTATATCTATATATTAATTAAAAGCAAAGCATTTGTGCCACGTGTCGCCTCCTCGTGCACCGATATTTTTGGCAACATCTATTTTATATATATTTATAATTTTATAATTTAGAAATAGCTTTTTTCCCAATATTTATTTGATATATTCATATAACCTATTTTTGTCAGCTATGTATATTTAATTGGATCTTTATCTATCTATATATTAATTAAAAGCAAAGCATTTGTGTCACGTGTCGCCTCCTTGTGCACCGATATTTTTGACAACATCTATTTTATATATATTTATAATTTTATAATTTAGAAATAGCTTTTTTCCCAATATTTATTTGATATATTCATATAACCTATTTTTGTCAACTATGTATATTTAATTGGATCTTTATTTGATATCTTTAAATCTATATCTATCTATATATTAACTATACAATATTATTTCATCTATATATTAATTAAAAACAAAGCATTTGTGCCACGTGTCGCCTCCTCGTGCACCGATATTTTTGGCAACATCTATTTTATATATATTTATAATTTTATAATTTCGAAATAGCTTTTTTCCCAATATTTATTTGATATATTCATATAACCTATTTTTGTCAACTATGTATATTTAATTGGATCTTTATCTATCTATATATTAATTAAAAGCAAAGCATTTGTGCCACGTGTCGCCTCCTCGTGCACCGATATTTTTGGCAACATCTATTTTATATATATTTACAATTTTATAATTTAGAAATAGCTTTTTTCCCAATATTTATTTGATATATTCATATAACCTATTTTTGTCAACTATGTATATTTAATTGGATCTTTATTTGATATCTTTAAATCTATATCTATCTATATATTAACTATACAATATTATTTCATTCTATATTAATTACACAATATCATTTCAATCTATTTTTTTAAACAATCTATCTAGGCAATTCTTTTTTATTTAACCAATGGGATTAATTTAAAACTTTTTTAAAAAATACAGTTACTATTAACTATACAATATTATTTGATTCTATATTAATTACACAATATCATTTCCATCTATTTTTAAACAATAGGATGAATTCAAAAGCATTTTTTATATAAAAAATATATAGTTCTAAATATATGATTTTTCTATTTTAGGCAATTCTTTTTTATTTAACCAATGGGATTAATTCAAAAAAAATTAAAAATAAAGTTAATATTAACTATACACTATTATTTCATTCTATATTAATTACACAATATCATTTCAATCTATTTTTTTAAACAATTGAATGAATTCAAAAGCATTTTTTTTATTAAAAATATATAGTTCCAAATATATGACTTTTTTTGGAGCAGCCAATCTATATATATAATGAAAACTATTTTTTTTATAATAAACTTAAATTTTGGATTTTCACCCAACCAACCTAATCTACATAAAATTTTAAATGATAAAAATTTTAAACATTTTTTTAATGATTTCCTCCCAATCAATATATATATTGAGAAACATTTTTGCTTAGATGTCATAATCACCTTAATTTTATGATTTCCTCCCAATCAACTTAACCTAGGAAAAAAATCCAACTAATGACATTTGTACAAGTTCTTTAATTAATCTAGCTATATCTAACTAATAAACCATAATGATTTTTTATTAGGTGTTATAACCACTTTTATTTTGGGATCGATTTTCACCCAATCAACCTATTCTACTTAAATCTTAAACTCATGTAATTTTTACACATTTTTCATAAATATTATTATTATTTGTACTTACTTTATCAAATCTATTTTTTTTCTATTTTATATTAATGTTTGGTAATAGTTTATTAAATTTTATAATATTGTAATAATTTTTTATACTTAAAAATTTTATATTTTTTTTTTAAATTACGCGTCATGACGCGGGGACTGTACTAGTATACTATTATACCCTCATTTATTACTCTAATTTTTTACTTTCTCGAAACTACAACTGACAACTACTGACGATTACAATTTACAATGACTGTAAAGTAAACACCGATATATTCTAAATGACATTTTTTAATTAAGAGAGTAATTTTAGCTGAGATTATTCACCATTCAATCTTATAGATCAGAATTTTTCTTTAATACCAATTTCTTTAGTCAGCTCAGCTTTTTAGTATTTACTGTTTCTTAAATGGCAGGGGAATGGGTGCATTAGTTAGTTGGACAGTATCCTCAGAAAATAAATAATGACTCATGTACAAAGCAGACAAAGAAAAAAAAACTCAAATTCTCAAAAAAGGCAAATGAAGCATGCCTACAAGCTACACTGTAGATGTCAGGTCAAAGATCAGATTCAACACTTAGGCTCCAGAATACCTACCCGATAAAAAACAAGAGCCGCAAGCTGTACTAAATCATGCTGTGAACTTGTCAAAGTTCCAAACTTCTCTTCCTTATTAGCATCACCCCTGAAAGAAATGCTTATATGATGTCTACCAATACAATATTATTAAGATCTTGCATGATAGCAAATGGAATCAAGAACGTAAAATCTCAGGTTATTTCTTGAAGAGAAAAATGTCAGATTATTTCACGAATTATCAATCAACAGTAACTAATCACTGCCTATATATGCATCATAAAATGCAATCATACTACCAAAGCCCCTTCATTTCCTGTTTCCTTCCATATATTTTTATGAGCATTATCACTAACATGAATAAATCTATGGCCCCTCAAGAGTGTTTTACTTTCCATACTCACATGCGGAAGTATTCCGCCATTAAAATTCATCCCCGGAATCATCTCATTGAAATCCTATTTTCATTTAGCAGCAACTTCTAGAGTGGCTCATTCACTAGCTCAACAGTTGAAGGGATTGTTCTTTGCTTATCCTTCTTTTTTCATCGAAAATTTTAGAAGCATGAAAACTAGAGGAACCCTCGACCACTTCCTATCCTATGGTGTCGAGGAAGCAAGAAAAAGTTTCAGAACACTAACCACGTCACACTAGTGCTAGAAGTATGGCTCTGATCAAGTTCTCTTCCTACTACATCTAAAAGTTGTGCTACTAAAGCATTCCCATCTTCATTGCCTCTTGTCAAATTGAGCTGCAGGCGCACGTACATGATAAGGGTGGCCTAGAAAAACAAAAGATATCTTTAAAATCTTCAGGCTAACAAAGTAAACAAAAGATCAAGCATAAGACACTTCCTCAAACCTTAAGACTCCGGTCATGGGTTGTAAGCCAGCAGTGGAAGACAAATTTCTTCAATGAATCATGGATTTCCAAAGCTTGATGGCTCAAATTTGGGCCGTCCTCCATTAAGTATGTATTAACACACTCAATTAACTTTCGTGATATTTTCCCCTCATCCCTGCAACATTGCACAGTGAAGTGGGTCCCAAGTAATCAAGAATTCCAATCAGAGAGAATGCAATGCACATTCAGGTTAGAACAAACCTCAGAGATGCACAAATTCTAATGAAACCTCTAACAACATCCTCCCTAAGACTTTCAGGAAAATCTCCAGGAGGATTTTCCAACAGTGACTGAAGAGTCAAGATGCTTCGGAAGATCTCTTCTTTTGGATTAGCTCCGCTAAAATTCTTCTCAGTCAAGCTTGCTTCAACCTTTTGCATATATAGAAGCAAAATACCTTTAAAAGGGACAGTAGCATCTTATAAGTTTAAAATACGACGATACAGCATGGTCAAAAGTATATCCACAAGACAGCATCACCAACAAACTTACCACAGTAGACCTTCTTCCTCATGTGAAAACGGTAATCTGTTACCGTGAGAAGATGTCTTAGGATAACACCATATTCAGACTGAAAAGACTGAACCTCCCTTAAAACATCACATATGTGACCAAAAAGTGACTTGACAACAGTAATAAGAGGTAGAGCATTGCCTACAACAGGAACAAAATTTAGAAAGCTTTATCTTTGGCGCTTAGTGTAAACAACATCAAAATATACAATTGCGGAGGGAATCACTTAATATGTTTGTAATGTCATTTGACATATAAAAATTCATAAGAAAATAAAAACAGGTCCTTAGTAACCTCACACATTTTCTAAAAGCATAAGCAAAAATAGCACAGATTTCTTTGAAAAACATATATTAAATTTATTCTTACTGTTTTCAAAGCACGGGGATCAGAAGCCCTTGCACAAGAATATAGTGTTGAATGGACAACAGCTCAATCACATACATCAACTGCATTTGATTTCAGACTACAGTACTATATTGTAAACCTTTAAAACAATTCCAATAAACGTGACTTGCAAAACCTTCAAGAAAAACATAAAACAAACATATTGACTCATAACCAATCCCAAATTAACAAGTACACATGCTTATACTCGAGTTCAGAACTCTAAACCTCATTTGTCACTTCATCATTATAATTCAAATTAGGTAAATTTCATTCTTGGTTCCCAAACATTTTGCCAAGTTTCATTTTGGTCCCTAATCTTTAAACCATCCCAAACCTTTCTTGTTTGTTTCATTTTAGTCCTTCATCAAAATGAAAAGGTTAATGATGGAAATAAAACACGAGCAAAGGGAATAATACGAAGAAAATATTGTAGATGATTTTAACCAAAGTTTGCACAGGGTTGGGGAGTAAAAATACAATTCAATCTTCAAATTTTTCAACTGCTCAAAAACACATCTATAATCAAAAAGTCATTCATTCAAGTTCAACATTAGTGATTAGAGCTACTAACTGAAACCCTTAGAATCCTCAGCTTTCTGAACCGCAATCCGGAGAGTCTTAGCATACACCAGTTTCGGCAACCTCCTCTTGCTCGAAGATATCTCAGACAACACACAATCTATCAGCAACGTGAGCAGAAACGGCCACGTTTCATCTGTATGAAAGAAACATGAGTGCAAAATCAGCACCAAGCACAATCAAATCGCAAATCAATAATAATTAAGAGCAGTTTTACCATGTGGAATCTCGTCAGGCTTAAGCACTGCAGTGTTGCGACTGAGATATTTACAGAAACCGACTGATCTTTCGCCTTCTATCCATGTGTTGAGCAGCTTTATCCCTTCCTGAATATCAAAAACACGAAATCAATGGTGGCAGAGGAATCAATTGAATCGATTTTGCCGAGAAAAGTAAAAGAATCGATAAAGAATTTTGCATACTTCACGAGTTTTAGCTTTGTCCGAGGAGAGCTTAGCGACGATCTCTTGGACGTCTCTGGAAGTGACCGGTGCCATTGTCGAACTCCAGCTTCTCGCAGAGAGCGATCAAACAAACAAATAAAGATGGAGCGAAGGAGAGAGTAGTTAGGGTTTAGGGAGTGTTTTGCAAAACTAGCATAGTTTCCTTTGGGGTTAATTACAAAATGTCTATTTTGGTAAAATTTGCAAAGTTGTGGATGGCGCTATTTTTGCAAAATAAAAAAATCATTGTTGTGTCATTGCAGGTGAGATGGGTTGATAAGATAAAAGTCAATCATCAAGTATAAATGGATAAAGAGATGGTGAGAGAGATCAGTCAATTTCCTGGACATAATTTAGAGAGAATGGAGGTCAATAGCACACAAAAAAAAACTTTGCACTTCAGGATATAGCCCTTGAAATATAGCACAACTAATCACTTTGCTCCAAAAATTGCACAAAACTGCAGGTCAAAAACACACCCCTTAACCGGTTGTATCCCTTAAATTACACCCAAAAAAAAAGAAAAGAAAAAGAAAAAAGGGTGTGAAGGGGGAGGATTCCAGCGGGAACCAGAAAAATGGAAGGGAAATGATGAAAGGCATTTAATGCCAATCAAATCACACACATATCCCCATTTTTTTTGTTTTTAAAAAACTAAAAAGGAAAAAGAGAGGGAGAGGGAGAGGGAGAGCAAGAGAGCGGTTAGAGGAGCCCCATTGAAAAGGAAAGGAGAGAGAGCGGGGTTGAGAGAAGATAGAGAGACGGTTGATCATCCTCGGATTTTGAAGACGAGAGGCCGGAGTCGAGTCGAACAACCACGAACGCCGATGCTAGATTACACAGGTACGCCCCCCTCTTTATCTTCTCCACATTGTCGTTCTGTTTCTCCCCTTTCTGGTACTGTGCGCTAGTGTGGGTGGGGGAAGTAGTTGGTACAAGGGTTAGGGAAATGGTGGCTACTGTTGAAGAATGAGGGTGTTGAAGAAAGGGGGAATCGGGGGTTAGGGCTCTGGTTGAAGAAAGGAGGATCGAGGGTTAGGGTTATGGTTGAAGAAAGGGGAATGAGTGTGTTGAAGAAAGGGGGAATCGGGGGTTAGGGATGTTTTTGGCGGGTGATTGAAGAAGAAGGATGGCGGTTTTGGTTGGGATTGAGTTGATTTCTGAAGGTTTGAAAGGGGTGACATGGGTTTCGAAATGGGTGACAAGGTTTTCTAGGTGGGTGAGAAGGGTTTGGAGTGGAAAAGGGAAAATGACGATATGTGGAAATTGGGATATGAGGATGTTGTAGGTGGGCGATTGAAGAAGGATTGAGGTGTTGGTTGAGTTTTATTTGAAATTTGATGGTTTGGAAGACATAAGGGGTGAGATGGGTTTCGAATTGAGTGACAGGGGTGTTCAATTGAGTGACAAGGGTTTGGATTTTATGTTTTTGTATTACGATATGGGGCAATTGGGATATGGGAAGTTATTTTGTGGGTTTGTGGGCGATTGAAGGAGTGGGGAAAACTGACATGAGTGTGTTTGATTTAGGTGTGTTTGATTTCGAAATTGTTGGGTGAGAAGGGTGTACTGACATGGGTTTTACAGTTTGTTGACTGGGGATATAGTATTAGGTGAGAGGGGGATATGAATATATGTGGAAAACTGATTTTGTTCGTTTGAACGAAATTGCAGGAAACAAATGGTGCGGACTAGAAATGTGACGAGGGGAGAGGTATCCTCCAATAAGAGTGAGGCCCGATACGCAGTGCCGGAAGATAAGCACTTCCGGGCATGTGTGAACCAAGGATCACGATTATCGGTCCTAGCAAACATCGACAACTACCTCGACCCCTATGACTGGGACAAGCTCCTGGACAGCGAACTCAGTGGGGTTGTCCAGTTGTCGAACCGCGTGAAATTCTCGTCACAACTAGTGCATTATGCACTATAGCGCCAGCTTGAGACTGAGAAGCTGTGGGAGACGTGGTATATGATACAGGGGCAGCTCCGGCGATTCTCGCTGAAGGAGTTTGCCCTAGTCACTGGGCGGCGGTGTGGTCGACCAAGTGTGCTTGAGATGGAGGAAGACAAAAAATTTGTGAAGGACTTTTTCAAAAATGACAAGATGACATTGGGGGAGTTGGAGGACGAAGTGAAGAATTCGATGTTGAAGGAGCGGAGCGCGAGAAGAAGATTTAAGCTCGTTCTCCTCCTAATCGTCGAAGGCGTGTTGATGGGCGGAGAAAGTAGGAAACCATTGTGAGGGTGGGTTGTCAAGCTAGTGGAGAACGTTGATCGCTTCTTGGCATTTCCATGGGGGAGGATCATTTATGAGACCACACACGCATCGCTGAACGGCGCCGTAAAGCGCCGGCTGGCTGACTTGAAACCGGACGTCGAGCGCAATGGTTATGGACTGCTGGGTTATCCGCTTGCCTTCCAAGTAACACTCATGTTAGTCTACATTGATAATGAATTTATGAAAGTTCCCATATGAAAGTTCCAAGTAACACTTGGCCCCCATTCCACACAATTCACATCCACTCACCACTCACTTCTCTACTTTTCAGCTTTCCATTATTTCGGTAAGTCGTGCTCGGCTAAACCCTTTTATAGTTTTGCTTATATTTTATCCATTGGTTAGAGACATGGAAGGGTTATTTTTAATACTATTTTATAGTTATATTTTATGCATTTTGTTATTTATTACTCTTGTTCTTAAATGTTAAGTTGTTTATTTGTCTTAATTGACCACTAAGATAGATAATCAACATGCTAAGAGATTATAGCTAAATCCGCTATTGTGGGCCTTAATCCGATATAATAGCAAACATATCTTGATGAGGAGGTTGAAATTCAATTAATATGAAAGAGTAATAACATATTATTTAGTGTTATTCTTAGCGGATGCGATAGCTGGGTTGACAATCAAGTGACACGTCGAATATGCAGGAATTACATGAATTATGTGCTTATGTGATTAGGGACTTATTGCTTCTCGACCCCCATGTAAGAATTTAGGGAATTGATAGTGATCAGATCAGGAAGCTATTCAATTATGTGCACAAACCGACACTAAGATATCCAAGTATAACCAAACAACTCGATGATCATGGAACTACCAATGTTGCAAATATAAATGAAACTATATATCTTCTTTCTTATTGTTTACTTTGTAATATATCATTACTTTGTTTACTTTATTTCTGCTCATCATTACTTTCACTTTCATTACGAATTGCTCGCTTGCTTAATACGTTTGACCAAAGTCACATGCACTCTCTGTGGGATCGACCTGTACTTGTTGCTAATACTAGCTATTAGTTGAAGGTATAGAATTCATATTTGGGGTGTAGAACACACGACATTCTGCACGCACCAGTGATGTTAAAACTCAATTGTATAACATCGGTCAAAACCCGATGTCTTTGTTATGTTATAACATCAGTTATATTTTATAATCAATGTTATAGGACAAAGACATCAGATTTAAAAATCTAAACGATGTTATAAATACAAAGACATCGGGCTATGGTCGATGTGAAATTTTTTTTACTTTTTACATCACCCATATAGACATCGAATATTTTTTTAAAGACATCGGTTATTATCTAATATTAAATGACATATTTCTAGTAGTGATTGCGGAAAATGGGCTGCCCTAACGCTCTCTTTTTAGAGTCATTTGCCGCCGCTGCCCACTTCATCTCCTTCTAGTAGTGATTACGTTATTCTGCATTTCATTTCCGTCATTTGCGTCATATTATTTCATTTCTTTCATTTACTTCTGTTATTTGATTCTATTTTTTATTCTGATTGTACATGGTGGTTAGTTCATCTACCGACTTGTCCGGTCTCTCGTTTTCTCTATGCTTGTCTAGAAAATCGAATTTCTTTTCTTATATATAAACAAAAAAAAATCCCCTCTTCATTTGGGAAATCTTCATTAATTAAGTGTTCCATAGCACACCACCAACCTTACCGGTCTAACAAAACAACACTATCGTGAGTGGGCTTGCAGCACACCGTCACTCTCATCCCCTCAATAGCTACAACAAACAAGCTGATGAAACAGCACACCCAAATTGACTCTTTCACCCTCTATGCAATTATTGACTAAATGCACTGCGAATAAGGGTTAAACGCATTCATACACACGAATCCAAGATTCATTCGATCCAAAGGCTAACACATGTCTAGTAATCATTACGAAAATTTAAAAAAAAAACAACACAAAAGGAACTTAAATCCATTAAATTTTTTAAAATAACACAAATTGATTCATGATCCATTCCTCTTAAAATTTTTAAACCAAAATAAACTTGAAAACAATGTGAACAGTATACATTAATTTTTTCCAAACATTTTGAACTTGATTTTTTATTTAAAGCATCATAGGAATAGATCATAGATTCGTCACATATTAGGGTTGGGCTTCCGGTCCGGACCGGACTGAAGATTCCGGTCCGGTCCAAGACCGGTGGATCGTAATCTCCAAGAACTTGGACCGCAGATCGAATCGAGACCGAAACTTATGGTCCCGGTCTTTTCGGTCTGCGGACCGTAAAGACCGGTTGGGTCGGAACTTTACCTTATATTGAAATTTCTTAACCCTAGATTTAAAATCGGGATGAGATTCTTCAATCTTAGTCTAAAATATTTATGATTTCTCCAAATCTATACTAAAATCGACATTAATTTGTCAAAATATACACAAAAAACCTAGATCTAAAAGTGAAACAGAAAGAGGCACGCCTCACACACATTCACCTCTTTTTTTTAATGATAAGAAATCCGGTCCAATTCCGGTCCGATCCCGAGTTTGGACCGAAAACCGAAAATAAGAATTTATTGGACCGTGGACCGGACCGTAATATCCCGGTCCGATCCAAAGACCGTAATTTCTGATCCGATCCCGGTCCGATCCAAATTTTGCCCAACCCTATCACATATTGAAACATTTTTTTTTTTAATGTCAGACATTTGTGCCCGCATTTCAGTGTAATGAACACCTGTGTTCGGTGCATTACGTTCAAGTGAGTGCTGCATCAAGTAAAATCCAATAGCAAGGTTCAGTGTAGGGATTCGGAAATGATTGCGACACAAATGTGTTTCAAAGCCAAGAACCTCAAAATCAGAGCGACATAAATGTGTTTCAAAGCCAAGAACCTCAAAATCAGAGTCAGGATTGAAAAAACACAGCTTCAGAAGGCCCTCCTGATCAAATATATGAACCTTCACAAGTTGACTGCTCGAACTAGAAACTTGGGCAGGAGACAGCCTCTTAATTTAACACTAACGATGCCTGTAGCGATCCCGGTCCCGATCTCGGATATAGTCCTTATCTCGGTTGTAATCGAGGTCTCGATCTCTACCCCTCTCCCGCTCTCTACTCCTGCTTCGGCGTCTGTCATCACGTTCACTTGTCCTGCTCCTCTCCTTGCCATCACGGTCTCTGCCCCTTTCTCTGCTTCTTTCCTTGCTACTTCTTTCACCACCAACTGCAGAATAGGGTCCATGATGCTCCATTAGAAAACAGTAGTACAGAATAAACAATGAAATGTTCAAATTGTGATTCGCTAAAGAAACTACTAACAAACCCCAATGGTTTAGCTAAGAAAGATAGAAGAACCAGCATCAGTGAACCACCGTAGACTTCTATTTGGCCCTGTGCAGCGTAAGGCTCCATCAAAGCAGAATCATTCCTCAACATTTGTAATTTCAGCTACTAATGAAATAAACTAGTTTCTTTTACAAGAACAAAGATCAAGAGGGATGAAGTAATCATTATCAGTCAGATCTTTCATTTTGATTTCTATCGGTGAATAATTTGTCCAATCCAATATTTACACCTTACATTATAGGCATAGTGGGTGGGTCTTTCCGAATACTGATTCAAGCAAACCTGACAAAAGATATGATCCATATCCTAGTGTGGGCTGTAGGAAATACATCAAACTAGTTCATCAATTAGCATAGGATAACAGAATTCAAATCGCTGTAGTTCTAATAAGCTTCATAATGCCCCCGTTTATTTATTTAAATTATTTTATCTTGATTGTAGAACATATGGCAAATATTAATTGCCCACACATCATATTATTTTGATTCTCACACAACAAAACCCCATTGACAATCACCGGACATCATGCAAGTGAGCTCCCGTTTCTCTCATGGAATCCTGAACTTCTTCTATATGAACAAAATGAAACCCAAAACTAAACCAAGCCTACAGTGGCAAACTGACCACTATCAGTTCTTCGTCAACAATCTAATAATCAGCTAGAACATGAAGCACCTTTGAATGAAACTTTAATACATTGAATCTAACAATGATAAAATGGATCCAAGAGAAAACAGACTATGAACAATAGTAAACTAATAATAGCATCTAAATAGCATACATGCCAAAATACTTCTGATTGTCAAAATACACCTGTATTAGCTTACACTTTACTCTTTCTGGTAGTCAGATTTCATTCTTCACACTTGTTCCTATATTCATGTTCAGATAGGTAAAATGCGCAGAACATGAATTGACAAATTGATAATTAAATTTCACTTTGACTTCATCATTCACCCTTTCACATGGATACAGCTTTACAGAGGTCACATTATTCTATTTAAGGAACTTCAAAAAATTGCATAGAAGAACCTTGAAACTTGCAATTATTGAAAAACACTGCTACAAGAAAATCTAGATAATCAGATGATGTGACACCCAAGTTCCTAGCACAAAAGGGAAGAATAGGAACATCATGGAATCGACATCAGACAGAGAGTAGCAACTTTATTTGAAAAATAAAAATTCAATTCAAATAATAAGTAGCTCGTAAACATTGGAAGTGAATAAAAGTCCGAAGCTTGTCCATTATCATTGTCATTAATTCAGCTCAATCAGGAGATACTCATACCTAGTTCCTCCGACTCCCACCCTGCACGCCCAGCACCATGAAGTGCTCTGCCTGTTTCAGCTTGTTGTGTCTTTGCACGAAACTTTTTCTTCAGATTCCCAAACTCGTCGTACATCTCACCATCTTCCTAATTCCAGGAAAAAAAACAAAAGATTATCAGCCATGAAAGTAAAAGAGGACTTGAATACAAACAAATGATGTTAGACCATGAAATATCCTTACCTCTTCAGCCTCACGGCGTCTTCGTTTAGTTTCCTCCAACTCTTCTTCATCAAGCTCTTTATAGCCACCACCGCGCCCTCCCCTGACAATTGATATGATGCCCAATATTGAAAGACAACTCATGTTTTTACCCAGTGGTTAGCAGCACACATGTTTTCATCTTAACCTATAAGGCTCAGAAACTTTGTTTGGAGCATAAATACAGAATCATCTCACTGAAATTAATAATACCAATGTATCAATAGATAAGATTGTTCCTGAAGACGTTGGCAATTGCAAAGGCTCTTATCATGCCATTTGAATTGGGTAAGCAAATGGGTTGATTGCATTATTTACTATCTATGTTGTTAGGTTCAGTTTCAAGACATCAATCACCCAGTTGTACAAGATGACGGGATGAACTTTCCCTCTTTGGGTTCTTTTGAATCAGTGCTCACAATAGTAACTAATGTCACTCAAGCTGGTTGAATTGTGGGTATAACAGCATTCTGGGTCCCAGAAGATAAGGAGTATATCACCATTCTGGGTCCCAGAAGACAAGGACCTAGATTATTGCATCGGTTTTATTTTCCAGTGAACTGTTTACACAGTTACTCTTTGTAAAACATATGCAGAAAATTCTTGTCAGGGACCTCAGTGTTGCACTGCCTTATTTATGGATGAACAACAACAACAACAACCCAGTATATCCCGCAGAAGGAGGGTCTGGGGGGTCATGATGTACGCACTATTTATGGATGAACAAAGGTAAGAAAATTTAATTGGAAAGATCATTGAGTGAAAGGAAAAATCATATACTAAGTACAGAAATTAACAACAATCTAATATGTACCTAACACCTCCCTCGTTGTGACCGGGTTTGTTAGTGTTGCAGATGTTGCATTTTAATCGTTTTGCCCAATTGATGTTGGCACACCTACAACAAGCAAATAATCAACAACAAGAACCATCCAAGACCACACAAACTGATACATGACACTAGTTTCTTTTTATTTGTCCTTTACTATTCATGCATGTTTTTTTTAACGATGATAAAAACTATATAAAATATTATAATTTATACTAATAAGCATTATATTATTTTTAAAAAAAGTTCATATTATATATAGTTTTATCATCCTTAACAAGTGTGCATGAATGTTGTCTGATAAATAAAAAGAAGCAATGGGAGTACGGCATTAATTTAAAGGGAGCATTCAAATGAATAGCCAGCAAGATAGACAATCATCCTTTTTTTTTTTTTGCACGGAAGAAATGCCTACAATTATTGTGCTTAGTTGTGAGAAATGTCACTTTGGAGCAACAAAGAGATGATTAAGCATGATATTTTTGGGAACAGAAATAACTTTCAGCATTAATAGAGTTCATTAATACAATTCTCTCTTCTCCTGATGTCTTTTACTGCGATCCTTTAGTGCCTTGTATTGGGGGAAAAATTATGAATGGAAACTTGTACACAAAGGACAAATTTCTTGCATGAAATTTACGAATACAACCCATAGCAGCTTCAGCAGACAGATTCACAAGTATAAAAGCGTGTCACATCAGTTCTACTTGTACTTGAGAGTTTAAATATGATCACATGACACACTACTATGTGTTAAAGTCGATTGGGCTCTGTCAAGACGTTAGAGGAAGGACGTGTGTAGGCCGAACTAGGCTCATGTACGTGAGACACGAACAACAAATAAACCCAAGGGGTCTCAATCTT
Organism: Persicaria maculosa; assembly: GCA_963922045.1. Taxonomy (NCBI): domain Eukaryota; kingdom Viridiplantae; phylum Streptophyta; class Magnoliopsida; order Caryophyllales; family Polygonaceae; genus Persicaria; species Persicaria maculosa. The sequence continues at coordinate 38,046,468 of OY998271.1, forward strand.
AAAATGAATTGACAATGAGAGGAGTAGTCCGGCAACCTTATATTTTGTTCAAGCATTCTCAATATTTTCGATGTGGGACAACCACATTTCAACAAGCCCCCTCTCTCAAGTGCAACTGCTTAGCCAAGTTGCACTCGCCACATGAGCTCAAATGGGAACCAAAGCCCGCGACATGTCCATAAGGCCAACAACCCCACTAATTCAAAGCCCGGACCGAAACTAGTGAAACCCAGCTCTAATAACATGTTAGTAAAATTGAGATCAATATAGTGGAAACAAATCTCGGAAGGATCTTGAGGAAAAACAGAGAGAAGTCTAAGATGTTCTCCATATTGTCTTATCATATTATTCAAGGAGAAAAAACTATTTAAAGACAAGAGACGACCTTAAAGCTTATAAGAGAAGCTACAAAGTCTAAAAAGTAAAGCTACAAAAGACATAAGAAAAACAACCTAGGAAATATAAACCTAAAGCTAAAAATTAAACCTAAAGGAACACATTAAATGCAACAACCAGCTAACTTGTGACATATTATTAAAACCAATTTATCAAACACTCCCCCTCAAGCTAAGTTTGTAAAGATCCAGCTTTGAAAGCTCTTGAAATCCAGCCGTATAAAAGCGTGTGTATTTTGCTAAAATATTTAAAGACAAGTGACTCGCATGTAGTATATAGGACCAAAATTCATATTACAGCCACAGTTTTCCTACACGGAGCCTATGTCTTGTGTGGCTGTACACTTCCACTAGATAAAATGGAGAAGCTTACATTGGACATGACCAATCATTTGGACCAAAAAGCGCAGGAGGACCTGTTGCAGCCCGAGTATTTCCACTAGCATCATGGACACCACGGCCTCTTCCTCTCCCACCACCTCCTGCGCCAACAGAGGCACCAATGGGCCTAGCACTTCCACAACGGTTGCAGACGCCACGAAATGCGAAGTTCACGTTACCACAACTGTTAAGACATATATGCATGAGAAACAATCTAGGCATAATTTAAAAAGCACACATGGAAGCAAACTACAAAAGATAAAATAAAGGAGCTGCTCACCAAATCGCGCATCACAGACCTTGTATTCGGACACATCCAATCTCCATCCTGTTGCCATGCTTTTCCGGGTGCGGCACCTCGTCCTCCACCTCTTTCCTCATGGCCACCAGTAATATCCTCAGTATTGTCTTCAGTGTCGGCAAAACCTGCAGAAATGCTTGGATCCACACCAATAACACCATCATCCTTGGTCTTTGACTCTGCTATAGAAACGCCAATACTGCTCCCATGAAAATCCTTGTTATTAAACCATTCCACAGCAGCTAATGCAGCATGTGGATCTTCGTAGGTGATTGTAGCATCACCCTTGGGCTCATAAGTGATTTTGTCTCTATACAGCCATATCTTAGGCTGGCCAGTCCTCTTGTCCTTCTATAATTCACCAAGAAGACAAAGAAAAAGTCAGCAACTACAATGTTGAACAGAACTGCCACAAGAAGAAAAAATCCTACCTCATAGCGTGAAGAAAAATAAAACCTGCCTACCTTTATCAAGCCAATTGTGCCAAAATACTCAGCTAACATATTTTCATCTGTTCCTTCTGGCAAGTTGCATACATAGATCGACCCATTTGAGGGAGGAGCACCTTTTCCTGAATAGGTTGCCATCACACTCCAATTTCATCAAAGTGTGGAGAAGACGGTCACAATTCCCTATTAAAAAAAATGTTTAAATAAGAAGAGAAGAAAAGAAAAGAACAAAACCAGCAAAGCCAATTAGTGCTCTAAATGCTTCATTGCACTTATGTACATTAATAGAATTTACGGAAAATTTAATCAAACAACCAATAATTTAGGTCTTTTTTCTCAAAAGCAAAACAACACGCTTTTAAAAAGTTCAGGTGATAAAAACCATTTATCATTTTTGCAATATCAAGTCCAAATTAAGTTTTTGTCCTTAATTGTGAAAATAAATTTCACATGACAAAAATGATCAAGGTTGCTAGGTAGTTTTCAAGACAAATGAGTAAAGCTTATAACTCTAAGCCCTAGTAAAATACAAATACACAACATCAAATATGCGTGAAATTATGCAGAGCAGTGTGAAATTTCACTAGCTATATAGAAAGAACCTAATATTTAAACAGGTGAATTGCAATTTCATCATTAACCTTCAAGTGCTGTCCTAAACAAGGCATCAACCTTTAATGTGAATTGTTCTCGTCCTTAGCCAATAGAGTTTTATATCAATTATCCTTCTGTCAAATGAAGTCATAAGGGTCTCATTGAGGTTATTGGAATGGGAATCAGACAGATTTCTCTATCTTCTTTTTTACCGTTTTGACTATCCAAATCCCACCCGGTTGGGTTAACTTGGACCCTACTCGAATAACCTGGATCAGGTATCCGTGTGGGATACATAGGTCATTTGACTGTTAAACTTCATTTGTTTGAGCACCACCAACTAGCTAGCCAAAAATTCCAGATGTTTATTCCTTTAACATAAGCAAAATGTTCTAAAAACTATCCATTCATACAAAATTAAATAAAAATTGACACTACGAAACAAGTCGAAAAGAATAGCGCAGGTAGAAAAGAATGAGTTGTACAGCCCGGACAAGGAGAGAAGAAAGAGAATGATCTAGGGTTTTTATTTCACACTTGTAAACACAATACATATTTAGGGTTCCACTTGTTTGAGCACAATCACTGAAGTTGGATTCGTGGTACGCCCTATAGTTTCCGCTAAGGGAACATCGAACCGAAATCGTTCGGAAACTCGAACCAGATCGATGATGGCGGGGCGATAAGATAACAAAGACCAAGAGAAAAACAAAGATCCAAGGAGAGAGGGAAGAACGACTCACAGAGAACAGAAGAACAGTAGAACGACAAGGGTCTCCGTCTCTCTCTGGCTTCCGCTTGAGAGAGTAGATCAGAAGATCTGGACGAGGGTTTGCAAACAGATCCCAGCTCAAACGAAAAGCCCCATATTAGGCCCAATTATTTGAATCAACCCCCCCCCACCCCCAGAAAAAGAAAAAAGATAAATTGCAGAAAACCACCCCTAAAATATGTTATATTGTTCAAAACTACTCCTATCTATGGCTAATAACAAAAAGCATCTAATGCTTCCTATAAATATATTGCATTGAAATATAAGAGTGCAACAAATTGAAACAAACATATTAATATTTAATATTTCAAGTAAAAGAAAAAGATATACTAAGGCTTACCCAACATTACACGTAGAAAAAAAAACATTTGATTTTTTATGGGAGTGAAAGTTGTTGATTCTCTATCAAAAATAATCTCAACTCAGTAACTAGTATAGTCAGTCATTCCGGAATTGATCCACGATGAGAGCTATTGTTTCTATCCGATTTCGTTGTTAACTATAAGTAACAAAGTGAAGAGATTGCATAGTATAAACTAAACAAAAGCAATAAAGAGAATAATTGTGAATGATTTGATAACAATAGAAAAGAATGGTTTCACCTACAACTTCTCGATGATGGTTGACATTCACGATCCTTGACTTAATTTCTAGTTATTCTAATTCAATTGATTAATCCGACAATGGTTTGAATAGATTGTCAATCCTTACGAATATGATAACCCTTTACACTCACATGCAAACCTATCTCTATCCCTACAGGATTTAACATACAAATAACACAAATTCCCAATATACTTGACAGAATAGCAGTACCAACCCTTCCAAGAAACTAGCATATGTCGATAATTGTCATCTCATCAACCCTAGCAACTCAGAAACCGATATTTAACCAAGTTGTCATCACCCCCACAAAATCAAGATCCTCTTAGCGAAATCACTCAATTATGATTGCTACAAAATGTATAATTATTATATCGAATGAAATAAAACCCTAGCTAGATGCAATTCAATCAAGGTGATCAATCAAGAGAGAATTAATAATATAAAATCGACACAAGGTAATGAAATAAACTACAAAATAACATAGAAATTAGAGCCTCACAATTCAACCAACCATGTCTACGAATCGCAAGCAAAAATAAAGACTTTAGTTCTTCATACCATAAGAAAACTCTAAAATTCAATCCTAAAAGTCTTCAATGAATTAATCTATATGAAAAACCTATTGTAAAATGTCCTAAATAGTGTAACATCACATCCTATATCGGATATCATAAGGATGTTGAGAGTAATTTATAAGTGATTCAAGTCCTACCCACAAGAGCTCTTCATTTTCAGGCTCTAAGTGAGGACAACGGACTTGAGAGGGCTAGGTGGCATGGGTCGGAGCCTCTTAAAACTCCAGGTCTTACAGTCGGTATTAGAGCCGACTTCGGGCTCAAAGGTGCGTCGACAATATGCTTGGGTATGCTCCTCACGAAGGGTAGTCCCTTGGGCCTGACGGATTGTAACACCCCGTCCTATATCAGATATCATAAGGATGTTGAGAGTGATTTATAAGTAATTCAAACCCTACCTAGCTCACAAGAGCTCTTCCTTTTCAAGCTCCAACTGAGGACAACAGACCTGAGGGGGCTAGGTGGCATGGGCTGGCGCTTCTTAAGACCCCGGGTCTTACAACATTGCCTAAAATAAAGATCTGGGGAAATAAAATCGCAAATTCCGTTATTGGATCCACGGTGGGCGTCGTGCTTTCAGGCGACGGCGGGCGCCGTGTCTCTAGAGGTGAGTACCACTATTATAGACTTTGCTTCCTTCCTTCGTATTTGTTCTTTGTCTTCTTCATTCATCTTGTACCTCTTCTACCTTTTTCTCCTATTCCAACTCAGCCTCTTCATGGCTCTCAAGATTCATCTTTTGCCTATTCCAAGCTCGGAATAGAAATATGCATATTAAGCACAAAAACGCATAGATTCCAAACTCGAATGCTCAAATGATCAAGAATGCAATTGACAAATAAACATGAAATATGCACCCTCTAATGCACCTAAAACTACCTATAATGTCTATCTAAAAATGCATTATCAAACTCCCCCACATTTAGCCTTTTGCTTGTCCACAAGAGAAGTAAAACAAATGCATCAATCACTATCTCATAGAAAAAATCTTCATATGTTCGCTTTATCAAAAACAACATCTCAAATGCAAATAGGATCAATGAGAATGTGAAACAATATCATAGCTTACATATAAGTGACTCAAAAAAAGTAAACCATCCATCCAACCTTACAAGGGAAATGTGTTTTCACTCATTCTCAATGTGTTTAGGCTATTAATGCAAACTCTCTACTCAATTTAAATGCAAGAAGCTACATAGATATTGTTACTTATATCACCCTATTCTCTACCGAAAGATGTCATTGCAAACAAAAATCATCAAGAGGACTTTTGCTCAATGGAAGACTTCAATGAAGACTCCATTCGATGAGGTTATAATGAGGCTTAGTAAAAGAATGCAAGGCATGAAGTAAGTTTGATCTTGTGGTGCTTAAATCCGAGAATTAAGATCCTAGAATGTACGACATCACTCAAACAAACCAATCAAATACGTAAACCAAAACTCAATACAATCTCATGAAAGTCACTAAACTCAACTCATAGCCAAGTCTCAAAAATAATATAAAGGCTTATTTCAAACAAATGCATACTTATTTTTCTTTTTTCTTTTTTTTTGAAATAAAACGAAAATACAAAATAACTAGAGCCAACAATGCATAACCAGTGAGTAATCGCTCCACATCATCAACAACTCTCACAAATCTTAATAATGAACCAAAACTTCCTCATCCCATCAGCAGAATCAAACCAAATCCAAATCAATCCTAATGTGAATACTTCTCACCCAAATCTCAATACTTCTCACCCAAATACAATACTCGAAGTTCTCGGTTACAGTTACAACATCAGATTTCACTTAGAATTCATAACATTTGATAAATCTAACATTAAATTCTTAAAATTTCCTAAATTTCATCAATCTCACAAATGTAGTACTTGAACCTCATATTTCGCCCAAATGCAATACTCGAACCTCATATTTCGCATTGAATTCTTAAAATTTCATCAATCTCACATGCCATAAGACCTTATAAAATGGAAAACATGACCTTATTTCATAGACAAAATGAAAAAATGACCCACAACCAAGGTTCCAACCCCACCGACAATGGCGAATCAAAGCTTCACCATGGGGCATCACACCGATAGCCAGTGCACACACAATGTGCAGCCATTACCTCGCCTTCGATTCTCCATTGTTAGGGTTCGAAGCTTCCAATTTTGGGAACCCTAGCCTGACACTGAAGCCCCTTCAACACTTGGTCGATGGCCCTGAAAGTCGGACCGACTATACGATGATGGGAGAGGAGCTTACCTGGGTGATGGGAGGTGATGAGCATACAGTTCGATGGATCGTTCTTCTCGGCTTCTCTCCAGATTTGAAACGTGAGTGAGGTTAAGGGCAAGATTGCGAAAATATAGTGAAATCTCCCAACAATGTCCATAATCTTGAGACCATGGTCGTGGGTCATGTTTTCCGTTTTGTCTATTAAATGAGGTCATGTTTTCCATTTTGTAAGGTCTTATGGCATGTAAGATTGATGAAATTTTAAGAATTCAATGCAAAATCTGAGGTTTGAGTACTGCATTTGGGCGAAATATGAAGTTCGAATACTGCATTTGTGAGTTTGATGAAATTTAGGAAATTTTAAGAATTTAATGTTAGATTTATCAAATGTTATGAATTCCAAGTGAAATTCGATGTTGTAACTATAACTGAGAGCTTAGAGTACTATATTTGGGTGAGAAGTATTCGCATTAGAATTGTTTTGGTTGAGAGTATTCAGGGACACTGTTTGTTTTGGTTGATGTGCATTAGGATTGTGCCTTCTCTAATGCTTGTTTGGCCTTTTGGTGACAAGTATTTACTTAGCAAGATTTCTTTGTTATTACCAACATTGTTCATTACAATTTACATGAGAAGAGCAACAAATTGAATGTGCTTGGAGTAGGGATTCAAGTCCATCAAGTGATGGTTGTGTGCTTCACATTTTGTAAGGTCTTATAGTTGTTGCTTCAATGATTATTTTCTTCATATTTGATTTGGCAATGGGTGATTCAGGTTTCCTTTCTGACATGTTTGGTGAGCATTTTTGTGATAAGGTTTCCTTCAATGATTGTTTGATTCAGGTGGCCTTTCTAACATGTGTCTCGACTTCCTTTCTGACATGTTTGGTGCATTTTTGTGATAAGATTTGGCAATGGGTGATTCAGGTTTCCTTTCTGACATGTTTGGTGCATTGGTCAGCCTAAATGGCATGACCATGAACTCGTAGTGACCATAGCGGGCCTTGAAAGCGGTCTTTGGGACATGCTCTGGCTTCACTCTCAGCTGGTGATAACCCGACCTCAAATCAATTGTCGAGAAGACAACGACACCCTGAAATTGATCTAACAGATCGTCAATTCTGGGAAGGGGATGACGGTTCTTCACCGTCGCACGATTTAGCTCCCTATAATCAATGCATAGTCTCAACGACCCGTCCTTCTTCTTGACGAACAGCACTGGTGCTCCCCAAGGTGACACACTCGGTCTGATGTAGCCCTTCTCGACTAGCTCCTTTATATGAGCCTTCAGCTCTGCCATCTTTGTTGGAGCCATGCGGTAAGGAACTCGTGAAATGGGCCTGGTGCCCAGCTCTAACTCGATCGCAAAGTCGACCTCTCTCGGTGGGGGAAGTCTTGGTAGATCATTGGGAAACACATCTGCGAAGTCTCTGACAATGGGAACATTTGACAAGCTGGGATGTACACGATCCACCTCTATGGTGTAACACTAGTAACCGATGCAGCCCTGATTAAGGTGTCTCGTAACTTTGACTGCGCTCAGTACCCCGTTCCTCTTGGGGTCGCTTCCCCAAACAAGATGCTCAGTCCCGTCGTCTGCCAAGATAAACACCATCCTCATCCTCAGGTTGATAATCGCTCCATAATGGTCCATGAAATCCATGCCCAGAATGAGATCCTCCAGAGTCAGTGGAATGACGATAAGGTCGACTGACCACTCACGCTCACCTTGACGGATGGGGCACCCTAAGATCTCTCAACTCGACCTAACCTTGGCCCCATCCGGCAGACCAACAGTAATGGGTAACCCACTCGTGCAACTTAGGCTCAGCCTCACAACGCACGCCTCTGCTATGAAGTAGTGAGTGGCACCGTGTCAAACAATATAGCCAAGCACTCATCATGGAAAAGTATAGTACCTACGGAAGTAGGAGTTGAGCGTTCGTTGGCTCTCATCTGAAATACTCGGAGCAGTGGGGGTAATACTTGTCCTCAGCCTCTGGAACTCTAGTTGCGATCATACTTAGACCCAAATGGTCCTGTAGATGATGATCCTTGGCCCTGACCTAGCCCTGACGGCCCTCTGCCTCCACGATCAGAACCTCTACCTCATCGACCTCCGCCTCGACCTTTAACAAAAGTATCTCCTTGCCCATGACCATGGGGATAAGTTAGAAGTGGCTGCTAAGGAGCCGTGGGAAGTCTCGGTGGTTGTGCAGTCAGCGGTGCTCTCATACTCTGGGACAACGAGCAGCTCTGTGTCCCATGGTGTCGTAAGTGAAGAAGATGGTCAAACGATCTGGGCAGGAAGCGATGTAGTGACCTCTCTCAAAGCATCCATGACAAGTGATACTCCTCACTCGCATATCTCCCCTATAAGCATCCTGAACTGGTGGTGGGGGTACTCTCGGTGCAACTCCATGATATCCTCCTCTATAGCCTCCTCTCTTGGACTTGTCATCTCCGCGAGTGTCAGCTCGTCTCACCCTCTTCGTTTCAGGGTGAGTAGTGGAATGTAAAGTCTCAGACAAGATCCTTGACTAATCATACATGAGGATAACCTCCAGGAACCGATCAAAGCTAACAGCTCCCAAACTAGACGCGTGCAGAAGAACAGTAGGTGGCAACCTCATCGACAACATGCGAATCCGATCCTCATCTAAAGGGAACAAGAGACCGCATTATACCAACTCCTTCTTGAACTGACGGACGATAGTAGATACAAAGGCTAATGGTCGTAGATGCCACACAAGAAGGATACCTCACGAGCTGTCTGCATCCCAGGAGGGCAGTACTCTCTTAGCATCAGAGCTCTAAACTCATCGTAGGTCTACTCAACTCGGAACGACTTATTCACGGACCACTGGTCGAAAGAATCCCTCTACAAAAGGCTGGCGACAAGTCTTTGTCTCTTAGAAGCGGGTACAACGACATGGTCGAACAGTCCATCCATCTCACGGAACCACCTCTCAACATCATCTCCAACCTCTCCAACAAATATCGGCGGGTGGCAGTGTGGCACTGAGCTAGCGTCTTGACCTAGTCGATGCGGTTCTCAGGGCGCGCATCGACTACGAGCTCGGCTGGCAAAATTGGAACCTCGGGCGTCAGTGCAGTAGATCGAGATCCTCCTTGTAGCTCACTCAGAATGTCATGCACTGTGGCCTCTAGTTGAGCAATAGCCGTCGCTGGCAGAACCGGAGCTCTGTCATCAATTGGCAGTTGCGTGCTCCTCGGTGCGATCAACAACAACTCGGCGAGGGGGACGTCCCATGCCGCGACGTTCCCTACCCCCACGTCCGATTGAACCGCGTCTAGTATTGACCATAATTGTTGTATGTACGGTTATTTTAAACTCAGCACAGAAACACCCAAGCAGTCAACGAATTAATATGATCCCTTTTATATATATAATAACTTTCCAATGCATTTGCTTCTTACAATGCATACGTGAGGACATGCGTAAACCATTGGATTGAGATTCATTGAATGGATATGATTGATTGTTAAATAGATATATATGGAAATTAATTAATTAATTAATTAATTTCAAAATATATTTCTAACAAATCAATATCTTCATATCTTTGAAAATATTTTTAAGGGTAAATCTACCAAAAATCGAAGTTACTGATGGTAAACAAAAATAAGATTTAGTTCTATTGTCCACCACTAATATATGGTGAATCATCTAATCTTCTTCAATGTATAAAGTGCTCTATCGTTGTTTTTTTTATTAGGAAATAATTTGGATAGGAAACCTATCCAAGAGCATCCTGTCGGATGAGATCCCGCAGATCTGAGTTAGATGTTAGATTAACCCCCACGGCAGAATGGCCAAGGTGTGCAACCTTGTCCGCCACTCTGTTACCAGCACGGGGGACATGAGAGAAGGTGACCTTCCTCATGTTTTTTACCATGAACTAAATGTCCGACATAATTAGTTCAATTTCCCATGGACATTTTGTTTTGCCCTGTAAGTAGTCTATAATGATTTTTGAATCCCCTTCGATGATTAGGTTTTGTATATTAAGTTTAGCGGCTTCGTTGATGCCTAACCTTAATGCTAATGCTTCGGCCATGAGTGGTGACAAGTTTCCTAGCCTAGCACAAGCCATTTTGCATGGTTTTCCAAGCCAATCTCGGATTATGATTCCAGCACTACTCGCCCTTGTTAGCAGTGAAGAGCCATCGAAATTCAATTTGTGTACCATGTACGGTGGTTTAGACCACTTTTTGACTCTTGGTTTATCCTTTCCCCTCATGTGGGGATCCTTTTCATGGACTTTGTCATGTTGTTCAGTCTCTAGCCGAGTCTCAAAAAGGCTAGCACGTCGCCAAGCCTCCAATTGTTGATCAACGGACACCTTAATTGTCTTTCTAGTAGGCGGGACAAGACCCCTGAAAGCCACACTGTTGCGGAAATACCAAATCGCCCACCAGCCGTGGCAATCTTTTGCACCTTTTCTTTCAACAAGATTTTCGTCCATGCCATTACCAACAAGATGTCTCGTTTGTTGGCAATGATTTGTTGTAGAGCTTGGAGCTCAGTTGTAGTAAGATGATTCGTCGTGAGATCCGGGTAGCATTCAATAAGGATATGTATATCATCCTCGCAGCAATCTTGACAGATCTGGCATGTAGTCGGCAGGGGAACACCATGACAAGCCAATCTATTTTTGGTAGGAAGGCCATTTTGACCAGTTTTCCACAAGAAATTCTTAATTTTTGGGGGTATGTCCAGGTTCCAGATCCAAGCAATATCGTCCACCCTTTTGGTGGTAGCATTCGTAATGAATGTATATGCTGATGATGTTGTAAACCAACCATTCTTGTCCGGCCACCAGTACAATCTGTCATCCATAACAGAAACTGGTAGGGGAATGGATAGAATCTCCTCAACAAGGGGAGGTGGAACAGAATTGCAAAGTTTTTCCTTCCACCACTACCCCCCGATTATGTAGTCACTGACCCATTCATCGTTATTATATTGCAATGGACAGTCCGCCCTATTGCATATTGGGACATGGGATATCCAGTTGTCCATCCAGAATTTAACGGATTTGCCATTGCCTATAGACCAAATAAGTCCCATTTTAAAGCGCTCAATGAGGTTAGAAAGCTTTGACCATTGCGACGATGCGACACCCGATCTTTTATAGTTGAGCAGATGGGAGTTTCTCAAATATTTGTAGTTGATCACGCTAGCCCAAGCATTGTTGGGTTCAGCAATAATTTTCCAAAGCAATTTCAGCTGTAACGCTTCATTCATTTCTCTTGTTTTCCTGATCCCTAGACCTCCAGCTCTTTTTGGTCTGCATATTTTATTCCATCCAATGAGAGGTTTGTGTTGAGCGTCCTTGTTCCAGAAAAATGTCCGGTTTATTTTATCTAATTCCTTATGCATTGCTGCAGGTAACATAAAATTCTGCATCGTGTATAGGGGTTTAGCAGAAAGGTTTAACCTTATCAGGATTGCTCTACCATGTTGTGACAATGAGTCTGCTCGCCATTTACTTAATTGTTCTTTGGATCTATTAATAATGTCTTCAAATGTTTCCATATTTACCCGACCATTGATGATAGGGCATCCCAAGTACTTTTCAAGTGAGTTGGTATGAGAAATGCTAAGAGCACCTTCAAGTTCAGGAATACGGTTCCGGGCAATACCTTGTGTTACTTGGAAGGCGGATTTGTGGTAGTTAACTTGCTGGCCCGAGATTTGACAGTATTCTTGTAGAATAGTTTTAATTTTATGACAAGCCAATGTGCTGCTCTTTGTAAATATTAAGATGTCATGAGCAAAAGCTAAGAACGGGATCACGGGGCCAGAGGAACCAAACCTGAATCCAATCAGCTTGTCCTCAGCACACGACTCGAGAACGAGGCGTCTGGCTAAAACTTCCGCTCCAAGGATGAACAGAAAAGGTGATAATGGGTCGCCTTGACGCAATCCTCTTGAAGGGGTGAAGAGGTCAGTCGGGCCATTGTTTACTAGGACTGAGAAAGATATTGTTGAGATGCACTCCTTTATCCAATTGAAAAAAGTCGGGTGGAATCCATACCTTAGGAGTACTATTTCTGTGAACTCCCAGTCCACTTTGTCATATGCCTTTTCCATGTCGAGTTTTAAGGCAATCCAACCTTCCTTTCCCTTTCTGGAATTAAATGAGTGGAAGATTTCATGGGCGATAAGCACATTATCATGGATAGCTCTATCAGAGACAAAAGCGCCTTGCAGAGGATTAATTAGTCGACCCATGACATGTTTTAGCCTCTCCGTAAGTATCTTAGATATCACTTTGTATATCGTCGAGCATAGACTGATAGGTCTGTAATGAGCCGTCGTGGTTGGGTTATCTTTTTTAGGGAGAAGCGTGATGAATGTATGATTGATTTGTTTTAACATCCGTCCTGATAAGAAAAAACTTTTGACCGCTCGTATAACCGAGGGACCAACAATATTCCAAGACGTTTTGTAGAACTCAACAGTCATCCCATCCGGGCCTGGTGCTTTATTTCTTCCAAGGCAGAAGACTGCATTTTTTATTTCTGTATTAGATGGGATTGTTGTAAGCATACTATTTTCTTCTGTGGTTATATTGGGTTGGATTAGCTGTAGGTATTCATTTAGTTTTGTTTTGTTTATAGGTTGTTTTCGGAATCTTTTTTGAAAATCGCTTCTTATTTCATTATTTATATTGGTTTCCCCTATTATCTGTGTTCCTTCCTCTGTTGTGATTTGTCGTATTAACTTCCTATTTCTCTTACCAGAGGCAATCCTATGAAAATATCCAGTATAAGAGTCTGCAAGCTTGATATGTCTAGTTTTAGCTCTTTGATTCCAATATGATTTTTGGAACAACATTAACCTTTCCTTCTTTTTGATCAAATTTTGTTCTTTGATTTGGACGGTTTTGTTTCTACCGGTGTGTGTGTCCTGCTGAATCTGTAGAATTTGATCCTCTACCAGTTGTAGTTGTCTAAAAATATTTCCGAAGGTATTCCTATTCCATCTCTTAGCTTTTTGCTTTAATAGCATCGTTTTCCGGGTCAATTGGAACATCGCAGATCCTTGACACTTGTAGCGCCAAGCTTGTTTGATAATATTCTAGAAATCTCCTCGTTGGAGCCATAGATTCTCAAATTTAAACGGAGGGGGTTTAAATGTTTGTTTTGTGGTGAGGTCTATAGTAATTGAACAGTGATCCGAGAATGAGAAAGCACCATTCTTGGTAGCGAGTAGAGGGAACTGTTGGATAATTTCATGTTGGAATAGAACCCGATCTATCTTTTCTTTAATATTTCCGTCATCAGTTTGTTTTTTCCTCCAAGTGAATTGATTTCCCCAAAATGGGATATCCATAAGTGAGCACTTGTTTTTTATTTCTGTAAGACGAGAAAAGCGCCCAGGAAGAGTAGCCGCTCCCCCTTCTTTATCCGAAAATGTTCCAATTTCATTCAGATCCCCCATAATGATACATGGTAATGATTCATTTGTAATGGCGTTTATGATAAACTCCCAAAATTCACTCTTTTTTGGCTCTTGGGGTGGAGCATAGATGAACCAAATAAGGCAGGAGAAATTTTCTGTAATGTCAGTGTATTTAATGGTAATGACCCTAGGTAGTTGTAAGATGACTTCGATTGTTTCGTGCATTAACGAATATTCCTTCCATAGTAATCCAATTTCCCGAGCTTTACCAATAACGGGGGACCAAATAGCATTATCAAATCCAACACTCCGCCAAATTGATGGATCGGGGATGTTTTCAGATTTAGTTTCAGCTAATGCAAGCATTTGAATGTGCTCCGACTTACACCAGGTATTAATGTTTATCCAAAAGGTTTTCCTTCCAATCCCTCTACAGTTCCAAAAGCTAATCTTCATCACTATTATTTACTATTGAGGTCGAAGCATCTACTCGAACCTCATCCGGAGTGTCGTTTGATAGGTGTTCATGTAATACGTACGTGTGTGAGGGGTATCTGAAAGCCTCACCAACTAGGCCGTCAATCTTCCTAACTCGATTGGGCTTACTGTTTACCCCGGGTTTAACTCCCGTGTTGAAATTGTTTTGCGTCAACATCGACAGGGTTTTGAGGCACCATAGGTGATTGGTTAGACAAGGTCTTTGGCTAGTTTTGACTTGGAAAACTAATTTATTCCATATTCTTTTGGTTTTTGGATGGTGAGGGAATTCGGATGTTAAGCTTTGCAATTCCCCTCTCTTGATTTGAGCACTTGGTCGGTGGCCTGATATTGGCCAAGCTTTCTTATTGCTATGAATTTGCTTGTGAATCCTATGACACTGAGAGGTAACAGCCGTCTTGTTCCAAAAACTGTAAACCAACCCGATCCTTGACTCATCAGCTGTCCATCTTACATGTCGACCATGTTTGAATGTATTTTGAATTAGGAATATGTCAGTTTTAAGGTATTCTTCCCACTGTATGTAGTTGTTAGGAATTATATTCATTTGGTTCCATTCATGAACCATTATTTGGATGTAATTATAGTGTGGATCATCCCCCAACAGCACAAGGCATGAGTCCAGATGGAAAGCCTCGAGGGGACGGCCACAGAGTCGGGGAACAATGCACCCCCAAATTTCTGTAGGCTGCTCATAATATAAAGCAACAACACCCTGGTATTTAGAACGATGCAATTTCCTAACTTCAAACCAAGCATACAAATGCGCCCCCAGTGACACCTCAACCAAGGGACATTACAAGTTACCAGTTTGCAATCCACACCTAGGACATATTCAAGCCACCACATATGTACATACACTTCACCTAGGTTCATAGAGCATACAGACATACTATCATACATATGCTTCATAGTAATGCAATCCGAGGGTAAGAGAAGCATATTGGAAACAGGCTTAACCCAAACCCTATACTTTAGGCTAAACAGGGGTATAACGTACCTAGGCTTCAAGGTGAGAGGACGCCCCCTTAGCGCCATCACAAGCCATACCGTGGGTGTTTCATTCATGAAGAGATTTCTTGGCACCACTTCCCATAAGAGTTGATGAAGCAGTATCGCCTTCCCCGGGCCCCTCTTTCCTTTTGCTCGATTCAGAGTTGGAAGCAGTTAGCACTTCCAGCTTCTCCATTTGATTTGCAACAGCACTGGTAATAGAAAACAATCCCGGCGTCGCTTTGATGGCGGCTGCAAGAGCCGCCGGGTTGCTAAGGTCGGGTAGCTTAAATTCTTCCCCAGGAGGGACATCCTGCAGGAAGACGTCAAAGTCCTCTTGGGTATACTCAAGCATCGGATCGAAGCCCTCCATCGGCGGCTCAGCAGCAAATTCTTCATACATCATGGGGTCCTCAACATCATCGACAAAGGGTAAGGTAGGATCTGGGGTGGCAAGCAGCTCCTTGAAGCTCTCATCATCTGGGACTGGTGGCATCAGGGGCATCATGTCAGGGGGGGCTGGGAGCGTGTCTCCCTGGCATAGCAGAGGGTTCTGGGGGGCTAGATGGTGTGGATCTCCCACCCGAGAGGAGGAGTGGCTCCCCGACAGAGGGGACTGACGGGAGGAGGATGAATCAGAACGAACGACATTGAATCCCACGTATTTGAGCAGCTCAGACTTAATATTCCCAATTTTCAATTCAGTTGGGGTGTTCTTACGCTTGGCAGCAACATGGATCCACTCCTTTTGATCGTCCGCCGCCGGAGGCACCTCCACCCCAGGGGGATTAGCCGCAGCAGGCTGGGGAGGAGGGAACGCAGCAGCAGGAGGTGGTCCCTGGCGAAGAGGGCAGTCAGCAAAAAAATGGTCTTGGCTGCCACAGCTACCGCAGCCCTCCGGAAATTCTTCAAACCATACTGGAAACTCCAGCAGATGATCATGTTCATTTGGCACCAATACAAACTTGTTCGGAATCCTAGTAATGTCGACCGTGATGCAAATTCTCGGATAACGCACGCGCTTCCCCTTAGCGGTGAACGCATCCAGCTTTAGCACCTTACCAAACCCATTCTCTTCCACAATGGAGGTCAACACCTCCTCACTGATGTACTCTGCTGGGAGCCCAGGTATGCGGATCCACATGTCAAGCGTGGTGATGGGCTCGGACATGGGATCAAAGCCCTGGCGCCACTCTTTAAGGAGGAGCAGCTGAATTTGGATATGAAAGGGGCGGCCACTCCATACTCTATCACGGTCTTGCAGACGAGTGAACTTAATCTCGAACCAGTTGTTCGCCATAGGTATCACCTGGAAGCCCCCTTCAAGAAACTTCCAGTCAAACCGAATCTTCTTGCGTATCTCCCTGATGTCCAATGGATCTCCGATGATTGTGGCGTAAAGAGTAGTGCTCCTCAGATTGAGTATGTTTTCCTGGACCCCCGCCAAGCGAGCCTTGTATTTCTCAACATCAAAAGGAATCTTAGCCTTTCCCTTTGATGAGTTAGAAGTAGGGCAGTTCCCCTTGTCCGCAGGGGCAGGTCCCCCCTTGGACGATTTTTTTGGAAGTCGAGGGCTTGGTTCCGGGAGTGATCATCGGGCCCTTTGCAGAGCCGATAACCACGGGTTCCTCCAAAACTTTCTGCTTGCCCTTAAGTCGGGCCATTTCCGCCATGGTACCTCGCCAAAAACCAAAGTAAGACAAGATTTGCTGAGAAAACAAGAGCACACAGTGTAGAGAATGGAGTCTTACACCCACGCCGACCCTCATTTTATAGAGCAATTGAGAGTGTAGAAGATTACTACTATAGAAGAAGAAACAGTACCTTTGCAGTCACCTCCCATGCTGCCATAGATCCCAATCTAAATCGTACAGATTCAGACACACACGAACATTCAATCTTTCCTTCTCAAAATAACCTATGAATTTAATTCTCCCTTGCGGCGGAAGGAACCAATCAACGATCCACCACCACCAATCGCTTCCAAATCCTTTGACTCTCTGATAATTTGCATCCTCGGACATCAGAATCCACCATCTCCTCCTGTTCACCCAAATTTGCTTCCCATTCTTTCGAACTGTTTTCGTGTTCAATCTCCTTTGGCATTTACTGATTTGGGGATTTTCCGTACTACAATTACTCCGAGGATCACAATCTATTAAAGCCCTTTGGAAATCAGAAGATCTATTGTCATTTCGACAGGATTTGGAAGCTTGGAATGGTTTAGGGTTCGCCGCTTCATGGAAGGGGAAGGGTTGGAGTTTCTCTCTCATCGGTCCTTTTTGGGATGAGTTATGACATGAATGCTCTATCGTTGTTATTGGTTTAGAAAAAATTATGAATATTAATCGTTTTCCTGGTAAACAAAAAATAAAATTTCATCCATTTAAGTTTCATCTAATCTTCTTCAATGCATGACTATTAACGTGGCTAACTAAGAATATAGATGAGTTGTTAAATATGAATACTAAAACCATTAAAAAAGTACGGATTATTATTTTAAATGATCTTTAATTTCACTCCATAAATAATATTCATTCATATTCATATTGATATACCAAGTAAATCCTTTTCAAATATACCAAGTCAATCTACTATTTAAAATATATATTCATCTAAATATTATCAATTATAATTGAATAATCCGAATATTCAATTTGAATATTATCTGAATATTCAATTTGATTATTATCTGAATATTCATTTGAATATTATTCGAATATTCATTTGAATATTATTGCATTATTCATTTGAATATTATCCGAATATTCATTTGAATAGTATCCAAATATTCATTTGAATACGTAAAACGTTGGAAATAATATTAGAGACGATCTATACCGTCCTTCAAGGGACGGCTGACCGGAGGGGGCAATACCTCACGACCTCCTAACCCATGCTAGTTCAACCCCCGTGGTTCCTTGGAGTCTTCTAGGCCCATCTGTAACAAAAGCTAGTATTTTGCCTACCGTTCCTCGAGTTCTACATCCATAAGGGATGTCTATCGCTTTGGTCTCTACCCACGAGTTTTCTTCCTATTTGGTCAGTCTAGGGTTAGGTCTAATTCAATTTATTTTGCCCTTTTGAAAACATTTCCAAAACCATTTGAAATTATTGGGCGCTTTTCAAAACCATCTTCAACCTATCATACTCGGATTGCAAAACCATGCTCTGATACCACCTTTGTAATAGCCCATGATTAGAATCCCGAGTTACATTTCGAAGGATAGGATCCTTCGCTAGGATCTTGCGCTCCGAGTATAGGTTGAAGGTTTGAAACCGAAGATTAGTAGTTTAAAGTGGGATTTCGCACCCAAATCCGTAAGGTTCGTTGGAGACCCCGGGGTAAAACCTCTGTACCTGTCCTAAGACTAAGTCGTGGAAACCCTTTTTACATGCAAATCCAAACATAAGTCTAAAAATGATACATAGGGTGATGCGGCAGAGCCGGGTCAAAACATAGTCGAGATAGTGTAAAATCCAAAAACCATGGTAGTCGGTAGAGTCAGAGTCTCAAGTCACTCTCTCTCTCTCCGCCATGCAAAAGAACCCCGCTCATAGAGTCAATCAACATCAACAATCATAAACATAACATATACTTAAAAATATAAAGCGGGCATATGATCAAATTGAGGCCGCATGGCTGATCCCCACTTATAAGCACACACATACGCTAAACCTAATATTATGCTTAGGACATGAATATTAACACACAAAACATGCTCGCAGTTTATATATGTGCGGAATAATAAATAGGGCCCTAGCACAGAATGCCAAGTGGTATATCTCTCTCCTACCACTGTTCCCCTTCCCGATAGGGTGGAGACTCGTCAGCTCATGAATGCATTCCATCTCATTTATATTGGATCAAGCCGATTAGCCCAACCCATAAGCATGCTCAACATAATCATCATATTTATCGTCATATTCATCATCGTATCATTCATAATCATCGTGCTCGAAATGTAAGTAGAGATGTTACCATAAGACTCAATGACTCAAGACAAGACCCGATGGGACTGGGTCGTCCTATGACCCTAGCAAAGACTCTAGTGACTTCACAGATAATAATCGTTCTGTTTACAAACGCATAAAGAATAAGTATGCTCATACGTTAATGCAACCTAGCATGATACTACATGACATGCTATTATGAAATGCAGCACCTAGTACATCATGCACATATAAGAAGGGAAAGGCCTGATCAATCTGAGTAAGCCCCGAGGGAACTTACCTAGCTAGCAGAATAGGAACCCAGCATGCAACAAGCACAATCGGATAGTATCACCTAGATACATAACATAATATAGTGAGTCTACTTCTATAGCTACTCTAAATACATATATCACCCACTCATACAAGCAGATAAATAACAAGTTCGCACCCTTCATACTTTCAGCTCATCATGATCAATCATCTCTTATCTCATACCATATTCAACTTAACTTGTCAACTCATTAGCTTAGACAACCTTTAACAACACGATACACATCTCTTCATAAAATGCCAATACAATAGCATCCAACCTTTACTAACAACAGATATTCGCCAAACCATTAACAACATGATCGCAATATCACGAGAAATTAAGCCTATCTTAGCGCTACTGGGTAACAAATTAATGAAAATAGAAACAGAAAAATTAGCTTTCACCTGGTGGACAACATGGTATGTTAGAAACCAAATTATTTTTCGGCATTAACCACCACCATCAAAAGATGCCATTAAACAAATAACCAGTATGCACATGGCAAACTGGCCAAAAACAGCCACTTATGAACAAAATATCATTGCAGATATAAATTACGCAAAAACAACTAACTAGAGAACTAAGAAGAATCTTCAACGACAAACAATCAAATGGAAAAAAACCTCCTCTAGGCACGTTCAAACTCAACTTTGATGGATCAACTCTTGCGAATAACATCAACTCGACTGGTTTTATTATTCAAGACTGGGAGGGGCAACCCATTCATATTGGTTGCGACATGATTAGTAACCAGACCCCTCTAAAGGCAGAAACCATTGCTCCATGACAAGGCGTTACCCAATCTATGGAGCTAGGTATAAACAAATTACATATTGAAGGAGATTTCCTGATAATCATAAATCACCTTAAAAAGCAAACCACATGCCCTTGGAAAATCAAAATGACTATGTCAGACATTAAAACCCTTCTGTCGAGAGGGAGAGATGTGTCTTTCTTTCACATACCCCGTGATGGCAACATAGTGGCTTGATAAGGTTGCACACCTTTGCTGCTCTGCCGGGGGTCTCGACATTTATAACAACATAGGCCTTCAGGACCTCATCCGTAAGGATGCTCTGGGGTAGGTTCTCCACCCGAATTTTTACCTAATAAAAAAAATTATAGAATAAAAACATCGAATACTAATATGAATAAATAGAAAAAAGTTTATGTATCAAAAGACAGTTAAAGTTGTTGACACAAATGTATAAACTAATGAATATTCAATCGAATAATTTAAAATGAATACAAATGTGAAATCATAACTTCATTTAGAAAGATTAAGGGTTATATACATTTATAAGTTTTATTTTTAATTTTATATTACTTTGTATGTAAAAATTATATTAGGGAAGAGTCATAAAACGTTAAATGCATCAATCCACCAATGATGTAATATTATAATGAAAAATGTACCTCATAAACGAAGATGAAGTATTTATAATAATTCTATATTACTTATAATTTTATAAGTTTTATTTATAATTTTATATTACCTCAATACTATGTATGTAAAAATTATATTAGGGAAGAGTCGTAAGACCTTAAATGCATTAAATCCATTGATGATATAGTATTATAATGAAAATGTACCTCATAATCGAAGATGAAGTATTTATAATTCTATACTACTTTATAATTTTATCTATTTTTATAAGTTTTATTTATAATTTCGGTTTTTATAAATGAGTTTCTTTTTATAGGTATAAGTATAATAATTCTATTAGTTTTCATAACTAAGCAAGTGTTAATAATTCTATTAGTTTTCTTAACTTTGACTCTTTGAGAGTTTTTTCCACCTACAAATTCTATTCGACTATTATTGTTAATAATTCTATTAATTCTATTAGTTTTCAGTTGTTTTATAAATGTATTTCTTTTGGTAGATATAAGTATAATAATTATATTAGTTTTCATAATTAAGGATATTCTATTTGTCCATATTCCATAATTTTTATGAATTATGATATATGATTTTTTTTGGTGAAAGGAATTATTTATACCAAATCAATAATTTTATAGTTGTTATTTTATTTATATCTATATATATATACTATATGTTTTGATAGAATGAATTATTTATATCTAGATTTGTTAAAAAGAAATGCGCCAAAGTTGAAAATGAAATGGGTCAAAGCTAAAAATGAGATGGGTCAACATAGAGCTGGCAAGATCTGACTCGACCCAAGAAATCCGACCGACTCACCTGAACCGAAACCCGACCGAACCAAAAAATTTAGTGTTGTGCATAACCCGAACCCGAAACCGAGCCCGACAGATATTGACCCGAAACGCGAAGTGATCCAAATACAGAGAAACCCGACTCAACCTAGATCCGACACGACTCGCAACCCGACCCGACTCCCAAACTGATCGACTCCCGACTCGACCCAAATATCCTTGAACAACTATTTTTTAATTAAAAGGGGTTGAAAAAACTCTGTATAATTCCAATGTTACTGTATTTACCCTCATCGTTACAATTAATTAGTTTCTTTCCTTTAAAAACTGTATTTTCCACATTAAAAAAAAAAGAACAATAACCATTTCTGATTACAAATTGATTGTTTAAAATAGTTGCTCGAATAGAAAATCTTGCATACCAACAACCGCTCCACTCTCATTCTCGATCCGGTAAGCATCTCCCAACTATATATATCTGTTATATATTTATATTACAAAACAAAAAAAATTACTGTAATCCATTATTGAGCTACGGATAGTTAATGTTGCTTCTACACAAAACAAAAATTCCATTGATCAAAGTTAAAACTCAACCATTAGTACATTCCATTGATCAAAGTTAAATTTACCATAACTTTATTTATGGTAAATTTGAGTACAATTTAGAAACAAAAAAAAAAAACTAAAGTCCATAGCAGTAACTCAACAAGTAGCAGATCAACAACTTCTACTTGAAACCTGAATGAGATTGACCCGAATACCGACCCGAAAAGCAAAAACCCAAACGAGACCGACCCAATTTGACCGAAAACCTGAATGGGTCCAATCCGATTCTGATCGAAACCCGACCAATCTGAATTTCATTTGATCGAATCCGACTCGACCCGACCCGACCAAGCCCGACGTAGAAATTTTGATCGAGTTGACCCGACTCATCAGTGATCCGACCCGAATGTGATCGACTCGAACCTGACCGGATAACCTGAATTGCCAACTAGTCAACTTATTAAAACAAAAAAAATTAACAAATGATTATTTTTATAAAAAACTATAGTAATTAAACCAATGACGAGGTTGTTGAATGTCAAGTTTCCGATTATGACTTTTTTAAAACCGGCTAACCAATGATGCGATGAGTTATTGAGTGTATTTAACCGAGTCAAAATTACATATTCAAGTTTTCAACCGAGTCCAAATCATTTATTTTAAATAAATTACATATTCAAGTATTCAAACCGAGTCAAAATCAACCTAATTATCCAAACGGCTCGAATATGATTTAACCGAAAACTCAAACAAACTATACCCACTTTGATTCGAAACTCAAATGAGACCGACCCGTCTGTTGACCTGAAACCGGAACGAGCCCAACCCACTTCGATTCAAACCCGAATGGGCATGACCCAATTTAACCCGAAACTCGACCAATCTAAAATTCATCGTGATCGAACTCGACCCAACCATAAATTTTACCCGAACTGACCCGTCAGTGACCCGACCCGACCAAGTCTAACCCGAACGACCGAATTGCCAGCTCTAGTATTAATATTGGTTAATACTACCTCCGTTCGGCAAAACTTGTCGTTTACTATTCACGCACGCTTTTTTAGAATGATAAAAACTATATAAAATATTCATTTTTTTTTCATTTTTTTAACAAGTTTGTACTTATTAATAATAACTACGAAATTGTTGAAAAAAATTATTTAAAAAACTAGATATTTTATATAGTTTTTATCTCCTAAAAAAACGTGCGTGAATAGTAAAATGTTAAGTTTTGTAGGTAGTAGCTGAAAATTTGTATTATTTTAAGTCATTTTTCCCTTTATCATAACACTTCCAGCCAACGACAGTTAAACCGTTTCCTGATCAAAAACTATTTACCAGAGGAAATGGGATATTGCTACAAAAGAACTCTTCAAACAGATCATAAAAATAACCTGTATACAAAGTTTCCACTTAAGAAAAAAATGCACCAAGGAAGACGTAAAATCGTCACCTGCCTTCTGGTTTTTGTCGGGTATGGATGAACGCTTCAAGAACCAAGTAAATAAGCTCTTGCTTTGCTCGTACTATCCGGGCTCTGCTAATTTTAGCTTGTTGTTAAACTGCTGCGGGATTCACTTTCAGTTCAAGTGCACCATCAACTAGTTGCTGTGTGCATGTGTGCAGTAATATCAATTGGTTCTTCTGCAAGTGGGTGAGCTTCTAGCTTCAATGAATGAACAGTGAACCTCCTCAAAGTGGGAATTTGCAAGGGAAAGGTGGAAATGCGTTTTCTAAATCAAACTGCGCCTGATACAAGCTCGGTTCTTCTTCCTCCGATGCTCTCAGAACCGATCCTACTGTGTTGATCTCTGCTGATGCTACTTTTACTGCCCCTAGGTGAAGTTGGGGTTGACGAGACCGGAAATTGGGAATTTTGCAGTGTTATTATTTTACTCCCGGTTTTATTTGACGATCTCTCTAGTTCCGAAAGCAGCTTCTTCAAGGGTGTGCGCTGGCAGACAATGCGGCCATTGCTCCATCCCGCAAAGTTGAACGATGATGATGTGTTGTCCTTCAAAAAGGAGTATGCAGTCTTTGCGATAGGGAACTCTTGTGATTCGGAGCCTTTCTCAATTTGTCCCCGCCTGCGAATCAAGGGTGTTTCAGGAGCAAAAAATAAAATGTAGGACTGCATCAAAGCTAGAATTTCTTTAGAGGATCGAAACCATATCCCTAAGGGTGCGAGTCTTCCATGAGTGCACAAGTGCGTATGCAGAAATATTGTGGTGTTCCGGTAGCATCATATAATCATATGTAGCAATGAGCCATTCAAAAAATCTTCCAATTTTTTTCTATATAAATATTTATTCAAACCATCTAAGAGAAAGCAATTTTATCAGTAAAAACATTATCAAGGAGACTAATGAAGCTATACAACAACCAGTGGGGCCAACAGCGGGTTATTCAATCAAGTCATTCCTAGCGTTTGGGTTAAGGCAGCTGGCAATTTTCCGAAATTATATGATACCTATCTTTCCATTAATTGATACAGATAGGCACATTTAGCACAAAGTAATAGAAATAGCATATGAGATTATGATGATGAAGAGGTAAAGTTAAGGAAGGGGCGGTAAGGGAACTTACACAACTACCACAGCTGCTAGCTGAGGAAGAGCTTCTTTGTCTTTGAACATTCTAAACATGTCATTGATCCAAACAGATAATGCAGCACACGCACTTCCTGGCCACATTCTGGAACGCAACTCAATGTAAGCATAGTCAAAAATCAAAACAGGAAAATATAGATGGCAAACTAGGCCAATGGTACCTGTGTATATCGACAGACCAAACAAGTTTGTTTTTGCGAAAGAGTTCAGGGAAAAGGCCCCTCTTTGTGGCTTCATGTAGAACTCTTGCAGCACGTTCCCTCTGGCCCAGCCACCAAAGTGCTTCTAAAAGGGTATTGTAGAACCTCATTCCAAATCCACAGCCTTCGGACTTGAGTTTGTCAAACACATACTCTACCGTCTGCCAGTTAGATTCATCATCAAGGTCTCCCTTGATCATCTGTCCAATTACTTGATGAATGCTAGAAGCCCTATGCTTGAGCATCTCATCTAGCAACTTAGAGGCGTCATTAAACCTGATTTTTTTTAAGGAATAGGTAAGAATAAAGACAAATACCCCAACAAAATTTATTCATAATATACACTTCAAATACAAGTCTTTTGATCTGTGGAGCAAGCACTATTCAATGTTGTAGATAAGGAACTCCGTGATGTTCTATCAAGTTTCCAGGTTTGTTCCAAAAAATGCAAATAACGGCTCATCGGTCTAGAAAGCTTAGTCTAACCCTCTCCCCCCCCCCCCCCCCGCGATCATTCACCCCGAAAATAAGCGATTGGTCTGAATCATAATTTCACCCCCGGAAAGGGATCCAGGATCCACCATTGGATCTACTGAGGACCAAAGTTGAACGTGATCAGCTTTTTGCACATACGCCCTGACACGAAAAGCAATGAGAATTACAGAGACTACATGCCTTGATAGTGACACTTGGTTGCAACTTACATTCCATACTGATTGGAGGGATTATGTCTTACAGTTGTTTGTTGCACTCATGCTGAACATAATGAATGATTTTTTTTTTTATCCATTTTGAAAACCAATTCAATCCATTAGAAAAAAACCTGAATGGATAACTATGAGGCTATGACACTATTGTAGACTGTTGTACACAGGTGAAAAGGCTTAAATGGGATTCCTAGATCCATTGCGTAAGGATCACCCTAAGGATGAGCAGTGGTTACCACCCAAAATGGATTGATGCAGTCAAGATTGGCCTTTTGTGGGTCAAACAATGATCTTGACCAAGGCGATGAGTCAAGTGAGGTTCGAGGACTACATGAGGAGGAGGATGTGCTCCTCAAGGCTAACAAGAAGGCTCCACCTTGGGAGTCTATGGAGAAGAGAATTCATTTATATTTGTTTTACTGTTTTTTATTAGATTTCATTTTTAGTAACTTCTATGTTAGTTGGAGTCTATTTATGGAATTATTTATTTTTAGCATGGTGGGTCTCCGCCTCTCCGGGACTCTTCTACGGTTAAAATAGTACTTAGCTAGTTACCTATAGGGTTTTTTTGTTCTAGCTATGGCAGGTGAAGTTTGGAATAGCTGAATAGGATGAAATTCTGAGGTAGCTATGTAAAATCTAGAAAAAGTACAGAAGAGGATGTCTGCAGCTGCTAAAAAGAAGAGGTGATATTGAGTTTGATGTGGGAGATTTGATGTTATTGAAACTCAGGCCTGACAGCCAGTTTTCCTTACTGAGAAGGGTCAGTCAAAAGATCCTCTTCTGTACATTACACGATAGAGCTGCCAGTTACAGCAAGGATTCATCCTGTTTCCCCCACCTCCTTGCTTAGGAAGGTGACAGACAAACATGTTTCTCTAACTGATCAACAAGCAGACTTGGAGAAGAAGCACAATTATCCCTGGGAACATTTAGATATCCAGCCCTTACAGGGAGATACTTCTGCTTGTCACTAGGTTCTGATTCTGTGACAAAGCAAACCTAGAGAGAATTCTACTTGGTTGTCTTGCGCTGATTTCAGGAGGCAATTTCCTTTCTCCAGCCTTGTGGAAAAGAAGGCTTGTTCTGGTTAGGTAAGGAATATTAGCTGCAAGGGTTGCTCCTTTGATGATATTCACACATTAATTAAGAAACACATGACATATCCAAGCTCATTTGCTAGAAGCCTAGAACTACTTTAGCATTATATCTCTTCAACACTCATGATATTTATGCTGTTAATCAACCACAAGTGGAAGAGAAGCAACAAAACACAAGATCAATGAGAAAAATCAAGGTGTTGAAAACTTCTGCTTGAATTTTTATCCACATTGCACTTGCATATGATATTTTGGTTTTCTCCAAACTCTTCCAGGAACAAATTCTAATGCCCTTTAAAATAATCATAACTACATTAAGCTGTCTTATGACATAAAAATACAAACATTTTTTCATCATGCTAATAACGTGGCATTCCGTAAACCCAGAGAAATAAAAACCTTCATATCTTTTATTAGAACCATAATGTAACATTAATTTCATATGCGGTCTCCCCGTCCCGCCATTAGGAACTAATGGGGCCTGTTCACATCGCAACTAATAGAAGTATAAACTCTAATAAACCACTATAGTAGGGGATTTATTTTTCCAAAACTATCCGATACTAACTCTTCTCAGCTCTAATTACCTAAATTTTAACTTGAGCTAATTATAATTTTTCCAATAAAAGAAAAAGGTATATAACTCATTGAACTTGCACTCCATTTAAGACTTTATGATGCTCTAGAATCTTTTATGTTTTAATGCTGGTAAGTGGAACAAAAGAAATCCATACACTGAAATAACACTAACCTGTCATGTTTTGCATAGACTGCCAACATCATGCAATAACACATGGTGCTGGGTAATAATCCCGATGCTTTGATTTCCTGAAAATGCTCCTCACTCTCTTCAACAAGCCCTGCAAAGCAATAAACGCTCAAGATTGCTTCAAGCGTTCGCTCATCAGGATCACATCTGACCTTTTCCATATCAACATAAGCCTCAACAGCTTCTTCAAACTGGCCTCCTTGTCTAAAACCTTCAATTATGCCATTGAATGAATCTCTATCTCTCGCAATACCAATGTCATCCATTCTTGTCAAAAGTGCCCCAAACTCTTTATAAAGGCCACCTCTTGCAAATGTGTGAATTAAAGAATTGTAGGTTTCCACAGTTGGTTTACTCCCCACCTCATTCATTGTGTTAAAGGCAACAAGAGCTTCCTCATACAATGAAGCCTGTCCATATGCCTCAATAACTCCTGTATACGCCTTTGGACTGGGCAAAATCCCTTTATCATTCATGTGATGCAAAATTTTCTTCCCATCCTCATGTAGCCCTCCCTTCCCACAAGCAAATATTAATCCCTCATAAGTCTCCATATTCGGCTCAATGTTCTCCTCAACCATATCATGGAACAAGGTAACTACCTCCTTAAAATACCCACCTTCTCCAAAAACTTGTATGAGAATGTTATAGGTTGATGCATCTGCCTCTGTGTTGCTCACCTTCATCTCCAAAAAAAGATCTCGAACGTCATCATACCTCCCTTGACGACCATACAAATTCAACAAGATACTATAGGTGGTAGCGTTGGGCATGCAACCCGCCATTTGCATCTGCTTAAACACTCCCATGGCTTCACCAATTGAACCCATCTTCGCATATGCCTCTAGCAGCACATTGTATGAAGATATATCAGCAAGGTGGCCAGCATCCTCCATCTCCTTGAGAAGCTCCCCAACCTTCCCTAGTCGACCCAACTTCCCAAATGTCTCAACAACATAACTATAGGTATTTATATCAGGCAGAACCCCACTCTCATTCATGGTCCTAAAGATCATCTCGGCCTCATCCCCGAGCACCCTATTAGCACATGCACTAAGCAATGTATTGTAAGTGACGATATCAGGCTGCACCCCTTCATGTCTCATCTCAGCAAACAAGCCCAACAGACCCTCCCAATCCAAACCACCCCGAGCACACGCGTTAATCACAGTGTTATAAGTCAATATGCTTGGAAGGACCCTCTCCTTCTTCATCCTACCTAAAAGCTGAAGGGCAGTTTCATAATCCCCATTCCTACCATAAGCATTAATCAAAGCCGTAAATGAGAACACACTACGAGACACACTATGATCAGGCATTTCCTCAAATGTCTCTTGGCACTTCTCAAGCAAACCCTCTCTACCTAAGACACCAATCAAAATGGTATAAATGTGTTCATTAGGCTTACACCAAATCTGGCGCTGCATATACTTGAAGAGCCTAAGGGAGCGCTGCCAATCGCCGCGCTGTGCGAACTCCTTGAACACCAAGGCGAAATCATTCAAGGATAACCTGTTCTTGAAGGATTCAAGGCATCGAGCAATGCTCCCCCTGGGAGGGAGGCTACTTAGCTTGTTAATTAGAGTTTCTACATCATAGCTGTACTTGCCCTTTTCAACTGTGATTGTAGGGTTCCCGAGGACCAGTTCCTTGGGTTTCGCCCTAGCTCTTAGAGAGGAGGAAAGTGAATTGGGGGTAAAGGGGATTAAGTGATGGAAAGGGAGTGAAATTGAGTCCGGGAAATGGTGGTGGGAGAGAGATGGAGAGGAGGGGAATGGGAAAGAGAAGGAGATGGAGAGTGATTTTAACATGGTGGGTTTGGCATCAACCTTTGGCGAGTTGGAGACAGTGTGAATTTGGAAGATAGGTGTGTCTTTTTGTGTGGAACTTGGTGCTGTGTTGGGGTTGAATTTTGTGGATTAGGTTTTGCAGAAAAGGGTTTTTGTAGAAAGGAAGGGGTTTTGCAGAAGAGGTAGAAGAAGCTGTGCTAGTGAGAGCTTCTTGGTAATGGAGTAGTTATGGATAACAAAGACCGTTGGACGGTAAATGGTTCGGATACGCCCCGACCCGTTTTGTATCCTCGTTGTCTCGTTGATACGCCGACACGTCCATGAAACACTCACACTTGTTGCTCCAAAATTATTTTCACATTTTTACACATTGCAAATGGGTATTGGTGGAACCCTTTCTAAAAAAATTGAAAGAAATTAGTAGTATAATTCCCGCGTTATGGTGCTGTTTTTAAAACCAAAATATTAATAGTACATATAAAAAATAATTTAATATATTAAGAAAAGTTACGAAAAAAAATCATAAAAAAAACTTTACAATAAATGTATTTTAAAGTTCTCTTAAAAAATTATTTTTAAAAAAACCTCATGTAAAATATAATACATAAATATAGATATTTTAAATCACCCAGTAATAATAATATCAGTATCACTGTAACTTTGTTTAAATGTGACGTGTCATTACTAATAGTTAGTAAATAAATTTGAGTTAAGCCCGATATTTTTATGGAAATTTTTGGTAAGTGTCCATTTTTAATATGTCATTTTGCAAAATGTCCATTTTTATAAGTCATTTTGCAAAATGTCCATTATGACATTTTTGTCTTTCTTCACATTTTTAATTTAACTCTCTTCCTTCCCATTTTTAATTTGACCATTGACCGGTCAAGGTCAATGACTTTGGTGACACATGAATGGTGATGAACAAATTTTTTGGTGACAGTTTTTTTTACGATAGTAGTGTCACCACCTTTATCAATGGTGGCACATGTGGTGGCAATTTTTTTTGGTGACAGCTTCGTTTTTAGAGTTTTTTTACGGGGTCACTGTCACTACCCTTATCATTGTCACCACCCTTATCACTATTACCACCTGTATCGTTGTCACCACCCTTATCACTGTCACCACCCTTATCGTTGTCACCACACTTATTACTATCACCACCCTTAACTGTCACCATCCTTATCACTATCACCACCCTTATCAGTGGGCATTGTCATCACCTTTATCATTGTCACCACCCTTATTGCCGTCACCACCCTTATCGCTATCACCACCCTTATCAGTGGGCATTATCACCACCTTTATCACTGTCACCACTCTTATCACACTACCCTTATCGATGTCACCAAAGGAAAACCATTTCATATGTGTCACCAAACTAAAACTCTAGGGCAAGAGAAGCATAAATCCTAGAGGGGCTAATCCTAAGTCAATAAAAATGTGTTGTTCAATATTTATCTCCCACCTCTTAAATAGTGTCACTGTCGGTGTTATATTAATAAAAAATATATGTGTCACCAAATCTACTAATGTTGTCACAAACAGCTCACACATTAATAGTAGGTAGTAGCAAGGCAATTCATAAAACTGAAATACAGTAAGTCTCAAATTCATACCTTTTCCCACCAAACCTTACAAAATTCATGAAACTAAAATACAGTAACTTTACAATATATCTTAATAGGCATTCCATCACTTGTTACTTTGTTAGCATGCTGAGCGAGCCACCACCGACCAATCACCCGTCTTACCCTCAAACAGGTACATCCCATAGGGAATGCCACAAAAGGTACAATCTTCATGCCTATCTTTTCATCTCTTTCTCAACATCCTCAAGCTCTTGAACTCTCTGTTTGCCAACATAAACATGAGTCTGAGCATTTTTAAATGAATCAATTTAAGAACTACATGTGAAAGAAGTAAACATATCTTGCCTTCAAACTGGCAGCATCTTTTGAAATGATAAAATCAGAAAGCTCCTTTATAGTAAAATATTTTTCTTCATAGTCCCTTTTGAGATTATACACATGTCACATCCTATTTGATTGCTAAGTTCTCGAGCAGTAAAGAAGAAAATCAGACACCATGATTGCCCTACACAAACACAATGAAGAACCAAATTAATCCATCCGTAATTGGGGAGAATTACAATGCTTTAAAACCGAATTCAATCCTAAAAACCAATCACACTAGCAGTTGAGCCTGATCGATAACTACCAATCCATCAATACATAGAAACCCCAAAAATTAGACTAAATTCAAACGATTAACCACAAACAAAGCCTAAACACACAGGATACAAGCAAAAACCCTTAACAATTAATAGGAAAAGCACAAGACGATTCAGATCGAAACATAAACAGTATCCAATATCTTAGTCCACCAATTGATAATTGGTCAAATCCAGTCCACTGCATCAATAGGAGAAGAAGAAGAAGTAGTAAAAGAAGAAGACGAAAGATATGTTTGACGGGGAGAGAGTGGAAGGCAAGAGCGAGGAGGGCGAATCTCCAGAGGTGATATCCGCCATAAGGATCTCCGCCATTAGCGCCACCAGGAACCAACTCTAATTTGACACCATTTCCACAGATTTTGAACAATGAGCAGCGATTCTAGGTCTTTTGGGGGCGACGTCGGAGATGCAGGCGGTGGCGTTCCCATGGTGCTGATCTTCCTTCCCTTCACATTTATCTCCTTCAAAATTTCAGACGAATCTGCCGATTCCTTGCCGCCTTAACCGAATTTGCTCTCTTCATCCCCGATCGCCGCCATATCCGCGCTTGTTTCAACAAGGACTTGCTGGCCAAAGATTCACTTTAAGACGAAGCTTGTTGTGGACACCTGAATCTCCGATGAGCAACAACTTAAAGAGATAATCATATTTTGGGAGTCCGACATGTCTTCCTCCTCTCTCACCCAAGGGAAGGTCGATTCGATTTCGAAACAGGAACAATCAACAACAACAACTTCACTTTAAAGGTGGCTCCGGCGAGGCTAGGCCAGATGGAGGCGTCGAAGAGGTTCAAGTGTGGCCTCCAATGGTTAGGCTGGAGGGAGGCGGAGGAAGCGAGATGTTCAACCATGGCCTGCAAAAGAATACACAACGAGAAGGTTTTGATTTAATTAAAACATGGGTAAAACGGTGATTAAGAAATTGTTTGAACATTTAGCAAAAGAGGAGATTAAGCGCATGTTTGGTAAAAGGGAGGTTTTTTTTAGGGATTTGAGTATTTTTTAGGAGGTGAAGTTTATTTTGTGTATTATGGATGTGTGGAAGGTGGAGAATTTTTTTTTAAAAAATAACCTTGTAAAAAACTTAATTGGTGTTTGGTGGGTATAAGATGTTGGAGATATATTTATAGTGAAAATGACTATAATACCCTTACTTTATTTCTTCATCACCTACCCCTGCCCTCTTTTTTGCTTTTGATTGACGAACGCTCAAATTGAAAACCCTAGACATCCGATCTCAGGTTGCTTCAAGGTAAGCCCTCCTCCTCCGACAATTTTCGATTTCAACCCAAAAGGGGACCGAGTTGGAGCTTTCAAACGTGAATCGACCCAAAAGGGGACCGAGTTGGAGCTTTCGATTTCGATTTCAGTAAGGTTTTCAAACGTGAATCGAGAGTTAACGTTGTTATTTTCATGAAGCATTCCGAGTTGGAGCTTTGAATTCGGCTGCTTTTCGCTATATAGGTAAATATGTGTTCAACTCTTTATGCTCATTTGTATATTTCCCTTTTTTCGATTGAATTCGGTTGTTGTTTGCATTTTGTTGTATTTCCCTTTTATCCCAATGTGAATGGAATACGAAGCTACGTCTTGCAATTGCTCAATGTGAATATTGTACGGTAAGACATACCAATGTGAATATTTCCCTTTTTTCCCAATATGAATATTCTACTTGGGAATTAAAGGGCAGAAGGCTATGCAAATGTAATAGTTCCCTATTGCTCTTGGGTCTTGCAATTGCTCATGTGGATTTTCACGAAGTGCTGATGTTACTATTTCTCTTTGGTCTTGCAATTGCTTGCCATTTTGTTATATTTCCCTATTTCAATTGACTGTGCCCATGTGTGTGTTCGTATGCCAATGTTGTTCTTGTATTTCTTGTCTCCAGTAGTGTGCTTGATGTAGGAGAATGGAAATTTCAAAAAATTCCGAAAGAGGGGAATCTCACCCGACCTAGAGGACTTGTGGGACCAAATCTATGGAGGGACTGTTGCCACGGGGCAACATTGTGTGGCTCCCTCGATGGATCCGCCACCTGCACCGCCTCCTCATCAGTTGGTGAGGCAATTGGGTGTGTCGACGGGCAACAAGTGGATAACGAATATGATTTGGCAGATGATTTCGACGACCTTACTGCTGAATATGGTACCGGCGATGGAAGCTTGCAGAATATAATTCGAGGGATCAGCGCATCTGCCCCCTGAACCATACCGGATCCACCCCCTCGAACCCTACCGGATCAACCCCCATCGGTCCCACGACCGGCCCAGATCCGTGTGGGAAGAGAGTTGTACGACCCGCATCCACGCAAACAACTAAGAAAAGATCTAACCGGCAGTCCACATGATTGTCCCTCTACCAAAGACATGTGGAAGTGGTAGAGGAAAATGGGAACAAACTCTTAGCAATGCTGACTGCAGATGAAGAGTCGTCAAACAAATAGGAAGGACATGCTCAACGGGTTATGGACGTGATTGCCACCATGGTTGATGAGGGTTTGCTTGAGGATGGAAGTCCTTTGTGGTGTTACGCAGTTGATGCCTTGATCAATAGTGACCGTGCCTCGATGTTCTTCCTCGCGATGAGCAGGTGCCATATAGGGGTCGAAAGGGAATAACGACTTTCAATGTGATGGCGGTGTGTGACTTCGATCTCAACTTCACTTTCATCTCCGCCGGGTGGGAGGGGAGTGCCCACGATGCTCGGGTGTTTGACCATGCTATGAACACTCCCGCTTTCCACTTCCCACATCCTCCACCAGGTTTGTATATCCATATTCTCCTCTCAACAGCCTTCTGTTTCGATCAGCAGCCCCGTTTGCATTTGACAAGATGTTGAACATGTAGGAAGATACTACGTGTGTGACAAGGGCTACTCCGATCGTGAGGGGTACATGGTGCCTTACCCGAAGACAAAGTACCATCACACAACATTCGTGGAAGAGCCGACTAACAATGAGAAGGAGGCCTTCAACTCGAGGCATTCATCATTGCGAGGAGCAATCGAGCGCACATTCGGCATTTTCAAGGGTCATTGGAAACACGAACAATGCCAAAGTACTCAGTGTGGAAACAGGTTGACATCCTCTTATCATGCTTCACGTTACATAACTTCATACGCCGAAGCTCGGACGACGAAGAGGTCTTCATGCCCCTGCAAGATGACGTCGAAGTAGAGGGCTGACGAAGGGAGGAAGAGTTGACTTAAACAAATATAAATATAGATGCAAACTAATCCATTATCCGTGCAAATAAAATACAAGACTTCCTTCCGTTGTGGTGGTAGGGAGTCAGGATCGATCCACGAGGAAGCGTGTTAGCGAGATCCTAGATAGCCTTGAAATCACACGTCTGTAGTGACCAGAAGCCTCGATCTCGAGTAGGGTACTCGACGTTGACAGGGGTTGTCGATTTCTACTGCAACAAAAGACCTGCAGAGACAAAAGACTGTCGGTCGATCTCAGGGGCACTCGATCTCGAGTTAGGCACTCGATATCGAGCTCAGATGCGGGCAAAAGTGGCATCGACACAGAAGACCTTCGACATAGATCAAGTGAGTCGATATCGACCAGTGATTTCGATATCGAGTGGTTCCTACAATTGATTAGGGTTTTGTCGGCAAAGAAGGTCGAAGACAATAGGATGGAAAAGGGAATATGAACATAAATAACACGTTTTTAGATTGAATAAAATATATAAAAAGCAACTCCTAAGGCTAGGGTTTACCACAACGTTAACCAAGAAATGCATAAGGTAAATAAGACGGACAATTGCGCTATCTCACCGGAGGGACAAGCTTTTGCCGTACACCAATGATTAGGAATACTCTTGCAAATAAACCTAATTGTCTCTACCAATTTTATGTTTATAACTCAGGTTGTTAACATGAATCCCTTTTCTTGCGATAAGGACTAAACATAGAATTGTAGGAGATGATATAAACACAACGATATCAACATCAAGTACTTACTTCAGGCACGCATGGCTAACGTCGGGCTCACCCCGACCCTAGAGGCTTTGGGGAACTACTCGCACTTCATTGCAACAAACACCATGATTGGAAAGAAAAGAACTTGCCTTAAAAGAAACTCCGAAACTTTACAACTCAACGCCGGCTTTCGCAAACGCCAAACCCTAAAGCTTCTCCTACTCTCTATCTATGGTGAGATATGAATCTCTGTGCTTGAATTAATAAAAACCAGCCCCTAGGACTTTATTTATAGCGTAATAATCCTTGCTAGCCAAGGAGAGTAGTTATAATCCTACTAAAACTCCTATTTAAAATTATATCCCAAAACAATTAGGATGAAACATTATGAAGTTAAATATAAAATATCCTAGAGTAAAAATGGAAAGTTCCCTAGGACATAATCTATCTTAAAAAGATACGATAAAACGTGGCCTTTGTGGATAGATCTCAAATCCGCATCTCAAAACCGCGTCCAATTCGTGTCGACTTTTACTTGATATCGACCTGGTCACTCGATATCGAGGTCTCTGTTTCGGCTTGATGTTTTTCAATTCACTCAAGCTCTGGTGGCCAGTCGATGTCGATATGTCCACTCGATCTCAAGTCATGTCGAGTGCTTCTGTGTAGCTCTGTGTGGTCTGGATCGACTCTGGGTGTCTACGTCGAGGTGTCCAGTCGATCTCGAGTGCTCTACTCGATCTCGACCTCTTTTCTACTTCACTTGGCTTTCTCATTTTGACTCCGATTCCGTTCCAATTCCTATACATTTAGACCAAAACTTGTGCAGACTCTATTTCTTCCATGTTAGCTCATTCTACATAAATTTGCATTATTCAAAAACCTTTATTTTAGTAATCGAATGAAATATGAAGTCAAAACATGCAAATAAAACGACTATAATATGTACATCAAGGGCGATGATGATGCATACGCTGATGACGTAGAGGCAGAATGAAAGAAAAAATGTAGTTGGTTGAAATCCCTAAATTAAAGGTGGGAATAACACATCATCATAAACTCTTATAAATTAAGAGTTTATACAAATAAAAAAATGAAAGGAAAAATGCAGTTGGTTGAAATCCCTAAATTAAAGGTGGAAAGGACACATCATCCTAAACTCTTCAAATTAAGAGTTTATATATATATAGATACTAGCACAATACCCGTGCGTAACACACGAGATTTGTAAAATATATTATATTTTTTTAAAAGATATTATCATAATTTAGTTACATTATATATAGATATATTATAATATTATAATGATATGAAAATGATATAGCCAAATAATATTAATTTAGAAAAACTAATGCTTATATTATATCAGTATATAATATACAAGGCAAAACGTGAATGTCTCATCTTTCTAGATAGACACAGTTGTATGCACTAATGTAGAAAATCAGCTTGTTGATGTATCAACTAAGATCTTACCCTCTGGTCAATTGGTCATCACAATGAGCTTCTTACCAAATTGGGGGTATGTTTATAGAACAACACACTCCAGTTTGAGGGGGTATGTTATGATATATAAAGCATAGCTTATAATATATTTAGGATTACATTGTAATTATAAATCAAAAGGTTGTTAAGGTTTGTTAGAATTAACGGGAAAAAGAGTTGCACCTGTGCAACTTGTTTCACCTCATCTGGGAGAGCAACAACCTGTAGATAATCAATTTATGGGGATCATTGTATTATCTTTTCTGATTCATTCAAGAATACAGAATGCCTTTCACCCTCTCTCTTTCTGTCGTCTTCAATTCACTCTCTATTTCCATAGATGAAACACTGTTCATTTTCTTCTTCTTGCTGTCTTTCCATTTGATCGAATTCATAATTCTGAGACACTAGTTGCTAGCATGTCAAAAGGTTCGATTCCTGCCAAAGGTAAGAACTGGCCGCATTGTGAGCATTATTAGACTACAAATTACTCCGGCACACCCCGGGTCTACCTCCTTGAAGGGACGATTTCATCCTTTTGAGTAAGTTGATGTAAAAAGGAATTGAGTACAATATATAGTAACTGCAACTGGGATTATAACATTATGAAGGTCAATGCCATTTGACATTTCACCCTACTATTCATCGACCAATACACCTGTACATTCCGACAGGGAGCGAGTATGTGGGAGGGAAATGCAGCTGTCAAACGTTGAACTAGGTAAATAAGAGTTTTTTGGAGTGCCAGAAGAACTGATCCAATCTGTAACAGAACACCTGAATTGCTGAAATGTGGACTATGTTTGATACATAGTTTCATGAAGGAACTGGGTGATCTTTTTGCCGCTGGAGCGCTTGGAACGAGCAAGCCAAGTGTTTGTATATGATTGTGCAATTGCACATACTACCATCCTGATATTTACCGCTACTGGAGTTGGATCTTTGCAGACGCATTTGTGGTTTAAAAGCATCTGAAGATAAGGACTCAAATCCTTTTCTCACAACATTCATTTCCCAAGATTCTCACCTGATAAATTACAGTAGAGTATGAGTAAGCCATCGAATATTAGCATAGATGAGTAAACCAACTATGAATACAGTGAAACTTGTTCAAGTTCTTGTAGTCATAGAAGCTCATTATCTTGGAGTTAAGTCATGTGACTGACAAAATTTTGTTGGCTTTATCCAATTACCTCTTTGGAACCAAGACCTTCTCACTGCCTGACGGATGCGGCGTTCATGCTTCTCCAGCAGCTCATCTATCCTATGTTTCTGGGATAACAATGGCCCAGAGAATTCAACCATATCCTCCTTATCCTGAAATTGACAGGTGTTAGATGTTTACAAGTCCCTTCATATTTGTAATAGAAGAAAATCGCAATCCGAAAAAGATCAGTTTGGAAGTATTGAACTCAACTGAACTACCAATCAATTTCTAAACTGTTAAAACTACAAACAAGCTTTAAGACCATGTGAATAACTAAAGCTAGCTCTATCAGTTGATTTGAATTTCATGTTCATGCTCTGATGTCATGCTTATATGATACCCTTTTCTTACAAGGTTACTTTTAAAGTCACTGATAAGTAAGCTAAAGAAAAATAATGCACATAAAAAGAGTATGATCAGCCCTGACAAGGATTACTTACCATATCATTTCTCTTGGCATCCACCTCTTTCTGGTAAAGCGCCATAGACAGCTCTTGCGAGTGGTATCCATCAAAGGAGTCGAAAGAATCAGGACGGTCAAACTGGCTCCATTTCCTCTGCAACTTCGGCTTGATAGCCTCAAAATAATCATGCCCGCGAGAATGTGCTTTCGCCCTAGATGAAATATCATGATTGTCCCACCTTGGCAACTCGAAATTGCCTTTATCATGTGATGTTGATGTTGGAGCTTGTTCAAGTCCGTTGAGGCTTACTTTGGAACTAGACCTGCTGTGTGATCGGGAAGAACAATTTTCTCTTCGCATTTTCACCCAAGCGAAGCCACTTGAACTTGGAACTGGTAAGGGCCCCGAAAATGGTATATCTCCTTGGGACTGATTCTTTACATGAGAAACCCCTTCTCTTTGTTCCATTGACACTTTCGGTGGCTCTATTACAGCTATTTTTTCTTCTTCTGTAGGAAATATTGCTATGCTTCCATTGATCTTCACCCTGCCGGTATCTTGTGCCTGAACTGGCAAAGCCTGTATGAAAGAAAGGAGTTCGGTTTATCAAGATCCATAACCCCCCAAAAAAGAGAATCTTGTTCTTGTGGAAGTAGGAAAGTTACCTCTGCTGGTGCAAGTTTGGAGATAGATGGTTTCCTAGAAGCCTTTCTTGATCTTTCAAGGCCACGAGCTCTTCCGCCAACCTTTTTCCTGATGCAATTCAAATCACATGAGTCGTTTGTACGAGGCATAACTCAATGATAAACTGAAGATGATGAGAAGGACCAACCTTTTCGCTTCCTCACGGCATTTTGCATCAATCTCCTTGTTGGGTGGGTACGTGGGCAAGCTCATTGGGTCACACGCATAAGGCTTTGTTGTGAAATACTGAATTAACAATGTAGGCCAACCAATGAGGGAGGGAATGAACAAATGAACAACAATACCCAAAGCAGGCCTATTTGGTGAATAGA
Organism: Persicaria maculosa; assembly: GCA_963922045.1. Classification (NCBI taxonomy): domain Eukaryota; kingdom Viridiplantae; phylum Streptophyta; class Magnoliopsida; order Caryophyllales; family Polygonaceae; genus Persicaria; species Persicaria maculosa. The sequence goes on from OY998271.1 coordinate 38,086,122, forward strand.
AAAGATTAGGCCTATTTGGTGAATAGAAGAAATTAAGCATTATACCTCGGAAGCAAGAGCGGAGGAAGCACTGCCGCGCTTGTAGGGCTCAACCGAAAGCAACATTTCAATGAGGTCCGCGGCAGGTCTTGGCAGGTCTTTACATGTTAAATGAAAAGAACTGTCATAGTGCTGTTGTGACTTAAAGAGAGTTGCATGAGGCAGTTTAGACTTCTTCCAGTACTCATCAGGTGGTGACCCGCAAAGCTTGAAGATCTTGTGTAGTTGTTCAACCTGCATATTATATTGACAACACAAGATTTAAGAAAAAAAACATTCTTTTATAATGATTTGAAAATCCCATATGTTTGACATGGTAGTCACCTCAGTTCTCCCCTGTAGGAGAGGCTTTCCAAGGAGGATCTCCGCGAACACACAACCAACACTCCACAGATCCACAGATGGCCCATAATTGGTTGCCCCTAACAGGAGCTCAGGGGGACGGTACCACAAAGTCACGACACGGCTGGTTAGAGGTTGCTTGTTCCCCAAATTTGAGAAATTGGCCAACCCGAAATCAGCTATCTTGAGGATCCCTTCATTGTTTACTAGAATGTTTGATCCTTTGATGTCTCGGTGCATTACTCCACGAGACTCGCAATGCTCTAGCCCCGACAACAGCTGCTTCATGTAGCATTTCACCTGCCGAAAAAAGGGATATGTAACACAATGTAGCATGTGAAAAAAAGTAGTCACCGAGCAATTTTGTCACGGACAAACCTGTGATTCGCTGAACTTGATATCAGGGCACGAACAGAGGCCAGAGAGGTCATGCTCCATGTACTCAAACACAAGGTATATGCTGCAGGATAATCTGGATGTTATTATGCCCTCCAACTTTATAATGTTGGGATGGTCGAGCCTCCGGAGGATGAGAATCTCTCTTGCCATGAACCTAACACTCTCCGGCTCAAAGTTGTCGAAACGAACCTTCTTCAAGGCAACCATCTTCCCGATATCAAGGTCACGAGCTCGAAACACGCTGCTGTATGTACCTTGTCCAATCTGAACAAAACCAGTGAACCAAAGTCGTGGGTGTATCAGTCTAATTAAAGTCCGTAGACTACGTACAAAAAGGGTTGGTTTTCCCTGAGGAGCTTATACATTATAAGTTACTGTCAACTCCTTAAGAGGAATCAGCACATCGAATCAAACGAAACTAGTGAAAACAATAAATGGAGGACCAGTAAATTAAAAGAAGATTATTGTTGCTGTCCTTGCTTAATACTCCGTATGAGTTCTTATCAGCAACAACAACATATGAATCCAATTACTTGCATCGTTTTCCATTTAAAAGCTGACAAAACCTGAATTTAGTTACTACCAACCAAAACCCTAATTAAATCCTTTTCTGGCTAGTACTTGCTCTTGAAGATTGGGCAACCTGTTTCTCAGTCTCACAACTGGAAGGTAGGTTGTAGTAGTACTCCGTATTAAAAAAAAAAAAAAAAAAAAAACATGAAGCTGAAAAACCTTACACTATAAACTGCACATTTATCCCAGTGATTTGCTCCCCACTTTTGTAATTTTGACTACCTGTCTATATACAGATGAGGTACAACTGTAAAAGCAGCAGCAGCAACGAAAACAAAAAAAAAAAAAAAAAAAAAAGGAGCACCGATACTTTATTCGGAATACAATTTATTTTAATATTTTAATATTTTATAGATAGAGATTTATAAGAGCACCAATACTTTATACGGAAAACAATTTATTTTAATATTTTAATATTTCTCTCCTTTTTTTTTTCACCCAATTTGTATCACTTACACTATTTAATTTAATAGGGTTATCAAACATCTTATTGATTTATTAAAAAAATTAACAATTTATTTTAAACACTTGTCAATTTTAGTGACCCATGTTTGACTTCATCCAATTTTTTTTTTTCCTTATATAAAATTTTTTATTTACCCATCAATTATGTGTTACCATAATAAAGCCCTTAATTACATAGTCTTCAGTGCATGAATTTGAAATAAAAAAGCACCAATACTTTGTATATTAAACTATTCAAATATCTTTTTTGTTTTTTTGGATTATCATTAAAATAACAGGAATATTTTCGTTAATATATGGATTAATGGGTGATAAAAGTAAGAAATTTGCTTGTAAATGATGATTTTGTGTAAATTGGAATAAATTAAGGATGGATTTGCATACTAATATAATAACAAGGCATAAAAAGATTAGGAAGGTAACCTTTTCGAGCTTCTCATAACAATCGGAGCGGAGGGGCACCCACCCCTGGATAGCCTCGCCGGCAACGGCGCTAAGCCAGGCGGGCCACCCAGCGGCGACCTGCTCTGCCTCGGCGTACTTGTGCAAATTTCCCAGACGGAAACTGACCGAGCCGCTCCCACCGGGGGAGGTTCTCATCGACGACCTAAACCTCCGACCAGATCCGACGCCGGCGGCCGGAACGACAACCGCCGTGCTCTTAACGGGGGACGATTTTTCCGACCTGGCGAAATCGGAGGGCGCATTGCAGGACGAGTCGAGGGCGGGGGTGACGAGCACCGGCTCCTTGGAAGTCACACAGCCCATTTTCGAATCGGATCGGGAGGGAGGCGAATTCACATCCCAAGGGAAGGCCTGAAATTGGGGGCGGAAATCAAGAGAATGGAGAAACAAGCACGGGATCTAGTATGAAGCATTGGGAATGAATGAATGAATGAATGAATGAATGGGGCTTTTTTGGTTGATGTTCGATTGAATCTAGTGGGTCAGCTTTTGGTGGTGGTGCTTGTTGTTTGGGTTAGTTCTTCTTCTGGAAATCGGCATTCAACACACACGCGGAGAGAGAGAGAGAGAGAGAGAGAGAGAGAGAGAGAGAGAGAGAGAGGGTTTGAATTGGAATTGGAAACCGGAAGGAGATGAAAATAAATTATGGGGGTGGGGGCAGAAGGAGGTGAGTGGGATTGGGGGGTGTTGCTGGTATACTCATAAGTCATAAGTCATAACCCAAAGGGAAACCAGCGGGAAAAAGCTGAATCCTTTATCTGTGAGTTTGTAATGTGTATGTCCAATCCAAATCTACACTTTTGGAATATCACATTATTTTCCATTTTCACGCTCGATACTACACCAACATTATATTCCGGAAATACTTAACTTTTTAACGAATTTTTTTTCAGAATATTCATAAAATCAAAAATAATTGTAGAAGTGTTCAAGCTTTGAAACATTTTGTCAAAATGTTCAAAATTGTCAGTTGCGCCAGAAAACCGCGGTTTCAACCCGCGGTTTTCTTGGAATCTATGATCTGGCATTGGCAGAATTAAAAAAAAAAAAGATAAGGGTAAACCGCGGTTTCAAACCGCGGTTTTACCTTTTTTTTTATTTTTTTTTAAATGAAAATGCATAAACCGCGCTCTCAAACCGCGGTTTATGTCTGCAGTTGGAATCTTGCAGATGAAACGCGAGTTTAAGTCGCTGTTTATGTTATAATTAGCGTCAAAGATTCCCGATCCTGGAACCCTAGACTGAAACCCTAATGTAAAACGCGGACTAAATTCGCGTTTCTTGTTAAATATATATCTTCAACACTCACACTACTGGTGTATTCTCTCATATTCTTCTTCAGCTCCACCATATTCTACTTCACTCGTCCATGGTTTCTTTCCACCTTCCGTAAGCATATTAGTACTATTATAGAAGCATATCAAGAGTTTGAAGAAGTTTATTAAAGGTTAGTTCATACAAATCATCACTTTTTTATTTTTATAAGTTTTCTATGTTGGTTTAATGAGTATTACTATGTTCTCATGGTGTTAAAGAAAATTTCTAATTTTCTAGTTGTTAGCCTGATCTGAACAATATTTGTAGCATTGATGTGCAAGAGAAAGTGTAGTAGTGTTGGTTTAGTAATGCTATGATCTAGCAAGTATAATTGGTTATTACCTTCAATGAAAATAGATGATTAGCAAAAATTGAGTAAAATATCTAAATTTTAGAAGTGGTGGTGGTAAGTAATTAATTATGTAAATATTGATATACCACTAAATTAGTTATAATGTGGTAAAGAAAATGATGAAAACTAACTTCATGTGGTTGGTAGTACAGGATGGATGACCACTACAATTCATCTCATGAGGAGGAGATAGATGATATTCATGTCGATTCACTTGGGGTCGATCATGAAGATGACTTGGATCAATCTGAGGAAGATGATGATGATGCTAGGGAGGCAGCACTTATAGCTGAGGCCACAAATCCAAATTGGAATATTGTCGAACAGCCTGACCCTACGATAATTACCTCTTGGCAAGCGTTGAACACATATGCGCAAGATGTGGAAGGAAGAAGATTTTATCGTGATCAACTCTTTGATTCTTTGGATGAATTGAAATTTCACCTGACGGAGTATTCTGTGCAGCTGAGGAAACAATATCGGACAATGAAGGCTACTCCAGATTGGTATACTGTTGTCTGCGATAGGAAGGATAGTTGCGGGTGCACATGGCGATTGTCAGCTCGTCGAGTAGACCGAACTCCTGGAATGTGGAGAGCTGTGAGTTATACTGGTCCCCATGCACAAAACTGTGTTGGAGAACTGATGCAGTTGGATAATCGGAATATCACTTCAAACTTCATTAGGGGGGAGATTCTGGGGTTTATCCGCAAAGATTCTGACACAAAGCCAAGTTTCATCATTGAGCATCTCCAAAAAAGGTATGGTGTATGTGTCTCATACACAAAGGCTTGGAAGGCGAAGCAGAAGGCGATTGCTGAGATTTACGGTGATTGGGAGGAGTCTTACACCGAGTTGCCTAGGTTCATGGCAGCCCTTCAAGCCTCAAACCCAGGGACAGTTGTTGAATGGAGCAATGTCGACACTCCAAACCCAAATGAAAAGTTTCTTGGTCGCGTGTTTTGGGCTTTTGCCCCATGCATTGCTGGGTTTGAGTATTGTCGTCCTTTGATTAGTATTGATGGCACCCACCTATACGGAAAGTACAAGCATACATTGCTAATGGCAGTGGGTGTTGATGCTAACAACCAGATATTTCCCTTAGCTTTTGCTATTGTGGAGAGCGAAAATGGTGATAGTTGGGCTTGGTTCATGGATTGTATTGGACGACATGTGACACAAAGGGTGGGTTTATGTGTGATATCAGACAGACATACAGGCATTATGAAGACAATGGAAGAGTTGGATAGATGGAGAGAGCCCAACGCTCATCATAGGATATGCATCCGACATCTTAAATCAAATATGAATGCTGCATTCCATGACAAAAATGTTAAAGACATGGTGGGATGGACTGCATATCAACATGAGGCTCGTGGCTTTGAGAAGGGATGTCGTGCCATCCAGCAGATGAACAGTGACGCTTGGGAGTACTTAGCCGCAATTGAGCCACGCATGTGGGCATTGGCACATGATGGGGGTGTGAGATACGGTGTCATGACAACCAACTTGTCGGAGGTCTTCAATGGGGTGCTTAAGGGCGGTAGATGTCTTCCGATCACATTGCTTGTCAGGCAAACGTTTTACAAGGTCAACAGCTACTTCGTGATGAGACGTGCCATGGCTACAGCTCGTATTGCCCAAGGTTTGCCTTTACCTGAAAAGATTGATGAGCAGATCGCAGCGACCATAACTACTGCGATGAGGGCACATGTGGTATCATTTGACTTTCAGAATGGCATATTCGAGGTCATCATGAACCCACTAGGAAGTCAAGGTCGTCGGAGTGGAAGGGCATATACAGTCAATTTGAGACATATGACATGCACATGTGCTAGCTGGAAGTTGTTGAAGATGCCATGTGCTCACGTCATGGCTGTATGCAGAACTCAGAGTCTATCATTTCTGCCATATGTTGACCAGTTCTTGACTTCACAATCGCATTTGCTCACTTACCAAATGTCTTTTCTACCAGTTGGTGAGCCCTTTAACTGGCCAGATGTTGGAGGTCCTACGTTAGTCCCCGATCCAACACGTTTACGAGATGTGGGGCGTACAAGATCCCGTCGAATTAGGAATGAAATGGATGAAGGAGTCCCTGGCACAGTGCGTTGTGGCATATGCAAGCACTGGGGGCACAACAGAAGGGCATGCCCAGGTCGTGCTGGTCCTTCGGGCTCCTGAAGCCCTTATCATGATGTTTCTTAATCGGTTAGTTTTATGGTCGTTGTAGTTTTATGGTACTTGTAATGTTATGATCCTTGAACCTCTATGGTACTTGTAATGTTATGGTCGTTGTAGTTCAATGGTACTTGTAATGTTATGATCCTTGAACCTATATGGTACTTGTAATGTTATGGTCGTTGTAGTTTTATGGTACTTGTAGTGTTATGGTGCTTTGAATTATTATCAAAATAGTAAACATATATAGAAACGCATAAACTTAGTTACGTCCGGATGTGCATAAACAGAGCTACGAACTTGTTTCATGGATAACACATATCATCACAACTAATATAGTCCTACTCGTCATCCTCAGTCTCACCTACGGTATCCAAATTACGCGTCGCTCGTTGACGAGGAGCAGGTGTGCCTCCATAAAGATTGGTTGGCTGCTGGTACACAACTCTCCCACCGACCAATGGTGGCGTTGTCAAGATTGGTTGGGATGCACCATACATGGGAGTCGGTGCAGCTGTTGCAAAGGTTGATTGCGGAAACATGAACATAGGCTGACCGTAGGCATCCGTCGTGGCCATAGGAGGCGCACCTGAAACACCGTAGTAAGTGTACGAAGGAAACATCATGGATGATGCGGATGGGGTGCCTACATGGGAAGCATAACCCGAAGGAGTCGCACTTGTAACACCGTAGTAAGTGGGTGTATCGGACGGTGGACACCCCGGGGCGGATGTTGGCATGCTGTAACCTGTGTTGTCCGATTCTGGAGGCTGCTGATGCCAATCAGTTGGGTTGAACGACACTTGATTTAGTAATTGCGGAGCTTGGGATGTGACATAGTTGCAGTATTCATCAACTCTTCCCAACATGGAGTTATATTGATGTTGCTCGTACAATTGATGTGCAGCTTGTGAGGTTTCTGTTGCTCGTTGACTTGCATCCATAACAAAGTTCCCCTGATGGCGTTACCAAAGTTATTAGCATGTGAGATTTATAGGCAAAAGGAATACTTATATAATTAAAGACATGCACATGTGAGATGTCAACACTAACCATCATGTGAAAATCTGGAGCAACGGGTTGATAAGCTCCTGCAGGAGAGCTGGTCGGTGGGCTGATAATGCGTCGGGTTATACGTGTATACCATGTCATGTATTGCGCTATCACTTCATCGACGTCATCCACCTGAGGAGCGACTTGTATAGAGGCCTCCCGGTCATTCCATAATGCTATCTTATCCATGTGAACATTAGCCCAACACAAACTGACAATGAAATGAAATAAAATTATGTTAAGCTAGGAGGCCCCTAATTCAAGTTTAATTCAATTCTGTTAAGCTAGGAGGCAACTAATTCAAGTTTAATTCAATTCTGTTGAGCTAGGAGGCAACTAATTCAAGTTTAATTCAATTATGTTAATCTAGGAGGCAACTAATTCAAGTTTAATTCAATTCTGTTGAGCTAGGAGGCAACTAATTCAAGTTTAATTCAATTCTGTTAAGCTAGGAGGCAACTAATTCAAGTTTAATTCAATTATGTTAATCTAGGAGGCAACTAATTCAAGTTTAATTCAATTCTGTTAAGCTAGGAGGCCCCTAATTCAAGTTTAATTCAATTCTGTTAAGCTAGGAGGCAACTAATTCAAGTTTAATTCAATTATGTTAATCTAGGAGGCAACTAATTCAAGTTTAATTCAATTCTGTTAAGCTAGGAGGCAACTAATTCAAGTTTAATTCAATTATGTTAATCTAGGAGGCAACTAATTCAAGTTTAATTCAATTCTGTTGAGCTAGGAGGCAACTAATTCAAGTTTAATTCAATTCTGTTAAGCTAGGAGGCAACTAATTCAAGTTTAATTCAATTATGTTAATCTAGGAGGCAACTAATTCAAGTTTAATTCAATTCTGTTGATCTAGGAGGCAACTAATTCAAGTTTAATTCAATTATGTTAATCTAGGAGGCAACTAATTCAAGTTTAATTCAATTCTGTTAAGCTAGGAGGCCCCTAATTCAAGTTTAATTCAATTCTGTTAAGCTAGGAGGCAACTAATTCAAGTTTAATTCAATTCTGTTAAGCTAGGATGCAACTAATTCAAGTTTAATACAATTATGTTAAGCTAGGAGGCCAAGTAATGTAAATTGAGTTGGGAGACAATGACTTCAAATTATGTTAACCAAGATTGCATGTCTAACCTGATCCTCGCGTTGTCGGTCCAATGCATCTCGATAATACTTCAGAGACCTAGGTGTCGTTCCGTATGAATACGAACAATGTAGCCATCTCATTGCAAGAGAATCTTCTCCATCTACAAAGTGCACACCAAATGGAGGAGGCTGAGAGCCTTGACCTTTCTTCTTTCGAGACTCTTGCCTCTTCGCCCTTCGAAGTTCATTTTCATCGCCCCCGGTGTTCACGTAGATACACTTTGGTCGTCCTATTGAGATGCGCTCCCAAGCCCATAACTACATAATGAAAGAGAGCGTTGTATACAAAAATTGAATCACCTATTTAACTGTTATTCTTATAAATTTAATTTCATAAATTCATTTAGCCCTTTAGCTTTGCATCGTATGAATAAATTGAATCAACTATCGACATTCAGTTACCTGCAATAATATGATGGGTCCCACAACCTCCGCCTTCTCCCGATGCGTCGCTCTACAGAGTTGGCGATATAAGAATGCAAGCGTAGCACTTCCCCAACTGTATTGGCCAGCTGCCTCCAAATCTGCCAAAAGTGGAAGGTAGATTAACTGCACTTGTCCGCCACTAGTATCAGCAAATGTGACACTAGCCATTAGCAACAGAATGTATGCCCTAGCTTGACACTGAACTGTGGCTTCGTCAACATCATCTTGTAAAGGGACAATTAGCTGTCGTAACCATGACATTTTCACCGATGATCCACGAATACAATTTTCCGGTGGAATGGCCCCGAGCAATGTTTGAGCGACAAAAGCCCAACTATGACATGTCGTGCCAGTCACTGCAAGACCGTCCACTCGAAGCCCAAGCAGAACCGACACATCTTGTAGTGTGATTGATGCCTCCCCAACAGTTAAGTGAAATGTGTGTGTCTCAGGCCTCCATCTCTCCACTAAAGCGGTCACAAGTTCGTGATCAATCTCAAACGTAGATCCTAACCGATAGATACCGTAAAAACCTGCCGCCTTTATGTAATGTAGGACTCTCGGGTGTGCGATCAAATCTCTGCCAAACTTTCGTAAGTGCATCCTGTGCTGGATCACCGCATCAGTCTACACATATATAACGTATGCATGTTATATGTCGATAATATTATGTCAACCATAACATAATTTCCATTAACAATAAATCCTTACATATTCAACGCGGTTCCACACGTCAGTGGACCTATGGAGATGTTGTCGGTGAAGCACGTCACTCACTAACGGCCCGGGATTCAACTGCATTTCCATTTGCCTAATATAAACACATAAAATTTCAACATGAAATATATCATTAAGATTGAATAGTTCTATCAGTTGATATATTCATTATTCTAACACTATCTAGCTAACTAGTAAATAATGTTTATCTATCTTATTTTATGCTATTCTATTATCATATAGTCTTATGTCTATACTAATTTGATCTAAAATAGCATCATGCAATTACAAATTAACGAATTATATAACTACACCTACTTACTAATTTACATTATAATATCATTCCCATACATCATTCATACAATATAACTTTTCATTCCCATACTCCATTCATACTATATAATATTATACCATAAATAATTAAATAATTATAAAATAATCAAGTTTCATATATATCATAATTTTTAATTCTATATGCTACTATTATCTAATCATACACTAATCTACTTTCACATGCCCACACTATTAAAGACAAATTAGTATGAAAATATATAAAAAATTGCATAAACAACCAAAGAATAAAGCACTAACCTCTAAGTGATGGCAGTCCGGATTTAGAAGAGAAAGGAGCTGGAATAGGTTATGAAGCAAATAAGAGGATGAGATGGAGATAAATAAGAGGTGGTGGGATGAAACTCCAGATCAACGCCGCCGAGAGGAAGCCATGAGCGGCTAAGCTTGAGGTTGAAGAGGATGAAATGGGGGAAAGACGGGTAGGGTTGTGTTTTAATGGGTATGCGTAGGAAACCCGCGGCTTCAAAACGCGGTTTTCATGATGAAAACCGCACATCCAAACCGCGTTTCATTTAATGTATTCGTTGACCAGCAACTACCACATAAACCGCGGTTTGATCACGCGGTTTATGCATTTTCTTTTTAAAAAAAAATAAAAAAAGGTAGAACTGCGGTTTGAAACCGCGGTTCACCTATATTCCTTTTTTTTTCCAGATGTTCTCTGCATTTGTAGAGATTCCAAGAAAACCGCGGGTTGAAACCGCGGTTTTCTGGCGCAACTGACAGTTTTGAACATTTTGACAAAATGTTTCAAACCTTGAATACTTCTACAATTATTTTTGATTTTATGAATATTCTGAAAAAAAATTCCTTTTTAACACATACTTCTCTGTCCTAAAATATACAGTATGGTTTTTTTAGATTCTTTTACGTTAATTGGCAGAATGTCCTAATATTTGAATTAATTTGTAAATTATCCATTCTTTATTTCAGAATTTTTTTTAGCGAAAATACCCCTCGCCATAGTTTACCGTTTTCTCTCTCGCTCCGAACTCCCGAATCGCGATCTATGTTCTTTCTTCTACTCTTCGATTCAGTCACCGTGAAAGGAGTGATTTTTGTGATTGGTCATCGTAATTTGTCTTGCTAATTGCTTATATGGTGGGTATCAACAGTAGTTCAGGTAGTGATTTTGTTTTTTATTTATTTATTTCATGCGTTAGGGTTTGTTTTCTTGTATTTCAGGCATCATTTCAATCTATTGGGGCGAATTTGTATCTTTTAGTGTTGTTGTTCTTCTTCATATAAGCAAATGTATGTGCATATTTTACTGTTGTTCTTTGCATATAAGCACCTGTGAGATTTGTGTGGATATTTGTATGTGTTGACAAGGTTTTTCGCATATATATTTGTGTTTGTTTATTATAGTAAATGGAAGTGGTAGTGTTTTACTTATGTATGGTGCTATCATCTTTTATGTATGGTGATATTTGTGAGATTTTTATGTATGTTTGTTTGTTTTTGTGGGAGTGGCTTTGTTTATCATACATGATGTTATTGTTTTTTACATATGTTCCTCCTAGCAGGCACGTCTAATGATTTAGCCAGCTACAAAAGCAAATTTGATGTGCGTTTTTTTTATATATTCAAGTTCTTTTGTGTGTCAGCAAGTTTTCTTTATTTGTGATGACATGTGTGTTTGTTTGAATATTTGTTTGTGTTTAAACAAAAAATGGATTACAGCATTCCTGTTAATGAGTGGTTCCATTGTAGATCAAACATTTATTCGTATCCTATTGTGTGATGTCATCAAAGAGCATCTATCTGCTGAAGATGATGTGATTTTGCGGAAAAGTTGTTTGGGATGAGTGCTGACACATGGGAATAATATGATTAGTAATTTATAGTTCATTCATCAGATGATGTTGCGTCAAGTTGTCACCAAAAAAGAGAGAGAGTTGTGGTTTAAGGTTGATGGATTTATTGCTCGCTTTTCTTTGGCTGAATTTCATGTTATTACTGGCCTTCCATGTGAAGCCCGTGTTTGTATCCCGTCCAAGCATGCGTCTATATTTGATTTCTTTGGGAAGAAGAAATGCTCTCATAAAGAGTTAGTTGCGCGTTTTATATCTGAGAGAAAATCCTCTAATTAAGAAGAAGTTGATTATGGCGAAGTTGCTTATTATTGAGAGGTTAATATTATTTAGGCCATCAAAGATTGTAAGTGAATAATACTTATCTTTAATTTTGTGTGTGATGAGAAGGAGTTTGAAATCTATCCTTGGGGGAGAGAGTCATACACGCGCTTGGTGAACTCATTAAAGAAGGTGTCTCTGGTTGAACATGACAATATTAGGGGTTGTTATGAAATATATGGATATTCCCTTGCTTTTCAGGTAGTATTTTTATTGTTTGTTTCTTTTTTTTTCCAGTAGTTTTCTTGTGTATCATCATATATTTATTTTTGGTCTCAGTAATTGTAATATTGGATTTTAATGTTTTGTGTAACAGTCTTGGATATTAGAAGCTTTTCCAGCCTTGGCTTCCAAGTTTAACTGTAATTTCAAGATGCATGCTAGAGATCCTTACTCTTTGCATTGGCAATGTGACGTTGGACACATGCATGACGAGGCTAACAAGCTTTTTGATGGTGATTTGGTAAGATTATTATGTTATTTACCTTTAGCAATTATTTTTTCGATGTGAATCTCCGTTTTATTAATAATATTTTAAATCTATTTATTAGACATCGTTGTTCCCTACCTATGGTGAGTTTACAAGAACACAAGGGATGTTGTATATCGAAGAAGAAGCTGATGAAATAGTTGATCACATTGCCCAACCTGATTTTCCCCAACTTGAGGGCCATGTGCTGTATAAGTGTCATCGTATGCATTAATGTGCATATGAGTCTAATTTTTTACACACCAAGGATCCAGAGGTTGAATCATTCGAATCACTTGTTGTTGGTGGTGATGAAAGTGGGGAGGGGGGGGGGGGGGGGAGAAGAAACATGATGTCTTAGAGAAGAGAAAGAAGAGGAAACCTTTGAGAACAAATGAAGGTGATGGTGGTGATTCGCTATTGGTAACCTGGTTCTTACCATCCAACGACCAATTTTCATCAATCGGAAAGTGTAAGGAAAGTTTGAATCGAAATGGGAAGGTCCTTATGTGGTTGACCAAAGTTTTTCCCAAAGGTGCATATGAACTCTCAAATACTGAAGGCGAAGTGGTATACTCATGTGTGAACAGAAAATTTATGAAGAAGTTTTTCACATGAAATTTGAGAGTTAAAACGTCAAGAACTATGTTAAGACTTGATCTCCGATAAGGATTACGTAGGAAATTTAACATTAAAACTATTTATCAAATTCAGTCGCGTAAAAAAAATCCGGGTTCGCAAATGATAGTCAGATTATCTGGGAAACCCTTCCTAGAAGGTGGGCCCAGATAATTTGGATGATGCGGTAAAAAAAATAAAAAAAAATCTCGATAAATGAAGAAAAATGAAAAAAAATGAAATGAAAAATGGAGTTGGAGTTATGTCAATACCATTACGGTTCACGACACCTCATTACTAATTATTTTCAATGGAGTTGGAGTTACATCAATACTAGGGAGAATCCTTTCACCATTACCTCGCAAGAGTGCTAGATCTAGTGGACGATCGTGCTTCACGGGGTATTAAAGATGATTTGAGAGAACGATTATTTTGTGTTATGGAGGGCACGTTTCCCGATATAGAAGAATTCGCTAAATCTTTGAAAAAGGAAGGTTTTTGCTGTCTGGAATGGGCGGAATTATGGGAACTTTTCCTTTGCGTGGGTTCCATGGTAGAGGTAGAAGAAGACTACAAGCTAGCATCCATAACCTTACCTTTCAAACCAATGGCCGAAAAGAAGCCAGACAACAGTTTTGCAGAAAAACCGGCACCCGCCGCTCCAAAACCGGTGCTTTCCTGCAGACAGCCAAGACGCACGCACGAATGGCTCAATTGAAGATGGAGAAGGAAGCACGATGCCCATTGACTTGGAATCTCATGAGTGCACACATGAGGATCCATTTGTTTTGGCTCCTAATTCATCCGAAGAACTCACTTTCATCACATTTATCAAGGAATCAAGTATGAAGCCGATTGTTGTGGCTTTTGAGTAAGGTAATGAGATTTCTAACACTTTTTTGGATTTTGGTGAATATGTAGATCATTGGGAGCATTACTTCGATAAACCATTAGCGGAACTATGTTGGTGGTACTACATACCCTAAGCAAGAAGTCACGCTCGGGTGTATGAGGAGTTTGAGACATTCTTCAATGTCACATCTCTAAACCTCAACCTTTTCATATGTAGTGTTCATTCAAATTTTAGGTGGGCACAAGAGTTTGATTTTCTTTTGAGGGCATTGACGATGTCCGAATGAGTCTTGAGCGAAAGAAGAATAAACCGCCGAGTCTATGACGTTAACCAAGGGCGCTTCTCGTGAGGCAACCCGAGGTAAGTAGTTAGTTTTTATTGCATTGCAATTCTTTTCAATAAAGTAGGATAGCGTTTCATAAATCCTCTATTTCTTCGAATATGCTCGTCGGACTAAGCTTTTAGGGGCCAAAGGGCTATGGAAGAGAAAGGAGAGATCGGATCAATCTTTCAAAAAAGGGGGTCGAGAAACGAGAAAAATATATAGGGTGACCCAGAAATAGCGGTCCCGCCGTTCAAAAGCACCGCCCCCGCCATCAATTTTCCAGATACGTTTGTCCAGCAATCGCAGCCACCACCACCATGATTGAGTATGTTTCCTTTCCCTCGCGTGAGATTTATTTTAATTTTTGTTATTCTTAACTGATTTTCATGGAGGATAATGAAAAGTTTAAATGTGGGAGGGTTGCATTCATAGATTCATGCAGTCAAGTTTATTTTTCATCACTTTATTACAAAGTCATATATTCATGTATTCATATTTACTTTTCCGCTATTTTATTGCATTAGAAAAAGAAAAAAAAAAGAAAAAATATCAAAAATCCAAAAATACCATGCATTGCATATATGTGTTATTCAAATACCCATCTTGCCATATTTTCCTATATTTTAGCATAACCATAGAAATCTCATACCATGTTTGGATTGTTTATCCTTGTCCTATAAAATTTTTATTTTTATATGCAACATTTTAGGTAGATATAACTGAGCACGTATGATATAAGTTCTTAGGCATGACTGAAATCCAACAAATATTTGTCCTGGTGAGAATCTTTGGCCTTATAGGGATTACATCTATATTCCCTCTACTTTTTTTGTATGATTTACTCATCTTATGCAATTACCTCTTAGTATTGACATGTTTATCTATTTTGAGAGTAATTATATACATGTCCATTGCTTATAACTTTCATGTAGTAGAAAACTATATTTCTTAGCCCATATTTATCCATATCTACCCTACATTATATCTTTTCTTGAAGCCAAGTTTTGAGCCTTTAGCCTTTTCGTTTGAAGCTCCACAAAATACATATATCCTTAGCCGATAATAAGCCTAACCCAATGAGGAATTAGGATTAGAGTTGGTTATAATGGATCATTTTGAGTAGAGAAAGGAAAAGCTATGGTTTGTGTTAATGTCAAAAGCTTATTTTTCTCATATTGTATTCATTAGAGGCTCCAAAGAAAAAAAAATAAGAGAAAAGAAAAAGAAAAAATGAAATAAAAAGAAAAAAATCGAAAAAAAAGAAAAGAAAAAGAAGAAAAAAAAATATTATGCATTGACATAAAGAGCCTTAGTTTCATTTCTTCTTATATATGAGAGTTGGCTAAATATTTGGTTAAGAGTTTGATATTATTCTTATGGAAGCTTGATGTATCTTTATGAGTTGTTTTGAGTTATATTGAAGTTTTAGGAATCTTAGTTTTCGGAATTGAAAGCACCACATAGCCAAATATACTCCCTGCTTTTGCATTTTTACCAAGCCACATTACAAACCCGCCGAATGAAGTCTTTTTTTAAGTCTTCCATTGAGAGAAAGTCCTCTTGATGTTGCTTATTTTCTTTGACGTATCTAGTGGAGAATTTGTGATATAAATGTGAATGCTTATGTAGCTTTTTGTATAATGAATGAGTTGAGAGTTGTTCTAAAAGCCTAAATATATGAGAGTGAGAGAAACACATTTTCCTTGTAAGGTTGGATTGATAAGCATGCGGGCTACTTGGTCATTTATATACATGCTAGGATGTTTGTCTACCTTATTCATGTTTGCACTCAATTAAGAAACGGTATATGTTCTCCCAAATTTGATACAGTAACTTCTCCCAAATTATCTTTAGGAGTGAGCATGTCATCCAAATGTTTTGAATAAACGGTATATGTTCCAAGACCTCCTCCACACAATGAATTAAAATGAGACCACAAAGAAATTGAATGAGATTTGGGTCCCTATTGATATCAGATACCTAAAGATTATAATGGTGATCAAATGCTTAGTATTTAGGAGGAAAGGAATTGAGACTATTAAGAAATAAATTGAATGGAAGCAACTTCTCTATTATTTTAGATCCGCGGATGAACACAAGTGAACCAGAAGTTCAATAAATGAAATGAATATACGATTTAACTAGGCAAAACTAATTAAAATAACCCAACATTTAAGGGAGTGTTAAAAATATATCCCCACCTTTTAAATGTAAGATAAATATCCTGACCTTTATAGGTTGTGTTAAAATAATATCACAACAATTCTATCTCAAAAAAATGATGACATGGCGTATACATGGCAAAAAAATAATACTTTATAAAAGGCAAAACTAATAAAAAAATCAGCATTAATATATATATTGTTGAAGTTAATATAATTTTGTTAAACCATGGGTTTCTTGGATTTTTTTAAAAATCAAACCCGGTTTCCTTAAGGAAATATGTGATTATTAAGTAAAGCAGTAAAATTGTTGAATTTCATTCCTTTTTTTTAAAATTGTAATATTCTAGATACCGAATTCAATTTCTTAGTCCAAGGAAACACCGATTAATATATTGTAATATTCTAGATATTGGCGTGAGGGAGACTAATTAAAAAAGGGTTTAAGAAAACCGGGTTTGATTTTAAAAAAATAATCCAAGAAACTCATGGTTTAACAAAAATATATTAATGCTGATTTTTTTATTAGTTTTGCCTTTTATAAATTGTTATTTTTTGCCATGTATGTGCTATGCCATCATTTTTTTGAGATAAAATTATTGTGATATTATTTTAACACCACCTATAAAGGTCAGGATATTTATCTTACATTTGAAAAGTGGAGATATATTTTTAACACTCCTTTAAAGGTTGGGTTATTTTAATTAGTTTCGCCATTTAACTAATAAGCATTTACTAAAGATAAGAAAGTGAAAAAGTTACATAAATTACACTAGTTCATTTGAAAGTTCCAAAAGTAACTCCAACTTAATGAATATCAAGTGATTCTCAAATACGTCAGGAGCGTTGAAGATTACTAGGCTCTTAGTATATGATTCTCTAGAAGAGGAAAGAGCTCACGAGAATATGATGATCGTCAAATATATAAAGGATGTCGATATCAAAATCATTATAAAAAGCTAGAAAGAAGTCATTCATGTAAATATGGATTCTTTAAACATAATGTTTTTGGACCCCTAATTCCAACATCGAAAAGTGTAACATCAATTGGTTTTAGTGGGTGCTTGTACAAAAGCAAATATAAAGTCAAGTTGATTGCACAAAAGTCTGTCATAGATTCATAGGTTATATGAGAACATTTACTAACTGTTGATGTAATTTTGGTTGTCAATAAACGACTCCAAATGTAACTGATGGGTTGTCAATAGTTGTATACTCATATTGATCATTGAATATCATGATGAAATGATCTAAAATGTTTGAAGCATTAATATCAAAGCCTAATCATAGGCAATTAATTAAAGATCCTTATAATAATACTTAAAGTATCTATAATTGTGAAAGTAGTGATGTTGTATTAGGTTCCGGAGTACCATACAAAATTGTATTCTTTTCATTAATCTTGGTTTTTTATCCCATTGGATTTTTCCAATTTTGATGTTTTTAAGGAGACAACCTATGCACCATGGAGATATGACAATTCAACTTAGGAAGTCGGTAACATGAAGAAGTTCAAAGAGCTTATCAACATGAGGAGAATGCTAGAATGATGTTGATTTCAGGCTTAGAACACACGCACTACAATTTTTTTCCATTCGATTAGGTTTTTCCTGGTTTTTCTTAACAAGTTTTTTAATGAAACAATATCACCAAAATATCAAATGTCATCTAGACTTTTTCTCTTGGTCTTGGTTTTTCTCCCATTGAATTTTCTAGACGAGGCTTATTAATGAAGTATTTGGAGAGACTTATCAAAGGGAGAGTGTAATAATATTATTTTATATTATCCTATTAGTTTTGGATAAATACTATAAACTCTAGTTTCCTTATAAACTCCTATATAAAAGATCATTTAAAACTCTAATGAACACTTCAATTTCTCCTCTGATCTTTCCGCCTCTCTTCTCTTTTCTCTTGTTCTTCCATTTTATCACAAACTAGGATATATTTGGCAAACTTGCATACATTTCACACATGAAGGCAATTTTGATACTTGTAGCTTTCAAGATCATGATCTTGCATTTACCACTTAACATGGTGTGGACCCTAGGGCTTCAAAGACGAGACACTATACGAGTATATATATGTAAGAACAAGATTTCGACAATGTACTACGGTTCCTGTTTATTTAATCACCAAAAAGGATGAGTTGATCGAACTAGTTACATATAGAAACAATTTGATCATTGTCCACCCAATTTAACTGCACAAGTTTTACGTTACTTGTGTGTACAAAATTTACTCAATGATGAATTCGATGGACGGTTATATATAGATATGTACTAACTTCATCCTTTCATTTTCCATCTTGAACCTCTCTGTATGCATGCCATTGTTTACACGCTTCCTTATTCCCTTTTCTTGCAGGTACCTTACCCACCCTTAGAACTTGAAGTTGTTCTTAAAGTAGCAAACTACTTCTTGCTGACACATAATAACACCCGCAAACAGATTAATTCATCAACCTTTACCAAAAACAAACAAAGGGTAATGTAGAGAGGAACTTACAAGCAAAGAAAGGATTATGCAAGCTGCAGCACCAGGGAACAACACATACCAATAATTTAGGTTATGCAGCTTTACTCCATCTATGAACAGCAATGGTAGGCTTGCAGCTGCATAAAGTGTGGGTACCCAAAAAAATGTCATTAAACAAATAAATGGATAGCGTATATGCCATCTTCATGTACATAAATCCATCTAGCTAGTTGCAATATGGAAAATATATTTTATCATGTTATTAAACCTAACACCTCATGGATTTTAATTAAAATGCCTCTTCACATTATAGGCTATGTTTGGTAAAAGTGTAGGAGGTGGAGTAGTTCAGAAAACTGGATTATTTGTGTTCAATATAAGTTAATAAGCTAGTATGATGTTGGGTAAACCTAACTGTTAGAGTAGCTAATGAAAACTTTTGAATAGAAAACCAAAAGCCCCGAAAAGTATGGGTGAGTAGTTGTTGAAAAGTTTCGATTCCAAAAGCCAATTAAACAAAAATCTTATCTTTATTTCATTTAAAACTATATAATCTCAAAACCTAGAGTTTCAAAAAAACTAGCTGATGGTGGCAAACGTTCTCGCATAAAAAGGACGCACACAATTCCATCGTTGCCTTTGCCAAACGTTCCACTAACTCGGCGCATGCAATTCACCTCCTAGCTCCTGATTTGTCTATGCATTGTGGACAACAAGGTAATTGCAGCAAGTTGTTGGAACCATAGCATAGTAAACAATTAGCCAAAAATCCCATGGAACCATAGAGCCATGCCAAACCGACCATCTCCTAATTCCAATCGATAAATTTAAATCGACCAGAAATCTAAAGCCAGTTTTTCCCAAGATCAATGCACATTCAAGCTAACAAAATCATGCATGTAGAAAGAGAGAAGAGTTTATATGTACCTGGTGGATGGGTGCATTGAGTATATACCATGAAGGCAATGGAAACTGCAAGGCTAACACTCCTTGCAAGCCAACCAGGGCCGAGGAATGTGTATGCAAGCACACCAATCGCTGCACACCCAATCTGAGCCATAAACATGTTGTACTTCTGCATGCACAAAAATATGCATTTTGCACATATATTGGCACCAAGATCAGCATATATACTACATATCTTGATTCTTGAACAAAGACAGATTCACTTCATTAATCAAAAGGGACAAACATTGTATCTGACTTGTTCATGACTGTGCCTTCAAGCAAGGGATTATCATTTTTCACGTAATCTATTCCAAAAGTTGTCAAAAATGATAGTAAAAGATTTCACTCTTCATGCTTGGCATGGTTGCAATAAACTATATATAGTGATATCCTGACCGCATTCTCATAACAATTTTTTTTTCACCTTTTTGTATATAAATAGTAGGAGCTTTTTAGAGTGATCCTCAAACATGTATGAAATGCCTAATTCACCAACAAACTTATCCAGACAGAGCCAAATGACAAAGCTTGTAAAAACTGTAACATCAAGAATAGGAATTATCTTGTCCCCGGTTTTCTTTCCCACTTCCTCCTTTTCAACCCTTGACTTGTAGTTAAATCGTTCACCTCTTCTTTCCCACCCTCATCCTCGTTCACATTTGATCTCTTACTCTTTGTCCAGAGATTGGTGGTTGGGATTGTGTTATGCATGCTTGGGTTATCGGTCCTCTTGCTAATTCTTTTTACTATAGATTTGGAGATAACTCAAATTACTCAATCCAACCTCTATTTGCTTGATGGACATATTTTTCTTTTATGAGATGAGAAAAATGGAAATTTTCACTTATAAGTGACACTACTACTTCTCAAATTACAGGCACCAAAACTCCCAAATACATAAATTTCACATGCAATGATTTTTCTTGACCAAGTATCACATGCATTAACATAACTCCACTAAAGTGTGTGAACATGGAGAATCCCATAGAATAGAGGTGAAAACAGGAACCACAAAACCATAATTTATGCAATTGCGAACAAAAACAATACAATACACTAATATAGAGTACCGAAATTGAAAATTGAGGAGTGCAAATAACAGATAAAGAGAGGATTGAAAAAAAAGGAGGTACCTTGGCAGCAGGAGAAGAAGGAGTAAGAAAGAGGACAGCGCAAACGGCACCGAGTGGAGCAATCGTCATTGATATCCCCCTCGGAGCAAGCAATTGATCTATCTTCCCCAACATCGCCATGGCCGCAAACGCCCCTTTTTTCATTAAAAAAAAAAAAGGAACGATCTTTAATGCGAATTTCCAACTATCACAAGTAAGAAATGCTGAAATTGGAGGAAAAGAGAGGTACCGAGAGATGGCCAAACGACGTCGCTGAGGGAAGGGGATTTGGAGGCGTTGTCAGGCAACCAGGAGTCCCAGACGGCATTGTTGGCGGTCGTCGACGACGACGCTACCACAACTGGCCTTCCGGCGTTCCTTCTTCGTAAGACATTATTGTGCTTAAACGGCGTCGCATGTGTGGGTAAGGGATTGAAACGAAGTGCAGAGGAGGAGGGAAATCGAGATGGGATGCTCGACAAGGGCGTCCATAAAAGGGCGGCGGGTCTAGGGCGACCTTGCAGGATTTGGCTACCCATCGACCGCTCTGGTTTTTAGCAGCTCTCTCTCTCTCTCGCTCTCGGAGAGGGTTTTGTGAGGTTGAAGAAGGCAATGAGATTTGACGAGTAAACCAAAAAAAAAAGGAGTGGCAGAGATTGACAGCGTTGATTGGAGAGGTTGGGGTTTGGAAGAAGCGAAGGGTCAAAAGTCAGGTGTCTTCGGTGGCTTTGCGATCCTTTGTAACGTCCATTCCATAATACTATAACTTACTCCGTATATTATATTACGGAGTACACTATTCATTTATTATAATATATGCTGTATACCGACTTTTTTTTTTAACAAACAATTATTTGGAAAACGTCGTACACGAATAATACGCGAATCAATCGCGTCTCTAAAATCAGAGTCATTCAATGGATTTTAGAGGTAATGTGCCAAAATTTAAATAAAACTAGGGTGACAGACCCTGCGTAACATTGTTTATATCAAATCGGATTGAATTGAGTCTATAAATAGGTGAATAAATAAAATATGATCTTTTAAGTATTTATAATCATAGATGATTGAAAAAACTCACCTAACGATAAAGTAGTCACGCTAACGAAACATGAAAGCAGATATTATCTTATAGTATACAGTATTATCACAATTAATATAGAACAAATGATTTAATCTATTGGATATCCTTATAGCAACCCATTTAGCTTGGAGTTCTTCCAATTCCATGTTGATTTTTTATATTGAAATATGTGTAAATAGTCAACACTTGACGTCTTTCATATCTTATATGGAGGGTAAAAAAATCGTATGTAATAAAATTCTTGCGTATGTCAAGAAAATTGTCTTTGTTATATATTAGATAGATCTTTCAGTTTCCTCAAACCTAATTATTAAAACTGTCTTTTTGTTTCCTAAGATATAATTAAGCAAATGATTTGCTTACAAAATTGCGTAAATATTCTAGGGTGGCAGACCCGTGCTACGCACACACGGGACATTTTTGTATCTGATATCACAATTATACTCTCATTGTATGTGTCAAGAGGTTTTAAGGATTGTTAAACCATCTTTTTTCCCCTTTATGGTTCAATCCCCTAAAGAATGAACATATACAATCAATGGAAATGTGACACCAAATTAGGACACTATATACTTTTATTATATAAATATATAATAATTTCATGTTCATACTTAAAATAAATGTGAGGTTAGATCTAATTTGTGGCAGCCTTGAATGTTAATTGATCGGTTAAACCCTCGATTAATTTAGAATGACTTTAGTGTTGTTATCATGTATACCCAAATCATTTAAATTAAAATTAATCAAATTATTTATTTTCTTTTCAATTTAATTTGATGCTCCTATATATGGGTACTATATCTATGAGGGAAAAAAATCTATGTCACGTACTCTCCTTTAATCCTTTTATATATATATATATATATATATATATATATATATATATATATGCATTTGTACTATTTGCCACCATTTTATAGGTTACAGTTTATTATATATGTCATTTTTTATGAAATATTTCAACATCCTAACCTCTAAATTTCCCCTAATACATTTATTTATAGGTTATTGTTTTTAATAATCTGTTGTGCAATTTTTCATCTCACTAATTTATACACAATTAAAATGACTTGAATATAGTTAAGAGCATACAGAATGGTTGGAAAATACGGAGTATATGATAACTTTTGAACTCACTATATATTAAACTTCTCTAGGCATTTTATACATGAATAAAATGACATGACGAATATAATTAAGAGAATCCAAAATGTTAAAAAAAAAAGATATGATAATTGAACATAAAGCATGACATTAAGTGAACAAAAGTTAAAATTGGTTATATATATATTGTTTAATATTTTTATTACATTTTAATTTATGTTTTAGTTAATAATTAAAATTATTTACGAAATATTTTATTATTTGATCAAAATTAACTAAATACTAATATATATATAACATGTTTTTTAATACATACAAAAATCTAAAAAATGCATCACCAAAAAATTAAGTACACTTTATTAAGATTTCTAAGGTGTGAACCTTTTATTTTAGCTATATACCATAAAATAGACAACCTTAAATTTTATTTTAAAATTTTATAAATAAATAATTAAACTTGTATGAAAAATATTTTAACCCTAAACCTATACTTGTCTAAAAAACACAATAATTATTAACTTATATTGTAAGGTTAAAACTCGTATGAAAAATATAATGAATATTTATACTTTATTCATTCTTTATATATATACACACACAATGCACTCTGATATATTTTAAAATTATAAGATTATAATTTGTACCCTAGTCATTAAATAAATGTACACCATGTTCGACATCTATTTGTATGTTTTACTACTACTTCATTTTACGTATAACATCTCAAAATTTTTTGCACGAATGACTTTGTTGAAAAATAAGATCGAATACAACCTTTACTGAAATTGCAAAGTTTAACTACACCTCTTTTAATTTAAGTTTTGGTTGGCCATACATATATAAAAAGTAATATATAAATATGAAAAATAAGAATATAATTGGTGTCATATGAACATGAAAATTGAAAGAGATTATGGTTTTCTAGTATAAAAAATGAAAATAATCTAATGATTAATTATAGTTAAAACTTACTTCATCAATATAGCATAATTACATTTTTAAGCATACTGGAACATTAGAGGGTTCGAAAAATTAATCTTTGGGAAGACCTAGCCTACATTCGAAAAAAGAAATAATCTAGATATTTTAGTTCTCACATAAACAAAATCAAATGAAGGACCTAATGAATCACTCTATAAACGAGCAGACTTCAATAACGCCAATTATATCCCTTCTAATAGAACCAAAGGTGGAATTTGGATCCTAATCAAAAACTCAAAATTTACATAATCAATCAAAGAACTAACGAAAACAGATAATTACATTATATACCTTGGCAACATTAGCAACTTTAAATTCATAATCTGTTTCATTTATGCACCCTCCAATCAAACTGAAAAAAATAGCTTCTGGACTGAACTAATAACAAATATTCAGAAACAATCTTTACCATGTATGATAATGGGTGACTTCAACGAAATTGAATCCGCTCAAGAAAAAATAGGTGGAGCACCACCACATATTAAAAGATTTCAAAGAATTGAACAGATCTCAGAGGAATTAGATATCCATACAATTACCTATACTGGAAGCCCAATCACATGGAGAAAAGGAGAAAATCGCATAAATAATACCTATGAACGATTAGATAGAGTTATGATCTATACAGATATCTCAAATCAATTTCAAAATTTATCGGTACACAACCACCCCTTTACAACCTCTGACCACTCTTTAATATCCATATCTATTGGAACAAATAAATTAAGAGCTGGATCACCCTTCAGATTCGAAATGTCTTGGACCAATAATGATAATTATAACAAATTAGTTAAATCAACTTGGGAAAATAAACTACACGGATCATTCATGTTCACATTACTACAAAAACAAAAACTACTAAAAAAATACGAAAAATTGGTGTAAATCACACCCTAATAACAATTTTCGTCAAATAAAGGAAATTGAAGACCAACTCCTTCTTTTACAAACAAAACAGACCATCGGAACTTCAATTGACAATACAAACAACAAATACAACAAACTCTTAAACAAACGGGAAGTCCTTATGGAGTTCAATAACACTTTTTGGAAACAAAGAGCCAAGTCAAACTTCTTAAAATTTGAAGATAGAAATACCTAATACTATCAATCCATAACAAAAATAAGAAATTCAAAAAATATTAATCGAAATTTTACAAATAAACATGGGACATTATTTGAAGACGAAGATCAAATAAGAGAAGAAATTACCAAAGAACTAGCCGAAAGATTCATCTTAAATAATCTGACAGGCAATAACAACACACACTTTCCTAACTTAATAAATCACACCATCACTAATTCTGAAAACCTTGCCTTCACAAAACCTTTCTCAGATAAAGAAATCAAGGACACCCTATTCTCAATGACAGATGACAAAAGTCCAGGCCCTGATGGCTTTCCACCAGAATTCTACAAAAAGTACTAGGACATTGTAGGTAATCTCCTATGTAAGGCAATCAAATCATTTTTCTATTCTGGAATCCTCCTCAAGGAAGTAAACACAACTTTCATTGCTCTTATTCCGAAAATGGATACACCCTCTAACATTAACTACTATATATCGACCAATCAGTCTATGCAACACTATCTATAAAATTATCTCAAAATTACTAGCTAATCGTTTGAAACCGATCTTACCGCGTATCATAAATCCTTTTCAAGGAGCATTTATACAAGGTAGAAATATCCAAGACAATATTCTAATTGCCCATGAAATTTTCCATTCTTTCCACAACAAAAAGGGGAAATTAGGATGGATGACCCTAAAACTTGACATGGAAAAAGCATATGATAAAATAAACTGGAACTTTATTGAAACAATTTTAAATAAATTTGGTTTTGACCCTAAATGGATTAATTGGGTTATGACTTGCCTTACCAAAACAAGCTTTTCCGTCCTAGTCAATAACTTACCAAGACATACATTCCAAACGCAAAGAGGAATAAGACAAGGAGATCCCCTTGCACCTTATATTTTCGTAATAGTAATGGAACTACTGGCAAGAATGCTACAACAGGAATCCCTAGAATGTGATCCTTTAATTGGTATTAAACTCACAAACAATAGCAGTCCTATCCCTTTCCTCTCCTTTGCTGATGATACACTAATCTTTGGACGTGCCGATGAACTAAGTCTATACACGATTAAAAATATCCTAAACAACTTTTCTAACTTATCTGGATTAACCATCAATTACAATAAAAGTTCTCTACAAGTCTCCAAAAATATACAATAAAATAAAGCACAGTCTCTTGCCCAACAACTAAATATTCCTATTACCAAAACAATGAAAAAATATCTTGGAATACCACTCATTAGTGGAAGAGTTTGTAATGCTACCTTTGATGATGCTATACTAAGTCTCAAAAAACAACTCTCAAAATGGAAATCAAACACTCTCTCACAGGCCGGTAGATCAGTACTAATTTAAGCTAACCTCAACTCTAAAACAAATTATTTAATGCAATATTTCCTTCTCCCTAAAGAAATTCTCAGCAAAATTGATCAAATAAACAAAAATTTCTTTTGGAACAAACTTCAATCTGATAATTATCACCCATTAATCAGCTGGGAACACCTATGCACTCCCAAAAAGGACGGCAGATTAGGATTCAAATCAGCAGAAGAAATTAATATTGGAATGCAAATGAAACTCCTCTGGAGAATCATATCCAATCTTGACAATATCTGGTCTAAGGTAATCTCAGAAAAATACCTCTCAAAAGAATCGTTAATGGAAAGAGGAAAATTCAAAACCTCATGGCAATTTGGAAGACTTCTAAATATCAGAGACCTCTTTTCAAAAGGATTACTCTGGCTTCTAGGTAATGGAAAAAATATAAATGTATGGACTGATATATGAGTAAATGAACAATATCTTGAAACATTCCGTGATAATCAAAACCCTAATCTAAAAGTCTGTGACCTTTTCACTAAAAACAATTCGTGGGATATGAATAAATTGAATAATATCTTTCTCCCTAACATCGTCCAAATGATCAGCAACATACATATCCCAACTAGAAATATTCCTGACAAACTTATTTGGATCTATAATAACAATGGAGAATTTACAGTTAAATCCACTACTTCCCTTTTCAATACCAGTAACACAAATAAAATTAATGCAAACTGGATCTGGAAACTTAACGTCCCTCCAAATATAAAAATTTTTATTTGGAAGATTATCCTCGATATCTTACCTACCACTGTCCGTTTAAATAAATATATAAATAGAGTTCCCAACACTTGCTCTCTCTGCAACTCTGACATAGAAGACACAAACCATCTCTTATTTAATTGTCAGATCACCAAATCTCTCATAGCAAACCTTGGCATCAAATTAAAAAAATTATTTATTATACCGGACCTAACAGACAACGCCTCTGAAAACATCATTAACACCAAAACACTCAATAAAGACTTCTCTGACCTTTGTTACTTATGGCACAACATATGGGAACTTAGAAACAATATAATCTTCCAAAATAACAAAAATAAAAACATCATCAACATGCTATACCAAACAATTAACAACATATCCTCCTGGAATAAAGAAAATAATAATTATATCAAACCTAAAATCAGTAGACCTCAACATAAATTATTTTGGAAACACCCACCTCCTAACACGATCAAAATTAATGTAGATGCCTCAGTTAAAGTTAATCATGAAACTCAAATTGGTTGCATTCTGAGAAACAACTACGGTCAGGTAATTCATATATACAAAAGTAACATTACAAAATACTCTATTATTTTAGCAAAAGTTATGGCTATATATGCAGGTATAAGACAGGCAAACGACTTGGGGATCAGAAGAATCATTATCGAAAGCGACAACGCAACCATCATCAATGTCATCAATCACATAATCAAAACCCCATGGGAGATAGCACAATTAATTGAAGAAATCAAGTCTCTAAAAGAAGACTTTGAATCAATCAATTTTCAGCATTGCTACAGAGAGGCAAATCAGGCAGCCGATTTCCTTGCAAAATCTCCTTTAAATTGTAATATTATCCTATGATCTCACTGTTACAAGTTTCAAAACATCATCTTTTCAGATGATCGTGGATGTCTGTAGTACATCCAACTCTTTGCCTACTGTAAAAAAAAATATTCACTCGCCTCAGTTTTTACTTAATGAATATATACGGTTGGTGAATGAAGCCAAGCTTTGAAAACATGTTCTCGATCTGCATATTAAACAAAAAAAGTAAGTTATTAGCTTTACAAAAATCTAGAGATTTTTCTACTTTGATAGAATGAAAGGGAAATTGAAAATCAAACAAATTCTAGAAATTGAAAACAGAGGGAGGTGGGTTGAAGATTAGCTATATGCCTATATATATAAACGGTCTTTCTATCCTATGCCCCAAGGGCATAGGATAAGAACCTTAATCGGGAAAGATTCACTACCAAAAAAAGAAGCGACTCTAGGAAAGCAATATTACAAAAAGCTAAAATGATTTAAAATTAGGAAATCTTTCCCAATTGAGGTTATTATCCTATGCCCTTGGGCATAGGATAGAAAATCCGATATATAAATGATGAGTTGATCGGATAGAACATAAAACATTTAGAGGTATAAATAGTCAAATTGTAACTCTTTTCAATTTATTAGAGATAGAGATACTCTTGTTTATACTATCCTTGTATGTTACGATTTGTATAGATTTGTTTCTATCCTTTTGTAACCCTAATTGTCTATATAATATCATATCCTCTGAATGATCGAATCATCAGAGTTTCCACAATCTTTTATGGTATCAAGAGCAGGTTTTTTCTAAACCCTAATCTCCTCCCCTGTTCGGCCGCTTTCATCCAGCCATCATGTCCGGCAACAGCGTATCCGACGGCAGTACCGACAACCAAACACCGCCCACCAATCCACCGCCCAACAGTCCACCCCCTCCCACCGACGACGGCTCTTCGTCCCGTTCCTCTGGTGCGTCTCTCTTGGCTGCCGCCTTGAATCCGTCCGGCAATTCCAATCTCCAATTACCTACCTTTTTCGTCAAGCTAGATCATTCCAACTACACGATCTGGCGAGCCAATCTTATCGATACCCTTGATGCCTATGAACTTCAGGATCATGTCCTCATCGGCACCTCTCCACCCAAAACCGTTACTGTCCCTTCCGACAACTCATCCTCCTCTCAAACCAATCCTAATCCTGACTTCCTTACCTGGAAACGCAGGGACAAGTTTGTTCTTGTGTGGATCCAAACCACTATCTCCTCCAATCTCCTCGGCTATGTCACTCGCGCCACCACTGCGCGTGAGGCATGGCTCACCCTCGAACACATGTTTCAAGCCCAATCCCGTGCTAGATCTATGCACCTCAAGTCCCAATTACACTCCCTTCCGAAAGGCAATCTCTCGATTCTTGAGTACTATGAGAAGAAGCGAGACATCACTGATGCCCTTGCCGATTGTCTTTAGCCGGTCTCCGAGGATGATTTCATCGCCTCGGTTCTCCATGGCCTTGACCCGTCGTACGGTCCCTTTTGCGCCGCCATCAACGTGCGCATCGACAACCTGACGTCCGACAATCTCCTTGGGTCTCTACTCCGGGAAGAAGAACGTCTCCTTGAGGTTGGTCGCTACCTCCAGAACCATCAACCGGCGGCCAACTACGGTCAGTCCCGCCCTCATCGCCCTGATCGCCCGTCCTCCCGCTCTGGTCAGTCCCCGTCTCATCAGTGCGGCCCTCCTCCGGAGCGCTCCTCCTCTCGCTCTGCCGGCAATGGCTCGACCGGCACCGACGACCCTGCTGGTCGCTCTCACAACCGTCCACACTGTCAGCTCTGTGATCGTCTGGGTCACCCTTGCCAAGGATTTCTTCAGCCGGTTGAACCTTCAAGCCATTCCGTCTCGCCACTCCGCTGATCGTCTCACTCAGCAGCAGCCCGCCGGCCCCTCTACATATGCTGCCTCCTCGTCGTCTCTCCATGACCCTGCTTGGTACTTTGACATCGGCACTACTGACCACGTTACCGGTGAGTTCAACAAGGTCTCCATCAACTCCGACTATAATGGTGGTGATCAACTAGCCCTAGGTAATGGTTCTACCCTACCCATTTCACATATTGGTAACACCTCCTTTCCCACACCCTCTCGCCCTATTTCCCTATCACATGTCCTTATTGTGCCCTCCATGCATAAAACCTTGTTAGCATCTCCAAATTAACTCGCGATAATAATGTTTTCCTTGAATTTCATCCTACTTTTTGCTTGATTAAGGACATGCAGGGGCGACCTCTTCTCAAATGCCTGGTCAGTGATGGCTTATACAAATTACCTCCGTCAGTCTCTGCGGTCTCCAAGCAAGTTCTAGTGGGTGAGTGCACTACTCTAGCACACCGGCATAATCTTTTTGGTCATCCGAGTCCTGCAATTCTACAGTTCTTGTTGCGTCAGTTTCATTTACCCATTGTGTCAAAAAAGGCCATTGGCCCCTGTCAGTCATGTTCGTTAGGCAAAAGCAAGCGTCTTCCTATTGTGTCAGCTCATGTTCCCAAACCAGCTCCTTTTGATTTGGTTTATTCAGATGTTTGAGGTCCTGCCCTCACTTTATCATTACATGGTCCTCACTACTTTGTGTTGTTTATTGATGATTGCACTCGCTTCACTTGGGTTTACTTCTTGACCCACAAATCTCAGGTTTTGGACTATTTCCGTCTCTTTCAAACAATGATCAAAACAGAATTCAATGCTACAATCAAAGAGCTGCAAACCGATTGGGGGGGGGGGGTGAATTTTGGTCCCTCACCTCTCTACTTCAGCAGCAGGGTATTATTCATTGCATATCCTGCCTCCACACACCATCTCAGAACGGTATGGTTGAACATCGCAACCGTACGATCCAAGAAAAAGGCCTTACCTTGCTTGCTCAGTCTCGACTCCCACCCCAATTTTGGGAGCATGCGTTTCACACTGCTATTTATCTTCACAATTGAACACCTACCCCAGTCCTGAAGCTTGACTCCCCCTATCTCCGTCTTTACAAGCGTCTCCCTGACTATAAGGCACTTCGGTCCTTCGGTTGTCTTTGTTTCCCATACTTGGAACCCTACAGATCCAACAAATTGGAATTCAAAACCTTGCCCTGTGTCTTCCTTGGATACAGTTCCTCCCACCGTGGCTACCTTTGCTTCCATACCGCCACACACCGCACCTATATCAATCGACATGTCATCTTCCATGAGTCTATGTTCCCATCTATCGGTCCGTCATCCTCCTCCTCCCCCTCTGTGTCCGATCAGTCTGTCTCTACGCAGATGCTAGTGTCGTCGGATCTCCTTGGTGCGGCTTTGGCCGTTCCCCAGGAGCCTTCGCCTCGCTCCTCGTCCGAACTGACCGCTACGGAGCCTGCCTCACCGACCAGCCCTAGCGAGAGTGTGATGTCGTCCTCGCCTACTGCCACAACCTCACCCTCCTCAGCCCGACAGCCTGCTCCCCAGCCTCACCCTGACGCCACCTCCCTTGACCATCCCCTACCACCGCCAGTTTCCTTACCCCACCTCCGCCCTGCTGACCAGAGCACTCATCCCATGAGAACTCATGCTCAATCTGGAAACCTCAAACCTAAGGTCCTCACTTCCTCTCGCCATCCCCTTCTACCCAACCCCCACCCTGATCTTGTACCTAAAACATTCCGCCAAGCTTCCACTCACCAACAGTGGGTCACCTCCATGGAAGCCGAGTTTGATGCCCTCCATCGCACAGGTACGTGGTCTCTAGTGCCCCGCCCTCCTCGGGTCAATGTCGTTGGGTGCAAGTGGGTCTACAAGATCAAGCGGAAAGCGGATGGATCGATTGACAGGTACAAGGTTCGTCTGGTTGCGAAGGGCTACCATCAGGAGGAAGGTGTTGATTATTTCGACACCTTTAGCCCTGTCATTCGCCCCACTACCATTCGCCTTGTCCTCACCATTGCCCTGTCGCGGCAGTGGCCGATTGGACAACTCGATGTCAACAATGCGTTTCTGAATGGGGATTTAGCGGAACAGGTCTACATGGAGCAGCCTTAGGGGTTCGTTGATCCTGCTCGCCCTTCTCATGTCTGCCTCCTGCGGAAAGCTCTGTATGGTCTAAAACAGGCTCCGCGGGCATGGTTTAGTAAGCTGAAGGCGTTTCTTCTCGCCTCTGGCTTTCGAGGATGCCAATCCGATTGCTCTCTCTTTGTCCACTCCAGCTCCGCTTGCACCATATATGTCCTTGTCTATGTGGACGATCTGATTGTGATAGGAAGCTCTCTCTCCCACATTGATCGCTTCATTGCACAGCTCAACCATTCGTTTTCGTTGAAGAATCTGGGAGATCTTCATTACTTCCTCGGGATTGAGGTCACTCGCACGTCAACTGGCCTTCATCTGTGTCAACAGGGCTACATTCGGGATCTCTTAACGCGGTCTAAAATGGTCGATGCAAAGCCCATCTCCACTCCTGTCGAGCCGCATTCCCGTCTGGTCCTGTTTGGTGATCCAATGCCAGATCCATTGCTATACAGGAGCATCGTTGGTGCCCTCCAGTACGTTATTATCACCCAGCCCGAGATCTCTTATGCGGTGAATCGTGTGTGTCAGTATATGCATCGTCCCACTGATGATCACTGGTCGGCCGTCAAGCGCATCCTTCGATACTTAAAGGGCACTATCTCCCATCGGTTCACACTGCGCCCTGCCTCCGAGTTTGTCGTGACCGCTCTCTCCGACGCAGGATGGGCCTCGGATGTCGATGACCACCGTTCTCAGTTCGGCTATGCCATTTACTTCGGCCCCTCACTCATCAGCTGGACTTCCCAAAAGCAACGTGTAGTTGCCAGGTTGAGCACCAAGGCCGAGTATCGTGCTATTGCAACAGCCGTCGCAGAACTCAGTTGGATCCAGCTCTTGCTTCTTTACCTGCGTCAGTCTCTGGTTCGTCCACCTTCGTTGTTGTGTGACAGTCTGAGTGCGACATTTATGACTCGCAATCCTGTTCTCAACAGCCGGTCCAAGCACATTCATATCGATTTTCACTTCGTTCACGAGAAGGTTGATACCCGTGAGCTCTTTGTTCGTCACATCAATACGCATGATCAGATTGCAGATATCTTCAACAAAGCACTCGGCTCTCGTCGGTTTGATCTACTCCGCTCCAAGCTCCACGTCGGCCCTCTGCCTTGAGCTTGCCAGGGGGTATTAGAGATAGAGATACTCTTGTTTATACTATCCTTGTATGTTACGATTCGTATAGATTTGTTTCTATCCTTTTTTAACCCTAATTGTCTATATAATATCATATCCTCTGAATGATCGAATCATCAGAGTTTCCACAATTTTTTACAATTACTTAAAAGAGAAGATAAAACATTAAAAGGTATGAATAGCTAATTAGTATTGTAGTGAGTCTTTTCATTTATCACATTTATATTTTTAAATAAATAGGTGAAAAGACTTTTGCTCTAAATTGTATATGTCTTTTCATTTACCCAAGTTAAAAGATAAAGCATTAAATATAATTAAATAGCTAATTTGTAACTCTTTTCATTCACCTAACTTATATTTTTAGTAAATATGTAAAAAGCATTTTAGTCTAATTCAAGGTTAAGTAAAAACTCAATATATAAAAATGTTGATAAAAAAACTTAATAAAAATTGAAAAGACAACGAAGTAAAACATTTAAATAGATATTTAATTAGCATTTAATGACCAAAAAGTCAATCTTAGTATATAAATAAATGTAAATATTATATATATACTCTATGAAATGAACCAAAAAATAAAATAAAAGATGTAGTTATTTGGGTTTGAACTTTGGATGATGGGGCTGTCAACAAGAACCGTAACCATTGGGCTAAAGATGACATGTTGATACAAATTGAATAGATAAGAAAAAAATAGTGTAAATTTTCATAGACTTAATAAGAGCAATAAATTGCCCATAAACACAAAAGTAGAAAAATGACAAAGTATGAAAATAAAATAAAAGATGTTGTTGTTAGGGTTTGAACTTTGGATGAAGGGATTCTCATCAACAATTACTACCATTGGACTAAAGAAATTATATTGATGCAAATTGAGCATATAAGAAAAAAATAGAAATTTTTTTGTGGAGTTAATAATGGCAATAAATTGCCCATGAACACAACTTTTAAGGTTTATATATAGAAGACTAGCCTAGAGCCCGTGCGCCACACACGAGATTTTTAAAATTAATTAATAAACTCATCTTATTTTCGGATGTTATCATATTAATTAATGCGTTTTAAATAATGTATAAAACATAGTCCTAGTTCAGAAAACATAGAATATTTCCCGGATGAGTATTCGATTTCCTTTAAATTTCTGTCAATTACCGGTCATAGAAGAAAATGTGTTTTCGACTCCTGACTGAGAGGTTGTTAATTAAAAGAGACAGCCGTTGTCACACCCTGTTTTTTTGTATCTGCTGTTTTTTTAATCTTAATGTCATATCTCAATACATTTGCTACTGACTGAAGGGGAATAATTGAACTCTGTAGGATAATGAAAAGTACTTCAAGACTGAAATGATTAAAAAATAAACAAATTCTTCATTCCAAAAATCAAACAAAATAGTTAACTCAAGTGAATATCAATCATGCAGCTTCATTCTGTATTATTTTTGAAAGAAGATACTGGAACTTTAACAATATAAATGCAACATGCTAATTCCTTCTGTATTATTTTCAAAGAATATGCTAGAACTTTAACAATATAAATGCAACATGCTAATTTTCAAGAAGTGGAGTACATTATTCTTGTCTTGACGAGGTAAATATATAGATAGTGTAACAAAATTATAATAACAAATAACGGAACCAAACAAAGAGTCTCGTGTAAAATTAAGGTTATAACTAACCTAGGATCACCCCACTAAATAGTCCACCCAAAAGTTACTACTCGTTACAATGGCCCCCTTGTAATATCAGCCTACAAAAAGTGATCCCAAAGTTACTACACATTATAGAAACCCCTTAAAGTCTCACACACTCATTTTATGCATCAAGCTCAATGTTATTCACACACTCAGATCGGCTCCCCTTTGACAGTTGTGTGCAGGTTTTTCAGCGTTTCCCCCCTTCCATTTTGCTTTTGGGTTACATACATCGCTCATTCCTTGTACTTGTGCTTTATTTTTTGTCCCCGTAACCTTCGTATTAGCCTTCTCATTCTCTTCATCTGCAGTGATATCATGCCGCACATACTCCTTGACTCTCTTTTTAATCTCTGCTTCTTGTTGCCTATTTATTGTGAGCCCCGCTCAATGTAGCCCCTTCACCAGTAGTTGTTGTGAGATTGCAAGATTGATGTAAAATCCTCCTTAGGGTTTACATTCATTGATAAACATATATATATATATATATATAGGTTACAATGGTATTGGACCTTTGGGCCCACTATACATGAGAAGACCTATGTAATCTATCAAACCCCCGTAGTCGAAACTGGAGGGGGGCGTACAGTGAGACTGGAGCGAAAATCAATGAACAACTGTCGAGGTAAACCCTTGGTGAATATATCAGCGTACTGATAGGAGGACGGGACATGTAGAACACGGACATGTCCAATGGCAACCTTGTCCCTGACGAAGTGGAGATCGAGCTCAATGTGCTTCGTGCATTGATGTTGGACTGGGTTGCTAGCCAGATAGACGGCGGAGACGTTATCAGTGTAGACCAGAGTGCCCTTCTGAAGAGGGAAATGAAGCTCAAGAAGGAGATTGCGGAGCCAAGAGCACTCGGAGACAACGTTGGCCACACCTCTGTATTCTGCCTCAGCGCTGGAGCGAGACACGACAGACTGACGCTTTGCCGACCACGACACAAGAGTGTCGTTGAGGAAGACACAGTAACCAGACGTGGAGCGACGTGTGTCAGGACAACCACCCCAATCCGCATCAGTGTAAGCAACAAGGTCAAGCTTAGAGGAAGGAGTGATCGTGGTGCCTAGCTCGAGGGTGCCGCTGATGTACCGAATGATCCACTTCAAGGCCTGAAAGTGGGTTCCCTGGGTGCATGCATGAACAAGCAGATCTGCTGAACGGCGTAACTGATATCAGGCCTGGTGAAGGTGAGATACTGAAGAGCACCAGCGAGGCTCCTGTACAATGTCGGATCATCAACCAAAGGACCAGAATGAGCACTGAGCTTGTTAGATGTATCGACCGGGGTGGCGACAGGATTACAGTTAACCATCTTAGCCCGAGCAACAATCTCAGTAGCATACTTACTGTGTGAGAGAAACATACCAGACGCATGACGCTGGACAACAACCCCCAAGAAGTAGGATAACTGACCCAGATCGGACATGGCGAACTCTGCACTCAACTGCGAAATAATCGACGTCCGAAGAGCATCAGAAGAGGCGGTGAGAATGATGTCATCGACATATAGTAAGAGAAAGGCCATGTCTGAGCCTCTGCGATAGATAAACAGAGACGAATCCGAGCGGCTGCCAATGAAGCCTAATCGTAGCAGATGAGAAGCAAAGCGCTGGAACCAAGCTCGCGGAGCCTGTTTCAGCTCATACAGAGATCGCTTCAGGAGACAGACGTGTTGGGGACGATCAGCATCAGCAAACCCCGACGGCTGAAACATGTAAACTGTCTCATTCAGATGACCATGAAGAAAAGCATTCTTGACATCCAGCTGATGAATGACCCAGTTGCGCGACAATGCTAAGCTCAACACCACTCGGATAGTGGCAGGCTTGACGACGGGGCTGAAGGTCTCATCACAGTCAATACCTACCTGCTGAGAACGACCGTTGACCACCAGACGTGCTTTGTAGCGCTCTAACGTCCCATCAGAGCGGAACTTGTGACGGAAGAGCCACATACATCGGATGACGTTCGCCTTAGGAGGGCGAGGTACCAGAACCCAAGTACCATTCCTTGTAAGGGCCCTGTATTCGTCGAGCATAGCCGCCTGCCAATTCGGGTTGAGGAGGGCTGTTTTGTGGAGGTGGGTATGGGGGAGAGGGAGGTCGGGGAGGAGGCAGGGGGGTGGGGAGGCGGAAGGGACGGACGCAGGGGGGCTGTGAGACGGCAGGTAAGGCTGCGGGCGCTGCAAGCCCGCAGCTGGTTGGTTAGCTACGGCCGCGGCCGCGGCATGGTGCTGCGGCCGCCGCCAGTAGATGGGGTGTGGGATAGGTGTCGGGTTGTTGATGGGTTGCGGCCGCAGCCGCAGCATCTTGCTGTGGCCGCGGCATCAGATGTTGGGTAGCGGCTGGCGGGGAGAATGTAGGGAGATAGGAGGCGGGGTGATGTTCGGTGTTCATGGAGACGATCTGACGGGGTCGGAAGACACCGGAGACGCTGCGGGTGTGTGGTCTGGTGGTAGGGGTGGTGGAGGTGGTGTAGGGGGGGAGGCAGGAGCACCGGGAGAGCCCTGGGGGAGAAGAAAGTGAGGGAACGATGACTCTGACTCAGACTGAGACACAGGAGGTGTAGAAGAGGGGAGGGGAGGAGAAGCAAAGGGGAAGCGAGACTCATCAAAGGTGACATGTCGAGACACAATGAGCTTATGGGTCTTGATATCGAGGCAGAGGTAACCGTGATGATCAGACGGATAGCCGAGGAAGACACAAGGAGTGGAGCGCGGGTGAAGCTTGTGTGAGGCAGTGGAGGACTGGT
The DNA here is from genome assembly GCA_963922045.1 of Persicaria maculosa. NCBI lineage: Eukaryota > Viridiplantae > Streptophyta > Magnoliopsida > Caryophyllales > Polygonaceae > Persicaria > Persicaria maculosa. Next base: position 38,123,877 of record OY998271.1, read on the forward strand.
TTGGGAAGCACAAGCACCCGAAGGTACGAAGGTGATCATACCTAGGCAAAGTGCAATAGAGGGCCTGACCTGGCGAGCGATGGTGAAGGGTGGTAGATGGGAGAATTTTGAGGAGATAACAGGTGGTGGATAAGGCGTAAGGCCAATAGGTGAGGGGAATAGATGGGTGAAAGAGGAGAGAGCGCATCATGTTGGTTATGGTTCTGATGATTCGTTCAGCCTTGCCATTCTGCTGGGAGGTATAGGGGCAAGACAACCGATAGGAGATCCCATTTGCGGCGAAGAAAGAGTGAAAATCTTTATTGTCAAATTCACGGCCATTGTCACATTGGAAGCATTTGATGAATGTGTGAAACTGTGTTTTGATGTAGGCATGGAATTTGGAAAAGACAGGAAACACTTGGGACTTGAAATGCAACGGAAAGACCCATAAGAAATGAGTGTAATCATCTAGTAACAAGAGGTAGTACTTGTGACTCTCCTTGCTAGGCACAGGAGAGGTCCATATGTCACTATGAATGATGTCAAAAGGAGCAAGGGTAGAATTCAGGGACCGTTGAAACGGTAGTCGGGCATGTTTGCCTAACTGACAGGACGAACATAGACTAGAGCGTAGGTCTTTAGGACAGGTGACAAGACTCTGAGAACGGAGGACATCTAGAACGGCAGCACTGGGATGACCCAGGCGTGCATGCCAGAGGCTGGACGATGATGCCGAGAGGGCGACCGGGTACAACTGACTGGACACATGAGGTGGTGTGACAGGGTAGAGCTCCCCGGTGCTGTTACATCTCATGCGAGTAACCCCCGTAGTAAGATCGTTCACAGAGAAACCAAAGGGATCAAACGTAAGGGAAACGTTATTGTCAATAGTGAACCGACGGACAGAGATAAGGTTTTTGACAATCTTTGGGGAAATGAGGACATTGTTAAGGTGTAGTGGGTGGGTTGGGGTCTGTAATTTGGCGTGGCCAATCCCTGAAGTAGCAAGACGACCACCATTGCCGACGATAATAGAGTGTGCAGGACCCTTAAAGGAAATAGATGAAAGGTTACCTGAGGAGTTCGTCATGTGGGAGGTGGCACTAGTGTCCATGTACCAAGAAGAGTCGGGAGATGTCGGCTGGATAGAGGAGAAGGCGTGATGCGTAGCAGGAGCAGGCGGAACATAGGCGTGATCTGACGATGTCAGATAGGCCTGAGGATCGGCATGTTGCAGGGCAGGAGAGCCGGAGTGTATCCAATGGGTGTTGAAGCCAGGTACCGGGGACCGTCGAGGGGCGGCATTCCAAGGACGAGGGCCGTGAGGCCACGAGTGCCACGGCCGCTGTGTAGAGCCGCGGCCGCGCCTAGAATCGGTACTGGACATTTTTTTTTTTGTGGAAGGCGGCGCCGAAACCCTAAGCGTGGGTAGGAGGTAGGGTTTCGCAGAGCGGAGAGAGAGAGGAGGGAGGTGTGTTGGAAGAGAGGGGGCGAGAGAGAGGAAGGAAGGGAGGAGGAGGCCGGTGAGGGAGGCCGAGAGGGAGAGAGAAAGTGCAGCGGCGAGGTGACGATGCCGGCGGCGGTAAGAGGAGGGGTGGGGCGGGAGGATCAAAGTAGGGTTCCGTGAGGAAGAAAAGGCTGTGATACCATGTGAGATTCCAAGATTGATGTAAAATCCTCCTTAGGGTTTCCATTCATTGATAAACATATATATATATATAGGTTACAATGGTATTGGGCCTTATTGGGCCTTTGGGCCCACTATACATGAGAAGACCTATGTAATCTATCAGTTGTATCTAATGAAATTTCAGTCGCACATTGCATATTCTTATCTATCATTTTTTTCATCAAACTTGTGGTTGATTTGAGGTCATCCATTGCTTTGATAGAGAGCTCCCTTCATCGCTCGATCGTGCTTCCATACCGCCAGGCCCTTCATGACTCAATCTCGCTCCAAATTTCGCTTTATGCAGCCTCATATCCCCACCAGTTATGACAGATGCAGCACCAACATTAGCATCATCACATGACTGATCCTGTGTGACAGATGCAACGCCATCAGAAGCAAAACAGAACCTATTTCAGCAACCTTCAATGGAGAAGTGTTCATTATTCTCACTATAGTCTCAATAGTCTTACATGGCAGTAGATTTTAAAATCAGGTTCTCTAAACATTAAATATTCAGCTATTAAAATTCCATCAATAATCTTCTTCATAGCAATGAGGTTTGAAGAGGCCTACCGGGTGGCTATAGAATTTTTCTGTCCGTGGGTTGACGCCCATGACGAATATGCCAATACACACCATCTCCGGCTTCCATGGAAGAAGTGCAAATTTCATCACCATAATCTACCTTGTGATCTCATAAGACCCTATCTATTAACTTGAAATAAATAAGATGACGTTAAAGTGTTAAATTAACACAAAAAAGCCACCACGTTAATAATGGAAGCCAATTGATCATTCAAAGATATGTTTTATCCCTTCAGAGTACATATTTGCTCAAAAATTAATAGAAATGGAGTTGATTAATTAACATATCCATGAATATCTTCATCATTCGGAATGGAGGTGTTCGGGGTAAGAAAACTACCAAGTTTCTTAAACTAACTAGCATAATGGACTGTACATATTTGCTCAAATGTTAATATAAGAAAAAATCAAATTAAAGCATAAGAGATCATAAAAGGAGTAAGAAGGAACCCAAAAAATTTGAGCTCCTTAGACATGATCATCACTTCATTTGTTGTGTAATACAGAGTATCACTATATAGAGGCCTTGTAATGCTTTTTAATAATTCAAGAAACATCATACCCTTGTATAAATAAGCATATACACCAGCCTCTGTAGGTACAATAGGGCATCCTCTCCTTTTAAACTCTCTCTCTTTATAGATGTAGAGCAAACAAAAAGCTCATGACCTACAAAAACAACAAGTTACTGGAAACTCCAATGATAATACAGACAACAAAAGACAAAGATTATTAAATAAACGTGAAATACTCATGAATTTTAATAATAATTTTTGGAAACAAAGGGCTAAATCTAACTTCCTTAAATTTGGAGACAGAAACACCAAATATTATCAATCAATAACCAAAATCAGAAATTCTAAAAACATTAATCGTAACTTCACAAATAAAAATGGTCTTATCATCGAAGATGAAAATCAAATTAGAAATGAAATTACAAATGAATTAGCCGAAAGATTCATCTCAAATAATGAAACAACCAATACCAACTCACATTTCCTAAACTTAATTAACCACACCATTACTGACAGTGAAAACTTAGCCCTAACTCAACCCTTCACAGATAAAGAAATTAAAGACACTCTATTCTCAATGGCAGATGATAAATCTCCAGGTCCTGATGGCTTCCCACCGGAATTTTACAAAAAATATTGGAACATAGTGGGAAACCTACTATGCAAAGCAATCAAATCCTTTTTTCACTCTGGCATTCTTCTTAACGAAGTAAACACAACGTTTATTGCACTTATTCCTAAAATTGATAAACCTACTAACATTAATTATTACCGTCCAATTAGTCTTTGCAACACCATTTATAAAATTATCTCTAAACTCTTAGCCAACCGTTTAAAGCCTATATTACCCCGTATTATTAATCCTTTTCAAGGAGCCTTTGTACAAGGTAGAAATATTCAAGATAACATCCTAATAGCTCACGAGGTCTTTCACTCCTTCCACAACAAAAAAGGGAAACCAAGTTGGATGGCTATTAAACTTGACATGGAGAAGGCTTATGACAAAATAAGCTGGAATTTTATACGTATAATACTAAACAAATTTGGGTTTCACCATAAATGGATAAACCGGGTAATGACCTGCCTTACTAAAACTAACTTTTCAGTCTTAGTAAATAACCTGCCTGGTAAGACTTTCCAAACATCTCGGGGTATAAGACAAGGAGATCCTCTTGCACCATATATTTTTGTTATAGTTATAGAACTATTAGGAAGAATGATACAACAAGAGTCATTAGAATACGAACCATTAATTGGAATCAAACTCACAAATAATAGTGAACCTATACCTTTTCTCTCATTTGCAAATGATACACTCATCTTTGGAAACGCAAACGATCTAAGTCTTCATTCAATTAGAAATCTCCTAAATAATTTTTGCAACATATCAGGCCTCTCTATAAATTATAACAAAAGTTCTTTACATGTTTCCAAAAATATCTCACCCCAAAAAGCTCAAAGTCTTGCTCAACAATTAAACATTCCTGTTACCAAAACGATGGAAAAATATCTTGGAATACCATTAATCAGTGGCAGAGTTAACAATAACTTATTTGATGAAGCAATCATAAGCCTTAAAAAACAACTATCAAAATGGAAATCGAATACCCTCTCCCAAGCAGGTAGATCATTTCTCATTCAGGCAAATCTCAACTCTAAAACAAACTACTTAATGCAATCTTTTCTTCTTCCCAAAGGAATTCTAGATAAAATTGATCAAATTAACAAAAACTTCTTCTGGAATAAACTCCAATCCAATAATTATCATCCATTAATTAGCTAGGAACGCTTATGCACCCCTAAAAAGGATGGTGGATTAGGCTTTAAAACAGCCGAACAAATCAATATAGGCATGCAGATGAAACTACTATGGAGAATAATAGCTAACCCTAATAATATCTGGTCTAAGGTAATCACTGAAAAATATCTCTCAAAAGAAACAATAATGGAAAGAGGAAAAACAAAAACTTCATGGCAATTCCGTCGACTTCTCAACATCAGAGATCTCTTCTCTAAAGGGATTCTCTGGCTTGTAGGTAATGGTAAAACTATCAATGTCTGGAACGATATCTGGGTAAATACACAATACCTCGAAAACTTTAGAAATGATCGTAACCCTAACTTAAAAGTCTGTGATCTCTTTACAAACTATAAGACATGGGATACTGATAAACTAAATAGTATTTTCCCCCCTCATATTGTCCACATGATAACAAATATTTACATCCCAAACATTGATATCCCAGACAAAATGATTTGGATCTACAATAAAAATGGAATCTTTAGTGTAAAATCTACATCTTCTCTCTTCAATACCAGAAGCACAAATAAAATCTCCGCTGATTGGATTTGGAAACTGAATATCGCTCCAAATATCAAAAATTTCATATGGAAAATCATATTAGATATTTTACCTACTGCTACACGCTTGAATAGATACATAAATAGAGTTCCTAGTACCTGCTCCCTTTGCAATAATGAAGCAGAAGATGCAAATCACTTAATCTTTAAATGTCAAATCACCAGATCTCTTATCCATAACTTGGGCATTAAACTAAACAAATCATTCATCATACCAAACTTAACAAATGATATCTCAGAAAATATTGTTAACACTAAAACCCAAAATATAGACTTTATAGATCTTTGCCACTTATGGCACTCTATTTGGGAACTTCGAAATAAAATTATTTTCCAAAATAGTTCAAATAAAAATATAACCAATACCCTAACCCAGACTATAGATAAAATTTCTTGTTGGAAAAAGGAAGAAAATATAACCAATTTACCCAAACATACGTAATTCATATACATAAGAGCAATGTTAAAACAAACTCTGTAGTCCAAACAGAATGCTTTGCAATACTTGCAGGTATAAGATTAGCAGCAGAACTTGGAATACAGAAGACTATTATTGAAAGCGATTCTGCAACTGTTATCAACGCCATCAACCAGATGAACAACATACCATGGGAAATCACTCAGATAGTTGAAGAAATACAAGCTCTAAGCAAGGACTAAGAGTTTCTCAAATTCCAGCACTGCTACAGAGAAGCAAACGGTGCAGCTGATTTTATCGCTAAATCAGAACTAAATTGTAACTCTATCCTAGGTTATAGCCGTGAATTCCATAACATCATCTTTTTAGATGATCATGGATACTTTGAGTATCCAAATCTTTGCCCATTGTAAAAAAAAAGCTCATGACCTGTCAAGGATCAAGGTCATAATTTCTATAATGAATGAGCAAACAAAAAGTTCTTGCCAAGTGAAACTTTAACGTTCGTGAGGAGATATTTTTTTTTACCACGTGAGAAGTTAATCTTTCAAGGTACATGATAATAGACCTCAATGAATTCCCATGAGTAGCAATCATCACATTCTTTCCAGAAACTAAGGCTCAATCTGGAACAAACCGACTGAAAAATTCAAGCAAATGACGATCAAATAAGGGACAAGAAAGAAAAAATTCATATGATGCCCACCCCTCACTTTTGCAGCCTTAGAGATCTAACAAACGTTTGGAAAGGTTAAACTCTCTTTCCTAACTTCTGATATCCCGTGTTTCCCAACTATATGATCCCTGTCACCCAACTGCAATAACCCTGTCATATCAATTAATAGCAAACAAATTCACGTAATCGACATTTCTAGATTTTGTTATCTCGTGTCACCAAACTAAATCACCAAACTACATTAACCTTGTCATAGCAAACAGATTCATAATCGACATTCCTATAATTTTTTATCTCGTGTCACTTGATCATAAATACCATGTTACTTAAAAGAAAACTTACCACCTCTACATCCATATCTGCATCATTCCCAGCTTGCCCCTATCCTTGACAACCCCTCTCAAGTAACGAAGCCCAAAAGGTGTCCACAACGACAACCCGATGTCCAACCTCGTTGCCCCTCTTCGTGATATGTTTACGCAAAAGATAACATGATTGTTCCATGTGTTGCAACAGGGGTTTTAAAATTCAAAACCAAATCAAAATCCACTACAAATGCACTAACTACGTTGGAAATGAAAAATCTCAAGTAATAACAAAGGTTTCAATTCATAGGAGACGGAGAACCTTACCTTCATTGCTTCTCCTTATGGGAGCTTCTCCCCGCCTTGAGTTACTCTCACTAACCACCTCAGCATTACCGACCTGTAAAAAAAAATCAGTTTTTAAACTGGAACTCAGATTCCCTGTGCCATCCAAATTTAAACACTATGTCACCTAAACTTAAATACCATGTCACCCAAAATGAAACTGGAACCCAGATTCTCATTCCTTTTTACATCCGCTTTCTTTTTTTACCCACATTTTATTTGATTTGACGTGCATTAAATTTAGCAGGTTTTTCAGTTTTCCTTTTTATTTTTTTCTAGCATTTAATGCTTCACTCCCTTTTTCATTTTTTGCCCGTTTTTCCATCTTTCGTTTTCTTTTCTTTTTTCGTGTCTTTACTCTCTTTTCTTTTCTTTTCCCTTTTTTTTAGGTGCCTTTACCCACTACCCCAAGTTGCCAAATCGGGACCTTTTTGCACTTTTTTTTATTTTTGGGTTAGTTATGCAAATTTTCAAAGATAGGGGTTATTTCTACCAAGTTTGTAAAAAAGTGGGTTATCTACTTCTATTCTCTCTTAGTTTGTATCTAAAATTAAATGGGGGTTTTGCATAACTAGACCATTTTTTTTTGAAAGTTTGCAAAAATGTCATATTTTGGTAAAATTTGCAAAAGTGACTTAGTAGGCTAGTTTTGCAAATAAATTTGGTGACCTACAATACCGGTTGCTGGTCACATGCTAAAAATTTTCCCGCCAAAATTAAAAAATTTCCCGCCAAAAAAATCAAGAATAAATAATAGTCCTGAAGACTTGTATAGGGATTTAAATTTATTAAACATTCCGTGTCACTTGAAGGATTTTGCGTGTCACCTGTTACTTTTTTCTTGCCACACGTTTAGATTCTCTTGACACTTGTTCAAATACTAGTTTTTTTTCTTGTTACATATGTTACGATGTTAATAGTCTATGTAGGATTCGAACCTATATCTATGTGTATTTAACACATTGCTCTACCTTGAGCTAATAGACTTTAAATAGTTTATAATATAATAATATAATCACTTATTTTGTAAATCGTATATGTCAACAATATAAATTATGCATGTCACCTGTTTGTATGGTCGTGTCCCTTGAAGGACTTACCGTGTCACTTGTTTGATTTTGAAGTTTCACATTTCTGAGTGTCTGCCAATTTGTTAAGGAAATCACCTCTGTCACCTGTTTGTATGGTCGTGTCACTTGAAGGATTTACCGTGTCACTTGTTTGATTTTGAAGTTTCACATTTCTGAATGTCTGCCAGTTAAGGAAATCACCTCTATCACCTATTTGTATATCCGTGTCACATGAAGGGATTACCATGTCACGGTTCAAAGTTTCACATTCAATTAATAATATAACAATATAATCACTTATTTTGTAAATCGTATATGTCAGCAATATGAATTATACATGTCATCTGTTTGTATGGTCTTGTTCTTGAAGGATTTACCGTGTCACTTGTTTGATTTTGAAGTTTCACATTTCTGAGTGTCTGCCAATTTGTTAAGAAAATCACCCATGTCACCTGTTTGTATGGTTGTGTCACCTGAAGGAATTACAATGTCATAGTTTAGAGTTTCACATTCAATTTGTTTTCGAAATGAACCATATCACCTGTTTATATAGTCGTGTCACTTCAAGGATTTAACGTGTCTGTATTTCCACCGAAACAATTGAAAACCAAGTACGTCGGGCGCTAGTTGAGCGGTACAGGCAGCGTAGAACTCCGGGGAATACATGGCGATCTTCTTGCTCGGCTCGCTGGGAGCAAGTTGCTCGACGTGGGCGATCTTCTTGGAGGAGAGAGGAGGCAGATCTGAAGAGAGATGGTGGGAGCTTGGAGGAGAGAGAGGAGGGAGATTTGGTTTCTAGGGTTTTTGATGGGATTCTCTCATAAGCTTCTCTTTTATACTTGTTTTTTTTTTAACAAATACCTTGCTTTTCTTTTTCTTTTTTTTTTTACCCCATTTACCTCCTAAAACCGGTGGAGACAACCGGTTATTTTTGCAATTTTTGGTCCATCCGGGTTAGTTTTGCAAAATTTCAAGGCTTAAGGTTAGTTTTACAAAGTTTCTAACTTTGTGGGTTAGTTACCTCAATTCTCTCAAATTAAATATTAGACTTAGGATTCAGGAAAACTGTATTAATTTAATATAGTATAACAATAACAATTGATTAAGTTATATAAACTAATTAAACAAAGTCTAGATTACGAATACGAGTAAATCTCAAAATCAATATAATTCAATTATGATCTTGTTTCCACGTGGTGTAGTATTCAGGGACGGATCCAGGGGTGGGCTGGTGTATGTTGCAGCCCACCCCATTTTACTAGTGATATATATAGTATAGGTAAATATGTAGACATGATGTTTCATTGGCACAATTGGTAGAGAGTTGAAATAGGCCCAAACTGGCGTGGTTTCGAATCTCCAACTTCTTCCCCACTGCCACTTTTTCTTTCTATACCTCTGGCTTGACATTCAGCTTTTTCATTCTTCATTTTTTTTCTATACCTCATGGCTGCCTTGACGGTCATCTTCTTCTTTACTATCATCGTATATTTCAAATTGATCATCCAAACACAACTTTTTACATTCCAAATGCAGTCATTCTTAATTTTTTTTTCTTAGATAAAAAACACATCTCTAATGTTTAAGTCAATAAATATAGTGATAGACAAGGAAAAAAATAAAATTATACTCCATCCGTTTCCTTTTAATTGACTTTTTACTATTATGCATATTTTTTAAGGTGTGAAAAACGATATAAAATAATAATTTTTCAAATAATTTTTTTCAATAATCTCATACTTATTAGTGATAAGTATAATATTATTAAAAAAAATTATTAAAATATTAATATTTAATATAGTTTTTACCGTCCTAAAACTACATGCTTAACTTGAAAAAGTGACTTAAAAGGAAATGGAGGGAGCCTACCCAAGATTTCAATCCTGGTTAGGTGTCTGGTAGTATTGTTTGTATGAGCTTTGACTTGAAACCGTCGTAAGGATGATTTTTCTTTTTTTACAAATTAACTTTATTTGAAACATGTTAGCTTCATTGTTTTTTTATTTGAAATGGATTTGATAAAAGCCCCAATTTAGCTTTAAGAACCCCAAACCCTTGATTTTTCGGAGGCTTTCGATTTCGTAAAATCCTCTATTTATTTGAATTGCATTGACTTAATTAAGAAAAGGTGGTAAGTTCCACACCTAGAAACGTACAATGGGTACGTTGCACCCTTATGCGTATCCTGGGTGCGTTTAAGAATTTTTACCCCCTATGCTCACCTTAGTTCCGCACAAAGAAGTCAGTATGTGCACTCAAGATGCGTGTAAACCAAAATATATTTACATTTTGCAAAAACTGAACTATTTATGAACGTAAAAAAATATGTGATTTCTCTCAACTTGTAATGAGTAAAAATAAATGCACTGACCCGGTATGAAACACATAATCTTTTCTGTTATCCTCACCTTGATGAGCTCCTTAGACGCCTCCAAAATCAGTCGATCAACTACTTTTGCAGATCCCTAAACTGAATATCATCTGACTTGGTCCTTGCTCAACACTTTTCCCTAATTTGGGATCCGCCATTACACTCGTGATGAGAGGCCGAAGGGGTCGCCATGGGAGGCTAAAAGAAAGGATGGAGTTGGTAACTCGGGTGGTATGCGACATACCCAGCCCGTCGTAATAAGGAGTCTGATACCTGTACAGGTATTCATAGTCTTACTCAATGCCAAACGGGGCGAGGTTGACGAGAGGGTAGTAGCTGCAAGTCCAGGAAACCGCGGGCACCTGGAAGGCAAAGGCGGCCTCCTAGGGCAGGTAGGAGAAGGTGTTAATTAGGCTTCGGTCATGAGAACCAGCTAGACAGTGAAGTCGAGACGGGTGATCTGCTGTCTCTGTCGCATTCACGAGAGGTGATGGCCACAATCCTCATCATTGACTTCTTGCTAGGGTTTGTCACCGGAACTGAATAGGGGAACAAATATGGAGGGAGGTGAGAATGAATGCGCACCGATTGATATAAACTTTTCGGCTATATTTTTTTGATAATTATTACTTGGTTGGAGGAACCATCGCGTTGCTCTGGTCGAGGATGTTGAGTGTCTGTTTGGAGAGTTTGGTGGACTTCGCGAGGCGAGGGAACAAGTAATGCTTGATGTGTCACCAAGTGATGGATCTAGGGTGACTTTCATGATCATAAGATTCATGCAAAGCTTTCTGTTTCAATTTATACTACCATCAAATGGGCTAAAATCGAGATTTGGAAACAAAAGGTGTTTCTTCGGCATAAAGTTGTGCCTAATTATGTGATTGTTGTTGGGCAATGCTCCTTCAACTCCTTTCAAATCATTGCTTCAAAAATATATAGCCGAAAAGATTACATCGATCAGTGACATATGTAAAGTCGTGTTCATATCCACTCGGTGTGTTTATTTTACTTGATCACAAATTGATAAAAATCACATGTTGTTTACATTCGTATATTATTCATTTTACAGAAAATGTCAATCAAGTGTTGGTTATTATAAGGCAAACCCATGTTGCACACAAAACTATATGTGCACACCCAAGATGCGTAAAAAATGATAATATCTAGTACTTACGCGCCTCCTAGATGTGCATGGCTAAATCACACAAGATTGATATTTGCTTGTGAGCAATATATGAATGCAAAGAATGTGTGATTTCTGTCAATTTATGGTGAGAAAAAATAAACGCACGGGCCAAGGATGAACACAGACCTATATATATGTCAACGATTGATGTAATCTCTTTTTCTATATTTTAAGAATTATTACTTGATGCATATTATTATGCATTTGGAGGTAGAGCTGTCGAAGAGGGCGAAAGATTTTTCTTACATGAAAATTGGTACTCCCTCCGTTCGGCAAAACATGTCACTTTATTATTCACGCACACTTTTTTAGGAGATAAAAACTATATAAAATATCTAGTTTTTTAATAATTTTTAACAATTTCGTAGTATTAATAAGTACAAACTTGTTAAAAAAATTTATAAAAAAATAAATATTTTATATAGTTTTTATCATTTTAAAAAAGCGTGCGTAAATAGTAAACGACATGTTTTGCCGAACGGAGGTAGTATTTTGTAGTATGCCACAATAAAGAGATGAAATTAGTATGAATAAGAAAGAACGTACAAATAATAGAAGTGGAAATGCAAAATTTAGCATTGATCAGTCTTCTAATCGTAGAAGAGATCTAGAGGAGGAAGAACGGGGAACATTTGGAAGTCGGAGTAAATGACGTCGTCGTACAAGGAGATGGTGTGGTCATCTAAGTAGTTAAACAAACACCCATTGTTGCTCTCCCTCCATTGTTGGTCCATATCTTCTGAAATCCTCTACTTGATATTGTTTTTTTTTTAAAAAAAAAAAGGAAAAAGTTTAATCACACGAGTTCCTGTGAAGACACTGAAAGCCTACCATCGGCATCACATAGTGGAGTGGAGTGGTTAAGATTGATATTGAGAGAACTCACTGTGGATTCAGCTGACACCCAAAATTAAAATCTCTTTTGAGGATGTCAATTGTGTGTTGTTCATGACATCTTGTGGCCCCCACACAAAGGCGGGATGTCACCTTTGATTGAAGCATTTTTTGTGACCAGTGCTTCTCATTCTCAATAGACCCCAAAAACGGGTTCAGTCGGAGCTCAGGCCTTTCGGTTAGTCCAAAAGTCACAAACTATTTTGGGTATTTGGGATTTCGACTTTGGGTCTATTGCACCAAATGTTCACATGTCAGAACCAACCATACCCGAAGCTTGAGCTCAAAATGGACAAGGTAAAGAGTAAAGACAAGCAAGATCTGATTGACGAATACAAGTTTCAAGGGCAGGTAACAATTATTATCTCACCAGTGAATTAAACAAAGTTCGGAACTGTATAAGATTAAGAGGACGACGACAAGACAGCTTAATATACGTTCTCCTGTAAAAAGCCGGTTGGGGGAACGACACCCACCAGCTGCTCTTACAAATCACATGAGAACCAAAGGGGCGGCGGTATCATTACAGTAAACACAAACGCAATTTCCGCTTCGATAAAATAAAACTAACTTTGCAACTACTCGATCTGGGCAAATATAGCGTTTTTTTTACTCTCATCAGCTACTCCAAAGGGTAGAATATAAATTTGAACTTGTTTCAATCCCTCAGACTGTGTATGCTTGCTGGATCGTTTCGATGTCGAGACCCTTGAGCTTCACAACCGACTCCACATGACCCTTCAAGGTGTGAAGTTCTCTTAACCTGCAGTTTCAAAAGAGATTTAATGGATTAATTAGCACCCGAATTCGTACATGTGTTTGATAGCTACTTCATTTGATTGAGCTTGCATACCTAGCAATCTCGGCTCTCCTTTTGGCTTCCTCAGCCATCTGGTTGAGCTCGTTCACAGTTGACCGCTCCCCGAACATCTTGGTATCCGGAGCTTGTAAACCATGAAGGGTTCTTTGAGCGTGTGCCCATTTGAGCTCACGTTCCTCCTTACCAAAGTCCTTTTTCTTGGTGAAGGCGATCTGAGTATCCAAAAGTGTCGTTAATAATAAGAACATTGTTATGTAAGAGATAGGAATGAAAATCTCGAATCATTAGTAACTTCATTTCGTACCCTTTGTTCAATAACAAGATCCCAGGCCCTTCCACTGAGAGCATAGCGAATGAGGAACTTGATGATATCAAGTGGGATGTAGGTAATGATGTTGTAAAGCCAGATGACACCGGCCCATCCCCAACCAATCCCCTCGATGGCAGCAAAACCCCAGTTAGCATAAACCGCAATTAGAGTAGCGATCTGCAGACAGAGATAGGTTAGCAAGGGTCCATCAAGCAACTGTCAAAATATGATTGAAAACAATGCTAACCAGCTGAGCAATCAGAAAAGCCACAACAAGGAGGAGACCAGGGCGTTCAATAAAAGACCAGCTACGAGAACGAGTAACAAAAATGAGAGCTTGACTGATTATGCTGACTTGAAGATAAACAGCAGAAGCAAGCTTCCTGTAGTCATCATGAGCTGTCTTTTCAAGGGTCGATACACCAAACACCCTCTGGCAAAACAAAACAGAGAGTTAATCAACTACCAAGATTGCAATGCAACGGGGGAAAGAAACAAACGAATGCTCGGAACCAAAAAACCATCATTGGAAGAATGTATTCTTAATGAATGCTCGGAACCAAAAACCATCATTGGAAGAATGTATTCTTACCGGGAAGAAATCTGTTTTATATGCTGCCCAGAAGAATATGACAGTCATCATAGCCAAGTAAGTTCCAAGAACAACACCCGTTGTGAATATCTCAGCAAGTTTCCAGCTGTCGGGTGTAGGCGATGGTTTTACTCTGTCCTTTGAAATTGTCATAATGGTACCTGTCACACCATAATGCATATCAAATACGAAACGAATTCCCTCTACAAGTAGATGATAGCATGATACATGGATGATGGAACAACAAATCAATGATACCCTGCTCTCAACAGGAAAAACTGGGATTGTTGTTGTTTTCTACTTCGTGATACAACAATTATAATGGAGAGATTGCTAGTGCTTTTTACTTCTTGTTAGATAGGTTTTTCGCAGTACTCTGCTACTCCATGTTTGTTGCGAGTTTCGCTCTAGTATTTGTTGATTTGTAGGGGGTATCTTACTCTAATTACACAAAAAGGAAGCATACATGTAGCCTACACAGAGCTCAAGTAGAAGCATGAGTTAAAAGTAACAGGCCCCAATGTAAATAGGATTCGAGCAGATAAGAGACACACCATCGTTGAGGATGGCAATGATAAGCACCATGAAGGGTGGGAAGTCAAATTTCCAGATAAGTGCCAGCAACATGAAACCAAGCTGCCACCAGAGAAGAAGAGAAGGGGAAACAGCAATGGTTGCAAATCATACATACAGCAAAACAAAAATAAGGGAAAGCAACCTCATACACAAAGCCACAATATACATACCACAATACGAATTGTGATTGAAACTGCATAGATCTGAAATACAAAAAAAAAAAAGAACATAAAAAGGACATCAGAATGATAGATTTATCAACCTCATTAGCTAGTTGATTGGATAGCATAGTCATATGTAGATATGAGCTTACTGTGTAATTCTTCATTCTCTGGAAGATAGCACGGCTGGTCAACACAGCACTGATGATGACACTCAAACCAGGCTCAGTGAGGACAATGTCAGACGCACTCCTAGCAGCATCTGTCGCATCAGCCACAGCTATACCGATATCAGCCTTCTTAAGGGCAGGAGCATCATTTACACCATCGCCAGTCATTCCACAAATATGTTTTCTAGCTTGCAAACGCTTGACAATCTCATACTTGTGCTCTGGAAGAAATATGACAACATGGTAAAATAAGGCTAACAAAATGACAAGGAGCAAAAGACGCGATTACTAGGTTAACGGTGTTATATACTTACCAGGGAATACACCAGCAAAACCATCAGCTTTTTCAATAAGGTCATCAACAGGCAAAGCAGCAATCGACTCATCCTTACTTTGCCCAAGCAAAGAGGAGGATGGATACATGTTGGTACCCATACCCAAGCGACGGCCTGTCTCCTTTCCAATAGCCAGTTGATCACCTGGTGTGGAATATGGTAATCAGTGATGAAACATATAATCTGAAATCTCTTCAATAAACAGAACTGGAAAAATAGGTAAGAGCTTTTGGTCAATTCATAGAAAATCAGGAAGTATTTTGCATTTACCCTACTTGGGGAAGGCAATGGTGGAATGGGCCATGGGTCAGAAAAAACAGAGGAAGTTATTTCTGTTAAAACCTTTTTAAAATTATATTACCAAAACTAGAAGTACTGACTGAGTATACCTATCGCTCTTCTAGAACTGTGCAATAAAAACAGTTAACTAGTTGGGTGCCACTATATAAGACAAGTTCTTCAAAGATCAAACTATGAACCTGTGATCATTTTCACACTGACTCCCAAATTTAAAGCCCTCCTTATAGTTTCTGCACTGTCATGTCGGGGTGGGTCAAAAAGAGGCATGAGAGCAATGAATTGCCATGGTCCACCAGGGCTATCCTTAGACCCATCTGGCACTTCCTGCAAAGTTGCAGAGCCATACAAAACTATCAATACACTCCTTTCAAATATGACTCATACTGAATTTAACTTCTCCAGGGAAACACGAAAAATACCTGGTATGCTACAGCCAGAGAACGCAAACCTCTCTCCGCAAACTTGTCAATCACAGCATGAACTCTTCGCTCTATGTCCGACATATTGTGTGCCAGATGAAGAATCTGAAAAATCAGTCCATTTAGGAATTGGGGAAAAATCATTTGCCGCGAACTTAAGCAACATGTAACAGCACTGGCATTAAAAAAAATACCTGCTCTGGTGCACCTTTGCTGACCCGATGCATTTTTCCATGGTGATCAATATAAGTCAATGCCGTTCTCTTGTCAGTTGGATTGAAAGGTAGAAAGTGCACCTCTTGAATGCCAGCTCGAGCCTGAAGAAAAGAATGGGGATACCAAGACAGGACCAAAACATGGTTAAATTTTCAGAAACATTGGGCAAGAAGTCAATAAAAAAAATGTGATGACACTACCTCTTTAGGGTCTGCAAGCATGTTAACAATGGCAGCATCTATGGCATCCTGGTTTTCTGTTCGAGAAGCTCGAGCTGCCATCAGAACCACAGTATCTGTATCTATTCCTTTTGCAAAAACCTGCGAAAAATGTGCACATATTTAAAGCACATATAGCCGTATTATATGAGCTTCCATGGCAATAGAGCAATTACTAAAAAAGAGTGGAAGGAATCTGGCAGATCTTACCTCAATCAGATTCTTGTCAACAGTAAGTTTGTTCAATGTCAAAGTTCCAGTTTTGTCACTACAAAGGACGTCCATTCCAGCCATCTCCTCTATAGCCGTCATCCTCTTGGTGATGGCTCCCTGGATTCAGTTCAAAAGGGTCAATGGAACCTAAGGTAATTTGGAAGCAGTAATAGGTAAAATCCAAGGGACGAAAAACAACCTGCTGGGACAGCCTATGTGAACCAATTGCCATAGTCACAGATAGGACAGTGGGCATGGCAATGGGGATTCCTCCGATCAGAAGAACAAGGAGATTGTCGATTCCAGGACGGTATTTTCGGTGCTGAATCGGGTACATTACAATGATCTCCACCATCATCCCGACAGCAATGGAGCATATGCAAAAGTTTCCTATTGCCGTCAACACCTACAAATGAAAGGGCACAATCAGGTCGCCCTTGAACGAGGTTGGAAAAGGACATCATGATATCAGATAAGAGAAAAGTCATCATTTCCAATCAAACCTTTTGGAAATGTCCCACTTGGTTGGTGCTATCAACCAGATGCGCAGCCTTCCCGAAAAAGGTATGGACACCAGTCGCGATGACAACTGCTTCAATCTCTCCTTGTTTGCAAGTAGAACCTGAATAGACACCATCTCCAGGTCCTTTTGTAACAGGGAGCGACTCTCCTGTCAATGCTGACTAGAAAAACCCACAAAGCAACACAAGTTCATAACACAATTACTACAAATTCCCACAATACAATATGTCCATTCATATTAAAGACAAAATGGTATGACAGACCTGGTCAATTTTAAGGGGATCCCCTTCAAGTAGACGAGCATCAGCGGGAATAATATCTCCAAGTTTAACACTGATAATATCTCCAGGAACCAACACTGCAGCGTCTTCTTCAGCCCACCTTCCATCTCTAAGGACCTTCACACAGATAAAAAAACATGTAAAAACAACGATTGCAAATTATTAAATCCACATGATCTTCTGGGCTTCTCCACTCTTTCCTCACAATGTAGGTCATCTCAATTCTTTTCTGAGTACAGATCATCGGAACAATAAGAAACAACGATAAACATTGGACTTCAACCCTCATACCTTCGCCCTCGGAGCTAGACTAGCCATGAGTGCGGCGGCAGCATTTCCGGCATTATTTTCCTCTATAAAACTTATAGTAGAGTTGATCACAAGCAGGGTAATGATACCCACAAAATCTTGCCAATCAGGTGGCTTGCCCTGTGGAAATTTGGATTGAGAGATCACATTATTGAACTATCATATAATTCATATGGCAAAATTTTAGAAATGAACAGCAAAATCAAACTGGAAAGTTTCAGTAATAAGCTCACCCCTCCATTGGCAAGCGCAATTGCCATGATAGCTGCTGCTTCCATAACCCAGGAGAGAGGATTCCACATAAAACCCAGGAACTTCAATAATTTGCTTTCCTGAGACAAACCCAATTTTCCATAAACCAGAAGAAAAAAAGACATTTATTTTTAAAAATATATAAACAATACAAAAAATATCATCCACCCACCACTGTACAAGCACACACAATAGCTTCAGATTGTAACAAACAAAAAGAAAAAAAAAACACAAAACAACAACAAAAAAGAGGAAAAGATAAGCAAGTAATCTGAAGCATGAAACCCAAAATTCATGAACAGATAATGAAAGTAGCTCAACAAAAATGTGTAAAAGGTAAAGAAGAAGTTACCTTCTTAATTCATGAACAGATAATGAAAGTAGCTCAACAAAAATGTGTAAAAGGTACAGAGGAAGTTACCTTCTTCTCCTCAAGCTTGTTAGGTCCAAATATGGCGAGCCTCTCTTGAGCACCATCAGAAGTGAGACCCTCTTTGCTACATCTCAGATTCTCAAACACCTCTTCAATGGGTATGTTCTCCTGCAAAACACAAAGATAACAACCCAGAAAACCTCAACACAAATCCACCTGAAGGCTGAAATTGAACAACCCAAAACCATTAAAAAAAATCAGAAAACACAAATCAGAAAGTGAAATCTACACAGATCTGTTACCAAATCAACAGCCTCCTTCAGCACAGCCTCCAAAACCTCATTCTTTTCCGCCATCTCAAAACTCCTTTTTTGCCCTTATATGTGACTATGTCAGTTCGGAAGACCCAAGAGCAATAGATCAAAACTCATGAAAAACACAAGCTGTGAAACAGAAAGAACATGAGCAATCAATAACTCTGGAAAGTTGAAAGGCGGAGAATTAAAGAATACCAGAAGCAAGAAAAACCAGTTTCTTGTGAATGAAAATCAGGTAGGGTTCGGAGAAAGGTACCAGCACCACCACCACCCAATCTCCAAGAAATGGAACCGCTGAGTGAGAGAGCAGTAACAGTTAGGGAGACCCTCTGTCTCCTCTTCAATTTCCCCTCCCACTTTAATAATCTCTTCCCTTCTGTTTTCGGCATTTATTGGAAATATGGAGCTAAAAAAATGGAGCTAAAATAAATACATAAAAACTCAATTAAATTTTTTTTTGGTCAGATAAAAACACAATTAATAAATGTTTTTTTTTTCAAAAATAGTGGTATTGTGTTAAGGATTGCACTTGTATATAATTGTATTTTTTTTTTGAACCGGAAAATATTTGGGTGGGAAGGAACTTCCAAATCAGCTAATGGCATCCTTATGGATGAGAAGAGCAAGCTTTGTGTCGTCAGGTAGCGAAAAACAAGAGAAGGCAAAATCAAGATGCGAGAGTCGATCAGCAACTTGGCTGACTTCTCTGTAAACGTGGCTAATCTGAGTTGCATATATAGTTGTATTAAAAGCCCATTTTGCATTGGATGAGTTTATAATTTATTAAGATTTACACCCAACGGCGGAACATGAATCATTTTGGATAGATATTGTGAAAATTCACGTTGTTTTTAAATTTTAAATTTTACGGAGTAATTATTTTATTAATCGCTAGTGTAGATTCCGTCCCGTGTACAGACAATACATTAATACAATATTATAAATAATTTAGATATATTTCAATAAATAAAAATAATGATAATATAAATCATTTTTCCACCAAAAAATAATATAGATATAAATAAAATTAGTTCGACGGCTTATATATAAACTTATTCTAAATATTTTTTATTTAGATTCTCTTAAGATATAAATAAAATGCATAATTGCTCTTCCCGACGGTATTAGGCTAAAAAGAAAGATGACTTCACCTTCTCGTAGATGGTCCGAGTGAGAGCCATTTGAGTCTCTTCCGTTGACCTTCTTTTGTACATAGAATCTTCCATGAGTAGAAAGAAGCAACCTTACCAACATAATCAAGTTCTTGAGTAAGCTTCAGCAAGCAAAACAAAGGTTAGGTTAGGTCCTTAAGTGCATCTTTCTCATACTGTGAAACTGGAGTTTTCGTTTTCTTGCTAACACGCGCCTTGTAGTTTGATTCGCTTGCTCTACAGTACGAGCCTCATACAGAGCTTAGCCCTTTATGATGAGAATCAGAGGGAGGGGCCGCCCTATTTTCTGCACCAATTATTATAAGGTAAAAGTTTTTTTCCCTTCTAATCTACCCATTAATTGAATCTTATGTAATTTAAGAGATAACTGATTTCTAAAAATATTTTAATATTATTTTTTAATTAAATACATAGTATATATATTTATTACATTAGTTTACTAAAATATCTATGCATGGATGGATTGTGACTATCTATTATGGCTACATAATATTTAAAAAATTATTATAGCCTTAATATATATATATATATGAAATAAAAATTATTAAATAATTAATTTTGATATAAATAATTCTTTCCACCAAAAAAATAATCTCAAAATAAATAAAAGAACACTTATCAAATACTACATATTTATCTATTAATATTTTTATAAGTATGACTATGAAATATTTTTTATTTTTATTTTTGTCAATTAACTAAAAATATATAGATAGATAGATAGATTGTGGCTTATAGAACTTTCTATAAACTATGACAACATATTATTTTATTATTTTTTCCCTAGAATCAACGACGACGTGTTACATAGGATGTTATGCATCGGTTTTAGTATATGTATATAGAAGATATATAGATTAGTTATATTTTTCAAACTGTTTTATAAGATATTTTTTCCTTTTTTTACATATAATACTTTTTTTGAACAAGGGAAGTGATTCGATCCACCGGACATCACCATGTCTGGTAAATCAAAAGGTCGAAAATGGCAAGTAGACTAACTATCATAATACAACAAAAAAAACAAAAAATAAAAGAAAAAAAAGACGCGTCCCCAACCGATCACAATAACAAAGAGACCAACTGGCATGAAAGTCAAGAAGGACCAGGGATAGACTGCCTCGAGACTAACTAGGTGTCTTGACGCCGAAGAGACAAGAACCGAAGCCCACCAAGGGAGAAAGAGACGTCACCTAGGGAAGTGTGGATCACCGACGTTCCCCTCACCTAGCTAACAACACAATGACAGGAAGTTGACAAACGATTAAACATAAGCTAACAATATCAGCATATATATAAATTCCTTTGTCATCGAATTATCAGCACAATGACATATAGCTGACAAAACGATGAAACATAAGGTGTTAAAGAATGTTAGAAAGTTGACAAAAGCATGACAGATTTAATCATAAGTTGACAAAAGATTGAAATATAAACATATTGCACATATTAGAGTTGTGTAATTATTAGCATATAATATCCCTACCATATACAGATGTTTATCAGCATACATATACCATATAATCCAACTACAATATAATATCAGCAATGTAATTTCCCTAAAATTTAAAACTTCAAGTCTCATTCATAAGATCTACACACATTAGTTCACGCTACATATAAAGTTTATCTTCGGTAAACATACTAATATATATCACCACCAAACACAAGAGTTTCGATCGTCTTGATGATAAAAATACCAATGTAGAAGGTTAATAGTTGTTATACATGGTGACAAATGTAACTATGAAAGTAACAAAATGTACCTGCCTAGTTTCATTGTTAATAATATCAGGAACTCTCTCTACACTGAATGTTGGTGTTGCTTCAAAGTTATTGTAATTTCCACATTTCCATAAATGATGAGACAACCACACAATTAAGCCTCGTAAATCTTCCTTGATTGCCTCATCATCATTAGTGTGCTTGTTACAATCATACCCTAACCTTCGTCTCGACAATGTTAATCTCTAGTGTCAGCCGATGTTGATTTTTAATATTGTAGGGTGTGTATATCTTGGTTGCATTGCACCAATCTTTACCAAAATCCACAGTGAAAAAATCAATAAAATAATTTACAATATGTTTTGGAACATCAAAAGCTACATCATATGAAGAGACAACACTAGGTAAATAGTATTGATATAGAACCCAGTCTAATATAACAACATCCTGATATTCTGAAGGATGTTTTGATATTTGCTTCCGCTTATGATAGAGAGCTTCCCTAATATGCTGACAATGCAAATTACACATGTTTAGTAGATTATCATCATGAAAATGTTTTTTTTTTTAATTTATAATAGAATATATACACACACTTATATTTCCTTCCAACTATTGTGTCCTCGCACAAACAACTTAGAAAAAGTCTTTATCCAAAACCCCCTCAAATCACTTCACAAAAAAAATCCATGTGACACATTCAAAAGAGAGAGAAAGTCAGCATATCATAAATATTAATATAACTAAACAAAACTACATAATAAAAAAGAAGCACGTGTTCCTCTTGATGTACGAGTATAAAAAAATACGACCATCTTCGGATAATAAAGACTTTGAAGCATACTATTTTGGAATTTTTCCCTTCTTCCCAACTTAAAAGGGGCTCATACAAAAACTGCTTGCTTTAAGTATACGCTTTTATCGCCATAATTGTTCAATTTCATGATGAACTTGAGGATGTTCTTCTTTCGACCCGTTAAAACAATCAAAGCATTTAACAACATCAGATTCATCCTCGCTAAGCACAATCACAAGTGCATCATCCTCGGTGTGCCTTAACACAATATCAGCCTTCGGTGATGGAACAAGGTCAACTACTATAGGATGAACCTCAACATCAATTGGAACAAGGTCAGCCTTTGTTAATGGAAGGTCAGTTGCTTCAGTATAAATGTCAACATCACTTGTAACATCAGTCGTTGTTAATGGAATGTCAATTGCTTCAATTGGCATAATGTCAGCCTTGGTTGGTGGAAGTTCAACTACTTCAATAAGAATGTCAAAAGCACTTGAAGCAATACTAGCCTCTTTTGGTTGAATGTCAGCTACTTTAATAACAAGATCGTCATCACTTGCACAAATACCAACCTTGGCTACTCACATCACTTTGTCATTTTCAGCATTGGGAGTAATAGCCTCATGGCTGAAAGAATGCTTAACAAGGAGAGGAGTCTTTGATTCAGAATCATTTAAAACTCCATTAACCTTCTTCCCCTCAACATTCTCCACCCCACCAACGTACACACTTAATAGAAGGTTCCAATTCAACATTGGCTTTAATATCAGCTTGTTCAACAGAGGGTCTAAGTCGCGAGCAAGATCAACAAAAGAAAGCAAAGAATCAGAATC
Source organism: Persicaria maculosa (assembly GCA_963922045.1). Lineage (NCBI taxonomy): Eukaryota > Viridiplantae > Streptophyta > Magnoliopsida > Caryophyllales > Polygonaceae > Persicaria > Persicaria maculosa. The sequence goes on from OY998271.1 coordinate 38,147,170, forward strand.
AATGGGCTTTCGCCGCTCAAGAAGTGTGACATCAATTTCACCTTCAACTAAGGTGCTTTCACCTTCAAATTTCAATCAAGGTGTAATGCCAGCTTCTTTGACCTCATCATTTTTTTCTTTACCTTCATCGGGAATCTCTGCATCAACTTTCAACCCAGACAAAACATTGGCAACAACCTTATCGAGAAAATCAGCAGAAGGAATAGGTGTAGAATCATAGAACTTTGGACACATCGACTCAAACAAGATAAACTTGTTTTCAATACTTGTAACCCTACCACCAATATGGCCAATTTCCCTAACTTCTTTATGAAGATCAACAATAGATTTCTCCAACATCAAAATCCTATTTGTCAGCTTAAGTGCCCAGTTGGGAGTAGCCCTTAAAATATCAAGCTTGCATGACAACTCTTCCACCCATTTGGGCATCTCTCCTTTAGGACAATGGTTGTCATCACCTTCAATATCAACAAAAAAAACTCAGCCCCATGATTGTCATCACTACTACCAGCATTACCACCATCCTTATGCTCATCCCCATTATCTTCATCTTTGTCAGCATCTCCCCTCCCCCCTCCACCAGCTTCATTAACTTCTTTGTCAACTAAATTAATCCTAATTTCCACATTCTTTAATTGACTCTCCAACTCTTTCTCAGCATCATCATATTGATTGTTAACTGCACCAATCCATTCCTCAACTGCATCCATATATCCCTTTCTCACAAACTTCAATTTTATCAACTACACTGTCTTCATGATCCTTAAACACACTCCCTCCCCCTCAATACGCAATAAACTCGTAGTTTCAACTTCAACAACCTTTTTAGTCTTTTGAATCTTAAATTTCAAGCCTGAATTTTCCTTTAATTCTCTATCTTAAACAACAAATAAAGTAGTTTTTAACAACAAATAAAGCAATATTCAATTCTAGTGGGATCTCGCATTGAAAGATGAGATACGACCTTTGATTTCTAACCAAATGTTGGAGCTGGCTGAGTTGCATGTAGGGAAGAAAACACTTCACAATAGATGGGTATACCGAGTGAAAGATGAGCATGATGGCTCTAAGAGGTACAAAGCTCGACTAGTTGTCAAAGGATTTCAGCAAAAAGAAGGTGTTGACTACACAGAGATTTTTGCCCTTGTTGTGAAGCACACTACTATTAGATCAGTATTGATTATTGTTGTCATTGAAGATCTCCATCTTGAACAGTTAGATGTGAAGACTGCATTTCTTCACAGAGACTTGGATGAGGAGATATACATGCATCAAGTAGAAGGTTTCTCTGAAAATGGAAAAGAGAATATGGTGTGCAAACTTAAGAAGAGTTTGTATGGCTTAAAGCAAGATCCAAGATAGTGGTGTAAGAATGCACAAGGAAGGTTACACGAAGTGTAACATTGACCATTGTAGCTACATCAAAAGATACCAATCTAGTTATATCATTCTACTCTTATATGTTGATGATATATTGGTAGCATGTTCTTATATGAATAATATCAAAAGGTTGAAGCACTAGTTATCAGAAAAATTTGACATGAAGGACTTGTGTCTAGCAAAGAAGATTCTTAGAATGCAAATTACAAGAGATAGGCATATAAGGACATTACAGTTATCTCAATGAGAATACATCAAACGTTTTTTGCATAGGTTCAACATGGGAAATGTTAAACCAATTGGTACATCTTTGGCTAACCATTTTCGATTATCCAAGGATCAATCCCCTAAAACAGAAGAAGAAAGAGATCTCATGGCTAAGATTCCTTATGCCTTGGCCATCGGGAGTTTGATATATAAGATGGTTTGTACAAGAGCAGATATTGGACAAGAAGTGGGAGTTGTTAGTAGGTTTATGTCAAATCTAGGGAAGTTCACTAGGAAACCGTGAAGTGGATTCTAAGGTATCTACGAGGAACGACATAAAAATGTTTGTACTTTGGGTAATGGTGATTCTTAGAATGCAAATTACAAGAGATAGGCATATAAGAACATTACATTTATCTCAATGAGAATACATCAAACGTGTTTTGCATAGGTTCAACATGGGAAATGTTAAACCAGTTGGTACACCTTTGGCTAACCATTTTCGCTTAAGATTCCTTATGCTTTGGCCATCAGGAGTTTGATATATAAGATGGTCTATACAAGAGCAGATGTTGGACAAGCAGTGGGAGTTGTTAGTAGGTTTATGTCAAATCTAGGGAAGTTCACTAGGAAACCGTGAAGTGGATTCTAAGGTATCTACGAGGAACGACATAAAAATATTTGTACTTTGGTAATGGTGAATTAAAAGTACGAGGCTATGTAGATGCAGACTTTGGAGGCAAAGTCGATCATCGGAAGAGCACAACCGATTATATATTCACTGTCGGAAATACAACTGTTAGTTGGATGCCATAATTGCAGAAGATTGTTGCTCTATCAACTACAAAGGCTGAGTATGTAGCGGTGATTGAAGCTAGTAAAGAGATGATATGGCTTCAAGCTACATAGCTAGGATTCGTACAAGAGAATAATGTTTTGTACAGTGATAGTAAAAGTGCAATACACATGGCAAAGAATTCATCGTTTCATTCAAGAACCAAGCACATTGGACTTTGATACCATTTCATCATATCGCTGTTGGAAAATGAAATAATAAAACTAGAAAAAATCCAATGCAGCAAGAATCCAGCCGATATGTTAACAAAGACAGTGACACTTGATAAATTGAAATTGTGTTCAACTTCAATTGGCTTGCAGGAATGACAAGATATAAATTTGTATGTGAAGGCAGATTGAAATCAGTCTTCAAGTGGGAGATTGTTAAGGAAATATCAATTCTCCAATATTAGATGATTGAAAGAATAACAATTCTCCAATATTAGATTATTGAAAGAAAATAATCACCTATTATAGGAAAACTAGGCTCGGTTGGTTGAATGCGGGAAGTACAATTCCCGGGAACTTACTTCCCATGAATTGAATTCCCGTGAAATGTACTTCCCATGAATTGAAAAAAGTCGTTTGGTTGAATTTTGTTTTTTAGAAATATAAATAGGAAAATAAAGAAAATTACATTAAAAAGGGTGGAAGTTGAACTTACCTAGTCCCCTCTAGGTAAGTGAACTTCCTACGATTTGGAGGAATTGAAATTTCTGGGAAGTTGAATTTCTGTGTCTTTCTGTCAACCAAACACAGTAATATACTATACTTCCTGGGTTTTTAAACTTCCTGGGTTTTTAACCGAGTAACCAAACGAGGCCTAAAATGGGAAGTAAGATTGTTGCAAGCCTCCAATATTAGATTGTTAATACTAAGTTTATTCAAAAATAAATAAAAATTGAAAGATTATATATAAATTAAAATTTTCTCATTTGTTTGTCATCTTAAAGTCGATATAACAATTAAAAAATGTTAGAAGAAATTAATTAGTTAAATAAATGTTAATACCAAAATTATTTAAATTAAAAAATTGAAAGAAATATAAATTGATATTTCTCTTTTGATTATTATATTTCAGTTATAAACTTATGTAAGTTAGTTAGATACATGTACTTTTAAATTTTACATCGTAAATAGAACAAATTTTATAAAATTAAGAAACTATTTTTAAAAGAATATGGTGCAAGACACAGGTATTGAACTAGTTATAATATATTATAAAAGCTCAAAGTAAAAAATCAGGTTTTTGAGTTTTGAATAAATAAAGAATGTTATAAATTCTTTATATTTTTAAGAAACATAATAAATAAATTTCTTAGCTCAGTTATCTTTTCCCCTTTTGTATTTTTTAGATAGATAACAACTCTTTATTAGGGCGCATTGGTTTATATTTTTAAATATATCTGCATACTATTTTCAATTTAGAAAAATACGTCGTAGATTTTAAATAAATAAATGTTGGAAAGGGAGTCATGAGCAATGACCATCCATGTGATATTGTGCTCTTATCCCACATTTCAATCGATGGTCCAAAAATTGATTGGTTATTTGGTATTTTTTTAATTATATAATTATAAATAATACGGAGTGGAAAAGTTACAGATAAAGTGGTAAAATTGTTGAAGAGAAAAAGCATAATTATTTTAAACGTTTTAAGCAAAAAGAGGAAAGCTGGTAACTGTTTTTCTTTTCTTGTACTTTCATACAATTTCACCACCTAACCTATCTCTCTAACCTAACCTATCTCTCTAATTACACCAACCTAATCTAATCCCTTTTTTTATAAAGAAAAGCACCACACCTACGCGATTATCTCATACTCCGTTTGTGTGCATATCCAGAGTACATTTGCTATATACCACTCATAGAATTTAAATTCGTTCAATGATAATTTGACACGTGTCTAATATTAAATACGTCTGATATTTAGAAAGCTACAAATAGATCTTAGATCTGCTTGTACAATTTAAAGGAAAAAGAAAGCTAATAACGAATCCATAATTCATTCATGTTAAAATTTTGCAGACAAATTAAAGTTGAAAATAATAAAAAAAACCAACAAGAAGACTGTGTATACATTTTTTAATTTTTTTCCAAAAGTTTTGAACTTGTATTTATTTTTTTTTAAAAACAATCACGTGAATGGATCAAGGATCTGTTGCAAATATTAAACGAATTCTTGATCAGATGCATTTAATATTGGACATGTGTAAGATTGAAATTCAAACATATCTAGAATCCGTTTGTGTGAGTGTATATAACGCCTGATAATTTTCTCATCTTAGGATTATGTCTCATTTAATTCTACTTTATACCTATAAATGTCTGTGGAATGGTAATTTGCAATCTGATAATTCTATCCACAATGAGGTTTTGATGAAAACAAAAGTAGTTTAATTTGTATTACATTCAAGATTTACTGCTCATTCATCTTCCTAGGATTTCTACTTTTGGGCAGTTCTTCTTCCATAATAACGGGCCATATATATATATATATATATATATATATATATATATATATATATATATATATATATATATATATATATATATATATATATATATAAGGGTGGTTCGGGTGTAAACACCCCTTATGCTGTAAACTAAGAACAAATCTTAAGCATTGAATCAAAAAAATTTAAGGGTTTAGATTAATCATGATTTTCTTTTTTATTTTTTAAAAAAATAAGTGGACCCTACAAGGAAATACGCTCACGCGACTGACAGAGTTAAACCAAATCCCTTTGCTTGCATACGTCATACATACAAGTGAACCCCCCACTCACTGTTAATTCACTCAAACTTTTTTTATTTTATTTTTTGTCTCGTTTTTTTTTGTTTTTGCTTTTTTTTATATATTTGTTACCAACATAATTGTAATCTTCAATTATTCGGTTAAATTAAAAGATTATTCATATTTAAGGAATAATTATTCAGTTAAAATTTAAGAGATTATTCGGTTAAATTTTATAGATTATTCGTGTATAAGAGGACCATTGTTTACAAACTTATTAGTTTTCTTTTTGTTTTTATTTTTTTTTACATTTGTTATCAAGATAATTTAGTTGAAATTAAATTATTTGGTTAAATTAGAAAGATTATTCGTATTTAAAGGATGATTATTCGATTGAATTTTATATATTATTCGGTTAAATTTGATATATTATTCGGTTAAATTTGAGATATTATTCAGTTAAATTATAGAGATTATTCGTATACAAGAGGACGATTATTAAAATATTTATTGATTTTTTAATGTTAAAATCATATTCAATAAATTTGTACATTATTCAGTAAAATTACAAAAAGTATTCATAGGTACGAGAAAGTTTGATATAATTATATATAAATTATGCATTATTTTTTTTAAAATTATGCATTATTCGATAAATTAATAATCATTATTCCTAGATAAAAATACAATTTTGTTAATTTTCACCCAAATTAAAATTGCCAAGAAAATATGGAGTATATAGTAAATTTCAAAAAAAACTTTAAAAAACGCAAACTGCAATTTCAAAGGATGAATGAACACGGCAAATCGGCAATTCAAAAGTTAAAAAATGGGATTTGAGAATACGCGTATAACTTTGAGAGTGGGAAAATATTTAGTTACAAAATTTTATTTTGGTAAAATAACGGTTAAATTATATAAATTATTAGTATATAAGAGGATGATTTTTAATGGATTTATTTATTTTTGTTAAGTTATAATATTATTTAACATATTTTTCAAATTTAACAGTGTTCAATGAAAAAAATTATGCAATTCAACCTTTTAGAAGAATTTTTAATTATAAAATATACTTTTGTAACTTAATCCAGTTACAGGATAATATCATAAATTAAAAAACCTAATAAAAATACCAAAAATAAAAATACAATTTTAAATAAATTATTAAAAACATGTCAGTATTTTACATGATATAAAAATTTGCAAAAAATCCATAGAATAATATTATAAATATGTACATGTGACGTTAGTCCTATTTTGTTTAAAAAAATTAACAGTGGAGGACCGGACGTCAAGTTAACTTTGGAGGCGAGACAGAAAAGCTGAAGATGATCAGCGTGTGTACGTGTAACACACATACATAAGAGAGTGGGGGAGATTTGACAGTGGGACCTACTTTTTTTATTTAAAAAAATTGGTTAAATTATAATAAATCACATCCCTTAATTTCATCTAATCCGACGGCCCAGAATTGTTCATAGTTTACACCCTAAGGGGTGTTCTCATCCGATCCATACTCTCTCTATATATATCCGGGTTACGTTTCGAAGGTTGGATATCCTTGTTCGGATCTTGCAATCCAAGTACGGGTCGAGGTTTCAAACCCCAAATGTTAGTGTTTTGAAAGGGGGGATTTCATACCCCAAAAGGTGCGAAGGGCCCCATTGGGTACCCAGAACCTGTTCTAAGTGACTAAGTCGCTCAAAACCGTTTGGAGATCAAAATGGAAAGCAACGGAAATCGGGGTACAACTTGCCACAACATAGCCCGGTCAAAACCAAGTAAACGAGTATAAATCATCAAAGTATGTAAGTTTGGTGATTGTCCGTCTCTCGATCAACAGTTCGCCAAATTATAGAGAAACCCGCCATGGAAGCATGCAACAAGTAAGGATCATATTCTTGAAACTAACCACGAAGTTAGGCCAAGAGACGCATGCGGGCCTTAAAGACCACACTGAGGACATAAGGCATGCTAAGCCTAAATAAAGGATGTTTCTAATGCAGTGCGGGAATTTAAATCACACAAGCATGTTGACAGTTTATATACATGCAGAAAGCGATTAAATGAATCCATATAGAATGCCAAGTGGCATATCCCCAAATCTCCAACTATACCATATATGTCCACACCACTACCGAGGTAGGACTCACGGTCGTACCGAACCATACATGTCCGTACAACCACTGAGGTAGGACGCTCGGTCGTGCTGCACCAAGTATAATCAAACATAAATGTCCGTACCACCACCGAGGTAGGACGCACGATCGTACCGAACCATAAATGTCCGTACTACCACCGAGGTAGGACGCTCCGTCGGACCGCACCATAAATATATAAATCAATCAGACTCTATCAGAACAAACCCGATGGTGCTGGGTTGTCCTATAACCCTAGCAAAGACTCTACCACTCATAGATAACGACCGTTCTCTTTCAAATGCATAGAGAATAAGGATGCTCATTCATAAGTGCAAGTCCTAAGCAAGATACTACATGACATGCTTTTATGCATATGCAACACCTACACGCTATATGACACATTAGACATGAGGTCCGGTCACTGAGTAAGCTCTCATAGGAAACTTACTTGAAAAAGAGCAGAATCCAAGCATTAACACCAATAACAAGCAATCGAATCGGGTCACAATCAACACATAATCATGCATAAGTCTAAGTCTACTCACATAATGGCCATTCACATAAATCACATAAGTCAAAGATCTTATTTCACAACTTAGGCATATTATCATCATCATTAACATCTCAAATCGACATCATATATCATCATATAATATCTCGTATATCATTTTATCATTCTATATTATCTCAAACCATCATATCTCATCACATTTCATCTCATCAATTTCCACATCAACATATATCATCTCACAATTTATTTATCACGTACCATCGCATCATATCCCATATAACATCTCATCATGCCTCTTAATCATTTTTCATATCATATAATATCATGCTTTCATTTATAGCAACACATCATAATATCATTTTTAAGGACATATATCAACATTTCACCTCATAATTCATATTTAACAATCATAACACATCACAACATGCTCATCAGATTAATATCTCATCAAAGATCATATATCATATCATATCACGACAATATCGGCATACCATAATTTATATTCACACAAGTCATCAAATTTATTCATCAAGTTAGACAAGGTAAGTTAGTTAAAGCAAGTCAATTTTCCAAGATTCCCAAAACTCTTAAATCTCAAGTTAGATCAATCTTTATTCAAAACATTTCCCCAAATCACACTTGACCCCAAAAATCCATTTATAAACCATTTCTTTTTAATCAACTTATATTATTATTTTATCAAAATAAATCCGACAAGGTTAGGTCATTTCCAAAAATCCTCTTTTTAACATTATTAATTCCAATTCTAACCTTTAAAGCCTGAAGAATCGAGTACTTAAAGTAAAAGACAATAATGTAAATACTCTAGAGGGGGGGGGGTTGAATAGAGTATGAAAGATTTTCGCAAAGTCTTCTGCAGCAGCAACTTCAAGGGCTTTACATTGAATCTCAAGGCCTTGAACTCGATCTCAAAGTCTTGAACTTGATCTCAAGGTCTTGAACTGAACTTAAAGGGTCTTGAGATAGCTGCAGTGTTCTGTTAGTCTCACGAAAACAATAAGTTAAATATGAATGCGAAAATAATAAATAATTAACACTTGACTTGTTAATGAAGTTCGGCTCTTAACCAGCCTACGTCTCCGCCTAGGGTTATCCAACCCGTAGGATTTAAACAACTTTTATTCCTCTTTCCTTATGAGTCCTAGATACAACCTAGAAGAACTTCCTCTCTTCCATATCCCAAAGCCTACCTCGCTTCTATCTAGTCAACCGAAAAACAGAGAAATAAAAGTCCCCTTAACCACACCAAAGTGTAATACGTTTGAGTATATGATACTCTTAGTATAACAGGGATTAACTTATACTATGTAGCTCAAGTTCTTCCTAACTCTAAAAAATATAAAGCGATTACACTAAGAGAGATAAAAGAATAGTAGATCAGCAGACGATGATGAAGAGCAGAGATGAGAGCTTATTGTTTGCGAATGAATGCTTTGCAAGATGTATCTGTGAATTACTAAGAGGCTCTGTATTTATAGTCTCAGTCCTACTCTTCCTTGGCTGATCTTGCTCCACGAAGTTCTCCTTGCTTGAACAACCTTTTGAATCTGAACCTTGAAGCCGTTTTAATTGAATGAAGATTAGGAGCCTTTGCTGATCTTGTTGCGTCAAATTCTCACCAGACTGGAGCGGCAATTCAAATACTAGATGTTCGAGTTTCAATCTCAATTGCTCCTAGAATTTTGGTTCTTGTTGCAGGGAGATCTTCTGCTTGATTTTCGGAGTAAAAGGATAACCTCAAATCTTCCTGTAGTCATGTTAGTTCTAGCATATTCATAGAATAGATAATATATAATAGCATAGATAATTTCCATCAATATTACCGAATATATTAGATTTAAACTAAGCTTTAAATCTAAATAAAATCTTGATCACATCTGCAAATAATATATTGAATAATATATCCAATTTGTCTAAGCTATAAAACCTTATACCTTTGTCTTTCATCATCCTGTAAATAAAAGTATAATAACCTATGTATTTCATCAAGGGAGTTATCAAAGCCTTTCCCAACATCTCTTTTTAAAATTCAAGCCCAATATTATTACATTTTTTTTAAATCTCACAATAATATAACATGATAAATTATATTCCATCTATTTAATATTTTTATAAAATATACATGTCTTAAAACTTATTTCACTTTTATTTAATATTTATTAATATATATAAGACTTAAAACCTTATTTCACAATTTTAATTCAGATCACCCACAAATTAGGCCCAACTCTAATTCTAGCCCAATACCGAATTCAATACAGCCCAGATCCGAGCCTAATCCTCAAACCCTTAAAAGCCCTTTCATTTTATTTAAAAAAACTAGGAGTGACCAAACCAAAATAAAACAATGTAAAACCGAACCCACAAAAAAAAACATTGTTCAGCGTCTCCCTCTTGGAGCTCTGTTCGACAGTTGGGAAAAGGAAGGGACTACCGTCGATGTACTCTCTCTCTCCCACTCACTCCCTGACAACTAGGAGATAGGCAAGAGAATCGACAAGAAATAAACAAAGGTAAGAAGGCTCACCGAGAGGGTCTCGAAGCTTCCCTGAAGGCTAGTCGGGGTTCAATTTGGCTCGCCGGAGGTGGAACGCGTTTCTAGGACATGGTTTGAGGATCTTGGTAAACAAAGGTTGAGCTTTACCATTGGGTTCAATCGGAAAAAGGGAAGGAAGGCCTTACCGAGTTCTTTGAGCGGAAGACATGGGAGGAAGTGCTCGGATAGCTCGGCGTTGGCGACTCCGGGGGCTCCTGGGAGGCTGCTCGGGCTCATCTTGGTTGATGATAGATGTATCACGTGGCTAAGTAAATCTCCCAAAGCTTCGACCCATTACGCGTCTCTTATGCGTCTGTGGCTCCAGTCGATGTCGAGTGGACTACTCGATGTCGAGTGTTTCATGTCAAATCGACATGGGTGATTTTTGGTCGACATTGCCTTAGTCTCAATCTGGCTTTTTTCCTTTGGTCGACTTTGGGTGCTTCAGTCGATATCGAGTCATCATATCGAGATTGAGTGCCTCTGCTCGAGATCGAATTAACGACCGATTCAAGCACTGAGAGCACAGGGTGCATGTATTGCTTGACATTCTGAGGGAGGGCGTTGATTTGGGCTTCTATTTGCCTCCTAGCTTCCTCCTTCCTGTCTGCACGCTCTTTCAGTGTCGCCTGTCTAGTTGTGAAGTCCTCGACTTGCTTCCTTAGGCGCTCAATCTACTGAGCCTGGGTCTTATTGTCTGCCATGATTCTTTGAGCTCGGGACCTTAGATGAAGATAGCGTTCATGGTCGTCTACTCCTTCGAATTCAGGCGTGCGATGAGCACATCGCATACACCTGTGAGAAAACACTAGGAAAAAGAGTGAGATAGACTAAACAGGGCGCGATTGATGTAGGAGGAAATCAAATCTACGCAAGTAGATATCAAACCCAATCCTAGTCCACGCAAATATATTACAAGACTTCCTCCCGTTTTAGTGGAAGGGAATCAGGATCGATCCACGAGGAGGCGAGTCAGTGGTGCTTGGATAGTCTATGCGAACTCAGCGCAAGTCGACCAGAAGCCTTGATATTGAGTTGGGGAGTCGATATCAACAGGGGCAGTCGATTCCTAGTGACGACGTCGATCTGGAGAGAAAACCTGCGTAGAGAGGAAACAACAGAAGCACTCGATATCGACTAGGGTGGTCGATTTCGAGTGGGTCAGTAGCTCTGTCGACTCTGAAAACTATCGACGAAGAAGTGCTCGATGCAGGGTGGTCGATATCGACAGAAGTTGTCGATATCGAGTACAATTCCAATCGATGTCGATTTGCAGAAAAACAGAAAAAAAAGAAAAAGAAATCAAAAGCAAAAGTTTTTAGGGTTTAAATTCAACAAACTAAAAGGCTTCTAGGATATGGATTCACCACAACGGTAACCATGCATGTATTATGACTAATTCTCATAAAAGATTAAACTTTTCTCAACACCAATTAGGGAGATAGAGGCTTTCTGATAAAAACCTAATTGTTTCTACCTTTTTCATAATTAGGGTTTATGTCAACTTTCACAGGCAAAACCTAATTACTATCCAAATTAACATATATAATCCACTTTCGCTTCATATAAGGTAAATATGGAATGATCCTAAACTCGCATAAAGGATTGAGCGCGGGGCAGAAGAAGAGATCGCATAATCAAATATGGAATAAGCGCACTTACATGGCTACCGTCGGGCTCACCCCGACCCTAGAAGTGGGACGACTACTCGCTCTTCATCGCAACAAACTCAATTGATTGAAAAGAAGAAACTTGCATTAAACTTTAAACTCTTTGAAGCTTTACAACTCAACGTCGGCTCTCGCAAACGCAAAACTCTAAACTTCTCTCTAACTCTAACTCTATTGATTGTGTGTGTGATTGAATGAATAAAAACTAGCCCCCTAGGGCTTTATTTATAGGCTACTAATCCTTTCTATCCAAGGATAGTATCTTCAATCTTCTATCTAAACTCTATCCAAACAAGTAGGATAAATCTTTTATTTAAGATAAATATCTAAATAACTAATAGAAATCTTAGGGTAAAAAGAAAACTACCCTTAAGACATAATCTTATCTAAAACAAAGGATAAACCGTGGCTTATGTAGATAGACTTGCAATATGCGTCTCGAAAAACGCATCCAACCCGTGTCGAAATCCAGTCGATATCGACCAGTTCAATCGAAATCGACCTCTTCGTTTCTGCTCGGCGGGCTCAGCTCTACTTGATTTCTGGGTCTTGGTCGATATCGACCTCAGGTCGTCGATATCGAGTGCTCTTCTTTTGTTGATGTTCTTGGTTTGTCTCGACACTCAGAGTCTGTGTAGATGCTTCAGTCGATATCGACCAGATAGGTCGATTTCGACCACTTTTATGCTTTCCTTGGTTTCTTCGTTTTGACTCCAATTTCGCTCCAATTCCTACATAATTAGACCAAAACTTGTGCATACTCTATTTCTTGCACGTTAGCTCATTCTACACAAATTTGCATTATTTTTCAACATTTTCTTTGGGAATCGAATGAAATATGAAGTCAAAAGATGCAATAAAAAGGGTACTAAATATGTACATCAACAGCTCTTGGCTTCTTCTTTTGGCTTCGATTCCGCTCCAATTTCTGCACAATTAAACCAAAACTTGTGTAGACCTCTGTTTCTTGTAAATAAGCATATACTACACAAATTCAAAGCATTCCCAACCCTTAATGCAAATATAACACATATATTGTAACAAAAGTAGGCATAAAACATGGTCATTTTAGCGGACATCACTTAACTCTAAAATGATTGAACTAGCTGGACTTCATAAATTGAGATTGACCTTGGACATTGTTGTTTAACGGATAGACCTTTTGGACCTCAGACTTTCAAACTGTTTAACTGGACTCTTGGACCTTAACTATTGGATTTTAACGGGACTTGTCGGACCTTGACTACCGGACTTGAAACTACCTGGACTTATGACCTAACTGGTATTTTTGGATCAAAGTTATCGTTATGAAAAAAATTAAGAACCGGAGAACCACTTATTTAAATGATATGAAACAGCTTAATGACTGATGATGATGATTCCTTCATGAGAGATGGGGACATGTCGTTTGACATTCTGTATGGGCCTATTGACTGCATTTCCATTATCTTATAAACTATTAGCACACTCCTAGAGACACCCCGTCCCCTGTTTTTGACATACCCCCATGGACAGGGGAGAGGTGATACTGCTACTAGAGGCCGAGGAGGAGGTAGAGGAGGTAGAAGCTCCGAACGTGGAGGCAGAGGACCATCTGGGTCAGGTGTTGGTAGAGGATCATCGTTAGCTAGACCATCTGGGTCTGGATCTGAGAAAGACCAGACTTCTGGAGGCCGTGGTATTGCCTTGCCCCCACCGCCTCGTGTGTTTCAGATGAGCGTGGACAATCGTTCAACTCCTACCACATCAGAATTCTATCCGAAGCTTACACGTCTATCCTAAAGTCGAGATTTCCTATCATCAACACCAGACTACATCCTTTACTAGGTTTACCATAGAATTTTTAGTTTTTACTTATTTAAGTTTTATCTTAGAGAATAAAGATAAGTTTTTGAGTCTTTGGATAGCAAAGTTCGATATCTATATCTAGAGGCCGTTAGGGCTGAGTTTAATCATCCAAGAACAACGAGTTTTAGTAGTTTATCGCAGAGAATTTGTAGAGAGGGAGAGAGGAGGCCGATTTAGGTTGGTGGAAGCGAGAGCGGAGATTTGGCTTGGTTCGGTTGTAATCTTTCTTTCGTAGTGCAATACAAAGTAGTTTTCTTTTCAATGATGATGATGAGTTGCATGATGAGAAGCGAGTAGTCAACCCACTTCTAGGGTCGGGGTGAGCCCGACGATAGCAATGTAGGGGAAGTGCATCAAAGGTATGATTTTTATGCGATTTCGTCTTCTATCCTATGCATGATCCTTTGCGAAAGTTAGGAAGATTCATTATTTGCATTATTGAAGCGAAAGTCACTCATATTGTGAACTTGGATTACTCATGAATTGGATAGTAACTCTTAGGAATTATGCGAGAGCCTCTAATCACCTAAGTGTTGGTAACGAAAGTTATTTGATGGAAAGACATTAAATTTCATAACTTTAGCATCAAACTTGCATTGTTATCGTTGTGGCATGAAACCCTGACTTTGGAGGCTTTTAGTTAATTGAATTCATATAAAAGTTTAAGTTTTGATTTCTGTCCACAGTTTCTTTTCCATTCTACGCTTTTTGGACACTTTTTGGACACTTTTTGGACAATAGGTTATGCTTTACAGTTTCTGCGACAAACATCGAAATCGACTGGGTAAGGTCGATATTGATCACTAAAGTCGATATTGAGGTTCCACTCGACGTTGATCTGTGTTGCTTTTGTGTTCTGCAGGAATTTGCTGGAAATCGACCAAAATTGAGGTCGATATCGACCAGACATATCGATATCGAGTGTCTCCTGAGGTCGAAAGCTTGATCGTGATTACAACAAGGGAAGCGCTGACATACCTCCTCGTGGATTCGATCCTGAATTACCCTACCACTGCATCGGGAGGGATTATTGTATTATTTGGTTGAACAGGGAATTAACATAGTTGAGATATATTTGAATATTTGAATCGCACCTCCCGTTCATCGAACACTCTCGCATAATTCCTAAGAGTTACTATCCAATTCATGAGTAATCCAAGTTCACAATATGATTGGCTTTCGCTTCAATAATGCAAATAATGAATCTCCTAAACTTTCGCAAAGGATCATGCATATGATAGAAGACGGAATCGCATAAAAATCATACCTTTGATGCACTTACCCTACATTGCTATCGTCGGGCTCACCCCGACCCTAGAAGTGGGTTGACTACTCGCGCTTCATCGTTGAACTCATCATCATAATGTAAAGGAAACTACTTTGTATTGCAAAAGAAAGAAATTACACCCGAACAAAGCCACTCCGCTCTCGCTTACACAACTCCACTCGGCCTCTTCTCTCTCTCTAACTCGCTAAAACTGAATGTAAAAACTGAATTGTGTGTGCTTGTTAGTGTGTTTGAATGTGGATGGATTACACTCAGCCCTAATGGCCTCTAATTATAGATCTCAAATCTTGCTAGCCAAGGATTCGAAAACCAAGAATAAACTTAATAAAGGTAAAACTAAAAACTTCTTGGTAAAACTCATAAAGTGATAAGGCTGGCGTTGAAGAGAGAAGATCTTGACTTTATGATAGACGTGCAAGCTTCGGATAAAATTCTATCAAAAACTGAGTCGAATCTTTCTGTTGGCAACATCGATATCGACCTTGGGATCTCAATATCGACCTCTTTTTATCTCTATCTCGAGCACTCCTTCTCTTCCTCGGATTGACACTCGACTTCTATCAATATGCTCAATTTGGCCACTCGATATCGACCTTCAGACATCGATATCGACCTCTTCTGTGTCGACATGCTCCGTTCTTCCTCTTCTCGATACCTGGTGCTCTATTTCACTCGATGTCGAGGTTCATCATCGATTTCGACCTCTTCAAAAGATTTCGAGTTCTTTTTTCGCTCCTTTTCTCTTGTCCAAATCTGTCAATTTTCGTCTCGAATTCTGCAAAATCACATAGAAACTCGTGCAAACCTCTATATTTGACAATAATGCATAAACTACACTAATCTTATGATTTCCCAATAATATGCATGCAAATGATGATGAAATGGACATAAATGTGCATAGAAAATATGGCAATTTGCGCGCACATCACTATGCCACTCTATGAGCCCTCCAAGGAGATTGATCCCGATGTCAAAAATCAATTCATGCAAGATCAACTCAAGAGGTTGTAGAAGCAAGTCAAATTCCTCTCAGCCAACCAACCCTGCGCTGAATGTGGCTCCGTAAGGCATATCACCACTGATTTCCCCCACATGGAGCAAGTACAACTAGCTGAGACCCACCAGGAGGCGCGCTATATGAGGAATCCCAATCGCCAGGGGTACCAAAATTAGGGAAATCAACCACCCCAATACAACCCCAGGGATCCTCCACCATACAGAGCACCTGGCCTTCCCGACAGAGAAAGGAGGGATGATCTACAACTCATCCTAGACGAGATGAGGTGGAATCAAGCCAAGAATGATCAATCCAACAATGCCATCCAAACATCCTTACATGGCATTAACTCTAGGCTTAGCGAGATAGATACATGGAGGAAAGGCGTTGAGACCCAACTAGGTCAATCCAAAGGGCTCCTTGGCCAACCACATGCTAATCCAAAGGGGCAGCAATCGGGCCACATCGCCGCAGCTCGTTTAAGGAATGGCAAGGAGCTACCAATGAACGTCGGAGAAGCGGAGGAAAGTCTTGGAGAGCCAGTCGATATCGACCACCCCTAGTTGATATCGAGCAAGCCATTCGATGTCGACCCACCTATCGACGTCGACCCTGTCCAGACGAACCCGAGATTGACCACTGTAGTCGATATTGACACCCCGCCAGTCGATATCGACCCTTCATCAGCACCACCTCGGAACATTCCCGCTCCGCCAAAGAAAAAGCCATTACCCTACCCCTCCAAATCATCAAAGGATCCAACGGACGCAAAGTTTCAACGGTTTGTGAAGGTTCTCCAAGGCCTTAATTTCACCATTCCATTCACGGAGGCTCTTCATGAGATGCCATCATACGTCCGCTTCATTAAAGATATATTGAGCAAAAAGCGATCAATTTCTGAGATCACTGAGGAGTGCAGCAAGGTGGACTACCCAGAGAAGAGGAGTGATCATGGTAGATTCGCCATCACTACTGGGCTTGGCCGACATCGCTACAAGGCCCAGTGCGACCAAGGGGCTAGCGTCAGCCTCATGCCTTTGTCCATCTGGTCAAAGGTCAACATTGGAGCCTTAGAGCCAGTTGATATGAAATTGTACATGGCCCATAACAACTTTGTAAGGCCCATAGGCATCATCGATGACGTCCCAGTCAAGGTGGGTAAGTTCTTTGTACCCACTGATTTTATTATACTTGATATGGCAGAGGATCCTACTTGCCCAATCATCTTAGGAAGGCCGTTCCTAGCTACGGCTGATGCCAATATCAGCGTGCGTAAGGGACTCTTATCATTCACCATTGGCAATGAGGTCATCGAATTCTTCTTTAACCCTACAATGAAGGAGGTACAACAAATGGAGGTCAAGGCGATGCATATGGGGAGAGTAATCCCTTGCGATGAACCAACGGAGAGAGCCTTGACCAACGAGAAGCTAGAGGAGAGGGCCATGGAGGCCCAAATGAAGGTGCTTTTGGAGATTTCGCACCAAGCCGACGATGGAGGAGAGCAAGACAAAGCACTCGAAATCGACACCACCCATTTGATATCGAGTGAACATGAGCCAAATCGACTGCCAGAGGCTAAGTATGGGGTAGACACAGCATCCGGAATCGACCAGGGCCAGTCGATATCGACTGGGCCCACTCGACATCGACTCCCCTTACTCAACCTGCCTCCATCGACTGAGAAGCAGAAGGTCAATATCGACCAATCCACTCGATATCGACCTGCCCCTGAGAGCAATACGGACTCCGAGGTAAGTCCAGGTAAGATTCCTCCACCCTTAGAGATAAATTCGAATATCCCTTTAAAATGAGTATCTTTGTTTGTATGCCCGACTAGCATGATAGGTAAGCCCATAAAAGAATATAAGGCAGGCGACAAGGTGCTTATTGAGCAATGCAACGCCCTGGGATGCAGAAGAAAGGATGAAAGGAAGAGGTCAATCATGACGATCTATAAGGTCTATCCAGGAAGGTTGGAGCTCAAAGATAAGAAAGGGACGATGTTCAAAGTAGATCTTGAAAGCCCTGAAGAGGACATAAGAGCAATATTGTACATAAAACCTTTCAAATTTCCGCATAGATAGTTTTTAGGATTCAAAGTTTGAATTTTTGGGATTTGAAGACTTTGGATATACTATGGTTTTATCTATTATGCACTAACGATTTCAAGAATGACGAGGAAGAAAAGAAGCTTCTACAGAACAACTCGAAATCGACTAAACTAGTCGAAATCGACTAACTGGATCGAGCCATCTCCTGGAGTCGACATCGAGGACTCAGGAGGGAAAAGGAGTAGTCGATATCGATCAACATAGTAGATATCGACCAAAATCTGGCGACCCTCGACTTCACCTTCTTCCTCGACTTTGACAGATGCAGTCGACACCGACCACTGTACTCGACATCGACTTCTGGAATCGACCTAACCTGAAATTGACCTGAATCCGCAGGTTGCTCAGTGAGTTTCTCTCTACCCTTGTTCTTCATTTAATACAGTGAGAACGCTGTATATTTTAAGTATGGGGTGGGGTAAAAACATGTCTTTTGGTCACAACTTGGTTTTCTTCTTCGCATTGCATTCATATTTAAATTTTTTGTTCTTAGTCCTTATTTTCATAAAAAGAAAAAATATACAAAAATCCAATAAAATTAAAAAATGTCAAAAATACAAAAAAATGCATATTTACTTCTTAAGTTTGTCTTTAAACCCTACTTAGACGTCCAATGATAAGAACTCAATAGCTGACTTGATCATGTAAATCCTATGGCATATTTGGATGGTTTAGCCTAAGTCCTTAAAATGGTTTTTATGTAGATTGTGAACTTGTGATGAAATTGAGCACATATGATCCTAGGCTAAAAAGCAAATCCAACAAAAATTGTCCTAATGAGAATTTTGGCCTATAGGGAGAACATAAAAAATCCCTCTGCTTTCTTGAGTGTATTTACTCTTCCTATGCATCTCTAAATGTTGTGATAGTTATTCAAAGCCAATATATATATATATATATATATATATGTTTATGTTTACGAGAATTAAATGATGGAGGCATCTTTTAAGCCATTTTTATCCTCTCTTTACCTACCCTGCATTATCTCTGCTTGAAGCCAGAATATCAGCCTGAGCCTTATTGCAAACTCCACAAAATTATCCCTAGCCGAATTGAGCTTGGCCCTCATTTGGGAATTGAGACTTAGATTAGTTAGAATAATGCATTGTGGAAAGAAAAGTGTATATTGTCTAGTTTTGAGCAAAGGAAATTATGGGATGGTACATATTTGCATCTTATCATACTTTGTAAAAGGATTTTTGGCTCACCATATAAATGCACCCTTATTATTTATTTTCGTGCAAGTAAGTAAAAAAAATTTTGTGACATAGTGCATGAGCCAAATATTCCTTAGTTCTTTTATTTTATACAAGTTCTATATTTTTTTATAGCATATTAAGGTTTGAAAGAAGGTTGATGAGCATTATGGAAAGCAGGTTTGGAAAGTGTATCATTGTAGAGATATGGTTTGGATATAGTAGTAATAAGGTTTAGGAGTCTTGATTCCCGAATTTTATAAGCACCACATAGCCAAATAATTCCATACCTTCTATTTTATACCAAGCCCCATTACAACCCCGCCGAATGGAGTCTTCTTTGAAGTCTTCCATTCAGCGAAAGTCCTCCTGATGGTTCTTACTGCATTTTCATAATTGGTTGCGAAGTGGATTATTATAAATTGCAATGTTTATGAGATTGTATATGGAATTGAGTTGAGCGTTGATCTTCATAGCCTAAACAAATGAGAGTTGAGTGCAAACACATTATCCCTGTGAGGTTGAATCAAAATTGCATATGCCTATGGATCGCTCAAATATGTGCTATGACGTTAAAATCACTTGCTTTGCTTTGCTAACACTTATGATGTTGCTTTTGACAAGGGTGAAGAGTTTAAGGGTGTATTGTAGGTGTTGGTTACTGCTTGGTTATTGCTTGAGAGCACTCGATATCGATGACCTGAGGTCGATATCGACCAAGACCCAGAAATTGACTGGATTTCGACACGGGTTGGACGCGCTTTTCGAGACGCAGATTGCAAGTCTATCTACATAAGCCACAATTTATCCTTTGTTTTAGATAAGATTATGTCTTAAGGGTAGTTTCCTTTTTACCCTAAGATTTCTATTAGTTATTTGGATATTTACCTTAAATAAAAGATATATCCTACTTGTTTGGATAGAGTTTGATAGAAGATAGAAGATACTATCCTTGGATAGCAAGGATTAGTAGCCTATAAATAAAGCCCTATGGGGATGGTTTTTATTCATTCAATCACACACACAATCAATAGAGTTAGAGTTAGAGAGAAGTTTAGAGTTTGGCGTTTGCGAGAGCCGACTTTGAGTTGTAAAGCTTCAGAGTGTTTAAAGTTTAATGCAAGTTTCTTCTTTTCAATCAGTGGAGTTTGTTGCGATGAAGAGAGAGTAGTCGTCCCACTTCTAGGGTCGGGGTGAGCTCGATGGTAGCCATGTAAGTGTGCTTATTCCATATTTGATTATGCGATCTCTTCTTCTACCCCACGCTCAATCCTTTATGCGAGTTTAGGATCATTCCCTATTTACCTTATATGAAGCGAAAATGGATTATATATGTGAATTTGGATAGTAATTAGGTTTTGCCTGCGAAAGTTGACATAAACCCTAATTATGAAAAAGGTAGAAACAATTAGGTTTTTATGCAAAAGCCTCTATCTCCCTAATTGGTGTTGAGAAAAGTTTAATCTTTTATGAGAATTAGTCATAATACATGCATGGTTACCGTTGTGGTGAATCCCTATCCTGGAAGCCTTTTAGTTTATTGAATTAAAACCCTTAAAAATATCTCTTTTTATTTCTTTTTCTTTATTTTCTGTTTTTCTGCAAATCAAAATCGACTGGAATTCTTCTTGATATCGACCACTTCTGTTGATATCAACCACCCTGCATCGAGCACTTCTTCGTCGACAGTTTTTTGAGTCGACAGAGCTACTGGCCCACTCGAAATCGACCACCCTAGTCGATATCGAGTGCTTCTGTTGTTTCCTCTCTTCGTAGGTTTTCTCTTTAGACCGACGTCGTCACTAGGAATCGACTGCCCCTATCGATATCGACTGCCAAACTCGATATCAAGGCTTCTGGTCGACTTGCGCTGAGTTCGCATAGACTATCCAGGCATCGCTGACTCGCCTCTTCGTGGATCGATCCTGATTCCCTTCGACTACAACGGGAGGAAGTCTTGTAATTTATTTGTGTAGACTAGGATTCGGTTTGATATCTACTTGTATTTATTAGACTTGATTTCCTTCTACATCAACTGTCAAGGAGCAGTCGAGATCGACCGTACCACTCGGGATCGACTGAAGCAAACGGTGGAGAAACTAAGTAAAAAGAGCCAAGAAAACACAAGCTACTGGACATTGCCCTAGATCAGCCAAAGCACTCGACATCGACTTGCCATAGAGTGATCGACATCAAGGCACTGATTGATGTCGACAGAGTCCAAATGAACCCGAGGTTGAGTGAAAATGAGGCACTCGACGTCGACTGCCCAGGTCAACGTCGACTGCCCAGGTCGACGTCGACTGAAGATTTCTGCGATTTGGACGCGGATTGATGAATCCGACTTGAAGGATGATTACCTAATCATGATTTTACCTTTTGATTTAGATAGATTCTTTCCTATGGGTATTTTCTTATTTACCCTAGGATTTTTATTATTTACCAATTAATGTTTTATCCTTTTTTTTAGATAGAAATTAGTTACACTAATTTTACTAGAATTAGAACTCCTTTCCTTGGTTAGCAAAGATTGAGAGCCTATAAATAAAGGCTTAGGGGCTGTGCTTTAGGTATCTTTCATCACACAAACAATTGCATTCAGTTTAGAGCTTTTCACTTAGGGTCGGGGTGAGCCCGACATTAGCCATGCATGTTTGATATGGGTTTGATATTGATATTTGTTATGTCTTGATCATCTCCTACCTTTTTGTAGAGAAAACTAGGTTTATTTGTGAGAGACAATATTCCAATTCGGTGGTAATGGAGAAAGCTTGTTCCTTTGATGTGATAGCGTAATTTTCCGTCTTACTCTATCTTGCATGTGTGGTTAATGATATGGTGATTCCTAGTCTTGAGAGACCTTTTCCCTTGCTTGTTTACATCATTGCTTTTGTCGTTCGTTGAGTAATCGAAAAACTCGACAACCCTTATATTTTTGTTCAAAACTTCTACTTTCATCCTTACATTCTTTGGCCATCTTTACCAACGCTTTCTTTCTGTTAAAGAGGTCGATATCGACTACACAGGTCGAGATCGACTGCCCTAGATCGATCGATGGTTTTCTGTGTCGATTGACTTCTGTGACTGACTTGACATTGACTATTCTAGTCGACGTGGACAACTTTTATTGTCTTTTCCGTGCAGGAAATCACTCAAGATCGACAACCCAATTGAGATTGGCTGTACCAGTCAGCATCGAGAGCTTTTTGTCGACTTTTGTAGAACATTTTTGTGAACTACTTTGGATCCGCTGACACGCTTCCTCGCGGATCGATCCTGACCCTTCCACTGCAGCGGGGGAGTCTTGAATTTATTTGATAGGCTAGGCTTGATCATATTGTTCATATTTTATAATCAATTCTCCCCTACATCATTAAGGCATTTGTTAGGTGGAAGGAGGGTGTCTAGTTTAAACAAATATACGATATAATTGCAAACTGAATCCTAGGCTACACAAATAATTACAAGACTTCCTCCCACTGTAGTAGAAGGTTAGTCAGAATCGATCCATGAGGAAGCGTGTCAGTGGGATCCTAGATAGTCACAGACAGCTCACGTCTTTGTCGACCAGAAGCCTCGATCTCAAGCAGGGTACTCGGCGTCGACCTAGGCTGTCGATTTCTATTACAATAGAAAACCTACAGAGACAAAAATGGCAGTCGATATCGACTAGGGTGGTCGATATCGATGTCAGCAAATGAAGTCGACCTGGCTCAAAAGACTGCCAGTCGGCACAGGGTAATCGATATCAAGTAAGGCACTCGAAATCGACCTCATACAGAAGTAGGAAGAAGGTGTGTCAAAACAGATAACCATCGACGTAGGGCAAAGTGGTCAATATCGACCTAGTTGGTCGAAATTGAGTGGTTGTTGCAGTGATTAGCGTCGGTAAAGAGAGGTCGAACACAAATAGGATGATAGAAGAAGTATGAACATAAAAGATAGATTTTTATGATTGAATAAACTATATAAAAGGCAACTCCTAGGGATAGGGTTTACCACAACGTTAACCATTGCATGCAATAAAGAAAATAAGATGGACAATTGCGCTTTCTCATCCAAAAGACAAGCTTTCGCTGTACACCAACGATTAGGAATACTCTTGCAAATAAACCTAATTGTCTCTACCAATTTTATGTTTATAACTCAAGTTGTTAGCATGAATCCCTTTTCTTACGATAAGGACTAAACATAGAATCGTAGGAGATGATATAGACACAACGATATCAACATCGAACACTTATCTCAAACACGCATGGCTAACGTCGGGCTCACCCCGACCCTAGAAGCTTTGGGGATCTACTCGCTCTTCATCGCAATAGACACCATTGATTGAAAGAAAAGAACTTGCATTAATAAAACCTTCGAAACCTTACAATGCAACGCCGGCTTTCGCAAACGCCAAACCCTAAAGCTTCTCTCTACTCTAACTCTATTTTATATTGTATTGTGGAATGTGGAATGGAAGAATAAAAACCAGCCCCCTAGGGCTTTATATATAGCCTACTAATCCTTACTAGCCAAGGAAAATAATTCTAATCTTCTATCTAAAATCTATCCTTAACAAGTAGGATAAATCTTTATTATGGTAAATATCTAAAATAATTAATAAACATTTTAGGATAAAAAGGAAACAACCCTAAGACATATTCTATCTAATTAAGAAGATAAATCGTGGCCATATTGATAGACTTCCCAACCCACATCTCGAAAAGCGCATCCAATCCACGATAATTTCCAGTCAATATCGACCAAGTCAGTCGATATCGCGGTCTTTGTTTTGGCTCGACAGATTCCATCTCACTCGATCTCTAGGGCAATGTCGATATCGACATAATCACTTGATCTCGAGTGGTCTTCAATGTTGGTCTTTGTGGTCTGTCTCGACGCTCAGTTCTATGTTGAGGTCTTCAGTCGATATAGACCAGTCATGTCGATTTCGACCTCCTTTCAGCTTCACTTGGCTTCTTCGTTTTGACTCTGATTCTGCTCCAGTTCCTACATATTTGGACCAAAACTTGTGCATACTCTATTTCTTGCACGTTAGCTCATTCTACCCAAATTTGCATTATTTTCAACCTTTACTTTAGTAATCGAATGGAATATGAAGTCTAAACATGCGAATAAAAGGACTACAAATATGTACATCAAAATACCCCATACTTAGACTTGCTTGTCCTCAAGCAACAACCAAGCAATAACCACTACTTACAACACACCCTTCAAGTCTTCGCCCTTGTCAAAAGCAACATCATGAATGGTAGCAAAGCAAAGCAAGTGAATTTAATGTCATCACACATAGATGAGCGATCCATAGGCATAAGCAATTTTAATCCAACCTCACAGGGATAATGTGTTTACACTCAACTCTCAATGTGTTTAGGCTATGAAGATCAACTCTCAACTCAATTCCATATACAATCTCATAAACATTGCGATTTATAATAATCCACTTCGCAACCAATTATATAGATGCAATAAGAACCATCAGGAGGACTTTCGCTCAATGGAAGACTTCAAAGAAGACTCCGTTCGACGGGGTTGTAATGGGGCTTGGTAAGAAATAAAGGGTATGGAATTATTTGGCTATGTGGTGCTTATAAAATTTAGGAATCAAGACTCCTAAATTTTAACACAACTCATCCAAACCATATCTCCTACAATGATGCACTTTCCAAACTTACTTTCCATAATGCTCATCAACCTTCTTTCAAACCCTAATATGCTCTCAAAAATATAAATCTTGTATAAAATAAAAGAATTAAGGAATAATTGGCTCATGCACTAATATAATAGATCTTTTTTTGCACGAAAATAAATAAACAATATGAAGAAAATGTGCATTTATATGGTGAGCCAAAAATCCTTTTACAATATGTGTCAATATGCCAATATGTACCATCCCATAATTTTCTTTGCTCAAAACTAAACAATATGCACTTTCTTTCCACAATGTATTATTCTAACCAATCTAAGTCTCAATTCCCAAATGGGGGTCAGGCTCAATTCGGCTAGGGATAATTTTGTGAAGTTTATAATATAAGGCTCATGCTAATGTTCTGGCTTCAAGCAGAGATAATGCAGGGTAGGTAAAGAGAGGATAAAAATGGCTTAAAAGAGGTCTCCATCATTTAATTCTTAGAAACATAAACATATATATATATATATATATTGGCTTTGAATAACTATCACAACATTTAGAGATGCATAGCAAGAGTAAACACACTCAAGAAAGCATAAAGATTTTTAATGTTCTTCCTATAGGCCAAAATTCTGACTAGGACAATTTTTGTTAGATTTACTTTTTAGCCAAGGATCATATGTTCTCAATGTCATCACAAGTTCACAATCTACATAAAAACAATTTTAAGGACTTAGACTAAACCATCCAAATATGCCATAGGATTTACATGATCAAGTCAGCTATTGAATTCTCATCATAGGACATCTAAGTAGGGTTTTAAAAACAAACTCAAAAAGTAAATATGCATTTTTTTCTTGTTCTTATTAACATTTTCTTTTTTTTTGGATTTTTT
Organism: Persicaria maculosa; assembly: GCA_963922045.1. Lineage (NCBI taxonomy): Eukaryota > Viridiplantae > Streptophyta > Magnoliopsida > Caryophyllales > Polygonaceae > Persicaria > Persicaria maculosa. Next base: position 38,173,189 of record OY998271.1, read on the forward strand.
TCATTTTTTTGAACTAAAGTACTAAAAACTTAAACTTAAACATGGATGCAATGCAGAAAATAAAAGAAGAAAGCCAAGTTGTGACCATAAGACATGTTTCATCCCCACCCCACACTTAAAATATACAGTGTCCTCACTGTATTCAAAAGAAAAACAAGGGTGAAGAGAGAAACTCACATAGCAACCTACGGATTTTAGGTCGATTTCAGGTTAGGTCGATGCCAAAAGTCGATGTCGAGTCAGTTGGTCGATGTCGACTACATCTATCTATGTCGACGAAGAAGGTGAAGTCGAGGGTCGCCTGGGTGTGGTCGATATCGAGTAGCTTGCTCGATATCGAGTGCATTGTTGTGCTCCTGAATGATCGATCTCAATATTAGGAAGTGGCTCGGCCCTCAGGATGTCGATTTCGACTGGCCTAGTCGATTTCGAATGCCTCTATAATAGCTTCTTTTCTTCTTCGTCGTTCCTTTTGCTTTGTAACCTGAAATTCTTGTTAGCATAATAAAGAGATAGGCACGATATATCAAAGTTTCAAAATCCAAAATCCAAAATTTGAAGCCTAAAAACCATCTAAGCGGAAATTTAAAGTTTATGTACACACTCTAGATTTTTGAGTCGCTAGGCCGACTTCTTCTTCAATGCTTCATGAACCCTTAAGGTAGGGACCCTTCAAACTTGGTCCTTTTTCTGGATCATCTAGGTCCTTTTGATAGTAGCTAAGTTCGGCAACCAAGGCTTCTTCTTCGTTAGGCTCTTTGTTGAATGCTTTCCTTCTCTTTCTTGACCTAACTTTCGAAATATGCGCAAACCATGGAGTTTTGAGCCTCCCATTAGTTGAATCATCAGTAATGGACAAAGGAGGGTTAGGGATCATACTTGAGCTTACCTGTTCGGGCCCGAAACAGAGATCTCCGGGCTGAGGGTCAGTCGATCTCGACAAAGGGATGTTGATCTCGATTGCAAAAGCTGATGTCCACTGGTGATGGTCGATGTCGACTTTAGGGACCCCATACTTAAGCTCCTGGAAACTCGGTGGATCATCAAAGACACTGGAGATTGAGTAAGAGGGGTCGATTTCGAGTTGATTGGTCGATTTCTACTGGCTCCAGTCGACCTCAACTCTCTTTGCAGTTTTCGTCCTTGCCAATAAAAATTTGTGAAGCTTCTCCTTTGCAGGTGAGAAGACAACTTGTTCTAGACACTTTGTCTCGCTCATTGTAGGGTTGAAGCGAATTTCAACGACCTCATTATCGATTGTGAATGTAAGGGTGCCATTCTTCACATTGATGTTGGCATCCGCTGTCGCTAGGAATGGCCTACCAAGGATGTTAGGCACTATAAGATCTTCTGGAATGTCCAACACAATGAGGTCTATGGGTATGAAGAACATTCCCACCTTGAGAGGGACATCATCCACAACCCCTATTGGTCTCACGAAAGAGTTGTCCGCCATGTAGAGCTTCATGTCGACGGGCTCCAATGCTCCTATTCCCACTTGTTGCCAGATCGATAGGGGCATCAAACTAAAACTAGGCCCAAGATCACATAGGGCTTTGAATTGATGCTCACCTACCCCTATCGTCACAGCAAACTTGCTTGGATTGTCGCACTTCTCAGGGAACTCAATTGAATTGCGTTCGCAGGTGATCTCCAATATAGACCTCTTTTTGGACGAGATGTCCTTCAGGAACCTCATGTAGGCAAGCATCTCATTTAGCGCTTCCGTGAGTGGGATGGTGAGATTGAGACCTTGTAAGATCTTTACGAAGCGTCTGAATTTGGTGTCTGCTGGATCTTGCGGCGCCTTGGAAGGATAAGGAAGTGCTTTAGATGGCTTTAGAGGTGAGGTGGTCAATTTCTGCCTTCTGGACTGGTCGACATCGACATTAGGGTGGTCGATATCGACTGGGTTGGTTGATCTCGAGGGAGTCTGAAGTTATGGTCGAGTTGTAGAGGGGTCAACATCGAGTTGGTGGTCGATATCGACTGGGGCACTCGATATCGATTGCTTCTCTGGCTTCGTGGTGTGCTTCGCAATGGGCTCGACATCGACTAGAGGATCGATGTTGAAGGTTCGATAATGTAAAACAAGGTAATATAGAAATACTCTAGAAGGGGGGGTTGAATAGAGTATGCCGGTTTTTCGCAGATTATCAAGACTTTTGAAGCTCGTGCAAAATCCTTTGAGATTAGACTTAGTCTTTTCTCTGAAAACCTGAATCACAAAGTTAAACAGTAGAACCAAGTGCGGAAATAAGGTAAAGTAATAAGTAAAGGACTCGATGAGTTGTTTACGAGGTTCGGCACGAACTTGGCCTACGTCCCCACCTAGGGTTCTTCCACAACCCTAGGATTCAACCGGCTTTTATTGATTCACAAGACTTAGGATCCTAGTAGCTCCCCGAGAAGCCTCTCTCCTATACAATTGCAATCTAGTCAACTCACGTTCCCTTGGAGTCCTAGACCAATCTAGAAGAGCCCCACCTCTCTATGCTATCTAGTACAATCCTCTTACACTTAGTGAATTAATCGCCTAGTGTCTACTTCCTGAGTTACAAACTCTTGAGTATAACACTCTCTCGAAATATATCCTATAAGCTCACAGTGTAACTCTCAAATGCTTTGAAATGAAATTACAGACTCGTAAGGACTAGCAAAGATCACACGAAGAAGACAGATCTTGCTTGAAGACTTGAGTGTATGAAAACTTGTGTTCAACGGGTGTATAGCTGTCTTCTTCTTCCTTTTCTTTTTATTGAAACAAATCGGCGCCTAAGGATCTTCACCAACGACTAGAGAGGATCATGGCTTGAGCTGGATCTTCTATCTTAGGAAACTTTCGAAGGCCATGATTTTCCGATTTGAATCTTCTCAATTTACAACATAAGGAAGGAAATAATATCCGAAAATACTTCCTGAAAGGTTAGTGTATAAATAATATAATGGAAGCATATAATAACATAAAATAATATTCGAACATAATATCATATAGAACAGGTTTTGTGTTTCATCAATACTGTTAAAGCTTCAAGACCTTTGACACAAACAGACTGTCAAGGCCTTTGAAACCTATTCCGATTTTCATCAAGGGAGTGGAGTTATCAATCTCCCCCTTGATGAAAGACAAAACCTGTGCATCCCTGCAACTTAGTCAAGCATATATAATATAAGTAAAATCGGACTAAGTACCTGCATGGGTTAGACAAATGTTGGATCAAAATTTTAAAGCAAGAAGACCATCCAACTGAAAATAAAACCAAGGTCTTCCAAGACCTTTAAATCGCAACAGTTTTAAAAAGTCTAACACCCACCACAGATCATCTCCCCCTTTTTGTCTTTCAACAAAGGGAGGAGGTAAAACAGTCACCAAAAGTGTTGAAACAGTTTCCAAAAACCAGCAATGTTTCAGATTTGGGGTAAGGGTAGGGTAGGATAGGGTTAAGCTTCATTGTCCGGAGCATCATCAGTGAGCCGCAACCACAGACCTTGCAACAGCTTGGTTACCCCGCTCATCTCCGTCATAAACTCCTTGTGCAGCTCCTTGATATCCAGGTGAACTTCCTCCAAGCCCAACTCCAGGTTGTCCATGCGTTCATCAATGGTTGAGGCAGTGGGAAGAGCTTTTGAAGGAGAGGCAAGACTCCAAGTCCCTTGGGGGGACCGAGTGATGCCAATCTTTTCAAGGCTCTTGGAGTCGAACTTACCCGTATGACGGTGCTGTTCTTCATTTTTAAAATCGATTCCAGAAGCTTCGAAGATTTGGATCAAAAGGGCAGCGAAGGGGAGGGGAGTTCCTTTCCTGGCTTTTCTAGTTGCGCCATGGATCCTAAAATGGTGTTGGCCAGATCAAGATCAAGGCCATTGAGGATTCGGTAAAGTAGGATCATGACATTGTCGGTTAGGAGAGAGCCAGAGTTTAGACGGGGTAAGAGGCAACGCACAATGATGTTAAATATGATCTTTGCCTCTAGGGTAAGGGATGAGTGGGTTAGCTGCTTTGAGGTGTTGGTAGATGCCTCGGGTAGAAGATATTTGGATCGGGCAAGGGTAATGCAGTCTTCTTTAGAGGGGTTTTCTTGAGAGGGTGGACAAGGGCTAGGAAGGCCAAGGAAATCAGCGAAGTCAAAGGAGCTGAAAGAGATTCTAACTCATTTGACGACAGATTCCAAGAACCAACCATCGTTAGTGTGTTTGGCTTTGAGATTTATATAGAACAGGCGGGTGAGTTGGGGATAATAGATGGTTTCAAGAATGAGAAGGGTCCAAGCTGGGGATTTTTTAAGGATAGCAATGCATGGTAAATTCAAAGCTTCAAAACATGAAGAGGGGAGGGATTGATTTACCTGAATGAGAGCGGGTGAATCAACGTTCTTCCTTCTAGCATGTGTTGGAGCAGACCTCTTGGCAGGCGCCTCAAGGCTTTTGAGGGTGCCCTTCCTGGTGTGCTTGGGAGGAGGAGGCTTGGCTGTAGAGGCTTTCCGCTTCTTTGGAGACGGGGGAGGAGGAGGAGGAGAAGGAGAGGGAGCATGCTCGAGCTCCTCTTCCTCTTCTTCCTCTGACCCCTAGTCCTCAGCGTTGTCTCCATTGGTATCCTCCTCGTCCTCTCCGGATTCGTCTTGCTCCTCGTCCTCTTCCTCAGGCTCCTCTTTAGAAGGAACCTCCTTGAGAGCCTCCGCCTCAGCTTCCTTCCGGATTCTCTCAGCTTCCTCCTCGACCAACTTCCTTGCAAGCTCGGCCTCCTCCTCAGCCTTTTTCTTCCTTAAAGCCTCTTCTTCGGCTTCCTTGGCTGCATCCTTTTCCAGAATAGCATCAAGATCCTCCTCTTCTTCTTCCTCATCCACCTCCTCAGCGATGACCTTCTTTTTCCCTTTCTGCTTCGCACTGAGAGGCTTCTTAGCAGAGCGTTTTTGAGAGCCCTTGGTTACTGTAGTCTTGCTCTCAGTGATGGTGCTCTTGACAGTAGCAGGGACGATGGCTTGAGGAGTGGGTTCAGGTGTAGGAGAAGTAACAGTGTCCTGGCGTCCCTTGGGGGTGACGCCAAGTCTTTTGGGTGTGGAAGCTTTCTTTGAATTGGGAGCCATGGAGCTTTCTTTGAGTGATGGGACGGGGTTTAGGGTTCCAATGTAAGTAATGATAACATTGCCAATTTGAAAAATATTTCAATTCAAAATTCAAATCTTCTCTCAACCGTTTTAAAATAGGAGGAAAATAACCGAAAATATTTTGTTCCAAAAATATCTCAACGGATAAAATATGTGACATAAATAAATTATTTTGAAATCCAATGAAAATAATACTTGATCAAATATCTAAAAAGATATTAACCAAATATATATGATCCGATATCTGTTTTCTATCATTCAGTTCACAAACCTTGACATAAAACTCAAGGGTCTTGACACCGAGTAGAATTTATCTTTCGTAAAGGGAAAGCTCCCCCTACGAAAGTGCATCCTTGTTAAGCATCCCGATCTCTCGTCTAATGAAGGTGAACCTGTCCTCTGCCAAAGGCTTAGTAAAAATGTCAGCCCATTGATAATCAGTTGAAATAAAGGAAATGGACACATCACCTTTTTCGACGTGGTCTCTAATGAAATGATGCCTTACATCAATATGTTTGGTCCTTGAATGCTGAACAGGATTCTTTGTAATGGAGATGGCACTTGTATTGTCACACTTAATGGGAATGCCTTTGAGGTTGATGCCAAGATCTCGCATTTGTTGAGCTATCTAAAGGATTTGGGAGCAGCATGCTCCAGCTGCTATGTATTCGGCTTCTGTAGTGGATAGGGCAACTGAGTTTTGTTTCTTAGAATGCCAACTGATCAAAGATGCTCCTAAGAATTGGCAACATCCTGATGTGCTCTTCCTATCCACCTTATAGCCTGCAAAATCTGCATCAGAATACCCGATTAATGTGAAATCCTTTTGCTTTGGGTACCATAGTCCAAGCTCCTTAGTGCCATTGAGATATCGAAAGATCCTCTTCACAGCCACGAGGTGAGATTCTTTAGGATCAGCTTGAAACCTAGCACACATGCAAACACTTAACATGATGTTAGGTCTACTAGCTGTAAGATATAGTAAAGATCCAATCATTCCCCGATACTCCTTTTGATTGACACTCTTCCTAGTCCTGTCTTGATCTAGGGATAATGTTGAGCTCATGGGAGTCTTGGCTGCTTTGGATTGATCCATCTTGAACTTCTTCAAGAGATCCTTAGTGTACTTGCTTTGGTTGACAAAGATCCCTTTCTTGGATTGATGAACTTGTAATCCCAAAAAGAAATTGAGTTTACCCATCAAGCTCATCTCAAATTCGCTGCACATGATGTCAGAAAATTCCTTGCACAAAGATGTGTTAGTAGCACCAAATAATATATCATCAACATAAATTTGAATAACCAAAATGTCCTTTCCTTTGGTCTTGATAAAAAGAGTCTTGTCGATCAACCCCCTTTTAAAATCATTTTCTAAAAGATATTTTGACAAGCGCTCATACCAAGCTCTTGGGGCTTGTTTCAAACCATAAAGCGCTTTGTCAAGTTTATAAACGTGATTAGGAAATTCCAAACTTTTAAAACCTGGGGGTTGAGCCACATAAACTTCTTCTTCTAAGAAACCATTGAGAAAAGCACACTTGACATCCATTTGATATAGTTTTATGCCCATAAAAGATGCAAATGCTAATAATATGCGTATGGCTTCAAGCCTGGCTACGGGAGCAAAGGTCTCCTCGTAGTCAATACCTTCCTCTTGATTGTAGCCTTGAGCAACAAGCCTTGCCTTGTTCCTCACGATCTTACCATTCTCATCTAGCTTGTTTCGAAATACCCATCGTGTGCCAATGACAGATTGATGCTTTGGCCTAGGCTTCAAGGTCCAGACTTTGTTCCTTTCAAATTCGTTAAGCTCACTTTGCATAGCAATGATCCAATCTGGCTCTTGAAGGGCCTCATCTACCTTCTTGGGTTCTATAAGAGAGACAAACGCGTGAAAAGCACAAAGATCTTTAAGTTTAGAACGAGTTTGAACACTAGAAGTAGGGTCAGAAATGATATCCTTTAATGAGTGTGATGAGGAGTATTTGAATTTTCTTTTGCTAGTCTCAGCTCCTTGATTCGTCACACCAGCAGGATTGATTTGTGGTACATCTGACTCCATAGTCCTGTTAGGTTCAGTTTCAGCAGTTTCTGACATTTTAACACTGTTAAATTGGACACCAAGGGCTTTGGATGAATCTTCAACACCTTGGGCCAATTCTTCAGTGTTGAGAATCTGTTCCTGCATGTTCCTCTTCTTTGTGTTCTTGGTAGCAGCATCATCACCTTCCTCGTTCTCTTCATGGATGTTAAGATCTATATCTGCAACACTTTCACTCAAAGAACCGTCATTGCATTCATCAAATATAACATGTATACTTTCTTCAACTAACTGGGTCCTTTTATTGAAGATTCTATAAGCTTTGCTACTTGTGGAGTAGCCAAGAAATATACCTTCATCACTACGCGCATCAAATTTCCCAAGGTTATCTTTTCCATTGTTATGAACAAAGCAAGTACAGCCAAAGGGTTTGAAATAAGATATAAGTGGTTTGCGGCCTTTGAAAAGTTCATAAGGAGTTTTCTTTAAGATGGAACGAATAAGACAGCGATTCAAAATATAGTTAGCTGTTTAACAGCTTCAGCCCAATAGGTTTTAGGTAATGCATTTTCTAAAAGCATAGTCCTGGCCATATTCTCTAGGGTGCGGTTCTTTCGTTCCACAACCCCATTTTGTTGAGGTGTCCTAGGAGCAGAAACGTTATGGGAGATGCCATATTTAGCACAAAACAAATCAAACTGAAGTTGATCAAACTCCCTACCATGATCACTTCGAATTGACACTATGGGCTCGTTTCTTAAAGTTTGCAACTCCTTACAAAGTTTTGAAAACTCAAATAAGGCCTCTGATTTTTCTTTTAAAAATGCAACCCAAGTATATCTAGAAAAATCATCAACAACAACAAGCATGTACTTTTTACCATTGGGAGATTTGACTCGCATAGGACCACATAAATCCATATGTAAAAGTTCAAGGGGTCTAGAAGAACTTACAACCTTTTTGGGTTTGAAAGAGCTACGTGTTTGTTTACCTCGTGTGCATGCATTGCACATATCAACCTTTGAAGTCCATCTCAGGTAGTCCTCTTACAAGCCCTTTGGACACAAGCTTCTGTAGTGTATGTGGACTCACATGACCGAGTCTCCTGTGCCAGAGCTTTGGATCGTCCGTCAAAGCTTTTAGACAGGTTAAGCTTCCTTGTGCCACTTGATCAGCATTCACAGCGTATATATTATTGTAACGATATGCAGTTAGTATAACTTCACCTGTATCTTCTCTGCACACTAGACATCTTTTCTTGTTAAATCTGACATTATTGCCACTATCACATAATTGAGAAACACTAAGCAAATTATACTTTAAACCATTCACAAGATAGACATTTTTAATACTATGGTTGGAATCACTCCCAACACTACCAATACCAACGATGTCACACTTTCCTTTGTCACCAAGAGTGATTGTTCCAGTGGACTGCTTCTTTAGATCATGAAAGAGAGACCTCTTCCCACTCATATGTCTCGAGCATCCACTATCAATAATCCATTTTTGCTCCTTCACCTTGGTGATCTCCTGCAAAACAAACATCAACCTTTGTGGCTAGACCAATAAGCAAATTTGGATCCATTATTGGGATAGACCATATTTGGTAAAATAGTGCCTTTTGGGACCCAAACTTGTGTTATCCGTTCTTTTCTCAAATGAACAGGGAATGTATTGCGAATGATATATGGATCCTTTCTTCTATAGGGGCAGGTCTCTTTTACATGTCCCTTTCGAGCACAATGGTGACATATAGGAGAGGTTCTGCTTCCTTTTGCCTTTACAAAGGTGGTAATGTGCTGCTTCTTTAAAAACCTTGGATTGTAACCAATACCACTTTTGTTTAGAGAACTTTGTTGCTCACCCAACATCCTATCAAGAGTGCCTTTGGATTTGGTAAAACTTATGAGGGCTGTCTGTTGGTCTTGAATCTTATTATTCAGGGAGATCTTCTCGTTCTCTAAGTCATGATGTTCACTTCTCAGAGACGAGAGATCTTGCTTGAGTTCAGATTTCTCTGAGTCAAGAGTCTTGACTTTAATGTCAAGACCTAAATAAGAAGCTTCAAGACTTTTGACCCTCATAGACAGATCCTCAATAGTTCTTTCCTGATCCACAGTTCTCTTAATAAGAGTGTTAGTTTGGGCAATAAGTTTCTCTTCATTGGCAATCATATTAGAAAGGAATTCCGATAATACCTCTTTTGGACTTGCCATAAGTTCTCTTACGGTTACCTCAAGCTTCTCATCGTGAGATTCATCTCCTGATGCCATAAGACAGACATTGGCATTCTCATCGTCGGAGTCGGAGTCAGAATCGCTCCAAGTTGCCACCATGGCTTTCTTTTTCCATCTATCACCCTTCTTGGACTGGCTCTTCGTCTTTTGAGGGTAGTCTTTCACAAGATGATCTGTTTCACCACATTCAAAACAAGACAACGGTTTAGTCTTCTTAACTTTTTTGTTGTATTGAGACTTACCTCGGAATTTAGAAGACTCTGATCCATCCTTGTTGTTGAATTGTTTCTTCATTTTGAGGATTCGAGCAAGGCCTCTTGTGATAAGATCAAAAGGATCATCCTCATCGTCGGAATCAGATTCATCTTTGTTGTCATTCTTCTTAGATTTGAGCGCCAAATTCTTAGTGCTTGCTGGAAGTTCTCCATCGTCTTCATTAAGGATCATCTCATGCGTGATCAGTTTACCAAGAAGGTCGTCAAGAGGCAGAGTAGTGAGGTCTTGGGCTTCCTCTATAGCTGTTACTTTAGGACCCCACTTTTCTTTTGGGAGACACCTCAATATCTTCCTTACTTTCTCAACGTTTGTAAAGCTCTTGCCGAGAGAGTCAAGGTTGTTGGTGATTTCTGTGAATCATGTGAACATGACCTTGATAGAATCATCATGCTTCATCTTGAAAAGTTCATACTTTCGAAGGAAGATGCTGATCTTGGTGTCCTTCACTTGGCTGGTTCCCTTATAGGTGACGACCAGCTTGTCCCAAATCTCTTTAGCTGACCTACAAGATGAAATACGGTTAAACTCATCAGTGCTAAGACCACAATAAAGTAAGTTAATAGCCCTGTAGTTTTTGGAGACGAGTTCAAGATCCGCTTGGATGTATTCAGACTCCTTCTTTGCGACTTTGGTTCCATTTGGTCCGTCTTTCTCTGGAATCTTTGGCCCATTCTCTATAATGTTCCAAAGTTCCAGATCTTGGTCTATGATGAACATCTTCATCAATGATCTCCAGTGGACAAAGTTGTTTCCTACAAAGAGTGGTGGTCTGCTGGTAGACCTTCCCTGTGCAAATCCTCCGCTTGCTTCACCAGACATGATCGAAAACTCACAAGATTGTTAGATCAAAAGCAGTGAGTAAAGCTCTGATACCAATTGAAGGTTCGATAATGTAAAACAAGGTAATATAGAAATACTCTAGAAGGGGGGTTGAATAGAGTATGCCGGTTTTTCACAGATTATCAAGACTTTTGAAGCTCGTGCAAAATCCTTTGAGATTAGACTTAGTCTTTTCTCTGAAAACCTGAATCACAAAGTTAAACAGTAGAACCAAGTGCGGAAATAAGGTAAAGCAATAAGTAAAGGACTCGATGAGTTGTTTACGAGGTTCAGCACGAACTTGGCCTACGTCCCCGCCTAGGGTTCTTCCACAACCCTAGGATTCAACCGGCTTTTATTGATTCACAAGACTTAGGATCCTAGTAGCTCCCCGAGAAGCCTCTCTCCTATACAATTGCAATCTAGTCAACTCATGTTCCCTTGGAGTCCTAGACCAATCTAGAAGAGCCCCACCTCTCTATGCTATCTAGTACAATCCTCTTACACTTAGTGAATCAATCACCTAGTGTCTACTTCCTGAGTTACAAACTCTTGAGTATAACACTCTCTCGAAATATATCCTATAAGCTCACAGTGTAACTCTCAAATGCTTCGAAATGAAATTACAGACTCTTAAGGACTAGCAGAGAGCACACGAAGAAGACAGATCTTGCTTGAAGGCTTGAGTGTATGAAAACTTGTGTTAAACGGGTGTATAGCTGTCTTCTTCTTCCTTTTCTTTTTATTGAAACAAATCGGCACCTAAGGATCTTCACCAACGGCTAGAGAGGATCATGGCTTGAGCTGGATCTTCTATCTTAGGAAACTTTCGGAGGCCATGATCTTCCGATTTGAATCTTCTCAATTTACAACATAAGGAAGGAAATAATATCCGAAAATACTTCCTGAAAGGTTAGTGTATATATAATAATATAATGGAAGCATATAATAACATAAAATAATATTCGAACATAATATCATATAGAACAGGTTTTGTGTTTCATCAATACTGTTAAAGCTTCAAGACCTTTGACACAAACAGACTGTCAAGGACTTTGAAACCTATTCCGATTTTCATCAAGGGAGTGGAGTTATCAGATGTCAACAGGGCCCTCGACATCGACTGGGGTGTCGACATCGAATGCATCTTCAGTGCTTTCTCCTTCGCTCCGTGGCTGGTGCAATTGACGTCCTCTCCTTAGGTTGATGGCGGCTATGTGCCCGGCTTGTCCCTTTGGATTTTCTTGTGGTTGTTGATAGCATGCATTTAAGTAGGCATATTAGGTTGGATTTAGCATCATTTAGATTTATATAGTGCATAGATTATGCTAGATTTGCATTTATATTTGTGTTGTTGGTGGAGTCGGAATCTACACGCTTTTATAGATTATTTCAGGTATATGTGGATCCGACGAGGAATGAGGAAGCTCATGGATGAAGGAAGAGTGAAGAGGAGAAGGAAAAGTGAAGAGCACAGGAGCGAAGTCGAAGTTAGAGAGCCTAAGTGAAGAACAAGTCCGTAGAAGTTGTCTTCAGACATGCTGAACTTGTTTTGCACTTTCTGGAGACCTCGGTGGTCCGATTGACTATTATAAGCATGCGTTGGAAAGCTCTTTCCGAGATCTACAACTTTCATGTTGACATCGAGACCAGATTCGAAACGGAAAAATCGCTGTGAACAGTAAAAGCCGCCCCGCTGCCAAGCTAGCCGCCCCGCGGCCCGAAGCTCTGACGAAGGATTTCGCAATCGCCTGGCCGCCCCGCGGCCTAGGTTGGCTGCCCCGCGGCCTCTGCAGAAACGCCGAATCTGATAAATGGATTTTTTATCTCTTTAATTAGGGTTTAAGAATTATTATTTAGCCGACTCTTTTGAGGCTTTTTAAAGACTTTTTTAGGGTTTTATTTTAAACATCTAACTCATCATTTAATACACTTTGAGATTATCAAGAGAACCTTAGAGGGAAGCCTCCATGGCCTTGGAGTGCTAAACACTTCCGTTTCATCTATGGATTGAAGCTTTGGTTTGATAAAGTTGTGAGATTTCTATTCTTGTTCTATTCCTATTGATTCGTATTGATTCTTTTGCGAATATTGTTGATTTCTTCTAGTCCGTACAACTAGTTGAGATTATTGCTAGGATTTTGTAGATTCCTCGTAGCGAACCTTAATCCATAGTAGCAATCATGCCTTTTTAGGACTCGTAGGACTAAATTGGTGTGTAGAGAATCAATTATATGTTAAATACTGACTCGTAGCTTGGTGTTGCATGTATCCTGGTTAATCCTTAATCTTAATGCTACTATTAGGTTAAATCTTGACCGTGTTAGGGTTATCTAATTAGTAAGGGTTGCTAGGACTCGTAGGACTAGTAATTTACACAAGATCAGGACAGGAACAATAATAGGATGAAAAGAGAACTTGAATAAGAATCGATGATCAACTAATCAAACTAAAGTGGATATTTATAGATGAAACTATTTTCTCTATTGTTATCTCTACTAACTTGTCTATAGTTTCCGTTATCTACTTCAATCACCAAATCCATCTTTTCTACTAATTGGTAAATATACATTGCTTACAAATACTTGATTCTTTGTGGGATCGACCTCTTACTTGCTTGCTATACTAGTTTGTGGGTTTGAGTTATACTTTGATAGGAACAACGACAGTTTCCTCCTGTCAGTTGTCCAGGGAGCTTGCCGGGCGGCTATGGAATTAGGGCCGCTAGTTGGCCCACTTCGGTCTCAATGGTCTTCTTCCAAGTATCCATCTCCCCCATACGGGCGTTAAACCCTTGAAGTTGGTTATGGATAGCGTTGCTAGATTGTTGACTCGCGGCTTGGTTCCTCCTTAACTCATCAAGGATGATTTGGACATCATCTCGTCGTGGTTCCCTCTCCGGATGGCCTAGAACTCAGTAAGGCGGAGGATCCCTAGGGTTGTATTGGGGTGGTTGATTTCCCCATTTTTGGTACCCCTGGCGATTGGGATTCCTCATGTATCACGCCTCATGGTAAGTCTCCACTAGATCAACTTGCTCCGTGTGGGGGCAAGCGGTGGTGATGTGCCTCTCGGAGCCGCATTCGGCACAGGGTTGGTTGGCGGAGAGAAATTTGACTTGCTTTTGAAGCTTCCTGAGGTAATCTTGCATGAATTGAGTGGTCGATATCGATGTCAGCAAACAAATTCAACCTGGCTCAAAAGACTACCAGTCGACACAGGGTAGTCGATATCGAGTAAGGCACTCGAAATCGACCTCAGACAGAAGCATGAAGAAGGTGCGTCGATAGAGATAACCATCAACGTAGGGCAAAGCGGTTGATATCGACCTAGTTGGTCGAAATCGAGTGGTTCCTACTGTGATTAGCATCGGCAAAGAAAGGTTGAAGGCAAATAGGATGATAGAAGAAGTATGAACAAAAAAGACGGATTTTTATGATTGAATAAACTATATATAAGGCAACTTCTAGGGCTAGGATTTACCACAACGTTAACCAATGCATGCAATAAGGAAAATAAGATGGACAATTGCGCTATCTCATCCGAGGGACAAGCTTTCGCTGTACACCAACGATTAGGAATACTCTTGCAAATAAACCTAATTGTCTCTACCAATTTTATGTTTATAACTAAAGTTGTTAGCATGAATCCCTTTTCTTGCGATAAGGAGTAAACATAGAATATTAGGAGGTGATATAGATACAACGATATCAATATTAAACACTTACCTCAAACACGCATGGCTAACGTCGGGCTCACCCCGACCCTAGAAGCTTTGGGGAACTACTCGCTCTTCATCGCAATAGAAACCACTAACTGAAAGAAAAGAACTTGCATTAATAAAACCTTCGAAACCTTACAATCCAGCGCCGGCTTTCACAAACGCCAAACCATAAAGCTTCTCTCTACTCTAACTCTATTGTATATTGTATTGTGGAATGTGGAATGGAATGAATAAAAACCAGCCCCCTAGGGCTTTATTTATAGCCTACTAATCCTTGCTAGCCAAGGAAAATAAATCTAATCTTCTATCTAAAATATATCCTTAACAAGTAGGATAAATCTTTATTATGGTAAATATCTAAAACAATTATAAACATCTTAGGATAAAAAGGAAACAACCCTAAGACATATTCTATCTAATTAAGAAGATAAACTATAGCCATGTTGATAGACTTCCCAATCCGCGTCTCGAAAACTGCATTCAATCCGCGTCAATTTCCAATCGATATCGACCAAGTCAGTCAATATCGAGGTCTTCGTTTTGGCTCGACAGATTCCATCTCACTCGATCTCTAGGGCAATGTAAATATTGACACAATCACTCGATCTCGAGTGGTCTTCAATGTTGGTCTTTGTAGTCTGTCTCGACGCTTAGTTCTACGTCGAGGTCTTCAGTCGATATTGACCAGTCATGTCGATTTTGACCTCCTTTCACCTTCACTTGGCTTTTATTTGCATTATTTTCAACCTTTACTATAGGAATCGAATGGAATATGAAGTCAAAACATGCGTATAAAAGGACTACAAATATGTTCGTCAGCATTAAGGTGGTTCTGGCATGTTTTATTTCAACAAACAAGAATTTGGAAAATCATTCAAGAAAGGCATCGTCAAGACTCTTTTAAATAAGTTGCAAGAAATAGTTCAAACTAATTTATGACAAAACATTTTGAAATCTTAAAATATGCATATCATAAGGTAAGTCGTGATTTTAAATCACTCATGAAATCGATTCCCCAAGACGGGTTCAAATCATAAATGGAGTCATGGTCCCAAGGCTAGGAAAGAACCGGCTTCAACCAAAGCCCAGGCCTGAGTTTTGTCGTAGCGAAATGGTTGCTCGCCTCGACGAGGCTTAGTCCTTCGTCTCTCGCGTGGGGAGCATCTCGCTACTGCGAAAGGCCCATTTTGCAATGGCGACATGGCTTTCATGGCGGAGAAGTGCCTCGTCCTTCACATGGGCTTGAGTTCTTGATCACCGCGACGACCATTATTTTGCCTCGACGAAACAAGGGACTGTGGGTTCATTTTTTATTCAAACTCGCTCGTTTCTTATCCAAACCTCTCTCATTCTTTTAGACACCCTTCACCGACCTCAACTAACATGAAAAGACTTAGACGGGGACCATAGGGGGAGAGCTGAAGAGGGATTACCAAAGCTTCTTCAAGGTTTTCAATGGTGGATCCCAAGCTTCCAAACGACGAGGAAAGAGCTTGACCAAGTCTAGGAAGGTTAGAGGATGAGTAAAGGTTCTCTTTTTATGAAGGATTGAGACCAAAATGAAAAAAAACGAGGGTGACCAAGCTTACTTTTGAAAACAAGGGAAAGGAGTGGAAATGGAGCTCGATCAAGCTTCACCGAGGTTGAAAGAAGCTTCCTTTAGGGCTAGGAGTGTGAGGAAGTAAGTAAAGGTGCGTCTTTACGAATTTTAGAAGTGAATCGACAGAAAGAAGAAGGGAAACGAAGGCTTTACCACGAAAACGCGAATAAGGGAGTTGTTGTGTTCTTCCTCGTTTTGATGACTTAGAACTCACCCCAACGAGATGGCCCGACAGCTTCTGGTTTTTTCAACAATGGTGCACTAGGTGGCTTACTCTTCCTTGAACACAAAAGGAGGATGATAGGGAAGTGTTTTGGCTTGTCAAGGATAGTAATAAAGAGTGTGTTTGAGGATGATATGGATTTGAAAGTGGATTTGAGAAGGGAGTGTGGAGAGTGAAGAGGAGAGAGTGTTTTGACCAAGAGATAGTGAAATCTAATTTTGAATGTAAAAATAGGTGTGAGAGGTCAGATTCTTGAGATGCCAAAGGGATAAGAAGTAGGAGGTGGCTTGCCATTTTGCGGGGGTGAAAAGGTGAAGGAGAAAGAAGAGTGTGGGTGTTTAGCCCGAAGAGGAAGTGGGAAAGTGATTGGATGGATGGCTTGATTTGGGATCAACCATGGTTAAAGATTTGGCTGGGTTTCCTTTTCCTGAAGTGGTGGGATAAGACAAGGTTGAAGGAGGGAAAACATGGAGGTGATCCTGAACACGAAATTCGAAACTTGAAAATTGAATCCCGCTCTCTCGACCATATCCCGCCTAACTCGAGCTAACCCTCAAACAAGGATAATGCGAAATCTCAAAGATATGCTAAATTCTTGGAGGCAAAGACGACACAGAAATCACGAAATTTCAAAGTTATGCAAAAACCCGCTTTTTTTTTTTAAAAAAAAAAGTTTTCAATTCAAGGTTACATAAATTGAGGACGAGAGCTTGGAAATACCCTTGAGATAGATAACAACACTTGGATTTGTTAAATTCAAATCCGTTCATAATATTATTTAAAATTTGAGGTCTTTACATGCCGTTGGCCAAAACACTCTTGAGATAGATAACAACGCTTGGATTTTGAAAATCAATACCCTTACAAAGGTTAAAAAGTTTATATGGAAAATCTCCCAAAAAGGACTTCATGCTGCTGATCGGTTCAACCAACGCAATGTATATGTCCCCACAGCATGCTGCCTCTGCATCTGTGTAGTTGAACATGATACTTACTTGCTGTTTGAATGCTCGCATATGAATATACTTCATTCCTTCTCTGTGAGAGCTAGATAAAAAATTTCCGATATGATTGTCCATTCTCGTGAATGTCAAGAAGATCCTCAATTTCATTGGAAACGTCTCCTCGAGTCTCGAGAAGGATAGACTTTGATTTTCTTGGTGAACAATTTAGTATGTCAGAAACAAATTTTTGTTTCAACAAGTACCTATTCCCTGCATATTTGTAATTAAAAGTCTTATACAAATGCATATTGAAAACTAAAAGAAAACCTCTATACTAGATGACGACTTGAATTTGTAGGGTCCCCATATGTCACATACACCCGGTCCGAGGAATAAGAAAAATCCAAATAAAAATTGCTCGTGGCAAAAACCCCCCCTAAGAAAACGTTTAAACTTAATTTCGATGGCTCATCGCTATTTAACTTAAATAGCTCTAAAGGCACCATTATTCGTGACTGAATGGGGAATCTAATCCATATTGAGTTTCAGTATTTGGGAACTCAATCTACACTCAAATCGGAAGTACTTACTTTTAAACTAGAATAATAAAAATTAAACAATTACATATTGACAAAATCCATATTGAAGGTGATTCGAAAATAATAATAAATCACCTGGCCAAAAACAGTAAGTGTCCTTGGAAAATTGAATTAATTATGACAAATATCAAAATCCTACCGTCGGATGTGAAAGAATTTTGTTTCTTTCACGTTCTCCGCTTGGGTAAAAGAGTTACGGATAAGGTTGCATGCATTTGCCACTCTGCTCGGGGATCCGACATCTAAAACAATCTTGGCCTTTTTGACCTCATCCATAAGGATGCTATCGGGTAGAGCTTTGCTCCCCTGAATTCTTTCATAATAAAAAAACAACAAGATACGAAGGCACGCAGATGAGCATAAAAGGTACATAATGTAACTTGCCTTGTTCGCTTTGTTGGATTTTTTTATACGAACTATGGGGTTCAAAACCTTAATGACAGAGTTGAATAAATTAGCGACAAATCTACGCACATAAATTACGAGACACGAAAAAAGAATTTAATAATTGGTATTTTGTACACATAATTGACTTCTTTAATTCGAAATAAAAATCGAATTAATTACAAAGTCAAATATTATACCAATTTAATTTGATCTTCTTCGAGATGTTCATGCAATGGGTATGTTGGAATTTAAGATTACCACTGCGAATATTTAAGCATTAATGCGAGTTAAAATACGTTCTAAAATTAGGGGATAATTTTTATAATTTTAGAAACTGAAATATGGCATATTATGAGGAAACGGAAAGCAGGGGAGATCTTTTGTAATTACGCCATCACCTTCTTCTACCGGTACACACACAGTAACTTCACTGGTAGCACTTCGGGAACTCCGACAATGTTTGGACCATGACTGAGGTCGCGTTACCCACCCGGCAGGCGGATCCAAGTTCCTAGTGGCTTGACTCTCCTCCCCAGCGATATGGAGGCGGTGGCAGTGACAGAGTGGCGGCAATTGGAGTGGCTCCAGCGAGCTCGAATTCGAAATTGGTCATTTTGTATTTGGAATGTTTTCCTCAAAAAAAAATTGAATGGGATTGTAAATTAGGGCCCGTTTGGTATCCATATACGTATATCAGATATGGATATGGAAATTAGATATGGGTATCAAAGATATGGGTATCAAATTTGATATCCGATATCTGATATCCCGTTTGGTAGGTTAAGATATCATAAATGGATATCAAATTTTACATCCAATTCAAAAACCCAATTTCATCGGTCTCCAAAAACGCCGCCCAGAAGAAGCCTTTTCTGCAGCCACTTGAACCACCAAATTCCTCTCCTTCTTCACTGCCGTCGGTGCAGCCGCACCACCCACCGACGTCATCTTCGGCCAGTCACCGGACTTGTTGGCCTATTCAATTCGTCTTCTGCGATGACAAGGGCAAGTTTGTGATGGATCTGAAGCCCTAGCCACCGCCGTCATCTTCGACCACGGTGACGGGCTCACTGCCGTCGTCGTCTCCGTCTGCAGCCATGCTCCCCAGATGGTGCCATGGATGGAAGAAAAGGAGCAGCAGAAGGAGGAGATGGTGCCAAGGATGAAGCGTCAAATAAAAAAAAATCTGATATCTCCCAAATTTTGGAGATATGAAAAAGGGCGAAAATAGAGGGAATGAGTATATGGAGATATCACTTTTGATATCCATATTTTGATATACCTATTTACCAAACATAGATACGGGTATGGGTGATACCGATACCCATACCTGATATACGTATATCAATACCAAACGACCCCTTAATGTGTTTAGAACACAATGAATTAGATTGAGAGTTCAGATATTAGCTAAAAATGGTAGACAGGGGTAACGAAGGTTGAAGGGGGTTTTCATAGGCCGAGCTTGCAATGTGAACGGAATCACATATTGAAGGCTTCACTGAATCGGAATTGATGTGAGGATTCAATATTCATAATCAATTTGGGTTGAAATACTTAATACTCCATGTCAATTGGATGAATTTTTGGAATATGGTTTTCGAATTTCAACGGAATTGGAGCTTGATTCCTCCTTTAAAACACAACTTGGTTGCATATTGATGAATAGCATTGATTCCTCCATGGGAGGGTTGGAGGTACCTGTACGCAGGAGAGAAGAGGGGGGAAGAAGAAGAAGAAGGGTGGGTTCATCGAATCGATTTTTTTTTAAACTTTGGGTTGGTCCGGTTTAACACCGTCAAATGTTTGATTATATATATATATATATGGTGTGGTTCGGGTGTACACACCCCTTAAACGGTTAAATTTGAAGCATTATTCGGTGAAATGTGAAACATTCTACCGAATACTGTTATGTTATAAATTATTCAGTGAAATTGGAACGTTTTCATCTGAACTGAAAGGAAAAAGAAAACCTAACTGCATTTGGTAGAATGTTTCACATTTCACCGAATAATGGTGCAAATTTCACCGAATAATGGTGCAAATTTCACCGAATAATGTTTCACATTTCACCGAATAATATTTGTGAACAAAGTACACTTAGGCTGTGTACAAATGATCCATACACTATATATATATATAGGTTAGGTCATGTGTAAGCAACCCTTAATGTGTTTTGTGTTAACAAATCACAGTCATAGATTGAGTGAAAATGGATGGATGAGATTATTCCCCACTTTTAATTAAATATATTATTAAAATAAAAAACACCCACTAATTGACATCCAAACGCGCGTGCGTTGGATCACAACCCAAATCGCATTTTTCTCATCTTCATTCCCCTCCCAAAAACCCTTTTTGTCATTTGAAGAAGATGATCTGGCGTCCACCCAGATGTACCGGTCAGTGACGGTAGCGCGGCTTGAAGGGGGGCACGTCGGTGGAGAAGTAATCGACGACGGCGAGTGGAGGATTGGGTGAAGCTGCGTCGAGTTGAATAGCAGAGGCGGTCAACGGTTGTGTTGTATCTCAATAGCATTCCTCCATCGCCCCACAAATTAAATTATGTTACTGTCACTGGCGGAGAGAGGGGTGGGATGGTATGGGCCCCACCCCACCCAAAAAAAAAATTGAAATTTTTATTTTTTATTTTTTTGCTTCCATTTACTTCTAACTCTAACTAGTTTTTTTTGCTTTTATTCCCTTCAAACCCTAACTAGTTTTCATGCTTGTTATGACAAATGTGTTGAAATTGTCCCTTAGTCCCCACATTAGCCTGATGTTTTGTGAAAAAACATTCTTGGCTTGCCACTATTAGTGATTGGAGATAAATATCAGAAAATATGACTTTTTCTTTTATGTTATTCGATAATTTAGAATAATTTTGTATTGGGTTGTTCTTTTAAGTTTTGAAAATAGTTGTTCGTTTTACTAATTAGTTCTCTCTTGACAAAAAAAAACTAATTAGTTCACTAGATTGTAAATTGACCGTCTAAACACTTTTTGCAATAATTTTGCTGGTGTAAAATTTGTATATCAATTTATGCTTTCGGGTTCTTTGAATCTCGCCCACCCCTTAATGTTGCCTTGGCTTCGCCACTGGTTACTGTGATGAATATTTCTTAAATTTTGTCGAATATTGATGAATAATTGGGAAATTGTGATGAATATTGCTAAGGTTGATGAATAATTATTCATGGTTTTGATGAATAATTGAGTGACTGTGGTGCATATTTCATAAATTTTGCCGAATATTGATGAATACTTGTTAATGCCAATTAACAAAAAACCGTGGTGAATAATTGAGTGACTGTGATGAATATTTTAGTGATTGTGATGAATATTTGATAAATTCTAACAAAAACTATAGTGAATAATTGAGTGACTGTGATGAATATTTGAGTGACTGTGATGAATATAAGTCCAGTTGTTTTTGCATCCCGGTACCCCCATCAGCACTAACAATTGCATAGTTACAACGAATACTTGCTTCCACACATCGAATAATTCAACATCGAATAATCCATGTTGCCAATTAACCCAAAAAAATACTTACGTCAAGTTGTTTTTGCATCCCAGAACCGCCATCAGCACGAACAATTACATATTTACAACGAATATTTGCTTCTAAACATCGAATAATTCAACTGCTAATGACGTTTAATAACCCATTACTTGAATCCATCAGCGATTTTCACTGCCCGAGCGCTTTGCTTCTTCCTCTTCTTCACCGTCCGCTTGGATGAAAACTTCATAGATTTTCAAAGATTTCGCATACCGGAATAATTGATCATGATCTTCCAAAAATATTTTCAAAAAGGAAATTTGTGTAAATTGAAAAAAAAACTAACGCCTCCCACGATTTGCTCCACCCAAATTGATCAGTTACTCGTTGTTGTGCATCTCACGCTCTCTCCTTGTGAAAGTGGAGTGTTAATCCATGTGGGTCCCCCTTTTTTATTAAAAATAAATCCAAAAAATCATTGATTAATCACATCCATCCATCTTCATTCAATCAACGGTCATTATTTGTTAACATTTAACATGTTAAAAGACTTGTAAACATTTGATCTGTCCTATATATATATATATATATATTTAGGTTGGGTCATGTGTTAACAACTCTTACGGTGTTAAATGTTAACAAATCAATATTCGGCAAAATTTATCAAATATTCATCACAGTCACTCAATTATTCATCAAATCTTTTGTTAAAATTAATCAAATATTCATCGTAGTCACTCAAATATTCATCACAGTCGCTCAATTATTTTACAATTTCCCAAATATTCATCAATATTCGACAACATTTAAAAATATTCATCACAGTAACACAATTACGGAATTGGGGGTGGATACACACGCAAGGGTTTGAGTTTTTTGGGTGATAATTTTTTTTAATTGACAATAATTATTAATTGAAATGAATCTCTTAAATGTTGTCGAAAAGCTTTGATGAATAATTGAGTGACTGTGATGAATATTTGATAAATTTTGCCGAATATTGATTTGTGAACATTTAACACCGTAAGAGTTGTTAACATTTGATCTGTATTATATATATATATATATATATATATATATATATATATATATATATATATGGACTAACTCCGGTGAAAACCTCAAATTGTGATAAAAGCCGTGAGAAAAACCGTGAGGACTACTTTATAGCTTGGTTTATTTGAAACCTGTGCTAAAAACCTCATTTACACATTGACTTTACAACTCAGTTCAATCTAAAACTGTGCTAAAAACTCTAGTTTTAAAATAACACATGACTTTATATCTTAGTTAAACCGAAAAATCGTGCTGAAAACTCATGTTTTAAAATTATATTAGTGACTTTATAGCTCGTTTTTATTCAAGACCGGGCTAAAATATGTAACTTTATAGATCGGTTCTATTCAAAACCGGGCTATAAAGCTAGTGAACCGGGCTAAAAAGTCGGTCCTCACAGGTTTTTACCGCAATTTTGGTTTTCACCGGAGCGCGCCCCTATATATATATATACATATAAAGTCACATATTTTAGCCCGGTCTTGAATATATATATATATATATATATATATATATATATATATATATATATATATATATATAGAGGGGCGCGCTCTGGTGAAAACCAAAATTGCAGTAAAAACCTGTGAGGACCGGCTTTTTAGCCCGGTTCACTAGCTTTATAGCCCGGTTTTGAATAGAACCGATCTATAAAGTCACATATTTTAGCCCGGTCTTGAATAAAAACGAGCTATAAAGTCACTAATATAATTTTAAAACATGAGTTTTCAGCACGATTTTTAGGTTTAACCGAGATATAAAGTCATGTGTTATTTTAAAACTAGAGTTTTTAGCACGGTTTTTAGGTTGAACTGAGTTGTAAAGTCACTGTGTAATTGAGGTTTTTAGCACAGGTTTCAAATAAACCGAGCTATAAAGTAGTCCTCACGGTTTTTACCACAATTTGAGGTTTTCACCGGAGTAAATCCCTCTCTCTCTCTCTTTATATATATATATATATATATATATATATATATATATATATATATATATATATGTTCACATATCCATCTATTTAATTTTATTATTAATTTTATTATTATTACCTTAAATTCTTAGGTGTATGACATAATATCTACATCAAAATAAATAAATATAATATAAGATACAATCATAAATACATACATAGATACATACATACATATATATATATATATATATTTATCATTTTTAATAAATCTCAATATGTGCTTTTATTTAAATAATCATTTGAAAGTAAATTTTATAAAATAATTAGTTACTAGAAATAACTTATGAACTTTATAGTAAATATTATTAGAATCATAATCTCACTCTACCCTTTTAATTATAGAGTATGTTAAATATAATAAGTTGAGTCCTACGTCATACTTATGTTGCGTAAAATGATATTACATTGAGTATTGAAATGATTTACGTAAAAAAACTTTTAAAAATAATGAACTCACATCAATATAGTCATGTTGTGTTAATTTGAGGCAATTTTGACCAGAGTAGTTGCTCGATTAAATCAATTTCATTTTTTCGGGTTTAATTTTGTTGTCGGTTTATTTTTTCTCCTAAGGAAACCGTTCAAGAAAACCCAATTTTAGTGCTAATTTGTAAAAAAGGCTTCTATGCAGACTGCCTTGTCTTCATTTTTTACCCGTGAGAAAACCCGTGGTAATATATTACCACTACCCTCAAAGGTCGGGATATTTTTATTACATTTGAAAGTTGAGGATATATTTTTACCATACCCCCAAAGGTGAGGGTACTTTAATTAGTTTTCCCTAATAATGACACTAATAATGTTTTGTTTTAGATAAAATAATAATGTCATTCAAATTTTATGTTCTAATTACTAAGAACCGAATAACAAGGTATATATTTCATAAAGAATTTTATAAATTCTTTTATTTTGAAAATTGTCACTTTTATTATTGTTTTTGTATTTACAGAAATAACCAAAAATATTTTGGGGTATTTTACAACGGTTGAGGGAGATGATGGTTTTGTGTCCCATGCTATATGGTCGAATTTTAATGGTCAGTTACAACTAGGTCTGGATCGATAAGGTACCATGAGAAAAATTGGATTACCACGTACCATACCGATACCATTCAGTAAAACATTTTTGCTACCATCTACCAACCGAAAATATTTCAGTTACCAATGGTACGGTACAAACATTACCAACAAACAATGACAATTTAAAATTTTGTGGTTTTATTTGTAACCAACGGTACCATGATGTGCATGATTTTAGTCATATTTTATACAGTCTTTTTGTGTCAATTTGAGTCTCTTTTGTTAGTTTCTATGTTTGGATTATTGTTGTTTGAGTAGGTTTTCATATTTCTTGAGACATGGATGTCTACACAAGCTTTGATGGTGTTTTGTAGGATTTGGAGAAATTTTGGAGAAGATTTGATGCACTTTGGAGTTTAACGGGAAGTTTTGAAGTCACTGGAGAAGCCAATTAGGAAGAGCACAAAATGGTGCAGCTGGAGAAATTCCCACTTTTCGCCATTTTCTCATTTTGAATCAACATCTGACATCTTCATGAGAGTTGTAGTCCTCAAAAAGAACTTTCCAACGCATATTCACATGCGTCAATCCGACAATCGAGGACTTCAGAAAGCGTGTTAGAAGACGGAGCTGAAACAAGACATCTACTGGGAACTTGCCTTGGCCGCCGCATTTGTGCAGCAGTCGGCGCAGCTGTGTTTTCACAGCGGTTTGGGCCGAAATTCATATTATACTTAATATATTTTATTATTATCGTAAATTTAATCCTAGGGGTATTAATAGAACATTATGTTGAAACCCTAAGGGGGGGTGTGTTTCTGGAGACTTTCAGCCCTAGGGGCGTGAGAGACGTGAGAGAGAGACGTTCGTTTTGGATTGGTTTTGTGACAGATTTCAGAGACGATTTTCTACGTTTTAAAGTTTATTCAAGGTGTTTTCTTGCTTATTTCTTTTGTCCATGTTTCCTTTCATGAATTTTGAGTAATTCTTCTCGATCTTTTCTAGGGTTGGGGTGAGCCCAACGATAGTTATGTGTGTGATTGAATGCCATGAATCCTTGATTTGAATGTTTTTATCTATCTTATGTGCCTAACTACTCAATGAAAATTGGGAAAATTTCCTTTTTGCAATTAAATTGGAAGATTGAATTGTGAATTGGATAGTATTTTGGGTTTTGAGATGCAATTTTTAAACAACCTAATTAAGATCGATAGTAAAAATTATCTATTTTTGAAAATAAGTTTATTGCTTTGCAAGGGTTGATGCTAGTTGACCTTTTTAATAGATAGAAACTTGATTCTTGTGTGATTCATGGTATTGCATGCATAATTATCATTGTGGTGATTACTATGCCCTGGATCTTTCTTATTATTGATTTTTATTCTAAAATTCAGCAACTTTGAAACCCCCAAAATTCTCTATATTGCATCCCTTCTTGCTCTTTCTTACTCTTTGGTAACTAGAATTGAGTCATTGACTTTCTCCATGCGAATGAACTTGATTATATTATACTATAGCGGGGTTTTGATCTTATAAATTTATTTGATTGAAAATAAACCCTTCAACATACCAACACAGTGATTTCAATGTATACGTACTACATAAATATGCCAAAGTATGTTGGTACCACATTACTATGGTATACCATGGTATTTCAATGTATACATACTACATACATAGGGTAGGCGAGGGAAATTTTTTTAAGAGGGATTGTTAGTAAGTAACCCACATTTCCAAAAGGTTTGCAAGGTTAACCCAACCCGAAAAAAAATGTATTAAAACCGGATAGTAATGTCCAAGGGAGAGCCGGTTGCAAGTTAGTGAGGGGGATGAATAGCCTTCCAGAAGTCGACTGCTGGACGGATTGAGAGAGAGGGAGCAGGTGAAAAAGCAACAGAGGAGAGAGAGAGCAGTGAGAGATGAGTGAAAAAAAGAAAAGAAAAAGTAAAGACAAAGTGAGAAAAACAGAGAGGGAAAGAGAGAGCTGAGTGAAAAAGTAATAGGAAAGTTGCAGATGAGAGAGATCAGTGAGAGAGGACAGAAGAGAGAGAGAGAGAGAAAGAGAGAGAGAGAGAGAGAGAGAGAGCAGGTGAAAAAGCAACAAGAAAGCTGCAGAGGAGAGAGAGATCAGTGAGAGAGGAGTGAAAAAAAAATAAAGTTGCAGAGGAGAGAGAGAGAGAGATCAGTGAGGATAGGACAGAGAGAGATGGAAGAGTCATCTCTCCTCTGCGACTTTATTGTTGCTGTTTCACTTCGAAGAATAAGCAATTGGGCGGGGGTTTATTTGCAGGTTGATGGGTAAGCGGTTAGTTTTAACTGGACACCCAATGCAAAACGACATGACACATATTGGAATCGACTGGACAAGAGTTATCGGAGAAACAGATTCACCATCAACTTCAGATAGAAAATGGGTAAGTTTGCTTTCGATAAAGGTTATGCGAGAAGTGTCTCCCTTAAATCTGAAGCAAATTTACCCATTTTCTGTCTGAAGTCGATGGTGAATCTGTTTCTCCGATAACTCATGTCCAGTCGATTCCAATATGTGTCATGTCGTTTTACTTTGGGTGTCCAGTTAAAACTAATTGCTTACATGTCAACCTGCAAATAAATCCCCACCCAATTGCTTCTTTTTCGATGGTTTTTATCCGAAACTTAAGATTTAATTCAAATTATATTAATGACCCCTCACTGTCACTCTTCCATCTTCTCTGTCCTATCCTCACGAATCTCTCTCTCTCCTCTACAACTTTATTTTTTTTTCACTCCTCTCTCTCCTGTCCTCTCTCTCCTCTACAACTTTACTTTTCTTTTTCACTTCTCTCTCTCATGTCCTCTCTCTCATCTACAGACTTTCTCTTGCTTTCTCTCTCTCTGATTTTTTTATCAAAAGCAAACTTACCCATTTTTTATCCGAAGTCGATTGGTGAATCTGTTTCTCCGATAACTCTTGTCCAGTCGGTTTCAATAGGTGGCATGTCGTTTTGCTTTGGGTGTCCAGTTAAAACTAACTGCTTACATGTCAACCTGCAAATAAATCCCCACTCAATTGCTTCTTCTTCGATGGTTTTTATCCGAAACTTAAGATTTAATTCAAATTATATTAATGCCTCCTCATTGTCACTCTTCCATCTCTCTCTGTCCTATCATCACTAATCTCTCTCTCCTCTGCAACTTTACTTTTCTTTTTCACTCCTCTCTCTCCTCTACAACTTTACTTTTCTTTTTCACTTCTCTCTCTCATGTCCTCTCTCTCCTCTACAACTTTACTTTTCTTTTTCACTTCTCTCTCTCATGTCATCTCTCTCCTCTTTAGACTTTCTCTTGCTTTCTCTCTCTCTCTCTGATTTTTTTATCGAAAGAAAACTTACCCATTATCTATCCGAAGTCGATGGTGAATCTATTTCTCCGATAACTCTTGTCCAGTCGGTTCCAATAGGTGACATGTCGTTTTGCTTTTGGTGTCCAGTTAAAACTAACTTCTTACACGTCAAACTGCAAATAAACCCCAGTCCAATTGCTTCTTCTTCGATGGTTTTTCTCAGAAACTTAATATTTAATTCAAATTATATTAATGCTTCGATGGATTTTCTCTAAAACTTAAGATTTAATTCAAATTATATTAATTCCCCCTTACCGTCACTCTCCCCCTCTCTATCTCTGTCTCTGTCTTATCCCCTCTGTCCTCTCTCTTTTTACCGCCTGGGCTTAGGTGGGAGGGCGACACTAGAACCAGGGAAACATTGAACAATACGCAAGACAGGAAACAACCATAGGGTGTCCAGTAGGAAATCATTGGGTGTCCAGTAGAGTACCAAAGGGTGTCCAGTAATAAACCATAGAGTGGAAAGTTGCTATATTGTTCATTCTTCAATAAAAAAACAAAGCGGTTCACCAAGCCTCTGCGAGAGCTCCTCCATTTCGATTCCACCTCCTCTACTCCAAATCCGGCCTCCACTCGCCTCGAATTGACCTGGAAAAGCCATCACAACGAAGGTGAAGGACAAAGGCACCACAGCGCAGCGGTGCTCCGGCGGCGATTCACACCAGCGGCGCAAGACAAATTCACACCAGCGGGAGAGAGATATAAGATAGAGAAATCAAAGAATAAATAAGCTCTTCAATGGAGCTCTTTGATGGAGAGAGGTGGAGAGAGGCATAGAGAGAAAGGGTTTTGGATGGGTGACAAGATCATGTCCTCTCTCTCCCCATCCACACGTCTCACTCTCTCTCCTCCATAAATGCAGCCGGTCTCTCCCTCTATTGTAACCGGTTGGGGTGCAATTTTTTAAGGGGTTAGGAGTTAGTTTTTGCAATTAATGTGGATAGGGGATAGGGGGTGCAAACCCAACTGGGTAATTGGGTTATTTTTGCAAATGAGCCTTTTTTAATATATATATATATATATATATATATATATATATATATGGTGTGGTTCTGGTGTACACACCCCTTAAGATATACCTTATGCACAAATATGAGCCATTGATCTATAGTGAATGGATGACCTAGATTAAAAGGAGTTTTTTCTTTTTTTTTTCAATGAAAATGGTGGGACCCACTGCACAAAACCACTTACTCTCTCCTCACTCCAAGGAAGAGGCGCGTGTGTTGCATTTGGAAGGGCCCACTTCACACTTTTTTTGTACAGAATGATTTTTGCATATCACATTGGGTCTTTTACTTCGATAAAAAAAACATTGGGTCTTTTGCATACCATATAGAATCCACCAAATTGGGTCTATCAAATCGATTTTTGTTAAATTATTGGGGATTAAAAATTCCAAATCTCACTAAATAATATTTTACTTATAACCGAATAATGTTTTTTTTTGTCCATCAATTTCAGTTTTTGACTTGTACCCACGCTGGTTAAATTTTATTCATTCAGTTTTGAAAGATTATTCAGTAGAATAGTTATATTTTTCGGATAACAAAATTAAAACACTCAAGTCAGAAATATTATTCGCTGGAATGGTTGGTTTTCACTAGTAGCTTGATCACTGTGGTGTGTTTTTATTCGGTGAAATATGTATTTTTACCACTCTAGTCCACCGAATAAAATCATAGAAAAACATTAATTAAGATGCTGGGTAATTTTTCTTCAATCATTTTTGAAACATTATTCGGTATAATGGACATATTTTTCGGGGAACAGAAACAACAAACTCAAGTTACAAATATTATTCAGTGAAATAATTGGTATTCACTAGTTGGTTGAACATTAAAGTGTGACTTTATTCGATGAAATATATATTTTTTCCACTCTAGTTCACCAAATAATAATTCCAACCAACCCATTTCATATGTAAAACAAAAGCCCCTTAATCCCGACCCGAATTGAAAGAACTCACGAAACTCAACAAACGGGGTTGCTTGATCTCCCGGACAACAGCTCCGACGAACTCGGTCGAGGCTCTCGGTGGCCGATGTCTCCGCCCTCGTCTCTAGCCCTGTTGCTCACCTCTGTACGGAACTCGAACAGACGGGGTTGCTTGATCCCGCTTGTCCGCCCCCACCACCAATGCTCACCTCAGTGGTCGAGGCTCTCGATGGCCGAGGTCCTTGTCAACGAACCCACCTTCCTCTTCACCCTCGACGTCCCCGTCCCCATCAGATCCCATTTAGCCATCTCGATCCCGCTTGTCCGCCCCACCATCGCCACCACCCTTCGCTACCCAGATTCAAATGAAGCAGATCTAGAACAAAATAAAAAAGATGAACCTCGAACCATCATCCACGAAGGAGCATAAGCTACCAGATCTGAGGGGAAGGAGGAAAAAAAAACAAATCCGGCCAAATCCAGTTGGGATTAGACCAGAAATAGCCACTGTCGCCAGCATCGTCCCTTTCGCCCTTCACCGCCGCATATGGACCACGCCTGGGGTTGCACCTCTGCCTCACCTGAGCTCGCTTTGGCTCCACCGGTCCACATCGATGAACAAGAATAACATATGGACTCGATTCCAATAAGATCAAGGGTCTAGAAATGTGCACAAGGTACACCCTAAGCCTTGTGCACAAAAGATCCATACCCTATATATATATATATCTATATATATATATCTATATATATATATATATATATATATATATATATATATATAGGGATTGACTCCGGTGAAAACCTCAAATTGTGGTAAAAACCCGTGAGGACTACTTTATATCTTGGTTTTTTTGAAACCCGTGCTAAAAACCTCAATCACACGGTGACTTTACAACTCGGTTCAACCTAAAAACCGTGCTAAAAACTCCAGTTTTAAAATAACACATGACTTTATAGTTCGGTCAAACCGAAAAATCGTGCTAAAAAGCTAATGTTTTAAAATTACATAGTGACTTTATAGCTCGGTTTTATTCAAAAACGGGCTAAAATTTATGACTTTATAGATCGGTTCTATTCATAACCGGGCTATAAAGCAAGTGAACCGGGCTAAAAAGTCGGTCCTCACGGGTTTCTACCGCAATTTTGGTTTTCACCGGAGCGCATCCCTATATATATATATATATATATATATATATATATATATATATATATATATATATATATATATATATATACATACATACATACTAGTTTTAT
This sequence comes from Persicaria maculosa, assembly GCA_963922045.1. Taxonomy (NCBI): domain Eukaryota; kingdom Viridiplantae; phylum Streptophyta; class Magnoliopsida; order Caryophyllales; family Polygonaceae; genus Persicaria; species Persicaria maculosa. The sequence goes on from OY998271.1 coordinate 38,204,283, forward strand.
TTTACCCGCCCGTTGTGCGGTTTCTTAATAAATAAAATAATGTTTAATTTATATTTTCTTTCTGAAATTTGAAGGTTATAATATTTCGGTTGAAATCTTTGGATCTTTTAATACACCATAGTTTAGAAAGATTATACAAAATAACTTAAGATAAAATATTCTATCGATAGGTTTTGTAACTATTTATATATTGATTCATAAGAATTATTGGAAATTAAAAAATTTCCAATATTAGATCATTAATTAATAAAAGAAAAGATGTGAATATTTCCAATAACAACTATATCTTAGTATTTGGAGACATTAGAAAACAATGTAGTATATTTTTCAATATTGATTCAAAATAGATTAGAGTGAATTTGGAGAATAATATATATTGGAGAAAAAAGATAACTTTTTTTTAAAAAAAATACATATTTATATATAGATATCTTATATTCAATTTTGACCAAATATTGGATAGATTATTTGATCTAAAAAAATAAATTTTCTAACTAATTAAGATATAATGTTGAATATTTATAAAAATAAGGTGAATATTTATAATAAAAATTAATTTAATCATTAATTAAAATGGACACATAGGATGGCACATGTATAAATAGATGAGGTTATCGTCTAACGTGGCTTAAATTTATTAGATCATCATTAATTGACGTGTCAAAAAAACCTGGCCCTGAATGCGCCAGAGAACGACACGTGAGCGAATCGCGCCAGAGCCCGCCACATAGGATTTTCACGTCTCTGTTTTAGTATTATATATTGATATTGATATATATACAGAGAGAGAGGATAGATCATATGTACTCAGCTCTTAACGTGCATCATGTTAACAAATCCTATCCGTTAATTTAGTGAAAATAAAAGGCCCAGATTTTAGTATTTAAATTAATTATAAATTAAAAGGGGGAAAACACAATCCTACTCATGTTAAGAGGACGTGCATAAACCCAACCCTAGCCCTTTCTTAATACAGTTCCGCCATAAAAGAGAGAGAAACACTCGAGAGGCGTTGATCGAATAATCAAGCGATGGTGATGGATTCATCTCTAACGATGGTGATGGTAATGGCGATGTCTGGTGAAGAGGAGGTGTCGATCGAATATTCCACTCTTTGCATCTTACAATCAAAGACAAAGGAAACTCGAAGGCGATGGCGGGCGAAGAAGGACGACTCCGGTGATGGCGATGACGACGACGATGGAGATGGCGATTGGAAGGGCTGGTGAAGGCGGGGTGGATGCAATGGTAGTCGGTAAGGCATCTAATTGGAAGGGGGGGTGTGCGATGGCGGTGATGATGCGATTGGAAGGGTGGATGCGATGGCGGCGATGGCAGTGATGGAAGGGTTGATAAGGCAGATGATTGGAAGGGCGGATGCGATGGCGGCGATTGGAAGGGCTGGTGAGGCAGCCGACCCACGAAGATGGCAATGGCAGCTGGTCAATTTGAAGATTTTAATAATATTGTATAATTTAGGTTTATTTGTTTGTATGTATAACTTTATTCATACATATACATGATAATTTGGGGGGTTTTGTTTATGGGTGAATTTAAAAACGTCAGTTGATAATGTAGGGAGAATTGAATTGAATAATATAATAAAATATAAAACAATGCAACCCTTAGCCTCTTCAAATAAATTCAAGACTCTCTGTTGTAATGGTAGGGAATCAGGATCGATCCACGAGGAAGCGTGTCAGCGGGATTCTAGATAGTCCTGGAATTTACGTCTGTATAGACCAAAAGCCTCAATCTCGAGTATAGTACTCGATGCCAACCTAAGCTATCAATTTCCACTACAATAAAAGACCTACAAAGACAAAAACAAGCAGTCGATATCGACCTAGGGTGTCGATATCGATATGTTAGTAACAAAGTCGACCGACTCAGAAGACTGTCGGTCGACACAGGGGCACTCGATATCCAGTGTGGGACTCGATGTCGAGTTCAGATGCAGGCAGATGGGACGTCGGTATAGAAGACCGTCGATGTAGACTGATGGTGTCGATATCGACCTGATGTGTTGATATCGAGTGGTTCCTGTAGTTTGTTAGTGTTTGTCGGCAAAGATGGCCGAAGACAATAGGATGGAAATCAAAGGGTGGACAGAAATAACAAAGACTTTGTATGAATAAAAGTATATAAAAGGCAACTCCTAAGGTTAGGGTTTACCACAACGTTAACCAAAACATGTCTAAGGTAAATAAGACGGATAATTGCACTATCTCGCCCGAGGGACAAGCTTTCGTCGTACACCAACGATTAGGAATACTCTTGCAAATATACCTAATTGTCTCTACCAATTTTATGTTTATAACTCAAGTTGTTAGCATAAATCCCTTTTCTAGCGATAAGGACTAAACATAGAATCGTAGGAGATGATCAAGACACAACGATATCAATACCAAGTACTTACCTCAAACACGCATGCCTAACGTCGGGCTCACCCCGACCCTAAGAGCTTTGGGGAACTACTCGCACTTCATTGAAACAAACTTCTTGATTGGAAAGAAAAGAACTTGCATTAAATAACTCTTCAAAGCTATACAACTCAACGTCGACTTTCGCAAACGCCAAACCCTAAAGCTTCTTCTACTCTCTAACTCTATTGATTGTTGTGTTGTGTGTTGGAATGAATAAAAACCAGCCGCCTAGGGCTTTATTTATAACCTACTAATCCTTGCTAGCCAAGGAAAGTAGTCCTAATCCTACTAAAATTACTATTCTAAAATCTATCCATAACATGTAGGATAAATCTTTATTATGCTAAATAAGAAAATAAATAATAAATATCCTAGGGTAAAAAAGAAACAATCCTAGGACATAATCTATCTAAAAAGATATGATAAACAGTGGCTATATTGGATAGATTCTCAATCCGCATCTCAAAATCGCATCCAATCCGTGTCAGCTTCTACTCGATATCGACCTGGTCACTCGATATCGAGTGCTTCATTTTATCTAGATCTTCTTCACTTCACTCGAGCTCTGGTATCTAGTCGAGGTCAAGATGTCTTCTCGATACAAAGTCATGTCGAGTGCTCCAGTAGGTTTGTGTTGTCTGGATGTCGACTCCGGGTGTCTACGTCAAGGTGTGTAGTCGATCTCGAGTGGTCTACTTGATCTCGACTTCTTTTCTGCTTCACTTGGCTTTCCCGTTTTGACTCCGATTCGGCTCCAATTTCTATACATTTAGACCAAAACTTGTGTAGACTCTATTTCTTGCATGTTAGCTCATTCTACACAAATTTGCATTATTCTTACCCTTTACTTTAGGAATCGAATGGAATATGAAGTCAAAACATGCACATAAAAAGACTATAAATATGTGCATCAAAATACCCCATACTTAGACTTGCTTGTCCTCAAGCAATAACCAAGCAATAACCAACACCTACAACACATCCTTCAAGTCTTCGCCCTTGTCAAAAGCAACATCATGAGTAGTAGCAAGGCAAAGTAAGTGAATTTAACGTCATCACACATATATGAGTGATCCATAAGCATATGCAATTTTGAATCCAACCTCATAGGGATAATGTGTTTCACTCAACTCTCAATGTGTTTAGGCTATGAAGATCAACTCTTAACTCGATTCCATATACAAACTCATAAACATTGCAATTTATAATAATCCACTTCGCAACCCATTATGTAAATGCAATAAGAACCATCAGGAGGACTTTCGCTCAATGGAAGACTTCAAAGAAGACTCCATTCGGCGGGGTTGTAATGAGGCTGGGTAAGGAATAAAGGGTATGGAATTATTTGGCTATGTGGTGCTTATTAAAATTTGGGAATTAAGACTCCTAAACTTCAACACAACTTATCCAAACCATATCTCCTAAAATGATGCACTTTCCAAACTTACTTTCCATTATGAACTTCACCCTTTCTTTCAAACTTAATATGCTCTCAAAAATATAAATCTTGCATAAAATAAAAGAACTAAGGAATAATTGGCTCATGCACTAAATATAAATAATAGCTCTTTTTTTTCTTCTTTTTTCGTATTTTTTTTGGACGAAAATACATAAATAAATGTGTGCATTTATAAGGTGAGCCAAAAATCCTTTTACAATATGGGACAAGATGCAAATATATACCAACCCATAAATTTTCTTTGCTTAAAACTAAACATATGCATTTTCTTTCCACAAGGCAGTATTCTAACCATCCTAAGTCTCAATTCCTAAATGGGGGTCAGGCTCAATTTGACTAGGGATAATTTTGTGGAGTTTGCAATATATAGGCTCAGGCTAATGTTTTGGCTTCAAGCAGAGATAATGCAAGGTAGGTAAAGAGAGGATAAAATGGCTTACAAGATGCCTCCATCATTTAATTCTCGTAAACATAAACATATATATGTATTGCCATTGAATAATTATCACAATATTTAGAGATGCATAGGAAGAGTAATTACACTCAAGAAAGCAGAGGGATTTTTAATATTCTCCCTATAGGCCAAAATTCTTACTAGGACAATTTTGGTGGATTTTGCTTTTTAGTCTAGGATCATATGTGCTCAATTTCATCACAAGTCCACAATCTACGTGAAAACAACTTTAAGGACTTAGGCTAAACCATCCAAATATGTCATAGGATTTACATGATCAAGTCAGCTATTGAGCTTTCATCATTGGACATCTAAGTAGGGCTTAAAACAAACTAATAAGGGAACTATGCATTTTTTTTTGTTCTTTTTGACATTTTCTAATTTTTTGGATTTTTTTTGGATTTTTATAAACTAATAACTGAGAACATAAACTTGAACATGAATGCAAAATTTTAAAAATAAGCCAATTTATGACCATATGCCAAGACATGTTTCATCCCCACCCCATACTTAAAATATACAGTGTCCTCACTGTATTAAAAGAAAAACAAGGGTGAAGAGAGAAACTCACAGAGCAACCTACAGATGGAGGTTGATTTCAGGTTGTGTCGATGCCAAAAGTCGATGTCGAATGAGGGTGTCGATGTCGACTGCATCAGTGTGTTGAAGAAGAAGTCGAAGTTGAGGGTCGCCAGGTTTGGTCGATATCGAGGGGCCTACTCGATATCGAGTGCAGTGCTGTGCTCCTGAGTGATCGAGATCGATCACCGGGGGTGGCTCGATCCTAGGCAGTGATGTCGACTGGCCTAGTCGATTTCGAGTGCCTCTGCAGAGGCTTTTTTTCTTCTTTGTCATTCTGTTTGCTTTGTAACCTGAAATTCTTGTTAGATAATAAAAGATAAAGCCACAATTTATCAAAGTTTCAAATCCAAAATTCAAAATTAAAACCCTAAAAACTTCTAAGCGAAAAATTTAAAGTTTTATGTACAAGCTCTAGATTTTTTAGTCACTAGGCCGACTTCTCCGTCAATGCTTCAAGACCCTTTTAGGTAGGGCCCCTTCAAGCTTGTTCCTTCTCCAGGATCATCTAGGTCCGTTTGGTTAGCTCAGCAACTAGGACTTCTTCTTCGTTAGGATCTTTATTGGACGCTTTTCTTCTCTTCCTTGACCTAACTTTGCTAATATGAGCAAACCATGGAGCTTTGACCCTCCCATTAGTTGAATTATCAGTAATGGACAGAGGAGGGTTAGAGATCATACCTGAGCTTACCTTTTCGGGCCCAAAACAAAGATCTTCGGGTTGAGGGTCAGTCGATCTCGATGGAGTGGTGTCGATTTTGAATGCAGAGGTCGACGTCAGTGTATGGTATGGTCAACATCGACATCAGGGACCCCATACTTAGTCTCTTGGAAATTCGGTTGATCTTTAGAGTCACTCGACATCGAGTATCTTGGTCGATCTCAACTGGGTGATGTCGATCTCGACTCTCTTTGCAGCTTCTATCTTTGTCAACAAGAACTTGCGAAGTTTCTCCCTTGTAGGTGTGAGCCCAACTTCTTCTAGTCTTTTGGTTTCGCTCATAGTCGGGTTGAAGCGGAATTCGACGACTTTGTTGTCGATTGTGAATGTAAGGGTGCCATTCCTCACATTGATGTTGGCATCAGCGATTGCTAAGAATGGCCTACCATGGATGATAGGCACAATGGGATCTTCCGGCATGTCCAACACGATGAAGTCTGTGAGTATAAAGAATTTTCCCACCTTGACAGGGACATCATCCACAACTCCTATTGGTCTCACGAAGGAGTTATCCGCCATGTATAGCTTCATGTCGACGGGCTCTAGTCCTCCGACTCCTACTTGTTGCCCTATCGATAGGGGCATCAAACTAACACTAGCCCCAAGGTCACAAAGAGTTTTGAATTGATGCTTACCTACCCCTATTGTCACAGCAAACTTTCCTGGATCGTCGCGCTTTTCAGGGAATTCAATAGAATTGTATTCTCCGGTGATCTTAATGATGAACTTCTTCTTGGAGAGGATGTCCTTCAGGAACCTCATATATTTCGGCATCTCGTTTAGGGCTTCCGTGAGTGGAATGGTAACGTTGAGTCCTTCTAGGATCTTCACGAAGTGCCTAAACTTGGTGTCTGTTGGGTCCTTCAACACCTTGGAGGGGAATGGAAGTGCTTTGGCCGACTTTGGAGCCAAAGTGATCGACTTTTGCTTTCTGGACTGGTCGACATCGACAGAGGGGTCGATATCGACTGGATTTGTCGACCTTGGGGGAGACTGTAGCTGATGTCGATTTGCAGAGGACTCGACATCGGCAGGGGTGTCGATATCGAGTGGTGCACTCGATGTCGAGTGGCTCTCTAGCTCTGTTGTGGGCTTCTCATTGGGCTCGACATCAATAGTGTGGTCGACGTCAACAGGGCGCTCGACATCGACTGGGAGGTCGACATCGACTATATCTTCAGGGACTTCTCCTTTACTCTGTGGCTCGTGCAATTGACGTCCACTCCTTAGATTGACAGCAGCAATGTGCCCAGCTTGCCCCTTTGGATTTTCTTGTGGTTGTCTTGGGAGCTTGCCGGGTGGCTTTGGAATTTGGGCCGCTAGTTGACCCAGTTGGGTCTCCATGTTCTTCCTTCGTGTATCCATCTCCCCCATTCGTGCGTTGAGCCCTTGTAGTTGGTTCTAGATGGCATTGCTTGATTGTTGACTCGCCGCTTGGTTCCTCCTTAATTCATCAAGGATGACTTGGACATCATCTCTTCTTGGCTCTCTCACCGGGTGACCTAGAGCTCGGTAAGACGGAGGATCCCTAAGGTTGTATTGGGGTGATTGATTTCCCCAATTTTGATATCCCTAGCGATTGGGATTCCTCATGTACCTCACCTCCTGATGTCTCCGCTAAATCTACTTGCTCCGTGTTGGGGCAAGCGGTGGTGATGTGTCTCTCGGAGCCGCATTCGGCGTAGGGTTAGTTGGCGAAGAGTAACTTGACTTGTTTCTAGAGCCTTCTGAGTTGATCTTTCATGAATTGCTCTTTGACATCTGGATCAATCTCCTTGAAAGGCTCATAGAGTGGCATCGATGGGGCAAGCCTTGAGTCAGAGGCCGCAGGAGTCCCATATGTGTTGTCAAATTCCACCAACCACTCTAGTAATAGAAAAGTTAATATTTTATATATTTTTTAACTCTTAAAAAATATGCTAAAAATAAATGGACATTTATTGCTTAACTAAAGAATACTCCCTTTACCTTTGAATTATTGGCGGGGCTGAGGCATAATGGTACCCATCACACCATGTGCCACATGTCCAACTTCTATACATAATAATGCTGTTGTCGCGGCGCGTTTGGATGAATGTGCATCCATCGCGATTTTGCCACCACATAATTCCATTAAATCTTAGGAAATCTAGAGTCCTGCCAAACAGCATTTAAAAGCACCCCCTCCCTCCCACCCGCCTCCTTTTACTGTATTTCTTTTTATTTTTTAATGTGCTGGATTTGGATTTTCACTTCAAAATCGAGTCAGAAATCCACGTTCCAAATTTGTCCCTTTTTTAAGGGTGTCCCCACCACTAACAAGGACCTTCCGTACCGCATTCCGTATCCCTCAACGAGTCATAGACTTTTGCCCTTCCTCTTATGCTAATCCACAGTGAACTTCTTTTGCACTTGATTGCTTGTTTATGCTCGCCTTTTTTTAGAGTGAATGGAGCTAACTAGAGGTGGCGATTTGGGTGATCCGGTCGGGTTTGGATCAATCACATTCGGGTCAGATCACTGATGAGTCGGGTCAATTCGGTCAAAATTTATGTATCGGACTTGGTCCGGTTGGGTCGGATTTGGTCAAAATGAAATTCAGATTAGTCGGGTTTCGGTCAGAATCGGGTTGGACCCATTCGGGTTTTCGGTCAGAATCGGGTCGGTCTCGTTCGGGTTTCGGGTCGGTTTCATTCAGGTTTCAAGTGGAAGCGGGTCTAAGTTTGTTTCAAACTTTTAATTATTTGGGTTGAATTTGTTGAATCATGTTCGTTCGGGACTTTCGGGTAATCAATTTTATTAAATTGAATATGTAATTATATTATTTATGTATTTCAAAAAGGATTTTCAATAAAATAAAACATGATTCAATATATAATCTACTAATTGGCTTGTAAGTTGAAGCTCATTCTATTCATCATTAATTTCATTGAAATTTGGCAATATATTATTATTATCAAAATCATACTCGATTCCCTATCTAAAAGATAATTCACTTTATTTGTGTGATTGTTATTTGTATCTTTTAAAAATTAGTTTTCAAAAGAAATTTCACTATGTATATGATTTAAGTTATAATATCCTCATTGTCCGCATCTTTTATTAGTGAGAAATGAGAATTTTGAATTCAACTCGATCATTCATCATTAAATGAGTAAACAGTAATGATTTTCATCAATCTATATGAATATAATATAAGTTGATGACTTTTGGAGTTTTGAGTAATCTATTAAACCGACTCATTTGTGAGTTAATCTTAAATACTGATAAAGTAAATAAATTATTGCCTATATGAAAATAACTAAATAAGATTACATTAATCCTCATATATAAATTCATCTCCGATTATTCGATGAATTAGAATATTCGATGGATTCGAATATTCGATGCATTTAAAATATTTCCTTCATCCCTCATCAAATTTTGGAAAATAAGGTAATATAAAATTACGAATACAACTTATAAAACTATCATATATTCATAATTCATAATTTCATATATTCATATATTCATATTTTCGTAATCTTGTTTACACCACATGTATCTTTGCTTAGCATTAGCCCCCTTCAGGGTTGTTGCTTCCCTTGTCCTATGGATATCCATTTGGTGACACCATTCCTTCTGGTGACAGAATTTTTTTCTTAGCATTAGCCCCTTTAGGGTATTTGATTCCCTTATCCTAGGGTTGTCCTTTTGGTGACACCATTACTTGTGGTGACACCCCTCATCTCTTTATGAACTACTGTACATAACATTTTAGGGTTTAGGGTTTAGGATTTAGGGTTTAGGGCCTAAACCATACTGTACACCACATGTTCTTCTGGTGACAGAATTCTTTACACTGTTTTAATTATGCCCTTGTTCTTTCTCTTTTGTGTATTTATGTATTTGATCTATTTCTCATGCTTGGTGACAGTATTTTATTTGTTTGGTTATAGTCTGTTATATGCTCTTGTTCTTTCTCTTTTTGGTGAATCTTGTTTGTTTGATATATGTACTTGGTTGGTTACAGGTTTCTATATGCACTTGTTCATTATATTTCATGACATTATATTCCATATGGTGACATTTCATTTTGATTTATTTCTGTTAATATTGCTATGTTGTTTAGGTAACGATATGGTGCTATATAAGGAACCTTCTCCTTTGGAAACATCATTTCCTCCTGAACCTGCTCTATTTAAGTTCACTGTCCTTGAGAGAAAGAGTTTTCGTGCACATATTAATGTGTACTCAAAGCCTGCCATTATCGATGTCATTCGGAAGGGGTTGTCTTCATCTGATTGGGCTGCCCTTATTGATGGCTGTTTTGGGTCTATTGTCCGTGCTGGTGATCGCCTATATTTCTACTCACAACTTGTCCACCACATGCTGCTTCATGAAGTGGATACTAAGAAAGTTAATGAAATGTGGTTTAAAGTTGGACGTCATTTGTTAAAGTTCTCGCTCGCTGAGTTTTGCTGTGTAACTGGGTTGATTGGTGAGGAGAATGGTGTTGATAAGTCTTCCTCCCCTCATGTTGATATGGAGGAGTTTTTGGGAGTTTTTTAGTGCACTTTGGATGAACTTATCGCCATTTTTATCAAGGAACCACAACTATCCCAAAAGAAACTATCCCTAGCATATTTATTACTGATCGAGGGTGTTTTACTCCCCCAGAGGACTAACTATCTTATCCGTCAAAACTACGTTGATCTTGTGGCTGATTTGGGTAGTTTATCGCTGTATCCTTTTGGACATGTTGTCTATTTGGAAACACTGACTTTTTTGAAGAAAGCCATGAGATCAGAACAAGCCAACAAAGGTCAGAGGTTTGGCTACAATTTTTTCGGTTATCCCTTGGCATTTCAGGTATTTCCCTTCTCCTTACTTTTATGTTCCAAGTTTTATTTTTATTATTTTTTTATATTATTTTTCTTTTATCCTATTTCTGTCCTTACTGTTGTTTTGATCTCAGGTTTGGATTTTAGAGGCAATTCCTCAAATTGCTTCGATGACAATTTGTAACTTTTCATTTCATGAAGGATTACCTGCATCTGTTGTTTGGTATAGTGAAGATGTTGATTTTTGCATTAAGTATGACAAGTGCGCTGAAAATTTTTCAAAAGAGTTGGTAAGCATCCTTTTTCTTCTTGTGTTTTATTGTTTTGATATTAGTTCATTGTTCCACGTCCTATCTGTCATCGTGTAATGTTATTTCTTGTTCTCTTGATAGGGTACTATTGTCCATCCTATTTACGCCGAGTTTATGAATGGCCCTCAACTCTCGTTTTCTGATGAAGTCGCTGATGATGCCATTGATTCTTATGTTTCTTCTTTCGGTGGATTGGGTACTGATGATAATGATGTAGTATCTGCTAGAAAGTTACGTATCCAAGCTCATGATGTTAGGCAATCAGGTGGTCCTATGTTTCATGGTGGAGTTGAAGCTACTCTCCCTTCTCTTAAACTTCCTACTCGAAAAAAGAACGTAATCAGAAAGTCGGACTCGAAAAAAGAACGTAATCAGAAAGTCGGCTTTGGGGAAAAAGAAGTTAATTGCCATTGATGCCACTTCTGACTTTGAGAGTCCTATCCCTCTCAAGAAGGCAGTGGTGACACGGTCCAAGCGCACTGATGCCAGCCATGTCCTCTCAAGAAGGCATTGGTGACACGGTCCAAGCGCAGTGATGCCAGTGCTGGTCCTGTAGTGAAGAAGAGAGAGTTGAGAAGCTCTTCTGCTGTTGATCAACCTAAGAAGAAAGTGGTGCCATCTCGGCAATCTTCAAAGAGCCAACCTTCCTCTAAAAGTAATGAAGAAGCAAAGAGGGGTGACAAAGTTTCAGATCATGGTGACAAGCTAAAGAGATCCAAGTTTAAGCTACCTAGACATGTTCCTCCTACAGATGATATAGGTGGTAAGTGTAGTGCCCCTCCGTCTGAGTCTGAACCTGATTTGCCTTCCTCTTCTATTCTTGCAAGTGATGGTCCTCCTGGTTGGGCTAAAGATTTGTTTGGAAAAGCTGAATTTCTTGAAGGAATTATCAACTCTTTTAGAGCATCCTTTGATAAAATTGAAGCACAGTTGAAAGAGTGTGTTTCTAAGATCCTCCAACTTGAGCAGAGAATTGCTTCACTAGAATCTCATGTTCTTACGCATAGTGATGACAGTGAAGCCGCTCTACAAAAGCAACGTGCTGAATTGGATGACTCTCTCAAGGGTATTCTTGGTGATATTAGGGACAACTGCTCTCAGTCGTCTGAGCATGGTCATCTTTTTAAATGTCTACAAGAAACTGATGCCACGAGTACTTCCACAGAGTCTGCACTTGCAGATTATGTTGTTCGTCCATCAACTAATATGTCAGTTTCAACAGATGGTAATGTTGATTGTAGTTCTCATGGGACAGATATTGCGGTTTTACTTGAGAAAGCTGATGACAGTGGTGTCCCTCCTACTGATGTTGATGTGTCACCTGAATTAAGTCAAGATTTCTGCTGACAGTGTTGTTGCTCCTGATGAAGTCCTTCCTTCGAAGTCTGAAGCTGGTGACAATGTTGTCCTTACAACTGTTGTGTCACAAGAGGGAACGCAAGCTTCTACTGATAACATTAATGCTAGTGGGTTTGCTGTTCCTACTGAAGTCATTATTTCACCCGATGGAACTGATGCTCCTAGCGTTGCTCTCACTGAAGTTATTCTATCAGGTTCCACCGATATTGGTCTTTTTGTTGCTTCTACAATTGTTCTTTCTTCACATGAGTGCATTAATGATATTGGTGTGTCAAAAGATCTCCCTGGTGACAGTTTTGGGGCTGCTACTGTTGTTGTTGGTTCGACTGATGTGATTGATGCCAGTTCTGTTTCTGGTGGCATTGTTTCTCCTACTATTGTTCTTTCTTTACAGGAGTGCATCAAAGACAGTAGTGTGGCAAAAGAGGTGGCTGGTGACAGTGTTGGAGATGCTACTGTTTTTGGTGGTTTAAATGATGTAATTGATGACAGTTCTGGTACTGGTGTCATTATTGGTTATGCATCTGATGTGAATGATGCAAGTACTTTTCCTGCTACTGCTACTGGTGACAGTGTTGGGGCCCCTGACAGTGGTGTTGCTGATCTTGATGTTTATGCTAAAGAGTGTCTATTTCATAACATCACTGATGTTGGGCATCTTATATCTTCAAATGATGAAGAAGAGCTCGTTGTCCTAGTGGCCAACCTCCTCACCCACGTCGTATGCGTCTTCGTCACCGTCCCCGTTGGATGGGATGTCATTCCCCGTCGGCTCCTTGAACCTTGGATCGTCTTCTTCATCGGATTTCGATGAATCGCGTGCATCCCGAACGTAATTGTGAAGGGTGAAGCACGCAATAATTATAGAAATCTGCTTACGTATTGGATACTTGGGGAGTTAATGGAGGATCCTCTTCTTCCGGAACCTGCTGAAGTTGGTTCAACAGATCTTCGACATCCGGAGGGATCCCCTTCTTCTGGAACCTGCTGAAGTCGTTATCCTCCTGCGCAAGGGGGGTGAAGCATAGGATGTGTCCATCATATTGCAGTCTCCGTTGACATGGAACAAAAGGGAAAGGTGAGACGAGCACATACCGCGATTTTCTTTTCCCACCACTCGTCGGGTGCCTTTATGGTACCACTTGCGTGATCCCATCCTAGGTCGGTCTCCCCTTATTTCAGCTTCTTCCAAGAGTTGTATATGACTTTCATGTCACGAGTTCGGTTCTTCAGGGTGTACTGGTTGCACCTCTTCCCTGTCGCAGTCTCAAATTGAATTTTAAGCTGTCCCCATTTGAAGGCCTGGTCCTTTCCATTTTCCCGCTGGTACGCAAGGAGCACGAGCATCAACTTCTTTGTCAAATCCAATGACCAGTAGAAGGCAGAGGAGGTAACGTTCCTCTCGTCATAACCCAACGATGCTTTCTTACCATTTCCTTTGCCTTTCCTATTGGTCGGGGCAGTGTAATCCATATGGCCTGCTAGTATGTGTGATCAATGAGGGTCGCTAGTATATGGAATCGAAATGCAGGTAGTATGTCGAAAAAATCAGCTAGGAAAAATTGACACCATCAATTAACAGACAAAACAATTCGACAATTAGCACCCCTAATAGACACATAATTGACATCAAACCTAATCTCCAATGAACCCAAATCGTTTAAGCACGCTATTGACAGTCAAGTTCACTTCAGTCGACCACAAATCACTTCGGCAAGGCCTAATAACACCCGATTTGGGGTTTTCTAACTTTGATAGCAACAACATCCCCAATGCATTTAACCCTAATTGTGTATGAGTTGGCCAAATCGAACTTGTCTACTCGCTTAAGTGATGCCGAATAACACCAATCTATGCTTCACCGAGTGATTATTCACAAATTCCCTATATCATAAAACCGACAACGCAAAAAAATTCCATCTAATTGAGTTGCTACTCTAATGAAATGCACTACTACCCAAAGCCAGAACCCCACAGCACAACAACCCTAATCCATTGGAACAAATTCAAGATAGCACGATTAGGGTTAAAGGACTTACATGTGGTCGACCGCTACTCAAGGCGTCGGAATTGCAAGGGATGGGCAGAGGGGCGCCGCCAGCTACTGAGGGAGATTCTATTCGCAATAGAGCACGGGATCTGTTGGCTGTCGACGGAAAATGACGATTGATGAAGATGAGGTTGGATTGAGGGGTATTTAGGAGGGACATTTTCGTCCTTTCATGTCAATTAGTGGGGGCAATTGTGTCTTTTTGGGTGTCTTCATCCCCAAATACTTTAATACACAACCAAACATGAATGGGATTAAACTGGCTTCAAATCTCCACCCCATCCACCCCAAAATTCCATCCACATCCCTTCCACCCCCAAAAATCCATCACCATCCACCTACCCCCATCCTGTTGCCAAACATGCCCTAAAATTGACACCTAAAATTGAACATGCTTCCCTGCTTTCCTTTCCTTCAAGATCCGAAAGCAATTACCCATCACTCCACCACCACCGCCGATCTCGGCGCCTCCTCTCCATTGTCACCTCGGCCGTGCGGCAAGGTACGACTGCCTGGACTCAAGCTCCTCTCTTCCACATCGCTATTGATGTCTCCGCTGCACTCGGCTTGCATCGTCCCTCACCATCGCCATCGCGACGCCACCTTTGCAAGCTGTTGTGAGGGGGGAGTTTGAGTTCCTCGTGAAGACCGTCAGTGGCTCCACCGTAGAGCTCTGCTGCGGGCTTAAGAAAGGGGTTGTGGTGAAGCTGAGCATGGGAACGGATTTGATGTCAATCAAATTTCTCTTCTTGAGAAGTTTCATACGCTTTTTATTTTTGCCATTGGATCGGGAATTAGGTTAGCCTTTTTCATTTCAATCTTGCGATTGCGGTTTGATCCTTGATGGTTGGACTTCAGTTTGAGACTTTGAGTAGAACAAGTTAGATCTTGTGTTGATTGCCAAAGCAGCTCAATAGAGCCAGTACTAGTGTTGTGATTCCAGTTTGGGATGTAGAGAGGGGTCTGTAAGCAGAGGAGAAGAATATATGGGAGAGAACATTGATGGTGGACATGCTGGATTTTGTGTTTGAAAAAATATATAATGTAATCAGATTTCTATAGCCAGTGAACACAAAACACTGAAAGATATAACTATACAAGTATGTGACAGCTATTCAGAATCCAAAACATGGAGCAAAACAAAATTACTTGAACTAACAAGTAAATCTCTATTGGTTCTTCAAATTAGTTACAGTTCATCCTTAGTAACTTGAAATAGTAAAAGTGCATTAGTTATATTTCGTCCTCAAGAACTGTCAATATATTAAAAGATTACATAGCTGATTGTAATCTCAGTTGAGTTGAATCTCAACGAGAGGATGTATATATATACCAATAATTACACCAAGAGTATCTTCACAAGATAATATATTTCCATAACAATATAACGAAATCATAACTGTAACATTCTATCTAATACCCCTCCCCCCCCCTCCCCCATAAGCTCATAGAGAGGCACGAACATGAAGCTTGGACCAAAGATGATGAAACTGTTGGTTGCTCAGCGCCTTATTGAAGATGTCAGTCGTTTGATCCTTTGAACTGATGTGACGGACACTGAGCTCCTTAGCTTCTACCTTTTCCCGGACCAAATGAAAGTCAACAGGAATGTGCTTGGACTTGCTGGTGAGAATCGGATTTTTGGTGAGTAATGTGGCGCTGAGGTTGTCGCATAGAACAATAGGGACAACACAAAGACGTTGCCTAAGGTCAAGAAGAAGCTGCTGAAACCAAGCAAGCTCGGCTATGGTAGCGGCAATGGCTCGATACTCGACTTCCGTACTAGACCGAGCCACTACCTTTTGCTTTCGAGAAGTCCAGCTGACCAGGAGTTGCCAAAATAGAACCATATTGAGAACGAAAGTCATCCGAGTCTGAAATCCAACCGGCATCGGTAAAGGCTGTTATGGCAAAGTTGGTGGAGGCGCGAAGATGAAATGTGTAGTCTAGGGTGCCTTTTAGGTACCGGAGAATGTGCTTCACAGCCCCCCAATGAGCCGTGGTGGGGCAGTGCATGTACTGGCCGGATCTGTTGACAGCATATGAGATCTCTGGTCGAGTGATGACTGCGTATTAGAGAGCCCCAACAATGCTACAATAGAGAGTCGGATTTGACATGAGATCACCCGAAATGGATAGGCGAGAGTAGGGCTCAGCTGGACTAATGATAGGCTTTGCGTCATCCATCTTGGAGCGAGTAAGAAGCTCGCGGATGTTCTTCTGCTGACAGAGGAGCAAGCCGTCCGAATGGCGCTGCATTTCAATGCCTAAAAAATAATGAAGAGACCCAATGTCCTTAAGAGAAAAGACCCGATCAAGGTTGGAAGTGAAGTGTCGAATGGCTTGGGGGGGAGTTGCCTGTGACGATGATGTCATCGACGTAGACTAACACATAAATAATATAGCTCACAAACATGTAGATGAATAGAGAACAATCAGACTAACATGCCCGAAAGTTGGATCGGATGAGGAAGGTCTTCAACTTGCTGAACCACGCCCGAGGGGCATGTTTGAGACCGTATAGAGCCTTATGAAGGCGACACATATGAGATGGGCGTTGAGGTTCGATGAACCCTGGTGGTTATTCCATGAAGACCTCTTCATTAAGATCAACATTGAGAAATGCATTGTTTATGTCAAGCTGGCGAATTGGCCAACCTCGAGACACGGCAATAGCAAGAATTAGTCAAATGGTGGTAGGCCGAACAACTGGGCTGAATGTATCAAAATATTCTACCCCTTCCTCCTGATTGTAGCCCTTTGCAACCAGACGCGCTTTGAAGCGATCAATGGATCCATCAGCCTTCCTCTTTGTCATGTACACCCATTTGCAACCGATAACATTATGCGAAGTACTTCAGGGAATGAGAGACCACGTACCTGTATGAGTGAGGGCATCGAACTCAGATTTCATGGTGGAGAGCCAGTGGAAGTGTTGTGCAGCTTGGCGAAAGGTTTTGGGGTCATGATCGGGTAATGGGTTCGGGGAGAGGGTGTGCTTGGAGGTGAGGAGGGCTCAGGGTTTAAGATGGCCTGTACGGGCACGAGTGTACATAGAGTGATGAGAGTTTGCAGAGGGCCTGAGGTGAGGGTAAAGTGATGGAGGGGTAACGGGTTGCTGGGCTATGCCCGAGAACGAGGACAATGAGACGGCCGAGGAGGGTGATGACGAGAAATGGTTGTCTGTTGATGAAGAGGAAGCAGGGGATGTTGCGGGATCATTGATAACTGGCTCCACAGGTGGCTCTGGGGACCCTGTTGCTGGCGACGTGGGAAGAGAGGGTGACAGACGGGCTGCTGTCGTTAATAGATCAGTAGGGGACGTGGACAACGACGACACTTTGGGAGCGGGAAGATCCGACTGAGAGGACGAAATAGAGGGGAATACGGGCTCATGAAAGACAACATGATGGTTGACAAATATTCGGCTAGAGGAAGGCTCATAGCAGAGATATCCTCAGTGAGACAAACTGTAACCCAAGAACAAACATGACGCTGCCTTGAACTCCAATTTGTTTGACCGATAGGGACCAAGGAATGGGAAAAAAAGACATCTGAACGCACGCAGAATGGAGTAGTCAGGGGATCTTTTGTAGAGATGAAAGTATGGAGAGTCATTCTGCAGGACCGGAGTGGGAGAGCGATTGTGGAGATAGATTGCAGTGTGGAAAGCATGCTCCTAGAATTCCGGGGTTAGTTTGGAATGAGCAATAAGAGTAAGACCTTTTTCTTGTATAGTTCTGTTTCAGCGTTTAACCATTCCATTTTGTGTGGGGGTGTAAGGACAGGAAACACGATGAAGGATACCTTGTGTTTGGAGTTATGCGGAGACATTTCGAAATTCCCCTCCCCAATTTATTTGAAGAGCTTTGATGGGAGTGTCAAATTGTATTTTAACCATAACTTGAAAAAGTAGTGGAAGACTTAGGATTTATGAGACATAAAATATATCCATGTGTATCTAGTGCAATCATCCACAAATAGCACAAAATAACGACAACCATTTATTGATAACTTAGGGGCAGGGCCCAAAACATCGGAATAGACAAGTTCAAACGGATATGTTTTCGACACATGAGAAGATAAAATGGGAAGACGAGAACTCTTTCCCAAAGAGCGAGACACACAATCAGACAATGTAGTTTTAGATGACATAGGTAAACGAAATTGAGAGCAAATTTGACGAAACACGGACGGACTCGGATGACCTAGACGATGATGCCTGTGAAGAGAGGAAGTGTGTTCCCCAACTAGAGCGACAGAAGGATGGACGAATGAAGCAATAGGTAGCCGATGGAGCCCATTATCAATGATTTATTTGAGCATTATTTTTCCCTGCAAATCTTTCAATAAGAAGTGAGTGGGATGTAGTTTAAGGAAAGCATTGTTATCCTTTGTGAGTAGAGTAATGCTAATTAGCTTTTTCTTCATTTGAGGAACAATAAGCACATTAGATAACTTAATGGGTTTCGTGGCAGACGGAAAGGAAGTGTGACTAAGATGAGAGATTGGGAGGGTTTTCCCATTGCCCAGGAGACCTTGTTGAAGTCACCCGTGATGTAGTCCGTGGCTCCAGAATCGAAGTTATAGTTTAATGCAAGTTTTTCTCTTTCAATCAATGATGAGTTCCATGATGAGGTGCGAGTAGTCCCCCAAAGCTCTTAGGGTCGGGGTGAGCCCGACGTTAGCCATGCGCGCTTGAGGTAAGTGTTAGATGTTGATATCGTTGTGTCTATATCATCTCCTATGATTCTATGTTTAGTCCTAATCGAAAGAAAAGGGATTCATGCTACCAACTTGAGTTATAAACATAAAATTGGTAGAGACAATTAGGTTTATTTGCAAGAGTAATCCTAAGAGTTGGTGTACAGCGAAAGCTTGTCCTTCGGGTGAAATAGCACAATTGTCCGTCTTATTTATCTTATCGCATGCATTGGTTAACGTCGTGGTAAACCCTAATCCTAGGAGTTTCTTTTTACATAGTTTATATTCATCAAAACCTGTCTTTATTTATGTTCATCGCATCCTCATCCATCCTAAAGTCTTCGGCCTTTCTTCGCCGACAAAAAGCTAACAACTTTGCAGGAGAAGACATCGATATCGACCACAGACGTTGATATCGACCACTGAGTTCCGTCGACAGTTTTCTGAGTCGACGACGATCATCACTGCGGAGTTACTGAACATCGATATTGACCCCCCAACGTCGATATCGACCACCTGTGTCGACTGGCAGTCTTCTGAGCCAGTTGATTCCGTCTGCTGACATCAATATCGACCTTCCCTAGTCGATATCGACTGCTTGTTTTTGTCTCTGCAGGTCTTCTGTTGCAGAGAGGATCGACAGCCGAGGTCGACATCGAGCACCAAGGTCGAAATCGAGGCTTCTGGTTGACGAAAGACGTGAGATTTCCGACGCTACTAGGATCCCGCTGACACGCCTCCTCGTGGATCGATCCTGACTACCTTTCCACTACAACGGGAGGAAGTCTTGTAATTATTTGCATAGGCTAGGAGTCGGTCTACATTTACATCTTATTATTTGTATATAAGAACTCGACATTCCTCCTGCTATTAACAAATTTGCGCCGTTGCCGGGGAAGCTATCAATCGCGCCCTAGTAGTTTATTTTCACGGTCCTTTTTAGTGTTGTTTTATAGGTGTATGCGACGTACTGGTCACCAACCTGAATTTGAAGGATTAGACGAACCAGAACGCTTTCTCCACCTACGGGCTCGAGTTCAAAGAATCATGGCGGACAACGAAACCCATGCGCAACAAATTGAACGCTTAAGGAAGCAAGTAGAGGATTTCACTACCAGAGAAGCGGCACTAAGGGAGCGTGCTGAAAGGGAGGAGGAAGCCAGGAGAAGATATGAGACTCAACTCAATGCCCTCCCCCGGAATGCAAAGCAATACATGCATCCATCGCTCACAGTGCCTGAATCAGCGATTCTAATCCCTACTTCTAATTTTGAAATCAAACCGAATTTTCTAACTGAAATAAGAAGGCATCAATATGAAGGAAAACATAATGAATGCCCTATGGCACATATATCGACCTTCTTAGACCTCTATGATACTATTGCTGATGGACAAAGTCTTGAATATGTCCAACTAAAAGCCTTTCGTTGGTCTCTTACAGGAAAAGCATTGCAGTGGTTGGAGAGCTTAGCCCCAAGATCGCTCCGCACTTGGAATGAAGTCAAGGATGCGTTCCTCAACAAGTTCTTCCCTCCTTCTAAGACGGTGTTGATCCGACAGAAAATCACGGCTTTCAAACAAAAGCCTGGTGAGGCTCTAGCGACTGTTTGGGAAAGGTTTAAGGACCTACTACGATCATGCCCGACGCATGGCCAACCACCGTACGTGATTCAGGAAATCATTTACAATGCTCTTGATGTTGCCACCAAGGAGAGGATCAGCACTTACACCTCCTATGGCTACCTTGAACTCGCTCCACAAGAGTCTTGGGAAACCATAGAGAGGTTGGTGGAGTTCGATAACACATATGGGACTCATGAGGCTTCTGACACACCGTCATCGTCGAGGAGAGACCAAAAGAAGGATGATCTTCAACTTGTGCTGGATGAGATAAGGCGGAACCAAGCTAAGAATGATCAATCCAACAATGCTATCCATTCTCAACTCAATCACCTTACCACAAGCTTAGAAAATAGTCCTCTCGCCGGTTAAGGAAAAGCTTAGAAAATTTTTATTGGCGAGGACGGAAATAGCAAGCAGGGTCGACATCGACTGGAACAAGTCGATATCGACTAAAAACATCGAAATCGACCCCCTTTGTCGAAATCGAGTATGCCATATTGTTGTCAGGAGCTTAAGTATGGGGTCACAGAGGTCGATATCGATCCCCACATATCGATATCGACCAAAGAACTCGAAATCGACCCACCTTGGTCGAAATCGACCACCCCTCAGCCCGAAGATTTCTGTTTCGGGCCCAAACAGGTAAGCCCGGGTATGACTCCTAACCCTCCTCTGTCCCTTATTGATAAATCAATTAAGCCAATTATTGATAATTCAACTAATGAGAGGGTCAAAGCTCCATGGTTTGCCTATATTGCTAAAGTTAGGTCAAGGAAGAGAAGGAAAGCGCCCAATAAAGAAGAACCTAACGAAGAAGAAGCCTTGGTCGCCAAACTTAACTACTACCAAAAGGACCTAGATGATCCAGGAGAAGGCTTAAGCTCGAAGGGTCCCTACATAAAAGGCTCGTGAAGAATTGACGGAGAAGTCGGCCTAGCGACTCAAAACTCTAGAGCTTGTACATAAAACTTGATTTCTTTTTCATAGATGGTTTTTAGGATTTGACTTTTGGCTTTCTAAACTTTTAAAACTGAGATAATTCGTGGCTTTATCTATTAAACTAACCAAGATTTCAGGTTGTTAAGTAAAAGGAAAAACGAAGAAGGCAAGAAGCTTCTGCGGAGGCAGTCGAAATCGACCAGGCCAGTCGAAATCGACCCCCTCAGGGTCAAGCCATCTCCTGGAGTCGACATCGAGGACTCAGGAGTGAAAAGCAGAGGTCGATATCGACCATAATCATCGATATCGACCTTCATCAGACAGCCCATGTCTTCATTTTCTTCATCGACTTCGATAGATGCAGTCGACATCGACCACTGACATAGATATCGACTTCTGGCATCGACCCAACCTGAAATCGACCTGAATCTGCATGTTGCGCTGTGAGTTTCTCTCTACCCTTGTTCTTCTTTTTAATACAGTGGGGACACTATATATTTTAAGTATGGGGTGGGGGAAAAACATGTCTTATGGTCATAACTTGGTTTTCTTCTTCGCATTGCATTCATGTTTAAATTTTTGTTCTTAGTTTTACTTTTATAAAATGTCAAAATCTAAAAAAAATAGAAAAATGTCAAAAATACAAAAAATGCATGTTTATTTTTAAGTTTATTTTTTAAACCCTACTTAGATGTCCTATGATGAAAACTCAATAGCTGACTTGATCATATAAATCCCATGGCATATTTGGATGGTTTAGCCTAAGTCTTTAAATTTTTATGTAGATTGTGAACTTGTAATGAAATTGAGCACATATGATCCTAGGCTAAAAAGCAAATCCAACAAAAATTGTCCTTGTGAGAATTTTGGCCTATAGGGAGAACATCAAAAATCCCTCCGCTTTCTTAAGTGAATTAACTCTTCCTAAGCATCTCTAAATGTTGTGATAGTTATTCAAAACCAATACATAAATATGTCTATGTTTACAAGAATTAAATGATGGAGGCATCTTTTAAGCCATTTTTATCATCTCTTTACCTACCTTGCATTATCCATGCTTGAAGCCGGAAAATTAACCTGAGCCTGAAATTGCAAACTCCATAAAATTATCCCTAGCCAAATTGAGCCTGACCCCCATTTGGGAATTGAGACTTAGATTGGCTAGACTAATGCCTTGTGGAAAGAGAAGTGCATATTGTCCAGTTTTGAGCAAGAAAATTATGGGTGGGTGCATATTTACATTTTGTCATATTTTGTAAAAGGATTTTTGGCTCACCATATAAATGCACATATTTTTTAGTATTTATTATTATTTTCGCTAAAAAAATCCGAAAAAAAAAAGAAAAAAGATATATATATATATATATATATATATATATATATATATATATATATATATATAGTGCATGAGCCAAAGTCCTTAAAGTCCTTTATTTATTTCATACAAGTGTTATATTTTTTAGAGGCATATTAGAGTTTGAAAGAAGGGTTGATAGTATGGTTTACATCTTTTAGTGCATCTTTAGAGCATATTATGGAAAGACGAGTTGGGAAAGAGCATTATGGGAGATTGAGCTTGGAAAGTGCAACATTGAAGAGTTATGGTTTGGATATTGCAAGTGTTGAAATTTAGGAGTCTTGATTCCCGAATTATAAAAGCACCACATAGCCAAATAATTCCATACCCTTAATTCCTTACCAAGCCCCATTACAACCCCGCCGAATGGAGTCTTCTTTGAATTCTTCCATTGAGCGAAAGTACTCCTGATAGTTCTTATTGCATTTTCATAATTGGTTGCGAAGTGGATTTTTATAAATTGCAATGTTTATGAGATTGTGTATGGAATTGATTTGAGAGTTGATAGCCTAAACACATGAGAGTTGAGTGCAAACACGTTATCCCTGTGAGGTTGAATAAAAAATTGCATATGCCTATGGATCGCCTAAATATGTGCTATGACGTTAAATTCACTTGCTTTGCTTTGCTACCGCTTATGATGTTGCTTTTGACAAAGGCGAAGACTTGAAGGGTGTGTTGTAGGTATTGGTTATTGCTTGGATATTGCTTGAGGACAAGCAAGTCTAAGTATGGGGTGTTTTGATGTACATATTTATATCTCCTTTTATTGCATCTTTTGACTTCATATTTCATTCGATTTCCAAAGAAAAGGTTCAAAATAATATAAACTTATGTAAGAATGGGCTAAAGTGCAAGAAATAGAGTCTGCACAAGTTTTGAGCTAACCATGCAGGAATTCGAGCGAAATCGGAGTCAAAACGGAGAAACCAAGGAGAGCTGAGCAGAGGTAGATATCGACCTTCAACATAGATATCGACCTTCAACATCGATATCGACCTTCAAATCGACCTCAACATAGACATCAAGTGGAGATAGACAAGTCGAGCAGAAATACAGACATCGATATCGACCTCCAACGTCGATATTGACCTTATCTCGACAGAAGATAGATCCGATTTCGAGACTCGGATTATGAATTCTATCCTCAAGGCCACGGATTATCTTGTACTTTTAGATAGTTTGCAGCTGGGATTTATCTTTACCTTTAAGTTTTATCAAGTTGTTTAAAGTTTTATCAAAATAAAAGACATATCCTAATTGTTTGGATAGAGTTCATAGTTTAGATAGAAGTTACAATCCTTGGCTAGCAAGGGTAGTAGCCTATAAATAAAGCCCTATGGGGCTGGCATTCAATCATCCATCAACACATCCAATTTTAGAGTTCAATTACATTCAATAGAGTTAGAAAGAAGTTTTAGGGTTTGACGCTTGCGAAAGCCGACGTTGAGTTGTAAAGCTTCGAAGTTATAGTTTAATGCAAGTTTATCTCTTTCAATCAATGCAAGTTTAGGGTCCGGGTGAGCCCGACGTTAGCCATGCGTGCTTGAGGTAAGTGTTAGATGTTGATATCGTTGTGTCTATATCATCTCCTACGATTCTATGTTTAGTCCTAATCGAAAGAAAAGGGATTCATGCTAACAACTTGATTTATAAACATAAAATTGGTAGAGACAATTAGGTTTATTTGCAAGAGTAATCCTAAGAGTTGGTGTACAGCGAAAGCTTGTCCCTCGGGTGAAATAGCGCAATTGTCCGTCTTATTTATCTTATCGCATGCATTGGTTAACGTCGTGGTAAACCCTAATCCTAGGAGTTGCTTTTTACATAGTTTATATTCATCAAAACCTGTCTTTATTTCTGTTCATCACATCCTCATCCATCCTAAAGTCTTCGGCCTTTCTTCGCCGACAAAAAGCTAACAACTTTGCAGAAGAAGACATCGATATCGACCACAGACATCGATATCGACCACTGAGTTCCGTCGAAAGTTTTCGGAGTCGACCACGATCATCACTGCGGAGTTACTAAACATCGATATCGACCCCCCAACGTCGATATCAACCACCTGCGTCGACTGGCAGTCTTCTAAGCAGTCGATTCCGTCTGCTGACATCGATATCGACCTTCCCTAGTCGATACCGACTGCTTGTTTTTGTCTTTGCAGGTCTTCTGTTGCAGAGAGGATCGACAGCCGAGGTCGAGATCGAGCACCAAGGTCAAAATCGAGGCTTCTGGTCGACGAAAGACGTAAGATTTCCGATGCTACTAGGATCTCGCTAACACGCCTCCTCGTGGATCGATCCTGACTACCCTTCCACTACAACGGGAGGAAGTCTTGTAATTATTTGCATAGGCTAGGAGTCGGTCTACATTTACATCTTATTATTTGTATTTAAGAACTCGACGTTCCTCCTGCTTAACGGAACGCCCACCATTGCGATCAGAGGGTCTGTTCTGGCCGGAAGAAGAGCTCGCCGATCGTGTATTTCCATAGTTGGCAATCGGTGGGGGGTGGTGGCAGCCAGTTGACGACTCTTGTTCAACAGCCGCTCCTCCTCTTGAAGAAGAAAATCCAACATGTCGGGAGGAGTGAAAGAGTCAGACCTCATGTTGACAGCAGCACGGAAAGGGCCATAGGAGGCGTCCAATCCCTGGAGGATGCAAGCTACTAGGTTGGCATCAAAGACCTCCTGCAAACAGTCCACCAGAGAGTCCGCCAGCGCCTGCTTCTTCTCAAAGTACTCGATCATCGGAGTAGCCCCCTTCTGAAGAGTTTGATGTTTTTGTTTGATGTGCATTGCCCGGGCTCGCGATTGAGACTAGAACATACGCTCAAGAGTGTCCCAAGCCTGGCGAGAAGTTTGAGACTTTGTTAGATAGCCAACCAACACAGGCGACACTATCGTCCGAAGCCAGATGAGGACAAACTTGTCCTTGCGCTTCCAGACATCGAAGTCAACGTTCAGTTGGGTTGTTGCTGGAGCGGTATCTGTGGGAGCGACAGGAAGGGTTTTCAGTGGGGATGATGAAGTAGTGACAAAGTCTTTCAAACCGAAAGTGTCAAGGGCATCGAGAACATTCGATCGCCAGACAGAGTAGTTTGATCTCTCTAATTTAAAAGAGAACTGAGGAATTGGAGCCAATGGCGACAGAAAGGAGATTAACGGAAGAGTTTGTGTTTGTGGCGGTGGTGTTGATGATTGGGGGGTGGTGGATGAGGATTCGATGTCGGCCATGGCGATAAAAAAAATTAGGGTTTTTGAGAACCTGCTCTGGATACCATAAAAGATTACGTAGTTGATTGTAATTGCAGTTGAGTTGAATCTCAATGAGAGGATGTATATATATACCAATAATTACACCAAGAGTATCTTTAGATATATATTTCCATAACCGTAACATTCTATCTAATATATATGAACATTGAGGGGATACATTGAGCTCTAATTACGACTTCATATATGTACACATTATTTCCAGGCTTTGGGACAAAGTCTCTGTAATACTCCTAGTTGTGCTTAGAAATGTTACGAACATAAAACTCACATACTAATATGGCATCAACAAATAATTTTCGCAAGTGAATAGTATACTCAAAACCACGTATTATAATTCGTCATCAACTTAAAAAAAGGTGTCATCAATGCAATAAATTAAAATGTGAAATCAAAACAATGCCAAGGACTCAAGAAGTGTTACCATGATGCCATTTTTTCAAAGTAGTGTTTTTATGCGATTTTTTTGATGACATTTTTTTCTGTATTGTGATGCCACTTTTTCAAAGTAGTGTGTTGATACCATTTTTCTAATGTAATTATTTGATGCCGCTTTTTTAATCAAATTATTTGATGCCACTTTTTTTAATTTAGGCAATTGTATATCGATATATTTTACTTGATTCTACTTGTATTAACTGATGACACATTTATGATTTCACTTCATTGATGTAATCATTTGTGATGACATTTTTATTACAATTTTATACAATTGATGACATATGAGCATAAAATGTGATTATAATTCATTGATGACATTTTTATTGATGATTTTTATTCATTGATATCACATTTGTGACTACACTTCATTGATCTCAATCATTTGTCATGAAATTGTTTGTTGATGACATTTTTATTGATAACATTTTTATACCATTGATAACATATGAGCATAAAATGTGATTACACTTCATTGGTGACATTTTTTTATTGATAACACATTTGTGATGACATTTAAGAATCTTATAATATGAAATATAATGTCTCCCCTCCTTTTTTTGGGACTTGGAACCGATTGTGTACCAAAACACAAGCAGAGATAAAACATGTTATCACCTAGCTACCATGCAATAAAAAAAAGTGAAAGAAACCAATTGTTATTAATGAAAATACAAAATTACACTAATTAAACAATGCTAATGCATTTCTATAATACAATTGTTTTGCACTACCAAGTAACCAGCCAACACCACTTGAGATTCTTCTTGTCTCTTGCACCAAACCTTGACATAAATTGTTCTAGTGGTAATCCACCAAAATGACAGCAACCTTCTCCTTGGCAAGTAAGAAAAATAAATTAGGCATGATAACAACCCCTATTTACTAGTTTACCTAATATTTACTGGTTCATCATTCAAAGCCGATTGACCATAACAACACTACATTTCAAGACACAAATTGAAACAGCAATTCATCAATAACAGTTGAATAACTCCGAACAAAAAAGTGCATATCCACAAAACAATAAATCCCAACTGAAAACACACAAATACACTAATCTATATAAACTCTTAATTTAGAAGAGTTTAGGATGATGTGTCAATCTTAGAGGCATTTTAGGAGTTTTAACCAATCATATTTTTTTACCATTTTTCTTTGATTTTCTTTAATTCTCATTTTTTTCTTCTTTATTCCTTTAATTCTTTTTTTTTAATTTTAATAACTATTGGGCTTAATTCAAAACATTGAATTCAATCTAATATAACCATTGGGCTTAATTCAAATTTATTTACTAACTGTTGAGCTTAATTCAAAACATTGAATATAACTATTGATTATGACACATCACATTTAAACAATGTTATAATAATATTGATATTATTATTCCTGAGTAATTTAAAATATCTATATTTATGTATTATACTTTACATAAGATTTTTAAAAAATAATTTTATGAGATAATTGTAAGATACATTTGTTGTAAAGTTTTTTTTTATGATTTTTATCTTAACATTTATTAATATTTTTATATATAATATTTTAGTTTAAAAAAACGCGCCATGGCGCGGGAATCATACTAGTTAAACATTAATTAAAAAGGGAGGAAGGGTGAAAGAGCCATGGGTCGGACCTCACCAGCAAAAGATGGGGTTAAATCAGCAATAGGGAAGTGGAGAACATGGGAGATGATAAAGGCGGAAACTTGGCCTCTGCATTTCCCACGGAATTCCAACTGCTCATCCAACAAGCTCAGTTGTGTATGTGGAGTCTTCCTCTCCAAATCCCTAACTCCTAACACCTTGGAGTCAAAGCCGTCCCCTCGCCGAATCCGACCTTCCGTCGCCATGGAAAGCGAACGTTTTGACGCTCCTCCCTCGAGTCCAGCCATGAAGCTCCTCTTCGTTGAGATGGGCGTTGGCTACGAACAGCACAGGTTCCTAATTTCTTCCTCTCTCCTCTCTCTCAATCTCGAGTTTCTGAAGTTCAAGCGTCCAATTATTTCAATCTGCAGCGGTTCATGGCTAGCCGGAGGGAGGCGCAGGAGGCATCGAAATTCAATTCCATTCATGCTTTCTACAGAGGTTGATGGCTATAGGTCGAAGATGGAGACAAGAAGAGAGATCGAGAGAGCGAACAAATTAGGGTACAAGTAGACTTGTCAATCGGGCCATTCAGGTCGGGTTCGGGTCGGGTCATTTCGGGTTTCGGATAAAACGGATTCCGGGTCAAACGGGTCCCAGGTAGATCCGGGTTGATTTGAACTCGGGTTTGACCCGGTTTCGGGTCAAATCGGGTCGATTTCGGATTTGTCAAATTTTTCTTTTTTAAATTAAAAAAATAATGATTTGATAATTTTGCGATAATTTTAAAATGCTAAAATTAAAGACGCGGTTCATAAGTTTTAGTGCTTGTAATTATATACTATATCTGATCAAAAATATTTTATTTTTATTATTTCTTGTAATTTTTGATAAAATTTAAAAATATATAAAATTTTAAATTTTAAAATAATTTTTTTAAAATAATTTCATGCAATTAGTAATAAGCATAGAATTATTTTAGTATTTTTTAGAGTTTTTTCTTCTTAAAAAATGTGATGAAAAATCAAAAATCAAATACTATGGATTGAAGGGAGTATTACACAATACAAATAAATATAAAAGTTACTTTGAAAATGAAACATCAAGTGATTGTAATTATAAAATGTAAATAAATTGGAATCTCCATAAAAAAATTAATCATATATAATTATAAATCATTCGGGTTAATCGGATCACCGGGTCAATCGGATCACCGGGTAAATCGGATCAATCGGGTCAAAATTATCGGGTCAATCGGGTCATTGGATCGAAACCCAGATGACCCGGAAACTTACCGGGTTTTCGGGTTCGGGTCGGAAAAAAATTTCGGGTCAAAATTTTCGGGTCCTGACCCAAATTTTACCGGGCGTTCGGGTCGGGTTATGTTTTGACAGGTCTAGGTACAAGGGTCGTGCGTGTTTATCAGTGAACCTTGTCCCGGTCTCATAGCTTACTTTTTAACTACCACGTCAGCTTATGAGCCCCAACCTAGCTTTTTACCTTTTCAGCAAATTATCTGTCTCGTAACATCATTTTTAATCTATTTCTTTTTTCTACAACTATACAATGATATAATAATAATAATAATAATAATAATAATAATAATAATAATAATAATAATAATATTACTACTCATAATTCCGTAATATTTTAGTAACAGTAAAAATATATAACGAAAATAATTGACCGTTCATTAGTCGCAGAAAAAAACGATGTTACATGGGAACACTCGTTATATATAATATGAAAATACGAACTTAAAGTAACAAAATACGATCGCAATCGAATCAACAGTTCTACAACTTGATCTCTGCCAAATATGCTCAACCAAGTATCTCTTGAGTTGGTGATGAGTCTCGCTATCTCGAAGACTGATGTACACATTTGCACCTTCTTTTATTGCATCTTTTGACTTCTTATTTCATTCGATCTCCAAAGAAAAGGTTCAAAAGAATATAAACTTGTGTAAGAATGGGCTAAAATGCAAGAAATAGAGTCTGCACAAGTTTTGAGCTAACCATGCAGGAATTCGAGCGAAAACGGAGTCAAAACGGAGAAGCCAAGTGAAGCTGAGCAGAGGTAGATATCGACCCTAGACCCAGATATCGACCTCTGGTGTAGATATCGACCTTCAACATAGATATCGACCTCAACATAAACATCAAGTGAAGCTGAGAAGAGGTAGATATCGACCTTAGACCCAGATATCGACCCCCAGTGTCGATATCGACCCCCATATCGACCTCAACATAGAAATCGACCAGAGCTGAACAAGTCGAGCAGGAACAAAGACCTCGATATCGACCTCTGGTGTCGATATCGACCCCTTATCTCGACAGAAGATAGACTCGATTTCGAATGCGGATTGGAACTATATCTTCAAGGAGGCACGGGATTTATCTCATACTTTCAAGATAGATGGCAGCTGAAGAGTTATTTATCTTTTTACCTTTAAGTTATTTAAGTTTTGTCAAAATAAAAGACCTATCCTAATTGTTCGGATAGAGTTCATAGTTTAGATAGGAGTTACAATCCTCGGATAGCGAGGATTAGTAGCCTATAAATAAAGCCCTAGGGGCTGATTTGTTAGATCATCTTTCAATCCAATCCTAGAACAATCCAATCATCCAAGACAAAGACAATAGACAATAGAGTTAGAGTTAGAGAGAAGTTTTAGGGTTTGACGTTTGCGAAAGTTGACGTTGAGTTGTAAAGCTTCAGAGTTTATTTTAATGCAAGTTTCTTCCTTTCAATCAATGATGAGTTCCATGATGAGAAGCGAGTAGTTCCCCAAAGCTCTTAGGGTCGGGGTGAGCCCGACGTTAGCCATGCGCGCTTGAGGTAAGTATTTGATGTTGATATCGTTGTGTCTATCTCTCCTCCTACGATTCTATGTTTAGTCCTAATCGAAAGAAAAGGGATCCATGCTAACAACTTGAGTTATAAACATAAAATTGGTAGAGACAATTAGGTTTATTTGCAAGAGTAATCCTAAGAGTTGGTGTACGGCGAAAGCTTGTCCCTCAGGTGAAATAGCGCAATTGTCCGTCTTATTTATCTCATCGCATGCATTGGTTAACGTTGTGGTAAACCCTAATCCTAGGAGTTGTTTTTTTACATATTTTATACACACAAAAACCTCTTGTTATTTCTGTTCATTGCTTCTCTCTCCATTCTTAAATCTTCGGCCTTTCTTTGCCGACGAAGAACTAACCCACTGCAGGGAGACATCGATATCGACCCCAGAAGTCGATATCGACCACTGAGTTCGTCGACGGTTTTCTGAGTCGACGACGAACATCGCTACGGAGTTACTGGACATCGATATCGACCCCTAGTGTCGAAATCGACCCTTCTGTATCGATTGGCAGTCTTCTGAGCCAGTCGATTTCGTGGACTGACATCGATATCGACCCCCACCAGTCGATATCGACCACTTGTTTTTGTCTCTGCAGGTCTTCTTTTGTAGAGAACATCGACAGCCGAGGTCGACATCGAGGCCCAAGGTCGAAATCGAGGCTTCTGGTCGACGCAGACGTGAGATTTCCAAAGCTACTAGGATCCCGCTGACACGCCTCCTCGTGGATCGATCCTGACTACCCTTCCACTACAACGGGAAGAAGTCTTGTAATTATTTGCATTGGCTAGGAGTCGATTTACATTTTTACATCTTATTATTTGTACTCGACCAACCTCCCTTAACAAAGACGGGATCAATTTTTAATGTACTCGCTCATCTCAGCCGATAAACTAC
Organism: Persicaria maculosa; assembly: GCA_963922045.1. Taxonomy (NCBI): domain Eukaryota; kingdom Viridiplantae; phylum Streptophyta; class Magnoliopsida; order Caryophyllales; family Polygonaceae; genus Persicaria; species Persicaria maculosa. The sequence continues at coordinate 38,236,120 of OY998271.1, forward strand.
TCGAGGTTGTTTGTAGTTCTACCACTTGATCGAACTCAGATGTGTCATATTGCCCTTGGTACCCCTCTCGCTCATCTTCGATAATCATATTATGCAGGATGATGCACGCTTTCATTATTCTCCCAATCAATGCAAGGACCCAAGAACATGCTGGGTTACGAACGATAGCAAAGCGAGAATGTAGCACGCCAAATGCACCCTCCACATCCTTACGAGTGGACTCCTGGTGTTGTGCAAACAACAAATCTTTGGCACCAAATGTATGTCTGATTGTTGAGATGAACGATGCCCAGTTTGGGTAAATGCCATCTGCAAGGTAGTATGTCATGTCGTACTCATGGTCGTTCACATGGAACTTCGCCTCCGGTGCTGTACCATTTAAAACATCATCAAATACAAGAGAATGATCTAACATTGATATAATTGCATGTACCTGGAGTCCTGAAAAAGGCATGCCAAATCCAAAGGTCATATGACGCCACTACTTCTAGCACAATCGTTGGCTTCTTTTTGTGCCCGCTAGCATACTGTCCTTGCCATGCGACTGGACAATTTTTCCACTCCCAATGCATGCAGGCGGGGCTCATCTGCGGGAGTGGATTTGCTGGGCTCGTGGCCAGGTAAGCTTTTTTTCACCATTTTTTTTGTCGATGTGTAATATTGGTGAGCCTTAGGGCTCACCAATAAACATCTTCTAATTTTTTTCGGTGGAGACCAACACAACTAATTTAATTTTAGTGAGGTCTAATTACCTAATTAAATTTTGCTAGGGGTATATTTAACTAAATTTCCTCTATATATATATAACCTTTTAAGATAAATTAATCTAACATTTTAAGAATATGAAAATTTTTTTAGGTAAAATATTTATAAAATAACTTAAGGTAAATGATAGGTTTTGTAAATAATAAATTTGCCGATATGAATAATATTAGATAGACTTATCTAATTAAGATATAAGGTTATATTGGATATATTATTTGATCTAAAAAGATAATTTTTTTACCTAACTATATTGGTTTATTAATTGATGTGTATCAAAAAGATAATACCATTTTAATCTAGAATATGACACGTATGCAAAAATAACACTTTTTTAATCTAGAAAATATCACGTATGCGAATCACACCGTAGGTCATTTTAGACCTCTGTTTTAGTATTTTATATAGATGTTCCGTAATTGACCTATATATCACTCGAATTAATTGCCTACTGAAAAATGTTTGTAGAGATTATACTTTAGAAATCAATGAATCAAATTTTAGTTGTCAACTGAAAAATGTTTGTAGAAATTATACTTTAAAAATCAAATGTTATATACCATAATTAATCTACATATCACTCGAAATTCCTTCAATGGCTCTTCGCCGATCGAGCCATAGTAGTGGATTTCATAATTGTCGATAGATTAGTTCATTATATGACAACAATGAATTAGAAATCCTTTCAAATCATTAAAAAATCATCATATAAAAATATTTGTTAAAACATCGTTTAAAAATATCAATTAGAAAATTATTAAAAAGATATTATATAAAAAATTTGTTGACTTTGTATACCATTGTAAATAAAAATTAATTAAAACAGAAGTTTAATATAATTTGAATATGTAATACATAGAAAAAATTATAAATTGATAAATTATTATAATTCGTTGAAAATATATCTAAAAAAAGACACTTTAATTTTATTAAAAAATATGTTATCAAGATATAACTAACTAAGATACGATAATATTTTATTATTTAAATTAATTTTCATTGTTATTGAAGATTGACAATATTAAATGATGTGGATAAAAGATAGGATTTCAATAAGAAAAAATTTGGTAATTGTCCATAATATAGGCAAAAATTAGCACCTAGGACATTTTCTTATATAAATTAGGTGAGTGTCCTAAAAGGACAATTTTACCCCTGTCTATATAATTCACATGCTTCCTCGGATTCCTCTCAGATCCCTTCCCTCTCCCTCTCAATTTGTAACTCCCTCTCGAGTCTCGCCCTCTCGCCTCTCTCATGGTTGCCGCCATTGAAGGCTCCTCTGAGATCCCCTCCGAGCTTCCATGGCTACCGGCGATCGGAGACCGGCGAGAAGCTAGGGAGAGGATGATGTTCTGTCGTTTTCCTCCCTCCGCCATTGAAGCAATTGTCGCCTCCGTCGTTGTTCCTTCGTCCTCCTCCGCCGGCGCTGAACTTGCTCTCCCTCCGGTTCTCATGGAAGGACAGAGAATAGGGAGAGATTGGTGAGGAAGAGACGCAGGCATGGATTTGTAAATACAGATCCCCTCACCACGGATCTGGCCGGATCTCCCCACCTCCCGCCTCCTCGCTGCACACAATTTCCGATATCCCACCTCCCTACTCGGCGGCTCCTCGCACCACCACTGCCCCGCGACCAACCAACACCAACCAGCTCGGCTAATTCCTCCTAGATCCGACCATTCCCGAGCCGATCAGAGCATGCTCAAAAAGGAAGATCTAAATTTCAGAAAACAACGGACTAATTCCTCCTGGAATTTCATGGTAATTTTGCAGATAATTTAAGCTAATTTGGAAAAAGGAGAGGAAAAAGTTTCTCTTTGCTGCTTGAATCTCTGAATTTTGAGTATCTTGCTCCTTGAATTTTTTAATATCAAAGCCACTCGGTCTAGTGTATATCAAAGCCACTCGGAGAATGGAATTCCCGTCTCATCGAACCCACACCCGAGCCCTTGAATTCGAACCTTAGTAACCTCTGCGGGTTTTGGGTTTAACTCTGGATTCCTTTTCTTAACCTTTAATCCAGTTCTAAATTGTTTCGTTTTGACCAAATTTTGTTTAGACCTAAATTGATTGGCTTCCAATTGGATGATTAGTGTTGTGAATTATTGGATATTGGATTTGCTGCTTATTGATTTTGTTATTGTCGGTTATCAATTGGGGTACGTAATGTTTGCCTTGCATGGCCATCTCAATTAATCAAATCGGGAATATTATTCTAAGAAGAGAGATTTAACATTTTCAAGACGATGACTAGGCGACTTACTTGAAATGAGTAAAACGAATGGAAATAACATCTAATAAATGAGTTAATAATTGGCAAGTGATTCTAACGTTACCCTTTCACTCTAGTGGGAATATTCGAATTCAATTACTTAACTATGTGTTAAGAAGATATAAAAGATAACTTATAAACCTGTCTCGGTGGATTCATGATCTTAGTTAAGCTTATAAGATATGAAAGACTTGAGAACTTGACAGGTCTCCTTTAATATATGAATGGGTAAGAGGGTCATAGACGCTGTAACTAAAATAAAAACAGGGTCATAGACACTGTAATCAAAATAAAAACAGTGTCATAACCACTGTCACCACTATAAAAACAAAGTCATAGACACTGTAATCAAAAGGAAAATCCTATAGACGCTGTAACCAAAATAAAAACAGCTTTATAGACACTGTCACCACTATGAAAAAGGGTCATAGACACTGTAATCAAAGAAAAACCCTAGGAAAAGGGAAGCACAAACCCTATAGGGGCTAATGAGAAACCGGTATTCATGTGGTGACAGTTCTCCTCTAATATATGAATGGGTAAGATGGACATAGACGTTGTAACCACTGTTAAAATAGGGTCATAGACCCTGTAATCACTATAAAAAAAAAGGGAAGAAAACTTTGTAACCACTATTAAAATAAGGTCATAGACACTTATAACCAAAAGGAAAACTCTATGATTAGGAAAACACAAACCCTAAAGGGGCTAATGAGAAGCCGAACATGTGATGTACAGTATGGTTTAGGGTTTAGGGTTAAGTCTTTAGGGTTTAGGGTCAAGGCCCTAAACCCTAAATCCTAAACCCTAAAATGTTAAGTACAGTACGTCGTTAAGAGATGATTGTTGTCACCAAATGGAAAACCCTAGGACAAGGTAAGCACAAACCCTTAAGGGGTTAATGAGAAGCCAAAAGACATTAGGTTGACAGTTCTCCTTCAATATATGAATGGGTAAGAGAGTCATTAACACTGTCACCACTATGAAAACAGGATAATAAACACTGTCACCACTATAAAAACCGGGTCATAGACACTGTCACCACTATGAAAAAAAAGGTCATAGACACTGTAATCAAAGGAAACCATATAGACGTTGTAACCAAAATAAAAACAGGGTTATAGACACTGTCACCACTATGAAAAAAAGATCAAAGACACTGTAATCAAAGGAAAACCCAACGACAAGGGAGGCACAAACCCTATAGGGGCTAATGAGAAGCCAAAATACATGTGGTGACAACTTTAATATATGAATGGGTAAGAGGGTCAAAGACTCTGTAACCAAAATAAAAATAGGGTCATATACACTGTCACCAAAATATAAATAGGATCATAGACAATGTCACCACTATAAAAACAGGGTCATAGACACTGTAACCAAAATAAAAACACGGTCATAGACACTGTCACCACTACAAAAACATGGTCATAGCCACTGTAACCAAAGGAAAACCCTATGACAAGGGAAGCACAAACCCTATAAAAACATGTGGTGATAGTTCTCCTCTAATATATGAATGATTAAGAGGGTTAAAGACGTTGTAACCAAAATAAAAACAGGGTCACAGACACTGTCATCACTATAAAAGCATAGTCATAAACATTGTAACCACTATAAAAACAGGGTTATAGACACTGTAATGAAAGGGTAAGAGGGTCATAGACGTTGTAACCAAAATAAAAACAGGGTCATAGACACTGTAATCAAAATGCAAACAGTGACATAAATGATGTCACCCAAGGAAAACCGTATGACTAGAGAAGAACAAACCCTAAAGGGGCTAAAACTAAGCAAAAGCACACGTAATATAAATATATATGGCATCAAAAAGGGGCTAACAAGACTGTGACATCAATTATTCGTTGAACCTTCGAATTGAGGGCTTATTTTGTTAGAGAGAGGGAATGTCAATTTCTTAAAGTCAAGGAAAATTAAACAAAAGGGTTTAAAAGCTACTGTAGTTTTGTTTGAGAGATTTGATGAAAGGAATCATTGCTTTTTTATTAAAAAATATTGAAAAATTATAAATCTTTATCTGTAGAAGGGATCAAATTACAAACCCAACTTACGTTCAATTGCCATTGCCACTGTAAATTTGAAGATCCCAAACTCTATGCATTTTGCTTGAAACAATTAAACAATCCATCAATTAGACAAAATCCTTAATTGATGAACCAATATTCAAAATCAATTCAAACCCCCAATTTAACACAAATTCCTCAATTAGAAATCACATCCCTAATTCAATAAGAATAGGGATGAACAATAATTCAAATATTTCGCTAATAATGTGCAAACAACAACAATAAACAATCCAAGAGCAGCAAGAGATCGACGAAAGCGATGATCGGAGAGAGTACATAAACCGCGCTCGAATCTTAACACCGATTGTAAATGTATCATCTTTCTTAATGGGAAATGCAATGAAATCTGAAAATTTCATATTCAATTAGCAATCTAAATAACCCTATCCGATTCAATCAACTGAATTTTCTCAATCAGCAAGTCTACTTGAATCTGAAACATATTCAATTATCAAACTCAAAGGAGTCACACCCAAAATACATCTTATCCCTAAATCTATTTGAATCTGAAACCATTCCACTTGATGACAATGTCCAATTCTCATTCTCAATTTCAAATCTAGGGTTACGACGAGCACCAAGACCAACCAGAGAGAGAAGAGAGGAGAAAGGAGGGCGGTCACTGGCACTGTCTCCGGCGGAATTCAACAAGAGGAAGTCGTTGAACTTCCTCACAAATAAGAGGAACTAGGCAATGGCGGCGCTGCGACGGCAGGATGGTGCTCGACATGAGGTCGATCGGAGACCTCCACAACCGTAAAACGCACGCGACGACGTCGAGGGAAGCCATGTCGCTCCGAGGTTCTAAATCTGAACCGAGAAGCGCGGGGAAGGGCGGTTGGTGGAGGAATACTGCACCGGCGGAGGACGTGTCCACCGTTGTAGATCGAGGAGCGAAGTGACAAGAGACGGGTGCGGGATTCCAACAGCCGGAGGAAGACAGCACCAGCGGAGGGCGTTGAAGCAACCGAAGTCGAGGGAGGGACGAGCGAGCATGATGGAGATCTGGGGATGAAGATGAAGGGATTTGGGGAAAATAGAAGGAGGGGTAGTTATGGTATTATGAAAATATTTTGGCCATTTACTACTAAAGCCCAATCCGTGGGACATTTTGTAGGCCTTTGGGCCAAATTTCTTGTTTCAATAATTGACGTGGCTAAATTAAGTGGGACCAGAATGAGCCAAAATATGACACATAAGCAAATTCGATCAAAGTTGCACTAGAAAATGCCACATAAGCGAATTGCATCAGGTGAGACTTCAGGCCTCTGTTTTATTATTTTATATAGATTTATATAGATTATCGAGGATTTGTCAAAGTTTTATTTGAATAAATTAGTTCAGTCGCGTAATTGGGTCGAAACCCAATTGAACCAAAAAAATACAATTTTTTTCGGATTCGGGTCAAAAAAAATTTCGGGTCAAAATTTTCAGGTCTGGACCCTAAATGTTTTAGGCGTTCAAGTCGGGTCCATTTTTTTATGGCTCTATGCAACATCAAGCCATTTTCGGTATGTGAAAATATCCTTATCTTAAAATGACACTAAATGTGTCACTATCTACAATAATACTATTTATCATCTATGTCAATTAGTATCATCTATTTTTATATTTATAAATTAAAAATCAGAATTTCTTAAAACATCAAGTGTATAGATTCTCTTAGATTTTTCTGTAAAAAATTTTAATTTAATTTATTTTGATTTATTATAATCACTAGTATTCGTTACTCGCACGGTTGCGCGTTTTGTTAATAAATTATATTTTATTATATTAATTATATTAAAATATTATATTAGATAATTAATTGACGTGGCTTAAAAAAATAAAATCAAATTGACGTGGCTCACAAAAATAAAACCATATATAAATATATTATATTCAATTTGATCTAAAAGGTAGAATAACGCACCAAATATTCCTTCTTCATCTTTTAAAATAATAAATAATATAGTTTATTAACAAAAGCATGAAAATAATAAATATGTATAACAACTAATTCAAGTTATATTGGATAGATTATTGATCTAAAAAGATAAGTTTTTAGCTAACTATATTCGTTTATTAATTGATGTGGGCCAGAAATATAATACCACTTTAATCCAGAAAATGTCACGTAAGCAAAAATAATCCCTCTTTAATCCAGATAATTCCGTGGACGCGAGATCGCACCAGAGCCCGTTTCAGGCCTCTGTTTTAGTATTTTATATAGATAATTTAAGGTTTTCTTTTCAAAATAAACAACAAAATATATGTTAAAAAATCAATAAAAATATTCAAGATGCTTAAAAATCTACAAGAAAGAAATAACAATTTAATTCATCACTAAAATTATTACTGAAAAATTAATATATTTTGACAAAAATAGAGGTTGGTATTGAATAGATTATGCATAGTATTATTTTGGGCGTTTAGTTAGAAAAAAATAATGTGTTCTTGTTATTAAAAACACTTTACTATATGAGGTATCTTTTTTTTAAAAAGTGTGATTTAAATAAGGGCATTTTGATTAATTAGATAAAATATTATTGGAAAATTGAAACAGTTGGGCGACAAATAAAGATTAGTGCACAATTGAATGAATTATATTATATTATATTATATAAGGTATTTTTTTTAATAGTGTTTTGCTAGAAAAACTAAAGTGCATTTTGGAAAAAAAAAATCTAATAATAATAATAATAATAATAATAATTACTGTATCATTTATGGCAATAATGATGAAATGGACCACACAATGCTAAAAAGATTTGTGGTTTTCCCTTTTATTTAAATTCCATATTGTGTCTTGAATTAGGCCCATTAAGTTATATAGCCAGCTTGATTTTTTGTCTCTGCTATTTGTGTTGTACCCCCATCGATTGATATACATACCATAGGTTGCAAGATATTATAAGATACTTTCAAAACAAATGTTAAAAATAAAGAAATTGAAATTCTATTTTGCGGTCATTGAGTTTCTTCATGGTTTGTCTCGCTGGTTGGAACATTACCTGTACTGACGGATGTGGTAATTAACTTACCCAGTCTCTTTCGGAGCAAAAAAAAAAAAAAAAAAAAAAAAAAGTGATAATATTTACACCCAAAAAATCTATATACATATACTAAAACCGATGCATAGCGTCCTATGTGGCGCGTTGTGGTTGATTCTAGGGACAAAAGTCTTATGTGGCGCGTTGTAATTGATTCTAGGAAAAAGATAAAAAAATAATATGTTATCATAGTTTATAGAAAGTTATATAAGTCACAATCTATATATATATATATTTATATTTTAGTTAATTGACATAAATATAAATAAAAAATACTTTATAGTCATACTTACCAAAATATTAATAGATAAATATGTAGTATTTGATAAGTGCTATTTTATTTATATATAGATTGTTTTTTGGTGAAAAAAATTTATTTGTGGATAGATAGATATTTAGTAAACTAACTTAATAATAAATCTATACTATATATTTAATAAAAAAATAATATTAAAATATTTTTAAAAAACAGTTATCTATTAAATTACATGAGATTCAATTAATGATAGGTTAGAAAAAAAAATTTACCTTATAAATGAGAATTTTATTTATATTTTGAGAGAATCTAAATAAAATATATTTAATTTTTTTTATAATCTGCCGAACTAATTTTATTTATATCTATATTATTTTTTGTGGCAAAATAATTTATATTTAGATTATTATTTATTTATTTATTGGAAACTACCTAAATTATTTATAATATTGTATTAATGTATTCTCCGTACACGGGACGGGACTTACACTAGTTTACTATATATACCACACCCTGCCTCTTTTGAGTCACACACGTGTGACTCAAGAGGCGCAGGGTACTTTATATATAAAATAGCCTGCGCCTTTTGAGTCACACGTTTGTGACTCAAGAGGGGCAGGGTTTATTTAAAAAAAAAAAAAATGGGATGTGTGGTGTAGATAGTAAAAATTTGGGTGTATAAATCACTCCCTAAAAAAAAGGGTGATAATATTTACACCCATAAATTTTACTATATGCACCACACCTACGCCTCTTGAATCACACCCCTGCTCCTCTTGAGTCACACACCTGCCCCTCAAGAGGCGCAGGGTATTTTTTATGGACACTCAGGGCTACTCAGTTGTTGAGTAAAATACTCTGCGCCTCTTGAGGGGCAGGTGTGTGACTCAAGAGGAGCAGGGTGTATTTTAAAAAAAAATATAAAAAGTGAGATATGTGGTGTAAATAGTAAATTTTGTGGTGTAAATAACATTGGCTAAAAAAACTTACCCAGCCTCTTGACTTGCACAAGAATCCTCCATTTGGCAAAAAAAAAAAAAAATATATATATATATATATATATATATATATATATATATATACCTCACTATAACCTTTTTTTATTCACAGTTAAGACATTAGACCCATTACAATGATACAATATATTACAACAGTTGTATATCAATTAATAATACTAAAGGGAAGTCGTCTACGTTATGTGGTAGCTTCTCCTTTAATATAGGTCAGTTTGTTAACCTATTAAATATTTTTCTATATTTAAATAAATTATTATTATTATAAATCAAAATACTTTAATTAATTCTTTTCTTTTACTAAAGCTTAACCGATTGATTTTCTTTTTAAATTACTTTTTTCAATAAATACATATAATCTTTTATAGTTTTGATTCATGGGATAATATATAAATAACTATTAGATCCATTTAATAAATTACTTTGTTATAATTTGATTATATATTTACTTTAATCAATTATTCTCATTTCAATGATAACAATGAAGATTATGTGTGTGTATATGTGTGTGTAGTATAATCTATAGTCATGTAATAATAAGTGATGTAATAAATTACTTTATTACATTTATGAATAAAATTAATTAGTTTATTTTAGTTTAGTTGTGAAAGATAATATATTTAGGAGTTTATAATATATTATTGAATTAATGCAACTATAGTAAAAGAAAATCATTAGTTAAACGGGTATTAATATGAAATTTATTTAAATTTTAAAAGGAATTTAGATAAAGTGATAAGAATCCTATTGTATTTTAACTTATATAAATTTTTTATATATATGTAAAATTATTATATAAAAAGCATCCGCACAATTGTGCGGGCACTAATCTAGTTCTTAGATGTAAAGAAGCAATGTATAGCTTGTGGGTTTTGTTAGATACACCGCAAATCCTTCTTCTTAAGCGCACATTCATTCCAATGTGCAGTCATTTTTAATTAATTAGCACGCCATCAATTAATTAGTCCAATGCAAACATCCACGTGCACATTTGTGCTGTATTTAGTTTCTCCGATAGCTTGTACAAGCTGAGAAATTGTGTTAAATTTTTAAAAAAAAAGTCCGTGAAAGAGAGCTGAAAGGTCCCCAAGCAATAAAAAAACCAAATAAAGCCCTCCCCTTAACGTCTTCCTCAATAAAGAAAAAAGAGGGCACAAAAGGTGCCTCAAGAATGTGAAAACCAAACGAAAATAAAGAGCAAAAGGTGTGAGGGAGTCAGCGACGTAGTTCACTTTCCTAAAAACATGTTGAAACTAGATCTCCCAGTTCCTATTAATAAAGTCTTAACAATTCCAAACCAGGTTAGAGAGAGGGTGGTGAGGCCCAGTTGTGCCTTTCATAAGTTGACCACCAATAGGGATAGAAATGGGTCGGGTGATGGATGGGTGGACCCATTTTTTCACCCGACCCATCACAAAAAAATTTTACCCGACCCATCACCTACCCGTCTAATGTTTCACCCATCACCCAACCTGTCGGGTGAATCGGATGGGTCGGGTGGTTAATCGGGTGAAAGAAAATTAAAGAAAATGAGTCACAAGACATACCAAAATATCATTCATATTCGATAATTTTATAAATCATGTCAACGTATGAATCTTACTAAATGAATAAAAGACTTATTCATACATTATATCACTATCCTTAACTTACAAAATTAGTATTAGAAGTTTAATACTCCCTCTGTTAATTAAAACTTGTCGTTTACTATTCATGCACGCTTTTTTAGAATGATAAAAACTATATGAAATATTAATTTTTTTTAAATTTGTTTTTATAAATTCGTACTTAATAGTAACAAGTATGAAATTATTAAAAAAATATATTTAAAAAGTTAATATTTTATATAGTTTTTAACACCTCAAAAAGCGCGTGTGAATAGTAAAACGTCAAGTTTTAATTAACGGAGGGAGTATATCAAACTAAATGAGATGAATTTAACTCAGTTACTAGATTTAAAATAAATTAAAAAACTATAGAAAAACTATGACCTTAGAAATCAGACTCATATGTCATTTCTTTAATATCTTTGCATAAAGAGGATTATTATTATAAATCTTATGACAAATTGGAAAAATACGATTTGGTTAATCATGGATTGATACAGTAAATGCTAACAAAATCGTTGGAAAGAGCCAAATTGCTTACACTCTATCGGTATATGCAATACAAATAAAAGAAATTTTAAAAAGACATGGAGTTAAATAATGCAAGTTTTTATATATTTTTTTTAAGACCTTTTTGAACAAGAACACTTGAAAAATGGAGAAACTAGAGGTAGAAAATGAGTAATATATTAGTTATGTGAAATTATATTATTTATACACTAGCCTCTTTTTTATAATAATCAGGTAGGCTAACGGGTGGTTAAGCAGGTCTGGTAATGGGTCGGGTAATGGGTGAAAACTATATCACCCATCACCCATCCATCACCCGGTTTTTTTTTCGGATTTTCACCCTAATAATTGGGTCGGGTAAATCGGTCACCCACGGGTGATTTCCATCCCTAACCGCCAAAAGTGAATCAGTTTTCACCAACACTTTCGAGTAGCCTTTGTACCAAGCAAGTTGTAGATCACCACAAATACCCCACAACTCTGACACCAGGAGAGAACAAGAACCCACCTTATCAACGAATCTAACAATCCAATGCCCATCCTCATCGCGAACAACACCGCTAGCTTGAAGCGACAAGTTAGATTTGAATATGTAACCTTTTGGTTGAAAAGTTTCTTTAGCTTAACCATTGAGACAAGCTAGATTTTATGATTTATTTTACAAGGTCGTTACTATATATCAAATATTAAAATTGAGCCTCTAAAAAAATTGGTCATGGGTGGTCATCCTTGTTGTCCCCCCTCCTGGGCGAGGTCTAGCCACAAAGTGGATCCATAATCCTCATTGTTGCCCCAATCAAAGTTTCCACATAATTGACCAGTTTTGTCACAAGTACTTTTAGGAAACATAACTCATAGACTAAAGAGAGATAGAAGACAATAACATCGATTTCGTGAGAGTGATGTGCCCTGCAAAGATAAAACACTTGACCTTCCAACCCGAAAGACAACCATTGATCTTGTCAACCATCAAACCAAAAGTCCCCGCATTCACCCGAGAGTGAAGGATCGACATACCTAAATAGCTTTGAAGGTTATCAATCACTTCAAAACTGCAAATCCATTGAAGCTCCAAAATGTCACTTTCAAATCCATTAGGAGATACAAACACCTAGACTTGGTTGTGTTGATCTTTTGTCATCAGAAATGACAAAATTGGTCAAGCACACACATGATGGTTTGGGATTAGTTGATAAAAGCTTCTGAAACGAGAACAATGTCATCTGCGAAGAAGACATGATTGATATGAGATGGCTTCCAAGAACTTGAGTTGATCACACCTTGTATCATGTGGCTGAAACGCTCAAGATGCGACAAAATAGGGTCGACTTGTCGTATCTCTCGTAAGCTTGAACTCTGAGGTCATCTCCCCATTAACTAACACCTTTATCAAGGAGGAGCTAATGCATTCATGGTTCCAATAAGCCCAAACAGTCCATGAAACCGACATCCTTAAGATTGTCGATACAAAAGTCCCATCGCACACGAACATAGGTTTTCTTAAGATCGATCTTCAACAACATCCATCCTTTCCTCCCTTGCTTCTTATGCATCGAATGAACCAGTTCCTATACAGTAACAATATATTCTGAAATTAGGTGCCCAGATAAGAAACTACCTTGCATAGGTTCGATGAGGTTATAGAGAGAACCAGCCTCATTTTGTTTATGAGGATTTTAGTGATTGTTCTATAAAGCACGTTGCAGAAGCTAATCAGGCAGAATTGGCAAATCCTCTCCGGGCGAGCAACCTTGGCAAGGCGGACAATCAATGTTGCTTTACACTCCTTGGGTAACATGGAAATCTTAAAGAAGGTTTTGACAAAGTGAATCACCGAGGGCTTCACAATGCCCAAACACTTGTGAAAGAACGGCTATAAACCACCCATGAGCCTTGAAAGCACCCATTTTTCTTAGTCGGTGACAGTCGCATTCAATCTAACCAAGTCAGTATGACACAGCTGGGAAAGCTCGTCTCGGAGTATCATTCAGCTGGGCTTCGGACAAGGTTAAGGAGTAAAGATCTTTAAAGAACAACTCTAGTGCCTCAATCCTAGCGCCCCCACAAAGTCTCCACACCAACACCATCCAAGAGCACATCAAATATGATTCCGTTTCCCTTGCGGTCTATGCCAATCAACCCGAAAAAGGATACCAAAGATTCATAAAGCAAATATAGACTGGGTAAGAATGTTTCTCACTTACCAGTGTCAAACTGTCAAATAACAATCAAAATGCTTGACACGACCAAATCTACTAGACCACAAGGGAATCTAAATTTTCCCAACTGGACAAAAAATTCAATAAAGACTCAACAATTGAAAGAATAATCCAAAGGGCAAAAATATCATCCCTCCGGAGGACTAAATATACATACATGTGCGGCGTGCAGGCAACAAGTTCATGGCCTAAACTGCTCGGAAGACACAACCAGCTACTTGTCATCCTGAATCCCTCCTGTCTAGAACTCCAAACTTCTAAGACGAATCTCCTCATCCTAGTATTCACATTGTGTAGTTTCAAGTTTTTTAACTTATGAGCGGCATCTCTATATCTACATCTAATATTGCATGGAACATGGGAAACTCAAACATCTGCTCCTGGTCTGTACTCTTCCCATCACGGGTTGCCTCCCAAGACTCTCTTTAAATCAGCTTTTTGTTCTTCAGTAAGTCTTGATGGATACTTGACATCAAATTTGATTTTCAAGTCTCCCTTCCTCCGAGGATCCTTTGAAATGGGCATTCCTTCATGGGGGACAACCATCTCATACCCAGGTTTGATTATATTTGTCAACGTGAGCGAGAGATTCCTCCCATCTAGGGTAGTGATTTCAATGTTCTTGCCTGTAAGGGCCTCTAGAAGAGTCACCTCCTGATTGATAATCAGATCATTACCATCCCTCTTATAAATGGAGTGAATTTTTTCGTCTAGCACGAAGATGAGATCAGATGGAATGACACCTGGCTCCTGGTTACCCATCTCAGGAAAGGTGACTTTTGTTCCCTTTTTCCATCCAGGTTTTATCTCAATGCTCACTATCTCCTCTACTGTCCGAACTTTACTGCATGGCAAAAGAATTCAATTGAACCAAAACTTATCACAAAATTCAAACTTAAAAAGTCAAGTTGAACTGAGAAAGCACACAAGTAGGTATATGATCTTATGTCCAAGCTTCTTTATAAAGAGGCAATGAGCAAACTGGAAGCATAAAGAAACTGATTAGAAACATGAGCAGATGAGCCTCATTACCCTAGGTGATAGAGGAAATTCATCAATGACAACAGAAACCAAGTTTGCTATGAGAACAGGAGGGTGCACATTTTTTAAGCTGGAGCAAGGTTTTGCATTTTTTTTCCCTAGTTAGTTTATTATTTTCTCAAACAAGTTCCAAAGAAAGTTGATTCGTATTCTGAATTGTGCAATTCACAATCTACTGCACTTCATTAGAGCAATAAAACAATTGCGATCTAAAATTTTCCATTATAATAAGGTATTATAGCATGATCATTACAAGTTTTCCAAGAAATATATACAAGCCTACAACAAGATGGTATCCCCGTCAGATGGCGGGACCTCAAACATAAAGCCAAAGGCATGGTGGTATCCCTTTGTTGTACTGAGGACCTATATAATCTCAGCTCCCATGCTTTCAGGCATAGGATATATTAATCTCTCATCTATCTCCAAAATTGCAATCCATTAATCTTTCATATAATTCTGGCTTCAAAGTCAAAGAGATGCAGAAATGGGAGAAAAAGCTACTTCTTTTGACGTATTAAGAATTATCGAAGGCATGGTATCTTTTGGATCAATATTTAAACCCCAACAATGTAAGTTAAGAATTTTCTATAACAAGTTAAACAAGGGTTCAAATGACCGCCAAAGCATGGAGATAAAGCTCAAGAAAGATGGAAAAGAAGGAGATTTATTTTCTTATCTAAGCAGGCTAACTACCAATATCTATAATTTAGCTATCACCATTCAATAATAATATGGCAACAAATCCTGGGCTGTAGAAAGACTGAAAGAAAAATAACACTTGCTCAAATAAAACTCTTATGAAGAAAAGTGACAACTTTGAGAAGCTAAAATACTAGAAATGCATTATTTGAACCTCTCCAATTTTAAGCAAGGTGGAAGTGTTACAAAAAGAAAACTATCTTTTCTCAATTAAGAAATGAGTTTTGTCTACAAAAATAAAACATGTATTAAAAAAGTCCTCTAAATATATACCAAGCACAGATAACCTGAGCAGTCCAATTAACTATTGCAAGAGAAAGTTGGAGGGCTACCAAGTTCTATGCAGCAAGAGAGAGAGTCTGCAAAAAACTTGAAACATAAACTTCTCCACATATTTGCTTTGAGAAAATTACAGAAAACCACTTGCTAAATAAGATTGTATTCAATGAATCACCACTAATACAACTGTCTACAAAGAACCACCCATGATAGTATCCCCATTAGCCCATCTTAACCTAACCACCGTTTAACATTCTGTTATACAAATCAAAACAACTCATTGGCCTCCTACCATGGGTAGTGTAAAAGCGTTAAGTTGGGATATTGCATTCAAAGCTAACAGTAAACTGACAGGGGAGGCTTTTTGACCTATTCAATAAGGTGGTTCATTGCAATTTTGCATATAATGGGTGGTAGCTGCAAAAATTCCCTAAATAACATGTGGCTTCCATTGATTTTGCCTTCTCTCTTTATTGATAACAATGGATTTTAATAAGGACTACACTTAAGTCATGCAAGGGCAATGAGGGAGTTTCGACAGATGCTCTGAATATCCCCTAATACTACGTATGGAAAATAAATCATGTTCAATATCTAGACAAGACAAAAGAATGGGAAAGGCATACATCATTTCATCAAACCAACCCTATGGTATTCATAACACTTTGCTTAGCACATAAATCTCTAGGGATGATACAAGAATGAACTAGCAAAAATGAGGCTATGCTTTTCAAATACATTGCAACTGTAATTATTAAAAAATTATTTATCGTATCAACTAGTATGTTTAATTTAACAACTAAAAAGACTAGAGTAGATATTTCAAGGTTGTCTTTTATGTTTATTCAGACAAGAATAATTGCATCAAGATCCAAGAATACGGGTATATAGAATGCGCATTTAACTTGCACACAACAACATGTAAGGCCCTGATTAGAAAGAGTCTACTGACCCACAAAAGGTAACAAAATCAACACTCATTTGTTATTTCAATTTCAGGAGCTGCATCTACGCATGTGGAATCAAATCCCTCAAATATTCTGTAACAACTTCTAAAATTCCTCAAATATCAACAAGTGCAGTCATACCTACCACCAGATATCAACCTCCCCTAAATAGTTTTGTTTGCATACATAACATGCATGCATACAAATTTTAGATTTCTACTATGTTAGCACCTCGGAACATCCAGATCAAGGATATTAACTCAAGCAGAATAAGCACACAATTCAAAAGGAGTCGAGTATTCCAAGAACATAGCATCCCATGTTGACACTGAACACTAGTATTGACTACTGTTCAACTATGAATAATTTGGCCAGAAAGTCTATTTCACAATTTAAATTGACTCTGGAAACAATATTCTCAAACCTCCAACACTGAATCACGGATCAGTGCTACTAAATTATATTTATCAGATTCTGCATTTTTAGCAAAAGATGCACCTACCCAACCAAACACATGAGGAAAATGCCACTAAACATAGCCTATTTACAACAAATTTGGGTTCGTTTGGATAGCCATGTATTATGACTTATAATACACAATATTGCATTATAATGTATATATATTATTGCATTATAATATATATATATTATACTTGCATTATAATATATATTATAATGAAATATTGTGCATTATAAGTCATAATATATAGCTATCCAAAGGGACCCAAATATGTTTGTTCTTCTCATCGATAATGTGTTAATCAGCTGTATAATAAAGAGAGAGAGAGAGAGAGAGAGAGAGAGAGAGAGAGAGAGATGGCATATGGTCACCTCCACCACATAAAACATGAGAAGCTATGAGCAAGTTACTGTGCGAAAAATTGTCGAAGTTATTGATACAGTTATAGCATACACAAAAAAAAAAACCTACAAACTTGGCACTGTAAGTGGAATTCTCCAGTATTCAACAAAGGCTACATCATGCCAACCACAATTATTAAACATAATTCAAGCACGCTTCAGCTGAATTACAGATATCACCATGTCATCTTCATCTACATGATATCCGTACCATATCCTTACCTTTTAATATATCAAATTTAAAAACTAGCTTAACATTTTATTTACAAGCTGCACTAGAAGCAGACTCGGATTAGAACCTCATTATATATAATCATCAGCATAAATGTTAGATTAATCTCCAACATCATTATCATTACTCACACATGAACAACTGCTATGCCAAAATTACTAGCAATTATAGAGCAATCCAATCAGTTAAGCATAAACATCAGCGACTCAGAAAACTAGGTCAACAGAAAACAACCAAAACAAATAAATTAATCAAGCATTCACATTTCAACCTATGCAACAGATTGAAAATTGATTTCTAACACAAATACCATGGAAGATTTTCATAAAAAGCGCTCAAAGGGCTAAAATAGGAAACAAGGCATTCGAAATGAAGAAAGCAAAACTTGCACATACCCAGACCTATCCATGATCGTCCGTGAAATCTTCATCTTCTTCTTAGTTCCCTTGTAAAGATCCTCGAGAGTACACGACAAGGGATTCTCCACCGGAGGCGCCTTCCTCATCCCAACTCCCCTACTGGATCCCGCCGAAGACGATCCCGGATGCTCCCCATTCATCTTGGAAGTCCTGAAGAACCCGTCCCTATAACCCCTAGCACCCCTCACACCAGCACCACCACTACCACCGCCATTCTCCCCGAATAATTCGGCGTATATATCCTCCGCATTCCTCGGGTTAAAAGTAAACGACGGATTAGGGTGCTGACCTCGGGAAGAGGCGCCGGCGCTTCCGCGAGTGGAGGCCGGAGTAGGAGGGACCTGGCCGGATTTGAGGGCTTCCTCGCCATAGAGATCGTAGATCTGGCGCTTCTGAGGGTCGCTGAGGACGTCGTAGGCCTCGGAGATCTGCTTGAACTTGGCTTCACTCTCAGGCTTGTTATCAGGGTTCTTGTCAGGATGCCATATCATCGCCAGACGACGGTAGGCTTTCTTGAGATCCTCCTCGCTGGCGTGCCGATTGACCTTGAGGATGTTGTAGTAATCGATCCCCATTTTTGGAAGATTTGACTGTAAATGGCGATCGATTGGCAGTTGGAGATTTGGGGTTTTGGAGGCACGGAGGATCCAGAAGGTTCCAACTTTGGAGGATTTGGGAAGTCAAAAAAAGATGTGACTGCTTAGCTCCAATGTTTTAGATCGAGTTTGGTTCAAGATCGGCTCGAAAAAAAAAATCGATTCGGCTAAACTCGGATAAAAATTGGGTTAGGCTAAACTCGTGCTCGTTTAACAAATGAATCAAGATTGAATATGTCAAGCTTGGCTGATTCAGTTCGAATAACACCCATATTACAGAGACCTCTTTTTTTATAAGGAAATATTTCGATTGACAATTAAGGACGAATCCTTTGCCAACCGAGAGGATCCTAATAGATGAGGTCGAATAGACCTGGATGATTTTGGTTAATGGTTCTATTTGTCTGATGACTAAGGTGTGTAACCTTATCCGCCACCAAATTACATTCACGGAATACATGACAAATGGATAAGGTTTAAAACGATCTAAGGTGGAACAGGCAGTCGGAGATGATCATCTCAATGTCCCAAAGGCATTTTCACAATTCGTTGAGGGAATTAATGATGGTTAAATTGTCCCATTCGATTTCAATCTGGTTGATTCCTAACTCTTTCATTAGAGCCAGCGTTTACGTTTACAAAACTGATTGATTCTCATACTTTCCATGACCTATGATGATATTATTCTTTGATCCATCTTTAGTGACAAAAACCAATTGTTTTGTCACCTGATTCAAGAACGGATCTATCGAAATTAAATTTAACAAACCCGTTTCTCGTCTTTTTCCACTTTGTTTTTTCTCTTATTCTTATTTTCTGTCAAAAGATGTATCTATTTAGGTATTCTTCTTCATCTTCCTGAAAATTTTTTGTCTTATCCCAATTATGGGATGTTATGAATCATTTTATATCTTCGGATGATGGCAGATTTTGTTGGTCTAATATGATTTTATTTCTAAATTGGCAAATGCTCTACCAAACCACCACTAAATTCTCCTTTTCTTCTTTTTGTAACCTAATATCTAGTTCTCCCATCATATCTTCAATGTTCATTCGTTGGGAATCCAAAGTTCTCAAATATATAAGTAATGTTGGTTCTAAACATACTTATAATTTGAAGCAAGTGAGGACATTGAAAAAAAAAAAGATGTTTCGTGTCTTCACATGGATGTTTGCAAAGAGAACGTTCAAGTGGAACTACGATTCCTTTTTGTTCTAGTCTTTCTTTTGTTGGAAATCTTGTTTGTCCGAGTTTCCATAAGAAGCTTTTTATTGTAGGGTAAGTGTCGATTCTCCAAATCCATTGATATTTATCTGTTGAGAGGATTGTTGTTTTGGTGATCAATCTCATGACACTAGCAGCGGTAAACCATTCATCTCTATTCGGTCACCAATATAATCTATCTTAAATCTAATTGTCTGATATGTGTACTTGAAGTACTTCTTCTGCTAATTCTCTAAGGAGTACTAAGCGGATGTAATCTTCATCCCTTTTCTTGGTGTGGTTTTCCATAATGGTTATGTGCAAATTTATAAATTTTGTATTTTTTAGAAATTTTTTAGCATCATTGGTTGTTTTGGGTGTATGCAAATATACACATTTGAGTATATGATATGCAAATTTGAGCATACTACATCCTCCATGTGTATAAACTTTTGCAAAAAGCAAGACAGTTCATTGGTTTATTTTTTGTGATTTTATTTCCTTTTTATTTTAAATGAAGTGTATTTGAATGATATGTAAAAAATGCACTTCACCAATTAAGCAAATTACTAAAAAGTGATGTGTAATTTTACACATCTTGTGCATATGTATACATTTTAACTAAAAACATTGTGGAAAGTAATTTAATATGAAAAAGTAATTTAATATGAAAAAATATTATAGAAATCATGTCATTAGAATTAAGGGAAGCACAAATTATAAATAAAATCTATGTAATCAACAAAAGAGACGAAACTCCCTTTTATTTATTACATAAAGAATAAAAATAAATTATTTAAATTATATTTATTTAGGACAGGAATATCCTTTTGAAATTAGCAAGTATTAAAAAGATCCCCTTTTTTGTAAATTTTATAGATTTAAGTCATTTTATAATTTTAACTAATATTAGGGGAGATATTATATTTATATGATACTAGTGTAAGACCCGTCCCAAGCACGGGAATTACGGTGTAGTGAATATATGTTACGGTATATTATGTTGTTTTTTGTTCGGAGTTGAAGTTGGTTGGTTGTTTGTATGTATTAAATTTTGACTATATAATGTTAAATGCAAGATGTTATATAAGGTATATTGTAATTTAAAAAAAAATTATAAAGTTTCAAATAATTTGATATTGAGAGCTTTATAAAATAAAATTATGTATCCTATTGTATAATTACAATTTAATAATTCAAGTTTCATCTAAAATCTCGTGAATAAATTGATAAATATTCATATGAAAATGATGGAATAACTAATGGACATTTGATCAGTTGACCAAAGCTAACTTATCATCATATGAAAAAGGGAAATCTTTATAATAAAAATATATATTTATATTTTTTACTTCGTTCAAAGTATCTAATTTTTTAAAGATAAATCTCTCTTAAATTTGTTTAATAAAAATAATAATTTGACATTAATTTGAAGTTGAAATATATGGATGGGTAACGGTTTGAACAGTGTAATAATACTCCCTCCTTGCTATCCTAGCTTTCAGGTAAAAAAATCTTTAAAAATTAATCATATTAATTTTAAAAAAATTATTTTTAAAAATAAATGGGTTATTTTTAAATAAATGTATCCTAGCTTTCAGGTAAAAAATATTAAAAAAAATTATTATTATTATTTTTTTCATTTTTTTAAAAAATAAATGTGTAGGAATTATCATTAATATAATTATTTTTAAAATAATTTGACATTAATTTGAAGTTAAAATATAATAAGGAGGGGTAACGGTTCGAATAGTATAATACTCCCGCCTTTAATTAATTCCCATCTCATCAAGTATAACCTAAATATATTGCACGCGAATAATACATCAATACTCCGTATTATATTTTACGCGAATACATCCTGCGAACCGTATTATTTTTCACGGGATGCACGGAGAATATATTTAGTTAAAATATAACCTAAATATATGTAAAATATAATACACCCCGTGAGTTTTTTTTTTTCGAGGGGGGGTGAATTTTGGGAGGTGGGGGTAATGAGTTGTAATTGGACATGATTTAAAATCTTTTTATTTATTTATGGCAAAATAAATTTTCTTATAAATCTATCTATCTATATGATTAGATTGGAATTGATCGGACAAAAGTCTATCCAAATTTGCCGATTTTCCGATATGGTATATCCATATTTGAATGAACCATATTTGAATGAAAGCAAATTTTTCTATATGGTAATATAAAATATCGTTTATTGGGTTTTTAACCTATACCCCAATAAGATTTTTGTTTTTAATGTATATAGCATATCGGTTTTTTAAAAATGGTTTAGTCCTATTTTAATTTAGGTTGTTACGGTTCTCTTTTTTTGGTAAGAAAATCTTTTATATAATACATATTACATATTCAGTTATATTGAAATAATTTAATATATTTTAAGCTTTTATATAATACATAATACATATTCAATTATATTGAAATAATTTAATATCCAAATATATGTATGTAGATAGAAAAAAAAATACATAATTACTAAAATGTACAAGCTGATTTAGATTTTTACCAATATAATTTTGTTAACAAACTTTGCAAAGGGATATTAGATACTAATAGCCGTATAGATAGAAAAAATAAATACATAATTTATAATATTAAAAAACGAACAAATGACAACTAAAATCTCAAATAAATTTAATATAGTTATTAAAATGTAAACGAAATTAAGTATATATGTTTTCCATAAACAACACAATGGTGTCTTAAGTGAAATAATATTTAAAACAGTAGAAGGGTAATTTTAAAGCATAATAATTAGAATGATGTATCATCTTTCTCTATCTTCAGTGAAATTTTGTCACGGTTGCAGTAAAGTCGGGCAATCTTTTTTTTGATGAAGAACGTTGACCAACATTTTCATCTTCCTCTTCTTCTTCTGAACTCAAAACCAAAGTTTCACATGATCGTTTTTGTAGGGGACAGTAGAATACGAAGTAACGTCTGATCCCTTTTGATCATCATTGTTATATGAGTTCAAATCCTTAAAAAAAAATTATATTGTGAGTATCTTTAGATAGGAGCCTAACATTATATATTTTAGGAGTAATGTAATAAGTTTAGAAGCTTATCAAAAATATACCTGTATAATATTTGGACTCTTTAAGAACTGATTTATCAAGGAATTATCATCCATCATATTTAGCACTTTATAGACTTTATAGTTCTTCTCTATGTTAAATTTTCCGATTTTCATTCTAAACAAATACTTCTTATTAACTACCATCTTCATCTCTTTGGGGCATCCACTACTTTCACCACCCTTTAAAATTAATAAATTTATATCAAATTAAAATAATGTATATTGAATACCTTATATAAGTACATTTTTTTATTAATTGCAAAATTGAAAGAATAACCTCTTCCAAAAATTTCTCCTATAAATCTGAAACTGTTATTTTGAATAGGTGCAAGGCTTTGCGATCAAACAATACTAAAGTAGCAATGTCGGTGTCATCAACGACTTGAATTTTGACCATATACCTATTTTAATTGAATTTTCGACTGTCTCTCTTCTGGTCCTCCTGCTGAGATCATTTGTTTTCGGGTTTTCTTTTGTATTTTGCTTTTCTGGTTTGTATCATGACGGTTAGCCCATCTGCAGATTCCCTTCGGCCTCTCGTTTTCCCAGATGTCTCTTGTTTGGGATTTCGAATTATTTCCTATTCAAAAAAAAATTGATAACAGTACGTATTAGAATAGCAAATAAAGAAATTTAACTATTGTATATATTGATCGATCGATTGATATATGTGCAATTGATTTATCTTGGACTTACAACTTTGACATCCTTCCCACATATAGGGTCTCATGACTCATTTTCATAAAGTTAACTGTTCATCAATCAAGATCATATCTATGTGGGTAATTTTATGGGACATAAAGTCTTTAACCTTCCACAGATCAAGTATGCGAATTCTTATTTTTCGATCTTCTTTGTTGGTTGTAAGATCATGAATAGCATCATATACTTCTGCCATTATAATCCTAAATCAAAAGATAAAATTAAAATTTTAAACATCAAACACGTCAATTTAATACGAATTGAAGAAAGATTAGATTTTAATTCAAACACGTCAACTTTAATTATTTAAAATTCAAACACGTCAATTTAATATACTTCTGCCATCATATGCTTCTATGTTGTTGGTTTTCTTAATTAGTTTTAAATTTGATATGAATTCAAGAGCGATTAATACTATATATTAATATTTATAAATTAATCAAGGGTGCGAATTCTAACCTGTTTGAGAGCAAGAATGGTGGAAACACAACCATAAGCCGGGTCCGAAATAAAGAGTCGAATTGATTTCCATTGGACAAACAACAAAACGTTAGAGAGAGAACAACCACTATAAAAATAAAATTTAGTATAAATAGTACAAACTACATAGCCTACCGAACCGAACAATATAAAAACTAAAATCTTTCCTCTAAAGCCTAGGCATACATGAAGAACAAAATGATTAAATGAAAGAGCGAGTAGTTTATCCAATGATCATATATATTATTTTTATAGCAACTCCAAAATTGTTAATTTGGAAAATATATCTATCTATATTGTTGACATAGGAAAATCTATGTATGTATATGATTAGATTGGAATTATATGGATACTAATTTCTTTGGGATGGGAATTTATTAACATGCCCAAAGTTACCTGTTTTCCGTGTACTAATTTTTGGACATATTTTTGTTTAATATATTAAATATATGTCAGTGTAATTTGGGATGGGAATTGGGTGAACATAATATAATTTGTATATGGTAAATAGATGATATATGGTACGGTAATGATATGTAATTTGGGATGGGATGGAGGTAGTGTTGATTTTAATATATGTCCATGTATAGATTGATTATAAAGAGATCTAAACACACCAATTCAGTAGCGTATAATTTTTTATTTATATATATACACCCGGTAATCTATATGACAAATTCTTTTGGTGGGAGATACTCCGGTATAGTATTATTATTATTATTATTATTATTATTATAGTGATGATTGTGTTATATTGATATAGGTTTTTCCTTATATAATATTTAGTGGTAAATAAAATAATTATATGAATTAATGGTAAAATAAAATAAAATAATTATTTATATAATATTTAGTGTTATATTGATATAGTTTTTTCCTTAAAAATGTGCACTATAACATAATAATTATTATTATATGAATTATTGGTAAAATAAAATAATTATTTTATCATTTGTAATTATATAGATTAGAAATATCTAATTATTTTTATTAGATTTCCTTTTTGACGGGAGAGAGCTTTGCGAGATACACTCACGTGCCGCCACGTAAGCAGATGCAATCACACGCCGCCACGTAGGCAACAATGCATCGGTTTTAGTATATGTATATAGATAATGTTACAACGAGTATTATAATATTTTTTATAAAATGAAGATATTTTGTAACTGCATTATGAGAACTCTTTGTTTTTTTTGGTTGAAAGAGAAACTCTAGTTTATGAAATGTAAGAGGATGTCATTTTTTCAAATGTTCATAATGTGATAAGATTTTAGTAACCTTCTTGAATACAAAGTCATTATACTAATTAAGTTACTATGTGGACTCTTACCCTATTTTTTTATAGAAAAATGAGGACATTCCTTTCATTTAAATGTTCAATTTTAACCCCCAATCTTATTGAAATTATCATGTACATTCTTGCAATTTTGATGGAATGTGTGGAATATGAACTTCCTTTTTATTTTCTATAAATAATGGTTTTAAATAAGTTAAAGAGGGGCATTACTTGAAATAATTTCCACGAATAGATTTTTTTTTTGTAGTTTATCTTATAAGAAGGGGTAGAATAAAATTGGGCATCAATATCAATTGAGACTGATACTAAATTATAATTGATTAGATTAGGGTATACTTTGAAATTATTAATTATTTAATTAGTCATTAATTTTCGTAAATTTTATTTCTTAAATATTGTTTACGTTTGACATACTTTAATTATTCTAGAGGAGATTTATAATTTTTCACTGCAAAGAATGTATTTGTAGGGGTATTTGTGTATTTTTTCCCACTGATAGCTAAAATGGATCATTAATTGATAATTAAGGGGTAATTTTTAAATTTATGTATATTGAAGATAATGTAAGAAAGTAATAATCCAAGCCTATTGACAATATTAATAAAGAGGGCATGATAGACTTGGAGCTGCCTACCTTAAATAAGGAATTTTAATAATTCTTTAAATTATGGATTTTCATAAAAATTTATGCTTTTATAAGATAATGATAGTTTTTGTTATTTCAATTGTATATATAAAGAGGGTATATTTGTTAAGCTAAACTCATTAAAACAACTATAATCTTAAGTCTTATACTTGGTTCATGTAAAAAGTAGATACTCTAAATTTGGTGCATTTGATTATGAGGGTTAACGTCAACATTGACTAAGCATTTTAATATTTTTTCACTAAGTTGCTAAATTCTCGTTGAATTATTTTAAAAATATTACTCTCTATATTTAAAAATATTTATTGTTTTAACTTTTTGATATTTATTTATTTATTAGTAGTAAATAAATATGAAATTATTTTTGGCACACATAGTATTTCATTGAATTTCTTTACTATCATTGACTTAGAATGATGGGCTTAGCCCAATTTGTTTGGCTCAAAAAGAATTTTGGGGTGCATATTTGTCAGATAAACAAGTGTGAAATTTTGTCAAAAAATCTGCTGAAATTCTTCGTTATTGGTAATTTGTTGGAAATTTAATGGTAAAAATGGCAAATTTTTGTCACTGTTCATAAGCCAATCCTCCCTTTTATTTATAGATAGAAGATAGATATATATTGACGGGATAAAAATCATTGATTCCCAATCAAAAAGTTCCCACTCTCACAAATTATTATAATTGGCAAGAACATGGTCGAATCTTAGAGAGACTTAAGATTTCGCAATGCAATTCAATCACTAACAAGTAACAAAAGTGGGAAAAGATGCAACTTTTAAATAACAACCAAAACAAAGTATAGGTGGAGTTTTTTTTTTAGAAAATCAAGAGTAGAGAGCGGTTCCACCTACGAATTATTTGACATTGGTTGGCCTATCGATCATTGAATCATTTTCAAGTTATTAACTTTCCTACAAATTCCTCTCATCTTGGTTTATATAGATTAAAAGTCCTACGAGTCCAATTAATCCCTTACACCTCTATGCAATCCTAACACGGTCAAGATTTAACAAAGAGATAGCAAATAGTCCCAAGAACTTGAGCATAAAAATAACACCAATTAAACATGATAAATCAATGTTTAAGATATATGTCAACTTCCTACATAATCATGCTTCAAACATGGAATCCACAATCTTATGCATGCTACTATGGAATTAACACAAATACGAAAGTATTAAATCCTAGCACGAAATCAATATTATCAAGTTGGCCAAGCAAGATAACATCAATCACATAACAATAAGCACAACACATCAAATCTCATATCATAATTTACACTCACCCAAGTTATCAAGCTATTCATCGAGTTAGGCAAAGTAAGTCATTTTCCCAAGATCCCCCAAAACTAATTAAATCTCAAGTTAAATAATTATTCAAAACACTTTCTCAATCATATTTGACCCAAAAATCCATTTACAGTGCATTACCCTTTAAATCGACTTATTTTATTATTATTTCAAGGCAAATCCGACAAAGTTAAGGTATTTCCAAATCCTCTCTTTTTATTTTTATTTTAATTCCAATAATATATTTTAAAACTTAATAATTTTAATAGTCATGATTTTATATAATATATACCCAATTATTTAATAATTAAAATAGTCAAACCAAAAATACCCAAAATAAGTCCTATACTCAATATACCATGTATATATATATTCACCAAATTAGGCCCAAGCCAAAAGCCCAAACCCATTTTCAAATCCGGATCCAACCCAATGCACAACCCAAATCTGAGTTTTGTTTTTAAAAGGAACCGAACCGAACTGTTTATTATCCCCTCCCTCGCCCCCGGCCTGCTCACACCTCGCTCGCCGCTCTCGCTCTCACAGTCCCCCTCCGGTTGAATCAACAACAAAGGAGCAAGTATTACACCAGAATTAAAAAGAAAACGGGAGATGAGGGAAGGGATGGGAAGCTCACCGAGGGAGAATCGAGCGAGTCGGCCTCGTCGGAGGTTCGTCGAAGCTCTGCGGATGCTCGGGCTTGCTCCGTGGTCCTGGATCGAAGGTGTAAGGTGAGAAAGGAGGAGACTTCCTATGGTTTTTGATCGGAACAGGGAAAAGAAGGACTCACCGGCCTTCTCTAATCGAAAACATGGCAGTGGAGGGACCCGACGTCGGCGACCGGCAGCTGGGGCTCCTGGGTGGCGTCGGGTTCAGATTGGCTGTGTTGGACCTCGGTGGAGGAAGGAGAAATCTGCTGGTGGTTTTCTGTTTGAAAAGTCGAGGAACAGGGTGTCTTCGGGGTGCTTGGCTTGGCTGTGAAAACAGAGGACGGGGACGACGGAGCTGGAGGCACTTGGGAGCGCTCGGGCTACGCTCGGAGAGCCATGGGTGGTGCCACATCTGTAGCTTTGTGGTGGCTCATCTGCTGCGGCTGCTACTTGAAGAAAAGGAGGAGAAAGCAAGGGGTTATTGTGCTGCGTTGTCAGCAAAACGGAGGTGATGAGGGTGGTGATGGGTTGTGTTTGGGGCTGTTCTAGCTAGGAAACAAGGGAACGGGTTGGTTTGAATTCAGAATAAAGGATAGGGTGTGTGGGTTTGTGTATGCAGTGAAATGGGGATATCAGAGGTTGGCGTGAAGGGTGTTGAGATGCATTTCCAAAAGGAGGCAAGGAGGGTGGGAGAGGGGAAGGAGTCAGGAGATGAGTGTTGGCTCAAATGGGGGAAAGAAACAAATGAATTCAGAAGGTTAAGAGCCTTCAGCTATTGCAAGGCTGAGAGAGAGGAGATTAAGTGGTCCCAATGCCAATTTAAAAATACCCGAAAATAAACCTCAAAACCCGCTCTCTCGACCTTATCCGAACCAATCAGAACTAATAAATAATCCGATAATTATTTTCAAGTCTCAAACTAAAATTTAGTGGAATAAAATCCGCTCTTAAATCAAGTTTTAAATTTATGCCGGAATCCGTTCCAAAAGAATTAGAATAAAATTATTCTGCTCGAGGACGGAATTTTTAAAATTTTTCGAAATCTTATAATTCAAATCCTAATTAAATCAATATTAAATCAAAATCAATTCTTAATTTATAAAATAATATTTTAAAATCCCGAGTCTTTACAAATCTGACACTGTGTCCTGTCACCATCGGCACTGTGTCCTGTCACTCTTGCCACTGTTTCTTGTCACCCTCTTTGTGATGGTAATCTACCTCGCACCAGCAGATCTACGACGATTATGGCGTTCTACAATCAACAACAGTCTCCCATCATGGTTATCGCCCCTCCAAGTCATTTACAGAGGGGGTATTCCCCAATTGGAGCCCATCCCCAGGGCTAGCCGACCTATGCCCTTCCGCCTCCCCCTTACGCCTCTCCAACGAGGCCATACTCGAGCCAACAGGGACTCCTCAGGCCCTCTCCGCACCATCTGGATCAGGCCTTCGTAGCGGGATCATCGCCATCTTCCCAACACAGGCAACGGCCACTCTGACACCTATGGGCGTGTCACCTACCGATCTGAATTGGTACATGGATAGCGGAGCCACTTCGCATATGTCACACAACCCAGGTATAATTTCTGAACCTGCTTCTAAGAGCCTTTCTACATCCATTATTGTTGGCAATGGTGAACGCATTCCTACCTTGGGTCTTGGGAAAACTACATTACCGACCCCTACCACCGACCTAAGCCTTAACAACATCCTCGTCTCCCCCGAACTAATAAAGAACCTTGTGTCCATTCGTCGCCTCACCATAGACAATAATATCTCCATTGAGTTTGACCGCTTTGGGTTTGCTGTCAAAGATTTCACAACTGAGGCCCTGCTCATGAGATGTAATATCGTTGGAGACCTTTATCCTGTCACCTCAAATATATATCATGTCACCAAAAACATGCATCCTGTCACCTCTCCTGCAGCAATCAATTTATCAGCAGTTGCCCGTTCCGCATCGCTTGGCACACCCGTCTTGGTCATCCAGGCTCTCCGGCTTTTGAGTCTCTGATGTCCAGGCTTATTCCCTGCAATAAAGCCCCTCCCTTCACTAGTTGCCCGACGGCCAGATTGGCAAACACACTAGATTGCCTTTTGCCACGTCTTATACTTAGGTGCACGCTCCATTTGACATCATTCATGGTGATCTATGGACTTCTCCCATTATCAGTCATGATGGTTTCCGTTATGCGCTTGTGCTGGTTGATGCATTCTCTCATTATTTTTGGGTGTTTCCCCTAAAGTACAAATCTGGTGTTGTTACTCATCTTATGGCCTTCCATAACCTTGTCCGCACCCAATTCAACCTCCCCATTAAATCCTTTCAATGGGACATGGGCAGTGAGTTTAACAACAATGCCCTTAAATCCTTCTTCTCTAATCATGACATTCAGTTCCGCTTCTCTTGTCCCCACACCTCCTCCCAGAATGGGAAAGCCGAACAGAGCATTCACACCCTTACCACTTACATGAGGACTCTCCTTATCCATGGGCATGTCCCCCTGCAGTATTGGCCATATGCTATTGAATCAACATGCTATCTTATCAACATCACTCCTTCCACATCCATCTAGAATTGGTGCCCTGTCGAGATCTTATTCCGAATCACTCCTAAATACGAACACCTCCGTGTGTTTGGCTGCCGGTGTTACCCCAACCAAGTGTTTGTTGCTCCTCATAAACTTGCTCCTCGATCCACACCTTGTGTGTTCCTCGGCTACCCCTCCAAGCATAGAGGGTAAAGGTGTTTTGATCCCATTACCAAACGTGTCATCTTCTCTCGCCATGTCACATTCGATGAGACCACCTTCCCATTTTCTAGTCCCCCTACATCCCCAAACACCCTGCCCCCTTCTGATGACTACCCTACACCCCACCTCCTTCACCAACTACATCCCTCTTCCTCTCCGAATGCTATTACATCTCCGGCACGGGTACCCAACCCTCCCTTACCGCAACCTGCAACACATATATATCCTGCCATAGGCTGCCCATATCCTGCTACCTACAACACCTCAAGCCTCTATCCTGTCAGCTGCAGCCTCTGCTCTGCCACCTAACCCCACCCAACCGGTCAACCAAATCCAAACTCGGAGCATGAGTGGCATCTTTCGCCCCAAATGGATTTTTGACCTCTTTGTATTTCACATATCACTCATCCCTACCTCCCACAAAACAGCCGCCTTAGACCCGAATTAGAATGTTGCCATGCTCGATGAGTACAAGACTCTTATTAGCAACAACACCTGGGTCTTGGTTCCTCGGCCTCATGGGGCCAACATTGTGCGGTGCATGTGGCTCTTTTGGCACAAGTTTTTCTCTGACGGATCTCTTGAACGCTATAAAATGCGACTGGTCGCCAATGGGAACTCTCAGTAGGTGGGGGTCGATTGTGATGACACTTTTAGTCCGGTTGTCAAACCGGCTACCATCCGGACCGTCTTGCATCTCGTTGTCTCTAGGGATTGGCCTATTCATGAGCTTGATGTCAAGAACGCATTTCTTCATGGTCATCTGAATGAGACAGTGTACATATTCCAGCCACCTGGTTTTGCTGACAGGACCAAACCAGGCCATGTCTGTCTCTTGAAGAAGTCTCTGTATGGTCTTAAACAGGCACCTCGGGCGTGGTATCTTTGCTTTGCTACTTACCTACACATGCTTGGCTTCGTTAGTAGCAAACATGCTTGGCTTTGTTAGTAGCAAGAGCGACTTCTCTCTATTTGTCTTTCGTCGAGGTAATCAGCTTGCTTATTTGCTGTTATATGTTGATGATATCATCCTTACTGCATCTTCAGAGACTCTTCGGGCTGCCATTATTAATCAACTCAGCAAGGAGTTTGTTATGTCTGATCTCCGGCCCCTCAGCTTCTTTTTGGGCGTCTCTGCATCTTGATCTACATCTGGTTTGTTTCTCTCCCAGGAAAAATATGCCAATGAGATTATTGCCAAGGCTAACATGGCTAACTATAAGCCTGCTGCAACGCCGGTTGAGACCACTGCCAAACTGGCCCAAGCTGCGGGTCAGCTTGTGTCTGATTCGACTTTGTACCGTAGCCTTGCTGGTGCTTTACAGTACTTGACATTTACTCATCCTGATATTAGCTATGCTATTCAGCAAGTCTGTCTATTTATGCATGACCCCAGAGAGTCTCACTTTGCTGCTCTTAAGCGTATTATTAGGTATGTTCACGGTACTACTTCTCTTGGCATCACTATTACCCCATCAGCTTCACCTCTCTCCATGGTTGCTTACACGAATGCTGATTGGGCTGACTGTCCGGTCACTAGACGATCTACGTCAGGATATTATGTGTTCCTCAACGACTCTCTTGTTTCTTGGTCATCTAAGAGACAACATGTTGTCTCCCGCTCTAGTGCTGAAGCGGAGTATCGTGGTGTTGCCAATGTTGTCGCTGAGTGCTCTTGGCTTCGCAACTTATTGCTTGAGCTCCACTGTGCGCTCAATCAAGCGTCTGTTGTGTATATAGACAACGTCAGCACTACTTACCTTTCTCACAACCCGGTTCACCATTAGAGAAGCAAGCATGTTGAGATTGACATCCACTTCGTACGTGATAAGGTTGCCATGGGTCATGTACGTGTCTTACATGTCCCGTCCCCGTTTCAGTATGTTGACATCTTCACCAAGGGTTTGCCTCGCCAACTATTTCTTGATTTTAGATCTAGTCTCACTATCCGCTGCCCTCTTGTTTCGATTGAGGGGTGTGTTAGATGTAATATAAGCCCATAAGGCCCAATTGTAATTAGGTCATGATGTAAACCTCATATATATATATATATATATATATATATATATATATATATATATATATATATATTCTATTGATAGCGAAGGCAACCCAACGGGAATTATTCACTCTGACATGTGTAGCCATCAATTATGGTGAAACACACCTTGTCATGAACATGAAACCTTGTATGCAACAAGTCTAATCCAAAATAGCTATCCAACTGAACGACTTGAATATTAAACACAACTCTTGAGAGAGAATGATCCTGCAACATAGTTAGTTTGATAGAAATAACACCCTTGCTTGAGTTGATATGAACCAACTCAGCCTCAAAATGGAGAGAGAAACCGATGAGATTGGATATTATGTAATCCAATTTGAAGAGAGTTCATTAAGACAATTTCATCCCAATGATAAACTAGCTGATTTCAAAATGAAGAATTTATGCCATTGGCTCGTGATCTTGTTCATAGCGCGAGTTGATAAACAAGGATTAAGATGGTCCGAGAATTCAAATATGGGTTGTGAGCAATCTTATGGATGCAAATCGAAACTCCTCATGGAGTTTTTGGTTCAGCGGGATAAGAGGAATATTTTGGAGCTCAAAAGTGCATTAAATGCATTATTACACTTCCAATGAGCTGCCTACTTTACAAGCCTTTTGTTTCCAATGTTTATGCATGCTTTTGTACTCCCTAGGCAGTCATTTTACATTAAAAGAAGAAGGGGCAGTTTTGTGATTTCACATATTTAATGGATATACTGACGGTGACCTGCAAGGGGGTGGCTGATCGCAGCCAATATCTCCTACAACACCAACCCTACTCCCCTCCCTACATCACAAAAATATTTAACATTTATTTAATCTTAAAAAAAATAAAAAAAATTATATTTAGATTCCTAAGGCCATGTTTATCTGTTACTATTCAAGATACTAAAAATACTATTTTTTTTATTTATTTTTTCCGCCACATCAGCATAGCATCCCTTCCTTACTTTTTTTCACTTTAACAATAGCATCCCTAGCATCCTACAATCCATCTTTTTTTCACCAAATCAATTTACAAATATACCTCTCTATAACAATTATTTCCAACATGTTTATAATATGATTATAATATTATATTAGTATTTAATTACTAAAATTTAATTATAAAATTTATATCATTTATAAAAATGAATAAATAAAAGTATATACGATCCACTTTTGAGATTTAAAATAAACTTGCAAACTCCATTGATTAAACAAAAGGAAATTACACAAAAAATAATACATAAATTAAATTGCAACTTAACACACATAATACAAAATTTGCGAAATTTAACTGCCTCCACTTTTGTTTGTGATGCAATTCCCTATCCGGAAAGGTTTTATAATAAACAATCGGACACCGAACACCCAAGATCCAATTTTTCGAGGAAAATTACAATATAATTGTATCGAAAGAAATCATTTTTTTCAAAATATGTCGAAACATATTCAAAATTGATGTCTATGTGTAGATAAAAATGAATCTAGTATAGTGGTATTTTTAAATTTTTTTTTTACATTTTCTTTGTCGAAATTTGCATTTTCTAAATGTAAATATCCAAATGGCAAAACAGATCACAACCGTTGATTGCATTCAATCTCAGCCATCTGCTCTCGCCCTCTCCCAGCTTGACACGTGTCGCTTTCTTTTTCCACAATTGCAGGCCACAGTTGCATGAAACGCAACATTTCACCCAAATATTACCCTAAACGACGCCGTTTTGATATGATATTTCCGAAATAAAAATGGGCGTCTGACACAGCATTTATTACACACAAATAAGCGTCGATGCTTAAATTAAATCGCTCAAGCATCCGTTTCACCCGACCTTTAATATTTTATTAATTTTTTTCATTTTAGCATCATAAATAGTATGCCGTTAAAGATGCTCTAAGAGCTCGTTTGGTTAACAATTAAAAAACCTAGGAAGTTTAAATACCTAGGAAGTAAGATAAATATAGGTGTTTGGTTGCTTTTTTGAATACTTAAAAACACATGAATTTGGCTTCCTAGGAATTTCAATTCCTACAACATGGGGGAATTCTACTTACCTAGGGGGGACTAGGTAAGTTGCAATTCCACCATTTTTATATGGAAAAAGTCAACTTCCTCCATTTAAATTCCCTACCTCTTATAATGTAACCAAACAAAATTTTAAAATTCGTAGAAATTATAATTCATGGGAATTGAATTCATGGGAACTAACTTCCTAGGAAGTATACTTCCTATGTTCAACCAAACAAACCCTAATATCTATTTTTATATGTTTATAAAATTTTATTTTGAAAAATCATGTTTTACAATTTTTGAAAATTAAAAAGGCAATATTTTACAAAATACAATTATTAAAAATTTTAAAACATGATTTTTCAAAATAAATTTTTATAAATATATAAAAATAGATGTTAGAAATATAAATATAATTTTTATAATTTTTTTTAAGATTAAATAAATGTTAAAAAAATTTAGTGGAGTAGAGAGGGGTGTAGGGAGGGTTATAGAAGATCCCAATTGGGCTGATCGCTATCCCCGGTAATTATGAACAATATCCCCATATTTAAGGGGTGATTTCGTGCGGTTTACCGTATATTAAAATTTGGTCGACCTAAATTTACAACAGGCCCAGGCCCAGGCCCAATAAACTGTACGGTAAAAGTCCCTCCCACTCTCCCTACTTACGAACGAAGCCGCAAGATGCGCAAAACCCCCATTTCAACTGAACACACGAGATCGCTTAGAGAGAACTCGTTAAACCCTAGATTCTAAGACATGGCGTGTGAGACGATCCCCGAGAGCGGAGCCCCGACGGCCGCAGAGGATATGGAGATTGTAGAACCACAACCGGCTGCTCCGGCTGCAGCTGAGGAGGCGGCGGCAGTCAATGACGTCAACGGAGACTCCAAGGCGAAGCGAGTGAGGGAGGAAGATGGGGACGGGCAGGAGCCGGAAAATGGCGTCGGCGCTGATAAGAAGCAGAAGGTCGATAAGTCCGTGGAGGAAGAGAGGCTCGAGAAGTTGGAAGAAGAAGAAGATGGAGGTGAGGGCGAAGTATTGGAGCAGGAGCAGGAGGAGAAATCGGGCCCGGTCACCGTTGGTCCGAAGACGTTTGAGTCGTCCAAGGATATGTTTGATTACTTCTTCAAGTTTCTTCATCACTGGAGCCCCAATTTTGATGTTAACAAGGTACTGATCTCTCGTAACTTGCTTCCAGTTTTTTCCAATGTTCGTTGTTTATTGGAAACTTGGAACTTGCCTACACTCTATAGCACTGGATCTCAAATCTGGTTCTTCTGTAGTAGTAGTATGCATGCTGTTGGCATTAAAAATTGCTGCTTGTGCAGATGATTCCTCCTCTTTATTCGAAATTAGCTTTCCCTTTCAAAAAGTGTTGGCTTTAATATGAGATGATTGATCGCTAATTTTACCAAACCTATGCAGTTAGTTGCAGCTCACTTCGGTAGATCAGTAGATGCTCTCTTTGCTCTTTAGGTACTCTGATTGAAGAGAGAGGAAAAGGGAGTATTTATCTACAGAGTATGAAATTGAGTGCTTCTTTCAATGAGTGTTTAGCTAAATGTTGTTACATTGGAATCATTGATGTATTTAGAATATCTGCTCATCTTTCATCATTTTTTGCACCTGTAACTGTATTAATCAGAGTTTGTTCAAATGCTGACTATCAACCTGTCACTGACAGGGCAACCATGTGTTTTTGATGTATTGCTGTTGATTTGATGGAATCTGTAAACGGTAGTTTGTTTTTGGAATGTTTTCCCAAATTTGAAGAGCCCTTGAATTGTCACCTTGTCAGTGTTTCATTAATTGGCATACCTCTGTTGATGTTATTGTCACCTTGCTGCACTTTGAAATCATGGTTCGAACTGTTATTTCAGTATTTGCATGCGGTGTGGATAATGCTTGATAATTTGGCTGATTGCGGTAATACAATTTTACAATTGCCCTGCAGTATGAGCACCTGGTGCTGCTGGAGTTGATCAAGAAGGGCTATTCAGATCCTGCGAAGAAGATTGGGGCTGGGGTGAAAGCATTCCAGATTCGTTATCATCCGGAATACAAAAGCCGTTGTTTCTTTGTTGTCAGAACTGATGATACTGTTGATGATTTCAGCTTCCGAAAGTGTGTGGACCACATTCTCCCCTTGCCCGAAAACATGAAAGCTAAATCGGTGGGTGGGGATCGGCCTGGTGGCCGTGGTGGGAGAGGCAACAGTGGCAGTGGGAGAGGCCGTGGAAGGGGTGGGAGAGGCAACAGAAGGTGAGTGCTGTTGCTTTTCAACACACTTCAGTGGGTTGATTCGGAATTGAAGATTACTATGGAAAACACTTTTCACCTAATGCTAAATTTTGGCTTTTGGTTGTTTCAGCGTTAACAGTCTTTGCCTACCTAAATGTTTAATCAACTGAGTCCTGCTATATTTGATGAATGATTTGGCATTATCCCTCCTACTTTTAAGCCGCCATTCAAATTGTAGTTTTAGGAGTAGTTACATAAGGAAAGTTGTCATTCAAATTATGTCATATTTTTGCAGCGGGTTTATAAGCCAATTGAAAAATGAGTCTATATTTGTGAGTGTGCGATAATAGAGAGTAGAGATGAGAAGAAGAGAATGAGTTAGATGTGTTTATTGAGGTTCCAAATAACCTTTTATATAGGAGTATACAAAGGGGATTAGGGTTTCTTGAAAATTATCCCCTATTTCTATAAGCAATCATAATAGATAAATAAAAATATATTATAACACTCCCCCTTTCCCCTCAACTTAGCTTACATATTTCAAGCGTCATATACCGATATTGTGTATGAGCATTGTAAAAGCTTTAGTGTGTAGGGCCTTGGTGAATGCATATGCTAAATTTTCGCTTGATTGAACTCGTTGCACATTAATCTTGCCTTTTGCTTGGAGCTCGTGGGTGGAGAAGAACTTTGGGGAAATGTGCTTAGTTTTGTCGTCTTTGGTATACCTGTCTTTAATTTGGGCGATACAAGCAACATTATCTTCATATATCACTGTTGGCTTTTGCATACTTGATTCCAATCCACATGATGCTTGGACAGGGTGTATGAAGGATCCGAGCCATACACATTCTCTTTCGTTTTCGTACAACACAATTAGGTCTGCATGGTTGGATGAGACACCATTCCAATGACGTTTTGTCGATGTTGAGCTATACCTTGCTAACAAGTTAACTGCAAAAGCTATGTTCGATCGGGTATTGTTAGTGAGATACATAAGTGCACCGATTGCACTAAGATATGGTACTTCAGGACCTAATATCTCTTCATTATTAGCTCGAGGGCGAAAATGGTCCTTTTCTATATCAAACGATCTAACAACCATTGGGGCAGCCAGTGGATATGCCTTTTCCATATTAAAACGCTTTAGGACCTTCTCAATATATTTTGATTGGTGGATGAAGATTCCATTTCTTTTGTGTTCGAACTGAAGGTCGAGAAAATACTTGGTCATTCTAAGATCTTTCATCTCAAACTCATTTTTCAAGTAATCAAATGTTTGTTGAACTCTTTTGGAGTCCCGATAATATTCAAATCATTAACATAAACAACGTTGATCACATAACCCGACTTTGTCTTCTTTATAAACACACATGGACTTATTTCATTGTTTATAAAATCTTGTCTCCGTAGGTATTCACTAAGACGATTATACCACATACGCCTCGTTTGTTTCAACCCATAAAGGGGTCTTTTTAATTAAATGGAGTACATATGACGGGGTTTTGATTTGAATACTTCAGGTATCTTTAGGGACATCGGGGTGAGTTTGCTGAAGTCCCTCGAAGAAATCAACATCGGTAAAGTTTGTCTTTGATTCTTTTCCCTTGGCCTTCAAGGAGTTTTGATATAATGTCATGATGTGGTTGGGCATACGACAAGTATGAGACCAATGGCCAGGGGCTTTTCATCTATGGCATAGACTATCTCCTTGCGGTGTAACTTTTTCTTGCTTCTTGGGCTTGTTCTTGACATTCTTTTGGATATCAGGATTGACCAATGTATGGTGGTTTCATTGGTCTTGTCCATGACGACCACGACCACGATATCGCCCACGACCACGACTTCGGCCACCACCTCTTATGGAGGAGGTAGCATTTGCTTCAAGCATTTGAGAAAGTTAAAACTCACACTTTCCAACCAAAACATAAGGTTTGGGCGCGAGACAAAAAGTTTTGAAACTTTAAGGTTACCCTGTGAAAAACATGAAACTCTTGTTTACTACCCGAATTAAGCTATACCATAGGGTTACCTCACGAAAAATCCGTTTTTTTTTAATTCCTCATTTTGAAATTAATTTTAAATAAAAAAAAAGTTACAACGCAGATTTTCATTTCTCATCACCTAATCATGTTCACACAAAAATTTGTTGAGAGATGCGAATGAGATCATAAAGAGTTCCACATCGAAAGTTGAACACAACGAGCCTTAGTATATAAGTTAGTGGGTTACTCCTTCTAACGCCAATGAGTTTTAGAATAGAACCTCACTTGGCTTGTGTCCTAGGATACTAGCGCATGTGCGCCCATGCACACGACCCTCAGTCATCGGTCCGATTCGGACTTCGATAAAATTCACCATATAATCATACGTATCCACATTTAAGCCATTCTCAAAAACGAATTAATTTACACACAACGTACAATTCATACTAATGATATACTCTTGGTTAAAAACAAAATTAATTATCCAATAATAACTACACATAATGGACGTGAAGTTACAAATAATATCAACCGAACATAGAGAAAGAAAAATAAAAATTGACGGCACATTAGTACTCCGTACTAATTATTAATTTGACTGTTTACATCCCCCTTCATTCATTGCCCCTAAGTAACCTCCCATAGCAATCAATCACATATAAATTCCTCTACATTTTATCTTCATCTCGGTGTACCAAAACTCATTAATCTGTAATCTAATTTCTGATGATGATGATGGTGAACAGGAAAGGTACTCCTCTCCCATATTGGTCTCCCATCTCCAAGGATGAAGATTTTTTCCCCATCACAGGAACTCAACCCCCTCCTTTTGATTTCAGGTAACATACATTTGATCTTCCAAGTTCAATCTATCTCGATCTCTGATTGGAATATATGTAATTTGGCTTCTTTTTAATTTGAAGCGCCTGTAACCCTTCCTATGGTTGGCAAGATGAATTGGCCTGGGAAGGTAATAGTACCATGATTGATGCTCTTCCTTTGGCAAGCAGTTGCTTGGCTTATGATCCTTTGTGTTGGTCGTTGATTGATTTGGTACCGAGCTTTCCTACTCAAATCATACCTCAAGGTTGTTTACAGCGCGCCCTGTATGAATTTAATTATATATATGTAATCATTAATTAATTAGGTAATGATTTGTTGATCATGTGCACTAACTAACTATAGTTGAAACTAGGTTTGGACGTGACTCCGGTTAGCATGTTTTCAAGCAACATGGAGAGCACCGGAACCTATTTGGAGGAGTCGAACCATTTAGATGAAGACGTGAAGTACTTTGCAGAGTCAGTGGAAATGGAGTCATGCGTCAAAGTGGAGAAGAGTGACAAGAGGAGGACATCAGAAGATGTTATGTACAAGGGGAGCAACATGATCAACTCGTCGAAGGCGGTGTTGTCGAGGGAGGAGATAAGCCAGTACTTCTACATGCCCATCACAGCTGCAGCCAAGGAGCTTAACGTTGGGCTTACCCTGTTGAAGAAAAGGTGCAGAGAGTTGGGGATTCGCAGGTGGCCTCATAGGAAGCTTAAGAGCCTCCAAACCCTAATCAACAATGTTCAGGTTAATTTCCTTTAACTTGTTTCTCTTTCCAACCTACGTACGTACTGATCATCGATCCAAGAGGTTAATATATGGAATTAATCATTTTAGGAGTTACATTGGGATATATAAATGGGAATGATCAATATTCATTACTCCGTATTAGTTATGGTTTTAATTAATTAATTCCAATTTTCACACTCAAAATTAATTAATCATTTTTACATGTGATTGTGTGCTTAATTAATTAAAATGTATAGTAGATTTTATTTCTGCTTGTTTTCTGTATTCACTGTATGTTTAGATGGTTTTCGTCTGTCGATTCGTCCGCCTCTCGAGAATCAGACTTGTCTGATCTCGAATTTTTACTTAATAAAAAAAAATGTATCTATATTATATATATAGGCGATGGAGGGAAAGATGAACACGAGGAAAGTTCAAGAAGCCATAGAGGTATTAGCATATGAGCAGAGGCAAATGGAGGAGAAGCCAGATCTTCAGCTGGAAGACAAGACGAAGAGGCTAAGGCAAGCATGTTTCAAGGCCAACTACAAAAAGAAAAAGCTCATGACCAATAAGAAGAGTCCCGTTCATAGCTCTGGATCCGGCTCCGGCTCCGGCTTCGGCTTCCTCATCTCATCCGGTTACGGTATATAAAAGAGATCATATTGAAAAGCCACGCAAAGCTCCGATCCACTTCTTTGTTCAGAAGTCCGACTACCGGCATTTCTTTGTTTTTCAAATTTCAAATATACAGTGAAAACATTTTATTTGATTTACGAAAAATAACAAGAAAAAAATTTAAAAACTAATTATGTTAGCTTAACCATCCGCTTTTCTGAATCAATTCGATCTATTATCTTATTATCTTCACTCCATGTGACCTTTGTACGTAAGAAGTCTCATTATTAGTCTTCTGATCTTGCGCCATTTCTTATACTGCATATTTTATTACATTATTTTGTTTCATTTTTTCCCCTTAATTGTGAAGGTTAAAATAGTTTTTTGGGGTAAATTATACATCACCCCTATAAATTAGGCTAGTTTTTACGTAAAAAACCCATAATATCCTACTTACTTTTAAGCTCTCTTCTTTCAAGCCTTCTCAACTTATCCACGTGTCTATAGCTGAATTTTTCTTGTTAATTCCCTTCTGCCCCTATCTTTATCTCCTTCCCTGCTCAGTAGTGTAGCCCCACGTTCTCTCTCCCTTGATCTTCTCTCCATCTCTTGCTCGTTTCAACATCGTGGAAGAATTCGAAATGCTATCAGTTTCACCTCAAATTAGCGAAGATGGCAAGAGGGAGATAGAGAAAAAGCAGGAAATAGAGAGGAATCAAAGTAGTTGAGAGAAATTAGGGTTCCGTCTTTCTCCTTCTTCATAAACGTCATGGCCGCTAGTAGAGGATGAGAGAGAAGATGCCAACGAACAAGGGAAAGGGAGGAAAGAACAGGAAGAGAGGGATAAAATGAAATAGGGGATAATAGAGAGCTCGTGTTCAAAGAGGATGGCCAGAAGTACGCAGGAATGTTATTTTTCCTATCAAAGGCCCCGTCTTTAGCATCCACGACCAGGGAATCATCCTCGACGCCGCTGGCGTCCCCCTTCTCTGTCTCCGTCAAAAGGCTTTCCCTTCAGTTCCCTCTTTAATTGTTTTAGCTGTTTGCTTTCGTTTGATTTTATTATTAATCTTTGATAATGTCCTCTGATTGTGTGCTTGTTTGATATAAAAGTTGGACATAAATCGAGTTTAGAACCGATCTTTAAACCCTTGACTATGAAATTGAGCTCTCGATTGATTGACAATAAAATTTATAAGCTTTACCTATCTAGATGTCTAGCTCTAATGATCAGAGAGTATATCGATGTCATTTCCAGTCGTTTTTTGGGGCGGATGGATCTAAGAAATCAAAGAAGGTTGAAATAGCACCAGATTCGACTAGGTGAGTTGGTGGTAACCAATTCAAATTTAATAGTCACAAAAAAAACTGAACCAAGTCAAGAAGTCGTTGTTGGAAACAGACGGAATTCTTTGTACATCAAATTAGTAATAGCTTGAACACGTTAAAACACCACTTAAATATAGAAATGGTGAAATTTTTCCTTCGATCACTACAAAAAAATATTTTGTCACTAATGCTAGCAACGACAGGGATTTACCTTGGCCATTGAGTCAGTTTTAGTATGAGAAAGCCACGACAGAGAAGTCGTAGCTTAAATTTTCCATGCAATGAGGTTGCTGTTACTAATTCTATAGATGGATGACAATTGCAACAACAAGGTGATGCCGTGGAAAAAATATGGGAAAGTTGATTAGTTTGCTACGGCAAAAGGGTTCCCGTTGCTAAAAT
This sequence comes from Persicaria maculosa, assembly GCA_963922045.1. Taxonomy (NCBI): domain Eukaryota; kingdom Viridiplantae; phylum Streptophyta; class Magnoliopsida; order Caryophyllales; family Polygonaceae; genus Persicaria; species Persicaria maculosa. Next base: position 38,279,263 of record OY998271.1, read on the forward strand.
AATTTTAAAAAAATTCTTTTTTTATAAGTACATGACCTCGCTTTGATACATTTGTAAACCCTAGATCTTAGAGTCATATCCACAAATCTCTGTTTCGTTGTTCATTCTTTGTTCATCCCCGTTCAACCTCGTTCCTTTGCTCATCCTCGTTCAATCTTCCTCTCACTTTGTCACCTCCCTTCTCACAGATCCACTTCTCCCTTCTCGTAGATTTGAGAATCATATCCACAAATGTCAATTCTCGTAGATTTGCTTGTCTCCGATTTGTTCCTTCCTGATAGATTACATATTCATATATTGTATAGTGTATGGGCCTAAAAGCCCAATCTTGCTCACTTGTAATCTATATATTTTGATATGATGAGGAATGAAACCCTAAGGAGGATTTTACATCAATCATACGTTTCTCCATCATATCGATTCCACCGTCGATCGTCCCACTACCGAAGACGATGATCTCTTCGCTCAACTTGACACCATAGTTCTCCAATGGATCTGCAACACCATCTCCAATGATCTATTGACCATCATCCTCGACACCGACGACAACGCCATGGGTGCCTGGAACAAACTTCGCAACCTCTTTCAGGACAACAAGTCCACCCGTGCCGTCTACCTCGAGCACGAGTTCTCAAGTTGCAAGCTTGCTTCTTTCCCGTCAATTTCCGCCTACTGTCAGCATCTCAAAACCCTGTCTGATCAATTAGCCGCCGTCGACTCCAAACCTAGTGCCACCCGCCTCGTCCTCCAGGTACTTTCGGGTCTCCCTTCTGAATACAATGCTGCAGCCACCCATATTCAACAGACCGAACCACTGCCTACCTTCGAGAAAACCTGCTCTCAGTTGATCCTGGAGGAGACTCAACTCCACCGTCAGACCACCGACGCAGCCAAGGAGAAAACCGCCCTGGTGTCTTCAAGCGATCTGGATAGCATGTTCGTCCCACCCCCTGCCAACAGCCGCAGCTAAGATACCACACCGCAGCGAGGCCGCGGGCGCAGCTCTGGGCGGCGGCCGCCGCAAGGATGGGAGAACGGCCCTCGCCCGTCCTGGTCCCCGGTCCTTGGCTTCAACCCACCATGGATGCCCTACGGCTACCCGCCCCCGACGTACCGCCCTCCCTACCCGTATCCCACCAGCCAGCAGGGAGCGAGCTTGTTGGGTCCGGCTCCTCGGCAGGGCAATCATCAGGCCTATCCGTCGTCGTCTGATCAGGGCTATGTTCCAACTGATGTGCATCACACCTTCTCCTCTATGCAGTTGACACCTCCCGACTCATCATGGTACATGGACACTGGTGCGACCTCCCACATGACGAACTCCTTAGGTACCCTCTCTTCTTTTTCATTTAAGGGTCCTGCACACTCTATTATCGTCGACAATGGTGGTTGCCTTGCTACTTCGGGGATTGGCCACGCCACCTTACAGACCCCAACCCACCCTCTACACCTTAATAATGTCCTCGTTTCCCCAAAGCTTGTCAAAAACCTTATCTCTGTCCGTCGGTTCACTACTGACAATAACGTTTCTCTTGTGTTTGATCCATTTGGTTTCTCTGTGAAGGATCTTACTACGGGGGTTACTCGCCTGAGATGTAACAGCACCGGGGAGCTCTATCCTGTTTCGTCGCCCTCACCGTCCCATCAGTCGTGTCCGGTCGCCCTCTCGGCATCGTCGTCCAGTCTGTGGCGTGCACGCCTTGGCCATCCCAGTGCTGCCATTTTAGATTTCCTTCATTCTCAGAGTCTTGTCAAATGTAATGAAGAGCTTCGATCTGGCTTATGTTCTTCCTGTCAGTTAGGCAAACATGCAAGACTGCCGTTTCAACGGTCGTTGAACTCAACCTTTGCACCTTTGATATTATTCATAGTGACATTTGGACCTCTCCTGTGCCTAGCAAGGATGGTCACAAGTACTACCTTTTGTTTCTTGATGATTACAGTCACTTTTTATGGGTTTTCCCTTTGCAATTCAAATCCCAAGTGTTTCATATTTTTTTCAAGTTTCATGCCTACATTAAAACACAGTTTCACACATCCATCAAATGTTTCCAATGTGACAATGGGCATTAATTTGATAACAAGGACTTTCATACCTTCTTCACCACCTATGGAATCTCTTATCGACTATCATGCCCATATATATCCCAACAAAACGGCAAGGCCGAACGAATCATTCGGACGATAACCAACATGATGCGCTCTCTCCTCTTTCACGCATCCATTCCCCTTACCTGTTGGCCTCACGCCTTATCAACCACATGTTATCTCCTCAACATCCTCCCTTCTACTACTCTCTAGCATCGCTCACCCACTCAGGCATTATATTGCACCGTGCCTAGATACGATCACCTTCGTACCTTCGGATGTCTGTGCTTCCCAAATCAGTGCTCCACCGCCCCCCACAAACTACACCCGCGTTCTACCCCATGCGTGTTCATTGGTTATCCGTCTGATAATCGTGGTTACCTTTGCCTTGAGTTGCAAAGTCATCGTCTCATACTGTCACGCCATGTTACTTTTGATAAGTCTGGCTTTCCCTTTTCCTCCCCTCCTCTCCCCTCTCCCACACCTACTGTCTCCCCGTCTGAGTCGGAGTCTCCCTTCCCACACTTCCTCCTTGACCAGCGCTCTCCCGGTGCTACTGTCTCCCCCCCTTTACCACCCAATCCCTCTCCGCCACCCCCACCACCCCCTCAGACCTCACACCCGTAGCATCTCCGGGGTGTTCAGGTCGAGACAAATCGTCTCTATGCACGTAGGGCTGTTATCTGAGCCGAACAACTCGGGCTCGGCTCGAAAAAGCTCGGCTTGGGCTCGTTCGTGTAGGGTAAACAAGCCAAGCTTGAACATATTTTTGGGCTCGAACCAAGCCCGAGCCGAGCCCGAGCCAAGCCCGAGCCGAGCTCGGAATCTCGATGCCTGAAATTACCGAAATGCCCCTGGGGTTATGAAAGTAGGGATTTAGGGTTTGGTGGGTACGCTGTTGCAGTCGGAGACGCTCTGAGCAAGTGAGAAAGTGAAACAGAAAACGTGAGAAACTCAGATCTGAATTTGAGAGGTGGCTCGGCGCTCTGCCGCTCTGCGTTCGTCTTCCTCGGACTCATGCCGTCCTGCGTTCCTCACTTCCTCTTCATTCCGATTTCCAAGCTTGGCGCCTCAGCTGTCTTCGACTTCGAGTGAAATTCGTTCCGAGTTGGGCTGCGTTCGTCTTCCTCGGACTCTCTTGCGTTCGTCTTCTGAAATTCGTTTCGAGTTGGGCTGCCTTCGACTTCGAGTGAACAGGTGAATCTTCTTAAATTTGATTGTTACTTTGCCCTTCAATAGTAGATCCAGTAGTCTTCTTCTGAAATTTGATTGTTACTTCGACCTTCGCCGTTCGACAGTAGATCCACTTCAATGTTAATTGAATCCTTCGACAGTCTTCTTCTGAAATTTGATTAGTTCCACTGTGTATAGGGATTTTATATAGGGATTTTTACTGTATTTGTGTAGGGATTTTTACTTATCTTCTTTTCTTATTTGTATTATATATATTCTTGATTTGGAAGGGTTATTTGTATTATATATATTCTTGATCTGGAAGGATTATTTGTATTATATATATTCTTGATTTGGAAGGGAATAGAATCATCAGAGAAAGTTTCATTCATATCTCCTCTATTATGAATGTTGTTATACTAGTCCGAATATGGAATTTTGTTTAAAATCGAAGGCCAAATATGGAATATGAACTCTCTTGTTGTATGAATGATTTACTGTATTTGTGTTTAAAATCTTATTTACATATGGAATTTAGTTTTCTAAAATATGAATGAACTCTCTTGTTTTGTCAATTTGTTCATTGTTTAACTAATTAACTTTGATTGATCTCTTATTTATTAGATTATGTCGGCTGCACAACCGAGTGACTCCGTCAACTTAGGAGCTTCTACCACTCAACCTATTCCACAACCGAGTGGTGAAGAGCAAACGGCTGAGACAATAGCTCCGTCTGCTAGTGAAGAGCAAACTACGGTTGACATTAGGGTGAGAAAAAGAAAAAAAGGAAAGTTTCTGCCGTTTGGAATGATGTTACCGAAGTTGAGGAAGATGGTGTAGCTTATGTGAAATGCAACCATTGTGATGTGAAAATGACAAAAACCAAGGGAGGGCCAACAACTACCTACAAAAGGCACATTGACCTTTGCGTGATTCGAAAAAGTAAGCTTTCGGGAAAAGGTACCGGTGGAATGCAACAACTCCTAAGTTTTGATTCTAGTGGAAGTGGTTCACTTGTTTCTTACAAGTATGATAAGGAGGCAATTTTGAACATGATGACGAAGATGATTATGGTGCATGAATACCCGTTCACGATGGTTGAGCATAAGTTGTTTAAGACTTATAGTCAAATGTTTAACCCGAAGTTTGAGCCGGTTGGTCGCCTTGCTATTAGAGACCGTGCAATGAAGTTATATATGGAATAGAAGGCAACAATGAAGGTGATGTTTACAAAAGTTGGAAGGGTTAGCTTAACATCGGACTTTTGGACATCTAACCAAATGAAAGGATACATGTGCATCACTGGGCATTTTGTAGATTTAGATTGAAAATTGCAAAATCGCATTTTGAATTTTTGTTTGTTGCCTCCACCGCACACGGGTATTGCTATTGCGGACAAGATGTTTGAGTGTTTGTCTGAATGGGGATTAGAAAAAAAGATCTCTACCATCACATTAAATAATGCTTCTTCAAATGATGCCGCCATCACATATTTGCAAGAGCAATTTGAGGCAAGAGATGCATTGTTCTTTGGAAAGAAGATCTTCCGCGTTAGGTGTTGTGCGCATATCTTGAACTTATTGGTCCAAGATGGATTGATTCCTTTGAAGAGCGTTATTCAAAATGTCCGTGAGAGTGTGAAGTTTATACTTTTGAGTCCCTCACGCCTTCACAAGTGGAATGGGCTTGTCAAGAATATAGGATTGCCCACAAATAAGAAGTTAATTCTTGATGTTGCTACTCGGTGGAACTCAACATATCATATGTTGGAAAGAGCTCTAATATTCAAGGAGGATTTTCCTAGGTATGTATAATACGTACTGTTTTTATATACCGAAGTTGAGCTCTAATATTCAAGGAGGCTCTAATTTCTGACTGTGCATTCTGATTGTGGAGATTTCTTCCGATTTGTGTTTACTTAGGGTTACATGTTTTCCAAGTTTTGTAGATTTTGAGTAATTGATGCGCCAGTTGTGATGTTAGATAGGTAGATTGAGGAAATTGGAGTTAATTTTGGTGATAGATTAGAAGTGAGGTGAAGAAATTTGGAGGAAATAGGTTTTCATTGATTAGAAGTGAGGTGAAGAAGCCCCATGGAGCAAACGATTCCTGTTGAGCGATGAGACCGAATCCTTCAGTTGCAGCTTGTCTGTTGATCTTCACTCCCATTAGCCTGATCGAAATTCGGTAGCCTACTGCAGCTGTGACAGGACACAAGGTTTTTTGGCGAGATCCCGACCATCCGTAGTGGCATGATGGAGCTTTTCAGGACGTTAGGGATATTTTCCTCTCCGATGTTCACTGTATGCTCCACTCCGGTGCCAAGGTACTTCTCGATTATTTTAGGGATTTTTCACAAATCTATGTGTAAATTGAAAATTACAGATTGCATTGGTTCTTTTCTTGGAGTTAAACAGTGAATAGAGTAGAATAATTACTTTGTTTTGATTAGTATTTAAACAATAACATTAGCTCTTGGCAGGAGGAAAATGTGATCTTGGCATTGCTTAGCTCAGAGTGATATCTAGGTTATAGAGAGCTTTTTGTGTTTTTAGATTCAACTATGGACTTGTTTTTAGATAGTATCCCTCAGTAGTTAGTTCTTGACCACTCAATTAATAGCTCTAGTGTTGAAGATTTTGTGCTAAGTGATATTTCCTTAACCTTGCTTAGGACAATGTTTGGGACTTAATAGTTAAAATCACAACTATGCTGCAGTGACAAAAGTAAACTTATCAAACAATATGCTGTCACTAGGAGTTTAAATCATTGGCAATCCATGAATGAGAAAAGCAATCTGTTTATGAATAAGTATTGCTAATTGAATGGGTAAAGCTAGTTGATGTGAGCTAATGTTCCAACTTTACATGAAAAGGGGAAAGCATGTTCCTTTAACCTAATCTAGCAAGCATTTATGTTGGATATGCTGATACACTAGTGATATAAAATTTCCAATCACCGAGTCTGTTCCATTAATGTTTGGTAAAAATTTCAGGTTATTTTGGGAATGCAGTGCTGCCTATTCAGTTCATACCATTGGATTACTTTATGTATGTTATATAATTATATTTGTTATGGACTTCTTTCTCATTAGCTTACTAACTGATGTACACATTTGCACCTTCTTTTATTGCATCTTTTGACTTCATATTTCATTCGATTTCCAAAGAAAAGGTTCAAAAGAATATAAACTTGTGTAAGAATGGGCTAAAATGCAAGAAATAGGGTCTGCACAAGTTTTGAAGCTAACCATGCAGGAACTTGAGCGAATCGGAGTCAAAACGAAGAAGCCAAGTGAAGCTGAGCAGAGGTAGATATCGACCCCTGACATAGATATCGACCTCTGGTGTAGATATCGACCTTCAACATAGATATCGACCTCAACATAGACATCAAGTGAAGCTGAGAAGAGGTAGATATCGACCTTAGACCCAGATATCGACCCCCGGTGTCGATATCGACCCCCATATGGACCTCAACATAGACATCGACCAGAGCTGAACAAGTCGAGCAGGAACAGAGACCTCGATATCGACCCCTGGTGTCGATATCGACCCCTTATCTCGACAGAAGATAGACTCGATTTCGAATGCGGATTGGAACTATATCTTCAAGGAGGCACGAAATTATCTCATACTTTCAAGATAGATGGCAGCTGAAGTTTTATTTATCTTTTTACCTTTAAGTTTTTATCAAAATAAAAGACCTATCCTATTGTTCGGATAGAGTTCATAGTTTAGATAGGAGTTACAATCCTTGGATAGCGAGGATTAGTAGCCTATAAATAAAGCCCTAGGGGGCTGGCATTCAATCATCCAATCTTTCAATGCAATCATCCAATCCAATCTTAGAATTCAATAGACAAGCAAGTAATACCATCAATAGAGTTAGAGTTAGAGAGAAGTTTTAGGGTTTGACGTTTGCGAGAGCCGACGTTGAGTTGTAAAGCTTCGGAGTTTATTTTAATGCAAGTTTCTTCCTTTCAATCAACAAAGAGTTCCATGATGAGAAGCGAGTAGTTCCCCAAAGCTCTTAGGGTCGGGGTGAGCCCGACGTTAGCCATGCGCGCTTGAGGTAAGTATTTGATGTCGATATCGTTGTGTCTATCTCTCCTCCTACGATTCTATGTTTAGTCCTAATCGAAAGAAAAGGGATTCATGCTAACAACTTGAGTTATAAACATAAAATTGGTAGAGACAATTAGGTTTATTTGCAAGAGTAATTCTAAGAGTTGGTGTACGGCGAAAGCTTGTCCCTCGGGTGAAATAGCGCAATTGTTCGTCTTATTTATCTTATCGCATGCATTGGTTAACGTTGTGGTAAACCCTAATCCTAGGAGTTATTTTTTTACATATTTTATACACCAAAACCCACTGTTATTTCTATTCATTGCTTCTCTCTCCATTCTCAATTCTTCGGCCTTTCTTTGCCGACAAAACAACTAACTCACTGCAGGAAAGCATCGATATCGACAACAGAGGTCGATATCGACCAAACTGATAGATCGACAGTTTTTTGAGTCGATCTCGAGACTCATGGGAAACTTCTGCAAGCATCGATATCGACCCCCTAGCATCGATATCGACCCTTTTGTGTCGACTGGCAGTCTTCTGAGCCAGTCGATTTCGTGACTGACATCGATATCGACCCCTTCAGTTGATATCGACCACTTGTTTTTGTTTCTGCAGGTCTTCTGTTGCAGAGAATATCGACAGCCGAGGTCGACATCGAGGTTCAAGGTCGAAATCGAGGCTTCTGGTCGACGTAGACTTGAGATTTCCAAAGCTACTAGGATCCCGCTGACACGCCTCCTCGTGGATCGATCCTGACTACCCTTCCACTACAACGGGAGGAAGTCTTGTAATTATTTGCTTAGGCTAGGAGTTGGTTTACGTTTATTTACATCTTTATATTTGTAATTACTCGACATATCAAGCCTCCTGCAACAACAGTGACTTATGCTCAGGTTGAAAAAATAATTTGCTTTGCTGCTAATATTTATCGCAATATATATAAACCTACTAATCTAAAAACATGTTCGGCTTAGACCGTGTTAGTGACTTTGTGTATTTTATACTGGTTCCTCTGCTTCTTTTGTAATTTCAGTTTCATTTGCTTTATGTAGTTTGTGACTTCTGTATCTTATACTTGGACAATTGCTTCATGTTGAATAAGTCAACCTAGTCTGTACTTTATGCCCAAGTTCTCTTGTATTGTCTATTGTAGGTTCCCTTTCAGGTACTGCTTGAAGTGAGCATTGTTCTTTTAACAAGTTTGTAATACAAATGCCGACGATGAATATGTAGTTAAAACACCTCTGAATCACTCCATTGTTAGCCATACCATCATTTGACAGGTAAATTCATATATATTAATATAAAGTCATACCCATTTTCTACATATTAGCGTATTTTTTTGCTAATCATTTTGTTATTGATGACTATACATTACTTCACTTTAGGGAATATATATGCATCATCTTCTCTGGAATTTTGGGAATTGGAAACAGCTATAATGTACGCGCTGAGTCTTCTATTTGTCTTTGTAATCATTGCTACCATGTAGTTTTCAAAGTTACTCCGTATTAGTTATGTTTTGGAGATAGTTTTCCATCGGGCTTTAGTTAATTTAACTCTACGATTATCACAATTTGCCTTTAATGTCGTAAACTTGATATATTTGTAATATCATTTATGTTTGTTGACAGACCATGGTTTGTATTTTAAACAAGTAGTGTTGTATGGGTTATTGATTAGTATAATTAACAAATGGAGCCTTCTACCCTGATATTTAAAACAATGTCGGGGTAGAAAGCCCCCTATTTTTTTTTAAAAAAATCACCCCCTTTCTCGGGAGTTTTTTAAAAAAGCTTCTGAGATAGTTTATCAAGAGTTTTTTTTTTAAAAAATTCTTTATAGAAATAAGTGTAGGATGGCTTTTTAGAAAACACCATCTCTCGGGAGTTTTTAAAAAACTCCTGACCGAAAAATTGTCTCTCAGGAGTTTTTATAAAACTCCCGAGAGACATCTATTAGCTAGGGAAATAAAAGGAGTTAGAAAACTCCTATCCACTTTGTAAAAAAAAAAACTCCTGAAATACTTTCAATCTATACGATCTAAATTGGAAAGTGGAGATCCGAAAAAAGAGAACCACCGACAATGGAGAGATCGGATTTGAATCGGCGATCTGAATCAAAAGATGATACCCCTCACCCAGAGATGAAGAACGATGAAAGGGAGCTTTGTAGAGATGTATAGATCTGGTCGGATCTATGCTTGAAAGAGATCTTGAGCACAAAAGGGGAGAGAGAGAGAGGGTGGGGGATGAAAGGTAAATGACGACTTTCTACTACTCATTTAGGCTTTTTAGTAGGGGTGCACAAATCCCGCGAATTCTATCCCGTCTCGATTCCGGTGGAATTTGGAAAAAAAAAATTCATCCTATCCGATCCTGTCCCTCAAAAAATACGCGGGATGGAGAGTTCTCGTCGCGCAAACCTTGTCCCGTCCCGCACATAATAAATATAATTATATATAATAATAATAATAATAATAAAAATATCAAATAATATATATTGATATTATATATATATTAAAATTTATCTAAACAACTCATATCTTTCAAAAAAAAAACATACTGCAAGCAAGTGTAGCACTGAAATTATGTACATATAAGACCAAATGTTAGAATAATTTTTTTAGACTGAATGTTGGGATCATTAATGAACACGAAGTAGGCCGGTGTCCCCCATAACAATTGCTTTTATATTCTTTTGATGCCATTGTTCTACATTGCGAGTAATCTTCAGCTGTAAAATAACATTTGAGCTAGAAATCTCATGACGTCAATATAATGTGGAGTGGCATATGTCTTAAATTAATTTAAGTAACAATTTTCCGCATATCATTTTACGAGGGAAAAGCTAGTCCCGTTTCGTCCCGTCTTGTGAGGGATAAGACCCGGCGGGATTTGAAAAAAAAATCCGTTCCGAAAAAATATGCGGGACGGGACGCGGAATTAATTACCCCAATCCCGTCCCGTCCCATGCTCACCCCTACTCTTTAGAGTGTTTGGAAATTGAGATTATGTAATTGAAAAAATAAAATATAAAATAATAAAAAGGAGGGGCGGATGTAGACGTGGCCACGGGTCCGACCCGCGTCGAGAACCCGGGGTACATGACCCGAACTCTAACCCAGGAATTCAACGGGTCGACCCGTCGGGTCAGGACACGTGGCAAGGAACAGGGTACCCGCCGGGTTTGGCGGGTCAACCCACCGGGTCAACCATTTAAAAAAAATTTTGTTTTGAGAAAAAAAACTCAACCCATCGAGTACTTTTAAATTTCACCACACTTTCGAAATGGAAAGATTTAAGGTGGACAAAACATGGTATGTGAGAAGATATATATATATATATATATATATATATATATATATATATATATATATATATATATATACCTTCATTCCTCTCCATTTCATCACACTTTAGATGTGGGAAAGAAAAAGTTGGATGGTGGGAATGACAAGTAGGGATATGGGAAGATATATATATCTCCAATGCACTAAATCACTGTGTCTCACTTTCGACGTGGGACAGAATTATGGGGATATGAAAGAAATTGTAGAAATTGATGTTTCGACGAATTGAATTATATGATATAAAATGTAATGTAATTAAAGTATTGGTATTATATGGTGGAATATATAATGTAATTTAAGTCTTTGGATTATATGATGTAACATAATATATAATTAAAGTCTTTACCTCTTAGGATTTAATGAAATGAATAACACATTGTGATGGAACATCATGATACATTATATCAAATTTTTTGGATTAATCTTTCTATTTAATTCAATTGATAGTTGTGTTGATCCATTGATTAATCATAAGTGTTTTATTTTACTTGCATTATGTTAATTTCTTGGTTGTTGATTTCAAATCTAGACTCCTCTTCATATAGATATATGATAATCTTTCTCGTTTAAAGTTGAATTAGCCACATTTTGTGTATACATATAATGATGATGTTATTGGATTACCTATTTGTGTTGCATGTTATGAAATGAAAAGACACATTGGAAAAGTATTACCCAATAATATATTTCATTATTGTGCTTGAAAATCCGAAGTTCTATAACATTTTCAAAATAAGTGAAAATCGACATTAAGGATACCATACATGTGTAACAACTTTATCAACAACAATATTTGTATTCTTTGAAATTATATCATAAAGACTCCTAACTTAGTATCATATATAATGATTTCATAGTGGAACTACCAAATAACACAAATTTTTAAGGTATTGTGTTGAACTTCACACTTTCTTGTTACCCGTTCGTTATTTTAATCTTTCATAATTGATCGGTAAAATATTTTTCAAAAAAATAATATTTATATAAAGTGTAGTACTAGTGTTTGTATATGATAAAAATTTATAAGTATGGATTGACATGAAAAAACCGAATGATCGAGATTGAAGATATGATTTAGTTTCTACTTATTTTTGTTCCAAATCCCATCCCACGTTGAAAACTAGAGGAAAGGGGAGGGGGATGGTGCTAAGTCTATAAAAGAAGCAAAAGGTGGGTAGGATTTTCATAATATGCAATCCATGAGAATTTATATATTATGAATAAATAAAATTTATAATAATTATAAATATAAATTCTAGTTTTTTTATAAATTTTTTAAATAAAATTTGTTGACCAATTGGGTCAACTCGACGGGTCGACCCGCCGGGTCGTAGTCGGGTAAACCCGCCAGGTTACGGGTTCACTTTCCCCTGACCCTAACCCTAACCCTTAACCCGAGATGACCCTTCAACCCGTTGACCCGGACCCGACGGGTCATTGACCCGGTGGGTCACGGGTCGATCCGCCCGACCTATGACCCGTGGCCATGTCTAGGCAGATGAACTCGAACCGACGACCTTTCAATTACATAAAAAAGGCTCATACACTAGTCCACATTGGTGTATATTGCTGAAGCTTTTTATTAATATTACTTATTTATAGGTTATACAAGTTAAAAAAAAAATAATCGTGTCGTAATAAGAAAAGTGATCCGAACATGACATGATAATTTTATACGGAGTATTTTTACCAGTTCATTTCATATTCGTGTCACATCAATTTCTTATCGTGTTTTTTGGTGTTATATCACCGTGTTATTGTATAGGGTTAGACGTTTCGTCTACACACTCTTATGAATTACAGAGACATAAACTTGAAGCAACCAACATTCAGACCACTGCATGTTCGTCTCCGAAATGGTCAAGAGCCATCGCCTAAGTCATGAATCATGATACTCTATATTTTAGACTTTTTTATTCATCCGAATTAATATGTGATGTGATCCTTTTCCCTCCCTCCCAAAAAACAAATTAGATTTGTTTTCCGTTGTATATATGTATGTGCCTACGTTGCATGAGTTAGGGTTTATAAGGGATGGCACAGAACCTTTTAAAAAAAAAAAACATATATCGAGTTAATGCCCACGCGGTTCGATCAGTTCAAATCTATATACTCAAATCTGACTTTTTAGCATTTGCATTTTCCCACCCAAAAAAAAAAAAAAAAAAATCCACCTTCGTCTCCACTCTCCATCTCCCATATTTGCAGTTAATGCTCCTTGCTGTCTTCCCTTGACTCCATCTCTCTTACGGAGTCAGCGGAGTCTGTCTCTCTCTCTCTCTCCCCCCCTCCTCTCCAGTGAATTTAATTATTAACTTGTCCAATTAATTAATTCAATAATTTATTTACAATGATTTCTTCATATTTATTTTTAGTATATATAGACAAAGGGAGAGTCGCCTCTAGAGACATTGGTCTTCGTGTCCTTCTTCCTGTTTTCTTCTCCATTTGGACTCATCCTCTGACTCACTCTCAGCTCATCACCTCAAAAACATAATCTGAAGATCCCGAGCGATCTGTTCGAATTCGAGTTTGGAAGCCTCAATTTTGGCGAATCAGCGATCTGGAGATCTATTTAATTTGTTTAAGATGGTAAGGCCACCTTGCTGCGACAAAGTAGGTCTGAAAAAGGGGCCATGGACTCCTGAAGAAGACATCGTCTTGGTTTCTTACATCCAGGAGCACGGCGCCGGCAACTGGAGAGCAGTTCCTACACACACTGGTATATTTATATATATAATTAATTATTCCAGTCTCCGGCTTCCATAACTTCCCTCCTAATGATCTGTGACTGATGAACTGGTGTATTAATTGAATATTCAGGACTGATGAGGTGCAGTAAGAGTTGCAGACTGAGATGGACTAATTACCTCCGTCCCGGAATCAAGCGCGGAAATTTCACCGAGCAAGAGGAGAAGATGATCGTCCATCTCCAAGCCCTTCTTGGCAACAGGTATTTCAATTTCACAAATCATCTAATTAACTGGTAGTTCCAATTTTAGGGTTTAGGATAAATTAATTTACAAAGATATCTTGGGGTTTGATTTATGACAGATGGGCAGCCATAGCTTCGTATCTCCCTCAGCGCACCGACAACGACATCAAGAACTACTGGAACACACACTTGAAGAAGAAGCTCCGCAAGCTCCAAGGCGGCGGCGGCGACGACGAGGGGCAATTTGGTCATTTACAGGACAACGATTTCTCCTCTCAGTCCCACCACCACTACCAATCGAGCAACAAGGGGCAGTGGGAGCGCCGCCTCCAAACCGACATCAACACCGCCAAGCAAGCCCTCTGCGAGGCCCTCTCCATGGACAAACCCATAGCCGCCGCCCCCTCCTCCTCCAGCGGCGGAACCCAGGCGGCGGCCGGGTACGCCCTGTGCGCGGACAACATAGCGAAGCTGCTCGAGAACTGGAGCACCAAGAAGCCGAAACCGGAGGTCAGAACCGGGTCGAGCTCGAGCGGGGGTGATCAGTACTCACTGTTTGGGAGCTTCAACTCGTCGGAAGACCAGTCGGATGAGACGAAGCCCGGTGAGCAGGAGGGGTGGGGCCCACTTTCCTTGATAGAGAAGTGGTTGTTCGACGAGGCCGCATGTGGTGGTGGTGGTGGTCTGCAAGTGGATCAGGACCATCTCCTAGTTGAGATGGCTGCTTTAGAAGACACCGCCGATCTGTTCTACATGAGCCCATGACGCGCCACTTGTTTTTTTTTTTAAAGAAAAAAGAAGAAGAAGAAATATCGGTTGTCTTTATGTAGTTTTACCTAATCTTAAAATATGGAGTTATGTAAGTGAGTAGTAAATTTTGGGTAAAGTTTTAATTTGGAGTTTGGAGATATATAGGATTAAATGATGCCATGGCAGCATGGCTGTCATATATATGTAAGTGGCCAGGGAGGGAGAGAGGGTAGATTAAAGGCTGGAGTGCCCAAATTAGGGTAAAGCAACAACAGCACAACAAGACAAACTGTAAGTTACCAGGAGTAACATATTCAAATACAAATACATATATATACATACATAGTCGGTAGAGGTGTTCTGACACAAACCCCATCCAAACCCTAGCTACCAACTAAAAACGCTTTTTTTTAGATGGTTAGCATCAATTAATGCTGGTTAACATCAATTTGGAAAATGTAAAAACTGCATACAAGGTCTAGTGTAGATATATCGGTTAATGGGCCCTCTAAAGTCTAAAGATATAAATGTCCATTTATTAATTAACTAGTGTAGGTCCCGTTCCATGCACGAAGAATGTATTAATACAATATTATAAATAATTTAGATACATTCTAATAAATAAAACAATAATAATATAAATATAAATATTTTTTTCCACCAAAAAATAATATAGATATAATAAAATTAGTTCGATAGATTATATATAATCTAAATATCTTTTATTTATAGATTCTCTCAAAATATAAAAAAATTCATATTTATAAGGTAAAAGGTTTTTTTCCTATTCTAACATTAATTGAATCTCATATAATTTAATATCTAACGGATTTTTTTAAATATTTTAATATTTTTTATTAAATATATATATGTGATAAATTTATCAAATACTGCATATTTATATATTGATATTTTGGTAAGTATGGCTATAATATATTTTTTATTTATATTTTTGTTAATCAACTAAAATATATAGATAGATAGATTGTGACTTATATAACTTTCTATAAATTATGACAACATATTATTTTATTAATTTTTATCCTAGAATCAACCACAATGCACCACATAGGAATTTTATCCTAGAATCAACCACAACGCGCCAAATAGGACGCTATGCATCAACTTTAGTATATGTATATAGATGAGGATATGATAGTGAATATAAAAAAAGACAGGTAAATATAACCTTAACAAAAATTTAAATAAATAGCAAATGGATATACAAAATTGCAAAATTAGCCTGTTCTCAAAACCGCCCACCTAAGTAACAAAAGGAGAGATAAGAAAGAGTATTAAATGTGCTGTAGAGGAGAGATGTGGAGGAGAGAGGGTCGGGGACATTAAATGCACGAGGGGGAGGAGAGAGGAGTGAGGGAGAGCATTAAATGCAAAAGGAGGTCAGCAAATTTTCGCAAATGAGAGAGGGGAGGAGGAAGGGACGAGATTTCCGATGCGTTTGAAGAAGAAGAATCTGACACTCACTCATAATATCCGTGCCAGGTTGTATCGTGCCAGTAGCATGAATATGTGTGCCAGGTTATAATCTGTTCATGCAAGACGTGACATTTTAGAGGACATACTCATTATTTTCAAAGCTCCTCCAGATGTCAATGTTTAGTAGATGGATCACCTCCGGTTCATGAAGAACTTGAAGGCATCCCAGTCCGAGTCATCCGTTAAAGGTGATCCATCTGCTTGTTGTTGGGCATCTTGGCACTCTGTTACTACGGACTCTGTTGGAATTTGTTGTGGATTTTGCTCGCTATTGTTGTTTCTAGGACTACACTTTTTTGTTGGTTTTAGGACTCTGCAGTACAACTTTTGTTTGTAGTAAGACTCATAGCTTTGTTTGCTTGACTTGTGGACTTCGTGGATTTCTTAGCAATTCATAGGTGTCAAAACATCATTAGCATGAAAATCTATTTTGATCATGGCATGAGTTTACTTGTTGGTGTCATGTAAAACATCTTATCTAGCATATAAATTTTGTCTGGTACGTATGTTTGGACTTAGGTGCATTTATGAGAAGTCCCAATAAGTCATGACACGCGTTTACTCATTGATGGCACATATTTACTCGTTGTTGGCACATAAAACTTATTGGTTGGCACGTTAACATTTGTCATATTTTGTATGTTCAATGAACTTGAAAGCGTATGTGTTTTAGATGGTTCGGCTTTTCCTACGTGCTCCACTTGTGATCAAAATATAGCCTAAATTTGCATAATGAAAGCAAAATGACTGGTTTGCATGTACACAAAGTCGAACCACAGACCTAAAAGTTTGAAGACACATGAGAGAGAGAGAGAGAGTAAGTTTGAATACGGTGGGACGATTACATAATTCAAAGAAAAATGTCAGCATCAACACAACAATCAAAATAGCCGACTATGGGGCACCCTATTCTTCGTAAACCTGGTGCACGGGTGGGTTATGTCCTCTAACCCTTTCTCCCCTGCGAAAGTAAGAGAAGAAGATGTCCTTATCACTTTCATTTGGGGAAATGAAGAGGATGAGGAATAGTTATGGGCGTCAAAATAAGCAGACCTACCCATTTTCAGTATTATATATTGTGATGAGATGTAAACGTTCAGTCGACATCCAATATTAAATTGGTGGCCAAATCGACGAAGGCCCAGTGGAGCAAAGCTCGAGAGAGAGGGAGTGATATTAATGCATGATTTGTATAGGTATTTTGAGTCATTATTAAGTCATTTAGGTTGCATGTAGATAGGTTTTTAGCATAAAGTACATTCATTGTCTTTAAAGTTGCAAAGTTCAGAATCTACACGTTTTATGCCTATATATGCAGATTCTTAAAAGTCGAGCTAAAGGAGAGGAGGAAAGCTACATTATGGCACCTTGAAGCTTAACGAAGAGTCTAGGCAGAAGATAAATGAAGAAGTGGACAAGATAAGATGAGAAGAAAATAAGAAAGAAAGAAAAAAGCAGAGGCGGCACCCGCGGCTGAGGCAACGGTGCCCACTGACTTATAGCACCCACTGAAAACAAAGTGGCACTTTCTGGATCAACACTCGCCGCTACTCTGTCGGCGCTCGCCGATCGCAGATTCTGGAAGATTTTCTCTCGACTGAATTTACTCTAGCCCATCGGGCTTTGCTTCTGCCTTAAGTTGCTGACTCTTGGGGTTTCCTGAGCCTAGAAATACAACTCTCCTTATCCATTTTCAACACATCTCACTCACCACTCACCACTCACCTCTCACACCACTTTTATCTCTTTTCCTTTTCCACTAACTATTTTCGGCAAGCTATGCTCGGTTAAACCTTTTATATAGTTTTGCATATATTTTATGCATTGGTTAAGAACTTGTGAGGGTTGTTTGAATATTACTTTATAGTTTATATTTGGTTTATGCATATTTGGTTATTCATTGCTCTTGTCCTTTACATGCTTATGTTGTTTATTTGTCTTAAATGGCCACTAAGATAGGTAAACAATGTGTTAAGTGATTATAGCTAAATTTGCTATTGCGGGCCTTCATCAATATAGTAGCAATCATATCTTGATGAACAGGTTGGAATTCATGCATATGAAAGATTAATGACAGGTAGTTTAATGTTACTCTTGGCGGATGTGATAGTTGAGTTGATAACCAGGTGACACGTCGGATATGTAGGAATTACATGAATTATATGCTTACGTGATTATGGACTTATTGCTTCTCAAATCCCATGCAAGAGTTTAAGGAGTTGATAGTGATCGAATCAGAAAGCTATACAACTTTGTGCACAAACAGGTACTAAGATAGACAAGCATAACCAAACAACCCAACGATCATGGAATTACCAATGTTACGAATATAAGTAGAACTGTATTCTTATCTTATTATTATCTTTGTTCCAATCATTAATTTATTTATTGATCCTTTATCTTATAATTATCATTCTTGTTATGAATTGCTTGCAACTTGCTTCTAATACTCGTTATTAGTTGAAGATATAGATTTACTATTTAGGGTGTTAGAACTCACGAAATTATAACATGCACTCCATTCTTGGGATCATTTCTAAGGAGTGTCGAGTTTTTGACTATACATAATTCGTAAGCTTTGGTATAGCCATCTTGTAGGGTTCACACCCATTTTGCTAATCTTTATCTAGTGTGTTGTGATACAGAAAGTGAATGGAGTATTTTCAGGTTACGAAGAGAAAAAACTCAAGCAAAATGGCCAAAGATGAGGATCAATCAAAGAGAACATTGAGATATCTCAAGGAGCCTATTCTTACATCACCGCTACTAGCCATTAAGCTCCCAGAACTCACAACATGCGCAAAATTCGAATTCAAGTTAGGATGGGCGTCGTTGTTGCCCAGTTTTCACGGAAGAAATGGCAAAGATCCAAACAAGCATGTGGCAGAATATACAACAGTCTAAGATCATGATAGACCTAATGGAATCATTGATGACAGATGATGCTCAGAGTGTTCCCGTTCACTCTTAATGACGGTGTAAATGAATGGCTCTACTATCTGCCAACATAAAGTATCAATTTTTGGATAGAATTGAAGAAAGCATATCTAAACAAGTACTTTCCAGCTACCCGATGCAACAAAGTCAAGAAAGAGATATCCAACATCGAGCAGTGTCCTACAAAATCACTATACGAGTACATTGAGTGCTTCAACAAGATCAAAGCTAGCTGTCCATATCATGGGATTGCGGACGACAACCTCGTTCTCTACCTCTATGAGGGATTGTTAGATATAGAGCAAGGAGTAATTAATGCAACAAGTGGAGAAGATGTTTTAGATAAGACTCCAGCCGAGGCGATGAAATTTTTGGAAGATCTTGCTAATACCTCACAACAATATGGAAGAACGCAAGGAGTTTGTGGAATAAATTATGTCAAGAATGCAAGCTCCAGTCCTATCCAGCAGGATGAGATCAGTCGACTAACAGAACTAGTGAAAAGTTTAGCGACTCATGTTATCCAACCACCAATCAGATCCTGCCTAGTATGTAGAGATCCATCACATCCAAACAATCTCTATCCTCAAGTTCAAGAGGTAGTGATGGAAGTCAATGCATCTGGAGACAACGTTCCTTGAAAATATGGTAACAACTCCTTCAACTTGAATCTCAATTCCAATTTTTATCAATGGTTCAAAAATAGGCCAAATGCTAAAGCACCTTATCAAGGAAGGAATCAGTTTGAAGCTCGACTTCAAAATTGTATGCCAGCAACTCAACCCCAACAAGACGAAAACCTTCGACTCATTCTGGATAATTTCGCAACTATAGGAAAGGTCATTGGTCAGATGGCGCAGTAGATCGGAGAACTAAAGTCGTGTGCTATGATGTATGAGGGAATCAAGTCTAATAAATAAAAGATAGATATCAAATTGAATCCTTGTCCACACAAATAAATTACAAGACTTCTTCCCGCTGTATTGGAAGGGAATCAGGATCGATCCACGAGGAGACGGGTCAGGGATGCCTGGATAGTCTCTAAAGCTTCTGCGCAAGTCGACCAGTAGCCTCGATATCGAGTTGGGGAGTCGATATCGACAGGGACAGTCAATTCCTAGTGGGTGATGTCGATATGTGAAGAACCTGCGAAGAAGAGAAGACAACAGAGGAACCCGATATCGGCTGAAGTGGTCGAAATCGAGTAAGTCAGTAGCTCCTGTCGACTCAGAAGACCGTTGACGTAGGGTTGCTTGATTTTAGGTGGTCGATATCGACTATGTTAGTCGAAATTGAGTGGTCTTACAAACGTTGTCGAGTGCAACAAAAAATAAAGAAATAAAAGAAAGTAAAGAAAAAAGTTTGTTTTAGGGTTTTCTGTATAATAACTAAAAAGCTCCTAGGATAGGGATTTATCACGACGATAACCATGCATGTATTATGACTTCATTCATATAAAAGATTAAGCTTTTCTCATCACCAATTAGGAATATAGAGGCTTCGCATAAAAACCTAATTGTTTCTACCTTTTCATAATTAGGGTTTAGTCAACTTTCGCAGGCAAAACCTAATTACTATCCAAATTCAGATGTATAATCCACTTTCGTTTCATATAAGGTCAATAAGGAATGATCCTAAACTCGCATAAAGGATTGATCGCGGGGTAGGAGAAGAGATTGCACAATTAAATAGAGAATAAAGCGTACTTACATGGCTACCGTCGGGCTCACCCCGACCCTAGAATGGGATGACTACTCGCTCCTCATCGCAACAGGTTCGTGAGGGGGAGGGATCGATAATAAAATATCAATAAAATATCAGACCAAACCAACTCCCTTGTCCAAGCAAATAAAATACAAGAATCCCTCCCGATGTAGTGGTAGGGTAATTCAGGATCGAATCCATGAGGAGGTATGTGAGCGCTTCCTAAGCTTGCAATCATGATCAAATTTTGACTCCCTTGTCCAAGAAAATAAAAAACAAGAATCCCTCCCAATGTAGTGGTAGGGTAATTCAGGATCGAATCCATGAGGAGGTATGTGAGCGCTTCCTGAGCTTGCAATCATGATCAAATTTTAACTCTAGAAGACCACTCGATATCGAGTAGTACAGTCGATATCGACCTTAGTTCTGGTCGATTTCCAGCAATTTCCTACAGAAGACAAAAGCACAGTCGACGTCGAGTTGTTCACTCGATATCGATGTCAGCGACTCGATATTGACCTCTGTAGTCGAAATCGAGTCTTCAACAGAAACTGTAAACGTAGCAAATTTTATCGAAAAAGAGTCTGAAGAATGTAGAATGATGTTGGAAGGGTGGACAGAATAAAAACACAGATTTTTATAACT
The DNA here is from genome assembly GCA_963922045.1 of Persicaria maculosa. Lineage (NCBI taxonomy): Eukaryota > Viridiplantae > Streptophyta > Magnoliopsida > Caryophyllales > Polygonaceae > Persicaria > Persicaria maculosa. Next base: position 38,300,417 of record OY998271.1, read on the forward strand.
CAATAAACTAAAAGCTTCCAAGGTCAGGGATTAATGCCACAACGATAACCATGCAAGATTTATGCCAAATTCATGAAAGATGATGCCTTTCCGTCAAATAACTTTCGTTACCAACAATTAGGTGATTAGGGGCTCTCGCATAAAACCTAAGAGTTACTATCCAATTTCATGACAAATCCAAATTCACAATATGATTGGCTTTCACTTCAATAATGCAAAATAAGGAATTTCCTCAACTCTCGCAAAGGATCATGCATAGGATAGAAGACGGAATCGCATAATTAAAAATCATACCTTTGATGCACAAACTTACATAGCTATCGCCGGGGTCACCCCGACCCTAGAAGTAGGTGACTACTCGTGCCTCATCATTGTTGACATCATCATGGAAAAGAAACTACTTTGAATTAAAATTGTAAAAGAAAGAGTACAACCGAACAAAGCCAATTCTCCGATCTCGCTTCCTCTCAACCCACTCGACTCTCTCTCTCTCTCTCTCTCTCTCTCTCTCTCTCTCTCTCTCGCTATAACTAATGTAATTGAAACTGGATGTGTGTTCTTCGATGATTAAAACTCATCCCTAATGGCCTCTAATTATAGATCTCTAACCTCGCTATCCAAGGATAAGAACATCTATCTTTATTCCTAAGATAAAACTTAAATAAAGTAAAATAAATAATTCACTTTAGGTAAATATCAAATTCACCATAAAGGATAACAAGTCTGGTAGTAATGGATAGAAGATCTCGACTTTACGGTAGATGCAATGCCTTCGGATAAAATTCTATCAAAAACAGTGTCGGATCTGTCTGCAGCGGCATTCGATATCGACTAGGTCATGTCGATATGGACCCCTTCTTTCTCTATCTCGAGCAGTTCTACTCGACCTGGGATTAGCACTCGAAATCTATTTTTCACTCGATTTAGGGCACTCGATATCTACTCGACCTCTCTCTGTCGACATGCTCTGTTCTTCTCTTGCTCGATTTCTGGTACTCTGTTTCCACTCGATGTCGAGTCTTTAGGTCGATTTCGACTCCTTAGTAGACTTCGAGTTCTTTTTCAGCTCTTCTTCTCTTGTCCAAATTGCTCCATTTTGTCTCGATTTCTGCGAAATAACATAAAAACTCGTGTAGACCTCTATATTTTGCAAATAAGCATAAACTACACTAATCTTATGCTTTCCCAACTAATATGCATGCAAATATCGACAAAATGGACATAAATGTATATGGAAAATATGGCAATTTACGCTCACATCACAATAAACTCCATTGATTGAAAGAAGAAAACTTGCATTAAATAAACCTTCAAAGCTTTACAACTCAACGCCGGCTCTCGCAAATGCCAAACCCTAAAACTTCTCTCTAACTCTCTAGCTATTGTGAGATATGATCTCTGTGATTGAATTCATAAAAGCAAGCTCCCTAGGGCTTTATTTATAGCTTACTAATCCTTGCTACCCAAGGAAAGTAGATATAATCTTCTATCTAAAATATATCCTTAATAACTAGGAGAAATCTTTATTATGGTAAATATCTAAATAACTATTAAAGATCTTAGGGTAAAAAGGAAACATCCCTAAGACATAATCTATCTAAATAGAAGAGATAAACCGTGGCCAATTGATATAATTCCCAGTCTGCGTCTCGAAAAGCGCACCCAATCCGCGTCGATTTCCAATCGATATCGACCAGGTAAGTCGATATCGAGGTCTTGGTTTCTACTCGACAATTCCTCATTTCACTTGATCTCTGGAGCCATGTCGATGTCGACATATCTAATCGATCTCGAGTGGTCTTCAGTCTTCCTTTGTAGTCTGTCTCGACACTTAGAGTCTACGTTGAGTCCTTCAGTCGATATCGACCAGTCATATCGATTTCGACCTCTCTTCACCTTTACTTGGCTTCTTCATTTTGACTCCGATTCAGCTCCAATTCCTACATATTTAGACCAAAACTTGTGCAGACTCTGTTTCTTGCACATTAGCTCATTCTACATAAATTTGCATTATTTATTACCTTTACTTTAGGAATTGAATGAAATATGAAGTCAAATTATGCAATAAAAAGGACTCTAAATATGTACATCATGCTACAAGGAAGCTACCATCGCAAGTGATAGTAAATCCGAAAGAGAAGGCTACGAAAGAGACCCAGTGAGGGTCACAATGTCGAGCCAACAACGTTTAATCAAAGGCGCTTCTCGGGAGGCAACCCGAGCTAGTTAAGTTTTCCTTTTTATCATTCGTCCCTAACTTTGCGTTTCATCTTATTTTCAAAATTTAAATTATGCACTAATAAAACTCTAGTTTTCTGGAAGAGAAGTGTGTGTTTTGGTGTTGAGTTTTTTAGATTATGGCTAAACAAAAGAAGAATGAAAGAAAAAAGAATGAAAAACGAGAATCGAAGGATTGACACTCGCCGCTTCCTAAGTCGTGCCCGCTGATGTAGATCTAGGGGATCGGTGCCCACCGTTACTCATGCCGCACCCATTGATGAGCCCAGAAACGCATATTCAATAGGATTTTCTTTAAAAATCCGATCTAAACTCGGATTAATCTCTGAGATTTAGATAAGGGAGTTCGAATTCTATCTTTTTTTTACCTTTGAATTATCTGATTTATTCATGGATTTATCATATATATCTCGAATTCTATCTTTTCTTTCAAATTATATCATTTAATATCTTATAAATAGAATTCATCATACTTTAATCCGCCCTAACAAAATTCTCTTGAGTTTTCAAAGCATATAGTAGATTCAATTCGAAGCAAAGGTCTAATTTTGGGAGAGAAATTGAAATTTTCTTCGCCCTTGTCAAAAGCAACATCATAAGAGGTAGCAAAGCAAAGCAAGTGAATTTAACTTCATCACACATATATGATCAATCCATAGGCATATGCAATTTTAATCCAACCTCACATGGATAATGTGTTTGCACTCAACTCTCAATGTGTTTAGGCTATGAAGATCAACTCTCAACTCAATTCCATTTACAAACTCATAAACATTGTAATTTATAATAATCCACTTCGCAACAAATTATGTAAATGCAATAAGAACCATCAGGAGGACTTTCGCTCAATGGAAGACTTCAAAGAAGACTTCATTCGGCGGGGTTGTAATGGGGCTTGGTATGAAATAAAGGGTATGAAATTATTTAGCTATGTGGTGCTTATAAAATTTGGGAATCAAGACTCCTAAACTTTAACACAACTATATCCAAACCATATCTTAAAATGATGCTCAACCCAACTTGCTTTCCATCATGCTCATCAACCTTCTTTCAAACCCTAATATGCTCTCAAAAATATAAATCTTGTAAAATAAAAGAACTAAGGAATAATTCGCTCATGCACTAATATAATAATTTCTCTTTTTTTCGAACGAAAATACATAAATAAAATAAAAATGTGCATTTATATGGTGAGCCAAAAATCATTTTACAATATGTGATAAGATGCAAATATGTACCATCCTATAATTCTCTTTGCTAAAAACTAAACAATATGCACTTTCTTTCCACAATTAGAGCTGGCAAAACCCGACCCAAACCCGAAAATCCGACCCGGTTGACCCGAAACCGATTGTTCTGAACACCGATCCAACCCGTCCATTTTATCATTCGTCCCTCACTTTGCGTTTCATCTTATTTTCAAATTTTAAATTATGCACTAATAAAACTCTAGTTTTCTAGAAGAGAAGTGTGTGTTTTGGTGTTGAGTTTTTTAGATTATGGCTAAACAAAAGAAGAATGAAAGAAAAAAGAATGAAAAACGAGAATTGAAGGATTGACGCTCGTCACTTCCTAAGTCGTGCTCGCCGATGTAGATCCAGGGGATCGATGCCCACCGCTACTCATGTCGCACCCATTGATGAGCTCAGAAATGCATATTCAATAGGATTTTCTTTAAAAATCCAATCTAAACTCGGATTAATCTCTGAGATTTAGATAAGGGAGTTCGAATTCTATCTTTTTACCTTTTAATTAACTGATTTATTCATGGATTTATCGTATATATCTCGAATTCTATCTTTTCTTTCAAATTCTATCATTTAATATCCTATAAATAGAACTCATCACACTTTAATCCGCCCTAACCTAAATTCTCTTGAGTTTTCAAAGCATATAGTAGATTCAATTCGAAGCAAAGGTCTAATTTTGGGAGAGAAATTGAAATTTTCTTCGTCAGAATTCGACGAGAGCCCGAAGAACAGTCGTACCCAGACTATATGCACCTTCCGAGACTATTTGCAAGTATTATTCAAGTTTGATGATCATGATTCAAACAGGGGGAATAGGATCTGATTTTTTATGTCACTGAGTCTGTCCCACTATGTGTGTTTGCAATGGAAATGGCTTTTAATTTCTTGATTGAAAATGAACTGTGGTTGTTTTCTTTAGTGTGGTCGGTCTTCTCCTATCATAAATGGTTCGTGTCGTGTTACGCGGGTATCCGTCACGAAACCGTTCGTGTTTTTGTGTGGGATACCGGGTACTTATCGTCTCGTGTTTGGATCAGCTTTTTCAATGTTATCGGTTTCATATATCCGACATACCATGTCGTATCATGTCATGTCGTGTCGGATACCCAGATATGCACAACTCTAACAGTAATGTGAGTACTAGTAGTAATTAATGTAGTTAGTTGAATCTTTCCATTTCTACCTCCAATGTAGTAAATTAATTAATTAAATGTTAATAAAATTAAGGGGGAATTTGTGAAAGGTCCAAAAAAGTTGTCCTAATTGGTGAAATGTCCACATTTTTGGACAAATTGGTGGAGTGTCCATCTTGCCAATAACAATTTTATCATCTTGCCTATAGACTCACTTTCTTTTCACATTTTGTCGTGCAAAAATAAGAGCATGTTGAGCATGTGCAAAAATAACCGTATGTTGAACAAATATGACCCAAGTCTAGTTTTTTTTTTTACATTTTGTCGTGCAAAAATAAGAGTATGTTGTGCATATGCAAAAATAACCGTATGTTGAGCAAATAAGACCCAAGACTAGTGTTTTTTTATTTTTTATTTTACATTTTGTCGTGCAAAAATAAGAGTATGTTGTGCATGTGCAAAAATAACCGTATGTTTAGCAAATATGACCCAAGTCTAGTTTTTTTTTTTAAAAAAACATTTTGTCGTGCAAATATAAGAGTATGTTGTGCAAATATAACTGTAAGTTGTGCAAATATGACCCAAGTCTAGTTTTTTTTTTTACATTTTGTCGTGCAAATATAAGAGTACGATGTGCAAATATAACCGCAAGTTGTGCAAATATGACCCAAGTGTAGTTTTTTTTACATTTTGTCGTGCAAATATAAGAGTACGATGTGCAAATATAATCGTATGTTGTGCAAATATAACAAAATGTAATTTTTTTCCGCTTTTTTTTTTCGTTTAAGCACTTTTGTTGTGCGAAAATAACTTTACGTTGTGCACATATAATAATTTGTTGTGCAAATATAACTTTTGTGCAAATGTAAAAATAAAAATATAGTAGATGTGAATCACATAATAAAATATAGATATTTTTTATAATTCCCATATTTATGGGGTAATTTTTGTAATTTAACAAAAAGTCATCTTCTACCATCGAATCCGATCTGAAGGGATCCACGGCCCTCGCTCGATCGACCTCGCTCCGGCGCTCGCTCCGGCTGCTCGACCTCGACCTCGCTCACTCGCTCGCTCCGCTCGCCTCGCTCGACGTCGACCTCACTCGCTCGAGAAGGGGCAGGGAGGCTTCAGATCTGGACGGAGAAAGGGGTTCTTGCTCGCTCGCTCTAATTGAATTGGAACTGGACTTCAGATATGGACGGAGGAGGAGCTGCGGCGGTGGAGAAGCTGGACGGAGGAGGAGCGGCGGCGGCAATGACAAGGAGGAAAGGAGGAAGATGGACGGAATTGCTTCAGATCCAACGCCGAAGCCATAGATCTCGGCCTCGCTCACTAAGCGATTTTCACAGCAGGCTTCAGAAAACCAGTCGATCACCATAAATCAGTGGTTTCCGCCATTGCCTTCTTTCTTCTTCGATTCAGATCTGGTCCTCGGGGCCGTCGCTCGCTGGCTTCTCAGATCCGCCACCAAGCGATGAAGACGCAGGCTTCTAGTTGTTGCTTAGATCCGCCGATCGCTGCTTTTCTCAGATCCGAGATCCGAGATCTCCGTTGGACGGAGATCTTCGATGCCATCTGAAAACGCCTCACCTCCGGCCTCCCAAATTCAGATCTGGACGGAGGAGGTCTGCTGGGCGCGCGGCGGCGAACAGGAGGAGAGGAGGAGCGCGCGGCGGCGGCTAACAGAAGGAGAGGAGGAAGATGGAGGTCCGGCGACCAGGAGGAGACTCGCCGCCATCGGAGCCGGATCCGGCGTCGAGAGAGAGAGAGAGAGAGAGACAGAACAGATCGAGAGAGCGAGAGGAGAAAGGTCCGGAGAGGGAGGGGAAGATCTAGGGTTAGCGGTAAGTTGAGAATTAGTATATAAAGTGGACAATTTTCCAATTTGTTTAAAAAGTTGGACAATTCACCAATTTGTTTAAAAAAAGTGCTTGTTTGGCAAATTTTTTCTAAAATTAATTAAAATTTTCTAACACCAGAGATGATTAAATTACAAAATTTGTATTTAAAATTTACAGTTATTTATAGAAAATCCCCCTTTTAAAAGCGACTTTTTTTTAACAAACCATCTTTTATAATTTTTTTTTATAAAACCACCTTATATAATGTTTTGAGATAAATTGAACCACTTATATCAATATTCGAAAAAAAACATTATGTAATTTTGTCCAAAATAGCCTTCATCCATATATTTAATTTCACACTAATTACTCAAAATTACATCAATTTTATAATTTTCAAATCTAGAGTTTGTGTTTCTAACGAAAAAAATCAATTATAATATATCCAAAATAAGCATCGACATAAAATAAAAAAAATAATGTCATAAAGTTTACTTAAAAGACGAAATACAATGTAAATAATTTCACATGATGATGTACTATATATGATAAAAAAAATCGTTAACTTTAATAAAAAAAATATTAATAATAAACTTATGAATTGTGCTTCCAAAATTGATTGGATGCTCTGGCAAATTCGAATGGTCCTTTACTTTCAATTCAACAAATATTCACATTGCATTGCCTCTGACCTTTTCTTTTATGGTATAGGGTAAGGCTTTGGTCTGACCTAGCCGATAACATCCTTTCGAATGAGATTAATGAGATTATTATTTGATTGTAGTGCAATTTCAGAGAGAGGCTAAAGTGTGCAACCTTATCTGTCACTCTGTTCCCCTCCCCTGACACATGAGAAAAGATTAATCTTTGAAAAGATTTTGTTAACCATTTGATGCCCCCATTAAAAATTTTATGTCCACGGACAGCTTCCCAGTTGATTTAGGTTCTATTGGCTCTGACCTTTTTAAGACCAGAAAATTAAAGAAATTTGACACCCTTTGATTTCCGATCGATCCCCACACTGTGCCGGCCTAAATTATTATTGCGTGCATTTTGGTATAACATGTTACACAAAAAATTCCAGCCACAAAGTACGTACTATCTACTGAAACAGCTATAGCTAGTTAATTAGTTGCAACAAGTATTCTATATTTATATCAAACACTTGTACAATTTGCAAAGAGTGAATGTGGACAAAAATAGGTTATTAATTTAATTTATTCAATCTGAAAGAAAAAAAAAAGACATTTTGTTATGTTTTGTTTGATTGTGGATGCGTGGAAATCTGTTTTGTTTACGTGTGTCATTCTCACAATTTAATGATGATGATTCGCGAAGTTATAGGCAACAATTGTTTTGGGGACCAACCAAACCATATGGCCGGGATTGTTGAGTTAAAACCTTTGCTAATGAAAATTTTCATTCCCACTGGATTGAATCAAGTACGTCGTAATCCTCCACTTGGATTGAATAAGGTACGTACGTGGAAAAGATAAAGTCCAAGCTAAGGGAGTTAACGGACACGTCTATATAGTATGTCGACCAATATGTCCATGCCATAATTATTCTACCAACATCATGCACGCCCAGAGCATTCGTGCTCACCTCGTGTATACATGCACATGCATGCATAGACGAGAACATAAACGAGGTAATTATGTGGCGAATTTGGAAGAGGACCACTGATCCAGTTAGGATTTGTTTTTTACACTCATAAAATTTACTATTTACACCCAAAATTCAAGTTTTTGTTTTTTTTTAAATAAACCCTACGCCTCTTGAGTCATATGTGTGTGACTCAAGAGGCGCAGCTATTTTTTTCTATATATACTCTGCCCCTCTTGAGTCACACGTCTATGACTCAGGAGGCGTAGGATTTATTTAAAAAAAAAAACTTAGATTTTGGGTGTAAATAGTAAATTTTATGGTTGTAAAAAACAACACCCATCTAGTTTAATGCATATTGCATAGTTCCACAAATACTTACATGGTACACATACATATATATTTCAGTTGTAATGGCTGTGTGTATAGATCTATATAATTACACGTTTCAATCTGACATTGACATTGATAATTTGGCATTGCATTGAAAGTTTATGAATGTTGAATAGTTATGAAATTACTATTACTATCATTAATTGTGGTTGTTGTAATTGCTAAAATTATTGTTGTAATTGCTAAAATCGGTGTGGTCTTTTTCTCAAATTGTTGAAATTGTATATAAACATGGGGCGTTGATTGATTAGAATGGATGTTTGTGATTATGAGGCATTTTTTCTTTTTCTTTTTCTTTTAATAAAAAACAGTGGGACCCACCCCTTTTTTATCCCATTGTTGAATGGGGGCGAGTATACAACACTTGCGGGGTCCGGTTTTTTTCTTCTTTAAATTATTCGATGGTATCCATGGATTATTCGATCGTATCAATGGATTATGCGATAGTATCGATGGATTATTCTAATGGTCCAACACCCTGAAAACCCCTGAACTTTTAACTAAAAATTATTCGATGGTATCGCTTGATTATTCGATGGTATCATAAAAAAATATTCGATGGTATCACTTAATTATTCGATGGTGTTACAATATTATTCGTTTAATTCAAATTATTCGATTGTATCGCTTGATTATTAGATGATATAGCTTGATTATTCGATGATATAGATTAACTATTCGACGGTGTTACAATATTATTCAGTTACTTATGTCATTTTAACAAATAACTAAAAATTATTCCATGATATCACTTGATTATTCGATCGTACCACATGATTATTCGATGGTATTGATACATTTTTCATTCATACGACCGCCAACATAAAAAAACATTTCATTAAACACAAAATCGGTCCATACATAAGAATAATTCGGCTTTTCCCCCGAATACCTCTTAAATCCCATGAAAACACAATTTAGGTTTTTCTACATCAATCAGACACACGAATTGAAAGACATATTGAATCAACATACCCTATCTAATTTATAAATAATGATAAAAGAAATAATATTATATCGATCATATCCTAAATAATCACGCAATAAAATTCCATAATCGCAACAAAATAGGGCGTATTTAGATTTCAAACAAGAATTGCATAGAGAGATGATCGATACAAAATATCATTTCACATGACTCACCGCATCTCTTCACCACATTAACCAAGCAACAACATCAACCAAGCAACAGCCTGGCTCAAATCGACATGGAAGAACCAAGCAGTAGCCTGACTTCGGATAAATCGACATCGAAGAACCCCGACCCTGTTGAAAATTGAGATCGACTGTAAAGCTGAAAGGAACAATAAACAATGAATCCAAAGTGTAAAGCTCTGCAAAATTTCTAGACATGCTATGGCAGTTAATAATAGAAACGAAGAAATTCAATGGATATAAAACCAAAAATTGGAGAGCAATAAATAATAATAGGCGAAGAACATGGAAGCAAAAATTAATGGAGTTGACCGGACTCTAGACATATGACTTCGAGATTGGGAAGGATTTGAGGAGAGGAACCCAGATCTGAACATCAAATTCATCGATCAGATCAATGTAATTTACCTCGCTCGGCCCGAAACCCCTAACGCCCCAAGCAAGAAGGAAGAATCAATCCTCCATAAGAGCAAGAAGAAGCAACTGCTATGCTTGAATGAAGGCAATCTAAATCGCTATAAATCCCGACATGGGAGCAAGAAGGAAGAGTCACCTCTGATCTTCACCTTCGCACTCGCCTCTGACCGCCGCCTTCAAATCGTCAAGGCCATAGTCGGACTGAGAGCTCGTCGTGTCCACTTTTAGGCTCGTCACTCATCTGATCGCCCTTTCGCTTTCCTCCGATTGCCGGAGGAGATGGTTCGCTTTCGCCTGATCGCCGGAGTCCCGAGTGCTTGTACAGTTGAAGCCATAGTCGGAACCGCTTTCACTAGCACCTGATCGATCGCCGCTCCTTCTGTTTCTCTTTGCTTTCTGGCAAAGGGACGATTGTGGGTTAGGGTTGGGAGTGGGTGGTTTCACGCGCATGCATATAGCAGTGGTGTTGTGTTTTTTTAATTTTGATTTTCAATTAATCAATATTATGGAATAATCTCAGCCATCTAATTTCTCTAAATCAATGGACAGAATTTGTGTACATGATACACGTTAAGACTTGAGTACATATGATCTATATATATAGAGGTTGGTTCCGGTATACTCAGCCCTTAACGTTTATCATGTTAACAAATTAGGACCATTGATTGAATGAAATGGATGATTGAGATTAATAGACAATTTTATCTTTTTTTAATTAAAAATCAGTAGGACCTACATCTTTTCTTGCGCACTTGTTGAATTGGGGGCGTGTGTGGTGCACTCTCTTTAAATTATTCGATGATATATCTGGATTATTTGATCGTATCGACAGATTATGCAATGGTATCGACAGATTATGCGATGACATATGGGTTTTTTTTGTTAACCTTTACAAATGGTTGGTCGTCTATGAATGATTATTCAGTGGTATATATATAGATGATTATTCGCTCTTATATGAGTTATTATCGCTGGATTATTTGATGGTATCGCTGGATTATTCGATGATATCGCTGGATTATTCGATGGTATTGATGTATTATTCGGTTACTTATGTCATTTTACCAAATAACTAAAATTTATTCGATGCTATCGCTGGATTATTCGACGGTATCGCTTGATTATTCGATAGTATCACTTGATTATTGACATCTTTAAATTCACCTATAAACAAAACTCACCAAATTATCTTGTATACATACGAATAAAGTTATACATACAAACGAATAATCCTAACTTACACTATCATTGAAATCTTCAAATTCAACACCACCACAATCAAAATAATCAATGCCAAAAAGACACAAATTCGATCAAATCAGGTCAAGCAAAACTCCAATTGAATAATCCAAAATCAATTCAAGACCAATCAATTGAAAATAAATCCCAAATCCAATGCGAAGAATCGAGAATTAAGTCATCAAAGCTTTGAACAATTGAATAGTCATCAAAGCTTTGAACAATATCAACGTTCCACTTCCCTCAACACGCAAAAGATAAAGGAGGAGGACAGACACCAACAGAATAATAGATTCAACAGTAGACATCCTAATAACAATTGTCACAGAGATCGTAGAGTTTAAAGAAGCAATACCATTGGCTCCCATTCGCGGTGATAAACGCAGAGTTTCCAACAGGAAGCAAGCCCAATCAGCTCCTCCCACAATCCGTTTGGCTCCGGTTTATTTTGTCCCTGATAATAGTTAGCAAATTCAAATGTTTAAATTGCAATCAATACATGAATTTTTCAATTTATCTTTGATGATCAAAAGTCACATAATCTAAGATCAAGAGTACACCTCAACTAAGGTATGTGCAGCTACTACCAACAATCTCCCAAACATAGCCTTATCGATCCCTTTCACCTCACCCTGATCTTCTTGCATTCATCACAAATTGTGAATGAGAACTTCCTGCATTCACCAGTGGAAAAAAGGTCCAAACTTTTGTACCTCAGCGATCACATTTGGGACCGAATTGCTTTTATTTTCGGAGGAGATGGATTTCTGGGTGAAGCCAACGGGGATAATCCGACAAAGCATCCACCAATAGACCATGAAGAACAAGCTCACCAATCCAATGATAAGGATCAAGCCTCTAAACCTCCGACAGTAAGGAACTCTAGCGCAATTCTTTTTCTTCAGATCGTGGTTCGCCTGCCTCCGAGGAGATGTTGGATCTTTCGACAATTCGAGAATTAAGTCGAATAGGGGTCACTAACCTCCAATTGTTCCAATTAAGAGACTGTCGGTGGAGTAGGAAAGCCGATGAAGTGCCGATAAGCAGTCAATGGAGGAAGACGCTTGTTAGGGCAAAGCCAAAGGAGAAGCGTGCGAACTCGACAAGTCATGTGCAAAGCTTTGTGATCGGATCAAAATTGATTGGGCTTATCAGGACTGGAGCTCGCTGGAGATTGGAAATCGATCAACACCGGAGGCGATTGATTTGGTAGGGGTTGTGATCACGGCGATGAACTCACGAAGGGTGAAAAGCAGACCGATGAACTGTAGATTTCTCAAAGGATTTTACCCTCAATAGTCAAGACATGCCGGATCTTGCTTTGGTCGTCCGCCTTCTCTGACAACCATCGTCACCTGATGCAACAATGTTCGACCTGTTGCAATCTTCCTCGCAGGTCGCCCAAATCTTTTCTCTCTCCTTGGTGGGTTAGGGTGATTGTGATGCACGCACATATCATTGTAGTGGGGTGTTAATTTTGGAAAAAAATATAATTAATTAAATATCTTCGAATAATCTCAGCCCTCCATTTCGCTTCAATCAAGAGCCCAGATTTGTTAACATGATACACGTTAAGGGCTGAGTACATATGATCTATCCTCTCTATATATATATATGGTGTGGTTCTGGTGTACACACCCCTTAGGGTGTACCTTGTACACAAATCTCGTCCATTGATCATAGTGGAATTGAGGACCTACATTCCGCCATGTGAATGGGTGATTTAAAAAAAAAGAAAATAAAGCATCACCCCAACCCGTGGAGAGTGAAGCGCGTGTGAGAAAAAGGCATATTAAAACCCTAAAAGCAAAAAGTCTCGTCTTCTTCCTCACGTGTGGTCAAAGTGGTTCTGGGGAAGCTTTGAAAATCTCCTCCCATAACCAACAAAAATCACCCACACCACCACCTTATCAGCGCGCGAGTATTCTTGCCCAACAGGCGGCAATTGCGATGGCAAGGGTTGCACAAAAGCAGCATCGACGCGGCGGAGGAGCACAGCGAGCACTCGTCTTATCCGGTGTGCGATTCAGAGTGGGAGTTCAAATCCGGCGGTGTTCAGGGCCTCTTTGTGTGATTCCGAGTGCTTGATGGGTAAGCCCCAATTTTGTTGAATATTTAGGAGCGATTGTTAAATGTTGATAGTGATAAAGTTGGGATTATTGTCTTTGAACGAAATTATTCACCGATTTCATGTGTTTTTGTGGTTAGTGTGTGCTTAATGGCTGAGATTGTTTAGAAAGGGGGTGCAATAGGGGCCGAAATGCAAACATTGTTCAGATTTAGGGGACATATGTTCTCAATTTTGGGTGATTTGGTAGTTTGAGTGACTTTGTTGATAGTTGGGGAATATTTGGGGTTGTGTTGCATATGTCCTTATGATTCTTATAGGTCTCCTATTTTTTTTCCAGCAATGGTATGGATTTATATGGGTGATTGTTTGCTTGTATAGATTTTTAGGATGTTTGATTGAATCGACATGAGGATTTTTTTTTTGTTAGGGGTTGCTTATAGTGTGATTTCTGAAGAAAGGGAGTGGGTATGGTGTGGTGTTTCAGATGAAGAGTATGAATTTGTATTGTTTGTCCTTGTTTGTATTGTTTGTCCTTGCAGTGGATTATTATAATTTTGTGGTGTTCTTGTGGATGGATTATTATGCAGTGGTTTTGTTGTGTCAATGGATGTTTCCAATCTTCGTGATAGAGGATTATTCGGTTAAAACACAAGTTTTAATAACATGAATATAGTATTCGGTAAGATATCAACGTTTATTGAGAGGAAGAAAAGTTATGTTTACAAAATAAAAGGTGGGATTATTTGGTGAATTGACTAAGTTTATTCATGAAAATAGTTAAGGTTTTGTACTGAAAAAAAGTAGGACTAGTGAGGTTTGAAGTTGTGGTGGTGTTTGAACGTTAATATATGATATTACTATGTGATTTCCCAATAATTACTCGATGAAATGAGTGTATATATTAGCCACAACAAATGAAAAGAGTGAGGGTTGAGCATGGTGTAAGTATGTGTTCCTTTATATGTTGTTTTGGATTAGGAAGAAAGAGATTGTTGTAGAGGGGCGGTGACAAAAGCAGTGGGGCAACACAGTCGTTCTCAAATGCGGAGACAAGCAAGCGAATAGTTTTCTCGGAAGATATCGGGAATGACTTTGTGACGGATCCCCAAAGAGGAGAGGAAATCTCTTCTAATCCGCCAAAACGAAGGTCGAAGCAAACATTGAAGCTAACTTTTAGTGATGCTGCTGGTGAGTCCTTCGAAATATGTAGTATTCAAATTATGGTATGACGGAGATGTGATGGCAGCCATGGTGCATCGGCATGAGTATAATTGATAATATTGCATTTTTTGTGCTATAGTGCAAACAAGTGATGCATCTTGTGTTGAATATTATGCAGTTCCAAAAGCATTGGGTTTGGGATCAAAAGGGTCAAAGGATAGGTATAGGTGTCGGACAGAGAGACCGAGAGATGAGCAACCAAGCGACGATGAACAAGGTATGTAACAAACGCATGTGTTGGGGATTGTGTTGAGCCATTGTCAACAAAAGAGGAATACAACATAAATGGATATGGTACGAGAGCGATATTATTCGGTGAAATGTTATGATTTATTCACCATAAATTGAATGTATTATACACAAGTGTTAGGATGATAGGAACCAAAACAAATACAAATTTTCAGTGCATGTAGTTGCATGATGAGTTTAAATGATTCTGTATTTGTATACGAATGGTGAGTAACTAAATAATATATCGGTTGTACTATTTATGTAGAAGGAGATACCAATCAGTCCAAGGAGGATACCCAACCAATTGGACCCATCGCACTGGACAACCAACCCACAAAGAAAGTAGAATTAAAAGGGAGGAAAAAGGAGAAATCAAGGGGTAAATTAGAAACGTTTGACCCTATAGAGACTCGAACATCACCTGCTGTGTTTGTGGAGGCGATGCATAAATTAAAGGGTTGCTCCGGGATTGAATCAAAGATAAAAGCCCTAAAAGACATCGGGTTCAGACCACTCGTGGAATTGAATCTCAAAAAGCAACCATTATCATGGATGAAATGGACGGTGGAGCATTTTGACCCGAATAAATGTAGCATTGAGTTCGAGGATGGATGGAATATGGAGATAACGGAACTCGATGTACACAGATTCTTCGGTCTCCCCCTTGGTAGTAAGTCTGTTGTCATCAAGGGCCAGAATGAAAACAAAGAGATTATTGAAAAGTGGAGGTTGTAGTATGACAAGCAATACGCGGGTTTAAGACCATCACATGTGATGGCAGCGATGCTGGTTAGTGCAGATAGTGGGCTGCAGTTCATCCAGAACTTTCTGGTGCTATTCAACAAAACCTTAGTCCCCTCCGCTCACCTGTGAGGACGAAGCCACACTCGTCCTCCCCCGATTTCGGTGACCGGACGAAGTTAGATCCAACCTCCCCTATTTTGGTGGCTGAACGAAGCTAGACGCAGCTTCCCTATTTCGGTGGCCGGACGTTGCGAGCCTAGCTCCCGAGAAGTCAAATTGAGGTGAGGAACTCTTCTTTTGGTAGATCCATCATAGCATTTCGTTTGATTTCGTTTGTGATTTCGAAATCAGTAATCTAGCTTTGAAGGTATTGAGTTGAATTTGATGAATGACTATTAATAAATGGTTCAATTTGGGGATCAAGATTGAATCCTTATGAATGGTTGGGTTTTACAGGGATTGAGGAACTAAACAATCCGGGCTGCATCTATAAAGGGGGTTTCCTTTATCAATCCCTCACTGTTGAAGATACGGATGAATTTGGAGAAGCCTTATAAATATTTTATGCTTTGTGCTTGCTCTCTTAATCGAAGCTTTGGTGAGAAGGCACTAGTATTTTCACTAGCTTCATTGATAGTTCATATGAGGTCTTGTTATATGTGATGATCCAAAGAGCGATATTGCTTGTTAAAGAGCGATACTGTTTTTGAATTCCTAGAGTTTTTGGTATAGATATCTTTAGCAATTTTGAAGGTCTGCATTTTTCCTAGTTGCTGCTTCTGTTTTCTGCTGATATGGATGTTCACTTGCTCCCTAATTTATCTTTCAACCGTGTATTTTCCTCTTACAGGCCACTCTGAATCTTAATCATCTTTGTCATCACATTTTGGCAATCACTAGAGGTAACATCAATCCCGCTCTCACTTTTCTATCTATCTAAGTTGAAATGCATCTTGATTCTGTCTCTCACACGAGAAACATCATCGAGTGTAATGCATTTTTCGGCAGCACATTCCAGTAGCGACGTCAAGTGGATTGCAAACTCTTTGAGTCCATGGCTCCCACTCAACAACACAAGGCTACATGAAAGTACAAATTTTTGCAGAATCGGAATCAACTCAGAGTTCCTCCAGCGGAATACATGAACCGAGTAGTCATGATTTGTGTTGTTGTTGTCAGCCACTGCAAGACTTTTAATTAAAGATGAGGGGTTGATCTCTTCAATTAGCTCTATTAACCGACCGATAGACCAGCTCAAATTGTATCTGCCCGGCTTAACTCGCATCTTTGCAGAAGGAATGGCCTGATCCACTGGCAAAAATGATACCTAGAGATGTCCTTTGTGCAATGGTTGTGAGTGATTTTACTGTCATACGAGTGGAGATGCTTGTTGCGACTTGCTGTCATTACTTTCACCTTCGTCTAGTGCAATTTGCTGGCATTTGGATGAGCTTATAATATATATCTATGAGTTGAAAAGTGAGAATAGATGAGCAATATAGGAAATGGGTGGTTTGGGGGCCCGTTCATTTTGATTGGCCGGCTTGCTTTGATTTAATACTGTATGTGTTTATTTGGGGCTGCTTCTTAGTGGACGGATAAGGGACCCAAGTTTGTTGTGGCTGAGCCGAAGAGCCATAGTTGTGTGATTTAACTTTGTACCTTCTTGTCGCATACAACTTTTTTTTTTTTTTTTTATGATCATATGTTATCAATTGTATAAAATTTAACAATGTCATTAATAAACAATGTTATCACAAATGATTAAGATCAATAAATTGAAATATAATCACAAATTTTATCAATGAATAAAAGTTATCAATAAAAAATATCATTAATGAAGTTTAATCACATTTTATGCTTCCATATCAATAATTGTATAAACATTATAAAAATGTCATCACAAATAATTGCATCATTGAAGTGTAATTCCAAACGTATCATCAATGAATAATAGTAGAATCAATATAATTATATCGATACACAATTGATTAAATTAAAAAAGTGGCATCAAACGATTTGATTAAAAAAGTGTCTTCAAATAATTACATTAGAAAAATGGCATCAAAACACTACTTTGAAAAAGTGGCGTCACATTAAAGAAAAAAAATGTCATTAAAAAAATAGCATCAAAACACTACTTTGAAATAATGGCATCACGATAAAAAAAGACATAAAAAAATTGCATAAAAAAAGTAGCATCAATGATCAACAGTGAAAAAATAGTATCACAAAAAAGTGGCATCAATGATCAAAGTGTAAGGAAGGAAGGAAGGAAGGGAAGGAAGGGGAAAATGAAGGAAAGAGGGAGGGGTCTACTCCACCTAATTTTTTTTAGAGTCTAATTACCCAATTAAGGGCTCGTTTGGTTGCATACGAGAAGTACAATTCTCAGGAACTTACTTCCCATGAATTGAATTCCCGTGAAATGTACTTCCCATGAATTGAAAAAAGTCGTTTGGTTGAATTTTGTTTTTTAGAAATATAAATAGGAAAATAAAGAAAATTACATTAAAAAGGGTGGAAGTTGATCTTACCTAGTCCCCCTAGGTAAGTGAACTTCCTACGATTTGGAGGAATTGAAATTCCTGGGAAGTTGAATTCCCGTGTCTTTCTGTCAACCAAACACAGGAATATATTCTACTTCCTGGGTTTTTAAACTTCCTGGGTTTTTAACCAAATAACCAAACAAGGCCTAAATATTCCTAAAGGTCTATTTATCTAAATCAACCATATATAGGTTTTCCTCCGCCCCCGGTATCAAGTCAAATTTTGAACCTTATAAATGAAATGTACTACTATTTTTAAGGAGCATTTTAGATTTTTGATTTTTTTTCAACATTTCATTAATGCCTAGGTGGTGACATGTAAACAAAATACCTTTAGTGGGTGGATTTCTATAATAATAGACCAAATGGGCGATTAAGTGTGAAAACATGTATATAATGGACACTTTTCTGTAAATTTTCCTTAATTAAATATCCACCCTTTTATCTAAATTAAGTAAATGACCACCATAAAAATTTAATACCAAAATACCCCTTACATAAAAGGACACGCGTCCATCCGGGTCAACCCACCCCACGCAATAACTAGACCTGAACAAACATGGACCAATGTACCTGTCCAACCCGCCCGGAAAAAAATATGTGAGCTTGGATAGAGTATTTGGCCCAAGCGAGCCGACGGGCCTAGCCTGGTAGGCCTAGAAGGCTAGGCATGGGCAAAGGGTCAAGCCCAAGCGCGCCGATAGGCCCGACCCGATTTTATATTAATAGTATATATATAATTATAATTATATAAATTATATATAGTATTATATTATTAACATAATAAAAATATATACATAATTTCTATAATTTATAACTATATTACTGGTGCCATACTACTTCTAACTGCTAACTATTCTCAATCTTAAACGCTCTCATCTTAAATCAAACCCAGTTGAGAATAAGAACCCTAAATGCTCTCTCTCACATAGTCCGAGTGCCTCCTGAAAGTATTGGTACAATATAACGTTGATTTGCATTTGTTAGTAAGCTAATATTAACCAGATTTGTCGCACATTTGAAAGTATTTGTACAACGTTGTGATTTGCCTCTTTTTTTATTTGTTTAGTTCGATTTCATATAGAAAATGAATTTGAGATGCTAGGCTCATTGGGGGGCCCGACCCGATAATGAGGGCGGGTTTGGACAAGGCAATAGACTTACATAACAGGCCTTGCCCAAATCCGATCCGGTGTAATAGGATGAAATTTTGGTCAAGGTACGGTCCAAGCCCGTCTCGCTTGACCTATGCTCAGTTCTATCTTCTTTTTTTTTTATACAGAGAAAGTAATTAGGAAAGAGGACGACGCAAGCGGGCTCGTCTTTTTCCTAGAGCGTCCTTGCGGACGAGAACCACCAGTTCTGGATCGTCGATGGAGATACCGTCGGCAGGGCAGCTGTAGGCAAGACGTGCAATCCTGTCAGCAACAGCATTTGAATCCCTGAAAATATGACGAATAGCAACATTATGAAAATCGAGAAGATCAAGCTTGATATCTGATAGTAAAAGCTTTATGTTCCAGGGACATTTCCAGTCGCCGAGGAGTGCTTTTACGACCGTGAGGTTGTCACCTTAAATTAGTATTTTTTATACGGGGATTAGCCGTGGATGTCCCGATCTTTCGACAACAAGCACAAAACAAACAAGAACACAAGTTAGACAATAATGACTCGACAAAGACTCAAAGGACTCGACAATGGTAATGAAAAAGATAGATAGGGCAGGAGAAAGTCTAGGTAGAACGAGCGAATAGACCCTTGATCCCAATTGAACAAAGTCCTAAACCAACGACTAGCTAACCAATCTCTACAATCTCACACAACCAGTGACGTATCCAAGGAGCACGAGAAAGGGGCTCGTGGGAGCTTGATAGCACCAATCAACTAGCGAAGATCAACACACACAAGACAAACCAAGCGGATTCAACACCAAGAACTCTCGGCAATCTTGAAACACTCAAGACAATTTGGCTTGCAAAGCAATGCTCATAAGATGAATAAAATGATCAAATGTTGTGTCTGATTACAACCGGCCTAGGGGCTATTTATAGCCTTAGATGGAAATAGAAAAAGCTGAAAATAAATGACAATTAAAAGAAATTCAGCAAATTAAAAGAAATTCAGAAAATGGCAAATAGAATCCCTAAAATCTAGGACAAGCCTAAAGACTAGGACAACTAGCCGTTAGTGGTTGTAATGGGCTGCGTGATGCTCGGTACAGCCTCGGTACTAATCCACACAAGGGTCCGTAGCTTGGGTTGCGTTGATTCCGAGTCCTCTTTAGCTAAGGCATGACTCACGAGATTGAGAAGAGCTTGGTGAAGCTTCTTGGCACGAGCTCGAGTCATTGGCCCATCCGTCATCATTGGTGCATTTGGAGGAGGTCTAGGCTCGGATGGTCCCTCATCATCCTCCCCTTCTTGAAAAGGGTTCGACCACGAACCTAAGTCTTCATCAATAGCTAGATAAGGCACCAAATCAACCACATTGAAGGTGGCACTCACACCATACTCTCCCGGGAGCTCCAATTTGTATGCATTGTCTCCAATTCGTTGAAGCACCTTGAAAGGTCCATCTCCACGTGGTGACAACTTGCTCTTTCTATGCTCCGGGAACCTCTCCTTCCTTAGGTGAACCCACACAAGATCTCCGGGTTGGAAGATCACTTGACGCCGTCCCTTTTTAGCTCTTGTGGCATTGTACTCAGCCTTTTGCTCAAGCTTTAGCCTCGTACGTTCGTGCAACTCCTTGATGAACTCCACATGCTTACCTGCGTCAAAAGACTTCTTTTCCCTCATAGGATATGGGGCTAGATCTAGTGGGGTTAGTGGGTTAGTGCCATAAACACATTCAAATGGAGTAAGCTTAGTAGATGAATGCATGGTTCGATTATAAGCAAATTCTACATGTGGCAAAGCTTCCTCCAACAACCTAAGGTTTTTCTTGATTATAGCTCTAAGGATGGTAGTTAGCGTCCTATTGGTGACCTCGGTTTGCCCATCGGTTTGAGGGTGGCTAGAGGTAGAAAATAACAACTTAGTTCCCATTTTATGCCATAATGTCTTCCAAAAACAACTTAGGAACTTAGTGTCACGGTCACTAACTATGGTCCTCAGAATGCCATGTAACCTAACAATTTCTCTAAAGAACAAATTAGCTACATTAGAGGCATCATCGGTTTTATGACAAGCTATAAAATGTGCCATTTTAGAGAAACGATCAACAACCAAAAAGATCGAATCTCTCCCCTTCTTAGTCCTAGGTAACCCCACAATAAAATCCATCGATATGTCTTCCCAAGAGGTTGTAGGTGTAGGCAAAGGGGTATACAATCCATGGGGCATTAATCTAGATTTGGCTCTAAGGCACTCAAGGCATCTCTTAAGACAATGCTCCACATCCCTTAACATATGTGGCCAATAGAAATGATTCTTAAGGGTGTGGTATGTCTTATCTCGGCCAAAGTGTCCCATAAGTCCTCCACGGTGTGCTTCATCAACTAACAACAGCCTAAGGGAACATCTAGGGATACAAACTTTATCCTTTCTAAACAAAAATCCCTCAAAGACATAAAAGTTCTCAAATGACCCCTTTTCGGCACACTTATTGAAAACATCTCCAAAATCCAAGTCATCCACATATAACTCTTTAATATAAGCAAAGCCTAATACTCTAGAGTCTAAGGTGGTTAACAAGGTGTATCTCCTAGATAGGGCATCAACAACTATATTGTCTTTACCCTTCTTATATTTAATCACATAAGGAAATGTTTCAATAAACTCCATCCATCTACCATGTCTCCTATCAAGCTTGTCTTGGCTCTTAAAATGTTTCAAAGATTCATGATCTGTTTTCAAAACAAACTCTCTAGGCCATAGGTAGTGTTGCCAAGTCTTAAGTACTCTAAAAAGGGCATAAAGTTCCTTATCATATGTAGAATAATTAAGACTAGCACCTTTTAGCTTCTCCGAAAAATAAGCAATGGGTTTACCTTCTTGCATGAGCACGCCACCGATTCCAACTCCACTAGCATCACACTCCACTTCAAATGGCTTGGTGAAGTCCGGAAGGGCTAAGAGTGGTGCCTCGGTCAACCTTTGCTTGAGGGTGTTAAATGCTTTCTCTTGAGCTGTTCCCCAATGAAACTCACTCCTTTTCTTGGTTACTTCAGTGAGAGGCGCGACAATTGATCTGAAATCCTTCACAAATCGTCTATAGAAGCTTGCAAGGCCATGGAAGCTCCTAACTTGGCGGATTGTGCTAGGTGTAGGCCATTCTTGTATTGCCTTGATCTTGGCCTCATCCACTTGTAGTCCTTTGTTGTTCACTACAAAACCAAGAAAAGAGACTTGATTAGTGCACAATTCACATTTCTTTAAATTAGCATACAAGTGCTCTAATCGAAGTGTAGAGAGTACTTCCCTTAAATGTGCTTCATGTTCTTCGGGAGACTTGCTGTAAATCAAAATATCATCAAAATATACAATAACAAATTTCCCTATAAAATTCCTAAGCACATGATTCATAAGACGCATAAATGTACTTGGAGCATTAGTTAGACCGAATGGCATAACAAGCCATTCATATAGACCAAATTTGGTCTTGAAGGCTGTTTTCCACTCATCCCCTTCTCTCATCCTTATTTGATGGTATCTACTCTTTAAATCTATCTTAGAAAATAGAGTAGCACCATGTAGTTCATCTAGCATGTCATCTAGACGAGGGATGGGGTGTCTATACTTGACCGTGATGTTGTTAATGGCTCGACAATCGACACACATTCTCCATGTGTTGTCTTTCTTCGGCACTAGCAACACCGGAACGGCACAAGGACTCTTGCTCTCTCGTACGTATCCCTTGTCCAACAATTCTTGAACTTGGGATCGGACCTCTTGGGTCTCGGTAGGATTCATCCTATAAGCCGGCCTATTAGGCAAAGAAGCCCCGCGTATGAGATCAATATGATGCTCAATCCCTCGGATAGGGGGCAGGCCGGTTGGGATCTCTTCGGGGAATACATCCCTATATTCCTCAAGTAGGGCCAAGATCCGTGGGGGTAAGGTGGCTCGAAGCTCCTCACTTAACAAACTCAACTCTTTGCATAAGAGCATGAGTGTCGTTTCCCCATCCAAGTACTCGTCCTCAAATCCTCCCTTTGATGCAAAGAGAACATTTGGGGCTCGAGGGCTTGTGTTTTGGCTCTGATACCAAGATTGTTGGCTCCTGGATGATATGCTTATATATTATATATTTTTATATGATGGAAGCCAAATAATGTCAATCGGTTTTTATATGCTTTTATTTGTTTTTATATATGCTGAATTATCTATTTGTTTTTATATATTTATTTGTTAAAATATTGTTGTTCTAGAAGATTTGGTTGTTGGAGATTTGATGGCTTTTTTGTTGGCTGATTTTTTATTGATTTATTTCATTAATGGATTTATTTGTTAAGGGTCTTTTATGCAGATTTTATGGGACATAAATGTTTGAATTTCTGGTGAAGAATCGGTCATCTTCTAGAAAGCCAAAATCTCTTTACGTTGAAGATTTGGAGCTGTTTTTTCGGACTTGTTGAAGCCAAGTTTTTGAACTTCAAACGGCACAAATTCAGATTTTATGGGGATTTTTTCCAACAACAACAATTCAGCCCCTGCGCATATATAAAGGCTGGGAATAGGAGATAGAAGGGAGACGACGACGAACTCAAGCATTCATCCTCTAAGCAAAGTGTTCTCCATTGTTGATCATCATTTGATTCTCTCTTTCTCTCCTTGTTCTTCTTGTTTTATCTTTTGAGAGTTTGAGAGTTTATTGAGCTTTATCGTACAATTCATTTTGAGTTACACTCAGGGTTCTTTACCCAATCATAGAGGGTACTTCGGTATCCTTAGAAGCTTTATTTCACTAGTGCGCTTGGGTTGCTAGATAGGAAGTTAGTCTAGAAGAGGGAAGGTCTTCTAGAGGTTGTATCTAGGGCTCATAAGATAAAGTAAAATAAAGTTGTTGAATCCTACGGGTTGGATAACCCTAGGTGGGGACGTAGGCAAGGTTGTGTCGAACCTCGTTAACAATTCGTGTGTGCTTTACTTTCTGCGCTTTATCCTTATTATTTTCATTTGCCTTACTTCTTATTGAGTTATACTCAGGGTTCTTTACCCAATCATAGAGGGTACTTCGGTATCCTTATAAGCTTTATTTCACTAGTGCGCTTGGGTTGCTAGATAGGAAGTTAGTCTAGAAGAGGGAAGGTCTTCTAGAGGTTGTATCTAGGGCTCATAAGATAAAGCGAAATAAAGTTGTTGAATCCTACGGGTTGCATAACCCTAGGCGGGGACGTAGGCAAGGTTGTGCCGAACCTCGTTAACAATTTGTGTGTGCTTTACTTTCTGCGCTTTATCCTTATTATTTTTATTTGCCTTACTTCTTATTCGTTATTCTTGCTTAACTTGTTTCTGAGTTTCAGATAAAGTCTTACCTCTGGCTGGTAAGGTCTTACAGTTTCCTGTATTTGCGAAAAATTGTCATACTCTATTCTTTCCCCCATCTAGAGTATTTCTTTGCCTTTTATCTGCCTATTCCGCACTTCAATTGGTATCAGAGCCTAACTCACGTACCTTAGATATTACTATCTGTGAGTCTAATCATGGCAGGTGAAGACTTCGGTCAAGGAAGATCTATTTTTCGTCCACCTCTCTTTGATGGGAACAATTTCATGCACTGGAAATCTTTGATGCAAATGTTTATCATTGATCAAGATTTGGAGATTTGGCATATTATTATGCGAGGGCCCAATATACCCAAGAAGAAAGATCCCAACGGCACGAGTGTGGACAAGCCAGAAGCAGAATACAATAAGACAGATCTGGAAAGCGTGGCTAAGAATTTCAAAGCCATAAATCTGATATATTGTGGATTAAGCACTGATGAATTTAATCGTATCTCATCTTGCAAGTCTGCAAAAGAGATATGGGATAAATTAGTGGTTACCTATGAGGGAACAAGCCAGGTCAAAGAGACCAAAATCAGTATCTTTCTTAGACAATATGAATTGTTTAAGATGAACCCAAATGATTCGGTTAAAGCAATGTTCATCCGTTTTACGGAGATCATTAACAACCTTGACTCATTGGGAAAAACTTTCTAGAATGAAGAGAAAGTTAGAAAGATACTCAGATGCTTGCCCAAAGCTAAGTGGGGTCCTAAAGTGACTGCCATAGAAGAAGCTCAAGACCTTAGCACGCTGGCTCTTGATGATCTATTAGGCAAGTTAATTACCCATGAAATGATCCTCAATGAGGACGATGGGGAACTTCCTACAAATCTCAAAAACCTTGCACTTAAGGTTAAGAAAGAGGATGTGCCATCAGAGGACGACGAAAGTAATGATGATGAGGAAGATCCCTTCGACTTGATCACAAGGGGACTTGCTCGGATTCTAAAGATGAAGAATCAATTCTCAAATCGAGAATATGCGAGATCATCAATGCATAACGGTAAGTCTTCTAACCCTAATAAAAAGACAAAAATTCTAACATGCTATGAATGTGGTAAAACAGATCACTTGATGAAGGAGTGTCCTCAAAAGAAGAAGAACAAGCAGAAGAAGAGTGATCGAAAGAAAGACGATTCAGACTCTACAAGTGAATCGGATTTGGCAAATGATCCAGTAAATCTTTGCTTGATGGCGGACCAAGACGATCAACATCTCGATGGTATTGTAAGAAACCTTATCTCTAGTCCTATTGATGTTCTCTCTGAATTTCTGAAAAATATGATTTCCAATGAAGAAAATTGCAGCAGAGAAATCAGCACCTTGAAAGAGAAGGTAAAGGATCAAGAAGTATGCATAAGGAAGCTGTCGCAGAAATTGCAAGATCTTGACAGTCAAAATTCAGATCTTATCACTGAAGGTAAGGCTTTACGATTGGAAAATTCCGAACTTAAGGTCAACCTTTCATCTCTTAAGGCTCATTACAATGACCTTGAGAATGAAAAAGTGAAATTATCTGAAAAGTGTCAAGATCAACAAACAGCCCTGGTGCAATTCACTAGATCCAAAGCCACTCTCGACAAGATGCTTGGAGAACAACAACTTTCCTTAAACCGAAGTGGTATAGGATACAACAGGAATTTTCCTGTTAAACCTACTACCAAGTTCGTCAAGGCAAAAGGAAGTTGGAGATCTCCTACTTGTTTCTTTTGTTGCAAAAAGGGTCATGTAAAGGAAACTTGTCCTTATAGGAGAAAGGATCCTTACATCATCAGAAATACCTTTCATGTACGTTTAAATGAACGGATAAGACAAATTTGGGTTCCTAAAGGGACAAGACCACCAAACATGGTCTATCCTAATTATGAATCTAAATTTGTACATTGGTCTAGCCGGAAAGGTTGATGTTTGTTCGTTTTGCAGGATATCACCAAGATCAAAGAGCTTAAATGGATTGGAACAATCGCTCTTGGTGATAAAGGATAATTTTTTATATATATAAATGTTATGTGCGACTAATGATTCTCTTTGTTTAATATTGTTTTTGGAGCTTAATTGGTATGTTGAACAGGGAAGCATTATCGTAGGGGGAGTAATGCTGTCTAATAACATCTCAAGGCCTTGAGATCACTTTCAAGGTCTTGACTGGCTGCTGTATTGGTGAAACTCGATTTCTTCCCTTCCTTGTTGGAAGACAAAAAGGGGGAGAAATTAGGTTGCTTATGCTATAAGATGTTATGATGCATGCTTGTTATATGATGCTCCACTATGCTATATTTATTTGCTTTTAATTGATATTTGTTTTATCTTCCATTAAGGGGGAGATTGTTGGCTCCTGGATGATATGCTTATATATTATATATTTTTATATGATGGAAGCCAAATAATGTCAATCGGTTTTTATATGCTTTTATTTGTTTTTATATATGCTGAATTATCTATTTGTTTTTATATATTTATTTGTTAAAATATTGTTGTTCTAGAAGATTTGGTTGTTGGAGATTTGATGGCTTTTTTGTTGGCTGATTTTTTATTGATTTATTTCATTAATGGATTTGTTTGTTAAGGGTCTTTTATGCAGATTTTATGGGACATAAATGTTTGAATTTCTGGTGAAGAATCGGTCATCTTCTAGAAAGCCAAAATCTCTTTACGTTGAAGATTTGGAGCTGTTTTTTCGGACTTGTTGAAGCCAAGTATTTGAACTTCAAACGGCACAAATTCAGATTTTATGGGGATTTTTTCCAACAACAACAATTCAGCCCCTGCGCATATATAAAGGCCGAGAAGAGGAGATAGAAGGGAGACGACGACGAACTAAAGCATTCATCCTCTAAGCAAAGTGTTCTCCATTGTTGATCATCCTTTGATTCTCTCTTTCTCTCCTTGTTCTTCTTGTTTTATCTTTTGAGAGTTTGAGAGTTTATTGAGCTTTATCGTACAATTCATTTTGAGTTATACTCAGGGTTCTTTACCCAATCATAGAGGGTACTTCGGTATCCTTATAAGCTTTATTTCACTAGTGCGCTTGGGTTGCTAGATAGGAAGTTAGTCTAGAAGAGGGAAGGTCTTCTAGAGGTTGTATCTAGGGCTCATAAGATAAAGTGAAATAAAGTTGTTGAATCCTACGGGTTGCATAACCCTAGGCGGGGACGTAGGCAAGGTTGTGCCGAACCTCGTTAACAATTCGTGTGTGCTTTACTTTCTGCGCTTTATCCTTATTATTTTCGTTTGCCTTGCTTCTTATTCGTTATTCTTGCTTAACTTGTTTCTGAGTTTCAGATAAGGTCTTACCTCTGGCTGGTAAGGTCTTACAGTTTCCTATATTTGCGAAAAATTGTCATACTCTATTCTTTCCCCCATCTAGAGTATTTCTTTGCCTTTTATCTGCCTATTACGCACTTCAATATTTGATACGGGGATTAGTCGTGGATGTCCCGATCTTTCGACAACAAGCACAAAACAAACAAGAACACAAGTTAGACAATAATGACTCGACAAAGACTCAAAGGACTCGACAATGGTAGGTAATGAAAAAGATAGATAGGGCAGGAGAAAGTCTAGGTAGAACGGGCGAATAGACCCTTGATCCCAATTGAACAAAGTCCTAAACCAACGACTAGCTAACCAATCTCTACGATCTTAAACAACCTAGGACGTATCCTAGGAGCACAAGAAAGGGGCTCGTGAAAGCTTGATAGCACCAATCAACTAGCGAAGATCGACACACACAAGACAAACCAAGCAAGATCAATTCACCAAGAATCCTCTCGGTCTCTCTCTTGAATCCTCAAGAAACAATGTGTTTGCAAAGCAATGCTTTTCATTAATCAAAGATGGGTTCCCTAATACAACCGGCCTAGGAGGCTATTTATAGCCTTAGATGGAAATAGAAAAGGATGAAAATAAATGACAATAAAAGAAATTCAGAAAATTGCAAGAAATTTAGAAATTAAATGGAAATTAAAACAAATTCAGAAATTGCAAATAAAATCCCTAAAAGATAGGAAGTGGCCTTGACTTCTTCAATCATGGCTCCTAAAGAATAGGTCTTCATGTCTGGCCACTTGAGCACTTAGCAAGGCTGTCAACGGCTAGTATTTGGACCCGGTCTTCACGGAGCAAGGTAGGCACATGTGCTCGGTACAGCCTCGGCATCAATCCAAACAAGGGTTTGTGGCTTGGGCTGCGTTGATTCCTTGAGGCCTCGTCGGTTCTTGATCTAGGGCATAGCTCACAAGAGTGTAAGGCCTTAGCTTGGATGGTCCCGCATCAACCTCCCCTTCTTGGAAAGGATTCGACCACGAATCCAAGTTCTTGTCCACAAACTCCCTCTTGTCGGCAAAGAACACTTTTGATGGCACCGACCCTCCACCTTCCTTCTTCTTCTCAAACTCCTCGGCTACTTGAGTAGGGGTCATTGGCTTTAGAGTTAAGTTCCTGCTCTTATACTCAAAGGAATAGCGGTTAGTGAAACCATCATGTAAGACTTTTCGATCAAATTGCCATGGACGACCAAAAAGTAAGTGAGAAGCTTGCATAGGTACTATATCGCACAAAACATCATCTTCATAATGTCCTAGCTTAAAAGAAACCTTAACTTTCTTATTCACTTTTAATGCACCGCAATCATTCATCCAACGCAATTTATAGGGCCTAGGGTGGTGTATAATGGAAAGTTGTAGTTTTTCAACCAATTCAGTGCTAGCAAGATTACAACAACTTCCACCATCAATAATGACATTACAAACCTTACCCTTTACTAAGCATCTAGTATGAAATAAGTTCTCTCGTTGGTTATCATCACATGGAGTTGGATTGACATGCAAAGCTCTCCTCACAATCAAACTTTCACCATGTTCATACTCAATGCCTTCATCATCATAATCATCATAGGAATCTAGAATAGGATCACAACCAACATGCAAACACTCATCATTTTCATGCTCAATTTCAGAATTGGTGTTGCCTAAGTGATCAACCATGAGAGCTTTCCTGTGTGGGCAATCTTTCATCATGTGCCCTCTATCTTGGCATTTGAAACACACAATTTCCATATTTCTCAAATTAGAAGGGTTAGGGGTACCTCCTTTAGGGTTACCGAGAGGGCTAGGTGGCTTGGCACTCGATATGGCTTGAACTCCTCCTCGATTCCCTTGCTCTCCTCCATAACCGAGACTAGGCTTCTCCCTTGGTACTAGGGCATCTCGGCCATAGGGCTGCGTGCTTGAGCTTCCGTTTCCTCCTCTAGCTCCTCCTTGGTCTCTTGCCTTTAACTTCCTATCAACCTTCACGGCTAAATGTAAGAGATCAATGCTAGTATTATAAGGATAACAATCAACTTCTCTAGCCAAGTAGGGGTGTAGGATTCTTAAGAACCGAGCATTTGTGTCTTCCTCATCTTCTACCATGTTTGCTCTTGCCATAGCCAATTGCATGACATTGAATGCTTCCTCCACACTCATGGAACCTTGCTTGAGGTTCTCAAGCCGCTGCTTGAGTTCCCTAGCGTAGTGTTGATGGATGAATCGTGCCCTCATGAGTGCCTTCATTTGTTCCCACGTGGCTATGGGTGCGTCTAGGGCTCTTCTCCTTTCCTTCACAAGGGTATCCCACCATATTAGTGCAAAACCGCTAAATTCAAGGGTGGCTAGTTGTACCTTCTTGTAATCGGTGAAGTTGTGGCAGCTCTAAATGTGCTCGATCTTGGTCTCCCATTCGAGGTAAGTGTCCGGATCGCACTTTCCCTCAAAAGGTGGGATTGTGACCTTGACCTTGCCAACTCCGTCTTGCTCGGGCTCTCGGGGCCTCCGTGGACAGGGTCCTTGTTCATGCCTTCTCGATTGGCGCTCCCATTGATCCTCTTCTTCTTGGAAACCCTCAAAGTGTTCATAGGGCTCAAAGTCATCCTACACATCACGAAAATGATTAAAACGACCACGCCTCTCACGAGGAGGTGGGTTCTCTTCAGGTGGGGTATTTCGTGCATAAATAGGAGTTCTAGGAGGATCTACAAGCAAGATAGTTGTTGGTAGGCTAAGGATAGGTTGAATGGTAAGATGGTGTTTAGGCTTTCTTGGCTCACAATGGCTCTTGTTCACTTGCAATGCTTACTCTTGCACTTCTCTTGTACACTTAGAACAATCAACAACAATGCAACTCCAACATGAATTTTTTTTACTTCTTTTTCTTTCTTTCTCTCTTTTTTTTTTCACTGTCGACTTCTTTTTTTTTTTTTTGAAGTCTGATTTTTTTTTTACTCTTAGAAATTAAACAACAAATGAAACAAATGAAAATCTGAAAATGACAATAAAAGAGACCTTGTAACTAATAGAGCCGTTGGGATGGAAGTGTGGCTAAAAAATAGGAGCTGGAAATGGTATGGCTAAAATGTAGGGATTTTTTTTTGACTTTGTCTTTGTTTTTCAGAAAATAGCAAAAAATAGAAGACCAAAAATCTGATTTTTCTTGGTGGTGATGAAAGGGTGGTCGAATGGTGGTCTGGTGGTGGTGATAGGGTGGCAGTATAGTGGTGATGAATTGGTGATGGGGTCGGCAGAAGGTAATGCCTAAGCAAACCAACAACAACCAATGCTAATAGTAAGAAAAATCAAACAAAAGAAGAGATGATCAAACCTTGCACTCCAATTGAGTTTTGAGCTTTTTGATGATGACAATGGAGATGAGACACTTGATGTCGGTAGCCGAAGCTCTGATACCAATTTGAAACGGGGATTAGCCGTGGATGTCCCGATCTTTCGACAACAAGCACAAAACAAACAAGAACACAAGTTAGACAATAATGACTCGACAAAGACTTAAAGGACTCGACAATGGTAATGAAAAAGATAGATAGGGCAGGAGAAAGTCTAGGTAGAACGAGCGAATAGACCCTTGATCCCAATTGAACAAAGTCTTAAACCAACGACTAGCTAACCAATCTCTACAATCTCACACAACCAGGGACGTATCCAAGGAGCACGAGAAGGGGGCTCGTGGGAGCTTGATAGCACCAATCAACTAGCGAAGATCGACACACACAAGACAAACCAAGCGGATTCAACACCAAGAACTCTCGGCAATCTTGAAACACTCAAGACAATTTGGTTTGCAAAGCAATGCTCATAAGATGAATAAAATGATCAAATGTTGTGTCTGATTACAACCGGCCTAGGGGCTATTTATAGCCTTAGATGGAAATAGAAAAAACTGAAAATAAATGACAATTAAAAGAAATTCAGCAAATTAAAAGAAATTCAGAAAATGGCAAATAGAATCCCTAAAATCTAGGACAAGCCTAAAGACTAGGACAGCTAGCCGTTAGTGGTTGTAATGGGTTGCGTGGTGCTCGGTACAGCCTCGGCACTAATCCGCACAAGGGTCCGTAGCTTGGGCTGCGTTGATTCCGAGTCCTCTTTAGCTAAGGCATGACTCACGAGATTGAAAAGAGCTTGGTGAAGCTTCTTGGCACGAGCTCGAGTCATTGGCCCATCCGTCATTATTGGTGCATTTGGAGGAGGTCTAGGCTCGGATGGTCCCTCATCAATTTTGGAGATGCCCAACTCTTTTGCGCGAGACACTCCCATCCGAAGGCCAAGAGCTTCTGCAAAAGGAACCGATTCACCAAGACATATGTTCCCGCCGAAGGAAAGGATCGACCCCACTCCTCTCATTTCTTTTTCATTTTCCATTTTCTTTTCTATTTCTTTCCTTTTACCCTTTTTGTTTTCCTTTTTATTCTTTTTTCCCTTTACTTTTGGTCTGACCTATATATATGCAAACTCATGTATTGTCATTAAAATGAAAAAAGAGGATGACCGATGACATCTAGCGACTGTTATGAAATAAAACAAACAAGTGCACAAAATTGTATTTTGATTAAGCTGTAAGCTAATCGAAAGTGTATTCATGAAACCTCAAAAGAGAAGAAACATATGGATGCAAGGTAAGATATGTTCGTATAAAACAAACAGGTTCACGTGTGTGTACCCCGTGGAGCATCCCAGTATTTGAGAGGATGAACAGGAAAGACAAGAAGGAACCAGTAACACAAATACACCATGAGTCAGTATGGTGGAAATCCTTGACATAAGCAAGAACGAGCCCTCACATCACAACAGAGTAAAGGTCTCAATCGCGAACCTAGGTTGAAACATCGCATACCAATTAGATTGGGGCTAATTTGCAAATTCGCACAGAGCATAAAAGCCTCGAGACCGATCTTCCTTCCCAGAAATCACACCAACAAAAGATGATCGACGATCTCAACTGCGATTCCCAATGAAGTTGCTCCTGGTGTCTGATGATGTCCGGTTCGATGTCCACGATCGACCGAATCATTGAGAATGGAGGCTTTATTTCTCCTATCATATGTTACGCATGGTATTATTTCTCCTGTCATAATAATCGCAGGAGGCTTTATTTGTTTAAGTGACAGGATCAACAACGACGATGTGGTATCGGAGGCAATGAGATATTGGCCAATCCTATGGCCTAAGGCCTGTCATTCGCGGATAGCATTTTGTTCGCAAATTTCATGATAGAGCTAAGCAAAACCTCCGAGAATCCCAGCTTTGCAATCTTGACAATCCCTGTTTCATATATAGATCGCGAAGAATATATACATGAATTACTGGCATCTATCGCAAAGGAAAATTGTCCAAATAAAATTAAACGTGTATCTATGCAAATTTCCATGAGATCCCAGGTTCGAGTACTTTAAAAAACGCGATCTCTTTCATTTTTTATGCATATGTACTACAGGCTGTATTATATTGAACGCAGTCTAAGGACATGAATGCCGTTTTTAGCTCAGTGGTGGAGCATATGTGCAAGAGTCTAAAGGTTGCGGGTTTGAGCCGTGTGAACTATATATATATATATATATATATATATATATAGGGATTGACTCCGGTGAAAACCTCAAATTGTGGTAAAAACCGTGAGAACTACTTTATAGCTTGGTTTATTTGAAACATGTGCTAAAAACCTCATTTACACATTGACTTTACAACTCAGTTCAACCTAAAAACCGTGCTAAAAACTCTAGTTTTAAAATAATAAATGACTTTATATCTTAGTTAAACCTAAAAATCGTGCTGAAAACTCATGTTTTAAAATTACATTAGTGACTTTATAGCTCGGTTTTATTCAAGACCGGGTTAAAATATGTGACCTTATAGATCGGTTCTATTCATAACCGGGCTATAAAGCTAGTGAACCAGGCTAAAAAGCCGGTCCTCACAGGTTTTTACCGCAATTTTGGTTTTCACCGGAGCGCAACCCCTACATATATATATAGAGAGAGACTTTCCCATGAGGACACCTATTACCATGAAACGGAGGGAGAATTATAGGCCATTGGATCCACCTAAATCAATGGCTATAATTGACCAATTTTTTTTGGGTAAAAAAAAGGAAACGGTTTTTACACCGTTCAAATTGAATAACTGCTGTTCAAGTCATCACTGTGTTTTTGGTGAAATATATATATATATATATATATATATATATATATATATATATATATATATATATATATGGAAAAGTTCTAATGAAACGGATAATACGGTGTAACGGTGAAACGAATGAATATTGGGTCATATTCATATGAATATTATGTTATATGAATATATTAATATGAATATTATGTTGTGTGAATATGAAGATGATTTAAATATGGGTATATGAATATGTTATTATTTATATTCAAATAATATAAAGTGAATAACACCATATTCATATCCACGCACCACAATATTCACATATTTATATCCACATAATGCCATATTCATATTAATATAACACAATATTCATTCGTTTCACCGTTTCACCGTATTCTTTGTTTCATTGGAACTCTTGCCTATATATATAATGACTTTCACACGAGGAGGGTGCTTATCATGTAACATATGGAGGATTGTGGACCATTAGATCAAAATTATTCAATGGACAAGATCAATCTTTTTTTTAATGAGAGAAGGATAATTGTAATTAATTTTAAAGAATTAACGGTTATACGGAAATCCAACCGCCTTCTCAATTCATGAAATCTACAGTAATCCGTAATTTTTTTTGACTTTTCTCTCCCTCGTTGATATTTGCCATTAACGTACAGTAAAGATGCCATATGGCTTCAAAGCCTTCAATTAATGATGAGTTCTTTGTGGAAAGATTATTTCCCAACTTTTATTGAAAGATTTCAATTATTTGCCATTAACGTACAGTAAGAGGCCATTAACGTACTATACAGAGGTCATTTGAATCACAGTTAATTTGCTTATGAATTTTGCTTGTTCATTTTTAAGGATCTGTTTATTCAAATATAGATATTAATTATTCATTTATAACCATTTAAATGTGAATACTAATTGCCAATTTAATATATGAATAATTGAATATTTAATAATTTAAATCTGAATAATTATAACAATAAATATGAATATTAACAAATTTGGTGATTAATAGTTGTTGATTACTCGCTTAAGCATGTACTAAGGTAAATATTCATTTTTACCTTAAATACGAATAATAGAGGTGGTTACACACTTGAGCGTGTTTTTTTAGTTAATCCAATCCGTTCATTTTTTTAATCCAAAAGCCCATATTTGTCCTCCTGTTTCATGATAAGGGGTGTCCTCACTAGAAAGTCCCCCTATATATATATAGGGATTGACTCCGGTGAAAACCTCAAATTGTTGTAAAAACCGTGAGGACTACTTTATAACTTGGTTTATTTGAAAACCGTGCTAAAAACCTCAATTCCATAGTGACTTTACAACTCAGTTCAACCTAAACACCGTGCTAAAAACCGTGCTGAAAACTCATGTTTAAAATTACAATAGTGACTTTATAGCTCGGTTTTATTCAAAACCGGGTTAAAATATATGACTTTATATCTCGGTTAAACCTAAAAACCGTGCTTAAAACTCATGTTTTAAAATTACAATAGTGACTTTATAGCTCGGTTTTATTAAAAACCGGGTTAAAATATATGACTTTATAGATCGGTTCTATTCAAAATCGGGCTATAAAGCTAGTGAACCGAGCTAAAAAGTCGGTCCTCACAGATTTTTACCGCAATTTTGGTTTTCACCGGAGTGCAACACTATATATATATATTGCAAAGGGAAAGATACTTTTACACACCACAATTGCAAGGATGATGAGCCATCACTCACCCTTATTTTCGAGAATATATGCCTCTCAAACACGCATCAAAGGTATTCTACTAAATTACATCTCATGATTTCAAGCACTTTAATATTTATTACGATTGAAATATGGACTATCGGAATCGACGCTTCAATTTAAATATCGTGTATTCAAGTAGTCGGATTTGACACTAGATATTTCAAACGCTAAATTAAGTAGTCAGAATCGACACTCTATTTTTAATCGCGTATTCAAGTAGTTGGGGTCGACACTTGATATTTCAAGCGCTAAAACGAGTAGTCAGATTCGATACTCTAGATTCATACTATGACAATCGAGATCGATCTCGTAAGTATAAAGCAAGCCTCCACATGGGTGGAGAATAAAACAAGCCTCCACAGGGGTGGAGAAGGAGAATAAAACAAGCCTCTACGAAGAATAAAATTTAGCATTCGCGTGCCTTTCGAGCACGGAGTTGCAAACAAGCCTCCACAGGGGTCCAGAATAAAACAAGCCTCTACGGAGAATAAAATTTAGCATTCACGTGCCTTTCGAGTACGGAGTTGCAAACAAGCCTCTACGGAGAATAAAATTTAGCATTCACGTGTCTTTTGAACACAGAGTTGCAAACAAGCCTCCACAGGAGTGCAGAATAAAACAAGCCTCTACAGAGAATAAAATTTAGCATTCGCGTTCCTTTCGAGCACGGAGTTGCAAAAAAGCTTCTAGGGAGAAAAAAAATTAACATTCACGTGCCTTTTGAGTACGGAGTTGCAAACAAGCCTCCATAGGGGTGGAGAAGAAAACAAGTCTCCACAGGGATGGAGAATAAAATAAGCCTCCACGAGAGAATAAAAACATACGTTCGGGTAGTTGGAATCGACTCCTGAACAACTTAAGTAGTTAGAATCAACACGTAGGACATCATACACACATGCATAGATACATTCATCATACATACACATTTACACTGGTTCTATGCCTTTCCTTCGCGAGAAAAAGGTAACTAATCTCATTAAACACGCTTAGAGCTCGAATCACTCACGTAACTTATTTATTTACGTTAGATCTCGAATTAGATCGTGTAACTTGTTTATTACGCTAGAGCTCGAATCGCTCGCGTGACTTATTTATTTATGTTAGATCTCGAATTAGATCGTGTAACTTGTATTACGCTAGAGCTCGAATCGCTCGCGTGACTTATTTATTTACGTTAGATCTCGAATTAGATCGTGTAACTTATTTATTTACGTTAGATCTCGAATTAGATCGCGCAACTCTTTTATTACGCTGGAGCACGAATCGCTCGCATGACTTATTTATTCACGTTAGATCTCGCATTAGATCGCGTAACTTGTTTATTACACTACAGCTTGAATCGCTCGTGTAACTTATTTATTTACGTTAGATCTCGCATTAGATCGCGTAACTTGTTTATTACGCTAGAGCTCGAATCTCTCGCGTCATTTATTTACGTTAGATCACGCATTAGATCGTGTAACTTGTTTATTACGCAAGAGCTCGAATCACTCGCATCACTTATTTATTTACGTTAGATCTCGAATTAGATCGCGTAACTTGTTTATTATGCTAGAGCTCGAATCGCTCGCGTCACTTATTTATTTATGTTAGATATTGAATTAGATCGCGTAACTTGTTTATTACGCTAGAGCTCGAATCAAATTAGCTCGCGTGACTTATTTATTTACGTTAGATCTCGAATTAGATCATGTAACTTATTTACTATGCTAGAGCTCGCGTGACTTATTTATTTACGTTAGATCTTGAGACTTTTATATGCTCTCTCCATACCTCCTTTTTTTTCCAAGCTAAACTCCCTCCATTTTTTCGGGCGGGAATTTGAGCATTTATTTTGTTCTCTTAGCATTTAATGCGGCCGATGTGATTGTCTTCTCTCTCTCCATGGTCTTTGTGCATTGTTGCACTTTTCCTATTTTTTTTTTTTTTGGCCTTGCCTCTCACGTGTTGACAGCTCGGCAACATGTCAGTCCCTTTTCCTCCTCTTTTGCCTCTCATATGTTACCTGTCACCGGTTCTCCAAGTCACCATTTATTATTTTCTTTTTGCAAGAAGTGGCATTTCCCCCCTCCCTCCTATTTTATGGCACCGCCATTTTTGCAAAATTGAAAATTTTTTGGTATATCCATGCACTACAATTTGGCCTACCAAAAAATAATTTTCTCACAAAAAAAAAATGGCCACTTGGATTTGGCCAAAAAAAAACTGATCCATTTAATAACGAATAAACGAGCAAGCATGGACCACTGTTACTACGTGAGAGGCCCGTTACTCTTGGTTCATGCTTGAGCTGCAAATTGTGCTTAACTGGCCCAAGTTCATTCCTTCCTCTGTCATAATATCCATCCACATTCGCTAATACAGCAACTTGCCCGAAAATGAAACACAAATACCAACTTCAACTTTTAATATTAACTAGTCCGTTGTGCGATTTCTTAATAAACAAAATTATATTTAATTTATATTTTCTTTTTGAAATTTGAAGGTTAGAATAGTTTGGTTGAAATCTTTCGATCTTTTAATAACAATAAACTAAATTAATAGTATGTTATATATGTATATAATAGATCGATATAGAACTTATATATATAGAACAATCAACAGGTAAATATATATTATATATGTATATAATAGATAAATAAATTACTTTTAATTAAAATGAATATACTTAAAATTTTCTTAAATAAATAAATCAAAACCTTGGCATTTTTTTAGATAAAAATAAAAAGTACACAAAATCATAGAATAATGTCAATATATCTATCAAATTATTATGTTATTTTTATTAATAATAT
The DNA here is from genome assembly GCA_963922045.1 of Persicaria maculosa. Classification (NCBI taxonomy): domain Eukaryota; kingdom Viridiplantae; phylum Streptophyta; class Magnoliopsida; order Caryophyllales; family Polygonaceae; genus Persicaria; species Persicaria maculosa. The sequence goes on from OY998271.1 coordinate 38,338,988, forward strand.
TTATTTTTATAAATATTCATCCTTATATCTTAATTAGTTAGAAAATTTATCTTTTTAGATCAAATAATCTATCCAATATTTGGTCAACTATTCTACATTTTAAATCAAATCTAAATCTACTATAGTTGTAGTTTTGAAGGTTTTATTTTGACTTTGACGTAAATTCATATATATTCAACTACTCTTTAAGATTTAAAGTTAGTTTAAATCTTACTTAAGTTCATACGTTTTATTTGAATAGATAATATTATTTCTAAGGTTTTAGATTTTTTTTATATAATTTGGTATTGATATCAGTATTGGTTAAATGATAATTAAAGATAATAATTATGATTATATTAAGAGTAAAAGTATTAATTTTATTGGTCTAAAGTAAAAGTATTACTATTATTGTTATTTAGTTTGCGTAATTGCAGTACGGATATTCAATATGAAATCGCAAGACCATATTCCTAATTATCTAACTATTTATAAAATAAATAAATAAAACAATATATATTACTTTGTATAAGTTAGTGTGTTATAAGAAACAGCTGGTACATTATACTCATAATAAATCTATACAAATTTGAATAGTCATTCTCCATGCCAATTTATTATATGAATACGAATCTATATAATATACTAAGTAAATAAATATTTATTTATAGTTGTTATAACTTATGTAGAGAGGAAGATAAATCACAAAATATTATCAAAATATAACTAAGTAAGATATGATAATAACTTATTAATTCATGTAATATTAGATAGATTATTTGATCTAAAAATATAAGTTTTCTAACTAATTAAAATATAAGGTTGAATATTTATAAGAATAAGTGAGACTAATAATTGAGATAACAAAATTATATTGACTTATTAATTGATGTGGCTAAAAAAGATAATACCATATTAATCCAGCATATGACACTTATGCGAATTAAGATATATTAGATTATTAATTGACGTGGCTCATTGCGCGATTTGTTAATAGATTTTATTATATAAATCATCTTTAAATTACTAAATATATAATCTTCAATTGTATTATTTTTTTAAATGTAAGCACATGCTTGAGTCTCGATTAATCATGTTTGTTTTCTTATTAAAAAATGGTTAAAATCTATTTTTATAAATATATAATACACATGTCAAGAAATTTTATAGTTTATTTATTTATTAAAATCATTTAGAAATATATCATGTACAATATTTGTTTCATGTATATATATTACTGAATATACATATATACATCGACGACATATCTACCATATGATACAAATATCATTTTTATATTATAATATCAAACCCTATCTGGCTATCTCCCATTCAAATTATGTCATTTTAATGAAATGCTAAATAAATTAAGAAAGGATGTTCATAAAAAAAACAGTTATATATATTTACCTAAAAAAATTTTAAATTACATGTACAACTTTTTTTTTGTAAACTATTACATGTAAAACTTACAATGATTTACTAAACTATTTTTATTACTAGTCTTATGCCCCGCGATCTTGCGCGGTGTTTTAATAAATTATGTTTTATTATATCATTAATGTACGTATTATTACATTTATTATTAATTTATGAAGGTTAATATAGTTTACTTAAAATCCTTATATGGAAGTTTGCAATTATCATAAATTAAACTAAGATTAAATTCACTTTAAATCAATATATAACATGTATAAATAAATGAACGAATCACTTTATAATATCTTAAAAAAAGATCAATCTATTTAATTAATTATTAAATATTATATTAATTCCAAATTATATTTCTATATTCTACTTAATTTTTCTTTATTAGAAGACCTATATTTATATGTTGTTAGCACCGGCTTTATTTGTACAAAGTTAAGTGAACTTCTTAATGATATGAGTTTTTTAGATATGGTTTAAATTGTATAAAATTGTGTGTATATATATATATATATATATATATATATATATATATATATATATATATATATATATATATATATATATATATATATATATATATATATATATATATATATATATATATATATATATATATATATATATATATATTCAAATTTGGGTTAATTATTATACCTTTTACATCAAATTATAATAAAAAAAAAACACGTACAATACTAAAATGTTATATATCTTGATTAGGAGGAGACATACATGTTAAGTATCTTGTGATATCCTTCTTTATTTTGGGTGTTACGTTTCACCTACCCTGTCATCGATCTATTAGGGTTTCTCTCTTAATTAAGGGTTAATTATTATAGTACGATGCTAATATATTACGTTAATACAGTGTATATATATATATATATATAGATAAGTTTTCTACCTAATTAAGATATAAGGTTATATTGGTTATATTATTTGATCTAAAAAGATAAATTTTTTACCTAACTATATTAGTTTATTAATTGATGTGGCCCAAAAAAAATTCCACTTTAATCCAGAATATGACACGTAAGCAAAAATAATCCCGTTTTAATCCAGAAAATTCCACGTATGCGAAATCGCACCAGAGCCCGTTTCAGATCTCTGCTTTAGTATTTTATATAGATGCTTTAGTATTTTATATAGATATAGATGCTATTTTATATAGATATTAGTTATACTGTCAGATTGGATTCGATATATATGAATTTTCAAACCTAAACCCTCAATATATCCCACAATTATAAAAAATCATCTGACCTTTGATTTGATTTAAACTTATACTCGGTATATTATTAACACATAATTTAATATTTAATATTACTTTCAGATTGACTTAGAGTTAATTAAAGACTTTGTGCACTGTAAAATTAATAATCGTCTGGGCTCATCTATCGTTTTCCAACCTATAACATACTCATGAGTTATATATAATTGATTGTAAAGATCGGAAAATTTAAAATATTATTTTCTTAAAATATTAAATTATGTTCGACTTTAAAATTAAGATTCTAGAAATTTCGATATTTCCCGTCCTCGAGCAACTGAATTTTATTTAATTCTTCATAAACGAATTCTTATATAGTTTTGAATTGGGTTTTAGAAATGGATTTTGATTTTTGCTTTCGAGATCGAGTATTAATAAAATTAATTTAAGCTCTAAGTATCGAAAAATTTATTTAATTCCGTTATCTTGAGATTTGTAATTTAAATCTTAATTATATTTGATTTAAATTTGATTTAGTCGGTGTTGGATGATAAAATTTCATGGATTTTTTTTTATCAATTCTTGATTTCATGATTGATGTGATCACATTCATTTATTTTAAAATGGGATTAATATCCTCCATTAAAGCATGAAGCTTGACCTAAAAAAAAATGGTATAAAGTCTCGGTGTTAATGAAATGGGCTTTTGATATATTACAATGCTTGAGCCCAAATTGCAACTAAAATGGGTTAAAGGCATCCAAACAAAATCAAAGCCCAAATTGCAACTAAAATGGGTTAAAGGCATCCAAACAAAATCTTTAAAAAAAAATCAGTACAAGTTGGTTTCTAGAGGTTGTAACTGGCAGTGAAAGTAGGAGGTTACTTAAAAACTGCCAGTAGTGGGTGGTTACCCATTTCTTGAGATAACCTCCTGTTGCCCACAATATAAAAAGGAGAGGCTTCATTCGACTGGTTTTTTTTTTCTTTTGGGGCTGGCTTGCTTCTTCTTCCCATCATTAGCAACCTGCAAACACACAAACCATCTCAGCACACACCGAGCAAAGAAAAAATTCACAGCAAAAATCAAGGTATTAGTTTTGGTGGATCCTTTCGATTCTTGGAACCCCGCCCTTGAAAACCTTACGAGCTTTTCATGTGGCCTGGGTTTCGGAATCACTAGATCACTCAAACTGGGTTGAATTGCTGCCGAAATTATACCGTTTGTTCTAGTACGATTCCTGAAACCTAACCCTCGAGAACCTTGCGAGCTTCTTCGTGTGGTCTGGGTTTCGGAATCATTAAACGCCCCAAATCAAGGGGAAACTCTGCCAAAATTTTACCAGGAACATCATCAGATTCATTGGAGAAGGCATAATAAATCAATCTAAAATTGAATCAAATGGATATGCACCCACAAAACAGGCCGGGGGCAATCGAATATAAATTGATTCCGATCAAATGCAAAGCAACTCAAACTTAAGCCTCAAAGAACCCATGTCCTGAAAATAAAAACATGGAAATATTCCTAGAAATCTAAAGACAGGAACGAAGCCTAGAGCAACCCAATTAGCCACTACAGGGTAAAATTGAGTTAATGAAGAATGAAATTCAAACATACGGGACACTCGATCCATGGCCTCTTCGTTCTTTGGTGCTCCCGACATCTTCTTCCATCAGTGGACATACTAAATCCAAATTAGAAGGTTTCTGTAGTTTCTCCTATTGCGGTCGAGGCCGGAGTTCAGCTGCTCCCCCTTTCTTCGAGTTTCTTCAAGCCATGACTTCAATAAAAAAATCGCCCCCTCGAGCTTTCTCTAATTCTGTGTCTTTGAGGCGCTTCACTCCAGTCGAATTCGGTGTGTTCCATCCTCGACCTGTTCAACCCTAAATTTGGAAGAGGTGACGGAGCTCCGTTTGCTAAGATACACACACGAAAAATTATTAGTGTGAGAATTTTGGGTTGACCTAAATTAAGAAACAAAAAGGGGCCTGAGTTAACCTTAGGCTCATCCAAAACAAAGCTGGGCCGGGCTGGGTTTATTGACATTAAAATTAATGGGATGCCAATTAGTTAATGGGCTGTTGTCCGAAGTCACCCGAAAGAAAAATGCATTTACAAATGTATATGCCTTCGGCATAGTTTTTTTTCAAAAAAATGGGTTTAATTGCAAAATTAACCCACTAAAATATAAGAATTATAATTGGCACACATTAAGAATTCGAGTCTGTAAATTTTGACTTATAAAATTCTTTGTCAATTAATTCTAGTGGGTCAAATCTCAAATCGGCTCTTAAATAAAAAACGGAGTCAAAATCTTAAACCGGATTTTTCCAAATTAAAATCGGTTTCACTTAAAGAACTACATAAGATTTGATTCCACTTCGTCGGATATGTAGGAAAACTCGATGTCAAGCCAAAAATGCCTTTCGAGTTCAATCACAAATTCCAAAAAAAAAAAAAAGACTTTCTTTGGTTTCAAATGAAGTTAAGTCAATCAAGCAAAATCAGTTCGTTTAGAACTACGTCATGACTTGATGCTCTTATATGAGCTACGTAGGAAACTCGATGCATATCAAATTCTCGTCGATTTCAGTCGTCCCAAATATATATCAAATTTCCATCAAAATCAAAGTGTCCACCTAACTCGATACAAAGCTTCCGCTCATCGAGTTCGGTCACCAAAATCAAAATCAAATTCTCATCAATTCCAAAGTGTCTTCTCCGACTCAATACAAAGCTTCCGCTCGTCGAGTTCGATCACGACCAAAACATCAAAAACCCAAATATCAAATTCAAATTTTCCCTTTCAAAGAACTACGGGTGATTTGATTCTCTTCTAAGAGATACGTAGGACACTCGATACAAAGTCAAGGCTCGTCGAGTTCAATCGCCAAAAAAAAACAAATTCAAATTGTCTATTCCGACTCGATGCAAAGCTTCTGCTCGTCGAGTTCATCCATCCCTCTCAAATGATCTCACGATCAAACCCAAATACAAAATTCATTTTTGTTCTGAACTACGTGAGGCTTGATTCTCTTCTAAGAGATACGTAGGCAACCCGTTAAATTTCGGGTGCAGCCCAAACCACCAAAACCATTCAAGTCTTGGTGTCGATACAACTTTGAATCAAGAGGATAACCAAAAGGGGTCGAACTCAAATATCTAAAATCAAATAAAATGTGTTGTACAATTATTTGCGCATTTTTGTCCAACAGTCGGGATTCGATCGGGCGAGCGGGTTTCGAGTCTATTCTACTATTTTGAATTCTTACGTTGGGGGACCAATTCTATTTTATTTCTTTTTCCTTTTATTTCTCTCTCTCTCTCCCTCTCTCGGTTTACTGTTTTATTGTCCCCCCCTCCCTCACTTTGTCTTCTTCCATACACACATCCACCCTCATCCTCCTCTCATTTTTCTGTAGAAATCCAGATCTCCCTCTCCCCTTCCACTCCTCCTTTCCCCTCCTCCTTATCCTCTCCCCCTTCATTCTGAATTTGGAGATCCTCGTCGCTGTTGTCTGTGGAACAACCCAAAGCCACGACCTTTGAACCACCACCACCAAACTCCACCGAGCCCTGGTTAAGGCCGCCAAACGCCACCAGGCCACCTTGACTTCCTCCTCCTTGGCGACGGCACCAGCAACCACTCGAGCCTCTCCCTCCGTTTTAAATCCGAGCCTCAGTGAGCCGCCCAGTAGGCCCCTTGCTCCCCTGTTTTCCTCAAACAGCAACATCAGCCTCACCTCCTTCCTCCTTCGGTCCGAGTAGCAGCAGCAGTCCCCTGATGGCCGAGCACGAGTCGGAGCCACCCAGAAACACCTTGGCGCCGCCGTCGAGCCTCGGAATCGGAATTGCACACCCTCGGTAATTCTCTCTTTTCTCCCTCTCCTTCCCTCTCGTTTGAATTTCTTGGGTTGGGTGACCGTCTGAATTGGAAGTCGGTTTAGCTGGGCGGGGTTTGGGGCAGAAAGGGCGCCGGCAGGCCAAGGTTCCTTCTTCCCTCTCCTGCGTTTCCCGTCCGTCGAGTGCTAGGTGGACTGAGATTGAAGACAAGCTTCCCTCCTCTGCCTTCTTTCTTTGTGGGCTGGGCCGGATCCGGGTAAGGCTTAAAGGGTTATATCAGTTTCAAAACGGGTTCTAGTGGGGAGGGAGTATTGAACCCGGATCTATCTCATCTCTTTGTCGGGTTGGGCTTCAGTGTGGGCTCGGGTCGAATATTCTTTGGGCTGAGTCCTGTGGGTTGTGGGATTGGTTGTTAATATGTGATTTTTATGTTTTATGATGATTTACATATTTTTTTTATCTGATTGGAATTGTTATTATTATTATATGTTAATATTATGAGTCTTGGGTGATAAAGATATTTTCTGGAAAAATTATTATATATTAAGATTGTTTTTAAAAAGAAATAGATTTATTGGACTATTTTATGATGTTATATGGTGAATTTAAAATGTGTTAAAGTAATTTAGTATTGTCGTTTTATAAATGAGAATGGTAAAAATGGATTTATTTTGGTAATTTTATTATATTTAAATATTATTTGGAGTGTGATATTAGATGTTGTTAAAAATGGAATTTTAGAGTAATTTTATTTAAGAAGTGTGATTAATAAATGCTTTATCAAATGATTTTTAGATGATGACTTTAAATATATAAGAAACATGGCGGAATGATTTCTATAATATGATTTTGGGAAATTGGTTTTAAGGCCCAAGTGTTTAACGTCGGAATTTGGATAAGCGATTTTAAAAGATTTGTTTGATTTTCTAAGTTGAGTTCTTTGAGAGTTTGTTTTGAAAATGAGATGATGAGATGAGATGAGCATGAAATGAGATATGGATTGTGATGAGATAAGATGGAATAATCTGAAACGAGATATGAGAAAAGATGTATGATAGTTAGGGGCGCCTTGTGTGAATTAGATAGACTTATGCATTTGTATGTTATTAGGTGATTGTGATATGTTGGACATTGCTTGCTATTGGTGACTCATTACTTGGATTCTGCTTCTGCCTTGTTCTCTGCTGTTCGGCTTATTCAGGTAAGTTCCTTTATGGGCTTACTCGGATTCGAAAGAGATTACCTGCTTGTGAATATATGACATACTAGGTGTTGCATAAGCATTAAAGCATGCCATGTAGTATCATGCTAGGATTGCACTTGTGATTGAGCATTCTATTTCTTTATGCGTATGTAACAGAACGGTCGTTATCTGTGATAGTCCTAGAGTCTGTGTTAGGGTCATAGGGTAGCCCAGCCCCATCGGGTGCCCTGAGTCTATCGAGTCGATATGATATGATATGATATGATAGCCCAGCACCATCGGGCAAGAGATGAGATGATATGATATGATATGATGATACCGTGGGTTAGTGCACCACCACGAGGATATTGGATCAAGAAATTGGTCAACTTTTGAATGAAAGCTATGCTATAGCACCGAACTGGCCAGTCTCTGCACTAACGGGAAGGGGTGCAGAGGTAGGAGAGGGATATGCCACTTGGCATTCTTTGGGCGCCTTTACAGTTCTTTTTCGCATATTGTAAATTAGGATCATGTTAGTGTGATTTAAATTCCGCATCTGCATCATCTTTATTATTAGCGTATGTGTATGTTCGCTTGCGGGACAGGGTGTGTTGGGGCCTCGGTCTGATCCCGCTCACACCACTTGTTTTTAGGTATGATTGCTCCATGTCTCTATGGCGTGGGAAAGTCCCCCGGGCGATTGCAAAGAAATCTGTCTAACCCCGCTAATTTGGTTATATGACTTTAGAATTTATGTTTTGGTTTTGACCCGGCTCTGCCGTGGTTTTTGTATCTAAACCGTACTTCCGCTTTACTTTTGTTTAAATTGAATTTCTGAGACTTCGACTGATTAGAGGTTTGAAACCTCGACCCGTACCTGAATTGCAACATCCGAACGAAGGTATCCAACCTTCGAAACGTATCTCAGATATTTATATCCGGGCCGTTTCATTGATCAGGATATATTATTTGATAAAATTAGTTTGGATCGGTGCTATATTTTATTAGTTAGATAGTTTAGTGATCTAAAAAGATAAGTTTTTTTTACCTAACTATATTGGCTTATTAATTAATGTGACCAAAAAATATAATACTGTTTTAATCCAGAATATGACACGTATGCAAAAATAATCCCGTTTTAATCCAAAAAATGACACGTAGGCGAATCGCACCAAAGACTGTTTCAGGCCTCTGTTTTAGTATTTTATACAGATATTAACGGTCTTTCTATCCTATATCCAGTAAGATGCTAAATTAGGAAAGATATCCTAACAAAAATCAACGACAATAGAAATCTAATTTAAATTTTGACTAATACATTTTAATTAAGTATATATTTTTCTTTTTTTTTCTTCTACAAAAAAAATGTATATATTTTTTTCTTCTAACAAAAAAAATATATACTTTTTCTAAAACGGGAATCTTATCCTATGTAAAAACCAAATATATTCTATATATTATATGATTATTATTTTACTTAATTTACTTGAATATATTATTATTTTATTCAATTCGTAAAAATGGAAGAAAACTCGTCCTCGAGCACAAGGTCGATTTTATAAATCTGTCCGGCATCATTTTAAAAATCTGGATTTTGACGGGATTTGAATTCCACTTTTGAGTTTCAAGAATTAATAAAATTAATTTTAAAATCCGAGATGATTTAGATTTTGATTTAAATTCTTAGCGTCGAGTTTTTCGTTTTAGTGAGCGGAATTGGGATTGAACGTCGGAAATTCATACTGGTAAGGTGAGTGGGGACCATTCCATTTTATTCTGTTTATGTATTTATGTATTTATTCTCTCTCTCTCTCTCCCTCTCCCTCTCCCTCTCCCTCTCTCTCCCCCTCCCGTTTTGAAATCAGGTAAGGTCCCCCCTTCCCAGCTCACCCACCATCCTTCCTCTGCACCCACACACCCCAATTTGCCTTGTTGCCCTATAAAATCGTCCGTCCTCATTCCCCTCCCTCTCTCTTCATTCCATCAACACCCTCATTCCACCAAAATGCAGTCTCTCCCTCTTTCAATTCTCCTCTGAGAAACCCAGGAGAAAACCCACATCAAAAGAGCCCTCTTCCATCGCCATAGCCGAACAAGCTCTTCCTCCTCTTCAGTTTCAGTTTCAAGGGAGCCATCTTCAGCCTCCCTTCCTTTTCCGACGCCCAGGGACAAGGTTGAGCCACCCAGGAGTCGACGTCGTCATTGGAGCCACCCACGCCGCTGAAGAAACCCCCCATCCCCTCTGTTTCGATTCACACTCGGTAAAGTATCTCGACCCTCTTTCCTTGCTCTAAAACACCTCCAAGCTATGCCCTTGCTTACATCTACTTTGTCTTAGACTCACCAGGACCACCGTCGACTCCGACGACGCATCACCGGTTCCAAATCACATCCCCTCCCCTGTTTGAGTTGTAAAGGTAAAAACTTCGATCTCCTCTTATTTTTGGCTTGAATCCGCGTAAAGGTTGCCTTTGAACTCCTCTCCCGTCGTCCTAGGCTGGAGCAAGCTTCTCCCTCGATTGTTGCAGCCAGAGGCCGCCCTAAGGACCTCGTCGGAGCTAAAAACTCGGACCTCGGTAATCCTCTTTCTTCTCCCTTCTTTCTTGCCCTCGCTTCTTCCTTTCTTTAGTGGAGAGGGTCGAAATTTCTAGTCCATTCCTTGGGTGAAGTTTGGAGCTGAATAGAGCCCCCTAGCCGGAGGTTTCCCCCTCCCTCCTTCTCCGTCGTTCCTCGCTCAGAACAGAGCTCTTTATATGAGGAAGAAGGGGATGGGGTATGGGTTTGGGCCTGACCCGGATGTCTCCTAACGGGTTATACCACTTTTGATGTGGATATCCTAGGCTGGAGAAGAAACCTGATCCGCATCCCCTTTCCCTTCTCGCCAAACTGGGCTCGGGTTGGGCCTTAGATCCGGGTAAGGGTTGTGCCAGCTGGGTTGGGTTTTGTTTTGTTTTGTTGTCACTATTAAGTATATATATGATATATTATATGGTGACTTTTATTTAATTATTTAGTATTATTATTATTATTATTTTGATGAATTTGATTTTATGAAATAAATTTCTATAAGTGTTTTATATTATGGAATTATTTTAAAAGTAATATTATTTGGATCAAGTGCTTTTTTTTATGATTTGAATATTTTAAGTTGGGAAATTTGAAATGATTTATTTATAAATATAGAGGTGTGTTACTTTAGTCGTATATATATATTATAAGAAATTAGTTGAAAAGACATTTCAAAGTTTTTGGAAATATCTTTCTGCTTCTACTGTGTCTCTTTGCTATTCGGCTTATTCAGGTAAGTTCTTTTATGGGCTTACTCAGATTCAAAAGAGAATACCTGCTTGTGATTATATGACATACTAGGTGTTGCATAAGTATTAAAGCATGCCATGTAGTATCATGCTAGGATTGCACTTATGAATGAGCATTCGGTTACTTTGTGTGTTTGAGAATAGAACGGTCGTTATCTGTGAGTCTTAGAGTCTTTGTTAGGGTCATAGGGTAGCCCAGCTTCATCGGGTGCCCTGAGTCAGTATTGTCGATATATGAGCATGATGATGAGATAGCCCAGCACCATCGGGCATGAGCATGATATATGATACGATGATGAGATATGATATGCTATGATGAGATATGTTATGCTATCGAACTGGCCAGTCTTTGCACTAACGGGAAGGGGTGCAGAGGTAGGAGAGGGATATGCCACTTGACATTCTTTGGGCGCCTTTACAGTTATTTCTACATATTACAACCTAGGAGCATGATAGTGTGATTTAATTTCCGCATTGCATCGAAGTATCTTTATTATAGCGTATGTGTATACTTGCTTGCGGGACAGAGTGCGTTGGGGTCTCGGTCTGATCCCGCTCGCACAACTTGTTTTTAGGTATGATTGCTCTCTGTTTCTATGGCGTGGGAAATCCCCCGGGCGATTGCAAAGAACCTTTCTAACTTCGCTAATTTGGTTATATGATTTCAGAATATATGATTTGGTTTTGACCCGGCCTCGCCGTGGCAAGTTCTACTTTACTTCCGCTTTCACCAGTTTTGTAAATGAATTTCCTCGATATAGTCTTAGGACAGCTTGAGGGTCCCACGTGGCCCTTCGATTGTTTTGGGGTTCGAAATCCCCACTTTAAATACTGATCATTTGAGGTTTAAAACCTTGACCCGTACTCGAACTGCAAGATCCGAACGAAGGTAACCAACCTTCGAAACGTAACCCGGGTATTTATATCCGGGCCGTTACAAAGTTGGTATCAGAGCCAGGTTTTGCAATTTGGGTACGAAAGGTTCGAGTGTATGTTTTGGAAAATCGCCCATGAATTTCAAAAGGATTGAAAGAGTTTTTAAGGGGCAAAATGAACTTAATATGTCTAACTCAAATGAACCTATTATGAACTTGGCCTTAAAATTGAGTGAAATCAAACAATGGGGATCGAGTGGATAGAATGACGCTAGACCATCCCTATTGGATGTAGATTGGGAACGGGTAGGCAAAATATAGCTTACTCTTTACAGATGGGCTTGGAAGACTCCAAGGAATTGCACCGCGGTGATTGGAGTGGCGAGTTAGGTAGAGGCCACGAGGTATTTTCCCCTCCGTTCAGTCGCTCCTTGAAGAGCGACTTTAGATAGCTTGGCGTGTTGTATGTATATCAATTGGGCCCTAGGGCGATCTCCCTCGAAGGGGATCATTATAATTGTAATTGAGTGCTTCTATACTGAGTGGTAACTCTGAATATGCAGCAGTATGGTCGATACACGGCGTGGGACAGTCGGGCGTGGGGGCCCAGCACGTAGGGGCAGAGGACAACCTCATCGAGTCGTGGCCGACAAGGCAGATGACGACGCTCAGGATCTTGGGGGTGCGGAGATTCCAGCCCCCCAACCGGAGGAGATATTGAGACAGATGGATAGGACAACATTGATCGAGATGCTGCGAGGACTTGTCGGAGATCCTCCACCGGATGCACCTGGTATACAGATTCCCGTCGAGCAGCCAGTTGAGCCAGCTATAGAGATCCCAGTTGGACAGCCAGCCACACCAGCCCCCGTCGATGCTCGCCCTGAAAAGTGCATCGAGTGGGTTCGATCTTTAGCACATTGTAGCCCACCACACTTCTTGGGAGAGGACAGAGCGGACATCGAGGCATGGCTGAGGCATATCGATAGCATATTTGATTTCATCGACGCTCCTGCTTCTGAGCGTCAGAGGTTGGCCGCAGGACTTCTGCGAGAGGACGCCTTCCTTCGTTGGACCTTCTGCAAGACGGGCCAGACAGAGTGGAGCTATGAAGAGTTTCGAGCACTGATGCTTCGGGAGTATTGTTCGCTAGGGACACAGACGGCCAGGGAGGTCACCTTCATGCGCGTTGCTTATGACCCATCCCACTCTGTTTTGGAGGTCATCCGTCAGTTCAAGAGGGAGTTGATCTACTGCACTCACCTCTGCCCCACTGACGAGAGTCGTATCCACTTGCTACCTATGAGACTGCCGCCAGAGATTCTTCTACACGCGTCTAGTTTGGGAGTTATTCCTTTTGACCAGTTTCTGGAGGTCGTGCTGATGTACGAGCAGCAGAGGATCTTGACTACTACTGTGTATGCTCCCTCTCGCCCTGAGGTGAAGAGGCCGAGGTCCCCTGATACGAGATGGGATGTGAGTTCTCGAGGAGCCTTCCGCGGAGGATTCAGAGGAGGGATGCCGAGAGTTCTGCCACCCCCAGCACCACCAGCGGCTCGTCGAGGGGCTAGCGTCCGGAGCATCACATGCTATGGTTGTTCTGAGCCAGGTCATTACCAGAGAGATTGCCCGGATAGATCCCACATCGAGACTTCCCGCTGCTCCTCAGCCCCCACTTCTGACTTATTCCCCGGGGCAGGGGAGAGGTAGCACAGCAGTTGGAGGCCAGCCCGGAGGACGTGGCAGAGGTTCAGCTAGAGGGGGCCGTGGGCCATCTGGGCCCGGAACGGGCAGAGGACCGTCTTCCGCAGGACCATCTGGGTCAGGTTATGGAAGAGGACAGACATCTGGAGCTTCTGGTTCTACATTGCCCCCACCGCCCCGCGTTTTCCAGATGAGAGTTGAGGATCGATCCGCTCCGAGTGCCTCAGGTACTATATTTCTCCGAGATGAGTGCTTGAGTATTCTTTTTGACACGGGTGCCACACACTGCTTCATAGCATAGTCGTGCATCTCTAGGCTGAGCCTGAGCTGCACGAGGGGTCCGTCCCTGACTGTTGGTATGCCGGATGGGGTTGGGATTAGGACGAGTCGTGAGATTCTAGGTTGCCCCATCCGTATAGGAGAGCGAGAGTGGCCCGCCGATCTGATCGTGATGACCTTTAGGACCGACGACTTGATTCTTGGCATGGATTTCATGAACCACTATGGAGCGATCATCGACTTGCGGACGAGGACCGTGTCGATTCTAGCAGAGGATGGCACCGAGCACCAGGTTTGGGGTAGTGACCCCAAGAGGAACGGGGCACTGATTAGCGCAGTTCGAGCAGCGAGATTTCTTGACCAGGGTTGTATGAGATATTGGTGGTATGCTTTGGAGGTGCATCGAGGCCGACCCAGCATGTTTAAGGTACCCGTAGTTCGAGACTTCACTGATGTCTTCCCCGATGAGTTACCCGGATTACCCCCGCAGAGAGAGGTCGACTTTGCTATCGAGTTGGAGCCGGGCACCAGGCCCATTTCCCGAGTACCCTATAGGATGGCACCCACAGAGATGGCCGAGCTTAAGGCTCAGCTTGAGGAGTTAGCCGAGAAGGGCTACATTCGTCCGAGTGCATCGCCATGGGGAGCTCCGATGTTGTTCGTCAAGAAGAAGGATGGTTCGCTGTGATTGTGCATCGATTACCACGAGCTGAACCGGGCAACGGTGAAGAACCGTTACTCGATTCCGAGGATTGACGACCAGATGGAACAGCTTCAGGGCGCGGTGATCTTTTCGAAGATTGAATTGAGATCGGGATATCATCAGCTCAAAGTGCGATCAGAGGACATCCAGAAGACCGCTTTTAGGACGCGGTATGGGCACTATGAGTTTGTGGTCATGCCTTTCGGGCTGACCAACATGCCAGCAACCTTCATGGAGCTTATGAACAGGGTGTTCATAGACTATCTGGACAGATTTGTTGTAGTATTCATTGATGACATCCTAGTATACTCGCGGAGCCACGAGGAGCATGAGCATCATCTGAGGATTGTTTTGGAGACGTTGAGGAGGCATCAACTATTCGGCAAGTACAACAAGTGCGAGTTTTGGATTTCCGAGGTGACCTTCTTAGGTCATGTGATCTCAGCAGCTGGAGTCGCCGTAGATCCGACGAAGATTGATGCTATCGTTGCTTGGGAGGTGCCCAAGAATGTTCGAGACATCCCTTCCTTCATGGGATTGGCTAGCTACTACCGTCGCTTTGTTCAGGATTTCTCGAGGATCTCTCGACCGATGACACAGCTGACACGGAAGGACGTCCCTTTCGTTTGGAGTGAGGAGTGCCAGGCCAGTTTTGAGCTTCTCAAGGAGAAGCTAATGACCGCACCAGTATTGGCTCTACCTGATGGGACCGAGGACTTCGTGACCTATACAGATGCTTTGCGAGCTGGTTTAGGTTGTGTTCTGCATCAGAGGGATCGAGTTATTGCTTATGCTTCACGCCAGTTGAAGCCTGGAGAGGAGACCTACCCCACACATGATCTTGAGCTGGCAGCTGTAGTGCATGCTCTGAAGATCTGGACATTACCTGTATGGTACTTCATGCAAGGTGATGACGGATCACAAGAGCTTGAAGTACATTTTCACCCAGAAGGAGCTCAACATGAGACAAAGACGCTGGTTAGAGCTCCCGAAGGATTATGATTTGGAGATCATCTATCATCCCGGGAAGGCCAATGTGGTGGCAGATGCACTCAGTCGGAAGACTCATCAGGAGGCGGCCGTGGCCAGATTGACAGCTCAGAGTAGATTTCAGGCAGAGTTGATATCATGTGGCATAGAGGTATGAATTCAGTGGGAGAGGTTCAGTTATCCTTTCTTGCGATTCACTCAGAGCTGACAGATGAGATTCGTAGAGGTCAGGCAGATTGTCCTGAGGTGGCAGCACTGAGAGAGCGGATGGCACAGGTATGAGCTGGAGAGCTTACGGAGAGAGCCGATGGATTGCTGACTTTTCAGAGCAGAGTGGTAGTGCCCTCTACGTTAGATCTGAGGCAGAGGATTATACAGGAGGCCCATACCACCCCTTATTTTGTCCATCCAGGGACGAATAAGATGTATCAGGATTTGAGGAGATCCTATTGGTGGTATAGGATGTGAGCCGATATTACAAATTTCATCGCTAGATGTCAGGCCTGTCAGCAGGTCAGGATTGAGCATCAGAGGCCATGTGGCTTAGTAAGATCGCTTCTAGTTCCCGAGTGGAAGTGGACGGATATCTCCATGGATTTCGTCACTGGATTGAGGAGAGATGTCAGAGGGTTCGATGCTATTTGGGTCGTGGTCAACAGACTGACCAAGTCGGCCCATTTCATTGCCATCCAGGAGGCATGACCGGTTTCGAGACTAGCAGATGAGTTCATCCGATAGATTGTGAGACTCCACGGAGTTCCCGAGAGGATAGTTTCCGACAGAGATGGTCGTTTCACATCAAGGTTCTGGCAGCAGGTTCATGATGCTTTGGGGACTCGTTTGCATTTCAGCACTGCTTATCATCCGCAGACGGACATACAGAGTGAGCGGACGATCCAGACCTTGGAGGATATTTTGAGATCCTACGTGTTAGAGTGGGGCGACCGTTGGGTCAGATTCTTACCGCTGGTTGAGTTCTCTTACAACAACAGCTACCATTCATCGATCGAGATGACACCATATGAGGCATTGTATGGGAGGCGCTGCAAATCGCCAATATGTTGGGACGAGCCCACAGACACCACAACTTCGTTGCCAGAGATAGTTAGAGAGACGGTCGACTAGGTCGGGCACATACAGGAGCATATGAAGGTCGCTCAGGACCGACAGAAGAAGTATGCAGATCGCCGGCGGACAGAGATCGAGTTTGAGGTTGGATCACATGTCTGGCTTAGAGTGTCGCCAACCTGAGGAGTTTGCCGCTTTTGCATCAAGGGCAAGCTGAGCCCTAGATTTGTGTCACCGTTTGAGATTCTCATGAGGGTTGGCGAGGTCACGTACCGTTTAGCCCTACCCCCATCGTTAGCCAGCGTGCACGATGTGTTTCATGTGTCCCAGCTTCGACGATATATTCCAGACCCGAGCCATGCCCTTGACCATTCCGATCTTCGGATAGAGCCTGATCACACCTATGTAGAGAGCCCAGTTAGGGTGCTTGACCGTCGAGTCAAGAAGTTGAGGACCAAGGAGGTTCCTCTTCTTCTGGTCCAGTGGTCTAGGAGGAGTCCCGAGGAGGCGAATTGGGAGACGGAGGATAGCCTCCGGTCGAGTTATGGGAGTGTCGTAGACGAGCTCTTAGCATCTTATGTTGAGCCGAGTGTTGACCTATCCTTGACTTCGCGAGCTAGTGGTGAGCCTTAGCAGTCTTTTATTTTGGGAATGGGCATCTCTATGATTGTGTGCTTATGATTGCTTTCTCTGTGCAGATTCTATGCTGAGATGATGTGGCTAGAGATCGGTTCTCATGGCTTGCGTGCTGATGTGCTTGATGTGATGTCCGTTGGGACTTGTGATGCTTTTGTAGGATGTCGAGATACTTTATGACTCGTAGTATGTTGAGACCTTGTCGCCGTTTCAGCACGTTTTGAGATACTAGCATCCCTCATGTTGTGTTTTAGACGGTTTATGCGTTTGAGCTGTTTGACTTGTTAAGACTATCTCGTTGAGGTTTGAGACTTACCACGTGGGAGGTGGTTGATATTATGGTAGCTATCTATATATGAGTTGATGAGATTATGGCTTTATGATCCTTGATGAGCTGAGAATGATGATTGAATGACTTCGAAGATAGGAAGAGAATATGGGATTAGCCCTTAGAGGTAGATGATTCCACTTCTCGCAACTTGAAATTTCTTGATTAAACATCGGATTTGAATATTTTGAGCAGTTTTGAAAAGGGATCATTTTGGTTTTATTAAAGGGATAAACGCTATCAAGAGTTCAATGATTTCGAGGTCAAACTCCCCATTTCAAACGCTTTTGAACCCTTCCAAGTCATATTTACATTATGATGCTTTTGAGTTATGATACGACCAAGAAGTCGGGGCAAGGATGTGATAAGGGCCCATATCCCATACTTGCTCCGACCAATTGGGAGTAGCATGATCACGTCAAGGATACTATGAGAATCTCATATGGGCCCTTATGAGGTACTTACGGGATCAATGGCATTAGGGGTGATATACGAGCAAACGAGCTCGAGTACCCGGTGCTCAAGCTTGGCTCGTTTGTAAACGAGCCGAGCTCGAGCTCGAGCTCAACTTCTATTCGAGCCTAAACTATTGCTCAAGCTCGGCTCGCGAGCTGAACATGAAGCTCGAGCTCGAGCTCGAGGAGCTCGTTTATTTTTCAGCCGAGCTGGGCTCGAAAATAGGCTCGTAGGCTCATTTTTACAAAGTTGAATCAAACATGAAACAACATCGATTGCAATTTTTCAGCCGAGCTGGGCTCGAGATCGATGAATCAGTAAGGGGCAAACAAATTTCATTCGATTGTGGCCACAAAGTTGAATCAAACAACTTCAATTATTTAATGATGGAATTACAATTACAGAAAAATGGTAAACTAATTTCAGTTTTATACAAATTGAAATCAAACAGACAAAATACACATTACACACACAAATTGAATGAATCGAAAAACATGAAATTGAATGAAGGAGTAGGACGGCAAGCGAGCAAAGGAGGGAGTTGGGGGACGACAAGGGGCGACGAGAGGACAACTAGGAGCAAGGAGGGCGACCGGACGAGGAGGAGGAGCGAGATCCAGATCTAAAGAGCAACGAAGAGCGATGAGAGGAGATGGGAGGACGACGAGGAGCCAGATCCATACCTAAAGCAATGAGGACGATGAAGAGCGATGAGAGAAGACGGGAGGACGACGAGGATCCAAATCTGAAACACCGACGACGGCAAAGAGCGATGAGGAGAGACGAGGATCCAGATCCAGATCTGAAACACCGAGGATGACAAAGAGCGATGAGGGGAAACGAGGATGAAAAGGAGTGACGAGGGGCGAGTCCCGGGCAACTTGAGAGCGGCGAACTGAAAGAGAGGGGCGGCGGCGGCTTTTGAAAGAGAACCCTAGGGATGGCCAGGTGAGAACTGGCTGGGAGTGAAAGGAGCAAAACACAAACTAGGAGTGAAAAGAGATCGGAAGAATTTTAAAGAAATTATATAAGGGTATATATGTAAATACATCTAGTAAAATGAGCAAAACGAGCAAGCTCGAGCTCGACTCGAGCTCGGCTCGAGCTCGTGACGAGCTCGCTTATGAGCTCGAGCTCGGCTCGTTTTCGAATTCGAACGAGCTCGAGTCGAGCTTTTCTCGAGCCGATCCCGAGCCGAGCTCGAGCTACTCGGCTTGAATAACAGCCCTAGGGCATGATCCTCGGACTCACCACTTTCAAATTCTTCCCATTGCTTTAGAATGATTTTAGTCTCGGGAACGAGACTTGTTTTTAGAGGTGGATGAATGTAAAGACCAAATATATTCTATATATTATATGATTATTGTTTTACTTAATTTACTTGAATATATTATTATTTTATTCAATTCGTAAAAATGGAAGAAAACTCGTGCTCGAGCACAAGGTCGATTTTATAAATCCGTCCGGCATCATTTTAAAAATCTGAATTTTGACGGGATTTGAATTCCACTTTTCAGTTTCGAGAATTAATAAAATTAAATTTAAAATCCGAGATGATTTAGATTTCGATTTAAATTCTTAGCATCGGGTTTTCGTTTTAGTGAGCGGAATTGAGATTGAACGTCGGAAATTCAAAATGGTAAGGTGTGTGGGGACCATTCCATTTTATTCTATTTATTTATGTATTTATTCTCTCTCTTTCTCTCTCTCCCTCTCCCTCTCTCTCTCCCTCCCGTTTTGAAATCAGGTAAGGTCCCCCCCTTCCCAGCTCACCCACCATCCTTCCTCTGCACCCACACACCCCAATTTGCCTTGTTGCCCTATAAAACCGCCTATCCTCATTCCCTTCCCTCTCTCTTCATTCCATCAACACCCTCATTTCACCAAAATGCAGTCTCTCCCTCTTCCAATTCTCCTCTGAGAAACCCAGGAGAAAACCCACATCAGAAGAGCCCTCTTCCATCGCCATAGCCGAACAAGCTCTTCCTCCTCTTCAGTTTCAGTTTTCAGGGAGCCATCTTCAGCCTCCCTTCCTTTTCTGACGCCCAGGGACAAGGTTGAGCCACCCAGGAGCCGATGCCGTCGCCGGAGCCACCCATGCCGCTGAAGAAACCCCCCTCCCCTCTGTTTCAATTCACACTCGGTAAAGTATCTCGACCCTCTTTCCTTGCTCTAAAACACCCCCAAGCTACGCATTTGCTTACATCTACTCTGTCTTAGACTCAGCAGGACCACCCTCGACTCCGACGACGCATCACCGGTTCCAAATCAAATCCCCTCCCCTGTTTGAGTTGTAAAGGTAAAAACTTCGATCTCCTCTTATTTTTCACTCGAATCCGCGTAAAGGTCACCTTTTAACTCCTCTCCCGTCGTCCTAGGCCGGAGCAAGCTTCTCCCTCCATTGTTGCAGCCATACGCCGCCCTGAGGACCTCGTCGGAGCTAAAAACTCGGACCTCGGTAATCCTCTTCCTCCTCCCTTCTTTCTTGCCCTCGCTTCTTCCTTTCTATAGTGGATGGGGTCGCAATTGCTAGTCGATTCCTTGGGTGAAGTTTGGAGCTGAACGGAGCCCCCTAGCCGGAGGTTTCCCCCTCCCTCCTTCTCCGTCGTTCCTCGCTTAGAACAAAGCTCCGTATTTGAGGAAGAAGGGGATGAGGTATGGGTTTGGGCTTGACCCGGATGTCTCCTAACGGGTTATACCACTTCTGATGTGGGTATCCTGGGCTGGAGAAGAAACCGAATCCGGATCCCCTTTTCCTTCTCTCCAAACTGGGCTCAGGTTGGGCCTTAGATCCGGGTAAGGGTTGGGCCAGCTGAGTTGTGTTTTGTTTTGTTTTATTGTCACTATTAAGTATATATATGATATATTATATGGTGACTTTTATTTAATTATTTATAATAATAATAATAATAATAATTATTATTATTTTGATGAATTTTATTTTATGAAATGAATTTATGTAAGTGTTTTATATTATGGAATTACTTTAAAAGTTATATTATTTGGATCAAGTGCTTTTTTTCTGATTTGAATATGTTAAATTGAGAAATTTGAAATGATTTATTTATAAATATAGAGGTGTGTTACTTTAGTCATATATATATTATAAGAAATTAGTTGAAAAGGCATTTCTAAGTTTTTGGAAATATCTTTTGAGAATTTTGTTGGAAAACAAGATGTCGGAAATTCTCGAATAACAACTTTGACCGAGTTTGACCAAGATTTGAATACTTCGGATATTTTCTCGGAATTCAGTTACTTCCTTTGAGAATGTCTTGTGAAAAGGTTTCTATGTGTTAAATAGTAGAATAGAATCTTATGGCGCCTTTATTGCTTATATTATTAGGTGATTGTTGACATTGCTTGGGTTCTGCTTCTACCTTGTCTATTTGTTGTTCGGCTTATTCAGGTAAGTTCCTTTATGGGCTTACTCAGATTCGAAAGAGAATCCCTGCTTGTGATTATATGACATACTAGGTGTTGCATAAGCATTAAAGCATACCATGTAGTATCATGCTAGGATTGCACTTATAAATGAGCATTCAGTTACTTTGTGTGTTTGAGAACAGAACGGCTGTTATCTGTGAGTCTTAGAGTCTTTGTTAGGGTCATAGGGTAGCCCAGCTTCATCGGGTGCCTTGAGTCAGTATTGTCGATATATGAGCATGATGATGAGATAGCCTAGCACCATCGGGCATGAGCATGATATATGATATGATGATGAGATATGATATGCTATAGCATCGAACTGGCCAGTCTCTGCACTAACGGGAAGGGGTGCAGAGGTAGGAGAGGGATATGCCACTTGGCATTCTTTGGGCGCCTTTACAGTTCTTTCTGCATATTACAACCTAGGAGCATGATAGTGTGATTTAATTTCCGCATTGCATCGAATCATCTTTATTATAGCGTATGTGTATACTTTCTTGCGGGATAGAGTGCGTTGGGGTCTCATTCTGATCTCGCTCGCACAACTTGTTTTTAGGTATGATTGCTCTCTGTTTCTATGGCGTGGAAAATCCCCGGGCAATCGCAAAGAACCTGTCTAACTCCGCTAATTTGGTTATATGATTTCAGAATATATGATTTGGTTTTGACCCGGCCTCGCCGTGGCAAGTTGTACTTTACTTCCGCTTTCACCAGTTTTGCAAATGAATTTCCGCGATATAGTCTTAGGACAACTTGAGGGTCCCACGTGGCCCTTCGATTGTTTTGGGGTTCGAAATCCCCACTTTAAATACTGATCCTTTGAGGTTTAAAACCTCGACTCGTAATCGAATTGCAAGATCCGAACGAAGGTAACCAACCTTCGAAACGTAACCCGGGTATTTATATCCGGGCCGTTACATCCTATGCCCTAAAGACATATGATAGAAAAATCATAATATTATAATGCTATTTTTTTCTCCCAAGGTCTCGAAATTAATTAAGAAGAGTCAAAGAGAGCGAAAGAGATATCAATCCAATATGGCAAAAATAAATAAATGTATATTGTAGGGGTGGGTGTGGAACGGGATGGAACGGGACGGGATCGAAATGATTCCCGTCCCGCTTTAATTTTTCAGAACGGGACCGGGACGGGATTCACCTTTTTTTAATCCCACACGGGCCTTATCCCACACGGGACTGGACGAGACTTGTCCCTCAAATAAAAATAATAAAATATTATAAAATTTGAAAAATAAAAAAATGTTTTCATAGTTCATGCTTCATAGAATGATATCACCATAATGTTATCACTCCCAGCTGCACAATTTCATACAAAAAAACATTGTCAGCAGCACAAGCCTCTTGTAACCCTAACCGATTAGAATTGAATAGAGATTTCACTATTTCAAAATGGAGAATAAATTGTTTTGTTTGCCTCCTAGAGCCCAAATCGCTAAACCCCCAAGCCCATAGTAATTTGTTATTTTCAAATTGCTTACAAGTCTTACAGTATTATTGTAACTTGTGTTTAAAATAAGTAAATATATCATATAAATCACTAAATTATTAAAAAATTTAGTACTACCAAAATTAAAATTCTTGTCCCGTATAAATATAAATATAAATATAAATATAAATATAAATATAAATATAAATATAAATATAAATATAAATATAAATATAAATATAAATATAAATATAAATATAAATATAAATATAAATATATATTTGTATTTATATATATATAAATTATATAATATAAATACCAAAGTATAAAATATAAATACATAAATTGTGAGCCAAATAAATATATTCCGAGAATAATAAATCAAATAAAAGAACCACATAATATAATTGATATTTGCATAAAATATTAACTTGTTTGTCTTCCATCATCCCTACAAAAATATATCACATATATTCATCAAGGTGAAGTCAACACAGCCATTTTACTCGTAGTGGTTCAACTATTTTATTGGTAGTGGTTCAACAATTTTATTTGTAGTGGTTCAACCATTTTACTCGTTTTGTTTCATGAAGTCAACAAGAAGCGATTCATAACTTTAATAAGAAGTGGTTCAGTAATTTTATTTGTAGTCGTTCAACCATTTTACTCGTATTGGTTCAACCATTTTATTTCTAGTGGTTCAACCATTTTACTCGTAGTGGTTCAACAATTTACTCATAGTGGTTCGGCCATTTTATTTGTAGTGGTTCGGCCATTTTACTCACAATGGTTCAGCCATTTCACTCGTAGTGGTTCAGACATTTACTCGTAGTGGTTCAGTCATTTTACTCGTAATGGTTCGGGTCTTTTGAAGTGTATGGTTCAGATAATTTATACTATATGATTGAGACCATTTATACTATAAGGTTTAGTCATTTTATTCTTAGCGGTTCAGTCATTTTACTCTTAGTGGTTTAGTTATTTTGCTTGTAATGGTTCAAACATTTTACTCGTAGTGGTTTAGTCATTTTACTTGTAGTGGTTCAACCATTACTCTTAATGGTTGAATAATTTTAATGGTAGTGGTTCAACTATTTACTCTTAGGGGTTCGTGATGTTAACAAGAAGTGGTTCAACCATTTTCCTCGTTGTGTTTCAACCATTTACTTTCAATGGTTCAATTATTTAACCCGTAGTGGTTCAACCATTTACTCTTAGTAGTTCGTGCTTTTACTTAGACGTGGTTCAACTATTTATTTTTTTTCCAAGTGGTTCAGGTCTTTTGAACTGTATGATTCAAACCATTTATTCTATATGGTTTAAACAATTTATACTATATGGTTGAACCAATACGATTGAACCGGCTGCAGTGGAGGTGTCGACCGCGTTCCTATCAGTGGCACTTCTAGCTAGTAATGTTGTTTGGTTCTTAAAAAAGCCAAACAAGTGCTAGTTCTCATGATGTTGCATCGAGATCACTCAATCCACTCGTCAAAGATTGTGGATCATTTCCTGTCTGATTTGATCATGCATCATACCGTAAAGATAGTTACAATGAACACTTTTAAACTTAGGGATCTATCATAACTCATATACCTGTACTATCATTTGGTTTCCATTTTCTTCTTTACATAAAATTGTATTATGACAGCAAATTCCTAATGAAATGTAACGACTTGAATATAATATATGGGTTATGTTTCGAAGGTTGGATACATTTGTTAGGATCTTGCAATCCATATACGGGTCGAGGTTTCAAAACCCAACGAGTTAGTCTCGAAAGAGGGGATTTCGAACCCCAAAATACGCGATGGGGCCATTGGGTACCCCGAACCTGTCCTATTTGGCTATGTCACTCAAAATCGTTTCATGTTCAAAGCATATAAAGCGGAAATCATAGTACAACTTACCACGACATGGTCGGGTCAAAACCAAGTAAACGAGTGTAAAATATCCAAGTATATAAAGTCTGGTGAAAGTTAGCCTCTCGTTAAATAGTGCGCCAAAAGGATAAACCCGCCATGAAGCATAGAGTAATATATGAAACTGCAATCATACCTTAAAAAAATAATATGGGGTGTGGGATCAGGCTGAGGCCCACACACATGACTAGGTCCCACTGTAGGCACATATATACGTTATACCTAAATAAAGATGTTTCTAATGTAGTGTGAGAATTTAAACACACAAGGCATGCTGGCAGTTTATAATATAACAGAAATGCAGTAAATGGGCCCACGCAGAATGTCAAGTGGCATATCCTCATCTCTCATGAATACACGCCTTCATCGAGGCGGGATGTGTCCGTGCCTATGTCGGGGCCGGAATATATGCAACAACATCGTCCACACCTAAGTCGATGTTGGAGTGCATATGTATGAATAGAATTGTCCTAAATTTACTCAATACTCGGATCTCATTTCCTATACCAATAAACACACTTACTACTAATCCACCTCTAAAGAACAAACTCCTATTGCCAACCTCAATCCAGGGCACTCTTACATTCTATATCCTCAATTATAAGCAACAAAAGTCCATTCCTTACATAACTCAAGACAACATAAACATCTTGCTCCGCTAGCAATACTCAACCACCTACACCCGTCATATTCTAAACCAGAGAGTCATCTAATGCTAAACTCGCAACCACGAATCACCAAGTTTCTTCTCTCCTACATCTATCCCCATATGGTCAAACACACAAGTGTTACCCAAGCAAACTCATCTAGTGGGTCGGGTGTAGGTGAAAAAAATCATCACTCACATCCAACCCAATCCATCACCCACTCACCCTTCATCTACTTTCCACCCGCTTTTTTCGGGTTTGTACTCACTTTTTCGGGTCGGGTGATTCAGGTTCGAGTCGGATGCGAGTGAAATTGTCATCCATGGTAGACCTATGATGTGTGCGCAAATTTCCATATTTTCTATGCACATTTAAGTCCATTTTAATCATCATTTTCATGCATATTAGTGGGAAATCATAAGATTAGTGTAGTTTATGCATTATTGTCAAGTATAGTGGTCTGCATGAGTTTCTATGTGATTTCGCAGAAAACGAGGCAAAAATGGACATATTTGGATAAGAGAAAAGGAGCGGAAAAAAAACTCGAAGTCTTCTGAAGAGGTCGAAATCGACTATGAACCTCGACATCGAGTGATACAGAGCAACCAAGAATCGAGCAGAGGAAGAACAAAGCATGTCGACACAGAAGAGGTCGATATTGATGTCTAAGGTCGATATCGAGTGGCCTAAGTCGAGCATAAAGATAGAAGTCGAGTGTCAATCCGAGGAAGAGAAGGAGTGCTCGAGATAGAGAACAAGAGAGGTCGATATCGATGACCAAGGTCGATATCGATGTTGCCAGCAGAGAAGTCCGACTCAGTTGTTGATAGAATTCTATCCGAAGCTTTGCACGTCTATCCTAAAGTCGAGATCTTCTATCATTCTACACCAGACATTATCACTTTAGATGTTTTACCATGGAATTTTTAGTTTTACTTTATTAAGTTTTATCTTAGAGAATAAAGATAGAGTTTCGAAACCTTGGATAACAAGATTCGATATCTATATCTAGAGGCCATTAGGGCTGAGTTTAGAAATACACACACATCCAAGTACACATTCAAGCAAGCAAGAAATCGGTTTTCAATTACAGTAGCGAGTTAGAGAGAGCCGAGTGGAGTTCTGTAAGCGAGAGCGGAGTGGCTTTGTTCGGTGTAATCTTTCTTTCGAAGTTAATCAAAGTAGTTTCTTTTACATGATGATGATGAGTTCAATGATGAGACGCGAATAGTCAACCCACTTCTAGGGTCGGGGTGAGCCCGACGATAGCAATGTAGGGTAAGTGCATCAAAGGTATGATTTTTATGCGATTCTGTCTTTTATCCTATGCATGATCCTTTGCGAAAGTTAGGGAGATTCATTATTTGCATTTTTGAAGCGAAAGCCAATCATATTGTGAACTTGGATTACTCATGAATTGGATAGTAACTCTTAGGAATTTTGCGAGAGCCTCTAATCACCTAAGTGTTGGTAACGAAAGTTATTTGACGGAAAGACATTAAATTTCATAATTTTAGCATCATACTTGCATCGTTATCATTGTGGCATGAATCCCCGACCTTGGAAGCTTTTAGTTAATTGAATTTACATAAAAAGTTGAGTTTTTTTTTTTTTTTTTTGTTTCTGTCCATAGTTCCTTTACCATTCTATAATCTTCGGACTTCTTTTCTGACACATAGGTTACGTATACAGTTTTTGTAACAGACATCGAAATCGACTGGCAAGGTCGATATCGAGCAATAACGTCGATATCGAGGTTCATCTCGACGTCGACTGTGTTTGCTTTTGTCTTCTGTAGGAAACTCACTGGAAATCGACTAGAACTGAGGTCGATATCGACCAGACACCTCGATATCGAGTGTCTCCTGAGGTCGAAAGCTTGATCGTGATTGCAACTAAGGAAGCGCTGACATACCTCCTCGTGGATTCGATCCTGAATTACCCTACCACTATATCGGGAGGAATTCTTGTATTTATTTGCTTGCAAAGGGAGTTGGCTTAGTTGTGATAGTTATTTGATTATTTAGTTTAAGCGGAATCCACCTCCCCTAAACGCATCAACCTATTATGTTGACATTAATAATTACATATAAGAAATGAAAATTTGACATATAAGTGGAAGACAAAACCATCAACATTCCAAAACCTTCACATGACAGAAAGAGAAGAAGAAGAGGTGGAGAATGATGAGGAGGACTGGAGGAGCGTCGAATGTTTTTTGTCAGCATTAGCGCCAAAGTGGGAAAAGCACATGTCAAATCGTTGGGCCTTATTATATTGGGCCACCGTATGGCCCAAACCTTCAGCCCACTAATCTTGTTGTAAATGTCCACCATCTTCATCAAGTGTGAAACCCTTTTGTTCGATCGCCGTACGCTATGAACTGGAGTCTTGCCCACCGGTCCCAACTGTCGATACATAAAACGGGAGTCCGGACCGAGTTACTTTAACAAATTCAAAATAATACGGAGTAATTGACAATAAAAAAAAGTACGGAGTAACAAATAACGTATACAATTAATCAGGTAACTTAAATCTGTTTTAAATAACTTAAATGTGTATTAAATATAGGATAATGTATTTGCACGCGAAACTTGCCCTGGTACATAATCACAATACATAATATTCATAATATATATAGAAATACTAGTGTAGGTCCTGTACAGTGTATGGAGAATACATTAATAAAATTAATATAGATATAAATAAAATTAGTTTGACAAATTATAAAAAATCTAAATATTTTTTTTATTTATATTCTCTCAATATATATAGAATTCACATTTATAAGGTAATTTGTTTTCTCTAATATACAATTAATATATATATTTTTTTATCTTAGTCCAGTTCGATCGAGTCGGTCGCTCTACATCTAGATCGGGTACTGTGTGACCCATTTAAGGGGTTGACCCTCCCACTCACAGGCGTAATATACAATTAATTGAATCTCATATAAATTCAAATATTTCATAGTCATACTATCTATATTATTTTTCTAACCTACATATTATATTAGTTTATTAAAATATCTATCCACGGATGGATTGTAGCCACATAATATTTTGATAAATTATTTAGGACTCAAAAAATAATATAGATATATAAAAAATAATAATTATTAAATAATTAATTGTGATATCAATAATTTTTTCGCCAAAAAATAATCTAGATATTAATAGAATAAAACTTATCAAATACTACATATTTATCAATTAATATTTTTGGTAAGTATAACTATGAAATATTTTTTATTTATATTTTTTTCAATTAACTAAAATATATAGATAGATAGATAAATTGTGGTTTATACAACTTTTTATAAACT
This sequence comes from Persicaria maculosa, assembly GCA_963922045.1. Lineage (NCBI taxonomy): Eukaryota > Viridiplantae > Streptophyta > Magnoliopsida > Caryophyllales > Polygonaceae > Persicaria > Persicaria maculosa. Next base: position 38,367,767 of record OY998271.1, read on the forward strand.
ATGATAAATATTATTTTATTAATTTTTTCCTAGAATCAACCATCATGCGAAACATAAGATTTTTCCCCCTAGAATCAACCACAACGCGCCACGTAGGACGGTATACATCGGTTTTAGTATATGTACTAGTGTAGGTCCCGTCCCGTATACGGAGAATACATTATATATATATATGTAAATAAAATTAGTTCAACGGATTATAAAAAATCTAAATATTTTTTATTTATAGCTAGATTCTCTCAAAATATATATAGAATTCACATTTATCTATTAATAATTAATAATATATATAAATAAAATATCATTTATCAAATACTACATATTTATCTGTAATATTTTTGGTAAGTATGATTATGAAATATTTTTTATTTATGTTTTTGTCAATTAACTAAAAATATTGATAGATAGATAGATTGTGGCTTATATAACTTTCTATAAACAATGATAACATGTTATTTTATTAATTTTTTGTCATAGAATCAATCATAATGCACCACATAAGATCTTTTTTCATAGGATCAACCACAACGCGCCACATAAGAGGTTATGCATCGGTTTTAATATATGTATATAGATATATATAGATATGGTTAAAAGCGATTGCCAAACGAATGTCGAATGATCAATTCATAGAACCAAAATTGTGAAAGAGAAAATCAACATCGACCTATATGGTACTAAGGTGTATAATTAGCTATGGAGTCGCATTCAACTTTAAAGGGTCGTGAATAGTTAACAGTGGGGGAAATTTTGGAGAAGGAAAAAAAAAACATAAAAAAAATGACAAGGATTGATCATTAATTTGATGATGAAAGTGAACGGCCACGATTCAAGGTACGGTTGTTGAGTTGCACAACATGGCCTATCTTGAATTATTTTTTGGCCATACTCCCTCCTTGGGCTTTTCACTTGTTTATATATAATTTTTTCATGTCGAGCTATAAAAACACAAGTATCCCATACCAATATAATGAGCTTAATAAGTCTTGTGCTGTCCTAGTAGAAAGAAATGAAACATGAGAGAAACCATATAAACACAATTAATCAAAGATAAGAGAAACCACATAAACACAATTATTCAGTACCACATAGAAAGAAATGAAACATGAGATGAAAAAAAACCTCCATTAAGAACACATAAAATCAACTTCGATAACAGATACTGTGGCGTTGGCACATCTACGACAGGATGCATAATCCATGACCATATAGGGGAGTCCACGACTACTGGTGGAGCGCATCTAGGCCAAAGGTCACCATAGACATCGAAAGCATTTGCACTAGCTCAAGCTTGGTCTTCTGAAGGCATGTGAACTTGGTCGTTCTCGAATTTAGATTGAGGGAGACAACCTTATCATCATCAATGCACTCACGGGATGCTAGTCATACCCATGACAATATATGTGTGTTGATCGTATTGCACATTTATTCCAGACTATTCAACCTTGCTATGGTATGTATGTCACCAACATCCTTCACATTCTTTAGTATTTTGATATTGCAGGTATGTCCCATGTCTTTAGGGAAGTCAACAGATGCGCTGATCGTATTGCACATCTATTCCAGACTGCTCCTACATCGATGCCACTTCAGAATAGGGATCTTTGTATCTGCATTTGCAAGCTAGGTCTAACCACATTCAAATTATCACATATGCATAAAAAACATACATTTCAAAGTTAGTCCTCGTCTCTTCACCTAGAGCTCTCTCGTCCTTAGGGACACTATTGACAACGTCATTACTACACAAACTTGTTTTTATGCCGGACATAATGGTATATTTATACCAGATATAATGAAATATAGCTTCGGACTTTAGGTAGGTGTGATAAAAAAAATGGTGTTTTATTTATGTCGGATATAAAAAAACCCCGACTTAAATAATAGGCTATTTTTAATACAAAAAAAATACATACAATCATTTATGCTGAATGTTTTTAACATACTTCTGACATAAACAAAGTTGTTCTTTTTTAAAAAAAATAAAAAGGCTTAGGTTATTTATGTCGGACTTATCAAAATTACATCAGACATAAATACTCATGATAATTTGTTTTAAATTATGGTTGATATAATGTGACCTTATATAACGGACGACATTCTAGCTTATATTCTTTTCAAAGCAGAGCGACAAATAAAAGACAGATGGTAAATGTTCTGGGATATATAGTTTAATGTTATTTTACAAGAGCGCTTTTGTATATCAATATAGACTCCGTATTGAACGTACATCAAAGACATAAATAAATACCATCCAAACAATATCAACAACTACACTACAAATCCATTTTTTAATTTGAGCCACCAACATCACATCCGGTGTACATATATATCTTGATAGATCAACCTTAGAACTAAAATGCAAACATGCATGCTCAAGTAAAAGTAGTCTCGTGATAAAGTAAAACGAAAGTCGGTGCAGGGCCACATTCGGGTACATATCTTGATGGATGCTCGAGCTCACCAAGTGAAAGTCATCTCTCGATGAGAACATGAACTGGAGACCACTTATGCTTACCTAAAGTAAAAATCAAAAAGACATTGTTATGTCAGCTAATGAGCTCATCAGAAAGACCTTTACCATTTATCCTTAGAGGTAATCGTTCACCATTTGCTATGCGTTTTGTAATATTGACCATTAGTGCAGCCTCTCTAGTCTTACGCTTCTTCTTTGGAGCATTTTGACACTTTCTAGGAGCCATATACATAAAAAAAATAATAATTAGGTAATATCATATTTACCATGTCAATATCTTGATAGAGAATAAAACAAACATACAAAGGTGCTAATTCATTTTTTTTCCTCTTCATTGGTTGTACATATCCATTTAGCAAAATGCCTTCGTCATGATCATCTCTAAAATACATCTCTTCAACCATACCCTCTTCATTCAAATCAATCCCAGATTTTATTGACCTAGGTAACAAATTGGAAAAAAAAACTAAACATCATTCGGAGTCATCAAATTAGATTTGGAAATAGATTAGGAATTTGGCAAAAATGAATATAAACCTGATCGAGAAACACCAAATTAGGGGTCAAATTGGCACTTCTGACTCAAAGTAGAGTTCAAATTGAAGCTTTGAGATATTATCTAATAGGAGCAGTCAGGATTTGGAGACGAGAGCCTCCAACAAAGAGCAACGTACAAAAGCAAACTCGAATTAGGGGCGTGTTGAAAGGGTTTCCTGATCAATCAAATGAATTTATAATCAAGACACCGCTATTGCATAGCATAGTTAGGTTCCGCATGGAGATTGCTAGTGCTAATTCAATTATCTAAACTAAAACAAACAAAAACTATGAACTAGGACTGGTTGAGGAAAACAGGTGTTGTGATCAAATTTAGAAAACATTCCAGATCCAGGATCAACACAACAATAGTCATATGCATCAACTATCAATGACCTGACTCAAACGCAGCCTCTATCACAAATATTAGTTCAACTTTCGCAAAACCAAATATGTAAGTTCAACTTTCATAAGAGCATTCACTTAATCGAATTCACTTTTGTTTCTTCAATTAACCACTCAATCTTAGTTGTTCTAATAAGGAAATCAACTTTCGTTTCAAACCCTAAAACATTAATTCAATCAACAATCTCAATCTTTTGATTCAAATTGCCAATCAAAATTAACCTAAACTTTTGCCCAAGGTATGAAGCACACTAAGATCAAGTAAAAAGGGTTTCAGCTTTGCCATCAACAATCCATCAAAACCCAACACATATGACCATTTTTGTGATCACCCTAACCCTAGAAAAGAAGAGAACTACTCACAGTTAATCATAGAAAGCATAAACAAAACATAAAGGAATAGAAAACACCTCAATAGAATCTCAAAAATGTCTCCAACTCGCCCAAACGTCACAAAACTCACTCGTCTTTCCCTCTCTCTCATGGCTTTCACGCATCCCAATGTTGAAAAAAGTATCCCTAGGGATTGATCCTAATGCTCTATTTATACTATTAGTGTAAAAATTAAGAAAGTAATATAATAATATGTTAAACTTATTACTTAAGCAAAACCCACCGCTCGTAGAATCTCGGACCTACTGACCCTAGACATGGCCACGGGTCACGGGTCGGGCGGGTCGACCCGTGACCCGCCGGGTCAATGACTTGTCGGGTCCGGGTCAACGGGTTGAAGGGTCATCTCGGGTTAAGGGTTAGGGTTAGGGTCGGGGGAAATTGAACCCCTGACCCGGCGGGTCGATCCGTCGGGTTGACCCAATGGGTCACCAAATTTTATTTAAAAAATTTATATAAAATCTAGAATTTATATTTATAATTATTATGAATTTTATTTATTCATAATTCATAATATATAAATTCTCATGCATTGCATGTTATGAAAATCCTACCCACCTTTTGCTTCTTTTATAGACTTAGCACCCTCCCCCTCCCCTTTCCTCTAGTTTTCAATGTGGGATGGGATGTGGGACAAAAATAAGTAGAAACTAAATCATATCTTCAATATCGATCATTCGGTTTTTTCATGTCAATCCATACTTATAAATTTTTATCATATACAAACACTAGTACTACACTTTATATAAATATTATTTTTTTTTAAAATATTTTACCTATCAATTATGAAAGATTAAAATAACAAACGGGTAACAAGAAAGTGTGAAGTTCAACATAATACCTTAAAAATGTGTGTTATTTGATAGTTTCACTATGAAATAATTATATATGATACTAAGTTAGGAGTCTTTATGATATAATTTCAAAGAATACAAATATTGTTGTTGATAAATTTGTTACACATGTATGGTATCCTTAATGTCGATTTTCACTTATTTTGAAAATGTTATAGAACTTCGGATTTTCAAGCACAATAATGAATTCTCGGGTTAGGGTTCGGGTCGTGTACCCCGGGTTCTCGACCTGGCTGGTCCGACCTGTTGACCCGGTGGGTCGGATCCGTGGCCACGTCTAACCGACCCTACCGAGTCGGTAGGGGTCGGTATGCCCCTCGGTGTACAACAACTCTTCTCCTTCAATCTTGTACTCTATTCACTGATCCACCTCAGTATCGAGGTAGCTCCCTCAACGGCTAGGTCGGTAGCATCCGTGAGATTCACTTCTTCAGTCCTAGTGCTTTTGTCGACTTGGTACAACTCGATAACTACCTCAATATGGCTTCTTCTTCCACTCTTTCCTCTTTATCCACTCGGTTATGCTTGGTGGGCACCTCAACAATAGCTCACTTTCTTTTGTTTTTTGCCTTGTTTTTCTTCTACCGATCGACACACTTCAGCACACCTCGACATGCCCATCGATAGTGACTGTTTTCCCCTTGTTTAGTCTTGTTTCGATCCTCTCTCAATTCCTTAGCTCCTCGAGCATTTCCTTGACTTTCCATTAAACTTCATAATGTTTCTTTTTTTGCCTCCGAAATAGCTTCGAAATCATAAAAAATGCAAAACAAGTCTGTGTAGACATCCATATCGCAAACAATACGAAAAACCTACAAAAGCAACTCTATTCTAACCTAAATGCAATGCCATTGAACTCGAAACTAAGCTATAAAACATGATAAAAATGAAGACATCAAAACACCTCATACTTAGATTTGCTTGTTCTTAAGCAATAACCCTTTTCACAGTTACACAAATAAAGCAATAAAAACTCTAAAAACATGGATCTCATTGTCATATAACCTCAAACAACCAATTCCTATCATCGTACAAGTCCTTCACCATAAAGGAACGCTTTCCAATTCGAAGAGCTCACTGGATACACACACACACGGATTGACTCTGGTGAAAACCTCAAATTGTGGTAAAAACCGTGATAACTACTTTATAGCTTGGTTTATTTGAAATCTGTGCTAAAAACCTCAATTACATAGTGACTTTACAACTCAGTTCAACCTAAAAACCGTGCTAAAAACTCTAGTTTCAAAATAACACATGATTTTATAGATCGGTTAATCCTAAAAAACCGTGTTGAAAACTCATATTTAAAAATCACATAGTGACTTTATAACTCGGTTTTATTCAGAACCAGGCTAAAATATTTGACCTTATAGATCGGTTCTATTCAAAACCGGGCTATAAAGCTAGTGAACTGGGCTAAAAAGCCGGCCCTCACAGGTTTTTACCGCAATTTTGGTTTTCAATGGAGCGCAACCCTATATATATGTATGTATGTATGTATGTATGTATGTATGTATGTATGTATGTATGTATGTATGTATGTATGTATGTATGTATGTATGTATGTATGTATGTATGTATGTATGTATGTATGTATACATACATACATATACATACATACACATACATACATATATATATATATATATGTATATAAAACTATATTATAAAGTAATAAAACTATAAAAACTATATTATAAAACTATAAACATATAATAAATATTTCAAGTTATAAAAACTATATTATAAAACTATAAACATAAAATAACATAAAAACTATATTATAAAAACTATAAACATAAAATAAAATAATTAAATAACTCAAATAACATACCGGTGGCGTCGGGACGGGCAACACCTCCATAGCACGCCGCTTCCGCGGCGGTAAAAAGGGCCCGCGTCGCCACCTCCGCCTCCTGCTCCTCCACCACCGTCCGCGCTGTCGACACCACCACCGCCGGAGCCTCCTGCTCCTCCACCGTCGCACCATCACCAGCCCCAACCTCCACCACCACCTCCACCACCACAGCCTCAGCCTCAGCCACACCACCAGCTCCACCCCCACCCTCCACCACCACACCCCCACCTCCACCGATCCCTTCCACCCCCACCAGAGAACCACCGTCATCACTGCCTCCCACCGCCTCCATCTCTGCCATCGGCACCACCACCTCCGTCTCCATCTCCGTCTCTCTCTCCATCTCTCTATCCATCTCTCTCTCTCTCTCTCTCTCTCTCTCTCTCTCTCTCTCTCTCTCTCTCTCTCTCTCTCTCTCCCTCTCTCTCTCGCTCTCGTCCTCTTTTGCTCGGAATGGCTCATCGGCGTCGCTTCCTCTCTCTCTGTGCTCTGAATGAACTGCGGAGACGGGGCACTTTTTTAGTTTTTTTAATACGTGTTTGCACGTCGTTTTTGACGTGCGCTTATGCACGTCATTTTTTACGTGTACCTTTTGAACGTCCCTTTTGACGTGCACCTTTTGTATGTCCTTTTTGACGTGCAACTGATGCACGTTAAAATGTACGTGCAGGCACAATAACCAAGACGTGTCTGCACGTACCTGTGTTGTGTTCCCATCCAACCTGCATGTTTCTTTTGACATGCATTCACGTTTCTTTCTACGTGCTTGCACGTCTTCATTAACGTGGAGATTTGCGGTGTATATAGTTTCCGCGTTAGTTGATTACAACTTTCAACATTTGTTCTTAATGATTTTTAAGTGTAAACTTTTATTTTATGGATTGTGTTTGCTTTAAGTTTAAACTTTGTATGTTGCATGTTGGGTTGGATTTGTTGTTTTAACATTTTTAGCATTGTGCTTTTTGTGGAATTAAATCATGAATGAATTTATTTTCAATTTACAAGGCTTTTCTTTAAAATACAGATTATAGAAGCAACTGATGTGTACATATTTGGGGGTTGTTGTATTGCTGTAAAATACAAAAATTGGTCGTTGTGGTGCTGTAATGTAATTGCAACTGTAACAGTGAAAGTGTAACCCCCCAAAAAAAAGGGGCTGCAGGGATAATCCAGTCCAAACGGTCTTTCCAGTCTGCGAATCGGAAAACCCGGAACCATTTTAATCGGTCCAGCCTAGGCGTGGCCACGGGTTACGGGTCGACCCGTGACCCGTCGGGTCGTACGGGTCACTGACCCGGCGGGTGCGGGTTCTCGGGTTAAAGGGTCAAGGTGGGTTGCAGGTTAAGGTTAGGGTCGGGGATTTTAAAACCCGCTGACCCGGCGGGTCGACCCGCCGGGTCGAACCTACTTTTTTGAAATTTCTAGCCGTTGTGCAACGGCTAGCTCAACCCCAAAACGCCTATAAATCTTGTCTCCTTTGTTCATTTCATTTCATTACACTCATACATTTCATTTTCGTAATAACATTATCATGTCCGCTCAATCTGTGACTTTGTTCGAAAACCATTTCGACAAGATCGAGCTAGACCTAGGGCTGGGGAAGGTCGAAGCGGTTTGTCGTCATTGTGGTCACAAGTTCAAGGTTACGAGAGGCGCCAGTTACGGAAATCTAAAGCTTCATATAACGAGGAAGCATCCCGACAAGATGCAAATCTAAGGAGGTTCGGCCTCGCCGGCTCGGCCTCAGGTGACTATGTGTCTAGGTCGTCTAGGACTCTAGGCTCTAGCAATGCAGGTGTGTGAAGTCTGAGTGTGTCACACTGTTAGAGACTTCGTGTTAGTATCATATACTCATGTAATGTGTATGTCAGTGTGGGTAGTTTCGACTGTCGATGTACACATAATCACGGTTTCGATTTTCGAACTGTATTACGATTTACGAGTGACATAATGACATAAAATAAACTGAATATTTGTAAAACGTAGTACAAAACCATCAGGCTACAAAGCTAAACTGCTCAAGTGTGAAACCATCCGTGAAATTTTAAAAAAAGTGGGCAACGTTCGACATTCCAACGTTCGACCCGCCGGGTCGACCGTTGGACCCGGCAGGTCGAACGTTGCCCAACGGTCTCCTTTCTTCTTTTGCCTCCCGATTTTGGCTATAAATAAGCCTCACCTCCCTCCCATTTTACTCACACCTCATCTCAAACTCTGAAAACGCTCTGTATTAAGCCCCGCGTCGTGATGAGCAGCAGGACAAGCGATTGCGAATCCAGAGTTTCAGGCCCGCGACACGATGATGAGGATGGCGAATCCAGTGTCCAAGTCCCGCGACAAGAAACGCACAGGCTCTTGAGTCAGTTGAGTGTGGCCCAAGTTCGGGCCGCTATTTTCACATGCTGGTTCAAAAAGCACCCGAGGGATGAAAACAGTTGCAACGTCAGTTGTAACTTCTGCGGGATGGTCTTCACGCACCCGAATGGAGGAGGATATGGGAACTTTAGTCGTCATATCCAATTAAAGCATCCAGAGAAACTAGCTATGGCCAAATATTTGTAACTTTATTATTTAGTGTTCTTTCTCAGTTAAAATATGGACATTAGTAAGTTATTTACGTTTTTTCTGCGTTTATTTACGTTTTATAAAAATAATACCCGACGGGTCGACACGCCAGATACCCGACGGGTTTCGACCCGCCGGGTCGACCCGTCGACCCTAGAACCCGCCGGGTGACCCGAACCCGCCAACCCGTGGGATTCCCGGGTTAGGGTTCGGGTCACCCTTCCCCGACCCTTGACCCGGCGGGTCGAACCCGTCGACCTGTCGGGTCGGACCCGTGGCCACGCCTAGTCCAGCCCGGTCTGATCCACGGTCCAAGTTTTTGAAAATTCCGATCCGGTCCAGAACGGAAGCCTAGCCCTAATACCCCTAAGATAGATGAATCTTGGTAGATGATTGATGTCTTCGTCGCTAAGCAATATCCTCCAAAGATTCGGCCCAATCTGTGTTTCTCACACGTCTGCTTCAGTCGATGTCGAGTGGACAGGTCGATATCGAGTGACATGTGTCGAGTCGAGTTGGTTTGGTGTGTCCGACATGGCTTTGGCTCGATCTTCATCTTTTCTCCTCACTCGATCTCTGGTACTTAGGCCGGTATCGAGTAACTCTATCGAGATCGAGTGCTTTCCTGTCGAGATCGAGTTCCTCTTTCTTGTCTTGTCTTCACTCCAAAATGCCCTGTTTTCCGCAAAATCAAACCAAAACTTGTGTAGACCTCTATATCTTGCAAATGTACTCAAAGTACAAAAATTCACTACTTTTCCAACCCGAAAGTATAAAATATGCATGAAAACGGAAAAGATGTAAGCATGAAACATGTTGAAATATGCGCACATCAAAACACCTTATACTTAAGCTTGCTTGTCCTCAAGCAATACTCTTATTGGTCCTTCAGGGGAAGGACTAAAACTCTCAACATTGTAGATCCATTCTTATATGTCCCTACAATCAATTGTCATCCTCGCAAATGTACTAATGCCATCAAATCCATGCATGTGAATGAAAAGCAACCCAAAAGTATAAAATATGCATGAAAATGAAAAAAATGTAAGCATGAAACATGGCGAAATATGCGCACATCAATCGACTTTACATGTTTGTTGTTGATGACTTCAAAGTGATAAAGGCACTCTTTTGGTATTGATATATGAATCGCTAAACTTTTTGGTTTTGCCTACAATTAAAGACATGATAGATTAAGTCGTGAGTTTTAAATTCTAGTTATTTCTATTTGGTTATTTCAAATTCTTCCTGGTTAATTCTTGTGTTCATTGAGATTAGGTACCTTGATTTATGCATCGCTAGGGTTATAGCTTTGCATTTCCGGGCCTTAGTCTATGGTAGTGATCACGTTCTTGTAGGATCATTTTCTAATACCTGAATATGTGGGGAGCTGACATCTATGTTTAATATCAACTCAGGTAAAGGCCTCATCTAAGTTGACAACTAGATAAATTTGCACTGATACAACGACCATGTACTCCCTCTATGTCAAGTATACTGGGAATTTGTGCTATTTTTAGGGAACGTCGATCAGTTTGTTAGACTTTTTAAGAATGTAAAGGATTTCTAGTGCGTGTTTGGCCTATTGATGTACATATTTGCACTTCTTTTATTGCATCTTTTGACTTCATATTTCATTCGATCTCCAAAGAAAAGGTTCAAAAGAATATAAACTTGTGTAAAAATGGGCTAAAAGGCAAGAAATAGGGTTTGCACAAGTTTTGAGCTAACCATGCAGGAATTCGAGCAAAATCAGAGTCAAAACGAAGAAGCCAAGTGAAGTTGAGAAGAGGTAGATATCAACCTTAGACCCAGATATCGACCTCTAGTGTCGATATCGACCTCCATATCGACCTCAACATAGAAATCGACCAGAGCTGAACAAGTCGAGCAGGAACAAAGACCTCGATATCGACCCCTGGTGTCGATATCGACCCCTTATCTCGACAGAAGATAGACTCGGTTTCGAGATGCGGATTGGAACTATATCTTCAAAGGAGGCACGGAATTATCTCATACTTTCAAGATAGATGGCAGCTGAAGTTTTAGTTATCTTTTACCTTCAAGTTTTATCAAAATAAAAGACATATCCTAAATTGTTCGGATAGAGTTAATAATTTAGATAGGAGTTACAATCCTCGGATAGCGAGGATTAGTAACCTATAAATAAAGCCCTAGGGGCTGATTTGTTAGATCATCTTTCAATCATCCCATCCAAGACAAGAAGCAAGACAAAGACAATAGACAATAGAGTTAGAGTTAGAGAGAAGTTTTAGGGTTTGACGTTTGCGAAAGTTGACGTTGAGTTGTAAAGCTTCGGAGTTTATTTTAATGCAAGTTTCTTCCTTTCAAACAATGATGAATTCCATGATGAGAAGCGAGTAGTTCCCCAAAGCTCTTAGGGTCGGGGTGAGCCCGACGTTAGCCATGCGCGCTTGAGGTAAGTATTTCATGTTGATATCGTTGCGTCTATCTCTCCACCTACGATTCTATGTTTAGTCCTAATCGAAAGAAAAGGGATTCATGATAACAAATTGAGTTATAAACATAAAATTGGCAGAGACAATTAGGTTTATTTGCAAGAGTAATCCTAAGAGTTGGTGTACGGCGAAAGCTTGTCCCTCAGGTGAAATAGCACAATTGTCCATCTTATTTATCTTATCGCATGCATTGGTTAACGTTGTGGTAAACCCTAATCCTAGGAGTTGCCTTTTACATAAGTTAATTCATCAAAACCCACTGTTATTTCTGTTCATTGCTTCTCTCTCCATTCTCAATTCTTCGGCCTTTCTTTGCCGACAAAGTACTAACTCACTACAGGGAGACATCGATATCGACCCCAGACGTCGATATCGACCACTGAGTTCGTCAACAGTTTTCTGAGTCGACGACGAACATCGCTGCGGAGTTTGCTGAGCATCGATATCGACCTCTAGCATCGATATCGACCCTTCTATATCGACTGGCAGTCTTCTGAGCCAGTCGATTTTGTGGACTAACATCGATATCGATCCCTTCTAGTCGATATCGACCACTTGTTTTTGTTTCTGCACGTCTTCTGTTGCAGAAAACATCGACAGCCGAGGTCGACATCGAGGCCCAAGGTCGAAATCGAGGCTTCTGGTCGACGCAGACTTGAGATTTCCCCACTACTTGGATCCCGCTGACACGCCTCCTCGTGGATCGATCCTGACTACCCTTCCACTACAACGGGAGGAAGTCTTGTAATTATTTGCTTAGGCCAGGTGTTGGATTACATTTATTACATCTTTATTATTTGTAATTACTTGACATATCAAGCCTCCTGCAACAACAAATTGGCGCTGATGTACATATTTGTACCTTTGTTTATTGCATCTTTTGACTTCATATTTCATTCGATTTCCAAATAAAAGTTTCAAAAGTAAATGATCTTGTGTAAGAATGAACTAAAGTATAAGAAATAGAGTCTGCATGAGTTTTGAGCTAACTATGCAGGAATTCGATGAAATCGGAGTCAAAACGAACAAGCCAAGTGAAGCTGAGAAGAGGTCGATATCGACTGGAGACATCGATATCGACCCTGGATTTCGACACGCCTTCTGAGTGTCGAGATAAGCCACACAAACCAGACTAGAAGCCTCGATATCGACACACATGCATCGATATCGACCATCGTCATAGACATCGACTGGAGTTGGACAAGTCGAGCAGAAACACAAGCATCGATATCGACCTCTGGTGTCGATATCGACCCTACCAAGACAGAAGATAAATCCGATTTTGAGGCTCGGATTGTGAAGTCTATCATCAAAGCCATGAGTTATCTCGTTCTTTTAGATATTAGAAGTTGTTTATTATCTTTTCCTTTAAGTTTTTATCAAAATAAAAGACCTATCCTAAATTGTTCGGATAGAGTTAATAGTTTAGATAGGAGTTACAATCCTCGGATAGCGAGGATTAGTAGCCTATAAATAAAGCCTTAGGGGCTGATTTGTTAGATCATCCAATCATAGAATCATCCAAGACAAGGACAATAGACAATAGATAGTTAGAGTTTTTTAGCTTTAAAGTTTCAAGCGCTTACGATAGTTGGCGTTGAGATTGTAAAGATTTAAAATTTTCCATTTATGCAAGTTATTTCAATTCAAGACATGTCTACAATCAACATGAGTGAGTAGTTCCCCTTTCTTCTAGGGTCGGGGTGAGCCCGACGATAGCCATGATGGTAAGGTAAGTACGTCGCTAAAGAATGTATCTTTTATCTCCTTCTACCTTGTTCTTCATCTTTAAATGCGAATTTAAAGAACTCATGTTGTAAAACTTGGGTAGTAATTAGGGTTTCTATTCGAAAGATTATAAACTCAATTATGACAAAGGTAGACACCAATTAGGTTAAGTAATTGAAAAATCTCTTTTCCTACTTGTCGGTTGAGGTGAAGGCCTTTTCCTTTATGATGAAAGCATGCATCTTTAGTTGATTCTTACTTCTTCTATCATGGTTGTCGCCGCGGTAATCATTGGCTTTGGAAGACTTTTCCTTTATTAAGTTTACATTAAAATTTGCCCGTCGTTCGTTGAGTCATCGAAAAACCCAACACCCTTGCTTATTTCTGATCATTGCTTCCTTCCCATTCTTTATTTTTAGGCCTTTTCTTTGCCGACAAAACCACTAACTCACTACAGGAAGACATCGATATCGACAGCAGAGGTCGATATCGACCAAAACTGATAGATCGACGGTTTTCTGAGTCGATCTCGAGACTCCTGGGAAACTTATGCAAACATCGATATCGACCCCCTTGTGTCGAAATCGACCCCCTGTATCGACTGGCAGACTTCTGAGCCAGTCGATTTCGTGGACTAACATCGATATCGACCCCTACCAGTCGATATCGACTACCGTTTTTGTTTCTGCAGGTCTTCTGTTGCAGAGAACATCGACAGCCAAGGTCGACATCGAGGTCTGACATCGAGATCGAGGCTTCTGGTCGAACATAAAGGACGTGTCTTCAACGCTACTAGGATCCCGCTGACTCGCTTCCTCGTGGATCGAACCTGATTCCCTACTACTATAGCGGGGAGTCTTGAATTTATTTGAAGAGGCTAAGAGTTGTATTGGTTTATATTTTATTATATATTTCGATTCAATTCTCCCCACGTCAAATTTTGGCGTCGTTGCCGGGGAAGCTATCAATCGCGCCCTAGTAGTTTATTTTGACGGTTCTTTTTAGTGTTATTTTATAGGTGTATGCGACGTACTGGTGACCAACCTGAATTTGAAGGACTAGACGAACCAGAACGCTTTCTCCACATAAGATCTCGAGTCCAAAGAATCATGGTGGACAACGAGACCCAGGCACAGCAAATTGAACGCTTAAGGAAGCAAGTAGAGGATTTCGCTACTAGAGAAGCGGCACTAAGGGAGCGTGCTGACAGGGAGGAGGAAGCCAGGAGACGATATGAGATTCAAATCAATGCCCTCCCCCGGAATGCTAAGCAATACATGCACCCATCGCTTACAGTGCCTGAATCGGCTATTCTAATCCCTACTTCTAATTTTGAAATTAAGCAAAACTTTTTAACTGAAATAAGAAGGCATGAATATGAAGGGAAACCTAACGAATGCCCTATGGCACATATATCAACCTTCTTAGACCTCTGTGATACAATTGCTGATGGACAAAGTCTTGAGTATGTCCAACTAAAAGCATTTCGCTGGTCTCTTACAGGAAAAGCATTGCATTGGTTGGAGAGCTTAGCCCCAAGATCGCTCCGCACCTGGAATGAAGTCAAGGACGCGTTTCTCAACAAGTTCTTTCCTCCTTCTAAGACGGCGTTGATCCGACAGAAAATCACGGCTTTCAAACAAAAGCCTGGTGAGGCTCTGGCAACTGTTTGGGAGAGGTTTAAGGACCTCCTACGATCATGCCCGACGCATGGCCAACCAAGGAGAGGATCAACACATGCTCTTGACGCTGCCACCAAGGAGAGGATCAACACATACACCGCCTATGGCTACCTTGAACTCGCTCCTCAAGAAGCTTGGGAAACCATTGAAAGGTTGGTGGAATTTGACAATACATATGGGACTCCTGAGGCTTCCGACGCACCATCATCGTCGAGGCCTGCCCCGTCTATGCGATTGTACGAACCCTCTAAGGTGATCGATCCGGATGTAAAAGAACATTTTCATATGGATCAACTTAGAAAGCTCCAGAAACAAGTAAGATTCCTATCGGCAAACCAGGATTGCATCGAATGTGGATCACAGCGACATACTACCATTTAATGCCCCCATGCTGAGCAAGTGCAACTAGCGGAGACTCATGAGGAAGCCAACTTCATGAGGGGTCCCAATCGCCAATATTGGGGAGACCAAAGGTTCCAACAACCACAAAGGAACCAGGTTAACCCTAGGGACCCCCCACTCTATCGAGCTCCTGGGCACCCTGAGAGAGACCAAAAGAAGGATGATCTTCAACTTGTGTTGGACGAGATAAGGCGGAACCAAGCTAAGAATGATCAATCCAACCATGCTATCCACTCTCAACTCAATCACCTTACCACAAGGATTGGAGAGATGGATATTTGGAAGAAGAACGTAGAGACCCAACTGGGTCAATTGGCGGCACAAATCCCTAGAGCGTCCAGAACATTCCCTGGGCAACCAACTACCAATCCTAAGGGGAAATCCGGGTCAGGACACATTTCAGCCATGCAACTAAGGAGTGGCACCAAAGTTCATAAACCACAAAAGGCAACGGAGGAAGACGTAACAGAGCCTGTCGACATCGACAAACCAGTCGATGTCGACCCTGAGGTCGATATCGACACCCCTGTCGACCCCCTGGTCGACGTCGATGACACTGCAAAACCTGAGAGAGAACAACATAGGTCGAAATCGACCCTACCGGTCGATATCGACCAACCTCCTGTCGACATCGAGGTTCAGCAGGCTCCTCCGACCACCGTTTTGGCTTCTCCGCCAAAGAAGACATTGCCCCTCCCTTCTAAAGCATTGAAGGACCCCACCCAAAGTAAGTTTAGGCGCTTTGTAAAGATTCTCCAATGACTTAACATTACTATCCCTCTTACAGAAGCCCTAAGCGAGATGCCCGCCTATGTTCGATTCCTAAAAGACATCCTTAGCAAGAAGCGGTCCATGACAGAGATCGTAGAGGAATGCTCAAAGATGGATTTCCCTGAGAAGAGGAGTGATCCAGGGAAATTTGCAATCACCGTGGGACTTGGCCAACATCGCTACAAAGCCCTATGTGACCTAGGGGCAAGTGTAAGTCTCATGCCTCTCTCTATTTGGCAAAAGGTGAACATCGAAGCACTTGAACCTGTGGATATGAAACTTTATATGGCTGATAATTCATTCGTCAGACCCATAGGTATAGTTGATGACGTCCATGTAAAGGTAGGTAAATTCTTTGTACCTACTGATTTCATTGTATTGGACATGCCCGAAGATCCTATTGTACCTATCATCCTTGGTAGGCCTTTCTTAGCTACTGCAGATGCCAATATTAATGTACGTAGAGGATTACTAACCTTTATTATAGGGAACGAAGTCATTGAATTCTCCTTCAACCCCACAATGAAGGAAGTTAATGGTATGGAAATCAAGTCGGTCTACACTAGCATCATGGATTGCAAAGAACCGACGGAAAGGGCCCAAACTCCTGAAGAGGCCCTAGCCCTAGCTGCAGAGGAGCTTACCGACGAGGACATTGAGGAGTTCCTGGCTACATGCACGAGTGATGAGGAAATATTCGACGATGCTCTATCTATGGAGCTCGAAGAAGAGGTCGATATCGACGAGGAGAGGTCGACATCGACCGATTCACTCGATATCGAGTTCCCTCAGTCGACATCGACACACTCAGTAAGTCAAGTTCTCCCTTCTTCTCTTACAGGCGAAATCGACCAGCCCATGTCGACAGAAGAGGTCGAAATCGACCAGCCGATATCGACATCAGAGGTCGAAATCGACCCTTACCACTTGTCGTCAAACAGCTCCGAAGCCGAGGTATGTGCTGAACTCTCAGTCGATATCGACTATTCCTACTCGCCCTCGACTTCTTTTCTGCAGGAATATTTTGAAGAGTCCCAATCGAAGTTGGCATCACTCTATGTTTGGTCCACGCCAACTCCTATAACTGATTTGGGAACTTCTATCAAGAGAATTGAGACGGATTACCTTGGTGAGATTATGAAGACGGAGGAGGTAGAGCGAATCCTTATCCCACAAGGCCCTTCTCCAGTGCTTAAGCCTTTACCCAACACACTTAGGTATGAGTTTCTTGGTCCAAATTCTACTTTCCCTGTAATTATCAATGCTACACTAACCACACAGGAAGTAGATAAGCTTATGGAAGTACTTCGTGCTCATCGTAAGGCTATTGGATATTCTCTTGAGGACATAAAAGGTATTTCACCCGCTACTTGTATGCATAGAATCCTCCTTGAGGATGATCATAAGGCATCTATAGAACACCAACGGAAGCACAACCCCAACATGAGAGAGGTAGTGAAGAAGGAGATCATGCGCATGCTGGATGCAGGAATCATCTATGCCATCTCCGACAGCGAATGGGTGAGCCCAGTCCATGTGGTGCCTAAAAAGGGTGGAATGAACATTGAGGAGAATGAGAAGGGCGAGCTTGTGCCAAAGCGAATCACAACTACTTGGCAAATGTGTATTGATTACAGGAAACTCAACAATGCCACTAGAAAGGATCACTTTCCCCTTCCATTCATTGACCAGGTATTAGAGAGACTCGTCGAACATGACTATTTTTGTTACCTGGACGGATATTCTGGCTTTTGGCAGGTCATTATTCATCCTGACGATCAGGAGAAGACCACCTTCACTTGTCCCTATGGGACTTTTGCATATAGGAGAATGCCATTTGGGCTCTGCAATGCCCCTGCTACCTTTCAAAGATGTATGATGGCCATCTTCTCCGACATGATTGAGGACATTGTGGAGGTATTTATGGATGACTTCTCTGTTTATGGCACTACTTTCGATGTTTGTCTTGCTAACCTTCGCAGGGTACTTGCACGATGTGAAGAGACAAACTTGGTTCTCAATTGGGAAAAATGCCACTTTATGGTAAGGGAAGGGATTGTGCTAGGCCACAAAGTCTCTAAACGGGGAATTGAGGTGGACAGGGCAAAGATAGAACTCATTGAAAAATTACCACAACCTTCATCAATTAAAGACATAAGAAGCTTCCTTGGTCACGCGGGTTTCTATAGGAGGTTTATTCAAGATTTTTCTAAGATTGCCAAACCTTTAACTAACCTACTAATGAAGGATATTAAGTTTGCATTTTCTAGTGATTGTCTTGAAGCTTTCAACAGGTTGAAGGAGGCCCTCGTATCCGCCCCAATCATTCAATCACCCGATTGGTCGCAACCCTTTGAGATCATGTGCGACGCAAGCGATTATGCCGTAGGTGCTGTCCTAGGACAAAGGAGAGACAAAAAGCTTCACACCATCTACTATGCAAGCAAGACTCTTGATGCCGTTCAAACAAAGTACACCACGACGGAAAAGGAGTTCTTGGCAGTGGTCTTCGCTTTTGAGAAGTTCCGCTCAGACCTAGTGGGTTCTAAGGTTATTGTTCATACTGACCATGCAGCTCTTAGGTACTTAATGGCGAAGAAGGATGCTAAACCTAGGCTCCTACGATGGATGCTCTTACTATAAGAGTTCGACGTTGAGCTTAAAGATAAGAAAGGAATGGAGAACTCCGTAGCCGATCATCTTTCACGGCTACCCATAGGGCTTCTAGAAGAGTCACATGACAACATACCAATCAATGCCTCCCGCCCTGACGAGCACCTAATGAGGCAAGAGGTAAGACGGGCAGAGGAACCACTCGATATCGACTCCCACAAGTCGATATCGACTGCCCCAAAGATAATACTTGCATCGATGTCGACCAGTTTTGATCACAGGTTGTCCACTGCAGAGGTCGAAATCGACCTCCAGACGTCGACATCGAGGACCCATATCAAGCAGCCCATATCGACTGAGCCTGTCGATGTCGTCCAGTCGATATCGACCCCAGCAGGTCGATATCGACCACCTTCAAAACTCTCTGAAGGTGACGAAAAGGTAAGCTTCGGTGATGATTTCTTCTCTTCCAGTCCTATCCATGATTTATTTGCTGTAAGAAGGGCGAAGGTACCTTGGTATGCGGATTTTGCTAACTATATTGTAGGAGGCGAGATTCCTTCAGGCTTAACTTCGCAACAAAGGAAGAAGTTTTTGCACGACGTCAAACAATACTATTGGGATGAACCCTACTTATTCAAACAGGGGAAAGACCATATCTTTCGACGTTGTATCCCGGAGGACGAGGTAGAGAGCGTGATTCACCATTGTCATTCTCTCCCTACAGGAGGCCATGCTAAAGGATTCAAGACTGCGGCAAAAATTCTTCAATGTGGTTTTTATTGGCCTAACCTTTTCAAGGATGTGCAAAACTATGTAACCTCTTGTGATGAGTGTCAACGTGCAGGTAATATCACATGGAGGAATGAGACACCACTCACAGGCATTCTAGAGGTAGAACTCTTTGATGTATGGGGCATTGACTTCATGGGACCATTCCCTGCTTCAGGCCCCTATAAATACATTCTAGTAGCGGTGGACTATGTCTCTAAATGGGTGGAGGCTGTGGCAACTAGGACCAACGACGCGAAGGTAGTCTCTAAGTTTATGAAAACTAACATCTTTCCTCGCTTTGGTGTCCCTAGAGTCCTTATTTCAGATGGTGGCTCGCATTTCATTGAGAAAGGCTTTGAAGCTCTTTTAGCTAAGTATGGGGTAAACCATAGGGTGGCAACACCCTATCACCCTCAAACTAGCGGTCAAGTAGAAGTATCCAATCGCCAAATCAAAGCCATCTTGGAGAAGACGGTCTCCCGCTCAAGGAAAGATTGGTCGTCCAAACTGGATGATGCGCTTTGGGCCTACCGAACGACCTATAAGACACCACTTCGCACAACTCCCTATAACTTGGTATATGGTAAGTCATGTCACTTGCCCGTTGAACTTGAGCATAAAGCAATGTGGGCTCTTAAGGAGCTTAACATGGATTTCGACGAAACGGGAAAGAGGAGGTTCATTAACTTACAAGCCTTGGAAGCGTTGCGCCTAAAGGCATATGAGAATGCCGAAATCTACAAGGAGCGCACTAAAAAATGGCATGATAGGAAGTTGGTGCCAAAAACATATGAGGTAGGTCACAAAGTCCTTGTTTTCAATTCTAGGCTTCGCTTATTTCCAGGGAAACTAAGGACAAGATGGAGCGGACCTTTCAAGGTTCATAAAATATTCCCTCATGGAGCGGTGGAGTTATTTTGCGACGATGGATCAACCTTTAAGGTAAATGGCCACTGAATAAAGAAATATTATGACAAGGAGGACCCGAAAGAAGAGATTCGCGCCACCTTGGCGTTGAACTAGCGCAAAAAGGGAAATATGTCGAGCTAGCCACTTAAACTCAAGCGCTTCCGGGAGGCAACCCGTTCTTTTCCTTTTCTTTCTCTTTTAGTTTTTCGTCTATTTTATATTTTTAGATCATTCGTGGCTATTCTATCTAAAGTCAACAAGGAAATCCAGCCCAGAAGAGAGGTCGATATCGACCTATATGGTCGATATCGATAAGACGACAGAAGGGAGCAACAGGAAGAATTACACGGATGCAGAAGAGGGGTCGATATCGACCTCTAAGGTCGATATCGACTACAGATGGAGGTAGGTGCCAGGTCAGAATTTAATTTATTTCAGTTTTACTTTTTGGGGTTTCATTCCCTTTATTACCCCCTCCCCCCGACTTCGACACCCCCATCCCCTTTCGATACCCAGCCGCCGCTTTCTCTTCACCTCTCTTCTTCTTCATCTCTCAACCCTCCGGTCACCCTCCTCACAGCCACCCACCACTGTAAACACCATCCCCATCCCCATCCCCACCCACTGTCAACACAATCCTCATCCTCTCTTCCTCAACCTGTGCAGCAGATCCCTGTCCTCTCTTCCTCTTCTCGACCTAGCCCCCTCTCTCCCTCGTTTTCAAGCCTCCTCGCCCAAATCCACACACTTCCGGGCAAGAACCACCAGATTCGGCCGCCCCACGCCACCGGAGATCCCACCGAGCCACCAGCAGCCCCGACAGCACACAAGATCCGGTCGATTTCGACCCCTGGGCATCGACATCGACGTCTCCTGTCGACAGTCGGTTTTCTCTCTTGATTTTTGCAGTTGCTTGCCTCTTTCTCCCCTAATTCCAACACTCTTCTGGTATGATTTCTCACCCTTCCTCTATTTTTTCTGGATTTTCATATTTAATTAGTTGATTGGGAAGAAATTTCATATTGGGTGTTTAGGGTTTGAACGTAGATTGCGCGGGAAAGAGTATTTGTATGTTTGTGGGGCATGAAATTTTTTTTTATTTATGTGGGGCTATGAATCTGATTTTTGTATGTATATGGGCATGAAATATGATTTTTATATATAATGGGGTGAGATCTAACTTTTATAATTTATGTGGGGCAATAATCGGAATCTTCCATAAGTTTGGGCTATGAATTTGAATTTTATATATATATGGGCTGATTTTGTAAATCTGATTTTTTTGGGGGGTTTATATTCTATTTTTTTTAGATTTAAAATCTGATTTTTTTTATATAGGCCAAAATTTTATAGGTCATTAGGTTCCTTGGTATTAAAACTTTAAGAAATTATGTTTATATAAATTGCCATCCTTAGGTACTTTCTTTTTAGAACATAGTACCACTTTCACTTAGACAATTTACCTTTACAATAATTTCTGGCATAATATGGAACCTAAGTATGGGGTTCTCCCTGTTTTAATACAAAGGAGAATTATCTTTGGCATTGGTTTCTTTTGCAGACGATGGTTAGAGCCAAGAACATCCCTCAGGAAGCGCTCCGCATTGAGGATGACCAGCAGCGCTCCCTTGCTGAGGATTTGATTCCCCGAGCCACCAGGGCACGATGGTACCATCTTCCTGACATGATCCAGCTAGGATTTCACCCAGGCGTTCAGGAGGCGTTTGAGAACGTCTCTCTACACAGGCTGATTGAGCCACTGGAGGCGCACTACCCCGTTCTGACTGGGGAGTTTATGGCCACATTAGAGGTTCCCGAGCGCACTCAGACCGGCCGCCGAGTCATCTTCCAGCTCGACAACAGGCAACACAGACTATCGCTCAAGGAGATGAGCGAGATTTTTGGGTTCATCAACACTCCGGCCGCCTTCAGGGTCCAGGACCCCAATGTCATCTGGAGTTACATATCAGGTATACCCTACCCTGCTCCTACTGACTCCTTCACCTCTAGGGTTGTGAGTCCACTTTTTAGGGTCATCTTGAGGGTCCTGGTGAGTACCCTTTGGGCCAGGCCTGAGCTCCGTCGCCCGACACACCGTGACACGGAGACTCTACGGAGGATGCTCTTCGAGGATGACCCTCTACCATACCTCCACGCCTGGCTCGAGCATATAGTAGACCGCAGACGCACGGTCTCTACAGACATTTTGGACGGCGGCATGGTGGCCATCCTCGCCGAGGCTCTAGGCGTCCACACTGAGAGGTACATGGCCTACCAGCTCACATACGTAGACGCTGCGGTGTTGCGCCAGGGCGGAGTCATCGCGACAGGAGCACAGGGATGTAGACACCCCCAGACGGGGATGCGCCTGCGACACGATTTCATGGATCTGCTGTATATCCCAGATTGGTACCAGTCTTGGACTGGGCAGCCATATCATACGGATATAGATCCGTCTGCTGACCCCACCCTACGGAGGAGACCCCCACTCTACAACCATGAGCCAGAGGTGGATGCTATGTCTTGGGACGCTGACCCCCATTCCGACGGAGCTGAGCAGCCCCCAGGCTACCAGGGGGCATGGATGGCAACGAGGATGATGACGCCAGGGATGATGCGATTGGAGGAGGAGAGGGCCCGCAAGGGTCCCACCACAGCCACCACAGCCACCACAGTCATCATAGTCACCATAGCTATATACCTCCACCTCCTCCTCCCTTCCAGCCCGCCTACACCACTGATTGGCAGGAAGACATGTCTTCCCGCTTCACTAGGCTGGAGCTCTCCGTCTCTGAGATGCGCGAGGAGCAGCGACGCTATGGGAGGTTTCTCGAGGGTTTGGGCTCATATATGGGCTTTTCCTTCGATCAGCAGGCTGGGCCTTCCACATTCCCGCAGGCCGCCCCGACAGACTACTCAGGGACAGCTCCTACACAGGGCTGGCCCTTGCTGTTGCCACCTCCCCCGCCCCCTGAGCAGTGATATATATGTAGCATAAGTGAGCGTGAGTGATTCCTTCCCTCTACTTTACTTTTCTAACAGTGAGGACACTGTAATCTTTAAGTATGGGGTGGGGATTAAACTTGGACATTATAAACTGTTTTATCTGGTTGTGGTAGGGTTTAAAACTTGGCGAACTTGGCTAGTATTTTATTTACTTTCTACTTGTATGCATTGCATCATATTTAAATATTTATGCATTTTAAAGTTTAAGTTCTTAATATTTTAGTTTGTTAAGTCTATAAAATGTCAAAATAAAAAAAATATAGAAAAATGTCAAAAATACAAAAAAATGCATGTTTATTTTTAAGTTTATTTTTTTTAACCCTACTTAGATGTCCTATGATGAAAACTCAATAGCTGACTTGATCATGTAAATCATATGGCATATTTGGATGGTTTAGCCTAAGTCCTTAAAATTTTTATGTAGATTGTGAACTTGTGATGAAATTGAGCACATATGATCCTAGGCTAAAAAGCAAATCCAACAAAAATTGTCCTTGTGAGAATTTTGACCTATAGGGAGAACATAAAAAATCCCTCCGCTTTCTTGAGTGAATTTACTCTTCCTATGCATCTCTAAATGTTGTGATAGTTATTCAAAACCAATGCATATATATGATTATGTTTACCAGAATTAAATGATGGGGGCATCTTTTAAGCCATTTTTTATCCTCTCTTTACCTACCCAGCATTATCCCTGCTTGAAGCCAGAACATTAGCCTAAGCCTGAATTGCGAACTCCACAAAATTATCCCTAGCCGAATTGAGCCTGACTCACATTTGGGAATTGAGACTTAGATTGGTTGGACTAGTGCCTTGTGGAAAGAAAAGAGCATAATGTCCAGTTTTGAGCAAGGAAATTATAGGATGGCGCATATTTACATTTTGTCATATTTTGTAAAAGGGTTTATGGCTCAACCTATAAATGCACATATTTACTTATTACTTTCGAAAAAAAAAATCCGAAAAAAATAAATAAAGATATCTATATATAGTGCATGAGCCAAAATCCTTAAGTCTTTTATTCATACAAATGTTATATTTTTTAGAGGTATATTAGAACTTGGAAGAAGGGTTGATGGAATGCATCTTTAGAGCATATTATGAAGAGTTATGGTTTGGGTATTGCAAGTGTTGAGATTTAGGAGTCTTGATTCCCGAATTATAAAAGCACCACATAGCCAAATAATTCCATACCTTTTATTTCATACCAAGCCTCATTACAACCCCGCCGAATGGAGTCTTCTTTGAAGTCATCCATTGAGCGAAAGTCCTCCTGATGGTTCTTATTGCATTTTCATAATTGGTTGCGAAGTGGTTTTTTTATAAATTGTAATGTTTATGAGATTGTATATGGAATTGAGTTGAGAGTCGATGTTCATAGCCTAAACACATGAGAGTCGAGTGCAAACACATTATCCCTGTGAGGTTGGATCAAAATTGCATATGCCTATGGATCGCCAAAATATGTGCTATGACGTTAAATTCACTTGCTTTGCTTTGCTACCGCTTATGATGTTGCTTTTGAAAAAGGCGAAGACTTGAAGGGTGTGTTGTAGGTGTTGGTTATTGCTTGGTTATTGCTTGAGGACAAGCAAGTCCAAGTATGGGGTGTTTTGATGTACATATTTGTACCTTTGTTTATTGCATCTTTTGACTTCATATTTCATTCGATTTCCAAATAAAAGTTTCAAAAGTAAATGATCTTGTGTAAGAATGAACTAAAGTATAAGAAATAGAGTCTGCAAGAGTTTTGAGCTAACTATGCAGGAATTCGATGAAATCGGAGTCAAAACGAACAAGCCAAGTGAAGTTGAGAAGAGGTCGATATCGACTGAAGACATCGATATCGACCCTGGATTTCGACACGACTTCTGAGTGTCGAGATAAGCCACACAAACCAGACTAGAAGCCTCGATATCGACACACATGCATCGATATCGACCATCGTCATATACATCGACTGGAGTTGGACAAGTCGAGCAGAAACACAAGCATCGATATCGACCTCTGGTGTCGATATCGACCCTATCTCGACAGAAGATAAATCCGATTTTGAGGCTCGGATTGTGAAGTCTATCATCAAAGCCATGAGTTATCTCGTTCTTTTAGATATTAGCAGTTGTTTACTATCTTTTCCTTTAAGTTTTTATCAAAATAAAAGACCTATCCTAAATTGTTCGGATAGAGTTAATAGTTTAGATAGGAGTTACAATCCTCGGATAGCGAGGATTAGTAGCCTATAAATAAAGCCTTAGGGGCTGATTTGTTAGATCATCCAATCATAGAATCATCCAAGACAAGGACAATAGACAATAGATAGTTAGAGTTTTTGAGCTTTAAAGTTTCAAGCGCTTACGATAGTTGGCGTTGAGATTGTAAAGATTCAAAATTTTCCATTTATGCAAGTTATTTCAATTCAAGACATGTCTACAATCAACATGAGTGAGTGGTTCCCCTTTCTTCTAGGGCCGGGGTGAGCCCGACGATAGCCATGATGGTAAGGTAAGTACGTCGCTAAAGAATGTATCTTTTATCTCCCTCTACCTTGTTCTTCATCTTTAAATGCGAATTTAAAGAACTCATGTTGTAAAACTTGGGTAGTAATTAGGGTTTCTATTCGAAAGATTATAAACTCAATTATGACAAAGGTAGACACCAATTAGGTTAAGTAATTGAAAAATCTCTTTTCCTACTTGTCGGTTGAGGTGAAACCCTTTTTATTTATGATGAAAGCATGCATCTTTAGTTGATTCTTACTTCTTCTATCATGGTTGTCGTCGCGGTAATCCTTGGCTTTGGAAGACTTTTCCTTTATTAAGTTTACATTAAAATTTGCCCGCCGTTCGTTGAGTCATCGAAAAACCCAACACCCTTGCTTATTTCTGATCATTGCTTCCTTCCCATTCTTTATTCTTCGGCCTTTTCTTTGCCGACAAAACCACTAACTCACTGCAGGAAGACATCGATATCGACAGCAGAGGTCGATATCGACCAAAACTGATAGATCGATGGTTTTCTGAGTCGATCTCGAGACTCCTGGGAAACTTCTACAAGCATCGATATCGACTCCCTTGTGTTGAAATCGACCCCCTGTATCGACTAGCAGACTTCTGAGCCAGTCGATTTCGTGGACTAACATCGATATCGACCCCCACCAGTCGATATCGACTACCGTTTTTGTTTCTGCAGGTCTTCTGTTGTAGAGAACATCGACAGTCAAGGTCGACATCGAGGTCTGACATTGAGATCGAGGCTTCTGGTCGAACATAAAGGACGTGTCTTCAACGCTACTAGGATCCCGCTGACTCGCTTCCTCGTGGATCGAACCTGATTCCCTACTACTATAGCGGGGAGTCTTGAATTTATTTGAAGAGGCTAAGAGTTGTATTGGTTTATATTTTATTATATATTTCGATTCAATTCTCCCCACGTCAAATTTTAGCGTCGTTGCCGGGGAAGCAATCAATCGCGCCCTAGTAGTCTATCTCACGTCTCTTTCTAGTTTGGTCTTGCAGGTTTATGCGACGCGCTGATCGCCCACCTGAATTTGAAGGAGTAGACGACCCGGAGCGTTATTTCCATCTAAGGGCCCAAGCTCAAAGAATCATGGAGGACAACGCAAACCAGGCTGAACTTATTGAGCAACTAAGGAAGCAGGTTGAGGACCTAACGACTAGAGAGGCGGCACTTAAGGAGCGTGCAGATAGGGAGGAGGAGGGCCGGAGGCAAATAGAAGCCCAAATCAATGCCCTCCCTAGGAATGCCAAGCAATATATGCACCCTGCGCTCACAGTGCCTGAATCGGCGATTCTTATCCCTGCCTCTAATTTTGAAATTAAACCTAACTTCCTTACTGAGATTAGAAGGCATCAATATGAAGGAAAACCTAACGAATGCCCTATGGCAAATATTTCTACCTTCTTAGACCTTTGTGATACTATTGCTGATGGACGAAGTCTTGAATATGTCCAACTAAAAGCCTTTCGATGGTCTCTTACAGGGAAAGCATTGCAGTGGTTGGAAAGCTTAGCCCCAAGATCGCTCCACACCTGGAATGAAGTCAAGGACGCGTTTCTCAACAAGTTCTTTCCTCCTTCTATGACGGCGTTGATCCGAAAGAAAATCACAGCTTTCAAACAAAAGCCTGGTGAGGCTCTGACGACTGTTTGGGAAAGGTTTAAGGACCTCCTACGATTATGCCCGACGCATGGCCAACCACCGTATGTAATTCAGGAGATCATTTACAATGCTCTTGACGCTACAACTAAGGAGAGGATCAACACCTACACCTCCTATGGCTACCTTGAACTCGCTCCACAAGAGGCTTGGGAGACCATAGAGAGGTTGGTGGAGTTCGACAACACATATGGGACTCCTGAGGCTTCCGACACATCATCATCATCGAGGCCTGCCCCATCTATGCCCTCATATGAACCCTCCAATGTAATCGATCCGGATGTAAAGGAGCAATTTCATAGGGATCAACTTCGAAAGCTCCAAAAGCAAGTAAGGTTCCTTTCAGTGAACCAAGATTGCATTGACTGTGGATCGCAGCGGCACACCACCATCGAGTGCCCACATGCCGAACAAGTACACCTAGCGGAGACTCATCAAGAGGCGACTACATGAGGGGTCCCAATCACCAATATTGGGGAGACCAAAGGTTCCATCAACCACAAAGGAATCCGGTTAACCCTAGGGACCCTCCGCCTTATAGAGCTCCTGGGCACCCGGAGAGAGACCAAAAGAAGGATGATCTTCAACTTGTGCTAGATGAGATAAGGAGGAATCAAGCTAAGAATGATCAATCCAACAATGCCATCCATTCTCAACTCAATCACCTTACCACAAGGATTGGGGAGATGGATATTTTGAAAAGGAACGTAGAGACCCAACTGGGTCAATTGGCGGCACAAATCCCTAGACCGTCCGGAACAGTCCCTGGGCAACCCACTACAAATCCTAAGGGACAATCCGGGATGGGCCATGTCGCAGCCATGCAATTGAGTAGTGGCACCAAAGTACACAAGCCACGGACGGAAACGGAGGAGAAAGCAGCAAACCCAGTCGACATCGACAGACCAGTCGATGTCGACCCAGAGGTCGATATCGACCACCATGTCGACCCCCTGGTCGATGTCGGTTGCACTGCAGAACCTGAGAAATCACAGCAGAGGACGAAATCGACCATCCCAGTCGATATCGACCAAAGCCCAGTCGACATCGATGTCCAGCAGGCTCCTTCGACCACCGTTTTGGCCCCTCCACCAAAGAAGACGTTGTCATTCCCTTCCAAAGCATTGGAGGATCCCACCAAAGGCAAGTTTAGGCGCTTTGTAAAAATACTTCAAGGACTTAACGTTACTATCCCTCTTACAGAAGCCCTAAGCGAGATGCCTGCCTATGTGCGATTCCTGAAAGACATCCTGAGAAGAAGAGTGATCCAGGGAAGTTTGCAATCACCGTGGGACTTGGCCAACATCGCTATAAAGCCCTATGTGACCTAGGGGCAAGTGTAAGTCTCATGCCTTTCTCTATTTGGCAAAAGGTGAACATTGGCGCACTTGAACCTGTGGACATGAAACTTTATATGGCTGACAACTCATTCGTCAGGCCCACAGGAATAGTTGATGATGTTCCTGTAAAGGTAGGTATGTTCTTTGTGCCTACCGATTTCATTGTATTGGAAATGCCTGAAGATCCTGTAGTGCCTATTATCCTTGGTAGGCCTTTCTTAGCTACCGCTGATGCCAATATCAATGTACATCGAGGATTAAAACCTTTACTATAGGGAACGAAGTGATAGAATTCTCTTTCAACCCAACCATGAGCGAAACAAAGCACCTGGAGCAAGTAGTCCTCTCGCCGGCTAAGGAGAAGCTTAGAAAATTTTTGTTGGCGAGGACGGAAACAGCAAGCAGGGTCGACATCGACTGGAACCAGTCGATATCGACTAAATACATAGAAATCGACCCCCCTTGGTCGAAATCGAGTATGCCAGATCGCTGCCAGGAGCTTAAGTATGGGGTCACCGAGGTCGATATCGACCCCCACATGTCGACATCAACAAAAACTCTCGAAATCGACCCACCTTGGTCGACATCGACCACCCCTCAGCCCGAAGATTTCTGTTTCGGGCCCGAACAGGTAAGCCCAGGTATGACTCCTAACCCTCCTCCGTCCATTATTGATAAATCAATTAAGCCGATTATTGATAATTCTACTAAAGAGAGGGTCAAAGCTCCATGGTTTGCCTATATTACTAAAGTTAGGTCACGAAAGAGAAGAAAAGCACCCAAAGAAGAACCTAACATCAAAGAAGCCTTGGTCGCTGAACTTCGCTACTACCAAAAGGACCTAGATGATCCAGGAGAAGGCTCACGCTCGAAGGGTCCCAACATAAAAGGGTCATGAAGAATTGACGGAGAAGTCGGCCTAGCGACTCAAAACTCTAGAGCTTGTACATAAAACTTTTAAATTTTTCATAGATGGGTTTTTAGGATTTCATTTTTGGCTGTTTGAAACTTTTAAAACTGAGATAATTCGTGCTTTATCTATATTCCTAACCAAGATTTCAAGTTAGCAAGCAAAAGGAACGACGAAGAAGAAAAGAAGCTTCTGCAGAGGCAGTCGAAATCGACCAGGCTAGTTGAAATCGACCCCCCTAGGGTCAAGCCACCTCCTGGAGTCGACATCGAGGACTCAGGAGCGAAAAAGAGAGGTCGATATCGACCCTAAACTCGATATCGACCCCAACCTGGCAGCCCTTGTCTTCATCCTCTTCCTCGACTTCGACAGATGCAGTCGACCACTGACCTAGATATCGACTTCTGGCATCGACCTATCCTGAAATCGACCTGAATCCGTATGTTTGCGCTGTGAGTTTCTCTCTACCCTTGTTCTTCTTTTTAATACAGTGAGGATACTGTATATTTTAAGTATGGGGTGGGGGAAAAACATGTCTTATGGTCATAACTTGGTTTTCTTCTTCGCATTGCATTCATGTTTAAATTTTTGTTCTTAGTTTTACTTTTATAAAATTTTAAAATCTAAAAAAAAATATATATATATATATATATATAAAAATGTCAAAAATACAAAAAAATGCATGTTTATTTTTAAGTTTGTTTATTAACCCTACTTAGATGTCCTATGATGAAAAATCAATAGCTGACTTGATCATGTAAACCCTATGGCATATTTGGATGGTTTAGCCTAAGTCCTTAAAATTTTTATGTAGATTGTGAACTTGTGATGAAATTGAGCACATATGATCCTAGGCTAAAAAGAAAATCCAACAAAAATTGTCCTTGTGAGAATTTTGACCTATAGGGAGAACATCAAAAATCCCTCCGCTTTCTTGAGTGAATTTACTCTTCCTATGCATCTCTAAATGTTGTGATAGTTATTCAAAACCAATGCGTATATATGATTATGTTTACGAGAATTAAATGATGGAGGCATCTTTTAAGCCATTTTTATCCTCTCTTTACCTACCCTGCATTATCCCTGCTTGAAGCCAGAACATTAGCCTGAGCCTGAAATTGCAAACTCCACAAAATCATCCCTAGCCGAATTGAGCCTTACCCCATTTGGGAATTGAGACTTAGATTGGTTGGACTTATGCCTTGTGGAAAGAAAAGAGCATAAT
The DNA here is from genome assembly GCA_963922045.1 of Persicaria maculosa. Taxonomy (NCBI): domain Eukaryota; kingdom Viridiplantae; phylum Streptophyta; class Magnoliopsida; order Caryophyllales; family Polygonaceae; genus Persicaria; species Persicaria maculosa. Next base: position 38,398,874 of record OY998271.1, read on the forward strand.
GTCCAGTTTTGAGCAAGGAAATTATAGGATGGGGCATATTTACATTTTGTCATATTTTGTAAAAGGATTTATGGCTCAACGTATAAATGCACATATTTACTTATTATTTTCGAAAAAAAAAAATAAAAAATATATATATATATAAAGATATATAAATATAAATATATATATATATATATATAGTGCATGAGCCAAAATCCTTAAGTCTTTTATTTATACAAGTGTTATATTTTTTAGAGGTATATTAGAGTTCGAAAGAAGGGTTGATAGTATGGTTTACATCTTTTAAGTGCATCTTTAGATAGATGAGTTGGGAAAGAGCATTATAGAAGATTGAGCTTGGAAAGTGCAACAATGAAGAGTTATGGTTTGAGTATTGCAAGTGTTGAGATTTAGGAGTCTTGATTCCCGAATTATAAAAGCACCACATAGCCAAATAATTCCATACCTTTTATTTCATATCAAGCCCCATTACAACCCCGCCGAATGGAGTCTTCTTTGAAGTCTTCCATTGAGCGAAAGTCCTCCTGATGATTCTCATTGCATTTTCATAATTGGTTGCGAAGTGGATTATTATAATTGCAATGTTTATGAGATTGTATATGGAATTGAGTTGAGAGTTGATCTTCATAGCCTAAACACATGAGAGTTGAGTGCAAACACATTATCCCTGTAAGGTTGGATCAAAATTGCATATGCCTATGGATCGCCAAAATATGTGCTATGATGTTAAATTCACTCCCTTTGCTTTGCTACCGCTTATGATGTTGCTTTTGACAAAGGCGAAGACTTGAAGGGTGTGCTGTAGGTATTGATTATTGCTTGGTTATTGCTTGAGGACAAGCAAGTCTAAGTATGGGTTGTTTTGATGTACATATTTGCACTTCTTTTATTGCATCTTTTGACTTCATATTTCATTCGATCTCCAAAGAAAAGGTTCAAAAGAATATAAACTTGTGTAAAAATGGGCTAAAAAGCAAGAAATAGGGTCTGCACAAGTTTTGAGCTAACCATGCAGGAATTCGAGCGAAATCGGAGTCAAAACGAAGAAGCCAAGTGAAGCTGAGAAGAGGTAGATATCGACCTTAGACCCAGATATCGACCTCTAGTGTCGATATCGACCTCCATATCGACCTCAACATAGAAATCGACCAGAGCTCAACAAGTCGAGCAGGAACAGAGACCTCGATATCGACCCCTGGTGTCGATATCGACCCCTTATCTCGACAGAAGATAGACTCGGTTTCGAGATGCGGATTGGAACGATATCTTCAAAGGAGGCACGGAATTATCTCATACTTTCAAGATAGATGGCAGCTGAAGTTTTAGTTATCTTTTACCTTCAAGTTTTATCAAAATAAAAGACCTATCCTAAATTGTTCGGATAGAGTTAATAGTTTAGATAGGAGTTACAATCCTCGGATAGCGAGGATTAGTAACCTATAAATAAAGCCCTAGGGGCTGATTTGTTATATCATCTTTCAATCATCCCATCCAAGACAAGAAGCAAGACAATTAAAGACAATAGACAATAGAGTTAGAGTTAGAGAGAAGTTTTAGGGTTTGACGTTTGCGAAAGTTGACGTTGAATTGTAAAGCTTCGGAGTTTATTTTAATGCAAGTTTCTTCCTTTCAAACAATGATGAATTCCATGATGAGAAGCGAGTAGTTCCCCAAAGCTCTTAGGGTCGGGGTGAGCCCGACGTTAGCCATGCGCGTTTGAGGTAAGTATTTGATGTTGATATCGTTGTGTCTATCTCTCCTCCTACGATTCTATGTTTAGTCCTAATCGAAAGAAAAGGGATTCATGCTAACAACTTGAGTTATAAACATCAAATTGGTAGAGACAATTAAGTTTATTTGCAAGAGTAATCCTAAGAGTTGGTGTACGACGGAAGCTTGTCCCTCGGGTGAAATAGCGCAATTGTCCATCTTATTTATCTTATCGCATGCATTGGTTAACGTTGTGGTCTAATCCTAGGAGTTGCCTTTTACATAAGTTAATTCATCAAAACCCACTGTTAATTCTGTTCATTGCTTCTCTCTCCATTCTCAATTCTTCGGCCTTTCTTTGCCGACAAAGTACTAACTCACTGCAGGGAGACATCGATATCGACCCCAGACGTCGATATCGACCACTGAGTTCGTCGACAGTTTTCTGAGTCGACGACGAACATCGCTGCGGAGTTGGCTGAGCATCGATATCGACCCCTAGCATCGATATCGACCCTTCTGTATCGACTGGCAGTCTTCTGAGCCAGTCGATTTCGTGGACTAACATCGATATCGACCCCTTCTAGTCGATATCGACCACTTGTTTTTGTTTCTGCAGGTCTTCTGTTGCAGAGAACATCGACAGCCGAGGTCGACATCGAGGCCCAAGGTCGAAATCGAGGCTTCTGGTCGATGCAGAGTTGAGATTTCCCCACTACTAGGATCTCGTTGACACGCCTCCTCGTGGATCGATCCCAACTACCCTTCCACTACAACGGGAGGAAGTCTTGTAATTATTTGCTTAGGCCAGGAGTTGGATTACATTTATTACATCTTTATTATTTGTAATTACTTGACATATCAAGCCTCCTGCAACAACACCTATTAGTCTATATAAATCAATATGGGAATAACCAAGTAACTAGAAGGAGATTCGATGAGCGATGAAACCGACCATTGTTGCGAATTCGTGGGTGAAACCACTCTTCTATCATTATATTGCTTTTGCAAGTATTTCTTCTTTTAATATTGCTTATAAAAATCTCATATTTTTTCTTTCAATCGATAATTGCACGATTCTCGGAAGTACTTTCTCTGTGGGATCGACCATGTACTTGCTCACAATACTAGTTAGTAGGTCTAGGATTTATCTTTGGCGATGTGAACCATGATATTTTCCTCCGTCTTTGTCTTAGGTTTGCGATCAATAAATTAATTATACATATTCAAAATCCTTCTCAAGCCAAAGGGAGCTAGAGGTTTTCATCCCACACACCTGTGTATAGTTAAAGGGTTTGTGCCTAAAAATCGTTTGTCCTACTTGCGCTTTAACCGATTTGTAAAACATATGTTTTGATGCAAATATTTCAACTCGAAATCCTAAATGACCCGAACCTATTCAATTCGTAACTTTTTTAATTGGGTTTGATCAACATGTGAGTCACCCATTGAGTCAAGCACTGGAGTAATGAAAAATGTTTTTAAATTTAAATTTAACTCATTATCGTTAACAATATGGATTATTTTTATCCATATCCCTTCTTGACCTTCTTCCTCTATCTAGAAAAAACCGTTAAACGTCATTCAACTTAATTCAATAAGTGTTTCTTATGTAATTGATTTTCATGATAGATAAGGATCTACTATGAAAATAACATTATATAGTTATATATAATTTGTATATTGAAATTTATTATATTAATGATAATAAAGATTGAATATTATTAGTAGGGTCATATAACAATGTCAACTTGTGAAACTACGTAAATAATCAGTATTAAATAATACTCCCTCCGTTCGGAAATAAATGATGTTTGACTATTTTGCACGTAGTTTTAGGAGCTAAAAACTATATAAAATCTTATTTATTTTAATTATTTTTTTTCATAGTTTAATAGTTATTAGTATTAGTTATTAAACTATGAAAAAAATTCATTAAAATAAATAAGATTTTATATAGTTTTTAGCTCATAAAATTACGTACAAAATAGTCAAATATCATTTATTTTTGAACGGAGGGAGTAAAATTACGAAGGTAATAATTACTGTCTATCACTTTCGTAATTTGTGTGTAAATATTTAAATCATTATATTTTATATATCATACAGAATTTTTTTAAAAAAAGTTGGTGGTGATATTAATGATTTAAAAAAGTTGGTGGCGTCTAATCATGCATGGTGGCTTCTCCATCAGTTACGTCGTTTTATTGGTGGTCAAATGAGAAGAAAATACTACCTGCTCTGAAAACTCGAGGGACATTCTTTGCATCTTGGCCCTGAAAACTCAAGTTTATCCACATTCATTATTCAACTATGGGTTTTACTTATCTTAAAGTTACTAAAAGGTAAATTTATGGTTGTGGGGTTTACCTTAAGATAAGGGGTGGGAAGGGCCGAAGGGGTTATCTTGGTAGAGAGATAACCTCTTACCTTTTCTAATTTTCTTTTCTTTTTTCTTAATGATAAAGTAAGATCTTCTCTTTTCCATTTACATTTATTAATTATAATAGTGTTTAAAATGAAATAAAAATATATTTATATTTCATTATTTTTTAAAATAAAATATCTCATTGGTTTAATTTTATTTAATTTTTTATAATTTGAGCCCAATTTTACCCTATATACCCCCATCTTGATCTATTGTAATTGCACCTATTTTTTTAACTATGGATCACAATAATCTAAATACTCCACCCATTGCAAATATGCCTTTTGATCCAAATCTTCTCAAAAATCCTCAATTTCAAGTGATGTTACAAATGCTTAACAATCCTCCAACACCCGAATATCCAAATTATACCCCACATAATCCTACCAATGTGTACAATCCTTTTTTTTCAAACCAACAACATTTTGAGCATTCTCCGGGTGTTCAAGGGAGTGTCACTCGAAGTCCAACCGAAGATGCAAGTGAAAATAAAGGGAAAGATATATAAAGGAAAAGAAAAAGTGAAAATAATATATGATGATTCACAATAATATATGATGATATATAAACAAGAAAAAGTGAAAATAAAATTGAAAAGAGATAAAAGAGGTTTCTCATGGTTTTAGATGAAACCTTTTAGAAAGAGGTAGAAAAAATAAAAATTATTTTAAACAAAAAAATAAATGAGTTGTAAAGTTGTGATAGGAAGATGAGAAAAAAAAGGGGAAAGAGGTTACCCATGGTTGCGAATGGTCTCATGTCAGTCTACGCATTCATATCACAATAGTAAAATTTTGAAGATTCCTTATTATATACTGGTATATAAAAAAAGCAGGTCTTTATTCACACAGTAATTTTATAGCTATGAAATTTGGCTTCAAAATTTATATCTTCAGTGGTGTCCTTTCCTACTCTTAATATTCAAATTAAAAAAAAATAAGTTATTGATGGGGTGTACTGAGGGGTCTGAATCTTCTGTCCCCGATGATGTCCCCTTACACTGTCCCCTCTCACAAAAAAATATTTTTTTTATTCTTTTAATCTATTTTTTTAATTTTAATTTATTTTTATTTTTCTTTTTATTTGAAGTTTGTGAGGGGAGGGGGGTTGGGGGATAGGAGGGGGGGACAAATTAAGGGACATAGGATTTGGAGCCTGTACTGAGGGTGTGGAGTAAACGGTAGTTAAGAGGTTTCAGATTTGATCCATTCCTCGACCTCTTTTGTAGAGTGAAAATTTAAGATTTGTCTTACTCCATACTAGTGAGTCGAATCGGTATGTGTCTGGAGTTCGTCATAAAAAAATTGAAAATAAATAAATAACAAAAATTTGAACAAATTAAAAAAAAATGCTTGTGGGAGGAATTGGAGATTTTAACCCGTAAAAATCGCTATGAATTCCATATTGGCAACCGTGGTCAATTAAAGATATCTTTTGAATTCAAAACCTATTTTATTTTATTAATCCGAGAAACTTGTTTTACTATTTGCCTTATTATAAGAGGGCATGTTAGTAACTAACCCATTGTCCGAAAACATTTGCTAAGATAGCAGGTCTACCTATTAATATGACAAGGGTAACACTTTTGAAAAAAATTATATCCTCGTCCGGTTGAATTAAGAGGCTGACCAGGTAATTAAAGAGGAGAGATGAGATAATAACAGTTATGGGGAGAGAGAAAGAGAGATATGTTTGAAAAAAAAAGTCCTATCAAACTGTCACACGAGGGGCTTCTTAAATGGGAGGATAGGAAAAGGCGCTTCCACATAAAGGAGAAATAAAGTGCAAGAGGGAGGTCAGTGACAACAACAAGGGGGAAAAGGAACAAGAAGAAGAGACACAGACAGAAAGAGGGGACGACTCGGAAAAAGAAGGAAGAAGAAGAAGAACTTCCACTTTAGAGGACCCCAAAAAGACGCTGGGCTAACAATAGATTGAAGTAAGTAACTGCTACCTTTCATGCTTTATTGAAAATGTTGATGATGTACAGGGGGGAAACTGATTTCTGTTGGGCATTGGGCGAAATTGGGGAATGTGGAGATGTGCAATGTACAACTTGGGCGAAGAGAGGGGGTCGTAATGGGTCATTTCATATGAATATGTGGAAATTGGGCATGGGAACTTACTGAGAATGAAAGATGTTGAGTGAAAATGGAGAAATGAAGGTGTGGAATGAAAAACGAGCAGGTACCATATGCAATTTTCCTTCTGTTATGTAGGAAAGAACATGCGACAAGAAAAAAATAGGTAGGTGGAAGGGTTGGGAAGATCGGGATTCGAGAGGGAGGGAATCAAAGTACCCTAACCCGTGGTGATATGGTAAAATCTGTTAATGATGAAAAAGGGAGAAAATTGATAGATGTTGGGCAATTTTGGGTGAGATTGGGCAAAGTTGAGGTGCCCTAGAAATAGGGTTAGGGTAAATATTAGAAATGGTGAGTTTTCATATGCGTAGGTTAAAATTGGGTAGGGGAACTGAATATTGATATCAATAGGTCGAAATTTGATATGAATATGTTGAAAATCGTGTGAAATTTAAAATGTATAGGATCAAAGTTTTATATGCACATGGTTACATTTCTTGTTGTCATGTAGAAATGGAAACCGGTGGGTTGAATATGTGTCTATTATGTGCATTCAATCTTGATATAAATAGGTTAAAGTTTGATATATCTAGACTGGAAATTGTGTACAATTTGAGATGAAAACAACAGAAATTTTGCTTTATGTCATGTATCAATTTAAATGGGACATGTTTAAATGTGTTGTTGTCATGTAGAAATGGAAACAGTTGGGTTGAATAAGTGGAAGCATTGTGTGCATTCAATATTGATATCAAAAGGTCCGCATTTGATACAAAGGTTAAAAATCGTGTGAAATTTGAAATGAATATATAGATTCAATTTTATTTGTTGTCATGTACGAATATACCTGTGACAAGTACAGTGAAATACCTATCATGTAGAATATGAATGGTGACATGCATGTAAATAGGACTGATGTAAACGAAATTGTAGATTGGGATAGATGTTATTTTGCTATGGTGGTGTGCTACAACTTTTTTACATATGGTCTCCCAAATGCAGGATATATGATCGAGAAAAAAATGGTTCGTTCTAGTGCACAAAAGGTTCGTCTCACGCAAACTTCTGGAGCGGTATGACGTGATTAATTTTGAGCAATGTAAGTTGATATTGTCGTTTTGCGTGGCTGACATGTTGAAGTTTGTGCAGGTTGTTTATGCTATAGAAGAAGATAGACATTTCAAGGGGAAAAACAATCAATACTCGAAGCTACACCTTCTAGTTAACCTAGATGAGTACTTGAGTGAAGGCGACTGAAAGTGCCTTATGGATAGCCTGCAGGGCGGAAGAACAAGCCTGGGCACACGAGTCCAGTTGTCGGCCCAGCTCGTCCGCTATGTCCTTCAAAGGCAATTGAAGACTAAAAAGAAACACGAGACTTGGTACAAGATCCAGGATGCCATTGTCAGGTTCTCCATAGTGGAGTTTGCAATTGTGACAAGCCTAAACTGCAGCTTTGTTGACTGGCCTGAAGAGGATGAGGCCGATAAGTCCACAATGCAATATTTCTTTGGCATCGAAAGGTTGAAAATGTCAGTTCGAGGTGCTGTTTCAGGTGGCAATGACATCGGAGCGCTCGGCGGCCTGAAGGTTTAAGTTTTTCCTACTTATGTTGGTGGAGGGCGTGCTTTTCGAGAAGAAACCACGAAACCTTCTTCATTCGTGGGATAACCACGAGTTCCTTAAGGGTGCAATAGAGAGGAAGCTGGCGCATATGGTCAACGCAAATGCACCGCATTCGACCTACTATTTGTTTGGGTTCCCCTGACTTTCCAGGTACGTAGCATAAAGTAATTGGACATCCTTTCAATTTGTATTGGACATCCATTGAATTTGTATTGTCACTCCTTCGAATGTATAATAAACAATCGTTTAATGTTGCACAAGCATTTGTTGTTGTAGTTGTGGGTGTACGTACGAAGCCATATATACACACACATGACACATTTTCCACAATGCAACAAAGGATTTCAAACTTTTTGATAACTAACTCCTAAAAGTCAAATTGAATTCAAGAACAACAATTTCCATGCCATTTTACTAAAAAAAATGTTATATATACACACACATGACACATATAGTCAAAATTAAAACGGCAGGTCTAAACATAGCACACGTAGTATTAATTAATGACAAATATATAATTGAGATCGGTAATTTATTTCCGTGCAGTAAAATAATTGAGATCATATCATGCATTAGCCATATCATGGGCGATCATATGTACATAGGTAGTAATCCCTTGAACCTTACCTTGCAAACAAAGAAATATCTTCATGATTTTCCCAAGTACGTTTCCTTTCCTCTTTCTTTTGAGTAAAAGAGGTGGCAAGGGCCGTTGTTTCCCGTGAGGGTCATGGTGTTCTCCGGGGCAATTGGACTTTTTTTTCGAGCAACTCGATGGTGCTGAATCCCTAATGGAGTAAATAGCGGATTATCCAAATCCTTGTGTTCCAAGGATCAACAACCACACGCCCTTACTGTGCAAGGAGGCATCGCTCCCAATCCCATAAGGGCACATACATTACATAATCAAAGGGCTTCTAGTCTTGACTAATAATGGTTTGTTGGGATCGGCTCTAGCGGTGGTTTGCGGTGGCTGCATCCTCGATGTTGTCTCACCGCTCCACCGCTGGTTGCGCCACTTCATCTTTGACTCTCTCAAAAATTTCCATTATTGAACTAACTGGAGGCCTTCGTTCCGATCTGGTTGTAAAATCCTTAGATGTCGATCTTTGGAGGTCCTTTCCTATGAGAACTCTTGCCGCTGGTGTCGTCCCCGACTGACGAAGCAGCCATCTGTGAGTGATGTTTAGAAGAAAGTAATACTTCGTATACAATGATAGAAAATAAAAATTAATAAGAATAAAATTAGATTAAATTGAATGCTCCTTGTGCAACAAGGCTTGCACAGTTTCAATGATAAGTATTAATAACTGGTGACAAATTTTGACAATTGATGGTGTTGTCAAATAAAAAAAGGGTGTTGCTATATACACCACAAATCCAAGGTTAAAAATGCACGTCCTTAAGGACGTGCAAGCCTTGTGACTAATTAACATTTAAAAAAAATTAATTAACCCCTTTTAACCATGCACGTCGTTAAGGACGTGCATGATTTGGGGTGTATATAGCAAGGGCGTAAAAAAATCTCTTTAGAAATTAATTACCAGATGGGTAATAGGTAGACCTGTCAATCGGGTCATTCGGGTCGGGTTCGGGTCGGGTCACTTCGGGTTTCGGGTAAAACGGGTTTCGGATAAAACGGGTCTCGGATAAAACGGGTCTCGGGTATACCCGGGTTGGTTCGAACCCGGGTTTGACCGGATTTCGGGTTATTTCGGGTCGATTTCGGGTTCGTCAATTTTAACTTTTTGCAATCAAATTTTGCGATAAGCGCGATAAAATAAAAATTATTAAAATAGAATATTAACTCCGTAGTAAATAGTACCCCAAATTGATTTAGCACAGTAGATGTTAAAATAGAATTTTGCTATAAGCTCAGTAAAGATTAATTGATTAAGAATTACGATGCAATTTATAAGAGGAGAACCCAAATTTCAGATCTAACTTTACTAGGGAGTCATCTTCCCAACGCCGGAGTGCCGGAAGTCATCTACGGAGACACCAAATTTCAGATCTAATTTCAGATCTAATTTCAGATCTAACACACACACAAAAAAAGTGACGCGGGACGACATCCTCCCAACGCCCTAGTGCCGGAAGTCATCTTCATCGATCAACCAGTAGATCTACTCTCACTTTGCACCCTTCTTCATCCACGAGATCTGGGGTTCGAAGGAATGAGCAGTAGAGATAGGGAGAGAGACCCGGACCTCGAACACCATCTAGGCCACCGCCACCCACCCACAGAGCCTGAAGCCGCTGCCACCCACCGAGCTTGACGCCAAGCCACCGCCACCCACCCACCGAGCCCAAAATCTTCTTCTGATTTCCCACCACCTCGCAGCTTTGCCTCTTCTTCTCTTTCTTCTTGGATTTGAGATGGAATCGGCTTATTTGGATGAAATCGTTGCTAATCTTTGTCTTTCTTTTGGAGTCTGTCTTCTTTCTTTCGATTTTGTGTGTTGTTTATGCTGATTTTCGGATCTGGTACGGGTTGGGTAAGCTTTCTAGGGTTTTTCTTGGAGCTCATGCCTCATAGTAAAGAAGAGAAGATCAAAAAAAAAAAAAAAAAAACCGGGTCGACCCGGACCCGGACCCGGTTTACCCGGGAAATTACCGGGTATTTCGTGTTCGGGTCAAAAAAAATTCCCGGGTCGAAAAAACCGGGTCTTGACCCTAAATTTACCGGGCGTACGGGTCGGATTTTCCGGGTCGGGTTGAGTTTTGACAGGTCTAGTAATATGTGTAAGAAGAGGGGTTATCACTTGTTCTGGATTGTGTTTTAATTGATTATATTAATACAAATAATTATGTTGACCAAAATGGTTAACCTCATGGTCTTTTGAGTTTAAACTCACTCGTTTTTATAAAATCCATCAGAGATTGAGTAAATAATATTATTATATTAGTAATAATTTTTGGGTGTATTCTGTTTGGCCTATTTTCGGCTCGTTTAGTGTGATGTGGCGGTCTTTGGCTTTGTTGGGATTCTGGTTGTCGGAGTCGGGATTGACTAGCATCGTGGTGATATGTATGGGGCGACTCCATGTAAGGAAAGATTCCTTAGAGGTTCATCTTCACTGCCTATAAGTATGCTTGATGTATCGTTGACCAATGGTGTCATTTCACGATGGTGTTTAGCTTCGCCCATAGTCTACGTCCCCGACCTGCTAGCTTTAGGTATGTTGTGTTTCATGTTTCATTGTTTGTATAACCTGGTCTTTTGCACCTTTTCTGTATTAGTGGTCTGTTTCACGGTCTGTCATCTGCCGACATATCGGCCTCTCGAGCATTAGACTTGTCTAAGCTCGAATTTTTACTTAATAAAAAAAATATGTGCATATGTAGTAGGTATGTTTTTCGACAAAGGTTTATTTTGATATATTAATTACATGTCTCAATCTAATATATAAATTATTTCAAGAAGAATGTTTTGAATTTTCCTCAAGAAGCTACGTACATTTGAAGTTTTTATTCTATAAAAAAATTTCAACTTCTTATTAAGACAATAATCGGTCCTTAAAATTATTCAAAAAAAATGTTACTCTATAAATATATTAGATCATCAAGTTAATTTATAATAATTGTATTATTTCTCAATGATTGATGTTATTCTCGTCAATTGATGCACTACGAGCATCCCAACAGAGAAATGGGATGAGAAATGAAAATTTACTCTAAATATGGAGAAAAAGGGAAGTCAAATAGAGTAATGCTAAAATTAAATTTTATGGGGAATCTAGGCAGGAAAGGGTTAAGCGTTCCACTGATTGTTCAACCTTAGATGCATTTCTCAATCCGCCTCCAAGCTCTGCCTCGAGCCTCGGCATCGCCAACGTCGTATTTGGCCCTCTTTGCCTCCAAGCTCAACTTCTAGGCATGGCACATTGGCACGCTGCTGTTTTCGAGAGCAAGTTTAGATCTGTTGTTAGTTCGATTCGAACCATGACTTTTTGTTTGATAATGGTTAATTTCTTTTACTGTTGTTTGATTTGGCGCTTCAATTTACTATTCAATTTAAGATGTTCGATTTGTTGATTTTTTTTTTTTTGTTCGATTTCCTTTGGTTCAATTCAATTTGTTTTTGTCCGATTTGTTATTATCCGCTCGATTTGATTTGGTTGTTTAATTGGTGATTATTTTTAGACCTTGTTTAATTGTTGACTATTTTTAGGATTGTACTGCTCTAGTGCCTTGATGTTCAATGGTTGATTATTATTATTCAATGGTTGGAGCAACCCTCAACACCATCAATACACGTCTTGGCGTGTCTATGATCGGTGTCCTCCTCAACCATTCTGAAGCCAAGGTCGTTTTAATGGATCAAAAGCTACTTGGTCTTGCTCGTGATGCCCTTGATCTTCTACCCATAGACGGGACCAAGAAGCCTATCCTAGTCTCGACCCATGACACCGAATTCGATGAATCAGAACGAGTTGCCCCTACCTCGCCTGCTTCAATTTGTTGCTTCCAAGAGGGCGCGCCCCACTTCTTTTGAAAAGCTAAGATGATGATGGTTGAACCCTCAGATTTTTTTTATAAAATAAAAATTTGAGATCAGACATGTCTGATTCTCGACATGTCGGTAAAATCGGCAGACGAAAACACCGTCACAAACAAATACAACCGCCACACACGAAACAAATAAAAAAAAGCGCATTCAGCATACTAAACCCACAATACTACAAGTGGAACCAAGGCCAAACGAAAACCAACTAGTCAAAGAAGCAAACGAGGATCAAGCCGAGCACCACCACAGTAGTACCGCTGACACATGGTACATCAGCATTCGATCGTTTATGGGTAATGAAAACAGTGCTCCAAGGAAGCGTCTCCCAGAAAACAGAGCCATCATGAACACACCAGTTTGAGCTCGATCAGTCCCTACTCAAATCGTCACACCTTCAACAATCCAAAATATCGCTCAGAACACTAGTAGCATTAACACGAAAAGGCCTGAACAAACCATAACAAAGGCTTCCCTAATTGTTTTATGTGTATACCTTAAGCGATGCCATTAACAAACACTTGACTTTTATTATATGGCATATAGAAAGTGAATATAGTTAACATAATTTACAATATACGTATTTTATTTAAATTCATACTCCGTATTATTTTAAACTTATTAAAAACTATGTTAATCAAATACTTCAACTCCAGACACCAAGGGAAACTCACCTTAACCAGTCCGGATCCTCTACAACACCCCACGCTCCCTTCTCCGCATCACAAAATTATTTCCGATATAATTTAATTTCAAAAAAAAATTCAAAAAAATATTTTTAGATTCTATACACTGATTTTAATAGGTTTATGAACTTTTATTTTGAAATTTCATGTTTTAAAAAATAATAAAAATTATTTTCTAAAACTAATCGATATTCTAATTATTTAAAATTTTATATCATGTTTTTTCTTGATGAAAATTTATAAATATGTGAATATGAAGGTATAGAATCTAAAAATATTTTTTTGAATTTTTTTTGACATTAAATTATATTGGAAATAATTTTGTGATGTGGGGAAGGGAGCGTGGGGTGTTGTAGAGGATCCGTACTGCACCTTAACGGCTACCATTCATGCCGTAAAGCTATGTTTTCAATTCAACTCTTGTATCTGACCGATAACCGTTGTATAATTTTGTCCTTGTTAGGAAAATTATAATATCCTCCAATGTCCAATTTATACGTAGAATATGAGCTTGTAACAATTCAAAACTTATAAAAGTATGACTTAATTTTATAACTATTTAATAAGTTGATAATAATTATTTATTAAAGTCGAAGAGTAGTGAGGTGACCCATAAGTCGATAGCAGGCGATCATTTAATAGTAAATGGAGGGGTAGGATTATTCTGAGAAAATATATAAAATAAAATAAAATCCCCTCATCCACGTCCATTACACGCACGTGTATTTTCAACCAAAAAGCATCCACAAGGTGGACAAACACACAATTAATAAACTCTAGAAGCGAGATATTTTCTTTATAACTAAACACCGTTCTTCTTAATTTGGAGAGGTTTGGACGACTATGCGAATATGCGATCGATCGTTGTGCACCGATGACATGATTCGATGCCAAGCGATCATCACCGGTACCAATACCATCCGGTCGAACCTGAATTTGTCACGAGGTGAGCATTTGATTGAGAGTATGTGTAAGAGTCTAATTTGATTATTGTAATGTTATTCTTAGAGAATGATGAAATGAATTTTTTGAAAACTACTTTAATAAATACGGCTAAAACTATCTAAAAATTCATATCAATTATTACAAGAAGAAATGTAAATTTTTCATATCAATTACATAATTTGAACTCAACCATATTTTTTTCTACATTAAAAATTTTCCTTTAATTATGAAAAAACAACCCTACAATATAATACCATAAACAATAAACATTCTATCAATAATTTATTAAATTATTAATAAATTAAAAATGTATACATAATGATGAATAAATCTTGATAACTGCTCGAATAATAAATAACATAATATGTTGTATGCTTGTAACTAATCTCACACTTCAACATAACAATAAAAAAAATCCACATGGGTCCGCCATGTGATGTGTACACTAGTTAAACATTCAACCCTAAAATGGGTTGTGATGATCACTTTTTTTTGGTGGGGAAAACTCCAGGAGAAGCAACAACAGCTAAAGAAAGCGCCCCTTATCCAGGACACAGGCGAGTCGACGTCGTGACCCTTTCTGCATCCCCGGAGATAAGTGGCACGACACCGTCAGGCGGTAAGTCTAACATACAAACCCCAAAAGGAAAGGAAAAAGCAACAGAAGTAAGAAAGTCAGCAAGGGAGTTCGCTTCCCGGTATATGTGACAAAACTGGATCTCCCAGTCTCTACGAATGAAGCCGTGGCAATGGACCACCAGGCTGAAACATGGGTGGGAGGGTTGCACCTCCTTCTTTAAAAGGCTTAACGTTAAGCTTGAGTCGGACTCGCAACTGATCTTTCTGTGCCCCGCCTTCCAGGCCAAATCGAGCCCATCCACAATGGCATTCAACTCAGCTGCAACCACTGAACAAGAGCCAATGTTGTGGACAAACCCACCCATCCAGCTCCCATGGTCATCACGCAAGGCACCTCCGGCCGAGCCAGTTCCGTTGGCCTTAACCGCACCATCAACATTCAGCTTAATCCACTCACGTTCCGGCTTGATCCAGCTAATCTCCTTCACAATCCTCGTACTTCTCTTCGTTTCATTCAACAGATGACCCCGGGCATCGTTATATTCCTTTGCGAGTTTTGAGCAGCTTTCCAACGTAACTTCAGGGGGGCCGGTAGTGCCGAAGACCAGCACGTTCCTATGTCTCCAGAGGCTCCAGAGGGCGATGGCGAAGATGGCATTCCATGCTACCCCATCCACTAGAGTACTCTTGGAGAGTAGATTCCAGCAGATCCAAGCAGAAAACGGAGCGTTCTCGTTCCATATTCCAATCCCTGCGTCTTCCACCTGCACCCAAAAACTCGCAGCAATATCACACTCCCTATCACTAGTTAAACATTCAACCCTAAAATGGGTTGTGATGGAGGGTGCACACACGCGGATAATTAAGAGTTTAGGTGTTAATTTTGTATGGCCCCACATTTTTTTAAATAGAAAAACACTCAATTAATCTTAACCTTCCATTTCTCTTAATAAAAAGATCAGATTTGTGAATATGATACATAATAAGAGATTAAGAGGTGTGTGCATACTATCCTCTTATATATATATAGAGAGAGAGTGAGAGAGAGAGGTTGGTTCTGGTGTACTCAGCTCTTAACGTGTATCAGGTCAACAAATTTGGGTCGTTGATTGAATGAAATGAATGGTTGAGATTAATAGGCAATTTTAGCTTTTTTTAAATTAAAAAACTGTGGGTCTCACATCTTTTCTTGCCCACTTGCTGAATTGGGGGCGTGTGTTGTGCACTCTCTTTAAATTATTCGATGGTATATCTGGATTATTCAATCGAATCGACAGATTATTCAATGGTATCGACGGATTATGTGATGGTATCTGGAATTTTTTTTGTTAACCTTTACAAATGGTATAGAATTATGCTTTGGTATCGATGACTTATTATAATCGGCTAGCACCCTGGAAACGTTCTGAACTTTGAACTAAAAATTATTCGATGGTATCACTTGATTATTCAATGGTATCGTTTGATTATTCGATTGTATAGCTTGATTATTTGATGGTGTTACTATATTATTCAGTTACTTATTATGTCGTTTTAACAAATAACTAAAAAGTATTCGATGGTATCACTGGTTTATTCGATGGTATCACATGATTATTCGATGGTATCGATGCATTTTTCATGCATATGACCGCCAACGTAAAAAAGAAAAATAATCCATGAAGCACAAAATCGGTCCATACATACGAATAATTCGACTTTTCCCCCGAATACCTCTTAAATCCTATTAAAACACATAGAATCAACCATTCAAAAAATTACAAGGAATCCAAATTCGAAATATAAGAGTACAGACGAATAGAGTTTTCCTGTATAGGGTTATCCACACAAACGAATAAAACTAAACTACAATATTATTGACATCTTTAAATTCACCCACAAACAAAACCCCCCATAAGAATAAAGTTATACATGCAAACGAATAAACCTAAATTACACTTAACATTTTTAAATTTACCCATAACCTAAATTACAATATCTATAGCTGTTAGTAATTTTTATAATCTAAACCACAGTTGTACTTCAGCATCCATGATTTCCTAATGTCAGATCGGAATGGAATGAAATTAAAGGCAATGGAAAGTAGACTTACAGATCTAAGATTTGGTATAAAGAATTTGAAATTCTACGGAGAAACGAGAGAGAACAGAGGATCGAAATTTGCTGCAGAAACAAATCAATACCTGCTGGGCACAATGACAGTTTTATAGTCTAAAACGCAGTTGTACTTCAACATCCATAATTTCCTAATGCCAAATCGAAATTGAATGAAATTGAAGGTAATGGAAAGTAGACTTACAGTCTACGATTTGGTATAAATAATATGAAATTCTGCAGAGAAACAAGAGAGAACGGAGGGTCGGAAGTTGCTATAAAAACAAATCATTAACACCTCCTAGGCACAATGGCGCATCATCGAAATTGAGGACTACCTACACAGAATTGAGGTAGGTAAAAATCAAAATAAATTGTCAAATAAACAACGAAAGAGAAAAAATTTCAACAGAACCTATATGGCTATTAATTGACTGTATATAATTTCATAATTAATCAAAAGTGTTAAACAGAGGACCTACAATAACCAAGTTCAGCAACCAGCTCTTTTTTTTATTACAAAATATTGAGCCATATGGAGTATGACTCAAATAATTAAAAACCGCACAAGAAAAATAATTAAAATCAAAAGTAAGACACAGAAACATAAACATGATCAGTTTGTCTTCTGGGTTTTTAGGCTGTTGTCATAAATTAAAACTTATAAAGATGACATTGGCTTATCAGTCGAAATGTAAATTACCTAAAAACGAAGTGGGGACTATAATCCTAACCCAGTGCCTAATTGTTTATCATTGTCAATTTAGAGCATGATTAAGGACATCTGAAATTGAAGGCATGATATCAACAAGATTAGTGACAATTATAAATGCAAAAAACATAAGGCAAGGCAAAAATCCCAATCTGATAAAAAAAACCAATCAAATCACGCTCCAAATATTGAAACAGAGAGATGAAGCAGAGATGAAGCTTTCATCTTCGATCAGCAAAGAAACAAATTAAGATGAAGAAGAAGATTCGAACCAGTGATGAAGAAGAGGGGTTGGTCGCGACCACCCCGCCTCCACCATCTCCCTCGCCGCCGCCATCAAAATCCCATCTGATAAAAAAACAATCAAATCACGCTCCAAATATTGAAACAGAGAGATGAAGTAGAGGTGAAGCTTTCATCTTTGATGTAACGGCCCGGATATAAATATCCGGGATACGTTTTGAAGGTCGGATACCTTCGTTCGGATGTTGCGATTCAGGTACGGGTCGAGGTTTCAAACCTCTAATCAGTCGAAGTCTCAGAAATACATTTTAAAAGAAATTAAAGCGGAAGTACGGTTTAGATACAAAAGCCACGGCAGAGCCGGGTCAAAACCAAAACAAAGTGGGTGATTGCCATTTGTCAAGTTAGAATATATTAGCCGGATTCTTCGATTCCCCAAAAGATTTCCCCGTCACAGAAGCATGGAGCAACAAGAGCGGTACCTAACACTATCCACGAAGTCAGGCCTGGTGATCGCCTGCGGGTCCTCTGACCGCGCTGAGGCCACATAACATGCCTATGCCTAAATAAAAGATGACTAATGCGGTACAAGATTTAAATCACACTATCATGCCCCTAGTATATATATATATAATATGCGGGAAAGAACTGTAAAGGGCCCAAGACAATGCCAAGTGGCATATCCCATATCTCTGTATTTCCCGTACCCACTCCGAGGCAGGGCGCTCGGCCTCAGCCGAACCGTAATAGATATATTCCCGTACCCACTCCGAGGTAAGGCGCTCGGTCTATGCCGAACCGTAACAGATATATTCCCGTACCCACTCCGAGGTAGGGCGCTCGGTCTATGCCGAACCGTATCAGAGATATATATATAGATCATACTCATTGACTCGATTGGCGACCGAAACGGTGTAAAACACGAATGACCCCATGACCCTAGCAAAGACTCTAAGACTCACAGATAACGGTCGTTCTGTATTCAAACACATGAAGTAAACACATGCTCATTTCAATGCAATCCTAGCATGATACTACATGGCATGCTTTAATATGCAACAAAACTACACATTACATGACACATCAGGCAGGAGGTCCAGGTTACTGAGTAAGTCCCGTAGGATACTTACCTGTTGATGCAGAACAGCAAGATAACACAAGCAAGGGCCCAAATGCAAGTCCAAGGCAATCCAAAAGCAATACACACCTATCATCAAGTCATTTCCATAAGCTACCAGACCAACATTCATACACACGAACCCAAGTTCTCAACATCCTCAAAATCGACTGATAGTAAAACCGTTTTCCAAAATCTTCCCGATACGATCAAATCGACCAAAATCATTCTTCAATTAAACCCATTGATAAAATCATACCAACCATATTTTCAAACTCATAATTTCCAAATTAAGTCAACTCATATTCAGAATGATGTCTCAACTCATACTTGGCCAAATTCCGACATTAAACATTTAACTTTAAAACCAACTCCCTCCAAAGCACATTATAGAAATCATTCCGGCATTTTATTTCAAACATTATATAAATAAATTCCAATATTAAATCATCAAAATAACCTATGCTCAAAATCATATTTATAATTCAAAACCAACAATTCACTTTAAAATTCCTAACTCACATGTTTAAATCCTCATAAAA
The DNA here is from genome assembly GCA_963922045.1 of Persicaria maculosa. Classification (NCBI taxonomy): domain Eukaryota; kingdom Viridiplantae; phylum Streptophyta; class Magnoliopsida; order Caryophyllales; family Polygonaceae; genus Persicaria; species Persicaria maculosa. The sequence goes on from OY998271.1 coordinate 38,418,150, forward strand.
TGCATCAATTAAATAATCCAATTAATATTATTTTAAAACAAATAAACAATATATAGAGATTAATTTCCAGAATAGTACAATTATAACCAAATTCCAAAACTATAATAATATTCAAATATTTTACACTTACTATCCATATAAGCTCAAAACAATCTAAAAATATATATATATAACTCCATATCAATAAATATCACTTTTAAAACCTTTTTAAAATATATATATTGATAATTTCAGAACATATAAATATATATATATATACATTTTTCTAAAATCAGAAATAATAATTAATATCACATACAATATATAATATAACACACATTTAACACATAATATATATATATATAGCCCATTCAAAAACAAAACTCGGCCCAACCCGTTACCAAAGCCCAGCCCGAAAACCCAAACCCGGATCCAGAAAGAGAGAAAGAAACAGGACCAAGGAAGAAGAGAAAGGGAACCCAATTGACCCAGATACATCACCCAAACCCAAATCCTCAGCCCAAAATAAAAGGCCCAAACCTTTTCTTTCCCCAGCTTGAATCCGAAATAAAAAAAAAGAGTGGGCCCCATGCCATGTGGCTGCCTAGGTGGAGGCAACGGGACCCACAACCTTCTTTCTCCCCCCATTTTGTCGCCTGAACAAGCAAAGTAGAGGAGCTCGCCTGAGCTCGTCCGAAGGGAGAAGAGAAGGCCAGCCCGGACTCCGACTCGACTCCGACCACCCGACACACACCCACATACGGACACAGGAAGAGAGGGAGGGAGAGAAGCTCACCTATGGGCTTCGTTTTGCCGGAACCGGAGCTCGGGGAGGTGGTGTTTGGGCTCGCCGGAGATGGGTCGACACTCGAATCGGCCTAGGAGGGGAGCCATGGGGTTAAAGGTGAAGCTTTACACCGTTTTAGAGCAAGAGGAGGAGGAGGGAATACCGGACCCTTGGACGGAAAACAGGGGGACGAGGGACGTGGTGGCGGCGTCGGCGACGTCCGCTGTTCCTGGGCGGCCTCGGACATCGGAGATGGCGCTACGGGGCTGTTGCAACTCGTCAAGGAAGAGGAGGAAGGAGTCGTGGGTGCTTCTGGGTGATTCCCTTCGGCAAAACAGAGCTCGCCGCTCGGGCTGCAGCGCCCATGGTGGTCGGCGGCGGCGGTTGAGGAGGTGAGGTGGAGGTGTGGTGGTGGCTGTTGGAATGGAGGGCAAATGGGGCTCTTGCCCTCGGCAACACCAAGGGGGAGAAGAGATAAGGGTTTGTTTGGGGTTTTATGTTTGTGTGAAAATGAAAATGGGATGGGGTGGGTTCTGATCTGAGGAAATGTATAAATGTGAGGCAGGAGGGCAGAGAGTGGCTTCAGAAGGAGGAGTGCAAGGAGGAAGAAGACAAGAGAGGAGGGGACCAGCCGAGAGAGAGAGAGAGAAGAAAAGGTAAATGAAAATAAAGAAATTGCTCCACTAAAGAAATTAAATTAGCGGAATAAACTCGAAATCCGCTTGCCCGATCGAATCCCGACTAAATCAAATATAAATAAGATTTAAATTACAAATCTCAAGATAACGGAATTAAGTAAATTTTCCGATACTCGGAGCTTAATTTAATTTTATTAATGCTCGATCTCGAAAGCGAAAATAAAAATCCATTTCTAAAACCCAATTCAAAACTATATAGAAATTCGTTTCTGAAGAATAAAATTCAGTTGCTCGAGGACGGGAAATTTCAAAATTTCCAGAATCTTAATTTTAAAGTCGAACATAATTTAATATTTTAAGAAAATAATATTTTAAATTTTCCGGTCTTTACATTTGATCAGCAGGGAAACAAATTAAGATGAAGAAGAAGATTCGAACCAGTGAAGAAGACGGGTTGGTCACCACCACCCCGCCTCCACCATCTCCCTCGCTGCCGCCATCGTCCCTTTGTCCCTCCGTCGTCACTGCAACCTCGCTGGCCCTTTGACTTGATTCGTGCTGACGCCTCCTCGCCGGCCTTCAACTCGACATCCCATCGCCAGAGTCACCTTCGCTTTGCCTCGTTGTCGTCGTCCTCTTCCTCGCATGTTCTCTTGATCGCTCATCCCATAAATCGCCTCCTCTCTCTCTCTCTCTCTCTCTCTCTCTGCTGAGTTGAAAGGATAGGGTTTGGGTTGGGTGAAACACGCGCTTTGTAGAGGGGGGAGATTGTGTTTTTCACCTTTTAATTATTAATTAATCTAAATACTCAAATAATCTCAGCACTCCATTTTCACTCAATCAATGACCCTGATTTGTTAACATGATACACGTTAAGAGCTGAGTACATATGATATATCCTCTCTCTCTCTACACACACACATGCATACTAGGTTAAGTGTCATGTACGTATGCGCACGATTTAATCATATTTAAATTGTTCACATTGTCTTTTATATGCGTGTAAATATTCATATGTGTAAATAGTTGTAACTTGGTTGTTTTCCTTATAAAATTGTACATGTTACTTTTTATATGTGTGTAAATATTGATATGTGCACATAATTCTAACGAGTTATTTTCCTCGTAAATTTCTATAATACTCATTCTGTTGATAAAAACTTGATATTTTACTATTCATGCATGCTCTTTTAGGTGTTAAAAACTATAAAATATTAAATTTTAAAATATTTTTTTAACAACTTCATGGTTATGAATTTATGAAGACAAACTTAAAAAAAGTTGATATTTTATATTGTTTATATCATTCTAAAAAAGCATGCATGGATATAATTAAACGACATGTTTTAATTAATAGATGGAGTAGTAAAAATAAAATTGTATCCTTATAAGAAACTGCAAGTATAATATTTTGAAATTTTAATTAAGGTAGTAAGAATGATGTCTTTCAATTTAAAAAATGTAAAGAAGGGTAGTCTTTAAAAAAAACTTATTCATCAAAATGAAAAAGAAATCCAAAAACATAAAGTTAAAAAATCCTAATCATTACAATTAAAAAAGGATATTGTTATTATTATTATTATTATTATTATTATTATCTGATTAAATCGGGTTGATTAAGAAAACCTGATAGTTACCATTTGGGTATTTTATATAAACTCATAAAATATATTTGATTTGAGAAAACTTTAAAGTTGTAGTTTGGGTATTTTAAGATAAACAAAAAATATGGTGAAATTAATTAAATATTTGAATTTATAATTAATAAAATTGATGTCATGCATGCTTTTTAGGTGTTAAAAGCTATATTAAATATTAAATTTTTAAATAAATTTTAAAACAACTTCATGCTTATGAATATATAAAAACAAATGTAAAAAGGTTGATATTTTATATAGTTTATATCATTCTAAAAATGTATGCATGAATAGTAAACGACATGTATTAATTAATAAATAGAGTAGTGAAAATAATAATTGCATCATTATAAGAAATTTGAAGTGTATTATTTTGAAATTTTCATAAGGGTAATAAGAATGATGTCTTTCAATTAAAAAATGTAAAGAGGGGTAGTCTTTTAAAAAATTTATTAATCAAAATGAAAAAGAAATCCAAAACTATAAATTTCAAAAATCCTAATCATTACATTTAAAAAAAGGATATTATTTTATTATTTTTATTATTATTATTGTTATTGTTGTTGTTGTTGTTGTTGTTGTTGTTATTATTATTATTATTATTATTATTATTATTATTATTATTATTATTATTATTATTATTATTATTATTATTATTATTATTATTATTATTATCTGATCAAAATTGGGTTGATTGAGAAATTGGGTATTTTATTTAAAAACATCAAATATGGTTGATTTGAGATAATTTTAAAGTTGCAGTTTGGATATTTAAAGAAAAAACATAAAATTGGGTGAAATTGATGAAATATGAAAATTTATAATTAATAAAACTAAAAGTTACAATTTGGGTAGTTAAATTAAAAACATAAAGTATGATTGATTTGATAAAACTTTTAAAGTGGTAATTTGTGTATTTTAAGGAAAAAATTATAAAGTTGGGTGAAATTGATTTAATATAAAAATTTATAATTTTGAAAAGGCATAAAATGACATTGAAATAAAAAATTAGTATTTTTAAATTCAAACTTTTGAGGATAAAAAAGACATTTTACAAATGAAGATGGAAATTACCTAAAAGGATAGATTACATCTAAGATTAGAATACAATTTGCAAGGGCAATATAGGCATTTTCCTCCCAATAAAACAATAAAAAATTATTAGTGGGAATTACTATTCATTTAAAAGTTCATACTATTAAAGGATTATATACACACACACACACACACACACACACACACATATATATATATATATATATATGAATGTGGTTCAAATGTTAACAAGCCATACGATGTTAAATGTTAACAAATCCTGAACATTGATTAGAGATGAATCAAGGGTGGAGATTAAACGAATTTAGTGATTTTTTTTAATTAAGGTAATGTGGGGCCCATATCAAATCAACACCCACGTTATATACGAGCGCGTGCAGCATATGTTTTGAACAAAACCCTAACCCATCTCTCACTGCGGAACAGAGAAAGAAGAGATCGAGAGAAGATATTGCGGAACAATCGCGCATCGCCGAAAACCGTCGCCGCTGTAACCATCTTCCTCGGAAACCGTCGTAGATGTGTGCTGTTTCGTGGCGATTAATTGTACAGTGCTCGCGTTTCGGGAGATCGCAGGAGATTGACTTCGCGAGCCTGTGACAATGACGATGACGATGAAACAACGCAGCCACCGCTGTAATCTTCTTGTCTTGGATCGACTTCGCGGACATGTGACAGTGACGATGAAAATCAGGTTACAACACTCTTTCTTTCCCTTTGCTTTCAGTTTCAATTGGACGGATTTCAATTTCAATTTTGTATACTGCATTGTCTTGTTCGATTGAATTCTTCTGCCAGTTCTTTTTGTTTGAAAGAAATTCTGGTTGTTTTGGCATTGAAGGAAATAAGCAAGCTTTCTGGCGATTTGCAGAGGGTACGTGTGATGGGGAGGATCAGGGTGTCGTGAAGCACCGGGACTGCAGGTGGTGATTGGCGTTCAGGTTGTGATGCCAATGTAGATTCTCGTGGAAATTGTGTGCAAACAAAAAGAGGGCCCCTTCTAGATGATTTGAATTAGGATTGTATTTGGCAAATTCATTGATATTTAGATTGGAGGTTTGGTAAATTCATGGGATGTTTGTGTTCGACAAACTCATGTTTAGATTGGAGGTTTGGCAAACCCATTCGAAACACTTCTAGATGATCTAAATATATTACTAATTGATATTTATAGTTTTGTAATAGAGTATTCATTGGTATGCAATAGATATTCGATGGAATGTGATAGATTATTCGTTACTATTTAGTTATTATTTCATGTTTAGAGTCACTATTCGGCAAGTTCATAGTTTCTATTCGTTGATAATACAGAATTATTCATATGAAATTGGTTAATTAGATGTGGGAAATCAAGAATTACATTTACATACTCTTTCAACCCAGCGAATAATTACTATCAATTTAGCGAATAATTACTATCAACCTAGCGAATAGTTTCAAAATTGACCAGCCCTTTGCTATTATCTAAATGATAACTCCTCTTTACAAACGAATAATAACGATCAATTTAGCGAATATTTACTATATATTAACCTAGCGAATAGTTGCAAAATTTACCAACTATTTTGTTGTTATCTAAACAATAATTCCTCTTTACACAAGAATAATAAGTATAAGTTAGCGAATAATTAATATCACCTTATCGAATATTTCAAACAGTGCACCACAAAAAAAAACAACATTACCCCACCAAAAAACGTAACGCCACAAAAAAAAGAAGAGACGCACGCGCACGTTCAGCAAGTAGGGAAGGAAAGAGGTGGGTCCCATTAATTTTTAATTAAAGAAAAAGCCAAAATTACCAAATAATCTCAACCACTCATTTGATTCAATCAATGACCCAGATTTGTTAACACTTAACACCATAAGGGATACAAACGCATGACCCAACCTCATATATATATTTGTAATAATGAAGTGATCGATCTCAACTATTCGATTAATTATTTATAGGATTAATTTGGTATGAATACTTCTTCCAGTAACCGTTAAAAAATCGATTATTCATAGCTAATATCATAATTATTCATTTGAACTAATATAATGATTTATATGTATTAAGTGTATTTTCATATAAAAATTATTTTTCAATTGTAACATGATTTTTTTTATCAGTTATGTACGAATAATTTTTCTCATTAAAATTTAAGGTAAATCTCATCAGGATTTAATGTTTTTAAATCAACGCTTAAAATTTGTTTACATATTATATATCGCAAGAGATGTTCATGAATATAAAAAGCTATAGGTTAAAAAGGCTAATTTGTTTCCAAATATGAACAACATTTTTCGTGTTAGTTTACCGTCTCGATCCCCATTTAATATGGCCCAAGGATTCTTTAACACAAAGTACATATTATTATATTATATATGTGCGCAGATGACGGGGATGTCAAGGCTTTTGCGTTGTAGCGAAGACAAGAGCGTCGAATTCGATCATTTCCATCGACATCTTCTTCTTCTTTTTTTTGATTGGAGAGGACATTAATTAAAGATGACTGTGTAAGAGCTTGTTGACAAACCCAACAAACACTAGCCCAAGTGGGTGGACACCTCCATGTGTTCTTTATGTGTACATACCTTCCTAGCTACTGAACTACAGACTCCAAAAGGGTACAGGTAATGCATGTTTGTAGGCTGTAGCCGGTCCTAACTAGTTAATTCAACAACGCGGATATATATATATATATAAATTTTGAGCAAATTAAACTCTTGACTCAAATTTGATCCCAAAATGAACTTGTATTAAATTAAATCGATCCAAAATTGAATTGAACTAAAAATAACCTAGACTAAAAATTGATCTAGTTAGTTGGATAAATATGCCGACCTAAATTGAGTTGAAACAGTTTTCCACCAATCCATTAAAAAAATAAAAAAATATATAAAAATATGAAAAAACGGGGATAACAAAAAAGAATAAAATCTAAAACAATGATTTTTGTCATGACATGATATGGGGGGAAGACGTAAATTAACACTTAACACGCACGTATGGGACCATGTTGTAACAAAAAGGGAGATCAAAGATGGGGTGTGTCAACCAACCATTGTCCATTGAAGCTGGCCGGTTTTCATAATTGGAGAGTGCAATATTGACCTAATAATTGATTAGCCCTCACTACTTGCCCCACCCATTCACGTATCATAATAAAGTTATAAATGGGGCAACCTACCTATACAAACACACGTGTCTATGTGACTCTGCCCGCTCTCACACATTACTCCCATACATAGAGTTATGTATTGTACGGTTACTCTCCTACTAGGCGCAGGGCCGTCCCAAACATTTTGGGGGCCCGGTGCAAAAATTTAAATAAAATTTAATATATTAACTAATGAATTCTAAAGTCTATAGTTAAGTGAAAATATTTTTTATTTTCAAAAAAAAATATATGAAAATATTTTTTTAAGAAAAAAGGAAAAATGTTACTCATGGCATAATATTTATGAATATCATAATAAATTATCTTGATCAAATTTTAGATTAGTTTAATAAAAAATATTTATAGATAATTAAATTATTTTAGAACATATTGTTCTTGTCTATGTCTTTGTTTATTAATTACACATATTTTTAAAAGAGCCTCTTAATTTCATTTAACATTGATTTATGGCAGCTACCCAAAAATACTTATATCTAATAATATGAAAAATAAATAAGATAATTACAAAGAAAAAAAGGTGTAGAAAAAAATTAAAAAGGACCCCACTAAAAAAAACAAAAAGGTTGCTCAGGGGAATTGAACCCGGGATTATGTTAACTAAAGGGTCAAAATCTGTAGAGGTTTTCCACAAGACCACTTCCATATTTGGTTATTTATAGGAAGCAAAATACATACATACAAAATTTTTATCATATTGGGCCCCAATCATTTTAGGGGCCCTGTTCCTTCGACCCACTTGAACCTATATGTGGCACGGGCCTGACTAGGCGTATGACACGTGCTTCACGCGCTGTGCATTTTGGTTAGCAAATGGGTTGCGACTACTTTGTTTGATTTTAGGTACAGGTTCTTAGTACATTGCAATTCGATTTGTTCAATTCCAAATAATTTTTAAGCATGTATCATAGGGCTTATACTGCAATTTAGGTGAAGGAAATGATTCAGAAGATGCCATAGGATATATGCGAGAGTGATGGTTTCAAGGTGATGCAAAAAAAAAAGTCAAAAGTTTCCTTGCAGGAGACGAAACCAGACTATCTATGTATTAGCATTCCTTGTCAGAAGTGGTTGAGTCAATGCAACAAGATTAGAATAGAGGTTCTACTGTCATGTACCCTAATCTAGTGCATTATGCACTTACTTCAAACACACCGAGCCTTAGGCATACCACAAGTAGATACCAGTGAACCACCTACAGACGACAATAATGAAATCCGAGTCCACACTCAATGGCTCCATCACAACTGTAATTGTATATAGAGAATATGTGTTTGTGAGAAAACTTACTTTCATTGATTGTCGATATAGGTATATATATGATTACAATGCTTGGAGATCAAGGATAACCCAAAAATGCTTGGAGATCAAAGATCACCCAAGAATGCTTGGAGATCAAGGATCACCCAAGATAGATGCTTGGAGATCAAGGATCACCCAAGATAGGATATGCAGAATAAGATATGATATATACAACTCTATAAAAGATTTGATTTGATTCTAATACCCCCTACAAGCTCATGGGGGAGATCGCACATGAAGCTTGTCATGAAAAGTAGTAAACCAGCCACTACCAAGGGCCTTGGTGAAGATATCTGCAGTCTAGTCCAGTGATCGGATATGACAAACAACAAGGTCCCCAGCCTCTACTTGCTTATGGACAAAGAAGTAATCAATGTGAATATGCTTGGACCGTTAATGTAGAATGGGATTAGCAGACATACATGTGGCACTGAGGTTGTCACATAAGACAATGGGGGAGCCCGCCACCGGTGCCTAAAGCTCAGCTAGAAGTTCCCTAAGCCAGAGAAGTTCAGCTGTTGTGAAGGCAATGGAGCGATACTCAGCCTCAGTGCTAGATTGAGCAACAACCATCTGCTTTCGAGAAGCCCAACTAACAAGATTACCACCACAGCAATTGGCAAAACTGATGTCCACAAAAGTGACCATGTTTTATGCCTACTTTTACTTCAATTTATGTCATATATTTGCATTAAGGGTTGGAAATGCTTTGAATTTGTGTAGTATATGCTTATTGGCAAGAAATAGAAGTCTACACAAGTTTTGGTTTAATTATGCAAAAATTATAGCGGAATCGAAGCCAAAACGAGAAGTTGAAAGCTGTCGAAGAGCGATCGATATCGACAGAAGCTCTCGAGATCGATTGACATGAATGGCGGAGAGTCTAGAAGTGCCAAGAAAAGCTAAGCTACTGGAGAAGAGGTCGACCTTCACTTAGATCGACCCATGCACTCGACATCGATAGGGCATGAAGTGGTCAACATCGAATGAGCTCATCGATTCAGAGCTAAATGATGCCCGAGGTCGAGTGAAGCAAGGCACTCGACGTCGACTGCATTGATCGACGTCGACTGAGCCATTCCACAGGTTTGACATGTAGGAAGGAGTCCGAGTTGAAGGAGTATTCACTATGCCACGTTTTTATCTTTATTTTTAGATAGACTTCTTCTTTATGGGTATTTTTCTATTTACCATAAGGATATATTTTCTTTTCCTATTTAAATTTTATTTAGTTTTATCTTTTATCTTAGGATTAGATTTAGTTTCCTTCACTAGCGAGGATTGGTAGCCTATAAATAAAGCCCTTGGGGCTGAGCTTTAATGAATCCAATATTGAACACAACACAATTACAAAGAGTTATAGGAGTTTTTTAGGGTTGTATGGAGCTTTAGGGTTTTGACGCTTGCTAGAGTTAGAGTTAAGATTGTGAAGACTTCGGATTTGTTTTATTTAATGCAAGTTAAGTTTATTTCTTTTATTTCAAGCATGTCTCTCTCTACCGTGAGCGAGTAATCGCTTTTCTCTTAGGGTCGAGGTGAGCCCGACGTTAGCAATGCATGGTTGATGTGAATTTGATGTTGATTTATGTCTTGATCATCTCCTACTCTTTTGTTTTTATCCCTTATCGAAAGAAAAGGAATTCATGTTAACAACTTGGATCATAAACATTAAAAACGGTAGAGATAATTTAGGTTTATTTGCTAACGCGTATATATTTATTTGTTGGAAAAGGTGAAAGCTTGTTCATTTGATGTGAAATCATAATTATCCGTCTTATTCTATCTTTGTGCATGTATGGTTAACGTTGTGGTAAACCCTACCCTTGAGAGATTCTTTTATCATATTGTTTAAAACCCCCTTAAGTTGCTGCAAAGCCCTTGTCTTTCTGTCAATTGCTTTCATTTCCATTCTCTCACTCTTCAGCCCTTATTTGTCGATGCCTTTTGGTCATTGTTTTTGCCCTCGACATCGACTACTCAAGTCGGCATCGAGTGCCCCATATCGATCGACAGTTTTCTGAGTCAATTTGCTGTTTTTACTGACTCAACATAACTACCCTAGTCGATGTTGACTGCCTTTGTTTTCTGTCTTTGTAGGTTTTCACTCGAGATCAACAGCCCTTAATCGACATCGACTATTCCAATCGACATCGAGGACTTCTGGTCGACTTCTATATAACGTGTTTGCAAGCTACTTCGGATCCGTTGACACGCTTCCTCGTGGATTGAACCTAATTTCCTTCCACTGCAGTGGGGGAGTCTTGAATTTTATTTGATAGGATAGAGTTGCAATTGTGTTTATATTCTTATATATTTGCATTCAATTCTCCCCTATATCAAATTTTGGCACCGTTGCCGGGGAGGCGACATTCGCGCCCTAAGTAGTTTATCTTACGTTCTATTTTAAGTATTGTTTTATAGGTGTATGCGACGAGTTGATCACACACTAGAGTTTGAAGGATTAGACGACCTAAAACGCTTTCTCCATCGACGCTCTAGGTTACGAAGAGCTATGTCTAACCAAGAGACTCATGCTCAGGAGATTGAGCATCTAAATAAGCAAATCGAGGACCATGCTGCAAGAGAAGCGACACAAAGGACACGTGCTGATCGAGAGGAAAAAGCTAGAAGATAATTTGAGGCTCGACTCAACCAATTTCCTGAAACGTCCAAGCAATACATGCATCCTACATTGACCGTGCCTGAATTTGATATTCATATCCCTCCCTCTAATTTTTAAATTACAACTAGTTTCCTTACTGAAATTAGAAGACATACATTTGAAGGGAAACCACATGAATGCCCTATGGCTCATATCACTACCTTCTTAGACTTATGTGATACTATTGCCGATGGACCTAACCTTGAATATGTTAAACTAAAGGCATTTCGTTGGTCTCTCGCAGGGAAAGCATTGCAATGGTTGGAGAGCTTAACCCCACGATCACTCCGCACACAGAATGAAGTTAAAGATGCATTTCTCAACAAGTTCTTCCCTCGGTCAAAGACGGCGATGATACGGCAAAAGATTATGGCTTTCAAACAAAAGCCTAATGAGACTCTACCGCAAGTATGTGAGTGGTTCAAGGAGCTACTCATTTCTTTTCCTACACATGGGCAACCACCTTATGTCATTCAGGAGATCATCTACAATGCTCTTGACATGGCGACTAAGGAAAGGGTCAACACCTACACCTCATACGGGTATCTAGATCTTCAACCACAACAAGCTTGGGATACCATAGAGAGGTTGGTGGAATTTGACAACACGTATAGGACTTCTACAACCTCCAACTCAAGGCCTGCCCCATCCATGCCCTTATACGAGCCATCCTAGGAGCTCAATCCCGACATCAAAGATCAATTTATGAGGGATCAACTGCTGAAGCTCTAAAAGCAAGTCAAATTCCTCTCTGTCAACCAACCCTGCATCGAATGTGGGTCCAAGAAACATATCACAGCCGCTTGCCCCTACACGGAGCAAGTGGACATCGCGGAGACTCATCAAGAAGTAAGGTTTATGAGGGGTCCCAACCGTGGAGGATATCAACAAAATTGGGGAAATTCACAACCCCGATTCAACCCTAGGGACCCCCCACCATACCGAGCTTTAGGGCACCCAGAGAGAGAACCAAGGAAGGATGATCTACATCTCATCCTCGATGAGATGAGAAGGAATCAAGCTGAGCGCCCGATTCGTAGAGATGGAAATATGGAGGAAGAATGTGGAGACCCAATGGGGTTAACTAGTGGCACAAATCCCAAGGCCATCCGGAATGCTCTCCGGGCAAACACAAGCTAATCCCAGGGGCAATCCGGCCACATCGCTGTTATTAACCTGAGGAGTGGGCGGACATTGTAAGAACCAAAGATCGGAGTGGAGAACGATGATGCTGGAGAGGTAGTCGATGTCAACCACCCCCATGTCGAAGTCAACCAGCCTACAACCAATGTCGAGCACACCCCAATCGACATCGAGGGCACCCAGGCGCCCTAGAAGAAGTCGACTACGCCAGTCGATATCGATCACACCCTAGTCGATGTCGACCCCTCTGCTCCACCTCTGAAAGCTTTTTTTGTTCCAAAACCAACAAAGGTGCGCCCCTTTCCCTCCAAGGCGTTGAAGGACCCATCTGACAATAAGTTTAAGCACTTGGTGAAGGTACTCCAAGTCTTGAACATCACCATCTCGCTTACGGAGGCCCTTAGGGAGATGTCAGCATACATGCAATTCCTAAAAGACATCCTTAGCAAGAAGAGGTCCATTACCGAGATTGACGGAGAATGAAACAAGATGGAGTTCCCTGAAAAAAGGAGCAATTCGGGAACATTTACCATCACAGTGAGGCTAGGGCAACATCGCTATAAAGCCTTATGTGATCTAGGGGAAAATGTGAGTTTAATGCCCCTCTCCATATGGCAAAAGGTTGGATTAGGTGCTTTGGAGCCCGTCGACATGAAGCTATACATGGTGGATAACTTCTTTGTGAGACCCTCGGGGATTGTAGATGATGTCCCTGTCAATGTGGGAAAATTCTTTGTGCCCACAGACTTCATCGTGTTGGACATGGTAGAAGATCCCACAATAATACCTATCATTCTTGGTAAGCCCTTCTTAGCCACCGCCGATGCCATCATCAACATTAGGAAGGACATCCTGTCATTCATAATCGGCAATGAGATCATCGAGTTCCGCTTCAACCCGACAATGAAATAGACTCACCGGCTAGAAGTAAAGAGTATTGGCATGAGCAAGGACTCTGTCCCTTGTGAAGAAGCCGTACAAAGAGCTCTTACCTCTGAAATCTATGAAGTAAGTGGGCTTACACCTGAAGAGGAGCAGTTGTGAAGATATTTGTGATGGAGTTAAGCGTTGCAGAAGGAGTTGATATCGACTGTCACCAGTCGATGTCGACCATGCTAGTCAATATCGGTCACCAACAATCAAACTCAACTACCACTAAAGAGTACCAGAGTTACCAAAAGCCTAAGTATGGGGTTCTCACTGATGGAGCACTCGACTTCGACCCTTCTTTGTCGATGTCGACCAACCCCTAATATGAAGATCACTGTTTTGGGTCTGAAAAGGTAAGCTCAACTATGAGTTGTAATCCCCCTCAATCCATTAATAATGATTATGCTAAGAGGAGGTTCAATGCTTTGTGTTACACTAACATATGAAAGGTGAGATCTAGAAAGAAGAAAAGGAAGGCCAAGGTGAGTGAACCAATGAGAAAAGATCCAGGCAAAGAAACACAAGGAGAAGACGCCCTAATTGCTGAACTTTGTTATTATAACGAGGACCTTGATGATCCAGGAGAAGGTTTGAACACTATAGGGCCATATCTTGATGGGCCATGAGCTTAATTGAAGAAGTCGGCTAGCGACTCAAAGTCTAGAGCATGTACATAGAACCTCTTTGAAAATTTTCTTAGGATTTTAGGTTTTGGATTTTGTTGGATTGGTTTTGAAAACTTTTTAAGATTTGGCTTTAGTTTTTATTGGATAACAAAGTTTCAGGTGCTAAGCATGACAAAAGTACGCCACAAGGAGAAATCGGAGTCCAAAAAAGCAATCGAGATTGACCTGACGAGGTCGACATCGACTATGCTAAGGTCGAGCCACACCATGTAGAGTGATCGACATCGATCACCCTGAAGCTGCTGGAAACAAAAGAGCAGTCGACATCGATGAGACCCCATTGATGTCAACCCCATATAGAGGCCATCGACTTCGTTCATCCTTAGAAGCAAGAAGTTGTTGTCTAAATCGAACGCATTTGTCTATGTCGACTGCTGGCAACAGTCGACAACACCTGATTCGTAACCTCTACGCATCTATGTATGAGTTACTTCCTTTACCCTTGTTCTTTTTTTATTTTATACATCGAGGACACTGTATAGTTTTAGTATGGGGTGGGGGAAGAGCTTATTTTATTTACATGAGCTTGTTTGCTTATTTATTCCTTTCAATTGCTTTATATTATTGTTTTTCGGTGAAATTTTTAAATTTTTTATGGCTAAAACTCTGAATGGTCTAGATTATTATGTTCTCTTTGGATATTATGTTTGTTATTGTTCTTAAAGAATGATCCAAAGGAGACTTGAGAGCAAAGCAAAAGGACTCACACCCCCGAAAACAAAGAAATTGTCATGGAAGCTTTTGACAGGACTCGCCGATGCAAAAGTGGATTCATTAGAGATATTGCAACACAATTGTCTAGTAAAAGGAAGTCTCAATGAAAAGCAAATTTTTTGAAAAACCACAAAGACAGGTAAATTGATGTTGCTTTTGACATATGCAATGGTAAAATGATTAAGGACTTTATATTTTCCATTCAAGCATTATTTTCCCTAGCCATTCATACCTTTTCATTTATTAGCCTTCACGTCATATTCTAAGCGCCATATGTGCCTCACAAGAAAATTTTTTATTCAAAAGTTCATATATTGCCCATTTTTATACCTTTTGACCCATTCGGGGAATTATGTTGAAAAATGGATGAAATATTATTGAGTTGTTGTATGGTTTGTTATGTTGTGAAATTTTATAAAGTTTGATGGCAGGATGATGAAATTATGGAAATGTAATGAGCGGAAGAAAATCTAGTCACCTAGGAGTTAGGTGGATTGACCCTGCTTGCTTGAGATGTTAGTTCAAGCGAGATGGGACACAAGGTGAAGAGGTTGAAGCACTAAGTATCTGGGGCCATTCATGACACCCATGTTTGCGACTCGCGAGAGGACAGTGCTAAGGTTAGAGAGGTAAAAACAATATAGTGAAAAGGGCAAAGAGAGAATCAAGAGAGGATGAGGGATGTGGAAATATCATAAAAGAGAAAGTACATCAAAGAAATAAAGAAAGTTTGAAAGTTTTTCCCCAGATTAGCACCATATTGCCTAAAAATAGCCCACCATTATACCTTTATCTTTCCTTCCTCTAAAGCTTGCATAGAGTCCTCTTGATTATCATTGTTTTATCACAGGAAAATTACCATCACCTGTTTCTCTACTCTCTTCAAAAAAGTTGGGAAAGCCACACTGCTATGAGTTTGCTATCATCTCTCCGGTTCCAGTGTAGCTCTAGTTTTCGGTTTGCAATAGGAAGACGTCTAACTTGACATTTGTGCAAATAAAAGATAATCTCTTTTGATTGAATCACCTTGCCATCAAGAAGTGTTTTTTTTTTCAGGTCCAAACCTTTCCATAGAAAAACAATTCATTCTTGCGACTAGTTGCTAGGAGTTATCATGTACCAAATATATAAGGAATGGAATACTTTGTTGCACATTTTCATTATTGGATCATTCCACTGTGATCCATCAAAGATTGCATTTGCAATGTTTGGTGATACTGAAGTTCCAGTGGAGATTATCCAGGACGATGTAATCTGTTGTGAGGGTCATCCTCACCACTCTATTGGGAAAGTCACCTTTTACATTACTTTTGGATCTCAGGAGTCATATAGTGAAGTTATAGGCTTTGAGTATCGTGATAGGAATAGTTCATTTAATAACGGTATTAGGCATCAACAAGAAAAAGACAGAAGTACGGAGGATGTTAAACTAATTGTTAAGTTTGCACAAATGCTACTCCCTAATTCATCTTTGCAGAAAGAGGGGTGCAATGAGTTGGATATTCATCCATCAAGGATATGAAATGGAACTCAAGATTTAAGAGATAACTCAACAGAACCTCATTAAATAAGTTGTGGGTTTTCATCTAGAACCATTGGCCAAGTATTGCAGAAATTGTTAAAACACAAGTTAACTGAAGCTCATTAAACAAGTTGTGGGTCTTCATTTGGAACCATTGACCAGGTATTGCAGGAACTGCTAAAACACAAGTTACTACAATGGCTAAATGGAAGACTCATGAAAGGAGGTGGTACCTTGTCTAAGAAAGACCAAGAAATAATACATATTTTTATTTCACTACGCTATGATTGGGCCTTAAACCCTTTACTTATTTCTAGAGTCGGAGTGGATTTTTGGGATAAGAATGGCTGGGCTACCCTTCATTGGGCTGCAAAGTTTGGAAGGGTGGTTCAAGCTTATAATCATTTTCTGTCTGGTCTAAGAGCCTCTAGGAAGGGTGGTTCAGGCTTATAATCATCAAATGACAACTCCTTTGGCAATTTCTTTGCATTAGAGTCAGGAAAGGCAAAAGATTCGTTTGCTACAGGGAACGACGAGCGCCAGTTTTTTTAATGCAATAACGACAGGTGCTAGTATTCTTTAAACGACGGGCGCCGGTTCAGCATATGCCTCCTTTGGTTGTTTTTTTTGTCTTGTTCCTCAACCTCTATGATAGCTTTAGGGTCTGCCTCTATGCTTCTTATAGGAACTTGAACCTCTATCCTCCTCTAAGGATCATGGCACTCACATTCTCCTTTAAATCAACTACAACTTATGAGGGTAGCTTGCCTGAATTCTTAGCTTTAAGTTCTCCAATCTCTTGAGCCATTTGACTCAATAAATTCTCTAGGACACTCATCTTATCCAACAATAAATCATGGTCTCTTTCTCATCATCCTGTGGAGAGTTTCTCTGACGATTCTCAAATTGGTCGCTACCTTGATAAGGTACTTGTTCTTGCTGGTGTTGATTCATCCTACCATTGAAACCACTTTGATAATTTAAATTATAATTTGAATTGTAAAAATTGTTACCAATGTTTTGGCGAGGTTCATAATCCATGACATTGACATCAGTCACTTCTTTTTGAATGAGTGGGCATCTATCATTAGGATGGTTTGAGTCTTTGTAGACTCTAGAGGGTCTAGGCTAGTGTGTCTGATTCATCTGCAGAGCCATATTCTTGACTATCTCAGTGAGCTTATCAAGATCATCTCTGCGACTATCTCTAGAGTTATCTAGTCTGTGAACTCCTCTGACACCTTGGTGTCTCCCCTATTGCTGTGAAGCAATGGCTATGTCCTCAAAGATTTGCATTGCCTTCTCAGGTATCTTGTCTAAGACATCTTCTCCACTTGTAGCATTGATAAAACTATGCTCACGATCAAGCAAGCCCTCATAGAGATAGAGAACTAAATCATCATCTGATATGCCATGTTGTAGGCAACTTCCCTTGAGCTTCTTGAACCTCTCAACATACTCAAAACGGTTATCTGTACGAGATTGCTCTATGCTTGATAGTTCCTTCTTGAGTTTGCTGAGGCGAGTGGAAGGAAAATATTTCTGGAGGAAAGCTTTCTTCAATCCTACCTAAGTACTAATGCTCTCTCCTGGTAAGAAATAGAGCCAATCAATTGTTGCATCCTTCCGAATAAAAGAAAATACTCCGAGCATCAGTTGATCATCATTCAGGCCTTGAGATATCAGTCTATCGCAGACACTAGCAAACTCTGCGAGATGTTTATTAGGCTCTTCTCCAGCCTTTTAATGAAAAATAGGCAAAATGTTAGACCAATCAAACTTATACTCAAATCTTGAACCTTGATGGAGAGTAAGGAGCTTGATTACAAGTGGTTGCGAATTCAAATAGGGATCCTTTAAACTTCTCAGGGTTCTTTTTGGCTACGCTACAACCCCCCCCCCCCCCCCCAATTGCCTTTATTAAGAGGGTTATTGATAATGCATATTTTGTATAGGCATTATAGGGGATCTTAGGTGCATTAGAGTGTCCATATTACACTTTTAATAAGCTTATTAGCATTCTTGATCATTTGGTATTCAAAGTTCAGAATCTACGGTTTTTAGTGTTTATTTATAGATTATAAGATCCGAGCTCGAAAGGTGGAGAAGTCATGATCAAATGAGACTAAAGAGAGCCAAGGGACAAGCTATGAAAGAGCATGGAACAAGCCAATGAATGGTTAGAACTCAAATTGGGAAGCTAAGGAGCACGAGAACAAGAGCGGAAATGAAGAACATGGAGAAATCACATCTTTAAGGTTCTGAGAACTTTGCATTAGCTTCTGATGTCTTCATTAGAGTTGTAGTCCTTGAAAAGATCTTTCCAACGCATATTCATATGTGTCAATCGAACGAACGATGACTCCAGAAAGTGCATTATAAGTTCAGTTTGTCAAAGTTGTCAAACTGTATGAGCGGCGCCCGCCGGTCTCGCTGTTTCCGAATATGTGAAGATCAGCCGAATCTTATCTTATGGAAACTTTTATCTATTCCTTCTAGGGTTTTGGTCGATGGTTTCGAGCCTTATATCAGACATATTTTTCAGTAGGTTTTCATCAACCTAACAATTCCAATTCAAATCTAACCAAAGACAATTGAGAGAGACGCTTTGGCTATGAGTTGCTAAACTCATAGTTTCACTTGTGATTCGAAGACATGGTTGGATGAATTGTGAGGATTTGATTTCATATTAGTTATTCATTGGTTATTGATGTCCGCTAAAATGACCATGTTTTATGCTTATCTTTTATGCCAATTTCTATATTATATTTGCATTATGGTTTGGAAATGCATTGAATTTGTGTAGGATATGCTTAATTACAAGAAATAGAGGTCAACACAAGTTTTGGTTTAAATGTGCAAAAATTGGAGTGGAATCGGAGCCAAAATGAGAAGCGAAGAACCAACACAGAGCAATCGAAATCGAGTAACATGCTCGACATCGACTAATCAAATCGACCAGAAACTAAGTATTGAGCAAGAGAAGAAAACCAGCTACTGGAGGGATGCTCGACATAACATTAGATCAACCAAAGTGGTCGACGTCGACAGTGTACCCGAGGTTGAGTGAGATCAAGTGAAATCGAGCTGAAGCAAAGCAGTCGACATTGAGTGGAATGATCGATATCGACTGGACCTGATGACAGTAAGAGACAGGTCGAGCAGTCCTAGTCCGAGGAGTGTTGCATAAAGCCACGTTTTAATATCTTTTATTGATAGATTCAATCTTTAAGAGTTTCTTCCTATCTACCCCAGAGATATAGGTTAGTTTCTTATTAATGTTTTATCCTTTACATTTAGTTATGCTATTCACATGGCCCCATATCGCCATCGGCACAGTGCCTATGCCTAGTTCCGAAGTCGGCAAACAATCTGCCTATGCCTAGTTCCCAAATAGGCAGAGCATATGGAGATGGGAAATACTGACTTGGAGACTCGGTATAGGCAGTTCTCGAGGTGACGTAAAGCTGTTGGATTCCCTGCCCAAGACTGTGCTGTAGATGGATGGGACATACCGATGCCGGTTCACCAAGTCGGCACAGGCCTACCCCACAGCTACAACGATGGGACGACCTAGCTAGGAGGAATCTTGCAGGTTTTTTTTCAGAGATGCCGATTTGGAGAGTCGGCATAGGCATGGGTTAAGTTCACCACTCCATCAAGATGCCGATCTGGAAACTCGGCAATGACATTTTGAATGCCGATTCGGAAACTCGGTATTGAGACCATGCCGATGGCGATAAAATCGCCATGTGAATAACATGACCCTTTACATTATTAGGTAGAATTTACTTACACAAGTTTTAGTAGGATTAGGACTCCATCTTTTAGACTAGCTAGGAATTGTGAGGCTATAAATAAAGCCCATGGGGGCTGGTTTTAGGCATCCAATCTCAGCAAGAAACGCAACAACAAAGTAGTAGTTTTAGGTTCTAGTTTTGAGAAGCTTTAGGGTTTTGTCATTTGCGAAAACCGACGTTGGGATTGTGAAAACTTCAAAGTTTGTTCTTTTAATGCAACTTTGTTTATTTCTTTCAACAATGTCTACTTTAACCATGAGTGAGTAGTCACTTAGCTCTTAGGGTTCGGGTGAGCCCGATGTTAGCCATGCATGTTTGAGGTAAGTGCTTGATGTTGATATCGTTATGTCTTGATCATATCCTACCCTTTCTATGTTTAGCCCTTATTGCAAGAAAATGAATTCATGCTAACAACTTGGTTATAAATATAAAATTGGTAGAGGCAATTAGGTTTATTTGCAAAAGTATTCCTACTTGTTGGTGTACGGCGAAAGCTTGTCCCTTTGATGAGATAGCGTAATTGTCTGTCTTACCTTATCTTATGCATTTTTGGTTAACGTTGTGGTAATCCCTTGCCTTAAGAGTTCATTTTTTATTATTATTTACATCCTTTTAACTTGTCATTAAAACCCTTGGAGTTTCTGATCATTGCTTCTTGTCCATCCTACATTCTTCGGTCTTTCTTTGATGACGGTTATTTTCTATTTGAGAGGTCGAGATCAAATACTTAGGTCGATATCAACTACCTCCCATCGATCGACGGTCTATTGTGTCGATCGATCTCTACTACTAACTCGACGTTGAGTGAACTGGTCGATGTCGATTGCCTTCTATTTGTGTTTTCTGTGCAGGTTGCAACACTCGAGATCGACTGCTACACTCGAGATCGACTGACATAAGTCGACGTCGAGAGCTCCTAGCCAACTTTTGTAGTGGGGGATTGATCATGACCCTTCCACTACAGCAGGGGATTGATCCTGACCCTTCCACCTTGGATCCGCTAACATATTTCCTCGTGGATTGATCCTGGCCCTTCCACTACAACGGAGGAGTCTAAAATTTATTTGATAGGCTTGAGTTGATTCCGTGGTTCATATTTTACATATTTTTATAATCAGTTCGCCCCTACATCAGTTATTTATCATCCTTGTTCTTTACTGCTTTAGTATTTGCATATGTTCTCTCTATGACCGCGCATCTAGATAGAAACTGCATCTCTGCTAGCGATTCCTATCTTTAGATTGGTTCCTTTGTAGCAAGCGGGGGAATTGACTACGTAAGTTTATTGGTTGCTCTGCAGGATGGTAACTAATATTGTTATTGGGTTATTTACTTAGGTAAACTAATTCTATTCTTGTAATGGTACTTGAGTAAGTGATTTCTCTTGTGAGTGATCTACAAAAGCCAAGTCGGGCATAACTTTAGGAATACTAATGAAATCAATCCGAGGACCATGAATTCCAAACTTTGTCAAGAGTTGTAGGTGAAGCGCATTTCTCATATTGTTACTAACCTTCCTCATAGTTTATTTACATTCTTTATTGCCTATTTACATTCATATCTTCTCTTTATTTGCATAATTAGTAAATACACATTGCATAGGAATACTTGTTTCTCTGTGGTTTCGACCCCTTACTTACTTATCCCCTATACTAGTTTACTATTTTGTTTGTTTGTTTGGTTTATTATTATTTCTTTGGCGACGTGAAACCAACGGCATTTCTCCTCCATTAGTTATTGTCATTCATCTCTACTTCCTAGTTAAACTCGTGTCTTTTTCTCAACCTAGATAAAGATCTTTTAATTTTTGGATCAAAAAGCACATGAGATAAATTAGTAGAATGGGTCTGGACCATACAGAGTAGTCCAAACCTAAAGAAATAAAAAAAGAACACAAATACTAATTCTCTCCAGTAACGACACCAAGATTTTTGATGAGCGGGAATGTGATGTGTCGTTGGTCCCTGTCAAAAAATACTGATAATATTCCCAAACCCACAGAGAGAATAGATTCGCGCATCCAATGTTGATTTAGAGTAAACAAGAATATCTGAGATGAATAAAGCAAGTAAAGTAAAAGAAAGTAATGATTGCAAAGGTGTTACCAATATGATGAAAACGCTTCACCTGTAATTCTCAACAATGGTTGGGGTTCACGATCATTGGTTTGATTTCATTATCATTCTAATGCAATGCAATTTTCATCAATGTAGTTATTCTAATTTTGGTTTGAATAGATCGATATCCTTCAAAGGCTTACCAATCCCTTACACTATATGCGACCCTAACAAGATTATTAAACACATACCAACACAAATTCCTAAATACTTGTCAGTTTGGCAGTATCAACCTTATTAGGCAATTAGATTGTCAAACGTGTCACTTCCCTTAACCCTAATCTCAAAGGAACCAATATTTGACCAATTGTCATTACCCTACATAGCCAATTGATGCTTTCCCATGATCAATTACCTATTGCTTGCTACCAAGGATTAACTACTCTCACGAAATCATTAATCACTAGCATGAATGCAAATCCTATCAAGGTGATCAATCAGGAGAGAATATATACAAATAAGAATTATGACCACAAGGATAATGAAATAACTAATTAACAATAATTGAAATCAAAACCTCACAATTTAACCAACCTTGTCTTTGAATTGATCACAAGTGAAACTATGAGTTTAGCAACTTATACTCTAATGAATCTAAATTGAGTTTTGTTGTTATTCTCAATGTGTGTGTTCTCTCCTTTTTCTAAAACATAATAATAGTCGGCCTATATATGATAGGAGTCGACTTTTTTAACCTTAGAAATAAAATAACAATAAACTAATAGAAATAAATTTGGAAATAAGTGAATTTGCTGAATCTGCGAGACATACGGGTGGTGGTTAAATGACGGCGGGCGCCGTTCCATCAATAGCTTGTTTTCTTCTTTAATCTTCAATTGTCTTCTTCTTATCTCCCCTGATGATCCTTCCTTGCCTCTTTTAAGCTCAAAATCAGTGTCTTCTAACCATCTTAAGCCTCTCATCAAGCTCAAATTATAAAAATGCATAATAAAGGATGAATTAAGGAAAGTTGGTGTTCTTTTAAACTTTGTTTTTTTTTTTTAAGTTTTAAGCCTCTCATCTAGAGCTTGTAGATAAAACTGCAAAATAAAGGATGAACCAAGGAAAGCATCTTAAGCCTCTCATCTAGAGCTTGTACATAAACTTTGATTAGTTAGGATTTTTTTAAAACTTTGTTTTTTTTTTAGTCTTTGAAATTATGAACTAACAAGTTGTAGGTGCCAAGCATGACAAAGGATAAACCAAGGAAAGTTAGAGTTCTTAAGATATAGAACATCAACCTGACGAGTTCGACATTGACCATAGCTAGGCCGAGCCACACCGAGCAGTAGTGATCGACATCGATCACCCTGGAGCTGCAAGAACAAAGAAAGCAGTCGATATCGATGAGACCCCATCAATGTCGACCATCTCTGGAAGGCCATTCCTATCGACTAACCCTGGCATAGAGTTGTTGTCGACATCGACCACTTCCTGTTGATGTTGACTACTGAACAACGGACACGGGCACCTGTTTCGATGTTTTCGCGCATATTTCTAGCAAGCCTTTTCTGTTACCCTTATTCTATTTGTACAATGAGGACACTATAATGTTTAAGTATGGGGTGGGGGAAGAACTTGCTTTTGCTTGATATTTACTTGCTACATGATTATTTCTTGCATTGATTTAACATTGTTACTCTCCTATATGTCTAGATATTGTCTATGGATTTTGTTTCTTTTATGCTTAATGTCTATGGTCCAAAGGAAAGGTTTTGAGTGTTTTGAAAGGACATATCCCGGTTTTCAAACGAAAAGTGTCATCGAAGCTTTGACAAGACTCGACGATGCAAAAGTGGATTCATTAAAGATATTACAATCAAATTGCCTAGTAAAGGGAAGTCTCAATGATGTGCATATTTTTTGAGAAAACCATGAAAGGAGGTAAACCGATGTTGTTTTTGATATATGCAATAATAAGAGGATGGAGGACTTTATTTTCCATATAAGCTGAATTTTTCAATCCTACACATGCTTATTACCGTCACAAAATATACATATTTGAGCCTTACATCATATTTGCTCCAAAAGATCATATATTGCCTATTTTCTTTACCTTATAACCCATCCGGGGGATTATGTATGAAAATGGATGTTATGGTTATGGAGATGGATATATGAATATTTTGTGTTGTGTTGGAAAGAATGTGAAATTTTTATGACAGGAGGATGATTTACAATGGAAAATTTAATAAGCAAAAGAAAATCAAGTCACCAAGGAGTAAAGTGATCGACCCTGCTTGCTTGAGATGTTAGTTCGAGCAAGATGGGACACAAGGTGATGAGTCCGAAGCACTAATTATCCGGGGCCATTCATGACACATGTTTGCGACTCGCGAGAAGGCAGTGCTAAGGTCAGAGAGGTAAAAGCATAAAGTGAAAAGAGCAAAAAGTGATAAAAAGAAAGGATGAGGGATGTAGAAATACCATAAAAGAGAAAGAGCATAAAGCTTATGAGAAAGTTAAAGTTTCAATCTCCCCAGATTTAGCACCACATAGTCAAAAATCATCCCACCTCTATGCCTTTTACCTTTCATTCCTCTAAAGCTTGCATAAAGTCCTCTTGATTATTGTTGCTATATCGTAGAAAATTGTTTGTACAAAACCTCCTTTTGTGAGAAATGTTGCTTTTATACACAAGCGTTGATTTGATGACACAAGTACCTTTGTGAGGATGGCCATTGATTGTTAGTGGTAACATTAGAATGGATCCATGATGTTGAGAGTTTGGTTGACTTCATCTATGTCACCATTAAAAGTATTGCTTGAGGACAAGCAAGCTTAAGTATGGGGTAATTTGATGTTCGCATATTTGACCATGTTTTTGTACTTATCTTCATTTTGAATTTTGTTATTTATTTACATTCTAGGTTGGGAATGCTATGAATTTGTGTGGAATATGATTATTTGCAAGATATAGAGGTCTACATAAGTTTTGGTATAATTTCACAAAATTCGGAGACAAATTGAAGCAATTACAAGAAGAATCTACCGAGCTAAAAGGGCACTCGACGTTGATTGAAAGCTCTCGACATCGACTAAAGAATTTCGGAAATCAAACTATTGGAATGAAGAGGAAGAGCAGTCAAAATTCAAGCTTTACATCGACCACTGCTCGAGATCGTGTGCAGCTGAAGAGCACTCGACATTGACCCCTAATTGAAGTCCAAATCTTTCAAGGACTTATCAAAGAACGAGATCTTTTATCTTTCCATATTGAAAATCAGCCTTTATATTTAGATATAAGCTTTAGATAAAAGATTTTATTTTCATATTTTGATAGAATTTATTTACTTAGGGAGCAAGATTAGTTTACTATAAATAAAGACACTATGGCTAGGGTTTGAGAAATCCCACACATGAGCAATCATGCATAGTTAGAGAAAGAGAGAGAGAGAGACAACCGAAAGGGTGGAGAGAGAGAGTTGGAGTTTTCTGTTGTAAGATTTTGTTATTTTAACTCAAGTTTATGTTTTCCATATTTACGATGATGTGCATTGCGATGATGTGTGAGTAGTCATCCTAAATCTAGGGCCGGATTGAGCCTGACAATAGCCATGTATGTATGCTTAGATCTATGATTCTTTTATATGATTATCATCCTCTTTCTTGTGCCTAATTCCGCTGCGAAAGTAGAGGAAATTCCTTGTTTGCGATTATAAAGCGAAAGTGAATTAATTGTGAATTTGGATAGTAATACTAATTAGGATTGATTTGTGAAAGTTGACTAAACCCTAATTATGAAAAGGTAGAAACAAATAGGTTTTTATTCGAGAGCCTCTATGATCTACTTGTAATGATTGCGAAAGTTGTCTCTTTGATGATAAAGCATGATCATTTCTATGGTTCTTGTATTGCATGCATGGTTGTTGTCGAGGTAAACTCTAACATTGGAAGCTTTTATTATATTGTTTGAAACTCTAAGTTTTAGTCTTTCATGTGAGTGATTGAAGCAACAAACCCTCTGTTATTTTCTGATCATTGATCCCTCAACCATCCTTTTATTCTTCGAACATTCTTTGTCGATAAAAGTTTCTGTTTGCTGTTTTTTTGCTCGATATCGACTGCTACTGACATCAACTACCGTTGGTTCTGTTCTTGATTTAGTCGATGGTTTTTTGTGTCGACTGCTTTTGATACTAACTCAACATTGACTGCCCTTAGTCGATGTCGACTGCTTGTGTTTGCTATTTGTTGAGTTTTGCAGGTTGTACTCGACATCGAGGTCTTCTGATCGACGTTGACCACTTTTTTAACCTGCTGCTGAGATCGAGATCAAATGTCCTCCCTCGACATCGACCACTTTAGTTCGAATCGAGGACTTCTGGTCGATATAAAGAATGTTTGTGACTACTTTGGCGAGCGCTGATATGCTTCCTTATGGATTGATGTAGGGGAGAATTGATTATAAAAATATGTAAAATATAAAACCATAGAATTAACTCAAGCCTTATCAAATAAATACAAGACTCCCCCGCTGTAGTGGAAGGGTCAGGATCGATCCACGAGGAAGCGTGTCAGCGGGATCCTAGATAGTCTTAGAAAGCTCACGTCTTGATCGACCAAAAGCCTCGATCTCGAGCGACGTCGACCTTGGCTATCGATTTGTATTGCAAAAGAAGACCTGCATAGACAAAAATGAGAAGTCGATATCGACCAGGGGTGTCGATATCGACCAGGGGTGTCGATATCGATGTCAGTAGCACACTTCGACTTGGCTCAGAAAACCGCCAGTCGACACAGGGGCACTCGATCTCGATTTGATGACTCAATATCGAGCTTAACAACAAGAAGGATGGACGTCGACATAGATGACCGTTGACGTAGAACAGATGGGTCGATATTGACCTAGTTGGTCGATCTCGAGTGATTCCTACAGTTCGTTAGTTTTCGGCAAAGAAGGCCAAAGACAAATAGATTCAATGAAGGAGTATGAACAGAAAAGACACGTTTTTTATGTTTGAATAAAATATAAAAAGGGAACTCCTAAGGCTAGGGTTCACGACAACGTTAACCAATGCATGTGTAAGGCAAATAAGATGGACAATTACGCTATCTCACCCGAGGGACAAGCTTTCGCCGTACACCAACGATTAGGAATACTCCTGCAAATAAACCTAATTTTCTCTACCAATTTTATGTTTATAACTCAAGTTGATAACATGAATCCCTTTTCTTGTGATAAGGACTAAACATAGAATCGTAGGAGATGATATAGACACAACAATATCAACATCAAGTACTTACCTCAAACACGCATGGCTTACGTCAGGCTCACCCCGACCTTAGAAGCTTGGGGAACTACTCGCATTTCATCACAATAAACACCTTTGATGTAAATAAAGAAACTTTCATTAATTGAAACTCCGAAACTTTACAATCCAACGCCGGCTTTCGCAAACGTCAAACCCTAAAGCTCCTCCTAAACTCTAACTCTATTGTGAGATATGATCTTTATACTTGAATGAATGAAAGACCAGCCCCTATGGCTTTATTTATAGCTTACTAATCCTTGCTAGCTAAGGAAAGTAGTTCTAATCCTACTAAAACTTCTATCTAAAATTTTATCCCCACAAGTAGGATAAATCTTTGTTAAGGTAAATATTTAAATAACTAATAAATATCTTAGGGTAAAAAGGAAACACCCTAAGACATAATCTACCTTAAAAAGATATGATAAACCATGGCTTAGTGGATAGATCTTCAAATCCGCGTTCTCAAAGCACGTGCAATCCGTGTCAAATTCCACTCGATCTCGACCTGATGACTCGATATTGGGGTCTCTGTTTTGGGTCGACGGTCCTTCACCTCACTCGAGCTCTGGTGCTACTCGATGTCGATGTATCTACTCGACATGATGTTGTGTCGAGTGCTTCAATAGGTCTGTTGCTCTCTGGATTGACTCTGGGTGTCCATGTCAACGGGTCCAATCGATCTCGAACTGTATGGTCGATATCGACCTCTCTTCCTCTTTACATGGCTTTCTCGTTTTGGTTCCAATTCCGCTCCAATTCCTATATATTTAGACCAAAACTTGTGCAGAATCTATTTCTTGCACGTTAGCTCATTCTACACAAATTTGCATTATTTTTAACCTTTACTTTAGGAATCGAATGAAAAATGAAGTCAAAACATGCAAATAAAAGGACACTAAATATGTACAACATGGATCGATCCTTATTCTTTTGTACTACAGCGGGGGAGTCTTATAATTTATTTTGCTTGATCGAGTTGGTTTGCCTATGTGTGCTTATTCTATAATTGTTGCATAGCAAAACTCCCTCAACAGTGATGGATACCATCCACTAAGTTAATGAATGGCAGGTGCATGTTATATATGCAAACTGTCCTAGAGATAGAACATTTCAAATGGCCAATCGACGCACACAACAACCCTTTATTCAACGAGGTGAAGCTCCTGGTATCAAAGAAGTGTTTTGTTTACCTCTAGAATCATTGAAGAAATGTTATTAACCGGAAAAGTACCCCTAGAGTGTATGAACCAATATTGAAGAATTTGCTATGGGATACCCTGTGCGCATTATGTTAAGCGCTACATTGCTAATGGAACTGTAATCAAGCAGGATGACATCCACACATTTTAGAATGACTTGGGATGACTTTGACAATGATGCCTTGCCTTATGACATGTCGTCTTCATACACCATCTCAAATAAAGTATGCGACTCCAATTTGTACATGGTAGCACACGATAAAGAGGGGGAGAGCTTGAGGGAGTAGGTACCCCTATAGAAGAAACCCGCTGTATAATGAGTAACTTAGGGTAATTTTTGAGAGGGAAGAATCCAGAGTAAGCCTTAGGAGATGGTCATTGCAAATATCGAGCTATGGCACAACTGGCGATGCCGCATGGGGATCAATGTTCGCAAATATGAAAAGATTGTTGTGCAACCATTTGGAATGAAATGGTAAACTCTACACTGGTTGTTACATGGGAGGTTATTCATTACAAGAGTTTGTCGACATCTAGAGTTAACCGAGGCTAGTGAGAGGTGATCGAAGATACTGGATAAAACTACCGAACATGGTCTTTTGTTTGCGATAGTCTACTAAGTACCTCTTGTTATCTTATCTTGGCATTAGCCCTTTACATGTCTCCTTATGTACACCCCTCAACTAGATATCACCCCTCAGAAAGCCACACTTGCCTTTTGTGCACCTGAAACAAAGATCATTTGTCTGCGATGAATTTCATATGTCTTACTCTCCTTTTAATTGTATTTCATCTATCAATTATAAATATTAATAGTATGATATACTTATTGCAGGTATGGTCACACCCCAACATTCCTCTACCAACCCATATATATGAATGGATATCATATCATCACCTAAGCTTTAATGGATGTATTGCTCCTTTCTAGGCGCAATATGATTTAGAGCATTGCGATTCTAGGATGGTCGATCATCCGCTATACCATGTCCAGTAGTATTAGTACTATGATGTTTGACATTTGTAAAATAAAATGTTACCATCATTTATGAAAATATTCGTAATGTTTTATTTCACGTATCTATATGTTATACATGTTTAATTATAGAATTTTAATATTTTTACAAGATACATATAGCAAAGGTTAGCGAAAATGGTACTAATATTCAACATCTAATTGGACGTTATATAACATCTCTTATACCACTATCCTTTCATAATCTTAGGAACAGAAGGTCAAGTACAACGTCCAATTGGACATTTTATATAACCCGTCCAAACCTAACCCAACCCTCTCTCCTTCCTCCCATCTTTGGAACGTCCAAACCTCTCCATTGCAATGTCGGATCAGACATTGTACCACATCAAATCAAACGTTCACCAATGTTGAATCGAACGTGGATTGACAACATATTAAAGATGCGGATTTATGATGTCTATAAAAATGCTCTTTTTAGACATCACATCTCTTCTTTCGTATGTTGAGCTGATAACTCTCTTTCCTAAAAACATCGTTAACACCATTAAATGACCTAGCACAATCTAATTCTTCCCTCTTAAAAAATGAAAATAAATAAATAAACATTTCAGGAAATGGTCTTAAAAAATGAAAATAAATCAATAAACATTTCAAGAAATGGCAACCAATTTATTAAAAAAACATTGGAAGATTTACCCCAAACCCCCCTAAAAAATTTCATAAATAATTATCCGCCTTTCAAAAGTGCAAAAATGACAAGTTAGTCCAACTGCCCCTTCCAAATAAACTGTAATAATGAGGGGTATTTAATGATGCCATCAAATTAAAGAAAAAGGAATATATGAAGTTGAAAGAGAGAGGGAATGTGTGCAGTTCTTTCATAGAGAGAGGAAAATGTGGGGGGGGGGGAGTGAATGTGTATCGTATGTAGTATAGAGGGGGGAGAGAGACTGGATCCCATGTAAGCAGTCCTTATGGTGTAACATTGAATAGCTGTCATGAAAAATCCTATAATTGTCATGGAAAAATAAAGGGTGTCATGATATATGTAAAGAGAGTGTTTGTATAAGTTCAAGGTTGAATTGTCAAGCAACATTGAATAGGTGTTCGTATCACGAGATTTGACTTGGACAACACCATTTAAAATCAATTTACAACATGTGCATATTTCGTAGGTAAATAAATCAATTTAAATAAATTATGTTTGGTCGAAATTAATATAAATTTCTTGAACAAAATAAATAAAGTACAACCTTGATTTTTTTTTAAAGATAAATAAATAAATTAGGGAAAGATAATTTTTTAAACTATGCAGTTGTAACCTAGGTTAGAAAAAACAATAGTATATATAATAGAGTTCTACAAATTTTAAACTTGTTCATAAATTAATATATATAGATATTATAATTGATTATTTAAAGAGAAAATTTAAAACTTTTTTATAAATTTTAAGTTTGTTTTACCCTCTAAATTTTGGATGGAAAACCTTACCAAATTAATATACCCACTCCTTTATTCCTTTCTCTTGATAAACCGTCTGCAAAATATGTAACTTTCATCTCTCCGTGTCAGTCTCACAGTGGCTCACTCTCGTACTACTTACCCACTACCAACTCACAAAGTAACTAAGTAATTTACAATAATATCACTTTTTTATGTTAATTACCCTAAACATTTAGACCCACACAAAAAATTTGACACTTTTTCCCCTTAATAATTTCTCGATATATCTATGTTAATTACCACAAACATTTAGACCCACACAAAAAATTTGACAAAATATATCAAGAGTATTTTGGGGGATGACTGGACTAGCTGCAGTACGTACTAGTCAATTGTGACTATTTCATCAAAACAGTACATAAATAGACATGCTAGGTAGTAGCTAGCTAGGGTTAGGGTTTTCACATCAACACAACCACCCACCCACCAATTCCATCCACCTTCAAATTAACCAAATTAAAGCATAACCCCCCAAGAAATATAATAAATTAAAATAATTCCAACCTTCAAACAAACTTAGCTATCTTGTCAATCTTTTTATAATATCCTCTCTTTCTCTCTCTCAATTAGCCTTTCCTTGTTTGCCATTCCTCCATTGTTGTCCACTTACCTATTTTTTTTCCTATATATATGATCCTTCAAAAACTCCATCATATATCTCTCCATCAATTTATCCTTGCTTTCTTGCACATACACACATATATAATATACACATCCCATAGCAGATATTATATACCTATATACAAGGTTTTGATCATGAAGAAGAGGCAAGTGGTGGTGAGGAGATCGGATGCGTCGAGGAGAAGGAACCACAACAGCTCATCAGCGGTACGAACGGTGAGGTACATAGAGTGCCAAAAGAACTACGCGGCGAGTGTTGGGGGCTATGCTGTCGACGGGTGCAGGGAATTCATGGCGAGCGGAGAGGAGGGAACCCGCGAGGCGTTTGTTTGTGCCGCTTGTGGATGCCACCGGAGCTTCCACCGGAAAGAGGAGGAAGTTGTGGATGCTTCATGTGAGTGTTCCTCTCCCTAATAAGCTAGCTAGATAGCTTGAATTGATTGAGAGATTGTAATATCAATATTAATATTTGTGAATCAATTTGACTCATGACTATAAACATATATAATCCTATCCTTATTTTGATATATGGTTTGGTGTAAATTAAGCATATACAGTGGGAAGATTGGGAAACGGAGAAACATATTAGCTAGTTTATATGGTATTGATCGATTTCACGGTCGTTGATTGTATAATCGGAGTTGTAAGAGACCGAATTGAAGAGGGTTTGATTTGATCTGATGGCTTTTTTTGTTTGTGCCACTTCTTGTATCTTGGCTTGTTGATTGAGATAGTGTATAAAGTTTGACAAAAATGGACGGTTAAGGTGTTCTTATTTTGTAAATTTGATTATTCGTTTGATCTTGATTTTGTCTATATATAGTTGGTGGTCCATCAATAAAATCTATCTACAGAAATACATAAAAGTATTAATTACCCCGATATCAAATATAATATCACTAGTGTAGATCTTGTCCCGTACAGGTAGAATACATTAATACAATACTATAACTAATTTAGGTAGATTCTAATAAATAAATAAAATAATAATATAAATATAAATAATTTTCCACCAAAAAACAATATATAAAATTAGTTCGACAGATTATATATAATCTAAATATATTTTATTTATATTTCCCTCCAAATATAAATAAAATTCACATTTATAAGGTTTAAAGTTTTTTTCTAATCTACCATTAACTAAATCTTATGTAATTTAATAGATAACTAATTTTTAAAAATATTTTAATATTCTTTTTTTATTGAATATATAATAGATATGAGGGGTGGTTCGAAGTGTACTCACCCCTTATGGTGTTAAATGTTAACAAATCAGGACCATTGGATAGAAAAGAATAATTCTTGATACTCAAACGAATAATGACTCCCAAATTACCGAATACTAACTCTGAACTTGCCAAATAACCAATAATCCATTTACTTCTTATTTCAAATGAGCAATTTATCAATGAATACTAACTCTGAATTTGCTAAATAATCGAAATTTGACAAACAAAATTTACAACTATTCAAAACTTGCAAAAGTGTGAATGAATTTTGCAACTATTGGATAAGTAAATAGTAATTATTCGCTTAGTTGATAGAAATTATTCGTTAAGTTGAAGACCAGCGAGGCGACCCATATCGCATGGATTTTTTCTGTCAATGCTCGCCTGCTACCGAATTATGGGCCACCTTGCTGATCTTCGACTTGACGAATAATTACTATCAACTTAGTGAGTAATTACTATCAACTTATCGAACAGTTATGACTCACATTTTTGCAAGTTTTGAATAGTTGTAAATTTTGTCTGTTAAGTTTCGATTATTTGACAAGTTCAAAGTTAGTATTCATTGATAAATTGCTCATTTCAAATAATAAGTAAATGGATTATCGATTATTTGGCAAGTTCATTGTTAGTATTCGGTAATTTGAGAGTCATTATTCTTTTGAGTATCAAGACTTATTCGTTTCTATTCAACGATTCTGATTTGTTAACATTTAACACCCTAAGAGATGTTAACATTTGATCCACCCTCTAGTAGATATTTATTATGTTAGTTTACTAAAATATGTATGCACGAATGTATGTGGCTACATATTATGACTATATAATATTTTGATAAATTATTTTGGCCTAAAAATTAATATACGTATAAATAAAATAACAATTAGTAAATAATTAATTTCAATATAAATAATTCTTTCCACAAAAAAAAAATAATCTAGATATATAAATAAAATAGCACTTACCAAATACTATTTTATCTATTAATATTTTTGGTAAAGATTACGTACTATGAAATATTTTGAGTAAATTACACATAACCACCCATAAATTATGTTAGTTTTCATATAAACGGCCATAAAATTATAAATTATAGAAAACCACCCGTAAATTAGATTTATTTTCAAAAGACCACCCACCCATTGAACCTCTATTTGTTTTTTTTTTAAAGACTAAAATACCCCTAATTCAAGCTTATTTCTTTTTCAAGAAAAAAGCAAGAAAATTAAGCATTGTAGAACATATAAAAATGTCCGAATTAATATGTGTGCATTAGAATTATAATGTGAAGAACAAAGATTTGCAATGGCTCTAATCAATTTTCCTCCTTCAAATATTGAATAAGATGTGAATCAGCTCTAAAATAACCCTAGATATTACTCCTTCCAAATATTGGTGATTCCAAGATAAGCACGAGGCTCCTCCAGCCATGTAAAGTTGTAAAGGGTTGGTTTTGGTGTCATTCAAGTTGATTCTTGGTGCATTATCCCATTGGTCTTCTTCTTGTTCATCAAGGGTGATGCCTTCTCTCTTTTCCCTTTCATTTTCACTTTATTGTTATGTTATCCCTTTTACTTGGTTGAGCCTTGTCCTCAGGTTTAACCTCCCTTTGCTGCATTTTCTTATCTAATTTGTGTCTCTCTATTGTATCCTTGTGAGTTCGAGTCTACAATGCCAGGAAGGTCGGGAAAACAGCGGCTAACCCCGCATCAAATTGGTATTAGTTCATAGGTTCACTTAACGTTGGTTGAAACAAGAATGATCAAGTCAACAGTCACTATCTCTTGGTATGTTTTACAAGTATTCCTTGTTCAATGTCTTAATCTTATTTTATTGTGTTGATTTTGTGTTTTTGGCACTTGTGTGTGCTATTTCTCATTTTCGGCCACCCTAGCACCACCACAGCCCCACCGATGAACCACCACAACCCTATCTCAACCACTAGTTAATCGTGTATGCTTCCTCAAGAAACTAAGTCCTTTGAACTTCCCCAAAAAGCACACCCTTATGCTTCCCTAAAAAGTTTCCCATCTTTTTTGTTTCACTAAAAAGCTTGTCTCTTTTGTGCTTTTCCAAGAAGCATTGATTTTTTTAAAATTTTTTAGACTTGTATTAGAGAGAGAGCCAAAATTTAAAAACAAAATCAAGAGAGAGAGAGAGAGAGAGAGATCTTATGCATGTTACTGAAGTGTTTTAGTTCATATTCATACTATAACAGGTGCATTTGATCTTAGTTTGTTGTTGAAAACAAAGCTTATTTCGCTTGTTGCTTGCTTGTTGAAATCTAGGCTTGTTGCATTTTGTTTGTTTGCTTGCTTATTGCATTGCAAACCTATTTATTGAACACATTGCATTCTTGAACCTTTTGCAACCAACTACCCTACTAATTTTTTAGCCTAAATTGCACCCTTTTGCATATTTGAGCACCATTGAATGATATTTATGCACTAATTTGGTGGGAGAATCTTGTGAAAGAAAAGAGGCTAGTCCTAGATCCAATCCTTGGGAGAAACTAAAGGCCTTGATGTGGTCTCGATTCATTCTTCCACACCATACCCGGGAGCTAAGGCAAAGGTTGGAAAATTTTAGAGCAAGGCACCATGAGTGCAGATCGAAGAAACATACAATGTCATAGAAGTGGAAATGGTAAGAGCCAATGTGGTTGAGGACAATGGAACCACAATGGCAAGGTACCTAAGAGTTCTTTATCCTTTTCTAGCTAACGAAATAGACATGTATCCTTATGAGTCCATGACAAATTTGCTACATGTGGCAATCAAGGTGGAAAGAAAGACCAAATCTAATAATCAAGGAAAACGGACCTCGAGTGGCTACTCTGGTTCATGGAAAGCACCACATAACTAAGGATACCAACCCTATGGGAGGTAAGTGATGCAAGAAAAAGAAAAGGGAGCCAACTTCAATCATTTTGGAGAGCAAGGTGCCAATGCAAAAGCTATCCCACAATGCACCACCACTACCATCATCATCATCCTAACAATCTAATAGAGTTTTCGCAGCCCCATAGGGGGTAGTTCTAACACCTCTTCTAGAGCTAGAGATACTGTGTGTTTTAAGTGTGAAGGAAAATGTCATATGATGAGTTAGTAGTGAATGTGTTGATGGCAGGCATATAGATGAGTTAGTAGATGGGCTAGAAGTACTTTTTTTGGGTCTCTTTGTGGAGCACAGAAGGATGGTATACTTCATACACACCTCGTTTTACATAAGACCCTGTGTTTGGTCTTATCTTTTGTAAGTTTGGGTTCTCCCACCATATCTATCTATTTACCTATTTAATAAAAGGTCATATGATGAAAGATTGTCCTAACAAGAAAACTCTCATGATTAATCATTTAGGGATGAATCTGAATCTGATTGTGATGATAATGTTTTGTGTGATGATGATGTGAATTTGTATCCTTGTGATGATAATAATGATGATGGGATTAAGTTTTAGCATGATGAGTCTTTGATTGCTCGGAGAGTTTTGCATGTTATGCCTTCTCCCTGTGATGATAACCAAAACTTGTTCCATATATACTCATTGTCTAGTTAAGGAAATGTGTTCAACATGATAATAGATTGAGGGAGTTGTTATTGTAACATTGCTAGCATTGAAATGGTTCAAAAATTATAACTTCCAACATTTCAACACCCTAGACCCTACAAACTACAATGGATGAATGATTATGATTAATTTAAAGTGAACAAGCAAGTAAAGCATGCTATAACACTCGGACACTATAAGGGTAATGTTTAATGTGATGTAGTGCCTATGCAAGCTTGTTATATTCTTTTGGGTCGTCCATGACAATATGATAAGAAAGTCACTCATGATGGTTTCATTAATCTTCATTCTTTTGTTTTTAATGGGAAGAATGTTGTCCTCAAGCTCATGACCCCAACGCAGGTTGTCGATGAGTATAAGAAGAAACGGGTGTGGGATGAGTAGAAAGGTGGGTGGAAACCGAGTGTCTCTGCAGGCTAAGTCCACACCTCATTCATCTTCATCACTTAGTGTTCAATCCACTAGTTCTCAATGTTCAAGCCTCTCCATCGACCCTAGCCAACCTAAGGAAGTGCGGGAGAGTAAGGGAGTTTTTCTAGCCTCTAAGCAAGATTTTAAGGAGTACCTAGACCCCAAGACCACTCTCATGTTGTTATGTAAGGATCTTTCTTTGTTGAATGATGAGCTTAAGGCTACCCTAATTGAGAGGATTTTTAGGCTACTTGAGGAGTTTAAGGATATATTTCCCAAGGAGATTCCAGCTGGCCTACTGCCTATTAGACGCATTGAGCACCATATAGACCTTGTCTCGGGAGCTACCTTACCAAAACAACCAGCCTATAGGATAAACCCTAGGAAACCCAAGAGATCCGATCTCAAGTGCAAGAGTTGTTGAATAAGGGTTATGTGAGAGAGAGCTTTAGCCCATGTGTCGTTCCCGTACATCTAGTGTCAAAGAATGATGGTTCAAGGAGGATGTATGTGGATTTTTGTGCCATTAACAACACTACGGTGAAGTACCGCCACCCAAAACCTTGCTTATATGACATGTTAGATGAGTTACATAGAGCCACTACCTATTCTAATATTGACATAAAGAGTGGATACCATCAGATTCTTATGAGGGAGGGGTATGAGTGGAAGACATCCTTTAAGACCAAGTTCAGTCTTTATGAGTGGTTGGTTATGCCCTTTGGGCTTACCAACACCCCTAGACCTCGCTTTCATGCTTCTTATGAATCATGTTGTTAGGCATTCATAGGGAAATTTATTGTGATTTATTTTGATGATATATTTGTGTATAGTGGATCCCTAGAAGAGCATGAGTTACATTTACGTGAAGTTTTATCTCCTATTCATCATGTGCACCTTTATGCTAATTGTGTTACTTTTCTTTGTTTTTCGGTGAGCTCACATGGATTAAAAGTGGATGAGAGCAAGATCAAACCAATCAAACAATGGCCAACTCCTACACCAATTAGCCATGTTCGGAGCTTCCTTGGATTAGCTAGCTTCTATTGCCAGTTCATGAGGGATTTCAGCACCATTGTAGCCCTTCTAATTGATATTACCATGAAGCATCACCCATCACCCAATCACATGGGAAAAATCCCAAGAGAAGTCATTCCACGCCCTAAAGAAGCATCTCACGCAAGCCCCAATCTTAGCACATCTGGATTTCAGTCGGCTCTTCGAAGTGGAGTGTGATGCATAGGGCATAGGCATTGGTGGAGTCTTCATACAAAAAGGTAAGCCCATTGCCTAATTTTTAGAAAAATTAAAAGAAGCGTGTCTTAATTACTCTACCTATGATAAAGAGTTGTATGCATTGTTTAGAGTTCTTAAGACATGACAACATTATCTTTGGCCTAGGGAGTTTATTTTACATATTGATCATGAGTCCTTACATCATTTTAAGAACCAAGACAAGTTGGATAGGAGGCATGGTTATTGGATGGAGTTTATAGAAACATTAACTTATGCCATCAAGTATAAGAAGGGAAAAGATAATGTTGTGAAAGATGCCCTTTCGAGAAGATACATATTGTTGTCTACATTAGACTCAAGAATCTTATCCTTTGCATATATTAAGGAGCTTTATGTAGATGACCCTATTTTTTTAGAGATTTACAATCATTGTATGGCTAAAGGGTCCTTAGATAAATACTATTGTTTGATGGATTTCGTTCAAGATTGATAAGGTTTGTGTTCCTTATTGTTCCCTTAGGCTCTTGTTGGTTGAGGAAGCCCATGGGGATGGATTGATGAGCCATTTTGGGATGGATAAGACCTATCACATGCTACACACACATTTCTTTTGGTCGTACATGCTTCGGGATGTAAAACATTTGGTTAGGAGATGTGTTGATTGTTTGAATGCTAAGTCTAGGTTACAATACCATGGTTTGTAATGTCCGTTACCCATTCATGAAGCTCCTTAAGAAGACATATCCATGTACTTGATTGTTGGGTTACCTAGGATTAAGAAGGGGAGGGATTCGATCTTTGTGATGGTTGATCATTTCTCTAAGATGGCTCACTTTATCCCTTACCATAAGACCGATGATCCCTCCAATGTAGCTAACCTTTTCTTTAGGGAGATGGTTAGGTTTCATGGATTACTTAAGACTACAGTGAGCGATCGGGATATGAAGTTTCTTAGCCACTTTTGGAGGACTCTTTGGGGTAAACTAGGGATGAAGTTGTTGTTTTCCGCCTCTAGTCACCCACAAATCGATGGAAAAATGGAGGTAACTAATAAGACCCTTACTACCATCCTTAGGGACATCATTACGAACAATGTAAGGTTGTGGGAGAATCCTTTGTCTCGTTTGGAGTTTGCTTATAATAGGATTATACCTTTATCTACTAAGCTTACACCATTTGATTGTGTTTATGGTACTAACCCATTTGGATCTTACCCCATGTCCTATGATGGAGAAAGAAGACTTTGATGCATGAAAACAGGTGTTCATTCAGGATCTTCATTAGCACACTCGAGACCAGCTACTTTAAAGCCAAAGCGAATGTGCAACGAGCCAACAAGGGGTGTCACAAGATGATTTTTCAGCCCAATAATCTAGTTGGGTGCATTTTTTAAAGGAGCACTTTTCCAACAAGTGCAAGTCCAAGTTCGCTCCCCGAGGAGATGGTCCATTCAAAGGTGTTACAACGATTTGGGGACAATGCCTACTAGATTGACCTACCTGGTGAGTATAGAGTTAGTGCCACATTCAATGTCACCTATCTCAACCCCTACCTAGTTGAGGATAGAGATATGGATTCGAGCTCGAATCCTTTCTAAGAAGGGGAGAATGATGGAGTACCATCTCAAGCACCACCCGATATACCGCATTTTCGAGATTGACCT
The DNA here is from genome assembly GCA_963922045.1 of Persicaria maculosa. Classification (NCBI taxonomy): domain Eukaryota; kingdom Viridiplantae; phylum Streptophyta; class Magnoliopsida; order Caryophyllales; family Polygonaceae; genus Persicaria; species Persicaria maculosa. Next base: position 38,457,957 of record OY998271.1, read on the forward strand.
ATCACAAGGTCCCGAGCCAAGAAGTTAAGAGAGGAACTTAACACCTTCATCAACTACCAAATGAAGTTGGTGCTACTAATGGAGCCCGAGAGTAACATCGCGACATTGCTTGAAACTGCACCTTTTTTGGGCTTGACCAAGGGTGGTTCAACCACCACACACACTTAGTTTTTCATTTGCTTTCCTTGTTTTGGACTTCGTGTTTTGGAACCGCCCTTTGTTTGGGTTTAGGAGGACTTGTTGAATTTCGTGTTTTTGGGCCCTTGCTTTTAGGCTAATTTTACCTTCTGTTTAAGGCTCGTAACCTCTCATTTGAAGACACTTTTTTCAAACATGATTTTTATGAAAACCTAGCTAGTTTCACTCTCCAAAATTGAAAGCTTCATGTCTTGTGTGCATGTGTCTTGAATCTAGTTCTGTTTGTTTTTTGTTTTTTTTTAATTTTGCAGAAGATTAGGGATTCCAAGATGAGCACGAGCCTCCTCCTTGTGCTTCCATGACCAACCATGGTTGTGTAAGGTTATAAAGGGTTGGTTTTGGTGTCATTCAAGTTGGTTCTTGGTGAATTATCCCATAGGTCTTCTTATTATTCATCAAGGTTGATTCCTCCTATCTTTTACCTTTCATTTTCACTTTATTGTTCTGTTTTTTCCTTTTACTTGGTTGAGCCCTGTCCTCAAGGTCTAACCTCCTTTTACTGTATTTTCTTGTCTAATTTATGTCTTTCCATTGTGTCCTTGTGAGTCTGAGTCTACAACGCCAAGAAGTTCAAAAAAATAGCGGTTAATTCCGCATCAACTGACTTCCAAAGACAGTGGATTCCATTATGTAGAAACCCTCTCATTTTTTTAATGTTTTAACCCCTTAGTGTTTATTTAACGAAGTTGTCATTACCCTACACAATTAAGTTCTCCATTTACAGATCACTTCTTTGTGATTGCTGCAAAAGGTATAATTAGTCTTATGAATCAATTAAAACCCTAGAAAGAGGCAATTCTATCAAGGTGATCAATCAAGAGAGAATTAACAACATAAAAGAAGCACAAGAGTAATGAAATAATCATGGAAATAACTAAGAAATCAAAGCCTCACAATTTAACCAACCATATCTTTGAATTGCGGGCGAAACAATGAGTTTAGTTGCTCAAAATCTAACGAACGAAGAATAATTGAAAGGAAAGATAATAGGATGTGATGTTGTGTCAAAAACCTACTGAAAACTGACCTAAATAGGCTAATAATCGGCCCTCATAAAACCCCAGAAATAACTAATTAATTGCTTAATTAAAAGATTTGAAAATATTCTGTCGTTTGCTAAATATGAGAAACCGGCAGGCGCCGATCGTAAAGCGGTGGGTGCCATTTTTCCTATGTTGTGCTTTCTTCCTTTGTTTTCGATTCTCTTCTTCTTGGCTCCTCTTGTGACACCACTTAGCCTCTTTTAAGGTCAATATCAGCCTCTTCCAAACTCTTTTAGTCCAACCTTAGCCTCTATTCAAGCTCGGATTGTAAATCTGCATAATAAGCACAAAACTGTGTAGATTCCAAGCTCGGATTGTAAACTCTTTTGGAGCAAGTTGGGAGTTGAACACCCAACAACCCATAATAATAGGAACCCTTAACCATCTGAACTAATTCATTCTAATGTTATGATAGGAAACTTATATTATTTATACCATATTTTTACAATTTTAAATTTAAGAAAAAATATAAATGTGTCGTGTCGGGTATCCAACAAATAGACAAACCCGGTCTGAATACGACATTGTGATGTGTAAAATTTGCACCGGGATTCTTAAGGAAGATTATTGGTTGATCCAGATCCCAATCTCATCATAATACTGAACTCTAAGAACAAAGGACGTCAGACGGGGCTTATCTCCCCCGGAATGCCCTCTGACGCGCTCAAGTCAGCATCCTTTCCTTCTCTCAGAGTTCAACTCCCTATTTAATAATCAAAATTAGGGTTAGACTAGGGTTTACCTTGTAAATGACAATTATGTCCCTAGATCTTTATCGAATTACTTTTTCTCTATCAATTGCCTTTCGAAAGACGGATATTTTGATGTTCTTTACTCATTATGATCAAAGACAACCAATACTTCTTGCCCCGTTGTCTTAGTTGTATCCTCCAAGCTTAATATTTTCAACCAATGAACAAAATGTAATGTAATTAGTGCGTTGTTGACTTATCAAATGAAAGTTACTACTCAAAATGATTAGTTAAATTTTTGGACATAAGTGAGAGATATTGCTATTTAAAGACATTCATGGTCAGCTTTTATCCGTGAGTGACAACTGGTTGGTCTTTAAGTGTTTGAACAATTGGTTTTAAGTGACATTTTTTATTGCTTGAACTTGGCTTCCGTTGGCCTTAAATTGGGGGGGGGGGGGGGGTTTGCCTTAAAATTGGTTTTTATTAATCGGAAGTGGTGATTTATTAGCCATAAATGGAGATTCTTTTGCCATAATTAAGTGGCAATGTTGTTGGCCTTAAGTAGCGATCTTTTAGCCTTAAAGTGACATACTTGTGGCCTGAAATCGGTGATCTTTTGGCCTTAAGTGGCATACTTGTGGCCTGAAATCAGAGATCTTTTGGCCTTAAGGGGCGTACTCGTGACCTGAAATCGACGATCTTTTGGCCTTAAGTGGCATATTTGTGGCCTGAAATCGGCGATCTTTAGGCCTTAAGCGGCGTACTTGTGGCTTGAAATCGGCAATCTTTTGGCCTTAGGTGGCATACTAGTGGCCTGAAATTGGTGACCTTGTGGCCTTAAGTGGTGTACTCGTGGCCTAAAATCGGCTTCTTTTAGTCTTAAGTAGTGAATATTTGGCCCTAAATGGTGATCATTTGGCCTTAATTAGCGATCTTTTTCATCGTAGCTGACTATTGCTTGGCCGTGAGTCGAGGTAATTTTAATGTAGCCTGCAGTTACTTGACCATAAGTGGTGATTCTTCTTTTTTCTCTTGAATCATTTTGTACTACTAATGTCGCTCTTGACAATTAGACCTGAATAAACATATTTGCTAAGAGGGTGATAAGTATATCAAATACTTCCTGATTTTAGATCAAATGATTTTAATGATTTGATATGTTCCTAATGCTCCAGATTTTTTTTGGCTCTAGGTGCATAAACTCAATGTTTGGTGCTCATAGCCTTTTCATCATCACCTATTCAAGACTACAAAACAAGTGGAGCACACCAAAACAGGTACACGAGGCACAACCAACTCCCAAATAGGTAGCATGTAGTTCAAACTTAATCATACATTAATATGTAATAACGGGACTAGTGGCAAATCCAGGATTTTTGCCAAGGGAGGCTGAAAATTACAAAGAACAATAATAAAATTCATCTTGCGAGTATAATGCTACAAAATACAAATATGTTCAATACTAAAAGTAAGTTTAATATTAAACATAAGTTCAATAAGGCAAATAGGTTCAATACTACAAACAAGTTCACTACAACATCATAATCTGTACACGGCTAATTAGCATATTTAAGGCATCTTCCACCCTTACTGATTACATATCTATCCCTCTAATTGGTGTGCACTTCACTTCACATATTGTTGGCATCATAAGTTGCATCCATTTCTTGTAAGTTGTAACAAGGAGTCCATGATAATAGCAACTTGTGGCATTTTTCCTTCCAATTTGTAGGATTTCAGTAGCACTTCCCACAATATTATCAACATTCTTTATTAATTTGCAGCAGCAGAACAAATTCTATCAATTTCACTAACTTGTGGGAGTCAATCCACTTGAAGGAAGGACAATAGTACACACCCAATAAGACCCAAGGCAACAGCAAATCCTTCCTTCAATTTATCTCTCCTCCAGGATAGAGCACCTCAAAAGACAAACTATTAAGATTTAAGATCCAAACTTAACAAGGCAATTCCATGTGCTCACTTCTCTAGGATGAAAGACTAAAATCAGTTGCTCATTTATCAAGTTGCTTCCTCTATCTCTTTCAAAGGGTAGTAAAACTTGGGAGGTAAGAAGCTTACAATTCGAAATTTATTAATTCTCAAAACCATAAATTCTAATCATAATTTCTCAAAATTTATTATCAAATCACAAACAACAAATTCCAAATCACAAACAACAAATTTACAAATTTATTTCTTACCACAACCACGTACCACAAATCACAAACCACAAAGGCAAAATTTTATTTCTCACAAATCACAAACCCTAATCGAAATTCCTCAAAATTGATTCTCAAATCCATAAATTTTATTCTAAATTGATTCTCACTCAATCAATTCAATTTAAAAACAATTAAATTCAAAGGAAGAGTAAGAAAACTAACCAACCTTGAAGGTCTAGATCGAAGGAGAACAACGAAGATTGAAGGTCGGCTGTGTGGGAGACGAAAGTGCACCACCAGTGTGGAGCTTCGCATATAGCGGAGGAGCCGGCCGACGGCAGCGGCAGCCAGATCGAGGACTCATTAGTCGAGTAATGGGAATCGAAACTGGGTTGGCACCCTCTCGGATTAAATTATTTCAGTGTCTTTACCACTGAGTCAAGTCATTCTTGTGTTCTTGTTCGACTTTACTTAAATATTACTACAAGAACAAATATATAAAATATACATATACCCTTTTTTAGGATAGGGGGCTTCAGCCATCCCGAACCCCCGTGGATCTGCCACCGAACGGGACCACATTGGGCATGTGGAGACGAAACGAGCAGTTACAATTTGCAACATATACACATGATCAATCAAGAAAGTGGAGTGCATTATAAGATTACCCATTGATTTGTGATATTTTAAACTAAGCATCAACATTGTATGCTCACTAAATCGACAAACGTCAATTATACATATTAGTTAAATTAGTCAAAATTTTCAAAGGCTGGGATAGTGTGTGTGATCGAACCTAAGTGGGCAAACAAAACTTGTGTTAAAAGCAAGCTAAAAATACAAGTAATCCGACTATGGAGCAAAAACACAATAAGAAATAGGAAGCGATATCGATTCGACATGCTACTCCACGTGCAATCAGCGGCAAATAGACCAATTAAGGCACATTGAACTAGGGTGGCTCATTCGGGTCGACCCGACCCGACCCGACCCGAACATTTCGGGTGGGGGTCAACCCGAAGACCCGGGATTTTCAAAAATACGACCCGCCACCTGACCCGAACCCGAGATTTGTAATTCCGGGTTTTCCGGGTCGGGTCATGGGTTCACCCGAAAACCCGAGTTTTAAAATTTTATTAGTTGTTACAATATTTAAATTAAATAAAAAGGATTTTTTTTACTTTTCATCTGCATATTAGTTATATGAAGACTTAACCCACCTGCTCTGGACTTGTCCTATCTCACGAGATGTAATAACAATGATGGACTCTTCATTATTTGTTACAATAAACAACAACTTCATGCAAGGAACTGATCTAAATACCACCATCCAACAAATCAAAGAGAACATTGGTACCATTCGCTTCAATAAGCTTGCCTTTGCCTGGTGGAGCATCTGGTATTTCCGCAACAAAGCACTTTTTTGACAACGTGAAGCCCGACCCTAGGTGTATCTTATCTTTCTTGAAAGATCAAGTATTCATGTGGAACTCGACTAAGAATATTGATAATTGTGCTGATCATCAGCAACCAGAAAAACAACACCGGACAACAAAATCGGAGGACAGAAGGAGAAAAGCAAAATGGATGCCTCCGTTAACAGGTAATTACAAGCTCAATTTTGACGGGGCTTGGTCCTCTTCTTCTAAAGGCTCATACGGATTTGTTATCAGAGACTGTAAAAGCACCCCTACTTTCTTTGGATCCGGGCCTTGTCCAATCTCTTCCATCTCTGGCTCTGAAGGCTTGGGTCTTTGGAAAGGCTTACAAGTAGCTCGTGAACTCAACATAACTAACCTCGAGATTGAAGGTGATAATCTAACTATCATAAACAGCCTTAAAGGCGTCGGAAAGCCAACAGGAGACTCTGAAATGATTGTCTCAGACAGTCTAGTCTCGCTTGGTTTTTTTCAATCCATTAAGATTCGTCATGTCTTTCAGGAAGCTAACCGTGTTGCGAACCGCTTATCGCATCTAGACGTTGCTTTCCATAGTCATCTGGCTCCTGACAACTCTGCGCTTCTTGAGTTCATCCGTTCGGATGCCCTTGGCTTATAGGGCTTGTCCCTATAGCCAAATTATTTTCGGTTCAAAAAAAAATATACTCCGTAGTCTCCGTATATATATTTTTTAAGGATGGGGTTGCAGTGTGGGATGCGAAGACCGGCGTTGGTGGTAGGTCCCGGTGGAATCTCTGCACCAATGTGAAAATTGTTCTTGATAAATTTTTCGCCAATTAAAAACATCATACCGTATAATTTTATAAAAATATTCGGACACAAGCAATTATAAATGTCTTGTCAAAAAGACTCAAAACACAATTTTGTTACAATATTTTATTTCATTTTATGTATAAGATCACTGATCACTAACGGACATTTATATTGTGCAAAGAAAAATTCAACCTATGTCCCATTTCATTTTATTTCAAATACCGAGTATTTGGTTGCATACTTGCAGAGTTACAGTGTACAAATTACTAATAGAGCAAACACAACAATAAAATTAAAAAAAAAAAAATTCCGGGTCAACGGGTCAACCCCGAGACCCGCCGGGTCTGACCCCGACCCGCCCATTGACCCGAGATTTTCTAAAATTCGACCCGAGACCCGACCCCTAGGGGTCTTGGGTCAACCCCAACCCCGTGTTTTCCGGGTCGGGTCCATTTTGAACCACCCTACATTGAACACACAAGCTCTGCATATGTAATCACTAACTTGAGCATTATATGTCGATTAAGAAGAGTAATCAATGGACATCGTGACCACATGTACTAATCAATATAATGACACATACTAGTCAACTATCTCATGCTTGACATAAAAAATGAGTTAGAATTGGTGAGAACGTATAGTCTAGCAAATAGGCATTAAGGCAATAGCTTTGACTAGCAATTATGTTACAGCCACAAAGATGATATTTGTCAAATTCCGAGAAACCCGATCGGGTCGTATGAAAACGGGAGTCGTGTCGAGTTTATTTTGTTTTTGATTATAAGGTCGGGATCTACCCTTCTAACACAAAAGCTTAAGTCATTCTCTTATATTTTGGTTTGGTTTTCACCTCATTTTCAATGTGGGACTACCCAGACAACCCCAACACGGCCCCTCAAGTGCAACTTGTTAGGTAGGAGGAATGTCGAGTTCTTAAGTACAAATAAAAAGATATGTAAATGCGAATCTGAATCCTAGCCTATGCAAATAATTACAAGACTTCCTCCCATTATAGTGGAAGGGTAGTCAGGATCGATCCACGAGGAGGCGTGTCAGCGGGATCCTAGTAGCGTCGGAACTTTCACGTCTTGCGTCAACCAGAAGCCTCGATCTCGACCTTGGCTATCGCTCCTCTCTGCAACAGAAGACCTGCAGAGACAAAAACAAGCAGTCGATATCGACTAGGAAAGGTCAATATCAATGTCAGCAGACGAAATCGACTGGCTTAGAAGACTGTCAGTCGATACAGAAGGTCGATATCGAGGGGGGAGGGTCGATATCGATGTTCAGTAACTCAGCAGGGATGATCGTCGTCGACTCAGAAAACCGTCGACGAAACTCATTGGTCGATATCGACGTCTGTGGTCGATATCGATGTCTTCTCCTGCAAAGTTGTTAGCTTTTGTCGGCAAAGAAAGCCGAAGACTTAAGGATGAATGAGGATGCGATGAACAGAAATAAACAAAGGTTTTGATGAATAAACTTATATAAAAAGCAAATCCTAGGATTAGGGTTTACCACAACGTTAACCAATGCATGCGATAAGATAAATAAGACGGACAATTGCGCTATTTCATCCGAGGGACGAGCTTTCACTGTACACCAACTCTTAGGATTACTCTTGCAAATAAACCTAATTGTCTCTACCAATTTTATGTTTATAACTCAAGTCGTTAGCATGAATCCCTTTTCTTTCTATTAGGACTAAACATAGAATCGTATGAGATGATATAGATACAACGATATCAACATCTAACACTTACCTCAAGCACGCATGGCTAACGTCAGGCTCACCCCGACCCTAAGAGCTTTGGGGAACTACTCGCTTCTCATCATGGAACTTATCTTTGATTGAAAGAAATAAACTTGCATTAAACTATAAACTCTGAAGCTTTACAACTCAACGTCGGCTTTCGCAAACGCCAAACCTTAAAACTTCTCTCTAACTCTATTGCTATTGATTGTGTGTCTGTGGATGGATGATTGAATGTCAGCCCCCTAGGGCTTTATTTATAGGCTACTAATCCTTACTAGCCAAGGATTGTAACTTCTATCTAAACTATGAACTCTATCCAAATGATTAGGATAGGTCTTTTATTTTGATAAAATTCTACTAACTTGATAAAACTTAAGGGTAAAAAGTAGATAAATCCTAGCTGTCATATATCTATAGTTACAAGATAATTCATGCCTCTTTGAAGATAAAATTTCCAATCCGCGTCTCAAAATCGTATCTATCTTCTGTTGAGATGTGGTCGATATCGACCAGTAAGGTTGATATTGATGTCTGTGTTTCTGCTCGACTTGTCCATCTCTACTCGATTCCTGGGTTGAGGTCGATATCAATGGCGTAAGGTCGATATCGAGTGCTTTCCTCTGCTGTGTGATGGTCTGTCTCGACACTCAGTTCTGTGTCGATGACTGTAGTAATTGTCGATGTTGCAAGGTCGACATCGACCTCTCTTCTGCTCTTCTTGGTTTCTCCGTTTTGACTCCGATTTTGCTCGAATTCCTGCATGGTTAGCTCAAAACTCGTGCAGACTTTATTTCTTGCACGTTAGCCCATTCTTACACAAGTTTATATTCTTTTGAACCTTTTCTTTGGAAATCGAATGAAATATGAAGTCAAAAGATGCAATAAAAAGAGGTACAAATAAGTACATCACAACCCGCCTGGACCGGGTTGACACTTGAACATTTTTTTTCTTTTGGGTCGAGACTCTTAATCTCTTTATAGCTCGCCTAGTTTTTTGTTTGGTTGTGGTTTTTCGATGAGTTTCAGCATTCTCAATCTCTTTTAGCCTTACCCGAAGCCAGGAATACCGACCTAACTCGAACCTGCTCTAATACCATGTCAAATTCCGAGAAACCCGGTCGGGTCGTTAGAAAACGGGAGTCGTATCGGGTTTATTTTGTTTTTTTATTATAAGGTCGGGATCCACTCTTCTAACACAAAAGCTTAAGCATTGTGTAGGGGCTTCACCTCCCCTTATATTTTGATTTGGTTTTCACATATTTTTCAATGTGGGACTCTACCCACAAACCCCAACACGCCCCCACAAGTGCAACCCGCCTGGATCGGGTTGACACTTGAACATTTTTTTTTCTTCTCTCGGGTCGAGACTCTCAATCTCTTTATAGCTCGCCCGGTTTTTTGGTTTTTTTCCAACGGTTTTTGGCATCTCAATCTCTTTTAGCCTACCCGATGCTAGGAAAACCTACCCGACTCGGACCTGCTCTGATACCATATAAAATTTTGAGAAACCCCGGTCTGGTCGTATGAAAACGGGAGTCGCATCGGGTTTATTTTGTTTTTGATTATAAGGTTGGGATCAACCCTTCTAACACAAAAGCTTAAGCCGTTATGTAGGGGCTTCTCCCTTCCTTATATTTTGTATGGTTATACCACTCACAATCAATGTGGGATGACTATCTTTTTATCCCAACACGCCCCCTCAATAAAAATAAACCCGACACGACTCCCGTTTTCATACAACCCGATCGGGGTTTCTCGGAATTTGACATGGTATCAGAGCAGACCCGAATCGGGTCGGTTTTCTGAGATGCCAAAACCCGTCGTAAAAAAATCGGGCGAGCTATAGAGAGATTGATAGTCTCGACCCGAAAGAAAGAAAAAAAATTGTTCTAAGTGTCAACTCGATCCAAGTGGGTTGCACTTGAGGGGGTGTGTTGGGATAAAAATGTAACAGTCCCTTTTTACTCCCAAGGGAGCGTTGCAGAGCCAGTGAATCCGTAGATTTTAATGTCTTTGTATTCACCTGAGGCTTATAAGGACATGCAACCATTCTCCCATAAACAAGACGGTACTTCAAGCAATTGAATGAAATAGGCGGAAGTCAAATAAATATCATGGTTTCAAATATCCAAACCCAATAAAATAACTGAAATACCAAAACCATAAACTGTAAATAAAACTCCAAAGTAGCATTGCAGAAACTTTAAAACTTTAAAACTGTCATTCAAATATCTCCTTAGCTCACTCCCGCTCTGTTGTGCTTACTAGACCTATGGAATATGGCCTGGTGTTTTGTGAGCACAAAGGACAACAGTCATCTAATAAATACGATGGTTAGTACAATTAAGTCTAGCAAATGATAGGGAAAATGTTCAGACTTTAACCATACAGTGACCATAAAATGGTATGTCATAGGTTAAGGGAAAGACACGAGTATTTAAGTGGAAACTGAATAAGCAGGTAAAAATTTCATAACATGACTCGGATGATCATGTCGATCGATTAAATGATAGGAAAATAAATTATACCCGAGACAGATGAGGTAGAACAACAACGGGTCTTTAAAAGAACTACGATCTTCATCAGTTCGTTGTTTTACCACCCCAAGAATAATGCATTCTGGGGTGGATGTTTCATGAAACCTTGTAAGGCGGTGGCTTAATGAACCACAACATGCAAGTTAGTCTACTACAACTTGCAAATGACCTATGGTCACTCGCATCACTAGAGATGTGCATTTTAACTTATAACACATTAATAGTTCATACTAGATGATCATACAACGATGTTAAATCAATTAGGGACAAGCATGGATAATTCAAAGGGTCTTAATATCGCATACCATTAATTTGCATGAAAGAAACAAGCAGAATTTCATGCAACTAGGAAGATGAAAATGGGCAATTTTCACTTATCTCGAGTTATAAACAAATAACACATTTAATACACATATCATTATAATTAAATTAATAATTTCCCATTAATTTATACTCGTGTCAATTTATGAATAAGGAGATAAATTACATCAAGCAGTCGAATATGCAATTTATCAAAATTGGCAAGGAAATTGACCACATGGTCGAATTCGACACCGAAGAATTAAAAGACACGTCAAAAGAATCATGATACACGCAAAGGGCGTTGAACGAAATCACTTGCCTTAAACTTTGTTGATCGGTTGACGAAACAAGACCAGATTTTAGCACCTATTGAATCCATGAAAAATGAAATATTTAATATTGACATTTTATGCAATTAACTTTACTTCACTCAATTAGAAATTGAATTAATTCTATAAAGTTAAGAATTTATATAAATATAACCTTCTCGGAGAGCGGGACTCGACGTGGGTGCTTCGGGATTGCTTGGTGTCGCTGAGGCAGGCAAGAATCGAATTAGTTTAAAAGTATCGACCGCCTAATTTAATAAATAATTAAGTTGGGGTCAGAACTGTGAATAGTCTAAAAGTAAGGGGGAGTTTCTGCAATTTTCAGAAAAGAGATTAAAAACCTCTGTTTCTTCAATGGCGTTTCACGCACCGTCGGCACCGAAGAAGGAGGAGCAGGTGAAGGGCTCGGCGCGCCTCTTCTTCCGGCGTCGATGGCTAGCGGCGAAGGCGAGGGCTTCGACGGCGATGGGCAGCGGAAAGGCAGCGATCGGAGGCGGCGGCTCGGGCGGTAATGGCGGCGGCAAGCGGAGGCTATTGTAACGAGGGCTTGGGCTGCTGCCGTGGGTGTGGCAATCGGAGATGAAGGCAACATGGGCGCGGCCTTGGGCGATCTCCGAGCAGCGATTGTCTGTGCGGCGGCGAAGAGCGATTGCAGGCGGTGGTCGGCTCGGACTCAGGTCGCCGGCGGTGGTGGTTGGATGTAGAGGCGGAGCCCTCCTCATCCAACAAATTATATAATACTCCTCGTTCGACAAAACATATCGTTTACTATTCACACACGCTTTTTTTAGAATGACGCTTTTTTAGAATGATAAAAACTATATAAAATATTTATTTTTTATAAATTTTTTTAATTGTATTTATTAATAATAACTATGAAATTGTTAAAAAAAATTATTAAAAAATAGATATTTTATAGGGGCAATTTGCGAAATGTCCATAAAATAGGTACTAATTTGTGAAATGTCCACGTTTTGGGACAATTTTGTGAAATGTCCACAATATAAGCCTCCGACGCAATTTCTCTCTCCTTCGCTATCTCCCTCTCCGCACGCTCTCTCTCTCACGCCCTGCTCGACGGTGATTTTGCAGATTTTGTGCCGATCATCTCTCCGATCTCATCAAAACAACCGATTTGAGCATCTCTTCTACAGAATCAAGTACGTACAACATTCGATTACAAACTACATCAAAAAGCGGCCTTCAATTCATTGAAAATTTGCGCCAAAGGCGCAAATTTTCATAGATTTTTCATGATTCTGGATTGTGCTGACGAATTTACTACTCTGTCCATTAGAATCACACAAAATTTGCGCCGAAGGCGCAAATTTTGACTTATCGAATAACAACCGAATCTTCAATAAGATCCATTCTTCAATAACAACCGAATCTGAGCTTGTTTAAGTTCGTTTCTGCTATATCTATATGAAATACAATCGAATCGATTGATTACTGTTATGGAATGTCTCAAAATTTGCGCCTTTGGCGCAAATTTTGATTGATTTTTACTGTTGTTGTTAATTGCTCCATGTCAGCACTGCATTTTTGATGTATTGGATGAGATTTTGAAGTCTCCTTTTAAATACATGCTTCTTTATGCTCATTTGAATTATGTGCTTGCACTTTAAAATGTAGCATTGCTGTATCTAGTTCAAATGTGCTTATACTTTGATTCACCTCTTTTCATCGCTGCACTTAAAATCTTAGAAAATTTGCACCGGAGGTGCAAATTTTGTAGGACTCTGTTAATAACTGGTGTATTCTATTCATATAGTTAATTTAATAAGATCAATTATTACACTTTGATTGCTGTTGTCATCACTGTTGCATCCATATATTGCATTTGACAATATAATGAACTCTACATTCATTATTACACTTTGATTGTTGCATGTCAGCACTGCATTTGAATCATAGAATTCTGTTCATAACTGCTGTATTCTATTCAAATGTTGCTTGATTTTTGAAGCATCAATTACTGATAATGATTGTTTTTTGATATATGTGTCTTATTTTCAAGTCTACAATCAAATCTTTGCTTGTTTATGCTTATTTATGATTGTTAATATGTTACATTGGTAAATCTTTACCATATACATTCCAATTCAAATGATAAATGCAATGAAATTACAGAAAATTTCATTTTTGATGTATTGGATGAGATTTTGAAGTCTCCTTTTGAATACATGCTTCTTTATGCTCATTTGAATTATGTGCTTGCACTTTAAAATGTAGCATTCCTATATCTAGATAAAATGTGCTTATACTTTGATTCACCACTTGTCATCACTGCACTTAAAATCTTCACTGTTGATTCTGGTGTATTCTATTCATATAGTTAATTTAATGAGATCCATTCTTCACTGTTCCATCCATATATTGCATTTGACAATTTAATGAACTCTACATTCATTATTACACTTTGATTGCTCCATGTAAGCACTGCACTTAAATCTTAGAAAATTTGCACCTTCGGTGCAAATTTTGTAGAATTGTGTTCATAACTGGTATATCTTATTCATATAGTTGATTTAATGATATCCATTCCTCACTGCTGCATCCAATATTGCATTTGACAATATAATGAACTCCACATTCATTATTACACTTTGATTGCTCCCATGTCAGCACTGTATTTGAATCATATAAAATTTTGGTTCCTTGTGTCAACACTTCAATCAAATTGTGTTTCTTACTACTGCAATCTATTTATCCTCTTAAATTCATATTCTACAGATTACAATGGCAACCCACGTTATTACAGTTATATATGGTGGGAAATGGTTATTTGATGAATCAGGTCCAACCTTTGCCGGACACACTACTTCAAAAGTGTTCATAGTTGATGACTCAATAACACTACAGGGTTTAAGTGAAAAAGTGCACAACAGATTCAACGTAGACAGCGCATTTGAATTAGAATTCAATCATTTGCACCCTTTCAAAGTCTTGAGAGCTCCTCTTACCGTTGAATGTGATGCTGATTTGAAAGAGTTTTTAGAGTTGTCCAAACTAGATGATGTTAAATTTGCTGTTGAGTTGTGTGTCAGCATTAAAACAGATAATGACAAAGAAGATCAACAGACATTCCCAGCTGATAGTTTGGAGTTGGTGACATGCAATCCAAATATAACTAACATTGTCACTGAAGAAAATAGCATGACATTGATCGGTGACAACAGGATGAAGGGTGTGTTGTTAGAGGATATTGGAGACGACATGTACTCTGGAAACAGTGATACTCCCAGTGATGAAGATTCTGCAGCTGAAATATGGAGCACCCTATATTCTTCAGCACACAGAAGAGAGACTACACTAGAAGATTGGGATGCTGACAGCCCTACCATGCCTATTATGAATCAGAATTCAGAAAAATTGATATACATAGGCAAAACCTTTGAATCCAGGGATGCAGTTAAGAATGCTTTGAGAATATTGTCAATAACAGAGATATTTGGTTTTCGTGTGGCAAAATCAGAACCCAGGTATTATAGGGTGCATTGTGTAGATCCTAACTGCAAATGGAAAGTGCATGTCAAAACTTTTGGTCAAACTTGGCATGAGGTTACAGTGTACGATGACATGCACACATGCACGTGGGATATCAGATCAAAACACTGCAAAAAACCTTCATCATCAGTGGTTGCAAGCATCATCAAATCAAGGTGAGTAAATTTTGTAAGAAATAGTATTTAGATTTAATATTGCTTTTTAATATATTATTTATTCTAATTTTAATATAATTCAACAGTGTTGACACTGGATACAAACCAGCACAGATAATGGATAAGCTGAGAACAGAACAAAAGATGACAATTACCTACTGGATAGCATGGTAATCATCAAAAATTGCAAAAGAAATTGTCAAGGGGACACCAGAATCCAATTATGCAGATTTGCCATCATTTTGCCACATGCTTATGGAGAAAAACAATGGGACTATAGCATTGATTTCAACAGACAAAGAAGACAGGTTTAAGTACTTGTTCCTATCCTTTGGCCAATGCATCAGAGCATTCCCCTTCTTAAAGAAGGTATGTCTTACTCAGTGTCAGCATAAATTCTGTTCTCATTGAATTTCATAAATTCAATATAACTAGTAATTTCATTTATTTATCTACCAGGTTATTGTTATTGATGGGACATTCTTAACTGGACAATATAGAGGCACATTGCTTGGAGCAGTTGCTCAAGATGCAAACAGACAAATTTATCCCCTTGCTTTTGGAATTGTTGACTCTGAAAACAACAGCTCTTGGGAATGGTTTTTGTACCGGCTGCTGAAGGTTGTGCCTCCCTCAAATGACTTAGTGTTTGTCTCTGATAGACATGCTAGCATTGCAAGGGCTATATCTTTAGTTTACCCAATAGCTACACACTGCATATGTATGTGGCACTTGAAACAAAACATCAAAGCGACATTCAAGAAAAAGCACCTGGGAAAAATGTTCAAGAAAGCAGCAGAGAGTTACACTATCCAAGAGTTCAACAGCTGGCTTGCACAAATAGAAGCAACCTGTCCAAAACTGTCAGAATATTTGGTGTCAGCACGTTTTGAAAAATGGGCCAGAGCACATGCAAAGTGCAATAGATACAATATGATGACATCCAACAATGCAGAGAGCTTGAACTCCATTTTCAAAGGGAAAAAGGATTATCCTATTGTGGCACTTATAGAGTTTGCTAGGGAAAAGCTCACATCATGGTTCCAGGAGAGAAGAGAGAAAGCACTAGAAAACCAAGACAGAATAACTCCTGAAATCCTTAAGGTGATAAGGAAATCACAAGAGCAAGTTGGATTATACAGAGTAGAAAGGATGAATGCATCACAATTTGAGATCAAAGGCGAAGGAGCTGTAGCTATAGTTGATCTATCAGCGAAGACATGTACGTGCAGGGTATTTGATGTCGAGAAAATACCTTGTGTACATGCTCTATCAGCCATTACACACGTAAAGGCAAATATATCTGATTTTGTTGCAAATTTTTACAGCAATGATGCTTGGCGTATGGCATATGCAGAAACAATATATCCAGTGTTGGAAGAAGATGAAGGAAACGTCCCTGATGCGATAAAATCTATCAAATGTTACCCCCCTGTAGTAAGAAAGAGAGCAGGAAGACCTCCTTCAAATAGAAAGCTATCAGTGGGAGAGTTCAAGAGGAGGATAAAGCATTCAAAATAAGGCTGTCAGCACAATTTCTGTCATTGGTATTATGTAAAATTACTACTAGGAAAAAATACAGCTTAGACATTATGAATGACATGTATGTTCCAAAATAAACATTCATTCAACATTATAGAATAAAATTGTAGATTTTATCATGTAATAATACAAGTTTGTACATTCTTTTCTCTATGTCAGCGCAATTTTGTCATCGGTACTCATCAAATTTCAGATTTATATCATTGTTGTTTACTTAAAAAACAATACAATGTTGAGAAATAATCTAAAATATTATTCTATAATATTTTAGATTAACAACCTCGTTCCACCACCCCACCACAATAGCTTCAATAACAAAGAACACCACGGTGGTGTCCCCACAATATCTATTGTTGAGCAAAAATAAGAGCATGTTGTGCAATTATAGGCTATTGGTGAGCAAAATTAAGACTGTGTTGAGCAAAAATAATAGCATGTTGAGCAAATTTTAAACGAACGCCGATGTTGTGCAGTGCAATTATACTCTATTGTTGACCAAAAATAAGACCATGTTGTGCAATTATCTATAGACAAACTATGAGAACACATTGAGAAAATATATAAGATCAAATTGATCACAATTTCACAAAGTCTTGATATTTGTGCAAATATAAACTATTGTCGAGCAAAAATAACAGCATTTAGAGCAAAAATAAGAGCATGTTGAGAAATTTTCCACAAAATGCCCCGTGTTGTGCAATTATAGGCTATTAATGAGCAAAAATAAGACTGTGTTGAGCAAAAATAACAGCATGTTGACCAAATTTCCAACAAACGCCCATGTTGTGCAATTTTGCCACTTTGATTTAAAAAATATGCATTCTTCCAAAAAAAAATCTCTGTCAGCACTACTTTGGACTGGTGTCAACACTACTTGAAAATAATATCAGTGTCAGCACTACTTCAGACCTCAAACACCTAGTGTCACCACATAAACTTCAGTGTCAGCACTACTTCAGTGATTGCTCCAATATCATATAAAATTTTGGTTCCTTGTGTCAACACTTCAATCAAATTGTGTTTCTTACTACTGCAATCTATTTGCACCCTTTCAAAGTCTTAGGAGGTCCTCTTACCATTCAATGTGATGCTGATTTGAAAGAGTTTTTAGATTTGTCCAAACTAGATGATGTTAAATTTGTTGTTGAGTTGTGTGTCAGCATTAAAACAGATAATGACAAAGAAGATCAACAGACATTCCCAGCTGATAGTTTGTAAACAAATACAATCAAAACAAAATTATATTCATATTATACATTTGCTTCACCCAAGTTTACAGAACAGGTAATACAAGTTTGCTTACATCCAAGCCCCTCAAAAAGTTAAACTACATTTTCTATTACTAACATCACAATACAAACCTACAAAAGTTACTAACTTTACAAAACAAACCTACAAAGTTACTAACTTTACAATGCAAATCTACAAAGTGGACAAGTCCCTTCAACCCTAAGCCATTCTCGGATGCAATTTGGATGGAAGAAATGTGAGCATGGCATGCCAAGGACAGGCATTGAATCCAACATCGGGTCAAGACATATTGAACATGCCTGCCCATCAAGCTCAAGATGGTATACCTCTTGTAGACCATCAATAGCTGCTTCAGTGGCTGGATGATGTGGGTAGTCCACCTCCATGTCCACCTCCATGTCGGAATCAGAAGACTCAGAGCTTGAATCAGAAGAAGGGTTGGAAATGTAGTACAAATTGATGGTGACGTTAGGGCATAGACCATATTCAATAAAGTCGTCACCTTGAGCAAACCAAGTCCTTGTAAAATCTCTTAAGATATGGTTTGCTACTTGATGTCTAACAACAGTTGGGATCCCCGCGTCCCTTAATATTCCATTGCTGCGCCATAAGCTCATTGGCAACCCATTCCAAACGTATAAATGATGAATTATTACAGGAAGATCCACGGAGTGGATTGAGACTAACATTTCACTCGACCCGTATACAGTGGACTCGCTTGCTAAAAGTTCAACAACAAACTCACCAACTGTGTGATGATACCCTTGTTGAATAATCGGTTGAAAAGCCATTGAAGAAGAGACGAACTGAAAGGACACCGGCGATTGAAGGGTACTTGGCGATTGAAGTGATCGTCGACTGTAAACACAAAATGGGGGAAACGGAGAAGATTTTGGAGTGAGCTGAAAGGACACCGAGGATTGCACAAACTACGGACTGCTTTTGGGTTGAAATCGTGCTTAAGAAGACAAAACATTGGGCCAAATCCTTGCATTCATCAATTTTAAATATAAGCCCATTAACATCTTCTCTTATTTTTGCTCAACAATTTCACAAAGTGCCCCATGTTGTGCAATTATAGGGTATTGATGAGCACAAATAAGACTGTGTTGAGCAAAAATAAGAGCATTTTGACCAAATTTCGAACAAACGCCCATGTTGTGCAATAATAGAGTATTGATGAGCAAAAATAAGACTGTGTTGAGCAAAAATAAGAGCATGTTGAGCAAATTTCCAACAAACACCCATGTTGTCCAATTACAATCTATTGTTCAGCAAAAATAAGATCGTGTTGTGAAATTAATAATAGAGAAACTATAAAAACATATTAATAAACAATAAGAGCATGTTGAGCACTATTTCACAAAGTCTAATATAGTTGTGTAAATATAAACTATTGTTGAGCAAAAATAAGAGCATGTTGAGCAAATTTCCAACAAACGCCCATGTTGTGCAATTATAGTATATTGTTGAGCAAAAATAAGACCGTGTTGTGAAATTATTTATAGAGAAACTATGAAAACATATTGAGAAAAAATAAGATCATGTTGAGCACTATTTCACAAAGTCTTATATAGTTGTGTAAATATAAACTACTGTTGAGCAAAAATAACAGCAAGTTGAGCAAAAATCCAACAAATGCCCCTGTTGTCCAATTATAGGCTATTGATGAGCAAAAATATGACCATCTTGAGCAAAAATAAGAGCCTGTTGAGCAAAATTCCAACAAACGCTCATGTTGTGCAATTATAGTCTATTTTTGAGCAAAAATAAGACCGTGTTGTGCAATTATCTATAGAGAAACTAAGAGAACTTATTGAGAAAAATAAGATCATATGAATCACAATTTCACAAAACTCTTGATAGTTGTGCAAAAATAAACTAGTGTTGAGCAAAAATAAGAGCATGTTGAGCAAAAATGACGAATAAATAAAGTATTAACCACTTGCCGTAATTTTTAAAAAAAACAAGAAAAGAAAAAAAAACAAAAATTAGAAAAAGCAATAAATAAGGTATTTGCTCAACTTGCTGTTATTTTTGCACATCAATAGTTTATATTTACACAGTCGGTCGTCGTCATTTCTTTCATCAACCCCCCCGAAATCTCATCTCTCTTGCTCTGCAAAGTTTGCTTCACGTTTGATTTCCTATTGCTCACTGAGACCAGATCGAAAATCCCCCTCTCTATTGCTCTACCATATACATCACCATGTCTCCAGACCGGAAAGGTTTGATTTCCTATTCTCCGTTTATTACAGTTTAAATAAGAATGATTACGGTTTAGGGTTTAGCTCCAACGAAATGCAGGAAATGAGAGTTATTCAAGTTATTCGACCTTCCACAAGCTGCCTTTGCTAATTTAAGGACTTCGGCATTATAATGTGTAGTTAATGTGATGGACTTATCGTTCAATTTTCAAATTTATATGGAATAAACTCCCTTCTTTTACAATGCCATTGCATGCATTATTTGTGGAATTTGATTTTCAGTGTTCATTACATAGGTAAACGCCCGCAGAGATTGAGTGACTCACCTACTACAGACAGTCAAAACCGAATTTCGAAGAGATCAAAAAGATCTGGCGTTAAACCTCCAGTAATTGATTTATCTAGGGATTCACCAGCTTTCATTGATGAACTGTTTCAAGATACTCAGCCTGATAGAGCATGTGAAACAGGGGTATGTTCCCTGTCACTTGAATCTAAAGATTCACAACCGCTTGTTCGGAAAAACAGTAAGAAAGAGGTCCCCCATGAGACTACTATTCCTACTAGCACTGTTGGTTTAGAAGCCCTTGAAATTACAGTTTTGCAAGACAATTCACCTAATGTAACGCTTGGTCAACCAGCGAACGCAACTGTGAATAACATCACATCTGATGAGCAAACAGAAGGCACTGAAATCCAACCTATCTCAGAAAACAGACAAATGATTGCAAAGACCGAGAGGGACAGCAGACAGAAACAATTCAACTCTTTGAAAACACGTTCAAGCCCCCGCCTACTTGTGTCATCATTGCAGAAAATGAATGACAAGCAAAAGAAATTCATTAAAGATATTGGGTTTGGATGTTTGTTCAACTTGAACATTGTTTCCCTTCCACAATATCTTTCATATTGGTTAGTGGATCAGTTTGACCCTAACAAGTGTTGTTTGGTTATGGCTAATGGAGGAGAACTTGAAATTACTGAGATGGATGTCCATATCACATTGGGATTGCCTATGGGAAAGGTTTTAGTAGCAAGAAAAACAGCAAAGGAAAATTTCAACCTTGTGAAAGATTGGAGAAACACATTTGAGGTTAAGGATAATATAACATCAGCTATGGTTATGGATAAATTGATAGCTGACACTAATTGTGGTGACCAATTCCTCGTGAACTTTATTGTTGTATTAGACTCTTACTTGATTGATACTTTAGGAAATGGACATGCAAACCATAGTTTAGTAAGAGTTGTTCCGGAATTAGGTGACATGAGAGAGCTAAATTGGTGTGGTCTTGTGTTAGAAAGTTTGGTTGATGCGAAAAAAAGTTGGGAAAAGAACAAGGATGGACACTTCAGAGGGCCTATATTGTTCTTGGTTGTAAGTAGTTTTTCAAACCTTTCCTCTGTTGTTAAATTAATTTCTTTACCATGATTGTACTACCCATGTCACCAGTGCCTATTTTAAGTTTCCTAACTACAATATTATTCATGTCAGCACTGCCCCACTTCATCATCTTCCCTGTGATGTTAAATTAATTTCTTTACAATATCTGTAGTACCCATGTCACCAGTGCCTATTTTAACTTTAGTATCTACAATATTATTCATGTCAGCACTCCTCCGCCCGCTTAATTTCTTTACCATGTCTGTAGTGCCCATGTCACCAGTGCCAATTTTTAATTTCATAAATACAATATTATTCATGTCAGCACTCCCGTCCTGAATCATTATACTGATATATGTTTATCCCATTCATGTGTCAGTTGCTGTATATGGATAGGGTGAAACTGTTCACAAGCACAGCGCTTAGACGAATACCTCGTTCTTTGCCAGTGTTTTTTGGCATCAATTCCAAACTTCTACGCCAAAGAGAGACTGATGACATTAATAGTGGAGGCTTTGGCCGTGGCTCAATCCAACCTCGCCAAATCATTCCTCCCACTCAAGAAATACCTCCTACGGCTTGTCCACAATCTACTACACACAATGAAGAATGCACTGAACACCCCGCTGGTCCAGAAAAACAACCACCTCCACTTCAGGTCTATATGATTTTTTTTAACCAATTCAATCTAAATTTGTGCAGTTTATCATGTTTTCTTATTTACTGATGTTTTCTTTAATCTTATTTTCTCATGTGCTCTTGTCTTCTAGAATTGGATACAGACTTTTGCTCAAAAGACTTCTGTGCTTGCATCTGCTATTTCTGAATTTGTGGAGTGGTCTACAAATATACCGCCTGAACTACAAAATGATGACAAGGTGAATTCACTTCTGCGTGGAGCCAACCAGCTCCTAGGGATGGGAGATGTGACCCCTGCGCCTGCTACAGATGCTGCTGACAGGTCATATATGGACGACTCTCCAAACACAATTTTTAACAACTCCCAACACCCATTCTGGTCAGACCCTGCTTTAATAGATTGCCTTACTCAGATTGAGCTTGTGTATCAGAATAAGCAAAAATTGAAATCAAATATCAAAGCAGATGGGCAATTTTCCTTTGATATATTTGTAAATGATCCTGTTTTGGGGGAAGATAATGGGATACCACAGAACGTTGCAGATGCAACCAAGGATGGTAATGACGCACAACAAGCTCCTGGACCCAGCCATGGTCATCCTCCAATACAACAAGATGTCCAAGCTAAAACTGCAGACACATTATGCACCCCTCCCAATCCCCTACCCACTCAATTCCAAACTGATATTCCACCAGAGAAGCCATTGGAGGATAAAAGAAAATCCAAGTCCCCTGCTCCATTGCCCCCCCGGAGGTCACCACGTGTCAACGCAGCTCCTGAGAATGCACCACAACAACTTCATGACACAAAGAGAGAAGAAGCTGCAAAGAGAGCATATAAACCGTCTGCATCTTTGAGAAGCCCCTATTACTCCCGTGTTGTAGATATTAACGATCCTATCTCTGAAATTGAGCGGACTGTTTCAGCCTATTTAGCAATGACAACAACTCATAGCACGTAAAGTTCATTTTAATCTTAATTTACTTAATGTATGTTCAGTTACAAGTAAAAGATATTTTTTATTTAATACATCTTCATAATGTCTTGCATTTGCAGTGAAGTCTTATTTAAACACAAGTCTATTGAGGTGGTTAGAAGAGACATGGGTACACTTGAAGATGAAACCCAACTGTCTAGTGTCATTATTGATGCATGGACAGCAGTCCTCAACAACAAGGAACAATATAAAAGTGCTCAGTCACCAGCAAGACTATTTGTCAATATCAACAAATCTGTAATATTTTTACTTATTCATCTTTCAATTACACTCCATTCTTCTGCCATTATTACAATGGGTCTGTTTTTTTACTAATTTTTATTTTTGATCCAGTTTAATGTGGACAGTGTGTCATCAGGAGCTTGTGATGAACAGTTTCAGAGGTTTAACCTCCACCTTGATACTGCTTTCTCATTGTCACCACACATTTCTTTGAAAGATATAGACATGGTACTCCCTTCACAACCACAAGAATCAAATGTTCTCTAAATACTGATTTTGAGATCAAAGTTAACAAACTCAATCCCTAATTTCTATCTGTTTAATATTATGTTCATTAGTTTGTTTTTGGAGTTCAACAAGAAGAGGTCTACATCATGGTTGTCTTCAATTTGAAAAACAAAGTCACCCAAATCATTGATATCAACCCAACTTGCCCTGCTGAAACTTGCACCTTTGCATCCCCCTTTGAATGTTTGGTAAGTTTTATTAATGATACATAATATCTTCTTCAGTTGTATTAACTTCAATCTAATATCACCTCAGTTCCCAATTAACATTAAATGCTTTATAATTCAATAAATGCAGGGAGATATGCTGATTGCGTTTCTAACAGAGAAGGGGCTTGAAGCAAAGGCAGAAATAGTGTCAACTGCACCAACATCAATTGTCCCCATCGCGTGGGCTGGAGAAGAGAAAGTTCAGCATTCTGGGGTATGCCTCATGCGTCACATGGAGACTTTCTTTGGGTCAGAGCGAGGCTACAAGTGTGGATTTGAAAAGGGCAATTTCAAGAATATCTCAAAACTACGGGTGAAGTACCTAACAGATATTGTGTGCTCAGAGCTGAATGAAGTGAACAAAGAAGTTATGAAGGCAGCAAAATCCCATTCAAGAATGATTTCAAAGGGGATTCAAGGCCAAAAAATAAACCTTGGTTGAACAGCTACAACACAATATAATGTTTTTGTTGCAAACTATCAAATGTATTGGTTGTGTAGACAGTTGTGTACTCTGCTTCTGAAAAGTTGTTTCGTGAGCATTAAGACAGTTATTTTCCCTATGATTTTAACCTGGATTGTATTTGTCAATTTCATACAACTATAACTTCATCTGACCAATTCTGTATTCTTTTCTCTATGTCAACACAATTCTGTCACCGGTAGTAAAATATTTGATTTCTATTTATAACTGGTGTATTTTATAAATATAGTTTATTTAATGATATCCATTCCTAAGTATTGACAATACTTTGCAAGAGAAAGATTTCAATAGGAGAGTTCAAGAAGAGGGTAAAAGCAAACAAAATAAGCATGTCAGCGCAATTCTGTCATCAATACTATAAAAAAACACTACTACTAAAAGAAGATACTATAATAAAATAATACCATGTTGTGCAATTATCTATTGAGACAGTATAAAATTATATTAAAGAAAATAGGATTATTTTGGGCAAAATTTCACAAATCTCGTTTGTTGTGCAAATATAAACTATTGTTGAGCAAAACTAAGATGATGTTGAGCAAATTCACAATAACATAAAACCTTAGTTAAACAGTGTCAGCACTACTTTTGCCAAAACAATTCCCAAATTACTCTATGTGTCCGCAGTATCAACCAATGAAGACTTAAAACTTCAATAACACTTTATAATATCAAATACGAGGTGCGAAATTACAAAATATCCATATAATTAATATGATATTAATAAGTTACATCATATCTTCATTATGAACAGACATAGAAACTAAAATATATAAATAAGTTCCAATATTATCACTTATTAATATACAAGAACTACAGGCCTAAAAATTCATCAATCTTCCTCCTCTTTTCCATTTCTGCATCTAAAACTTCTTTAACGCACTGCATAAGGTTGTCCTTCGCCTCTTCCAACATCTGCCTTTGTTCACCAAGTTCTCGTTCCCCCTAGATAAAACATAAAATATAAGAGTTAACACTAGAGAGGGAAAAAAAAGTAAGGATAAAACTTCATATATCACCTTTGATAGTGCTTCAGCATCTTCATCTTTGGTTGCTCTGCGAATATGATGTTCGTTTGCTATTATTGATCTTTGTAATTCCTCATATAATGTATAATGAAACACAACGGCTTCCACCAACTCTACCCTGCGAGCCTCTTTGTTAGTCTCACATGCCTCATCAACGAGAGTCATGTGATACCCACGGTAAACAACACCATCCAGATCGTCCATCATTTGGTGGAATCTTGTGCAAAACTCAACAGTGTTGCCATAATTCATCTTTTTGGTGGGGGATGGTTAAGCAGTAAGAATACAAGTTCTGGTATTCTGATTTCTGTTAAAATCAGTTTGTAGACACCAATGGACACCAAAGATTTATTTCTGGATATATATAGCCAATAATTATACAGTTTTCTTCCTTATGACAGTTATTTGGGGCACTCCATTTCAGAGTACCTGTAAAAAACTATAAAAACTGTAAAAATATAAACTGTAAACGGATTACAGTTATATGAGTTACAGTTATAATTGCTGGACAACAACCCCCCTCGTGTCATCGCTGCTTTGGGCTTACAGTTATAACTGTTGGACATTAACCACCTCGTGTCAGCACTACTTTGGGCCTTAACCACCTACTGTCACCATATAAACTTAAATAACAAAGAACACACAAAGCTAGTGTCACCAATACTTCCAACTACTCTAACCAACAGTGTCACACAAGACTTTGGGCCTTACCACCTCGTGCAACCACATAAAAAAAAAAATAAAAAAAAAATACAACCCTACTGTCACCAATACTTGTAACTAATATTAGTGTCAGCACTGCTTTGGGCCTTACACATCTATTGTCACCACATAAACTTCAATAACAAAAAATATAACCCCATACACTTCAATATCAGAAAAAACAAGGGTAGTGTCACCACTACTTGTAACTAATATCATTGGCAGCCTTGCTTTGGGCTTCAACCACCTAGTGTTACCACATACAATTCAAAATAAAAAAATGCAAGACTGGTGTCACCACTACTTGTAACTAATATCAGTGTCAACACTACTTTGGACATCAAAGACCTAGTGTCCCCACATAAACTTCAATATCAGAAAAAAACCATACTGGTGTCACCACTATTTATAACTACTAACAGTGTCAGCAATACTTTGGGCCTCAAAAACCTAGTGTCACCACATAAACTTCAATATCAGAAAACACAAGACTGGTGTCACCACTTTTGTTATAGCATGGTAAATATGTACCCATGCCCCCCACATTATTAATACAAATTCAAATAAAACATTGTCATTGCAAAAATAGATACCTTAATAAACATTAATAAAAGTTAAAATGTACAATCATACACAGATTCAAAGTCATATCCAAAATACAGGGCATCCAAAAAATATCCCATAAAATCCATTACCTACAAATATACATACATGTCCACCAAATTAACAATTTGAGCACATAGATTGTCATATTACATCAAAAAATACCCCATGTATGCACCAACTACATATCTAAACAATTGTTTTAAAACCTAAAACTCCAGGTCTCCTTGATCAGATCTGAGCACATGAGTTCTCTGTATCGAAAGAGCTTCTCATTGTTGAATCGTTTCACATCTCCCCCAAAGACAGATGCTTCAATTGCTTTTAATGTAAAGACGCCACATGAAGCCCTGCAAACACAAAAAGACCCCATGTCATGTGAGCACATAAATAACAAGTATCTTAGGCTAAACGACAAACAATACAACATATAAAATACATACCCAGTAGAATCATGCATTAAATCATCAACCATATTTAGCTGGAAAGGAGAGGAAGCAAAGTTTTGATAGAGCCCAGCCTTTGCCAAATGAATTGGGAACCAAATAGCAAACGGTTGCAATTGTTCTTCAAGTACACCAGCCTTAACAGCAGTCACATTGCAATCGTACACGTTGATTACCCTCTCCTCAAGCATAATCTCCAACGCCACCCAATGTTTGTTTATAACATTGAATATTGTGTAGACTTTCTTTACAGATTCCCATGGCTTCCCATACTCAGCAGGGCACATACCAACAAAATACTCCTCGGTGTTGACTTCAAGAGGCAAATCTTCCCCATAATTTGAAGCATAATCAGGCAGGTACTTTAAGTAAAATAGCCAATCAAGAACAAGAACCTCTCGATATTTCACAGGGTCTTCAGAAATGCGTCTCCTAAAGTGAATCAAACCTGCTTCTAGATGCTACACAACATAGTAATAAAAAAAAAAAAAGATGTCAACAATCAACACACACACATATATATATATATATATTTCAAAAACAAGCAGATATTACCTGACAATCAAGCCACATATTCTTTGATATGATGTGCAGGAAAAACTTTTTGTCCCATCTTGATATTGGACCAGCAACAGAAAAATTCCTAACCAAATTACACAAGATGAATATAAATATATAAAGAATGAGGTGTTGTACTAATACAAAGACAACATTCCATAAAAAAAGATTGAACAAAAAAATAAAGCATACCTTTTCTTCTTTACAAGTCCATACATAAACTCATGATCTTCAAAGCTGATCAATGACTTGTTAGGGACGTGCTTTAAGATTCTCACCTTCTTTTCAATCTCAGCTGGGCCATACAAGAATGTACTGGTTGACGGGATAAGATTCGAAGCCTTTAATTTTTCAACTTCATTTATAATTTCAGTATCCTTGGCTACCAAATCCCAATCAACACCTGCACCCGTGTCATATTCATCATCAGACAGAGATATGAACTTTTCCAATGATGAGTGCCCACCAACTACACCAACTACAGCATCACCACCTTCAACCTCACACTTGGCAGATCGAGCAACTTCAGCAGAACATGATGGAATTCCAAACTCATCTGCACTCCTTTTGGCATCATCAACTTCATTCTTAGTTAATGAAATATCACCTTTCAAATCCTTAAAAACTTTCACATCTGCACCAACATCCTCACCATCAGTGTCAGCGACAACAGTTGGGAACACAGGAGGGATTTCAGTATACAGAATATCCTTATCCAAAGTTGGGCCCTCTGATCTTATTGAGGGCAAGGACACGTCCTTAACATTGACAGAATGGGGTGATGATTTCACCATTTCCTCATCAGCAGAGAAACACTTCTGAATATCAGCTACAACATCATTGACAATTTTTGCGCTGACATCTTCATCAACAACCTTCACAGGACTGCCCTGGGGCTTACCACCTATATGCTTATCATCACCATTCCCAGGATTTACCTGTGACCTGGCAAACATAGCTTCAAAATTAGAAACCCTAACCTCAAGCTCATCATACCTCATCGCCATCTCACCAACAACTCCAACCATCCCAGCCATCTCTGCAATCTTTGATTCAATAGCATCAACCCTCGCACCCAACACATCCATACGCTAAGGTACATCTTCAAGCTTCTCAATCCTCTTAAAAATCTCCTTCACCCAATCAGGATAAGAAGGGGTAGAAGAAGCAAAACCATCACCATGTGTTTTTGGAGGCAACTCCCCCGTTGAATCATTTTTGGCCTCCATTTGGGGAGATACACCTTCAGTGCCAGCATTAGATGTTTGAACCTCTCCCCGCCTGTCACCAGAAGATGTCTCAGCTCCTTCAACCTTGTCAGCACAACCAACCACATCTGCAACATCCGCCAAAACAGAAAGCCCAGCAGTAGGAGGAGCAGCCAACTCATCAGATCCACAAGAATGGGTGTCAGCAGTAAAATCATCAACCTTGTCATCGCCATCACTGCCTTCACCACCAGATGTAAAGCCTGCAGCATGAATTTCTTCATTCTCCACTCCATGAGTAATCTGATTATCACCAAGAGAAACTGAAGGAAGAACAGAAGACATGTCAAAAGTACTATCATACAATGGCCTCCCACTACCTAACCCAGATTTCTTCATCTTATACCTCCGCTGAAAGACAAATTTCAGTGGGGTATCATCATCTAATAAATCACATAAATTAGTAACCAACCGACCTCTCTTGGAAGGTGAAGCAACCACATCACCCTCCTCATGCATATCTGTGTCAGCATTAATTATCTTCACATTCTCAGAAGGGACAACTCTACCACATTGCCTAGCTGCAGAACGACCCCTCCTCACATACACCAATCCCTCAGCTTTCTTTTTCTTTTTACCAGCCATCCCTCCACTCTCAGATTTCCTCTTCTTTGAGGACTCTACAACATCTTTGTTTTCTACCTCAGGAAAAACTTGAAAAGCAGTTTCAAAGGACTTCCCATCCTGTTTCTTTCCAGCACCTTTGCCTCTCTTCACAGGTGTCTTCCTCTTTGAGGTCTCTGCTTCATCACCTTTCTCCGAGATATTAGCTTCTTCACCACCAGCTTGTACAACTCTGTTTGAAAACCTAGCTGCATATGCCCTTTGACGAAAACGACGGCTGTCATATAATGCATCATCAACAGCTCCCCCACATACTTCTTCAACTGATGCATCAACAACTGGATCATCTTTTTCATCAGCAAACCCCATCCCTGCGGTGCGTGCAAACTCCCCATAAGTAGGGAACAACGGAGTCTGCCCAAAATGCAAGTATAAAAATATGTTTAAAAAAAAAATAAACAAAGATACATCAACTAAAAATGGTCTTAAAGATAAATAACATAAAAATATTACCAAATCACCATGAAACAAATGCTCAGCTTCAACATACGAATGGCTAAACTCACATACCCAGTGCAATGAGTATGGATCTCTATCAGGCATCATAAAATTACAGTCAATTTTAGCAGAGAGGGCTGGGAAAGCTTCTAATATCCAAGACTGTTACAAAATAAAACGCAAAAAGAGATTACAAAACAATATTAGACAAAAATCTTAACATACACAATAAAAGTTGTGATGACACAGACAAATATTGATGACAAAAGTGATTCAAGCACTAAAACAGAATACCTGGAATGCAAGGCAATACCCATACATTTGATAAGAGCCCCTAACACCAGCACGGTCTGCAACAGAAGCACTCTTCAAAGACTTCAACAAACGGGTGTATGACTCCCTACCCCAAGGATATAATTCAAATTCCTTCTCATTACATGCAAGAGAAAGGAATTGTGCACTGACAACCTCTGACCTCCTATATACAATTAACCTCTCAATCAACAACAACTTTGCCATGATCAACTTCTTCTTAGACTTCTTGCTCTCAGATATGAAACGAGCAACTAAATCATCATGACTCATCTTCTTCTGCCCAAAAAATTCAGATATTGACACTTTTTTTGAGATATTACAAACACGTTCTTCACAAGGAAGGCCAGTGATGACATGAAACTCAAAAATTGAAAAACGTGCAAGATATCCACCAACTCTAAACCACAACTCATTCTCCTTCTGAGTTTGGACTTGACGAAGCACCATTTGATGCATAAGCTGAAAATTGGTAGCCATTTTGGTGCCCTGCGTCAGCACCCATCCCACACAACTTTCCCGCAGAATATTGTAATCAGAATGAGATAAATGCTTCTCAATCAAATCACAAACAGATGGATATGAATAAATGTTGGACCTAGAATGGAATCGTTCAGAAACAGGAATGCAATATTCCAAACCCTGATCAATCACATACAAAGTACCCAAAAACACAACATCAGATTAGGAAAAAATCAACACTTGCTCATCAACAAAAAAATTTAAAATGGAAAAACAAAATAACTTACATCAGAACCCCTATAAGATGTGGATGCATCACCAGATTGAGCCGCTAATAAAAACAAAATAAAGAATAATATAAAAATACAATAACATAATCCATGATAAACCAAATAACCATAAAAAAAAAAAAACAATAAAATGACACCACCACATAAGAAAAGAACATAAACATCACAAAAACAACACAGAAACCCCCAATCAAAGTACACACATTGTTGAAACTACCAAAACTAAAACAACCATGTATAAAAACAGACAGTGTCAGCGCGCTTACACATGAGCATACCTACAGATATCTACACTATGAACAACACAAACAATACAAAGCATCAAGTACACACATTGTTGAAAAATACACGAATAACGTTAAAAAAGCACATACAAATTGCCGCATCACAAAAATTGAAGCACACAAACAGTTAAAATAAACGAATTTAACACACGCAAATTACTTAAACTACCTACAACACTCAAAATCCCAATCATTTATGCATATCAAGCATCGATTTACCTATAGGTGATCAAAACTGAAAGCAGAAATCAATAAAATCAACATAAATCAACTTCTTCCAAACCCTAGCACGAAACATTTAGCAAAAACAAGCGATATCGATACCTGAAGAGTTGCTAGATGACGACATTGAACCAGATAGCACAACAACGAACAGAAATCGGCCGAAATCTCACTACTTACGCACAGATTGAAGGAACGAGAATGAAGAAAACCGGTGAAAACCAACGAGCGCGAGAAGAGAGTTTGGAAGAGAGTATACACGATAATATGTCCGTACAAGTGAGAATAAGTATTTATAGTGGACGTTTTGCTAATTTGTCCAAAAAGGTGGACAATTCCCCAATTTGTCCAAATAAAGTGCCCGTTTTGCAAATTTTTTCTATTTTATATACAGTTTTTATCCCCTAAAAAAAGCGTGCGTGAATAGTAAAGTGACAAGTTTTACGGAACGGAGGGAGTACGCCCTAATTCGACATATGAGTAAAAAGTTATGAATATTTGAAAATTATAGTTGTATTAATCACTTTAATTTTATTTCAATATACTGTACCTTTTATATTTTACTTAAATTAATATTCACATATTATAATTCATCTCAAAAGCTTTGAAACCATAGATTATATTACTTATTTTGAGAATTTGGAAGAAGATATGCAAGTTAAAAAATTTTATATCTAGTTATACATTACGGAGTATTACACTAGTTCAGTACCTGCACTATATGCGGTTTTTTTAATATAAATAAATTTGACACTTAAATCCATTTATTCAATTAATTAATTTCTTCCAACATTTATTCATTCATAATTAACATAGAATTAAATGAAATTCTTGTAATATATACGTATATATTCTTTCTTTCTTTTAATTTAAATAAATTTTCACATTCTAAAATATATTAATATAAACTTTAACTTGTAATATATACAAATAACTTCTTTATAAAATATTGTGTCGTGTGAATAATATAATTGTAAAAAAATTGTTTATACCTCTAAACAATTTGATCCTTTTTTATATAAATATAATATAAACTTTAGACAACTTATTATTTTAACTTTATGAAGTTTCCATATCTCATGCAATAGATACTATTATACATATTCACTCATAAATAATATGATAAATTATATATTCACTTGTGAAATAACATTTACAATCTAAACTATATATATCTCATAAATATATCAATACTTTCAAGATAGGAAAATTTTACTTCTTTATCCGCAAAAGCAATAGATCTTCCATATAAAAAAATATGATTAAACTCTTTCAAAATTATATTCATGTCTAAAATAATTGGGAAAAATATATTAACAAAAATTGAATTGCATGAGTTAATAACCTTTACATGGCTAAGCATTATTTCAATTTACCCAAAACTTTTATATATTCTTCATATTGATAAAGTTATTTAATTAGTATGACCAAGCTAAGTATTATTTCAATTTCGTCAAAACTTTTTATCTTCTAAAAATATGTTCATATTGATAAAGTTATTTAATTAGTATAACCATGTGATATATTGATAAAGTTGTTATCTTCTAAAAATATGTTCATATATAGTGAAAATAGGTATAAACTTATCTTATATAATAATCTTCTAAAACTATATCTATATCTAATCAAATTTGGTCAAATTTTATCTTATTCATATATAGATATATTGATTAAAAAAAGATATATTGATTAAATAGAGTTAGAATATTATCTTATGCATATATTTTAAAATTAG
Source organism: Persicaria maculosa (assembly GCA_963922045.1). Lineage (NCBI taxonomy): Eukaryota > Viridiplantae > Streptophyta > Magnoliopsida > Caryophyllales > Polygonaceae > Persicaria > Persicaria maculosa. The sequence goes on from OY998271.1 coordinate 38,491,057, forward strand.
TTAATATCTTCTAAAAATATATCCATATCTAATCAAATTGGGTCAAATTTTATCTTATACATATATAGATATATTGATTCGATAGAGTTAGAATAAAATTTTATCTTATGCATATATTTATTATTTGAAAATTTTGTGATTGGTTCACACGACTACGATTAAGGAAAAATCGTCATGTGTCTCAGGCGACTTCTCCTTTATTATATATAATAGATAATAGATGTTAAGAATACAATGTTTATTTATTGCATTTTATATCCTTATTTTCGTTTTATATCCTTATTTTCATTTTATATCTTTCTAGTAGTTTGTAATATCGTTTGACACTAGTTTGTACTATCGAAAACGTTGTATGTTTTACGAATTTTTTCTCGATCTTATTGTCTACTAATATGGTGACCCTCCGCTCAAAACTTTCTAGCTCCGTCTCTAGTTGGATGGATAACAAGGTGCGGTGATGGTGGTCAGGGGGCTGCTCACAGGAGTAAAGGGGAGAATTGGGAGAGACGGTGAGGCGGGATGTTTTTGGGTTGTGGGATCCTAGGATTTTGACGTGTATCTATACTGATGAATTAGGTTTAGACTAGTACAGTACCCGTGCCTAGGCACGGGCTTACTATTTCAAATGTACTCATGTTAATAATGAATACGTATTGGTATACAAAATCCTTTCGTTAATTTTTTTCCTAATAAATAAGTTAGATTAGAAAAAATAGATAAATATATTAATGGAAACAAAGCATTTCAAAATTATGAAGGAATGGTATCACTTATTATGGGATTGTTGTTCAAGTTAACATCTAGGATCCTCTTTCTTTCTCACTATCACCATTTTGTGTTCTCTATATTTTTTATGAAACTCATCGGATCGACTTATCAAGATGAAAACACACTATAGAGATGATCAAATTTTAAGGTGAGATAATTGTTTCATATTTAAAGACATGATAAGAAAGTAAACCTTCTCATATTAGCGAAATGAATATTATTTAATTTATCTTCATAAATTAAATAATAAGAGTATTTAGAGGTTTTATCTGATTAAATCAACTCATATATTATTACTCTTTAGAATAATTTGATTATTCTAATTCATACCATATATCTTATGTGAATTTATTAATTGACCAAATTCACAAAATATACTATAATTTAATATAATATAGATTTATTTAATTAAATAAACAAAATAAAATACTCCGAAGATAATTTTGGGTATTTCAAAAAAGATAGTCATCTCACATGGATTGTGGGTGGTATAACCATACAAAATATAAGGAAGGGAGAAACCCCTACACAACGGCTTAAGCTTTTGTGTTAAAAGGGTGGATTCCGGCCTTATAATAAAAAAAACTCAACACGACTCCTATTTTCATACGACCCGACCAGGTTTCTCGGAATTTGACAATTTCACCAGGAGAATTACTATGACTAGGGACAGCAAGTCATCGAATCAAGTAACGATTTCAAAGAAGAATGAGTATATTACCCCATCCAACTCCATCAAAAATCAATATGACCAACTCGCAAATTCAACGCAATTAACAAAAGTATGTGTGATATGGATCTTTCCATCGTAGTATGCAAGAGTATATACCTGCACTCACCAAATCTTAATTCAATGTCTGAATGGCTAGTACGACCCAACAATGGATGTGGACGTAGTCAACTGAGAGGGATCGTCGTTGGGCCATAAGCAGCCACGGTGCCCTGAACCTCTATTAAGGTCGGGTCGGCGCAGGAGAATCAATTAAAAATTTGAAGTTGGGTCTGATTTATGGGAATCACGGATTCAAATGCTACTACTGAAAAAGGCGAACAACAGCAGCAATAGCTTTGAGTGCGACATCTTAAAGTCACTTGTTGTTTTCGTTCTCATTGCCACGATATTGAGGTCCACCTCGGATTGAAACAGATGCAATGAAGGAACGATCCAGGAAATATGTTGATGCAGCTAGGGTTGTGAAACTAGTAGAGAATGATGGAATTAGGCAAGATCACTGATTACGGATCAGCTTGAACCCAGGATTGTTATTCTGATGAGGGTTTTTTTATTGGTGAAGAGCCTAGAGGCAGAAACGCTCCAGTTCAGTTCTGCTCCAAAGAGAGATCGGGGCGAGCGGTTGTGCTGGATCGACCATCATTACCATTGCTTTGTTGATTGGGAGTTCTGACCTAGCGCTTTTCGATCGAAATCCCCTCGAATGACACCAAATGTGATGCATAAAATCTGCATCAGGATTCTTAAAGAAGAATGTCGGTTGATCCAGATCCCAATCTCATCAATAATCCTGCACTCCAAAAACACACGACATCGGACGACGCTTGTCTCCCCCGGAATGCCCTCCAAAGCTCAAGTTAACATCCACTCCTTATCTCATAGTTCAATTCCCTATTTAATACTCCCTCCGTTCGGCAAAACATGTCATTTTAGGGTGTTATTTTTGTTCAAAAAAACTTGTCATTGCAGGTATTTTGCACTTCACTTTACAAAAATGTCCTTGATATGATTAATGGTTTGTTAGTTGTAGTTTTCGATAAAGGAAAAAATGATGGTAATAATTGAGGGTAAATTAGTAAATTTATTAATTGTCTTAAAACTTGTGAAAGAAGCTAAAATGACATGTTTTGCCAAACGGAGGGAGTAATTAAAATTAGAGTTTGACTAGAAATTACCTTATAAATGACAATTATACCCTTAGATCTCTACAAAATTACTTTTGCTCTATCAGACATGTTTATTATTGTGTTTTAAGGTTTCGTGTTATATTCGTATCATATCTTTTTCATTTCGTATTTTTTATGATGTTTCATCGTATTTGTTTATCGTATTTTTTATTATTTATATTTTCTTATCGTATCAGACGTATTGTATTTCTTTTTTTATCCTCTATCCCTCCCTTCACTCTTTTTTAGACCATCTTTATCCACGATACTTCAAGTATCATAGATAATTATGTCAGATTTTTTAATTAACCCAAAAAATTTATACTAGGTGATTTTAGAGTATTAAATAAAAAATACTCCATTATACTCAAACCAATACCATCTTTTTACTCTTTACGCTCTTTACGCGTAGAAAAGCAAACAGCTTTCCTCTGTAAACTACGTAATAGTAAAACAAGGAGGAATAAAAAGGGGAAAGGGACCCGCCTTTGTTGCATACTTTTCCAATGTTCTACACCCCCAGTCGGGCATTAATTAACACCCATAATTTCACCAATCTTTGCTTGTAATTTCAATTTCGTTGCTCTTGTTGCCGTCCGGATTTCTTCCAGGTATGCTGACGGATCCTGCTGAAGATTAAAAACAAGAAAGAGAGGAAAAAGTTGTGGTCTTTGATTGCTTTCATCAAACAAAGAACAGATCCCGGTCGCTGTAAGTTGTTCTCTCTCCATTCGACGGTTTCTCGTTCTGGGTGATCTTCATTGTGTACCTGTTTTCATCTTTTATCCCCCTCCCCCACCCCCCAGCCTAACTGATATAGATTCTATAAAATTGCAGCTCCGTATTCGCCTCTTTATTGTTTCCGATGTTTGTGTGCAGTGTAAATTGTAATTTTTAGGTTCAGGAAATCTGAAACTTTGTTAACTAACTCTAATATTTTCTAAACAAGAACAGTTTCCTGAATCTTCCATTACAGTTACCTGTTTGCCTAGGGTTTCAAGCTCAGATTTTTATAGTCCATATTCGTGTTCTGGGTTGGGGGATTTGCGTTTATACAGTTGATTTTTGCTTGAATCGAGCTAAGTTTTACAGTATGTATTATTGGCGGACAGGTACCGAGTGCTGCTTCATTTTTCACTTGTCGGTTGAACTATACTGAACACTTGTGCGGAAGAAGTCTTGACATCCCCATTCGTTTTTGTTCAGAATGAAAAACAATTGAATTGTTGTTCCCTTCAATGATTTGTCTGAGCAAGGGTTTCAGCAATGGGGGAGAAATCGGGGATGTCCACGAGGTTTCTTATCGCCCTAACTTCCATCTCCATCCTACTTCTGATCTCCTCTACCATGCTTCTCTTTCATTCAGATGACAATTCTTTCATACCCACTTCAGTTTATAAGTTCATTTCTTCTGATGAGACGCTGGATTCATCTGAGCCTGCAAATGATAAGAAGAAAAATCCCCCTTCCTTATCAACAGATGATATAGAAATTACAACCAAAAAAAAAACAGATGATATAGAAACTACTGCATCATTAGTGCCACTTGATTTCAAACTTTCTAATCAGGAGTTGGGTGGTATAGAAACAAATAAGGTGAGCAATGGTTGTGATACAAACCAAGCTCGGCTTAAGGTTTACATGTACGACATGCCCCCTGAATTTCATTTCGGATTGTTGGGTTGGAAGAGGAAATGGAACAAGATATGGCCAGATGTTGGCAACATTAGTACAGTACCATCTTACCCAGGTGGTTTGAACAAACAACATAGTATAGAGTATTGGCTCACTCTTGATCTTCTGTCATCCAGCAACAAGAACATAACAAGGCCGTGTAGCGCTATAAGAGTTCAGGATTCAAGCCAGGCTGATGTTGTTTTTGTGCCCTTTTTTGCTTCACTGAGCTATAACCGCCACTCAAAAGCGCTTGGGAATAAGTCCAGCTTGGACAGGGAGTTGCAGGATCGATTGGTGGAGTTTCTGATGCATAGGAGCGAGTGGAAGCGATCTGGTGGAGTGGACCATGTGATCGTAGCCCACCATCCGAATAGCATGTTGTATGCTAGGACAAGGCTTGGTGCTGCAAGGTTTATACTTGCTGATTTTGGAAGATACCCAACCGAGATTGCTAATTTGGAGAAGGATGTCATTGCTCCTTACAAGCATGTAGTACGGACCAATGATGGAAACGGATTGGACCCCTTTGAGCACCGTCCTATATTGGCATATTTCCAAGGGGCAATCTACAGGAAAGATGTGAGTAGCCATCTCTCTTTTATGTTTCATCCATAGAATAAAAGTGCAGGTTTTAATAAACTGTAACGGCTCATGTTATATTTTGTTTGATAAGTACTTGTTCATTATTTTCTGCCATTCCCTTTCCTTAATGGAAGAGCTGACTGTAGGTATAGCCCCAATTTCATCGCCTCTTATTCTATATTCATATTAGGACTTCTTCAATAAAGTTACTATTGAATACTGTGCTCTAAGATATATAGCCATTTGCTATATTTCCCTCACATGTGAACATCCTTCCAAACAAGCAAAGATTGTATAAACTTACTTTTTAATGCTTCTAACTGCCGCAAATATCAATAAAACAACCGTGAGCTTGGACAAACTTACACTGTACACCAGTAATGATACCACAAGTTCCTGGATCTTAGTGAGTGGCCTTCTGTTTGTGATTTCAGTATATTTCTCTGCAAATGTGTTCACTTTTTACGTTTCGGTTCCTTAGATTGCTAGCCTCATTCATAGCATTTCCTCTCTTGATATCATTGACTTATTGTATTTCCATCCATATCAATATTTTCTTAATCATATTAGTATTATGCCTCGAAATGTGCTTCCCTGTCTTTCCTTTTTGTACCCTGATCCTTATTCTGGTGAGAAATACCTTAGCATAGTTTCTTTGGGAGAATACGAGGCTGCACCATCCACACCTAAGATCTCACTGTTGCAAGTCTCTTTTGGTGCTAGATTCTTTTGGTTGGTTTGATCGTAATTCTTTGTTTTCGACTTCAGATTTATGCAGTAACCCTTAATCCCTCTTTTTCTTCTTGATTAGGGAGGAACCATCCGCCAAGAGCTATATTACCTTATGAAAGACGAGAAGGATGTGCACTTCACCTTTGGGAGCCTCTCACAGAAGAATGGTGCCCGGCAGGCAAGCCAAGGAATGGGGTCTTCCAAGTTCTGCCTGAACATTGCAGGTGACACTCCCTCCTCCAATCGTCTCTTCGATGCCATCGTCAGCCACTGTGTCCCTGTCATAATCAGTGATGACATTGAGCTCCCGTACGAGGATGTTCTCGACTACTCTGAGTTCTCGGTATTTGTCCTCTCATCCGATGCAATGAAGAAGGGATTCTTGGTAAACCTCCTTAGAGGGATTCAAAAGGACGAGTGGACCAAGATGTGGAGAAAGCTCAAGGAAGTGGCGCATCACTTTGAGTTTCAGTTTCCATCACAACCTAATGATGCTGTAGACATGATTTGGCAGGCACTGGTATGGAAGCTTTCTACCAATCGTAATAATCACAGGAAGAGGAAGTATCGGAGACCCCAGGGTGTATTTGAATAGCAAATAGGTTCAAGGGAGCGGTGCACAGAGTGTAGACGTTGTGAGGACTGGTTTGCCATTGTTCCCTCCCCTTCTTTTTTGTGACACTAATCAGAAGAGGCAGGCAAGTTTTATACACACGGTTCTGTTTCCCATTGTGAACTAGAAGAAGTTGAAAGAAGGGAAATGAGATTTTGATGTAAACTTGAGATTTAATCCATGGTTTGCGCTTTGTTGAGTATGTACAGGCATGCGCAAATGATGAAGTTAAACCTCTGCAGGTGCAGGAAATAAAATCTTCTTTGAATTGAAGTACGATTGGACACTCTTTTGATGCTTAATCCTTTGTGATTTTTGTGTGGGGTGATGAAATTAGCAAAGGAAGTTGTAAACTCATCAAAACAGGTGTGCACTATGTTATACATGATATGATATGATGATTATGTATAGTAGACCAGCACTGTCATGCTCTATATCTTATAATCACTGACTACTACTGTTCTATATGATTGTACAAAATGGAGATGATCTGATACTGGTCTTCATAATTGAAAAAACTCCCCAAAGAACCCAAAACAGAAAGACAAGCAAGCAAGTGAAAACACCCACCAGCATCTCCAAATGAGAGATTTCTGATACAAAAAACAGCTACTTAGCTAGCTTCCATCTTCCACTTGCTATCCTTTTAGGAAATATGCCTACCAATCTTTCCGCGATTCTCAGTGCGTTGGTACGCGTCTATTGTGGATAGGGTCTGATCCCTTTCCGGCTCTTCTTTCACTGGACTGGTTGGGATCGAAAGACATAGAAGGGACAGGTGCACGGCTTTGCCTGACGTGCAGCTGAACTTCTTCCAAAGCACGCGATCCTGCTGGGAATAGCGGGTGGCCTCTCAGAGCAAGGTCTATGCTTGTAAGTGCCCCAGATACCTCCTCCGGCTGACCAACTAGAAACCCGATACACACAAGCAACAATGCCGCCTTGTGGACACAGCAGCCCATTTTGTTGCAAGAACAAGAATGAATAAAAGAGGAAGGGCTTAGTGTTTTTGCTTGCCTTGGGAGTAAACTTGTTGAGGCATCAGGTTTTATGTGATTTGGAAGGGTTAAAAAGGTATGGGATAAAACAAAAGTAAAGCAGCAGTTTGAGGGTCCCAATTCAAAGAGAGCAACCAAGGGAGATTACAAGATTCACCTCCCTTCCTCCCAATCATGAGCTGTACCTGTCATAGAAGCAATCAAGGGAGGAAGAAAAAGGAGTGTTTTCAGAAGACTTGAAACAGGTTTGAACAAAAAGTTAAGTTTGGAAGAACACCATCCAAGGGAAGACAAGTATCTTTTCAATTACATTCCCATCATTTTTTGCACATTGCTCTTTTGGACCAAACAATGACACCAAACAACATCCCTACCAAGCTTCTTCAATCCTTCGCCGACTTCACTCTGTCTTTTATTCGTCACCTTTACAATGCACCTTGCAGGCCAAAGGCAAGGTATCGACGAGCTAAGTATTAAGTGTCACTATTTAGGCACACCTCCATTAACATGGCTATTCAATGAATAAGATTGGATAATTAATTATCAACTGTTTCTACAAAAAAAAAATCTGATTCAGTAAGAAGAACTAGAATCTAGCATATGGTTCTCAATTTTGGATTTCAAATGCAGCTGGTCGGATTAGGGAGGGTAAGTGGGACTCTTTTGGTGTTACAGTGTTTTTTTTCTTTGCACTTTAGAATTCAAAGCTCTCCCCTCTATGTAATGCAAATCCAGTGCAAAAGATTTTTTGAACAAAAAATAAAACTGGTTTCTTGTGCTTAATGGTTTTGCTCTTTATGCTTTTTCTTTTCTCCCCTTCCAACTAGACATTATAACCCGTGACCCGATGGGTTAACATGAGTCCATGACCTAACTAGTCGTTGATATGGCGGATCCGGGTCAATGGGTCGTCTGGTCATGCAGGGTCATGGGTGCAGGTTAGAGTTGATGAGTTTTCAACCCGTCGGATCGACCCAATCCTACCCCATAATTAAAAATAATTATTATTTTTATTAAAAAATAGAATTTATATTTTTTATTGGCCAAATTGCCAGATTGGTATAAAAATAATAATACAAATGAGAGATTGGTATAGAAAAAACTTAAAACGACAAATATGTATAAAAAATGATATCAATATGACAAATAGGTATATTTTCCTTTAAAATCCGATTTTAATAAATTAAGTCAATTTTTACCCCTTGAACATATTTTCATTTAAAATATAAACAATATAGAGAACCTCAATTCTATTTTAATATTTTAAGTTTTAAATTTAAATTTTATGCATACATGGATTTTTAAATCTATTTGAATTATATTTTTTTGAAAATGTATATTTTCAAAAAACTTGATTTATATATCGGTACCGTGAATTTTTTTTGAAACATTCACTAAAAATAAAAATTTATGGATAAATTCAAAAATTAAAACTATTTACAAAAATATTCAAAATTTGCATATATGTCGGAGAAACGGGGTTTGAAACCGCGTTTATTTCAATTTGTATTTTTAAATTAAAAAATTAACTAAAAAAAGAATGAATAAAATGCGGCTTGAAGTCGCGTTTCATTTGTAAAGCTCCCATGGCGACCGTTCAATTGCTCAGATCCTCCCTCCGATCTCGCTCTCCTCCCTCTATCCTCCCTCTCCGTCCCTCGTTCTCCTCCCATGACCTTGATGACCGTTCAATTGCTCATATCCGAGCTCCGTCCTCGCTCTCCTCCCTCCGACCTTGCTCGCCCTGCCACCACAATTGCAACTGAGTCCAAGTGTTCGAGGCACCAACGACGTCGAATCTCGGCCTCCAAGAGTCCAAGTGTTCGAGGCACCAACAACAGTCATAAACCTTTTAATGTTATTTGAAATAGATCCCTAACCTTTTATTGTTTCATTGTCATCCTTAGCATATGAATTTTGTTCTAATTTTCATATTTCCTTCAAATATTCTATTAGAAAGTGTTTTCCTGACAACATGGAGCTATGTACATGTGTGATTATCTATTGATATATCTTTCATGTATGGGTAATATATAGTTTAAGATAGAAGAAGATCTTGCATCTCTTTATTTTAACACACATTTTAGTTTAAAATGAATCTTGTTCGTTGATGTATTACTTTACTAATGAAACCCCAAACCACAATTAAAGAGAGAACAATAACTAGCACTTAGCTAAATATTGCATTCCAAGGAATCCCAAACTTTGAGATAACAATAAAAGGTTATAGAAGAGTCAAATATCATCCTTGGCTTGCAAGAATTGGCTAGCACCATGTCCTTTTGGCCCGTATTTAAACCCCTCGATTTATCAAAGACTTGAAACCTCTGTTGTGCAAGACCTTGATCCTTTTGGCCCATCTTGTTCGGGTTGGCTGTGGCTGTTTTTTTTTTTGGTGATCCTAGGCGTACATCGACTTGGTTGAAGATTAAGCTCGGGACTTCCTGGAGTTGTGGACTTTCTTTCTGGGAGACGCTTCCTTGGAGTTCATCTTCACTACCTATAGAAGATAGCGTCTTGATGCACTTGCTGGCAATGGCGGATCCAGAAATTTTGTTAAGGGGGGCTAAAAATGTTTCAAGAAAATTTTTATCGCATGTATTATGTATGTATGAAAAATACTTCTTTTTTGTTTAAATATATTTGAAAAACCTTAATTTATGATTTCAATAGATATTTTTAGTAGAATTTTTTTAAAAAAAAATTATTTTAAAAAATGAGGATTATATATATATATATATTTTTATTAGGTAATAATTTGGGTGAGGAGGCTCACCCAAGAGCATCCTTTCGGATGAGATCTTGAAGATCTGAATTGCTAGTTAAAGAATTCCCCTGGGCAGAATGGCAATGGTGTGCAACCTTGTCAGCCACTCTATTCCCCAATCGGGGTACATGAGAGACGCTAACCTCTCTCATGGGGTTCAACGAGAGTTTAATATCTGATAGTAGTAATTCAACCTCCCACGGACATTTTGTTTTAGTTTGTAGATAATCAATTATGATTTTCGAATCACCCTCGATATGGAGATAGTTTAAATGTAATTTAGATGCTTCCGCAAGACCTAGACTTAAGGCTAAAGCTTCAGCCATTAGGGGAGTCTGAGGTCCAAGTTTTTGACAGACAATGTGAATCGGCCTGCCTAGCCAATCCCGGATGATGATACCTGCACTACTTTGTTTATCTGGGAGGGAAGATCCGTCAAAATTGAGTTTGAAGAACCCATAAGGGGGTTTAGTCCAACGGGTGAGTTTGCCTTTTTGTTTAAAGTTGGTTCCACGTTTGCGAGCTGAGGGATTGCAGACGCTAGAGCCGCCAAACTCGTCAAAACGACAGGCGCGAAGCCAGTCGTTAGAGTGACGCTTCATAAAAGCCAGAAGGTCATCATCAGTTAGCATGGTCCCCTGGCTGAATATGAATTTGTTCCGGAAATACCATCTAGTCCACCATAGATATCCTAAATTTTGTTTCTTTTCCTTATTCAAAGAAACCCCAACCCAGGCCAACACACCCCTGAAATCCCTGGAGTTCGTAATGATCTGTTTCAAAGTGGTTAATTCCCCTGAATTGAGAAATCGGGAGACCTGGGTCCAGTTGCATTCAATCAATGCATGAATATCATCTTCCACTCTCTCATTACATATTTCACACGTAGTAGGTAAGGGAACCCCCCTAGTCGCAAGAAGAGCCTTCGTAGGGAGACCCGACTGATTGAGTTTCCAAAGAAAATTTTTAATTTTTGGTGGGACATTGAGCTTCCATATCCAAGCATTTTTGTTCTTTTCACCCGTTGTTATAGTTGTGGCATTAGTAAGTAATCTATATGCTGATGCAGTTGTGAACCATCCTTCTCTTTCTGGCCACCAATATAGCCTATCTTCGAAACTATGGCAAGGTAAGGGTATTGATGGTATTTCTTCTATAATGTTTTGAGGCAGGGTAGACTGAAGCTTTTCTAACCACCATTTACCCCCTATAATATAACTACTAGCCTTCTCCTCTCTATTGTAGACCGAGGGGCAATCACCTCTCTTCCACAACGGTTGAGTAGTAATCCAATTGTCGGTCCAGAAGTTCACCGATTGCCCATTTCCTATAGACCAAATGAGTCCTGCTTTGAACTGGTCCAGAAGCAAAGAGAGCTTAGACCACTGCCAAGAGGACCCCCCAGTTTGCTTATACTTTAGTAATTCATTGCTCTTTAGGTATTTGTGTTTAATTATTTGTACCCATTGATTGGTTGGATCAACCATTTTTAATTATTTGTACCCATTGATTGGTTGGATCAGCCATTATTTTCCATAACAGTTTCATTTGAAGTGGTTCATTCATTTCCCGAGCTTTCTTTATTCCTACACCTCCTGCCTGCTTGGTCTTACATATCTTATCCCAGCTAATCAGAGGTCGATGTTGTGCATCTTTGTTCCAGAAAAATCATCGGTTTATTTGGTCTAGCTCTTTATGTATGGATGAAGGTAACATGAAGCTTTGCATAGTGTAAAGAGGTTTTGCTGTGAGATTTGAATTTATAAGCACCGTACGACCTTGTTGAGATAGTGCATCAGCACGTCATTTAGCCAATTGGTCCATAGATTTACATATAATATCTTTAAAAGTGTCCTTGTTAACACGGCCGTTGATTATTGGGCAGCCTAAATATTTCTCTAGAGATTTGACATGAGAAATGCCGAGCACACTCTCAAGCTCAGATATCCTAGGGCGAGCGATGCCGGAAGTTACTTGGAAGGCCGATTTATGGAAGTTGATCTTTTGCCCTGAAATTAGGCAATAATCATCAAGAATCATCTTAATTTTCTGACATGCAGATGCACTACCTTTTGTGAAAATTAAAATGTCATCGGAAAAGGCAAGAAAAGGAATAGAAGGGTCGTTGCTCCCAAAGGAAAACCCAACACGCCTACCGGGGGCCCTCGACTCCGAAACCAGCCGTCTAGCCAGAATTTCAGCCCCCAAAATAAAAAAAATGGGGATAATGGATCACCTTGCCTTAAACCTCTAGTTGGATAGAATAGATCTGTTGGTCCATTATTTACTAACACCGAGAAGGACACAGTGGATATGCACTCTCTTATCCATTGTACAAATGTACTATGAAAGCCAAATTTCAACATAATTTGTTCAGTGAAATCCCAATCCACTCTATCATATGTTTTCTCCATGTCAAGTTTCATTGCAACCCAACCTTCCTTACCTTTTCTGGTTCTGAAAGAGTGAAAGATTTCATGGGCAATCAGTACGTTGTCTTGAATAGCACTATCATAAACAAAAGCTCCTTGCAATGGGTTAATTAGTTTACCCATCACCTTTTTTAATTTTTCCGTTAGGATTTTAGATATGATTTTGTAAATAGTTGAACAAAGACTAATCAGTCTGTATTATGTTGTTGTTGTGGGATTGTCACATTTGGGTAGCAGTGTGATGAATGTATGATTGATTTGTTTTAGGATTTTGCCAGAATGTAAGAAACTTTTCACAGCTTTAAGAACAGATGGTCCAACAATATCCCAATAACATTTATAGAATTCTGCGGTCATCCCATCCGGTCCTGGGGACTTATTTTTACCAAGGCTGAAAACCACCTCCTTAACCTCCCCATTGGAGGGTAAAGCAATAAGCCGATTATTGTCTTCAGAAGTTATTTCTGGTGAGATTAGTTGCAAGTGTTCATTTAATTTTTCTTTGTTAATATGTTGACACCGAAATCGATTCTGAAAATCATTCCTGATTTCATTGCTTACATTTGTGTCACCCACGATTTGGGTACCTTTGGCAGTAGTGATATATCGAATCAATTTCCTGTTACGTTTACCAGATGCAATTCTGTGAAAGTAGGCCGTATTCGCATCCGATAGTCTAATATGTTTTGTTTTAGCTCGTTGACTCCAATACGATTTCTGAAACAATAATAGTTTTTCCTTTTTAGTAATTAAATTCCTTTCCTTGATTTGTGTACTAGCATTGTGGGCTTGGTGCTGTTCTTTTTGAATGTTTAAGAGCTGATCTTCCACCTCCTGAAGTTGTCTAAATATATTTCCAAACGTACGTTTATTCCAGTGTTTAGCTTTTTGTTTTAGAAGGCGAGTTTTACACATTAGTTGAAACATGGCAGAACCGGGGCAATGCAACCGCCAGGATTGTTTAACAATATTCCTGAAATCTTTCCTTTGAGTCCAGACATTTTCAAACTTAAAGGGTGGAGGTTTAAACATTATTTTTGTATCTAGGTCAATTGATATATGGCAGTGATCAAAGAGGGAAAAAGCTTCATTCTTTGTAGTTATCATAGGGAATTGTTGTATGATTTTGTTGTGGACAAGAACCCTATCTAGCTTCTCACGAATATTACCATCCCCGTGTTGCTTTTTCCTCCAGGTAAAAGCATTTTCCCAAGTAGGAATCTCAAGCAATGAGCAAGAGTTTTTGAAGTTAGTTAGCCTTTTGATTCTTCCCGGAAGAGCTTCAGCCCCACCTTCTTTTTCTGAAAGACACCCAATTTCATTTAAGTCACCCATAACAATGCATGGAAGAGTTTGTAAGTTGATAGTTGCAATTAACATGTCCCAGAATACATCCTTGTCCTGTTCGTTTGGTGGGGCATAAATGAACCAAACTAAACACGTAAAATTTTCCAATAAATTGGTATATTTGACTGTAATAATCCTAGGAAGTTGTAATGTGATTTCAATTGTCTCATGTAAAAGAGAGTTCTCTTTCCATATTAATCATAACCCGCTCGATCGACCAGTAGCCGGCGACCAGACGGCTCTGTCAAAACCCGCACTCTTCCAGATGGATGGATCCGGAATATTTTCAGTTTTTGTTTCTGCAAGAGCCAAAATTTGTATATGCTCCATTTTACATCGCATACTAATGTCAGTCCAGAAGGATTTCCTTCCAATCCCCCTACAGTTCCAAAAGCAGATCTTCATATAATACTCGCTTTAATTGAGATAGTAACAGATAACCATCTCAATCCCAAGGTTTTAGGAGAAATTGATAGTTGAGTTTGTAACAAGGGGAAATAAGCAAACCTCCCACCAAATGTAATATTAGTTATTCGAAGCCATATTAGGCTTATTTTGTTGATCTTATTCGGTAAGATACAAATGTGCAAGCTCACCCCAGTCCAACCGTAATAGACGTGGAATGGGTCAGTATTGATAGTAGTCGTTGGGTGATCAAGGGTTTGGTTTAAAATGGCCAACATCATGCAGAACCAAAGCCATGTGGAACTCAAAACTAATATAGATTGTGTATGAGTTGATTTATCTTTAGACAATTTAGTCAAATGTGGAATGGCGAAAGCAAAGCATTGTCAAATTAATTTTTGATAGTGCATATTTTTTAAGAATCCCACATGTAGCATATTCAACATGGCCACATTTTTTCCTGTATTTTTATTAATTTGTCCTTGTATGAAGATAGCAAAGCTATATATCCATCCACTTGTTGCATTACAGAGTCTTACATTCTTTTCCAAAATTAGCTCGTGTTTTGGGAAATTAAGCATTGAGCTATGCAGTGTTAATTTAGTAGCACAATAGAGATAACGAGGATCAGACAACCATTTCTTACATGTGGCCAAATAATTCATGTTCATGATTTTTTTCCTGGTTTCCTTGAGGTCCAGTGGATCCCCGATAAGGGTAGCATATACCGTGGTGAGTCGTAAGGTGATGATGATGTCTCGGACACTAGCCAGATTAGTTGTGTACTTTGCAGAATCAAAAGGGAACATAACAGCCCCCTTCGACATTTTAGAAATTGGGATTTGAATCCCGTCCTCCGGGCCTGGTACCCCTTTGGACCTATGCTTAACAATCTCGTATTGACTTTCGTTAGATAATTCTAAGCTAGCACCATGATGTAATCTCACACACACATTCTTGTTTATTAATATGTTGTCATGGTTGCTCACTTGGTACTGTAGACGACCAAGAAACTTGTGTGTAGGATTATTAGGTGTGTATCCATGAACAATCTTATTCCTTGTGTAAAATTTTGTTTGCATTGAATCAAAGTTTCGATTGCTACATCCGGAACCAACTGAACAGTTTGAGGTGTTGACAGGGAAAGTAGAACATTGCGAGCATGTAATCACAAAGGGAAACATTGAATTTCCCTTGGATACTTTAGGAGGTGGGTTAGAACCCTTATTCGCAGGGGCTGATCCCCCCTTGGAAATGGGTTTCGAAGCCAAAGGCTTGGCTGAGCCTGTGGTATCCGAGCCTTGTTGGACAGTACAGACTACCATCTTCTGATTTCTTTTGTTCTTTCCTTTATCACCCACATCCTCAAAAACCGTTTGTGACATCAAAAAAGAGAGATTATAAGAGTTTAGGATAAGAGAGAGGGAAAGGTATTGTAGGTGCCGGAGACACCCCCTACAGCTCATAAAGAAGACATAGAAGCAGAAGGGATTTCTAGGAAAGGAAGACCACCGACAGTACCTTTGTGAATGAACAACGACAACACAGACCACCATCGTCAGGCCAAACACGCACGGAGGCGAACCCCGCCCAGCTCTAAAAATCTCATTACAGCTCCCCGATTTGATTTTTCCTTTAGGTGGAAGACGCCACTCAGCCATCCACCACCACCATTTACGCCAATACCCACCAAATCTTCTACCACTCATTCTGATTATCCGCAACATATGCTCGATTGTAATTCTTGGCTTCATTGTTTGGATAGTCGCACACTCGATTTGGGGATTGGAAGGACCAAGAATGACCCTGCAACCCTGGATTTCTGGAAAGGATTCACACATATGAATGGGACGATCTTTAGCCCCATCTTTTCAGATTGATTTATGGGTCAAATTGGGAGATTTGGAAGGATTTGTGAGCTTAGGGTTCGCCTCGATTGGGAATGAGGGATTTTGGGGTTTCTCTCTCATCGGGTTTTTAAAAAAATGAGGATTATATATATATATATATATATGTATAAAAGAAAGTTTTTTTTAAGTATATTGGAGAAAACCTTAAATTTGGCTAAATTTTTTTTGAGAAAATTATTTTGCATGTATATATGAAAATATTTTTTTTAAATGTATTGGAAAAACCTTAAATTTATGATTTAAATAGTCATTTTTAGTAGGAAAAATGTAAAACAATAAAAAAATTATAAAAAAATTGAGAATTTTTTTTATATGTATATATAAAACGAAAGTTTTTGTTTAATTATATTGGAGAAAACCTTAAATTTGGTATTTAATTAGGCATTTTTAGTAGTAGGAAACTAATAGGAAAAAAATTGTAAAAAAGTGAAGCTAATGGGAATTAAACTCATGACCTCAAGGTAATAAATACCCCTCCTTTCCAACTAAGCTAATTTATCTTTATGATTTACTACTCTTTTTACATTTTTTTATCTCTAAAATTAGTAAAAATTACCAAAAAAATCCATATAAAATTTTTTTTCCTACGCTTCTCTTCCGGGCTACGGGAGGGGGGGGGGGCTTCAGCCACCCCGAGCCCCCCTAGATCCGCCAATGCTTGCTGGTCAATGATGCTACATGGTGGTGCTTGGCTTTGTTATTCGTATGTGTCTTCGACTTGACGATATTGTTTTGCCTAGTTTATGCCTTTTAGTATAATGCATGTAGCCTATTGTTGCGTCTTTCATTAATGTTTTGTTTTTTCTTTGCAATGTTTTATCTTATTTAATCCATATGTCAAACATTGCATTAAACATTTGATCACATTTGGATTAATCTAGCATCAAATATTAGTTATTAGAATTGCTAAAATGCTATGTTATTTACATGTTACTTATAACATCAAAAAATTGAAGTATAATCTATAAAGTGGAAAGAAGATATATATCTTCCCAAAATTTCTATCTCACTTCGAAAATGTGGAGAATGAATGAGGTGAAATAGAGATATATCTATCTTTTCACATTTTTGTTTTCCTATAGTTTTTTTCCCACATAAAAAATGTGTTGAAAGAATATAGTGGAATGAAAATATATCTATCTTCCCACACATTTTTCTTTTCCACATCGGAAATGTGGTGGATGAATGAAGTGGAATGAAGATATATATCTACCCACATTTTCTACCCCACATCGAAAATGTGAGGAAGGAATGAATCTTCCCACATTTTCTACCACACATCGAAATAGAGTGGAATGAAGATATATATCTTCTCATTTTTTCTATCCAATTTTAATTTGGTTTTTTTCCCAAACCATTTTTGTATAACTTTTTTAAAAAAATTCAAAAAAAAAATTAACATACCGACTCGACAAGTTGGCAAGTCGACTAGTGACTCAATGGGTCATTTGGACCTGTTGACCTTGCCCTCGGATTAGGGTTCGAGTCACCATTTTCCAATAGGTCAGACTTGTGGACACGCCTACTTCCAACTCTATGATGTTACAAGGCTTAACCCCTAAGAATCAAAGTATCAATCAACACAACAATCTATTAATATTACTAATTATGTTAGCATTTTGTTGATGTGTCATGCCCACAATTAAACCTGATTATTTTAATCCATTTCTCTTTTCTTATTGGTTGATTATATTGTCGAAAATATTTGATGTATGTTTCATTTTTTTATTTTGATCGCAATCGTCTCCTTAATCGTTTACATAAATTGAACTTGAGTTGAATCTTGACTGCTTTATTTTTTAAAATTGAAATTACGTATTTCCCATACTAAATCGAATATTTATTATGGACAATGAATATTTATTACTTTTAATAATTTAAAATATTTAAACTAAATTGTTAATAAATTTGAAAATACATTACATTATTAATTTAAAATATTTAATATGCGTATTTTTATATTTTTAATACTACGATTCCGTAATAAATATTCGATTTAATAATTTAAAATGTTAAAACTAAATTGTTAATATATCTGAGAACCAAAAAATATTAATTAAATTTTCTAATTATATTTGATAATTGATTTTAATAATTTAAAATATTTTAACTAAATTGTTAATAAATTTAATAATTAAATTTTTTATTAATGTAATTATATAATTATATTTGGTAATAAATTTTAATATTTTAAAATATTTTAATTAAATTGTTAATGTTTTTTGAGTCTTTAATTAAAATCTATTAAGGAAAATAAAAAAATGATTTATTAAGTTTTACACATGCCATCGTTTTATTGGTTTCGGATTTGGAAAGATGCCCAATATATAGGGGCACCCCAAATTTGGGGAGGTTGTCCATAATGGTCGGGTTTCTCAAATCGGATGAAAAAGTGAAATCGGGAAGAGAGCTCCCGACCATTGTGGATGCTCTTGTGTGGTATGTTTGAGTTTATTACCACTTTATCTTATTAAATCATTTTATTAATTATATTGTATCTTTTACCAACTAATTTATAAATTCAAAACAATTATGTTATGCATTTTTTCTTTTGTAAATAAGTATATAGATATATAGAATGACGTTCGAATCACATATATAATCGAATAATAATTAAATAAATCCCGCATATTTAAGACGCAAGTAGTACACTAGTAATTCTCTACATTTGTCCTCTTCCGACCATTGTGGATGATCATGAGCAAAAACCAAAATTAACAGTAGACGTTGTAGGATGTGGATCATTGCTTTTGTAGAACAGTAAGTGTTAGAAGTGAAAGAAGAGGCTTATATTTGAACTTTCAAGACCATCCATCGACCATCACCAATTTTCATTAATGACGCTTTCTTTAGCTATAAACAAGACAATAGCCTGTTTTAATATTTTTATGTGAAAACATAGTACAACGCAAATACAGCAATGAGATCCGTTGCTTAAGACCATTAAAGTGTTTCAAACAGCGCTGTCTGGAGCTATCTTCAAGAGATTTCTAATGTACATAATATATGGTGGTGCAAATAGGCAAGTTAGACTCATGCTTTTCAGGAAGATACATCATAATACACAATGAAAGGCCTCACTCGAGTCACAAGGAGCAGAAAAGTCGACAAGAAGACAAAAGTGCTCAAATACCCGGCCATAAACCAATGAAATCGGCATGTGCTTCCAGTGCAAACTTACTTGAGCGAACAAATACAATAGATCATTGAGGTGATTCTTGATGATGGGTGGTCACAACTGTAGGCCCAGGAGCTATTGTAACTTGCAGGCCTCTGTGCTGCCCTGCCTGTATCATATATGCCACTTCACTAGCCGCAAGAGTTGCTGCTTCCTGGTGAAAATAAATGAATTCAAGGATATTTGCTTGCAACTGAATGAAATGAATAATTACTCAATCAAGATAACAAATTTTCAAATTCATGATAACAATGAAATGGAATCTCAAATAACCAAGCAGTCGTGTATTCAAAAGAAAAGTACCCTTCAACTAACTAGTGGCTGTAGTTTTCATTTTTTTTAATTAACAATTCAAGGAGAACTAGAATTTCTTCAAGCAAAAAAATTGGCTAACTTTTTGCTTTTATTTTACTTGCAACAATGAATTAAATAACAAACTCGGATCTTTATATCAGTGTCATGAAAGCCAACAGTTATCCCTTCATATATAAGGATGCCAAAAGACGAGTTCTCAACAATCAGCTAAAAGACTAACCTGTCTTTGCCTTCGCCTTTGGAGTATACTAATTGCCCATGCCATGATATAGCAAGGGAGGAGAAAGCCAGCAGCACGGAGCAAAAAAAGCTGTACAGTACAAAGCCAAGCAACATGTTAAATGTGCACCAACAACTAAGACATCCATCAAAGGAGAGCGAAAAATTGCATGACTCACTGAGAAGAAAGTTGAAACATCATCTTCATCCCCGTCGGGATTGGTAACTGTAAGAGCATGCCTTAGGAGTAACAGGGCCATTAACTGCCAAATTATAACAAAGTCAGAAGACCCAGAACTGCAACACAATCAGGTGAAACCCACTCAATTAAAAAGAACTTCCGTGTTTTAGCATGCTTTTCAAATAGATATTTTAAAAGACAACTTCATCAGTTAAATCTGATTATGTAGCACTTCCCACTTGGGATACTTATGATGATGTGAAAGGATAATCGTAAATGGAAGACAAGACTCAAGAGTATAAACACCACACCATGTACCTTCTTTACTACTTTCCCAATAGATTTCCACAATAGTGAACAAGAAAATAAAGAGCGTATGATTGTAGGTATCCTTGAAAAATCAGATAAACTGAAGCATGAAAACCATTAGTGTCATTTGACACCAGAGAAATGAGAATTTAACAGAAACACAAAAAAGCGAATGAAGATTAATCTTGACACTGCAAATGACAAATTTTTAATAGGAAAAGTACAGGGACAAGTTCAACTTCATTCATAAAAAGCCAACTTCATAATGGGAAGAGTTGAAGGCAGGTAGAAGAAAGCGGCAAGCAGAAAGAAATTTTCAACTCGGAGATCATCCGTCTTTCCTTCTTGATATACATTAGTTCAAGTGTAGGACCCATATAATCTGAGCTATTACTTGCAACAAAAAAAAAAGGCAAGGACATCCAAACTTTTTACGGTGACAGCAACAGGAATAGTTATGGTGGATTTTTATTAAAAAAAAAATCTACCGGTAGATTTTGGTAAATTTTATCCGTTGGGTTAAAAAGTAATGGTTGGATTAAATATAGTAATTTACTCTCGCCATTTTTTTTTTAATTTTTAGGGTTCAACCATTTGTGATAGGGCTTTCTAACACTACCCGTAGAGTTTTTATAAAACTCTGCCGGAACAAGATCTGATAGCGACAGATAGTATTCACAAACCAAGACAAGGAAAGGAAACATACAATCAGAGCAGCAGATCTGCAAAATGAAGCTCCATTTGCATTGTTGTCAGCATATTCATCATATTCAGACTCTAGCAAATGCCTTTCAGCAGCTGCCATAGCCAAGAGCCGAGGATCATTCAAGTCCAAAGGTGCACCAGCAACTGCCCAACTTCCACTGTAAACATGATTGCAGAATTAGGATCAAAGCAGCATAACATAAAATAAACTGTTATCATTAAGAATCAAATATACAGAAACAAAAAACCATTTACATAGACAAGTACCAAAACTCACGATCACCCATATCATTTTGTGTACATTTACATATATAGTCTTTCACCTGAGAAACAATATAGCATAGGTTGAACAAATTGCCACTTCAGCAAATTTCAGTTGTGCATAGGGTTGATTAAGACCTTGTGAGTCATTTGACCTAAATGGTAGGGATGACAGGATTTGAACCCGTGACATAATGTGGGGCCTTCCTCTTGTCAATTTAGCACAAGTTAATAGTGTATTGGGCAAATGAAAATCTTGAGAGTTATCTGACTTAAAATATTGGTCCTTGTTTCCTGTTCGCGTAATAGCATAACTCTGTGTACTGCTGAGTAAAGCCCCTCTCCTTCCTTCCTGATAGTCATTCAGGAGCTATCAATGCTATCACATATTCACATCAATGTCTATTGACTACAATGTCAGTTCAAAGTTCAAGGGTGACTAATAAATAAATTAGTAAAATGCCACTGCAGCACAGAAAATGCAGACAGAATGGAAAGGGCAGACTAGATAGAATCTTGATTACATGTTCTTCTCTCTTGAAGCTTCATATGACATCTAGCTATTGGGTTATCGGGTCAGCAACCTATTTTCTTACTGACTATGGAGCGAGCTATTGCAGCAAATTGAATGAGTTAAAACCTCAATTGATTTAGTTAATCCTATCAGTAAAATTGATTATCAGGCAACTGAGTATAACCCAAGAGCCAGACTAAATTTATGCAAGTTTTAACCACTTATGTGTTATACACTTATACTGGTCAGTTCTAATGATTTTCTTACTCACTGAACCAGATGGAAGCAAACAACATTCAATTGATTTTTCAAGATAAAAAATGATCGTACTTTGAGAAATTTTGTGAGACACAAAAGACATGAAAACGTATTCAAGAAACTTGCCTGATGTCAATTGTGGTGTCATTAGAGCTTGGAGGAGGAGCAGTATAACCAGGATGGTAAGGCTGGGAGGAAAAGAAAATTCGAATATTAGCTCAGCTTATTAGTGAATAATGAAACTGAAATGTAGCTCAACAAAAAAAAAAGTAAATCTAATTTCTTGATCAAGTGTTTAATGATAAAGTTAAGCATATGTCTCTTAATATATTTTCAACTGAAAGTTTTTTAATCAAGTGTTTAATGATAAAGTTAAGCATATGTCTCCTATTATATTTTCAAATGAAAAATTGTTTCCAATGAAGAGAGTGCTCTCTTTATATTAATCAAATTGGCCAAACCATAATCCAAGAAAGACAATTATTCTAGATATCATCAGAAGACAGTTTTTTTATTCCCCTCGCATCATATGAAGTTCAAGACAAGAAACATCAATCTAGCAATTTGGGGTTTTCTCCAATCACTGCATACAGATCTTAAAACCGAGTTCACAACTATTTGTCATCAGATACTTTAGCATACATAAATGTAGGGAAATGTATTTTCCATTGGCGAACTAACCATGTTAAAACACATAAGGGCATAGAAACCACATCAAAGCAACAATGCAACAGAAACCCTAACATTCTAGTATATTTCAGCAAGAACCTGGGAATTAGAAGAGCTGAGAAGGATGAATAATTCCAAGTAACTTTACAAGAATTTGCCCGCACATTTAGAACAACAAAATATATATCATTCAGAAACCTTACCTATTTGACACAAAGAAAATAACGAGTTGTAAAGCAGAATCAGTAGCACACCTGATGGCAAATTTCACAAATTATGTCCCCTTTCTCATTGCACCATCGTTGAACACATTTTCTGTGGGCAAACTGGATTTAGAAATGAAAAAAGAAGGCAGTTAGCAAAGGAACATAAGTAAATGCACCATCTGATCAAGATGATGAGAACTTAACTGCAAAATCCCTATAAATATGAAAGTAATAAAAAGCCAGAGTTAGAGGAACAATTTCAAGCACATCAATCAATATGCTATCAAGTGCAATGATATTACCACTGCATGCAGTAACATCCTTTGAGCTAAAAACTTAAGGAATGTAGTTACTCATATTCTACTCATATTCAAGAGGATAGGATGCCTTCTGGGTTATCAGATTAGTCTAATTCGATCAAAATCACATAGTTGAGCTTTATACAGCCATAATCGTGATGGCCGTGTCAGGCATAGACTAGTATCAGGTATGGACATCAACAAGGCCACTCCCATTGACCATTTCCTTCATGAAATTCTTCCAGATAAATTAAAGGCAGAGTCACAGTAACATGCAAATAGGTAAATAACACACATGATAGCATAGATTCATCTTAAGCATGATCGAACTAAAAATGATGCAAAGTGATGAAAGGTTCACTTTCAAGCTGCCACTACAGGCACAAGGGGCCTCCAAATTTTTTAAGCTGTCCTCCTCCTGGCAAATACGACATTCCATTGCCTCAATAAGTGGCTGTTCTTCATCAGGGACCCCAGTTTCATCATATGCCTCCTCTTCAACAACCACACTGGAAGCTTCAGCAGCATGATTATGAAGACTACCACCAGAAGATTTTGACACTCCAGCCCCTTGCTCAGACGCTAAGGTTTCTGGTTTTATGAGACGCTCCACGCACACAACCACATGATCTCCCATTCTTCGTCAGATCAATAGCCTAATTGGGAACAAAAATCAGATGGTCAACCCCATGTGTAAGAGGTATTGGCACCTCAGATCATCTTTAGCAAAAATAAACAGCATTCAACAAAAGTGGAATCATCTGACATGTTTAAATTAAACTACTCAAGTGTATTGTCTCAATGGGAACATGTAATCATATTAGAGCTGTCAAAATTTACTGCTTCTAAGTGCCCCACTACAATCTCTTGCACAACTTTTTGTACCAAGTTCTCAAAAGAAGAAAAGAAAGAATATCCAAGCATTCTTTTAAGTACAAAGACTTGCAACAGTTTCCCCAAATACAAAGATCAACAGTGAGATACAAAGCAATCCGCAGAAAACGTTCAATACTTAGCAATTAGCCAAGCCCTTCTTACTCTGCCAAATGTAGGACCTCTTCAAGTGATCTCAGAGAGAGAGAGAGAGAGAGAGAGAGAGAGAGAGAGAGAGAGAGAGAGAGACTAACAAAGTGACGATTAGACTCCAAAGCCTGGAAATTTACACAGTTGACTCCAAAATGCACAAAATCGACCCAAATCAAGAAAAATCAAATGACCAATGAACAATGATTCAACAGCATAAAAAACCCTAGAATCCAAAGAACCCAGATTAAGGGTACAATACCCACACACGAATTGATCTTCCAAGATAGCCAAAACCTATAAAAAAATTTACAGGAAATAACATCAAAGAAGAACAAAAACATCTCGAAAAGCAATAAATTACCTGAAATGATGTGTCAACACAGTAATCTTGTTAAGACGAGTATCGGAAATAGGTGGGTATATAGACAGATAGTTGCGAATTGGAAAAAAGGGAAAGGAATATATAGAGGAGAAAAACTAAAGAAAGAAAGAAGAGAAGAAACGGTCCACTTGGGGAAGGGGAGATGGGGAATTTGGGGATAAGAAAATAGGATCACACGGAGGAAAGTTCAATCTCGGCAACTAGCACAGCCACAAGGGCTCCTCTGGTTTGACTTAGACCCAAATAAAACGGGATCCTTTTAAATCAGATTAGGGGATGATCAATTTGTACAGAGGTCGTCAGGTCACCAATGATGTTGAGAAACGTTGCCCCAAAGAAAGAAAAAAGAAAACGAATCAATAATATGTTAAATTAATTGATTAATTATCAATTGTGTAGAGATTAGTGTAATCATGAAATTAGAGTTGGGTCCATGACCATGTCCATGGACAAGGGTTTGGTGAAGACGAGGGTGTGTTTGGCATGGTCTATAATTCTCATTTGTCAATGGGTTTCGAGATAAGTAGGTAAGAAGCCTTTTTTTTTTCCATTGATCCTTCACTCATGTCTCTCTATTATTGTTTTGCAGGCTTAAATGCTTAATGATAAGAGTTCATCGGAATGAAAAGATAATCAATTTCCTTAAAATGAAAGGAAAAGAAACGGAAAGAATTAACCACTACTTTCGTTTGGAACATTTTATGCAAGAAATAATTTCTCTTTTATAATTTTTTTTTTGTTGGCGAAACTAATTAAAATAACTCAACCTTTAAGGGGTGTTAAAAATATATCTCAATCTTTCAAATGTAAGATAAATATCCCGACCTTTATAAGTGATGGTAATATAATATCCCAATGATTTCTCTTCAACAAAATTCTTATTTTTTGTATTGTACTAATACTCATGTATTTTCAATTCAAATAAAACATACTATATAAAATTAAATTAGATGAGTTTAAAAGTTTATTTAATAAATTTTCGTAGTTTTAGATTTAATTTGTACCTAACATTTTATATCTTTTTTTAAATCAATATCTATAACAAGCCAAATAAAAAAATGTAAAGCAAAATAACATATTTTCGATTAGTAAATGATTAGCTAGTGTTTTAACTTATCAAAACGGAAGAATATTTTGCCAATTATAAACTTTATGTTACTACGAAATTGAAATGAAAATTTAATTATTTAGATTATTCAATGGTGTTCATTTATATATAAGAAGTAAATTATTATTATTAAAAAATATATAAAAGAATGTAATTTTTTTATTTTTTTTAAATCCAAAATAAAAAAATTAAGATAAACTTAAAAACCAATCTAATTTAATCTAATAAACTTGAATGATATTTTACACAATCAAGATATTGAAAATTATATTTTAAATATTTACTTGTTTTATTATATTTGTTTTGATTAAATTTAAGGGTGTTGTTAGATACACCGCAAATCTTTCATCAGAAATGCACGTTTTTTTCAACGTGCAACCCTTTCCCACTAATTAGCACTTTTAAAAAATTAATTAACCCACTTTAGCCCTGCACTTCAATTCTGACGTGCAGAGTTTGGGGTGTACATATATAGCGGAACCGTAATTTAATTATAATCTATAAAAACGTATTAAATTGAATGATTTGTTTTTGTTACAAAAGAGACTTTTATTTTTTTAAAAAATTATCATGACAATTTAGACTATATTTGTAAGCATTTTTGTGGGGAGAAAATTTTGGGATATTATATTACCATCCCTTAAAAAGGTCGGGATATTTATCTTATATTTGAAAGGTAGGGATATATTTTTAACACCCCCTTAAAGGTTGGGTTATTTTAATTAGTTTCGCCTTTTTTGTTTTGTAAATTTGTTTTCTGGCACATTATAAGTCAAAATATCTATATGCTACGTAATACTTTAAAACAGAAGACTTTAGTTGATGTGTCGTCCTTCTCTTAATTTTAGCATTTCCACCCAATTACAATTAATTATTTTTTAATTAATTTTTATATTAAAATTAAGAATTCCTTCCCATATATATCTATATCTATATCTATATCTATATCTATATCTATATCTATATCTATATCTATATCTATATCTATATCTATATCTATATCTATATCTATATCTATATCTATATCTATATCTATATCTATATCTATATCTATATCTATATATTAATTAAAACCAAAGCACATATGCCACATGTCGTCGCCTCGTTCAGAGTTATTTTTGGTAACATTTATATTAAATATATTTAGAAATAGCTTTTTTTGGCAATATATATTTGATATACTTCTATTTACATTTTCATTTACATAATATATTTATTGATATATTCATATATCCTATTTTTATCTAATATTTATTACACAATATCATTTCATATCACATTTTTTTAACCATCTATCTATATATTAATTAAAACCAAAGCACATATGCCACGTGTAGTCGCCTCGTGCAGAGTTATTTTTGGCAATATTTATATTAAATATATTTAGAACTAGCTTTTTTGGCAATATATATTTGATATACTTCTATTTACATTTTTCATTTACATAATATATTTATTGATATATTCATATATCCTATTTTTATCTAATATTTATTACACAATATCATTTCATATCACATTTTTTAACCAATGGGATTAATTCAAAACTTATTTTTTTTAAATAAGTTAATATTAACTACACAATATTGTTCCATTTTATTTTGATTACACAATATCATTTCATACTACATTTTTTTAACCAATGGGATTTATTCAAAACTTTTTTTAATAACGTTTATATTAACTATACAATATTATTTTATTTTATATTAATTTGACAATATCATTTAAATCTATTTTTTGATTAATTCAAAACTTATTTTTTTAATAAAGTTGATATTACTATATAATATTAGTCCATTTGATATAAATTACACAATATTATTTCATACTACATTTTTTAAAACAATGGGATTAATTCAACATTTTTTTTAATAAAGTTAATATTAACTATACAATATTATTTCATTCTATATTAGTTATACAATATCATTTCAAGCTATTTGATTTAAACATTGGGATGAATTTAAAACTTATTTTTTTTTAAATATAAATAGTACATTCCAAATATATGAATTTTTTTTTGGGGCATTTGCTAAACTAACCCTATTATTCGGATTCTTTGCATGAGTGACCCAATCCGAAAAAAATTTGCTTAAAAGCGGATATCCGCTTGCAAGCTTCAGCCGGTAACAGGTAAGCCAATGGGGGACAGCTGGACACGGTTTCATTAGCAGGAAAAGTGAGAGAGAGAGAGAGAGAGTGTGTGTGTGCGCTCTACTCCTGAAAAGTGAAGACAAGTCAGAGAGAGAGAGATGGAGGAGGGAAAAAATACACTTTGAATTTGCAGTTGCAGATGACAAGAGAGAGAGAGAGAGAGAGAGGTGAAAAAGAAAAGTGCAGTCTGAGAGGAGAGAGAGATCAGTGAGAGTGTTAGTGAGGGGGCATAAAAAGATACCTTCAATTAAATTTTAAGTTTCAGAGAAAACAATTGAAGTAGGAATGGGGCGGGGTTTATTTGAAGAATTACGTGTAAGAAGTAAGTTTTAACTGGACGTCAATATCGACAAAACATGTCACATATTGCATTTAACTAGACAAATTTGCTCGGAGAAACAGATTAATACGGCATGCGGAATCGACTGGAGAAGATTTGTGGAAGAAGAAGATTCACTATAATGACATCTACTATGGTTTAATATTTATCCATAGTTGGATGCCATGATTTTGTTCTCTCATGTCGACACTACTATGCTTTAATGTGACTGGTCCAGGTGTAAGAGTCATAGTGAGAGTGAAATTGAGGGGGCAGAAATATACTTATAATTAAATCTTAAGTTTCAGAGAAAAACCATCGAAGAAGAAGGTGAGTGGGAGGTAATTTGTAGGTTGACGTGTAAGCTGTTAGCTTAAACTGGACAATCAATGTAACACGACATGTCACATATTGAGATATATTGGACATAATATCTGGGAGAAAGATTCACTAGCATTAAACGAATACAACATCGGAGCAAACATTTAAAAGACGGTAGCAAATAGTAGAAAAATACACGACATTGAAATCGAAAATTACGGTAACAGGTAGCGAAAATGCGGCTGCGTGGTGAATCTGGATCCATTCCACTCGAAGTGTGGGAGCATATTGCGGGCACGATGATCAGTTGTCTCCCTGCTCAGCGGGAAGTTGACCGAGAAAGTTCGGTCATTCTCATAACCGGAGACACGAACGACCTTGTCGGATCAATACCCATCGTTGACGCGACAGTCGACACGGTCGTCGACTACGTAGCCGTCATACGAAATACGAGGCGGACGGGGACGAATTCGTAAAACCGGTATGATTTGCTTCAGCAGGTCTCTTCTGTTGTTCTGTAGGAGGGTCACATATTCCACCAACCAGTGGCTAGGATCCACTTTGCGTACAAGGGTCGCCTCGTAGAATGACCCGAGCATCCCAGCCTCACCGCCGACGATCTCTACCTTTTGATTTCGTCAGTATGGCGGCGGCATTGGTCTTGCATAAAAAATAAAAATACGGTAGTATAATCATACAAGTAGCACAAATCTAAACCAATGAAATGCTTGACAAACCTGCAACCTCATTCCCATCGTTCGAGCTGTCGGATGATATAACGATGGGGACAGGTCGGGGAGGGAGGCCAGATGAGGAAGCAAGGTGGTGTGATGAGGATGCCATTTCGTTGAAGGGGTGTTGGAGAGGTGGTGAAATGGCAATGGGGATTTAACTTCACCGAATTTGGGGGAGTAGAGACACTGTTCAGCACGTGACCCTTAACATGGCAGTGTGTTGGTATATACATGACACGTGTCACTGTTGACATGACATATAATGGTTTTGTACTGGACATATTGTCGGGGCATTTTATTCAATGTTTGACCTTGGTATAAAACTGGGTTTCCCACTCACACTTCATACTCATTAAATGCAAATCCGTAGGAAAATATAGCAATCAACAATATTGAAACGATAAGATGTTCAAAACAATGAATACAATTTCACCCAAAAAAAATCAAAGAGAGAGGGATAGAAAAGAAAGGGATATCATGTAGAGGAGAGAGAAATTGTCAAATAGGACAGTGGATAAGACAAGGGAGAGAGAGAGAGAGTGAGTGAGAGAGCGGGAGAGAGAGACCGTTTTCCGCCCAGGAAATAGCGCCAAAAGGGAATAAGAGGGAGAGGAGGGAGGAGGGGGAGAATATAAACCCATTCAAGCGCCTGACACCTATTGGGGTTTACTGGACAGCCACCGACATCTGATAGAAAATGAGTAAGTATTCCTTCTTTTTAGGTTATGTGATACGTTTCTACATAAAATATATTCATCTTCCTGTAAAACTGAATCTGTCCCCCTCTAACTAATGGAACAGGGGACAAATCGCCCGTCTATATGACTGTAGTGTTTGGAGGATGGTGAGTTTGTGAAGAGGGCACTTGGGTCGTGGAGGGGTCTAGAAGCGAGAAGGCTGTCCTGGTAAACGAAAGTATTGACTACGTCTCCCTAAAGAAACAGCTGATGGCCAAGTTTAATGTCGATGGGAGGAGGCATGACGTCCAACTCACATATGTAAAGCCGCAAAAGGAAGGGTGCAGACGTTTTTCCATTGGGGATGACGAAGACCTGCAGGCCTTCAAGTTTTTAAACGGTCTATCTGGAGAACGATCCTGGCCTATCGACCTCCATGTCTCCTTGATACGCGAGTTTTGTGGAGAAGTGGCCACTATAGAAGGATCCACAATGGCCCATTCAGTCGGGGGTGGACCACCCGTGACCCAAGAAGATCACCCACATACGGACCCCCGCTTGGCAGGGGATGAAGAAGTGGAAGTTTTGGGAGCAAAAGATGTCGGTAGATAACGAACTGATGTCCAGTTAGAAAATCAGCTTGTCAAGTTTGAATATCCCTCTATCCAGTTATACTATCCACGTGTCCAGTTGGAGCCAAGTGAAGAGTTGGACCTGGAGCTTGCAAAGAACGCAGTCGCAGTTGTACGTGGGAAGTAGGTAATTTGTGTCAGCAGTGACGTCGAAGATGTAGTCAACCCATGGGATCACGAGGCGGAGCGAGCGGTGAGGGAAGTAGAGAAAGCATACCAACGCAGAAAAGGGAAGTCCGAGCGTTTCCGACAACTGTCAAAAGTGAACCAATAGAGTGGGCGGGTGTAGATGGGAAATTGCAGAAACGGTGCCGCACCTAGCGGTGGGATATGAACTTTTAGAAGCGGCGCCGCACCTTTCGCAATTAAGTACGTAGTTACCCCATTTTGGTGTGAAGTATGATGCCTTTGGAAACGCAGGCGCTCCACCTTTTTCAATTCAGTATGTAGTTATCCCAGTTTGTACCTTTAGTTTGGTCTGCTCTCTACTTTGTTCTACTTTGTGTGGTTACCCCAATTTGTACCTTTGGTTTACATGACAGACAATGAACTTGACATGACAGATAATTCACTTGACATGACATTAAGACTAACTAACCAAGTCCACAAACCAATAACAATTACAAAGTGAAATGTCTAAAACGAACCAACAACAGTCTAAAACGAACCAACAGAAATGTCTAAAACCAACCAATAACAGTCTAAAACCAAACACAACAGTCTAAAACCAATCGGGAAGTACTTTTAAGAGTCGGATGGGGGTGTAAGACGTCCGTGAAAGATGGCAGCACAAAGGAATTGGCGGTACACCGCAATGAAGTCATCGTCAAGGCCACAGAACTTGGTGTCGCCTGCCGCGAGGAGCTGCATGAAGCGGATGAGGTATGGACCACAGTTTCCCCTACATCACGACAACGAAACATGTTCACCCAACCTGCGACAATTGTTTATAATCAGAACAAGTGGAAATATCGACTTACGATTGTTTGTTTTGGGGAATCCCTTTCACCCTCTTGTACGCAAAGGGTTTCGGGACTTTGCCGACCCATTTAACTTGAAGTTCGGAACGGCTGTCCATCAGAATGGGGAGGAGGTGGGTCACCGGCTTTAGAAAGCCCGCCATGTGGCGCTCAGCGACTATGTTGATGTCGGGATCGTAGACGTTCAATGTCCACTCTGCGAGATTGAACTCTAGTGTCACCCAGTGCTCGTTCTTGACATTCCAAGGCGCCAACAGCCGGTCGACAACGGCCCACTCCATTGCAAACCTCTCCGGTAACTTGCCTTCGAAGTAGTGGGACAGCTTCTTGTCCCCCTTGACCACGTCAAGATTCCCCTTCGCGTCCGTCAAATGCTTCTGCAGCAGATACCCCTAGAAGAAATCAAGGACGGCGACATCTTCGTACTTGTCATCGTCCTTGATGTCCTTCCGCAGGAGGGCGCATGCCTGCTTGATATGCTGCATGCACGGAAAACCATTTATATGGAAGAGCATATGACGAGGAAGGTAATCCATAGAACCACGTTGTGGGAACCTAACCTCGGATGTGACCCAAGTTGTCGGTGATTGGAGTACCGTGAAGAACTCCTTCTGCAGTAGGCTACCTTCAACCGACCGGACAGGGTCAGTTCCGTCCTTCATCCAGGATGAAAACGCAACAACGTCTGCCCTCGTCGTCATGCCTAGGTCCACGACATCCATTGCTTGCGATGCCTTCTTGCCCACACGCGGCTTCTTCACTGGCTGCTTTACTTCCCCCGGGGACAATGTATCAGGATGTAGACAGGTCCTCCTACCGCGCCGTTGGAGGGGCACCTCATCCTCAACATCAACCTGCATCCAGCACACCATAGTGCATATAACATGACAGATAATTAAATTGACAAGAGAGTCAAATGTCCATACCTCACCGATGTTCAAATTAGGTTTCTCCGACTGCCCACCCGATTGTCCTCCTTGGTCGGCTGTCTCTCCTCCTCGTCCTTGTACTTGTCCTTTTCCTTCACTGCTCCATGAACCTATCCACATGACATCAAATTAAATTGACAGATACTGATATTTTCATGACATGTGCTGACATTAACATGACACCTTATAATCTTGACATGACAGTGATATATAATTACATGACGCTCTATATGATGCCATGACACACCAAAAACCTTACCTCTTTCTTTAGCAGCACCTCCCATTGCTCCTCCGACTCCCTAGTCCCCTTCCCCCTCAATGCCCTCTTTAAGTCTTCAATCGACTCCTCAAGCGTGGCCATCTTCGATCCTAACTCCGCGGTTATACTCCTCGCCATGTCGTCCAACTTTGCCAGTAATCTTTACTCGATCTCTAAGATGACAGCTTTTGTCTGCGTACCCTCCCCTGATTCTAGTGTTGACCCAGGTGCTTCCTTTGGTTGTTCCTTCCATGGGGGTTTCGCATTTGCTGCTACGAACGCCCGGACAATGTCGTCGAAGAAGTGGTCCAGTTTATCGTGACTGTATCGGGCACCGCGGTACAAACGGGTAGCTTCCTCCACTTTATCGGGGATGAGAACCGGCCTCACAGCGTCAGGGTCATCAAAATACCCGAGCTCCTCCTTAGCCTCCTGCAGTCGAGTTTCGATGGTAGAATACTCGAGGTTCCTTTCTTTAGACTCATATTGCAGACACCTAGGGTACAGCTTCTCATCTATGATGCTCGCACATTGGACGCCCACTGGAGGGAGGGCTTCGTACACCCAGAGCTGCAAACAACGTTTGTCCAGTACAAGATCAATTGATGTCCAGTATAAAATATATGGATGACTAGTATTAATTCATTAGGCGTCCAATGAGGTTTGTTGAACGAACCTGGAAGGCGAAGGGGAATCCCATCAGCAAGTACGTCGGACGTGGTGCAGTGGGGCTGCTGCTAGTGTGTTGGAGCTTCCTCTCGATTGCATGGTTCAGGAACTCGTTCGTTCGCTCGTACGAAAGCCGACCCCACGGATAGGCCAGGAACCTTTCAATGTCGGAGACGAGGTTGACCACCCACCCCTGAATGTAGTTTCGGGGTTCCTTCCCGAACAACACGCCCTCGACCAGCATCAGCAGGACAAATTAAAACTTTTTGGCTGACGATTTCTCAGATGCCATTGCCACATGGAACATCACCTCGAACTCGGACATCTTTAACTTGACAACTCCAAAGAAATCATACACTGCCATCTCACACGCCGAGTCGTTCTCAGGCTCGTCGACATAGCCGCAGTTGAGACCGGTGACAAGGGCGAACTCAGCTATTGAGAACCTCACGACCGCATCATGGATCTTGTACCACGTTTCATGCTTCTTCTTCGTCTTCAGTTGTCGTTGGAGACCAAAAATCAGTAATCTCGAAATCAATTCGTGTCCCCCAACCCACAGTTCCCTTCACATCAGTCCCACAAACATTCTAGAATTCAATATGTACATGAAAGTTACTCATTCAGAACCTATGCATATCAAATGTCAAGATTGAATGCACCCAATGGTTCAGTATGTACATGAGAGTTACTTATTCATCTCAAGATTGAATGCACACAATGGTTCCATATTCATCCCTGCAGTCTATCTTACATGACACTGAGACATTTATACATGATATCTTAATATTTATACATGACACCTTAATATTTATACATGACAGTCGATTTATTCAATTTGTACATCTCCAAATTTCACACGACTGTCAAATTTTTTCGTCAGAAATTTTGACCTACTGACATTAACATTCAGTTCCCCTGCCTAATTTCAATCTACACATATGAAAACTCACCCTTTCTAACATTTCCCCTAACCCTAATTCGCCCCATTTCGGCCAATTTCCCCCCTAAACTGAACGTATCTACAGCTACCCTACTCTTGAAAATTTGGATTCGACAGAAATGTTCACCAATTTCCCCTTTCCCAATAATTCCCTTCTCTCCGCACACCCCAGTTCCCAAACTTTCCACCCTTTGTTTTTAACTTGACGCCTGTTACTTCCTACATGACAGAGTAAATTGCGAACTGTCAACCCATTCCACCCCGTTATCCCATTTTCACACAATCAAAAACAGTTTAGGTTCTTCCAATCGGTTCCTCCCCTACGAATCCAAAAAATAGGTAATTAATCAACCCAGTTAGGGTTTACTTACTTCAAAATTGCCCTGTTCAATGTCGGCTCACCTTCTTCTTCTCCTCATTTGCACTGCACTGTCGTCTTCTTCCTCTTCTTCCTTCTCTTTTTCTTTTCCTCAGGTTTGCATGAGCGACTGTTGCCCTCTCTCTTCATCTTTTGTAAGCCCGTGAGATATCGACAGTTGATTTTACAATTTTTTAATAAAACTGTCCAATTTTATCTTCCTCCCTCTCTCACTCTCTCTCCTCATTAACTTCCCCCGGTTCCTCTCTCTCCACATTCACTCTCTCTCTCCTCTGTCCCGGTTGCATTACCACTTTTTAATCGGATGGAGTGCAATTTTTTTTGGTGGAGGGTTAACCTTTACAATTGTTTTGGATAGTGGGTTATGGGCGCAAAGGTGGCCGGATAATGGGTTAGATTGTGCAATTCACTCATTTTTTTGAGCAACCAATCGATATATATATATATATATATATATATATATATAGGGGTTGGTTCCAAAGTGCAGACCTCTTATAGTGTATCTTGTGCACAATTATGAACCGTTGATGGGAAGAGATGGAAGACCAAGATTAAAAGGAATTTTTTTTTTTTCCAATTTAAATCGTGGGACCCGCGTGGTAAAAAACCACCCACTCTCCCTCACTTTTTTTTTGAAATGGAAATAATTTGGCTATAGAGGTGTCTATAGGCCAAGGGCATCCGAATGGATGAATTAACGAAGCGTGGAATCATCTGGGGCATCAAGACCGTAGAGAGGGAGAACCAAATGCGATAAATAGTCTGCGAATCGATTTGCCTCTCTGTAAATATGACGAATCTCAGATGATAGGAAATGGGATAGGGAGGGTCGACAGTCAGCGACCATCATTTCAGAATCCCCCGGTGGTATTCCAAGTCCCTTAAGACTGTTGATGATAATGAGGTTATCACCTTCAATGACCAGCCGTTGTATTGGCAAGCAACGGGCAGCGGAAATACCCATCCATAGGGTGTAACTTTCCGTGCCCGTAACAGAAGCTGCCGGTGTGTGACCAGATCCGAAGAAGACAGGCACACCATCGTGGTCCCTAATAGTGAAGCCGTATTTCCCGAAACCAGTGGTGCTGAGAGATCCGTCGAAGTTTAGCTTGAAAAAGTTTGGTGGTGGTCGCTCCCATTTGCAGTGTCTTCTCCTACGTTGTTGGGTAATTTGAGCTTTGGTAGTTTGTGTTTGGTAAGGGGTAGTCTCCATTTGTTTTTGTGCAGATGCCCAAGTTGTTTGTTGTAGTTTCAAGAAAGCGATCATGTTTGCGGTAGTTGGTGTGTTGTTGTTGAAAAGAACTTTATTACGGAAATACCAGGAACACCACCAGACAAAGGCAATGACGCAGAAGCGGGCACAGCCAATATCATTCCAGATTTCTGTAATAGTTCCATTAACACAGTTGCCTTGCGAGGAGAATTTGTCCACCGTAGTTAGTAGTTTGGGTTCTACTGATGTCAGAATATCTCTTGTGATGGGGCAGGTCCATAACAGGTGGGGTATGTCCTCGAACTGTGAGTCGCAAAGTGGGCAGGAAGTTGGAATACCAAACCCCCGGGAGGATAACTTTGCCGCAGTTGGCAGTCCGTTCTTTGTAATTTTCCAGATGAAGTTTTTGATTTTTGGGGGTAAGTTCAGATTCCAGATCCATTTCATGTTGTTTTCTCGATGTTGTTTCAAAGTCGTAATCATTTCAATGGACGAGGCAGTTGAGATCCAGCCATTCCTACTCCATTTCCAATAAAGTCTATCGATGTGTATGTTATAGGGAATAGGAGTTTGCACAATAAGGTCAATTATATTATGTGGTAGGTTATTTGCGGTCACTTTCCGGAGTTGAGCCATGTCCCAGGAATTCTGGTTATGGATAAACCGGGAGACAGTGACGGAGGTGTCGATCGGCTGATCATTTTTGATCTTGTAAATTAGTGGTGAATCTCCCACCCAGTGATCCTACCAGAAGTTGATACTTTCTCCATTTCCAACGGACCACCTAATGCCCTGCTGAAGTAAAGGTATTAGAGAAGTGAGTTGAGACCATTGCCAGGAGGTTGGTCCTTTCCTGTGATATTTTAGTATGTGCTGCCCTTTTAGATATTTTTCTGTAATTAAAGCGACCCAGGGGTTGTTAGGTTCTGCCAGAATCTTCCATAGTAGTTTGAGTTGTAATGCCTTGTTCATATCCTCTGATGTCGTGAGTCCTAGTCCTCCTTTGTTTTTGGATTTGCAGATTTCGAACCATCCGATAAGGGGTTTGTGTTTTGGTCCCTTATTCCAAAGGAAATTGCGATTTGTTCTGTCGAGCTCCATGTGTACAGATTTAGGTAGTAAAAAACATTGCATAATATGTAAGGGTTTAGCCGATAAAGTAGATTTAATTAGGGTACATCTTCCCGCTTGAGAAAGACAGTTAGCTTTCCAACGTTGAAGTTGGGATTTAGTGTTATTTAGTAGGTCAAAGAAAGTTTCTTTTGTTACGCGTTTGTTAATAATTGGGCATCCTAAATAGGTTCCCAAGTCATTAGTATGCGGAATTTGTAGTTCGGTCTGGATTAGTGTTTTAAGGTTAGATGTGATGTTCGTAGTTGTTTGGAAGTTCGATTTATGCCTATTAACTTTTTGTCCAGAAATGGATGTGTATTCTGAAATCACCTTGTTTATGCCTTCACAGGCCGTTTTATTGGCTGATGCAAAAATGATGATGTCGTCCGCAAAAGCCAGGAAAGGGTATCTAGAACCGTTTTTGACAATATTGATTCCAAGCTTAGATTTTTGGTCCTGGGATTCCTTATGCAATCCCCGAGCTAGTACTTCAGACAGAATGAGGAATAGGTAGGGAGACAAAGGGTCGCCTTGTCTCAGACCACGCTGAGGTATGAAAACGTCAGTTGCCTCAGTATTCACTAATACGGAATAGGAAACCGTAGTTATGCATTCTCTAATCCGACCAATAAAGGTGGGAGAGAATCCGAATCGTTCCATGATTTGTAGGAGGGAGTCCCAGTCTACAAGATCAAAAGCTTTCTCCATATCAAGCTTGACAGCCATCCAACCAGTTTTACCTTTCTTTTTTGTAAATGAGTGAAAGATTTCGTTTGCGATTAGTATGTTGTCTTGTATGGCCCGGCCTGATGTGAACGCACTTTGTAATGGGTGTATTATTTGGGGGATTACCTTCTTTAATCGATGTGCTGGTATCTTTGAGATGATCTTATATGTTGTGGAACACAAGCTTATTGGTCTGTAGTGAGCAGTGGTTAGCGGATCGTCTCGTTTTGGTATCAAGGCTATAAATGTATGGTTTATTTGTTTTAGAATTCTGCCATTTAGGAAAAAGCTTTTGACTCCTTTAATTACGGCAGGCCCCACAATGTGCCAGTACTTTTTGAAGAAACCGGCTGGGAACCCATCGGGACCAGGAGACTTGTCGTCAGCAAGAGAGAAGACTGCATTTTTTATCTCAGAGTTAGTTAACTGTGTTGTTAGCAAATCATTATCTGCATTTGTGATTTCCGTGTATATATTATCAAGGAGAGTGGTTTGAAGTTGTGGTGTTTGTGACTTGGAAAATCTTTTAACGAAGTCGTTTTTAATAATTTCTCTAATTTCCTTGTCAGAGGTCATTGTGATGCCTGCATCTGTTTGGATTAATTTAACCTTGTTTTTGTTTCTTCGTCCTGTTGCTATTCGGTGAAAGTATTTTGTGTTTGTGTCAACCATATGGACATGCTTTCTCTTAGCTCTCTGTCCCCAGTAGTAGTTCTGATATTTTAGGAGGGCAGTGTGTTTTCTTGTAAGTCGTTGGATCTTTGTGTCTAGGTTGTGGTCATAAGTTGTGCATAGTCGGACCTGTAGGTCTTGCAGTTCCTTTTCCACTGACACAAGCTGTCGAAAGATATTTCCAACCGTTTTGGAGCTCCAGGCCTTACTTTTCTTTTTGACTTCCTGTAGCTTCTTTGTTAGTTTGTATAGATAGGAACCAGGTGTGTCTGCTCTCCATGTTGATCTGACTAATGTCTCATAATCCGGTCTTGTTGTCCATGTCATTTTGAATTTAAAAGGTTGCTTTTTTGCTTTTTGATTGTCAATGAGATCAAGCGTTATCTGTGCATGATCCGATCTGATGAAGGCATGATTTGTTGTGCGTAGGTTTGGAAATTGGCGGATTAGTCTATGACTCACTAAAGCTCTGTCAAGCTTTTCGTAAATGTTCCCTGGTCCTTGAATCTTTTTTCTCCAAGTGTATTGGTTTCCAATTGTGGGAACATCAAATAAATCATGAGTCTCAATAAGTTCGGTTAATCTAACGAAGCGCGAAGCACAAGGAACTGCACCTCCGAGTTTATCAGATGTAGTCAAGATTTCATTAAAGTCTCCTATGATTATTACTAGTTCCGATGTTTTTCCTACAATCTCTGACAGTGTTTCCCAAAAATCATCCTTATCCCTTTCATGGGGAGGGGCATATACAAATAAAATAATAATTGTTACATTAAGTGTTTGGTTCTTATACATGCTTTTTATAATTCTGTTGCTGGAGTCCTGTATGGCGAATGTTTCGTTGTTCATTTGGGACTCTTTCCAAAGGAGACAGAGTCCGCCCGAGAGCCCAGACGATGGGCAGAAGTGCATGTGGTCGAAGCCAGTTTTCCGCCACTTACCTTCATGTGGTGGAGATTGAAGCTTAGTTTCTGAAAGAGCTAGGATCTTAATATGGTTTGTCCTACAAGTTGACTCTATCTGGGTCCAAATATTTGTCTTGGCAAGCCCTCTAACATTCCAGTAGCTGATCTTCATAATATAACATAAGGAGTTGTAGTAGTAACTTGTGTTCATTACTTGGATGAAGAAGTAGTTCAAAGTTTTGAATTAGTTTGTGTATTACGTTCCTAATATCAGAGCTATGGCTAATTTGTGTCTTAAAATTAAATTTAAGCCGGAGAGAGATTATGTGTTTGATAAGGTCATTCGTCATTACATGAAAAGCTAAGTTTGTGCTTGTGAAAGTCCAGAAACTGAAATACATGGAATAGCCGTGTAAAAATAATGTGTCGAGGAAGGTGGAGCACACAGTTGTAGGATTCCACAAACAGTCATGTAAAATAGAGTGATAGTAGTGGTGGTTGCGAAAATAGTCACAAGAATTCAAGTGTGAATCTAAGAAAAACCATAGGTATCTTAAACACATGTTCAAATACAAGTTTGAGGGTAGTGTTGGAATCCTTATACAGTTATTCCAGTGATTGTCACAACTAAGAAGTAAGCAAAAACACATAGAGCCATCCAAAGCAGCTACACTGGAGAGGAGTCTTAATTTAGTGAAGTAGTTGGGCATAACAGTGTAGATAGGAGAAGAGTCGCAGGCTGTGAAGGGACAAAACTTCCGACGCTGGTAGATATGAGAGGTATATGAGCTGTTGCAGAAGCTAGTTGGAGGTGTATTGCCATGGGCAGGCCTTTTTAGTCCTTTTGAGAATATGGTTGTTTGTATATGATCCTGCATTACATGAGTAGGATACAATTTCTCGAGGGGAAAAATAGCCCCTCGAGGGTAGTTAGCAAACTGAGAAGCTAAAAATGTTAAGATGGTGAAGAGGCAATGCAGAAAACCACAAGCAAAACAGTGATTAAGCAATGATACGCAGTGCACATATAAACAAGTTAGTTGATCAAGTAGTAACATTAAAAAGGTAATTAGTAGATAACTAGTAGTTTGCATCATATAAAGTAGTTGAAAATTACATTCAAAGGAGCTGATCAAGCAGTTACAATCAAAGCATGTGGCAAATATGTTACACCATAAGGGGCCACAGTTAGAAGTGAAACTAATCTTAGAAGCAGAATCACATTTGAGAAGGAAATACATGTAAATATTCCAAAAGAACTGGTTAATGCAATAAACAGCAAGGTTTTGCCAAGAATTGGGGAAGTAGAAACTAGCAAAAGGTAATGTTTTAGGTAGCCGAAGATAGTGCATAACAAAGGAGGCCTGGGGAAGTGGCCAAATCTCCCCATTGCTTGGCAAAAACTCGTGAATCATGGTCATTAGTTGTTTGTCTTGCTCCTCTTCAGGTTGGAGCTTGCCGTGTCCTCCTCCCCACCAACAACCCTTCTCTTGATGGAGCCAGAGGTGGAGACATCTTTTGGTGGATCACCCATTGTTGAGATCAACCTCACAACTGTAGAGTTGGAGTGAATTGAGTGAAAAGAAGGCTCAGATAGCACTTCATCAAGAGGGTCCTCTTGCTTATGGTCCACCATGGGGTCATCAACTAAGTAGTCCTCATCATCATAATCATCCCCCAAGAAGTCAACCTCATCAGCATAATCAGGTTCATACTGGAGGCAAGGAAGCATCTCTGAATCCACCTCGGCTCCAATGTCAGAAAATAAGGTTGGGTCAGGAAGGGGGAAGGTGTGCTCCATATGCTCATCATGAGAGGGCTCTGGTGCCTTGAAGGTGTCAGCAACTAGCTGGGTGGTGGTCTGTGTAGGAAGGCTCTGAGGAGTCACCAAAGGACCCATACACCCTGGGATCCTAGCAAAGCCAGCAGCAGTAAAGCATGGGCTACCACTGGGAACACCAGAAGTAGAATGAGTCACCAGAGGGACAATGACACCAGGGCCTTGAGTGGGAGTGTGGTTTGCACCAGTAGGGTTCACATCAAAGGGCAGACTTACACCAGAAGGGGTATGATTTACAGTAGAAGGTGGTGGTTGATGGAGTGTTGGTGCTTGGGCAGCAGAAGCAGAGGCACACTCAGAGGGTGATTGAGTGTCTTTGGAGGATGAGGAGGAATTAGAGAGAGCTTCAAAATTGATAGAAACTCCCCCTTTGCCAGTGACATATGGTTTGTTGCTAAAAGCCTTTATGGGGTTAGGAAGCTTTAGAGGCTTCCCTTTTTTCCCCACCTTGGTCCACTCTCTAAAGTCATTAGAACATTGAGGTGTAGGAGAGTGCAGGTTGGGTTTCTTGAAGGTAACCTGGATCTTCTTTTGAGTGGGAATATGGAAAGAGCATTGTGTGAAGAGGTGGTCCTGGCCACCACAATTACCACAACCAGCTGGGAATTCTTCAAACCAGATTACATGGGCAGAAACTTCTTGCTTATTGACAGGGATCAGTATAGTGTTAGAGACACTAGGAGCAAGATCAATGTTGACACAAACCCTAGCATACTTTGCATTAGGGTCAACAGAAGTGTCAGCTTTAATGAAGGTTCCAAACTGGTTGTGGTTGATGATGGCAGCCAAGGCACCAGGTTTCTTATAGGCTTCGGGAATGGAGGTGATTCGTACCCACATATCAAGGCAAGTGGTGTTTTCCAGGTGGGGGTCAAAGGAAGGGTTCCAAGGCCTAAGCACAATGAGTTGCCCAAACACATGAAATGGCCTGGCCTCCCAAACAGCAAGTAGGTCAGATGGGTCTGAGAATCTTACCTCAAACCACTGATTCAGGAGCTCTAGAATCTGAAGGTCACCAGAGAGTCCCAACCATTCACTGGAGAGTTTGGGTTCGAGTTTCTTGAACTCTATTGGGGCACCAAAGACTCTTCCATAAAGAATAGCAGTGGTTTCAAACCTATATTTGGGTTGAAATTCTTGTAGTTGGTCATAGAAGGAAGAGAGGTCAATCTTCCTTTTTCCTTTGTCACCTTTACGTGACTTGGAGGATGATTTCAGGTTTTGGGTGGTTTTGGGGTTCAGAGCATTCTCAGAAGAGATGTCCTTCCCTTTTGATTCGGTATTGACGGGGTTCGAAGGAGCTTCAGAGAAGCCCCCCTTCCCAGTAGGAGGTGGTGGTTGGCAAGCCATTAAGGCAAAGTCGGTGTTGGGGTAGTACAAACAAAACAGGAGAGAGACTAATTTTAGAAAGGGGGAATGTTGAAGATCAGAGGAAGAAGACAGAGAACAGTAAAGGGTAACCTTAAAATTCTCCTTGAAAAGTGATTTATAGTCGGGCCAGGTGCGGGTGACCAGTTGGTTGTTCAGATTTTTGGTTAGCAATTGGAGATCTAGAAAAAGAAATGGGGAGAGAGTCACATACCTGCACAAGCGAGGAAGCCTAGCAAGGATCTGCGAGAGGCAGGTGAAGTAATGATGGATCCTAAGCATCTGTAGATCTGAGTTCTTTATTAGACCCGTACGAACAGAGAAGCCATCTCGACGACAGAGACGGATCTCTCGAAGAGGAGAGAGACAGGCCGCACGGGGGGGGGAGGGGGGAAGCCATTCCGACGACAGAGACAGAACTCTCTGGAATGAGAGAGAAAGGCCGCCCAGTGGAGAGAGAGAGGGACTCCAAAGATCGAAGGAGCACCAAAGATGACAGAGCAGATCCAGTAAAGCAAGAGATGAGATTTGAAAGCACAGAGGAAGCCTACACCCAGGAGAGAAGACCCCCGAACAGTAACGATCCAGATGAGGGTTGTGTGCCAGATCCAGTACCAAAGCCCCTTTAAACCGATTTGACCATTCCATTTTTGTGTTTTGTGGAAGATTTGGGTTGAATTTGCAGAAGATTTGAGAGCTTTTCCGGGTTGAGGTTTCAGATTTGGGGCTGTGCGATTAGGGTTTGATTGATTTTGAGGGAAGGTAGGAGTCGCGTGTGGAGGCGCGTTCTTTTTGGGTAGTAGGGGTTTCTGGTCTTTCATACCCACTCTCCCTCACTTGGTGCGTGTAAATCCCACCCCACTCTTTCTTTTTTTTTTTACATTTTTTATTTAATTTGTTATTATTTAGTTGGTTTCTACTGAATAATGTTTCACATACTACCGAATAATGTTATTTTTTTCCATCTAGTTCAGGTCAAAATTTACAAATTCCACTGAATAATTTCTCTCATATTATCGAATAATGTTTGACAATTTCAGATAAAAGAAACTTCAAATTTCTAACAATACTTACGAATAATGCTTCGTATTGCACCGAATAATGTCTCACATTTCAGTGAATAATGTTTTGTTTTATGTTACTTGTCAAATGAAGACTCCATATTCTGACGAATAGTGAATAAGATTTCACCGAATAATTTACCAACTCATTACAACCAGTAACAAAAATTCGACACATATGACCGAATAATTAATGAATAATAAATTAATATTATACACAACATTAGGCTATGGAGGATTGGGCATCGGAAACGACTAATAAATTAAAAGTATACATAACATTAGGCTACTGGCCATCGGAAAAGAATAGAGGATTGGGCATAAAAAAGGATGCATAGAAGTAGGGATGGAATTGGCTAAAAGCATACAGAACATTAGACTATGGAGGAGAACGGAGGCCATGGCGGAGAACGAAGAGGACAGTCGGAAGGATTGGGCATAAAAAAGGATACATAGCACCGCCTCGCCATGCCTCCGTGTCGCCGCCTCAACGACCCTTCGCCGCCGATATCAAACAGGAGAGGTAGAATGAACCGGCGAGTCGAATTGAAGGAGAGGGAGAATGAACAGGGGAGTCGGAGCCAGCCTCGCCTCCATCGTCCTCCATCGCCACCACCGGCCAGATCTACCACCATCGTACCTCCTTCGCCGACTCATCTCCATCCTCTATTTGTCGCCGGCATAGATCCATCCTATTCTCCCTCTGGGAGATCAACTACGTCGGCGGCTGGCACCAACCGAAGACAAAGGACCCCAATCGCAGCCGGTTGGAGTGGAGTCGCCTTGGCAACAGATCGAATAGCCCGGAAAACAAACACTCGCATCGCCGCTGAAGGTGGAATCGGCTTGTCAATGGCATCTGCTCAGGCCGCCTCTCTCTTTGGCTCCACTCTGTTCTTTCGGGTATACAAGGATGAAGATGAGACTAATTATGATTTAGGGTTTTAACTACCCACTTTCCCACGCGCTCCATCCTGAGTTTTAAGATGGTTTTTTCAAAAAAAAATTTAATAGGTGGAACACGTGTCACAATCTCCTTCATCCATTTTATTTAGATTAAAGGTCCACAATTGTGCATAAGGTACACCCTAAGGGGTGTGCACAATTGATCCATACTCTATATATATATATAATGAAACTATTTTTGTTTTTATAATAACCTTAATTTTTGGAATTTCACCCAACCAACCTAATCTAC
This sequence comes from Persicaria maculosa, assembly GCA_963922045.1. Lineage (NCBI taxonomy): Eukaryota > Viridiplantae > Streptophyta > Magnoliopsida > Caryophyllales > Polygonaceae > Persicaria > Persicaria maculosa. The sequence goes on from OY998271.1 coordinate 38,535,912, forward strand.
ATTAAATTTCACATGATAAAATTTTTAAACTCTAAAAATCCAACTATTAAAATTTGGACAAGTTTCTTTAATTAATCTATCTATATCTAACTAACAAAATGTAATCATTTTTATTAGGTGCTATAACTTTAAGCACCTTTATTTTAGGGTTTTCACTCAACTAGCCTATTCTATTTAAATCTGAAACTTATGCAATTTTTACACATTTTTCATAAATATTTCTGTATTATTTTTACTTATTTATCAAATCCATTTTTTCTATTTTATGTTAAGGTATGGTAATAATTTATTTCATTTTATATTAGTAATTTTTTTACTTGAAATTTTTATTTTTTAAAAAATAAAAATAAGCACCATGGCGCGGGGACTATACTAGTTATACTTTAAATGAGAAGCAATTTTGCCACATGTCATCATTTTATGCCAAGTTATTTTATGTAAGTGTATTTCCATAATAATCTAATTAATTAGGGTAAATCAATTAACCTATTTATTATTTATCCATATATCTCAATCTTTCCATATATATATATAATTTATTATAGGTTATTCTATTTAATTTTAGACAATATTCTTAAGGCAGAATTGGATATATATATATATATATATATATATATATATATATATATATATATATATACACACATATACCCATTAAATTTTATTCATTTATCTATATACACCTAAAAAAATTCAAAATTTTGGTTTATATACATCAAAATATAATTATCTTATTAAATTATCCAAAGTATGATTTTGGTTTAACGATTATAGATTAAGTTTTCATTTAACATATCATTTTAAGAAAATACAGGAATTTTATTTCATTACCTTCCTTTCTATATCTACCAAACTTCTAACCTATTTAGTTTTTGAGAAAATAAAATAAAAATTAATATGTTAAATAAAATAATAGAAGTTGTGTCTTTTATTTTAAATTAATAAAATTTATTCATTTCTACAAATTGAATTTTCTATCTATCAATCAATATATATACTCCATTTTTTCACAAGTGGTCCAATGCAAAACATTGAATTAATATTAATATTAATATAAATATATAATTTTAATGAAAAGTAAGTTTGAAGATGTGACATCATCACATTAATTATAGTTTTTTCCTTAATATATTCTATATTTTCTAACCAAGGGGTTTAGTTCAAAATATTGAATTAATAAATAATCGATACCTATATGTAATTCTTTGTATACTATATTAAATTAAAAGCACGAGAACATATCTTATAAATTCTCTCTTTCATCTGAGAGATTTTCATAAAATTATATTTAGTTAAATCTTTTATATAATATTATAGTGATAGTAATTTTTTTTCTTTCTAATAAGATTATTTTAAAATATCTATATCTATAAACTTCTTTAAGTGAGAATCATTTTTAATAGGTGTTATCATTACATTTAATTGTAGTTTTTTTAATTTACATGGGTATCCGGGGCTACTAGCACCCGACTGATCCCATAGGCCCTGAAGTTAACAACTAGGTAAACCATCTAGTGGCCACCCGGGGCGAGATTCGAACCGGGGACCTTTGGGTATTTCCCGCAAGTCCTTTCGAGTTGAACCAACCCGAAATAATTTACATTAATTGTAGTTTTTTCAACCAATAAAATTATACATTTTTAATTTTATACTAGCTTTTATTAAAATTTTACAATATTAATTTGTTATATTATTATGATTTAAAAAATAATCCGCGCAATGGCGCGGGAACCGTACTAGTACTATATTAAAAGAAAATCATTTATGCCACATGTCCTCTCCATGTTCAAAGTTATTTTTGAAAATATTATTTACATAATATCATTTATTATGGCAACTATATTTTCTAATATTATTTTTTGTGGAAAATTTTCTAATATTAATTACCCAATATTATTTGATGTTACATTTTTTTAACCAATGGGATTAATTCAAAGATTTTATCTTTCACTATTTAATATTTGTTTTTCTCTTTATCTCTTTAAACCAATTGTATTTTTTCGATTATTTTTAACACATTTATTAATCAATGGGTTTAATTCAAAATATTGTATTAAATTTAATGTCTATGATTATTCTATATCTAAATATTATTTATAAAAAAGGCGCGCCATGATGCGGGGATAGTACTAGTTATATTATACTTTAAATGAGAAGCAATTTTGCCACATGTCATCATTTTATGCCAAGTTATTTTTAGGTAAATGTATTTCCATAATAATATAATTAATTAGGGTAAATCAATTAACCTATTTATTATTTATCCATATATCTCAATCTTTCCATATATATCTATAATTTATTATAGGTTATTCTATTTAATTTTAGAAAATATTCGGGCCCAAGGTTTTGCCTTGGGCCCGGGGCACCCTGGTGATCTTTTATAAAAAATAAAAATAATCAGCCGGCTTATATATATAATTTATTTTTTATATATATAAACCGATTTAAGTAAATCCATCCGAAAGGGTGGAAACTAAATCCCGAAAGGGTTTGACTAAATCCCGAAAGGGTTTGACTAAATCCCGAAAGGGTTTGACTAAATCCCGAAAGGGTTTGACTAAATCCTGAAAGGGCCTCAATAAAATCCTGTAAGGGTTTTCGGGTGCTTGGTACTTGGGTGGTTCTCGGCTGCTCTTTTAGTTGGTCTCGGTGGTCCTTTTTTTAGTTGGGGCTCTGGCGTCTCAGAGTCGGGTCTGGCTAGGGTCGATGTGGTGTTTACCGAGGCTTCTCCGTGATTCGGAAATTTCCTTGGAGGTTCGTCTTCACTGCCCACAGGGACTCCTGATGTATCGCTGGCCAGTGGTGTCACTGCTTGGTGGTGCTTGGCTTCGGTTCGTAGTCTATGTTGTCCCCAAGTGTTTGGATTAGGTTTGCTAGGTCGCCCGAAATTGTTTGCTTATCACTGCCTGGTTTGCACCTTTTGTTATTTTCATGGCATGTTTTGACGGTTCACCGTCTATCGACTATGTCGGCCTCTCGAGGTGTCAGGTCTATCTGGCTCTCGAATTCTTACCTTATCAAAAAAAAAATATACCCATTAAATTTTATTAATTTATCTATATACACATAATATATCTATAATATATTATACCCATATATACACATTAATTTATCTATATACGCATAATTAGATATATATTCATATACCAATATATATCTATAATATATATCTATAATTTATCTATTTAATTTTAGACAATATTCTTAAGCATAATTGGATATATATTCATATACCCATTAAATTTTATTAGTTCAAAATATTGAATTAAGAAATAATTGATACCTATATGTAATTCTTTATATACTATATTTTAAAATAAAAGCACGAGAACATATCTTATAAATTCTCTCTTTCATCTAAGATATTTTCGTAAAATTATCTTTAGTTAAATCTTTTATATAATATTATATTGATAGTAATTTTTTTCTTTCTAATAAGATTATTTTAAAATATCTATATATATATACAATTCTTTAAGTGAGAAACATTTTTAATGATGTGTGATCATTACATTTAATTATAGTTTTTTGAATTTACATGGGTATCCGGGACCACTAGGTCTCAACTGATCCCATGGGCCCTAAAGTTAACAACTAAGTAAACCCTCCAGTGGCCATCTGGGGCGGGATTCGAACCGGGGACCTTTGGGTACTTCCCGCAGGTCCTTTCCAAGCTGAAACAACCCAAAATGGTTTATATTAATTTTAGTTTTTTCAACCAATAAATTATACAATTTTAATTTTATACTAGCTTTTATTAAAATTTTACAATATTAATTTGTCATATTATTATGATAAAAATAAACCGCGCAATAGTGCGGGAACTGTACTAGTTTAGATTTATTGCATGTATACAATTTTCCTTTTATGTATATAAACTACCCAATCAATTATATCAATTTTCTATGGAGTATATATTTTCAATTAATATAATATATACTACATGTTGTATATATCTAGGTTTTAGGTTTTAGCTACACCAAAAAAATTTCACTATTCCAAATTAAAACTATATATTCATATTATATATTAAATCATTATCTACCTTATAGCATGCATCTAGATTTGTCATTGTTATATGGAGGACAATTATAATTACTAGTCATGTATCATTTGTTTTTCAAAATATTCAAAGAAAATTAAAAAATTTATAAAAAAATTCACTACTTAAAAATATTTACAAAAATATTCAAAATTTGCAGGTATGCTAGAGAAACGCGGTCTAAGACCGCATTTCATTCACAAGAAGTAAGGTCCGGAAGGAAACAAAAAACTAAACAAAAGAAACGCGGTTTCAAACCGCATTTTATAATTAATTATGGGTAAAACGCGGTTTCAAACCGCGGTTATATATTTGTATTTTTAAAATAATTTTATTCTTAAAAAAAAAGACAACAAATGAAACGCGGCTTAAAGCCGCGTTTCATTTGTACCTTGCCCACCTCCCATGGTGGCATGGCGTTCTTCAACTCCGAAGGCCTCTTAGCCTCCCCTGCCCATCCGAGATTTGAACCTTCAATCTTCCATGGCTGCTCCTCCCTCCGTCCTCCCTCCGACGCCTCTATTCTTCGACCTTCGATGCCTCCGCGCGCCTCGATCTCCGGCGCCGTGGTCCCCGTCGGTCTTCCCAGCCTCTCCCTCCTTCACCTTTGTTCTCCGGCGCCTACGCCTCGATCTCTGGCGCCTGCGTCTCCATGCCCCTCGCCAACATCTCCACGCCTCTGCATTCCGCCTCTTTCTCTACCCACCTTCGCCTCTGTTCTTCGACCTTCGATGCCTCCTCGTGCCTTGATCTCCGGCGCCGTGGTCCCTGTCGGTCTTCCCAGCCTCCCACTCCTTCACCTTTGTTCTCCAGCGCCTGCGCCTCCATGCCCCTCGACATCACCTCCACGCCTCTGCCTTCTACCTTTTCCTCTACCCACTCTGCTCCCTGACATGTAAAAACGCGGCTTTGAGCCGCGTGTTTTTTTTTATTATTATATAAACGTAGATTAAAATTGCGTTTTATCCGGAATTAGGACTAAAACGCGGTTTTAATCCGCGCTTTTATAGTAAAATATTATTTTCCTTTGGCTCCAAGTTGAAATTGATAATTTTCACAAGAAACGCGGTCTGAGACCACGTTTCTCTGACTTCCCTGCAAATTTTGAATATTTTTGTAAATATTTTAAAGTTGTGAATTTTTAGGTAAATTTTTATTTATTTTTGAATATTTTAAAAACATTCATTCATGTACAGTATTGATTTTATTTTATTATAATAGAAATGAGATTACTTTAAGACATCTATATTTATATTTATATTAACACTTCTTAGTTTTAATTGTTAATTATTTTCTTAACATATTCTTTCTTATCTCTTAAATATATGTATATCTATATAATGAGAAGAAATTCCTTTTTTTAATGATATTATAATTTTCATAAATATTTCTACGAAAATTTCTATTTTTTACTTAACTATATCTTTTTTATTCTACACTAACTTTTTATAATCTTTTATTTAAATTTATAATTAATATTTATGTATTATATTATTAGAATTTCATTTTTAAAAACAGTACCACTCCATGGCGTGGTAATTGTTCTATCTATATCTATATCTATATCTATATATCTATATATATAAACTCTTCAAACATAAGAGTTTGTGATGAAAGTAGAATTTATAACTAATATTAAGGATTCTAGCCAATTGCATTTTCCCTTTCTTTTTTTGTTTTAAATTTTCTTTTTTCGTTCATTTTTTTCTTTCCTCTCCTCTCTTGTCACATAACGACTAATTGATCAATGGATCTAATTGCACTTATTTTTTGATTTAATTAAAATTTTTACTTCCATTATTTTTTTATTTCATTTGATATAATTATATTTGTTCTCTACTATAGGGATGCGAATCAAAGTAGATATTTGATGAAAGTTTATCTTATGTTATATAATGTGGTATTTTATGTCATATTTTTTGTTATCTTTTTTTTTTTATTTCTTTCACAACACCACTGTCGAAGAATACGCACGGTTAAGACAATGGTTTCATTCATTCTGTTTCAATTTAAATTTATCTTCAATCTAAATGACGTGGTTAACTTCAATAAATATTTTATGGATTAATGCAGTTTTTTGCATAGTTATTGCCATTTGTTAATGCGTCAATTATAATGTATCTACTATTCTACTCCCTCCGTTCGGCAAAACTTGACGTTTTACTATTCATGCACGCTTTTTTAGGAGCTAAAAACTATATAAAATATCTAGTTTTTTTAATAATTTTTTTAACAATTTTGTAGTTATTATTAATAAGCACAAACTTGTTAAAAAAATTTTAAAAAAAATAAATATTTTATATAGTTTTTATCATTCTAAAAAAACGTGCGTGAATAGTAAACGACAAATTTTGCCGAACGGAGGGAGTACTATAATTGTCAATAAGTTATTGTTTCTATTTTTTTATGCAAATGCGCCATGACGTAAGAATTACACTAGTAAAACATTAAATTGCAATCCCAAAATATCAAATCACACTCCAAGATGCAAATATTTTTTTAAAAAAAATAACTTCAAATCAATTGCTTAAAACAATCCCTCAAACAACGTTGTAAAGTTAATCAAAATCAAGTGGTTCTTTCTGATTTCTCTCTCTAAAAAACCTAGTGAGAGAATGACGTAGAATTCCAGCTCTCTCACCATCTACCAAAAATACCACCACCGCCAGTAAACTCCATCATTCCACCACCACCGGTTCACCACCCCAACAACAATAACAATAGCACCCACGGAACAATCGAGATTTAACAATCTCACAACCCCATCCATCACCTCCATGGGGGACAACCGAGATGTAAAAATCTCAACCCCAAATCTAAAAATAGCAACAAAGCTAGTCTCTAAGCAACCCCAAACATCATCACCTGGACTTCACCTCTGGCTTCCAAGCCGCCACCACTTTACCTCCCCAATCACACGCAATAGACTACCACCACCAATTCAATTGTTGCAAATCAATTGAATAAGATGTTCCAAAATCCTATAAACTAGAGCAAAACCCTCCCCTCGTTGTCGTCCTCATAAACTCCCCAAAATCAACCAGATTCAAAGTAAGACACAATGACCTCCCTGATTTCAACCCGATTTCTTCAATTTTTGAAGTGTATGAGATCTCAAATCCCACTCCTTTGTGGCATTTTGGGCTGAAAAACCCTTGACACCGCTATCAAAATAAGAAAGTGATTTCCGTAAGATGGGAGAGAAGGCCATAGGTGCCTGGGTCTAGCCAAAAAACAAACAAAGGTGTGGTGTTTAGAGGCTCGCAGCTTGTTCTCCAAACCGGATATGCATCGATTGAGAAAGTTCAATATAGAAAAGACAAAATCAAGTCTCGGTTCTCGGTTTTGAGAACTCACATTTTTCTCCTTCTCTCGTCAATTCCACTCAACGTCTTCATTAAAGATCACATTTATGCTCACAATAATCCTTCCATTTTGAGGATTATATAATCTATATGTTTTAGATGACTCACAATAATCTTTTTCATCAAGCATGGCTCGTGGGTTCACCAAGGAGTAATGTGTGTGTGCATTTTTTTTATACAAACCAATTGAACACAACATTCAAAGTTTATGTAATCAAACGCAGACAGCACAAATGCAGCATTCAAAGCTCAAATTGAAAGAAACCAACTGAACTCTATTCGAAATTTCGAATACCCAAACGCAGACAGTAGAAATAGCACAAAATCGACCATGTTTCGAGCAAAAACAACCAGAAATCACCACAAATACACAGCAAAGGCTTAAGAAAGAGCAAAAACAAAGCAAATCAATTCGAAAATCTCTTACTTACCATGGTTTCGAGAGGCGAGAGCTATTAGCTGAGAGTCTGAGATCGAGAGGAAGGGCAAAACTCGATTTTAGATCTGATTTGGAATGTCGAGACCCTCGAACGAACAACGATTTCACTTTCAGATATGAGTTTAGATTGAGATTTCAGAGAGTTAGGGTTAGGGTCGGGCGATACTCACCGAATGCTTCACTTTGGTCGACTGTCGGCATTGAAAGAAAATAAAATTAAACCCTTGAATAACATACATGCTACAACATGACAGAGAGGGATTAAAAAAATTAAAGGACCGGGAGAAGATTCTAACCTAGGGTTGTTCGCAATCGCCTAGAACACGCGCTTCCCTTCAACCAACTGAGCTAGCAGAGTTTATTGATACTCAATGGATTCTATCTATACTAATATTATACTACCTTACCTAAAAATAAATAAAAAATTTAATCAGTTCGTGTCGTGTACTTGACAAGGTGATTTTTCCGATCCGAACACGAACCATTTACAACCGTGTTTTCTCGGTTTGTGTCATTGTCATTTCGTGTCTTTTTTATTTTGTGTGTTTTCGTGTCGTGTATGTCGTGTCGGGTTTTTATATATAAAAAAACCTCCATCTCACCCTTTGTAGGTCCACCTTCTATATCCCAAAGAGCGCCAATTAATAATAATAATAATAAAAAATCCCCCGTTCCCAACCCCCCTCTTCTCTCTCTCTGTCTCTCTCTCAGACTTCCATTTCTCGCAATAAAAGCGTAAGGAAATCTGATTTCCCCTCAGATCCCAAGTCCCAACCCTATAAGCATCTCAAACTGAAACCTCTTTCGAGATTTCACGTCCTGCGAATTCCTTTTCAATCTCCGTTTCTTCTTTTCTGTAATTGAATCCCTCATTTTCACTTCTAATCGACCTTTTCCTTGTCCGTTGCCCTCTCCGACGCATTTTTGTTTTCCGGGCCGGGGGAGGAAGCAATCGAGAATACGAGGCGATAATGGCCACTAACATAGGTATGATGGACAGTGCTTACTTCGTCGGAAGGAACGAGATTCTGCAATGGATCAATGCCAGGCTCCAGCTTAAGCTCTCCAAGATTGAGGAGGTTTCCTTTGTTTTCTCTACCTTTTTCTCAAATGCATGTTCCTATTTTTCTTGCTTAATTGTTCTTTGAAGGTTCTTAGACATCAGCGCTTTGTATGTTTGTTCGCCGTTCTTTCATTTGGTTCTTGCATCGGCAAATTTGTCTGGTTGATGAGTGTAAGTGCTGAAATTAGGTGAAATCTAATAATGACTTTGGAAGACTCATTACTGAAAGTGATCAGTGATAACCATTTCATATATGATACCCCCTCCTATTGAGGGACATGGTCCCTAAAGTGGGTTATGTAGGTGTTGGATGTAACTTTACTCTTAAGATGTGTAGAGATGCTAATGGCATGACTTGGCTTGGTATGGGAGGAAAGATCAGATTTAATCATTATTAAATCCGTATTAGATTAATCAAAATATCCAAATAGTGGTTTCTTTTTAACCACCATAATAGTATAATAAAAGAGTTATATGTCTCAATCCTTCTAGTGCTTGATTGCTTGTTTGATTGAGGACTATAATCAGTAATGTTAATAATGATGGGTATTTTTTCTCTGCTAGATATGATTGTATAAAATCATTTTTCGATAAGTTAATGGACCAACTGAAACTATAAATTTGTTGCAGAAAGACTGTTTGACATGCTAAATTGCATTATATGTGTTGAACATTTAGCTATGAGGCTGAAATTAATTAAATCAATATTAGAGGATTTTGGATATCCAAGGGTTCCTCTAAGACCTCAGTTCTCTACAGTTGGTGAATGTGTAGGATATAAGATTGGATTGGATTGGAAGTTCACTTTCCAGCTCATGCAGTAGGAAGTTAAAAAAATTGTAATTGGTTTTGTGCTAATCAACCTGTAAAAAAGGGGAAAAGTGGTTTATACTTGGTTGCATATAGTAGGAAGGTAAAAGAAATTGAATATCTGTCATTCTGTCTCCATTGAAAGTGGTTTATACTTGGTTGCATATAGTAGGAAGGTAAAAGAAATTGAATATCTGTCATTCTGTCTCCATTTCCTGTTTGTTATTAATAACAACTTTCTTAGAGTCAACCTTGAGCATAAGTTTCACAACTAGAACTCAGCCTATTGTGCTTGTGGTGGATGACATGCGAGCGTATCTTAATCTGATTTTTTCCTTATTGTTTTTCTTGATTTACCTTGATAAAACATTGATGTGTTTCCCTTGTTCCGTGAATATGATGGTGACTAGGCTGCATCTGGTGCTGTGCAATGCCAAATGATGGACATGACCTATTCAGGAGTTGTTCCCATGCACAAGGTTTCACATCCCTTTGTAGCATTAAATATTTGGATGCATGCTGTCGTGACTCTTCACTTACTTGCATATTGATTTCTCATGTCAGTCTTGTATGTTGCAGGTGAATTTTGATGCAAAGACAGAATATGATATGATCCAGAATTACAAGGTTCTCCAAGATGTCTTTAACAAACTGAAAATTGAGAAGGTAATTTAATCTTTTAGAAGTAATGTAAGAATCTGGCTCTTTTAGGCTGATTTTCATTAAAAATAATCAGAAACAAACTATGAGAAAAAGTTCAGGATTTAAGTAAGACATCATGGTCACTTCAAAATCATGTAAAACATTTCAGATAAAACACACACACACACAAGGGTCAGAAAATTTGCTGTGTGGGATACAAAAGCTGTCATATCCTCCTGAGCCCTAGAAAACATAACATATGCATTTCATTCCTTCTTCCTGATGATAAGTTGGACATAGTGAAAGATGTTTGTGTACAAGAATTGAGCTAAAGATTAGTAGAAAGCTTATTTGAGTTCTCAGCTTGCCTATTTTTGTTTCGCATGGGGCAGCAGGTGGGGACTAGGAGAGTGGGGGGTTCAGATCAGTTGCAGGGAGGTGGTTTGCTAGGGTTGTTTTGAGGAAGTGCTCTTATGCAATGGAATGAAGTTTATGAGTATTCAGAGTGTTTGTTGATTAATGGTTAAAGAGTGTATTATGCAATTACAGTTACAGTATTGTGCCACAACCTGCTATTATCTTCTAACTTTTGTTTATACCGCTGATAATGTTGGCTATACGCAACCCGTGTTTGTTGACTGATTTGCTTTATTGCATTGCTTGCCACTTGCCAGCATGTTGAAGTCAACAGACTAATCAAAGGCAGGCCACTTGACAATCTTGAGTTTCTACAGTGGCTCAAACGTCACTGTGATTCTGTGAATGGCGGGATTATGAATGAGTATGTAACGATTCACATGACTCTGCTCTTTATTTTAACTTCCTGATATTAGATAGCGGGGTGGGAGAAACCTCATAACCAACTGAGACAACTTGTTTTTATGTTCCTTTATCATAATTGTTATATTTATACTAAACTACCTTGTAAAATATTTTAAAGCAAAAAATTAATCGTGTCGTGTCGTATATTTGATAAGGAAAAAAAAACATTGATCCGTATGCCACACGGTTATTATCATGTTTTGCCGTTTCGTATAATGTCCTTTTCGTTTCGTATTTTATCGTGTGTCGTTTCGTCATGTTTTCATGCCGTGTCAACCCTGTCGTATTTTTCTGCACATCCCTAATATCTTCCAAGTGTGCCTTTGTCAGAAACTATAACCCTGTTGAAAGGAGGAGCAAGGGTGGAAAAGACCGACACCCAAAGGGTCAAAAAGCTTCGAAGTCCTTGCAAACAAACAATTCATTCAACTCTGGATCGTCCGATACAGTGGCTCTTAACAAGACTTATGGTCAGCTGATAACCTGCTACCACAAGAATTTCGCTCTTTCACTAAGAACTTCATTTTCATCTTTAATTTGGTCTCACGTAGAGAGCTGTTTTTTTCTTCTCTGAATCTCATTATGTTGGGCGGTAGGATTGAGTACGCTATAATGAGTTCTTCTATTCTACTACACACAGGGCCTAGACAAGGAAAGACGGTATCTGTTGCTTCTGGGTTAGATTCTAGAGAAGAGATGCAAGCTTTAACTAAGGAGGTAATATGTTTGTTTGACTCTTGCCTTCTTATTTACTTGATACCCTTGCTTCTTAATTCTTTATTCTTTAATAATTCTCTGCTCACAAGTCACAGACAATTTCAAAAAAGAAAAGAGGAATGGATGCTTGAACAAGGTTTTCTGTGATATAGCACGGAAATTCATTGATCACTTGTTGGCTACAGGTGACAGACTTGAAGCTCTCTGTTGACCTGTTGGAGACTGAACGAGACTATTACTTTGGAAAATTGCGCGACATTGAGATACTCTGTCAAGATCCTCAAGTGGAGAACCTTCCAGTAAGAATGCCACTGATGCTTTTTTTTTTCCTTCTTATTTATTGGATTTAATTAATTCTATATGAATTTTATATCAGTCAGTCACTTCAGATAGGAGTATGTCATGATCATATGTAGTATTACAGTAGCTACTGGGTTATTAGGTTGATGATATGGATATGATGTCATGCTATTACTGTGATGCAGATGGCTGTTGCAGTCAAGAAGATCTTGTACGCAACAGATGAAAGGGAAACAGCACTTGCTGAAGCTCAAGAGATCTTGTCCGAGTCTGTAGTGGCTGAAGAAGGTGAAGACGATGAGCACGTTGAAGAGGAGGAGACATCTGAGGCAGAAGATTTGATTGCAGTGCAGGGTTGAGTGCCTAACTGAACATCCTCTTGCCCTTTTCTGTAGAACTAACCGGGGCTGTATAATAAGCGGAATCCTTGCCCTCTATTAATTCCTGAATCAGCACCATTGATGAATTTTAAGCCACGATGATATTGTGGTCTGTCATCACTCACCCCCTCAATGAAGTGCAAATACGATAGGTTTCGCCTAGATCAAGATAATGAACTCAAGAGGTCTCAGCGCCTTCTTTTTCAAAGAAACTCTTGATTTCAGCCTGAATATCTTTTCTTGATCTTCAAAGTCGACATATCAGTAGGTTACACTGCAGGGTAGGGTGATCTCAGACATGTCGTTTGTGGGTTAAGTTAACCCAAAGAGCCATGTGTTAACCTGAGGTTTGAGTCCTTTTTTAAAAAAAATTAAAAAAGCATTGAGTATTAAAATAATCTACAAAATTATTAGGTTAGATATGATCCTCACTTTGATAGCTTGGTAACTCTGATTGAGGTTGACCAAAATTTTAAAATATATCAAATTATCAGGGTCCGGTAGATTACACAAATACTTTGACCAAGGAAAAAAACACATTTCTCCAAAAGAAAAAAAGATAATCTGAAATATTTGTGTACATATAGATATATAGATGCACAGATATTATACGGCTTGCCGTCTGCCGACTTTGTCGGCCTCTCGAGGCCCGGGCCTGTTCGGCCTCGAATTATTTCCTTATCAAAAAAAAAAATATATATATATAGATGCACAGATATGATGAATACTGATAATCTACAAACAGCAGACAAGACATGAAAATTGAAGGCTTCTCTCAAGGCCATAGGCTCAACGTCATGTGTGCTTAGCAGCATTGTGCCATCTGCTTCATGTTACTTCTCAAGGTTTCGAGCAACCAAGTTGGAATCGTCTAACCTTCATTCTTCCGTTCAAAGCGAGGGCCAAGACATCGAACTCCTCCACATACCAGAGCTCGGACACCACAGCCTGGTTTCAGTACCATAAAGCAAGATAGCATGTGAGGATCACATTTCAATTAGGGTAGGATCTACCATTATAGCCCTCCCAATGGAAAGCAAATTTGATCCATCCTGACATAAGTAAACCGCGATACCTCAAATCCGTGGATTTTATCATTTAAACGATCAACCAGCTTGTGAAAGAATTGGAGTTCATTTGGATATCTTTCTGATTCCTGCACAGATAATTAGATGCTTAGTACAAATCTAATCGTACCATGGAATTGTTTTGTTTTTTCATATCATACATAAATGAGAATCACTATTCTATTCTTTTCTCAAAATTTTGTCACAAAATAAGTAAAGCCTGTTTCCTGTTCAATTTTGGCAAACAATCTGATATCCTTAAATATGCAATCTATACGAGTAAAGGCAAATCGGTTGCCTATTTTTATGTTGTAATATGCCCATGGTTCTATCATGACAATAATCCATTGGCATGGAGGATTACCAATCCGCAGACTTGTATGCTGGCTTACTAACCTCATGAGGAATAGTTGGAGAACCCAGAAGCCTTGCGAATGATGTATGGAGGATTGCAGCATCATACTGCAGCAGCACGGAAAAAAGAAGTATAAGGGCAAGGCCACAAGTCCTAGTCTACCTCGTTGGCTAATCAAACGATACTTTTGGATCTTACAAGCTGCTTCTCTGGGGCACGTGGAAGAGTAGATCGCAATTTAGCACGCACATTGATGGGATCTGTACCAGACACCACCTAAATGTAGAGAAATCAACTTGCTGTTTGCAAGATACAATGTATAAATATAAAGAATTCCCACATGAAGACATATTTTACTTTAGAAGTTAATCCATCCATTTAAAATAAGGTCTTCTACTTTCTAGAATTAGCACCCTATAAAAAGGAAGCCACGTGATATTTCAATGCACTATCAGGGTGTATGTGAAACAAAATGATATGTGTTGGACACTGAAAAATGTGACAGGGAATGGTTACCTGCCAGCAACCAAGAAGGACACCCGTTGACGTCAAGACCACCCTATCTAATACAATCTTCAATGGGCAGATTGTCTTAGCAATTTTGCTGACTGCATTTGCTTCAGCTTCAATCTTATGAATTAAGAATATGTTAATATGGGAGATACATCGCGGTTAATCATTTTCAATTTCCGAACTGTGTTTTTTCTAGGGAGGAACTTACTTCAACCTCTGTAGCAGGAACCGGTGAAATATGGTGCGAGGCATGGAACAAGCTGAAATGGTACATACTCGAATTCTGAAACCAGATAGCTAAGCACACCAGACGTAAGCAAGAAAAAGATGCAAATAAGCAGTGCATAACACTTACAGCTACTGTTTATTATTAGGGAAAAAAAACATTGTTTCTTCTAAGTGGTTTTACATGTTATTTTCCTTGAATGTATAGGACCACTTTTTCCACAAATCAACGTAACCCAAGAAATCTCTAAATGTGGACTTTGATATAATCTACCAAATTATGTGGACAATCCCAAAATTTGCTTTGAATGTCTCTGCAGAACCAAATGAATATTTTGAATTTGAAATCACAAGCTCATATAATCTGATCATAGTTTAGAGCATTCCCTTCACCCAAGTTGCAAACTAACTAAACTCAGCCTATACATTCATTTATGCAACTAATTCTATAAAATCATGCCCGATGTACTAGTGTAATGGATTGCCTTTGTAACTTAGTATTGTGCATGTAAAGAGACCAGATTTTACCTCCATCAAAATAAGGAGAGAATCCATTCTGTACTGCATCCCTGCAACAAGCAAATCAAGTATTAATCAATAAAGCAACCTGTTTCTTCGAGTATAAATTACAAAAAAAAAAAAAAGAATCCTTACGAAATCGGGATAGAATAATCTGTACTCAAATACAAAACATTAGCTCGTACAGGAGGATTTGCTGCCTGTAATACAAGGACAAGAATTATCAAATAAATAAGAAATTCTAGAGGATCGCTACACTATATAGCCAGTCACACATCACCTTGAGCTTAGGTGTCACGCAACCATCCTTTTTAGTGAAAATATCCGAAAGAGACAATGACTGAGAAGTTTCACCATGTTTAAGGAAAGCTGCACCGTGTTCATCCAAGTCCTTTCCCATTTTATCATACAGTCTTAATCTTTGATCCCCACTTGAAACTGGATGGTCTGTCATTCCACTTCATACAGATATCATTTTCCATTTTAGAAGTGCAATGTAGTGTAAAAAATGAGAGTATAATTCCAAGGAAATGCCAGTTATTAGAAAAAATGATAGCAGAATCTATTCATCAGAATGCTAAGATACACCCTAGCATCCACAATGTACAAGGAAACAAATGCTACCAGTACAAAATAAATTAGACAGGATAATTGTATCCTTCATTAGATTTGAGATGACATTGGTAGTCATTGGTACACACAATAAATTAGACAGGATAAATGATTGGCTTTTACTTGTATCATGGATAATCTCCCAAAATTAATCAGGATTAATACATCCAATCTCCTCAATTACCACCCTCAGATCTTGGTAGTTAGCATTTATTGTGCAGCCAATCTCACAGGAATCAAAATAATTCAAGTGGGAAAATGATGAGTTACCATTTTCCGAATTCCCAGCTCAATTTTATTATCCACAAAACATTCCATTGCTGATGCTCTAACCTGTTAGCAGTGACTATGGACCACATAATTTCCTGGCTAGGAAACTTTAGCTTGATTAGATTAGAGGAGCTAGCTTGGACCTTGTCACAAGTCAACAGTAACAATTTACTAGGGATCTTCCAGTTAGTCTTAGCTGATTAAAAATATAATTAATAACTCAGCTCATCGATACAAGGTGATGTTATTGACCGTTTCGGAATCTTCTCTTCTTCCCACTATGTACTGATTCTTCTACTTTCTCCTCCCAATCAATTTGTGTTTTCATTTTGCATTCTGTTTCTGTATTCTTCTAATTGTTAATGACTTGCAATCAATTTGCTTGAGCTTTTTTCTATTTCTTGAGTGATTTTCTAGATCAAAGATCTCATTGTGGCAATTAGGTACACAAATTAGCCCCTTTTGACACCCAAATTCAATAGAAACTCTTTCCATATACTCCCTCCGTTTGCAAATAACTGACTTTTTCAATTTATGCATTTTTTTAGGACGGTAAAAACTATATAAAATATTATTTTTTTAATGAATTTTTTTTTAAATTATTACTTATTAAGTAATACAACATTAATAAGTGTGATATTATTTTAAAAAATTAATTAAAAAATAATATTTTATATAGTTTTTTCCGTCCTAAAGAAACGTATGCGACGTGAAAAGGTCAATTATTTACGAACAGGAGTATTAAAATAAAGGGAAAATTACAGAAAACCACCCCTTAAATGTTGTTCTTTTCACTTAACCACCCCTTAAATTTGAAATTCCAATAAACCACCCTTTAAATGGTTTCCGTTAACAAATCGCCACCCATCACCAATTTACATTATGTATTCGTTAAATAAATTATATTTTAAGTTGGCAAATATTAAAATATAATATAGTAAGTGGAGAATTCTCATGTCATTTGCCTAAAAATATTTTTGAATTAAAACCTTATAGATTAATTGTTTAACTAAAATATAATTATAGTTCTTCAAATATTTTTTTTCAAAGGTTAATTATTAAAATACAATTTTTAAACTATAAATAAATAATTTTAAGATTATTTTTTAACTTTATAAATGGAAATTAGTATTTATAATCATATTTTACTTTAAAAAAGTGTTGCTTCTGGGTAGTGCTTGGCTTCGTTCGTCTCGTTTGGTTTAGTTGTATTTAGTTTCAATTTTGTAGAGTGTTGTTGCTTGTATTTTGCACTATCTTTGTATTTTATGTTTTCTTATGACGGTTATGCATCTGCCGACTTGTCGGCCTTCGAGGTAGAGGTATGTCTTGACATTGAATTTTTACCTAATAAAAAAAACATATTATACTTCAAAAACAATTTAAATAATATTTACAAAATTATTTTACGACACAAACCGGAAGATATTTCTAAGTTATATCTATAAGTTTTTTTTAAATGATATCTATAATACAATCCAACCCCTTCAATTCAAATTTTAAATATATTTATACATGATTTTTGAGTTTAAAAATATTAAAATACAAGATATTTAAGGATGGCTTGATAACAATACCAAGGTGATGATTTGTTGATGGCTATCATTTAAAGAATGGTTTTCGGTAATTTTAAATTTAAGGGGTGGTTAAATGAAAACCAACATATTTAAGGAGTGGTTTTTGTAAATTTCTCTAAAATAAACCTTCATTGTATGACCCAATTTATAACTAACTAGTACTATTCCCGCGCCATGACGCGTTTTTTTAAACTATAATATTATATATAAAAATAATATAAAATATTAATAAATGTTAAGATAAAATCATAAAAAAAAACTTTACAATAAATGTATCTTATAATTATCTCAGAAAAATTATTTTTTAAAAATCTTATGTAAAGTATAATACATAAATATAGATATTTTAAATTATTCAGTAATAATAATACCAATTATAACATTGTTTAAATGTGATGTGTCATAATCAATAGTTATATTCAATATTTTGAATTAAGCGCAATAGTTAGTAAATAAATTTGAATTAAGCCCAATAGTTATATTAGATTGAATTCAATGTTTTGAATTAATCCCAATAGTTAGTAAAATTAAATAAAGGAAAAAAAGTGGCAAAAAAAATGGCAAAAAAAAATGAGAATTAAAGGAAAAAGAAGAAAAAAAAAAGAGAATTAAAGAAAATCAAAGAAAAATGGCAAAAAAAAAAATGATTGGTCAAGACTCCTAAAATGCCTCTAAGATTGACACATCATCCTAAACTCTTCTAAATTAAGAGTTTATATAGATGTTTTGAATTAATCCCAATAGTTAGTAAAATTAAATAAAGGAAAAAAAGTGGCAAAAAAAATGGCAAAAAAAATGAGAATTAAAGTAAAAAGAAGAAAAAAAAATGAGAATTAAAGAAAATCAAAGAAAAATGGCAAAAAAAAAATGATTGGTCAAGACTCCTAAAATGCCTCTAAGATTGACACATCATCCTAAACTCTTCTAAATTAAGAGTTTATATAGATAGTTAGTAAAATTAAATAAAAAAGAGAATTAAAAGAAAAAGAAGAAAAAAATGAGAATTAAAGAAAATCAAAGAAAAATGGCAAAAAAAATGATTGGTCAAGACTCCTAAAATGTCTCTAAGATTGACACATCATCCTAAACTCTTCTAAATTAAGAGTTTATTATATAGATATAGATAGTTAGTAAAATTAAATAAAAAAGAGAATGAAAGGAAAAAGAAGAAAAAAAAATGAGAATTAAAGAAAATCAAAGAAAAATGGCAAAAAAAAAATATGATTGGTCAAGACTCCTAAAATGCCTCTAAGATTGACACATCATCCTAAAATCTTCTAAATTAAAAGTTTATATAGATACATAGATATATAGATAGTTAGTAAAATTAAATAAAAAAGAGAATTAAAGGAAAAAGAAGAAAAAAAATGAGAATTAAAGAAAATCAAAGAAAAATAGAAAAAAAAATATGATTGGTCAAGCCTCCTAAAATGCCTCTAAGATTGACACATCATCCTAAACTCTTCTAAATTAAGAGTTTATATAGATAATCAAGGGGAATTAGTAGTAAATACCCTACTTTGGAAATCAAGTTGCAAAAATACCTACTTTTGAAAACAATTGCACTCACATGTGAAATTTTACTAATATAACCTATTTAATTAGCAAAACTACCCCACCACCCACAAAAATCAGAAAATAAAAAAAGGTAATTTTTTTGGTATTATCTTTTTTCTTTTATATTAAAATTATATTAAATAAAAAATAAAAAGAATTAAAATTTTAAAACGTACAAAAATCAAAACAAAGCAGTCCTAACCCTCAATCCCTAACAACCGATCCTCCGCGTAGCCATTCTGTCAATGTTAATAATTGGCTTTGTCAACATTGATATTCATCCTGTCAATATAATAATATTACGATGTCTAGACACACATATTAGAATTTATTTATTTTTAATTATGCTTAATAATCAAGTAGATATGATTTAAGATAAAAACGTATCTTTAGTCAATGTCTCACCGATTATTGTTTCAATCATGTCAATGTAAATATCTAACCTTGTCACCATTGACATTAATCCTGTTGATGTAATTAACTTTGTTATCATGGACATGCCTCTAATTTCTAATTATGGTTAATAATCTAATAGTTATGATTTTAGATAAAACCGTATCTTTACTCTCTTCCCGATTATTGATTTCATTCTGTCAATATTAATGTTCAGTTTTGTCATCATCAACATTTATCCTATCAAAGTGAAATTTTTAGAGTGTGGAAACATACATATTGACATTCTTTTTCTAATATCTTACTAAGACAGTATTTTTACTCCTATTAGTTTTATTATTTTTAAGTTTCTAAAAAAAATATAAAAGCATTATTTTAATTTTAACTTTTCTTTTAATTTAAAAATCTCTTTTTAAAGATTTTTATATTTAAATTTAAAGGTAAAATCATCCCTATGTTTTAGCACAAATGACCCACCTATCCTAGTTTTCTTATTCTCACAATCCTATTTTGTTATTCTCACAAAACGGGTATACTTTTGCATTTGTAAACAGAACACCGATTTGGTCTATTTTCGGAAATCAACCATTGCAGAATACACGAATATTGACAACTAATATTGGTCGATACATCCAAAATTACACAAAGCGTGAATATGAATAACTAAAATCCGAAACAAGAGACAGGAACACCAAAAAGCGTAAATCAAATAAGTAAAAAAAAAAAAAAGATTGCATCGTTTTACCTGAATTAGAAGGAGGAGAGTGGCTGACAAAGGAATTGCGCAGCGCCATCTGAAAAGCACAGTAGAAGAGGATAACGGAGAGAGGCCAGATGAAAACAGCGGGTTTCAAATCAACCCAACTGCTTCGGATCCTTGCCATTACCACCGTGTAGTGGAATTTAGATCAGAAAGCTCTGCGTATTCAGCCAGTTTCATCCGGTTGAGAAGTGAACAACCTAGGTCCGCGAGGAATTCATCGGGTCGGGTCGGGTCGGCCGTGTGGGCTTATTAGAGTCTATTGTCGAATCAAATTGTAAGAGAAGGGGAAATTTACAGAAAACCATTACTTAAATATGATATTTAAGTGTTTTTATTTAACCACCCCTTAAATTTAAAATTACAGTAAACCATCTTTTAAATGGTTTTTACTTACAACTCACCACCCCTTCATCTATTTTCATTAATTTATCATTAAATATATTATATTTTAATGTCTTTAAACTCAAATTTGATTATAAATATATTCAAAATTTGAATTTAAGGGCTCGTTTATATTTTAGTGATCATTTTATTTATTTTTAAAAAGTAATAATAAATAGTTAATAATTTTCAACTTAAAGTATGAGTTTGATCCATTTTATTTGTTATATGTAACTTTTTTCTTTAAATTTACCTAAATTTTAAAAAATTAGGTTATCAATTAATCATATAACTTAAATATAATTATTAAGATAATAATTGTAGGCTATATTTATTATTGTTTTTTAAAAATAAATAAAATTATCCCTAAAATATAATCGAGCCCTTATATTAAAATTTTGAATATATTTATAATCAAATTTAAGTTTAAAAATATTAAAATATAATATATTTAATGATAAATTAATGAAAATAGATGAAGGGGTGGTGAGTTTTAATGATAAATTAAAATATAATATAATCGAGCCCTTATATTAAAGGGTGGTTTTATGTAATTTTGAATTTAAGGGAAGGTTAAGTGAAAACACCCATATTTAAGGGGTGGTTTTCTGTATATTTCCCAAAAAAAAAGGAAAAACGATGGAGCCCGGGACTGAGTCCCTTATAATGGAGATCGAGAAATGGAGGCTCCAATGCAGTAGGCCCGAGGGCGGCAATCAACAGCCCAAAGCAAACCTCCATTGCATGACAAGTGGTCGAATCACATGGTGCCACATGTCCCGGTTTAAAATCAAAATTTATAAATGCAATTTCTGTCATATTCTGTAATTAAAAAAAATTATATTCAAGTGTGAATTAATTTTATCTACCCATAGACACCCATTTTGCATATGTTATTTTTGGAAAAAAAAATTACCCCAACAATACTTATATACTATTATTTTTAACACATAAAAAACTAAAATTTTTCACCCATTTCTCCTATAATTAAGGTGATACCCCCTTCTACTTTTCTCCATTTCACAATTTCATAATAATAATAATAATAATAATAATAATAATAATAATAGTAATATTAATAGTAATAATAATAATAATTTAGTAATTGGAAAAGGTAAATAGTAAAAGTAACTTAAGGGCCCGAGAGTGGAGCTCTCGGATGAGGGTGAAAAGAATAAAAAGATGGAATAAAGCCCTTAAACTGATGTGATAGAGGATAAATAAGTTAAGGGCCCGGGTCTCGGGCCCTCTGCTGTACATGCTTTAAAGGCGCAGTCTATAGAGAAAATTAGACGTGTAGTTCCTTTTTTAATACGTGTAAGGCTATATGCAAACGAGTATACTCGCTATAGATCCGTTTAAATATCAGTTTTTAATATATATCCAGCATCAAATATGTTTTATATTTTTTTTAAAAAAAAAGTAATGACTGGATAAAAGATTCACCTACCCCACTCGCAGTATTTTTGTAGACGAAAACCCACAAAAAGCGGTCGATAAGGCACCAAAAAAACAAAATTCACTTCCATCTTTTAGAAATGGAAGTTGATGGGGTTTTTTAATTATTTCTATTTTTTATTTTTTTAAAAAATATTATATGTACATTCCATGTTTAAGAAACAGAAAGTCAAATTCACATTATACCTTCTTAGAAAGTTGGTGTTTGCCTTTCGTTTTTAAAAACGGGAAGGTCAAATCCACTTTATACCTTCCGTTTTCTAAAAACGGGAGTATAAAGCTATTGTTTGCCTTCCGTATTTGAAACACAAAAGGCTTAGAAATATAATCCGCTATTACGGGCATTATCCGGTGACTAGGGCAAATAATGTATGATGTACATATATATTTAGCGGATGCGATAGCTGGGTTGACAACTAAATGACACGTCGAATATGCGAGAATTACATGAATTATATGCTTATGTGATTAGGGAATTATTGTTTCTCGAACCTCATGCAAGAGTTTAGGGAGTTGATAGTGATCGAATCAGGAAGCTATTCAACTCTATGCATAAACCGACACTAAGATAATCAAGCATAACCAAACAACCTGATGATCATGAATCTATCAATGTTGCGAATATAAGTGAAACTATATACTTATTCTCATATTATTTTATTTGCAATCATTACTTTGTTTACTGCTTTTCGCTCAATATTACTATTGACTTTCTTACAAACCGCTCGCTTACTTACTACGTTTGACCAAAGTCGCATGCACTTTATGTAGGATCGACTTGTACTTGCTGCTAATACTCGTTATTAGTTGAAGGTATATATTTACTATTTGGGGTGTAGAACACACGATATTCTACGCGCACCAGACCAACATGTATGCATGATACTTTTTGTTTCACAATTGCAATGCAATAAATTTTCAAGTTCTACATGAATTCAGATTCGTAAGCTTTTGCTAGGATGTGATTACGTGAACGAATTAATCCAATAATTCCAACTTCAAGAAGTCTCATTAACAGTTGCTCAAGATAAGATTGCTTCAAAATACGAAGATCTAAAATGTAAAGAAGCATCTGAAAATCATTTACCTAACTGATGTTTGGTCCGCTCCATCAAAATCTGACGATATCTGGCCAAAACAACGGCCATGTACGTCGATCATATCGTCGTTTGCCTCCAGCTTCGTAATGTCAAGGCATAAGGTATGCATCTTCTGCCCTAGAAAAATCTCTCTCCCTCCATCCTCGACCTTCTTCTTCTTACTAGCAAGTTCGTTCAGCTTGAAAAATGGGATAACTTTTACTTGTCAATTTTCCTACAATATCACGAGCCCATACCCATTGCTACATGACATGTTGGCTACTAACGAATAAAGGCCCGCGATAGTTGAATGAAGCTATAATCCTAGCATATACAAATCTATCATAGTGGCCAATTAAAATAAAGAAACAATACTTAAGCAATATCAGAACAAAGAGAATTGAAATAATCATAATGCATAACTCAAATATGAAAAGGACATAAAACAGCCCCCACGCATCCTTAACCATGTCTTCAAATGCAAGCAAAACTATAAAGGAGGTTGAGCATGGCTTAACTCGAAAACTATGAAAAGATGCAAACTATGAAAAGTTGTATTGTGTTTTTAATGGTTGGTGTCAAAAACCCTAGTCGAATGAGGTATTTATAGGCCTCAAAATGTTTCTTAAAACCCTAGATATCGTGCTTAATCTTCAAGAAAAGGATTTTCAAAAGATAGAAACAAATCACCTTCGGACAAGCTTCTTCAATCTCCCACCCGAAGTTAAAACTTGAGAAAAGGAGTTAGAACAACATCTAAAACTGCGGAATAATTTATGAAATTTTTAAAACTAAAACAGGGGCATATTTTGACAAAATTAAAACTTAGGGAGGTTTTGTGCAATTAACCTTCTTCAATCTCCCACCCGACAGTACGTTGCTCAGCAACTTTCCGGCGCCATTCCAGCGATACTTCGGCGAGGCGTAGCGGCTTTGTTAGTACTCGGAATGACACGCGATTGGTGGATACTGCTTCATGGCGATGAGGATCATCTCCCAATGGTGGCTCGTGGCTTCGGCAGGGGCTAATGGGGGCAGACGAGGGCAGCTCCGGCGAGGTTGAATTGAAATTGGGAGTTTTGAAATCAGGATTTTTGTGAAACTTTTGTGAAGGGGGTTGTAGATTAAAATGTTTAAAACATGATGAACTAGTTTGAGAGCTCAGATATGGAGAGAAATGGTGGTAGTGTGCTTCAAATGTGATCTTGAAAGGGGTATTTATAGGAGGATTTGGGGACAGATTAGATTAAAATAAATCCATAAATCGATTAGATAATTACTCCTAATGCTATCTCAATCCATAATTTGATGAGATTCGTCCCGAATTAAGCGGATTTGATAAAATTTCGAAATTAGGGATAAGCATATATGAGTTCGTTTGGATTCGAAATCCCAATCGGTTAAAGATATTCAGATAAGAATACGTAGACAGCGTTTTAGAATTAATTTCGTTGAGATTTGAAAAAGATTTGAAGACCTAAAATTCTACCTATTTCAATAGTGATTCGATGGAGGAGGAAGGAAGGGGACGAGTCGAGTGAATCCGGTTCACCATTTTTTTTCTTTATTTGATGGTTCGGTTCACTTGAACCAAAAGAAAACCGGTTCAAGCCCTATTCCTATTTATAAATATTTATATGTGTGTATGTATATATATATCCAAAAATTTATTTATTAAAATTCTCCAAGAAGTAAATAATAAAAATAACAAAACATTTAATTAAAGACATTTTATTTTGTGTAACAACACTTTTCTCGAACCTTATGTTAAATATCTTATATACATTAAAATAATTTATAATTATAAATCACTCTTTATTTTGAAGAAAAATATACAACTTTGTCTTAAAATAATATAACTTAAAAACTAATTCATTTATTATAAGTGCACATAAATAAATAAAAATGAAATATCTCAAAATAGTTATAAACTTTTATGGGTCATTTGCTAAACTAACCCTATTATCCGGAATGTTTGCGTGAGTGACCCAATCCGAAAAAAATTTGCATAAAAATGGATATCCGGTGGCAAGGTTCAGCCGGTTGTAGGTAACCCAATGGGGGACAGCTGGACACGGATAGAAAAGCAGGAAAAGTGTGTGAGAGAGAGAGAGCGCTTTACTGAAAAGCGAAGACAAGTCAGAAAGAGAGAGAGAGAGAGAGATGGAGGAGGGAAAAAGTACACTGAATTTGCTGTTGCAGAGGACAGAAGAGAGAGAGAGAGAGGTGAAAAACAAAAGTGCAGTCTGAGAGGAGAGAGAGATCAGCGAGAGTGTCAGTGAGGGGGCATAAAAAGATACCGTCAATTAAATTTGAAGCTTCAGAGAGAACAATTGAAGTAGGAATGGGGCGTGGGTTTATTTGCAGAATCACGTGTAAGAAGTAAGTGTTAACTGGACGTCTATATCAAAAAAACATGTCACATATTGCATTTAACTGGACAAATTTGCTCGGAGAAACAGATCAATACAGCATGCGGAATCGACTGAAGAAGATTTGTGGGAGAAGCAGATTCACTATAATGACATCTACTATGCTTTAATATTTACCCATAGTTTGATGCCATGATTTTGTTCTCTCATGTCGACACTACTATGCTTTAATGTGACTGGTCCAAGTGTAAGAGTCATAGTGAGGGTGAAATTGAGGGGGCAGAAATATACTTGTAATTAAATCTTAAGTTTCAGAGAAAAACCATCGAAGAAGAAGGTGGGTGAGAGGTAATTTGTAGGTTGACGTGTAAGCTGTTCGTTTAAACTGGACAGTCAATGGACTATGACATGTCACATATTGAGATATACTGGACATAATATATGGGAGACAGATTCACTAGCATTAAACAAATACAACATCGGAGCAAACATTTAAAAGACAGTAGCAAATAGTAGAAAAATACACGACATTAAAATCGAAAATTACGGTAACAGGTAGCGAAAATGCGGCTGCGTGGTGAATCTGCACCCATTCCACTCGAAGTGTGGGCGCATATCGCGGGCACGATGATCAGTTGTCTCCCTGCTCAGCGGGAAGTGGACCGAGAAAGTTCGGTCATTCCCATAATCGGACACACGAACGACCCTGCCGGACCAATACCCATCGTTGACGTGACAATCCACACGGTCGTCGACTGCGTATGCGTCATATGAAATACGAGGCGGACGGGGACGAATTCGTAAAACCGGTATGATTTCCTTCAGCAGGTCTCTTCTGTTGTTCCGTAGGAGGGTCACATATTCCACCAACCAGTGGCCAGGATCCACTTTGCGTATAAGGGTCGCCTCGTAGAATGACCCGAGCATCCCAGCCTCACCGCCGACGATCTCTACCTTTTGATTTCGTCGGTAAGGCGGCGGCATTGGTCCTGCATAAAAAATAAAAATATGGTAGTATAATCATACAAGTAGCACAAATCTAAACCAATGAAATGCTTGACAAACCTGCAACCTCATTCCCATCGTCCAAGCTGTCAGATGATATAACGATGGGCACTGGTCGAGGAGGGAGGCCAGATGAGGAAGCAAGGTGGTGTGATGAGGATACCATTTCGTTGAAGGGGTGTTGGAGAGGTGGTGAAATGGCAATGGGGATTTAACTTCGCCGAATTTGGGTGAGTAGGGACACTGTTCAGCATGTGACATTTAACATGGTAGTGTGTTGGTATATACATGACACGTGTCACTGTTGATATGCCATAAAATGGTTTTGTACTGGACATATTGTCGGTGCGTTTTATTCAATGTTTGAACTTGGTATAAAACTGGGTTTCCCACTCACACTTCATACTCATTAAATGCAAATCTGTAGGAAAATGTAGCAATCAACAATATTGAAACGATAAGAAGTTCAAACCAATGACCTTAAAGTGTACCTTGTTCACAAATATTATTCGGTGAAATGGGAAACATTATTCGGTGAAATTTGAAGCATTATTCGGTGAAATGTGAAACATTCTACCGAATACTGTTATGTTAAAAAAAATCAAAGAGAGAGGGATAGAAAAGCAAGGGCATCCAGCAGAGGAGAGAGAAACTGTCAGACAGGACAGTGGATAAGACAGGGGGGGGGGGAGAGAGAGAGATAGAGAGAGAGTGAGAGTGAGAGAGAGTGAGAGCGGGAGAGAGAGACCGTTTCCCGCCCAGGCAATAGCGCCAAAAGGGAATAAGAGGGAGAGGAGGGAGGGAGGATGGGGAGAGTTTAAACCCATTCAAGCGCCTGACACCTATTGGGGTTTACTGGACAACCACCGACATCTGATACAAAATGAGTAAGTATTCCTTCTTTTTAGGTTATGCGATACGTTTCTACATAAAATATATTCATCTTCCTGTACAACTAAATGTGTCCCCCTCTAACTAATGGATCAGGGGACAAATCGTTCGTCTGTATGACTGTAGTGTTTGGAGGATGGTGGGTATGTGAACAGGGCACTTGGGTCGTGGAGGGGTACATGAGCGAGAAGGCTGTCCCGGTAGACGAAAGTATTGACTACGTCTCCCTGAAGAAACAGCTGATGGCCAAGTTTAATGTCGATGGGAGGAGGCATGACATCCAGCTCACATATGCAAAGCCGCAAAAGGAAGGGTGCAGACGTTTTTCCATTGGGGATGACGAAGACCTGCAGGCCTTCAAGTTTTTAAATGGTCTATTTGGAGAACGATCCTGGCCTATCGACCTCCATGTCTCCCTGATACGCAAGTTTGGTGGAGAAGTGGCCACTACAGAAGGATCCACAACGGCCCATTCAGTCGGGGATGGGCCACCCGTGACCCAAGAAGATCACCCACATACGGACCCCCGCTTGGCAGGGGATGAAGAAGTGGAAGTTGTGGGAGCATAAGGTGTCGGTGGACAACGAACTGATGTCCAGTTAGAAACTCAGCTCGTCGAGTTAGAATATCCATCTGTCCAGGTAGAAGATTCATGTGTCCAGTTGGAGCCAAGT
Source organism: Persicaria maculosa (assembly GCA_963922045.1). Lineage (NCBI taxonomy): Eukaryota > Viridiplantae > Streptophyta > Magnoliopsida > Caryophyllales > Polygonaceae > Persicaria > Persicaria maculosa. The sequence continues at coordinate 38,564,206 of OY998271.1, forward strand.
GGGAAGCATGTAATTTGTGTCAGCAGTGACGTCGAAGATGTAGTCAGCCCATGGGATCACGAGGCGGAGCGAGCGGTGAGGGAAGTAGAGGAAGCATACCAACGCGGAAAAGGGAAGTCCGAAGCATTTCTGACAACTGTCAAAAGTGAACCAATAGAGTGGGCGGGTGTACATAAGATGCATTTCACTTGACATTGTAACTGACCAAGTCCACCTTTTGCAATTCAGTATGTAGCTATCCCAGTTTGTACCTTTGGTTTGGTCTGCCCTACTTTGTTCTACTTTGTGTGGTTACCCCAATATGTACATTTGGTAAACATGACAGACAATGAACTTGGCATGACATATAATAAATTTGACATGACATCTAAGAAATTTGACATGACATAAGATGCACTTCACTTGACATTGTGACTAACCAAGTCCACCTTTTGCAATTCAGTATGTAGCTATCCCAGTTTGTACCTTTGGTTTGGTCTACCCTACTTTGTTCTACTTTGTGTGGTTACCCCAATATGTACCTTTGGTAAACATGACAGACAATGAACTTGGCATGACATATAATAAATTTGACATGACATCTAAGAAATTTGACATGACAGATAATAAATTTGACATGATAGAAGATGCACTTCACTTGACATTGTGACTAACCAAGTCCACCTTTTGCAATTCAGTATATAGCTATCTCAGTTTGTACCTTTGGTTTGGTCTGCCCTACTTTGTTCTACTTTGTGTGGTTACCCTAATTCGTACCTTTGGTTTACATGACAGACAATGAACATAGCATGACATATAATATATTTAACATGACATCTAAAAAATTCTACATGACATTAAGACTAACTAACCAAGTCCACAAACCAATAACAATGGCAAAGTGAAATGTCTACAACGAAACAACAACAATCTAAAACGAACCAACAGAAATGTCTAAAACCAACCAATAACAGTCTAAAACCAAACACAACAGTCTAAAACCAATCGGAAAGTACTTTTAAGAGTCGGATGGGGGTGTAAGACGTCCGTGAAAGATGGCAACACAAAGGAATTGGCGGTACACCGCAATGAAGTCATCGTCATGGCCACGGAACTTGGTGTCTCCGGCCGCGAGGAGCTGCATGAAGCGGATGGCGTATGGACCACAGTCGCCCCTACATCACGACAACGAAACATGTTCACCCAACCTGTGACAATTGTTTATATTTGGAACAAGTGGAAATATTACTTACGATTGTTTGTTTTGGGGAATCCCTTTCACCCTCTTGTATGCAAAGGGTTTCGGGACTTTGCCGACCCATTTAACCCGAATTTCGGGATGGCTGTCCATCAGAATGGGGAGGAGGTGAGTCACCGGCTTTAGAAAGCCCGCCATGTGGCGCTCGGCGACTAGGTTGATGTCGGGATCGTAGACGTTCACTGTCCACTCCGCGAGATTGATCTCTAGCGCCACCCAGTGCTCGTTCTTGACATTCCAAGGCGCCAACAGCCGGTCGACAACGGCCCACTCCATTGCAAACCTCTCCGGTGACTTGCCGTCGAAGTAGTGGGACAACTTCTCATCCCCCTTGACCACATCAAGTTTCCCCTTCGCATCCGCAAAATGCTTCTGCAGTAGATACCCCCAGAAGAAATCAAGGACGGCGACATCTTCGTACTCGTCGTCGTCCTTGATGTCCTTCCGCAGGAGGGCGCATGCCTGCTCGATATGTTGCACGCACGGAAAACCATTCATATGGAAGAGCATATGACGAGGAAGGTAATTCATAGAATCACGTTGTGGGAACCTAACCTCGGATGTGACCCAACTTGTCGGTGATTGGAGTACCGTGAAGAACTCCCTATGAAGTAGGCTGCCTTCAACCGACCGGACAGGGTCAGTTTCGTCCTTCATCCAGGATGAAAACGCATCAACGTCTGCCCTCGTGGTCATGCCTAGGTCCACGGCATCCACTGCTTGCGATGCCTTCTTGCCCACACGCGGCTTCTTCGCTGGCTGCTTTACTTCCCCCGGGGAGAATGTATCAGGATGTAGACGGGTCCTCCTACCGCGCCGTTGGAGGGGCACCTCAGCCTCAACATCAACCTGCACCTAGCACACCATAGTGCATATAACATGACAGATAGTTAATTTGACAGGACAGTCAAATGTCCATACCTCGCCGATTTTCAGAGTAGGTTTCTCCGATTGATTGTCCTCCTTGGTTGGCTGTATCTCCTCCTCTTCCTTGTACTTTTCCTTTTCCTTCACTACTCCATGAACCTATCCACGTGACATCAAATTAAATTGACAGAAACTGATATTTTCATGACATGTGCTGACATTAACATGACACCTAACAATATTGACATGACAGTGATATATAATTACATGACGCTCTATATGATGCCATGACACACCAAAAGCCTTACCTCCTTCTTTGGCAGCACCTCCCCTTGCTCCTCCGACTCCCTAGTCCCCTTCCCCCTCAATGCCCTCTTCAAGTCTTCAATCGACTCCTCAAGCGTGGCCATCTTCGATCCTAACTCCGCGGTTATGCTCCTCGCCATGTCGTCCAACTTTGCCAGTAATCTTGACTCGATCTCTAAGATGCCATCTTTTGTCTGCGTACCCTCCTCTGATTCTGGCGTTGAACCAGGTGCTTCCTGTGGTTGTTCCTTCCGTGGGGGTTTCGCATTTGCTGCTAAGAACGCCCGGACAATGTCGTCGAAGAAGTGGTCCCGTTTATCATGACCGTATCGGGCATCGCGGTACAAACGGGCAGCTTCCTCCACTTCGTCGGGGATGAGAACCGGCCTCACAGCGTCAGGGTCATCGAAATACCCGAGCTCCACAGCCTCCCGCAGTCGGGTTTCGATGGCGAAATACTCGAGGTTCCCTTCCTTAGACTCGTATCGCAGACACCTAGGGTACATGTTCTCATCTATGATGCTTGCACATTGGACGCCCACTGGAGGGAGGGCTTCGTACACCCAGATCTGCAAACAATGTTTGTCCAGTACAAGGTCAATTGTTGTCCAGTATAAAATATATGAATGACTAGTATTAATTCATTAGTCGTCCAGTGAGATTTGTGAACGAACCTGGAAGGCGAGGGGGAATCCCATCAGCACGTACAACGGACGTGGTGCAGTGGGGCTACTGCAGTGTGTTGGAGCTTCCTCTCGATTGCATGGTTCAGGAACTCATTCGTTCGCTCGTAGGAAAGCCGACCCCACGGATAGGCCAGGAACCTTTCAATGTCTGAGACGAGGTTGACCACCCACCCCTGAATGTAGTTTCGGGGTTCCTTCGCGAACAACACGCCCTCGACCAGCATTAGCAGGACAAATTTAAACTTTTTGGCTGACGATTTCTCAGATGCCATTGCCACTTGGAACATCACCTCGAACTCGGACATCTTCAACTTGGTAACTCCAAAGAAATCATACACTGCCGTCTCACACGCCGAGTCGTTCTCAGGCTCGTCGACATAGCCGCAGTTGAGACCGGTGACAAGGGCGAACTCAGTTATTGAGAACCTCACAACCGCATCATGGATCTTGTACCATGTTTCATGCTTCTTCTTCGTCTTCAGTTGTCGTTGGAGAACGTATTGTACAAGCTGCCCAGAGAACTGGACCCTTGTGCTTATGCCTAGTCTTGCAACGCCCCCCAACGGGCTGTCCATCAAGCGCTTCCACTGGGACTCGCTCAACCGATTGTCAATGTTTACTAGGAGGGGCAACCGACAGTATTGGTTACATCGTGCTTTGAAGTGTCTGTCTTCCTCGACAACGTACACAGCCTGCACAGACTTCAACAAGTGAGAAATGCTGCACCACGACAATCAAAACTTACATTACTCAACGAATGCCCATCATACCGCGCCAGAGGTTTGCGATGCAGGGTTGACAATCTTCTTTCCACTCCGCCGCTGCGACATTTTTTATATTTAGCAGATATCCTGCATGTTGGGAGACCAAATATCAGTAATCTTGAAATCAATTCGCGTCCCCCAGCCCACACTTCCCTTCTCATCAGTCCCACAGACATTGTAGAATTCAATATGTACATGACAGTTAGTCATTCAGAACCTATGCATATCAAGTGTCAAGATTGAATGCACCCAATGGTTCAATATGTACATGACAGTTACTTATTCATCTTAAGATTGAATGCACACAGTGGTTCCATATTCATCCCTGCAGTCTATCTTACATGACACCAAAACATTTATACATGACACGTTAATATTTATACATGACACCTTATTATTTATACATGACAATGGACTGGACTTATTCAATTTGTACATCTCTAAATTGCACACGACTGTCAAATTTTTTCGTCAGAAATCTCGACCTACTGACATTAATATTCAGTTCCCCTACCCAATTTCAATCTACACATATGAAAACTCACCCTTTGTAACATTTCCCCTAACCCTAATTCGCCCCATTCCGGCCAATTTCCCCCCTAAACTGAACGTATCTACAGCTACCCCACTCCTGAAAATTCGAATTCGACATAAATGTTCCCCAATTTCCCCTTTCCCAATAATTCCCTTCTCTCCGCACACCCCAGTTCCCAAACTTTCCACCCTTTGTTTTTAACGTGACGCCGGTTACTTCCTACATGATAGGGAAAATTGCGAACTGTCAACCCATTCGACCCCTTTATCTCATTTTCACACAATCAAAAACAGTTTAGGTTCTTCCAATCGGTTCCTCCCCTACGAATCCAAGCAATAGCTAATTAATCGATCAAGTTAGGGTTTACTTACTTCAAAATCGCCCTGTTCAATGTCGACTCACCTTCTTCGAACCTCTCTTGCACTGCACTGTCGACTTCTTCCTCTTCTTCCTTCTCTTTTTCTTTTCCTCAGGTTTGCATGAGCGACTGTTGCCCTCTCTCTTTTTCTTTTTCTTCTTCCTCTTCTTCCTTCTCTTTTTCTTTTTCTCTTTTGTAGGCCCGTGAGATACAATTGATTTTACAGTTTTTTTATAAAACTGTTTCCTCCCTCTCTCACTCTCTCTCCTCATTAACTTCCCCCGGTTACTCTCTCTCTCCTCTGTCCCGGTTGAATTTTACCGGATGGAGTGCAATTTTTTTTGGGTGGAGGGTTATCCTTTGCAATTGGTTCGGATAGTGGGTTATGGGCGCAAAGGTGTTCGGATAGTGGGTTAGATTGTGCAATTCGCTCAACTTTTATATACCTTTATTTTGAAAATTTTCTAAGTTCAAAATAAAAGAACTTTTATTAAAAATATATATATATATATATATATATATATATATATTTACTTCAAATGAAATACCCAAAAATAATTTGGGGTATTTCATATCTCCCCCTTAAAAATAAGTTTCGTCCCGAAACTTAGAAAATGAATAGAAGAGATATAAAGGAAAGAGAGCACAATATTGGAATGTTTTAACATCGATCACATAAGTTAAAATTATAAATCACTCTTTATTTTGAAGAAAAATATACAAATTTGTCTTAAAATAATATAACTTAAAAACTAATTCATTTATTATAAGTGCACATAAATAAATAAAAATGAAATATCTCAAAAATAGTTATAAAATTTTATATACCTTTAATTTGAAAATTTTATAAGTTCAAAATAAAAGAACTTTTATTTAAAAAAATATTTACTTAAAACGAAATACCCAAAAATAATTTTAGGTATTTCATCTTCATCATTTTCACCCTTACTTTTAGCATTCTTGTCAAGGGCTCCGTCATCTTCAGGCTCCTCCATTGGTTCACTTTCATCTTCTTCATTTTTGGTTTCATCCCCTATCATATAAAATTCGGCAAGTGTATGATCATTATTGATGTACCTGGGTAGGGTCGATGTGTGAGTGTTTGTCACCCAAGAGAAAGGTGGTGACTCGCCAATTAAGCATTTTGCACTTTGTAGTGCCTGGAGATCAAATCGAGGGGATGTCTCTCTTAATAGTTTGGGACCATCCAACTTGACCCCTGTTGCCTATGTTGTCACCGTTATCAAGCCTCCAAATCTAATAGGCTTGGTGTCCCTTTTTTCATAGCTAAGCATCTCCCTACACGCATATAGGAAAAGCCTTGCCCGTTTGGGCACCAATATAGGTTATAGCGTAAGACAGTAGAGTCATCCCCATGCGTCTATAGACACCTTCTTGTTCTCCACTTGCCTAAAGAATGTGTTGTTCAACACCATTTGGCAAATATGTGGTGGAGGATAGGTGATGCAGTTGATGTGATTTCCTTCTGGCTTGGCAGCTACCCTGGTTGCTTCCTCCCATGTTGTTGTTGGATCATGGAACCTTTATGTAAGTCTCTAATTGGATGAGGGCTTAGATGAAACTCCCAGGTACTGCCATATCCTCTCGAGGCTTGCAATTAACTTTGTGCCCCTTAGCTTAAATGTGAAATGATCCACTGAGTTCTCCCTTAGAGTGGCAATGAACTCTCTTGTGAGGTCGGGGTATGTTTTGGCTTCGATCTGTATGAATCCTCAGAGACCTCCTGTTTCTAGCATAGCATGTGTCACATCAAAGATATCCAAAACCTATAAAGTATCTTCACAGAAAAATTAAGTAGTTGAATGGTTGTAAGATCCCAAGTGAATCCACCTTTCTTTCTCATCACATGTCAACCTCTCGAGTTCAATCATATTTAAAACCTTATACATGATTCAGGAAGAAAGAAAATTGAAACTTGGAACAAACTCACAAATATTTCCATGCAAAAATCATCAGAAGTCCTTCTACTACCTCGGCGGACAATGGGCGACGGGTGCCGAGATGAATGTGGCGGGCGTCGGGGTTCCTCCGCCGGGCGCCAGGCCCATTGTGTTCTGTTGTTGCCTTTGAAATTCATTGAGATCCGATGATCGAATGGATGAACCTTGAATTCCTTTCCAAAGATAGAAAATGTAGCACGAAAAAGGTTGAATTTATGTTGTGTAATCTCATAAATAGGGTTAAAACTTTATGCATAGGATAAATTGGGAGTATGGAATGTGTATATTGTGAACTTAGATAAAATTTGAAAGGAAAAAAGAATAGATTATTGAGATGAAAAGATAGAATTATAGAAGGAAGGTAACTCATATACACTAAAGATAAGTTTCCATGCACTTTAGACTTACCAAGATCAAAATCTAGTTAAATTCGAATTAAGGTGTGGGCTCTACCGTCTCCGTCATTCAAAATCAAGATTTTCAAAAGATTTAGAAAATTGACGGGCGTCAAGATGATATTGAGTCTCTGGGCACTGGCGGTGAGTGTTGAGGTGTGCCAGACTGGTGCCGCTTCTGGGTATTGCTCTGTGTAGCTTAGCGGTAGGCACCAAGGCTCCTCTGGCGAGCACCGATCGTGTAGACATACTTCTTTTTCCTCTTTTTCCTTTTTTCCTTGAACCCTATACCTTGTATATGATCAACACACACAAAACAAAAGTTTTCTCGAGAAATGTTGGAGTTCTTTATTCAATGAACTAATCCTAATGCAAAACAAGAATTAAACATGCTAGTGAGGGCTTAAAACAAATGCAATGAATTAAAAAACAAACTTCAAGTTGCCTCCCGAGAAGTGCCTTTAGTTCACGTCATTGGCTCGACATAGTGACCCCCTTAGTGAGTCTCCTCCGCATCTTTCTCATTTAGATTCACTACCACCTAAGATGGTAGCTTCCCTGCATTCCATGCCTTGAGCTCTCCTATCTTTTGAGTCCTTTGTTTAACCACCTTTTCCGTTGTTGCAAACTTATCTAGAATGAAGCGAAGAACCTCATCTTGCTATGGTTGATTGACTTGCATCTGATTTCCTAGGACGAGCCTTAAATTGACTTCTCCCTTGATATAGAACTTGAGCATTCATGTTGCCAAAACCTTGGTAAAAATTAGGATTGAAGTTGGGTTTAAAGAATTGTTATCGAATCATCGGGGACCATAGTCTCCAACAACTTTGACTTCATTAACTCTTTCCTACACTTGAGATCTCTATCCGGAGCTTGCTTTATGGTTTGTTTTCATGTCGGTTCTCGAGTCTGAATATGAGATTTTGGTGGTTTAAGCTTGATTATGGAGGTTGGAGATTGGAGATTTGTAGTAGAGGTTGAGCTCGATTACAAAACTTTTGATGTAGGAGACGGGTGATGAAAGAGATGCGCGATAAAGGGGATGTGTGATGAACGAGACGCGATGGAGGAGATGCGCGATGTAAGGGGTCTAACTAAACTAATTAAATAAGTTTAGGTTATAATTACCTAATTCAAGATCATAACGGTTATTGACAAGATGTTGAAACGACTATTGACAAGACAAATTTTATTAAATTGCACAACTTAAGTCCTTCCCATTTTCTAAGTCAGTCTCCTTCAACGCTACTGCTGCCGCCGCCTTTACCTAGCGACGGGAAGGCTCAATTGTTCGTGTTCGATCTATCACAAGGTGGAAAAAGAGTTGACACGATGAAGGCATCATCGATTAGTAGTAGTCGACGGAGGTTGCTAAGTATACCGTGTACTCATCCTCTACGTTCAAATGTTCGATCTCCTCCTAATCCCTTCTCCCTGCACCATCAACGAATTGTTCTCTGCTTGCATATTATGTAGAATTTATTTTGTTTTTACTTTAATTATTCTTGATTTCAAGAGATTATGCTTGGAAGTTTTGAGATTTTGTTTTCTGTTTTTTGCGAATAGGGCTCAATTGACAACTTTTGTTCTTGATTTCAATCTTTGACCAGCCATTACCATGCATCCTTGCAATCACATTGTGCCCTTCTCTGCATTTGCATGTTCACTTGTGCCACTCACCCAATGTTGTCGCCCTTAACTATCGATCACCATCCTTCCTAGCCTAGCCGCTGTCACCGATCCATCCCTTGCTCAAATTTATCCTAACCACCATTCCACCATAACCCTAATCTCTAAGTTCAACTATGCGTAGGTCACATAAAGAAGATGGTTTTTTTAATTAATCGTACTGCTTTATTAGTTTCATAATTAATTAGTTCATTTGAATTGTGCTATGTTGATGGCACATCCTTGTGTTGTTTGAACTTTGAACGGAAATCAACATGATGCCGAGGAGGATGATTTTGGATGAATGGATTAAGATTTTTTTGGACTAATTTGTAATTATTTTTATCAAGTGAAATTAGACTATTGTGCAATTTAATGAAAATCATCTTGTCAATAGCCATTTGATAATCTTGTCAATAGCCTTATTAAAAATCCCTAAAAGTCTATTTACCTAAAGAGAGAATGGTCATAAATGACCCACTTTTTTGCAAACTTTGCACAAATAAACTCCTCCCTTGAAAATTGGCAAAAGTAACCAAAAACCCAAAAATTTGCAAAAAAGTCCGGTTGGTTAACCTGGGATAGGAGATTTAGGAAAAAAAATAAAAAGGAAAAGAAAAGGAAAGAAGGAAAAAGTGTCCAAAAAAAAGAAAAAGAAAAAAAAATCAGAAGCAATAATTGTTTCTCATTATTCTCTCTCCATTTCAGTTCTCTCTCTCCATTTCAAACGAAGGAAGAGCAACGGGGAACGAACAATCAATTTTGAAAGGAGGAGGCCAGAGAAGATCCACCGTTGTCGGAGTGTGAAGAAGCGAAGAACGTCGCCGTCGGACTATAAAGGTACGCCCCCTCTCCATCAACCCACAATCATTCTTTCTCTTTTCCGTTTTGTGTGAACGTGGGGGGTCGGGTGTGTGGGTGAAGGAGTTGCAACGAGGTTTAGGGATTGAAGGACAATGGTGGATTGAGTGATGGGTTGTGGAGGGGTGACAATGGTGGGTGTGATTGAAGGATGAGGAGGATGATTTTCGGGGTATGGTTAGGGGAAATCTATGGTTAGGGTTTAGGAAGGCCAAAGAGGGTGGCAATGGTGGGAGTTGAAATTGGGGTATGGGGATGTTTTGGTGGGCCATTAAAGAAGAACGATTGAGGTTTGAGCCGTGTTTGATTTGGAATTTTATTTGTTTGAAAGAGAAATTGGGTGACAAGAGTTTCGAATTGGATGGGAAAGTACGTCATTCATTCGCATATCTTCGTTTTCTGCAGAATCTGCATAACTTAAGTGACAAGGGTAAATGGACTCCTAACACGTGACATTTTCAAGGTGACACGTAAATGTTGATATTTAAAAGATATTGTCCTAATCATTTCAATCTGAAATTAAGCGTCGATTAGAATCTGATATGAATTTGAATAGTCCCTACGAATACCATATATTCCCTTTAATGTCATTCTCTTATTATTTTATTTCAATTTCATTGGTTGCTGGACAACAATGTCGTTTTCTGTTTTAATTGGGCTTGTTTCTGAATTATAAATGAGTTTTGACTTATCCAGGCCAGCTGATGTTGTTTTCTGAGCGCTTTTGTTCACCTTAGTCAATATGACTGTATGAGTGATGCTAAAAACCTAATCCATACAGATGAAAGTGTTGAGGAGGTCGTCAATGGATTGCGAGTTGCTAAAGAGATGGGAAGAGCTGGGGAAGAAAGAGAAAGGGATGCTAGCGCTTCTTTTGACATTGATGCAGAGAAGGAGGGCGATGTTGGGAAAGATAGAGTTGAAGCCAAACTTGTCGATGAAAAGGAAGGGGATGGGGGGCACGAAAGGATGAGTAGGTAAGTTTGTTTTTGGGTGACGTGGTGTTTTATGTTGAGTGACACGGGAAATCGGGGATCCACTTTAAAGTTTGAATTTGTTTTTCAGGTCGTTCATGTTGATGTGGTTACAGCGATTGCACTTGAAGCCGGGGAGAAGCCCCTACAAGGACAAGGGCGGGGAGACGGGATAAAAAAAATTTGGGAATGTCATATATGAATCTGTTTGTTGTTAGTTCATGTGACAAGGTTGTTGATGTTGGGTGATAGGGTTTATTTAGTTTCGTGACATGGGATAAAAAAAATCTGGGAATGTCGATCATATGAGTCTGTATTAGTTGTTGTGACAAGGTTATTGCAGTTAAGTGACATGGTTTACTTAGTTGGGTGACATGGGATATCCAAATCTCATAATGAGAGTTTAAACTTCATAAGCATTTGTTAGATCTCTGAGGCTGCAAAAGTTGAGAATGTGAGAGGTAAAAAGACTAGTAAGGCTCCAAGAGCTTATGAAGGAGTGGATGGCAAGGTACCCCACATCTGTATTTGTCTCCAGCTTATTCTACAAACGATGCCATTCACCTAACATTGTCATCGTGGGTGTGTAGCGGGGATGGGAAGAAGTGGATGAAAGACTACGACACGGAGCTTATGAAGAGGTTATGATCTCTGTTTCCATCAAGGCGTACAAGCAGTTGCTTGCTATTGCCATTTTCCATGGTAGACTGTAATAAACCACCGCCAACTTTTTATCAGGGCATACTTTTCATACCCCTAGATTGTTATGAACTTTGTTGGGGTTGTATTTTCTGAACTTTGTTGCTCAAAACTTGTAGGATGTTATGATCTACGTTAGTTAGTAGGTGTAGTATTTTATGACATTGGTTGGTCAGTACATGTTAGTCTTTTATGAACATCTTATGCATTTGGGGGTTTTCTTTACGAACATACTTGGTTTTGAAATGTTTGGGTGGAAAAACAGACACGTTAAATCCTTCAAGTGACACGGCCATACAAACAGGTGACATAGTTCATTTCGAAAACAAATTTAAAGTGGAACCCCAAACTGTGACATGTTAATTCCTTTAGGTGACATGACTATACAAACCGGTGATAGTGGTTATTTTCATAACAAATTGGCAGACACTAAGAAATGTGAAATGTCAAAATCAAACAAGTGACACGTTAAATCCTTCAAGTGATACGATCATATAAACAGGTGACATGATTCATTTCGAAAACAAATTTAAAGTGAAACCCCAAACCGTGACACGTAAATTCATTCAGATGACATGACCATTCAAACAGGTGACTTGAGTTATTTTCTTAAAAAATTGATAGACACTTAGAAATGCAAAGCGTCAAAATCAAACAACTAACACGTTAAATCCATCAGGTGACACAACCATTCAAACAAGTGACATGCATATTTCATATTGTTGACACATACATTTTACAGAATAAGGAATTGCGCAACCACAAAAGTTGGACACGGCAAAATAAAACCCAGCTTTGTCATATGTGCATGGACCCCATAATACTCCCAAGTACTTAACCCACTTCCAAAAATACTCCTAAGTTCTTAACCCCTTACCTAAATTTTGTCATATGTTATATAGTTTAATAGCTGTAGTGTTTCATGAACATGTGTGTTGACAATTATTTTGTGCAGTATTACATGTAGTCGAACATGGGTTGTTCTTGTATGAAACTTCTTGGACGTGAGCGATTCCATTGAAACACAGAAAGCGACAAATTACATCTTTCAGGTGACATGACGATATGAACAGGTGACAGACATTATTTTAAGAAGAAATATAATGTCAGACTGTTCATAGTGACAAAAGAAAATATATTAGGTGACACGTATAATTCCAATTGCTGACATGTATCATTTATAGCAGAAACAACTTTCATACACAAAAGCTTGACATATGTGTGTAACCTCAAAGTATCAAAAGTTTGACATATGTGCTTCCCAAAATAGTAAAAGTTTGTCATATGTGCGTAACCTCAAAAGACCTAAAGTTTGACATATGTGTGTAACCCCAAAGTACCAAAAGCTTGACCATGATCGGGTTTTTCAAAGAGGTGAAGTTGATGCCCTCTTTTATCAGGACATTCTTGTGCGCCTTCCCACCCGCAAACACCCATCGGCCTCCCTTGAACACCCAACAACCATCGAAGATGAGAGTGATGCATACCAAGGCGTTTCCACCTGAATATGAAATGAGGGATGAGAAGAAAGGTTCATAGGTATCTACTTTTCGCCATAGATGAAAAGTATTTCGTCAAATGCACTTACCCCCTGCATCTGAGAAGAAAGGTTTCTGGGAAATCAAGGTGACACGGGGATTCTGATCACTGACATGGGCACCGGCTGAAGCTGACAAGTGCTCTGGAACTGGAACTACAAGTCGAGAGCTTGTCTTTAATGGTGGAATGTTCTCCATCTCTTTCTGCAGCTGAAGATGTGAGAGAAGGGAGAAAATGAAATGCTTCTCTCCTCCTCCTCTTTTATTTTTGTCTTCCATGGTGGAACTTCAGGTCGAGAGTTTGTCTTCCATGTTGGCCATCTTTTCCATCTCTTTTGTATTAGATTATAAGGGGGGAGAAGAAAGTGAGTAGCAAACACCCATCCGCCTCCCTCGAACATCCAACAACCATCGAAGATAAGAGTGACACAGACCAAGACGTTTCCACTTGAAAATGAAATGAGGGACGAGAAGAAATGTTCATGAGTATCTACTTTTCACCATAGATGAGGAGTAATTCATCAAATATACTTACCCACTGCATCTGAGAAGAAAGATTTATGGGAAATCAAGGTGACACGGGGATTCTGATCACTGACAGGAGCACCGACTGAAGAAGACAAGTGCTCTGCAATTGGAACTACAAGCCGACAACTTGCCTTCAATGGTGGAACGTTCTCCATCTCTTTCTCTAGGTAAGTTTATGCTGATGAAGATATGAGAGTACTGACAAGAGCACCGACTGAATAAGACAAGTGAGAGTTATCTATGCAAACCATCCCAAAAGGGTTATCTATGCAAAAGCCCTTTACCAAAATCACCCTATTTTATTTCTACATTTAGGGGAAATTTAGGGAAGATGCTCTAACGCCCAGCTCCCGAGTCCCTTCCCCAGAAAACTTGTTGCCACGTGTACGTACAGTTCCAGACAGATTACGTCGTCATAAATCATAATTCAGGAAAAAGGTTTTTCTTCAGACACACAACGAGAGAGAGAAACACACAGAGAGATCGAGAGAGACCCAATCGACAGAGAAGAGGGAGGAGGAGGAGGAGAAGAAGATTTTCACTCCTCACTTTCATTTGCTTTCTTTGTACTTCCTCTCCTCTCTCCCTCTTTCTCTTCTCTGAATCCATCTTCAGGACCGTTCTCCTTGATCTCCCATTTCCAGCCTATTTTTCTGTTTGAAATTCCGTTGATTACATTCATTTTTTTTGATTCTTCCACTCGAATTTCCTCTATTTGGTTCAGTTTGCTTGATTTTTTTTGTTGATCCGGAATTCTGACCTTGTGACGACGGTGTCGTAAATTTGTTGCTCTCGTTGTTTTCGCATTTTCTGGATTCGCCGTGTCTAGATTGCTGCTGGAATTACGAAGACTTTCGTGTTAAATTGGAGAATTGAGCAGATCTATCTTGCAGATTTGCATAATTGTTGCATCGAAAAGGAATTGATCTGCGAGCTCGGCGGCCAAAATTTGACCGTTTTGGATCCGATTGGGAGTAGAAACAGCGCCATCTTATGGCGCTGTTCCGTCGATTATTCTACCGCAAGCCCCCGGATCGGCTTCTTGAGATATCTGAGCGAGTTTACGGTAACCCCTATTTCATTAATTCCCTTCCGTTTTCGCTTCTTTTGTTTCTTATTTAGGGTTTTTGATCATTTAATACCTTGTGGGATTTGAATTCCTACTTTTTCCACCTTGTTTATGGATTTCTATGATTTGCTTAGCTTGAACCCCAATTGCATTTTGTTTCATGCCCGTTCCTCTATTACGGTTCATCAACATTGAACATCAGATTTCATACCCAAGCACTTGGGAGGAATTGGTTACACAGTACCAAATTCTTTCCAGTTTCTTAGTGGTTTATGCTTGCCTTGCATTTGCCTGGGGGCTCGAATTCTGTTCGTGGCTGAACTCCAGCTGGCATGATGTTGATTAGAGTGAATTTGATACTGTTACTAGCAATTGGCTATCAGTTTAGTTCCATTCCATATTAATGGCGGGTTCTTATCCTTCTTTCATCCCAGTGTTTGATTGTTGCTTCTCCCCCGAAGTGTTGGACGAAGATGCGTACAAAGTGTACATGGATGGCATTGTGACGCAGCTGCAGGACCATCATCCTGAAGCTTCATTTATGGTGTTCAACTTCCAAGATGGGGACCGGAGGAGTCAAATATCGGATATACTATCACAGTATGATATGACGGTGATGGAGTATCCTAGACAGTATGAGAATTGTTCGCTACTTCCTCTGGAGATGGTATACCACTTCTTGCGATCCAGCGAGAGCTGGTTGTCATTGGAGGGCCAACAGAATGTGCTGCTGATGCACTGTGAGAGAGGAGGTTGGCCGGTGCTAGCATTTATGCTTGCTGGTCTTCTTTTGTACAGAAAACAGTATGTTGGGGAACAAAAGACACTGGAAATGATTTACAAGCAAGCTCCAAGGGAGCTTCTTCAGCTAGTGTCTCCGTTAAATCCCCAGCCATCACAGACAAGATATCTCCAGTACATATCTAGGAGAGTTGTAGGATCAGATTGGCCTCCCTCGAATGCCCCTCTGGTTGTCGATTGCCTTATTCTCAGAGTCCTTCCCCAATTACAGGTGGGGAAAGGTTGCCCTGTGGTTCGTGTTTATGGTCAAGATCCTTTAACAAAGTCCAGCAGAAATACTAAACTACTATTTTCGTCCTCAAAGAATAACAAACATATACCAAAATCTAATGAGGTAATTGATATTTGAAACTTGGTATTTGCTTATCTGCAACAACTGCTAAAAACTGTTTGTGTTGTGGCTGCAGATGGCTTCAATAAAATTAGATATTCGTTTTCCTATTGAAGAGGACATTGTCCTAGAATGTGTCTACTTGTGTGATGCTAAGGAGGAGATGCTGTTCCGATTTATGTTCCATACAGCCTTTGTTCGTTCAAATGTTTTATTGCTTAGCCGTGATGATGTTGATATTATGTGGGATGCGAAGGATCAGTTTCCCAGAGACTTCAAAGCAGAGGTGGGTCATAAAATCATTTCTCCTATTTTCTTTGCGGTTTTTCCTTTGGCATTTTCCGAAACTGTGAGAGTTGAATTTGTACTCTTTATCTTTGCCAGTTGCACTTTCTGGATGCTGATTCAGTTCATTCTGCTATTAGCACGGATGCTGAGAGAGAAGATGAAGATGAAAATGATACAGATACTGCTGCTGAAGAATTTTTTGAAGTTGAAGAGGTTTTTACGAATAATGTTGATGGGGCTGATGGAAGGGGAGAATTTGAAGACTGTGCATCAGAAGAGGGGAGTCAAAGACATGATGTAGTTGCAGAACTAAACTTCAATGCAGTAAAGGACATTGCTCTAGATGATGCAAATAAGAAACAGACTTCAATATTCAACTCAGATCTTGATGTGGTTAAGGATATTGTTGTGGATGATGGGAACCAAAAACTCATTAGATCAGAATACGAATTTGATTCTGTGAAAGATATTGCTTTGGATGAAGGGAACCAGAGAAAAGTTATGGAGGTTGAAACTGATAAGTACTCAGTCAATGATCTTCCCTTGGATGACCAAGAAAAAGCGATAGACTCATTCAGAAGAGAATTAACTAAATCAGGAGCTGCAGCTATAGATAGTGCAGTGGAAATGGTGGAGAAAAACAAAGATCAAGAAGATAGGGCTGAGCAGATGAGGTCAGAGAGCAGGAGTCCTCCAAGAAAGTCACAGGTTGATGTGGTTAAGGCAAAATCTGAGATGCCAAAGAAACCTCCCACTTTCAACCAGAAGCCAGAATCTGATTCAGCTTCGGTCAAGCATAGAACAAAAAATCAAGATCGGCAAAGTGACCCTTCAAAACTTAGGTGGATACCATCTAATAAAGGGTCTTTCACTAACTCAATGCATGTGGCTTATCCCCATTCAAAGATTATTGTACCTCCTCCGGTACAACCAACAAAAAATCAAACAAAGGACTCCAGTGTAAGTATTAGAAAGTCTCGTGCTTCAAGTGTTGAGATTGGAGCTCTGAATGGGGATAGGTTTGATCATTCAAGTAAGGAGGTAAAGGTATTGAGGCGGTCAGAATCTGCTAATCAGATTTGTGCTGCTGGTGAAACAGAAACTTCTTACCACTCATGTGATGCTTCTTCTGCTTTGGATTGCACTTCTGCCACTTCTTCTCAATCTCTTCCACCAAAAGATGTGCAACTGCCACCTCAACCACCAAGGGTGTCTCCTCCTCCACCACCACCACCACCACCACCACCGCCGCCACCACCACCACCACCACCTCCACCTCCACTAAATTTGATGATATCGAAGCCACTTTCAGGAGTATCACCAGCTGCAGTGGTACGACCGCCTCCCCCTCCCCCTCCCCCTCCCCCTCCCCCTCCCCCTCCACCATCTCAAATTTATCATCCTATAACTTCAAATACAAATTCGGTGCCTTCACTTTCCGCATGTAATCTACCTCCACTTCCACCTCCACCTTTGAGTTATGGACAAGGTGTTTCACCCCCACCCCCACCCCCACCTCCTCCTCCTCTAAGACAAGGTTTGACTCCTACTTTTCGGTTGCCTACTGCTTCCACTGCACTGCCTTCACCTTCTGCTGTCCATGGTACTCCACCTCCACCTCCACCTCCACCTCCACCACCCCCACTTCGTTCAATAAGTAGAATTCCTCCACCCCCACCACCACCAAGTGGAGGACAGGTTGTACCACCATCAACATTGCCACCACCCCCACCCCCACCTCCACCTCCACCCGGAGGTCGAGGACCACCCCTTCTGCCTCCCCCACCTAGAGGTGGACAGCTTCCACCTCCACCACCACCACCACCACCCGGAGGAGGAAGAGGTCCACCTCCACCTCCACCACCACCACCGGGAGGAACACGTGGTCCACCTCCACCACCACCACCACCAGGAGGAGCTCGTGGTCCACCTCCTCCACCGCCACCACCACCGGGAGGAGCACGTTGTCCACCTCCACCACCACCACCACCGGGAGGAGCTCGTGGTCCACCTCCTCCTCCACCACCACCAGGAGGAGCTCGTGGTCCACCTCCTCCACCACCACCACCGGGAGGAGCCCGTGGTCCACCTCCTCCACCACCACCACCTGGAGGAGCTCGTGGTCCACCTCCTCCACCACCACCACCGGGAGGAGCTCGCGGTCCACCTCCTCCACCACCACCTGGAGGAGCACGAGGTCCACCTCCGCCACCAACAAGAGGAGGGCAAGCTCCACCACCACCTCCAGGTGGAGGTGCTCCACCCCCTCCTCGTGGAGGTGCTCCACCTCCACCTGGTGATCTAAAGGGTGGTTTAGGGAGAGGCCAACTTACTCGAAGTTTAGCTTTCACGGCTCCAAGAAGGCAATCATTGAAGCCGCTGCATTGGAGCAAGGTAACAAGGGTCTTGCAGGGAAGCTTATGGGAGGAGTTGCAAAGACAAGCAAGGCCACAGAGGTATCATTTCTTCATTTATTAATCGATGCTAAATTTGTATCTTGAAGAAATTTTCCTTCTACTTACAAGCTTGATTAGCTGTAGAGTATATTCATGCTTTCTTGGCTTTGGTATATAAGTTCAAATAAATGCTTCATTTATTTACTTGCATTTATCATTGAAACCACAAACCAATATTTTATTACCATGATTTGTTCTTCTATAAGTATTTTAGTTACCTGTTAACTAATTGTTATTTTCCTTAAAATCTAGTGAACCAGAAATCGATGTGTCCGAAGTTGAAACTCTGTTTTCTACCATTGTCGCCAAACCTGCCGGAAAATCAGCTGGACAGAAGAAATCTACTCCTAAATCTGAAACAGTTCACCTGGTAAATTTAGAGAAGCATTAAGGCATTTTTTAGTCGTCAAACTTTTCATTGCTTCAATCTATTCTTCTGTTATGCCCAGTGTTTCTTTTCCATTGATTTGCATGGTTTATTTGAAATTGTGAGGATAGTTTCTTATTTCACCGAGGAATGGAGCAACTTACCATTTCATATGCACACGATTGATTGAAGTTCATGACTTGCATGGAATATACGTAACAGCAAAATATGATTTCATTAGTATCATATGTGATCTCAGTAATGCTCCTTTCTTGAAATGTGTTTTGCACTAAATAATTCTTGTATAAAATAAAAGCATCCCATTTTACGTCTCATGACTCCTTATATTGAGGCTCAGCCTGAACTTTATGTCAGTCAGAGACTCAGAATGGCCCGCTGTTTTTTAATTTTATGAACTATATCTCTCTTTTTCACACACATGCACAGCCACACACTCAACATGAACTCACACACAACCACATGGATATTCACACACACATCCACATTAAGATCTTGAACATGCTATGCCGTGGATCCAAATCTCGAGTCCAAGAAAAGCTCAGGGAAAGGAAAGCTATAATTGAGGGACTCAATTGCAGCTTTCCTTCCATGGGCTTTTGTTGTGGTATATTGATATTTCTCTTGTTCATTGAAAAATATGCTATGTTGTTGTTGTATTCATGAACACGATGCAAATGAATAAAAGCAAGTAATCATTTGTATACTTTATTGATATTCCCATTTAATTGCTATGTGCACAGTGCTGATTAAATTGAACTGATTTAGATATTTATAGGTTACACTCTCAGAGGATTGGAGGATTTCCGAAGTTGGACTGCAAAGATCTCACAGCCCACCTAATTGAAGAATACTTCAATTCTAGGAGTTTTCCTTCATTGCCAAAAGATGGCTTACAAATGGCTCTCCTAGCTATTTATAGATGACAATGCTTAGTCACTATAGAATTCGACAAATTAGTAGCAAATCTAAAGTGCTTATGAGGATATACTAGAAACTACAAAACAAATCCACCAATGGTAGACCTTAGGGGACTTGTCTAGAAACAAGAAGCAAGCCTTACGAAAGGGATATTATAAGAGAATATTCTAGAAACCAATACAAATCTTCAAAAGAGATATTTTAGGGGATTTTTCTAGAAATTATAGCCTTTGGTTCTGCATCACACTCCTTTACCTGCTGACAACAAATCAGCTTCCTTCCATGAAATCTTTGATCTCCTTGTCTATGCAGTGAAATAAGATAGCCATCTTGCTTTGCTTTAATTGAGGACGAGGAATATTCATATGCATGTTTCAAGTGAATTAACATCTTGATTTAGTTTAGCTATTACATCCTTTTCAAAATTATACGGAGTGATCTTCTTTATGCTAATATTTGAATACCATATTGGAACATTATCAAGCATCTAGCTCTTTTGCATACTTATTCCGACTGGATCTGTTACTAGTCTGTATTTGAGAATGTTTATTCTAGTAAGTAATGTAAATTATTTTTGAAGGTTGATTTGAGGCGGGCGAATAACACTGAAATCATGCTAACAAAAGTCAAGATGCCTCTCTCTGATATGATGGTATGCTGGATGTTTCATTTTACACACGATCTACAAATTTGCTTGTTATTGGTATTTTTGAATAATCATTTACCTTGTTCCTGTCTGTTAAATGCAAGTCACTGCACTCCCAAACATTTTAGTGTTGCTGCCTGGATAAGATCGTTGCTGCGGCGTTTTTCTGTTTTCTCATTTATTGGTTGCCTGGATAACTTGTTCCCGTTCGCTGTAGGCTGCAGCACTAGCACTGGATGAATCAGTTTTGGATGCTGATCAAGTTGAAAATCTGATAAAATTTTGTCCTACTAAAGATGAGATGGAACTTCTCAAGGTAAAGTGAACTTTATGAACAAAACCTTTTCATGTATATTGATACCTATAAGGAGAATTGTGGAGTAAGGTTGGTTTGACTTACAGTATGAGATATTTGCTGCTGGTTGCTGAGCGGAACCTTATCTAATCTTAATCTCCTCTTGTCCTTTATTTCTTGCAATTATCAGAACTATGCTGGTGACAAGGAGAAGCTGGGAAAGTGTGAACAGGTATTAAGATGTTAATCCCTGTTTATGAGATAAGGTTGATTTTGTAATGTTTACCATCACTGATCATTGAATTAGTTTACTCAATTTATCCTAGATATGATGGTACATATATGGGCTAGGATAAGAGGAAAGGGTATTAGTGGGAATATGGTGATATGATGGTACATATATGTTAAATTCAAATGTTCATAAGGTGTTAAAGTAAAAGAGAAGGTTGGAGAAGAGAAAAATCTGTTCTATTATTTCTGAGAAAGGTTATAGTGTATATAGGGAAAGACTATTCTAGAAGGCTTGTAACAAAAGCTAAAAGGTAACAATGGAGCAGGAAAAGTAAAAGCTATAAAAGTGGGAAAAGTTGACTAAGAGACATTACACTCAAAATTCTTTAGCATAACCTAGAAACAAAGTAATAATTACCTTCATGCAAGTATGCTAACACTCCCTCTCAAGCCGGATGATAGAGATCTATCAATCCAAGCTTGAAAGTCAAATGATCAAATCTGTAACAATGGAAACCTTTTGTGAATAAATCAACAAATCGATCTTCTGACTTAACAAAGGATATCGTAACAACCCCTTCTTCCAACTTCTCTTTGATGACGTGACGACCAGTCTCCACATGTTTGGTTCTGTCATGTTGGACTAGGTTGTGAGCAATGCTAATGGCAGATTTGTTGTCACAATATAGAACCATAGACTCTTCTAATTTGATTTTTAGGTCTGCTAGAATAATTTTCAGCCACAACAGTTTACATAAACCTTGTGCTAGAGCGGTAAACTCAGCTTGAGCAGATGATCTAGCCACAACATTGATGCGCTTTGACCAAGGCAGGCGGTTGCATGTGTGCGCCTTGGGCTTAAGTGGGCTTAAGCGCGCCTGGGCTTGGCTTTTTTAAACACCGCCAACTAGAGTGAGCAGCCAAGGATAACAAAACACAAACAATATTCATCTTTGCGTTTAGCAAAAATGTTTCTTGATAATCAATCATTCAATCCCATAAGTTTTTGAAAAGCTTGAGGTGAGTAGCCGAAAAATCCAGTTTTAAAAACAAATTAAATTAAAATCTTATTTTTAACTTATTTAAAACTTTATAATTTAAAACCGAAAGTGCTGAAAAGCTATTTGTGTTGCCAAATGGAGCCTATAATTCAGGAAAAAGGGTTGATAGATGGGGCTAGGTCCACAAAATGAGTTAGAGTCTTATAGGGTTGTATTGCCATGTGGAATATTAGAGAAAGATGCTAACATCGCAGGTGGGTTACAATGAGAGTTCTCTAGTATAAATAAGCTTAGGTATTATGATTTCAGGGTTATGCACTCTCCTAATTTGTAAGAGGCATTTGCCTTCTAGGCCCCATGAAGCTATCTCATCTGGAAGCTGAAGGAAGTGTGGGCCAAGTGATCTCCTTGATTTCTCGGAAGAGTTTAACATGTGAGTTGTTTATACTACCAAGGGTAAGTGTAAGAGGTAACAAAAGGATGGAACCCAACTCACTATCCTATCCTTTAATAAAAAGTAGGGTTGTTATATGACCCGAGTAGCTCGAGCTTGGCTCGGGTTTGAATCGACAAAAGCTTGGCTCGAGCTCCAAGCTGAGTATGAGCACATTTTAAAGTTCAATTCAAAGCTTTGCTCGGCTCGATTTAAGTTCAAATTTGTGGACTTTACAAAACCATAAGCAATTAGTGTTGCTTAATACTCGAAAAAAAGGCCCGTCTCAAACTCTTTCATTTACTCGAGTCCAAATTTAGGCTCGACTCGAGCTTGACTCGTTTCTAAACGAGCTGAACATGAACGAGCAATACTCAGTTTGTTCAGCTCAAGTAATAACCCTAACAAAAAGTGTACCCGTCTAACCCACAAAACATGTGCGCTCAATGTACCCCCATCAAACCACCTAGGCATGTAAAGCTCTAAGCCAATATTTTTATGTTAGTGTCTTAAATTCACTTCACATACAAACGAGACAAACAAGAATCAATAATAGACTTAGCACATTCATTAGGGTTACATTTGATGCTACACCTAACTTTCTCTCCATTCCCTGCTCGTCGTATCACTTCCTTAACCACTATGGGAATCCATGGTTCCTTTGATAGTCAATTTTTTTTTTCTTTCCTTGTGTGTGTGTTGAATTGATACCATTCATAAAGTATACTCCCTACGTCCCAAAATTTTATCCTCCTGCACCTCTGTTTAGGACTATCATAATTACAAGAACAATCAAGTTTGAAGGACTAAAGTGCCCTTTATTACGAAGTGGAGGATAAATGTGAGCTCATTGATAGAAGAGTAATATTTAAGGGAAACTAAGAAAAAGTAATAGAGTTGGTTATTCTAAAATGAAAAAAAAAAATGAGACGAAAAATATTGTTAAATTGACAAAGTATTTGGGACAGGGGTGTAGGTTTTTGAATTAATGATCCTATATGTGCTTTAGTTGTTTTTGGTAATCTGTTTCTTCAGTGTACAATTATTTTGGTATTGAAAGGGGGCTTTACACCCTTGCATGAAATACTAGGCTGTTCGGATTTTTGAAGTAACACCATATTTCCCATTAAATACGCTTGATCTCCCCAAAATGATACTCCCTCCGTCTCAAAATATATGTCTTTTTAGGACTAAGCACGGGAATTAAGAAGTAGGTTAAGTGTAATGATTAGATGTAAAAAGTAGATTAAGTGTAATGATTATTAGACTGCTATTAGAGTATTTGTTTCTTTTTTTTTCAATTTGTAAGGAGGAGAGTAGGGTTGATGTAAAAAATAGAGTAATGATTAGATGTAAAAAGTAGGTTAAGTGTAATGATTAAATCTAAAAAGACATGTATTTTTGACAAAATTACATGGGCTAAAAAGACATGTATTTTGAGACGGAGGGAGTATGAACTTGGCATTGTGTGGAATCATATTGTTTGTTAAGTGATCTTTGTTGTTCTTGTTTATTATAGTCAGATATCTTACTATCCTGTATTTATGTTTCAGTTTTTCATGGAGCTCATGAAAGTTCCAAGGGTGGAGTCAAAACTAAGAGTATTCCTGTTCAAGATTCAGTTTAATACACAGGTTCTTGTTGGTTTGGAGCTGGTCTAGTGAACACAATGAACACATTATACTGTCTTGTGATATTTATACTTGGCAAATACATATTACTTGTCCCTTGTTTAATTTTAGCTTATTTCTCATTGCAGATTACAGATTTCAAAAAAAGTCTAAATCTTGTCTATTCTGCATGTAACGAGGTAAATTACTTGTTAAGACGATGCTTCTTTAATGTTGTCTTGTTCTTTTTGGCCTCTCTTATGATGTCTTTGTTCATGTCAAGTAGGTTCGGAACTCATCCAAGTTGAAGGAAGTAATGCGTATCATCCTTGTACTAGGAAACACATTAAATAATGGAACAGCAAGGGGTATAGTGACTTTATCTGTTTATTGATGTCTTCTCTTCAATACATGAAGTACATAGCATGTAATGGTTTAGTGGTATATAAATTTTTTTTTTCTCGTTTGCATTTTCATTTCCATCCGTTTTCCAGTTTCTGAGATATCCTTTCAGTAATAAAATAAAATAAAACTGTAGTTCATATCTACACATACACAAGTTATAGCAACTTTGGAAGTTCGCTATTAGGTTTTCTCTGTTATCTAGATTTAAGTTGAGTTACTTTGGGTTTAGTTCTCAGTTTTCAAGTCAAGTTGTTTTATTTTATTTTATTTTTTGGTAAAAATAAAATTTGTTTGTTTTGTAAACATCCGGTAAAGGGTACTTTTACTTGGATGTTTCTCTAGATGTATTTATGCAAAAATCTCTTCACAGGCTAATTTGGTTTCTTAACGACTTCTATAACTTGATGATATACAGGTGGAGCATATGGATTTAAATTGGACAGTCTTCTAAAACTCAATGAAACTCGTGCTACTAACAGTAGGATGACATTGATGCACTATCTTGCCAAGGTATGGTGACTTTGTCCTACTGCATTCAAGTAGTATTTTTTTTCCCTTAAAAACCTTGATTCTTGCAGCGGTACTTGTGTTATTTGAATTGAATTATTTTTAAATAGGTTTTGGTAAAAAAGAATCAAGATCTCTTAACTTTCCATGAAGACTGTGTAAGCCTTGAAGCTGCATCAAAGGTACTCTCTCCCTCTTTGTTTTCTGCAATCTCAAGTTGTAGCCACAAAACTGAACTTGTTCTGGCTTGGCCAGTCTGACTGGGGCCAAGCCTGCACCTATTGGCATGATGCTGTATCTTCATCTTGCTATCCATTTGCATTGTGGTATTTGGAAAGGTCATCATTGGCAGATCCAAGGGTGGGCTTGTGTGGACTCAAGCCCACCCTAGCTTTTTCGTACATTACACAAAGTCACCCATTACTTTTAAAATTGCACAAAATCACCCATTATTTCCAAAATACCAACACAAAACCACCCCGTTTAATCCACAATTAATGATGCATATACAAGTCAACAAATTTACCCATTGACATGTTGAAAATATGGTTAAGCAACTTTAAATATGCTTATTATTTAATATAAGGGCCTAGGCTACAACAAAGTTGTACATGTATTTTAAAATATCTTTTAAAATATTTTATGTAACATTTTTAAGTACGATATATTTTGTTCCTGTTGTTTATGATGGATTTTAGGTAGCTTTGACAAATATCTCAATCACCCTTAAATATTAGGTGAATTTATAGATTGTGCATTTTGAACTCAAATGGGAAATGCCTTGCTTGTGGTGACCATGAACTTTTGCAAATTCCGTGTGGTACACAAAATTTTCACAAATTCGACGTGATAACATGAGGTTTCGCAAAATTTTGTGTGATAACCACAATGTGTTTAACTATTGGAAATTTGAGATTTTGATTTTAACAAATCTATAAAAATGATGTTATTGTATATTATTATGGAAAATACTTTATAGCATTGTGCATTAGATTAAATCTCTTTTAAAACTATTGTTTTTTATATACATTTTCTTGTAGATGATGTTATTGGTTTTTTATATACAATTTCTTGTAGATGATCCAGCAGTTTTTTTTTAAATCTTACTAGTTTAGTCCTCATGCCAAGGCATAATAATTGTGAAACTCTAATATTATGGAAACTACTTTCGTTTTTATTTTGAATAAGAATTTCATCTTTAATAAATTGAGAATGATTATCTGATAGAAATTGCAAATAATAAATGATAAATTTTAATTAAAAAATTGTAAATGATAGAAATGAAAACTAAAAATACCTTATCATCTAAATAAAAACCATTCAAACCCTAATAATTTAAAAAAAAAACATTTGACGCATAGTAATGTGAAATCAATTTTTCTATATGTTAATAAACCACATTGAGAAATTCCCTAATGTTTAAACATAATTAATATTTTGAAAATATTTTCAATATGAATGCTTAAACTATATCCCAATGGCATATATTAGAAAAACTGCTACTAAACTAATGGGTATGATTGATTAATAGCTAAAAATTGATAAACGCTCACCTAAAATTGGAAAATGTTATTGGTTTAAGATTTAATTATAATAAACTGCTACTAAACTAAGGGGTTAATTACATGGCTAAGGCGACTTCTCCTTTAGTATTATACTAGTATAGCACCCGTGCCTTCAAGGCACGGTGGATTTTAAAAATAAAATATTTTATTATATTATGATTAAAGTAATAATAAATTAAATTTAAGATTATTAACTATTTTATTTGTATCTCGAATACTATACTGCCCTTAATTAATGGTATGTAGCAGTAGACTTTTGGAATGGTTGAATTATGATAGAGTTGTGAAAATATGTCAAATACTCAAATAATTTTAAATGATTCAAATTTAAAATCCATGAGAATAGATTCATATTTAGAGTAGTAGTTTTTTTCTACAATCATTAACTCTACGAAAACAACCTAGATTTTATAGGTGGCTAATTCTCTGTTTAAACTTCATCATGAACTAAATTAATTTAAGTTTATTTCGACTACAAAAAATAAATGCTAAACAATAATCTATATCTATTTAGTGAATAATAAACATTTGTAATTTTTTAAAATTTATATTAGAAATAAAAAACTAAATTAGTTTAAGCTCGTAAAGTAAACTCTTATTGGTTTCATAACTTATACCTTTAACGTTTATCATTTCCTAGTATTAAATCAGTAATTCTAGTAGAAAAAATCTTAGAAATATGTGTTTACTTACGAGTACGTAAAAAAATTACTAATTTATGGAATGCTATCAATCATAATTTTAGCTGCTATAGAAAGTATAAATGATTTCAAAATTCATATCTAATCTACTATTCAAATATGATAGGTTAGGTGTGTAAGATAAATATTAAATTAAACTATTCATATCTAATCTACTAAAATTTTTGAAAGTAGAGTTATGAAAAGTTTGAGATGAGATTTATCAAGTTAAAAACTGAGAAACACTATCTCAATTTTATGTTCTTCAAAACTATATAATATAAAAATAAAAAGTTCCAAAAAACTACTAACAATGCCAAACAGGGACTAAATGGTCGATATTTATAAGTTAATGAAGTAGAAGTTATTTTGTTTTATTTTTATTTTGTGTAAAGAAAAATAACTTTTAAATTTGGCCAAAATTTAGTTAAAAGATAAATTGAATGATAATATTAATTGAAAATGGTTAATGTATGTTATAGTATTTAAACATAATTAACATATATGAGATTTGGTTAGTGGTTTCAAATTGATCGATTTGGGTGAAAATCACAAATTAGTAAAATCCGATTATTTTAATTAGATAAAAGTGAATCCACTCAAATTAAATAGATTAATACATTAAAAGAGATATGGGTATAAATAAAGAGATTAATTAAAACACTATTGTTCTAAACAAAATTCAAATATAATCGAATAAGAAAAATGAGATTAATGTGAATCTGATTAAATTAATAATTCAGTAAATTAAATTATTTATTAGTGTGGCCACACTTCAGGAAAAATTGCCACATAAGCGTTGATTTAAGGGGAGGCTGCCATATGACATCTTTTGCAGTTGTTTTAATATTTTTTTGATAGCTTAGTTGTTTTAGTATTATTGTAGAAGATATAAATATAGATATAGATAGTAATTAATTTTCTCATGTATGATATTTTGCAATATAAAAAAACAGTATAGTGGAAATTATTATGTGAATATGATAGGGGTGGGCATGGGACGGGGCGGGATTGAAATTTTTTTTTTTCCAAATCTCGCCGGTGTTACTCATCATGAGACGGGATCAGGACGGGATGAGACTTGTCCCTCGTAAAAAAAGATTAAAAAAATAATCCAATTAATTCCAAAAATAGAAAGTAGGTACAAATTAAAGTCACCAAATCTTAGATAATCCCATTAGAAAATAACAATTAGCAAAACTATAGTAGTCTTATAAATTCCAACATTAAATAGTGTAGAAGTGCACACTTACAATAAGTTTTTTTTTTCTAAATTCTTAAATGTTTTTAATCCTTTTAATTATTTTATTATTGGGGTTAAATAAATGTTAATATATAATATAAATATATATAATTTTATATATGTGGGACGGGACGAGATTTGCGGGACGAGAACTTTCCGTCCCTCATCCCGTCCCGCGTATTTTTTTGCGGGACGGGATTGAAATTTTTTTCCCTAAATTCCACCGGGGTCGGGACGGGACGGAATTTGCGGGATTTTCGCCCACCCCTAGAATATGATATCATAAAAGAGCAAGTATTTTTTTGAACTTTTTTTGGTTAATAGTTATAAGAAAAAATAACTTAAGATAATACCAACTATCAAATCTTAACCAAAAATAATACAAATAGAAATTTTTTTAAAATAATACAAACTATCCACCTATAAACCAAAATCAATAAGAACTAAAATCAAGAAAAAAATAATATGGAATTTAGAAATTAGCGCATAAATATAAGTTGGAAATTAATAATGAGAACTCTTTAGTTGAGTTAATTTCAAATGTATAATAATTTAATAAAAATAAGTAAAAGTTATTGTTTGGTTAAAATTTCTAAAATTAATTACAAAATTTCTTGGTGGCCACAAGGATTCCCACTCAAATTTATGTTTTCAGTGTGTAGAATGGTATACTGAAGTTTTTCGTTTGTAGAATGATGTGATAACATTTTTATCAAAGCTGATCAAATTTTCTTCCTTATATGTTGAATGAAAATTTGAAATCAATTCATCAATATCAACAAAAAGGAAAAGAATTAGCAAATACATTATTCACCTATTTTTTCCACAAATATAGTACAATCCTAATTGACCTAAATTACGCAGATACAATTGAAGGCTTTGGCTGAAGAAATGCAGGCTATAACCAAGGGGCTGGAAAAGGTTAAACAGGAGCTCACTGCATCTGAAAGTGATGGTCCTGTATCTGAAATTTTTTGCAAGGTATGTTGACAACATTTATTATCCTTTCTCTTTATATTTTGTGTATTGTGAAACTAGTGATTGGTGACTTGGGTCTATTGTATTGACCTCATTTACTTTTTGCTCTTCAATTTGTCGAGATTCTTCTTTATTTTTGTTTTGTTTTAATTCTTTGTCGTGTTTTATTTTGCTTTCTTAAAATATTTTTTTTGTTATTTATCATTGTGCGCAAATAAGGCTGAAATGTTGAACTGGATTAAACTTTGGAGAACATAGGCTATTCCTAGGCTTGACATTGGGAGCTTTATGCAGATCCTCTACTGTATTGTTTCATCAAGATCTGAATTTCAATTGTGCCTTGTATGAGCAATCATGTCTCAATTGCAAACTTGCGTACCTAATTTTTCCACGTTGTGCATGCCTATGTGTTTCATGTTCCAAGTTTCTGTATTATTACAACAATGGCATTAGTATTATAAGGTCACCTTCATCTTAACTTTCTCAAACTGGAAACTGACTCTGCATGGCTGTTATGAGTCCGTCATCATTCTATTTAAAATATGATATCAAGTTTGCTGGACTACGTGCATTTGCTAGCGATCAGATGAATGATTTAGTTGGAGTTGGACAATATTTGTTATATCTTTTTCAACATTTCTCCTCTATCTGTGCCTTTACTTCTGGGCAAGAATTGCACTTGGTTACCTGTCACATATATTGGATGCATTTTCTTTTCTATGTTGTGGTTTTACATGTCTAACAAGTAGACGTGTCTTTTCCTTCTGTGTAGACCCTGAAGGCGTTTATTGGTTCTGCTGAGACAGAGGTGACATCCGTGATGAATTTGTACTCTGTAGCGGTACTTTTTTTCTACCCTTCTGTTTTCTTACATGTTGCCATCAAGCTTGAGCGTCTTCCCTCATGATTTCAACCTGTTCAAATACAGGGTAGAAATGCAGATGCACTTGCAATGTATTTTGGAGAAGATCCAGCCCGCTATCCATTTGAACAAGGCAAGTTATGACAACTGTTCTTAGTTTCTTTCCTCAATAGTGCTAATTGCTACAAGATTATCCTCAACTATTGCAGTCTGGTCCTTTTATTAGTTGTAAAATTTGGTCGGTTTACAGTTTTAACGAGCTTTTGGCCAAGCAATAAAATTACTTCATTGAAACAAAAAGACTTGATAAGCAGCATATACTAATGCACGTGTGTCCAAACTTGTTAAAAGAATTTCATAGACGTCAGTTTATGTGGTATATATAACGAGTTATGCATTTTTTTTTGCATTGCAGTCACACAAACTCTGCTGAACTTTGTAAGAACGTTCAAGAATGCACATGAGGAGAACTTGAAGCAAGCAGAATTGGATAGGAAGAAAGCAGAGAAGGAGGCCGAAATGGAGAAGAAGGAAGCCAACACTTCAAAAGAAGAAGAGGGTAAAACTTAAAAGGAATTACCATTGATGCACGAGGATTCTCCCAGAATCGCGATATGGAGGTCGCTGAGGTTTCAGCTTCAGTGAACCAAAGAACTCATATTAACAGAACTTTAATTCAGTGGTCTCCATCCCCTGCTCCTGGTGTGCAATGTTTCTGTGTTGGAAAAGGATCGGAAGGGGCTGCTAAGAGAGTTGCAAATAACTTGGAGCTCTCACTCGGTGCGCGGCTCGGGCTTGCTTAAAGGGAACCAAATTGCCAAATCTGAGCTGCCCAGTTCCGGCCTTGTACTTGGCATTAACGTGCCAAATTTGTCTACAGTGCCAAGACGATATCTGAGAGCAACAGAGCATGCTTGTGGTTTAAACCCCGTGTTCATCATTGCAGGTACATCCATACCAAAGGGATTTTAATATGAAATTTGGCTTCGACAATTAATGGCTTGCGGATTTCGTCAATACACGACCTTGGGACGCCTGAAGGCGAAACTGAGCAGATCCCCTGTACCATGGCAATAATGTACAAAGATCTAACTTGTTGTATTTAGATTCTCTAACATAAATGATAGTGCGTAACGCATTGTTTTCATTCCCGGTGTTGAACTGGAGATGAGTTAGGATCCCACGTCATGTCAGAGTAAGGTTTTGTATAGAAATTGAGGGTTAGATGAAGGAAAGTGGGAGGTTTGAGTGTAAGATTTCGTACAGTCAATACCTTCGATTTCTTTTTTTTTTTCCAAAAAAATGAATTCAATGTAACTGTGGAATAGCAGACGAATTGGAGGGTTTGGACATGGGAAGCTTCTTGTTCATGCATATGTATGATACGGAGTAATGTGATTTTCTTTTTGAGAAGTAAAAATGGTGGCGTGGTCGGCTTCTTCAACAACGTCTTCGACGTTGTTGAAGAAGCCGACCACGCCACCATGCTTACTACTTCACCCGTCTCTTAATTTAAGTCATTTTTGGTATTTGCACATTTATTAAAGTAAAATTATTAATTGGGTGATAAGAGTAAGAATAATTACGTATTGGAAATTGAAATGTGTGATTGAAATATTCTATATTTCTAAAACATGTATTTTGATACAACTAATTTAGAGAAATTTTGTTGGCTAGTCCATCTAAAAAGTCTAAATTAGTTTAATGTCCACATAAGGATTCAAATTGGGTAAAAGTCCTTCCTCTAATCTTTTTTTTTTTACAAAAATACTTGTACTGCACGTAACCTAAGTACAAACTACTAAGGTCATGTTTATCAAGGGATGATTTTATTGATTATGTGCAAAATAATGGCAAATAAATAAATGAATACCATCGGAAAAAAGAGTGAGTAACTACAACCATGTTTATCAACGGATGCTAGGGATACTAGGAATATTAATTTTTTATTTTTCTATCTCCGTCACATCATCTCAACATCCCAATCTTATTTTTTCCATTTTATCAGTAGTATCCCTAGTATTTCAAAACCCATCTTTTCATGTCAATTCAATTTACAAATATACCCCTCTCTAATAATTATTTCCATTTTACAATTATATTATTATATTTGTTTTTAATTATCAAAATATTATTATAATATTTCTTATACGTAAAAGTGACTAAAATATTTAAATGAAAATATTAAATAATGTTTTATTAAAAAAAATTCTTACATTTTTTTATTCTTACAATTAAAAAATAATTTAAAATAATTTTTTGAGTATTATTGTACATATTTGTATCAAAAAAATATTTTTTTAAAAATGTTATCAAACATATTCGAAATTGATGTCTGTGTTGAGAAAAATAAATATAGTATTGTGGTAATTTTTTTATTTTTACCTTTTGCATTTTTAATGTTGAAAATTACATTTTTTTTATAAATATAAAATGTTCCATCAACTAAGTGATCTGGGTCGTCCATTGTAGGGCAGGTGTCGCCCATCTGATGCATTCCTCTGCACAACCAACTACAAGCCGACACATGCCCCCCATTGCATCACATTTGCAGGCAACTGAATTGATGAAACACATTGTTGCATTTCTTTTTTTTTGTCCACACGATGTCGTTTTGATTCTGAAATTTCAAAAAAAAAAAGTAACCGACTGACACAACATTGATTGAGCGATACTATCTTGGATACTCGGGGTAGTATCGCAAAAAGGTGATGCTTGAACTCTCCCTATTTTTTAATTAATAAAACCCAAAGTATCCCACTATTTTTTATACCGATAAACTTGTCCTAAGGAATTTGGTAGCCTGAGTTAAGTATGTTTATCACAAATGAGAATACTTCAAAGTTAAAGAGTTTCAAGAATGAAGCATATATAAATTTGGTAGCTATTATGATCTTTCTAACCTAGGGTCCGTTTGGTAATGCATGTAGCTTTTCGGAGCTTTTGGTTTTAATAAATTATAGTTTTAAATAAGTTAAATATAAGATTTTAATTTAATTAGCTTTTGAAATTGGATTTTCAACAGCTACTAACCGCAAGCTTTTCAGAATTTTATTCATTTTCTCCTATCTGATCAGCTAGTTTGTATCAGCTACTCTATCAGCTGGGTTACCAAACACCTTACTAGCTTATGAAAACTCCAATTTAACATATATTTAACACACTTAATCCATCAGCTTCAGCTACCCTATCAGCTTCAGCTACCTCATCAGCTCCGTGTTACCAAACTGGCCCAATGACAATGGTTAAACATTACATAGTATTGATTTGGAAACTAATTTATTGAGGAAAAAAATAACCTATGAAGTAATTGTGAACGACCAAAAATAATAAAATCTGAAAAATATTTTCTAATATAGATACTAAACCTATACATTTAGATGGCATATTAGACAAATAGATAAATTAATAATAAATTATATTACTTGGATAAATGCTAGTGAAAGGGAAAATACTTAGATGTAAATAAATATACAAGGTAAAATGGAGAGGTGATTATAGTTATATAAATATAAACTTATGGATGAAAATGGATGTATAGGAATTATATATTTATAATTATGATGAAAAAAAATTATGATTATTGGTATATAAATGAAATTTATTGAATGTTCATGTCAAATACGTTGTTTATATAAATGGATGTATAGAAAAATACGTATCTACATAATATATAAACAACGTTGTTTATATATTCCGTTGTTTATATAAATGGATGTATAGAAAAATACTGTTTATATATTCTGTAGTTACGTTTTCGACTTCTTGCATCATCAAGTCAATTTACTTTCATTACTCACGATTATTAATAAACACTAATCCTTTGTTTGTCAAAACTGCTACTCTTATTATTCAGTTCGTGAATATAAATTTCAATTTATTTGGAGAAGAATATGAGCAACAATATCTTCTCATGGAAGAAGAGGTCCATAACTTCATAGCTAGACATGGTATTATCGGTAATGGATCTACTCTCTCTTATAATAGAGATCTTTGTATTATCATCCTTCAGGATGATCATGAGGATGGTTTACAGTTTTTGTAAATCCCGTCAAATGTTTCCATACTGTAAAAAAAAAGAGGTCCATAACTTGAAGTCTAGGGGTCATCCTGGAGGGGAGCCATATCCCCCAAGAGAACAATGCCTCTCAACCACCACCATTGAACTACATAACAGCGGCAGTGCCTAACCCATCTAGCACATGGAGTGGATTCCCTTTTGCCATACCCCATCCTTATTTCACGAATCCTTATTCTCACTATCCCTACATCCCACATTATGACCAAGCTGCACCGATGGTATCCCTACCACATCTCGTCTCGATCCAAACTGATAGTTGGGCCAGGTGTGAAGATCTAGAGGTTGATGGTGGACGCTGAAATTCTAGCAAGATTTCTCGTGAAATCCAGGATATGGATATCTCTTCTTACTCCAACTCCGCATTTGACAAATTAGGAGAGAGAGAGAGAGCCGAGAGGAATGGGCCAACCTTCCCCTTAGCATTCAATAAGAAGATCCACCATGCTCCCATCCCAAAGAGATGGAGGGATGTATCCATTCCAAAGTATATAGAAAACTCTGACCCAAACAACCATGTGAACCAGTTCACCACATCCATGGGAATGAACAAGAGTAACAACGCGATATTTTGCCGGTTGTTTCCTTCTACACTAAGTGATGTGGCATTGATATGGTTCACTAACCCGCCACGATCATCGATAGTCAGCTTTGCCTAGCTATCTAATATCTTTATAGCTCACTTTAGAAGCGCTTGCATGCAAAAACAAACCATGCTCTACCTCAACTCCATTCGACATGAATCTTTGGAGTTTTTGGGGAGTTTATTCAACAGGTTTACCACAATGGTAGTTCAAATTCTCTAGTTTAATGAGCAGTCGGTTGTTATCATCCTCATGGGAAACATGACGGAAGGGTACTTACTGCGCGCTTGTGACTAGGCAAGTTCACGCGATGGAAGCAACCAATTCAAGTTCGCGGAGCAAGTTCACGCGATGGAAGCAACGAGCGGTGAACCGGTCGTTGATTGATGTCCGCATATTTAACCATGTTTTGTGATTACTTTTATTCTGAATTTTTTCATTTATTTACATTCTGGGTTGGGAATGCTAGGAATTTGTGTGGAATATGATTTTTTGCAAGATATGGAGGTCTACACAAGTTTTGGTTTAATTTCGCAGAATTCGGAGACAAATCAGAGCAATTACAAGAATGATCTATGGAGCTGAAAAGGCACTTGACGTCGACTAGAAGCTCCCGATATCGACTGAAAATTTGAGAAATCGAGCTACTGGAATGAAGAGAAGAATGGTCGAAATTCAACCTTTACATCGACCATTGCTTGAGATCGAGCAAGGCAGAGGAGCGCTCGACGTAGACCACTTCACTCGACGTCGACTGGATGTTGACGCGCTGCAAACGCGGAATTGGAGTCCAAATCTTGGAAGGGCTTATCAAGCCATGCGATCTTTTTATCTTTTTATATTGAAGATCAGATTTTATATTTAGATATAAGCTTTAGATAAAAGATTTTATTTTCTTATTTAGATAGAATTTATTTTACTTAGAGAGCAAGATTAGTTTTCTATAAATAAAGACATTAGGCCTAGAGTTTAAATCATCCAAGAATACAAGTAATTGTGTGCCCTAGTTAGAGAGAGAGGCAGCCGAGTGGAGAGAGAGAGAGAGACAAAGTTGGAATTTTCAGTTGTAAGCTTTCGTTATTTTAATTCAAGTTATTTCTCATGTTTATGATGATGTGCATTGCGATGATGTGTGAGTAGTCATCACACTTCTAGGGTCGGGGTGAGCCCGACGATAGTCATGTATGTATGGTTGAATCTATGATGCTTTTATATGTTTATCATCTTCTATCTCATGCCTAATTCTGCTGCGAAACTAGAGGAAATTCCTTGTTTGTGATTATGAAGCGAAAGTGAATCAATTGTGAATTTGGATAGTAATTAAGATTGATTTGCAAAAGTTGATTAAACCCTAATTATGAAAAGATAGAAACAAATAGGTTTTTATGTGAGAGCCTCTATGATCTATTTGTTATGATTGCGAAAGTTGTATTTGATGATAAAGCATGATCCTTTCTATGATTCTTGTGTGTTGCATGCATGGTTGTTGTCGTGGTGAACCCTAACCTTGGAAGATTTTAGTTATATTATTTACAATTCTTATTTGAGATTTTAGTTGTGTTTGTAACCCACAAAACCCCACTTGATATTTCTGATCATCGCACCTTCATCCATTCTGAACCTCTTTGACCCTCTTTGTCGACAAGTTTTTATTTTCTCTGTTACTATACTTGACAACGACTGCCCTTAGTCGACGTCGACTGCTCTTCTATTGTTCTTATCTTGGTCGACGGTTTTCTAAGTCGATCGACGCTTGTGCTGACTCGACATCGACTGCTCTAGTTGACGTCGACCTATCTGTTTGTTGTTGTTGTTGTTGTTGTTGTTGTTGTTGTTGTTGTTGTTGTTGTTGTTGTTGTTGTTGTTGTTGTTGTTGTTGTGTTTTGCAGGTTGTTTACTCGACGTCGAGATATTTTGTTCGACATCGAGGGCTTTTGTGACCTGTGCAGAAGAAAGAGATCAACTATTGCCGTCAACAGTGACCACTTTTGGTCAACATCGGGCACTTCTAGTCGATATAGAGAACGTTTTATGAGCTACTTTGATGAGCGCTGACACACTTCCTTGTGGATCGATCCTGGTTCCTTTATACTACAGCAGGGAAGTCTTGTAATTTATTTGATACGCTAGTATATCAAGATACTAAATTCCCCTAACATTGATCTCGTCAAAGATGAATAACCAATACTTAAAACTAGTATATCAAATAAGTAAGGTGTCGATCCCACAGAGAGCGCATATGAATTTGGTCAAACGTAGTAAGTAAGCGAATTCGTAATGAGAAGCAATAGTAATGAGTAGCGGAAAATAGTAAACAAATTAATGATTGCAATGAAGGTAATAATATGAGAAAAAAAAATAAAGTTTTACTTATATTCTCAACATTGGTAAATCCATGATCATCGGGTTGTTTGATTATGCTTGGCTATCTTAGTGTCGATTTGTGCACAGATTTGTATAGCTTTCTGATTCGTTCACTATAAACTCCCTAAACTCTTGCATGGAGTTCAAGAAGCAATAATTCCCTAATCATACAAGCATATAATTCATGTAATTCTCGCATATTCGACGTGTCACCTGGTTGTCAACCCAGCTATCGCGTGCATCCGCTAAGAATAACACGAAACTATTTATCATTACTCTTTCATATTCATGAATCCCAACCTGTTCATCAAGATATGTTTACTACTATGTTGGATTAAGGCTCGCAATAGCGGATTTAGCTATAATCACTTAGCATGTTGTTTACCTATCTTAGTGGCCAAATAAGACGAATAAGCAACGTAACATATAAAGAACAAGAGTAATGAATAACCAAATATGCATAAACCAAATAATAACTATAAAATAGTATTCAAATAACCCTCACATGTCTTTAACCAATGGATAAAATATAAGCAAAACTATATAAAGGTTTAGCCGAACATGGCTTACCAGAAATAACGGAAAAGGGAAAAGAGAGAGATGTGTTGTGAGTGAATTGTGTGTGAGATGTGAATGTGTTGAATGGGGCGTAGGAGAGATATATTTATAGGCATAGAAAAGCCTAGGAGTCGACACACTTAAGGTAGAAGCAAAGCCCAATGGACCAAATTTGGCTCCGAAGAAAATCTTCTAGAATCTGCATCAGCGGGTACCGATCCCATCGGTGGGCGCTGACCATGTGTTTCTCCGAGAGAGTCCTTGGTGGGCGTTGAGGGTCAGCGGGCACCGATCCCATCCACGGGCACCGCCTCTGCAGTGTCTTCATTTCTTCTTCTTCTTCTTGTCTTGTCTCGTCTGTTTCTCCTTCCTTATTCTTCATTAACTCTTCCTTAAGCTTCTAAGGCTTCGTATAATAGCTTTCCTCTTTTTCTTTTAGCTTGGTTTCCAGGAATCTGCATAAATAGGCATAAAACGCGTAGATTATGAACTTTGCAACTTCCAAGGCAATGAATATACTTTATGATGAAAACCTAACTAAATGCAACATAAATGACTTAAGAATGACTTAGAATGCCTATACAAATTATGCATGACCACCCCCTCCTATGATAACTGCCTATGGCGTTCTCCTGTGCTTCCACCACCACCTGTGCATCATGACGAAGATGATGCTGTTGGGACTGCTGCTGGACGGGAGAGAAGGAGATTGAGGTGTTGCTTGGCAACCTTGAGCTTTGAACAAACAGGGGGAAGGAAGTGAAGCTCCGGCTTCAATGGATGAGGGAGGAGGAAGGGGATGACAATGGTGGTGCTGGAGAGGGAGAGGTGATGAGCTGTGGTGGTGCTAGTGTTCGACGACGAGGGTGGTGTTCGACGATGAAAATAGTGGCAGAGGGGGAGTGGTTTGGTAAAGAAAGTAGGGAAGAAAAGAGGGAGTTTTTATGGTTTGAAGGTTGTGTTTGGATGAGTGTGTTTGTGTGGGTATGAAATTAGATTGAAAATGAAGGGGAGGTTTGAGTTGCACACTGAAATCAGATGCAAAGAGCCAAAGAGTGGGTTGATTTGCCTTGTCATTTTTCCAAAATAGGAGGGACAAGTATAGGGAGAGAGAGATGGGATTTGTGGGTGTTAACTCAAAAGGGAAAGAGAAGGAGACAAGGAAGGTGGGAGGAAGGAGGCTTAGTTAATCAGTAAGGAGAGGGAGAGAGAGCTGACTATTTTCGGATGTAAGAAAGAGGAAGAAGAAAAAATAAGGGAGGGGGAAACATAGAGAAAGTGGTCCGAATTCGAAATACCCGGAAAAAAACCCCGAAACTCGCTCTCTCGACCTTATCCCGACTCAATTCGACATAAATTTTCAAAACCGAACTAATAATGAAATCCAAAAAAATTCTCAACTCTCGGAATAAGAAACCCGCTCTCTTAACTTTATGCCTATTTATGCAGATTCCTAAGGATTAAGCTAAAGGAGACAGAGGAAATCTATATATGAAGCTTAAGAAGCATAAGGAAGAATCAAGGAAGAAGACGGAAGGAGAAACGAGCAAGACAAGACAAGAAGAAGAGAAAAAGAGTCACTGTAGAAAAGCAACACCCACGGCCAAGGACCGGTGCCCGCCGACTTCAGGGCACATATCAGGCATCCGCAGAGCTACAGTGGATCGGTGCTCGCTGACGAAGATTCTAGAAGATTTTTTCCCATGGGCAAATCTGGCCCATTGGGATTTTCTTCTACCTTAAGTTCTCTGATTTCTACCCCTCCTAGGCCTATAAATATAGTTCTCCTCAACCCCTATTATCATCATCTCACAAATTCACTCAACACAACACATTCATATCTCTATTTCCCTTTTCCGCTATTTCGGTAAGCCATGCTCGTCTAAACCCTTTTTATAGTTTTGCTTATATCATGAGCTTATAACCGACCAGCTTCTTGAACTTCTCCACCTGGTGACGAGTGGGTATGCCATAGATGTCCCTAATTTGATCTTGAACCACATGATTCACACTATTTCCTCCGCTCGTGTTATCCATCTACATTACGACAATCTCCTCCCTCACATCTTTCGCTACTTCCGCCTTGACACATCCCATGAGGAAAAATCGATTCACGATGGCAAGGTTGATGTGCACTATTTCCAGCACTTAGGGATTCACAAGGTTGCTGATGGTCCCTAGAAACTCAAGGTTGAACTTATCCCCGAGGAGTTGGCTGAAATCCCTGGCATTCAACTTAGATCTTCTTACTTCTCCTCTGTGTCTAAGTCACGCTTAGAGGATCTGGAATGGGGTCTTGATGCACTGCACAGAGATGTGATTGATTTTTTCAAATGGAGATGTCAGACAAGCTGGACCAGATCCATGAGCTGCTAGCCAAGGTGAACGCCAAGATCAACAACATGTTCCACCTCAATGCCCTAACATTTACCTGTGCCGCCAACATCCTCCCTCTCGCTGAAGATGTTGCTGAACACTGCAAGGCCAAGGCTACGAATGTCATCTTCAACTGTGAACAATCAGTGCGCAATCAGCCCATCCTGCATACTGTCCTCTTGGAGCCCTCCATCATCACTGTCAAAGCTTATGGCGTCATCAAGCATTATAGGAAGGAGGTTGAGTAGCGTCACATAGACGAGATGGTCAAGAACCAGAAGATCAATCAGGCTCACAGGCACTGGCAATGAAAGGTTGAGAAAGATGTCCAGGCCAAGCAGCGTGAGAAGGATTGTGAGAATCCTGGCTATGGGAAGTGGCGTGATGAGTGAACTCAAGGACCTTGATTTTGATTTTTTCCCTCTTTTGAACTTGGTTTTTAACCTGTTTGATGACTATGGTTTGTTGGTTTGTGTTTTGAAACTGGTACTCTCTCTTGTCAAAAGACAAAAAGAAGGAGACAAGTCGTCTTTTGCTTGTGTTGGTTTTAGAACTTTAAGGTCTACTGGTCCTTTGTTTTTAGGTTTTAAAACTACTGCTATGTGATCCAACATGGTTTCTATTACTACTATGTGATTTTGTTGCTATGTGACTAACTTGCAGGTTTGTCGTATCCCAATTTGTTTTGTCTTTCATCAAGGGGGAGATTGATAACTCCCTTGATGAAATTCATATATATAATATGTGATGGGAGGGAGAATTGAATTGAAATATATAGTAGAATATAAGAACAATTGCAACCCTTAGCCTTTCAAATAAATTCAAAACTCCCTGCTATAGTAGT
Source organism: Persicaria maculosa (assembly GCA_963922045.1). Taxonomy (NCBI): domain Eukaryota; kingdom Viridiplantae; phylum Streptophyta; class Magnoliopsida; order Caryophyllales; family Polygonaceae; genus Persicaria; species Persicaria maculosa. The sequence goes on from OY998271.1 coordinate 38,605,097, forward strand.
AGGGGAATTAGGTTCGATCCTCGAGGAAGTAGTCGATGTTGAAGGTGGCTGTCGATTTTGATTGAATAAGACCTGCAAAGACAAAAACAGTAGTCGACGTTGACCTATGTAGTCGATGTCGAGTATTAGTAACGAAGTCGACCGACCCAGAAGACTGTTGGTCGATCTTGGGGCACTCGATATCGAGTTAGGTACTCGATCTCGAGCTCAGAACATGAGTAGAAATAGTGTCGACTCAAAAGACTGTCGTTCCGATGCGAAGGTGTCGATATCGACCTAAGGGGTCGATCTCGAGTGTTCCTAGAGAAACGTTAGTGTTCGTCGGCAAAGAAAGGCCGAAGAGAGTAGGATGAGAAAGATGCTTTGAACATAAATAAATAAAGGTTTTGATGATGTAAATAAATATAAAAACGAACTCCTAAGGCTAGGGTTTACCACGACGTTAACCAAACATGCATAAGATAAGTAAGACGGACAATTACGCTATCTCACCCGAGGGACAAGCTTTCGCCGTACACCAACAAGTAGGAATACTCTTGCAAATAAACCTAACTGTCTCTACCAATTTTATGTTTATAACTAAAGTTGTTAACATGAATTCATTTTGTTGCGATAATGACTAAACACAAAAGCGTAGGAGATGATTAAGATGCAACAATATCAACATCGAACACTTACCTCAAGCACATATGGCTAACACCGGGCTCACCCCGACCCTAAGAGCTTAAGCGACTACTTGCTCATTGTGGAAGAAGACATCTTTGAAATAAGGGAAATAAATTGCATTGAAAGAAGACTTCGAATCTTTACAACCTCAATGTCGGCTTTCGCAAACGTCAAAACCCTAAAGCTTCTCAAAACTCTAAACTACTCTTTGCTATTGGTGAGATTGAATCTTTGAACTTGAATTACTAAAACCAGCCCCCAAGGGCTTTTTTATAGCCTCTCAATCCTTACTAGCCAAGGAAAGGAGTCGTAATCCTAGTAAAACTACTCTATCTAAATTCTATCCCATAATGAATAGGATGAAATATTATTAAGGTAATTAATAAAAATCCTTGGGTAAAAAGGAAAGTTCCCCTAGGAAGTAATCTATCTAAACTTTAGATAAAACCGTGCCATTTTCTCTTATTCTTCCACTCGGATTGCTCAAACCTCGTACGAACTGTGGGAATCTTCAATCGATATCGAGTGCTTTATTTCTGTCCGATCTCTCTTGATTCCACTCGAGCTCGGGTGACAGGTCGATGTCGAGTGGTCCACTCGATCTAGGGTTGTGTCGAGTGCTTCTCCAGTAGCTTGTGTTTTCTTGGCTTTTGACACTTAGTTTCCGAGGCTTTGATCCATTCGATCTCGAGTCCCCAGGTTGATATCGACTGCTTCTCAACTTCTCTTGGCTTTTTTTTTTGACTCCAATTCCACTCTAATTCCTACATATTTAAATCAAAACTTGTGCAGACTCTATTTCTTGCACGTTAGCACATCCTACACAATTTCTCATTATTCTCAGTCTATAACATATGAATCGAATGGAATATGAAGTCAAAATATGCATATAAAACGGCTAGAAATATGTACATCAATCTGTATTTTACAGGATGATGAAAGACAAAGATGTAAGGCATTTTGGTTCATACAAATTGTTTATATCTTTATTTGATATTATATTTAAAGGTTTGTTTAAATCTAATTTATTTGATTATTCGTTTAAATCCAATTTAGTGTAGATATACATACATATTGCTGCGTGTTTTTAGAACTAACCTGTGCATGATTCAAAAGTCGGATAAGAATTGCATCATAGCAGCTCCAGGTTTCCAGTAGCAAATCCGAATCTATTATAAGAAAATCTTAGCAACAAGGTCCGATTTTCTGGAGATAAACTTGATGACTAACAATTCAAACGGCACTAGTACAAATATAGAGGGTGGAGCACGATAAGTTGGGTATGGTTTTTGACAAGCGTGGTTATTGTTTTTTATTTTAAGAACAATTTTATATTAAAAGTGTGTTTCCAACCCCAAATTTAACTACAAGCAACACGCTTTTCTAGAAAATCGTTCTCGTTTATTTCTAAAAAAAATATTTAGACCGGTTTTCGTGTAAAGCGTGCCTCAAAAAAACTTAAAACGAACACGGTTTAATTTTCAAAGTGTGTTCCCAGAATAAATTTTACTAAAACAAACACGCTTTGCTACAAAACCGTTCTTGTTTATTTGCAAAAAATATTTAACCCGGTTTTCATGTAAAGCGTGCTTACAAAAATTACAACGCGGTTTAATTCTCAAAGTGTGTTACCAAAACCAAATTTAACTAAAATGAACACGTTTTTCTATAAAATTGTACTCGTTTATTTCTAAAAACTATTAAGCCCGATTTTCGTGTAAAGCGTGCTTAAAAATAAATTAAAATGAGCACGGTTTCATTTTACAAGTGTGTTCCCTAAACCAACTTTAACTAAAATCAACATGTTTTTCTATAAAACCGTTCTCGTTTATTTCTAAAGGAATAATTAGCTCGGTGTTCATGTAAAGCGTGCTTAAAAAATGAAAACGAACATGGTTTTATAAGAAAAGTATCTTCCCAAAACCAAATTTAACTAGTGGGAACACATTTTTCTTTTAAAGCATTCTCATTTATTTTTATAAACCGTTCTCGAATTTTTTTTTTATATATTTAGAGTTTTTTTAGTAATTAGATTAAGTAAATGCACAAAGTTACAAAAAATTTCGTAGCTCAAGTGGCAGACGTGTGAAGTGGACGAATTCGGTATGAGGGTGCAAGAGGTTGTGGGTTCGACTCTTGGTTCGAGAGGTAAGGTATTGCATTGGATCAGTGTTGAGATGACTATATCCGTTTGAGAGATATATGAAAGAGCACACTTTTTATTTAAAGTGTGCTTAATATTAAGCACGGTTTGAAAAAAAAGTGTGCTAAAATTTTTTTTAGCACACTTCAATTGAAGCGTTCTTATAATTTGAGAATGAATATTGGGTGTATGAAAATTTTAAGAACCCTTCAACACAAAACCGTGCTAAAAATATGGGATCACAGTTAAATAATAAGCATGCTTGTTTGGGAGCGCACCCACTATAAGCACAGTACGAGAAGTATGCTCCCATGCATAAAAAAAAGTGTGCTCTGGTCCCCCCTTTTGTACTAGTTCGGCTTCAAAAGTTATTCAAATTTGAAAAGAGGTTCAAGTAAGTGAGAGAATTGTGGAGGAAGATCAACAGCAGAAGAAGTGAAGCTAGGCTATAAATACAGAGCCTCTCCACGTTTATCAATACACATCTCTCCAACTCTCATTGCAAGAAAAGCTTTTTTCACTTCTGCTCATCATCGTCATCTACTGATCAATCATCTTTCTTACTCTTTTTGTAACTGCTTTATATTTTGAGAGATAAGAAAGATTTGAGTGTTATAGTATAAGTTAATCCCTGTTATACTAAGAGTATTATATACTTAAATGTATCACACTTAGGTGTGAACAATGGGACTTTTATTTCTTTGTATCTTGGGTTATCTATGTAAAGATCCGAAATTTTAAAATATTATTTTATGAATTATGATTTTAATTAAAATTCTGAGATGCCGAAAATGTTGAATAAAATATATATATATAATATATATACTTTCATAATTGTTATTTATTTATTTATTCTATTAATACAAAGATTGATATTCTGGAGCTTTTAATTTAAATAAAGTTTATGAGGATGAATTCTATAATTTTATAGGGGTATAATTTTTATAAATCTGAAAAAGGGATCATTTCTATAAATTCTCCTAAACTAACCCTAAACTACCCATATGAATACACCCTATTTGGTGTTGTAGTTCATCAGCCGCCGTCTGCCTCTCTCTCTCTTCTTCACTCTCTTCCTCCCTGAGCCTTATCTCCAAAACAAAATCAGATCTGCAGGAGGCTTAGTTGAAGCTCCCATGGCCGCTTGCACCTCTCGAGCTCGCCTCCCATGGCTACCCTCCTCCTTCTCGGTTTCCTTCGGTCGGATCTGAAGAAATCAAAGCTCCCATGGCTTCCTCCCACTCGACGTCGATCTCTCTCATCTACCTCTCGCCCTCCGACTCTCCTGCTATGTCCTCCCGGGTTGGATCCCGAGCCGCCGGAGCCCCCAACATCGTCGACTTCACCCGTCATGGCACTCATTGCCACCACCGGAAGCTGACCCCGAGGTTCCTAAAGGTCGATTTCGTCTCTCTCCTGGGTCGAAGCTGAAGAACCGACGCCTATCCTTCCCCCTTTTATGTCGTCCCCGCCGTGATTCCCCACCGCCGAACACTCCTTCAAGCCGGGGTCGCGAATCCGGCAACGGAAATGAATGCAGAGGCGGCAGGAGCTTCGATAGCGAGGAAGAAGACCGGGGATGGCCTGGCCTTGAGATCTATCGTCGTCCGTCCCTTGCCGATCGACCCCACCCTCTTCCGACTAGCCCAGCGATTCCGATTCCGATGTCGAAACCAATGAGCCCAGCAGCAGCTTTGATCCATGTCGGGAAACCACTTCAGTGAGCTTCGATAACGGGTCCTGTCTCCGCCCATACCATGAAAACCTCCTCTCGATCGATCCATGTCGGGAAGGGTATAATCTCTTAAGCTTTGATTCTTGGTTGGGTACCTTGGTTGATCTTAATTTGAGTTTGGATTTGGTTTCAAATGAGTTGGTTGATCTTAATTTGAGTTTGGATTTGGTTTCAAATGAGTTGAGTACATGTTGTGAAACTGTTTTGGATATAATGAAATAGTTGCTTGATTGTTATGTTCATTTTAGTTTAACTCCATTAAAAGTATAATCGAATAAAATAAAATAAGATTAGTTTAGTGTATGTGATTTTTGGTGAAGCGGTTAAATAGGAATCATTGGCTATGATTATACACTTGCCTTCCCCTTTGGATGTGAATGCTTTTATGATTCTCTATAGTGACTCGAAAGCGGTAGTTTTAAAATCCCTAGGGGGTTTTAAGGATTTCTTGAAATAAATAGAATTTGTTTTACTCTTATAGAAACTACCTAATAGTATAACTAACTTGTTTAGGTGGCTTTGCCTAAGTTACTAAGATGAAAGGGATATAGGATTTGTTGTATAGATGTTAGTAAGATTGACTTCAATTATTAAAAGGATATGAGAGATGTCTCGAGAACTTATTATCTTATAAGTATTATGGTACTTTAGGAGTTTGACCTTGCCTGAATGGCTTAGTTATAATTGACCTTATAAAGAGTGTTCAAGAATGTTGATTTATCCTTGTTTACTTTCGAATACGGATGAATATGTGATCCTTGAATAAGCAACTTGATAAATGAGACCTTGTTGACTCTCTTTGAGATTCTTAGAGTTTATGGTTTAACTTGAGTAAATCATTAAGAATCTCGAGCTTCGTTTTAAGTATGAACGTTTTAGAGTTCTATTTCAACATGGATTTATAAATGATATCTTAGATGCCAACTTATCTTACTTCCCTCATTGGACTTGTTACAATGATGAACTTGATTGTGGTGTCTTATTAGTTGGACCTCACTGAAGTGGTTTTCCATAAGTAAACTTATTTAGGGTTGCTCTCTGACTGTGAATGAATCCTTGAGAAGTGAATCGATAAATGAGATCTTGCTTGAGTTCTGTTAAGGTTTTGGGGTAAAAAAAGGTATATGAGTAGTGTTTAAATTGTGATCCTTAGAATAATAGTGTTATGACTCTGTAACTCTTAATTAAGTGGGATATGAAAATACAGGTGATATTAATCGGTTTTGGGGAGAATGCTAGATTACCTGAATAAAATAGTACTTAGTCTTGTGTTGATTGGGAAGTCTGCTTGTGTGTTGATTAAATATGTATTGATAAATTATTCCTTGCTTATTACCTGCTAGTGTGATTGGATGATTCTCTGGTGGCTTATTTGCTGATGGATGATTCTTTGAGTGGCTTGTTTGCTAGCTAATTGGATGTGAAGACTCCAGGTAAGTCCTCCGGGGCTTGCTCAAGTGATTGGACCTCATGCCTGATGTGTTATATAGTATGTAGGTGTTGCATATGCATAAAAGCATGCCATGTAGTATCATGTTTAGGACTTGCACTTATGAATGAGCATCCCTATTCTTTATGCGTTTGAAACAGAACGGTCGTTATCTGTGATAGTCCTAGAGTCTTTGCTAGGGTCATAGGGTAGCCCAGTCCCATCGGGTGCCCTGAGTCTATCGAGTCGATATGAGCAGCATATGATAGCCCAGCACCATCGGGCAAGAGATGAGATGATATGATATGATTAGCCCAGCACCATCGGGCATGAGCATGATATATGATATGATGATGATATATGAAATGATGATGAGATATGATATGATATGATGATGTCGTGGTGAGTGCACCACCACGAGGAAATTGCTATGCTATAGCACCGAACTGGTCAGTCTCTGCACTAACGGGAAGGGGTGCAGAGGTAGGAGAGGGATATGCCACTTGGCATTGTCTTGGGCCCTTTACAGTTTTCCGCATTTTATAACTGTCAAAGCATGTTTATGTGATTTAAATCTGGTACTACATTAGTCATCCTTTATTCTAGGTATAGACGTATTGTATGACCTCAGCGAGGACTTTCGGTCCCGCATGAGTGGCTCGACCTTGACTTGTGGTATAGTTTGAGGTACCCGCTCCCTTTTGCTTGCTGATTTGCTTCTATGGCGGGGTTTTCTCATGGGACGAGAGCGTTAAAGAGACTTCATCTATTATAGCTGGACTTTACAAATGTTTTGGTTAAGTCTGTCATTTCGAAACATGTTGTATTTATATTGAAATCTCTTTTGAGTTTTGACTAGTTGAATTAGGACAGGTTCTCGTTTTATCTCTTTTGACTGTCTCGAGGGTTTGAAATCCCCTTTTTCTTCATTAAATTCTTAAGACATAAACAGGGTTATAACTTGAAGTTGATAAATAAGCAGCTCGTACTTGGATTGCAAGATCTGGCAGAGGGATAATTCTTCCCTCTAAACGTAACCCGGATTTATAATCTGGGCCATTACAATCTAGATAGAAGCGGGTAAGGCTTCAAGAGGTAGAAGACGGGAAGGTTTTCTAGGTTGTATCTAGGACTCATAAGGAAAAGAGAAATAAGAGTTGTTTGAATTCTATGGGTTGGATTACCTTAGGTGGAGACGTAGGCTGGTTAACAGCCGAACTTCGTTATCAATTTCTGTGTTCTTTATTTTTATTTTCGCACTTATTTTTAATAACATAATTTCGCAGCTCAACGGGTATCTATTCTATCTCAAGACCCTTGAAGTTCAGTTCAATACCTTGATCAGGTTTAAGGCCCTTGAAGTTGTGTCTGTATAAAGTTTGCGAGAAACTTCCATATTCTATTCAACCCCCTCCCTTCTAGAGTATTTATATTATTATTTATATTACTTACTCGATTCTTCAGAGAGTGTTATGAAAACATAAATGGTGTATGTTTCACTTCCTCAACTCTTCACCACCCTATAACCCTCCTATAATGAAAAAACAAAGGATAGCTAGTTATGTCTTAGTTATTACCTAGGCATATGTAAGGCTATGTACATCCTTATTGATATATCTAAGATATGAAAGCTTTACCTATTACATTTCGTTCTCTTAACACTTGTAACAGAGAAAAAAATAAATCCGAAAATGTTATATGGCAATGCAACTTCCATTTTAATATTAAAATATTTTCAATTGGATATTTACTTATTTCTACCTGTACGGAAAATCAATAGTATAATATAATACTAAATGAGAAGTCGCTTACGTCATGAAGCGACTTCTCCCTTAAAGTAGGGTTTTTTAGTTAATAATTAATTAAGTTATTTTGTATAATCTAATTAAAAAATAAATCTATTATCAATTTCTATCAATTCCTTATAAATATGAAATCGGTTGAGATATTCTCGACATTATGGTAATTGGTTAGTTTAGATATTGTAACGGTCCGGATATAAATATCCGAGATACGTTTCGAAGGTTGGATACCTTCGTTCGGATGTTGCAATTCAGGTACGGGTCGAGGTTTGAACCTCCAAAGATCAGTATTTAAAGCGGGGATTTCGAACCCCAAAGCATTCGAAGGGCTCCTGGTATCATTAACCTGTCCTAAGACTATGTCGCAAAATTAAATTCAAATGAAAGTAAAGCGGAAGCAAAGTTTAGATACAAGTGCCACGGCAGCGCCGGGTCAAAACCAAAACATAGTGGGTGATTGCCATTTTATCAAGTTAGAATATTAGCCGGATTCTTCGGTTCGCCAAGAGATTCCCCGTCACAAAAGCAAGAAGCAAACAAGAGCGGTATCTAACACTATCCACGAAGTCAGGCCCGGTAATCGCCTGCGGGTCCTCTGACCGCGCTGAGGCCACATAACATGTCTATACCTAAATAAAGGATGACTAATGCAGTACAAGATTTAAATCACATAAGCATGCTTTGACAGTTATAATATGCGGAAAAACTGTAAAGGGCCCAAGACAATACCAAGTGGCATATCCCTCTCCTACCTCTGCACCTCTTCCCATTAGTGCAGAGACTGGCTAGTTCAGTGCTATAGCATAGCAAATTCCTCATGGTGGTGCACAAACCACGACATCATCAAATCATATCATATCATATCATATCATCTCATCGCTTGCCCGATGGTGCTGGGCTATCATATCATGCTCATATCGACTCGATTGACTCAGGGCACCCGATGGGGCTGGGCTACCCTATGACCCTAGCAAAGACTCTAAGACTATCACAGATAACGGCCGTTCTGTATTCAAACACACATAGTAGCCACATGCTCAGTTTAATGCAATCCTAGCATGATACTACATGGCATGTTTTAATATGCAACACCTACACATCATATGACACATCAGGCAGGAGGTCCAGGTTACTGAGTAAGTCCCGTAGGATACTTACCTGAAATGCAGAACAGCAAGATGACACAAGCAAGGGCCCAAATGCAAATCCAAAGCAATCCAAAGCATTACACACCTATCATCAAGCCATCGCTATAAGCTACCAGACCGATATTCATACATACGAAACCCAAGTTCTCACATCCTCAAAACAAATCGATAGTAAAAACCATTTTCCAAAACCTTTCCGATACGATCAACATCAACCAAAATCATTTACTTCCAATCAAACCCATTGATAAAATCATACCAACCATATTTCCAAACTTCCTTCTCAAAACCAACATCATCATCAAACCAAGACAAAGAATCCCGACATTAAACATTTAAATCCTTAAAGTCAATTTCTCAAAATCATATTATAGAAATAACTCCGGCATTTTATTTCAAAAAACTTAATTTTAATATTCCAAGTAATTTAAGACATTGCTAATCATTTCCAAAATAATCCATCTTTATAAACCCCATTTACAAAACATTAACTCTTCAATCAACTTGCAAATGTATACTACTTAAAATAATTCCGGCATTTTATCTCTTTAAAATCCTCATCTTAAAATCACCTTATAAACCATTATATAATAACACTTCTCAAATATTACTTTAAAACTCCATTTTTAAACAACATCTAATAACACACTCCAACTACTATTTTAATATAATAAATTACCAAAATCAATCCATTTTAATAACTCACATTTATAAAACAACAACACTAAATTACTTTATCATTTCAAAAACATTTATTAAAACACCACATAATATCATAATATATATATATATATATCAAATATACCATTTTTAATCACTTTTATAATATCTACTAACAAAATAAAATACCAACATCACATAAGGTATAACATGTATATATATATATATAACCCAATATCAAATAATATTACTTTTAAAACCATTTATAAAATACATAATATTTTCAGAAATATTTATATTCACAAAACATAATATAATAGTAATAATAATAATGATGATGATGACAACAACAACTATCATAACAAATAATTAGTTTAACATATACCCACATATAATGAAATATAACACATTAACACTTTAACCCAATTTAAATGGCCCGTCAGAATCAGCCCAAATTAAAACCCGGACTCGCCCAGACTGAGGCCTAAACCCGACAACCCAAATCAGCTTCAAGTGAACCGAGAGAAAAAGAAACTGAACCGGACCAAGAGAAAAAGAAAGAAAAAGAAGACCAACCCGGCCCCATGAACCGTTTCTTCAACCTCTGAACAGAGGATTCGAAAGCAAGGGAAGGGGGAGAAAGAACAGACCCCGCCGGTGACTCCGTTCCATCCCACACTCTCCCCACCTAACCAGCACAAAATTTCGACCACAACCCAACCTCAAGGAAAGAAGCGACGTGAGAAGAAGGAGGGAGGAAGAGAGATTACCGAGCTTCAAAAAATCAACTCCGTGGAGTGCTCGAGGGCTGCTCTGGCTTCATCAGTGAGAGGGGAGCTTCATTCTGAGTCTATGAGGAAGGTAAGTGAGTAAAGATGCATTTTTTCATGGTTTGGAACCGAAACAAACACAAAACAAAACCGACCTTTAAATCGGAAAACAGGGGACGAGGGTCGCGATTGGGGCTCGATCTTGGACGGGTGGCGCTTTTAGTGGCTCCGACAACTTCGAGGGAGTTCCTTGCTGCTGCTGCTGCTCAGGGAGGAAGATGGAGCGGGAGGATGCTGCTGCTGGTGTTGGTTGCCTAATGGTGCGTCGGAAACAGAACGCGGAAGGGAGGGAGGAGGAAGAGAGGATGAAGGTGGGTTTCCTGTGATGAACGACGAGGAGAAGGGAGGAAGAGCTGCTGGGTGGTGGCTGCTCAGTGACAGAAGAAAGAGAAGAGAGGTGATGAAGGTGGAGGGGTGGCTGAGCAAGGACCACGGTGGTGGTGAATCGGTGATGGTGGTTTGTTTGAAGGGAAAGAGAGGAGAAGATAAAGAGAGAGGGTGAGGGTTAATGGTGCAACTGAAATGCAGGAAGGGGGGTGGGTCTTTTGTTGCATTTGGCGTGGGTGTGTGAGCTGTGTGTGAGGGAGAAGAGACAAAATGTGAGGGAGGGGACCATTCCATTTGACAGAAATCCAAGAGGGAGAGAGAGAGAGAGGAAAAAGAAAGAAAAGGGAAAGAAAATAGGAAATAAAAAGAGGTCCCCACAAAAGAATTCAAAATAGCGGAAAATAGACTCGAAACCCGCTCGCCCGATCGAATCCCGACTAAATCAAATTCAAATCAAATTTCAATTCATTTTCAAGATAAACGGAATTAAATAAATTTTTATAGAAACTAGGAGCTTGAAGGCGGAAATAAAATCCGCTAGAATCTAAATTCTCAAAACGATGCCGGAATGACTTTAAAATCAAAACTTTCGCTCGAGGACGGGTTGAATAAAATAATAATTTATTTACCGGTTGAATAAAATAATAATTTATTTACTCAAAATAATAATAAGATAATATCAGAATATATTCGGCCTTTACAGATATTCACTAGATAAGATTAAATTAAAATTATATTTATTTTTTAATATAAATAAATAAATATAAGTTTATCTATTTGGATTTTTAGGATTTTAGTTTTAACTACACGCATCACTTTCTATATAATCTATATTCTTCTTTTCTTATTCTCACTCTTTTGTTTTCATGATTGATACATATCACCCATTGACAAATTGATGGTAATGCTCTCGGTCTAAATATTTTTTTTTTTACTTCGTAGTAATTTTTACAATTCCAAACACACAATTGCAATCTCAAAACCGCCATCTTGAGATTTTCATTGTTTTGCCCTATTAATATCTTTTATTTTGTAACGGCCCGGAAAATAAGGATCTTCTTTCCCCTACTTGCCCTCCCTTGGGCCTAGGCAAGAAAACCTAATTATCCGAGTTACGTTTAAGAAGGCAAGGTTACCTTCCAACTAGATCTTACAACCCGAGTACGAGTCACAAGTTTTCGCAATAAAAAGAAACAAGGTTTAAATCAAATACAATCCAAAAGAGTGCCACGACCTAGCCGGGTCAAAACGATGCAAAAGATTTTTAAAAGAGAAAGTTTAGTGGTCTCTCAAGCTCTCGATCTAACGCCAAAAGTCTGAACCCGCCAAGCATCCATAAGAGCAAAGATAACGGCTAACGGTTACCTGAATCTAAAAAAAAGAAGGGGATCTGGGTCAATCATCGGGTCACTCCTGCGCGTGTGTAAACACTCTGAGAGGCATATAATAAGCATCCTATTCCTAAGATGAAATGCGTAATGCAAAACGGAAATTAAACAGTTAAGTATGCGGATAAGTAAATGCAGAAATAAATAAAGAAGCGCGCCAAATACAAGAAATGCCAAATAGCATGTCCCTCTAGGCTCATAAGAAATCCTATAGCAACTCACCATCAAAGGAGCTACCTCACCCTACGGTGTAGGCCAACCCCACGCAATGAGCCTACTAACTAGGAAAGGAAGGCAAGCAATGACACTTATATAAGGCCTAAGGCTCTAAGAGTCCTAATGCACTTACTAGAAAGCCTACCGCATCATCGAGTGCAAGCAACTTTCTATACCAAAAGCCTACCGCATCATCGAGTGCAAGCAACTTTCTATATAAGCGCCAACTAGGATGACAAGAATAAAAGAAAAATGTCCCAACCAATAAACACCTATAACGGCCGTTTTCTAGCAAAGACAGATAGCAAGACATATGGTTTCCGTTTTAGATCCTAAGCATGATTCTAAGTCGTATGGTGCATGAACACTAGCCTACTATATAACACCCAGTGCATAAAGCGCCCATCATGAGTAAGTTCAAGGAACTTACCTGGAGAAGCGCAGAATCCAAGCAACCAATAAAAGTAATAGCAAGTCCAGACAATCAGAGATCACCTAGTAATTCAATATATAACATAATAAGTCTAAGTCTAACTTACACAAAGCATATCAAATAATACACATAAGATCCACATAAAACGTATATAAGTTAACCATCCCATCATCATCAACATTAATGTCTCAATTCAATTCCTCAACTTGTTTCCACAACTTGGGCATATTCTCGTCATCACATCTTATTCATAGCATCATCATCATCACAATTCCATTCTCATTTCCATAAGTCATCTCGAATTTCCAACGTCTCAAATCATGCTTTTAACTCATATATTCCTATAATTTATGTCATAACTCACATAAATGCTCAATTAATTTCATTAATCAAATCATCAAGTCAACTCAAGTAAATCAATTCAGAGTTTCTCAAAAGCCCTTAAATTTTCAAGAAGTCAATTTAATAGTCAAACAGTTCTTTCAAAATCATACTTAGCAAATTCCAATTATACAACCTTAAACCTTTAACCAACTCATAAAAGTATATTATTAAAATAATCCCGGCATATTTTAGTCCAAAACATTATCTAACAAATTTCCGACACTTAGAAATATTTTCCGAACAATCTAAATAATTCAAACTAACTTTTTAAATGCAGATAGTTATCAAATAGATTATTCACATAAGTAAATTCCTTACAAATCAGATTAAATAAAACATCTAGATAAATCGGCGTATATGCTTAAATAATTAATAAATAATAATTAATAACGAGTTAATAAATTAAGGAACTATTTTAATAACACTATCAACCTCAAAACAACATATATATAATAATTAAATAAACACTCAAATAAATTATATTTTAAATTACTTATAATAAATAATTAACTAATTAACTAATAAATAAAATAGAATAAAATAATAATAATAGTTAAATAACAATTTATATATAATAATTATATAATATATATATATATATAATAAGTTAATTAAACCCTTTAAATAATTTTTCCAACCGGATCCCGAATCGAACCAAACCCATTTAAATCCAACCAAACCGAACCCAAAACATTAATCCTCAAACCGGTTTAGCACTAAATCAAAATATATATAAACTAGCAAGGGGGGGGGGCCACAACATCCATATCATCGTCCTCTTCCTCCCGAATTCAAATGAAAGCTCCAGCCTCCCGCCCGTGCTCGCCGCTCATCGCCAATTCGAGCTCGCCGGAGTCCTCGCCAGAGCTCTCGAGCCCACCCGACTCCCCGCACTCAGCTCACACACACTCACACTCGCCCATAGCCCGACCCCGGTTAGAAATCGATTAGAAACGGAGGAAGGGAAAGGCGAAACTCACCGAGGAAGTTCGCGACTTCGGGGCTCTCGATCGGAGGTCTGAGCGTCGTCGGAGGCTCGCGATGGCTTCTCGGACCTACGTCGGAGGTGGGTGAGCAGGATGATGGAGCTCGAAGGTGGTTTTGATCGAAAACGAATGGGAACGGCTTACCGGAAGGTCGTTCGTGCTCGAACGTAGGCGACGGAGCTTCGGTGGCTCGGTGGTGGCATCGGGGGTTTTCTGGGCTGCCTCGGGGCGTCGGTGGACGTCGAGTAAGGTGGGGATCAATGCTGCTACTGCTCTTCGAGGAAGGAGGGACGGGGCGATGGTGCTCGTTCTGGGCTCGGGAAAACAGAGGACGGGGAGCTTGGGGCTGCTATTGGTGACGCCTCGGTTGTGTGTACGGTGGAGCTGAGAAGTGTTTGTGGTGGTGAACTGTTGAAGGAGCTGAAAAAAGGAAGGAAGGAGGATGGATGGGATGGAGGAGTGAAGAGATGGGAGATGGCGTGGGTGTGCAGCTACAATGGTGTGTTTATTCATTCAAAAAGAAATTAGAGGGGAGGTGAAGGAAGGGAGTGATGGTAAAGGGTGCAGATGGCTCGGTTTGGGCTGCAAGCCTACAAGTATAGGAGAGGGGAGGGAGATGGGTAGAGAGATTGAGTGTAGGAGTGACTATAAAAGTCAAATTAATACCCGGAATAAATTCTGAAATCTGCTTTTCGACTTTAACCCGACTCAATTAAAATCAATTGAAAATAAACTTTCGAATCCGAATTAGCTAATGAAGCCCGAAAATATTTCTAAGCCTTAAAATAATAGAGCGAAATGAATTCATTTTTGAATTAAATAATAAATTTATGTCGGAATTTGGTCAAAAGAATTCAAACAAATCGTTTGCTCGAGGATAGAATTATTCAAAATTTTCCGAATCCTTAGGATTCAAATCCCAATTAAATCAATACCAAATCAAAATTAATTCTTAATTTATAAAATAATATCTTAAAATTCCAAGTCTTTACATCATCCACCTCTAAAAACAAGTCTCGTCCTCGAGACTAAAATTACTTCAAAGTAAGAGGAGGAAGTTTTAAAATGTGAGTCCAAGGACCATGTCCAAAGATCTTGCGATCATCTCGGCTGCGTCTTCCGGGATTCTCACAATATCCTAGTCAAGGTCGTGATCTCTCCAATTGGTCTTGACAAGTATGCAATAAGCGCCCCTATCACATCCCCGCTTCGACTTTTCGGAAGTACCACAACTCTAAAAGTTCTACAATATCATCACTAGGTCTTAGCAAGCACCCTACAAGCGCCCCTATAAAATGCTTGTATCCACTTTGTGAAGTATCATAGATTGACCCGGAACTTGGAAGTTTTAAAAGGGTTTCGCAATTGGAAAAAGTTTGCCTCAAAATCGTTGAAATTTTTGGTCGCGTTTGGTCTTTCAAAATCCAAGTTAGTCCTTTTCAACGCCGTTCAAAATCCTTCTAATCCAACGTTAGTCAAACAATTTTAGAACTCAAGAGGTATATAGAGTCATCCACCTCTAAGGGCTAATCCCATATTCTCTTCCTAGGTTCATCTTCCAAAATCAGTTTCAATTCTATCAATCTCAAGTCATATCATGAATCATAAGCCATAACTCATCAAAAGCACATCAAGGGTAACATCGTACTAGCGTCCTATTAGCAAGTCATCACACATCCATAGTCTCATCGTCAATCATAACATTAGGTATTTAGCACACAACCATCAGTCATATAAGCACAAATGCCACATAGATAGACAATCAAACACACGTCTCAATTACGACACATGGATTCGATTACTTCCTCAGGGTGTCAATGCATAGGGCATGTCGATTGGAGTCACATCTCCGCATTTCAAGTTTAAATTATCCACAAGAATTCATCATGATAAAAGCACCATTCAATTCAATAGTCAATATCTAAACATGTCATTCATGGTATAGTCATCAATCATACGAACCAAGTCATAAGTTGCTAACACATCATAATCGTAACATCCTTAGCTCATCACCAATCATCTCAAGGAAATCTCATGTTATGAATCCCAAGATAGCATTATGCTTAGCAATATGGTAGAATATCATGTATCGACATAATCAGCCAAATTATCGAGCTTCGGCATGCTAAAAAAATCAAAATAGGGATAATATCATGCCAGCATCATAAAAGCATATTAACAGTCAGGCCCAATGCTATGAAAGGGCATATCAAAGTAGAATAACATCTATGACCTTTATGGAAACAACATGATAGGGTAAGTACGACACATAATTATAGGATGAGATATATTTGGGAAGCTTGCATTCTACGGAACACTAGGGATATAAGTGAAAACATGGTACAATCAAGGACAGAAGCTCAGCAGAATATTTATGTGTAATGCATATACAAACCCAAGATACATCGTGGTGGGTGATCATGCGGTGTGTCTGGTCGTATGTTCATGAAAGTATGAGAGGAGCATGGAGGTAATCACGGCGTGAAAATTTGATAAGCATGCTAGGAATTAAGCATCATAGGGGAATACATGAAGTTGTAACACACATCCATCAATTAAAGAACTCATATTATCATGGTATAAGAAAAGAGCGACCACACTATCATGCGCCTAGTTAAGAAGAGGACATCAAACATGTGGGGACCTAACATGTGACATATACATTCATTCAATCACTAGTACGACAATGCATGAAGCCAAGTAATTCATATTGTGGCGACATAGAAATATGAAAGGGATATAGCGAATACAACATGAGCCTAGGGCAATGTGGTTAAACATTAATATAACAACATATAACATGAGTTTATCTCAATGGTCATCTGGGTATGACATGCTAGGAACACAATGACACATCAAGTCATGCAATCACAGAGAGGGCTACCATCATAACCACACTGAATTTTTGCCCGAGGAATTAGCACTCAACACAGAATCAATAGACAGAACTAGCACTCAGCACAGAATCAATAGACAGTAATTAATCTGACAATTTATATAACACCACAAGCTACCTAGAAGTCGCCCTTCGAGGGACGACTGACCGGAGGGGGCAACTACCTCTCGATCTCTACATCCTAACTCCGCTACTCCAACCACCACGGTGCAAACTCCTTGGAGTCTTCTAGGCCCATCTGTAAAGTATAAGCTATGTTTCGCCTACCCATTTCCCAAGTCTACATCCATAAGGGATGAGCTATCGCCTCGTTCTACCCCAGCGATCCTATCTCTCAGCTAAAAGATCCTACCGGTTTTATTCTGAAATTCGCTTTGCCCTTTTTGAAATGATTTTGAAACTCCTTTAAAATAGGAAATCGGTGGGCAGTTTTGAAATTATTTTGCAACTCATGTGTACTCGGATTGAGCAACCTAGGCTCTGATACCACTTCTGTAACGGCCCGGAAAATAAGGATCTTCTTTCCCCTACTTGCCCTCCCTTGGGCCTAGGCAAGAAAACCTAATTATCCGAGTTACGTTTAAGAAGGCAAGGTTACCTTCCAACTAGATCTTACAACCCGAGTACGAGTCACAAGTTTTCGCAATAAAAAGAAACAAGGTTTAAATCAAATACAATCCAAAAGAGTGCCACGACCTAGCCGGGTCAAAACGATGCAAAAGATTTTTAAAAGAGAAAGTTTAGTGGTCTCTCAAGCTCTCGATCTAACGCCAAAAGTCTGAACCCGCCAAGCATCCATAAGAGCAAAGATAACGGCTAACGGTTACCTGAATCTAAAAAAAAGAAGGGGATCTGGGTCAATCATCGGGTCACTCCTGCGCGTGTGTAAACACTCTGAGAGGCATATAATAAGCATCCTATTCCTAAGATGAAATGCGTAATGCAAAACGGAAATTAAACAGTTAAGTATGCGGATAAGTAAATGCAGAAATAAATAAAGAAGCGCGCCAAATACAAGAAATGCCAAATAGCATGTCCCTCTAGGCTCATAAGAAATCCTATAGCAACTCACCATCAAAGGAGCTACCTCACCCTACGGTGTAGGCCAACCCCACGCAATGAGCCTACTAACTAGGAAAGGAAGGCAAGCAATGACACTTATATAAGGCCTAAGGCTCTAAGAGTCCTAATGCACTTACTAGAAAGCCTACCGCATCATCGAGTGCAAGCAACTTTCTATACCAAAAGCCTACCGCATCATCGAGTGCAAGCAACTTTCTATATAAGCGCCAACTAGGATGACAAGAATAAAAGAAAAATGTCCCAACCAATAAACACCTATAACGGCCGTTTTCTAGCAAAGACAGATAGCAAGACATATGGTTTCCGTTTTAGATCCTAAGCATGATTCTAAGTCGTATGGTGCATGAACACTAGCCTACTATATAACACCCAGTGCATAAAGCGCCCATCATGAGTAAGTTCAAGGAACTTACCTGGAGAAGCGCAGAATCCAAGCAACCAATAAAAGTAATAGCAAGTCCAGACAATCAGAGATCACCTAGTAATTCAATATATAACATAATAAGTCTAAGTCTAACTTACACAAAGCATATCAAATAATACACATAAGATCCACATAAAACGTATATAAGTTAACCATCCCATCATCATCAACATTAATGTCTCAATTCAATTCCTCAACTTGTTTCCACAACTTGGGCATATTCTCGTCATCACATCTTATTCATAGCATCATCATCATCACAATTCCATTCTCATTTCCATAAGTCATCTCGAATTTCCAACGTCTCAAATCATGCTTTTAACTCATATATTCCTATAATTTATGTCATAACTCACATAAATGCTCAATTAATTTCATTAATCAAATCATCAAGTCAACTCAAGTAAATCAATTCAGAGTTTCTCAAAAGCCCTTAAATTTTCAAGAAGTCAATTTAATAGTCAAACAGTTCTTTCAAAATCATACTTAGCAAATTCCAATTATACAACCTTAAACCTTTAACCAACTCATAAAAGTATATTATTAAAATAATCCCGGCATATTTTAGTCCAAAACATTATCTAACAAATTTCCGACACTTAGAAATATTTTCCGAACAATCTAAATAATTCAAACTAACTTTTTAAATGCAGATAGTTATCAAATAGATTATTCACATAAGTAAATTCCTTACAAATCAGATTAAATAAAACATCTAGATAAATCGGCGTATATGCTTAAATAATTAATAAATAATAATTAATAACGAGTTAATAAATTAAGGAACTATTTTAATAACACTATCAACCTCAAAACAACATATATATAATAATTAAATAAACACTCAAATAAATTATATTTTAAATTACTTATAATAAATAATTAACTAATTAACTAATAAATAAAATAGAATAAAATAATAATAATAGTTAAATAACAATTTATATATAATAATTATATAATATATATATATATATAATAAGTTAATTAAACCCTTTAAATAATTTTTCCAACCGGATCCCGAATCGAACCAAACCCATTTAAATCCAACCAAACCGAACCCAAAACATTAATCCTCAAACCGGTTTAGCACTAAATCAAAATATATATAAACTAGCAAGGGGGGGGGGCCACAACATCCATATCATCGTCCTCTTCCTCCCGAATTCAAATGAAAGCTCCAGCCTCCCGCCCGTGCTCGCCGCTCATCGCCAATTCGAGCTCGCCGGAGTCCTCGCCAGAGCTCTCGAGCCCACCCGACTCCCCGCACTCAGCTCACACACACTCACACTCGCCCATAGCCCGACCCCGGTTAGAAATCGATTAGAAACGGAGGAAGGGAAAGGCGAAACTCACCGAGGAAGTTCGCGACTTCGGGGCTCTCGATCGGAGGTCTGAGCGTCGTCGGAGGCTCGCGATGGCTTCTCGGACCTACGTCGGAGGTGGGTGAGCAGGATGATGGAGCTCGAAGGTGGTTTTGATCGAAAACGAATGGGAACGGCTTACCGGAAGGTCGTTCGTGCTCGAACGTAGGCGACGGAGCTTCGGTGGCTCGGTGGTGGCATCGGGGGTTTTCTGGGCTGCCTCGGGGCGTCGGTGGACGTCGAGTAAGGTGGGGATCAATGCTGCTACTGCTCTTCGAGGAAGGAGGGACGGGGCGATGGTGCTCGTTCTGGGCTCGGGAAAACAGAGGACGGGGAGCTTGGGGCTGCTATTGGTGACGCCTCGGTTGTGTGTACGGTGGAGCTGAGAAGTGTTTGTGGTGGTGAACTGTTGAAGGAGCTGAAAAAAGGAAGGAAGGAGGATGGATGGGATGGAGGAGTGAAGAGATGGGAGATGGCGTGGGTGTGCAGCTACAATGGTGTGTTTATTCATTCAAAAAGAAATTAGAGGGGAGGTGAAGGAAGGGAGTGATGGTAAAGGGTGCAGATGGCTCGGTTTGGGCTGCAAGCCTACAAGTATAGGAGAGGGGAGGGAGATGGGTAGAGAGATTGAGTGTAGGAGTGACTATAAAAGTCAAATTAATACCCGGAATAAATTCTGAAATCTGCTTTTCGACTTTAACCCGACTCAATTAAAATCAATTGAAAATAAACTTTCGAATCCGAATTAGCTAATGAAGCCCGAAAATATTTCTAAGCCTTAAAATAATAGAGCGAAATGAATTCATTTTTGAATTAAATAATAAATTTATGTCGGAATTTGGTCAAAAGAATTCAAACAAATCGTTTGCTCGAGGATAGAATTATTCAAAATTTTCCGAATCCTTAGGATTCAAATCCCAATTAAATCAATACCAAATCAAAATTAATTCTTAATTTATAAAATAATATCTTAAAATTCCAAGTCTTTACATATTTCCTCTATGATCTCCTAATTTAGTATTCGATTTAATGTAATACAATGGTTTATTTGCTCCGTGATCTCCTAATTTAATATTCGATTTGAACCATTGACCTCTTGTAAGAGCACCCGCATCTGAGAACCCGAAGGTTCATACGAGTGCCAAGTAGGACAAAACAAAAAGAAAAAGAAAAAGAAAAATGGGATGAACCCGGATCCGCGGATTCATCTGCAAGAATCCCCAAAAGTGGGGTTCATATGGTTGACGCTGCCATGTGGTCCAACAGCAGCGCACCACGTGGCAACGGGTATTTTAAAAAAAATGATTTTATGGTATTTTTTGAAATCTAAAAAAAATTACAAAAATTATTTTTAAATGTAATTTAATTTTATCTATCCATAGACACCCATATTGCATATGTTTAAGTGAATTTTTTTAAAATAAATAATACCCATTTTTAACACATATGTTATTATTAGCAATTTTCAATTAAAAAAATAAAAAATGAAATTTATATTTGATTATAATTTAATTTTATCTACACGTATACACTCATTTTGCATATGTTTGAAGTGATTTTTTTAAACTCAAATGTTACCATGTATATTTCATTATTAAATAATAATAATATCTTCATAAATAAAAATACAGAGTAATAATAATAATAATGGTTTATATATCAAGAATTCATTTAATAATCATAATAATAAAGTAAGTTATGAACCCAAGGTCGGGTTCAAGAATGGAGATGAAAAAATTAAAAGTTAGAATGAGGTTCTTACGCTGACGTGGCACTGAAAAAGTAAATTATGAATCCAGAGGTCGGGTGTACGAATGCGGATGATCTAAGGGTTACCTCTCCCTTACCATTAGAGCAAGAGATCATTGGTATAGTCGAGCACTCAATTTTTGGTATTAAAACAGTTAGTAATATATAATAAATACAATTTGATTTGAAGTTATCTAATTAATTTTTCTGTTCCATTTTCTAAATATAGGGGCAACGTAATGCGAATTTAATTTGTTGTTAGTTTAGATACTCACTAGATAAGATCAAATAAAATCATATTTATCTTAAAAAATCAAATTTGATTACTTTATAACTTGCCATCTGTTCAAGAAATTATTTGATTCTATTATTTATTTTTTTGTTATATTTTTTATTCCACAAATTACTATATGATATTTTGGTTTTAGTTTTAAGTTCAATTTGTTTAGATAAATAACTCAAAATTGATTCATTCATTTAATTTTGAACCATATCTATGTTAATTAAAAGATAAAACTGAATCTCATATGTAGGTCCTATTTTTTTAGCTATCCACCACATCCTATACACAAGAATTCAAATCCCTATTCAATTTTGTATGCAAGATGATTATCTCCATATGTATGTTGGGTATCGGTCAAACTAGATGGTACTTATAAAATAAGGTTTAATTATAAATAATTTCTATAAAATTTTAATATTAAATATTTTAATATTTAAAAAGAAACCGCATAAGGTGCGGTTACTGAACAAGTAAATTGTTAAAAGATAAAAAGAAACGCGATTAATATAGCCAAGAGTTATGAAAATGATTAATTTGAGGTAAGTGGAGGCAATAATCCAAGACCAAGTTTGTTGAGAAGTTGGACTCATACCTGATTTGGTCGCTATCCACGATTTGGTCGTCACCGACTCTCCGATGCTAATGCTAAGCGAAGATTTCTACTTTCAAAAATACACGCTAAATAATTTCAAGGTGTGAAAATCATAAATGCTCCTATATATAATATAATATAATATAATATAATATAATATAATATATATAATTTAATTTAGATTTGATGTTATGTGAATTTTATAATTAAATTGGCACGTCATCTTCATGAAAATGTCACGTTAAAGTATCAAAATTTGATTTCATATTTTCCTTGAAATATATATATATATATATATATCTGTGTGTGAGAGCAAATCTTACTGTGTAATTTGTGAGCAAATCTGGAACGTCAGATTAAGAAGATCGAACGGTTGAGATTAAAAGTAACTTGTGAATAGTGACATTATTCGTAGGTACCATGTGATTATTCGTATGTACATACATATGAATAATATTTTTTACATATGAATAATTACATTTGTTTGTACATACGAATAATTATATTATTACACACGAATAATCGCTTGGTACCTACGAATAATTTCTCTGCTCACAAATTACACCGTAAGGACTGCTTACACGGGATCCAACCTCTATATATATAGGTTAGGTCATGTGTTCCTATCTCTTATAGTGTTAAGTATTAACAATTATAAGTCATTGGATCGTTAGAAATTGAGGGTTTAGATTCATTCTCGAAATTAGTTATTTTTAATTGGAAAATTGAAAACCCACCCATTTTTTTCTTCCCGAGCGCGTGCAATCCCAACCCAACTATCTTTTTTTTTTGTGGCTAAAACACAAATCAGTTTTTTAAGATCTAGGTCTTCGAGACCCTACCGCACGAACTAAAACCACCGCACAAAACCTCTCCTCTCGTAGGGCAAAACTGGTGAAAACGATTATCTAAGTGGCGCCACTTCTCGTCGGCACCTGCAGTCGAAGGAGGAGCGAACTCGAAGCCACCGCATCTCTTGCAATCAATCACATCCATACATTAAGGATTCATCAACTTATCACAACTATTCATCAAAGATTCATCCATAGCTCATATTTTTTGATCAACTATTCATCCAATATTCATCAATATCTCACAATTATTTATCAAGAATTCATAAAAGATTCATCAAGATCTCAAAGATATTCATCACTTATTCATAAAAGATTCACACAGCTGCATAATTTATCTATCTCAATTTTCCATTAAACCACCACAGAAGCATCAAGATTTCAAAGATGCATCGATTTCTCACAACTATTCATCAAGTAGTCATCACATGTTCATCAAGTTTTATCAAAGATTCATACACATGCAGTAAATATTCATCGTAATTCCAAATGTTTTGAATATTTCATACACTTGCAATCAATCACATCCATACATGCACTAAGGATTCATCAAGTTCTCACAAATATTCATCAAATATTCATCAAAGATTCATCCATAACTCATATTTATTCATCAACTATTCATCTTATATTCATCAAGATCTCACAATTATTTATCAAGAATTCATAAAAGATTTATCAAGATTTCAAAGATATTCATCACTTATACATAAAAAACCTGAATCCATCGATTACAGTGTTGGTAACGATAACTCTCACCCTGGTTTTGCTTCTTCTTCGATCTTCTTCACCGACCGCTTCGATCTTCTTCTTTGATCTTCTTCATCGATGATTTACACAGATCTCATGTAACAATAACAATGATCATTATCTTGATTTGTTTGATATAATATTTTTTTAAAAAGGAAATGGATAAAAATTTGAACAATTAAAAAAAATCAAAGTGGTCCCCCAATTTTCTCCATTCTAGTATTTCAACGGTTACACCAAGTGAGTGTGCTGCACACGCCTCTCTCGTGAGAGTTGAGTTGAAATATGAGTGGGGCCCACGATTTCAATTTAAAAAAATCAAATAAATTCAGGATTAATCGTAGCCTTCCATTTTGATTCGATCAACTGCCAATATTTGTTAACATTTAAACAAATTTTAACCGTTGATTTAGTGTGATTGAATGGCTAAGATTAATCAATAAATAAATTATTTAAAAAAAACTCAAACCTACCCCTTAATAGCGCGTGTATAAACCTAACCCTATCTTATGAAATCCTCATTCCCAAACCGTACAAAATCAGAGAGACTGGGCGCCTGCGATTTGAAGGCATGGGCGACTCCTTGGTGGCGGATTTACAGCCATGTCAACTCCTCCTTTTTCTTGCTCCAATGGTGGAGGAGATGAGCGGTGCATGTGCTCTCGAAACGGTCTACGAGCTGCAAGGTACAACGAAGGCGATCGATGGCGGCCACTGATGGAGGATGTGAATCCAGTCCCTGGCGGATCTCCGGCAACTCCATTGACGACCGATGGAGGCGATCGATGGCGGCCAGCGATGGCGACCGATGGAGGATGCGAATCCAAATCCTGGCGGATCTCTGGTGTAATGTCAACTTAATCATGGTTCTAGGTCTTTAGGGGTTTTGGTCAACTAAAGTCTAGAATAGGGGTTGTTATCATCTACACTTACACATATTGTGCTCTCCTATATTAAAACATATTATACATTAGAATTGCAAGTTAAACTTGTGATCATGTATAATGTGTATATAGTATGGTAGAAGAGCTATAATCGTGTGGGCCAATGTCTTCATACGGACATCACAGACTTGGGCTCAATCCTTATATGAAGCCCAATGTCAGATGGCCCAGTAAGCCTTGCCCAGCTGCTTGACAGACAACCCATAAGCTGAAACGCTTCATTTTAGCTAGTGGAGGACGTCTATATAAGCTCATAAGGGGCTAGGGTTTCACACGGCTGGCCATTCATCTTCAGGTAATCCAACATAGAGAGAGAGAATAGAGCGACGGCTAGGGTTTGTGAAGCGATTCATCTTCTTCGGCCGTTCAACTCAGATCTGAGGCGCATCTCATACAGAGACCTCTAGATCTGACCTCGAAGATCAACACTGTGGTTGAGTTCCTCCTGCGTCCGGCATCAGTTGTCTTCTCCGACGACCTCCGACTCAGATCTGGTTTTCTTGAACCAGATCCAGGAAGTTTCTTCGATAGCTTTACCATTTCTTCTTTACTCTTGTACTACTGTTGGTTTTTATTGTGTGTTAGCTGTATCTAGTCCTAGATCTAGACTTCTGTTAACCAGACCTTGTAAACCTCCTTTGACATAGTGGATCGAGCTCGAGTCTTCTCTTTTGAGGCTCCGTGGATGTAGGGAAACCGAACCACGTAAAAATCGTTGTGTCTTGTTTTCATTTTCTCGGTTTTGTCTTTTTCGAACTCGATCTTGATTCTTGACTTCCGATCTGTGAAGTCTAGGATACTTGGATCTACAACGTGGTATCAGAGCGAGGTTCTCTAATATTAGTAGATCTGAAGTCGGGTCACCTGTTCTTGACCTCCCCCTCTCAGAAAGTGGGACACTTAGGGTTATCGTGTGTTGATAAGTTCTGTGTCTTGCTTTTCTCTGAAAGATCCTTTACGTTTCCGATGTATACTTTCCAAACTAATTGATTCCCTGTCTTCTGTCAGGTACCAATAACATGGAAAGCGCTCTAAGAATCAAACCCTTCGATGGAGTAATTGACTTCGCCATGTGGCAAGTCAAGATGAGGGCCGTGCTTATCAAGGAGGGATGCTGGAAGGCTGTGAGCAAACCAGCAACCGCATCCAAGGACGCAACTATCACTCCAGGCGTCAAGAATGCGGAGGACTCTTCCTCTTCCTCTCTGTCAGCGGAGGAAAAGGCCAAGAAGCTCTTGGAAGAGCCTCCCATACTCTCTGAGGAAGACCTGAAGCTAGATCTGAAGGCGCACTCCGAGATAATGCTCCGGCTAACTGACGGCATAGCCCGTCAGGTGGTAAGACACTCCTCCGCTTCCTCTCTGTGGCATGCCTTGAAGGAGCTATTTCTCTCTAAGTCTCTGCCCTCCAGGATTTCTCTGCTTTGTCGCTTGTTTACTTTCAAGATGAATACCCAATTGACCTTGGATGACAACTTGGACAAATTTCTGAAAATGTCTCAAGAACTTGAAAGATGTAACGATGAGATTAAAGATTCTCACCAAGCCATTCTCCTTCTAAACTCCTTACCCTCTCAGTTTGACAATTTTAAAGATGTTATTCAATTTAGCAGAGATGAGTTAACTAAAGACAAACTTATTGAAGCTATTATTGAGAAAAATGAGATAATGAAAGTCTTTAAAATCAAAGGTCTAAAAAATGACAGAAATGACAAATCTGATAAGCCTGAAGTTATGTTCACCAAAGGTAAGGATAAGAAGGGTAACAAAAACAAGAAAAATAAAAAGGATAAGAAGGAGAATGGCAAGGGAGACAAGCATGAGAAATTTGACCCTAATTCCAAGTGTAACTACTGTGGAAATTTGGGTCACTGGGTTAAAGATTGTAGAAAGAAAAAGAGGGTTGAACAACTTGCTAAGTCTAATCAAACTGAGCTCTCTGCTTCTGTCCTTGAATGCATGAAAGATTGTCCTGCTGAGCTGTTTATGTGTTCTGAAAATGTGGACCATATGCCTAATAACTGGATCTTAGACTCTGGATGTACTATGCATGCTACTCCTTGTGAACATTATTTTAAGCATCTTGATAAAACTGCTTTTGGTGATGTTATGCTTGGTGATGATACCTCTTTGAAAATCATGGGAACTGGTGATGTTCCCCTTGTCATGCATGATGGTGTCACTAGAGTCTTTACTAATGTTAGATGGGTCCCAAGCCTTAGGAGAAGCTTAATGTCTGAATCTGCTCTTGAAGAACTTGGTTGTGATGTGTCTTCTAAAGATGGTATTAGAACTTTCACTAGAAATGGTAGGATTATTGTCAAAGCTGTTAGGAAGAAGAGATTGTTTCATATCATTGCTTCCAAACCTGAGATTAATTCTGCTGTTAGTTCTGAGCATATGACATTGCATGATACTCTGACATGGCATAATAGGCTTGGGCACATAGGCAATAAGGGTCTCATACATCTGCATAAACATGGTTTACTTCCTAAAAAACCTGCTGAGATTAAATTCTGTGAAAATTGCATCTTTGGTAAAGCTGCTAAACTAAAATTCCCTAAGTCATCTTATGTTGCTAATGTTCCCTTAGAATATGTGCACAGTGACCTCTGGGGGCCTTCACAGGTCCCCACTACAGGTGGCATGAGGTATTTTATAAGTTTCATAGATCATTTCTCAAGAAAGGTATGGGTAAGTTTACTTAAAACTAAAGACCAGGCCTTTGAAGCCTTTAAAAGGTGGAAGGTCATGGTTGAATCCCAATCCAACCACAAACTCAAGTGTCTTAAGACAGACAATGGGTTGGAATTCTACAATAAGGAATTTGATTCCTATTGTTCAGAAAAGGGAATAAAAAGGCACCTCACTGTCCCTGGCACCCCATAGCAAAATGGGACAGCAGAGAGGATGAATAGGACTTTGTTAGAAAAAACCAGATGTATGCTAATCTCCTCTGGGTTGAAAAATACCCTCTGGGGAGAAGCTGTCATGACAGCAGCATATCTGATAAACAGGTCCCCTTCTAGTGTCATTGAGTTTAATACCCCCCAGCAGAAATGGACTGGAAAAACACCAGCTCTCCATTATCTAAAACCTTTTGGGTGTGCAGCATATCCCTTTGTTTCACAAGGAAAGCTGCAGCCTAGAGCCCTTAAGGGTATTCTTTTGGGATACCCTGAAGGAGTTAAGGGGTATAGGGTCCTCTTGCTTCAAGCAGGACCATATAAGGTCATAACTACTAGAAGTGTCAAATTCAATGAGTCAGAGTTTCCATTGAAAAACAAACTGACTGCCTTTTCTGAGCTTGCAGGCACTGATGAACAGACTTGAAACTGGACAACAGACAATGACATTCAAGACCTATCTGATGAAGATGAGTACGACACTGGTAGAGTGCCACACTATGCTTGGAGAAAGCCAAACTCTACACTACAGGGGGCAACTCAAAACATACTTCCCCCACCATCAGACGAGGAAATGGAACCTCAGGAGAATAATGAAGGCCAAAACGAAGCTACCATCCCACCTTCTAATTCTCCTTCACATTCTACTTCTTCTTCTCCTTCATTATCTAGTGATGTAAATGGCCTGTCTAAAGACTCTCAAGCAGAGTCATCTGGTTTCTCCTCCCCCCATTCTTCTGATATTCCTGCATCTGCATCTACTATATCTGCTGCATCTGCTATAACTGCTGCATCTGATATTGTTACTCTGCCTACACTGCATGACTATCAGCTTACTAGGGATAGAGAACATAGGACCATTATACCCAATAGGAAGTATAGTTATATTGTTGAGTATGCCTTTCTTTCTTCTGAGCATGTTAGGCACCCCACTACTCCTAACTCATATGAATCAGCTATGAAAAGTGACCACTCTAAGCAGTGGTTAGAGGCAATGAGAGAGGAGATGGGATCAATGTATACCAACCAGACTTGGTCATTGGTCCCTCGTCCCTCAAAAACCCGTCTTATAGATTCTAAATGGATCTATAAGATAAAAGAAGGCCTCAAGCCTACTGATCCTCCAAGGTTCAAGGCAAGACTTGTAGCCAAAGGGTTTTCTCAGATAGAGGGGATAGACTATAATGATATCTTTGCACCCGTAGTTAAGTATAAAACTATGAGACTCATGCTTTCTATGTGTGCTGTGTTTGATTGGGAATTAGAACAAATGGATGTGAAAACTGCTTTTTTGCATGGTACTTTAGATGAAACCATATACATGAAACAACCCAAAGGCTTCATTGATAAAAGCCATCCTGATCATGTCTGCTTACTAAAAAGGTCCATTTACGGATTAAAACAATCCCCAAGGCAATGGAACCTTAAGTTTGACACTATGATCAGGAAATTAGGGTTTAAAAGAAGTAGTTATGACACATGCCTCTACTTTAAGTATTTCTCTTCTAAAACTCCTTTATATGTGTTACTGTGTGTTCATGATATTTTACTGATATGCAGTTCTATACTGTTCATTAGTAATGTGAAAAAGGACTTAAAGAAATACTTTGACATGAAAGATCTAGGTAGTGCCAAGAAGATACTTGATGTTAATATAATTAGAGACCGGCCTAATAAGCAACTATGGTTATCTCAAGATGACTATGTCTTAAAGGTGTTGAAGAGATTCAACATGGTTAACTCTAAACCTACCTCCATACCATTAGGAGGGCACCTAGAGCTTACCAAACAAAGTTCCCCAACCAAACCCGAGGATATCAAAGAAATGGCTAAGATCCCTTATGGCATAGCTGTAGGATCTGTGATGTATGCCATGTTATGCACCCGCCCTGACCTTGCCTTTGCTATCAGTGCTTTAAGCCGTTTCATGTCTAATCCTGGTAATGATCACTGGACTGCTATGAAATACCTTCTTAGATATCTGTCTGGCTCTAGAAATCTATGTTTGCATTATGGATTACATAACCCCATACATCAATTGCATGGATTTGTTGATTCTGACTACGCCAGCAACAAGGATAACAGAAAGTCGACAACCGCCTATTACTATACATGGGCAGGAAACTGTATCTCTTGGAAGTCTCAACAGTAGTCAGTAGTAGCTCTATCATCTACAGAGGCCAAGTACATGGTCGCAACAGAAGCAGCAAAAGAAGCCATTTGGCTAAAAGGTATCCTATCTGAAGTCCTCAGGAAGACCTTAAAACCTGTCCTGCATATGGACAGCCAGAGTGCCCTTTATCTCTACAAAGACCCAATGTATCACGAACGCACCAAACATATAGATGTGCGTTATCACTTCGTCAGAAACATGGTGGCAGCAAACGAGTTAGACGTGAAGAAAATCAAAGGCGACGTAAACCCTGCTGATTTTGGGACAAAAGTAGTTCCATCTAACAAATTTATATTTTGCAGGGACTATCTCCATCTTGGAGATCCACCATGATATACAGGTACTGAGCCAATGAAGAGCTAAGGGTCGAAGACACGCGCAAAGATCCGCTAGAGTTGAATCAGGAATACAAAAGCTTAGAACCTAGATTAGGAGGGCATCTGGCAAATTCAATCCCGTGATCAATGGTTGATGTTTGCGGATTCAATGGTGATAAACTCATCTTCTTCAATTTCCAAATTTGGTTTCGGGCTAAAAACCATAACCAAACCGAATTTTTCGGCTTAGGCCCAAAAAAACGAATTCTTTTTTTAAAATAAAACCCTAGCTTTGCTGCTTTGGTGACTTGGTGAGTGGTGACCCATGAATCTTTTCCTTTACGCTTATAGAGAGCAGAGAGTGAGATACCCATTCTTTGATTCAAATTCAAAGGAGGGGAGAGAGAGAGAGAGAGAGAGAGAGAGAGAGAGAGAGAGAGAGAGAGAGAGAGAGAGAGAGAGAGAGAGAGAGAGAGAGAGAGAGAGAGAGAGACGTCCACTCGTCCAGTCGCTCCTCGCTCACTCGCTTCTCGCTCAGCCGGCGGTCGCACTTGTCGCAGTCGCAGCCCCGGGGTCGCCTCCCTCTCCCGCAGCCGCCTCAGTGCCTCACATGCCATAAGAAGCACGTAGTAGAAGCAGTCACCAGTGTATGTTTCAATTTATTTATTTATTTTTTGCAAAATTTCACATTTTCTTTATGTTAATCTACTTCTGTTATCAATAATTTGTTATATTATAGTTGTAATTTCCTATTTGTTAACCAATTTGTGATTGTTGTGAGGCTTGTGAGTTATAATAAATTTAGGGTTTATGTTTTTAGTCTTTAAACATCAAACAAGAGTAATTTGAGATTTATGAACTTGAAGAAGCTTACACTTTTGGGCAATTTTGGTTCATAGGTTGTTGTTGAAGCTTACAGGTTTTTTTGGGGGACAAATATACACCCTAGACAATTCGGTTTTTTCGGACCAAAAACCGAAAAAACCGTAACCGAAAGTACGTTTCTCAGTTCGGACTTCGGGCCATCCTTCCAAAAAAATCGGGCCGTCGATTTCGGCCCGACCCGTTTGGGTCGGTTCGATTCGATTCGGGCCTTTTGCGCCACCCTACTTATGATTGGGGGCCATGTGCTCGGTCACTTGTGCGCTAGTAGCCAAGCAAATAAGCTGAGTGAAGTTGTATACTAAAACCAATTGGTAATAGATTGAGTAGCCCACTAACTTATATATATACTAGAGTTTTTTTGGCTCAACTTTTAATATGTGACTCTTAATTTCTTCACATCTTTCAACAAATCCGATAAAATAAGTCATAAAGTAAATGAAAAATTAGATTAGAAAAAAGGCATAAAAGTTGTGAGATCAGATTCGAGCAAGATAAAATTAGGGGCACAATTGAGTATAGTTGAAACATGATCAATTATTACTATTAAACTTCGCTTGCACAGCCATATATTATGATTTATAATACACAATATTACATTATAATGTAATATTTTACATTAGTTTTAGTGAAATTAAGCTTAAACATTCAATATCTTGGGAAAAAAGGAAATTGTGAACTCATTTAAAAAGGGTTGGTTAGAAAGTACATCTGAAGCCCTTAATAAATTAATTAAAAATCAAGCTTGCTATAATCATTTAGAGGGATTAGCCAGCCACATTTTTTGGAAGTTTTCAACTGATATGTATTCATCAAGCAATTTAAATAAACTTAATTTCGATGGATTATAATCCCTTTGAAACCACAAAAAAAAAAAAATCCCCTTAATAATAGAGGAAAGAGTGGTCCTCTTCATGCCATTTACAGTGTACGGACTCTCAAATACACATACATGTAAACAGAAAAAACAAAGAGGTTGAACTAGTTTTATTAAACAAGTAAATTCTTGTTATAAATAACAACAAATTATCAAGTATGCTTACAACTCAAGTTAGATGGCAAGGGAAGTGGGCCCACACATGAGGGGTTCCTTGCCTTGCATAATTGGGTGAATCATAGAAACACAATTTATTGAGTAGTATATATTTCATGCTTCAGGAGTGGACTTTAAGTTATGATTTTATTATTACATAGCTTTAGGATTTCTTTTACTATTTGAGTATCTTGAAAGTTATCCAACCGAGGTTTTTTTCCATCAATTAACACTTACTTGCTAAGATTTATACTCGGTCCGATTTAAAGTGTTTGTTTAACTAAATTGTATGTATTTTAAATAATATGAATTTAAAATAAAATGTTACATAAATTGTATAAATGAAATACTCAATATTGTGTTAAATTTGTAATTATCTTATAAACTGAATATATTAATTTATATAATTTATAAGATATTTTAGTTTAAAATTAAGTTATTTTAAATATCTTATAATTTTTGTAACAAAATACTCAAATGATTATGCTTATAAAAAAAATAATGCACTGAAAATTCAAACACGCCTAAAAAATAATCTATTAAAAAAAACTTATCTTTAGAGTACCACCATTGAAGTCTCTGCATTGGGGAGATAGATTTTTAATAATCCTGCTCTACAGGATCTCATCTGAAAGGATAAAAGTACTTCTGTTCCGAATTCTTATCTAATTGAAAAAAAATTAAGGTCTCTCTTACTAACCAAATTACATTGGGTTTGATGCCATTCCTATACGTAAAGAGGGGGCATCAAGTTCAAGTCTTGCTTGGTCAACAATATTAAAAGGGTGTTGCTATATACACCGCAAATTCGGATTAAGGATTTGCACGTCCTTAAGGACGTGCAAGCCTTTTGACTAATTAACATTTTAAAAAAATTAATTAACCCCTTTTAACCATGCAAGGACGTGCATGATTTGGGGTATATATAGCCACACTGTATTAAAATGACTACTCCGTACAATTTAAGGTCTCTTTTACTAACCAAAATTACATTGGGTTTGATAATCTTCCATCCAATTTAATTAGTCACTAATCTTATTACCTTCAACTCTTATATAATTTCTTTATAATTATACTATATATTTTATTATATTAATTATATTTTTTTAAAAATATGAGGTTAAAATAGTTTTCTTGAAAAATTTCAATGAAAAATTTCATCTAACTATAAACTAAACTAAGTAGTTATTTTATTTCACCAAATCAAATAGATTTTTTCTTTTTTTAGTCAAAATTTTAAAAATATAAAATTCAAATAGACCTTTAATAAAAAGAATTTATTTTTATAATTTATTTTTATTTGTCTCATTCATTTTACTTGGTTTTATATTTAATTTTATGAAACAACTTTAAATTATTAATATATTAGTGTTGAAATTTTTTTATAAATATATATAGACATATTTGGTAATGACTAAGTTTAATTGCTAATTTTATATAAATAGGCTTGAAGATCTCAGTTGATGGTGAGCAGTAGCATCACTATTTTGAATGTTATATGAATAGGCTTGGAGATCTCAGTTGATGCAAGTGATTTTTGAGGGAAATAGAAATTGGATTGAATCATATACGTATGTGTTTCTGTTGTCTTCACTATCTTTTTTTGCTTCCGATTCTGTTATTTCTATTCACTACAAATTGTTACTGCAAATTGGTATATTGCCGTCAACAATCGTTATATTTTGTTTTTAAAAGTTTCTCATCAACAATTTTTTTCTCCAGTAACAGTGTCAGCATCGTTGGCGTCCCCGACATCGACGTCAACATCCCCAACATCGGCGTCAGCAACTTCGACAACGTCGACGTCAACTTCCCCGTAGTCGGCGTCAACAACGTCAGCATCCTCGACTTCATCATTGTCGACGTCAGCAAATTCGGCTTATCCAGTGTCGGCGTCAACAATGAAAAAATTGTGGCCGCGAAAAAAGTGCTTACACGAAAAAAAATGCTGATACGAAAAAAATGCTGACAGAGAGGGCAAGGGGGCACACAAGGGAGGGGGCACACGCATGGAGAGGGACACATGGGGATGGATAGTTTCCTAATTATTTCAATAATGTGGATAGTTTCCTAATCAAGCCAATATATATGGATAATTTGCTAATTGTCTCATAAAAATGTTCTTAAAATATAAGTACCCAAATATGATAATAATTTATTAATTAAATTAATTAAAAATTTTAATTAAGGTGTACGTACTCATGTTAAATGATGTGGCTAAAAGATGGAATCATTAATTAACGTGGCTAAAATAAGTAGGACCAGATTGAGCCAAAATATGACACATAAGCAAATTCATCCATAGCCTAAAACATATGATTTCAAATCTTTGTTTTATTATTATACATACTAGTATTTGTTACCTCCGATTTTACGCGTTTTATTAACATGATATATTTTATTATATTAATTATATTAAAGTTATTTTTTATTAAATTTTATGTGAAGATTAAAATAGTTTATTTGAAAATTTTTAATAGAATTTCTAAAGCAATCATAAATTCATTGAAAGTATAAAAAGATCATGCAAAATAGCTTTAAAGTAAAATATTTATTAACCATGTTAAAAAATAATAGGTTTGTAATGACTTAAGATATAAAGTTGATAATTATTGTTATTAATATTTTGATGATAAAATTTTATTGTTCAATAGATAATTAATTAATAATGAAATCTTATCATTAGATATAATAAACTAAAATAATCATTCTTAATGGCTAAAGATAAAATAATTCAATGTACAATATTTATAAAAAGAACTCATGATATAATGATATATTTTGTAACCATAATGATAAATAAGTTATAAATTGAAGGATATTCCCTTATAATCATAAATCATTTAAAAACAAATTTAAAATACCCATAGGAAATTGAACTAGCTAGTAATGTCCAATGTCAAAACATTGTTGTCGAGAGTGAGAGAAGTCTCCTTCTTTCACGTGCCTCGAAATGGCAATAAAGTGGCTGATAAGGTTGCACACCTTAGCCGCTATGCTAGGGGCCTCGACATTTACTCTGATTCAGGTCTTCAAGACCTCATCCGCAATGATGCTCTCGGGTAGGACGTTTCCACCCGAATTATTACCTAATAAAAAATGATATATTTTGTAACCAATTAGTACATGAGATGGATACATAGGATGACATATTGGATTATTATTAATTGATGTGTCAGAAAAACCAGTTTATATTGCACCAGAAAATGACACATAAATAAATTGTATATATAAGAGAAGATTTTAAGTCTCTATTTTAGTATATTATATAGATATTGATTGATATCGATGATGATGAAGA
This sequence comes from Persicaria maculosa, assembly GCA_963922045.1. Taxonomy (NCBI): domain Eukaryota; kingdom Viridiplantae; phylum Streptophyta; class Magnoliopsida; order Caryophyllales; family Polygonaceae; genus Persicaria; species Persicaria maculosa. The sequence goes on from OY998271.1 coordinate 38,640,791, forward strand.
TATAGATTTTAGTGATCAACACTTAAAAATTTTCAATTTAATCTTATTTTTGATGATTGTATATTGATTTATAATATAATATAATATAATATAATATAATATAATATAATATAATATAATATAATATAATATAATATAATATAATATAATATAATATAATATAATATAATATAATATAATATAATATAATATAATATAATATAATATATTATATTATATTATTTTGTATTATAAATATATATTAATAAATCCTTCAATTATTCACACCTCTAAATTTACATAATAACTAGGCTTATGACCCGTGCGTTCTTGCGCGGTTGGTTAATACATTATATTTTATTATATTTTTATTAAATTGTGCAAAATTTTCTTGAAATATTTTCTATAAAAGCTTTAATTAATTAAAGTGACTCTAAGCTAAATAAAGATTAAATTGATGAATCTACCATACATTAAAAGGGAAAATAAAAGAAAAAATATTGATTATTTTAAGCCGACCATAATTCTATTTTCCATTTTTCAAATAAATATTTTTATTTTTTAAAAATAATTATTGATAAATCTATATAATATACTAATGAATTATTTCAAAATAAATATTGCTATGTGTGTTTGTACGTGTCTATTTCATATCTTAAGTGGTTAGAAAATTTATTATTTTACCATGAATTATTTTATAAATATTGTACCGTGAATTATTTTATCTTTAGTCATTAAGATTGATTATTTTAGTTCATTATATCTAATGATAAGATTTTATTATTAGTTAATTATCTATTGAACAATAGAATCTTATTATTTCTCAACTTCATATCTTAAGTCATTATAAAACATTAAAACCTATTGTTTTTATAATAATTGATAATATTTAATTTTCACATAACATTTAATTCATTGAAAATTTTAACTTTAATATAATAAAAATATAATTTATTAACAAAAACACGCAAAAAGCGCGAGTAAAAATACTAATAATATATAATGAACTCTACAACTACGTACCAGTGTATTGTTATTTAAACCACAAAACACCAAATATTAGATTTTATAAAATCACCAAATATTTGAATTTAATACTCCATAAATCACAAAACAATTGCATTAATTATCTATAACTTATTAATGTCAAAAATCACCGAAAAAAAATTCCTTCATGGCAATTCTTCTTCTTCCAAAAAACTATCGTGGTCTTTTATATAACTTATTATATAAAGAGAATTAATGATGACAAAAAAACCCCTATTGATTATTGAATTATTTATATATTTAAAATAAGGATGAAATTTTGTATACAAACAAACCGATATGGTTGACGTGACAAAAAAACTCGGGTCAGATTACACCAGAGAACGACACGTAAGCAAATTCGACCAGAGCCCGCCATATAAGATTTTCACATCTCTGTTTTAGTATTATACTAGTTTTATTACTCGCCCGTTGTGCGATTTTTTAATAAATTTTTATTATATAAAAAATCTTTGAATTAATAAATTAGTGCTTCATATAAATTAAATATATAGTTTTCAATTGTGTTATGTTTTTTACTCCGTAGAATGTAAACATGTTTGAATCTAGAGTAATCATATTTCTTCTCTTATTGAAAAAAAATGGGTAAAATCTATTTTTATAAATATATCTACATATGTCAATAACTTTTAATACCCTATTTATTTTATAATTTATTTATTTATTAAAAAGTTATCAAAAACGATTTCATAATGTAATTCTTTTTGTTATAATATTGATACATTATCTTTTTAGAAATTCTTTTTGTTATAATATTTATTGGGGAGATATACTATGAGAAAAGGTGTTTTAATGAGAAATAAGAAGTTTTAATCTTGAGGTGTTTTAATAAGAAATAAGAATTTTTAATCTTGACCATTTATTATTGATCTAATGGTTAATATTAAAAGTAGTTTTAACTGCTTTAAAGAGTCACGTGAGAAATTGATTTCCCGACATATTAATCAAATCGTTCAATCTAATATAGTGCTCCGTAAAATTTTGTCATTCATTCTATCTTTTTAGACGAAATTGATATATTTTTATAAATATTCAACTTTATATCTTAATTAGGTAGAAAACTTATATCTAGTGTTATCTTTTTTAGCCACATCATTAATAATGCAATATAATTTTTTCATCTCAATTAATGATCTCATCTATTTTTATAAATATTCAACTTTATTTCATTAATGACAAAAATATAAAGTATTTTTTATCGCAAACGCACGGGTACCAAATAAAATATCTCAATTAATGGTTTCACTTATTTTTATAATATTTAACCTTGTATTTTAATTAGTTAGAAAATTTATCTTTTTAAATAAAATAATCTATCTAATATTTGGCCAATTCTATGTTTTAGATCTATAAATATTTATGTTTTCGTCTATTTATGCTTTCATCTATTGTTTATGAATGATTTGCTTTGGGTAAGTTATGTTAGAAACGGAAGATCAAATAACATATTGATTAGTAATAACATATTGTTTGAATTAAATAAATATTTCCCGGCATGAATAATATTAGATAGATTGATCTAAAACGATAAGTTTTCTACCTAATTAAGATATAAGGTTGAATATTTATAAAAAAACCTAATTAACATATAAGGTTATATTGCATAGATTATTGATCTAAAAAGATAAGTTTTTTACCTAGCTATATTGGCTTATAATTGATGTGGCCCAAAAATATAATACAATTTTATTTCAGAAAATGACACGTAAGCAAAAATAATCCCGTTTTAATCCAGAAAATTCCACGTAAGCGAGATCGCACCAGAGGCCGTTTCAAGCCTCTGTTTAGTATTTTATATAGACTAGTATTCGTTACCCGCGCGGTTGCGCGTTTTGTTAATAAATTATATTTTATTATATTAATTAAATTAAAATATTATATTAGATAATTAATTGACGTGGCTTAACAAAATAAAATTAAATTGACGTGGCTCACAAAAATAAAACCATATATAAATATATTATATTCAATTTGATCTAAAAGGTAGAATAACGCACCAAATATTCCTTCTTCATCTTTTAAAATAATAAATAATATAGTTTATTAACAAAAGCATGAAAATAATAAATATGTATAACAACTAATTCAAGTTATATTGGATAGATTATTGATCTAAAAAGATAAGTTTTTAGCTAACTATATTCGTTTATTAATTGATGTGGGCCAGAAATATAATACCACTTTAATCCAGAAAATGTCACGTAAGCAAAAATAATCCCGCTTTAATCCAGAAGATTCCGTGGACGCGAGATCGCACCAGAGCCCGTTTCAGACCTCTGCTTTAGTATTTTATATAGATATATAGATATTGATATATAGATATTGATTGATAATAATATATGCATAACATTTATTTATTTTATTTAGGATGTCAACATTTCATTTTGCTTTTAAACACACATAGCTCCAAATTTAAATATTTGTACATGCCCAAATTTCATATCAAAGCAACTTATATAATACTCAATGTGAAGTTGGTTGGCCTATCCATTTCCAATTTCATTCCCAACACCTCCAAACTCTCACCAGCACCAAATACCAACCATTATTAGCACAAGATCAATCAAACTTCATTATTCACAAACCACACCATTATCAACTCATCATCCTCCCCCAACACTTGAAAATTCAAAACCAAAGAAGAAAAAATTAATAAAAAATAATCATCCTCCCCCAAAGAAGAAAAATTCAAAACCAAACCCTAAAAGCCACATATATATATATATATATAGTTATATACTCCCCCACACAAAGAGAAACCCCCTTGAAATTAAAATCCTTCAAAAACAAAAACAAAAACCTCTCATTCATTCATTCCTCGTAGGCCGTAACACAACAAAACACACAAAATGGGAGAAGTTGGAGAAACCCCAAACAAGGCCTTAAGGATCATGAGGAGATCAACCCACACATTCCTAAGCCACCTCCACCACTTCACCTCCAGCCCAACCCTCCTCGCCCTCCCCTTTTCCCTCTATCTCCTCCTCCACCTCTCCTCCTCCGCCGTCCCCTCCCTCCACCGCCGCCTCCACTCCGTCTTCCTCGCCGCCGGCTTCCCTCTAAGCCCCCCAATTTTCCAATACTTCCTCTTCAAGCTCTCTCAAACCCTCTCCTCCTCCCTCTACTCTCTCCCCCTATCCCTCTCCTTCCTCCTCCTCTCAAAATCCTCCACCATCCAAACCCTAAAATCCCTCCACGCCCGCCCGGAGCCGCCTGCCGCCGCCTTCCTCCCTCTCCTTCACACTCAATTGTGCAACCTCTTCGTCATCGTCGCCGCCAATTCCGCCTGCTTCTCCCTCCTCTGCCTCGCCTCCGCCGCGATCGACTCCCTACCGGCCTGGGCCTCGGCCATCGGCGCTGTCTTCTACTCCATCGTCGTCGCCAAGGCCATTGTCGTGTGCAATCTCGCCCTGATCGCGTCCGGGTGGGAAGGAGTCAGCGGATTCTCGGCGATCCTCAGGGCCTTTGTTTTGATCAAGGGGAAGACGATAACGGCACTGGCCCTTGCCTTGCCGGCGAACCTCGCGATGGCTGCGGTGGAGGTGATTTTCCGGTGCAGGATTTACGGAGTCGGGGGGAAGAGGTCGGTGTGGGGGGTGGCGGCGGAGATGGTGGTGATTGCTTACGTGTACTCTGTTTTGATCGTTGGGGACACCATTGTTGGGTGCTTGTTTTATCAGAGTTGCAAGGAGGAGGAGATTGAAATTGAGGATGAGGAGGAGTACGCTAGTGATTTGCAGAAATTGAGAGCCCTTGAAGATGGGATTTCATGTTGATTTGATTTTTCAGGCTAAAATTATTGAGGAATTCGTGTTCTTGATGATCGATTGTGGGGGATGGACTATACAGGAGGGGGAATTTAGTGTACAGTAAAACGGAATTGGGTCGGGGGGACGGGAATTATGCCTCCATTCAGAATGTTTTTCCTTTCACTGTCAAATTTGTCAGTTTCATTTTTTTTTTTTTTAGTTTTTCCCCATTTACAGAACCTCAAAATTTAGGGGTGAGGTGAGTGGATGAATTAAATTGCGTAAATTTGTTAAAGGAAATAAATAAATAAAATAAAAGTTAGAAATATTTATTTTCCTATGTGAATCGTTGAATAGTCGAATAGTGTTTGTTTTATCGTCACCTCTTACATGGTACTGTTTGACTCTAGGCGACTTTTTTAGAATTTTTCAGTGGTTTTTCTGCTCGCCCGTGTGAGAGAGATCATTCATATCACGGAAAAGTGGCTCATCTTCGGCATCTTATTAATCTTGATTCTTCCTTGCATCATTATGAGTTTCAAACTTTCATAAATAATAGGCGTATGAATTAAGGGTGTGAATTGAAAAGAATTAAGGGTGTGAATTAATAGTGAATTTTTAATTTTTTAAACAAAATACGTAGGCGACAGGTAAATATAGGATACTCTCATTGATAGGTGCGTGAATTTTGTTTGTCAATACTCGCCTGCTACCGGGCTATAGTCACCTCGCTGGTCTTCGATTTAACGAATAAATTAATATTAACTTAGCGAATACTTACTATTAATATATCGAACAGTTGTAAAATTGACTCACACTTTTGCAAGTTTGAATAGTTGTAAATTTATCTGTCCAAGTTTTCGAATTATTGGCAATTTCAGAGTTAGTATTCATTGATAAATTGCTTATAGAGCATTAT